>CAJGYM010000007.1:0-2862661 GCA_904845305.1 Caenorhabditis auriculariae | reverse complement strand
AGTCAAGAGACCTAATCATGGCAAGGTCTCTTCTCCTAAGAGGGCTCGTACGCCGCGTCTTACTGTTGCGTCTCAATTGGCTTCTCTCATTCAACAACTGGCCGAAACAAACAAGAACATGGCTGATCTCGTTCTCTCGTTCGCTGCCCTGGCTCAATCTCTTGGTGCTGTTCAAGCGACACTGGCCGTCGGTTCTTCTTCTCCCTCCGCTCAACCTCTGGCTCTTCCAACCACAACTTCTCAAGCTGCGGCCGTTCCTGCTCTGGTCACTCCTGCTGGTCTCGGCCTTGGTTCTGGCTCTGGTGTTCATGCTCGCTCTGGTGGTCTCGCTCGCTCTGTGGCTGCTCCTTCTCACCGTGGTGCTTCTACAACCGCTGTTCCACATCTTGGCGGTTCCTCTCTCTTGCCTGGTCGTACTCAAGCTGTCCATTCTCTCGCTCAAGAGACGCCTCCTTGTCCAGTTCCACTTCTTGGTGGTGCCTCTCTCTTGCTTGGTCATGCTCACGATGTCCATTCTCTCGCTCAAGAGACGCCTCCGTGCCCAGAACTTAATTTTGTTTCTGATTCTGCCAAATTTTCTGATTTGATTTCTTTACCTGACGAAGCCCTCCATTCTCTTATAAATCGCTTATCTATGTCTGAAAGCTTTGTTTCAAAATCAACTTCAGCTGTTCTTGAGAAATTGCAGGATTCTGGTGACTCAAGCCAGGATCCTAAGGATCTTCAACTTGTTTATTCTTTATGTGATCATATCTCCCTTCCTCGCCCTGTCTCCGTTCATCGTCATGATTGTAAATCTCTTCCTCGTCCGCTCAAAATTAAGTTTGCCAGTGTCGAATCCCGTAACCTATTCATCTTCAAGGCTCGACTTGCCGCTCGAGCTCTCCCTCAGAATCCTCCTTTACCTTTCTTTAGAGTTAGACGTGACCTAACTTTGCCGGAACTTGCTCTTCTCAAACGTGTTCGCCATAGAGTTTCTTCTGAATAAGGAATCTCCTAACTCTTTCTATGTCCGTGATCTGTCTATTGCGCGCAAAACTGTCAAATCTTATTCTAACCGTGCATTTTCTCCTATTTCTTCCACTCGTGTGAATACTATTACTTCTGGTGTGAATACTATTTCTTCTGGTGATTCTAATCACATTGTTTCTTCCTGTACTCTCACTAACTACAACTCTGTGTATCCTCCCCTTTCCTCCGATGTTCCGATGTCTTCGCCTTCTTGTCATGTTTAACAATTCTGAAATGCCCATTTTTTTGATCCCTCTAACACGTTTTTACGAATTTTTCTTGCTCTAACCCTCTCGCCCCTCCTCCTTCCACTAACCCTCTCGCTCCATCTAGTCTCTCTCCTCCGCTATCTATCGGTTCTCCCGCGCCAAAAAACAATTGCAATATTTTTGATCTCAAAATTATTCTTTCTAATATACGTTCGTTGCGTTCTCCTAGTAAAATTCAACTCTTATTTGACCATCTTTCATTTTCTTCCATTGATTTATGTTTTATTTGTGAAACTTTCCTCACTGCTGACTATCCTGACTCTTTGTTTAATAATCCAACTTACAGCTTCTTTCGTCGGGATCGTTCAATTTCTTCTGGTAGAGCTTCTGGAGGTGGCGTAATAGTTTTTTTATCGAAAGACATTGCCCTTGGTCGAAGTGGATTGCCTTCTGGACAGGTTTTTATCCTTCTCATTTTTTTGCGATCTTATTTGTTTTGACATTATATTTCCTAATACTTTTTAATATTTCTAAAGCCCGTTTTTTTCTGGTTTACTGTCCACCAAACACTTCTAATGATTCATCTTCTAATTTATTTCAGCATATTTCTCGTTTCTGTTACCTCTCAGAATTGTACTATCCTTGGAGACTTTAATTATCCAGGAATCAATTGGCTTAACTTATCTTGTACTAATCTATGTTCTCAAAAAATGTTAGATTTTTGCCTTAGCTCTAATTTAACACAGCTTGTTCCCTCTCCCACTCGTATAACGGATCATTCTTCCAACATTCTCGATCTTATTCTATCCAACTCGTCCAATTCAATCATAGACGTTAATGTCTCTGAACCTCTCCTCAATTCTGATCATAATACGGTCCTTTTCAAATATAAATGTCCTTTGATTCCCTCGTCTCCTACCACTATTCGTCGATTGAATTTTTCCAAATGCAACTTCGATTCGATCAATCTTTCTCTTTCTTCGCTTAACTGGGATCGTCAATTCAGTTTTTTTTCTACAGTTGAATCTAAATTTCAGCATTTTCTTCGTATATTTAATGAATTGATTCGCGACAATTGTCCTTTCACCTCACTTTCTCACCGTTCCTCTTTTTAATTTCAAATCTGACCGTCTAATTCTGTCGCTTACTTCAAAAAAAGCCTCTCTTATCAATAACGGTCTTCATTCCACTCACCTCCGGCAAAAAGTTCAATCTCACTGTCAAAACTTATTCGTAAAAAGAACTGCTTTTTTTATTAAGGAAATTCCATACCAAAGTTGCTCTATCCTACAACTCCTCTAAACTTTCCAAATTTATTTCAAGACAGCTTAAGATCGATTCTGGGATCCCCAATCTGCTTTTTCAATGATAATTATATAATTGATGATGAATCAAAGGCCGATGTCTTCTCATCTGTGTTCTATTCCAATTTCTCTAACACTAACCCTCAACCTTTTCCCAGCTCTTCCCTCACCTGAACCTATTAACTGTAGTATATTTTTTTCTCCCCCTGATGTTGTTTATAAATTTCTTGCCTCTCTACCTCCGAAATGTGGATTTTCCACTGATAATATTAACTTTCTTGTTCTTAAAAAGATGTGCTAGATCTTTAAGCCTTCCCCTGTCTCTCCTATTTAATGAATCCTATTTAACTGGTGTTATCCCTCTTCTCTAAAAACACACTACGGTCATACCTGTACATAAAAAAAGGCAGTTTGTCTGACCCTTCCAATTTCCGTCCGATCTCTCTCACTCATCCTATATCACGTGTATTGGAACGTATTATCGCCCATATGGTTAGAAATCGATTCGCTCATAAATTCTCTCGATTTCAATATGGATTTTTTTAAAACCGTAGATCTTGCAAACTCTCTCTCATCTCTTCTATATCCGACATAAAAAAAGTCCTTGGCCTCCAATCTAAATGTCGATGTTATTTACTTTTGATTTCAGCAAAGCTTTTTGATAGAGTAGATCACAATTTGCTACGTCTTAAAAATGCTAAACTTTGGTTTTGATAATACTCTGAGCCGTTGGTTCTCTAATTTTTTTATCTCACAGAAGTTCAATTGTTAAGGTCAACAAGTCTTTTGCCAACAATTGCTTTTCCCAACCCTTCCGGTGTCCTCCAAGGCACTGTCAGCGGCCCTCTCCTCTTCCTCATTTTCATCAACGATATCGAAAAATTACATTGATTCCTCTACTTCTATCTCAATTTTTTTGCGGATGATATTAAAATCTATAGCTCCTGTCCCAGATCTCTCCAATCAAGCATTAACGGTATCCTTGAATGGTCTCATATTTGGTCTCTCCCACTCGCCTCAAAACAAAAACGTTCTCTGTTCACTTTGGCCCAAATAATCCTCGCACCCTTTACTATGTTGACCTCCTTGAAGTTCCTCAAAGCTCCATAGTACGTGACCTTGGTTTATTTATCGATGACAAGCTTTCCTTTAAACAACACATCAGCCGTATTGCTGCTTTTGCCACCTTACGTTCTAATCAAATACTGAATACCTTCAAGTTCTCTTCACCTTTTAACTACTTCCGTATGTTTCAAACCTACGTTAATCCAGTCCTTGAATATTGCTCTGAGCTTTTCTCACCCGCCATTTCCTCTGAGGAATCTCACAAACTTGAATCTTCACTGCGTCTTTTTAGTCGGAAAGTTTTCATTCGTTGTAATGTTAGTTTCACTTCTTACTCAGATCGCCTTAGTCAATTTAACATCAAACCGTTATTCATTCGTCGTGAAATTTGTGACATTATCACCTTGCATAAAATCATCTGTGGCTCTGATCATTTTCTCGATCGCAATAAGTATTTCACTCAATCCCTGTTACAGAGAAATCCACTTCGACTACGGACTACTGGTCAGTTTTCTAATGACTTTTTTTCTAGAACTATTCCTCTTTGGAATAAACTAACTTCTTATTTAGATTTTAACGTTACCCCAGAAACTCTGCGTAAAAAAAGTTGAATGCTCTTCCGTTTGAAGCCTTTCATGAAAAATATCCCCTCTCGTCTCCTGTGAATTTGCCATATTTCCGGGTACCCGTCAACTCGTTAGGGGTTGACTCTTTCCCGTGTATTGTTAATTCTCTGCCTATTCCTTCACTTGATCATCTATTCTTCAATTATTTTTATGTTAAATAATGGCAGTGAATAAACTATCTATCTAATACGGCATAAACGCTTTTTGCGACAAAGCAGAAGTCAGGTTTGGAGAGCAGCACGAACCTGGAGGTCAAACTTTTCGACGATGTGACCGTCGACGTCTTCTGTCATGGTTGGAACCACCTGCAAGCCAGAAGTTTTATGCGAACTTTCAGGTGGAACGCGCGAAGTGGGGGAAGCCTTAAGAGGCAGGCAAAAGCTCGGCACGGCCGTCTGATCTTGCTGAATCGATGCGCGCTGGACATGCAGGGAAACCATGGCGACGGCACGAGCTCCTGCTGGACCACTTGGAACGCTCCGGGGCTTCTCATTCATCTTTTTTGAACAATCGTCTACCTTTTTCGTGTTTCCTCCGAGAGTCATGCAATAAAATGTGTGAAGCTATCCGAAAAAAAGAGAAACTGGTTAATTGAACATTTTTGAAAAAAAAAACAGCATGGAAAGAAACTTTGGCTCTGAAATGTAACGACTCTTTCCTTTTTTTAATTTCAGTCAAAAATAGCCGTTCGAATTCACATGAAAAGATGGGGTTTTTGATTGCATTTCGTGTCCGATGTGAGGAATAGGAGATATAATCGAGGTTATCAATCAGCAATAGGACTTTTTTTCCAAAAAGGCTGTCTATCTTTCTTTATTCCTCGCTGGAGTAGATTTTTATTATAAACAGTCGAATTAAATTAGAGCTTTTCCAGCTCTCAACAAAACTTGAAAAGTTGAAGATTTTTCAAAGGAACCGTCTCATGGCCTCATGTAATAAAGTGGAAAATGATTTTTCGCGGTTTTTCTGAAACTAGATAATGATTTCTATTAGTCTTTTTTACACTGAAATTATTTCTTCCTTATTCAAATCTTTTTATGAAGTTCTATTAAATCAGATAAAGAAAAAGTTAATGAACGAATAGTGAGTTTCAAGGCTTCTCTATTTAAATATTTCCAGGATGAAAGCAAAGAATTATTTCCCAGTTTGTTGCAATCTGGCATGATTAGCAAATCAGTGTGTAAATACAAGATATATAATAATACAAGATCATAGAGTATACGGAATTTTTTTTCATGACAAACATGCAATTATAAAACTGTTGTTCTGTATTCAATTCATTCATAATTGGAAAAAAAAGGTTTCTCAGGCTACTCACATTTTCTCATGTTTCGTTGTTCCGAAGAAAAAACTGTTCAAACTATTTTTCAAAAACATGAAGGAAATGACGTTGAAAGGTTGAGAGAGGTACTATTAGAACGGAACGGGTTGGAAGGAGAGAAATGAGGTGTGAATTGAGAGAAAAGAGCCCTCGAACCAACATGCAAATTGGCTCGTGACGTGCAACCGAACCTCGGCTCAATAAAGGTAAAGCGCGGCTTATGACGCTGCTGTTTGTCCCGCTCGACTTAACGTTTCGGCACAGTCAAAATTAACCTACATTTTCAGGGAAGCAAATTTCACAGCCTCATACTCACTTAAAAAATTGCAGCAGGCTTCAAGAAAAAAATGGCCGGCTTAACCAGTCAGATTTTGAATTTAGAGCATTTTTTAAGCCAACTCAAAACAGTCTGCTATTACTTGCCTTTTTTATTTTCTATCGGTGCTTAATCCTATTTTCATTGCTGCGTGACCGCTCCTGTGAGAAAAAAGAAAGCACAGACACGTCAGGCTGATTCGAGTTGTAGTGAGTCAGTCGTTATAAAAGAGTATTTTGATTTTCAAAAAACTGGTATAGGAATAGGTGCCGCACTGAGAAGAGATTCTTGAGTTTCTACAAAAAAGAGGGATTTTTGTGGTGTCACTATAGGGACGAATATAGTCTGTTCAGATTTTGAATGTCAAGTGCAATGACGTCATTAAAAAACACTCTGTGGATGGCTCGCTCTCTGATTGGTTTATCGCACCATTAGGGGCGGAGCTTGAGCGACGACTTGACATTCAAAATCTGAACAGACTATAAAGTAAAAATGAGAATCAGGACAAGGACAGAGATAAGCTCAGCAAGGGACACCTCTACAGCGCGACGGACGGAGAAGCCTGCTGAGTAAGGCCCACCTGGCTGGCACACACGCACATATTTGGGGAGCGAGCGAATGGATGAGCACCGAGGCTCCAATTCTCAATGAATTATTTCCATTCTTTGCCGACTGGGCGACTGCCGAAAGCACTGGGTAATGCAATGCACCACTGTTTGTCTTTTAACTCCTCACTGGTGTTTCCGATTTTAGATTGCCAAGTTTTTCAAAAACTGTGTAGCGTATATTATACGGTGCGGACTGAAGTGGATATAAATCTGCTCCCATTGATTATCGATTCCTTGATTATCATATAGAAGAAATAGATGTTCATTAAAATTCGATTATGTATAGTATTGACCTTTCCGCGCCGCGTTTCCTTTTTCTCTCTGCAAAAAGGACTATATGATTGGTTTGATCTACGCATGAGGGGCGGAATTTAAAATCTGAACAGACTATAGTATACTATAAAGTCACTAGCCATATCTGGGATAAGTTTTAGGGGCCCCTATAGGGGGTCGCGATTTTAGGGGGCCCTATAGGGGGTCTGCAAGTGGTCTTTTTAGGGGGAAATCCCTAGGGCCCCCTATAGGGGGTCCTAAATCGCTCCCTAAAAATTGCAAGACCCTCAAGGGGTCGCGAAGACCCCTTGGAACGAACGTGGTTTTTTTAAAAATATCTTTCCCATTTTCTAAGTTTTGAGTTGACTCAGTCGACTCAGTTTTAGTTTAACTTTATAACTTGTATTTATATTTCATCAATTTCTATGGTGCTTAAGGAAGTAATACGTTATTCACGAACGAGTTGTCAGTAGGATTTTTTCGTTATGGTTTCAAATTGTATTATAATGATTTGTGCGTTTTTTGTGCTCCATAAAAGTTAACACGGCAATCTGTACATTGGTTCAGTATTTTTCAGTGTTTCGTTTATGTACAATTGATATATTGGTTTATGTAAATATGTTCAGAGTATTTTTTTATTTTTGGTATTTTCAGAGTTTCGTCTATGTATAATTGGTCTACTGGATTGTGTGAAACCGTTAGAAATTCACCGGTAGATGATGTTTGTTGGAGGTTTTTTTGATGTAAATGCGTGTTTATATATTCTATTTGATTATTGCTCGTTAAAGAAGACTTAATTTTTTTATTAAGATGCCGCGGAGTCGCGATTTTATTGATGCGCATTGGTTCTACAGCAGCGATGAAGATTCTGAAAGGTATATCGAAAAAATGTTGATAATGATAAATGATCGTAGAAGCACGGAATCAGCCGACGGAAATTTTGAGCCGCCACATGAACCAGAATCAACGGAAGATTACCGCGGGCCGAGCAATTCAATAAGTTGCTTTCAAATGTCAACGTTGGTTGTTTTTTGCTCACTGTTCAATTGTTCTTTTTTATATGTGCCAAACTTTTTGCCCTTATGTAAGTAGTTTCAACCGTTTCCGTGTCGAAGTCCCAACGTTTTTTATTGAAAGTTGCCCAACCATCTGCCTTGACACAATGCGTTTTTCTTCTATTTTTTCGCAAGTAGCGCTTATATCAATATGCTTTAGGCGTATCTTTATTGTCTTGAAGAGCTTCTATTAGATTGATCAATACGGTTTCCGTTGGCAGTGATTTAGACGTGTCAAATATTTATACGGGTCTTTTACGGCCAAAAGTTTTTTTGCTTCCTCGAATATCCTGTTACGTATACATATCTTCAGTTTTTTGCTCGTTGTTTTTGTTACTTATGTCTATCTGTTTCCATTGATGATCCTGATTGCTTTTAATGTTTTCAATTCGTTTCAATAAATTTGGAAACAGTTTCAAACGCGATGAGATGAGTTTACTGCGGATGTGTTAACGATTCGCATTCAATAAGGGTTTCTCTATTTCCTCCCGGAGCTATTTCAGAAATTTTCCGTGCCCCCCCCCCCTAAAAAAATTCGTAGGGGCCCCTATAGGGTTTCATTTAGGGACCCCTATAGGGCCCCCTCCAAGGGGCCCTAATTTACCCCCTATAGGGCCCCCTAAAACTTATCCCAGTATTAGACGAAATGTGACCTTCTTCGCTTCGCTTCGTTTTCTTAGTCTTTTTTTGTAGTTTTGTATATAGAGAAAAAAATTGCAAAAAAAGCTGTTTTTATACGTAGCTTTTTATCCTGTATTTTGATTTTTTTTTAAGTTACTGTCTTGCGCAAAAAGCATTATATAATCTATATGCATATCTATATGCCTTATATGGCTTAAGCTCTTGAAAATCTCGGAGTTAGTTTCGAAAAAAAAACCTCAAGAAAAAATGGCCCGCCCGGCCCGAATCGCGCAATTTTTTTCTAGTCGGATATCAAGTTTTTTTACGACAAAAATTACGTTTTTTTGCTCATTTTTTTCTCAAAGTTTAACAAAAAAACTATGATTTCAGAAGTAAAAGTCGCATTTCGATGAAAATTTTTTTAAATGAAATTTTTTTAATGAAGCCCGGCCCTGCCCGAGCCCACGCGGGCTTTTTTTCCTGAAAATGAGGCCCAAAGCCCGGCCTGACGCACAAGCCTGCGTTTCTCCAATGAACACGCCATAAACTTTTTCCTTCACGGTAGAGCGCTCTTGTTCATCTCCTGGCGCGAAGTTCGAAATCTTCAACGATTTTTATGCCGTGTTCAAAGTGATTCCGCGAAATTCAAAATAGCCGTCAGAGAAAGAGAAAGATAACTAAATTTTGGAGGGTCAGAGACCATTTTGCATTTCGCGGAAATTACTTTGAACACGGCATTATATTGACCGAATTATTCTTCCTTTATTTTTGTTGGTTAGCGCGTTCAAAGTAATTTCGCAGAATATGAAAAAATAAAAAGAACTGAGGATCTTTTCAAAGGAATCATCAGTTTTGACTTATTCATCCGCCGAACTCACTTTGAATGTGCCTTACATCCACTTATAATTGGAGTTCAAACTAGTTCATGAAGCTTCAAACATTGTTTTTTTTCTATTTCCGATAAGTTTCAAAACTCAAATTGTTTTTTCTTCCAGAAAATGGCTAATTCCAGTAATATAAATTTGTTCCGAGGCCTACATGATATTTCCCCTTCTAACTCTGAAGAGAATGGTATAAGATTTATTGTTCCTTTTGAGGCTCAGTTTTTTCAGAAGTTATGCTTTCAACATTTGAAGTGGATGAGAGTTTGGAGAAAATTTTCAACGATTCGTTCTACGAGCGACAGGAGAATAACATGTATCATTTTTAGTAGTTCTTTTTATGAGTTTCATTTTCTTCTGTTTTTATTCAGTGTTTTTTGTTTAGAAGAACGTTACACATGCGACCTGACGTTGTCTCCACTTATCGAACTCCCGGCGTTTTCAAGTTTCGGCGAAGAACCAGCATGGAGCCACGGATAGGTTTGCTGATAAAGATCATTAAATTAAAAATTTATCTAAGTTTTTTTTGTGTCGAGCGATCAGCCTTGTAAAGTTAAATTCGATATATATATATATATATATTATTTAAATAAAAGATGCGGATTCCTCGAAGCGAAACTTCAATGTTTGTGTTTATGTGTGTGGGATTTTTCATTTTGAAAATTATTCTTGCAGACTACTTCAACCATTACCCCGTCCCTGATCACATTATCCAAGACTTTCTCTCTTTATTGAATAAACGAGATCTGTGTAGCGCAATGCGCACTTGTAGGCGGTTCGCTATGCTTGCGTTAGTTTGGGCAAAGAGAATGCAGAGTAATTGCCTTCGAGTTCAGATCTTCTTCCAACCAGTGGAAAGCGACAGATTTGGGCGGAAAAACTATAAGCGACGCCGGCTTAGTTTCAATTCTCAATAGACGGTCTTCAGTGATTCGTCTCTGCGCTTCCCAGGTTTTTTCTGTCTTTTTATTGTTTTAAAAATGTTTTAGGTCACTATTTTCCGTTCAAGACTCATGCCTCAGCTGATGCTGCAGTCTCCTCTCCTGCTGACACATTTGGACCTTTCGGGTACCATGTTCGACGATCCTTCGCTTCTTGTGTCTATCCTGCACAGTTGCAATCAGCTTCGAGTTTTGTCTCGCCCAAACTTTTTCAAGAGATGAATTTATAGTGTTTATCGCTTGAAAACCAGAAGATCAATGACATTATCTGCCATTTGATCAGTAAAAATCGGATGATGGCCTTTCTTGATCTTTCCATGACTACGGGAATCAGTTCTTCAGGTGCTGAAGCGATCTGCGAAAGCTGCAGGGGGTACTTTAACTTTTATTTATGCAAAGTCAAACAGATTCTCAAAGTCCTATAAAGTCGTTTTCGTACTTTATAAAATTTTATCTCGGATTGTTTTTTGGATTTCACTGCGTCTCTGATTTAAGTAAATTTGGAGAGAATTGAATTTTTCCTATCAATACCGTTTAGTGAACTCCGCCAAAAAATGGAGTATAAAATCATCCTCTTTAGAAAAAATGTACTAAGGTTTTAATGGATTTTCGGAAACTGTTTCACACCATAGACGGGAAAGTCCGTGAAGACTTCTAGATGTTATAAAAGTAAAGATTCTACGACCTTTTTCCTGATTAGATAAAAATAGGCTACGAGAGCTGAACGTGTCTTGGAGTTCGATAAACTTCGCCGCTGTGCAAATGTTCTGCGCGAAGTTGCCGCCGTCGCTGACCGCCTTGAACATGGCGGGAACCCTGGACAAGTCGGCCATCACCGACGTCTGTAGGTCAAACCCTGTGGACACTTCTGACAGAGTTGCAGCTGTCGGAAAGCTGGTCAAGTCGTGTCCAAACCTTCGAGACCTCGACCTCTCAGACAACAATGAAATCACGGAAGTGTCTCTTATTGCCATCACCAAAGAACTTCGCTCTCTCGAGATTCTGTCGCTCAATCGTTGCTACAGCATAAATCCAGTTCATTTTTGGTACGATCATCTGAAATTCCAAATTCAGATTGAAAACACAATACTGAACAAGATAGACTATATTGAAACGGTTATATAATTTGATGCTGGATTCTTTCCATGCCAACTTATTTTCTGATAATCTTCCTATATTCACAGAAATGTATTTTGGGTAAGTAAAAACTAAGTTATTTCCTTTAGTTAATAGTAGGATATCGCAACAATAAAACAAATCGTTATGAACCTAATTTCCGCTTCTTCTTTTCGACACTCCAAAGAAAAAAAGCGTAAACGTGTGACAGGTTCCTTGAATTTACTGATTTTTCACTCAAAAATTGAACGCTTTCGAAATCTTTTTTACAATCGAAATTTTTCAGCACTCACTGCAAAACTATTCGCAGCCTCAATATTCACGGATGTGTAGTAGGCGAGCGCATCGAGAGCATGGCAATGTCTCTGCCTCATACACAGGTACACTCTTTTCCTTGAGAAATAACTACGACCTTTTTCAGATCAACAAGAACTTGCTCAACTACACGGCGAAGGCGGCGGGACCTGCCCACAGCACTCGAATCTGGGGCCAGCGTGTTTCAGATTTGTATTAATTTTGATTAACTCGTATCTTTCAAATTGACGAAATTTTATCCATATTGCGGGCACATTGTGAATGAATTTCGTCGAATTTGCTCCATTGTTACGAGCATCGCCAGAAGATGAGGTGGTTGACGGCGTCTGTCGTTGGATCTTGGGTCGCGCCTTTGTCGTCGAGTCCTTCTCCGCAACTCACCACCATCAACTGGAGATTTGAACGTCTTCGTACTCGTCGAATTTTTCTGACCTGGGAGTTTTGCTGCGACGGCACGTTCAGCGATGTTCGTTTCTTTCTGTTAAACGCTACCGACACTGGGAGTAGTATCCTGCAGGGTCCACTGTGTCCAATATCGCAAACTTAATCGTTTTATGGGTATTTTGGAACGTTTTATAAATATTCGCGTTCGATACCGTTCAAATCTGGAGCCAATTGTTTTCGAGCGGAATGGACTGGAGCGGAAAGTATGAAGCCAGCAGAGGTACCAATCCAGAGATGTGACCTCGCCGCCATCAGACAGGACACCCGCAAGCATCCCATTTTGTGTTCCCTCAGAATGTCTTCGCGACCTAAGTTTGGAAATTGTTGTAGCGAAAGTTGTTTAGCTACTTTACCTGCTAACTGGGACCGAACCATGGAAGATATGTTGAAGTGATTGACGACGGTTAGCGTGAAGACGTCGATGACGTAGACGATTGTCGACTTGCGACCACACACAAACAACAAAGCTCCAGAGGCGCACATGACGCTTACAATGTCGGAAGAAGGCAGCACTTCCATAGGTTTCTAACAAGAAAGTACATTTTTTTTTGTATGAAACTTGAACTTTCTATTAGCGATTTTTCCCTACTTAAAAGACGGCAGAGGCGGAGAAGTACGCGTATGCGGCACTTGGCATGAGTTCAATTCAACCGCCAGCGACTTTTTGGAGAGATCGTTTGTGGCTCTTTTCATTTCTTACCAACTTTTTATTGATTTTCTTCATTTGTGCATTGAAACATCAGTAGATTGGATACGAATCAATCGATAACTGAGCTTTTTAACTAGTCGGTGGCACGCGACTTAGACTCGTGCCAAGAACCGCGTACGCGCACTCTACGCGTCCCGCTAACTTCTCCGTCTCCCTCGGCTTTCAAGTCGGGAAGGTTTGACTATATAAGTTTAGAATCTTCTCTGAAGACTGAATAAATGTGTAATGTGTAAAATTTTTGCTGAAGGCCTCTTTATATTGACTTGCTAACTTGCTAAAAAGCTAACTTAAAACTAGAAAATCTCGCATGTAGCAAATAAGAGATCAAGAGACGATATGACAAAATTTATAATGAATTCAAAAGGGTGTCGGTTTAGAAGCCGAAATTTTCTTAGATTCAAATACCTGCCAGCTAGATTCCTCTGTGAAGTAGGCGTGCAAAGTGTTTCCACTGGCACAAATCAGCCGTTGACCGACGTGGACCATGGACGATATGGGAGCCGTGCAGGCGTGGTCTATGTTGACCGGATTTTCAAGGTCCCATGTTCTATCTAAAGAGCCAGCAAGGACTTCAATTTCATGACAGATAGAGAACCTGGATGCGGTCGGAAAGCAAGGAACTGAATCTGAGAGGAGTAACTGGTCGCCACGTACACATTTGATCCGGCAGAACATATCGCGGTGACACCTGCACTCAGATTCTTGCGAAGTATAGCGAGAAAAAATCAAACTGTTTCCAAGTCGAGCCAATCGTTCACGGGCTCTCGATCTGACCCGCTCCGTAGAGTTGACGACGAAGACTCTTAATTTGCTTGTGAATCGAGAAGCTTTTTTTTTGAACATACTCTCCGTCGTCGTTGCCAATCCAAACAGTCGTCTGAGAACTGGAGGAAGACGCTTCATCGCAGGACGAATCCGAGTCTGAGCCGCTGCTAAACTGCGGTTCAGCAAAGCTGAAGCAACTTCCACTCACCTGTTGAGTTCGGCCACCGATTCCTTGTGCGGCGTCTCAAACAACCGATCTGATCTCATTTTCCTTTTTTTGCTTCTCCTAGGCTAGCCAAGTTAATGAGACTAACAGAGTAGAACTGACTTTGGCGGCGGAACTGTGCACATGGCGGTGACGGCGGCGTTTCCGATGGCCGAGCAGCTTTCGATGGTCGTCTCTCCGTTTTCCAATGACATGACCGCCACCTGGCCGCTGAACTTGTCGCTGGCACAAACCCAAACGAAAGGCGAACTGTCTGACCGTTTGCCGGGCACGATGCTTGCTGCGCACAGCTGAAAGAAAGGTCTTCAGCAGGCCAGTGCGAGGGTCAGCCTAACGGCCCGGCCCAAAAAGCACAAGTTTTAACCAAGTCAAATTTCAGACTTTTCTACAACAAAAAAATCACGTTTTTTTCGTCATTAAGATATAAAAAGGAAAATATGACTCAAAAACGTAAATACAATTTTTTTCGGTGAAAATTTTGAGTTAGAATGAAACATTTTTTTAATAGAGTTAAGGGCCGGCGAAGGAGGATTTTAGCAATTTTTTTACAAGTGTTTTTTTCTAATAGAGAAGGCCTACTTGTAGTCCAGGTCTCGTTTGATGAGCGATAATGCTTTTCAGCTGACAGTTCGGAGTCGTTATCTGCTGCTCAACTTCAAAAAAAGTTGCTAAGAGTGATCGTGACTTCAAAACTCACTCAGAGCTGCCTTCGCGTCCTTGACAGATCGTTCCCAGACGGAGCGTTTCTCGGCGTTGCCAAACTCCAGACCTATCGTCTCAGTACCATTCCTGAACAGAAGAGATACGGAGAAACGAGTCACATTTACTAACACTGTGGTGACATCAAGGAAAACGGTCTTCAGTTCCGGATTGCTGTTCATCTGCTCCGCGAGCGTCCTCATTCGCAAAGCGTTCGACGACTCCAGTTCCTCCAGTTGTTCGCGCAGATCCTGCAAATCTTGGCTCGCATTGTAAAACTGTTTCAAATTCCTGAAAAATGAACGTCGATTTCATGGACGGTTTGAAGTTTAAAGGGCAGAAAGAACGGTGACACATTTTTTGGAGTAGCGAGAAGTTTCTACGCAATACCAACGGTTCAGTTCCCGGTTTCGAACTTTTTCCGAAAGCCGCAGTATCGTGTGATCTTTTCTAGGCCTCGGAAATACCTCAGTTGACTGGCTCGCATCGTTCCTGTTCATCCGTGTAACAGGTTTTCATATCACTCCCTGACCAAAAAGTGTACATCGTCGTTCTCTGTCGTGCGAAACCGCGCTCTGTTTTTTCAGTCTAGCTTCGTTAATCTTTTGTTTTCTAATCAGTTAATCTGTTTGTATTTCGATGATTTGAGTAAAAATAAACGACATTTTTGAGAAGAAGTCCTGCGGACAAACATCGAAGGAAAAAAAGTTTTAACACGAGTTTTTTCTTGGAGTGTGTTCCAAAATAGGTTGTGAACGCCCATTGCAATTGTTCTCATTTTCTTAAAAAAAAAGGCCGCTTTCTTCGCCTTTTATCGTGTTTATTTCCTTTTTCATGTTTCGTTTGGTTAGAATTGATTTTGGTAGCAAAAAGTCAGAATCGTACTTTTTGGAGTTATGATCGAATAGGGACGTGCTCGACTGGGTAATAACTGAAACAGGTTTTTTGTTTAGTTTTTATATAACTTGATTTTGAAATCGTCATCTTTGTTTACGTGATAAGTGAAGGTCTAGAGGCCACTTGTATGAATTTTTATACAGCGTAAATAAGTTTAAAGCAAGTAAACTAGAACTTTTTAGATGTGGAAATGTTTTAGACTGGATACGCTGAACAAGAGTAGAAAAAACAGGTCTTTCTTTTTGGAAACTGTTTTACGTCCTTCCATTTGCGATGCGTAAACGTTGACGCATATGGCTTCAGAGATTAATTTTCTTGAGAAATGAACTTTTTTCAAACCGTACTATCGAATAGAACGTTTCCAACATTTCGTGAATTGTACCAGCGAGTCGATATAATCCCATCTAATCCTATTTGACGTTGGTTCGCCTATCTGATAGTTTCTTTTTTGAAAAAGGTCACCAGAATGGGGCTGAAGCCTTCGGATTCGTCGGCCTCTGGGCCTCGGCACGACGGCAAGTCTCACGTCAACCACAAGGGTCTCCACTGGCTGATGGCCGCCGTTTTCGTCGTCGGCGACATGGCCGGCGGCGGCGTCCTCGCCCTACCCAACGCCCTTGTCTCCACGGGTGCAGTTCTGCTCTTTCATAATCACTTTATTGTATATTAGTTCTTTCAAACTTGTTCAGTGTTCAGTTTCCTATTTTCACAACCTAATTTTATAATCAATTTCAGTGTTAGCCAAAAATACTTTTCTATGAAACACCAGTAAGAAAAAAAGAACTCGGAATTTAAAAATTGAAGCTGGAACTTTGTTCATGGCTAGGCATTTTATTTTCCAACAAGCCTTCGCCATTCATGAGGTCGACCCTCGAAAAGGCTAACTGGCCGGCTCCTGAAGCTTTCTCTTACAGGACTCGCGGTCGGAATCGGCATAATTTCGGTATGTTCTGTGGCAACCGCGTACACGGGTCTACAGCTTTCTTTCAACTGGAAAATGATGCAAGAAAGGTGGTCCGAGTACCGTGAGGAGTGAGTTTTTCCTTCAAATTTGTTCCTTTTTAATTTTCTCACAGATGTCGCCGACCATACGGAGAGATGGCTTTTCGAGCAGTCGGACCCAAAATGAGGTCAGGGATGCAGATTAGCAAGATAAAAACCGTTTTTGGCTTTTGGGTTAAGTTGTACCCCCGTGCAAAGTTAAAAAAGTAAAAAAAAACATTGTTCAATTTTTTGTTAAACTTTCCTCCCATTCAGTTCGGAGTAACTCTAAACAGCAAGGTCTGAGCTTTTAGAGTTTTGAAGAAAGTTGGTGAGTGTCAAAGCTGAAAACATTTTTCAGAAAAAAGTTAGGAGCCTATGATTTTTCAAATTTAGCCAAAACTTTGCTCCAATATTGGAAAAACCAAGTGTCCTGAGCTTCTAAGCGTGAGCTTTCATGTTATGAACGACTTTCAACTTCAAATGGTCTCTGATAGTCGCAATTTAAAACAAACAAAAAATGTTTTCAATTTCAAATTTTCAGCAGTCCCCTTTTCAAAACTGGTTTTTTTAACCGACAGAAAAACGTTCTTTAAAAGATTTTTTGAACGCTCACGTTACCAGCGACGTTGTGTTCAGAATAATTTATTTTTTTCTCCTAAAAAGAGTATTTGAAGCTTGATGTAAAGTTTTTCAATTATCCACTTACTCGAAGTTTTGGGTTTTGAGCTTATAAATTTTATAGTTTTTGAATTTTTATGTATATGCGTCTCGATTCACAAGTGTTTTACAGAACGGCGGTGACAGTAGCGATGTGTGCGACGCAGTTCGGATTCGCAACTGTTCTCGTTTTGTTGGCGTCGAAGAACGTCTCTATTTTGCTGCACTTCTTCTTCAGCATCGACATTTCCATGTGCTACGTTATCCTTCTAGTCGCTCTTCTCATCTGGCCAGCGACTATGCTCAAGAGCCCGATGCATTTTTGGTAAGCTTGATTTGCAGTTCAAGTTTCATTCCTCTTAAGGCAAGTGGCACTTTTTTCGGCTGGATCAAGTACCTTTTTTGTCATACTCCTCCTCATTGGAATGAGCCACGACGCGCCTGTTTGCGCAAAAGTAAGGTCCTTCAACAAACTTTTTTTCATATCTTTTTCTTCAAGGAAGTGGCTTATAACGACTTCGACTTGATCAAGTTCTTCATGGCCTACGGCACGATAATTTTCGCCTTCGGAGGGCATTCGGCGTTCCCCACCATTCAGCACGACATGCTCAAACCCGCGCACTTCTCCAAGTCCATTCTCCTCGCTTACACATGTGAGTTCTTTTTTTTAATACAAAAACAAAATATCGTCTTACAGTAATCACAATCTACTACCTAAGCGTGTCTATCATGGGGTACGAGGTTTACGGTGGGTCTGTAGGAGACGCCGTCATTCCTTCGATACAACTCATGTGGCTTCAACAAACGGTTATTGGTTTTATGAAAATATTGTGCCGAAAAACATTGTTGAGCTAAAGAAAATGGCCTTTTCTCGGTCTCGATTTGCGTCTTGCTCGTCGAGGATCATCAATTTTTAATTTTCTACAAATGAATCAAAGGTGCTATTCTGAAGAAACTTCGGAGATTTCAGGCGAACATATTGATCGCCATTCACGTCATCACCACGGTCGTCATTGTTTTCTCGCCCCTCGTGCAGGAAGTCGAACAACTTCTCCACGTTCCTCACCGTTGGTTCTTTTTCAATCCAGGAATTAGAAGACTTTTTCGGCTGAAGAAGGTGTTTGCAGACTTCGGATGGAAGCGGTTTGTCGTCCGGTCAATCCTTTTCTGGCTTGTCATTTTCGTAGCTCTTTCTGTCCCTCAGTTCGGTCCTTTAATGGATTTGGTTCATCGAAACCTTTTTTCTTTGAAACCAAGACCTTTCCAGATTGGAGCATCAACCATGTCACTGATGACAATGATCTTGCCAGCGGTTTTCTACTTGTCTTTGAGAGCCTCAACCGAAAAGCGGAGACGAAGGTTGGCCTCTGGGGATGCGAAACCGGGAGAAGAGGATGACGATCGGGTGACTGTCAAAGAGTCTCTTTAGCCTGACAAAGCATTTATCCATGATCTGATTTCAGAATCTTCGAAACCACCCCCAAAACAATTCTTATCGCCAACATAGCGCTTTTGTGTGAGTCTTCGGAAATCGGAACACCGCAATAACGCGTAATTCAGCCTTTGGAATAATCGGAGGGACCATAGCAACGGTATCTTCGCTCATAAAGCTGACGGACTCAACCATGTCAGCGCCCTGCTACGTCCAATACTTCACTAACGGTCCATAAAGGCCCGAGTTCAGTCTCTATTTTCTCCACCTCTTCAGGTCTTCCTTTTTCCTCGGGCAACGTCGGAATGGTCAACTGCTGCGGTCGCTTCCGCAACACGACTGTCGGCAATATATCTGCCGATGGTTTCTGTTCGGTGGCCAAAATTTGAAGTGACCAAATATAACATTGAATACTGAATTTGTCAGCAATATCTAATGAAGATGAGGAGTTTTTGAAGCAAACTTTAAATGAATCACTTTTTTATCGCATCTGAGCAGATGCGAGAGTTGCAGCATCTTTTTGAGTACGCGGTCGTCTTCTTTCGAAGTTTCCAAATTGCGCTCAACTTCTTGCAGCTGGCTAAGCGTGTCTTAATTTATTATTATTTTCTTCGATGTCTTACTAGGCTCTTTCTCACCTTTTGATATTCGTACGTCTTCGAGGGAAATTTTAATCAAAAGCTTGAAGCGATTGTTTTCCAAGAAATCCATCGATTGGGATCTTAAAACAACTGTACTGACTGAGAGAGGAGAAAAACTCACGACAATTTGCCAACCGACATTTTCGCCTTTTTCTTGACGCTCGTCAACAAAAGTTGATCGGAAAGCATGAAAAAGCAGCGCTGCTTGCCCGAAAGATTCACAATGTCGTAGCGAAGCAACGTGCGATTCGTCGAAACCAACTGAAGTTTCAGTTTTGAACTCATAAGTAAAACTGAAACTGACGTCGTCAAGTCCATCTACAATGGCTTCGATCTCTCTCAAACGTTGCTCCATCTGTTCGTTTCCCTCTTTGTGTTGGTTGATGGCGGTCTCAAAGACTCAAGCTTGACTTAAAAGAGAATCGGGTACCGCCAAAAGATGGATGTGTCTCTGCGCCCTAAGTAGTCTGTCCCGATCTTCATGCTCTACGGGAGTATGTTTCAGCATTTGGTTTACGATAAGCTCATACCTGAAATATGGAAAACTCGGAAAAACTACAAAAAAGAAAACCTTGGAACTCGTTGAATGGGAGAAATAAGAAGAGAGTCCAAGTCGAGTTTGTTATGATGATCACGGCAGCATCTCTGAAGATCAACTGATTTCTAGAAAAAAAAACGGCTCTCACATTGTAGTACTTTTCAAAAGCTTGTTTCTGTCTTGCTTGGCAAATCGCCTCTTTGGCGAACTTGAAATTGTCGACAAAAGATATGTAAGTTTCTACCATGGACTGCTTGGAAAACTGAATAATATTTGATATTATTAATATTTTTTTTTGTCATTTTTTTTCTGCGGTTTTGAATGAAACGGACATGAGCCAGTAGAACATCTCCGATAACAGAGTCCTTGTGCCAATTCTCGAGTTTGGCGCTAAGAGCGGCCAGCAGAACTTGGTGATGGGCGAGGATTTCGGGAATCCTGTGGAAGATTTTGTCCACCAGAGGCGCTTCGATCAGTGTGCATTCCAGGGGTTGCCGGAGAGGCCGCATGTATTTCTGAGAATCAAAAAAATTCCCTCTTTGCGTTGAAAAATTGAGTATTTTTCTCATTTTTATATACATGAAACTTTATCAATTCAGTTTTTCGGCTCTTCTAAACTCTCAAATGTTTCAAATATAATAATTTTTTTCTAATGTGTTTAGTAAAAAAACCTTTCAGTTTCTTCTGGACTTATTATTACAGTTCTGGCCCGCACTACGTCATTGGACTTTTATTTTCTCGTACTCGCTCTAACATGTAAGAATTTTTTTTTTTGAATTTACATGTCTTATATGATGATGATACGACGTTATCTCGGAAATCTCAATCTGAGGAGCCAAGAAAACTTTGTGAAAAGGTATATAAAGAAAAATACTTGCAGAACAATTTTGATTTGAAACGTTCAAGTATGAAAAAATTCAAATACCCTAAAGAAAATACAGAGATTTCTAGTTTTCATTATATTATCTGTAAACGTACCGTCACCAAGTACTCAAGACCTTCTATGAAAGATTTCTCTGTGTCGAAAAGCTCGCGAACAGCCATATTACGGACACTAAAACGAGGATATCACGGCAGAACCTTTTCCAAAACCTGTTATGTCTTCTGAGACTCGCTCGGCTCCTTTTCTTCCACAAAAGAATATCCGCTTCGTGAAGAGAGTCTTCCATACGTCCTTCGTCGTCGCCGCCGTTGCTTGAACACATGAAGGGACTCCAGGTGATCGAAGGATGCTGTTCAGGAGAAGTGGGCCTTGATTGGAAGCTGTTGAGCAGCTTAGAGAAGCGACTGACGCCGACGAGGGCTTCTGACGGCCGTTCGGCCTTGAGCTGAGGAGCCGGGGCAAACATGGGATCGACGACGCCGCGTCGACGCGTCCTAACGCTTGCCACCGCTTCGTAGCATCTTTCATCCAAATCAGCGAGAGTAAGAAAATTCTCTGTTTCTGACGTTTTTCTGGACAACGATCGTCGAAAGTCGTCATTTCTGAATTTCATGATGGATCCCATCAAAGTCACGTTTTTGCGTCTAACGAAAATTCAGTAGCAGTAAATAACAATTTTAAACTATCGGAAACAGTCTGAATTGTCTGCGACTTTTTTTTTGAACGCTGACGAGGTGTAGGAATATCGTAAAAAACGTAATAGCTAGAAAAGTTCGTGCCAAATACAAAGGAGTTGCAAATTGTGGAAAATGAGATTTAGAATACCTGACAGAAGGAAGAAACTGCATGACGCCGCGCGGATGGCCGAGACGAGTAGAAATTCCAGATACTCGCGTTTCCCCGTTTTCAGTCGTTAGAGAGCCTTCGTCAGCTTCGGAATAAACTGAAGGAGAATAAGAGAACTTATCCAGGATAAAAAAATTACATAAATGAACTCACAGTCATGCACCGCAGAGTTTTGTCGTTTTGGAAGAAGGAAACTCAAAACTCATCTTCATATTCTCCCCTTCACCTTTTCACAAAATTATGCTTGTTCCCCTAACTGTAAACACAAATCTATAGCATAGAGCGAGAAACAGATAGATGAAAAAAGTCCTACAAAATATTACTCTCAAAAACTATCGTAAAATCGTAAAATTTCTACATGGTTTTTGAGAAAAAATAATAGGGCTGTATTTTTCGTTTAAACTTCCAAAAAGTGTTTCTAAGCTCAAAAATTCTATTTTTACTTTTTTATTTCCAGTTGAATAGCAACCTCCGAGATCCGAGGAGTGCTGCGAAGGCTGTGCAAGCACGCGTTGCAGCGATTGAATACTTTTCGCGGCGTCTTTGAGCTCTTCGATTTCCGTACTCATCACATCCTCTCCACCAAAGTCAGAATCGTTCTGAACTCAAAAATGTCTTGTCTGGCTGAGAAACTGCTCCACCAGTCTATTAGCTTCATAATTGGTGAACTTTGGCAAAGAAAGAAGCAGCTGCTGTAGAGTTCGGACGTCGATCTAAGAACGGCAGGAATAGAGCAAACTACTTTCTGGAAGTTTAACCGTTGGGGAATCGACGCTAGGTTCGCTGTTAGTCTTCCTCAAGCCTTTACGGCGGCTTTCACTTCTTTCTCGACTCGCGCGAACCTACGAGCTCTGTGAAATTCCTGAAACCTCCGAGGAATCTCACCATACTGCGCCGACGTTCTCGTTGCTGCTCCCTGTCTCTTTGTATGTCTGTAAAGTGTAGGTTCACATCGCTCTTCCTTCTGCAAATGCTCTTTTCTCCGAGAAGAAGGCCGGATGAACCTCGTGGAGCCGTGACGGAAGGAGCGGCGGGTGCTCGGAGACACAGTGGCTGATCGCCTCGGCACCCGCACTGGCGACCAAGTGCTGTCCGAACTATCCGAGTCGTCGGCGTCGTTCGGATTCAGAAGCGCCATTTAACTGTACTCAATTTCGCCACAGCAACAATTCTTATTTCAACGCTGCAACTCTCATCTCAGGATTGAGTCTTATGTCCAGCAAGTATTCAGAAGATGCGGGCAAAGTCCAGAAGGATCTAAAAAGGAGTTTTTGAAAAAAAGGCCTTTGAAAGGCACAAGCTCCTTCTTCTTGACCGCCATCTAAGAAGAACCTTTTTAAGATAAAAAAAAAGCAGAAGGCGGAAAAACGGTAAAAAAAAAAGAGATTCAGAAAAACTTTTGACACCCTTTTAAGAAATCAAAAAGGAGGTCTGGGTTCTTCTTTTTGAGGCAATTTGGACTTTTCCCGTGAAACAAGAACGGAAAAAGTTCAGGATGAAATAGTCTATTTCGAAACGTTTGATCTCAGTCTTTTGACACTCGATAGAAAAATATAAAATAGGGAATTTCTATCGCAAAATTTCTTTTTTTTTTCAGTATCATTCAATTCAATTCAATTTATTTTTCGCAACATCGGGATGGTATGGTGATGTTGCAGGGAGGGAAAAAGACCACTAGGTGGATTAACTAACCCCACCTGTGAAGAAAAAAAGTTTTTTGTGTGAGAAAAGAAACATAGAACCATAATAAGTAGATATTTAAAACCAAGTTGATCATGGCACAAATCTGTGAACACTTGAAATAATATGCTCGACGCCAACATTTTCTGCATACACTAAAAACATGACTTTAAATTTTTTCTTGGTTTCCTCTGACAATAATTCATGTTCAATGTCATTCCAAACATTAGTAATGCGATGTGATAAGAAATTGAAGAAAACCAGTGAAGGTTTCGTTTTTATTAATTTAAAACCATTGCTGACTGGGACGGTCAAAGCTGTTATGTACCTGGATGGGAGAGTCTGACCAGCACTTATTATGCAAAAACTGATGTGATAATACCAGATCCTTAACTAAACGCCTAAACCAAAGAGGTTGAAGACCTAACAGTTTTAACCGTTCATTATATTCCATTCTTGGGATCATCTTAAATAATTAAACGAGGCAAAAAAGAAAAAGCAAAGTATTCTTTTACTGGAATAGAAAAACAAAATTTGGTTGAGCAAACATAAATCGATAAACAAACAAAGGAGATCAGCTGCGAGAGGACGGAAAAAGGAGACTGACCAGACAGTTGGTGTCCTCAGGTCGCTGTAACAGCCACGTTCCCTTTGTTTCCGGGGTCAGAGCCCTTTTCACCTCATTTCATGTTTATGATTGAGACTTCGAAACGGATGAAGCCAGATGGAATAGAATCTTTCTCAAGAATTTCCTCTCTGAGTTGGGTAGATGACACAAGTATTCCTTTAAAAACTTTCGTCAAGTAAACCCTTTCGCAAAGTTCGAGTAGTAGAGTCGGATAATTATCACACAACAAATTGTTCATGAGAACCAAATTTCATAATGTCTGCCTCATTCGAGTTTCCCGAAACATCAAGAAAGGAAAAAAGGCGTTTTTTTTTCATATTTTCTCAAAACCAAGCAGGATGCGTCTTTTAGGTTTTCTTTGCTGGCAGTTTTTCCTTTAAAGTATACAGAAAACAGAAAACAGCTTTAAAATCGTTTTTATTAGGGATGAACTCGGTGAAAAATATGGAGTAGACTCGAGGTAAATAAACCGTATTCTTTTGGGAAAGAAAAAAGAATTATTGTTTTCAGTTCAAGTTACGTCTTTGCTGAAGCTGAGCCTCCACTTCTTTTTCTTCTCGTTGGGCTTTGATTTGTCTCGTAGCGCACTTTTTGGCAGGACAGGGTTGTTGACCGGCGGTTCAGTACGCGCTCTTTGCAAAGGGGCGGATCCCCTGGCGCTGGAACCGTGCGGAGGTACAAGAAGAGTGGGCGACGCCCCCATCGACGGTATATCCGAAAGCCGGAAGCTCGCCAGTGACCTTCAATGGAAAGTCAGAAGGGAAAATTTAAAATTGACAAACGTCGTCGTCGCTCTCATTTCATCTATGATGTTCAGTGACCTCAGCGAAGTTACGTCATTTGAGCTGCGAGTCTGAAATTACGTCTGTAAGGACTGAAAAACGCCCGTTCTGAAGAATCACCGACCGAAAAGTTGAGAGAAGCTATAGAGTGACGGTCAGCTTCGCTCATGCTTTGAAGCATTTCTTCGTAAAGTTCGTTCCAGACGACGTCCGCCACTTTAACACCGGGAATCGGCTCGATTATTGTCACTGACGAAGATCCACGCGTCTGAAGTACGTTTTGAATTTCATTCCCTTTTTGTTCCTCTTTTCCAATCAAAGAACCTGTCTCTAACTGAAAACTTTCCGTAAATATATTTGAGGCGATAAATTTCTCGCGAACCTCGAGAGAACTTTTTTGGTCGTAGATTTGAAATGACCATACTAGTTGGAGTATTTTTCGTATGAAAGCTTCATTATATCTGATCTATTAGTTAACGACAGAATTAAATACGATTTTCTCAAATGGAAGTTTTTTCTCGAAGATCAACTCGAAAGTCTAAAAATTATGTAATGGAAAAATAGTTCCCGCGTTACTTTTTAGAGGAGCATTTGTAGTCTTCTTCAAAGATTTATCTGAAAAAATTATTTTTCAAGTCATAAAATTCTCCAGAAACCTTGTCAACTTAACTCCCAAGTTCCTTTTCTCGAGGTTCAATAGTTGGTATAGGGCTTTGTCAAACCCCACCGCCCATCTCTGACCTATTAGACGGCCGCCGACCAAACAAATGGTCCCAGAGGGAGAAAAGCGGTAGTGCTTCGTCTTCGTCAGCGGCCTGCCGCCGTGTCGCCAAACCAGGCGCCAGAGAAATCCGTTTGGAAAGTCAAAATATAAAACCTTGACTTCGAGGTCGATGAGCTGCTGGAAAAAGCTGACGTTCGGGCAGACGATATTGCGCCCCATTTGCACCACTTTGTAGGCGTCGTGCAAAGATCTTCTGTAACATCAGATAGTATGGATTATAAACCCGGAATCATCAGAAACGAAGGCTTGAATCATAAAAGAGGAACAGACCAAAAAAAATTTTTTTCAATTTCACTAGTACCTACAATTCATCTGTAGTTTACGAAAAACGTCCGCAAAAATGAATTACGTTTTTTGGAACATTTCACAAGAGTACCGTCGTTTCACGTTTTCTTTTTGGATATGTTTTTGCCTTTACAATTTTAAATTATTAGAAAAAAATTTTTTTTTAATATTTTAATATCTGGCAGTGCCGAAAAAAATAACGAGCATTTCGAATGACCAAAACGGCCAATTTTTTATTTTATTTTTGCGCGTCGAAGCGTGTCGTGAGTGTGACATTGCGCCGTTCTGAAGTAAAATGAGCGTTTTACGGCTGAAAATGGGAAATCCGAAATTAAACATTTAGAATAGAACTTTGTGTTTTTCTATGATTTTTGAAATTATTTGTCATTCTCTTGTTTATGTGATTGTTAGACTACAAACTCTTGATGATTTGAACAGACAATACCATCTAATAGTTTTTTTCCGTTGGTGCCGAGGATTCTTTTTTCGTATTTTCCGAAAATTCAAAAAACGCCAGATTTTTTGCATTTCTCGCGCGTCACTAAAAGCTTCATAAGGCGACTCAAAATCAAAAATTTTTGAAAAACTTAACTGATTTGATTTTAGATAGTCTGCTCTATCAGATGGTGTTGGATTCGACTATGCATTACTTTTTTCGATTTGCTTTGGGTGCCTATGTAAGCAGCCAATTTTGATCGGGGCGACCCTGGCCGAGGCCGCCCCGACCCGACCGCGACGCGCCCCTGAGCGCCCCGGCCCGCGAAGCGGTTTTCATTCAGGCCCCCGAAGCGAGCGCGAGGATTTTTTTTTTCCGTATTTTTTGTTTTTATTTTAGTTTTTTATATTGAATGAACTTTTAAGTTATTTATGATCCATGAAAATTTTATTAATTTGTTTACTCTAGTTCACTTAATTTGTTTACTCTAGTTCACTTAGGAAACTATTGAATTTTTGGATTAATATCTCATTTCATCGGTTTTTCTCTTTATGTGCTCGATGAAAAATGTTTTTTTGTTTCACGTTTATTTCAGTAAAACTTGCGCTTTCCATAATTCGCAAAAAACCGGGAGTCAGAACAAAATTTGTATCTACGGGTCGACCGAGTTGACCCTTACCAAAGGCCGACCGCGGCCGCCCTCGAATACGCCGCAAGTCGGCCTTTTGGATAAAGGAAACGCGTGGGCCCTCGGTCGCCCCGAGAACAGCTCTGAGCGACATTATGGTTAGTAATACTAACCATAATGTCGCTGAGCAATATTCACTGAACACTCAGGTTAATATTGGTTCTTAAGTTTTCTTAACAGTCTACAAAATTTATCTCTAGGAGGAAGTTTTCCTGTTGAAATGGTTCGAGGTTCCCAATGCACTTTTTATTCCCGAAATCCTCACTTCTCTTGCGTCATGACGTAACCAATGGCAAAGGTCGCCGACCGCGAAATCCCCATTGCACACAGAAGCAGAGCTCTGCCGGCCGACTTTCGAGCGTCGTCGATTTCCTGAAATAAGGACTGGCTTCGAGATTCGGTTCTTAAAATTAAAGCTGTCTTCTGATTAACTCTTTAGGCACACTTGGGATAAGTGAAAATCACAGTGAGAAAAAGCATTTTTTTTTTTGAATTTTGTGAATTCATTTGGAAGTTTGTTCATGTCTTACTTGGTCGGACCATAGATAATAAAGTTCACAAGTAAAATATGAAACACGCCAACAAGAAACAACTATGGGATACTTAAATTTTGATTGTCAAGCTTTGAAAAGTAAACTCCAACGTTTTGATACGTTTCCATTACCTCAAAAAGCGACAACCGAAAAAATTTTTTTTAATTAAAAATCCAAAATGTGAAGAAAACAAATTTTTGGGATGAGTTATCACGATAACTTTCAACCTTGAAAATAGCCTCCCAGTGAGGGGACAGGTCGGTGGTTTCGTCGTCTTGCATCGGCACGTGGACGATCTTCATGTGGCTTGGCCCGGAGAGCCGGAAGCCAGGAATCAAGTTTATGGTCACGCAGAACCGAGCTGAAAACTTTCAAAGCGAAATTCCTGGCTCCGCTCTGGTTTTACGGGCCGATTTCAATTCATTTCGTCGCACATGTACCCGCTCCCACGCTCGTTTCCTGTGCACATCCGCCTATTGGAGGTCTGCGGTCAGCCGTCAGCTCAAAACTCCCTCCGAATGCCCTGCTCTAGTTTTACGGCCTTTTTTTTCAAGGATTGAGCAACCGCTTAAGCAAAAACAAAGCCTGCCCAGCTTATTATTGCGAAAAACAAAAAACTTATCTTTAGTTATGCGTAGTGCTGCGAAAAAAAAACAATAAAGCCTATTTTTATACCAGCTAAAACGAACATTTTGATCTCAAACTGAAGTTTTTTCTCAATTTTTCGGAAGATTACAACTTTCAATTCGGATAAATATTTCGGACAAAAATGAATGAGGAAATTTAAAACGTCAGAACTAATTCTCATGAGTTTTATTACTTTATCCCAAAATATAATTATTATATTAAGGAAAAACTTATTGAGTTTATTTGAAGAAAATTCTAATTTTTAAGACAAAAAAGAGCTTCCGTTTCTTATTTTCATGATACGATCTCAAATATCTAAACTTCTATTTTATTTTTTTATTTTTCAAGATCAAGTTTGAGTTGGCCACGGTTTGAAAAAGAAAATTTCTGGTTAGAAAAGTTTAGAAGACTTTTTTGCATGTCTTTTCATTTTGGAAGATCGATCCAGAACTGAACGCTGCCTGAAGCGGGTATTTAAACTCGACCGTCCTCGTGGTTCTTTTCTTTAAATAGCTCATTTTTCGACAAAGTATCCCAACTCACACAGAGCTCTCGGAGAAAGGCCCGCGAGTCCGGAGACATAAAGGTGTGGACGGATCTGAGAGCACTGGCGCTGCTCGCGGTTGATGACGCGTCTCGACGTCATCTTTCCCGTCCTCGGCCTTCTGATGACGCTGCCAGGTGTCGCCAAAACGCTCAAGTGTTTCAGTTGCTCCTTTTCTTATAACGAAATTTACGATCCCGAAAACAGGTAACGAAAGTTCAAAAATGAAAAAAGGTTTTAAACTTGCAGAGATGCTTGGTGTGCAAACGAGTCTTTGATACAGTTCGACACGGAGGAAACGACCAAAACGTGCGCCGTTTGGGAGAAGTTTTGTGTGGTAGGAGAACTTGAAGATATTTCTATTCCATTATTCAGACGGCCATCACAACAATCAATAAAGCTTTCACTTCGGTGAGCCGCAACTGCGGAGAGCGCTGCTCTGAACTCTGCGAATCGGTCGGCTACGGCGAGGATCAGGTCGGTTGGAAATTTCTCGGACTCCGGTGGGATAATTACCTATTCTTGCGGTTCATAGAGAGTGAAAGGAGGAAGTCCCGTACATTTGCTCAGCGCGAAAAGCGTTGCAAAGAAGCCTTTTTCGGATCGACATAAACAAGGCGGAAGTTGGGGGGAAAGTTTCGTTGGCATGGCTATTGCATTTTTCAAGTGCATAGTACGCTCATACTAAAAATGGAAAGTCCAGCTGAGTCTTTCGCCAAAACTAGACGAATTGGGTTGTCAAGAAAAAGTAATGGTTATCCAATCAAAAAAAAAACTTGGAGAAAAAATTTTAGTGAGAAGAAACTCAAAAACAATGGAGCTGCTCAAAACAATGATTTCGTGCAAAAAAAGAACGAATGCTAGCGCATTATTTATATGCCCGTGCGAGCCTGGCTAGAGCGTTTTCGATAATGACAAGTCCGATTTTTCAACCAAGGCATCAATTTTCCTCGCACCTTTTGAATAATCGTAGGTACGCAGAAACCACAGACGCTAAGACCAAAAATGCACATTCTGCTCTTTAGTGACGAAAAAATCGTATTTGAGGAACTCTAATACGATCTGTTCCGCCTTATCTCTCATTTTGTGTTTCTTTATAAAAAGTTACGAAAGTGCCTGCAAGACATCTGTCATTGTAGGTTTTCAAATAAATTTGCTCTAATAGTGTATTTTGATGGTACCAAGAGCCAGAAAAAACTCTATAAAATAATCGCCTTCGAAGTAATTATCGGTGGACAAGATACATTTATGTGAGTATCGATCTTCTTTCAACTATAAAATCGTTAAATATCTGCGAACTTAAGGTGAATTGAATTGAAATGAGTGGATTTCTGGCCACTAGGAAAGGGAATAGTAACGTAGTAGCAAGAGAGGAAGCCAGGAGCCAAGTGAAGCGAAGTATACGTTTTTGACTCGCAGAAAATTTCGCGCTTGGTGGAGCTCGACGTCTTTTCATTTGGCAAACCCCTAGATTCGGCCATGTGATTCGCACCGTTTCGCGTGGGGCGTGGAATCGCGTCAGTCCAAGTTCACTCACTCATGAACTAGATGCAAAAGAGAAAAAGTCTCCAAAACGCCATTTGAATCACAAATCAGCTTTTTTTCTGGAAAGGTCACAGCGAAGTTTTGTGAAAAGTAAAGAATTACGAGTTTTCTTTATCCAAAGCTACAAAATGTTTGTCTTTTTTTTTGATTTCCGAAAAGATTGGTTGTCAGCTTACTAAAAGTCCCGTTTTTATGACGCCACTTGCCGTCGTGGAGAAATAAGTGTGAAACTTCGGGGTCTCTTCGACTTTTTCCACATATTTTTCATTTCACAAAAAGAAAAATTCGTTACCTTTTGTACGAACTCAAAAAAACGTCGAAAATCTGAAGGTAAATTGCGACGATTGCTGCGAAGAAGATTTATGCAACGCCAACTTTTCTGTGCAATATTACGAAGATATGATGCAGAGACAATACACCGGATGGATCAACGCACTCCCAGGCGAGGTGAGAGATTCGAAAAATTTCATCAAAGAAATTTTAAAGCTACAGGTCGCGTGGAACCGGAAAAGTAACACGAGGTTTCTCTACGACGCCGCAGCGAATTCAAACTTGTTTTCCGTTTTTTTCTCGTTACTAATATTTCTACCGCGGATATAAAACCAGCTTCTTGTGTAGTTTGGAGCCAGAACGAAAAACAATGACAATAAGAAGGAAATTGAGACGGAGATGGGGTCGCGGCGAAGCATGGCAGCACTAATGTGTTATCTAGACGGCATCTTCATGTCGCTGCTGCCTTTTTCTGGCGCGCTCCCAAGGGTTTCAGACTCCTGGAACAGTTTTTTTTTTCTGGAGATTGAACCGCCCTTTTCAGAAAAAAAGCCTTGGAGTAAGTTGAGAAAAGAGAGGAGATTGTTAAGCGAAATGAGCAGAAGAAACTACATTGAAAAATTTTCCAAAAAATGTGGAAAAAAAAAATTTCGAAGCTATTTTGAAGCGCGTTCGTAGCGAAGACTCAGCAGATCACTGATAGAGCAAAAACCCGCAAGACACTGCTGACAATCGTGGAGACGCCGACGACAAAGACAAATCCGGACGCTTGATTGTTTTGCCCTGTGTCTACTCATTGACGAGCCTTTTCACCTTCTCCTGTCATCCCGAAGTTTTCGAATATCAAAAAATGAAAATTGTTTGGGTCTTTCTGACGAATGAGTACACTCAACGGCTCTTATACACAAATTGATCTTCAAAAAGTTTCAAATGCGAAGAATATTACAGAAGTTATAAAATAAAATCAGCAGACTTGCCAGAAAAAAGCTAACGCTTCTCAGACGCACTTCTCAAGAAAAAAAAAAAGAGAAATGTTCGCGAAATGGAAATGGACTGAGGCCAAACGCCTCTCGAACTGAGAAATAATAAAAACCTTAACAAATCCCTAGAGGATAGGAGCGGATTCAGAGTTTCAGGACACGTTTCGGCTCAAAAACTTCTACGAAAATCTAATATCAGATGGCTAATCACGTTCATTGTTTTATTCAGTTTGCGTGCTCGGCTGCGGCGCCTCCGAGTTAGACCAAAATGGGATCCAGAGGCTTTTGCCTGCAAAAATCGAACCATTTCAAGGCACACAAATATTTTTCTTCAAAGCCGTTTCTTTCGAATTTGAAAAAAAATGTCAAGATCTTGTAATTTCCTTTTTTCTTCTAATATGAGTACTTCTAAACACATACATTCAAGGATTAATAATGAGAAAACACTTCTGTGGACGTACTAAGCTCCAATGTAAAATTAGGTTCAAAGCTTTAATCTAGAATATGCTCAAGTAATTTTTTTCCTACTCTGGTTCCCTACTTTTCAAAAGTTATTGGGACCTCTTTTTCCTTTTCTTTTTTTTTGCATGTACTGTTGTGAAAACTAGCGAAAACAGAATTCCGAGGACCGTTAACTTCCAATATTATGATCCCGGTGAACATTTTTTCCGAGTTAAACTTAGCACCCAAAAAATCAAGTTGCGCCAGTGGAGAACGAGAGATAATACAAGAATTAACATTATAACCTTAGATTAAAGATAACCAACCGAATTTCTGTCTTTCACGGACCAACGCCGACCTGTCTAACTTGTACTGTTCAAATTCGAATTTAGTCATCGTCATGTACATATAACACTGAAAAAAAGTTACTCGGATATACACAAACTTCGTACCGAGTGCAAGACGGGAGAAATCATTGCAGAAGAACAAAGACCAAAAACGATGTACAGGTGTGCATGTGGATAACGTAAGAAAAATCTCCTGTTAAAATTCTCTTTTTTCTTTTAATTTCCTTCCAAATAAACACCTTATGAAAGCTGGTGGGAACCGCTTATTTTTTTGAAAGTAAGTTGCCCTGCTCCTGAATGCTTGAACGGCAGGAAGAGCTGTCCGTAAAATCATCTGCATTGAGATAGGGCGATTTTTTGAGAAAAAAAAATTAACGGGAAGGTAGATTATTTTTTCGATAAATTCGAGTAATCCAAAAAGAAAAAGCCGAATGGAATTTTATTTCTACAGGCTAACTTCGAAAAAAAAGCAAACAAATTATGAAAAAAAAAATTTATTTCGCTTCAACAACTCTCTCGTATACCCAAACTGCATCGATTCCTTCTCCGATCTGGTCTTTCTGAAATTAGAAAATTAGGAAAACGCTAGATTCAACCATAAACCATACCAAATGCCAAAAATTACTCTCTGGGAGAGGAAACCGACAGGCGAGCAAGTGAGTTCCCACACGCATTTCACTCAGTTTTGGGACAAGATCTCCCATCTTGAAACAGTTCTTGTTATCGTTGAATATATTTTTCTGCACTTACAAGGCTCTCAGCTCCAAAAATCACTGCTGTTGCGTAAGGGTTGAGATCTGTTTTGAAAATGTCTTTTCTGACAAACTTCGCCCGGGATTGGACGCCGATTTGAAGAGAACGATATTTGGAATACAAGACGAGGACAGAGTTTAGTTCGACTCCCGTGCTTGCGTATCCTTCTTGAGCACATTGGATGACCTGAATTAATTATATAGCACTTTTAGAAATTAAATTGGTTTCCACGCTTTCAATGGACAGAAATAACAATTTGTAAGTTTTCTTTATCATACAACAGTAAGAATAAAGGAATGTCTAGTTAAGTTGAGCAGGAATGTTGATGTTACAGCAAGTATTGTTATGAAACTTAGTACACGTTCGAAAGTTGTAAGCCTTGAACACAGGGACAGCATATGAAAGAGGGACAAGAAAATTGATTGAAGAATGACTAGAATAAAATTAAAACTTCTCATGAGTTATATCGAGGCAAAAAAGTTAGTGCGAGGTTTCAACCAGAGTTGTGGCAATGGGGGCAGTCGAGATAAGGCGGTTGAAACGCGTTTTTCGAAGAAGTTGACGAGTAGATTTGGCAGCTTTCTTCTGCTTCTTAACTCTTTCCATCAGGTCGTGTCCACGATGAGTGACGCCGTCGATCTGATCAATCTTCGAGAGCAGCGACTCAAGATCTCCTTTGCGAATGGGTTTGATAGAAATGTCTCTAACGGCACGGAATTGACCACAATTGTTGACATGCTCGTTTTCAAGCCGAAAGTAGTTCCAGATGAAGCGACGGAAAACCTCGAAGGGAGCGGTTACCGTGGTGAGGAAATCCGAATCAAGCGTCCATGCCTCGCCAAGAGACACATTTAGCACCCAGGAAAGACGAAGCACGAAATCTTGTAGAATTGCAGCGTAGTAGTAGAATTTACTTCCGTAGATCATCTCTTCTCGTAAAAACGGCGCTTCTTTTGGAGCTCTAGGGTCGATCAATCCCCAATCCATGAAAACATCCCAAAGGAAAGTATAGGTGAATGAGAAAATGTAAGAGGCGATCCAGACGTAGAAAACGAAAGAAGTCATGTTAGGATCGTCTTTCTCGAACTTTTTATTGAGAGCGCCACAGATAACGACGAGGATGGTGGTCGAATATTTGCCAGCATTGACGAGATGAGGGTGAACTCTTCCTGTGTCGCGGTATCTCCGGAAGCACTGCATCAGCCGGATGAAAGCTGGAATGATGGAAACGAATCCACGCATCCAGGGCTCAGACGTGCACATGTCCTTGCCAGTGTTGATATCGACGAAGCCCCAAGGAATGGCTCCCGACGTCGAGTTGACAGCTCGTACATCTAATCCGTAGTTTGAATAATCTACCTCCATCGAGTAGAAGCACAAAAAGTATTGAAGGTCCAAGAATGCTGTCGTCAGAGAGTTCATTTGATCTCCAAGCCAGAAGTCCGTGAAAGTGACGAAATGGAAAGGCGCTGAAGCACACTTTACGAAGTGTCGAATGAGCCAGAAGCGGGAGTCCCGGTGGAAGATGTAGTTGGGACTTTTTATCGGGTTGAAAAGCACCAAGCAGCAGAAAATCATCAGGCCAAGAGGTGCAGCAAACGGTGGAATGTGGAGCAGGTGAGCGTACTGATACACAAGCACAGCGATGGACCACACCATGATCATGAACGAGGCTATTTGCATGAGTGTCTGATAGGAAAGATGATTCCTCGGGTCGACTTCGAAAATTAAGACGTGGTTGACACCGGCGCTTGCCCAACCAGCCATGTTGACGCCACATAGGAAGATGGAAAGGAAGATGAGAAGAGGTCCACGGAAAAGCCGAACAGCCACCCATTTTGGTTCGTTCTGCCGCGGCGGCATGCCCCACCACGTTAGAGCAATTGTCACGAGAAGTATCGCGCTGGCGCCAAGAAAAAGGCCAAGAGTGAAGGTTGTTACAGGTCTCTGCTTCTCCGAAAGTGGCGGGACTTTCAGTCTTTTCATTCCAGCTTGTCGATTTCCAGCTTCCAGCTCGTTGATTACGCTCGTTTCCACGTTGTTGATCAAGGTTTCGATTTCGCGATTGAGGAAAAAAGAACTTTTCTCGACTTTGTTGATACGCCAGTCCAAGCCTCGTTCGTTATTTGCCAGTTTGTCGTGCTTTTTGAGAATCTTCCGGAAACCAGTTCCATTGAGTTGCTGGTAGTTCTGCACCAAAACGAGACCCAGGTAGAACTCGGAGAAGGCAAGTTTCAGTTGCTGCTCGTTACGCGTCGCCTCTTTGTGCATCTTGTCTTTCCCTCCGAATCTTCGCCGCGAAGCAGGTTCTTTCCGAGATTCGAGCATTTCTTTGTAGGTTTGTAGTTCTGTCTGCAGTTCGTAGAACTTCCCTTGGGCCTCGGCGATTTTTTGAGAAAAAAAGAGATTTATCTTGGTGAGTTCCTGGTCGCACTCGTTGAAGAACTGCTCGTCGATGCGGGAGATGTGCTCCTCGCGACGGTCGTCGTCCGCCGGCACCTCCATCATGTTGTCGTAGAGAAGGTTCTTCAGCCGCTCATAGTCGATGTACTGCTTGCGCCACTCCGGTGTCAGGTGGCTGGCCAATTGCTCTCCGAACTTCATCTGAAAACTAATAACCTCAATAAATACTCACAACTCGTCCATCGCCAGATCCTAGGTCAACTATGGGGCCAGGCAAGCGATTGAGAGAGAGCGCACGCGAAACATTGGCAAGTTGCGAGCAAGTTGCAGGGACGTATGGAATGCACACGCGCCGTAGGGCCGGCGCAACGAACGGAATCGCAGCCGCCGAGATGGCCAACGCTGTGGCGCCGGCCACTCCAGCGATTACTGTTCCGCTGTTCACGCCCATACTGAAATTTTGAACAATTTCACTCTCCCGAAATATTTAAGAACAAAAACATTAAACTTATGTGAGATACAAAAACTCGAAATAAACTATCATACCAAATGAAGAAATTTTATCTATAAACGAAAAACTCGAGAACTTAGATCGTTCAACCTTCCAAATCTTTTTTTGATTTGATCATGTTAATTCGCGACTCATTATCATCCGCTCGAAATATAAGCAATACTTTTCTTCTTAATTTTTCTGTTAACTTGCTCTTTTTGAATATTCCACAAAAATAAAAAATATTGGACAGTCCCCAAAAAGGAACGAAACCAAAAACATTAATTCGGATAATTATTGAATAAAAATAATTCCTAATGAAAAATTTCTACACCTAGTACCCCTTTTTCACTGGTTTATGTAGATGTCGCTAAGCCGATTATAGAGAGAAACTGGAAAGTTTTAGCGAAATTATAAGTTCGAAGCGATATTAAGTAAACAAATTGAATGAGGAAACTCACTCTGAGTTCTCTTTTAAGACCGTTGCCAGCCGGATGCTTTTCAAAAAAACGTTACAGCGTCGCAGCGTTGATTTCTAAAAAGAAAAGTTTAAAAATATTGGAACGAATGAATGAAAAACGAAGGAATGCTCGATGAGAAACGGGAAGAGAAACGTTGAAGTTGTTTGAAAAAAAAAATACTTCGAAAAATTATAGGATGAAGAACAATTTTTATTCGCTATTTTTTTAATGTAAATTGGTTTAAATGTGGACACGTGAGAAAACAGATCATAGGAGCCTAGGCACGACAAGAGATAGATCAATGATGAACGATACAGTTTGCATACAATAAGCATTAATATACTTATTTATTAAGCCTACACGAAAATGTTCAGATGTATTTAAACCATTTACTTTTTATGTATTTAGAGAAAGGTTTTATGACGAGTTCATCGGAAAATATATTCAAAATGCAATTTTACGAGGAAAGTTTAACCGGTCAATAAACCATGTTGGCGTATTGAAAAATTTGCTTGTTAACAACTCGTTGAAAACGCTAGTGAATATAAATTTTAACTCACTCGTAAAGTTCGAATAGAGGAGACGTACAATATGTGCCAATGAAGCCGTCTCAAGCGCAAACTTGGTGCAGAACGCTCAGATGTATCCTATTCATTTCTGAGTTCAGGTTTTTTTATTTGTATTTTTTTTCTAATCAAAGATCTTCGCTCAAACTTCGAAAAATGCATAAAGCAAAGATTCTTTTTATGGAATTTTTGACGTATGATTCTTCAAAACAGTTTTTCGAACAATCTGTACAAAAATTGAAGAAGCGAGCTAAAGGATTCTAAAGCAAAGATTCTTCAAAACAGTTTTTCGAACAATCTGTAGAAAAATTAAAGAAGCGAGCTAAAGGATTCGATATTTATCGATAAGTTGCAGTTGTTTTGTGCGAAAAATTTTGCCTTTTCCAAAGTCCGTTTTTGGTATAGTCTACAGTATGTATACGAAAGTTTTTTTCATAACTGCTTTCAAGTTTATATTATTTCGAAAATTTTAATAAACTGTTTTTTTCTATTGCTTTCAAAAGAAAAAAAAATTTAAATTTCATCTTTCAGCAATGATTTCGAAGTCAGTCAGGAGTTTTTGCTAAGACTTTTGGGAGTCTTTCATATCGGCTCTCTTCTACAGCAGGTTTTTTTTTCAAATTGAGATTATTATGGGTCATCACCATGATGCACACGAAACCTTTTTTTTCAAATAATTAAATTTAGCGTTACCGTTAAATGAAGGAACTCCAGCTTCTTTTCCGACAGAAGAAAGGAACCTTTCACCGAAGGTTTCTGGCCTCGTCGATGAAATCGCCAGGCTTACGTTGCTCGAAGTAAGTTCAATTTCTATGTTTAACCGTTTTGAAAGAGTTCTAGTAGGAATTCCTAACTTGCTCTCAAATCGCATTCAAATTAGAAAAACTGAAAAAAAAAACAAGTCGTAGCTCTATTCTTCAAATTCGCATCCTTCTAGGTTTCTGATTTGAACTGGGCACTGAAGAAAAGATTGAACATCCCGGATCAGCCTTTGATGGCTCACACTGCTTTTGCCGCCGCAGCACCTGTTGCGTCGAGTTCAGGTGAAAGAATTTTCACATTTTACTTTTTTAAAACTTTTGCATAAATGTTGACCAAAAAGCTCTCAAAAAGTTTGATTTTTTCTTCCTGACTGTTTCCAGAAGAACTACACGCGTATACATAAATAAATATATTATTACCTAGCGGTTTCAATTTTATCGAATACATTGTTTTGCTTGTTTTTTTATAGATCTGAGCGCACTTAGGAGACATGCCTGTTAATAACGAAAAAAAGTTTTCAGAGGAATGAGAACAATTAATTGTTTTAAACATTTTTTACAATCAGGTTGATACAAATAGGTTCAGTTTTAGTTTAAAGGCATTTAGTGAAATTTCAAAAAAATGGGATTTCGGGTTGTATTTGGATTGCGCTTATAATAACCAAAAAAGTAAGTCATTGCGTTAGTTTTTCGTAGAATGTAGACAAAAAAATTTAATGTTTAAGAAAAGTTAAATACTGATTTTATATTGCTCAAAAACTGCACGGTCTGTATACGTCGATGCGAAGCAAATGCCATGTTAAAAGTAATTCCCGCGAAATCCAAAATAATCTCTAACTCTCTAAAATTTATTCATCTTTTTCTTTCTCTCATGGCTATTTCGGATGTTACGAATTCACTCTGATTGTCTTCCTAACAATATTTCTTTTTGAAAACGGGGAAGGGGACTACAAGTTTGTCCAAAAGTTATTCAAGTAGTATAATACCCGTATAAATGGAAATATAAACATTTAAAATGCAGCGTGTTATAATTTCAGAATAATTTCAGCTGAACCCACTGAAGCCGCATCAGATGTTCCACAAAAAATGACATTCAGTGTTAAACTCGCAAAGTTCGATGATTCCAAGAAAATCGCGCTTATAAAGGAGATTAGAAATGCTGTACCCGGCTTGAATCTTGTGCAGGCCAAAAAGGTTTTTCTTGGAAGATTTTCTCCAAATTTTGAATCATTTTCAGTTCGTCGAAACAGCACCGGTTGTGGTTAAAGAAGACATGGGCAAAGTGGAAGCCGAGGATTTGAAGGCACTTCTCGAAAAAGCTGGCGGCGTGATCGAAATTGTTTAGCCTTTTCTCAGCTATTAGATTTTGTTTTGTTGTTTCATCTTTTTATTGTTATGTTAGATTTGGTGTAGAATCAATGAATATGAATCCGACATCTTCAACTGAGTTTGTCGAAAGATCGAAGATGACATGTAAACTGTAAGGTATTGGATCCGGTCGGTAGATAAAGTATAAGCTTTTTCTTCAAATTTCCCATGAGCAACTTCTGGATGAGGGTATTCAACGGGAAAGTTTCGAGAAGTGAGCGAAATTTTTGAAACCGCTAGCTCTAAATAATTCATCTGAGTGGTGTTTAACGCCATTTGTTCTCTTTAAGCCCGGGGTTTTTTCAAGAGCATATGGTCAATAATAAACTCAGCGAGAAGCTGAAGCTCTCGTATTCGTCTCATTCAGACTTACTTGATGCGTTTGAGGGTCTGTTCGATACGATGGTGCTGAGTAAATTAATTTTTGTAGAAAAACTATCTCTTTGCTTTTTTGTGTATTGCATTCAACTGTATAATTATTTACCTGCTCATGCCCTTTTTTCGCAACATTTTTCTGTGAGTTGTGAGACTCCCTCTTCCTCTCAGAAAGTTTCTCCAGGGTCAATGAAGGACTAGTATTCTATTCCGGCCACTGTGTTCATTACAACGCAATCGAGCCTTCATCAAAAGAAGTGAATAGAATCGCCCAAATTCTGCATGTGAGTTTCGACCAAATCGACGAAAGATTAGTGGAGCAGGTCTGATCGATATAGATTTCACTTACATGTTTTCCTTTTATTAGGTATCTAACTGGAAAGCACCGGTTTCGTTGAGCGTCGTCCTAGATTCTTGGGAATACTACAGTTGCACAATAAAATTGGTTTATATCGAAAAATGTGGATTAAATTTCCCTCAACAGCTCCAGCAGCTGGTGGAACATCCTCTGGCAGAGAAATACCTTCGAGTTCATCTTCTAGTTCCTTCTGAAACAAAAGAATGCGTTCTTCCGGATCCGGCCTCACAGAAGCCTACGTGTGCGCCAGAACGGCCTAGCCTCACCGACGTATCCCGTTATCCAGTCAATGTTGCTAGAAACGTAGCCAGAAAGGTAAATTGATGTCAACACTGAAAGAAGCTGATTTTCAAGGTTCAGTTTTCTCACACAGACTACATTGCCATTGTGGATTACGAACATCTGTTCAGTGAAGGGTTTGAGGAAAGTGTCTTAAAAACAGCAAATGAGCACCTTTGGTCAACTAAAAAGGCTGTTCTCGTCTACCGAATTTTCGAATTGGATGCTTCTGAAAGGATGTTGGTGGTTCCACGTTTTCCACAACTTCTCATAAGCTCGTTTTTCTCAAACTCTTTCCTTTTTTCTTTTTTATGCTATCGAGCTAGTTTTTCCATCTTTGAGCTCATGAATTAATTTTTTGAGCCTTCCAAAAGACAAAGTCGAACTGAACACAATGCTTGATGAGGGGAAAGCGATAGTATTTCACAACACATACTATCCAGGTGATATAATTAACTGTTGATTTCAAAAACAGCAAAACAGGCGCTCATGAAATTCCGAAGTTAGAGGAATGGTTGTTGAAAGACGACACTAGCAACGGGCTTTTCGCCATGAACTTGCGCTATTCCAAGTTCGGATGGGAGCCACAGTTTATTTCGCGTTCCGACATCCCACTTCACGATGAGAACTTTCCCTTCCAACTTAGGGACAATACTGTCTTGGTAAGAAGAGAGAACGACCGAATTATTTGTTTTTTTCAGAGGTGGGAGCTATGCCGAGCTGGATATCGATTTCACGTACTTGACGATGTCTTCATGGTACATCGCGGTATCAAACAGAAGTCTTCTTTGGGGAGAACTCGCAAAATGCAAAAGAAAAACTGGAGAAAGTCGTCTTGATAATCAATAGCCTTCTTGAACGCCTTTCTGTTTAGGTTCGAGTCGGCGTTGGCAAAGTTTAATGCCAGAATGCAGAGAGAATATCCATTGACCGCCCGAAGATGTCCTCGTCCCTCAGCTTAAATAATTCCGCCCTCAAAGTTTCACAATTTTGAGAAAACATTTAAATCTCTTACATATTATCCCTGCTCTGGTCATAAACAAATTTCGAATTTTGATCAATGACTATCGAATAAATCTGAGACCGTATGCAATAAAGTAGAAAATGATTTTCATCCATTTTCCTGAAAATAAAAAGGCCCTAAACTCGCTAGGCTATCAATAGATTCGACTTTATCTGATACATCTGGTAAGGCTTTATAAGAAGATTCGGATAGGGAAAAAACAACTACAGTTTAGAAAAGACTAATTGTAGCTTTTTTTCGAGTTTCAGGAAAATGACGGAAAACCATTTTCCGCTTTAATGCATACGGCCTCTGTAGTCGAAATATTATAATAATCGTGTTGGATATTCGTTCTTTAATCATTTCTGACCAAAATCCCTGTTCTCAGCGGCGATTGATTTTATCGACAAACACAATATGAACTTCATGAAAATTGTGCTTCTAACAATACCTACCTGTGGGTCAAAACTATACATATAAAAACTGATTTTTAGACGTCTTCTCACAACACAAAAGTGGCGCAAAATTCAACTTTTCGGACAAGTCCTATCAGGTGAGATTAACAACTTTCGCAAATAAAATTCTTCGAAACAAAAGATTCAGGGTGAAAAAATGGATAACCGCACCGTGTCTACCACACTCAAGAATGCTATGAGGAACACCTCGGCGGCGGAGTCCACAGTTGCGACAACACAAATGAAAAATATGGAAGAAACTACAGGATCAACAGCTTCAAGAAAACCTTATATTCCTCCTCTCACTCATAATACATCTTTCAACATAAGGAAAACGTCGGAGAAAGAGAAAGAAGAAGCAAAGGAGAAGCGGTCGGTAATCGCTCTTTTTAGTATGACGAACTGACTAGAAACTTTCACGATCGTTGAAAAAATAGTTATGAAGATACCTGCTTATTCGGAAAATTATTTGAAAAGTTCTTGCTGGTCCGCTCCATTCGACTTGAAAAAAAACTTCTCGGACATCGGTAACGAAAACCGGACGTGCTCCGGACGATTCTGAGCAATTCTATGGATGGTTTAAGAGTGCTGACGCTACTAAATTGCTCAGTAGAACTTTTCGTGCGTGTTCGATTCGCGTTCGGTTCGCGTCACCAAATCCGAACAATCTGTCTGCGTCTTATGTTGTCTTACCAGCGAAGTCTTACTAGGGCATGGTCTCCGCTCGACAACGAGTTGAGAAGAGTTCTTGGATTCAAAAATAAAATTCTGCTAAACCCCACAGGCGGCTGAGGAAAAGCTCGTCGAAGTTTTCCCAGCGCGTATACACTGCGCGTCATAGTTATAGACGCACCCCCATTTTTGCATTTTTCAAAAGATACGTTGAACTTCTTGCAATCAAACCTATTTTATGACGAACCTTAGATCAAACAACTAACATTGGAAAGAGAACTACAGAAGACTCAGTACAAAAAATTTTCGAAATCCGTCCAAAATAGTTTTTTGACCGGGTCAATTATAGACGCACCCTGGGTCAGGGCTCATTTTTTACTTGGGTTGGAACTTTCGCCTTTCTTATTAATTTTAAATAAACATCAAAGTTAGTAGGAGGCCACAGCATTTTAAGTAATTTTGAATCAAGCAACTTTATTTACAAACCATGCGAAAAGCGAACAAAATCGAAAATTTCAGAAAAAATGGTTTCTTCTGGAAATATCAAAGAATTTATATCGGAGTTTGCGTATTAAATTCTCAAATTACGTTGTTTTGAACAATAACTGAAAAGTTCGAGAAGAAAAAATGTTTCTGCGGTACGAAAAATATCTTTGAATTAGGTGGATTCGCTGTTCATGGGAAACCTGGCGTTTGTTGGACCGACCTCTTTCCCAATAAAAATTTTTACATAAGGTTTTTTGATAGCAACAATGTCCTGAGGTTTGCTTGAAAAGTTTAAAACTAATTATCCTTACTGGTATCGGCTCATTCCGTTCTAATAAGGGAGAAATGATACTTCTTTTTATTGCAAGTCGAAGAAATTTTGAAAATTCCTTTTTGCCCTCACCATTTCTTTTCCCAGTCAAAAAAGTGTTAACTTTACCCGAAACAGGTGTGAATTTGATCATAGACTGTTTTTCATACATTGGAAACATAGAACTAATGAATGTTAATGGACCTCCAAACGAGCAAAGTTTTGCTCTTTTCTCTGTTTTGGAAAACGGTTCCGGAAAAGAAAACAGGTTTTTTCCAGATAGTCAAAAAGTGTTTGAAATATTTGAAACCCTTTCTGAATACCTTTGCTATCAAAAAACCTTATGTAAAAACTTTTATTGGTGGAAGAGGTTGGTTCAACAAACGCCAGGTTTCCTATGAACAGTAATTCCACCTAATTTAATGATATTTTTCGTACCGCAGAAGCATTTTTCCTTCCCGAACTTTTCAGTTATTGTTCAAAACAACGTAATTTGAAAATTCAATACGCAAACTCCGATATAAATTCTTTGATATTTCCAGAAGAAACCATTTTTTCTGAAATTTTCGATTTTGTTCGCTTTTCGCATGGTTTGTAAATAAAGTTGCTTGATTCAAAATTACTTAAAATGCTGTGGCCTCCTACTAACTTTGATGTTTATTTAAAATTAATAAGAAAGGCGAAAGTTCCAACACAAGTAAAAAATGAGCCCTGACCCAGGGTGCGTCTATAATTGACCCGGTCAAAAAACTATTTTTGACGGATTTCGAAAATTTTTTGTACTGAGTCTTCTGTAGTTCTCTTTCCAATGTTAGTTGTTTGATCTAAGGTTCGTCATAAAATAGGTTTGATTGCAAGAAGTTCAACGTATCTTTTGAAAAATGCAAAAATGGGGGTGCGTCTATAACTATGACGCGCAGTGTATGCCCGCGCTCGGAGCCTTCGGCTAGCAACTGGCGGCGTGGTGTAGTGGGTTGTGGTGTTGTGCACTATCAATATTGAGACCATGGTTCGAATCCTTTTGGCGGAAATCGTTTTTTTGCCGGCTTATAACTTTTTTTCCTTTCTTATTTTTTTGAGATACTTTTTTTTCAAAAATTTTACAATAAAAAAATCACAAAAATCCCAATAAAAAAATGGTTTTTTTTCTACTTTATGGGCAAACGATAAAGAAAACGATATTTTTTTATGAAAATTCACGAATCACGAAAAGCGATTACCTGTCTTTTGGACACGTGTGTAAACGGAAACACAATAACACAGTAAAAAAACAAAAATGAAACTTTTCCGTTCGGTTCCGCGTTTCAGGTGTCAGAAGATATGGCGTTTTTCGAAGATTTCAACAGAAAATTGCGCGGAATGAGGCATGAGAAAATTAGTAGAGATAAAAGTTTTCTACAAGTTTTGATGTAAACTTTTGAAAAAAATATCCCAAAAAGGAGAAAGGAATAAAGTTATGAGCCGGCAAAAACGATTTCCGTTAAAAGGATTCGAACCATGGTCTCAATATTGATAGTGCACAAGACCACAACCCACTACACCACGCCGCCAGTTGCTAGCCGAAGGCTCCGAGCGCGGCCATATACGCGCTGGGAAAATTTCGACGAGCTTTTCCTCAGCCGCCTGTGGGGTTTAGCAGAATTTTATTCTTGATTCCGAGTACTCTTACCTAGGCCTATCCACCCACAAAGTCTCAATTCTCAACTCCTTGTCGAGCGGAGACCATGCCCTAGTTAGAAACATCAGAATATTGAATTACGGTCAAAACGAGAGGCATTGCAGAACTTTCAGATTGCTTTGAATTAAAGCATTATTCATATATATATATAGTTCAGGGATAATTTTATCGCCGTTTCGTTGATTAGCTCTGGTTTGATGCTGTTTTCAAGTATCGGGGCATTACTCATGACGATGTGCATCTTCTCGATCGAGCGCCAAAACTCCAAAATAAGAAAAGAAAAAGGTAGACGGAGAAGAAAACACGGCGGAAAAGAACTATGCAGTTATGTGGAGACTTAAATAAAACATATCATTTTGTTGATTTTCCATTTTTTGTAAGTAAAATGCTGAACACTTGAAATTATTTTATCCGCTTCAAATCAATGACGCAAGTCGAATCGATTTTGAGAATGAATGGACCTTTCTGATTTGCCTGAAAAACAATTTAGGTCAACATTTAGTGCGTGAGCTTACAATAAATGTCATGGGCCGTACGTGGTAAACTCCTGCGGGCACTGTAAGTAGCTCCAGTATCGTATATCCAGGTCTTAAATTTGCTTCTAGTGATAAGAGCATAAATGGCCACAGAATCTTTGAACTCTGGCACTAATTTCTCCGGAATTTTTTCTAGAGTTAGGTCAAAACCTTCTGCATTAGTTGAAATTTCAAAAAACTAGGGTTTCAGGTCGAAATAAAGCTTTAGTAAAACCAACCACCTTAATTTTTCAGTAAATTATGTTAATAAGCACTTCTCGAGGACTGAGCATATTCTGTACTTGCCTTCGTATGGATAAGAGTACGAGTTTGTAACATAATTTACACTTTTAAGTCGCAATAAATTCCATCACTTCTAGAAATTTTAAACAGAAAGAACCTGAAAGCTCCCGAATGCTTAGGTTCATAGAATGTCGTGCGGGCAGAAGAGATTTGTTTGACATCGAAAGCAACGCTGAAATCAGTAAATTCTCTTTCAGAAACTAGCGGAACAGACCTGTACTGCTTGGGCGCCTTAAGTTCAATCAAAACCGTGTTATCATCACTCGCAGAAGAAACTTTCAACTCGAACACAGGGTTGTTTCTGAATGGGAAAAAGTCGGTTATGCGTAGATCGAAATCACGAACAAAACAGTTCCTTTCGGCACGCCATTTCCACAGCCACCCGCTGTGTGCTCGTCCCACGCAGCAGATATCTCAAAGTTGAATAATAAAATTGAAACTTCACTCGGTTCACGGCTCGCTGGAGCCAATGTATCAAGGACAGAAGGAACGAGCCTTGGAAAAAAAAAAACTTGATAGAGAACTTCGCACTTTTTTGACTCACTAAGAAACGTTTTTTTTTTCTCGCAATAGATCTCGTTTTCGATTTATGGAGCTTCAATGTTCGCAAAATACGCAAATTAGGTCAAAAAAGCGCTATTTCAAGCTTTTGAAGCGTCCCAATTCGAAAAAGAGATCTAATGCGAGAAATTTTTTTTTCTTGTTCCGAAATGAAGAGTGCCTAAAGTAAAATTCTGCAAAGTTTCATAAAAAGTTCCCTAGTCAAGTAAGACACAAATAGGGTATACTTTACCGTTTTCGTGTGCTTGAAATGAGAAATGATTGGTTTGAGAATACATTTGGCAGTAGAGAAAGCCCTCAGCGTATATCGGATCGTGGTAGTTTTCTCATACTGCAAGAAGAAACGGATTGAAAGAGAAATGAAGAATAAACCTGCGCGACGACCAGAGTGTACTTGTTGGTGCCGGAGTTGCTTGCCACTAGTTGACACAAATAGTGAGGACTGTTGATCCGCGCTCCGTCCGAAATGGGCTTTGGATCCGCTTAAATCTGATGATTTATTATTAAAAAGTCCACTTCCTCACAGGGGATGTAGACTTTCCTGCCAGTGTCATAAACCATGACAGTGATGTATTCCTTGTTTTCAGCAAAATCCTCCTAAATTTCACTGTCACCCAAAAGCAAAAAATTTTTGGCTTCCTCCAATACGGTTATCTTCTCAATTCAGAAAATTATCTTCAAAATATAAACTTTTTTTCTCAGTCTTAGACTGTGTTTCCATTTAGTTTTCTTTGTTTTTTTTGGCGCTTTTTTACTCTCTTGAAGTTGTTTCCGTTATTTTTCGATGACAAGAGCCTTTAGAAAACCATATCACGACCTAAATTCCGTGAAGCTGTTTTTAGAACCGTCATGGAGAACCAAAATCCCCTTAATTTGTTTGCTATGAAAATTGAGGACTTTCCTCGTGTTTTACAGAGTCAAATCATAGATGAGAGACACTCACGATTCTTGTGATGTGTCGGGTAAGCAAAATCCAGACGGCAGCGGGTCGAGAGCCATTTTCGACCGTGAGGATGTACTGTGGATTGTCGCCGACTGTGTAGAGGTCCTTTACAGGTCCTGTACACGCGTCCCAAGAAGCATGAACGACGCTTGTGAAGGGAAACATGGCCGGATCCCAGTTGACGTAAAACACGTCGAAAAAGTGCAGAACCGACTCGAAGTCAATCCAAAAGACACCTTTTAACTTTTCCTTTTTGGCACAAAAACACGTTTTACCGTCATCTTTTTCTGCTGCTTTTTCAGGATCATAAGAGAGGGCCTTTCGCAATTCAAGATTCCAGCTAGTCAAGTCTTTTTCAGAAAATCTTCCTTTCCATCGCAAGTGTGTCCAGGGATTCTTCAACTTCAATAAACGCTTTTCCTGGAAAATCTAGTAATCACAAAAGACAAAAATAAGCACTGAGAATATCTAGCTAGATTACCTTTCACCACCTACCAATAGGAGTGAGAGGACAGAGTTTTCTTCCCTGTGAATTGTGAAAAGTTTGAAGTTTGGACGAACATTTCTTATTAAAAGGATGATCTATTTCTCATAAGATGTCCGCAACTATCAACTATTTAAAAAAAAATGAATATAGTCCAAAAAAAAGTATGCAAAACTCATGTTCAAGACTCAAAAAGGAAGACACACATCTATACGTCGGAGGTCGAGAACAGCGTAGGCGTGAGTTTCGACCAAGCCCGCCCTGTCGCACTCTTCCTTGCTGAGCCGACCCGTCGCCAGAGTTATAAGGCAGTCGCCCTGATGCATACGTCTGAAGAGCTTCTCGAAAACCTGCGACCCAGCCTCAAAAACTTCAAAAAGAGATCGCCAAACCTTGTCGGGGTCAAATTCGGTGCCAGGTTTCTGTATCGATATCCTCTCTGGAATCCAGCCTGTCAGTGCGTGTAGATCAATGTTCTGAGTACTTTTGTCAGATGGAGGAACAAAATTTGTGATAAAAACAAAAGACTACGAAAACTACGAAAAACTGCACTACGAAAAACTTCTTTCAAAAAAAAGTTTATTTAACCCGAGCCCAGAAAAAAAACTATCGCTCTTTTTTTTAGAGCATCGAGTTTTCGAAAGTGTGTAGTTCTTTAATGGTATGCTGATATTCCAGAAAGGTTATGAATTTCGTCTGATGGCCCCTCGGTGTTCAAAAGAAAAAAGGCAGAACAACCAAAACTGATTCTGCGTTCGTTGAGAACATTCTCGGACTTTCGATACCAACACCTATGAAATCAGAAACTTTGAAATTCAACTGTCAAAAATATGATTGAAATAGACACACTTAAAGCTCCGTGATTCCACCTTGTAAAATTTTTTTTTTCTCGTTTTTCAGTCGAGTTATAACGCTAACCAGGGAATGGTCTCTGGTCGCAGTGGGACCTCTCAATAAGACCTTCTAGATGTAGTTTTTTACGCTGATTCCAAATCAGGTCTCAAAAATTGCCGCGGAGGTCTGTGAAAAAAGTTATAGACCCTCAAAAGTCGAAAATTTGAGTGTCTCCGATTGAGTTCATTTTTGGTGGGTATATAGGTCTTGTCCCTCTGGACACAAAAAACTCGAATTATTCTTGAAAAAATTTTGAAGCCAAGATATGACCTTTCAAAGCCCCGCCGCACACAATAGAATGCGCGCGCGGTTTCCTATTGCGATCCGAAGGCTGTCGAAGCAACGGCAACGAGAAGCAGTGGAAAGGCGGCGGACTGGGGATCACGAGGTCATAGGTTCGGTGCCCACGCTGTGCAAACTTTTTTTTGCAGTTTTTTCTTTTTTGGATACTTTCGTGTAAGGGCACCTTTTTCGAGTTTTGAGGCGTTTAAACACGAAAACTCTGCGTTTTGAATCTATTCGAACAGAACAGCTGGACTTGTTTTTGCCGCAAATTTCATTCATGGATTTTTTCGAGATTTTCCATGGGTATGCATGTGCGAGAACTTTCACAAAAATTTTTTTTCAAAACCCGTTTTTTTTTTCTTCTAAAAAGTTTTATAAGCTCAACTAGACATAGATGTCGCGGCCATTCCGCGGACAGAAGCTCCGCCTACCCCTAACCCCCTATAAAAGCGACACCAACGTCCTCACCGGGCGCTCTCCGACTCTCAACTTCTCCTATCTACATACGGACTGAGAAACTATATATTAATAATAAATATATCTATATCACTGAACCACCTTGAACAACGAAAGGCATTGGGCCACCACAATAGATACGCTGATATGACCAACAGAAAATTGTTTTTCTCCTAAAAACTTCTTTCAGCTTTGAATTGACTTACCTTTGGTCATCGCCTTCCGCCCGAAAAAGTTGATTTGTGTGGTTTCCTCAAAATGGAAGAAGTGAGAATGTCCAACAAAGGTAAATTTTTTTGAAAAAGAAATTTTTTTCTGGTTTTTTTATTTTTATTTTTTTCGAAGTTCACTCTCGATAAACTCTCTTACTGCCTGTGAACTTTCAAAATGTCATTGAAAGTAACTTATTTGGGGATTTCGGTTCCAATTGTGTTATTTCTGAATTAGAAGTTTTGATTTTTTTGATATCTTCAGCGGAAAGTAGGAAAAAAAGCTTGGATTTTTTTCCCTCATAAAGTGAATGTAGACGCTGGGGTCTGAACAAGCCAGAGAAAAATATTTTTTTGTTGTCCATATCAGCGTAACTATGACTAGTTGGGCTTATAAAACTTTTTAGAAGAAAAAAAAAACGGGTTTTGAAAAAAAATTTTTGTGAAAATTTTCGCACATGCTCATCCCCATGGAAAATCTCGAAAAAATCCATGAATAAAATTTGCGGCAAAAACAAGTCCAGCTGTTCGAATAGGTTCAAAACGCAGAGTTTTCGTTTTTATACGCCTCAAAACTCGAAAAAGGAGCCCTGACACGAAAGTATCCAAAAAAGAAAAAACTGCAAAAAAAAGTTTGCACAGCGTGGGCACCGAACCTATGACCTCGTGATCCCAAGTCCGCCGCCTTTCCACTGCTTCTCGTTGCCGTTGCTTCGACAGCCTTCGGATCGCAATAGGAAACCGCGCGCGCATTCTCTTGTGTGCGGCGGGGCTTTGAAAGGTCATATATCTTGGCTTCAAAATTTTTTCAAGAATAATTCGAAAGTTTTTTGTGGCCAGAGGGACAAGACCTATATACCCACCAAAAATGAACTCAATCGGAGACACTCAAATTTTCGACTTTTGAGGGTCCATAACTTTTTTCACAGACCTCCGCGGCAGTTTTTGAGACCTGATTTGGAATCAGCGTAAAAAACTACATCTAGAAAACTTGGTCTCATTGAGAGGTCCCACTGCGACCAGAGACCATTCCCTGGTAAGCGCTATCTTTGCAGTGGAGAAATGGAAAGTTTTGAGGCCTCTGACACGTTAAAATCGGCTGCAAAGCGAAAAAGTAAGAAAAATTTTTTTATAAAACAGGTGTTTTGAAGTACCAGGCTGTCCAATAATTCTTGTCCGAAAATTTTCAAAACTCTATAATTTTCCTTAGAAGTCTTATAATATCAGGCAAGTGTAAGAACCTTCTAGAAGGTTCTCCAGAGTTTCATTTTAGGGGTATATAAGGCGCAGTCGCCGCGTCTAGCTACCAGTACAAGCTGAAATGGACCAAGGTCGAATTCGTACTTTCGTGTATTACGAGTGGCTGCTGGGCAAAGGCACGGGCACCACGATCGCCAACATCTGCAGAGCGTGCAAGGAGGACGCAGTGTCCCAACGCACCGTCAGGCGTTGGTTCAATCGTTTCGAGAGCGGCGACACGAGCCTCGAGGACAGGGAGCCCAACGGGAGGCATTGTACAGTGGATGATGACGAAGTCCGTCGCTGTATCAAGGAGAAGCCGGAAGCCACCACCCGTGAACTGGCGACGACGCTCGGCTGCAGCAAGTCCACCATCCACAATCGACTCAACTTACTCGGCTACCCCAAAGTTCTGGCTGGCCCGTGGGATCCCCACCGTCTGATGGACGCCAACAAGCACAGCCGCGTGGCCGTCGTCAATCCCTTCTCCTTCATCCGCACGCAAGGAGTTTCTCGAGGTTCTGGTCACTGAGGATGAGACCCGCGTCCTCTACGACAACGTCGCCCACCATGCCGTCTGGATCCCGCGCGAAGAAGAGCCGCCGACAACGCCGAAATCCGACCTACTTCCGCTGAAGATCGTGCTCTGCTACTGGTGGACGCCAAGAGCATGCTGTACTTCGAGCTGCTCCCGCAAGGCAGGACGGTCACCGCCTCCATCTACAGCGATCAGCTCGAGAAACTAGCCGTCGCCATCCGAAAAAACCGTCCCCGACGTGCCTCGGTCCATCTTCAGCACGAGAACGCGCGCCCCCACGTGGGGAAGAAGACCCAGCAGAAGTTGGCGACGCTCGGCTGGGAGACGGTTGCCTATCCGCCGTATTCCACGGACCTCGCTCCCTCCGACTTCCACTTGTTCCGTCCGCTCGAGCACCGTTTGGCCGGAAAAAAAATTCACCAACTACGACAAACTAAAATCCGACTTCGCGTACTTCTTCGAAGCCCAGTCCCCGGAGTTCCGAGCGAAGGGCATCGGCGACCTGCCCAATCGATGGGCTAATGTCGTGAATAACTGTGGTGATTATATTGTTGATTAGACTAGTTTTTCAATAAAGTTAAAAAAAAAATTAAAATGGTGAAATTTTCGGACAAGAATTATTGGACAGCCTGGTACATCTCCTTGAAGTTTCAGCATAATCTCAAAATTTCATGTTCAAACTTTTTCAATTCAAACTTCGTAGCCTCATTCTTTTTCATGTTTTTATGATATTATTTTGTGGCCTCAAACTGCCACATTTTGTTGTCAGAATATGAATGAACACAAAAAAATCACCGAGTTGGATCCAGGAAAGTCATAGCCACCCATCACCTTCAGATAGGCTTTTTCGAGAAGCGAAACCCATAACTCTCCTTTCCTTTCCGTGTGAGAACACAACAACTGCAGGTTCTCGTCGCATGGCAAAAAGTCGTCAATAATCACCTGTATTCTTTTTTGTTTTCAGTTTTTGGAAATCAAAACAACTTTTCTCCAGACGCCGTTTATGTGGAACTTGACCATGTACTTGCCAAAAGGGTTATGCTGAGGAATGCCGTTTTTGTTTTGTGGATAGATTATACTTAAACAGAATAAAAAATAATAAAAGAAGAGAAAGAAAAAAAAACAGACCTTGTGACGAGCTGTTTCCCAAAGCGTCTCTCATAACTTGCGGCAATGGAAAGCGAAGAGATGAAAGAACAATCGGAAACCAAAGTCTTAAACCGGAAATTCGAACAATTATCTGCATCGAAGCACCTGTTTGATAGTAGAACTGTCGACTGAATGAATGACGACCGCTTCTTCGTACATTTCGGAAGCTCTTTTCCAGGAAAAACGACGCTTTTTTTGCTTTTCAGTCGTTGCAAGTTTTCCATCCGTATCACTAGAATCCCCACAATAACAGAATAATTGTATTTGTATCAACGTGAATTTGGTGGAGAATTTGAACTTTTCGGCTAGGTCGAACGCGAGAAAAGGTACATAGACACGACCGTTGATATTTGACGTCGACGCGAGAACGGCAACTTCTTCTTTTGTTAATCTCTCGGTCTGAAGACCTCGAATTTTCGAACATTTTCGAATAGATCTTTAGAAACCGATGCGTTGTTTGGAGACGGAACCACAGGCGAAATTTCTTCATTCATAGCCACAGCGGGAGAAATGGCCAAAGGAAGATCTGCGAATTGTTTTGCTTTCAAGTCTTTGCAGTACCTATTTGCGGGACTTCGGGTAGCATCCCAGTGAAATGGTCAATTTCCCTCTCTTGAATTATCTTATCAAGCTGCTCGGCTCTTTGAAGACCTTTCATGGCAATTTCGTGCAATTTCGTCCTGGTTTCTGCGTCTTTTTGAGATTTACCCTGAAAAATTTTTCATATTTCAGAGGAATCTCAAAAACTATTTAGAAAGAACCATTTCGATAGCGTATCCGACAACTTCCTTGAATGCGTCGCTGGCAAGTTGCAAATGTTGCCCGTCGTCCAGAAACTCGGCTTTCATAATCATGAACTCGGCTTTTTCTCTAATACTGTCATCCTCAGACTTGGGGTACTGGAATATTTCCGTGAACAAAGACTTCTCCGTCCTACCAAGAATTACCGCCTCCTGCAGTGAATGAAGATTTTTTTTCAGAAACTCGGCTCTCTCCACGCATTCTTGAACATTTTTCCGCAAGATAGGTAAACACTGTTCACTTTATCATTGATCTCGAAGCTCTTGTGACGACAACCTTTTTGGCTTGGACCAATTGAAGTAGTTTGTTGGCCGCTTCAGAGTAGCAGAAGATTGCCTCATCATAGCGCCTTGCCTAAACAATTCCGCTTGATTGCGCCACAATAGAGCAGTTGCTTGATTGCGCCACAATAGAGCAAAATTAACGATATAAGCACTCTAATATCCGATATAGTCGACGAAATCAAACTTTTGGTGTTACGACGAGAGAGAGTTTTGCAAAGAGTACTGTATGTGAAAGTCCGCATTTGGAGTGTGCAATTTGCGTGTTTGCACATTTCGAGTGGTCCCGCCTTTTCTCCATTTTTGTTTTAAAATTTTTATTATTTTTTTTCATAATGACTTAAAATGAATAGTTGTTCCAATTTAACTGTTTCCTATAGTTGTTATTAATTTCTCCAAAACTTCCAAAAAGAGAAGTTTCATTGAGATTTAGAACGAAAATAGAATAAACGCTATAATGAAAAACGCGGAGATGGATCACTCGCTACTCTAACAAAAGTTGCGGTGAACTTTCCTGTACACCCCGCAGTGTAACCAGGCGTGCACCGAAAAGTCCAACGCGGGGTGCACCCAATCGCGCTGAGTTCAATAAGGGGTGCATCCCGATAGCCGGTTCGACGCGAGGTGCACCGCAACTTTTGTTCACTAAGAATAACTGACGAGATAAACGCGAGGTCGGTGGCGGTACATTGACGAACTCGCAAACATGTCGCTTTTTTCTAGGCGCGACCTCGCATTTATCTTGCATTCCGGAAATTTTCAAAATGCGAGAGAAATGCGAGCTCGCGCCCAGAAAAATGCAAGAAAAAAAGCGAGATGTTTGCGAGCTCGTCAATGTACCGCCAGCGTCTCGAGTTTATCTCGGCAGTTATTCTTAGGGTTAGAGTAATGTACAAACACGCCAAATGCGGAATTTCACATACAGTACCCTCCGGAAAAAGAAAACTCGACCATGTCTTAGCACCCATCTTTCGTTCAAAATTAGACCGAGCCTCAATTTTTAAAAGCTCGGCGGCATCATAAAAAGCCTCATGAGAGACCAAAAAACAATCGCTCATTCGATATTTTCTCAAATATTGACCAAATTTATTCGAAGGCTTGGATTGAGAAAGTTCAGAATAGAGTTCAATATTTGAAATTTCGTTTTAAAAAATATCGTTTGCTACTTGAAAATTGGTTTTTGAAAAGTTGAAATTAATATACGGTCGAAACTTCTGAAGCTCCGATAGCAGAGGCAGTAAAAGATAACAGTAAAATTTGTAACCACGATTGCAAGTGAAAATTCACTCTGCTGTAGTACTAGCAGCAGTAGTACTAGCAGAGTGAATTTTCACTTGTAATCGTGACTATAGTCTGTTCAGATTTTAAATGTCAAGCAACTATACCCCCCGGGAATACAGTTTCTTTCGCGTCGTTTAATCAAGACGCCATTATAGATAGCACTCCCAAAAGTCTCCTCTTAGCGCATTCCGCGTGCGTGCGCGCGCCAATTCAAATTTTGTCTCTTGAACTAGATTTACAGGCTTCCAGTATATGGTTCTTTTTTTGTATAATTTTTTTCTTGCATTAAAAAAACTTCCAATTAATTTTTACCCGGGTATCATATCTATGATAACTGGATATACGGGCAGAGTACCTGAAATTTTTTTGATTGCTACCGAGTAGCCTGGAAATGCTTCCCAGGTTTTTTTATTATTATTATTTTTTTAGTCACTTCGGTTTTCTAATTTTTTTATTCATTCTGTTTTCAGACTTCCTTTGAAATTTGTATGAGCTGTACACGTTGTTCTCCATTCGCTCATGAGAAACGAAAAAAATGAATTTTCAGCAGCACATTTCCTTATCATGCGAGGAGCTTTGAAAAAAATCGTATCTCCGCTCAAAAAAACGTTTCCAAAAAACTTTTTTTCACGGACCTGCGCGGCATTTTTTTGAGAACAGATTTGGAAACAGCATGAAAAACTTCATCTAGTGAACTGTGTCTCATTCTGAAATCCAACTACGACCAGAGACCATTCCCTGGGCAGCTAGAGCTAAAATTTATGCTCGACGTCTCATGATGGACACGTTATGGAATATTCAAGATTCATTTTAAGAGGTATATTTGTGGGCACATTATGGTACCTTCCCCATTTGCCTGTGCAAGTGAGTGAAGGCGAAAATTTGAATTTGCGCTAAAACAAGAAAAAACTTTCTTAAATAAAGTTAGATTCCCTAAATGAGTCAATATTAAATAAAAAGAAAACTGGAAATGAATAAGTAAGAAAAAAATTATACAAAAAAAGAACCATATACTGGAAGCCTGTAAATCTAGTCCAAGAGACGAAATTTGAATTGGCGCGCGCACGCACGCGGAATGCGCCAAGAGGAGACTTTTGGGAGTGCTATCTATAATGGCGTCTCGTTTAATCATCTTGGGGGACGATGATCCTATAATAGCGCTAAATTTTCATATTTTTCTCCTATAGCCTATTCCGCGCCAGCTTGTCACGTTTTTCTTTCCGCCAAAAAGACCGCATACCAAATTAGATCAAATTTCTGCGTTTATAAAGGCAAGAAACGGAGGTCTTGAAGCGAAGTTGTTCAAATTTGACCTGGCCTTTTGGCGGAAAGAAAAACGTGACAAGCTGGCGCGGATTGGCCTATACATCTTGAAAAAGTAGTGAAAAAATTTAGCACTGTTCTTTAACAGCCCTAAATTTTTTTTACTATTTCACGCAAGAATCGTCAGGCGCGATAAAACATCGACGCAAAGGATATTGTATCCCTGGAGACGGAGTTAGCTGCTTGAAATTCAGAATACAAACAGACTATCTAATTTTGTGACGCCGATTGACCAGTGGTTAAAAAGGTTCAACAAATCGGCTAGAAATAGCTTGCCTGGTCGAAATGAACCGCTTTTTGCGATAATTCTAAAGCACTTCTCGTGGCCGCTTCATCCATCATTGATACATTATTTCTGAAGAGAGCGGCTCAATTTCTTATATAGCTCATTTTAATTACATGCACTTTCTTGAAAGTTAAAATTGAAACAGGGTATTAAGTCAAAACTTTCTACCAGCTTTTTGTATGAAAGTACAATTAGAGATACGGAAATCTCATTCGCATTGCAAAAACTACTTATTCACATTGTTTATGTCAAAACAAAAATGCATTTTGAGTTTTCACGAACAAACACAAATAAAAACTTATTTGAATTTGGACAAAGAATTGTCTAACTCGCTAACAGCATTATTACAACAAAAAGAAATACAAAATGAGAAAACAAAAAACGTGCGTAACAGGAATAGAATGATGAGATTCAACAAATAGGCACATGTGAAAATAGATAGGACACTGATTCGCCATTGTGTGTGCGCCTGATGGCTTCAGCCAGAATCATAGAGATGTCGATGCACTGAAAAAATTATTACAATTGAAAAACCTCACTAGGTGAAATTTCCCCGGTTGAACTTTTGATGAAAATTTTATGAAGTTCACTTTAGGACTGTCCAAAACTAGATGAATATTCCTCTCAATAGATCTTGTTTTCGATTTATAAAGCTTCAAAATTTGTAAAATATTGTGAAACTTTTTTTTCTTGTTCTGGAGTCAAGAGGTCCTCAAGTCCACCTCAGCAAAGTTTCATCAAAAGTTCAACTGGGGGCCAAAAAACGTTCCCTAGTCAGATTATGACTATCTATAGTTTTAAAATGGATCTCTACCTGAATCTTGGGACACAGCTTCATGTTGTTTTCTTGAGGAATCGTGTTTGTCACGACGACCGCTTCGAACTTGGAATTGTTGAGACGCGTGAGGGCCGGTCCAGAAAAGATCCCGTGTACGCAGAAAGCGTAGACTTTCTCAGCACCAGCCTCGACCAACCTCAACGTTTTTTGTAATTAAAATTGCAACGATTGTTGAAAACTTGTCAGCAGCCATGCAGATGGTTCCGCACGTGTCGGCCATGTCGTCCACAAGAATCGCAACTTTGTTCTCGACGCTGCCGACCAACGTCATTTTCTCTACTTCGTTGGCTCTTTTCCGTTCTTTGTGGATTAGAGCAAAGTCGACGTTCAAGCGGTCGGCAATAGACGTAACCCTAAAAAGTCATTGATGAATTCGTGTGAACTAATAAAAACGTTTGTGTTCTGATAGTCTAAATGAGAAGGGATTTGAAAAAAAAGATTTTAAACTCTTTTTTCAACTCGTAACTCGTTGAACTTGCAATAACTTCGAATCAAGTTTTGAAAAGTTTCTTTCATTTTCTCTCTCTACTCTGAACAACTTTTGAGAATCAAAATGAAACTGAAATATGAGAATTTTTATTCTTAAATGTTCAAAGCCGTAAACTTCCGACCATCCAGTAAATCGAAAATTATATATTGAAATCAGTTTGAAATTACAAGCCCTTTTGTTATAAGAAAATATCAAGTAACCTTTTGGCTCCTCCAGCGTCAGGAGAAACGATAACTGAAGTTTGCCAGTTTGGAATCGACTCTTTGATGAACTTTAAAATTGCTGGTTCAGCGTACAAGTTGTCCACGGGTATATCAAAAAAGCCCTCAACAATGATTTTTGAAGATGACCAAAAAACTCATGAAAACCTGAATTTGCGACGCATGAAGATCCATAGTGATAATGTGGTCGGCTCCAGCCACAGAGAGCATGTTCGCGACCTATTGTTGAGCGGATGCGTGATAACGCCGTAGAAAATCTTACGAGTTTAGCAGATATTGGAGCTCGGCTCTTGTCCTTTTTGTCCTGTCTTGCATATGGGAAACAAGGAATAACGGCTGCTACACGACACGAAGAAGCAATTTTACAAGCGTTGATCATTATCAAAAGCTCCTAAAAATGCAAGCAAAATTATTCTGCAAGAAAATTTCCGTTATTTTCGTGTTTCATGTTTGACAAATGAACAAAAATACCATGAGGTTGTCGTTAATCTCCCCGGCCGCCGATTGTATGATGTACACATCTTCTCCTCTCACAGACTCTCCGATCTCCACGTTCGTCTCCTGCATAAAAGTGTATATCAAAAAACAGTTTTAAAGTCAACCTTGTTACTAAATTTTTTTAGTGACGCCTTGGCGACCTCCAGCTGTAGCCGTTCGCAAATGCGACCAGCCAAATCCTTGTGTGAAGATCCCGAGAAAACCGGAAAATTGAAATTCATGTCAGTTACCGCGAATCACAAATAGACTTTGAAAAGTATGGCATTTACGAACCTTGATGTTTGGCATTCTGACACGTTCTTCGATGCTTTTCTCAGCAGAGTCAGATGAGTGAACAGTTAGTGAAGTTGATGAAAAGAAAACGTGCGGTTGAGGATGAGGCGAACTTGCACTACTAGGACCCGTATCTAGCTCACCTTCAAAAAAGAAAAATTTTAATTATTGATGCCTATGTGACCTGAACCACAATTTTCCTTTGACACGATCGTCTTGCAACGATCTACGCCTGATTTATTAAACTGACAATCAGATGGCGGTGAGGAGCACTGTTCCCAATTATTGCGGTAGATGTCTGGAAAATTATATTAGGTGTGGAAAGGAAAATGATGAATTTTTCGAGCAGGGAAAACGTTTTGCAGAAAAAAGGATGAAATGAAGAAATCAATTTCGAACAGATACTAAAGGCGTAGAGACATTTGATAATGAAGTAAGTGAGAAAAAGAGATTTGCAGAAGGTGCACAGCTAACGGAGAGAAACAGAGAAAATGCAACATGAAACGAAGAAAAAAGGGAATTCCACACGCGCGTCTCGATGGCTTGTCGCCGAGGCTCACCTTCATCGCTTGATAAAGAAGTACTTGAATGATTACTTTATAGAAAATCATGCTTCAGTTTCCTTTAAGCTAAAAATGAGCAAACTGAAATTTTGAAAAAGTCAAAAAAACAAAAATAAAAAAATAAGAAGTATACCACGAATAAAAAAATGAAAACTTCTACAATCTCTTTTTTTGTCGTTTTGTTTCTGAAGCTTTGAAACTTTTTCGCTTAACTCCCTGTTTATTATATACTATTTGTATTTGACAAAGAATGAAGAATGAGAAAAAAAGTTACACAGGTGAATCGAAAGAATACAAATGAGCTTTGTGTTAAATTCTTCTCACTAAGGATGACTGCCTAGTCCATCGCGAGAGAAAGGCGAGGTCGAAAGCGGTAAGCAAAAACGCAAATCTGCCGCGTCGCGCCGGTTCCGCATTTATCTTGGCGCAACTTCGCTTTTTCATGGCTCTCCTCTCGCAAAAATACAAAAAAAAAACATTTGAAAAAAAATACAGCTAAAATGCGAGGTTGCGCCGCGAAAAATGCGCATTTTGCACAAGAATGTGAGTCCGGCGCAGCGTAAAAGCGGCAGATTTACGAGTTCGTAAATGTACCACCAGCGAGCTCTTCTCTCGGCAGCTATTCATATATATGGATAACTGCCGAGAGAAGAGTATATATATATATATATATAGACGCGTTGAACCCAAAAGATGAGAAAAATTTGAGAAAATATTTTTATAACGCTACTGTTTTTTTTTCCAAGATGATGCTGCTCCAACAAAAAGAGCGCTATTCCTTCTATCAAAAAGTAGTATCTGTGAAGTTTTCCTCACTTTGATGTTCACTAGTCTTGATTTGATTCAAAATTTTTAGGTTATAACATCGAAGAGATCACTTGCCTTCGAGACCGCCATGATTCAAAGAAATTCCCAACCGCCTTCGGTTCATGCGAAAGGCGTTTGTGCGATCTGCGATTCCTCCGAACATATTTCTTGATCCTCAAATCCAAATCCAAAAAAAAAAAATAAGTTGAACTGAAACAACCATGTGACCAGCGGAATTGGACAGTGGGACGAAATTGGAGAAATCTAGACTAGCGATATTGAAGAATACGATGAGATCGCAGTTTTTTTTCATTAAGAGTTGAGAAGTTCACATTTAAAAAAAAGAATTATTCTTGAAAACCTTGAGAATTTTTAGTTCAAATTGAATAAAATTCAAATTGATATATCGAAATCAGATAGGAAATGATAGATTCAGTGAAAATGAATAAGAAAGCTCAAAAAAACAGACACCATGCACCAGGTAAAATAGCCATTCCGCGTTAGCTTGTAAATTTTTTCTGCAAAAAATGCCGTTCACGAAAATGACCGAATTTGACTAAATTTGACGAAACTTTTTTCGAAACATTGTTTTTTGCAGTTTGTACTGGGATAAGTTTTAGGGGGCCCTATAGGGGGTCTGCAAGTGGCCTTTTTAGGGGGAAATCCCTAGGGCCCCCTATAGGGGGTCCTAAAACTTATCCCAGTAGAGCAGGCATGCAAAAGAAAAAAAAAGGCTATATATTTTTTCATGGTAGCCCACGCATGTTTAAGACAGTGCTACGGCGGCCAGTGGCCGGTAAAAATTGCGCTGTCAGTTTCGGGGCCAGGAAATTTTTTTAATTTTTTTTTCTTTTCTGCAATTTGTTAAGGTCCTATTTCTCGAGGTTACAAGATAAGCTACGTCATAAAAAGTACACAAGTTTTCATTTTATTACCCAAAAAACTCGCTTGATTACCGTAATACGACCCGCCGCCTTAAAAATGCGTGAGCCGTCCTTTCCTATTAAAAGGGGACCGTCTCGCGCGGAAAAAAAAAATAAAATACTGAAAGAGTCTAAACCACCTTTTTTTGACCTCACGTGATTTTTTCCCGCCTTCTGTTAACACGCTGTCTCTGTAATTTTCAAAAGTTTTCAAAAAGAGTGGGTACAATAAAAAAATATTGTTTGATTTTGATGAAACTTCACCCACTGTGATAGTCTGTCATCAGGAATGCCGACGCAAGTTTTCAGACCGATTCCTCCTACCGTAGCTAGGTTACGGTAGGCAGGCGCGTCTTTTCGTATGTAAGAATCTATGCGTTCTTTCTAGGCGTATTGTATATCAATCGATAGGGATTGCAATTTTAGGAACTTTTTCAGTACATACCATCATGGGTTACTGTAGAAATTTTTTGAGTTACGGTAATTTTTGTGTCTGCGATTTTGGTTTTTCCGTCACTCTGTGTGTTCGGGGAGAGACCACGGCTGGTAACTTTCCTGAAACATTCTTCTCAGTAATACCTACGGAGAGATACCACTTTGAAATGGATCTGTCCTACCGGTCATTTCGAAAAACCGCTTCAAAGAGGCTCAACTTGGCATCTGTCGGGGAAAATCGCCCGCGGTTAGAGATTTCTACCTCTTTTTCTCGTCAGATCCGGTGCTAAAGTTTGTTTCATTTGATAGTGCAGGGTTGTACTTCATAGATGATAATGTTCCCTCCGACTTTCAGCCTACCCTTCTAACATAAAATTCAGTTTGAAGCCGATTTTGGCCTAAAAACAACGATTCTCAGATTTCAACGTTTTTTTCTGAGCTCAGTCCTACTGAGGCTGGGCTCCAAAGTGTCTTTTATTACTTTTACATGTTACATGATTTGTTTGATCTAGAAAAAACTGTGTTTGAGCTTACCCGTCATGCTCAAAATTCAATTTGAAGCCGATTTTGGCCTAAAAACAACGATTCTCAGATTTCAACGTTTTGTGATATAATATCGAAAACCACTATTTCTAAGCCAAAATCGGCTTCAAGTTGAACTTAGAGTTAGACGGGTAGGTTCAAATGCAATTTTTTCTTGATGAAATATTTCATACAACATAGAAGGAAAGTGATAAACACTTCAAAGACCTGACTCAAACAGAATGAGCTGACAAAAAAACGTTGAAATCTGAGAATCGTTGTTTTTAGGCCAAAATCGGCTTCAAATTGAATTTTGAGCATGACGGGTAAGCTCAAACACAGTTTTTTCTAGATCAAACAAATCATGTAACATGTAAAAGTAATAAAAGACACTTTGGAGCCCAGCCTCAGTAGGACTGAGCTCAGAAAAAAACGTTGAAATCTGAGAATCGTTGTTTTCAGGCCAAAATCGGCTTCAAACTGAATTTTATGTTAGAAGGGTAGGCTGAAAGTCGGAGGGAACATTATCATCTATGAAGTACAACCCTGCACTATCAAATGAAACAAACTTTAGCACCGGATCTGACGAGAAAAGAGAGGTAGAAATCTCTAACCGCGGGCGATTTTCCCCGACAGATGCCAAGTTGAGCCTCTTTGAAGCGGTTTTTCGAAATGACCGGTAGGACAGATCCATTTCAAAGTGGTATCTCTCCGTAGGTATTACTGAGAAGAATGTTTCAGGAAAGTTACCAGCCGTGGTCTCTCCCCGAACACACAGAGTGACGGAAAAACCAAAATCGCAGACACAAAAATTACCGTAACTCAAAAAATTTCTACAGTAACCCATGATGGTATGTACTGAAAAAGTTCCTAAAATTGCAATCCCTATCGATTGATATACAATACGCCTAGAAAGAACGCATAGATTCTTACATACGAAAAGACGCGCCTGCCTACCGTAACCTAGCTACGGTAGGAGGAATCGGTCTGAAAACTTGCGTCGGCATTCCTGATGACAGACTATCACAGTGGGTGAAGTTTCATCGAAATCAAAAAATATTTTTTTATTGTACCCACTCTTTTTGAGAATTACGGAGACAGCGTGTTAAGTCATTTCAAAAGATCCGTAGAAAAGATAGATCCAGAAAAAAAATAGCAGCGAAGCACGCTGGTTAGGGTTCTTGAACAAAGAAGTTTTCAGTCAAACCTGACGTCACTTTGAATCTGGCCAGTAAATTTTAATTTTTTTAGCTCAAAAGTTGATTCGGCCGCGCGCGGCATAAAAAAAACTCCTAAAGTACCATGAAGGCGCATTTCGCGTGCACGCGCCCGGCAACTCAAAATTCCGTTCTTTAGCCAATTTTGACTGCAGTATGCATACGTATGGTGTTTTCCGCGCGAGTCATGCTATAGCTGGTTTACGGCTGGCTTGAGCCATCGAAAAAATGGTCTTGACACGATAATGCACGAGATAGCGCCTGGCTCGTGGAGAGCGCAGACAGGACACGCCCTCTTATATAGCGTCCCAAGCTAGCCGTGAATCAGCTATAAAAAGACAGCAAAAACAAAGGTCTTGAAGCAAAGATGGGCAATTTCGGTCTAATTTGGTATATGGAATTTTCGGCGGTTTTTTTCTGCGACCTTCATCAGTGTATTTTTATTTTCAAGTTGGTTTTTATGGGTTTTCATTCATCTGATCACTTTTTTACAAGTAAAAATTCACTGTTATATTTTCAGGCTCTTTTCGCCAATGAATGTTCAATCGATCATGTATAGGCCATTCCGCGCTAGCTTGTCACGTTTTTCTTTCTGCCAAAAGGCCAGGTCAAATTTAACTAACTTTCGCTTCAAGACCTTTGTTTCTTGCCGTTATAAAAGCAGAAATTTGATCTAATTTGGTAAACGGTCTTTTTGGCGGAAAGAAAAACGTGACAAGCTGGCGCGGAATAGGCTATACTGGTAGAAGTGCGGAGGCATCACCTTGGCCACCAATTTTTCCGTGGATTTGATCCTGGACATGCCTGTTTAGCACTGTTGAAAGCTGTCCGGCGCGACGTTATAGCCCGTTCACGGCTGGCTTGGGACGGTGAACGGGCGGTTTACTTTGCGCGGCAAACGTAGGTCACGGCGACTATCCAGAGCTGTTCTCAAGTCGGGGCGACCCTGGCCTAGGCGGCCCCGACCCGACCGCGACGCGCCCCTGAGCGCCCCGGCCCGCGAAGCGGTTTTCATTCAGGCCCCCGAAGCGAGCGCGAGGATTTTTTTTTCCGTATTTTTTGTTTTTATTTTAGTTTTTTATATTGAAAATGAACTTTTAAGTTATTTATGATCCATGAAAATTTTATTAATTTGTTTACTCTAGTTCTGTAAATTGTTCTGGCCACTTAGGAAACTATTGAATTTTTGGATTAATATCTCATTTCATCGGTTTTTCTCTTTATGTGCTCGATAAAAAATGTTTTTTGTTTCACTTTCATTTCAGTAAAACTTGCGCTTTCCATAATTCGCAAAAAACCGGGAGTCAGAAAAAAATTTGTATCTACGGGTCGACCGAGTTGACCCTTACCAAAGGCCGACCGCGGCCGCCCTCGAATACGCCGCAAGTCGGGGGGCCCTCGGTCGACCGCGGTCGCCCCGAGAACAGCTCTGCGACTATCTATGCGCTTCCACAAAAGCCCCATTTTATGAATTATTTATTTTTCTTTTGTATTCAGTCGAATAAAAAAAACATTAAAACCAACGGAATAAAATTAAACAAAAACTATATGCAATTGAAACAGAAAAAAATCACCAAATGAGACTCTTATTAAAAGTGCATATTTGACTGCCATGATCTCCCATCGCCGGGCAAGTAAAACCGCTCGTTCGCTGTCCCAAGTCAGCCGTAAACAGGCTATACCGTCCTTTTCACATTGCGCCTTCGCTTCTGGAGAGAGGAAAGTTATAGTCTGTTCAGATTTTGAATGTCAAGTCGTCGCTCAAGCTCCGCCCCTAATGGTGCGATAAACCAATCAGAGAGCGAGCCATCCACAGAGTGTTTTTTAATGACGTCATTGCACTTGACATTCAAAATCTGAACAGACTATAATGCCGTGTTCAAATTGATTCCGCGAAATGCAATGTGATCTCTGACTCACCAAAATTTAGTGATCTTTTCCTTTCTCTATTTTGAATTTCGCGGAATCAAATTGAACACGGCATAAGAAAAAAAAACTCTTTTCCTACTTGCGCAACTTCTTCGTGAGTATGCATTGACATCATAGGAAAAAAGAAAAAAAAAAAAATTATTAAAAAGTTAAAGTACATCTCCGCAGAATCCCGCAGGCCTTTCTATATACTCGGACCTTATTAACGCGAATGGGACGCGATTCGGACGTGTGGGGGGCATTTCTAGTGACCACTTTAGTAGCCTCAGCTCTCGTGATCCCTAGAATCGCCCAGAAACGTCCGGAGCACGTCCTTTTCGCGTTCCCAATGTCCGAGTAATTTTTCAACTTTCTTAATCAGTAGAGCGCTTTTCACCGAAACACCAGACGGCGATCGGACCCTTCTTCAAGAAGGTATACCCGGGCTTTTTCAAAAAAATTTCTTAACTGTTTCACTATCCAAATTCATAATCTACGTAAACATAACCCATGTATCAGAAATTGATTCTTTGTGTTTTGATCAAATAAGTTCACTCGCAGATTAGATTCCAAAAGGAATTATGTATGCACATGATTGACCGAAGCCTATTCGCAGTAGTGACATTTTTTAGTCTGAAATTAAAGGAAACGTACAAGTCTAGAAAATTCATGTGGTTTTCAACTTTCAGTCGATCTTCAACGCTTTTGTATCTTTCGTTATAACGCAGATATGATTTTTTTTTTCAGTGGCGCCGATGAAATACAGTAACTGTTCAACCTTCCTCTCGTTCCGAACTCAAAAGTTAACGAGGTAAGTCGCAAAAGGTATTTCAATGAAGTGATGTTGCCATAAAGAGTTTCAATTAATTTAATTTCTGTGCGGTGCAAACTGACACTTAAGACAGAAGAAAAGTTAAATTTGATGAGATTAGAAAATAATTAAAAATAAAATTCGTTTTCAAAAGTAAAGAAGTCGACTTTTCTTTTGTTTTTGAAAAATTGTTGCATCGAAAGTTGTAAAAATTTGCTAATTTTTTTAATTAAACTAATTTTTTTAATTGATTCGTCAAAAAAATTTTTCTTTTTCTGGAAGAAACAAATAGAGATATCAGAAAGAGTTTGAATTACATATATATTTTTTGCGTCCAGTTTGATGAATGTTTCTCGGCTCATCATTTAAACGCTGCTGTTCTAAAATTTTAGTGCTCTCTGGTTATACTTACCACTTGGTTAGTTATCATTCGAGGTCCTATTCCCAAGTCTCGTCTACGTATCTCGTCCATTGCATCATCGAGCGATGTAGTGATAATTTACTTTCTTGATTTCTAAACGTGAGGGAAAAATTATTGAAAAAGGATAGACTTTTTACGGCATCGAAAACTCTTACTTCACCAATAAAGTTCTGAAACGATGCAAAAAGTAACTTTGGAAAGTTTTAAACAATTCATCAAAGGCAGGATGTCTTTTTTTCGTTTTTTTTGCTAATTGATCTATTTGCTTTATTAATATCAAAAAAACTAGAAATAGTTCACATATGGCGTTTTTTTTCCAAATTGATCAAAAAAATACCTTCTGTCAATATTGACTTGATTGGATTCTCCGACCTTCATAAAATCGATTAACAAAAAGGTAAAAAATTTGAAAATGAGCTCCAAAAATAATCCGCATACCAGTGGAATGTTTTATGGCACACAGCCTCTGGCAAAGGCTCTGATCCGGTGGCCGGTTTTCCTTTTGAATATAGTAACAGAGAGGAATCATTGGTAGAGCTGTGAGATGGCGTTGGCCTGAATTTATTAGTCAGCCTTGTTGAATTTTCAAGATGCTCGAACGGTTACTATTTTTTTTTTCAACTTCAAAAACGAGCTACCCAATCAAAGGTTACCTGAAAAGTTGTTCTGAGATATAACAGTCCATACTTTTTGTATCGGAAGACGTTGACCAAGTTCTCTGCGCGTCCGCTGTCTTTCAACGATGCTAATTCCTATAAACTAACAAGTGTTTATCCAGAAAATTCGACGAGTCATTCAGGGCTACTGCCAAGTCGAGATTGCCACTTGAAGTACTCAAAGTGTTCAAAAAACATCGTTTGGAAATATACAATACTCATTCAAGCCCCTTTTCGGTCGGTTGTTTTTTGGCATCGACTTGAATTGTTTTTGGTTTGTCAGAAATTGTTTCCAAAACTTTTTGAAACGGCGTTCAAGATCGATCGGAGACTGTGTCTGCTCCGAAATGGGCTGTTTTTCTTTTCTCTCAATTCCTTGGAAATTCATCCTTCAATCAAAGTTTCGAGCGGTCTAGTCGAGACAGTTTCTCACTGATTTTTGATTTTTATCGTTTCAACTTGGATGTAAGATGTTTTGGATAAACTATATGCCTTTTTCGGTGTCTCTCAATCCACACTGATGGGTGCTCGTTTCGTTTAATTGCATTGTGCACTGGTCGTTTCAGTCACCATTTGCTTATGTCTTCCATTTTTTCCTTGTTTCAATTTTTCGCTTTTGGGTCCTTCAATATAAACATTTTTTATTCTGTCATTTTGCTCTAGTCAAGTGTAATTACATCACGAAAGTATGCATTTTCAAAAGCTTTCTTTATTATGAGGCTGCAAGCAATTTTTCTATTTTTTCCTATTCTGAAAAAATATACCAGCAGTTTAAACCAGTCTTTTTCTTCTATTTTTTCACAATTTAAGCTCTTTCCTTGTGCTCGAATAATAATCATTTTTTGATACCGGCAAAAATAGAAGAGAATGAAGAGAAAAGAAAGGAATATTTTACCCTCGAGAGATTCATACTTGACGCTCACCATAGAAATGGGCAATAAATGATGAGAAATGTTGGACGCGAGTCTGATGTTGCATCCAAATTTTGAAACTTTCACCTTCTGCTCCAGTTCTTACCTTAAAACATTCTCAGATATTCACCAACCAATTAGTTTATCAAAATGCGAGATAATGTTCAATACGAATCAAGCTGTGTAGGTAATTTATACCGCCTTAACACACGTTCTCTGAGATTTTCGAAAATACGTTGGTACAATAATTTTCAAGTTTGTTTTTTCGAGCTGAAATTCATGTCACATATACTATGCGACCTTCTTAGCACATGACACCCGGTTTCGACAGGCTCCGCCCACTTTCAGGGTTATGGTAGAGGAAATACCGTAAAAAGCTAACTTTTTTCCTGGGCGAGCAAATCGGTTCAAACCAACTGTAACGCAAAAAGCACGTCATTTTGAACATTTTTCATGTTGGAAACTACTCTGGAAAAAATTTTCTTCTTGTGGAAAAAAATCGCTGAAAGTTGAAAAATGACGATTTCCGCAGTTTTTGAGCTCTACTAAAACGGGGACCCCCGATGGCCTTGATTTTTATTTTCTCAATCGATGTATTGAGGCCTTGTGTGTTCGAAAAAAATATCCCTATATTCAAGTTTTAAGTGTCGTAGTACATCACCATCTCAAAGAACGCGTCCAACTTGAAATTGGCCAAAACTTCTAAAAATCCATAACTTTTTTTGAGAGTTTGATTTCAGTTGAGTTTTTTTGTTCTTGATGTACTACAACTAACTTGTTTTTCAACTCAGGACAGTAAAAAGTGGAAAACGAAAAACTTGGAAAAATTTTAATTTTCAAGTTTTTCGATTTTTTTGACTTTTTTTGTTTTTTTCCCCCAGCTTTTTCCGTTTTTTTAAGCTCTGCTGAGGAGAGGACCCTAGAAGGCCTGGAATTTTATTTGATAAAATGATCAATTAGGTCTGGCTTAGCTCAGAAAAAATATTCCCGTCTTCAAGTTTCAAGTGTTGCAGTTGACCAGCGAAGCGCCGAAGCTGGCGACCTCAAAATCGAGTAAAAATGAAAAAATTCATAAACTTAGTTTTTTTTTACTTGAAAGTGAAAGGTATACTTTCCAAAACTTTTCTTGTGTACATCTCATTGAAAAAACGCATTTTGCCTGTGAAAAAATGACATTTTTTCGTTTTTTCCAAAATTTTCCCCTTCAAGGTACATATTCCAGCCTGAGAAATTGCAGTGTCCGTTTTTCTGAGTGAAACGTTTTTCATGTGTCTTCTGGACCTTGCATATACCTGAAAGTAAAAAAATTGCCTCAAAATTCCTTTAAAACTCGGAGAAAAAAGAAAGAATTCGCTCAGAATCTCGTATTTCTGCACTTTTTCTAGATCTTTTTGATATTTTCTTCTGGCAAAAGGTTTGAAAATTTGAACTGAACTCAGTTTGATGCAATCCAGTAAACTCTAAAGAAACTTCAGCGTAAATCGTGTCAAGACCCACATATACCACGGAAAGAGCGCTACCTAGTGTTTGAATCGGTCATTTTTGCTCAAATTTTCAGGTGATCTTTTTTTAATAACTGGAAAAATTTGAAAAATTTTTTTAAAAGTTTGTTCAAAGAAAAAAATTACATAGTTCGAAAAACTACACCCCATTGGCAATTGCGAGCTCATTAATTAAGAACTAACAAAAAAAAACTTTTTCCATAACCACAAAACCAGTGTAAACACAATGAGAGCAATTCTCGGCGCTTCGCTTGTCAACTGCAACACTTGAAACTTGAAGACGGGAATATTTTTTCTGAGCTAAGCCAGACCTAATTGATCATTTTATCAAATAAAATTCCAGGCCTTCTAGGGTCCTCTCCTCAGCAGAGCTTAAAAACGGAAAAGCTGGGGGAAAAACAAAAAAGTCCAAAAATCGAAAACTTGAAAATTAAAATTTTCCAAGTTTTCGTTTTCCACTTTTTACTGTCCTGAGTTGAAAACAAGTTAGTTGTAGTACATCAAGAACAAAAAAACTCAACTGAAATCAAACTCTCAAAAAAAGTTATGGATTTTTAGAAGTTTTTGGCCAATTTCAAGTTGGACGCGTTCTTTGAGATGGTGATGTACTACGACACTTAAAAACTTGAATATAGGGATATTTTTTTCGAACACACAAGGCCTCAATACATCGATTGAGAAAATAAAAATCAAGGCCATCGGGGGTCCCCGTTTTAGTAGAGCTCAAAAACTGCGGAAATCGTCATTTTTCAACTTTCAGCGATTTTTTTCCACAAGAAGAAAATTTTTTCCAGAGTAGTTTCCAACATGAAAAATGTTCAAAATGACGTGCTTTTTGCGTTACAGTTGGTTTGAACCGATTTGCTCGCCCAGGAAAAAAGTTAGCTTTTTACGGTATTTCCTCTACCATAACCCTGAAAGTGGGCGGAGCCTGTCGAAACCGGGTGTCATGTGCTAAGAAGGTTATGTAGTATCTCTGATAGCAAAAAGAGCTTTGAGGAACCAACTTGAAATTATTGTACCAAGAGATTTCTCAGTTCATCGATTTTCTCAGAGAACGTGTGTTAAATAGATTGCGATTTTGAATGAAAAGAAAAATTAGTAGCGAGAAACACGTTGAAGGGCTAATTTTTCATTTTTTTTTTCGAATTTTTATTTTTTAAGTGAAGAACTTCTCAGGAACTGCGGAAATGGAGGCGATGGTGAAGGTGAAGGGGAGTTGCGTCCAACGGATTCCGCCGTCATCCGCGTTCCGACGCTCCAAAAGAACCCGGAAATCTTTCAGGGTTCCAAAATCTTTGGTGGGTTTCTTGTATAAATGAATATCTTTAGTTTTTGAAATAGGTGAACAAGTTGGATAAGAAGAGTTTACAAAAAAAAGAAAAAATTAAATTTTTAACTCACACTTGTTTCGATTTTTCGGTAACGAAATCTGGATTTGAGGCGCCCGTTCGAAAAATAAAAAGATTTGGAGGTTCGGATTTCGAAGATCAAAAGATTCAGTACATCGAAGAGAAACATTCTGACCGGTTATATGGTTAAGCGGCGAATTGAATAGGGCGACGATGGTTTTTTTTTTTCTTGCAATAAGATATTTTCGGGTAAGAACGGTTGTGTTTCATCGCCCTGCAGTTGTTCAAACGCATTTTTCTTTGTATTTCTACATTTCCGATGTTGCCAGGGGCGTCTCGAGAGCAATGGAATCGTTGAGAAACGAACAATGTCCGTCTCCCTTCTAACCGATTTCTTGACATTCGAGGCCTATATGGCACCGTTTTAATGAATCTCGCAGATTTCTTTTTGTTTTTTATCGACATTATTTTTTCAAAATAAAAGTAGCCAATATAAAATTCGACATACTTTCAAGTAATAGGATGGACAATAGTTTGCGCCAACGCTAATTATTTAGAAAAGACCAACGAGAAGTTCCATAGAGTGTAAAAAAAAACCCTTTGGAACACCAAATCAAAAAGTCATAATTCTTCCAATTTTCGCAGTGTTTCTCAATCGTATATATATATAGATATCTAAAGTGTGGCTGTTTTTTTACTTGTGCTCAGAACTATCAACCATCAGGAACGAAAATTTTTTGAGCGAAAAAAACGATCGCGGTTTAAGAGGAAATGGAGGCTTTGTTTTGTTTTTCTATTCATCAAATCGCGTGACATGCAGGACCGTGTCAAGGTGTTTCTTGTGCATGGCAGGCCAAATCCTTCCTTTGTTTCGCACGATTCGTGTCATTTAGTTTGTAGCCAACTCCAATTCCACAATATTTTCAAATTCATCTTCTTGCTTTATTTTGCCTGGCGTGTTTTATTTAAATTTTTAATGTAGTTTTTTGAAAGAAAATTTTCAGCCCTTGTTTTAGCTATTTTTCACCGTGAGGGACAGGCATAGATGAAAATAATAAAACAGTTTAAAAAATAAACTACGAAACCTATTCAAAAAAAGATGGCTAGAATTTCAAAGTTATTGGATATCCACATAAAAAAGGGGATTAACAAATAAACATAAGTTACGAAACGCTTTATAACGAAAATTTTCGATTCTTTCTTCGTGTAATACTAGAATAAAAAAAGTACATAAAAAAAGTACGTTAGGAACAAAAATTTTTTTGGATAACATTGCTTTTTGAATAAAAAAATTGCTCAAATTTATTAAAAAAACAAATTTCTTCAATATTTTACAAGAAAAAAAGATTGAGGCAATCCAAACTTTTTTTCTTCCTCTGACCACATGTAATTTTTTTGACTTCATCCTCTCCATCCCACCTCCGCCATTGATTAGTATTTTTCCATTTTTTTGTCATATTCTTTCTTTTGTTAAAATTATACAGAAATAAAAAAATTTTTTTTTAGGTTTTTTTCTTAAAAAAAGTAGAGCGATAGTTTTATGGATTAAAGCAAAAGAAAAAAACTCTGAAAATGTGTCACTCTTATTTTTCGGATGGTAGGAAGGAATTTGGGGTTCCCGAATATTCGTGAGCGTTAATTGTGCATACACCAATCTTGGAGGCTCGAATCTTTGAAAAATTGAATCTTTGCAAACGATTCTTGGGAATATTCCCCTCTCTTTTTTGAATTTCCTTCTTTTTTTCCCTACATTTTTTTCCTTTGTCGTTCTATTGTGAAGATGCCGTGTTTCGACCACAAATGAACACTATGCTTTTTTCAACTAACTTTTTATCAAATAATGCGTCTTTCTCGCATACACGTAGTCAAATATTCGCTGCAGAACGGCTACCACATTTTCATTCACTCTGTATACATTCTCCATCAACTTCTGTATACAAAAAACATTGGAAAAACTATAAAAAAACAGAAAAGAAGTGAATATTCCCAAGAATCGTTTTCAATGATTCAAATTTTCAAAGATTCGATCATCCAAGATTGGTGTATGCACAATTAACGCTCACAAATATTCGTGGACCCAAAATTCCTTCCTACCATCATTTTTCGGACGCGGAGAAAATTTAAATCATCTCTAACCAATCATGTTTTATTTAACTTTTTCACATCCAACGTCCTTCGATTTGATAAATAGTTATTCCGTACTATAAATGCTTGAGCGTGTGTCACGTCATGGTACTTTTTGAAAAAACGTAACTCCATAAATATTCTCTGTTGATATTCTTTATTACAAAAGTTAACAGATGCGTCGGCCCGATTCCGTCCTTTTTTGCTCTAAAAAAATTTTATCCTTTTCGGACTCTAGATTTCTGTAGTCTACTTCAGAAATAAGATAAAAGTAATGTGAGGGGCGATTCAATTGAGCGGCTGCAGTTGTTACGAATTCTACCTAGCAGATGAGCGGAACAAAACGCATTCTCACGTGAGCTTCATTCCAGTATTTCCCGATTGGAATATCTCTTTGAGCCTTTTTATTTATTTTCATTTATCTAAAGTGTTACGTTTGTTTTGAAGATTTAAGACCAAAACGACTTCCGATCTTGACGTAACTCGATCGAAGCTTTTCAATCTTATTAGGAAGATGATCAATTTGAGTTTTCTGCCGTTTTGTAGCCTGAAATGAGGTTGAAAAGAAAACATGTGCTGGCAAGTGTGAAAAGCACCTGTGGGTGCCCTTGCCCAGTTGATATTTGCCAACTGCTGTAGAGGAGATCACGTTTCTCCTGTGAGTTTTTCGTGTTTGCATCGTCTTCTTCCTATTCCACCTAGAACAACCGACCTTCTCATTGGGGGGCCTTTAGACTGTAATTTTTCAATAACTCGTTAAACTAGTTTCAAGATTCATCAAAGTTATCGACTCGAAAAACGGAAGAATACATTGAAGTTTCGTATTGTACATTCGTTTGGCTTCTGTTTAGAGGGGCGGCAAAGGCGGAAGCGATAAAACTAAAACGATTCTCCCACGTTTTTTGACGCCCCCTTAGAGCAACCAATCCGAGTTTATTTTAATTCTCTAACAGTAGCGATGTTCTGTCATTCAAGAGTTTCGTTGATCATCATTTCGGATGAACTGTCATTTTTGCTTCTTTTATTCACACATACCGACTTTCAAAGGATCTTAAGGATTTGTCCAGATGTGTTTTGCAGGAGGTGAGACTTCTTCCATTACTTTGGGTCTTGAGCTCTCCTTGGTCCTCCCTGCCATTATTCCGCTAATTCCTTTTTCGTCTCATTCCCAGCGCCGTTTTTTTTTGTTCCAACTGTCAAGCAGTTTTGAAAGCTCATTTTCAGTTGCTTGTTTGGTTATCAGAATTGCAAAAATTGATTTAAGAAAAAAACAAAAACTTTTTTTTTCTTAGTTTTTGTCACGCTCGCACACACGTTGTATCTGCTGAATTAAAGTCTCTCCTTCGTCTTTCGGAAGAAGATTTTTCGTTTTGGGCTGAGATTCTCGCTGCTGACCGCGTTAGGATCGACGCGGCATCAGGCTGCAAAAAAGGTCTTTTTTGGATCCGCGATGTCGCCACAGCCAGCGCCACTTAGTTGGAAGGGCGCCAACATCAAACTCTTCGATGACCTCATTAAACTCGTAAGTCTAGCGACCGCAAAGCCCCGCCCCTTTTTGCGAGGGAAAAAAGGCCATTTTTTTTGGTATTCCGTCTTTGATTGTTTCGTACAGCCGATAGAAACAATGAAAAATGATGAAAATTCCAGCATACATGTAGAAAAGGTTTTTAGGTACTTTCCATGTGTTTCAACGGAGTGTCGTACGGAATAGTGATGCGAGTTCGAAAAATAAACTTAGTTTTGCGTTTTGATATTAATCTAGGTCGCGGACAAAGTTGATTTTTTGAAAACTACTTATAAAAAGTAAATGAAATTGTTTAAGCCAAAAAAATAAAAATTCTATGTTCGCCCAAAAAATTGAGAGGCGCGCAAAGTCAAAATTGTTTTCTCAATTGCAATGCAGTATTGGAAGATGTTTATGCTTTTTTCATATTGAGAAAAACATTGCTCAAATAATACTTGTTGACAACTACAAGCAAATGTACTGTTTTGAGTGGTAAAAAAGCTGGAGAATTTTTTTCGCGAGTTGTTTTGAAACATTTCCCGGTCGAGGACACGCGTTTCTTCCTACTCATTTATAAGAGTTTTTAATTTTCAAACAAATAAAGCAATAAAATCGAAAATTCAAGATCGCCGAAAAAAATTTTTCTCAACAAAAAAGGTGAATAAAAGTAGGCGAAATGACATTTTTATGGGATTCAAAGAGCACAGTAGGCTGTATTTGTGCAGTTACTGAGACGAAAGTGATGGTAAAGTGGAATTACAGCTCGTAAAACCTTCTCTTTCGGCTCCTGAAACCGTGCCGACCTTGCAAATAAGGGTGCGCGCAGATTGCATGGGAATTCGCAAAACCAAAATTTCAGTGCAAAAAGTTTTGCTTTTCGATTACTTTTAAATATTGTTTTCTCCTCTTAATCTTAATATTTTTCGTTTTTCTTTTCTGTTTTCGCATACTACATGTTAAAAATCATTATATTTATAACAAAAAAACGAGGAGCTTGCTTAAGTTCGAAAAAAATAAGTCTGTGGTCCCTACGTAAGTCTCATCCTTTTGATTATTCGTATTATGTAGAGAAACGAATAAAAAGAGTCTTTGAATCTTATTAGTTGAGAACATTAGGTTTTTTTATATCAAATTTTTTTGAGAAAAGGAAAAAAATATCTGGTTGCCTCGTCAAGCAATTGTGCGAGAAGCAGAGAAATAATTATGTTTAAAAAAACGCTTGAGCACCGTTTTGATCATAAGGTGAAAAAAACTTTGTATAATAAAAAAAGGGGGGTTTTTTTGGGTAACTGTTAAATCTTACAGTCAGAACTTTGGCTTCAAATCTAATCAAAAATAATATTGTAACCACACTGAAGGGATTTTATCTGCATAATTGAAAGCTTAGTTTTCGCAAACTCGCTTTTTCATCATCCGATTTGCAAGTCGAAAATGAGATTAATTTTATAGATTTTTTTTTGATCAAGGTTAAAAGAATGCGATAAGGTGTGTGTGTGGAACTTTAGAGGGGACAATTAGCAGCGCTAATCAGTGCTCGCGGCGCCACACCGAGACATCGTCGGTCTAAAAATAGCAACAGGACACGCTAATAATACGCCGGAGGCGATAAGCGATCGTCATCGATTTTCTTCTGTGCCATAGGGCGTTCTACCGTCGACTCAATGCCAAATTGTCCACTTATTGTGGCTGCAGGAGCCACCTCAAGTCGAAGATATCGGCCGAAAATTGCGCAAAACATGGTTCTTGAGGTTGGCGTCCTTTCATGATATTTCAGCCGTGAAGTCAGTGGAGATCATCTAAGCAGAAAAAAAAGTTGACCGTAGTTCACTCCATCAGTACTGGGTTTTAGACGTTTTTGAGCGTCCGAATTCGCATGATGGATATTATTTTGTAAGTCAAAGCAACGAAAAATAATGCTCATTATTCTAATGGTAGTTTCTTTTCACTCCGAGACTTGCTCTTAAAATAAATTTCTTTGTTTAAAGAGATCGGTTTGGAGCCAACCCACCTTGATTTTTATTGCAGCCCCATGTCCCAGCACCACCAAAAGACGTAAAACAAAAGTTCCAGGTTTTCTGGGGATCTTCTTGAGTGTTCCACCAAGCTTCTGTTGAACTGAATTGAAAATTAGGACTGGGTCAGGGGCTGTTTTTTGAGAAGAACTGAATTTGGGGGCTTCGTCCAAAAAAAAAAAGTCGTCAAACTTCCTGACGCCACAATCGCTGCCTAACAAAGCGTAACAACACATAATCCATTGCGCTTCCATAACGCTTCTTTCTTGACTTTCGTTCTCTTTTTCGATTTTTATTCTCCAAATTAGTAAAATTTCCAGTTTTTGATTTGACCAGCCGAGTTATTATTGAAACTCATGCGTGGGAGTTTTCCGATAAAACGATAAAACGGATATCCCTGAAATGAGAAATTTCAGTTTTTTGATAGGTTTCTTTCAGACTTTTCAAAAAAATTTTGATGAATACTGTTGAATAATAATTTTTTTTCACGAAAAATTTTTGTGATGCGACCCATTTTTACTTGACGGTTATTAGGATGTAGAAACACTGTTTTGTAGATTTTTTTCATTCAATAAAAAAGGAATCCATGAAAAAAAAAAGAGGTTCTGAGTTGTCCCTCGAAAAGCTTCTGCTTTAGCCTGATAAAAAATGCTAGCGAATGTTGAACGCTCGCTTCAGCATTGGGGCTTGCGGAATGTGGAATCTACCAATTGGAAAGAAACTAACCGTGAAAAGTAAAACAACGGTTTGACTAGTTTTCTCGAGAAAAGCAAGAGAGAGTGAGCGAAAGACCGAAGAGGCAAAATAAACGATGATCGGAAAGACGAGGGACACGTTGCATGAGACGCATTCTCGGATGTCGTCGGCTCTGCGAGCGCCGCTTCTGCCCTCCGGCGACGATGAGCCTCCCACTTACCGGGTACAGCCGCTGGCTTCTCACCTTTGAACGACCTGATCGTTCACCTGCTTTTATTTCACCTCAGAGAGTTCTGTTCACCAAGAGAAACGAAAAGGACGAATTTAAATTTTTTTTTTATTTTTAGGACGGCGTTTCAGCTTTCTTTTATCTGAAGTTCCACTTTTTTTTAAAATTAAAATTGACCACTATAGCAGAATTCGTAAACTTGGAAGGGGGATCCACACCTGGCCGGTCTGTTCTTTGATTGGTTTACTCTTTTGAAGCTTGAAATTTTTTTTAGCTGCTTCTAACAACAGCTGTTGATCTTGAGGGACTTGGTCGAAAAAAAAGAACTTCTTGAAGTCACTGAAACGGAAAAAAGAGATGTGTGCAAGGTTTCAAAACTCGCTTCTCACGTCTTTTGCCCTGAAAGGACTTTTGCGGGGAGAATACTCTTTTAGTTCAAATATCCCAGCTTGAAAATATTATTTCTTTTGCTAGCTATTCTTTTCAGACAAAAATAAACTCACGATTTCCCATGGAAATGTTTTTTAACAATTTTTTTCATGCTTGCGAAAAACAAAACATTTTTTTCATGTGTTTCCTCTGTCTTCATAGCAGCGAAAAATGGTAATTGTTTGTTTGCGAGTTCCTGCTGTTCTCGCTCTCATTTTCTTTTTTGGCGACACGGCTCATCCCAAAATTGGCCCTATTTTAGTTTCCTCAACAAACGAGAAACTTCCCACTTTTTCTCATAATCTTTAACCATTCGAACTTTTGGAAAATGAACTTTTTTATACGGAAGATTTTTTTTAGTTGGTTTAAGAAGATTAGGAGAACAGCGCGTTATTATACGATACAATTTCGTTCAAAATGTTGGTTCCACTGCATTTCATCAGTTTGGATGATTTTCAGCAGCACAAATAATACGAATAAGAAACTACGATACACAAATATGTTAAAAGATTGCATGCATATTCCACTAGATGATCGCGTGTCGTAGTGCTAGACGACAAAACATTGAAGTGTGGACATAAAGAAGAAAAAAGAAAGGTTTTGAAAAAGCAAAGGGCGGAGGCTAATGGAGGGCGGCACCTGTTATATCCTTCCAACTTCTTTTGGTTTCAGAGCCTCGAGATGGGCCGCGCGGACGCTTTGCAGCCGCTGCGCAGCGGAAATCACCGCGAGGCCTTCAGGTATAATTTTTATTTCGGTCGAAACATCGAAGTAATTTGTCTTCTCTAGATCTTTTTTCTTCTCACATGACGTGAATCAAAACTTTCTTTTTTAAGCTTTTTCCCTTCGATTTTTGTCGTTTCGGAAAAAGAAAACTTGATCATTAGCCTCTTTCGAAAATTATCCTTCACTCATCTCAAAACCTTACTCTTGATCTATTCAAACAAATTCGCTCGTTTGCATGCAAGATCCACTGATGAAATTTGAGGAAAGCGTTTCGTTTTTTATTTACTTGTTCTTTAGGGGATAGCACAAATTATCGTCGTCACGGTGATGAAAATCCCTCATGCAAACTCATTATATGACTAGAAAATCTTATTTTGTCTATATTAGGTTATTTTGTCTATATTCACTGAATCGTGGAAAATTTTGCTGCACATTAATATCAATCGTAGATCATCACTTTTATTTACTTTTCATTTGAGTTAGCTCACGTATTTGTTTCGCTACAGCATCAAAAACTTTCTTTGTTGCATTTGAAGGTTGAGAAAAAATCATTCAGTTGTTGACTCATTAAATTATATTTTCAACGTTTCAAAAATGTTTTCGGGGAAATTATATTTTCTGAATTAATTTTCGAATAGAATGCTGAAAACGCTGTTTCGCTGTAAGCAACTGAAAAGCCTGTGTTGAAACTTCGGACGGAAGTCCAGCTGTGGAGTTCCAAAAGTCGATTCCTCGCAATGTTGCAGCGCTCAGCTGTTGCGGGAGCTTGACCAGATGGGAGACGAGTCTGAATTGGTTGTAGGAGCCTGTCAACAGGACTCTTTATACCCTTACTACTTTCGGCACATAAACTCTGGCAGAATGCAGGTTCTTTTTTTAACCGAACAGAGTGAGAAAAGAAGTAGGCCGCTTTTAATAGTTTGCCTAATTAGAGAGTTAGAAAAACGCATTATTAACATACGATTCTCGAGTCTTTTATGTGATGAAACAAATCACGTTAGCACTTGTTTGGGAAGTTTATCAAAAATATATCTGCAAAATTAAGTGCATTTGTGCTCTATCCAGAGATTTCCATTTTAGAAAAAACAATTGGTTCTCAAAATTTTTGGACGTTGACGAAACTTTCCAAACTGGTCTATTTATGTTTCTATGCAAATGAGTGATTTCGAAAGGTTCTATATCAATTTGTGAATGGAGAAGCTTCAGTTCGCCCTGTCGTTTCTGTTGTGCGTGAGCGTGTCTCAGTCGCTGCTCACAGCCGCCACAGGGCAATGGGCTTTTTTCGGCTGTCTCCTACTCGTCGACGTTGGTTTCCAATCGCTCTTGAAACCTTTCAAAAACCTTTCATTCAAAGATATATTGCTGGTTCAAAATCTCACTTTTCGCCGAGAAAATGAAAGACATATGAGGATTATCAGAAGAAAAAAAATCTTCTTCATTTGATAACTCGTATAATCAAGGCATTCATTTCAAGGGGAAAGCATATTTATATCAGCATTTAGTCATCATTTCCCTAATGCTTTTTTTTATCAATTTCCATTAAAAAAAAATCACTGAAGAGAAAGCATGAAGATTATCTGTTTCAGGCGGTGATTATAGCGTCAATATTGTTATTTACGAAACATTCGCAGATCCTCAGCGCCGTCGTCGTAGTTTGCTCTGTGGTAAGTTCCTTACGGACTAAAAAGAGCCGAATTTCGAAGATTTTGTTCAATTGAACTCTCTGTGATCTTGTTTTTCCTAAAAAAAAATTTCGGTTCTACAAAAAAGATTTGGTCGTTTGAAAGAAACTGAATAAATAATCAGTGATTTGAGCCAATATACGTTTAAATTCAAGATAAGATTTTCACCCATTCCCACCCCATAGAAAAAGAAATTAGCACTCAGAAAATTACTTTGATGACTGAAGAGTAGTTCTATAAAAAAGCTTCTCATAACGATTTTTTTCTCGATGAAAATAATTGATTATTTTCAACCAGCTGTAACTTTTCGAAAAGCTGAACAGAACCAAAAAAAATTTTGCTACAGGTGCCTGACTTTTCTACTAACGGATGGCCAAATTTTTGCAGCTCGTTTTTCTGAGCTTACTTTTCTTCGAAAATTTTTTCAGCAAACGTTTGCAGTCATAGACTCATCATTTCCTTTTCAAAATCCATGTTTGCCAACAAAATTTCCTATATTTCGAAAAGTAAAGAGTTTTACAGGTTCTGACGGCATGCTCGCCGCTGATTCTCCATTTTTCGCTAGCTCTTCTTCTTCTGTTTCTTTGTTACACTCTCCTACCAATATCACTTCTTCCGACGGTCCGTTTTTTTATGAATTCGATTTTTTGATAGCAATAAACACATTTAGTTATTTCCATTCAAAACAATGAATATGAAAATTGTTAATCTTTTATATCGCTCTGCTCAAATTAATCGGACTTTCACGACCGATTGCGTCAGAAAATGGGAAGTAGCGCCGATTGAAGCTTAGAAAGTTCAGTTTCTGTGTGCTGCAGTTCTCTCGGCGACGGCGTTGGCGATTCAAGGCGTCTACGACTTCCCGTCGCTCGAATCCGTCAGTTTCTTTCCATTGTGATTGATGAGCTTTTCGCTAAGCTTCCAGAAAAATAGTCGCTCCAAAATGGTCTTAAACTAGTAGGACTGGTAGCTCTATGTCAACAAAAGCTTTTTGGGGTCTATAAAAATATAAGTATATATTTGTTAATGAACTACGGAAAATTTGGGAAAAGAGAAACTGGCAAAATAAATGCGGTTCATTTCAATTTCTTTAATTCCGCTCAATTATCCGAAATGATTTTTGTACATTTTCAAAACAAAGTTCAGTCATATAATGAGAAAAACCAATTTTTCTCACAAAACTTTTTCACGTTAGAAAAATAATCTTTCAAAAATCTACGGACAATGTTTTTTTAAAAACTTTGTGTCATAATTTGAATGTTTTTCAAATCATCCTAAACCTAAATAGCTAATAGAAAAAAAGTCTGCACCTCATTTTTTCGAGGAATTTTTTTTATTTGTCGAGAAGTGAATAAGAAGCTCCTTTCAGATTTCTTGCAAAGTTTTTTTTAAAGGCACTCATATTTTCCAGCTAAAGCAGCTCAAAAAGTTATTTATATACAAGTCGAAAAAGAAACTTTCTCGCGGTCACGATCTCTATGGAAGAAAGATTTCAGCTGGTGGCTGACGCCATCTTGTTCCTGGCGGTCAACATCGTCGGCTTCTTCGTGTACTTCCCGACGGAGCTCGTGCAGCGGAAGACGTTCCGCGAGACGAGGTTTCCTCTCTTTCGACTCTCCCACACTTCCCTTCTCCTCTTAGGAAGTACGTAGAGACTCGAATGTTGCTCGACCGCGAAATGCGCAAGCAGGAAAAGATCTTGCTCTCTGTTCTTCCCAAACACATTGCTTTCGAGGTTTTGTTCTAGTTCGTCTCTCGCACAAAGAACTCGCTCGTTAAGGTCAAAGAGGACATGAATGAGGAGAGCAAAGAGCGCCTTTTTCACAAAATCTACATCCAAAAATACGAAAACATCAGGTTCAATTTAAACTAAAAAGTTATGCTCAAAACATGAGTTGAATCCGAAGAATGCAACTCAAGTTTTATTAGTTTTTGAATGAATTTTCATAGGTTGTAAAGTCTTGTCTATGTTCAAATAACTCTTCATATACCGAGATGGTATTTTTTTGGGCTGTGAATTCATTTTAAAAAAAGGTTTTTTTTTTGAGATTCAACTAGTTTTTCCTCATATTTTTAGTTGAATATAGTATTCGAATGCTTTTTATCGGTCATTTTTTGGAAGAAAAATTGTTGCAAAAACTTTAAAAAAGTTAGATTGTATCACGGGTGGAAAACGAAACCGTTCTAAATGCATCTACGAAAATCTTTGAGGATTATTTCTCTTTTTTGGTACCATGTTTGATTTTTCAGCATCCTTTTCGCTGACATTTGCGGTTTCACTAATTTGGCTTCCGAATACACTGCTGAAGACCTGGTACTGATGCTCAACGAGCTTTTCGCTCGTTTCGACAAACTGGCAGCGATGCACAAATGCATGAGAATAAAAGTGCGAGTCGGCTAGTGCTAGAACGTGTGGAAAGAACGTTGCAGATCTTGGGAGACTGCTACTACTGCGTTTGCGGCGTTCCAGACTACCAGCCAGAACACGCGGCGAACACCGTCGAGATGGGTCTCGACATGATCGAAGCCATCAAGTCAGACAGTTTCCTCGAGCTCCAAACAGAAAACAAGTCCTCAGACTGGTCCGCGAGATGACGCGAGTGAATGTGAATATGCGTGTCGGCATTCATTCCGGCAAGGCTCACTGTGGAGTTCTCGGCCTCAAAAAGTGGCAGTTTGACGTTTGGAGTGATGACGTCACCCTCGCCAATCACATGGAAAGCGGCGGCGTCGCTGGGTTCGTTCATTTCGCAATTTTCACGGACTATCATAGTTTCAGACGAATTCACATCACAAAAGCAACGTTAGGTGCTCTGAACGGTGCCTACGTCGTGGAAGAAGGCCGTGGGAGGGAAAGGTTCTCACATGAAAATGGGCCCTGTTAGATTGGATTTTTAGGTCCAAGTATCTGGCGGAACACAATGTCGATACTTATTTGGTCGTTGAAGCGAAAAATAAAGAGCCGGTGCTACAATCGAGACAGAATAGAGTGTGTTGAGCAAATTCTTTGTAATTGAATTGAAACAATTGGTTTTTCAGATGAACCTTTAATTACTGCTCTTTTAGATTTGTTTTGTTTGTAGCAGTGTTAAGGAAATTTTAAAAAAAAGTAATTTTTCCTTTTCGAGCCGCTTGATGATCTGTTCGTCTTCTTGAGCTCGCATGTTACTCGAAACAACTGAAAACGTAGAAAAACATGGTTCGATAGTTGTGAATTTGCCGAAATCCGCCATCACTGCCGGAAATAACCGTTGAGTCGAATCATGTTAAAATATTTTTCAGCGCGTCATCAGCAAACAAGAGCGATTAACTGGCGTGGCTTCAAGCCTCCCTCGAGGCCCAAGTCTTCGGTAAGAAACGGCTGAGATTAGTTTCGGAAGGTTTTTTGCAGGTACACAATAAAGGAAGAGAAGCCGATCAAAGACTGTGTGGACTCGCACCTGCGGCAGGGCATCCAAGCCATCAACATTGAGAACTGGCGTCGGCTTCACTGCGACCATTGGTCTCTCAAGTTCAAGCAAATCGAAGTCGAAAAGAAGGTGAGCTTGGATAAAGAATCCGGCCTGCCACGAAACGCCGATTTTCAGTTTCTTGAAGTGAAGGAATTCGCGCTGCTCATCCAACTTTGCTGCTACTTGTTTATCTTCGTCCTCGCCTGCTGCGTGCTGCTCATCACACATGTCGGGTGATTGTTATTTATTTGTTAAAGTCCTGTTTCGAACTTTTTTCCTTGCAAACTTTATCACTCATCTCTTTTGTTTTTGGAAAAATTAATTTTCAAATGTTTACAAGGTTTGCAGTAAATTTGAATGCTTACAGAAGATTCATTGTTAACACGCTGTCTCTGTAATTCTCAAAAATTTCTAAAAGCAACGAGTACAATAAAAAAAATATTTTTTGATTTTGATGAAACTTCATCCAGTGTGATAGCCAATCATCAGAAATGCGGACCCAACTTTTTGAGCCATTTCCTCTTACTGTAGCCGGGTTACGGTAGGCAGGTGGGCACCTGCGTATCACAGTATTGAAGAGTTTTTATTAGGCAAGTGATAAATCAATCGATAGGTAATCCAATTTTAGGAACTTTTACAGTACATACCATCTTGGGATACTGTGGGAAAATTTTGAGTTACGGTACTTTTTGCGTCTGCCGAGTCGGTTTTTCCGCCACCACGAGCTTGAGCCCGGAGATCCATTCTTCCTAGCTTCTCAAAAGATACCTTTTGAAATGCTCTACAAGCTGATACCAGTTTGAAAAAGTCCTAGGTGGACCATCATTTTGCAAAATCGCTCCGAAGGCGCGCAATCGTGGTCTTGCGGCGGCCAAATGGGTGAAGTCCATGATGCCTGACGGCTCATTCTTCACAGATCCATTCTAAAATTTGTTTCCATTTCACTAATAGATATCTATTATTGATTTTTATTGCAACTTGAGATGGTTTCAGGTTGATCATCATCTCGAAATTTCATTTTGAACCCAAGTTTGGCCTGAAAATGGCCTGCTCGCCTTTTTCCACGGGTTCCCTGTCCCCAGTTGAGAGAGTTCCCAGCTTATTTCTTCCTGAAACATGGGTGACAGTATCTGAACTGAAGATTGAGGACAATCGGAAGCCATTTTGAGAGGACCATCATCCCGAAATTTCATTTTGAACCCAAATTTGGCATTAAAATGGCTGAGTTCACTTATTTAATTTTTTTTGTAAGTTGAATCAATTTTCCCTTTTTTTTTACAAGAAGTGGAAAAAGGCGAGCAGGCCATTTCAGGCCAAATTTGGGTTCAAAATGAAATTTCGGGATGATGGTCCTCTCAAAGTGGCTTCCGATTGTCACCAATTTTCAGTTCAAATACTGTCACCCATGTTTCAGAAATAAATAAGCTGAGAACTCCCTTAATGGGCACACAGAACCCGTGGAAAAAGGCGAGCAGGCCATTTTCAGGCCAAACTTGGGTTCAAAATGAAATTTCGAGATGATGATCAACCTGAAACCATCTCAAGTTGCAATAAAAATCAATAATAGATATCTATTAGTGAAATGGAAACAAATTTTAGAATGGATCTGTGAAGAATGAGCCGTCAGGCATCATGGACTTCACCCATTTGGCCGCCGCAAGACCACGATTGCGCGCCTTCGGAGCGATTTTTGCAAAAATGATGGTCCACCTAGGACTTTTTTTCAAACTGGTATCAGCTTGTAGAGCATTTCAAAAGGTATCTTTTGAGAAGCTAGGAAGAATGGATCTCCGGGCTCAAGCTCGTGGTGGCGGAAAAACCGACTCGGCAGACGCAAAAAGTACCGTAACTCAAAATTTTCCCACAGTATCCCAAGATGGTATGTACTGTAAAAGTTCCTAAAATTGGATTACTTATCGATTGACTTATCACTTGCCTAATAAAAACGCAGGTGCCCACCTGCCTACCGTAACCCGGCTACAGTAAGAGGAAATGGCTCAAAAAGTTGGGTCCGCATTTCTGATGATTGGCTATCACACTGGATGAAGTTTCATCAAAATCAAAAAATATTTCTTTTTATTGTACCCCTTGTTTTTGAAAATTACAGAGACAGCGTGTTAACTGTCTTTTCTGTAAATCCTTGTAAATCTGCAGATATAAAAAACGTAATGGACTTGGGGGAAAAAACACCCAGAAAATTTATAAGAAAATTGATCGAGGGCATATAATTGAACAGTTTTCATGAACTACTCCAGTCAACATAAAGCAAAATGGAGCGAAAGGCAATTCTAATCGATTAAAAGTTTATTCAGAAACCTGTTGCTTTACGTGGCAATAGTCAGTGCCGCGATAGCTTTTGCGATGACCGCGATCTACGTTGTGGCAAGAACTTGCGTGAGCTTCCAGATCCGATCATTGAGCGAAATGATCAGTTTTCAGATCAAGTCGCGGAAAAGACGTCAAGAAAAACTGTCAGTGTCCGGCTCTCGGTGGCTCCGCATCATTTTTATCTGCTCCGTCGTGTTCCTTGCCAACTTTGTTCTTATATTTGTAAGTAGCGGAGCCCATAAGAACTTGAAATGAACTGTCAGTCGGTTTCCGAAGAAACCTGCTCCTTCCGATGTCTACCTGACGGCGTGGTGAGAACACCCAACTGCGGATCGAGGGAGTCGATTCCCGAAGGCCACGCCGAGGTTGACCAAGTTTTTTTTGTTCCTGTCCAGCCTCATGGCTCTGCAGGTCGTTTTCGAAGCTTCTCTGTTGCTGCTACTTGCCACCTGCGTATTTCTTTCTCTCATGTCCACTTCAAAGGTTTTCTCAACAACCTCCGAGACTGATCCTTTCGATTCCACAGATCGTCGTCGTGGTGTTGCTGTGCGTTTGGGGGTTGCTCGTGCTGTGGCGGTTCCCGATGGCACATCTCCACTCTCGACAGTTTCACATCTGGCTCCAACAAGACGCGTCCCGTCAGAACGGAACTATAATGGAGAAATTGAGTCGTTTCTGCTTGTTAGTTCGGAAACGAAAGAACGATTCAAATATATGTTTTCTAGGGATTCTTCACTGGCGTCCGATGAACGGATTCACTTTTCTATCGTGATCTTATTCGCTCTTGCCCTTGTCATCATTCAATCTCGTCGTAGCGAGCAAATTTCAAGATACGACTTCATATGGAAGCTTCAGGTTTTTGTGACCAACATACCTAACCGAAAGGGTAGGCAGACCAAAACTACTGATATAAAACATGAAACATTTTTGAACATTTTTGTTTTCGCACCGCGTCATGGGAAACTTTTTTGTGAGAGAAATTGTTTGAATGAAAATAATGTTCGTTCAAAGAAAATAGTTCTCTGTTGTATGTTTCCGACGTTAAATGTCTAATTGAGGCCCTGGACGAACAACTCCAAATGCGCCATCGACACGAGCAGAACCGGAGCGTTCTCGAAAATATTCTTCCGTGTCATGTGGCACGTCATTTTCTTGAAGACAGTAAAGAGAATCAGAAGGACAACTACCACGAGGTCCATTTTTTTCCATAATAGCACACTAGTTTAATTTTTTTTTCTTTTGCTGTTGAAAAGCTAGACATGGGATCTATATCATAGTCAAGTACATAGATTGCACGCTGCTTTCGTTTGTGCGGAAGACTGCGTCTTATATTTCATTAGAAACTGAGCAACTTAGTGAACATTTATTTTTTTAATTTTGGCGCTGCGTGGTTCAAATCTTTGAATATTATTTTTTTTCAGAGACCATTTTCAAAAAAATTTGAGTATATCCGGTTTTGAACGGATTCTCTAATTCAAAACCAACAAGTTGATGATGAGACGAGCTAATAAAAAGATTTCGTTTCGGATTTTTCAATAGGAATGTACTTTTTTTTGGCCTTCACGGTACTTTGAGTTTGAAGGCTCGCGATAACGCTTGTATCGTTTTTGCCACTATTACCGGCTTCGACAAGTTTTACATCGAATGCGACGGAAACAATGAAGGCGTCGAATGCTTGCGCCTCTTGAACGAGATAATTTCTGATTTTGACGAGGTTTCTATAAAGAAAACAGTGCGCATTCCTTTTTCCTTAACAGTTATTAGATCGCCCGGAATTCGACAGCATTGAGAAGATCAAAACTATTTCGACGACTTACATGGCCGCCAGCGGATTGGCAGGAAGAGTGAGTCATGTATTTGATTTGAATGGATTGATCCTTCTTCAAGAAACAATTGAGCAAGACTTTGGTGTCTCAGGAAGCTTGAATTCATTCAAAAAGCTGGCAAGCGATTGAGAGTCTTTTATAGTTACTCTGAACTATCAGATGGAGTGACACATCATCAGAAAGAAGATTCAGGCCGACGACAACTCTCACGTCCTGGCAGTCGCCAATTTCGCCTTGGAACTACTGTCCAAGATAAAAGTCATCAACGAACATAGTTTCAACAGCTTCCAACTGCGAATCGGTTGGTGATGAGAGCGTTGGAGAGTAGGAAAAGCATGTTCGAGACATTCTAGAAAGTTAAAATTTTTCGAAGGTTTTGAAAATGTTTTTAGTAGAATACATGATTTAAAATAAATTTTTTAAAGAAATCGCGCACAATGTTGTGCTTAATTTTCGAATAAATTTTTAAATTTTATTGTGAGCTCGTAATTGGAAGTTGCTGGATTTCTCATGTCAGATTTTTCAAGTTATTAGTAAAAAAGGGTAATGGTTGAAGGCATAAACGTGGGTCCAGTCGTAGCGGGAGTCATCGGAATCGACAAGCCGCACTACGACATCTGGGGAAACAGCGTCAACGTGGCCAGCAGAATGGACAGTTCCGGCGTACCCGACCATATACAGGCTTGCGCCGCCTGCCTTTTGATATCAGATTCTCTCTTTCTCTCTAGGTGACGGAAGAAGTGAAGAACATTCTGGAAGCAGAGGGCTTCAAGCTGGAATGCCGCGGCGAGATCAACGTCAAGGGCAAAGGTCTCATGACAACTTATTTTTTAAAGTCCGACCGAATTTTGTGAGAACTGGTACAGTTTTGTTGAGTCTTGGTTTCCTGAAGTTGTTGAACTTTTTTTTCACTTTTATAATTGTATCTTTGTTCATACTTGCTGACTAGTCTCTTGTGTATTTCTACGGGTAACCTTCTCATTGCAACCGGAAAAACGATGCATTTTAACCATTTTATAGCATTCTCTCACTTGCTAACCTTTCCGCTTATTATTTTATTTGGTCGCTTTGGCTTAATCCACGGGTTTTATTTGATCTACTTTGGCTACACTTCCGAAAGACTTGTTTACGGTGAGAAATTTTATTGTTCATGTGCAAAAACAAATGTTGGCAATTGAGAATGCGATATGCAAGGCAAATCGAGGAAGAAAGTTACCAGTCATCATTTAATAACATCGTTGGGAGCTGCACAACGTAAAGCGAGTAGAAGGCATTTCACGAGTTCCGCAGTACACTTGATAGCAAATTTTGGAGGTTTTTCAGGAATTAAGCAGCAGTAAGAGCATTTGCATTGTAAATGCATTGAAAAAGGCGAAATTTTGGAAAGAGAAGTACCTCAGATTGCCTCAGTTGCCAAGACACCTATATAGTACTCTCTTTCAAAGCTTCAGCCCTTGCACTATAATATTTCAACCGTCGTCATAGATTGTCGCAGTCAACGAAACCATCCATGTCGAACAAACGACAGAATTCCCCGAGTTTTGCTCGCGACTTTTCGTTTATTGTGCTCATGGCGGACATTCTGCAATAGATCTTTCATTTACTTTTAAAAAAAGGGTCACCTGACGGTAAAGTTGTTGCAGCCGTCGCGGCCGACTATCCATTGCCAATCAACGTCAATTTTCAGAGGCGAAAAGGCTTTCACAAAAACTTTCCTTCTGTCGTAGCCGTTGAGGCCTAATCGAAGAAAAGACTCCTAAAAAGGTGTCCAAAAAATTCAATCAGCAAAAAAAAAAAATTTTTTTTATAACGACGAAAACTAGAATAGGATCAACCTTCTCAGTTGGAAGCTGAGCATAAGTGAAGGCGTTGCGCCAGACTGGCAGCTCGGAAAACTTTTGAGGAGTTTCGGCCAAGTCGACGTTGCTGCCGCCGCTACATTCTCGGTCAGTCGTGCACGTAGAGAGATGCCATCTGAACGCAAAAAAGTTCTCCTACTTGGAACGAGGAGTTTTCTACCTGACTGCCACCTTGTCCCAGCGCTTACAACGGAGAACTTGTGATCCCTTCCAGGAATAGGTCCGACTACCAATCAATTCCCATTCTTCCTGAAAACGCTGCTTCAAATGAAACTTTATCACAGTATTCTTAATTCATCTTCTTGTTCAAAAAATTGATAGCTGATCCAATTTAACTTTAAGAATATCAAGTATGTTCTTATTAATGAGATGATGATGAAATATTTTGGGAATACGTCTTGCGCCGTTTGATGATGTATGTGATGTTGTATTTCTTCATCGACATTTTCGCAACCCTTTTGTCTTTCAATCGTTGGAATGCTTTTCATCAGTCAACATAGAAAAAAGCGGGAAAGATCCATCAATCCATCACCTTTTTCCGAATAACCCCTTCAATGACTTTTCCGAGTTCAACTTGGAGCATGACGATGTCGAGCATTTTTTGAGAGCAACCCGTGTAGTTGCAGTCGTTTTTCCGAGCCAGGGGGATGCAGATCGTCACACGCTTTTCCCTCGGTGCCAACGAGCACGCGTGTCGGTTGTGTAATGCCAGAAAGTGGCTGATCGATCGCGGTCCTTCACAGCCGCGCCTAGATGTCGTCCGAGTACCTGGGGTGGACGGAGCGCAAGCCTTTGGCGTCGAGCCGATCCGTCTCCAGCTTCGACCGCGACATGATTCCGGGCGGTCCGCAGACCAAAAGCTACGAGAGCTACGTCAAGAACATTTTCCATCCCATGAATCGTCTACGCACAAAGGTTGTCCAATCTTCTCTTTACCATCCTTTACTACCGTAAATTTTCGAAATATGTCGGAAATTTCCGAGTTCGACACGAAAATTCATTATGAAACTTTTCCCATTTTTCAAAGGTCTAAGTACCCATTTTTGAACATTTAGAACGTATCATTTAAAAAACTCAGTTTCAGAAAGTTTCAAAACAAATATTTTGAAAAAAGTTGTCTGTTGAGTCCATTTCGGTTTTCGTTCAAGTATACGGTACACCATCCCTTTCGTCTTCAACTAGTTAGATTGATTTTTCTCTCATTTCTTTCTCGGAGCGGTTGGACCTTTTAAGACATTTTGCCTAAAATTTAAGAAAAAAAACCATTGAAATTCGTTATTCATCTTTTTTGATTCGTAAATTTTCAAAGTTCATCCCAATATGTTATAAACTATGCTTAGGACAAAGATCAACTCATCCGAGATCATGGTCTTTCGGCGAGTTCAATTTTGAAAATGGAGAATCAACTTGGTCGAGCCGTCATCGACGACTCCTACGATGACAGCCACTACTTTGACAAAACTCCGCTCGAATCGCTTTACCAAGAGCTGGGAATCAGAAACACCGAGGTCAGTCGGTCCATTTTCTCTTGACAGAGTCCGTTTGCAGCCCACCAGCTATCGTAATTTCCCGGTCTACGAGCCCAAGCAGTCCTCGGAATACTTTGCCACGTCCTACGAAGCAGAAAGAGAGAGACGTCGCAAGACAAAGACCGAGGAGGGCACCAAGCTCGACGACACGGATCTCGGCGACGGCTGGGTTCCGCCGTCGAGCCGCGTCACATCTTCTTACAACGACAATTACCGTGTAATAGTCTCTTTTTTATGAATTAAAGGAATTCCAGTACATCCATTTAGATATTAAATCCACAATTTTGATCTTCTTATTATTGTTAATAACTTTGTCAAGAGGGCTCACAGTAAAACGAGCATCTCTTTCAAAGTTTGAGTTCGAGTTGGAACTTTCTTCAGCCTTCTTCCCACTCCACGTACCGCAGCCGAGCCGACGACGAGTACTCGAAAAACAATACGAAAACTCTTATTGATTACAAAGAATTCAACAGGTTTGTGAATCTTCTTTTCGGTTACGAATACATTTCGCAGCTCCCCTTTGTCGCCTTATCTCTACCAATTCCATCCTTACGTCCGAAGCCAAGACTCTCGGATTGTAGGTTCCAATTTTGTCCAGGTTGTTCATTTTTTTCATATTTTTCTCGCTAACAATAAGTTTCAGCTGACGTCTAGGCCAAAAGATGCTTTTTTGCAAAAAATCGACGCGACGCTGGCAATGGTTCGCGACATGCCTCGGTATTGAAATTGATTTGAGTTCGATTTATCCCGATGAGTTTTTTTCTTTCTTTGGCATTTGAAATGAATCAATGTACAATTGCTTCCACTTTCACACCGATAACTGTCCGAGTTGAAACTTGTTGGAACTTGCTCAATTAGGAGTGTCTAAGAGTTTTGAGAAGAAAAAGACATACCTTAGGCTCTTGGAATCCCAAAACTGAGTGGACGAAGAAAAATAGGAAAGAGGCCAGCAGAAAACGCATCGGAACTCACGGACGGAGGTGATTCATAACACGGTCGTCTCGTTTTTTTTTTTTTTGCTTTTCTAGCTCTTCTGAAATGTTTTAACTTTTCTTCAATGAGAAGTGCTTTCAAGACAAACAACACACGAGAGAGAGAGAGAGAGAGAGCAGAAACTGACAATTTTTGAGAGCAATATGTTGGAATAAGATATAAGTGGAAGGATTTTGACAAACACAGCTTGAGACCAGCTTGATAAATCCATGAGGCAAAAAAAGGAGTTTGAGACAGTTAATCTGTAGAATGTGTTTCCCTTCTCAAGAATATCATTGATATCGTAACTCATGTGCCATCAAAGCGCGTAACTTCATTTTCGCACCGTGAACGGAAAAGTGGCTGGACTGAACAGTAAAGTTGAGAAAAGTTGCATGTATTGTGGGGCGGCGGCAAGAAGAAGAGCAAGCCGGGCATTACAAGGAAGAAAACGACGATGATTGCGCTCAGTCACAGTGCAAACAATGATTATCGATTGGGAAGGCCGTGCGGCAAAGCAAAAGACAGCTAAGAGGCGTGAAAAACAGCGATCTGACCGAGATTTGTTTTCTTTTGGACATTTTCGCACGGTTCGCGACAAAAAGAAGGACCGCAGGGGTCGTTTATCACTGGAAATCGGAGGTTTCGCTCTGCTTCGACGCCTTTTCCATCATCCTGTCCGCTCGAATTGTTACAGGCTTCTTTCTTTTCTCCGATGCTTTTCCGCTTTTGCGATTCCAAACTTATTCCAAAATAGAACTGAAGAATATCTCACTAAATCCGAGTGCATACTTAAACATGTACTTGACTTTTTGATTCAAATTAATCAGCTTCTCCGTCTGCAGATTGGTTTGTCACCCCTTCATATACGTGTATACTTCACCTACTGCTGGATGAGAGATAAATCTCAATGAGAGCCATCATTGGAAGACAGTGCAAAAGGAAAGGTTCAGATAAACTGTTGTAAATTTTCTCAATTTTTCCCTGCATAAAGTATTTTCGAGTTTGTCGATCAAAGAAGTTTTTTTTCGAGGAAATTCACAACAAAAAGTTCTAAAATTAATTTAACGCGCAATTGTGAATACATCCTGAGATACTGAAGACCGTTCAAAAAGGCAAAAAAACTTTTCCGGACTTGGAATGAATCTGAAATCAGCCTTTCTCTATTAATTCCATCAAAAGGCGCCAAAGAAGAGGGAGCGCAAAGAAAAAAAAAAGAAAGACTTTGAAGAAGAAATCACCAAAAAAAAGGTGCTGAAAATTGACTGAGAAGATTGAAGCTCGAAAAACATGTCATTTGGGGGGTATGAATATGGCGTGTGGTGCAATAATCATATCCAATTGAGACTTGACGCAGAGGGCGACGAAAAAAAAAGGCTGGAGCCGACATTCTGGGAAGCACGCAGCTAGGCGTGCGGGAAGAAAAATGAAAACACGAGGTGAATTTCGGATGAACGGCAGACAGCAAGTGCGACAGTGGAGGACGAGTCGGCGGCTTCTTGCGGGCGTCGTTAAGACACCTCCAATTAGCCAGGCCGTCGACGACTGTCTTCCGTCGCTCAGACTTCCACTAGCGAACATTTTTTCTCAGCTTTCGAACTGACTTGAAGGTCTGACTTGCACGAGAACTAAGAGAGGCACACGAGATTACGTTGGGAGAGAAAAACTTTTTAGCGCTTTTTACGACGTTAACATTTTGTGCAAAAATTCAAACAAGGACGACATTATAAAAACTAAGCGAAAGAAGAAACCAAGTTCAAAAAAAGGCTGAAATGAGGAATAAAGCGAAGAGCGCATCGAAAGAAGTGGGAGGAACCCAATTGCCCTGCAGCAATTTTCGGCTCTCTCTGATCCTCTTGTGTCGAGAATTCATAAAATCAACATGACGTGTAACTGAACCAAATCTCTCGAGTTTTACAAATAAAAAAAAAATGAAAAAATGAGCAACCACTAGCTGGAAGAGTTTCGAATGGATCGCATGTAGAATGGGAGAAGAAACGAGCGCCGCCTGTCAAACTTTTCATACAGTACGCGAATTTCGCATGTTGTCAGATTTGATTATCAGACGGACGTCGCAATCGTCACAAACAGATTCCGATCAGATTAAGATTAAGAATCATGAGAAATAAGTTCTCAGTTCGTGGAAAGTGTTACCAGAGCCGTTGTGGTTCAGGATGGAGAAGCTGGAGAGTTCTGAGGGAGTGTGGTTTGAAGGTTTACTGTCCTTTCAGGCAAAAAAAGAGCATTACAAATTTTCAAGGGAATATTTGTACTTTGCAGAAAGAAAATGACAAGCGAGTGCTCGCAAAGAATGACGAGCATATTTATGAAAGTAGGAATACATTCAAACTTTCATATCTATCTAGGGAACGTTTTTACCCCCCGGTCGAACTTTTGTGAAATGTTGCTGAAGTGTACTTTAGGTGCTGCTGATTGCAGAACAAGAAGAAAATTTCTCGCAATAGATCTCGTTTTCGAGTTAAGACACTCCAAAAGCCCGAAATAGCGATTTTTTGGCCTAATTTGCGTATTTTGCACACTTTGCAGCTCCATAACTCGGAAACAAGATCTATTGCGAGACATTTTTTCGTTCTTTATCTGCAATCAGGGGTACTGAGGTACACTTCAGCAAAGTTTCAGCAAAAGTTCAACCGGGGGGTAAAAAACGTTGCCTGGTAAAAATTTTCAAGGCTTCGTATCTAGGGACCAAGGATGTTCATTAGCACCGTCTCTGAAAAAATTTAAGATTGATTTACCCATAAAACAAAGCTGAGTCATGAGTGCTTCTAGAAAGATTAATCATCAATGCACTTTCATCAAATGTTTTTCTTTTCTTTCCTTCTTTAAGGCACTCGTTTTAAAATTTTATTTTTACAAGAGAATGTTCTAGCAATTTTTTCGTCTCTGCCAACTCGAAAAATTCAAAAGACCTTCGTTTTGAAAGTAGTCAATTCGCTTTCGAACGCTCTGATTGGATATGAAATTTCTGTTTCAATTTTGATCTTAGTGCCTTCTGAAGCGGAATAAAAGAATTTTACAATTACTATTTGAGCGCCAAGTCGAATTTTCCCGACCAGAAAGGTGATGTAGGCAGGTTGACCGAAATCTTCTTGCGACGCGGCGTTTGGCAGGAAATTCGAATTCAAAGGTTTTGAATTTGCGTTTCCCGCCAACAGCCGCATCGCGACCGCAACAAGTCACCCTGACTTGACAAGTGACCACTCATCGCTTTTCAAGTTGCGAAAAAACAACTACTCTTCACATTTTTGAACTTCTCTGTGACTGGCAATAGTCGCTCAGACTTTATTCCTTCGTTTCTGAAAAGACGCACTTCATTTTTTCGCAACCAGGAACTGAAAGAAAAAAAAAATAATAAAGCTAATTATGTTTGCCTCGGCGCAGCCTTTTTAACCAATAAACTGAAATTTGGGAAAAAAGAAGCAAATTTGTAGGAAAAGATTACTGGAAAACACAGAAATAAATATTCCTGAGACAGGACTGAACAAATCCGAAACATTTGAAAAAATCAAGTTTTGGCTTCCTCCATGAAAAGTAGATTAAAAATCCCTCTCGTGGTCTACTTTTTTCGATAGATGATCGAGCAAAGATCAAGTAAAATCATTCTTTGAAAATGCAAACTTAAAAGGATCATTTTTCAAATATGACCTTTCTTTCAGGAAATTTTCTTTTTTTCAGAGGTTTTCTGTTCCTGTAATCTTTTCCCACGCATCAATCATGCAGCTGATCACTGAAAGTTGAAGCTTCTAATGAGCTAAAAGCAGATAAAAGGGCAGAGGTCTTGAGAAAGATGATAAGTGACTTGGACGGCTTCTCGGGAGGTGATAATCCTTAAAAAAGGATTATGACACGCGGCGTCGAAGAGAGAAAGGCAGGGAGAAATTGAGAAAAAAAAAAGAGTTGGACGGTCAGCCGGGCAGGAATAAAGCGCTGCCAATCCAATTCGCTCCAACGCCAACAACACTCGACCCGCGACGCAGATTAAGGCGAAACCGCATAATGAGCTTCCAAGTGGGGCGGAGCCTCCAAGTGCTGCCGGCTTCACTGTTCAATCACAAAAGTTGTAACAAAAACCTCATTTTTCCCAAACACTGAACCGTTTTCGTTTTTGAAAATCCTGAAGAAGATTTGCCTGAAATATCAAAATACTCTCATCAATTATCACCAATTTTCGATCAGGTGGGAAAATTGCAAACTCGAAAAAATTTCCTTTTGAAAAAAAACTTTTTTCAAAGAAATTATTTTTGAAGGTTTATTTCAGAAAACTTTTATTCTTTCTCTCAGGAAAACTGGGATATTGAAATTCTCTAATCGAAACTTTTTATCAAATTATTTGAAGAAAATTTCTTAAAATAAATTTTGTAAAGACGGACTTGAAATAAATTTTAAAGCACAAAGTGGAGGAATCTCTCTCTGTAGAAACATTTACCCGTGCATGGTTATGATTCTAACTTATGAAAAAAGTGACCGAAAAAATTTTGGCGAAAACTGTATTATTCATTTCATCTGCTGGAAGCTTACCAGTTTGCTCAAGTTGAAAAAAAGCGAGAAGTCGGGCGGCCTCTACATCACGTTGACGGCGACGACGACAAGTGGCCGTCCCGACGGACCGGGCGTCCGTTCGGAGCAGAAGAAGAGCTCTGGAGTCGGAAATACTTCCGTGTGACGCCTCGTTTGCCGCTCGTCAAGTGTTTCAAGAGAAATGAGCCTGCGCAACGGAAGAAACTTTAGAAATGTTTGAAATGCAATTACGGAATCTCTAAGGACTTGGTTGAGATTCGCATATGTAGCTGTTTGATCATATTTTTGTTTCTACTTTGGGCTTTCGAAAAAAGCTTCAGTAGAATAGTTTTTTTTTTTCATTTTTTCTTCTCTTTTATTTATTTTTTTTTTCGAATCAGAGTGAGCTCGTGAGGTGCATCATGATTTGTGAATAATCAAACTTGAAAAACCAGTTGAAAAAGTTCATGATTATAATCTTCTTCTTTAGATTTTTAGTATCCACCCGGCGTGGCAAATATTAAAACCTCAAAAGTCAACGTACTTTTTTTGCGGCTCCGTTCATGTATCGCTTTTATAGAAACTCGGAAAAATATCCGACTGACGAGAAAAATAACAGGGCGGAGCCAAAAATCAAGCACTCCATAGTCGGACCTGACTACAATAATTCAATGTTTGGGAAACATGTACTTTTAAACGTCCTCAAACATTATTTTGATTGGTTTTGAAACAGCTTTCAAGCTGAAAATGTCAATTTTTTTTTCAGATGTTCATACATTGAAAAGTCATCTCTTCATCTTTTTTTTAATAGAAAGATGTATATTTTAGCATAGGGAAGGTTTCACTTTCGGGCCTTAATTTTCCGCCATCTAATTAAGATTCAGAGGCCACGGCCGTGTCGGGGAACCGACTTGGAAGGCAATTAACCGAGAGCCGCCGAAATCTGGGAAGCGACGTTTCGTTGGCACGTCTCCGCGGCCCTTAATGTGACCAACAAGGCATTCTTGTGTTAAAATGAATTGGCGGCGTGAAGAAAACCAGGGAACGGCCGCCGTTTTATCAGTCGTGACCTTGCCGAATTAGCCGCGGCAAAGTTTTACGAAACCGCTCTCGTCGTCGTTGCGCCAGGCAGTTTCGTTCAACCGTCGTTTCCACGTTCAGAACAAGTTCGTGTTTTTTTTTTGAGTTTTACTCCAAATTTGCAATCATTCAAAGCGACGTTGGCTATTTCCTTTCAATCCACTTTTGTTAACTATTGAAAAACTGTGGCTTGATCGAAGACCCAATTCCTATTGGAAACGCGAGCATAAAAAATAGCCAAAACTGCAGTCGCAAACAATTTCAGAGTCTTTGTTTGTAGAACTTAGTTTTTTTATGATAGTAAAGAAGATTAGTGATAGAAATTGAATTATGGCTGACTAGTTATTGACAGAAATTCGAAAAGAGAAAAAAATTTCTGATAAACTGGAAAAATAAAAAAACTTCAAGATGAATCACATCTCCCTGCGTTATAAAAATATTTCTATGGTGACTATGAAAGCTTAAGCAAAATAAAAAAAAAATTGAGAAAAAATTGGAAAAAAAAGTTCTAAACTCACATTAAAACAGTCATAAATTTTAAGGGTTGAAAGCTCAACAATGATTACAAAGTCAAGGTTTTTTTCATTCACTCATTTCATTGGTCCGTTAGTAGTGTGTCCCCCCCACACACTACTTCCGTTTATTGCTCAAAAAGTGGGCATTTTTCCTAATTTTATTTATTTTTTTCGAATCAAATAAGATCGAAAGATTGAAAAAGATGAATGAAAAAGAGCGTCTATATGAAATTCTTATTCAGATCCAAAAAAGTTTGTTTCACTGAACCATCCTTCAGACAACTTTCTTCCTCAATAAATCTTAATGTTTTTTTTTTCAACTAAAAATGTCGAATTGAACAGATGGCCTGGCTGCGGAACGTACTGTTCACCCTGGTCGTAGTGGGCTTTGTGGCTTGTGCTCTGCGTAAAAGGAAGCCTTGCATCAACGGAACCCCCGAAGGCGACTCGTGCTTCTGCAACGACGGCTGGACAGGCATCTTCTGCCACCGACGCATGAACTGCTCCGGCTACGAGCGTCTCAACAACGGCAGGTATGTCTTCTTTCGATAGGAAAATCGATGTAAAAATCGACGAAAATTCCACAAACAAAGAATAAACACTCAATTCGCCTTTCATTTTTCCCGACAGTTTACTCAGAAAGCAAAAATACTTCCTTGAATAATCGTGTCAAGAAGTTTGAGAAATGGCGAATATATTTTGAAAAAACGCGATGCTACGTTCTTCTGATTCAGTTTTTTTCTAAAATAGAAGAAAAAGGTCTTTTTTTTGTCTCTCGAGTTCCCCTTATCGCTCATGTTTCTCTTACGCTCTTTTTCAAACTTTGCTATTTAACCTTGCGACCAGGTATTTTGAATAAAATTCAATTTCATCAATGATCCTTTGTGCTCGTGAGATAATTGTGGGGAGTTTTTTATAGCTTTTTGAATTGCCTTTTTTACAATTTTTTCAAACTTTAAACTTTATTGACACATAAAGTGACAGAAATTTCGAAATTCGAAAACAAATCACAGCGTGAGAAAAACCTGCAGTTAAAAGTGTTCTCAATTACAGTTGTGTGGAATGTGCGCGCGGATGGAAGGGTCCAGACTGCGACGAAATCGATTGCATCGGCGGTAAACCCAATTACGACATAACCGAGTGCCGTTGTGAAGAGCCGTACAGTGGTCCGAGAGCCAAAACCCTGATCCTACTCAAAATCAACTATTCAGGTAGATACTGTGAGCTGCAGGACACCAAGGACATTTACAAGTGGTACAACAACGCCTCTTCGAGCATTGGCCCTATTGGAGTCCTGACCATCATCCCTTTGGCGTTAATATACTTTTGTGAGAACCTCTCTGAATCCAAAGTATAAGATTGTTCAGTCTGCGACAGATGTGCCAAGAAGAGGCAACTCAGACGAGTAGAGGACCACTTGAACGGAACAATGCCACGAGAAAAAGTCATCAATGCGGATGTGCTCAAGGAGCTTCTTGAAGAGAAGCCGATCGACGAGAAAGAGACTCAAGTCCTAATCCCTTAGGACCTTTCTTCTTGGGCAGATTTTCAACGTGATTATTCACTACTCCTCTCAATCTGCCACCCCTTCCATTTCAACTTGTGTCGTACAAATTTTTTCCATTCGGATACTTTAATCAGAAACCAAAAAGGCCTTCAAAACAGAGTAAAAACGTGGGTAAACTATTAAACCGAACAATGTTGTGAATACATTAAAAAACGAGCGTAAATAAATTTAAAAACCCAGTTGCTTGTAAAGAGTTGGAACATAATCGTCGTACTCTGCCTGAATCGAACACTTTGTTACCATTTATACAGGGATCACATAACACGATGAAAAGTTCAATAAAATAAACTTTTTTAAATTCAAATGAATAAGACTTTGAAAGAAGTAACGATTCATACGTGGTAATACATCCTCTGCCATATCTCTGTGAGAAGCTATAATGGTGATAGAACACAGCCAACTCTCAAAAATCTCATCGAATTCAGAGCTTTCAGTCAGTCACTACTTTCTTTTGCTGTTTATTCATACATTTGCAAAGCAATTTAGAGAGCAGCCAGCCCCTTTTATCAAGTTAAAAAAATGATTAAAGTCAAATAACCTGAGACTAAACAGTTTTTTTTTTCAGATGGAATTGGCTTATGTGACCAGAAAGGAAAGTTCATAATTGCAAACAACTCAACTATTCAAAAAAAGTTTTGTCAAATCTCCTCCAATATTAACCAAGTTCAGCCCTTGCACACGTGTTTTCCTTTTTCCTTTCGAGTAAAATTGAAAAAAAGAAGACGGCATGAACATTTTAACTTGAGGATGGTATAAAGACAGCAATTAAACATGGAAAAACAAACTGTATTTGCAGTACTTGGAAAAAACACCACATTATTTTAGAAATCACGAACATGTATATTTCAATCGATTGACTTTTTTTCTATTTTTTTTATGTTGTGCGTTTAAAATGCGTCAAAAATAAAAGACAGTTTCGCGGCATAACACTAAGAATAACTGCCGAGATAAAGGCGAGACGCTGGCGGCACATTGAAGAGCTCGCAAACATCTCGCTTTTTTTTCTCGCGCCTGTCTCGCATTTTTCTAGGCGCGAGCTCGCACTTGTCTCGCAATTTCAAAATTTCCGAAATACAAGAAAAATGCAATGTCGCGCCGAGATAAATGCGAGATCGCGCCTAGAAAAAAGCGACATGTTTGCGAGTTCGTCAATGTACCGCCACCGACCTCGCGTTTATCTCGTCAGTTATTCTTAGTGAAACTATGCAAAAAACTGTAAAATTTCTAAAAACTTGATGAAACACGGGAATCACCGAAAAAAATTAAAAAAATTAAAAAAATGGATGTTAGCTCTTTAAGAGGTTTTTTTCCGAAAAAGAAAAGAAAAAAAACTCAAAAAATTGGAAAAGTGAATCAATTCAATTTTAAAAAATGAGTTTAATTTTAAAAGCTCCGTGTTCATAAGGATTCAGATTTTTTTTAGATTCAAAATTGTCAACTATTCCTAGAGTGTAATATTTCCTAGCTCCTTCAAACTTCCGTCCCATCATCACTATTATAAAAATGAACATTCCAATGACGAGAATCGGATTATTTGTTTGATAAAAAAAAAAATGACCTGGTAAAGGTTTCCAAAGACTGGAGAGCCCAGACCGTGCTTCTTGGCAAAGTTGGCGGCCCTGAAGCCTCCCCGGTTGTCGGCAGAAGTGTTCGTCAGATGGCCGTGATCCTTGTCTTCGACTCTGCCCGATTGCTTGTAGACCAAGAACACGTACCGATGAAGGCCTGCAAAACATTCAAATCTCAAAAAAAAAAACCATTTTCTCCTCAAAGATCAAATAAATTGCAAACTTTTTTTTTATCCTCAGGCACTCGTGGCGCGTGCGCTTCAGGCGATCGGGGACACGCTAAATGTCCCCGCTCATTTTTTGCCTTTTTTGTCCATTCAAGCTCATAAATTCCGCATTTTTCACTTGTTCCCTTCCATCATTGTGCTCAGTTTAACATTTTATTTCTGACGCCAAAATTTTAACCATACCCCTTTTTTAAATTAAATAGAGTTCTTCAAAAACTCGCACAAACGTGCTTAAAACCGGTTTTAAAAGTAAGAACGCATACTAATATGTATTATAAAAAAACCAAAAAACATTGGAAAAGGGGTTTTCCACTCAAAAGGCTAAATGAGAGCCAGAATCCCGGCGCGTCGTCCACCAGTGCCTGAGTTTGCAAAAATCGAAATTTGAAACAACTTCCATTCGATTTTCTTCCTTTCTATTCAGATCATCGCGAAACTTTGGAGAGATAATTTGGCATTTCGCAGAAATCATTTTGAAAGCGGCATTATTATAAATAGTCTCCAAGAAAAAAATTTCACAAGAAAGAAAACCTTCTACCTGGACGTGGAAAATAATTATTCAATAAAAAATAACGAACGGAACCTGTTTTTTCCGGCGGTCCGGCTCCAACGTATTCAGAAAGGACGTCGCCTTTGGAGACGTCATTCCCAGGGATGTTCACCACCAACCAGTGATGCCATTCGCGGAACTTGGGATCATCCCGCGAGGGAGCGTCAGGATCTGAACTCAGATTGAAGGTTTCCTCCCTCATCCGTATACCTGTCTTGATGAGAGTGTAGAGAGCTCCTTCCTCGGCTTCCCATGCAATTTGCGGCTGATCTTTCACCTGTGTTGGAGTCAGAACATTTCCAAGACTCACCTAAAAAAGTTAAAATTAAGTCAAATACCTGTAAACTATCTAATAAAAAAAAAACTGAGCTGAAATTGAGTAAAAGTACCTCGGCGCCAGAGTTGAACCTAACGCTAACGGTTTTGGATGGCGGAGAATTCGGAAGAACGTCAGGAACAACTTCATGCTTGGTGAATGCTTCAGAAGTCATTGAAGCAAACAATCTAAGTGAATCACACTTTATTAATTTGCGCACTCGCGAATATAAAGCGATCATAACAACGAGTTAACCTTCGACCGTTGAAGAAGCTGTCAAAAACAGCTGTCTGAACTTTAATTGCAGTTGCTGCGGAACGAGTCATTGAGCGAATTAAGAACGTGGCCATCCTATACTTATATTTTATAAATTGTGAAGCATATTCTCATTTCGAGAAATTTTTCTCAGAAAAATTCTCTCACAAATGTGTAAAAAAAGAGTTAGAGTAAAGGTTTATATAGGAGTAAAAAAATTGTTATCCCGTTTCGAATTAGTAAAGAAGAAAAAAATACAAAATGGATAAGATATATTTACCAAAAAAATTTTTCATCAACCTTAGTCGAAGTTTAAAAACAATTTTTAATTAAGTAATCGACTAAGCCCTGAGAATTGCAAGGTCACAAAAGTTTTTGCGACACTAGGCGGTTATTTGACAGAATATCAGAAAAATTTTTTTTAGAGCTTGAAATAAATCCACTTCAAATTTATTTGATTAATAAATCAAATAAATCAAATAAATCCACAGATCAGCTGTTAGATCTATTTGATTTTTTTGATGTTTCATTGTTTGTATTTGTCGTGCAGATTGCGGAATGGAGAAAAGAACACTTGAATGAATGAATGAACTTGATGAAAAAATTTAACTAAACTGCTTTTAGGGAAGTCCAGTTAAAAACCACTGAAAAAGTGTTTGTAAGATCTAATACTGAAACTTGCGAGTAAAAACTGCAATATTACTTGCAAAAAAAAACATGAATGTTCAAGTTCTATTTAAAAAAAAGGGGATCAACACAAACATCAGAACAAAAATAAGACTCTTTAAACGTCAACAATAGAGCGAACTTGACCATGGGAAGAGCGGGTGTTTAAAATGCAGCTAAAACGATCTTTGTCGCAGCGGACCGGAGGCGCCGAAACTTTTTGTAGCAACCAGGCTTGTGCGAAGACCGGCATGTCAGCCCTCGGTCGACCTCTTAGCCCGACTTGGCTGTCTCAGCGGGGCCTCTAGCAAAAAAGGCCAGCCCGGACCCATTTTCTCCCATTTGCTTTGATTTTTACTTTTATTATGAAATGAATAAGTTCAGTAAGACTTTAGATTTCTTTAGTGATTACTTAAGGAGAACTTTGAGAAGCGACCTTTCCGTTTGTCCGGCAACATCTGAGTAATCTTTATAGTGTATTCCACGCGAACCTGACATTCTAAAAGTATTTTCCATATATAGTCCATTTGCCACAACTTGAAACGGCAGAGATTTCTCTGCGCCCTCTTTTTCTCTCGGCGACGCTCTCACGTTTGCGTGCTATTTCCATGTTTCTCTAACCTCCCCGGTGAGGGAACAGAGAGGCGCAGATAGGCAGAAAGTTTCAAGTCGCGGCGAATGGACTATATATTCACTTTATTCCAACGACTAAAGGTTCTTAGCTCTACTCAAACAAAAAAGTCAAAATATCTCCGCTTCACACGAGTTCAGACCTACAGGGACCCGTCCGGTTTGCACTGTGCCGTCTCCGTTGGCCATACTAGACCATTTTTGACCATTTTTTTTCTATTCAATAAAATGAACAAGGCTATTTTCGACAGTATAATATATAATAAATTACAGAAAAAAACGACTTTTTCACTTACTAAAAAAACGGATGTTTCAAGTAAGGTCATTTTTCAAGGTTTGCTGTTACCTTTTATTGGAGGTGATTTTGTTTCTTGCCTATTTTGTGTGTATTTTACAAATTATCTCATTTTCCGATTACTTATGATTTTTAGTATCGTTCATTTGGTTAAATGAAGTTATTTTGGATCCAAGAAAATAAATAAGAATTTTCAAAAAATGCATCAGTTTATAATTTTGTATGTAGTAACCATCGTATTTTGCTCGCGAGAGCGATACAATCGGATGAAAATAAGCGAAAACCTTCTTAGTAAAGTTGAGAAAGGAAGAAAAATTCCGAAAAGAAAAAAACAGTTTAAAATTCTAAGCGTTCGATGGAACAAAATTGGGGCCTAGTTTTCCAAACTGACCAAACCGACCGACTTTTCCAGCATGCCTATAAAAACGCTTCATGAAGCGTTTTTACGTTTTACGCCAACTGCAGTTTATACCTTTTTTGAGAATATGAAACAAAACAAGGTTAATTTAGCAGATGTATTATAATAACTGCTTTGAATATTATTATTTCATTGATAGGTTGAAAAACGTTTTTCTGGGGGTTTTCTGATGTTTCACTTCTCGATGCAACTTGCTCGCATGATCCTAATAAACGCTGTGCTCACTTAAGCGAAAGAAACTGATTACGAAAGTTTAACTCCGCTGCGCCCGTCAATTAGAGAAATAGCTTTCGCATTCCGCTTCGAATATTTTCTGACAAATTAGGTGGTTTAAAAACAAAAGCAGGCAAGAAAACATTTATCAATATTTATCCGAAAAAAAAAATTAGAGATACTAGTCAGTGGGCGTTCTTTTCAATATAAGAAACGCTGGAACTCGAAAAAAAACTCAAAAAACAAAAAACAAAAAAAAACTAACGGCAGAAGGGAATGAGCATTTCTGTGGACATTAGAAATAAAAAGGTCTACAAATTTTTTTTGTATTCACTGGCAAAGTCCAAGCGACCTTTTGAGGATTTTAGAAGAAGAGCAGTAGCTCCTTTTTGAGTTCCAAAAAAGGTGCTACTGCTTCTCTATAAATGAATATGATTTTCTTCTTTTCAATACTATCTCCTATTTAAAAAAAAAGAACCTTTCCGAAAAATTCATGAAAAGGCGCTATAGAAAAGGCGCTATAGCGCGATTTTAATTACCTTCCTAGCGATAGGACGGTAATTAAAATCCTATCGCTAGGAAGGTAATTAAAAGGCCGTATTGTGAAAAAAAATTCTGTTTGAAGATACTTTTTTAGACTTTGCCTGTGTTTTCATTTTTTCAAACTGAAATGGGAGTACACAAGAACATTAACCAACAATTGATTAGGTAGGAGTCTTTGAACACGTCACGTTGAAAGAAATTGTGAAAACCCATAAGAAAGTCACAAAGCTCAATTTTAATTTTTTCCAACCCAGCCTAAACCCAAATGGCGCAGAACAAGTCTGCGCCTAAATGGAAAACATATCAAAGATGACCGGCTCAAATTTCAATCGGCGATGGCTTTCGATTGTGCTGGTGCAGTGGCGATTGCCTGAGAAGCAATAATATCAGTATCAGTAGATAAAACGTCGATGTGTTTGATAATGAGGAAAAGCTGGAGAATGAGCTCAGGGCTCTGATTGTCGAACAGAGCCGTACCCACCCATCCGAGATCGCAATTGTGAGTTTTTTCGGATGTTTCGCTCCACATCCGACCTACAACCTCGTCTTTGTCACTCAAAATGGAAGCCAAAACTACAGCACCCTCGAAACTGTCACGAAATAAACATCACAGTTCTTTTTTTGTGGATCCGATAAGATGAAGGATAACTTCCCGAACCATTCTTTCAAAGCCCCATTTTCCCGAATTGAAAGTCGAGGGAGGCGAAGAAGGGGGCGGGGCGTGTTACTATTTGGAAGCTCTTTCATCGCTATTTTCATTTCTTATTCCATTCTCCATTTCTTTTTCTCCATTTGTGCATTAAAAACAGTACAGCTGATTCAAAATGAGCGGTGAATGAACTCTCCACATAGTCGGTGGCGCTAGGATTGAATTCGTGCCAAGAACCGCGTACGCACACGCTACGCGTCCTGGACACTTTTCTGACTTTCTCGCTTTTCGAGTCGGCATGAATTGACTATATAACGGAAATTTTAGGCCTAATAAAAACGCAGGCAGACAAACATCCAGCGCGCATCGAACGGAGTGATTCTGCATCAATGTTTTATCTATAGTCTTTTCAGATTTTGAATGTCAACCAGCTAACTCCGCCCCTGCTGAGACAGTACCTTTTCGCGTCGATGTTTTATCGGCGGGACTAATTTTGATCTTTTTTTGATCCAAAAGATAGAAAGAGAAGTCAAAAAGTGCAGCCTTATTAAAGGACCATCGTCATCTGGAGATAAAACATTGACGCGAAAGATATTGTAGCCTTGGGGGTGGAGCTAGCTGCTTGACATTCAAAATCTGAACAGACTATGCATAGGACGATGGTCCTTTAATAAGCCTGCATTTTTTGACTTCTTTTTTTATCTTTTAGATCAAAAAAGATCAAAATTAGTCCCGCGCGATAAAACATTGACGCGAAAAGGTACCGTCTCAGAAGAAGCGGATTTAGCTGGTTGAAATTAAAAATCTGAACAGATTATAGCGCGGAATGGCCTACCACGGAAAATCGACAAAATTTTTGGTTTATCGTTAGAAATTTCTTATCGAGGGAGAGTTTCTTGGCTTCCTGAGCTTTAAACATTTTTCAAAACGTGAGATAAAGCGACCAATAAAAATTTTCAGATTTGATTTCGGTTTCTACTAGTAATTCTAAAAAATCTTGTTTCCGCAGTTATTTTTTGCGAAAAAAAAAGGAACGAATAAAACCACAACGACTGAACTCACCGCTCGTTCCGGACTCTTCGACAGTGTGCGATGCAGAGAAAGACGACGAGAGCCCCCACGAGACCAAGGACGACGACAAGAAGAAAGACGACGACGCGGTAGATGCTGTCCACCGTGTGCTGGACTCGTCTCGTCGTGTCGTAATTGTCGTAGATTATCCCTGAACGACTTTGTGTTTCAGAGCGCAGCAAGGTTCGACAGCAGGGCCTCCATTTTCCAGTTAGGTCATGGTAAAATATTGTGTTCTTCAAAGTTTTCCTAATACTCGAAAAATGTTGACTTTGATCTTCCGAAGCCTTGTTCTGGTCAGACTGAGATATTTGGTATGAGAAAGACGAGAAACCGAACCATTTCCCAAAGCCAAACCTAGCAATCCGTTGAGGATGGCCTTCTGCTCCTCGCGCATCGGAGCGCTGTACGGATCCAGACGACTCATCTCGGCGTCTCCATCGCAGGATCCTTCTTCTGTAGGGAAAGATTGAGGGAAGTGGAAGTATTAGACGGAAAATTACGAAATTTAGGTCTGGGTTCAGATTATTGGAGCAAATTGCGAATAGAAGTTTCCCGTTTCTCGATTAAAGAGTAAACAAAAACCTCTTCTCAATAAAGTTGAGAGTGAGGCGCAGACTTTCTCTGCGCTGTTTGGGATTGAGCTGGTTTGAAAAATAGGGTTGGACTTTTTTTTTGCTCAACTACCGTTTGAAGTTATTTCTCCAAAATGTCATAATTCTGCCGTCTACGATAAGCCAAGAATCGAAGAGGCGGTCAACAAAAATAAATTGAAAGTTTGGCGCCGAACTGTTTTCGAAGCGGTTCTCTCGGAGAGCGTTTGTTAATTGGAAAAATGTAGGCGAACACGGTGTTCTAAGTCAAGGAAATCTCACTAAAAAAAAAATGAGTTTTCAGTCAGGCTTCTCTTCTGGTACGCGATCCTGCTCTGTCGGGAAATATCACAGGGAGGTGAAAAAGGAGCATGAATGAAATCATTTTATTTAATGTGTTTTTGGATACCTTTTTATTGCAATATTCCTTCTACGAAAACGAAACAAAAACACAGATGGGCGTCTTTTTCGGTTAATTTCAACAAAAAAAAAACTCGTGACTGATGATCGTTAGGCTTAAGCTCGGTTTTTTTTTAGCGGCCCGGCATTGGTTTGAGAAATTGAACCTTTTGATTGAAAACCTCTAGGTTAACATCGGCCGCTTCAAAATGTATTGGGATTTCAAATCTAATGAAAAAAGAAAAATAATGCAGCGAAACTATATTTGAAGACGGAAATTGTTTGATTGGAGGAGGAGAAGAAGAAGCCGAGAAGAAAGCGGCTTGGGTCGGTTTCGAGGACGTGAGGACAGGTGTAAACGAGGGATTGCAGGTGCCTCGAGTATCACTAGCCGCGCGGGGCTCGTGTAAACCAATTCCTTGAGCTTTTGTTTGAATAAGTTGCCACTGAAAGTATAATACGACTTTGTTTTGTTTTTCGATTTCCAAAACGAGTGATAAGGCATAGGGGCAGTAAAAAATGGGGTTTCAGGTGAAAGCAGTATCTTATATTGTTTTTCTTTGCGAATCGAATAGTGTACTCAAAAAAATTACAGATGTGACAACTTTAGAAGAAAAACGCGATTTTACTTTCCCGCCTTTAATTTTGAAAAAAGCTTTGGATCGGCCTACGGACAACTGTTTACAGTAGCCGTGCACGCGATGTTGCGGAAGTCTCATTAGACTCGCATTTTGTATGAAATAACCGGTTATCTGCTTCAAATCAAGGGTTTCTTCTCTGAAAAAACACTTAGTCAAACAAAAAACACACACCGATAATGAAGAAAACACAAATAATCGCTATCCCAACCGAAACCTGTGTAAAATCATCATTTTTCACCAGAAAAGCAATTTTGCGATCAAATTTTGCATATTATACATGAATAGAAAGCTTTTGTGACGAAAAGAATTTTGGTGACAACAGAAAAAATTGAAAATTGAAAGAAACGAAGAGAAAAAGCGAAAATCCGGAAGGTGGCGAAGCCTGTTGTCCATAGAGCAACTTTACTGCAAAGTGCCCTTTTCGCGGGAACTCAAACTTTCCTCTTTCCGACTTTGAAATATTTTTTCTCCAAAACGATGAAGTTCTGTACGTTTCCAAGTTCACCGTTCGATTCGCAATGAAAAGCTCTACAAAGTACTGCTTTGAACTGAAACATCGTTTTTTACTGCCCCTATGCCTTTAATCCTACGGTTTTCAGTAATACAAACTGAAAGATTGAAAACAATCATTTGATTAAATCAATTAATTGAAAAAAAAAACCCATGTTCGTCGTTAAAAGAATTCAGCTACCAAACAAAAAAATGAAAGGGTGAAGCACACTGTATTTGATTTGAAAAAAAAAAACTTAATTATTTTATGAAAGCTCTCAAAAATGTGAAAACTATTCAGGGAGAGGTATTTCTAGTTCTGAAACCGCCATGCGGCATAAATTAGGGCCTTTTTCTCACCCAGCATTTTCTATGTGCGTGCATCCTTTTCACAATATCAGACCTACCGCGTTGAAAAATTTTCGAGCGAGTTCAATTTTCTTGAGCAAAAGGACGTCAGCATATTATATAAGACTTAGATTTAAAAAAATAAAACTTCACTGATCCGAAAAAGCAACTTACGATTTCCTTTAGAACTAATTCAAAGCGGAGCAGGAAACGGAATGTTTAGAAAAAAAAATCGATCTTCGAAGAGCTGATTATAAGTTACGTTTCTTCATGATAACGCGAATTCTATTTTCTTATGAAAAATACTGCGCAAATTTTATTTCTAGTATATTATGGTTAGTGAAGTTCTCACAAAGAAGATGGAGGAAAAGGTTCAATTAAATCGGACAAAAGAAATTGAAATCACGAGTCAAAATTGGCGAATGGCCTGTTCGAAGCAGTTATTGCTCTCAACTTGTAAAAAAAAGAATTTTTTGTGGATACGCGCGTTTTATTCATTTTCCAATATCACGCAACTTTTTTATTGACTTTTTTTTTCGGTTCTTTCAGAATTTTTTTTTTCAGAGTTTTCAATACTGTTTTTCCTTCATTTGATGCTTGAACGTTTTGAGAATATATCAACAAGAATAGGAACTAAATTAAGCGGTCTCAAAGGATCCTTGTCAGGTATGCGAGCCTCTACGATGAGCGCAGGATTCCAGGCAACTAAAAATAAAGAGACTATGATGCGATTGCAACAATCAGAAGAGCTGAGGCTATCGGATGTCAGTGGACAGGTCTGAGTGATACTGGCTGTCATCGCGAAATGACACGTGTCGGCGGATGGGTTGAGGTGCGAGGGAGAGAAGACAAGACGGCTTCACGCAACAAGGCACAACACATAAACAATTTCGACACAAAACACCCCGACACTTCATAAGCCAAAACGTCCCGCGGGGCGGCTCTCTCCGCTTCGAAACTTATTAGGAAGACTCGCGAAACGCCCATCACACCGCCTTCCAAGCCATTTTCTCTCACTAAAACGATGGGTATAGAATTTGTCTCGGAATAAATAGAAAAAGCACTAATACATCATAGAAGGACAGAAAATGAAAACAACTCTTTTTTATTTGAAAGAGAAAAAAACTCCGAAAGCTTCGGCTTTCTCTAATCGAGATTATCAGGCGAGCCAAAAAAAAAAACTTGCGCGCGTGCAAATCTAATCAAATCTTGGTTCTCTTTGAAATTACAAGTTCGATTTCCTGCCAGAATGCCAGCGGCACACAAGGAATTAGTCAACGTTCAATGTATAACTTCCATACTTTTACATGCATGTTTTTCGAGAATTCTTCTAAACAATCCTTGAAGCGCTGTAATAGAAATCATGAAGACTCAAACTGCATAACAATCTTTTTTTGAAGATTAAAATTTTCTGAACTCCCTTGTTAATCTGGTGATATTCCTTTTGGAACAAATCAGTTGATTCGCCTTTTTTTTCCGAAAAAAAAGAAAAAAGCTCCGTATTCATAAGGATTCAGATTTTTTGATTCAAAGTTTTCAACTATTTGTAGAGTGTAATATTTCCTAGTTCCTTCAAATTCCCATCATCACTATTATAATAAAAAAATATTCATGAGAAATTAGCTCAAAAATATTTAATTATGAAAGAATACTCAGCAACGGAAAACATTCTCATTATATCCAGATATTTAGAACTAGGATGTAGTCGAGAAAGTTGAATATATAATTAGATTTGAGGAACTGGTCTCTAGATAAAAACTAGAATATGGAAACTTGAACAAGGGTGAAAGTCAATGGCAAAAGCGCCTGATTTTGTGGTCAGGAAACCGAGTTAGACGCCTTCGAAATGCGACGCGACGCCGTCGGCAAAATGTGATTGTTTCAGTCAGCTCACGGCTAGAATTTTAGCTTTTGTGCTTCGCCCCAAGTGACTTGTCGGGCATCTTCATTCATTTCATGAAGAAGTCAAAAGAGCTCCATGGGAGTCGAAAGAACTCAAAACCGACAAAAGGATGAAAGGTGGATATGAGGGCTTCAAGAAAATTCATTTTCCTTTCAACTCACGGATTTACGTCTGAATCGCTGCGAGTATCGATTCCGGTTGCCCAGCAGAATCATATCGGACCCATACATCGTGGTTAAGTCCAAAGAGAAGAAAAGCTGAGAAGCGGAAGTTTGAGAAAAACTTCAATAATGTTTATAACATGAATTGAAATCTTCTGAAAAAACTCCGAAGTGGAAACTTGAATGATCTGAGAGCTTTAGAAATGACTGTCTCCCGTTTTTTTTAGTCATTTCGCAGAACTGTCTTGTAATTTGTGTATTCCACGCGTCTCACGTGATATCTTGAGCTTCTTAAAAATCTCATTTATAGTCGAAAAATGCGCCGCAAGTGGGAAATATACTTCTTATTCAACTTCTTCCTTATTTTATGTGGTTCGTACTAAAAAATATACTTTAAAAAGTAGAAAAAAAAACATATTAACATGACTGAAAAAAAATGTTTGGTCGTGTTTTCCGAAATTTCAAGGTTCTAGAAACTATTTCAAAGGTAATCTGTTTGTAGACGGGCAAGGCTACTCGAGCAAATGTACGGAAGGGACATATGATGTGAAAAGTATGTTATTTTTCCTTTCTTCCAAAGCGCAAAAAAAAATTCAGCTGACAAAGAGAAGCTGTTCGAACTTTGGAGTATATTCAATGTTCCTGTAAGGACAACTTGGGTGCTCAATTCCTTTTTTTTCAACTTCAGCTTTTGGCCATCGGCTCTTTGCACTGCAAAGTTGGGAATCTCACCTTCAGTAAAATCGAAAAATGTCTTGGATTTTGCGTGGTCCTCTTTCAAGGGTATGTCCCACTTTCCCAAATGTTCAAAAGACCTCAAAAATATCGCGATCGGTTAGAAATAATGGCAGTTGTTCGAGAAAAAAAAGGAAGATTTTTTTTGGTCAACATGCTCTGCAATATGCCTCAGTTTGAAATTCATCGAAATTTCGGATGATTTTGAATTGTGACAATTCGAGATGACAGGGAAAATGAAATCTGCAGAGGGTACAAAAATAGGACGCAGTTCGCCTGTCAGCAGAGCTCCTACAAGCACAGGGCGAAGTCTCACATGTGCTCGCCGCTTCGCCAAAATCCCTACGTCATCAAGTACGCACGCGATAACGCTTCGTCGTGAGTTGAGTCCGATTTCGCGCCAGGAGACTTTGTCGCAGACCCAACAGCTACGAAATCTATTTCAAGTACTGCTGCAACACGTCGCTTTGCAACGAAGCAATTTCCTACGATCCTTTCAGTTTTTCGGAACTCAACAAGAAAGTCCAACTGAAGGTATTTTGATATTCTTCGGGGGGTTTTTCCCCTTTTCTGCTCTTTTTCTTACATCACGAGATAAAAAGACATTTCTATAAGTGCATAAATTTTTATTTTATTACCCAACATCATTTGTAATCTACCGTAATACGAGCGGCCGCCTTGAACAGACGTAGATGGAAAAAATACCTTTGAAACAAGTTTTTTTTTTGATTTAATTTTCAATAAGAGTTCAGTTTACAAGTTACAAGCTTATTAAGTCTCAAGAGAAGATTCTCCGTTGAATCATGGAATAAATGAACAGTTGATCGTCGGTTCGCGGAATCGCGTTGACCAAGATTGGCTCGTAGATCATCTTGTCCTTTTTCTCGTTCGGGGCTGGCGGGCGTCGGATCAAATCTCAGACGAGAGCGGAAATGAAGACCGACCACTCGGGATGTAGAAATGAGATAAATACGATTATTATTCATTTTAGTTTCGAAAAAAAGAATTTTTTTGGGCAATTGGGCAAAAATACAAAAAAATTAGAGGAGAATATTTCCTTTGCAGTAAATCAAAAAAATGTATTAAAAAAATTTGGCGATTACAACTAAATCTAAGGTGGATGAGATTAATAAAAAAAATTTAACAAGACGAAGGTAACAAAAAAGTAGAAATAAAACGAAATAGAATAATAATCAATTAACTATCATTTTTTAAGATGAGGAGGTTGTTTTTCAAATGTTTTTATTAAATCCCCAGGAGACTCGTGATGTGGTGCAAATAGACGAGTTCCTGATCTACGTGATCATTCTACTCACAACCATCGCTTGCATTTGGCCTTTTTGGTAGGAGCTGAGTCCGTCTCTGGATATTCGGAATCCCTCTAGGTACCACTTCTATTGGAAGGCGAGGGAGATCGCTGGCGCCATCGACAACATGCACCAGCCGATCGAAGAGGCGTTGGAGGTCCTGCAAGAGAGGCCGGACGTCGAGGCTCTGGCCGTGACCGACGGACGAGTCAGCGGTCAGCTCTCCTTCCTCAACATCTGTCGAACCTTCGCCTTCATGGAGATGTCAGCAGGAATATGAACATAAGCATTTTTCATTTCGGTAGATCCATAAACACCCGGAAACGAAATTCAGAACCCCGCCTCCTGTACTCAATGCAGATGCACATCTTGAGCGGTTCAAGTTTCACGAGGTTGACCTGGAGGCTGTTGGCCTAGCTCACAGCTGCTTCCGAGTACAGATCCTCTCTCTCTCTAAACATGAGCTTCTTCTTTCAGAGTAGCCGAGAGTTCTTGATACAACACGACACTATGATACAAGCTTTAATCGAGCATGGTCCTTATGAATACCCATGGAAACCAGCTGGACTCGTGGAGACTTTTGATCAAGCCAAGGTTTTTGACAGAAGTCGTGCGCACTTGCTATGTTCGAGTTTTCTTAATAGTACATCTGAAATTATTGAAATAAGAACTCGGGGGCTAGAGAATCGTGACACACTCGTATAGACTTCTTGGAGGGAAATAGAAGCACAGAGTAAAATGAGACTTCAGTCATGTTTCGAAGCGGACAGTATGTTGCTGCACATTCCGCTGCCCGTGGTTGTAATAGGCGACATCCAAGGGCAATACGCAGACCTCCACCGTTGGATGCAGGTTATCGGCAATCCCAGAGGCCACAAGCTTCTCTTTCTCGGAGGCGTCGTCGATCCACTACTGTCCTCCTCGCTTGAATGCCTCGCCTTTGTCGCCGCTCTCAAGGCTCTATCCCGGTTAGAATCCAGAAGAAATGTTAGTTCTGCAGACTGCCTTCCCCAACGACGTCTTCATGTTGCGCGGCATCGGAGAGACGCTTCTCGACTTGCCGCATCGTTTCGGAGGAGCCAGCGACAAGACTGTTCTCTCGTTGGTTCCCACCACTTCGTTCACATCTTCAAATATTAACTTTTAGAGCCGCGAGGCGGATGTGTGCCGTTTTGCCTCTGGCGGCACGTCTAGGCTCTGAAATACTCGCTGTTCACAGTGGAATCTGCCATGACGTGAGTTTGAACAGGCTAACCAAAGAGCTTTCCGGAGCTGATGAAACAGTTTTCAAGAAAAGAAATTTCAAAACAAAACTTCATCTCATGCAGATGACAAACCTCGCGTGTCTTCAAACGATTAAGCGACCTTTGCACTACGAAAATATGGATAACCGCGCTAAACAAATCATTTTTGGTCAACCAACCGGCACTATCAAAATGTACCGCTACGACGCACGTTTGCCTTTTTTCGAATTTCTGAATTGATTTTTTTTTTCATTTTAGGCAAAGGAAAGTATCACTTCGGCCTGAATGCCGTTCAGCGCATCTGCAAAGAAACTGGGGTATTTCCAAAGATTTTTGTGTTTTTTTTTTTTGCAATTGGCAAGAGCAGGTGCGACTGATAATCCGCTCTCGGAACGTCCTCTCTAATGGAACTCTTTTCATCTCAGGCCAGAAAATGCTGAGCATTTGGAGCGCGCCTGTTGAAAAAGTTGAAAAGATATATCAACCAAAAGATTTTAAGTAGCTTATGTTTTCCAGGGATCTATAGTGTTCATCGACGCCTCGCTCAATGTCGTCCTGTTCACGATGAACCGTCAGAATGAAGCAGAAATAGTTATCAAGAGGAGAAATAGTTCCGCCCTTATGATCAACTTTTCAGGTTCCAGGAGTCGCGGAGAAAAATTCAGACAACCTGAACAAACTAAACGACCCAGCTCTTGATTCTTTTTGAATTTTATTATTTTTTTGAAGCGTTCAAAAAAAAATTTTAATTCCAAGTTTTTAGTTTCATTTTCTGAAAACTTTCGATGGGAATGATGGATTTGAAACCATGTTTGATCGCCTCAAAGTCGAATGGAAACTTCTTCCCTCGAGGGGGCGTGACCGATAAAATCGATGACGATGAACCCGTTTCTGGCCGGCCCGCGAGCGAAGATTCGCGAGAAAAAGGCAAAAAGTAGCAAATGACGACGGCTCCGGTTCATCCGGAGGCTTCTGGAGCCAGCGAGCTTCTCGAGGAGAACTGCTCCGCCTCCTACATGACCCCTTATGCTACCGTTGTCGCCATGACGTCATTTTATCTGCTCGCTTTGTTTTGTTTCTGCAAAAGTCAGTCATACTTTCTAATAAATTTTACGGAAACAGAAAATTTGTGATGTAAAAATAAAACCATAAAAATATAACTTCCCAAAATTTGGGCTAAAAATTATCTGAACCTTTTTTTCCGCCTGAAGACATTACATATGGGTAGGGACCGCAAGCCATTTCTTCAGAACGATTCAAAAAATATGTTTTTCACATTGTTCGATAGAGAAGACTGTCCATTTTCATAATCCGTTTAGTTTTTAAAAAAAGCTTCACTAAGAAAAAAGTTATGGCCAAAAAACGAGCGCGCGCGGCGTACAACTGGAGGCAAAATCTCACGGTTTACCCGCTGCCGCACGCTTTCTTTTTAAATGTTTTTGCGCGTTTCTGGACCGTTTTTAAATCGGTTTTATGTTTTGAGAGGTTGTCCGAACTGATCCTCATGTTTTGGTATGAATCTTTTGTACAATCCTCATAAGAATTTTTTTGATAAAATATCAAAAAAACTACCTAGAAAAAAAGGTCAAAGGGATTTTTTTCAGCTTATTTTTTTCTTTTTTTCTACTCAGGAAAAATTATTATCATTCGATTTGGAAAAATGAAAAAAATAATGTTATTTCGAAATAAAACAGGAAAAAAAGTGCAATTTGACTCCGAAAAAAACGGCTCCTGCGACATTTAAAAAGGGCGCATCGGTGTGTTTGATGCAAACACTGCTACGGACGCTTGCACGAAATCTTCCGAAATTTCAAAAAAATTGCCATTTTTTTCGAGGTTTTTCAAAGCCGTTATTTTTTTCGCGTCGATCGATTTTTTTCATAATTTTTTTTCATTGATAGAATTTTTGAACGCTTAATAACATAATCAAAAAAATATAGACGCGATCCTATTCTCTCATGCGTCAACGAGGCAGGCGAAAAAAAGGAGGTTTTGGTAAAACTCAAATATAATTTGATTCGCTGTCCCAATAATAATTTTTCATTTTGAATTTTTATTTTTTTGGACACACTGTTAGTTTTTAAATCAAATAAAAAAGTATACCATGTCGCTGAAATTTTTTTTCGCATTTCAGCTTCAAAGTTTGGTGTCACTTTACAAGCTTTAATATTTTTTTCGCGTCGGTAGATTTTTATTTTCACTCAAAAAAATAAAGAAAGTCTTAATGTATAACATACTTAAAATTTAGAAGCGATGGTTTTCTGAAACGCGACGATTTTGTGAAACTTGTCAGTTTTTTTCGTGTTAAATCTTACTTTTTCGCTTATTTTTGAAAAATACATAGTTTAAAAAATATTCAGTCTTGTAGAGCGTTGTCGATTACATAGACTAACAGAAACAGTTCATTTTTAAAGTGGGACTTTAGCTAGTATAAACGCCTCAAAACCGTTTTTGCGACAAAAAAAATCGTCATTTTGGTGGCGTGAAGGGGCGGGGCTTTGCGCCCCCTACATATGGGACTTAACTCAGAGTTGAAGACCTCAAAATAAATAAGAAACGGTTTCAGATGGCAAAAAAATGTGTTTGCCTGTAGCGGACAGCATTTATCCCTACGCAAAGCGTATGAAACAACTGGAAAGAGGTTTTTTTTTAAAAATTTGATTAGATATTGAAAATACAAAAAAACTTTTCCGAGAAAAGTAAGTTTTTCTTAATATCAAATTCGGAAAAACTTGATTTCAAAATTTAAAAATAAAACGTATTGTGGTTGATTTCTCCAAAGTGAGATGAATGAAAAATTACAATTGATGAAAGTTATTTTATTTTTTTGAATCGTGAGCTCAAAATGAAAAATTCAATTTTTTTATAAAAATCAAAACCTTGTTTGACTTGTTTTACTCAAAAAAAGAAAGTCTGAAAAACTTCGTAAAGTGAAAAATAAAAACAAACCTTTTTAAAATTATAGTTGAGCGTTTTAAGCTTATTTTCATGAAAATACCGGTCTGATTATTGCTAATCGCAAGGTCTATGTTCAAAGATTCAAACCCAAAAAATAAACAAAAATATCTATTGAAGAGTTGCAACATCTGATTGTCGACGACGAGAACATCGAAATCGAAGATTTTCAGCTGGGACAAGGTCACTTTGGATTTGTTTTCAAGGGTGGCGTGTTTCCAAAGACTCAAAAAAGGTTTTTTTTTCGAAATTCGTTTCAAGTCCTTGGAATATTTAGGTATAAACAACGCGTGAACGCCGCGGTCAAGGTGACTCCTACGATTATTTTCATTCAAACGAGTCTTTTAGATGAGTTTTCCTATCGTTAAAAAGTCCATCTGCCTGTTGGAAGAGGCCGCCAGAATGTCTCGACTGCAGCATCCGAACATTGTCCGACTCATTGCAGTTTCGCGGCTCTCCTTCTCAGGTTTCCGAATGCGACTCTATTGGGAAGCCTTTTGCAGTTCTCCGACCACTGATTGTAATTGAATGGTTACCTGGCGGCTCATTGGCAGAGTTCTTCAAGAACCACATTCGAGTAACTTTGATAAGATTTTTGAGATCTGAGAATGTTCAGAATGTTGAAGAGCGGCAGCAACAAACTGTCAGCCTCACCGACATGTTGAGCGTCATGAAACAGGTTTCCCCTTCATCTTTTTGAACCCTTTTTATCGATTTTGATCGGAAATTCACACTACGAAGACTCTATAAATTTTTTGCTACATCAAAGAAAATTTTCTGTTCCCCTTCCAAAGAGTCTTTTCTTTTTCGAGCTAGTGAACACCTTCAGATCAGACTTCAATTCGGTTGTACTCCTTGTTTTTCTTAGATCTCCGAGGCGCTGACGCACATCCACGAGTGTTTGGACGCGATTAGCGGCTTGGAGATGACACATGGTGACGTCGCGGCAAGAAACGTCTTGCTCTCGAGTCAGGACATCTCACGCTGCGTCGCCAAACTCGGTGACTTTGGCGTTCCTCCGCAGGGAGGACTTCAGCCGGTCGCCTGGCTGCCACCGGAGGTCCTATGTTCTACTGACCGCTTCCCACGACACTTGCCGGAGTGCGACGTTTGGTCCGTTTCTTTTGACAACTTCTTTCGGAAAATAGTTTCAGGATGTTCGGAGTGTTTATGTGGGAGTGTCTGACGCTTGGTGCAGAGCCACATTACCAAAAATCGCTAGAAGAAATTAAAAGGTATGTTTGAAAATTTTTCTGTAAGATTCTGGGTTCAGACTTAATACCATCATAAGTATTGAAGGTATCTCTGCGAACTACGATATCCCAAATCTGTGAGGAGTTTGGATGAAAAATTATTCTGAACATCAGAACAAGATTTAAAAAAACGGGTTTTTCACCATCTCGAAAGCACTGCTTTAAGGAGTTTCCGGCTACCCGATCGAGGTCTCGCGTGCCCTCCTGGCTGTCCTTTGGACGTGTACACCCAAGAACCGCTTCAAAAGTTGAAACTGAAACTTCTAGGTGGTCTCTAGTGATGGACTGTATGTCAGACGCGCACTCTCGACCGCGTTTCTCAGCTTCGAGTTCGTCCAGAGCGTCGATTCCTCTGCGGCTTCAGAACCTACACAGGTCCTTTATGATAACTGAACTTCGAAGAATGATTCCAGGAGCTCTTCGACGTCTCACGTACTGACTCCGATGTCGAATGCCTCAAATTGCCGGTGCGCCGAGCACCGATGCCGCGCCACTTCTTTTCTATAGGACCGCCATTCCCTATGTCTGCCTAGAATAATAAATTTCTAATTATCAACCTTCTTGGACGGAAATTTCTTGTCTTCTCTTCCACGAGTGTTGATATTAGCTAGCATCCTCCCACACACTCTATGTTTCTCTCTCGATTAGTTGTATCACTATTATGGTCGTTTAATCTGATATTGACTCCATTTAGTACTCCGCATCAAATTATGTTTCTGAAAACAATGAGAGATTCGGCTGCGACGCGAATATAATCTCTGGAAGACACGGGATGAATGCCTTGGGGCCTATGATCCGGATTTTGCCATAATCTTTGAAAGCTCTTTGTCGATTATTCAAATCGATGAGCGCGAGCTCGCAGATTTTGTCCGTTCTCAAAGCTCCGTTCGATATCACTTTTGCTTTTTCTTTGCTTTTACTTTCCTCATCCTTGTATTATAAATTATTCAATAGATAGAGCTCGTTTAATGCAAGAAAACGTCTGCATAAACAACCGTGAAAGAAAAGGAGTTTTAACGTTTTTGATAATGGATTAACTCCTACTCGCTTCCTTTTTTTGCATGAAGAAACTCTCTTCTCCTGCGGTTTTTTGAAGTTTTTGATTTTTGAATAAGAGACCTTACGACTTTTCACAAAAACTAAAGCTTTTGATGAATAAATTTGAATGCTGCAGCAATTAAAAACAATTCAATGCTTTTTCCAACCAAAATTTTTCCTTTTTGTCAAAAAGGTTTCTGGTGGTTATAATTGACGGTTGCATTCTAAAATATTCTCATCAAGTCTTTCTCCGTTTTTTTCATCCTTCTTTTCAGTTGTTATTATGTCTGCGTGCAGTCTCATAATCTTAATTTCTTTTTGTGAAATACGCTTTTGAACCACTTTTAGTTAATTTTTTTCAATCGTGTAACGCAAAATTTTTTACGACGGCTTTTTTTAAGGAAAAAAAAACTAGGTAATTTTGAATTCTTCCTGAAATAAGATTCACTTTTAATTTACTTTCTGATGATCTCACCTGCGGATCCTTTTCTCTCCATATACAAACAAAACTTCTCCCATTTTCGACTCTTTGCCATCCTATCATCCAGCTGTTAAGCGCTCGATTCAAGTCTCTGTCAGTAAAAGGCAAGTACTGGCACGAGGAGCCAGATCCAATTGCGGCGCAAATAGGTTGGAATGTTGCCGAAAACAAGTGGCTACCGGAAAACGTCTTATCGCCGGAGATGAATCGCAAAGGAAAGGCGATTAGCCAACAAGTTGTGAGAGGCAGCTAGAGAAAAGAAGAAGCTCCTCGAGCCAAGGCACTCGCCCTATTACCAATTAGCCGAATTGCGTTCTTTTTTCGCTGCCCCTTTCTGTCCTCCCTGCCCAAACAGCACGATTACGCGCCAAGTCGTCGCAGAAATGCTCCGTTTTCACACTCTCCGCGGCTGCAGAGTCAGCCACTCATTCGAGCAGAAGACGTCGTCGACGGACGTCTGAGGACGTCGCTCACCTGCCCATGTCGGAGACGTCGCTCAACGTGCAAAAGGGCTCCTGGCTGTGCGCCTTTTCGCATCGCGCCACCTCCATCGTCTTCTCCGCTCTCCAATTCGGCTTCTCCGTAATTATCGGGTTCGTTACAATTTAACGATTGAAACTATTGAAAGAACAGTGAAAAAGGAGTAACAATTTGCAAATTTGACTCGCAATAATGGAGTTTCCTCGTTTCGTTTTAATAAACCAAGATAGACTGTATATTATAATATGGTTTTTTTCTTTTCTTTTATAAATTTCGCCTTATTTAGAACTCTAGATTAAACAAACCCTGTATTCCATCGTTCAAATCCTTCCCTCACAGTTGCAATTTTCCTCATAATTGATAAAAAAATGTCTTTTTCAATAGAAAAAAGCTCCTCAAGAGATTTAATTGGATCTATGAAAACCGTTCAGACTAATCTACAAGCTGAAGTTGGAACGAAGCGTGATCGTCAACATTCTCTTCGGAATCCACATGACTTGTGCTGCCGTCGCGCTGCTCTTCCTCATCTTCTGTATTGCCAAGCGGAAGCTCGGCACTTTTTATGAGATTCTTCTTTACACTTATTTACTGACAATTGTAAGTCCTTTTTTGCATCTCGAGTTTCCTTTTGTTTTGAAAATCTCAGATTTAACCAATCTGAAGCGCTCAATTTTTTCAGTTGCTTATGGGTTTGACTTCCTTATTCGGAGTAATGTACGTCCCGTTGTCCTTCATCCAAAGCGCACACACTCTATCAGAAGGCAAGAATTTTAACAAGAATCGCGGTCACTTATGACGAATTGAATGGCTTTCATCAAGAAGAATAATTTGCTTATTGCAGGTATCGACTATTTCCTGCTGTTCCTGAGCACTTTTGGCATGTTCGCTCTTCAGTTTCTACAGAAAAATCTTACTGAGCAAATGCTGCCTGTTATGGAGCACACTTTTAAATGAAAATTTATATATCTTTAGTAAAATGTCATCACATGACAGAGGGATTTGAGTTGGTTCGAACCGGAAGCCAAGAAAAAAAAAGTAATAAACTCAAGCTCTAAAAAATGAATAAAAACTTCCTAGGAAGGAACTACAGAGATCAATCACCAGGCACCTCTATTTTAAAGCAACTCATGAGACTAAGTAAACTGAAATATTGAAAACCAGTGTGAACTGTCAAGAATAATTATGATATAATGAATCTCGACATTGACTTGAAAAAAACTGACCAGTTACACACCAACTGAGGCTAGCGAATTACGAAGATGCTGAAGCAATTGGTGCAAATGTGTTTTCGCGCCAGAGAGCAGTTCAAAGTTGACTTTTTCCATGGAGATACCGTCTGATGGCGCTAGAGTGACCCGAAACCGGAGAGTCTGTAGCCAGTTACTGTTTGGCTCAACCGGGTAGTAGGCCTAAAAGCGAGCTCTGAGGGAAAGAAAGAAAGCGCAGGCTCAATAAGATACAGAGAAATAGTCAAAGGAAGAGATTCTCACTTGGACCTCGACGTCGAAGTTTTTTTCTGAAGCAGCTGAAGGCCATCTCCGGCAAATGCAGAAACTGCCGGCCTCTGTGAAAGAGTCTTTCCCGTCGCCTGTTCCCAGCGACACTTGCGTCCCATTGTCACAGTTCAGCCACCTGAATCCATCGTTGCCACGACCGACTAGAATAGAAAAACCGAAAACTATAAAGTACCGTAAATCTCTTTAATGTACGGTTTCCGACATTTTTGTTCGAACCAGAAAAAAAAAATCCTCTACAACATAGATTTGGAAAAAAATAGTTCTGCCTTGTCCTTAAATAGGCGCGAGCGTAGCTTGCACGGAAACTGATGTAAATACTCGTTACTGATGTGATACACTGACTTCATTACCGAAAAATCATTAAAAAATTTTCACATTGTACAACGCATGAAAAAAGCGTATGAAATGAGAGGTAACACACCTGAACCGCGAAAAAATAAATTAGTCTAGGAATTATTAGTAGGAAAGTAGCTTAGACACTGGACAAGAGGTTAGGGCCGTTTTTTGTGACAGCTATAGCTATTTTGTCGGAGGCTCATGTCTCGGCGGCTTTTTTGTCTTATCACACATTGTGGTGCCAACGAATTCACTTTATTATGTTGTTTAATTAAAACTTTTCTATTTTATTAATCACTTTTGTGGATAAAATAACTATATTTTTATCAGAAAAGTTGTCCATAAACACTTTTCCAACTTCAAATATTCTCAGTAGAAGTAAGCCTCATCTGTTCTTCTCTATGAGCTAGCGGTGCTCCATTTCTTTAAATATATAAAGTAAGAAAAATTATTTGGTTGAAAAAGAAATGAGTTTATTTATCATATTCTCATGTGCCGATTTCAGTTTTCGTTTACTATTCTTCAACAAAAAGAAACAGAAAATTTTTGAAAAGGCTTAAGATTAAGACTTTTCACTCCCCACTCCCCCTTGATCACAGAGTTTTACTCAAAAGATCATTAAGAAATTTTATTTTTTTATTTTTTTCCCAGTTCACTCTTGTAAAGAACGGTTTTTGTTCTTGATTGCAAAAAAAAGCCAGGAAAACAACTGGCCTTGCTCTTTTGAGCTGAGGTTCGGCAAGAATCGCCCTGGCACGCCGTCGCGCCCTTTGTCGGGTCCACGTCACGCGCCGACATTCGTAAACTACCTGCAAAAACGTCTCTCGTGGTTGAGATGATGATTTATAATAAAACATCAGAACATATACTTCATGAAACATCTTCCAAGGCATAAAAATAGAGTAAACAACTTTTCTCACTCAAATATTTTTGTCTAAAGATTGATATTATTTCTGAGTTAAAGATTGAGCGAAAGAAACTCAAATCGCAGTGCGTCAAATAATCGAACCATGCTGTTTCAATCTAAGATATCACACTCAATGAAAACATACAGATGAATTGGTTTCGCGGAATTCGGAAGCTTCGAGATCCCGCATTTGTTGGCTAATCCACGCCAGACTGGGAGCTGGACATGTCAGATTGAGGCGAGGCGGCTGAAATAAATGAAAATATTTGTCATGATCGCAGCTGGGACGACCGTCGGCTCCACAGAAAAGTTGGGGACAAAGGTCCAGGTAAGAATCCAACGCTGAGTTCTTCCTTGGTTGAGTGTCGACACGGCGAATTTCACATCTACGAGGCGTTCCAGACGACGTCGCAACGGCGTCAGACTTTGCTTTCGGCCCAGCATCGAAGTGTAGATTCTCAAAACGCAGACTTTAATCTGTCATTTCGGAGTTTTTTTTTCCTTTTTTCACAAAAGTTGGATATGAGTATGTCGTTTTTCAATCTTGATAAAATGAGTATCAAGAAAAAATCTGTACCAAGTTAAAAAAAAAAAACTTTGTCAAATCAACTTCATTTCACGGCTTTGTCTTTTTCAGATATCGAAACGCTAAAATCTCTTTTGAGTCTTTTGATATGACTCCAAAAACTCGTAAATCTTCTCGTCTATTTTCATTTTTTGTATAACGCGTATGCGTAATATCTAAAAAAAACTTCAATCAAACGAACTTGACGCGATCTCGCAAAACAATGCTGTCGTCGATTATTCGGCTGACAAAAGCGACCTCTCCGCCCTGAAACCACAAAATAGCCCGTTCGGAGCCTTTTTCAATTGCCTCGATGCCCAACTCTCCGCGCGAAGCGACAGTAGCTGATCGTGGCGCCGTCGTCCGTTCTTCTCGTTGCTTCTGATTCGTGTAAACGTCCTCGCCGCGTGCAGAATCGAGAGAGAACCGCTGAAAACTTGGCTAGTCTGACGTAACTGTAACTCACGTTTTCTATTTCCATGCTCTCGAAGAATGGCGGGTTACACATGCAGAAATCAAAAGTCACATCCGCGAACTTCGAAACAACGTCCTGAAAAATGATCCTATTGTAAATCCATGGAAAACCCTTCATGTAATCGACCTCGTCTCCGTTTTCAAATTAAACATCAATTCTTAAACTTTTCGAAACAAAGATATCTAACCAGAAGTAAGAATTTGCTATCGGCGTCCACATGGGCAACGCGGACTTTGTCCGAAAGACCATTTCGGGAAACATTTTCATGTGCCGAGTTCACCGAAGACTCTTCAGCGTCGGTAGCCAAAAAGCGCCAGCCGCACATTTTTGCCCCCAACAAGGCGTATATACATGAAGCACCAGTACCTGAAAAGCTGATAAAAAAATAATGATAGAATGATAAGACGACTAACCTATATCTATTCCTGAAACCTTGTCGTTCACATTATTAACTTTCAAAATATCTTCAATGTGCAAAATGTAATTCAAGCGTTGAGGTATTCGAGGTACTAGTGTACCAACAGGAAAAAAAACCTGAACTGGATATGAACTAAAAGTTATGAAAATTAATCGAACATCAAGCCCAAAGTCTTTTTTCAGCAGTACCCGTGCAAGAGCTCGTATGGCTGAATCTTCATGAAAATTAACGTAGACCTCAAAAAAAAAGCTTCTTCCAATTTAACGGTGGAAAAAAAAACCTTTCCCGCATTTGAAATAGAGCAGTGCTTACGAAATTCATCGAACTCCAGAGCGAGTTCTTTGAAATTCGGCGGCTTCCCTTTGTAAGGGTTCCGAGGGTGCATATCACGATTCAGCGACATATTTTTCTTTTCATTATACGAGTCGCAACTAGAAAAAAGTTGCATGAAGCTCGATTAAAAACTGGAAAATGTTGGAATAGAATCCGGATTACAACTTAACTTTGAACGAGAGTTTGAAACGAATTCTACAAATTAAAAAAGGTCTTAAACAACGTTTCTGTCATGGTGCATGCACAAAGATGGTTACAGTAACCTCCAAGAAGTTGATTTTTTCAATTGCATAGCGACGTAATCATTAATATTTTGTTTTTTGAATTTTTCGTACATTTTTCTTTTTCGTACAATAAGTGAATTTTTCTAAACAAATAACTAAACCAACTTGCTTTGGAGAAATTTTGAGTTTTGCAGTTTTTCCACGCGTACAAATAATGACGGCTTTGGAATAAATTGGATCGGTTCAATATGAGAAATTGTTTCTAAGGTGGGTGTAATACGTTTTTTACATTTTCATTGTAAAATGTTCTCTTAACTTCAATAATGGTTTTTTATGGGAAAGCTTGTTTGGATTTTTAACGACAAAAACCGGTTTTAAAAATTGGATGAAGACTTCTGAACCACTTCTTGGATTTGAGACCACTCTGCCGTCAAGTATACCTCGCAATCTTAAAACACTCAGATGAAATAATTCTTTTTGGCGTCGAGCAGCAAGTGTAACACGCGAGCCCATGTTACGACCGTTTGTTTCAGCCAGAGGCTCTGGGCGCCTTTTTTATGTCGCAAAACGAGCTGTCGTGTTTTTCGCTGAACATACTCGATCGACACATGTTTTTAGTCCATGACAGCCTTGATTGGCCACTTGCCAAAAAATTTTTTCCTTATGAGATATATTGGAAGAAAGTCGAAAAGTTTACCATTACAGAACACGGACTGTGTTTGAAAAGAAGTAAAATATTCAGGTTTTCTTTTTCCGTATCGCATTCGTGTAGAAAATATACGAGGGTACATGCCGCTTCTTTGACCAGTGTTTTGGGTGGCTACGGAGCCGACGACGGCTCATTACATCCATCGTTGCGTTCCGTTCGTAAACCGCAAAAACCGCGGCTCTTGGCGACAGAAACGCGCCAAGTGTTTTGTGTTGTGTGGAGATTTTTCAGATCATCGTAGGCTCACTTGTTGCGTGTCAGCCACTCTAATACTCATTTGCTGCCTTCTGTTTCCGTTTTATGTCTATTCGATAGTTTTCTGTGAAAATCGGAATCCACGTGAACATTAGTTTGAATGTACTTCAATTTTAATGAAAAACTTGTGCGAAATGTGAAGATATCATTCTTATTTTATTTTCATAGTTTAGCTGGAAAAGATTTTGTTTTTCAGCTGAAGTGAGAAGTCAATAAAGTTCAGAAATGTTCAATAAAGAAATGGTGAACTACGGAAATATTTACAACTTTTGGGATCTATTTTAGACATACCACCGTTTCTGGTACTTTTCAGAATTCTCGATTAAAGTAGTTTTATAAAAGTCTAGTTTTCCTATCTCACAGTACGAAGAGGCCGTCTTCTAATGTGACATGATAAAAAAAGCTTACAAAGCAGTTGTGTTCGGCTGGTCGAGTTGTTGTTACAATAGTGACCGGCCGGCAGGCTCAAAGGGTCATCGACACGTGCAGCGGAGCCATTCTCGCCCACACGACCTACCTGTTGGCACGAGCTCCGGCTCTCTTTTTTTTTCCCAACATTTACGAGGAAGATTACTCAGACTAAAAAAGAACTTTTCATGCTGGAAGGTTAATTTAACTTGAAGGACCTATTGCCATTAATGATTAGATTACATTAATTGAGCACTTTTAATGTCCAGTCATACTCCTTGTTTTTAAATATCGCCATGCGAGGCATGACCTCAAACGTTTAAGAATGAATTTTTGAGTTGAATTTTTCAATGAAAAGGGAAAAAGTTTTTGCTTATTTTAACGTTGGTCAGAGGAAAAAAAATGTTATTTATTATTTTTTTTTTGAACATTTGTTCGATTCAGTAGACATTGATTAGGTTAGAGGAAGGCCGAAGGAGTGGTCTGGAGCAGACGACGTGCAAAAGGTGTTGGCAAGCGGCCAAGCTACCTGTCGGCACGAGCGAGGCGGCTGTCGTCGGCCTCTCCCGGCCACCCCAATCACTTCGAGGCTCACTTTAAACACTTTATCTGCCGAGTGCTCTCATAGGTCTACGGTCGCAATTCCTCACACTTGCACCTACAACAACACGTTGCATCGGCCCCACCTCCAGAGATTCCTTTGTTTCTTTTGCTTCCCTTTTCTCTGAACTCCGAACAGACCTTTACACCGTTCAGAAAATGAGTACTTTCGTTCAGCTTATACCGAATCACCCACGAAATATTCTTGACAAACATGAGATCAGATCGGTTCCGCTTCTCCATTCCCTCTGCACAACACTTACGGTGGGAAATGCGGCCTTTTTTGTTTGATTTCTCGTTGATTTTAGTACTGAAATTCACTTTCCTTTTCTCGTTTCTTATAACTGATTTCTTATGATGCTACTCTACCTTTTACTCGATGATTTTTTTTTCCCTAATTTTTAAGAGAAATAGTAAGGAGTCAAAGTTTCTGAGTGACGAAGCAAAACAGTCTTTGAGTTAAGACTCGATTCCTTTCAAGATTTCATTCAACAATGTTCTGAATTGAGCAAACTAAGTAAAAGAAAAGTTCTTCCGCTTCAAGCGATACATTTTTATTTGAAACGAAGTTGAGCCCTTTTTTTGTTTTATTTGACCTTCAACTCGTTTTCAAAAATGTTCGAGATTTTAAATTTCTGTTTGGAAATGTGACTTGAATTTGAGATTCCGATTTTGAAGTCCTAGCATCGTTGCTTCTGAAAAGAATTTTCATTCTGTGTTCCTTTCTTTTATTATTTTGAAAAAATGTTGAGCTTTCAGTAGAACTTCCGGTTTTCAAATAGTCATCCCTTAAGAACTGCAATTGATGTCACCAAATCTTTCTGATAAGTAGATCGCTTCAACAGGAACGATCATTATATTTGTTGATTCATATATATTCATGAAATTTTCAACTTGAAGGTTTTTCCTCATTTCCTCTTATACTTAACGAATAGTGCTTGATGCAAGAATAAACATTTGAAAAAAAAAACTGAGAAATAAAAATAAGTGATTTGTACTTTTCCGGTTTCAGAGAATAATTCAGTAATTCAATTTTGATTGCCACACCTTTCCTTATTTTGAACATCTTTCAAAAGTTTTTCAGCTCTCTCTTTGAGGCTTTCAAAAACGCCTCTGTCAAAATTTCCAAAACAACTCGGAAAAGTAGAAGCCCCGTATTTCACATCAGGGTGAACATTAAACAGCCAGACGCATGAGACATTCCACGCATATTTCCGATTGCTAGCAACTGTCGCAAGAGTTCGACCATTGTTGGCGGCTCCTTCCCGTTCCTGATTGACAACTGCGATCTCAAAAAAATCCGACAATACTGAATGCAAGAAAATTGAATCAAAAAGAGAAAAAGTAATCTATAAACGAGTTAAATCATTTTGTGATATTTGCAGCTTCCTTATCCTCATATATTCTGACTATTTTCAGTTTTTTTCGTCAACTCTATTATCTAATTTTTTCTTTACTTTTTTTCATTTCACTCATGAAACAAAAAACAGGGTTTTTTTTAGTCGCCTCAAAAAAGTTCGTTTCTCTGTTCATATATTCAATTTTTCAGGTTTTTTCCATTAGTTCAAATAAAGATTAGACACCTCATAAACGAAAAATCACCAGGGATCCAGGCCTTAGTCAAATATTCTTCTAAGATTTGCTTTTTGGAGACATAAAACGTTTATGAAGCTCTATCTAATCCAGTTTAGTTAGGTATCCGCCATATAGCCGCATCGATGCCTGGGTCTGCCAAAAAGTATTCGCTACTAGTTCCCTTTCGCTTATATACCTTTTTTTTAGTTTTTCGTTTAATATACTGCAACCGATACACCATTTTCAGAAAAAAATAAAAGTTGGATAGCGTGAAGAGAGAACACCAAAATGCGAGAGTTTTTGCTCGCCCTGCTGTTGGTCGGAGCGGCGGACGCCGTCGGCCACGGCCTCGTTTCCCCGCAAAGCGACTGTAAAATCCGGTAGATCTGCACCGGTGACCGAGTGAAAACAGTGGACCTAAGGTGCGAAAACGGGGGAATGTGTGTCTTCGACCTCGACATGCCTGACGTCCACTCGTGCATCTGTCTCCTGGGGGTGTTCCACGGCGACCGCTGTCAATTTGCCGGTGAAGCTCCCTCGTTTTCTTCTAGACCAGTTTTCACTGTTTCAGTGGAGCAAACGACGACTGAAGTAACTACGACGACCTCGCCAACGTCTAGAACTGAGACTCCGATACAGGTGGACTACCGTCAAATTCATCAGCAGCAGCCTTCGCAAAACGTTCATCCTCAGAACCAGCCTCAAAACCAAGTGCATCATCAAAACAGCCACACGTCCACTCATCGTAAGCTTTGAATTCACTTGCGGTGTTCAAAAGCTTACAAGTTTTGGGAAGCCAAAAACAACGCTGAAAAAATGCTTGTTCTTCTCGTTCTGAAATAAAGTTATACATCTACAGATTGAATTAATAAAAAGTCAAGATTTTGTATGTAGAGTAACTCAAAAAAGTAATTACTACAATTTGAAAGCCAAAAACAGGTCCTTTCTTTGCCCAAAAAAAAGAGCAGCTTTGATAACTAATCATCATATGACTGAATAATTATTTTAGGGTCTTTTTGTATCAAAAAAACGAAAGTTGATCTAAATTTTGATCTGACTAGTTGTTTTTTTTTATTTATATTTTCTTAGATTATCATCGCGGGCACCGAGTGGACGACGAACGCGAACAAGAAGAAGAACGAAAGAAAGCGTATGAACGGAAGCTGGTAGAGCAAAGACACAAAGAACGTCTGGAGGAGCATCGGAAGCAGGAGGAGAGACGTCGCTCCGACGCCGCTCGGGAAGACGCGCTCCGAGCAGAAACGCATAGAAGACGTCACGAAGAGCACTTGGCTCAGCAACGACGGGATCAAGAACGCCTTGAAGCGGATCGAAGGCGAGCTGAAGAGGCTCGCAGAGCGGAGACTGAAAGACAGGAGGCGGAACGACGTCGGAAGGAGGAAGAGCGGCGACAATCTGAAGAGCAGCGCCGTCGCCTCGAGGACAGCCAGAAGGAAGCCGAAATCGTACCAGAAGTCAGCGTCGAGCAGCGTCAAGAAGCGGAAACGAAGGAGAAGGAAGCGGAGATGGCCAACGAAGACTGGGACTACAAAAACAACGGTCAGCAGAATTCAATTCCGGCTTTTTTTCTGTCTTTACGCGTTTAAAGTTTCTAAAACACTGAAATTCGACTGAATTTCGAAAAAGTGAAACGTTTTAAAATGAAAATCCAGAAATAAGAAATCAAGAATTACGCTCAAAGAGGGATGAAAAAAGGCTTTTGGGGGGCTATCGAGTCTACTTTTAATTCTTGTAATAATTATCATCTTCCGCGGTTAACTGAACAGGAAAAACTTTTTTCCAAGGGAAAACTTTTGAGTATTCGTTTTTGTTAAGTTATGAAGATAAAAAAACTTAAGTTGATGGACTCTCTACCCCATTGAAAATCTCAAAGAACTGGGGTATTTTCAGAAGAAGACGACGATTATCTGAACGTCCCTGAGCTCGAAGAGCATATGGAGCATTCTGAAGACGAACAGGCTTCAGTTCAAGTCCAAACAACGACGGGAACGAGTCAGTATGAACAACTTCCAATAAATTTCGAAAAATCTTTCCCCCCAGCACCAAAGAATTTCAGCGCCCGAGCACCAAGCGGAAGTTGACTGGAAACCAGACTCAAAGAGCGACAGCGACATATTGGCAGGACTGAACTCGGTTCTGGAAAAAGCAGTCGAAGAGACTCTGCAAGAACACCCAGTGTAAGGCGCTACTTCTTTTCGTCAGCCTTTTCCGGATTTCAGAGAAGAAACAGCCGAGGAAAACAATTCGGACGACTACTGGGACCACACTCCGAAAAGAACCGACGAGGACTATGCTCTTGACGCCGAAATCCAGAATATTGGAGCGTCGGAAGTCAGCGAAAAAGCCACTGATCCTCCTCAAGGTATAAAGTTCTCAATTTTGAAGTTTGGGGTGAATAAATTACTGGATATTTCACTAAAACTTTCAATTCAAGTTTTCTTTTACCGCGTTCAGTTCAAAAAAGGACAGAAAATAAAAAAATAACTATAAATAACGAAAAAAGGATTCCGGCAAGCATTTCAATGTGTGACTCAAATCAATGGCAGTTTTCAAAAGAAAGAATTCTGAAAAATTTAGGCCCTTATTCGAGTTTTTCATCCTCTTGCAGCTTTTTCAAAATCAAATTATTTGGTTTCTAAATTTTTGTGCGCCAAAATTTGACCTTTTTTCGAAGGTTTTTGGATCGATAAAATGACAAGGTTTTTGGTTGTACCTACAACAGGTAAAGAAACATTGAATTCTGTTCTTCTTTCAGTAGCTCATTCAGGAAGATAAAACTTGACTTTCAGAAACGGAATATGGAATGGAAGAAGGCCAAGAAGGCTGGATGATGGTCCGAGCCGAGAAAGACACGTCGATGACGTCTTCTTGCAGCAGATGGCTCGTCTTGGCCGTTTTCTTCGGACTCGCCGTCTTCTGAGTCGACGTCTCCCAACTAACACATAATCTTATACACGGGTCGTTCGCGCAATAATAATAAAAATATTTTTTTTTTGAAAGAGAAGAAGTGTGATAAATGTTATTGAAGAAGGAAAATTCTGAAGGCTTTGAAGATTTTCACAGTCATTAAAAAATAAGTAATGGAAAAGTGAAGAGAAGCCTTTCGGAATACCAGTCGAGTTGCTTAAACCACTTGTTATCGCGGACTGCCTTCATTAGTTATGCAATTACTGAACCGGCGGCGACAGGTGAATTATCACCTGTCGGCGGCCTTTCGGGGGCTCAGTCAGCTCTCATGTCAGCCAACGAGTTCGCCATCAGTCGCCACTTCAACCCCGGGTTCGGTCGAAGGTTTGTCGACACACTTTTCACTCCTCAATTCTCTTCCAACCGTCGAATAGGCTCAGCTTGTCTTAGGTTCAGTCTTTCTCTGTTACAGAAGTTTCTTCGTGGGACCAAACGACAAAAACTGTTTAAAAAAAGTTTAATAAAAGTCATGTTTTTCTAAAACAAAAACTGAAGCAATTGAATGATATTATTTCACTAATTCGAAAAACGAAAAGTTATTGAGAAATTATCTTCCATTATTTCATAACCTGTTGATGTGCTTAGTCGATTTAACTATTCAATAGGTAACTCTCAAAGAAGGTACAGGAATTCACAAATTATAAAGTAGCTCATTTAGGTATGGAAAATCAATTTTCCGAAAGTTCAATATCAATATCAATGTTTATTGGTTGTTTTAGTCAGATGGAATCGACTAGGCGGTGGAAAAATTGCTCTTTTGAGCGGCATTAACACCGCTTTTGGAAAAAAAAAATCCTATAACAAAAAAGGATAAAAAAACTCGAAGAAAAAAGGACACTTAAAAAAATCTGATAAATTCTTTCAAAAAAAAAAAACTTTTTTGAACTTTTTTGAGATCACTATTGAGTGCTGATGATAGCACCAAATGTATTTTTGAGAAAAAAAAAGGGTAATAGAGATAAGCGATTGGAAGTTCGCAACGGTTGCGAGAAGATGCCTGGAGTTGTGGCAAAGCGAAATGCTCGAGAACGAACTCGCGTCCACACCGTCAACCAGGTAAATCGAGTTTTGCTCAAACACAAAATATCTGGGTCGTCGGCCCCAGGCATTCCAGTTTTTGAAAGAACATCTCCCGACTCTGAGACAACACACGAAACGCGTCAGCAAGCTCAAAATTCTCAACGCCGCCATCAACTACATCGACGCCCTGCTGCACATCATCGAGGTGAAATATCGAGCTGAGTAGGGAACAGAATGTTCAGAGCACTGATGGCGTGCCTCCGCCCAAAATGCTGGCCAAGTTACGACTTCCATTCGGTCCTCCGACGACAAACGCCTGCGTGGCTGCAGACGCGCCTCTGGTCCATCCGCCAGCGCCTGAGGCGCCGTTGCTACCGTCGTTCTCCATGCAGCCAGTGCCCTACGTGAAAACTCTTTTTGATTACCCGACATACCTGTATCCTCCGCCGCCCACCTGTCCAACCTCCACGTTCGCTGTCAACAGCCAATTCATGATGCCTTATCAATGACTAACTATTTCTTAATTTATGTTTAACGCTGTATGTTTCGAACGTGCAATCAACAAAAGTTTTAATGAACACAAAAAAAACGAATTGTACTTATTTCCTATCCCGATGACAATAAAATGCTTACTTTTTTATTATATTATAGAAATCTATAATATAATCATGGAGTCACATAAAAAAGAGCATAACCTTTTTGTACACTGGTATTTACACATGAGGCGTCGTGAGCAACGTCGCTCCCAAAGCAGCCGAAACGACGTTGGGTTCGTCGGTGACCTGGAGAAAGCCGTCGACTCTGCGACGGACGTGTCGCGCGAACCGGGGCTCGTCTGCAGAGCCGATCAGGACGATGCGACTCACGCCGAGCTGCTGCAGCGACTCCAAGGGAAACATCGAGAAGATGTTCTCTACGATGCCTTCGTGCGCAGCGTCCATCATCTCCAACTCGTCAGGTAAAAATATTTTCTTGGATCTCAACTTAACCTGCAGGTGGTTCGAAGTTGTTGGACGTTCAGAAATATAAACTCCTTTGTGTTCTTGTCCCCTCTCTTGAAAGAAAGTAGGCGTAACCTTCAGAGTTTCGTCTTTGTGCGTTTCTTCTGCAAATGAGCTTTTCGTTTGATTTTTAATGCTTTTTTTGATACTGGACTAGTTAGAATGCCTAGAAATTATTTCTGATCAAATTTATCTACTTTTTTTGTCTCTATAAGAATATAATTGATTGATAGAGTTTTTTTAAAAATTACTTTCCAGACTTGGATGGAAGTTACCTCTTTTGTGAATACGTATAGTCGTTTTGAGAAAAAAAAAGGGTTGTGACAAAAGCTGAGGCTCTGTTTTTTTTTAAAATATGAGTCATGACAGGGAGACCTTCATGCTTTGAAGCTGGTTCGAATAAAAACCGACCGCGATTAAGTTTCCCGATGAGGTCTCCAAGGAGCGAAAGGGAAAATGACGGGGCAACTTGCCAATCTTCGACGAGCATCTAAAAATCATGAACAGACAGTTAAGGCTATCAGTCACAAAAAAGTTTACACAATAAAGAATCTCTCTCAAAAGTATTCGTGTTCTGAAACTTGATGGACCAAGTTGGTGTACAGAGTTGACTTCACCTTGAGAAAAGACTCTATTGCGTTGCCACCGTTCATCGAGCGCGCCGCCAGAAGCCGCTTCCTGTCGACGAAAGGCAGGTTGACGACGCATGGCGGAAGTCGGTTCAAGTCCGGCGAATTCTCCTCCACTGCCGTGCAAAGCTGCGCCGATGTTCCTAACACCAGATCTGCAAAATTATTTTCTGATTTTTCAACAATGTAACATGAATAAGATAATAAATGTTACATGATATCGGAATTTCAAGTAATTTACTGTTTTGATGAAAAGCTTGTCGTCATAATCTGAAAAAGGGCCTTGAAAACTCACAAGCGGTCTTCGAGTGAAAACGGAGGGACGCGACGGAAGCCTGCAGATCTCCGGAAGGAACGTGCACAGTGGCGCCCTTGAGCTTCTTGACCTGAGCCTCGCCGACCACGCCGTCCTTCGGCTCGATACGCGGAAGCCGAAGATGCTCAGGAAGAAGACTCACCTGAATCTCGAATGAGCAGAGAACTCGAAGGCTGGCCCTCACGACGTCAGACTGCCAACTGTCTTCTTGGCAGAATGCCCAGCTCTGCGCGTTCTGCCGTCCCATCACAACGTCATCTCTATGACAGAGCACGTTTGCGAATAAATCCATAATAGTTCCACAGCGATCAAAACGCTTCAAACAAAAGTGGCCTTGTTAGACTTCTTTTGAAAACCTTCAGGTTCTCCGGATCTTTCTGTGCAAGGTACACGAGAGTAGCCATGCCGTACCCTGGATGAACCTCACACGAATCACACCTTCAACTAATGAAAAGTTTGCTGTTTCAAGTTATGAGTCACCTTGGAAGAGTTTTTAGGAAAATTTTATCTTCATAATCGTACATCCAATTGTAAAGTGGCGAGGAAATGAACGTTTCTAAAAACGGGAAGACTAAAAGATTGAAAGAAAAACGCAGAAAAAGCCTCTGGCGTAGCCGTCTCGGAGAGACTCGGCCTTCCAAAGAACAACTCCGTGCATCTGACCACATATCCAGACGTCGTCGATAGGCAGATGCACTTCTTCGCACGTCTTCTGCAATCCCTCGTCAACTAACTTTTTTTCCTTTGATAAATTGCGAGAAAGATACGGGACCCCTTATCGGAATTGTTTGCAGAGTCACTTCGGCGCGTCATACTTTTCTTGGAAAAGCGATATACTTCGATCGGAATCATTCTTTGAGATTTCCAATGAAAAGTGACAGAAAGTGTTTCGAAAGAAAGATAAACTAACGTGGATGACGGCGAGAGCCGTCTGAAGCACGTGGACAGCGTCCTGCGTCGCGCCGCAGTCTTTTTCGTAGCTCTGGGCGAAATTGCAAAGAATTCTAAAACTTCTTGATTTTCCTTTCACTTGGGCATTTCAGATTGGTTTTAGAAATAGCTCACACGACGCCTTGTCTAGCGCAGCACTTGACGGAACTCGTGCCGATGTCGATTCCCAGATGCACTTTGTTTTTATTTTCGACCTGCGGAGTCATTCGCGGCTAGCTAAAATTACTTACTGGTCATACGAGAATACAACAATAAATTGGACGGAGAACAAGAAAAAAAAAGAAGAAAACTTTTTTGCACGTTTTCCTTTTCGATCGACCATCCCGCTAATCAGGAAACTTTTCAACTTTATTCAATCAATGAAAAGAGTTCATGAAATTGTTGAACGGATTTCTGAGCCCTGCTCTGCCTCTCTTTTTTGCAAATCGAGCCTGGACCTCTCTACCGGGCTAATCGATTCCAACTGATAACGAAGGCCCACGCCTCAAATTGTATGACAAATTGCGTGGCGCCGCCTCCATCCACGAGCACCGATTCTAAGAACCACTCGTATCACTCTATAAAGCGCCGCAGTCATCGTCCTGATAACACATACATTCCCTTTGCCATTCCATTCACATTTCCACTCATCCTGACCAGTTTGGAGTCTCTAAACCCCTTTTTTGTTGTTACTTCACACTCAAAGGATGGATTTCGATGGAAGTCAGAAATCTACTTCTTCAGGGACATGGAAGACGAAATCGCAGCTCTGGTGGTGGACAATGGATCCGGCATGTGCAAGGCCGGATTTGCCGGAGACGACGCTCCTCGCGCCGTTTTCCCCTCGATCGTAGGTCGGCCTCGTCATCAGGGCGTCATGGTCGGCATGGGACAGAAGGACTCTTATGTTGGAGACGAAGCTCAGTCCAAACGAGGTGAGACCCACGGATATAGAAACCAAGTGACCGTGATTTTCAGGTATCCTCACTCTCAAGTACCCCATCGAGCATGGTATTGTGACCAACTGGGACGACATGGAGAAGATTTGGCACCACACTTTCTACAATGAGCTCAGAATCGCTCCTGAAGAACATCCAGTACTCCTTACCGAAGCTCCGCTTAACCCGAAGAGCAATCGCGAAAAAATGACGCAGGTAATTTCATAAATTTCATTATGAGAAAACTGATTTGAAAAACTCAAAGAGCCTGTTTTATTTAACTATTGAGAAAGCTTTTTCCAATCTCAAACTGACTTGTCGCAGATTATGTTCGAAACGTTCAACACTCCCGCCATGTACGTCAACATCCAAGCCGTCCTGTCCCTCTACGCTTCTGGAAGGACGACCGGAATCGTCCTCGACACCGGAGACGGCGTCACCCACACCGTTCCCATCTACGAGGTCATCTCTTTTTCGAAAAACTTTTTTCAAATGTGACAAAAACGAAGACGAATGTCTGTTTCAAGGGATACGCTCTGCCGCACGCCATCCAGCGCTTGGACTTGGCCGGCCGCGACCTGACCGACTACATGATGAAGATTCTGACTGAACGCGGCTACACCTTCACTACCACCGGTACTGTTTCCACCTTCCTTGCCATGGGCTGTCGTTATCAAGTTCGTAGTGATAACGCGAAACACGCTACAAGTCAAACAATGCTGCACAACCGATAAAAATACGGGCGAATTCGGTCTCTCTCTCTCTGCTTTTTAAGAGAAGTCTACGTAGATACAGCATGTGAAAATAGATGTAATTTGACACCGTCAATGATTCAACAGAATTAGATATTATTTTTACCCTAAGAGTAAAGAACCAATTTGAAAAAAGTTCCTATTCAAAAATTTTCAGCAAAAAACCTCATGACGGGGTAAAATAAAAATGTTTCAATGTACACGACTTGAATTGTGAGCCAATCAGAAACCTTCCAGCTGAACGAGAAATCGTGCGCGACATCAAGGAAAAGCTTTGCTACGTCGCCCTCGACTTCGAGCAGGAGCTGACGACGGCGGCGGCGTCGTCGTCGCTCGAGAAGTCCTACGAGCTTCCCGACGGCCAGGTCATCACCATCGGCAATGAGCGCTTCCGCTGCCCCGAGGTGCTCTTCCAGCCTGCCTTCATCGGTCTCGAAGGCGCCGGAATCCATGAGACCACCTATCAGTCGATCATGAAGTGCGACGTCGACATCAGAAAGGTATCCTAGTTTTTCAGACTTTTCGAAGACTTTTCTTCTGCAGGACTTGTACGCCAACACGGTTCTTTCCGGAGGTACCTCCATGTTCCCTGGCATCGCCGACAGAATGCAGAAGGAGATCCAACACTTGGCCCCGAGGTTCGCTTCTTTTTTTTCAAAGCGTGTGTGAAAGATGAAACACAGATGTTCTAAAGCTGCTTCTCAATTTCAAAAAAAAAAAACATTACTAACGAACTTCAAATGTCAAAAAATCTTTCGACTAACGGCCGGTGACCCTCGAAAGGCATCAGGCGCAGAAGCAAACAGAACGATAGAACAGTTGAAAACAGCTGACTTTCAGCACGATGAAGATCAAGATTATTGCACCGCCGGAGCGCAAGTACTCCGTTTGGATCGGAGGTTCAATTTTGGCCTCGCTGTCCACCTTCCAGCAGATGTGGATCTCCAAGCAGGAATACGACGAGTCCGGTCCATCTATCGTTCATCGCAAGTGCTTCTAAGCCACACCCTCCTAATTTTCTATGTACAATCGCTTTCTTCCTTCGTTACCAATGCCGGAATTCAAACCGTTGCGAGATAATAAAACGCGCCATAACCTATGAAAGCGTTTATCTTTCCATTATTAAAGCAATCTCTTATCTTCTCATGTAATTCACGGCAAGCTCGCGAAGAGAACAGACACAAACGGCAGGAGTAGCGCTGTGACGCAGAAATGACGTCTCGTAAATCAGAGACAGGAAACGTTTAAATCAATAGTAAAATATAGAAAATCTATCGTGAGAAATGGGAAAAAGTAACGGAAAACAGATTGTTGGAGAGGTTTCTGTCAGACAAAGTTGATCGATGAACCGTACAAGGGAAACCATGTTTTTCGACCTGCCAAGTTCTCGTTGACTTCGCACATCATGACTTTGAAGAAAATCAAATATGGTCAAACTTTCAAATTTGAAGCTTCCCTAAATGTTTTCTGATTCTAAATACTCCCACTCTTCATTTCAAGAAAAAATGCTTTAAAAAAAGAAAAACGATGTTAACAAGGAACCCTGGCTCTTAAATCCACTTGCTTCAAAAGAGAAGAACTCCGCCGGAAATTAAGTCTTCAAATTGAATTCATTCGTATCGACTTGGTCTATAAAGCAACAAAAAGCTCTGAGAAAAAAAGATTCATGAACAATGACAACTTCAACAATTTAGGTAAGAGTTTCAATAAGTTAGATAAATCAGAGAGTTTACTCTTCGTTGTCAGGATTCAAGGAATTTTGTCTCTCTTCCACTTCCATTCTGACGTCAACCGGCTCGGCTGGTTTATTTTCCCTTTTGCGAACTTTCTCCATGAGCATCGAGATGTGGTCCACCGTTCTGTCCACTTTGCCTTGAAACTGAAAACGCCAAGTCTCGGATTTCGGCAATTACCAACTTCTGTTACTAGCGTTCAAAATTGTGCACAGACCGAAAGACCGTAGTTGGTGAGTCTTTTTTTTTTACAACGTTCAGGTGCGCATGAGGAGCTATTCAACTTTTCTCATTCAAGGAGTTCCGTAATAACTTTCTCACAATCAAGGGAAGACCTTTTTTTTTAGCTGCTCTAACAAAAATGGGGGTGTACCCCGCAGTGAACCCCGAAAAAAGTGAGCTTTTCGTTGATTTTTGCGCTGAACCCCGCGTTGGACCTGAATGGGGTGAACCCCTGGGGCAACCGGTCAAAAATGAAAAGTTCTTTTTGAGCTACCGAAACGACCTAGGATGAAACGGTAGAAAATGGTGATATTGGGAAACAAACCACTTCGAAATCGTGTACGGAAATAGTACCTTAATTGACATTTAAAGCTAAACGGGGTGCACCCCTGGTTACACTGCGGGGTGAAACGAGAGTTGGACGCGGGGTGCACCGCAACTTTTGTTAGAGTGTTTAAGTTTCGGTGTGTGAATTTTTTGACGAGTCTTTGATGATAGCATTTTTCGACTCATCAATAACTTTAATTCTAGAAGATCCCAAAGCAAGAAAAAAAAACAACAAAAAATCCTCTGGAAAAATTTATGCACAGGACGTGGAAAGTTCCTTTTTTTTAATAATTTCTTTCTAAAACTGATTTATCTGGGTAAATCAAGTTTTTGTCAATTACATTCATAAAAATCATACCGAGTATAAATTTTCTAAACCTAAAGAACACATCTACATTCGAGTTTATTTAAAAGTTCCCTTTTTTAAGCTTTTTGGCTTTCTCTCTTTCAAATAATTGCTTTCTTTTATATAGCTTTCGCTGCTAACTATTTAATGTTGAACTGAGTCATCTAAAAAAAATCATCTAATTTCATGAATAAACACTATTTGGAAGGTGGCCGACGTACCTCAGCGGTGGCTTCGATGTAGTCGGTGACTTGAGAGAGAAGGTTGGAGAACTGGTCGGCCGATTTGTCGCCGGAAAATCCCGGTGCCTGGCCCAAGGCGGCCGCCTGCTGCTGCTGCTCTTTCGCCATTTCTCCCATCATCTTCGACATCTTCTCCTCATGCTTCCGAGCCTCCAACATCAGAGTCTAAAGATGATCAATTTTCAAATACATATTATCATAAATCTAAGCGTTTCAAAAATAAATTATCTAGAAAAGCGCCGAAAGAACATTCCATTTTCCCTTTGGCAGATTATTCATCGACCCAACAGGCTTTACTAATATTTAAGAACCGTCTTTGCAGAAAATGTAAGAAAAAAAACTCGTGATCGAGACATTTTTTTACTTTTGCAATCAGCTGTGAGCGGTATCAGGCTCTAAAACGGTCCAAAACGTTTCGAAGAAACAAAAAAGCCCCACACTGCGCAGAATGAAAAAAAAGTAGTGCCTAAATTGGCTTGGGACCTACAGGAATTGGTTTCGCTTTTCTTTTTGAAATAGGACTGTAAGTGTGGAAAACTGACGAGATTAGCCTCAATGTCATCTACAATTGTTAAGAAGTTGTTGTAAGAGTTCAAATATTCTTCAGGATCTGGCTCCTCTTTCTCTTCTTCGGTGGCTTGCAAGTAGTCGGCCGCCTTCTTGTTGACATCCTGAACATGATGGAGCGTCAAATTCTTTCTGCCCAACGACTGACTAGAATAGACTTTCGAAGTTCTCGCATAATTAGATGCCGCGACAACTGGAACGGGTCCTGCACGAGTCGGGAGTACTGCTCGAACTGGTTGCTGCCCGAAGTCTGCCCTGTCTGAACATCTCCACTAGCTCTCTCCTGGCATTTGCCGGACCTGCTGTCCGATTTGAGGCGTCGACGGCGTCACTGAGGGAGGCTGGACCGACATGACGACCGCGGGAGTCGCAGGGGCTACAGACATCGGCTGCTGACCCAGCACTGATGCCGGCGTTGCTGGAGGAACTGACATCGGCTGAGTTTGGTTTTTATTCTCCAGAGAAACTTCTCACATATTAATCCGACTATTGATGAATTTCAAAAAACAATTTATTTCGAATTTCTTGGTTTATTCTTCGATAATGTTGGTACTTAAATGCAAAATGAACAATAGAAATTCTTTTTTTCCCAAAAATCTAGGAATACTGTGGAACTTTCAAATTTTTACGACAAAATTGATGAAATTTTCGATGTTTCTGTGCAAAATCACTTCATTTTTATTGTACTCTAAAATTGGAACATTTGTGCTGCCTAAAATATATTCGTCTGACATTTTCGCTTCTTCTGCATGCTCTTGATACCTGGAAGTTTTGCTGCGAGGCTGGGTTGAGTGATTGAGGATTGAGAGGCGTTTGAGGTTGCACTGACATGGGCTGAAAGAAATGGCTTCCTGTAAGACATATCGAAAAGTTGACGGAACCTGGACATTCTGTTGAGACGCGGGATTGTTGGAAAGTGGGTTGAGTGGAGTATTTGGCTGGACTGACATCGGACCAGACGGCTGGACAGACATCGGACCCGAGCCCTGGACAGACATCGGACCCGAGGCCTGGACAGACATTGGACCCGAGGCCTGGACAGACATCGGACCCGAGGCCTGGACTGACATCGGACCTGACGGCTGGACAGACATCGGACCACCAGGCGGAGCAGACATAGGGCCCGCCGTGACGGAAGGAACGGATTGCGGTCCTCCAACCATTTGATGGGAGCCGGGGGCGTTGATCTGCAGAATTTGCTGAGAGCTGGAGACAATTCGAGGATCTACCATAGGACTTCGCGGCTGACCCGCGTTCGACAGACTCTGCACTTGCATATGCTGAGCCGGCGAGGGTATTCCGGTCGACTGCGGTTGCTGAACCGCAAAACTTTCAACTCTAGGTCGTTCCGTCGAAACCTGCGACTGTCCGCTCATTTGTGGGAACCGCTGAGACATTTGAAGTTGTTGTTGAGGGGTCATTTGTGCGTAGACCATCTTAACTTAATCATTCGATTACAAAAGTTGAGTATTCATTCTTTTTTTTTATTTTATACAAAAATTGTTTATTTCACAAAATCTCTTCGTTTGGAATTGAAAAACTTATTAACACAATTGAAAACATTTTGACAGCAAAAAAGAAAAAATAATTCAATATACCCAAAATAAGCGGCGTGGGACTCTTGACTAGGGTGTGGTCTCCCCTAAACATCGAGTGGCGAATTGAGACTTTGTGGGCTGATAGGCCTAGGCTAGAGCTTATCTCGGAATCAAAGATAAAACTTTGCTGAACCCATCAGGCGACGGAGGGGAAGCTCGTCTAAAATTTTTAAGAGCATTTAACCCTGCGCTCGAAGCCCAAGCGACGTAGTGTAGTGGTAGTTGAGCACTCTCTTCAGTGTGACCATGGTTCGAATCCATTTGGCGAAATCGATTTTTGCTCGATGTTCCGGGGAGACCATACCCTGTGAAAGAGATAGAGAAGAGCTATCTACACCCAAGCCGTTTAAGTTTAAAACCAACATCCAAAAATCAACAAAAAATTTAAAAAAAAGGATTCAAGGATCAATCGGGGTATGCACTTCGCCAGTCAATAAGGCGAATCGAGAAGGTACCATAATGTGTCCACAACGGTGCCTCTCAAAATGGATCTTGAGGACCCCATAATGTGTCCATCGTGAGACCGCCGGCATACCTTTCAGCTATCTCTGAGCCATCTCGGAGGTACTTTAGAGTCCCTCTCAAGCCCGTCTCATTTTGCTCAAAATCCTCAGAGGTATCCTCGAGGTACCATCGAGAGACTTCAGAGCCTGCGATATACCTCAGAGGGTCTCGCGATACCCTTTCTCGATTCGCCTATGTATCGGAGTTCACTTCGGCAGCATACTTCCAACGCTTTGTCAGCACTCTCAAATCTAGAGGGCATTGGGATAGTATCGGAGTGCAAACAAATGGTATAGAAAGAGCAGAAAGTTAGCCTCTGAATGTAATTTGTTGATTGACCGCGTGCAAATTCCGACTGAATTTGAAAGTGCACTCCGTTAGCCATTATCGTGAATACGCCGATATACCAGTGTTATTTTAGCAGGAAGTTTATATTTTTCTGCGAACTCGAATTACTCCTGAATTTCTAAATAAAAATTTCTGATATTCTAATAGACCTGGGCAAACTTTTGTTTGTGCAAACGGATTTTCGAGTTTTTCAAATGGCAATTCAAAAAACTTTCCAATTTTCCTACAAAAATGAGGTTTACTGTAAAAATAGAATGATATGTGAGTTAGAGAGACGCCATTATAGATAGCACTCCCAAAAGTCTCCTCTTGGCGCATTCCGCGTGCGTGCGCGCGCCAATTCAAATTTCGTCTCTTGGACTAGATTTACAGGCTTCCAGTATATGGTTCTTTTTGTATAATTTTTCTTACTTATTCATTTCCAGTTTTCTTTTATTTAATATTGACTCATTTAGGGAATCTAACTTTATTTAAGAAAGTTTTTTCTTGTTTTAGCGCAAATTCAAATTTTCGCCTTCACTCACTTGCACAGGCAAATGGGGAAGGTACCATAATGTGCCCACAAATATACCTCTTAAAATGAATCTTGAATATTCCATAACGTGTCCATCATGAGACGTCGAGCATAAATTTTAGCTCTAGCTGCCCAGGGAATGGTCTCTGGTCGTAGTTGGATTTCAGAATGAGACACAGTTCACTAGATGAAGTTTTTTTCATGCTGTTTCCAAATCTGTTCTCAAAAAAATGCCGCGCAGGTCCGTGAAAAAAAGTTTTTGGAAACGTTTTTTTGAGCGGAGATACGATTTTTTTCAAAGCTCCTCGCATGATAAGGAAATGTGCTGCTGAAAATTCATTTTTTTCGTTTCTCATGAGCGAATGGAGAACAACGTGTACAGCTCATACAAATTTCAAAGGAAGTCTGAAAAAAAGAATGAATAAAAAAATTAGAAAACCGAAGTGACTAAAAAAATAATAATAATAAAAAAACCTGGGAAGCATTTCCAGGCTACTCGGTAGCAATCAAAAAAATTTCAGGTACTCTGCCCGTATATCCAGTTATCATAGATATGATACCCGGGTAAAATTAATTGGAAGTTTTTTTAATGCAAGAAAAATTATACAAAAAGAACCATATACTGGAAGCCTGTAAATCTAGTTCAAGAGACAAAATTTGAATTGGCGCGCGCACGCACGCGGAATGCGCTAAGAGGAGACTTTTGGGAGTGCTATCTATAATGGCGTCTGAGTTAGAGTAGCTGGAAGCGAGATCAACGTGTTAAAAATCCAGCTTTGAATTTGAAAAAAAAAACCTGCTGGTGCATCTGCTGCCTATTGATCATCATCTGTTGTTGCTGTTGGTATATCATCTTTATTTTTGGTTTGTTTTCAGAATATTAATGGTTTCTGATACCTGCTGGTGCTGCTGCTGATTATGAGGCTGGTTCCCCTGTCCCTGGTTCGAACCCGACATTATCTCAAAAAAACAATCGATGTGACAAGCAGCACCGTCGCAAACTTCTATCCTATATTGATTACATCACAAGAAAATAAATACATTGCTCTGACTTCCGTCGCGCGCGAAAGGAAGAGGACTTTCATAAATATATAATAACGTAGTTTACAACATTTTGTACAACGACGAAAAAAATCATAAAAAAAGAATATTTATTACACTATTTAGCACCAGTCATTAGAATCACTCTGAAAAGAACAGAATCTTACTTCTTTTTTTCTGTTTCTAGATAGCTTTTTTTTCTTTTGAATACATGACATCTGAAGTCTCATTAAGGAACTTGATTGAACGTGAAATATTTTTTTCTCTTTGCAAGCTGAACAAGTTCTTAGCTAAAATTGGAGAGAGCGAATACGCAAAATGTAATTGTAATTAAGAGCTTTCACAGATTTGGTTTGATGAACCATCATGTTAAAACAGTTTGAACGAAGCTGCATAACAGTAGGAAAGAAGATTCCGTTCAAGACCCATACATACTTCAAAATTTGATCTTTTTCTTTTTCTTTGTATTCTCGGACAATCCAATGTATTCTTCTTGATCTAAGTTCAAAGTGGTTGACAAAGTAGATTTCGAAAAAGTTCACGAAGAAAGATATTGAGCGAAAAAAAGGCATTTCCTAGACAATTCTACATCGAAATGGTTCATCCGAACCAGTGGTTCCACTGGCAATCTTCGGTCCACGGAAGCCGGCAAAGGAAGCACCAGTCGAGGCTGCAGGAGGGACAATGAATGTGGGCACATCCGCCGTTGCGCTCGGTCGGCGCCGCGCACTTGGGACATTTCCTGAGAGACGCCATTAGCTTTGGGCGAAAATGAGGTCTCACTTGGTCGTCGTCTCGATCGTCTCCTTCGTCTCGTCGTCCATCTCCTGGCACGTACAGTCCTTTGATTTGCATCGCCTTCAAATTTTCTTCTTTTCAAACAAAACTTGCCAAATGGATAGGGGTGTTGGTAAACGGGCCAGCAAATAAGAAAGGATTAAGAAAAATAAAGCCGGTTAGTTTTCCGTAAAGGTTTTTTTTCTAATGCCTTCTTTCTAACTTTTTCTTTGCGTTTCTCGAAACCAGCTATTTTTTTATTTATTATTTGTAAAAAGTCAAATGCTCGGAAAAACAAAAAAATTCTGAGAAATTATCTGACTCTGCCATTGGTGAAAACCAGCTTACCTGTTTTTGTGCAAAAGGAAATTGATTTCAAATGCTTATAACTCACATACAGAAGGATAAATGGCACTCCGGACACTGTGTCAAGTTGTCTTCGTTCTCAGGCTCCCAAAAGAAATAAGCCCCGCATTTGGCAGAAGGACAGCACACTCCTGTATTTCAATTGTCAGAAAACATCAAATCCATCATAAAACCATTTTGATTGTTCATGTTTATACGGTCTTCAAGAACTTGACGGAATCTGCGATTTTTTTCTTCGATATTAGGCGGCAAATACGATTTTCAAAAAAAAACTTTCTGCGTATCGCACTTTAAAAATTGAAGATCCCAAACAAATGTTTTCAGACTCTTCAGAGGCCGTATGCAATATAGTGAAAAATGGTTTTCCGCCATTTGCCTGAAATTTTTCAATGGCTACAATCAGTCTTTTATAGACTGAAATTGTTTCACCTCTCTCAGAATATTCTTATATAGTCTTATTTTATCAGATAAAGTCAAAATCAATGATATCCTAGCGAGTTTAAGGCCTTTTCAATTTTCAGGAAAATGTCGGAAAATCATTTTCCAGCTTATTTTTTACGGCCTCAGAACGTATTTCATCTTTTTTTACATGCTGTTCGTGAGAATCGAAATGGTTAAGATTTGTAAGGACACTATAAAGTTCGGAAAATTTATTAGACATCGAAGAGGACCAAACCTTCGTCGTCGATGGTGACAAGGCGTTCGGTTGCTTTCTGTTGGTACTTCTGATAAACCTCTTTTCCCGCCACGTAGAAATGATGAACGTCTTTCACATACCCTAGAGGTTTTTATGAGAAACGAAAGCCATGGAAACCAACTGTTGCAGGCGGTGAAAGGACACTGGATGGTAAAGCCCAACGGTGGCCGCAACTCGAAACGATTCTCGGACAAGCAACTTACAACGTACTCCTTCAGAGCGAGACAAAAAATGGTCAAATAAACCATCAGAAACGAATCGAGAAACCTTAAAACAGTCTGGACACGTCGGGTGGCTGCAGCCCAAATCAAAGACAAAATGAGAGTTTTCGCCACAAATGCAGCAGTCCAAAATGTTCCAGTTAGTGCGAATGTGTGCCAAAGGCGCGCAAATCTCAAAAATAGACATGGAAATGAATAAAAAGCGCTGGAATTTACCTCATTGCATTTGATGCATTTGAACTTGAACACTGCAAAAGAGCTTTCGGAATTGCAATTCTCACACGAAACCATAATACGTTTACTAAACATATTCCTTCATATTTTCAAGAAGAAATCAGAAAATAACAACCGTAGTAACAAAGTAAACGTGATTGAACTTATCAAGTGTTTATTTAGTTCTAATCGTTGATTCACTTGAAAAATCATATATGGCGAAGACGTTTACAATGCACTCTTAAATGTTCCACCAGTTTAATGAAAAAAAAAATTCACGCTTCGGGAAAGTACCTTCTACCTTTTCAGAACGTCGTTCCAGCAGGACGGTTCTGATTTCACAACGACGGAGGAGGATTCACACTTTTCGCAGTAAACCCGCAACTTGCCTCGAGCGATTTGCGAACAGTCTTTGCAATAAACGTAAAAAGATCCTATTTGCGGGTTTTCCATCGCAGTTATCTTTTGGATACTGGTAGATGGAGTTTGGGGGACTGAAGTCGGCGGCAATCGCAGAACTGTCAATTGCCTGTAAATGAGAAATATGCGCCTCAAAAAACTTTCTGCAAAGTTACGTTGTCGGACCAAGAAACAAGTCTTTGAGAATTGTATCGTCGCCAATTTTATGTCCGCAGAAAATAATATTCATCTCGAGAAGTGGGATATCAGTCATCACCACGAGCTTTTCTTTTACTTGAGATATTTTTTCATCATTATCTACCTGGAAAATCAAACTGATCACCGAATCATGAGAAAACAACAAACCTTGACGTCAAAAAACTTTCGAGAACCCGTTCGTCGATCGAGCACTGCGACTGGTACGAATATAGGCTCTGCCATCTCTGAAGAAACAACTTTTGGCTGGGATCTATAGAATCACCAAAAATCCAGATATAAAGTTAGCATGAAACCAAAACTGATTTCATGATATTTCGAAATAATAACAAAGATAAACAGGAATTTTGTGAGGCGCCGTTTTAAAAATTCACACAGGAGAAAAGGCAAGTGCGCTCGATTGAATTTTTCAAGAGGCCAGTTAGGGCTCTAATGCACCAATTCAAGTATTTTCTATTTTCTCTATTTCACTCTTTCTACGTAACCATGACGATTTTTCCTTTCAGTTTGGCGTCATATAAATTCCTCATTTCAAGTAGTTCTGTTTCAAGTCCTCATCTTGATAATTTACAGCCAATCTAAATTTGGTTGAATTTAGCCGTGATCTTGCGAAATACCGGGAAAATAGACACATTCAGAATCATGGTGGAGATCGTGGAAGAAACTAGCGACGCTGAAAACAGTGGGCCGTCAACATCGAGAGCTCGAAACGGGAGTGGTGCCAGACAGAACCAAGCTCAGTTTGTCACTATATCGGTAAGCTTTTTTTCGAATTGAAACTCATAAGAAGGCTTTATGCAAAAAAGTAGTGAACTAGTATTTTGGAACTGCCGAAATTTTTTCTCTAATGGCGTGTTCATCGGAGAAACGAAACATGCTTTCAAACGAAAAATCGTGTTCGTCGGCGCGCCAAAGTTGCTCCAAAACAGTACTAATTTTTGTTTTGGAGCAGTTTTTTTGCGATTTAAAGCAATTTTAGTTTTGTCCGATGAACACGCCATAAATGTTCCACTGTGTTTAAAAAGCTCTTACAATTTTTAAATTGAAGAGGAGTGTGTTTTGATTATTAGAATGCAATTTGGAGCAATTCACTGATTCAAAGTTAATTGTTTTTCACTCTTCTGCATACGGCTCAATTTTTAGTGTAGATGGAAAATTCGGCTCATGTTTTTTTCAGCAATTTGTTTCTACTCATACACTGGTGTGTGGCATGTTCGCCGCTCGTGTTCTGACGGTTTTCTTCTCCTTTTCATACTTTCTACCCTTCTTATCCATTGTTTCTCCAGCTTCTGCGTACCACAAAGCTTTTGCAGCCGGTGAAAATTTTCTTTTATTCACGTTGAATTAGTATATTCAGCTGCGGCAACGTTCGCCCTGAGACTTCATCAACGGCTTAACGGATTCTCGTTCTCTCGGGAGTTCCTCATGAGCTTGGTGGTCGAAGACTCTTTCCACTATCTCATCTACTCCGTCGTCTTCTTGATGGCATCTCCTATGTCGATGGCTCTTCTGCCAGTCTCTCTTTATGCGTCTCTTCAAGCTGCCAGTTTTCTAGTTGGTTTTTTATTCCTAAGATTTGACTCGAGTTGTTCTTTTATAACCTTCCACTAATCATATTCGGGAACTTGCAGGTGAAAGTGATGAAAGAAACTGGCAATGGACACTCGGGAATCGTTCTTCGCTTGGAGCAGTTTGTGCAGACTCAAACTCAGAACTGCCTCGGCATCATTGCATGTGCCGAAATTTTCCTAGTTCCCCTCCTCGTGTCTATGATCTTGACGTGAACGGTTTTTTTTTTCAAATCGGACTACTTTCTTTCAGCGGAAAAGCCTCTCTTCTTCTTCCTTTCGTCTACTATCGTTTCTTGACTTTGCGTTACGCTTCAAGGAGAAACCCTAGTACAAGGTCAGTAATTCTTCCTTTTTTTTTGCACAAGAAATACATAATTTCACAATTTTTCGACTTTTTTTCCTCATGAAGTTTGTGCTCAATGGCTAACCTTTTAGACAAGCTTTTTCTCAAATGCGAGCGTCATTGGACCAAGTCGCCGGAGCTCCCGCATGTCCACAACCAGTTCGACTTCTCATTCAAAAGTCGGTGGCATTTATAGGTCGTCTCGCTCCACCAGTTATGTAGAAACAGTAATCATAATTAATTTTATTCATTTTTTTTTCTTGTTTAATCGAAGAGTCTGCTGATAATTTTTTTAATAATATAAATTTTTTTCACGGATTTTTTTCTTCAGCTTTAAAAAAACAAGTAAAAAAATTTTTGAGCCAAAGCTGCTTATGGGACGCCCTGTCATTCCAAGCAGCGACCCGACCCGCTGAGCAGAAAAATTCAAATAGGCTGAAATAAAGAATAATTGGAAAAAAACAAATCTTTAGATAATTAAAAAAGTCGATTAGTGGAAAAAATAAAAGTTTTTACATAAAATCGAGTAACTAGAACGAAGTATTTCAGCAATGTAATCGCTGCGGTCGCCCAGGGAAGCCCCTATCTGATCAGCAGCTTCGGTTGGAGCCGTTATCAGAAAACCCAACCTTGAACATCAAGAACTTTCACAAATCGAGTGTCCTGTAAACTCCAATACATTTTCGAGAGAAAATCAACTGAACTTTGAATGCCAACTAACTAAATCCGCCCTTGCTGAGACGGTACCTTTTTGCGTCGATGTTTTACCGCGAGGGACGATTTTGTTCTTTTTTGATTTAAAGGATAAAAAAGAAGCCAAAAAATGCAGGCTTATTTAAGGGCCATCGTCACCAGTACATAAAACATTGACGCGAAAGATATTGTAGCCTTGGGGGTGGAATTAGTTGCTTGACATTCGAAATCTGAACAGACTATAGTAGGCTACTCGAACTTTTTGAAAAAAAAAAAATTATTTTATAGACTTTGCAATCTCATGGAAAAATATGCATTTATAGCCAATCAAATATAAGCTTTTCAATTTTTTCAAACTTTCCGAGTTTTTCAGATCCATAAGTGATCGTTTAGAAAAAACCTTTTCTTTTTGATTTTGAAAAAATTCGAAAGCCGATAGTCTTTGAGGCGATGTTTTGCCTTGTGTACATGAATGAACGGACCCGAACCGTCGGTGGGAATTTGCGTATCGATTATTATGCAAGAGGGAAGGGAGCATGCTGGTCGACGAGACGCAGTGACTGTTTGCTCATGAGTCAGAGCCCGCCCTTGCGCGAAACAACGCTTCTTCTTCTCGGCGCCGCGGCCACCCTGCTGTACGAGTCCTTCCAGGGAATTTTGTCATCATGGCGATTCCCAATCAGCTTCTGATTTGTTCCGCCATCAAAGTGCTCATCGTAGTGAGTGTTCCGTTCTCTTGATATGCATAACTTACTGTAACTGCGAGGCAGGATCGACTGGCAGGAAAGAATTCAATTAGTTCTTTGACAAACCTCGTTCGTAATATTTTCTCACAGTTTTAAATTTGTCATTTTGATCTTTTTTTTTGTTTTGACATTCGCCATTCGATTTCATCGGGAAAAGTACGGTTATCGATTTCAAGCCGAATGGGATGAAAAATATCTGAGTCAGCCAGTTCTTTCTTATCATCTTTCGAAATCTGAGACCGTAGTCGAAAAAGCAGTGCATGCGTTTACTATGGTTTAACCAAAAATGGTAGTGGCTCAAACTAACTCTTCCGAAGTCAGTATAAGTTTATTCATAAACAGAACTCTATAGTCTTACATACGGGGTCTAAGGATTTTAAAATTAATTGGCGATTAGGCTTTACCCTTTTCTTGCGTATGGGCCATGGGTATGGCCTCTTGTTATTTCTTTTTCACTCAATCGTTCTTAATGAGGCTAGATTTTCAATCCAGTATATTTACATGGCGCATATGAACAAGAGTAGGACTGTTGAAGGAAAGCAGTTTCCCACTTGAATAACGAATCGGTTCAAACATTTTTCTCTATATACGTGGTTTGAACTATTTCAAATTTCAAAGGTCTCAATCAGCTCGTAGGTAATTCGAAAAAATTTTTTTAATCGGGGCTCCTTCATGAGTATCATCCCAGGTAGATCTCAAGAAGTTGATCTCATAAATTAGGATTCCGGGACATTTGGAAAACGTTTTCCGACAAACCAGAATTTATGAAAAAACAAATCAAGTGAAGAGCCGGAAGAGTTGCAGCTTCTGACGATCGTAGTGCTGATCCTGCTAGACCCGGCCTATGTCACGGCCTACATCTCGATCAATTATGAGATCGTGCTCATCTACATTGTCTGCGCCCTGACGTTGCTCTACTGCATCGTCTCCGTCATCATGTACTTTATGCTGACGAAGCGAGGCGAAGACACTCCAATGACCAACTGCGCCCTTTCGGTTTGTCTCTTGTTCATTTTAACTATTCGGACCTTGGTACCGGACGTCGTGGCATGACCACGTTAGTAGCGTCAGCACTCTTATGTGATCCCATAGGATTTTTCAGAAACGTCCGGTTTTCGTTATCGAGGTCCGCGTTTAAATTTTTTTGTTAAACGGTTCGAAAAAAAAGACAATGACCCTTTTTAGGGAATGAAAATTAATTAAATAGTGCTAAATTCAATTATAAGATTTTCATAATTTTCAATTAGTTGAACTTTGAGAATTTTTTGCAGACTTGTAAATATAAATTTTGAATTTAGCTCAAACAAAAACAAAATTTTCCAGTCTCTCCCGCAAAGATACGAAACGAGAATAATTTTTTGGTTATTAAGAATGATGAGCTTCGAAAAAAAATCTCGGCAGATTTCCAGAAATATCAGAAGTCAGGCTATTACGAGTCCACTAAAAATAATATATGAAGAATACGGCCATTCGATGGTTTTGCTCTGACATCTGTGTACTTTTGTAGTATTGATATTTTGGCATAGACCTTTTCTTCTGACCGTTAAACGTTATCCGAAGACCATTTTTTCGTGAGATCTTCGAGCTGCATGTGATCATCCTGGAAATAAGTAATAGGTGCTGCGCGACTGTTTATTTGTTTTTCCCGTTTTCCGCTCTGTCGGACAATGTTTGGCTTAGTAAGTGTGGTCATCACTACTGTGGCAACATGCCCAAAAAGACTTCTGTCGCTTTTTCAATCTATTTGTTATTATTTCAGCCAGGAGAAACATTGCAATCTATTTGTGTGCCGCCATAAAAAAGCTTATTGCAGGAGGTCATCTTCGCCACTGCCGGAATTATGGGCTGGCTCATCATCATCGGTATTGGCGGCACCATCTCTCAGCGCACTATCATCGAGACGGGGGAGCGGTTCGGCTGGATTGGTGTGCGTTTTTCTCTGATTCACTTGTTCACAGTTTTCATCTTTCACTAGTCGTTGATATTTTCAAGTCCACATTCTGCAATAGACATTTTAAGGCAATGGCCGGTCTGAACACTGGCTGTTTTCTTGGAATCGCCGCCATTTTCGCTCTCAACGTCATTAACGAGAAAATCCTACAGCGCCGCAACCGCTACGGGAAGTATGACCGAGGCTACGTCCGATGAATAAATCACTAAAAAATTTCCTAATCATTTTTTGACTACTTGATGAAACCTCAGGCGCTTCTCAGAAGTTTTTCAATCCCAATTCGAATGCATTTTTTTCTCTGCTCAAGTACACTCTTTTAATCTGAATTTCTGTTTTCTCTATCTAATTTTCTTTCTTACCTGAGGCAGAATACATTTCGCGTGCTCTTTGTAGAAAGAAAATTTTCCAATATATTTAAACAAGAGGGGCGCACTTTTTCGACCAAATCAAAAAAGTTGCTTCGATTCTGACGGTGAAAGAACCACTTGGAAATCAGGCTCTTCTTTTTGCGAATCGATTTCACTTTTTTTTCATTCAATACAGACTGTTGAATTTCAATTTATCTGTGATTATTGCAATCTTTTTTTCTCCTGATCTTCATTTTTGTATAAAAGACGATGATGTTGAGAGATAGCCATCTTCTAACTGACTGATTGAAACAAGATAATACAACTAGAGCAACGAGTTTATTACGCAAATGTCGCATAATGAGAAATGTATAGGCCGCTCACTTCCGCCCAAAACGCAGGTACTCGTGCTTCCTCTTGCCGAACCTGAAACTGTCGATGACCGTCGCCCAAGACTCGCGCTTACCGCAAATACTCGTGCTTCCTCTTGCCGAACCGCAGGTACTCGTGCTTTCTCTTGCCAAACCGCAGATATTCGTGTTTTCGTTTCTCCATTCCATTTTCGGAGCCGTCAATGGCGGCTGGTTCTTCAGGAAGCGCGATCCCTGGTGAAAATTTTCAGTAAAAGGAGAAGAATTCTAGTTTTTGGGAGCTGAACATTTATTTATATAATGATCTCATGAGTCATATAGAAATAGTATGAAGCCCTGTTTTCACAAATTACATGAAGACGTTGAAAGTTGCAATCTGTAAAAATATTTCTTTTTTTTTGTTGCAGAAATAGTGTTGCTTGATATCCAGAAAAGCTACCTTTGAGTCTTTCAGAAAAATTTTCAGGCGGAAGGATTCGAAAACTTTGAGTCGAATGACTTACTGCGTACATGGAACCTTTCGATTGTTGAAAAATAGAAAATGGTATTTCTCAACTTTGTGCCGTGTTCAAAGTAATTTCGCGAAATGCAAAATAGCCGTCAGAGAAAGAAAAATATAACTAAATTTTGGAGAGTCAGAGATCATTTTGCATTTCGCGAAATTACTTTGAACACGGCATTGGTTTCTTTCTCAAATAATGAATTCCTTGTCCATATCCGAAGCGTCAATTCCGTTTCCCGCTCCCCTCCTGAAATTCAGTGAGGCGGCGAAATATAAATGTTATCCTGGGGGGCAAAATGATATGTTGGAGCAGTGTATCATTGTTCCATCTCATTTGACAGAGCAAGAAATTGATCTGAAAAAAGCGTGTTGTTATAGATAATTCACGTAAGCCTTCTCAAGCGCGAATCACGTTTTTGATTGGCTGGATCCGCCCTTCAGAGACAGCAATGCTTAATAATTATGATGGCTCTGAGAAGCGGTTTTTCGAGTTGAGAACTGTGCGAATCTATCATACCGGTATCATTTAATGAGCAGCTTGATATCCGATATTCGGAGAGCCGAAGCCACGGATTGACTTGCAAAGCAGTTTAAAGCCAGTTTCAAGTATTTACGGACTATTGCCACCATATCCATTTGGCTTCAAAGGCGCCAACACTCGAAAAAGAAGAAGAAGTTCTTTGCAGAATAAATAGGTGTTTTCCAGTCTTTTGCTAATGAATCCATTAGCAAGCAGACGTATTTCACACCGAAGGGTTCCTCGTCCACAGACCCACTTTCTAAACAGTATATTGCGATACCAAGCTCATCTCTTTTGTGAGAAATATTATTCATAAGCGTCCGAGCAAGACTCGCGTTCTCTGAATTTACCGCGGTTCTGGATGAGTCGCTCCATCCCCTCGGAGACGAGGGCTCCCAGCTGCGCGAGGAGAGTGCTGCTCTCGCTCAGCTGGCACAGAAGGATGTCCTGCTGGTCGCCGTCGTTTGCCAGAATCTTCAAAAACATCTTGATTGTTGATTAGCTCTTATTCGAAAGGAAGGTCTCCCGTCAAGGCACGCGGGGATACCAAATTAACAGAAAACGACTGCCTTTTTTGCGAAGGAAGCGCTATGTACCCTTTTCAATCATTTCGATCTCCCCGAAGCTGTCTTATGACTTTTTGTTTTTCCGAAGTGTTGGGAACATCTCTGCAAGATTGGAAGCTGATATCAATTAATCGTGGAGGTCATAAATTCTGAAAGGAAGCACGAAAACGTTCTTCCGCGTGCAACATATGGCCGAAAAGCTCCCTTTTCCTTTTTGAATGCTGTGAATAATTTCAAGTTCCAGGAAAGAATTCCAGCTTGCAGGGTTGCATCTTATTTCTGAAACTGGGAAGACTTAACGTTTCGAGTTGTGGACTAATTGACCCGAAACGTAGTTATCCGTTGTTCTTTCTCTTTCTCGACGTTTCCCTTCTTCTTTTTCAACAAAATGCAATCAGATAAACTTCGTTTCCAAGTTCAAAATTCCTATCCATTTGGATGTCGCATTTTTTCAAAACTTGTTCGCTGTTTCCATCTAGAAAAAGTTTTCGAATGTAAAAGGTTTGAGGAATCGAAAAAATTTTCGAATCTTGTTTGATTTAAGTTTGTTAAAAGAGACTCCTCTGTTGAACTGAAAAATTGCTAAACGTTGTTGTCACTTCCAGCTTCCTGCCGAAAAATCCAGTTACGAAAATAGTGTTAATTCTAGAATTAAAATTAAAAATGAGCGCAGGCTTGGAAAGTGGATTGTGTTCTGTACAGCTTGGCTACCGAACACAAACAAATTCAAGCGAGTTTCATTATTACAAAGACGTCTTGAGAGACGACTCGGTTCTTCAAATTCTGACTCTGAAGTTTTTAGCAGACCTGTTTCATACGATTATTATGCTAGGGAAAGGGTTCGAGATCCAAAGGAAAAGCTCACAGATTGGCAGTCCTTGGGGGCGGCGTCCTGGGCGACGACGACAGCGAGACCGACGGCGAGCAGCCACGCGGAGGGCACACACATCATGTTGTGAGCTGCCGGAGGGCGGAGCCGTCCACGATCCGTCAGACTCCGACCGTAGCCTCTAATTGCGGCTTCGCAGTCTTTGTTGATGTCGTGCCACTGGTGGATCCGTACCGGCAGCCAAAACAATCCAGCTCAGACTGAATCCCTCTTTGATGAGAATTTCACCCAGATCCAACCAAGGATTAGCATCACAAATAGAAAATCGCAAAAAATCACAAGATATTTTCTCCGGAAACCGATAAGCTGCCCTTTTCTGAGTAGGCTTTGGAAAAATTGCCGATAAAATATTATATTTCTGCACTCAAAAGTAACTGTAGTTAAATAAATTTAAAAGCGCATTTATTAAGTAGTTTCAGTCACAAATGTGATTAGAAATAAAATTAAAAGCAATATCGAACAACCACCTTTGGCGAACTAGAAGTCCGACCGTTTAGTTGATCGAGTTCAAAGCGTGGTCATATGATCCTCCGCTGGAGCCCAGAGACCGTGCTCTACGTGGACGCTTCAAAATGAGCGCGACCACTTCGAGCGAAGACTTTACACGAAATCCTTAACTCTCGCATGATTTAGCAGAAAATCTTCTCCTAAAACTGAATAACTGTTTGTAAAAAGTTTTTTCAATCCCTATCGAGGTTGAGCTATTTTCTCAAGCCTTCCGCCGAAAAAAGTATACAAAGTTTCAAAAATATTCAAAACTAAAAAGATGGTACTCGATTTCTAGTCTTTTTTTTTCCTCTTTTTTCAATGCTACACATATAATTTCTTGAACGCCTTACTTATTTCCTAAACAACCTCAAAAAAAAAAAACGAAGATTCTCCAAAAAAAGAAAATATTTTTCTAAGCCAACGCGAACATTTTCTCGAAGTGGTTTTTTTTCTTTTGCAACACCTTTTCAATTAAATCTGACATACTCGATTATCTCTCAGAAGAGTCTGAATCCTTGTTTTGAAAATCAATCAACGTTTGTTTTTTTTACTTTGACAACGCTCTAATTTTTATTGAACTAGGAAAGCACTCGATTACTCACGAACTCTCGATCTCCATTTCTAGAATGTTTCCGGGGACTCAGCCCACCTCACCCGCCAGCCTCATCCATCTCCGTCGTTTTAACCTTTCACGCGTGTCCTCATACAAATGCAAGCTTTCAACAGCTTTCAATATTCAGCCAACAGACTCTTTTTATTCCGAACCATTTGAGTAAAAAATTCAGACGAAATTTCGTGGCTTTTCCCTTTCTCTAGTTATCTTTCCAGTCATGTTGAACAAATTTCGTTTCGACACGAACCAAAAAAGGTTTGTTAAGCCTAAAGATGTTCCCACGGAATAACCGCGGAACTTTTCAAGCGGTACCTACTCGATTACTGTCTTCTCAAAGAATGAATAAGAAAAAAACAAATAATGAATGCGAAATAAAATTGCTGTTATTTTGAACTCAAAATTTATACTGCTCAAGTCATAAACAATGGTATTAAAAAACCAGTGAAACATTTATCATATTTCGCGAACTATTACTCTACTCGAAGGTAATTAAATTTGGAAGTTTGGTTTCTTATCCATTCCGTAGTCGGCGTACCTGAAAAAAAATCAAGAATTTATGCGTTTTTTTTAAATTGTTTATAAAAAAAATTATCGTTGATAAGTAAAGAAATCTTTAAAAATTCTATATATATCTGATGAAAACTTTTCAAAAGAGTTCGACCAAAATATTAAAATGTGTCCACGGTCAAAGTACGGATTCTATCGAGCAAAATACGAAGTTGAATTTTCGCAGGTTTTTTTTTTATCGAATCGATTTTCGAAACTTCCTTTTCCAAAAGTTAATTCTAGGGGGTTGAGCAATTTCGTCATTCCTTGTCGTTATGAGCTCATTTTTGGCAGTATTTTATATTGGGAAAATTAAAACTAGAAGCAGAAAAAGTCATTTGAGGAGCAAACTCAAAGAGATTCGATTCGAGCTTCTTTCGGTTTTTACGTTTATGATATATGTATATCAATTTAATAATTAGTATTAAAGAACATAGAGAAAAAGCAACGATTCAATCTCTAGAATGTTATCCGTGGAGTGAACTTTCGCTTCTCATTTTTTTTTTCTGTACAAGGGAAATCCTGTTACTTTGTGGTTGGGATATCATAAAAATCGGCCAGAAAACTCCTTGTTTCACCAGACAAAATTCCTTAAAGTCTCAAGCTGCACAACTTCCTACTTTTCAAAAGAAAAAAAGTTTCTAAAGCCCCAAAACGGCCTTTTTAATAGATTTTGAGGTTTTCCTTAACTTTGAGGTGTCTTTTCTCAAAAACGAGAAAGTTGAGTAAATTGAAACTTTCAGAATCTTTTTTTTATTACATCAAGGAGTGTTCTGGCCAGTTTTCAGAAAAATCTCAACCGCAAAGTAAAATGATCCCACTTGTTAGAGGCCTTATGCAATGATTTTCCGCCATTTTACTGAGAACAGAAAAACCCTAAAAGACACTAGGATATCATTGATTTCGACGTTATCTGATGTAACAAGGAATTAGAGAAGATTCGGATAGGGAAAAAACAAATTCCGTGTGAAAAAGACTAATTAAAATATTTTTCGTATTTCAACCAAATTTTGGAAAATAATTTTCCCTTCATTGCAAAAGGCTTCAATTTTCCAGCGAAAAAAACTTTTCCTAGTAGAGGGGCTCAAAAATGTGAGCTTAATTATCACGAATCCATAAGTTTTTTTAACTTATTTGAAGATTTTTGAAGCCTGATTTTCTTGAATATACTTTTTTTTGTGATACCTTCGTTAATCGAAATCAAACTTTCCAAAATAAAAAAATTTTAAAAAAACCATGAAAAAGATTACGTTTTTTTCACCTTGTTTTTTTGATTAACTGCAAATTTTGTTTCACTGATTCAAAGCTAAATGCTGAACATTTGATTGATAACCGGTTAAAAAAATCTTATGAATTGATTATATTTTGAAAGATTTAGCATAATAAAATAAGAACCACGCGGTGAGTATGAATCTCTTAACTTTTTTTTTGATATATAAAAATAAATCAGCAATCGGAATAACTGTTTCTTCTACGACCAAAAATAAATTTATAAAAACTTATGAAAAAAAGATCTAATCGTATCATATTTTTTTATCACAGAGAAGATTTAATAAAAAGAAGAGCTGAATATTTCAACTCACCATTTCTTTTCCCACCAATATTCCGGTTGTGGAATGAAAAGTTCCGGCTTATCGTAACCAAGCTCTTCTGGCGTGGAGATGCCAAGCTCGTCGAGGACTGGTTTCACCTTTGAAATAACAATTGATAATCTACTATTTATTTTAGTGATTCTATAAAAAATGGAAAAAAAAGCTTGAATATATGTTATTGAACTGAGTTATTATGCTTTTTACTGAATCTGAAAACTAACACGTGTAAGTAAACAAATTAATCTCAAACTAAGACTGAATGAGATGAATCACACCTGCTGAATGATGTATGGGTAAATTGTTTCGCGGTTTTTCTGAGTGCCGCACTTGATCTTCAGAGCTTCCAAGAATCTGAGCGTCAGAGCGTAGTCATTCACGCGACGACACGCACGAAGAGCAGCCTCTACGACCTTGGGGTCGGGGATGACGTCGTAGTCATGAAGCTCCGTAAGAGCTTAAAAGTTTCGTGAAGCGAAAATACTTTTTATCAGTACGAACCTTTTCTTACTTCCCAGCCGTCGATCTCTGGCCGGCTAAGATAATCGATGAAATGTTTGTCAAACTCTGAAACGTTTTTATGATATAACAGATTGAAAAAAATAATTACTGTCAGCAGGCCACTTTTCCATGATGTCGTCATGTCCACTAGCAGCCGGCACAGTGGTAGATATAGCTCGGACTGTGCGACCTGCTTGGGCCAAACGAGCTACGGTTTTTAAAGCGAGAGAGGCCATTTTACCTGGAACATACTTTATTTAATTCTTGAACTTAATCGAGTTGCAAAATTCATGTGACGAAGACAATGAACGAAAAAAAAAAAATAGACAACGCGTATAAACAAGAATTGAGTAAAGATTAATTTTGAAAGTCCTGTTTTTTGCTGAAATTCGTCTAAACCTTTCATTTTTTCCCCTAGTGGAAAAACAATAACTGGCTACCACAAAAATCAGTTACAGCATTTTGCGATGCGACAAGAGGCGACTCAAGAAAAATTGACTATTAAACGCGCTTCTAACCTTCTTAAAATTATCTGTAATACATAAAAAAATTTCCATGAAAGCTTCTTGAATCATCCTTGAAGAATCGGTCTCGCCAAAAGAAGTGTGAGACTTTTTAAAAGGTGGAGAGATGCTGAGAAGTTTTTAGAAAGCAAGGAAATTTTTCAATCAACATTCCGATTTTTTTTTTTAAATGTACACTAGAATCGAATAAACACGATGTTTGATTTTTGTTTGTTGAAAAAGCCTGTTTGATGCTAACAGACCGATGATTATTTTTAGAGGTAATGATGAAAAAAATTTTTTTTTGAAACATAACAAAAAAAGAAAAAAATTCTTTATACATATAATAAATAACGTCTCCTGTCTCAAGAAATGTCATCTGCCCACTTTGCAACACCTTTCCAATGAAAAATGAAAGTGCAGCGAAAAAAAGAGTGTACAGTGTAGAGGGCTTCTGACTTTCAGAAAATTTTATGGTTTAAATAGAAATTTATATCAATTCTACGGAACAACTGTAACAACAATTGAAAAATAGCTTCTTAAGAGTTTGAAAATACAAGAGCATGTTTACAACAACATTTACAATGTTGGAAACGGCTTTTCGCCCTAAGACCTTGATCGAATATGCTATTGCTGTTCAAAAAACCCGGCAGAAAATTCGAAAAAGGTCTGCAAGAAAAAAAAAGAATAATTGGAAATTCAAATTAAGAAATTACGAAGAAAAGAATGTTTACGAGGTATCAGAGACTTTTGACTAACATGTAGCTAATAAGAACAGAATTTATTAGAACACGGAACTGAGAAAAATCTCTCAATTTCAAGAAAGGAAATGAGAATACCTTGAACTCAAAAGTATTGATTAGTTCGTATTCTCTGCATCGCGATGGGCGATTTCTGCGGCGTGTTTCGAACACTGTTGTACACTAGCGCCTTTTTGCCTTTCTCAATCTCAAGTGTAGGGAAAGTTCGCTCTAAACAACTGCAGGCATCTCTGCTCGGACATTGGTAACGCAGGCTTGTGCGTCAGGCCGGGCGGCCTGGCCCGGGCCGGCCTGGGCTTTGGGCCTTATTTTCAGGAAAAAGCCCGCGTGGGCTCAGGCCGAGCCGGGCTTCAAAAAAAATTTAAAATTTCATTTAAAAAGTTTCCACCGAAATGTGACTTTTACTTCTGAAATCATAGTTTTTGTTAAACTTTAAGAGAAAAAATGAGCAAAAACGTAATTTTTGTCGTAAAAAAACTTAATATCCGACTAGAAAAAACTTTGCGCGATTCGGGCCGGGCGGGCCATTTTTTCTTGAGGCCCGCGAAGGCCAGGCCGGGCCGGGCTTACGAAATGGTCGGGGGGCCGGGAGGGTGACGGGCCGGCCCTCGCACAAGCCTGTGGTAACGCGAAACGAACGTTTTTGGGCGGTTCTGGGGGTCACTTAAGAGTGCTGAGGCTACTAAAGTGGTCATTAGAAATGCCCCGACACGTCCGATCCGCGTCCCGATCGCGTTACCAAGATCCGAGTGACATGGGGCGCATATGCGCATAAAAGTCGCTACAAATCTTTCTCTGATCTACGATATTTCGTTGAATCTCGCAGCGAGATAACGACGGAATAGCGTAGCCAGAGAAAAAGTTGTGGCGGCCTTTATGCGCCCCATAATACAGAAGAGATCTCAACTTATCAATAAAAAATCATAATTCCAAGTTACTATCCCGAAGTAATTTTTTACCTTACATAGGCGAATCGAGAAAAGGTATCGCCGGACCCTCAGAGGTATATCGCAGGCTCTGAAGTCTCACGATGGTACCTCGAGGATACCTCTGAGGATTTCGAGCAAAATGAGAGGGGGTTGAGAGAGACTCTGAAGTATCTCCGAGATGATTCAGATATAGCTGAAAGGTATGCCGGCGGTCTCACGATGGACACATTATGGGGTCTTCACGATTCGCCTGTGTCGGACAAAACGGAAATTGTTCCGAAACGCAACAAAAATGCTCAAAAAAAGTTTATAGCAGTGAAATAAGCGAAAAATGAAAGTTTTTTTAATCACCTCTAAACTTGAAAAATTTTTTTAATTTTTTTAAAAAAATTTAATTTAACGTAGAGTTTTTCAATCTGAAGTCAAAGTATATAATTTAGCAGGATCAAAATTATAGTCAGAGATAATTATCTCTGACTCTCCGAAAATTAAGTTATCGTTTTCGCTCTCTGACAGTCATTTTGCATTTGGCGGAATCATTTTGGAAAAGGCACCATCATCGAAGCCGCAAAAGCGCGAAAAGAGCAAGTGAGGTGAAAAAGATCTTAAATTATTTTTGCTCGAAATGATCTCTGAACCGTCGATAGACATCGAAAATTTTTTTTAATTCTGCGAAAATCGCAACCCTTCTGTCGACGAGCGCGTTCACAGCCGTTTTAGAGCTTTTTTTGTAATTTGAGTTGTTCAAAAAAATATCCATATTTTTTTGATGATTTTGATTTTGTTTAAAAAAAGCAAATTTTTAGGTTTTTAATCAGTCATTAATAAATTATAAAAAATTAAGCAATTCATTTTCTGATTCAATTGCTCAAGCTAAACGAAATACCTTCATGTCTTATTCCTGTAGTTTGAACTGTTCTCGTACATAATTTTAGAACGTAAAGTTTCATGTGCGAGTTCATTATTCAAATCCTTCTCAACAGTGCATCTAAATCTGCGTTTTCGTCCCACCCCACGCGCGTTTGTGTTTTTCTCTGCGTACCCTCTCTCATTATCCAGCCTCGTTTCTCGTTATGCCGCGAAATAATTATTTTTGAAACAATCGCCTCCCCTAGGGGAGGGCCCTTTTACTGTTCATTTATTTCAAATAAATAAAATACAGTTTTTTTTAGTGGGAATCTCTCTGCTCTAGATATCGCTTTGGTTCATGATAGAAACGAATGAAGTTTGACCGGAGCTTTATATTCGCGCAACTTTTCCCCCAACACAGTCGAAATTTTGATATTGTGTTCCTTCGTTTCAATTAGTTCCTTCATGAAGGATTGAAGCTTCAATCTTCTCAGGAGTAAAGCGTAATAAATTATTTGAGTTCTAATATATTTTATCGTCTTTCCTAATACGCGATAAAAATCACTTTATAATTATTCTTTCATTTCGTTCATCTTGGCTCCTTTATAATTTGTGGCGTACGTCCTTTTCTACATCTGCTTCTATGCATTGATTCGCCTTTTTATGAGCGTTCCCCTCATCCCATAAGCCAATCGAGGTCAGTTTTCGCCATTTTACCACCTTCACCCTAACCTCTTCATTATTGCTTATCTTTGATAATTTCTCATACATTACTGTGATTTCTTCAAGAGTTTTTTTGTGTTTTTTTGAATAACTCAAAACTCTTCACCTTGTTTTGTCCTTGTTAAAAATACGAACTAAATTTTTTTTAAAAAAATTTGCTAGGAAAAATCGAGTGTAATTTTTTTAATAATATTACATCTTTTCATTTTCTGAAAGCGACGAATTGAGACTGCTTCTGTTGAAGCTGCATATTCGAGTGAGTCAGGACATTGTGAAATACTCCTTACTATTCATGTGAGCGTGCTCCAAAGATGCTTTGGCGAGCGGAGGAAATCTCCCATCTTTTCATTCTTCTTTCATCGGCCCTCAGTCACCTATGTTCGTTTGGTTTTGTACTTTTTTTTTCGGTTTTTTGTTTTAATTTCTATCGTCGTCAATGATCAATGCTTATATATCTCTAGGATATTTTTTTTTTTCTGTTATTCTCAAATTTTTACAATCGGATTGTTCGCTAATATTAAGAGTGTGTAATCGTTCCGACACTTGAATATATGTAATAATAAGGAGCTTTTCGAAAAAAAAAAACATTTAATATTATTGCGAATATTTTCATTTGCATTTCAATAGTATCAGATTAACTGCTAGCTTTATTTGCGTGGTGCATAACTCTCTAGGTTTTCTTTTTTCTTTCACTTCGTTTATCGACTTTTTCAGATATGGACTCAAATTATCGATTTTTTTTCTCATTCCAGGTGCTATCATTCAGCTCGAAATGTACGAAAAAAGAAAGCGATGATGGCTGCAACACTTTTGCTTTTAATATTCGTCTTCATTGTTCAGGCCAAAGGTTTTTTTTTATTTTAAGCTTTTCATAATAGAACTTTTTGAAGTGGACATTCGGCAGACAACTGCAAATAAAGCTTTCATGGAAACAGTTCGAGACGGGTTCTACGAAGTTGTTCATCCTTTTCAAATTAGGGACAAAAACGAAAGAATAGGCATAGGCTCGTAGCAAAATGATGTTTGTTTTCAAATTTGAGAGCTTTAGACACTCGAAACTACTTTTTGAAAGCTCGAGAACACTTTGAGCATGTTACCATTGTTATTCGGAGTAATTCGCTCGGGCGGTTGAAGCTGGTACTTGATAGAAATGACTACATTTTTGTAAACCAGACAAGTTTTCGGAAGGTGAGTTCAAATATGCAGCAAAATGTTGAGTTCAAGAAAATTGCAGCTAGATTCGGATGGGGAAAAAGTCGTGCACCCGCGAGTGGAGAACTGTTATTACCAGGGCACTGTTGGCGGCGAAGAATCCTCTTTCGTCGCACTCTCCTCCTGCAATGGACTCAGGTATGAGCGAGTCATTTAAAAAAAGAAACCGTGCCAACTGTAAAACCTATTTTAAATGTATACATAGTGGATCTTGCGTTCACATAGTCAAAATTAATCCGGCTTCGAGTATAACCCCTGATATTCACGTTAGAATACGTGCAGTGCCAAAAAAGTTTTCAACGAGTCTACTTTCAAAAATTTCTCTTACATGACCAAGCTGTAAATCCGAACCCAAAATTAAATTCAAAGTAATTGGAAGAGAAATTCTCATAAGGCAGGTTTATTCATTAGAAACGAGTCCGACCTATCCAATTTTTCTGTAAGTTTACAATCTGAAAGAGTGTCTCTAGGGTCCAATGAAAAATGCTGGGATACTTTCCAGAGGCGTGATATCTTTCGCCAACGGTACGACATATGGCGTTTGGCCTTTGGACACCAACGACAGAGGCGGCAAAAGACATCCCCACGTACTCTATAAGTAAGAAACCAATGAAATAGCCCTTCAAGCCGTTCGAGACTGGATTTTTCTATCTTATTTTCTGCTAGCTTAAATTCAAAAACTTTTTTTTGTAATGTTTTATGAACCGCTAAAACGGGATAATTTGAGAACGGATTGGAAAAAAGACGCTCGTTGCGGGACCTCTTTGGCGCAATCAGTCGAGTCAAGGGTACGTCGCACGTCCGTCTCTAATGACAACTTCCGATTGCAGATTAGGCGCGCAGCACACAAGAAGAGGGTGCACAAGCTGCGCAACCGCGACGTTTCCAAACGGACGAAATACGTGGAAGTGGCGTTAATTGCGGATCATGAGTTTGTGAGTGGAGTCGAATTGTTTGACAGCGGGCGGTCTCCCGCGGGAATGCCTTCACAGCTGTGCCGCCGCGAGCTCAGATAGCCTCATGAAAATGCAAATGGGATGCGTCTTAGGGCTCCCACTGAAATATGTCAATCATAGTAAAGCCATCTTGGCGCTTGTCTTCCCGCATTTGGTATTAATTACAGATTTGTAAATGCGATTGTTCATGGCGTACATTCTTGGAGTTTAGGTGAAGCAGCAAGCTCTGACAGAGAGCGACTCTATCACGTACATGCTCGAAGCTCTCAACATTGCCGATTTTGTAAGTCGAAAGTCCTATCGATTCAGGAAATGAAACATAATTTTTTTCTAGAAAAACAATTTAAAAATAAGTGTTTTTTTAATGAAAAAGGCTTGAACGACAACAGCATATAGTCGGCAATGTCACAAATTTGAATGCTTTTTGAATAAATTTGCCACCGGCCATGAAATACTTCTCCTGTGCGAATTTCGCCTTGTCATTCAAAAAAAAAAAGAAAATAATGTTACACTACGATAAACCGTAGAAAAAGAAGGAAAGTTTGTGCGCAAACAAGTGTGTGCCCTTCGAAAAAGACAAAAAGACGCTGGCGAATTGTTCGGACATTTTTTTCCAAATTCAAAAATGGGTCTAAACTTGAAAAAAAAAACTTCAAGTGGAAAAAGAAGCGTTACAGATGCTCTCGAGAGATCTGAACATCAGATTGTCAGCCGTTTACGTCGAACTTTGGATGGATGCGCAAAGAATCGACTTGTTTGAGGATTCCCAGCGAACTCTGAGTGGCGTCGTCGAATACATCGCTGGTCATATTTATCACATCCGTAAGTTGTATTTATTTAGTTAGTTTGTTAATATACAGGAAGGATAGATTTTTTTTCTTTCAGAAAAGGATGCGACGATACTGTTCACAAGCGGATCTTTTGCCAATTCAGAGGCAGGGAGTGCAGAGTTTCGAAACATTTGTACAGCACGATCGGCTGTTTTTGTAAAGGCAAGAATTTATACCCTTCTCTTACGTTTTCTAAGTGCCTCACAAGAAAAAAAAATTATATGATTATTTGGACGCGTTTCTTTTTCTTTCTCGAATGACTTGAGAGAAGAAAGAGATGTTTGTTAAACACGGTTATCCCTGTATCAATTGGAAGGCTTTCAGTTTTTTTTAGCATCAGCGTCAAATAGCACATCAATTTCTGACAAATCAAACTGACTTGAGATAAAAGATCTTTTTCGGAATTATTTTTGGGACTAAATCACGTGGAAAAAAAAAACCTGGTCATACAATTCCGTTTTGTTTTATTCTTCAACTTCAATCAATAAAAAAATTTGAAACATTTGGCAAAAAAATCTCCGTGTGTGCAATTGGTAAAAATGATGAGGATTGGCGAGTTTTTTTTCTATTGGGTGGCAGAAAAGGATGTTTTCTATTTACGGTATAAATATAAAAAAATAATAAAATGAAGAATGCTAAACTGGGAATTTCAGTTTTTTCTCGCTAGAATATTACCGCTTTTTCAGTCCTTTGAGTAACAAAGACACTTACGATTGCAGGCAATAGACGATTTCGCGACGCAATGGACTGGCGAGCTGATTTCGCAGCAAGTCGGCCATCTCCTCGGCCTCGAACACGACACAGCCGCCTGCTCCTGTGAACCTTCCTCCCAATGTGTCATGCGCTCCCGTCCGGGGTTTCAACCTCTTGTGTCACAGCATTCATCTCGGATCAACTTTCAGCTACGTTGGCTCACCGTTCGCCTGGCAGTTCTCAAAGTGCTCAGTGGCGCGGATGCACGGTATTTGGCAAGACGGCCATGTACAGTGCTTGCTCAACAAGCCCTTCCAAGTATGTGTCTTTCACTTTTTTGTGTCGGAATGACGTGCACTTCCTTTGCGCACTTTTTTCAAGTTGATGAATTTTCAGGGCTCCGAACTGACGGAGTGTGGCAATGGAGTGGTGGACGCGTCCGAAGAGTGTGACTGCGGTAGTCGCGAGTCTTGCTCAGATCCTTGCTGCGACCCTCTCACCTGCACTCTCAAGGCTCATGCTCAGTGCGCGGCACATCACAAGTGCTGTAACCGTTGCCAAGTCAGTTTTCACATACCCTTTCCGATTTATCTTTTAGTGATGACGTTCTTAAAAATAAGTTTTTTTCTCTTCTGCCAACAAAATAAAGAAAAAAAATATTAGATTTGAATATTGTCTGTGAAATCTGTCGTTGAATAAAAAAAGTTAGTCTATAGTTTTTCTTTTTCAAACTCCCTCTGTTTGCTAATAAGCTATGACTGTTCTATGTATGGAATGAGAAAAAAAAAGTAGACAACTTGTGTCTTTGAATGACTTTCCTCTGAAAGCTTTCACGTTCTGACCTCAATCTAGTTGCGAAAAGCGGGAGAAGTGTGTCGCGCGTCACGATCTTCCTGCGACGTGACGGAGATGTGCGACGGCAGTTCTGGGGAATGTCCACCGGATGGCCACCTCATCGACGGAACAGTCTGCGGACAGGACGGCCAATGCTGGCGCGGCAACTGCAGCGAGCCGCATTCGCAATGCGTCTCGCTGTGGGGAGAACAGACGAAAGTCGCCGACGTCGCCTGCTTCGAGCAGAATAGCCGTGGACACGAGTTCGCCAGCTGTGGTCAGTCCGGCGACGGCTCATTCCGTCCTTGTCGCCGGGAGGACGTCCAGTGTGGCACTTTGCACTGTCAAGGTAATAGTGCGGAAAAGAAGATGATCATGAAATGAGTTTCAGGAGGGGAAGTCGCTCCTAGAGACGCTGCTTTCAAAGCGTTCACTTTCCACTTTTCTCAAAACCAACAGCAGGTTTTTTTCTTCTCTATATAATATCGAGTTCGCTCCCACTAAAAGAATTGAAAGCAAGCTTTTTTATAGTACTGGTCATAAAGAATAAAGTTGAATGCATTTATGTTCATAATTTTGGTGGAGAATTTCCCTAGCCTTACTATTGAATTTTTCAATAGCGATCTTTCTCAGAAACTTTCTCATCTTCAAATATTTAATGAGGCTTGAAAACTCCATATCCAAATATATTTTTTACGCGAGAAACTTCAATTCAATTTGATGTTTTTTGGGTGTGTGTGTGTGAGGCCTTTCAGTTCGGTCGTTTCACAGATCCAATGCAAGTCAATCGCGCACGCCGTCGAAGGAATGGTGATGAACGGAGCGAATTGTGGAAGCGGCCGCGTGTGCATCGACGGCTCCTGCGTCGAGATGTCATCTGTCTCCGCTGCCGTCGCTTGTCCAACCAATAACCTCGCGCTCCTGTGCTCCGGACATGGACACTGCACCACCACACAGGTCTGTTTTGTTCCTTTCCTTCAAGTCAATACACAATTTCCATGAAATATTTCACATTCGACCGAAACTTTTTTGAATACTAACGATTATGATTAAGAGAAGTCAATGTCTAGTGTTTTCTGGGAGTGTTAGACTGTGTTCGCAGCTTTTAGATCTTTCCTGTACAAAATTGACGGTCACTTCCATTTTCCTCGAAGTAGTGAAATTGTGAATCAGGAAAAAATTTTTTAGTTGAATTTGGATATGCAGTTAGGGTGCTAGCCAGTGCAGTCATCAGAATAAGTATCAAAAAGTGCTCTTTTTAATAAAACTTCAAAAAAACCTTATTAACATTAGTTTCTTGCACATAATGATTATTTGAGTTCCATTTTCGATAGTTCCAAGTATATTGACTTTGGCGACAGAATTATAGAGAGTACCTTTCTTGTTTATAAAAAGCTCATAATGGAAAGTATTCCGCGGGTTTAATTGTTTTCAAAGATAGCAGACCGAAATTATTATTGTTTTATCAACCTTTCAAAAATTCATGAGCTAAAATCGAGAGAGTTCAGCAATGCGTTTGCTTTTCTGGTTGGTCTGGAAAAGCTTGTGATATGCGGTCGAACACAAGCAGCATTGCTGGTTCTACCTCCGAAAATTCCAAAAACAAAATCTCCATCATCCCGACGCTTTCTATCACGACAACCCTTGAGACCGCCACGCTTCTTGCTATTCTGCTTGTCGTAAGTTCTTCTATGATGGGTGCATAAAAAAAAACTTTGAACGCAGGTGGGGATGATTCTACTTCTGATCCTCGTTTGTTTGATGTTCTGCTACAGAAGGAAAAGCGTCGTAGAGATTCCGATTGCAAACGACGAAAAAAATGACGACGACCAGCCCGAAAGGTCCATCAAGTTTGGCAATATGCCTAGTTACAGGTAAATGACTGCGTTATTATATTTCTTCCATAAGGAAGGCTTCCAGGGAGGAAAAGCGCAAGCGGAAAAGCAGTAAAAGGATATACGGAGCCCTCAACAGAATAACAGAAGCTGACGAACGTGATTCGAACAGTATGAGGTATTTCGAACTTTTATAAATTTTTCGATCGTTTGAAACTGTTGAAGGTCCCGAGATAGTGTTTGTCAACAAGAAAATCAGCTGCTTTTCGATCCCAGAAACAGGTATGAGGTTATTATTTTTCATATGATCGTCATCTTCTCAGAGGGGAGATTTTCGAGGAAACAGTTGCGGACAACATCTACGCAGAGTCCCTTTCTTCGCTTTCCAATAGGCACATTCAAGACTGCTTCAGAGACGGAGAGGGCTATCCGCTACGGTATTTTTCATTGTTAACAGCTCATTGAAGTGTCTGAAAGACAGTAATGGAATGGTGGACAAAAAATGTATAAAATGTTATTTTTTCTTACACAGGCAAAGTCTAAACGACCTCAAAAAGGCCTTGAAAAGAAAAGCCTAAAACTCCTTTTTGAGTACCTAAAAAGGTGTCAAAAGTTTCTCAGAATCTCTTTTTCCCATCTTTTTTCCGCCTTTTTTTACACCTCCTTAAAAGGTCTAGAAAAAAGGCGCCTTTGAGGTTTTTTTTTCTCAAAAAGTTTTTTTTGAGACCTTTTGATTTTGCATGTGTTAATTGAAAATCATAAGCGAGATTTGTCAACAGTTTTTTTTCAAGTTTTTTTGTGGAAATCGCAGATTTCGCCACTTTGATTAAATCTCAACTTTCAGGCGCAGACTTGTTTTGTGCCATTTAATTTGCAGGCAGCACAACTCTCAACACATTTGTTCGTATAAATCTTTATTTGTACTGTAAAAAATCGACCAGTTTTCCTCCTAAAGCCTATTTTATACTCCAAAAGATACCTTTCTTTTTTTACTTGAATTTTAATACAAAGACATTTTGATAAACAGATAACTTTACCGCCTTTCACCAGGTGTGGATCAGCTTTCGTGTCATTTATCGGTTCGAAATTCTCTCTGTTGCAGAACTTTTGGCTCATGGCGGTCTTCGGCTCCCATGAGTCCTTCGTCAAGCAACGGCCATTGTGCAAGTGCTCCTTTACGTCTCAATAAGATTGGGCAAATCCTGCGGAATCTCCCACCAGACGAGGATTACCCCGAAAACATCGTTGGCCATCGCAACGACCTGCTTTGTATATTTTCTTGATTTTTCCGATTTGAATTTTCGATCGATTTTAGTAGCTGAAGAAGAGTTGTCGGCCGTCGAAGCAGACAGAGATTTCGGCTCGAACACAGAATCTTCGCGAGGCGACGACATCGACATGCACGAACGCATCGCCTCTCAAAAGTCGCACTCGAGTTGGGATCAACAGCCTCCGTCTTCTAATAATCCAAATGAAGATCTCAACTTCCGAGAAAGTCCTTCTCTATTTAGTGACCCTTTCAGATTAGAACTTTCTTCTTCGATTCATACTTAGCATATTTTTGTTGCATTTTTTCACTTATCCATCACACTTTCAAGCTTATAGCCTTAAAATCTCGTATGGTAATACCTCATGTGCTTTATTTCTTTGTTAACTCTTTTTGCTCAAAAATTTTTCATTTTGTATTCCATTTACTAATACTTTGGTGCTCCCAAAAACTCCCTAAACCTTCATGTGAATATGTTTGCGGATTTCATCCTTGTGATGCAAAACAATTTTTAAAGTTTTTAATGAAATAAATAAACACGTCCAACGTAAAAACCCAAAAAATGATAGTGAACATTTAGACAGATAGTATGCAGAAGTAACAAGTAGGGAAACCATTAAAGTAGTTATTAAACGTTTGTTGAGAGTTTAACTTAGTGTTCCCCCCTTAGGAGCCGGTTGTACAAATCATCGACTTCCTTTTGCAGCAGTGGTACGACAATCTAAAGAAAAATAACTGCGTATAAAAATACTGGATTCTCAACGAACCTCGCCGTCCTGGTCAATGTACATTCCGATCGACTTTGTGATCTTTCCTCGACCAGATCGGCTTTCTTTCACGAACTCGGCAGAAAGCGAGTACTTATCGTCATATCTGACAATGAAAATAGTTGGAAATGTATTTTTTTTTTTCAAAAAATGATTGTTTATAAGGAAAAAAAGTATTCAATATCAAGAATCTCGTTTTTTTCTAACACCTCGACCGCACGAATTAATTCTCAGTGTAGGTACTAGTTTTAATGAACCCGAAAACTGAAAAATTGGAACATACTGTTTCATTTCGGAGCACCACTTCCACACGCGTTTTTGCTGGCCATCGGACTCGGTGGCCTGGTAGAAGCATTCTTTCTCCACGTACCACACGTACAGCTGGAGAACTCCCATGCAGATGAAGTACGAAACGGAGCAGACCGCGAGAACCTTGAGAAGGAAAAAGAATGAAACGAGAAAGAAACACGTAACCATCTTCGACTGGGGGAACGGGTGATAGAAATCGTACGCTATCCCGAAAGCAGAGAAAGCAACGCCTATGAAAGAGATGAGAATGCGGCCGTCCATCAACGAATGGTACTCTTTCCAGCCGATTTTGTCGTTCAGGATCTTAAAAATGACTTCAGTTGCTGGCGTTCTGAGAAAAAAAATTCAACCATACAGAAAGTTGGCGAAACATGGCCAAGAGAATCGATTTTGTATGCTGCTTTCTTTTTGAATTCAACTTGGTATACGAGCCTTCACACTTGGCTTTGATGACTAAGTTTAAAAGAATCCTTTTTCGTATTGTGACAGATTGAAAAATATAAGAGGTAGTCCCCAGCTCACAGTGGAACTTCTACACTAAGAATAACTGCGAGATAAACGAGGTCAGCGGCGGTACATTGCGAACTCGCAAACGTGCCGCTTATTTCTAGATGCGACCTCGCATATTTACCGGCGCGACCTAGCATTTCGAAAATTTGCAAATTGCGAGAGAAATACGAGCTCCGCCTAGAAAAATGCGAGACCGGCGCGAGATTTGTGAGAGTTCGTCAATGTAACGCCACCGATCTCGCATTTCTCTCGCGCCAAACTCGGCAGTTATCTTTACTGTATTGAGACTATGATTCTAATAACTCACTCTGATTCACATTGCAAGATACATAACAAAATAAAAAAAAACCTTTTTAACCGTATCGTCGAGATGGTTTTTGACGGTTGGGCCATCCCATTTGTTAACGACAACCAAGGGTTCGGTTTCCGTTGTACCCGTCATCTTGAACTCAGCCTAAAAAGTGAATGTCAAGAAATTCACAGAGAAATGTAATAATGTACATGGCAGCAAAACCAAAAAGTTAGTTAAGCAGAAGAAAATTTTTGAGTATCGTTTGAAAAACATCTATTTTCAAATCTATCATGTTCCTAATTTACAGAGATCCTTCAATAATGCAATAATTCGCATCGTAAAACGTATAACTTGACAAAGCTTATATAAAGAAAAACGGTGGACGAAAAATGAACTTGTGGTACAAAAACGTTTGTTTCTGCTATTACAATATTGTATTAAGTCCAAAGCTGCTCTTTATTAACTGAAAATTTTAATTCAAAAAAACTCCGTTATAAAACTCGCATGCTGAGCAGGGTAACCCCGCCGTGCTAACACGGGGTCTCCGCGGGTGCCCCCGTATTAAACCCGTATAAGCCCAGCTGATAGAACTTTTGGCACTTTTTAGCCCACACTAAGAATAACTGACGAGATAAACGCGAGGTCGGTGGCGGTACATTGACGAACTCGCAAAAATGTCGCTTTTTTCTAGGCGCGATCTCGCATTTGTCTCGGCGCGACCTCGCATTTTTCTCGGCGCCATCTCGCATTTATCTTGCATTTCGGAAATTTTCAAATTGCGAGAGAAATGCGAGCTCGCGCCTAGAAAAATGCGAGCTCGCGCCCAGAAAAATGCGAGACCGGCGCGAGAAAAAAAGCGAGATATTTGCGAGCTCGTCAACGTACCGCCAGTGTCTCGCGTTTATCTCGGCAGTTATTCTTAGTGCAACTGAGACCCCGCTTTAGCCCAGCTGGGTTACCTATTTTTCTTACACCCGTTGTTCCCCCGTTTTAGCCCAACTGAGACTAAAATAACCTCAGAAACACTTTCAAAAATGTACACACATTGATTAGGAGAGTTGGTATAAATGAGCTTTTATTAGTTTTATATATTAAAACGCAGCAAATAAAGATAAATAGGCTTAATAAAAACGAAGTAGCCCCTACTAGTAGGATTCGATTGGTGGAATTCGGTTCAAAGAAGCGTCATCGACGGTCAAACGCGCTCTAATGCATTAAGCCGCGAGTAGCCTCTTAAAAGGCGACTTGAAATTTTAAATTTTTTTAATTTTTTTTAAAGCCAAATTTCAAAAATGCGGACGATACGGACGATGCAGACGGATGTATGAAATGAAAGATTGTCTTATTGGGAAGCTCAGGCTTTTGCCGAAATGCGTTTGTTAAGTTTTTTTTTGAATAACTTTTTTTTCTCTTTTTTTTTTGCTATATTCACGGTGTTCCGCGCAATGAAAAAAAATGCGAAATTTTGGGTCCCAGCGGCATATTATCCGTGGCGCATTATTGCGCCCTTCTCATCGTTTCTGATGCAAAAATTGAATTTCTTCACTTTTTTCATTGGTTTTTTACTTTTTTCTATTTCTTGCATTTATGTGATCCGCCTCTCTATGGGTACATCTTGTGGAGCTTTAAATTGCGCATTTTTTTCTAAACCGGTTTCAGATCTTTAACTTTTTTTCTCAAAAAGAGCTGAAGATTTTTTTCTAAAAAGTCCTAATTTTTTTCAAAAATTTTGAAATCTGTTTCGCGACATGAAAATAATCGCTCTATTTCGGAAACTATAGTTTTTTTAATTTAATCAGTTAATAATAAAAAAAGTTATTATCTAGTTCCTTTGACGTAGTTTAAAAACCGGTTTCGCGTAAATTAGAGCCAAATTGAATTTGCTGATGCAGTTTAATGATTTTGATATATGCATCATCTAAATTATATATTTTTTTCTAGTTTTTTTGATGGTTTTTTTCGGATTTAAACAAAAAAATTTCGCCATACGAGGTTTTTCTTTCTAAAAATTTCTGCTTTCTATCCATTATATGTTTTTTTCTGAAACTAGGTTTTTCGAGGTATATAAAATGTTTTTCATTTGCTCCTCGAATTTTTCCTCATTTCAATATTTTTTTCGTATTTATAAATGCTTATTCAATGGGAGCTGATTCATTTTCATAATATTTTTTTGTTTTTTTATTTTTGTAATCAGTAATTTAGAGTTTTCCCTTTTTCGAAATCGTTCCTAAATGTTTTTTTAACGTAAGTGAATGTTTTTTTCACATCATATTCTTCAAAAATGACAAATTTCGAACATTTCAGGAGCTATTATCCTGAAATCGCAAATTCTAAAATTGAAAAAAAGTATTTTGAGTATGCGATAGGGCGTCTCGGTGTGCTTACACTCTAAGCATCATTATTTACGAAAAGTCTTGACCTAGCGTAATAAAAAAAACACCGTGTATTGTTTACTGTCATATCCACTTTGGATAGTTCGTACCCTTGCCTGCAGATTAGGCTAATGTAAAAATTCATAATCACTATCCATAAATTGACAAGCGTAAGATAGCTTGCAACAATAATTCTTAGCTTCAACATCTGATTTTGAAATTTTCATAGATTTCATGCTCTGCCTGCTAAGCTGAGAAATTTAATTGGCCACCCAAAGATTCTTTTTAATTATTAATTGAAGTGAGTTTCATGTTTTAAAAAAATGTTATCTATTCCCTATGAAGATAAAAAGATAATTATTTTTTTCTTTTTAAATTAACGATTATACTTTGGTGGGAGCCAACTTTTCAAATTCGACAATCGTCCGTAATTTCTTAATATATATCCTTACATGAAATCTCTGCATAGTTCGATTTTCAAGTTGCCTTTTAAAATCAATGCGTCCCCTTTAAGAAAAAAATTCAGAAAAAACTCCGATTGAAAATCACATTTTCAAATAACTGTTTTCGATTGTGCATTTTAGCTTTTTTTTATTTGAGTTTAACTTAGTTTTCGCAAAACGTTAGAAATAGCCGTTGGATAGTGAGAAAGAAAAGAAAAATAAGATAACTTCGTAGAAAAAAAAAAAATCAAATCCGAAGTCTGTTCGTCAGAGCTGCTGACGGGGCCCCCGCTGAGTAGATAAGTTGAATTGAAGTATAAGTGAAAGAATCCGCCGAGAAACAGCTAAATAAGAAATCTATCAGTGGAAGAAAATAAAATGAAAACTTATTTATATCATTGAATAAATGTGGAGAAATTTTCTAACAGTGTAGCCGCAACTCGCTCCAGGGCGCCCCGGTCTGGTCAGCAGCTCTGCTGTTTGTTCAAAATTTGGAAAGATCTTAGTAAAAGTTAGCTTTTCTCTGTTTCATTTCTCAAGTTTTGAAAAAAATGTTGCTGCGAAATTGTATTAGACTGTGCCTAGCTAGGTGTGCGATTCGGAAAATGTTCACATTTATTTGACATTCTGTGCTTGAGCGTTTTATCTATTTCTTTCAGAGTTACTCATTTGATGCTCACCAACTTGTCTTCATTACTGCGGTCTCTTAAATTGAATCCGTCAAGCAGACTTTTTTCTCAGAAGAAAAGAGAAGCTGTTTTGTACTCCAGTGAAGATTGCTCTCTTTGTGTTCACTTTGAGAGACAGTTGTTAGCTTATTTAAAGAAACGACCAGAGATTGATCTGAACTATTCAAAAGTGAATTTAAGAAGTGAGAAACCGGAACTTATAGAGGTCAGTTTTTATACGACGGTTATTCTGATTTTAATTCAGAAGTATAAATACGACATTCCTGTATTAGTTTTTGAAAACAAGGAGCTGTTGAAGCACAATTTCAGCAGTTCGAAACTCGAAGAAATTCTCGCCAATCTTTAAAATGGAAAACGTCATGGCACTACATGGAGGTGAAAGGTGTCTTAATGTTTCAACCATTCTCATTGACAGGCGCTAGTGTTAGTTTTCGGGCAGAAGACTTGATGTTCGTCGCTGACGCTGCAAAAAAAGCCAATGTCGTAGAAGCTGTAGAGGTAGTCATCAAGAACCTCCTAAATATTTAAAACTTTCAGGTTCTCGAGTTGTGCGAAATTTTCAACTGTGGTTTTGGATCAAGCCTGACGATGAACGCGAACGTTGAGTGCGAAGCGTCGTTCATGACTTCACAGGACCTCAAGTTTTCGTTTATCAGGGTTGGACGTCTAAAAAAAATTTTTGAAGGTTCGGAGCAGTAGGAGCGGTTTCGCGTATCAAAACTCCTGCGAGAGTCGCCAGGTTGTTGGCGTTGGACGACTGGTGGAATTCAAGAAAATTGCTTCATCCTCTCGTTCTTGTCGGGAGAGGAGCAGAGTGTTGGGCTTTAAAAAAAGGTATCATCCTTTTTCCTTTTTTTGGAAATTTTCAACGCTAAAACTTTTCCATGGTCCAGAAAATGTTATTATTTCAGTAGTGATACATCATGTAAGGTTTGAAAAATTTCGTTACTTTCTAAGTTTTTGTCGATATCAGCCAAGACTTGCTAGCTCATGACTCCCAACGAAAAAATTAATCATAGTGGATGCTCAAATGTGTTTAGAGGTCGAACTCGTGTCGCCAGAAGATCTGGTCTCGAGTCGTTCTTTTGAGCAACACCTCAAAGCCGTTTCACGGCTTGAACAAGAAGATGTCGTTGAGGCTGCAGCTTTGGACACTGTCGGCGCGATATCCATCGATATGAAGGTTTTCGGCTTCATATTTGAGTAATAAGAAGGGTTTAGAATTTTACGTCTGAGTCGTGTACTTCTAGCGGCGGGGTGATTCTGAAAAACCCCGGTCGAATAGGACACAGTTGCAGTTTTGGAAGTGGAAGCTGGGCGGAGAGCAGAATCGAGGAAGACCCAGAAGGCGTCCGTCGGAAGGCCATCGCTATTTCTTCGACTGGTCATGGTGAAGCTCTCATCAGAGCCGACTTCTGCCGAAGTCTGGCGAGAAAAATTCTGTAAGACATCCAATTTGAAGTTTCAGATGGCAGAGTATTTAAAATGCAACTTATATTTAAAAAAAATTTTTTTTCGAACCATCACGTGAAAAAAATTATATACAAGGAAACTTATAGACATTTTTTTGGAATCATGAATAATATTTCACTGATTAAATTCTATCTTTTTTTACCTGCGGCTCTCAGAAATATCATTCAGAGGTTGCGGCTCCTGCACTTCTATTGAAACTTTGAAAGAATTTCTGAGTTCTGTTTTCCCTTGTTCAAGGTAAAATGGGTTTTTCTACTTGAATAAGAGAACGATTTTTAGCACTTATTTCGGGGGAATCGTGCTCCTCGCTGAAGACTTGAACGAGTCAACAGTAACCGAGCTGATAGTTTTCCATAATACTCCATTTCTGCCTGTCGCATTTCGAGACCGACGAGGCAAAGTTAAGAAACTTCTATCGAAACATTCGGGCGATTCACCGTTCACGATTTTTTCTTATTTTTTGTAATGAAAACATTTCAAGTTTTTCTAGTTTTTTTTTGTTTATTTTTCTTGTGGTTCTTCTCCCATACTTGAAGTTTTAGATTTTTATCGAATCGTTAGTTGTTCTAGAAAATGAGATCGAAAAGAATAGAGAACAAAGATAACGATGTCGTCATGGAAAACGACGACATTGTGTCTGAAAGCAGCGGGGAAGAAAATGAAGACGATTTCGTACAAACAACGTGAGTCTTTTTTTTTCATAATTATTTTCCAAGAGTTGTTTTCTTTTTCTCCTGAAGTTATCATTTCTATATCGTATAAGATGCTAAGTTTTCTTTTATTTCTTATTTTTGCAGAGACCACATTGTAAAATGACTTTCAAAATGTCAACAAGAATATCTTGCAAATCAGCACGAACAGTAATGTACTTTACACGAAATCGTATGAATTCGTCAAAATATCTTTGCTTTTGGTTTTGCTATATGAGTTTGACAGTCCACACTTCTGCTTGAATCTAGAAGTTTTTTGATAATTGTAATATTGAACTACAGAAGTGTGTCTATCACGGAAATGCTGTCAGAAGTGGACGGAACAATCGATCACGACAAAATCCGAAATGACATCTACGGTTAATTTTTTTTTGTTTTTCGCAACCCATCAATTTTTCAGAGTTCGGAGATCGAGCCGACGCCGGCGATTGGTTGGCCATCGAACAGTATTTCCCCTCTCTTGCGTCCATAACCAGGTTTCCACAAATGGAACTTTTTTATACGAGGTTTTTTAGTATGGTTTCTACATTCGATGATTGGTCTGTACGTTTTCGTCTGGCCAGTTTCCTGAACTCATGTGAGATCTCGACTTTTCTCAGTTCTCTACTTTTTGACTTTAAGGTGTTTTACCTCTAAAAGACAGGATTCTGGATCATGCAAGCAACGCGATCGAAATGCGCAATAATGAGGTTTACACTAGGGTTAAATCACTCTGAAGAAACTTTTTTGAGGCAGTTGCCCCTGAAAGCAGAGAGTTGGTGAAGGGTTTTTCGATGTTCGTTATCATCGTGCAGCGACTAGTTGTGCAGCTCCAGCTGGAGGTCACCAAAAGGCGAGAAATTTCTGGCTGCACTGAACAAAGCGGGTGTTCAGACAACAAGCTGCAGATCAAATCCGTCGAGGAAAGAAGGATTTGGACGACGAGTCCGTCAATTGGAAGAGGTACCAACGCGATTCTGTATGTTTCCTTTCGGCGAAAAATCTTTTCAAATCTCCTTTTTGAAGCTAATTTCTTGCCTGTGTGACTTTCTGCAGCTGTCGGCAGAGGTAGATAGGAAAGAATACAAAAACTGCATGAAATATATCTGGTCACCTCCTATCGTCGACGACGAACTTCTGAAGTCCATTTTTTTCTGTTGATTAAAAGGAAGAAGAAGTTAAAGGATTTTCTGCAACACGGTTCTTGGGTTGATGGAAGACCCCGAGTGCAATAAGCAGGCGTCTCAGCCTTGGCTCCGCAGTGTTTTTCAGATCGCTAAGATCCTCGCCGTCGAGTACAACATGGCTGAGCGTTAGTCTGTTCCTCCACTGCTCTTATCCTTCGAGAACGTTACAGAAGTAGCGAAAGGCATCCTCGAAAAGTCTCTCAACGCCGACTACCTTCGGGACGTGACTTCTTACCCGTTCATTGATATTCTCGTTCGTCTAGGATACAACTCAGAGTCGAGTAAGTCTATCATTAAGATCAAAGCAAAAGTTCGCAATGTCATCTTTTTCTTCACAAGCACTAATGTTTTTTTTTACATCTTATATGTTGAAAAGGATTTGGCAGTGCTGATTTTCTCGTATCAGGACTGAGCGAGGTCAGTATGATTGCATATTTCGACTAATATCGGCTCCAAAGTAGTTTTTCAGGATGTCTACGTCCATTGATTGATAAACTAATTGTCATAACGTGTAATGTCTGTCAAAAGAGCGCCAATGTGTCTCGTCCAGCATGTCTTCTTATTCAGGTTTGATCTTTTTTTTTTTTTCCTTCTGTTAGCTTTTTCGTCGTTTAAAGTCATTGGGAGAACACGTTCCTGACTTGGTGCTTTCTCAGCTCAACTTTTTCTTCAAACTCCTAGAACACGACGTAAGGAAAAGTGATGAAGAGTTCTAATCTCGTTGATCTTTTTGAGAATCCTCCCGTGCGGTCTTCTGTTTTAGTAGCTTTGAGCGACTTACTGAGGTGTGACTACTTGAATGATGAAAACTGCAGGGTTTTCGAGCGCCGCAGGATCATCAAACTGATGATTTTCGGGAATATTGAGGTTTTCGGACGGTTTTCAACTTTGCTCGAAATTTCAACTTCTCTTTCAGAGTCATTTGAAAGATCACAACGCTCAGACTCGCGCCAAAGTCATGCACATTATGGAGAAACTCGCCCAACAAAAGAAAATTCCGTACGATTCTCTCTGTTCTGGCCTCATAACTGAAATTGGTATTTTCACATCATTTTTTTTCGTTAATTAATTTAGGTAAACGAATTTGTGACAAATCGGTCTTGGTGCGCAAAAACGCAATGCAGTTCCTGTCCACTTTTCTGGCCAACAATCCGTTTGGCCACGATGTCATTTTTCTCTCTTTTCTCGAGCTGACTTCCATGTTTTCAGTTCGATCACGTCGTTCACATGATCAAGTTGAAGCAGCTCTTGGTCGAAAAATCACAACTTAAAAATCCTGGTGAAACCCTCGTTTTTCTCAGTGAATGTTCGGTTATCTTTTCAGAACATGCAGCAACTTCAAAATTCGAGAAGAAATGGACCTTACTTGAGCCTTCTATACGGACTCATCTAGACACACTTTTAAAAGCTCACATCGAAAATCCTGTTGAGTACAATACCGAGAACCCTACTGAGTCAGATTTCTCTGTTCATTTTCGCTGGAAAACTCCTTTTTAGACTCATGCAGGCTTTACTGCAAACGATGGGCGACCATGTGCGGGATTCGGTTCAGCTTTACTTTCAACTGGCCCAACAGCTGAAAATTTTCCAATTGTTTGTTGAAATACCTCCTCATTCCGGTTCGTCAAAAATAATCTTTAGAAACGCCGATGACGACCGAGAATCGCAACTTGCAAAAAACCATAGGAAATTGTTTGACGATCTTCACACAAAATACGTCGCGTATCATGTATTTCATAGTTTCAATTTATTGAAAAAAATATTCAAATACAGATGATGGAACATGTGAAAAACAATGAGATGATGTTACAAGACGAACAGAAAAAGCTGGATTATGAAGCGAAAGAAACCGAGAAGAAACTGCAAATCAGTCGGCTGAAGGTAACTCGAAGGAAAAATGAACGTCTTCTGAATTTTCTTATAGGATAAAATCTGCATCGAAACAGAACTTTCTCAGTGCATAAAACATGCTCTGCGAGGAGTCCACGTAGGCGAGCTGAACGAGATGCGCGAGTGTATCAAGTTCTTGGCGCAGTGCAAGCAGTTCACGATAAGGCTCCTTCTTTCATTCATTCTCTCATTATTTTATCAAAACCAAAAAAAAAATCTTTTTTTTTTTTAAATTTTCTTCAATTAAAAATCAATAAAAGCGTCCCGATTTCAAGTCTCCAGCCTTTTTCCCTCTGGTTTTGAATTTCGAGAAATTTCGATTGTGCCCTTATTTTGACAGCGGTTAATTTCGGATGAAATCAGTAACATATGACTGAAAATAAGTAGAATCCATTTGATTTTCTTTTTTTTTTCAAATTTTATGTGACTAGTGAGAGTTAAAAAAACTGAGACTACAAAATTAGCGATTGATTGTTCAGGGGAGCCGATGCGGCTATTCGGAAAATGTGCTCGCTGATTTGGAGGAGCTCGGAAGAAGTGAGGAAAGAGCTTCTTGACGCGACTTCGGAGATGTTCAGGAGCAAGAATCCGTATGTTTGTTTTCCCTGAGTTAGCTTATTACTAGAAATTGAAGAGTTTGTTTTTTTTCCTTTCTTTTTCCAGGATTACGAAGACAAATGACAATGCGACGGTTCACAATTTGATGAACGTTATGATTGACATTTCAGAGGTTTTTGTTGATTTATTCTTGAATTGAGTTCAAGTTCAGGAGGAGCGTATTTCTGTAGAAGAAGTGATTTTTATGATGGCTTCACAGAAACCGTTCTCCAATGGCGTTCACAACAAACTTTGGATGGTTGGGTTCTATTTTTTCTTTTCGGATTTCCCGCTATTTTCCAGCATGCGCAGGCAGAAAAGTTCCCCAAACAACGGATCGTCGCCTTGCGAATTCTGCACGCTTTCGCTCGAGCTGGGTAAAAAAGATAACTTTGATTCTTCCAGTAAAAACCATTTCTACAGGAATAGTGCGGAAACGTCCTCTCCGATAAAGCTGCGCACTTTGCAGAAACTCTTGAGTGGGCCTTCGGACGTCGCTTTGGAAGCTTTGAGAGTTATTTCGGCTCTCTCTTCTTCTTCCGTGGTCCGATATTCAAACTATTCATTACACGTTAATTTCTGTCCCTCTTAGTTCGATTTTTATAAAGTTTCATGCCATATTTGCAGAACTCAGAGCCTCTTCTATAGGAAAAAAGCATCTTTTTGGTTTGCAAATGTAGGAATGAATTCTACATCAAATATCTTCTCCAATTTGCTTTCTGTAGCTTTTCCCGCTAAAATGGGATGAATACAGAAAAAATTGAGGCTTGCAACGTTTTCAATCGGGAAATCAATTTTTTTTTTTGCATAGATCCGAACTTGTGACAGTACGAATTTTTTCAGGTGACGAATTCTTCTGAGGGAGAACCCGTACAGCCGATTTTAAGGATTCTCAACGAAGATTCGCTTTTTAGATCCATAAAGAGGCTTTTTTTCCGAGGTGATCGCTTCGAGTTGAAAAAATAATTCAGTTTTTCAGAAATTCTTCGCAGCAACGACAATACCAAATGGTTTCTGATAGTTCAGTCGACTATTCACATCATCATGAATTTGGCCAAGAGCGTCGATCAAATGCTTCCTGACTTCACAGCAACAGTGGGTTCTTTTGTGTTCGATTCAAAAGAAATAATTGAAATAATAAAATCTTCCCTTTTAGAAATATTTTTCTTTTTATAAGTTCCTTTTTATAAGACTCGATAGCGAGAATTTGTTTAGTTGCTCTATCGAGTAAAGCGAGCCGCTGAGTTCCACATGTTTTATGACGAAATGGCGAAGAAAGGCTCCCCGTTGCAGAAAGAAGTTGCTCTACAGAGAAGGTTTGTTTGAGAAACATTTGTTCGATTTAGCCTAATACTTTTTGAGAGATTACTGGGCGGTTAACTGGACCAGAATAACTGAGAGAACGATTGCATTTATTGGAGAGGTAAGAGATTTCCTCTCAAAGATCGTTTCCAGCTCGGAATGAGAATGTTTCCAGCTCGGCTCTCGCATCATTATGTATCTTCATGAGGTGTTCCCTCAAATCTACAAACAATACGACGCTTTGATGAGAACTGCCTCCGAGGTAAAACTTCTTCTTAGTATATGTATACGTCACTTGAGTACGATTCTCTTACGTCTCGAACCGTCTTCTATCCAAATGAACTTTGTGGGAAGTTCAGAACGAAATGAAACTCGCCGAGGAGCCTGCTCGACTCGTCTCAAACCTCGAACTCATGATGACTCGCAAAAAGAGCATGTTCAAGCATTCGACTGTCGATAAGTCAGGTATAAAATTAAAAGCTTAACTTCATTTACTAATATAAGGAAACAACTTAGGAAAAATGCAAGTTTCACAAATTAGCGAGCATAAATTTCCTTCAAAAATAACGAACTAAACGTGTTTAACTGTAAAAGGTTACTTTTTTCACAACCTTCTTAATGAATGCAATCGTTCTCTCAGTTATTCTGGTCCACCTAACTTCCCAATATTCTCTCAAAAAGTACTTCGTTGATATTAAATTAATTTTTTTAAACAAACCTTCTCTGTAGAGCAACTTCTTTTCGGAAAGCTCCGTGAAGGTCTAACCAGTAAGTTGGTAAGTCGAGCTTTCATCGCTACCTTTTCAAATTCATTTCTTAAAAATACGTGTTTTTCAAAGTTAAACAAATTTTTTTCAGTAGGCCTGAGTTTTTTTATCTTGTAAGCGCAATCTTTAAAAAGTTATATTTTCAAGTATTAAAAAAATTAGCTCACATGGGAGATCATTTTAGCGTAGGGTTCAGAATTTTTTTTCTAAATTTGCTCAAACAATCTTTGATGGACTGGGAATCGATCCCCCATAGTCGCTATCTGCACAAACTTTTTGTTTTTGAAGATATGATTTTTTTCAAAAGATTTTATCCTTAACCATGTGACGCCGTTTGGAAGGAATGTGGCCGCGCCACCAACCACTGCATGGCAGCTAGGAGCGTGGTGCAGTGGTTAGCGTGTTAGCCTGCGGAGCCTATTATGAAGGTTCAAATCCTTTTTGCCGCTAACTTTTTGCCATTATTTTTTTAAAGAATTCTGATGAGAATATTAAAAATTTCATGAGTAAAACCTTTCCAAATAAGTTCGATAGCTATTTTCTTTCTAAAAATCGCTTTTTTTATGGACAATAGTTATGGAAACTTTCTGAAGTTGTGGCGGACTTCATCAGAGACTATTTTTTTGAAAAATCAGCGAAAAAAATGTTTCAGAAAAAGCGCTGAACCTTCATCGAAGATCTTCGCATGTATTGGTTGTGATAAATAACAGTGGCTTTTTCAATATTTCAATAGCCAATTTCTGTCTTACGTCTGAAGAAACATCTTTACAGAATATGAAAAACTTACCTGTCATCCGAGTTTTATTGATTTCCAAACCCTATTTCCATCCTAATCCAGATTTTTCAAATTTTCGGGAATCTAATGTCGTGTTCAAAGTAATTTCCGCGAAATGCAAAATGATCTCTGACTCTCCAAAAATTTAGTGATCTTTTTCCTTTCTCTAACGGGTATTTTGCATTTCGCGGAAATTACTTTGAACACGGCATAAAAATCTTTTGAGCAAAAATGTTTTTTTGGGAAAAAAATTCTCTGATGATGTGAAGTCCGCCACAACTTCAGAAAGTTTCCATAACTATTGTCCATAAAAAAAGCGATTTTAGAAAGAAAAATAGCTATCGAACTTATTTGGAAAGGTTTTACTCATGAAAATTTAATATTCTCATCAGAACTCTTAAAAAAAAATAATGGCAAAAAAAGTTAGCGGCAAAAGGATTTGAACCTTCATAATAGGCTTCGCCGGCTAACACGCTAACCACTGCACCACGCTCCTAGCTGCCATGCAGTGTTTGGTGGCGCGGCCACATTCCTTCCAAACGGCGTCACATGGTTAAGGATAAAAACTTTGAAAAATCATATCACCAAAACAAAAAGTTTGTGCAGGTTGCGACTATGGGGGATCGATTTCCAGTATATCAAAGATTGTTTGAGCAAATTTATAAAAAATTCTGAACCCTACGCAAAAATGACCTCCCATGTCAGCTTGCGACTATGTCAATAAATTTTCACTAAATTCTCCAGAAAGTTTTGAGCAAAGAAGTATATAGTTCTAAAAACTTCATACTGAAATGAACTCCCTTGGGAAAAATGATTAATTTTCTTCATTTTTTTGAATAATTCGGTTTTTTTTTTATAGATATTTCAGGGTGAATTTTCAATGAAAGTTTAATTCAGGCGAAGCAGATGACGTCTTAAGAAGCGTCACAAATTCGCTCCTTGAACAGAGGCTATTACGAGATGGAAGACTTTTGGGACGGATCTTCCCGCTGATCAACTATGGACTTCTGGCGAAAAGCTCCCCGAGTCGCATTCGTCATGCAGCTGCACTAGCCTACGGGAAGTTCATATCTCTGAGGTTTTTCGACTCGCTGCGAATTCGGACAACTTGGCGAGTTGCAGCTCTCATGTGGCAGAAAGAGGGGCTCCTGTACTCTACACGATGGTCTCTCGCTCGCCTTCGGAGGTCGTCCGAGCTTCTCTGCTTGCTGCGTGCGCAGATCTCGCCAGTCTCATCCCCAACACTTCCGATCTCTACGTCACTAACCTCTACAAAATGTTCTTTTTTTCTGATTGAAAATTACAAAGTCATACAAGGGTTTTCTATTTGGGATCGCTGTTTTATAAAAAAGCAAATCGTAGCAAAACCGGAAAAATAAACAAAGACCATTCGGAGGTGTTGTGAATTGACTTGACAGTATTTTGAGATAAACTTCAGATTTCAAGCTGCTCTTCGTTCTAATGTGTAGACACGTTCACGAAAATGACTCTAAATTCGGAAGTCGCGATACAATTTCGTAAGAAATGATTATTTTCAAAGTTCATGGAAAAGTTCCTCAAACAGAAAAGTGCAAGTTTTGACTCGATTTATCCTTCTTTTTATGTTTTCACGACTTTTCTGTGACCAATCTTTCTGTCTTCAGGTGCCGCGACAGTCATCCGGCTGTGCGAGAAAGCGCCCTGTTAGTGCTTTCATACGTTGTCACTAACGGAATGACTCAAGTATCGAAGTCCAACCTCCATGAGAAAAATCGGATTTCAGCCTCGAGGAACCCTGAGTGAGGCGGCGAGGTGTCTGTGCGACAGTGTTCCCACAGTCAATCAGATCGCGCGAGGCTTTTTCTCCGACTACAGCAAACTCGAGGAGCACGTCCGTTTCTTTTTTTGTTTTGAGAAAGTTATGAATTTCATGCGACTAAGAAATTACTACTGTTGATTTTTCGATTATAGAAGTTCACAGCCGTGAGTTCGGGTTGAAGAGAAGATCTGGAGAATTCAGATTGAATAAAATTCAGCTTTTTAGAGACCTTTTTAGAGGGTTTTTAGAATAAAATTTAGCTTTTTAGGAGGCTTCAATATGAAGTCTAAGGTTTGTATAATCTGACAATTTCTATTTGTTTTTCCCCGTTTAGAACAAGTTTGTAAGCTACCACGCTCATATGAAAAAGGAAAGATGAAAACAAGTTGTCTTCATTTCTTTAATAACATTCTTAGAATCACGGGCTTATCGATTTGCTGCCTGGATTTGTTACCAGATTGTCTACCGGTCCTGAAAAACTTCCGTTCCACCAGTTCCAAGAAGTCTTCGAGTAAAAAAATTTGAAGCCGTTTTAATTTTGATTGTTCAAATTTAGTTTTATTGGATCTTTGGTGAAAGACAAGAAAGCGGCTATTCTTGACCGTCTGGTGACACTTATTTGTCAAAAGTTCCCATCACTGGAGTACGTTCTGATTTTTTTTAAATGTAAAAACAGTTTTACCTTTCAAGTTCCATGTCGAAGTCGTCTTCGGATAGTGCGAAATACATCTCATACAGTTTGTCCAAGTTTCCGCTGTCCGAGAAAAGTTTCAACACTGTGAGTTTGAATATAAACGAGTTTTTTGGACACATTCTGACTTCAGCTCAAGGATAGCGTCCGAGTTTTTGCACCGTTCCTCCCTATTCCAGAAGTTTACAACCACCTGATGGATATTGTTAGTCAATATTCAAAGTCGACGAAAAATGCGGAGACAAAGGTTTTTTGCTCTAGAAATCTTTGGCAATTTTTCGATGTAGGGAAAAGCCGAAGCATTGGCCCGCCAGCTCGAAAGCATTAAAAAGGAAGGCTACACCAAAGATATTCTCCAATCTCCGACACATACGCCCAAGGCAAGAACTTTCCTTTGATTCCTGTTAATGATTTTTTTTTTCAGGCGAGGCCGCAGAAGAAACGAGCGGCTCCGAAAAGACAGCGCATCAGTGACGATCTTTCTGATGATGACTTCTGATCTGGATTTTGTTTTTGTCTTTACATATTTTCGCTCAAGTATTTTCATACCTGTTTACATACTTCATTTCTTTTTTTTTCCCCGAGATTCACGTTTTGATCTCTTTTCAACGTGTTCATTATCATAATGAATCATTTTCATAATATGTTGAAAGGTTTGTTAATGTATTGAGTTCTATGGAAGACAGTTTCGTTTTTTTCAGTGAGAGTTAATCAATTTCTTCCCAGATTTTTTGCGCAATCAAGTGGGATCAAGGGAACAGAAGATCAGATCAGGGTTTCTGTTGTCCTTCCGTCTTGTATAGATCACTGAAATGTAGTTCTCTAGGCTGATGATCCCTGCTGTGATCCAGCGAATCCATTGGAACTTCCGTTCAGTGAAATATCTGTCGCTCAGTACCGTATTCAGGTCTGCTGACTGCGAAAAACTTGAGAAATGATCGAACCGCAGAGCGGGATCGTGAAAACCAACTGCCGTAGATCGCGTCTACTTTCCGGTCTTTTCGATATGGACCTCTATCTGAAGATGGAGGTCAACCAGGCAATCGAAAACCTCGTTATCCATTTCAATAAACTCTTTCAGGACACCGGCAGCTTCAAGGAACGAGGAGCTCGTTATGCTCTAATGCGACTCGACGATGCGGAGAAAAAAAACGGGGTTTGTCAGTCAATTTTCAAGAAAGCAGATTCATATACAGAAATTAGTATTAAATAATCGAGAATTCATATGACAATATCGTGCGGAAAACTTTGATTCTATAATATACTAATTGTTGTCAGTCTCATCCTGAAAAATCTTACGAGCACAGCGAGAGAGTGACCGACGGACATTTGTCTGCAACATACTTTTTGCTTGGAAGTTTGCGAAACGCAACCGCTTTCTTTCTGATAGAGTGGATGAGACTCCGCGACCTTCTACGGTTTCTCGCTTTCTTTGGCGAAGTTTCCTCGAGATCCACAGTGTCATTTGAGCTGAAGTTCGTGATCTGAAAATGTCTAAAGTAGGAAAAGTTCGGATCAGAAATTCTGTTAAAAAAATTTCGATGTTTAACTTATATCTTGAGTTTTGCATCCAAAACTACATTATTTTTGAAAATTAAATTTTTTCTTGTCTTATAAAACCTATTCAAACATTTTTTTATGGCTTGATAGTTTCTCACACATCAGAAAAAGGAAGACATGTATGAAATTTTTTGAAAGCTCATTTGTAGACTGGAACTGAATCTGAATTAATGAGGAGGACCGTACCTCAAAGCGGGGCTCGTCGTATTCACGAGTTACGGACTCTTTGCAGCTCCGCAACGGCTCGTTTCTCTTGACAAAGTCGGCCATTTCCTTGGCAGCTTTGTCTTTGGCGGCTTTTTCGACTTCTTCCAATTTTGCGGCAAGATTAGCCGCCCGTTCTGCTGCCTCCTGCTCTCGTTTAGCTCTCATCGCGTCGTTGTAGTGTTCAGTCGCCTTCACGTGACTGCAAGCGAGCTTTTGAAGCTATTTTCATTACATTTTAAGTAATAGTCCATCGAGAACAGCTTGCTAGAAACTCACGACTCGTGGGGTTGAACATTGAGTTTCCTCAGTTTGTTTGAAAACGCTAAGGAACGGTTCAAAATTTTACCTTTTCTTAGCTTCTTCCAGTTGCTTTTGTAGCCAAGGCAACTCGATTTCCAATTGGTTCATCTTTAACGAGGACTTGTTCCGTATAAATGAATCACTATCACCTGAACGTCAAGCTCGAGAGATCTTTCGAGGGGACCCAAGGCCCTCTTGGTCAAGTACTCTCCAAAAAATGATGTCAACTGAAATCGGACAATTTTGTTTTTTTTTTTTTGGATTACGACCAAAACCTCAGACTTCTGAATACCCTCGTCAATGAGCTCAGCAATGACTTCGCCGAGGTCGCCGACCCGCCGCGACAGACCCTTGAGCGCTTCGAGGAGGTCCATAGCTTCTTCAAAGCTCGTCGGGTCCTGGGCCGACGTCATCTGGAGCTAGAGCTGTCTCTTTCTTGCTAAATATTCTCATTTAAAAAAAAAAATCAATATATAGTTTCACGGTTTTGTTTAGATATTTCCAATTTAGAAGCTTTTTTGTTCATCAAAAATATAACCCGTAGTCATCATTAAGCGGAAAAAGTTTAAAAAAACTTAACACGAGATATATAGTATGCAAAAAAAAAACTCTCTCACAAATGAAGTTTGAACTGGAGATCGACGAACTGAAAGTTTTGACCCACAGGCACCTTTCTAGTTACTTTTTTTTTGTTTTGATCTTTTTTTTTCGAATTCAAAGTGTGAATGTATGAACTGGCAGGTCAGCATGATTCGATTATTGGTGGAGGATATATAGTCTGTTCAGATTTTGAATGTCAAGCAGCTAACTCCACCCCAAGGCTACAATATCCTTCGCGTCAATGTTTTATATCCAGATGACGATGGTCCTTTAATAAGGCTGCATTTTTGACTTCTTTTTTATCTTTTAGATCAAAAAAGATCAAAATTCGTCTCAGCAGGGGCGGAGTTAGCTGTTTGACATTTAAAATCTGAACAGACTATATATTAATCTGATCCACAAATATATCGCTTCAAGTTCACTATATTATGAGAGTTGAATACCCTTTTATGGACGAAGCACAAATATAGTGGGTATATAAAATAAAAGTGTAAGAAAAAATATGTAACCCAGCTGTGCTAAAGCGGGGTCTCAGCTGGGCTAAAAATTGCCAAAAGTTCTACCAACTGTGCTTATACGGGTTTAATACGGGGGCACTCGCTGAGACCCCGCTTTAGCACAGCTGGGTTACATATTTTCTTACACCCGTTTTAGCCCAACTGAGACTAAAATAACCTCAGAAACACGGGTCTAATACGGGTACACCCGTTGAGACACCTGCTCAGCATGCGAGTTAATAAAAGAAAAAAAAAATTAAAAGCGCGACAAAGTTTCGCAAAGGCGCGCAGCGACACAGCGGAATGTCGCTTGGTGAAATTCCAAGTCGTGTTACACAAGCTATAAATGAAATCGACTGTGATCGACATGCAGTTTTTTTTTTCAAACCATTGAAAACCCTGAAGAATGGTAAGCCTGACTGTGACAGTATTCCAGGTTTTCGCAGCTTCCGCAGGCAATCACGCCTTGGCCCTTTCGATGCATGGCAAAAAGCTCGGCGTTGAGGTTACGAAACATGTTCTTTGTTTTTTATTTCTCTGTGGGACCTCAAATCGAATTTTTCGCTTTTTTATCAATGTTTTCAGGTAAATGTTGTCATGCCTCGTCATGCGCCTATAATGAAGATCAATAGGTGCGAGGAACTCGGGGCCAACATCATCATTGACGTGAGTTTCAGACCATTTTTCTGCTGGGTCAAAGAAAGAGTTGTCGAAGTGTGACCCATAGAGATCCTTCAGGGAAACGACATTGGGGCTTCGAGGGAGATAGCTCTTCGTTTGGCGAAAGAACGAGGCGGCAAGTATATAAATGGTTATGACCACATCGACATCCTCGCTGGCGCCGGAACCGTCGGCCTCGAAATCATCGACCAGGTTTCGGAACGCTACCTTTTTCAATCTGTCAAACTGGGGGTACAAAGAAGACTTTTGCATGTTTCTGATTCACTCATTGTCTGACTCTAGCTGTGAACAGGGTCTGTGGGAAAATAATTGCGGTAGTGTTTGATATAACACGGCGAGAAGCCTTTTTTTACTCTGGCAGAATCTTGAGCAATTCAACATGAAATTTTCGAGCAGACTCTTCCATGTCGGGAAAAATTGACTATAACACCTGTTTTGAGTTACTTCTATGACCCCTATCAAAAAAACTCCTTTTTTTCAAAAAGAGAAGGTTTTACTTTGATTTTTCCCATGCACCTCTCGAAAAACTGTATACTTTTCGTTTCACAAACCAACTTTTTATATTACTGACAGGTGACAAATGTGGACGCTGTTTTGGTGCCAGTCGGCGGCTGCGGTCTGATTGCGGGCGTAGCCGTGGCCGTGAAAACGCTCTCTCCAAAGACCAGAGTGATTGGCGTCGCCAGCGAAACTTGTCCAGCACTTATCGTTGGTTCAAAATCGCAATTTCTTACCCAGAAACAACTCAGAGGTCGCTGGAGAAGGGTGAACCCGTGTACACTCCGACGAATCCGACTCTCGCCGACGGTCTCGCCGTTCCTGCCATCGGCGTCAACGCGTTCCGCACTCTCAGAAGTCCTTTTTGACATCTCAAAGATTCTAACTACGATCGCATGACAGCGGCGATAATAAGAAAGCTAGAATTTTGTCTTCTTTGAGTTTAAAACTAATTATCTTCGGTTCACCAACTCAAAGAAAAAAATTGCATTTAAAGTATGGCAAAGGAAGATTCTCATATTTTCCCACGTTTAGTGAACGGATCTTGTTCAAAGCTATTCTTAAAATCAACATGTTTTCCAGATATTTTTTGCAAATAAATTGACCAGACTCTTCTTTATTTTTTATTTTCACGTGTCCAGAGTAAAGGCAGATGACCTGTATGCACTCATGTCATTGCAGACCGTGTTGATGAGGTTATATCCGTCCCTGAGCACGACATCGCCATTGCCATTCTCAGACTTCTGGAATTCGAAAAGGCAGAGAAAATTGAAAAAAAAAATCATGAAATTGATGGTGTTATCGGAAAGTTGAGACTTGAGGCAGACATTTATTTATTACAATCAGCTGATTGATATCAGTCTTCACAGGCGAATCGGGAGGGTACCACAATGCGTCCACAAAGGTACCTCTCAAAATGGATCGTGAAGACTCTATAATATGTCCATCGTGAGACCTCCAGCATACCTTTTAGCTATATCTGAGCCATCTCGGAGGTCCTTGAGAGTCTATCTCACAAGTCTATCTTATTCTGCTCAAAGTCCTCAGAGGTATGCTCGAGGTACCATCGATAGACCCTGCGATATACCCTGCGATATACCTCAGAGGTTTCGCGATACTCTTTCTCGATTTGCCTATGTTGCTGAAGGTTGTGAAAAAAAGATAACTTTCTATGATGAAATAATAAGGTTTTCCCACAAAGTTACCATCTTGTTTTCGAAAAACCTTCATCTTTTATTCATTGGTTTTAGCCATAACTTTTATCAAAACTGAAAATTACTGACTAGTGAGCGAAAACTTGAGGAAAATCAAATTATCGGAGATTCAATCTCAAACTTACCTTGGACTTCAGGTGGTGTGCGAGGGAGCTGGTGCCATAACTATTGGGGCTCTTCTTTCGGGAAAACTGAACAGTCTCAAAGGAAAAAAGGTGGTTTCGATCCTCAGCGGTGGCAACATCGACACGACTTCCCTCGGCAGGTGCATCGACCGAGGTTTGTAAATCATTCAAAAAAGCTCTTTTAGGTTCTTTTTAACTTTCCCAACTTAATAGGTCAAAATTTTTATAAAAAGCTTCAACGAGCTACCGGAACTTTTGAAACCAAATGACAATAATCCCAATTAGCCTTAGTAAGAATTTCTGATTCGAGGACTCGCCTACGACAACCGCGTGATCCGGTTTACCGTCATTATCAAAGATACTCCCGGTGATCTCTCCGAGTTATGCACACTCGTCAGCAACTGCGGCGCCAGCGTCAAAGACATTTACTTGGTTTGCTCAGAAAATATATATATATATATATATGCACAATGCGCGTTTGCACACCGCTTGGGAGGGGGGTCCAATCTCCGCGGAACTTCTTTTATTCTTTTAAAAATTGTATCACATTAATAAAATTAACACGGCTATTTTCGACACTAATAGATACAAAATTACAAAAAATACGATTTCTTACTTACTAAAGACGGATAACTTAATTTGTGTCTTTGAAGGTTCTATGCGTTTTTTTTTCTTCAATTTTGTCTGCTTTTTTGTACAAAAACTCGTTAATGAAGATATCGCTCAAAAACCGCGATCGGTGTATGCACAATTTAAACCTACAGTGTGCCAAACCAGACGGGCTGAACTGATGTGAATGGAGCACTCAGAACGTGCAAACGAAAAATGCGAACTTTTATATACATCCCTTCTCGGGAAAGGGAAACACGCTCTTGTCGTAACACCGAATATTTAAAATATTCGAACTAAACATCAAAAGCTTCTCAGGAGCGCGCTTATCTACGCAACGATATGTCGAGTATACGCGTCAAGATGGTTACCGAAACTCGAGGTTTGGCTCATGTTGAGCAGATACGCTCGGCACTCTACAACCGGTTAATTTTTGTTTTTGCAGTTTCACTCACTTGTTCTTGCAGGTATACACAGGAGAAGTGCACGTTCCGCGCTTTTCGACAGTCTTCTGAAAACTCCTTTTGATATTTTTTTCATTTATCACATGAATTTTTTTTTTCATTTATCACGTTCTACTGGAACGCTTATATGAATTTGAAGTTAATAACATTACATAGGGTTAGTACAGAGACCACACACTGATATTTTTCCCGTTCTTACTTAGTAGACCGCATGTTTCATTCTTCGGCTGTAAAAAGTTTCCAGGATTAGGAAAAAGTACGATATCTTCCAAGGTGATAAAGCTTTCAAAAGCTATCTTTCAGATTGGTAGATTAATTTTTTTAACAGAAATAAAAAAATTTATTTTATTGTATTGATTTTTAAGATATTTTCATATCAAAAATGGTATTACATACCTGAAATTATGTTTTCAAATCAATTTAAAAAAATTGAGAAATCTCGGCGCGTTGCAAGATCGCGTCGAGGCTGCAACCAGGCTTGTGCGAGGGCCGGCCCGTCACCCTCCCGGCCCCCCGACCATTTCGTAAGCCCGGCCCGGCCCGAATCGCGCAATTTTTTTCTAGTCGGATATTAAGTTTTTTTACGACAAAAATTACGTTTTTGCTCATTTTTTTCTCTTAAAGTTTAACAAAAAAACTATGATTTCAGAAGTAAAAAGTCACATTTCGGTGGAAATTTTTTTAAATGAAATTTTAAATTTTTTTGAAGCCCGGCCCGGCCTGAGCCCACGCGGGCTTTTTTTCCTGAAAAATAAGGCCCAAAGCCCGGGCCGCCCGGCCTGACGCACAAGCCTGGCTGCAACACCATGGTGTGCACAAGCGTCAAATTTTACGAGCTTGTCCGTGGGGCGCGTTAGCCTTTTTTAGCGCGGAGAGAGTTTTTTCAAACGCTTCGGCGATTTTTCACGTTGCCGCGGCATGCTCAAAGTAATCTTGCAAAATTCGGAATGACAGAAAGTGACAAAAAAAAATGAAGTTTTGGAGAATACGTCGCCGAAATTATTTTGAGCGCGCGCAGGTGTTTGTCAATGATTTTCGAGCTCAAAAAAGATGAAAAGATAAGGCTATCTTGGAGAGTATTAAGCACCTTTAGTTTCCGAAGTTTATTATTTTTCTTGTCCGAATTTTTTTGAAGAATATTTGAAATATCGCTCTCCGTGAAATTTTTTTCGATATCGCTCCGATTTTATTGTTTTTTTTTTGGAACTTTAAAGTTAAACAACGTTGTTTTTTTGGATTTGGTCATCAATGAAAATTTACTCCGAGGAACAATGCCGCTTTCAAAGGGATTTTGCGAAATTGAAAATGATCTCTGGCGCTCCAAAGTATTCTTTATTTTTTTCATTTTCTGACTTTTATCGCTATTTCGCTAAAAACCACTTTAAACGCGGTATAACAGAAATTAATTTTTTTTTTTCTGTTCCGTAATTCATCCAATAATTCCAGTATATATGAACTGCGCATCCTTGAATTTACATGCATACGAACCTTTAAATTCACTAAAAACAGAATTTTCAGCTCTTATGCTCCCTGAGACGGAATGTCGTGTGTTGAATGAAACGTATAAGATTTTATTAGCCGATTTCGATCCTAGAGACGCCATAATATTTTTGGAGGGCAGAGGTGTCTTTTCGGAGGATAATTCTGAGTTTGTCAACTCAAAGGTTCGTGAGTGGTATGAATTATGAATATTGAGCATATTTTACAAGTTTTTTTTAAATGAATATCCTTTCTTTTATGCTCAATAATAATTTTTTGAATTCAGTCTACACGCTTGGAAAGACTCCATCACTTTTTACGTTTCTTTCGTCGGCGAGCTGTTAACTTGAATTGCCTGATCGAATACTTCGACTATGCGGGACAGAATCATATAGCCGAGTTTTTGCAAAATGGAGTTGATGTCTCACTTGATTCGAAGAGAGAAAAGTGCGTATCATTTCACTCGGGTTCACGAAAGTTTATCTATGGTAAAGAAGCCCTCAAGAGAAAGTTTTGGGGATTTGATTTTAACTTCATGATTTCTTTTTCTCTTGGTTGGGATTTCCAAGCTTTTTTTAAAATTTAAACTTCAGTAGGATCTATTTAATTTCTTTTTTCTGATTACTTCAACCTCTTAGTTGTCGATTTTCATAATAGGCTGCGTCCAGCTCCAGACACACGTATGGCGAAAGAAGCTCTGAGCCGAGCTCTGTTGATGGGCGGCGTCCCAAGAGCCGCGTCAAGCTTCCATCGCAATTCTTTGTTGGACTCAGCAAGAGAAAGTCTCTGTTCTCTTTCATTCGATTCAGGTAAAACTGTTATTTTTATGCAAAAGCAAGTTTTTCAGAGTCATTCTTCGTCGTTTTGCATGGACGTGCAGGAGTTGGAAAAACTTTTCTGGCGTCTCAATTATTGTCGACGTCGTCGGAGCTTGTTGGAGGGTTTTCATTTATTCGTTTCCTTTACAAATCATTTTTTCCAGAGTTTTCGAATCAGTTATATGGTTACGCGATGGATCTATGGAGAAACACAACGTTATAAAAGTGTTTGTCGATCTGCTGCTTATGCTCAGGTAGGCTTTGAACAGTTTTGGTGCAATTATCTACTTATTTTTTCATTTCGGTTTCAGTTAAGTTATGTTTTAGAAGCGACGATGAAGTGCACAATATGCCTGACCTCGACAGTCTCACTTCTTCTCAGCTGAAAATAATGGTAAAATGACCATTTCTTTTTTCCATCAATTGTATTAAAAATTTTTGCATGAATCACTCTTTTTTTGAGGTGAGAAATGCTTTGATTGATAAGCCGCACGCGCTAATTGTTCTGGACGACGTCATTCAAACAGAGACTATCGATTGGGCAGAACAGTTAGGGGTAACGATGGGCGGTTCCTCAGAAGCCATTGTGGGATTAGTTGAGATGTCTGGTGACGACCCGAAATAAAGACGTCATGGACATCGTGTCCTCGCCGTTGGCCTTCATCGAAGTGTCTTCTTTGGATGACGACGAGAGTCACGCCTTTCTGCGTTGTTCGAGATTCTCTGCTCCGGAAACGCCTGCCGAAGTGAAGCCCTGCTCAAATTTTAAATTATGTCCTTTCTAGGCAGAAATCGAGAGAAGCGCCGTTCGTTTTGCCAGTGGAAATCTCGCAATGCTGAGAATCCTATGCCAACTGAGTGAGCTGAGATTCGAAAGGTGATGTCTGAGCAATTCTTTTGCGAAACAGTTTGGAAAAAAGAGTTGTGTTAGATAAATGGTGAAGATGCCGAGTTCTAAGCTTTAATTTTTGTCGCTTCTTTGCCGATGGAGATTTTCTAGCAAACAATACATTCTCAAAAACCTTCTTCGTTGAAAAATATTTTTTAACCCCACGAGTTAGCTCCTTGACCTGACTAGGAAACTACTCGGACTCGGGTACGCGTTTCAAGTTGTAACTTTAGTGGCTCCTAGACCCGCGTAAGAGTACTTGGAAACAAGAGAGATTATCTGCTAAACCCCATAGGCTTCTGAGAAAAAGATTTTTGAAAATGCACAGTTTAGGCTTGAAAATTATCAAATTTCAGTTTTCCTTTTTCTTTTGGCTAAAAATAAATTTTTTTAGAGTTTATCATAGCCGCATCATTCGAAGCGATTGTATTAAAATATAAAATAAGGTAAAAAGCAATATTCTGAAAAATTCTCAGGCCTAATTTTTCGGTGGTATGAAAAAAACACCAGCGAAAAATCCAAACGGCGACTTTTCCGATTTTTTTCATATCGCTAGGGAACTTTCCGACGGCCACCTTTCCGACGAAATTTTTTTCCGAATTTTTTTCCCTTATATTTTTTTCGGCTTATAAGACATCTATTTACATTTTTTTCCTATTTTTTTGTTTTAATCATGAACCAACTACCTACTTTATATAGGAAATTTAAAACGAATATTTTATCGAGAAAAAAAGTCGGAAAGGGATTCGTCGGAAAGGTGGCCGTCGGAAAGTTCCCTAGCGATATGAAAAAAATCGGAAAAAGTCGCCATTTGAATTTTCGCTGGTGTTTTTTTCATACCACCTAATTTTCAAATTTTCTACTAATTTTTTTCTCAGTTCTTTATTAGGTTTAGCAGATATTCACACTTTTTCAAGTCTTCTCACTTAGGTCTATAAACCACTAAAGTTTGAGCTCGATCCGCGTAGCCGAGTCCGAGTAGTTTCCTAGTGAGTCACACTGTTTTACAATTTATAATTTTTTTCGAAATTGTTTTCTCGATTTTTTCGGCGAAAAAAATTTCCAGCGGTTGAAATTTCATGGATTATAGGTTGCTATTTCGGATTTTTTTAAACAAAAAAATTCAAAAAAATTTTTTTCTGAAATTTTTCTTGTAAAAAAGCAAACCATTCAGCGAAAAAAATCTCAATGAGTTCTTTGGAAAACTTTTAATGGTGCCAAAGGAAATTTTTAAGATTTTGTGTTGCCTCAATAATTTTGACCGCCTTTGATCACTACTTGGCTGTTATTTTTTGAGTTTTTCATTTCACGTTATAGTCAATTTTTCTCGACTTGAAAGGCGAGGGAGGCGGGTCTTGATGCGTAGCGTGTTCGTACGCGGTTCTTGGCCCGAGTTCATTTCAACCGCCAGGATGGTAGGAAGGAATTTTGGGTTCCCGAATATTCGTGAGCGTTAATTGTGCATATACCAATCTTAGAGGCTCGAATCTTTGAATCTTCGCAAACGATTCTTGGGGATCTTCATTTCTTTTCTGATTTTTTATAATTTTTCCAATGTTTTTGTTAACAGAAGTTGATGGAGAATATATATAGAGTGAATGAAAAATGTGGTAGCCGTTCTGCAGCGAATATTTGACTACGTGTATGCGAGAAAGACGCATTATTTGATAAAAATTGAGTTGAAAAAATCATAGTGTTCATTTGTGGTCGAAACATCACAGTGTTCCCAAATAGGCGGCAGATGTGGTCATTGGGCGTGACCGTATGCAATGGGGGCGCGGCTTATTGCAATAGTGGGGCGACATTGAGAGCCGATTGTTGTGCATTTACTGGATGAAAACATAGCGTTGAATAGTGTTTTTCAACGCCTCCTTGAACTTTTATAGTAGTTTCAATATAGTCCAACGCGCAATGAATCTATTGAGAATGGAATATGAACCGAACCGTTTTTGTCAAAAGATTTATCACACGAAATGCCTTTTTTTTCAGGACGATTCGTCGCGTGAAGTCCTAAAACATTTTTTGAAGGAAAAAACGCATGACGGTTCCTTCGAAAAACGCATTTTGAATTTTCTGAAACGAAAGAAAAAATCAATTGGCTTCGGCACAAAAATTTATAACTCAAAAAGTCATTTTAGACAACATATGTTTTGTAAAACGTCAAAAAAAAAATTTCGAAAAAAAAAGCTCTGGGCCTTTATCTTAAGAAACTCATTCTGAGCATTTTAAAACAAAAACATGAACCAAGTAACTTCTGCAAAAAAAGTTACTCTTCAAAATGTCAATTTTGTCGAAATTTCGGGACCATCTCGCTCAAAAATTAACTCACGTACCTCTCAAACGCATCCAACACGGTTATATTACACAACAGAAAGTAAAACGATTCAAAAATCTAAAAAAATAAGCGAGAAAAAGAGAAAAAACTATATTTAAATTGAATGAAATTTTGAGAGACTGACACGCGCCGCACCGCGTTGCGTTAGAAGGAACTCGCGTTTTCGCCCCATTGAGACGACCATTGTTTTCGCCTGCGCTTGCCCGTTTTGAAACACTGTGAACACGGCATTTTCACAATAAAACGACAAAGGAAAAAAAATTTAGGAAAAAAAAAGAAGGAAATTCAAAAAAAGAGGGGAATATTCCCAAGAATCGTTTGCAAAGATCCAAATTTTCAAAGATTCGAGCCTCCAAGATTGGTGTATGCACAATTAACGCTCACGAATATTCGGGAACCCAAAATTCCTTCCTACCATCACCGCCAGCGACTATTTGGAGAGCTCGTTTATCGCTCTTTTTTTTTTTCAAAATTATTCATTATTTTTTTACATGAGGGCATTAAAAAAATAGTAAACCATATGGAAAGAGAGCGATGACCGAGCTTTTTGAAAAGTCGCTGGCGCTTGAATTGAACATGTGCCAAGAACCGCGTGCGCACTCGCTACGAATCCCGAACCCTGCCCCGCCCCCCTCGCCTTAAAAGTCGGGATGGATTGACTTCAGCGATTGCAGATTGTCGCAGTTGGTCCGCAAAGCAGAGTCTCGCGGAGTATCGACGCTCATTTGCAGGACACCTTACAGTTTTTCCAATCTTCATGAAGCTTTGAATCGCTCAGTAGAAGAGTTAGACGTCTCTGACCGCGATTCATTGGCTTGTCTCGTGCTCATTCCTCCTAACACGCCTGTACCTCTGGAGGTACAATCAATTTACTCATATATGAAGAAAAACGAAAAAATAGCTGAACAAAAAGTTGGTTCTTCCTACGATTCAACGTTTCAGCGGAGCTTTAATTTAAATTTTTATCTATCAACTCAGATATGGACCTCGATCATACCCGTCGACACGTGTGATGCTGATGAATTGCAAGAAGAAGTCGGGGAAAAGCTCTCGAGGTTGCGACGGAAAGGGTCTTGGACAGCAGCGGCGGACGGCTGTTTCAGCGTCGACGCCCTCGTTCACTTCTACTTGATAGAAGTGGTTGATAGTGCGGCTATCAAGGTCCACCAAATGGATACCGTATCCCTCTTTCAAAGATTTTTTTTGCAGGGGATCATCGCAATGTTCGAAGAGCGCGTCAGCATTCTGATTAATAACAACGGCGGTAGAAATGCTCTTCTGCAAAACTTTGTACAATCTCATAGTGATTTCTATGAAAATTTGAAACGTTTGTAAGTACGTGTATTTTGGCGACATTTCTTTTGATGTTTAACTAGTTTGAGTTCCTGTTTCTGATGAAGTCTGTACTATTTCTTTGCCTGAAATCGGTTTTCAAAGGTTCGAAAGTGTTCGTTTCTTGTCGGCGGTTGCAGCTTTTTCTACGTTCGCTGTCATTCCTACAGTTTTGACGCGCATATTATACTTCCAACCCAATCTGGCGTCTATGTTGATTTTTTGCAGCACTCTTCTCACATTCCAAGTTTCTTTTGTGATTTTTTGCCTGATCTTGTTTCTAGTGGTTCCGACTGTTTGGAACAAACATGACACGAGAGAGGCGAGCCGTTTTTCGTGAAGTTAATATCATGAATACTTACCAACCAAGAGCTCTCACTTCTGGTTACCTCTTTGTGGTTTTATTTTTCATTTCGTTTTTTGAAACAAAACGACCAAAATTTGAGCCAGACCCACCTACGCCATGTTCAGTTCCGATCGGTCGTACAAACCCTAGCACTTTCAACGAGTTGAGAGACATGGTTTTTTGTTCATATAATTTTTATTTTCATGTTCTTGCAGCATTATAAAGATGAGTTCGTGATGGCAAATCGACAAAAGAAAGAATTTGCTCGCGATGAACTTCATGTTTTGTTTTTCTTTGATTATCGTTTCAAAATTTTCCTAGCCTTGCAGAGTGAAGTTGTACGCATCGAATTTGATGACGATGCTTCTGATTCCGATTCTCCCGAGAGCTAAGCCTTGTGCATTTTTCGTTAGACTTGAAGGAGATATCATTTCTTTAAGTGAAATTTATTGTACCGGTTATCAATAAACTTTTCTGTGAAATCTACAGATTGCTGAAGATTGGAGGTGTCCAGACCGCTTGTTGATACCCATTCTCATCATTTCCTTCTTTGGATTCTTTTTGTACCTATAAATACTTGAAAGAAGATCTATTTCGCAAAATAACGCAAACCTTCACTTCTACAAGTTTCTCCCGGGTTGAGTGTCATCTTCAATTCAGCTATGTAAAATATAGCTCTTTTCAAAGTTTCCACCTAAAAATTTTCAAAAAATGTGTTACCATTAAAAACAAAAATGAAAATTGTTCACCTAAAATTATAACATTGAACTTTTTTTTTGAATTATAGTTGAAAAGGGTTTCGGTAAATGTAGTGTGTTCCGATCGAGACGGTCACGTCGCAGTACAGCACGTGACAAGCTAGCGCGGAATGGCCTATATCGCCTGCGGCCTGCTGCGATATAGGCAGTTATGTTGGGTGTGGGTTTAATTAGCAGTTAACTTAGAAAAAAATGAATATTATGGACCCAACCATCAGGATTTGACAAGATATCCCTGATTCAAGTTTAAAAATAAGTTTTTTTTTTTGTTAAATAAGCTTCATGTATAACATTGAGTCTGCTCCACATATCACTCACTTTTGTTGGCTTTTTTGTTGACCATCCTGATTCTGGGAGAAGCTGCCGTAATCGATCAAAACCATTGTTTATTCTGAAAAATTTTTATTCTGAAAGCATTGTCAAACCAACGAAAATTCTTAAACTTATTCTGGATAACCTTTTTTCGTTAGCGGACTTTTACAAAAAAAAAAGTACATCGATTTTCAATCAAATCTACGGTAGAATTCTCACGGAGTTCACCTGTGCATTCTCTGACGTTCCCTCTCATTGGCGTTGACTCTTTGTGAACATCTATGCGGCGGCGCATCAACGCTTTTGTACCACTTTATCTGCTGTAACTAGTGTTTTTTTTCACCTAATATAACGAATATATTGATAAAATATATAGGGTCAAAAAAGTACTAAGTAAGCTTAATCATATGCTCGGGAAGTAGACTTACCGAGAACCCAGTCATGGTTGGAGATAATGACGTAACAAGAGTGTGAATGAGTCCAAATGGGCGAAGAGAGGTCGAGTGGCGATGGGCATATTTTCATGGCGCAGTAAAAGCCGCACGTGCACTCAATGTCTTGAACATATTGCAGAGATGCCTGACAGTGCGCGAAAAGAGATGCCCATGATTGGAATCGGCACCTGGGAGGTGCTCCCTCGCTGGGAATAGCAAACATTTTCTTGATTCAGATGAAAAGTGAAGTTACTCTGGAAGATGTCATTAGGACCGGCTTGGAAACCGGCTACCGCTTGATTGATACGGCTCAGGTAGGACTCTTATTTTCGTTTTTTTTTCTTCACTAACTCCGTAAAAACGGTTTTCATTATTTTACATTAACCACAACCCGAAAGTACTGCGACACAATGTATATCGGAAAGTCTAGAGCTAACGAGTTGAACGGAGTTCGGACTAGAAAAAAAGTTTACAAACGAAGTTGTTTGATGAGTCCAAAGCAACTTCAATGAAAAAAAGTAAATTTTGCTATTAGTACAGTTTAAACTCTGACCGTTTCTCTTTCGAACAAGTCGCTTTTCAAATAATTATTTTCATACAATTGTCTAAACAAAAACAGCTTTCAAAATTGAGGTGAATGTAATGTATAACCAGCGACCAGTGCTGCTGACGGGGCGCCGTGCTGATTAGATAAGTTGAAATGAATTATAAGTGAATAAATCCGCAGAGTAACGACTAATAAAGAAATATATTGGTCGAAGAAAATGAAAATTCATTTATATCATTGAGTAACTGTGAAAAAATCTTCTAACAATGTGACCGCTTCGCGGTGCGGGACGCCCCGTAGCGCGTTGCGGTCGCTCCGGTCTGATAAGCAGCTCTGCCAGCAACCATCCAAAACGCGAAAAAAAAATTCGGTCGTCCGTGCGAACGTTTTTTTAGTGTCATTTAACTTAATTTTGAAAGTTTATGAATGAATTCAAAAAATAAAAATAATTTTCAAGGTGTACGGTAACGAAGGATCAATCGGGAGAATACTCGAGAAGGTTTTGCCAGAACTCGGTCTGACCAGGTTATTAAAATGATCGATCTTGGCGGAAAATAAATCGAGAAGAATTACACCTAACTAGGGCATGGTCTCCGCTCGACAACGAGTTGATAATTGAGACTTTGTGGGTGTATAGGCCTAGGTGAGAGTACACGGAATCAAAAATAAAATTCTAAAAATAGGCGACCGAGGAAAAGCTTGTCGAAAGTTTTCCAGCGCAGATATGGCCGCGCTCGGAGCCTTTAGCTAGCGACTGGCAGCGTGGTGTAGTATTTAGTGGTCTTGTGCACTGTCAATATTGGGACCATGGTTCGAATCCTTTTGGCGGAAATCGTTTTTGCCGGCTCATAACTTTAACACTTTCACATTTTTGTGAGATTTTTTTCCAAAATTTACATAAAACTTGCAGAAAACTATTATTTATACTACTTTACTCATGCCAAGTCTTTCTTCTCGTATTGAGGGGGATATTCTCAAATATTTTGTTGGAAGACAGGCAATAAACAGCATAGTTATTAAATTTAAGCTTATTTCGTGACAAATTCTGTTGGAAACTTTGAAATCGTCATAATTTCTGACACCTGTAACGCGAAACCGAACGAAAAAGTTTCATTTTCGGAATTTTTTTAAACATGTTATTGTATTTCTGTTTAGTACACTTGTGTCTAAAAGACAGGTAGTCGCTTTTCAAAAATGCTCAAAGTTTTCAGAACATATCTACTCGACGTGAATTTTTCATAAACAGATCGTTTGCTTCGGCGTTTGCCCATGAAGTAGAGAAAAAAACGAAAAAAAAAATTTCAAACTAGTATTTTGTTTTTTATTGGGATTTTTGTAAATTTTTATTGTAAATTATTGAAAAAAAATCTCACAAAAATGTGAAAGTGTTAAAGTTATGAGCCGGCAAAAACGATTTCCGCCAAAAGGATTCGAACCATGGTCCCAATATTGACAGTGCACAAGACGACTACCCACTACACCACGCTGCCAGTGGCTAGCCCAAGGCTCCGAGCGCGGCCATATGCGCGCTGGAAAAATTTCGACGAGCTTTTCCTCGGTTGCCTGAGGGGTTTAGCAGAGTTTTATTTTTGAATCCGAGAACTCTTACCTAGGGCTATCGAACCTACATAGGCTCAATTCTCAACTCGTTGTCGAGCGGAGACCATGCCCTAGTAAGAAGTTTGCGAAATTCTTACAATGACCTAATGGGAATGAAGTAACAAAAAATGTCGTTTCACTTTTTTTTCAAGATCTTCCTGAAATGGAACTCCTGCATGAACCGAAACAGATTCTGAAAGGTTTCCCTGCACAACTTCCTAGAATGCATTATATTTTTAATTCGAAAAAAAATTCAGAGAAGATATCTTCATCACATCAAAATTATCTCCATCGAACGCCGGAGTCAAAAAAGCAACAAGTTCTGTTATTAAGTTCGAATTGATTTCGTGATTCGTTAAAGTTAAAGTTCAAGGTCCCTAGAAAAACTAAAAACGGACTATTTGGATTTGTTGCTCATTCATTGGCCGGGAAGTCGTTTGAAATCAGAAGACGAAGGAAATCGCATCCTCCGACGCGAAAGCTGGGAAGCCTTGACTGATCTCATGCGTAAGGACATAATTCGCACAAATCACCCTTTGACCTGCTAGCAAAAATGAAGTAATATTCAGAACAAGGAAAGTTGCGAGAGATTGGCGTTTCCAACTTCGAAGTTAAACATTTGGAAGAATTGAAATCTTTTTCCAATGTTCTTCCCGCTGTCAACCAGGTTTGTCTCTGTCTTCGTGTTTCTGAGGCCTCAAGAGCCTTAAATCTTTTTCTTAACGCAATTTTTTTCAAATCTTGTAATCACAAGATATAAGGAAAGCATCACATCATCGAAGCACGAGCACTTCGGAAGCAGATATATTGTCTCTGATAGACAAACTTCAGGTTGAGTTTCATCCGCACTTCCATCAAATCGAACTACTGAAATACTGCAGGGAAAATCAAATCAAGTTTCAAGTTTTTTTTTTTGAGAATGCGTCATTGATTCAGAATGAGTTCCAGGCGTACAGCAGTCTTGGAAGTCCGAACTACCGAGAGAAACTCTTCGAAGATCATCAAGTACAGAGACTAGCTAAAAAGTTTTTTGTTTGTAAATACAATTAGACTTGTATAAAAGTTTAGATTTTTACCAGACAGTGAAAAAAAAAACAGAAAATAAAGCGGAAAAAAGAAGCGGAAAATAGATTAATCCTGACGCAAAAAAGAACTGAATGTGAAAGAGCGATATTGCAAACATTTCAATACTGTTTTGGTTCTAATTTGTCAAGTTCATACAGTTTTCGTTTTTTTTTTTCGTTTTCCGCCCAAATATAAAAATCCAGAAGGTACAAGAAAACGGACAGCGGAAAGTTTGTAAGTCCCCTAGGATTGCATGGCGAATATCATTTTTTTTCTTATAAGAAAAAAACTTGCAATAAAAATTTTTTTAAAATATTCGGCGGTTTCTCATTAACCAAAAATAGTGTTAAGGTATGACGTGAGTGTTCCTGTTTTTCTGTTGGCCTGGGCGTACTCCCAAAAAATCGGCGTCCTGCCTCGCACATCCAACAAATCTCATGTAATTGAAAATTACAACTGTATCAAAATTCACGTGAGTTATTTGGTTTTTTTTTCCCACGAATAGAACTTTTCAGATTTCCCAAGAAGATATCGACATCTTGCTTTATAACGACAAAGAGAAGAAAACTTGTTGGGATCCTCGCGTTGTTATTTGAGGTCATAGATTTTTTTGTATCAATTTTTAAATGGAATTTTTATTAAATAAAAGTGATCCTATTAAAGCATGACGAATCTACATAAAAAAAAATTAAAAAATTCATTTTTGTTTGCGATCATAGTCCTTACTCTTTCTCCTGAGACACTCTTCGTAAGTGTTGAGTAGATCGAAAGCTTGTATGCAATTATCCTGAAAAAAGTAACATTCTGAGAAAGGACTCATTTGGAAAGCGAACCTGGCTAAAGACGAAAGGAACGGCTCGATGGTTCTCATTGACTAGCGGACGTCGCGAAATCTCTTTTCCGTCTCTGAAACCGAGCAATTACAAAAATAGAGCAGATATTCTTACTTATAAACGCAAATTGTTGGTAACTGTCGTGACATGGGATTGGAGTTCACGCGGAACCTTTCTCCCTCCTTCGGATAACGGCCAACATCTAACTTTGCGAAGCGCAGGTTAGGTAGAGAAAATCTAAAAAGTATGGGTAAGTAGCTCATAAAAGTTATATGAAATCCCACGAACTTTTCACTTAAGGCCGCAAAAACAGGAGTAGTGTGTTTGCATTCCCCACTCCAAGTAGTGAAGAACTGTACTACCCAGGTAGTTTTTTTGTCTTTGACCAATTGGTCCTGAGTTATAATCTCGTAAAGTTTGAGAAATTACAAGAAAAACGTACATACAACTGCTCTCCCTGAAAGTATGTTACGTTCTCAGGTCCGGAAAACGCTGGCTCTGGAAACACAACGAGACAAACTGAAAAAAAAATAAAATGAGAAATCACTGCTAAAAAGACAAATTTCGAACTTAAGCACACTGCAAAGTAGAAAATTCCCAAGAGAGGATCGGCTCTGAAGAACAGGAAAAAACTGGCGATCTTGAAAGATCTTACGACATGAACGTGTTAAGCGAAGTTACCTTCGAGTAAAGAAAGACGTTATTAACGTAGTGAAGGGAGTTTGTAGCTTTGCGTCCTTTCCACATAATGACGATTAACAGGAAAAGCAATATTTCTCGCTCTCTCTATATTAACCATTCTAAAACGAATTTCTAAGAAAAGAACCTTACCGATTCGATTCCACACGATCCGTCTTGTTCATCCCAGACAAAAACAAAATCGCACAAAGGTGTAACTTTGAGAAGGAAAAAAAGTGTAGATAGCAGTAGATTGACGAGGTGGTAAGCCGTTAAGACGGACCTCACTTCGTCTAATTTTGGTACCCGCATTACGAGAACTGAAGATCAAGACCGGTAAACGATTCAATCCGCGTCGCATAATTGAATTTTCACTTATAAATCGTATAGCGTATCTTCAAAGAAAGTTTATGAATAAAAATGCTATTCTTGAGACCCGGTAGAAAAAAATAGTAAAAATATTCATGTCGAAGATAGTTTTCAATAAATCTCAGCTCATTAATATATTTGAACCAAATAATTTCTGAAAAAATACTTTTCACCGCCTAACCGAGAGCAAATTTGGAAAACATCTATCAATAAAACAAAAAAAAATTGATTGATTGAAAATGTGCCGCATGGACCCGAGAACACTCTGACTGAATAGTTTTTATTAGATATCGTTAAAATCCTTATCAACTTTTTTTCAGAAAGCTCTAAATATATGCTCTTCTCTAAATACCCTGAAAAAGGTCACTTTTGAAAAAAAGATTCAATTTTTTTGAAAAAACTCCTAAAAAAATCCTTTCTGAAGATTTATGAAATCGCAGAAGTCTAAAGAAGTGAGAGAGTTCAGTGAGTCCAGTGTTATGGAAAATTTCGCAGCAAGATTACAGCTATATGTCGCGAGCGATATCGTTCTTCAAAGGACTTTTCTTCAAAAATTTCATTAGTTTGATTCGTTTCATCACAAAAGTTAAAATAAAAGCAAAAACCATTTTTTTTTTAAATTAAGCATTCATAAAAAAGAGCGACATGAGACTTTGACGGCAAAAAAGTTTTGCTATATCGCCTGCAATCCGCTGCGATACAACCAGAACGTCATTGTCAGTTATGCGGGCTTTATTTACGCTATAAATCACCTCCGGATCAAGCCGTTCAAAGGCAGTGTCCGCAAAATGCAAATTGTTATCTTGAGAGCACTTTTGCCATTTGGAAGTTTAGGCCATGGTGTGAGCAGTTCTAAAAAATTTTTTACAAGTAAAACTTACTAGTTCTTTAAAATTTGACGGTTTTTACTGTTTTTCTAATGTCGTGTTCATCGGAGAAACGGAACATGCTTTAAAACGAAAAATCGTGTTCATCGGCGCGCCAAAGTTGCTCCAAAACAGTACTAAATTTTGTTTTGGAGCAGTTTTTTTTGCGTTTCGAAGCAATTTTCGTTTTGTCCGATGAACACCACGGCGTACAACCTATAACGGAACGCCTGTAAAAACACTGCAAAACACAAAATCGCTTCGAAATACCAATTTTTCATTTAAATAATTTTTCGCATTACAGAAATATTTGTTTCCTAAAAATATAAGTAATTTTTTTTTTAATTTTCTGCCTTTTTTCATCATTCGAGTGGAAAATGATTTCAGTTTATTTATCTTTGTTAGATACATAGATGGCTAGCTCTTTTTAACAATATGAAGGGAAAATTTTTTCGATAGTTCTACCAACTTATCGTTTTTTTTTTAAATTATTACTGCTGCTTAATGGTTAGTGAGATATTATAACACATTTCAAGATCTTCCAAAAATTTTTTTGAGAATGAAATTGTAATCAACGTATTTTCGTGCTCATTTTTAAACAAATTTTTGCCAACAAATATTTTCGGCGGATTTTTAGTTTTTTTTTACAGCAAATAGTTTACAGAATGAGGCCTTCAAAAGAAATCTTGGATAGTTTTACTCAATTATCCGAATTCGATGAACTTAAACGACGAACGGCTGCTAATACATTACTTGAAAAGTATTTGGTAAGTTCTTTTTAAAGCAGTTCTTTCTGCCTTTTCAATAGAATTTTGTTTCTCCTTTCAAAACAACATTTGAGAAGTTGATTTTTTACCAGGAAGTTGAAGCCGTCGAAGTAAGAAAGTATTGCCTAGAGAGGTTGATAGCTGGCTTGGGATCAAGTAGAGCTGCTTCGAGAATTGGGTCGGTCTTTTCTTTTAGTTGGAGCTTAGCAACTTTTTTAGGTACTCTACTGCACTATTTTTGTTATTAACCAAAGGGGGATATAACTGGTCCCTCGAAGAAGTTTTCGAAGTGGCGGATAGAAAGTTGGATACGAGTGATAAGGTTCATAGAAAGCTGAAGATTTTTAATGTTCTTTTCAGAACTCCGGCATTGCAAATGCAATCGGCCAATTTCTTCTTTTAGCGGCTCTAGCTGATTCGCATTTCTCAAAAGACGAGGTCGGCGTTTTTTCTTTCGAAAAATATAAAAATTAGCTTTAGGATTTGTCCACGATTCTGAAACGAGTTTTCGCTATCCAAAAGTCGCATCAGTTCCTGTCTTTCCCAGTGTGCAAGTTGATTGCTGATTTGTCTGCAAAAGGATCCTCCAAAAGTAAGCTCAATATCTCTCTTATTGAAATTTTAATTTTTTTATCCCAGATTGTTTTAACATATGCTGAACTGAAGTGGAAGTCGTATTCCAGCAAAAATAACGCGGAAACCATTTATTTGGCGTTGTTGTTGAGGAAAAAGTTTGCAAAAACGATTTCTCAAAGTATCCCGTTTGTGAAGGCCAGCGGAGCACTGATCCTAGACAAAGAAAGCTATAAAAAAATTCTACTTTCCTTGAAGGTATAAAAATATATAGAAAAACGTTTTGATACAATTGTATAGGTTTGATTCAGGAGTGTGACTCAGTAACGGCTCCAGTTCTGATAGAAGTTCTTTTGGCTGCGGCTGTGGAGAGCGACGTGCTAGAAGGAGTTTATTCGAGTGAGATCGGACATTTTTTTCTCGTTCTAAGCTCTTTTTGAAGATATTGTCGAACCGTGGACCACTGTTAACGAAGACAGCAAATCTCTTGAGAGAACGCTCAATGTGATTCGAAGTTTTTGTGAAAAAAATGGTCATATCAAGCAGGTAATCGATAAACTTATCAGAAAATATACAAAAATGGTCGAAGGTTGCAATATTTCTCACTCGCAACTTGCTGAACCGAGTCGAATTGGTGATGCGAGGAAAAGGACAACTTCGCCTGATGAAACCGCAGGTTTTCCTTCATTGAGCCTTTCTTGTTCTCGTTTTTAGGGTTTTTTCACTTCTTGCTTGTCTCGGGTTTTTTCTTTTTGCTTTCATTGTTCTTCGGAGAAGCTTTTGACATTCATCGGGAACTGAAAAACGCAATTATTCTTTCTAGATAGAAATTGCTTAAAGAGTAAAGTTGAAAAAAAGGTCGAAGATGTTTGTTGAGAAAAAAAAGCGCGTGTTTTTCATAGTTTCTAACTTCAGTGAACAAATGAACAGAAACGAAAATTGAAAAGATAGTTTTCATAAAGGAAAAAGTCAATAGAAAGATCTCTGAGAAAAGTTTAATTAGAGTCATTAATTGATTTCAAGGAAAGTTACAAAGTTTTTTTTTTACAATGTTTACTTTCGATATCTGGAAAAGAACCGCAAAAAATGAGAAGTGAAAAGATAACAGGGGAAAAATGGACGAATGTGGTCCACGCTTTTGATTAAATTTTTAAGATACTTGATTGTTGGACTCCTCTTTAAATGCCTCGCTCTTTTTCGAAATTGCCACAACTTTCAAAGGTTTCGCAAAAATCTCATAGAGTTCATGAAAACATAAACTTTGATAGTTTCTAATGTTAACTCACGTGGCTTGCACATTTGCTTGAGATCCTCGTTTTCAACGCAATATTCTGTGTGCGGGTCGCATGAGATGCTGCACAGATCCAACGTGGGAACCCAGACCGGATCGGCGAAAGGATTTCCACCTGCGAAATCAGTTCATGATATTCCTTGAAACAGGGATTTTCGTTCAAATTTACTAGTTCAAATATGATCACATCAGATTCCTTTCTGAATTTTAATAAACTTACAAATTGCAGAATTTTGGAAAAGGAATTCTGATAGGTCGTCGAAGTTCTGTTTTTTCTGTGAAAGTTGACACCTCGATGTATAAATTTGCGAAAGGAGTAAAACCGAGGACAATAATTTCATTCCTGAAATATAATGAATCTGAATTTTATTGATAGTAACAGAGAATTCACCCTACGAAAGGTATGTGAGAAAAAAGAGAATGTATATGAGTAGCGCCGAGAAAAGATTTCTCCATTTTACAATGAATGACAAGCCGAAAACCTGTTATCCTCTTGTTTGTTGACTTTACAAAGCGACCCTGTTTTGCATGATTTGTTTCTTGACGAAATTCCCTTCCTGCACGAAGAGAAACGACACCCAAACTTTCAGGTCAGACAGTTTTTCGAATACATCCGCTCGCTTTTGGTGGAACTCAAGGGTGCGGAGGCCTATGAAACTCTGAAACAGCTCAATGTTAATGGAAATATCGACAAACTGACTGGAGTCGGTTTGTGCGAGACTTTGTTGGCGAACTTGGATGCTAAAAGCGTGCAAAAATGGATAAAGGTGATATTTTGCTCCTTAATCGTTGTTTCTGTAATCGCTTTCCACAAAGCACTTTGGAAGTTTTCAGGAATGGAAGGAAAAGTTGGACAGCGAAAGCCTCCGTCTGGTGATGTCGGCCTTCCAGTCCTGGGACGACATCTCCAAACTTTCGCTTCTGACGACGTTGGTCGAGATGCCACCTACGCAGTCAACGCAGCTCGCTGCGGCCAACCTTGTCGACTCCCTCTTCTTCGTCAAGGTACTCTTCGAAGACGATATACGCGACATTCTCGAGTTGGCTTCAGACACGTCCTGGAGAGTTCGCCTCGATTCATTTATCGGAAAGAAACGAGAACTTCCTCAAGTCTTTGTTATACTCTGCGTTCGGGAAAAACGAAGTCGAAAATGCTCTGAAAGCTATTTCCAAATCCAAAAAGTTTTCGAGGTTTCATTTTTTTTCCGGAAGGCAGCGAGGTTTTTCGTTTAGAGCTCTGTCTGTTCTTTGGCTGGTTGTTCGGTTTTGGTCAAAAGTCGCTTCCGAGGAAGATGATCGCAGTTCGTACGCAGCCGATGCCGCAGAAATCATTACAATTGCCTCCGAGGGCAAAAAACCTGAAAACACTAAGGTTGAAAAACTGACATTCCAAATTTGATATTCCGAAATTGAGATTTTGATGGATCTGCTCATTTCTCTGCTCTCTCGACAACACAAGTATCACAGAACGGCTGTCGCCTTCGCTTTCGCCCATTCGTTGTCTTCGCTCTCATCTGCCGATGTCATTCACATCATCGAGGTGCTCATTCTTCGTTCTTTCGAAACTTGATTTTTGAATTCAATCCCACAAATCCAAGTTTTTTACTTTCACAGAAATATAATTTTTGAGCGAGTTTTATATGAAAGTTCAATTGTTTCGGGAATCTTATTAGTATATTAGTGGAATTTTGGGTGGTATGAAATCAAAACCAGCGAATTGTCGATCGGCGACTTTTCCGATTTTTTTCATATCGCTAAGGAACTTTCCGACTGCGACGTTTCCGACTATTCACTTTCCAACTTTTTTTCTCCGTTAACTCTTTGTTTGGAATTTTCCTTTATAAAAATATTAATAGATAGTATTTTTTTATAGTTAAAACACGAAAAAAAGAGGAAAAACATTGTAAATAGATCTTTTATAAACCGAAAAATACAAGGGAAAAAAGTCCGAAAGTTCCTTAAAAAAATAAAAAAAAATCGGAAAAGTCCCCGTTCAAAAATTCTCTGATTTTTTTTTCAGTGCAACCGAGTTTTTCTCGAAGTATGTTTACGAAGAAAAAAAAAGAAAGTTTTAGGAACAAAAAAAGTCGACACATTAGTTTTTCACGTTAAATTTTTTCTGACTCAACTAAATTTGCAGACAATATCATTGGACGATGATAAATTGATGGAGAACGAGGAGAGTGAGGACGACGAAGAAATGGACGTGAATCAGAAAAACGTTTTGAGCGACGAAGAGGAAGAAGATGATGATGATGATGATGAGGAGGAGGAGGAGGAGGAGGAGGAGGAGGAGGAAGTGAAAGAGGAGGAAGATGAAGACGAGGTTTTCCTCCGATTCTGGAATACATATATAGATTTGAGCAGGAAGAGAACGAGTTGCTCGTCGAAAAGCTGAACGAAGCACTGGGCGAGGCTGCTGCGCGAAGCGACGGAAGCGAGGAAGAGGTCCCTTTAGTGCTCTTAACAGTTATTCGTTCCCCGGTTAAATACTGCAAACAAGGGAGGTTTATCAATCACTGAATGACAATTTCAAGATGTTTTTTGATAGACCTCTTTTTTTCGCAAATATTTTTCGACTTCATTTGTTTTTCAACCAACCTTTTGTAGATGGACGATCTTGACGACGAGGCGATGATGGCGATGGATGAAAAGCTGGCCGCCGCCTTCCGCGCGATTGCTCCCGCCTCTAGAAAGTTGTTCTAAGCGTGTTTTATTTTCTCAAAAACATTGCTGTAGAAAGACGAAATCGGATTCCAAAACGGCAGACGCCCTCAAAATGAAGCTGGCCGATTTATTATTGATTGCTCTCTCGTCGCAGGAAGCGTCAGACAGCCTGAAAGTGGTGCGTTTTATCCGAGAACGTGCAAAAAGTTTTATTTCCTTTGAAAGTTGGCTTTTTTATCCGCATTTCAAAGTGAGCTATTTTTTTGTTTGTTTACTGTTTACTGTTTATTGCACCTTCAATGTAAGAATACATGTGCAATCGACTTTCATTGATTTAACTATGTTTTAAACGGCGGCAGGAGCTGTGGCTTAGGCAGAGAAGTTGTGAATTTCGATGTAGAACATCAGGTACGAGAGAGGTCGTAGGAAGATGTACGGTGCCGGCTTTCCAAGGGCCGATGGCAGAGATTGAGCCTTTTCGCTGCATGCAGCTCCCAATTTTATATACCCCGGAGGAATGAAAGGCTTGGTCGACCTCGGGGGGACTCGAACCTACGACCTTGCGGACGTTAGTAATGAGTTATGCCAGCTGAGCTATGCCGCCCCCTATTGATAGAAATTAATGAAACGAAAAAATAAACAGGTCTTAAGAAGCTAAATAATTCTTGTCATTGTCAGAAGATTTTTCTTCGTAAAAAAAACGGAAACGTTCTGTCGAAGTGAAGGACTTTTTTTGAAGGGCCTCGTGATTCCTCTCATCCGCTGGGCTAAAAAAGAACTGAAGCTGAACGATCGTCTCGCTCACCGAGCCGTTGAGCTGTTGCGTATTGTTCCACGCTTGAAGGTTTTTTTTCAATCGGGTTTTTTTTCAATTTTTTTTCTGCTCTAGGTAACTGTGGAGGATAAGGCGTTCGCCGAAGTTCTCAAAAAGATCGTTTCCGAGAGTGAAAGTGTTTCCAACCCCGTTCTCATTGAAGTCGTCGCAGCTGTCATCGCTTCAATAGTCAGTTTTTCTTTTTTCTTTGCCCTACCGGAATTTATATCTATATCGGGATATATCAAATCATTTATTTTTTTTGTTTCAGTCAGATATAATCGAATAAGTTAAGAAGAACTTTTATAGCTAACAACCGCCTTTGGCGAACTAGAAGTCCAAAGGTGTGTTGATCAAGTTGAAAACATGGTCTCACGGTCCCTCGCCTCGTTCTTCTACGCCTAGTTCATCTAGTTGCGCCTTGACGAGCTCAGAATGTAGCGGATGTTGTGCTGGAGCCCGGAGCTCGTGCTTCAGGTCGAAGTCTCGAAACGAGAGTGACCACTCCGCGTTAAGACTTTACACGGAATCATAAATACAAAAAACCTACTCGGACCACGGTAACGACACTCGCCCGGACGTTTCTGAGCGGTTCTAGGGATGAACCTTCCGACACCGAGTAAATTGAAAAAAATACAGACAACTTGTGATTTTCTAGCAACTAGTATTGAAAAACTTTTTAAATTGAAGTTTCTTTTTATATTCTGAGAAGCAACCGAAAACGCTACTTTTAATAAAAAATATGTTTTGATGCTTGAAATTCCATAATTACTTGAGAACAGGTTTTTTTCATTTTTTTAGTAATTGATATTCTACTGCTCTGGTTTTCTTTTCTAAGTCTTTGGAAAATATTATTTGCACTTCTCATGAGTTTTCAGATCAACGCGTCTGGCGCTGGAGACAACAGCATCGCAAACGAAGTGAAGAAGGAATATTTTTCACTTTTCGATAAATTTGCCCATCAACCAGAGGGCTCAGTGGCCAGTGAATTTGTTATCGTTCCTGTTCTCAAGTACCCGGTTTGGAATTTTTGAATAATATTTGTACCAACTTTTGTTATCCAGAAGTTATTCGCAGCTTATGTCGATATTTTCCTCGAAGCTGCTTTCAACGACTCGATCCGCATTTTCAGAAGGGTTTGCTTGTTTGAGAATAATGAAATAGAGATGGAAAAATAATAGAGACCGCGGTTGGGCGAAGTTCTGCGTTTCGCCCTTTTTTTGGAATTCGCAAAAAAATAAAAAAATAACTACCCGTTTCATGATGTGGTTTCTCAGAAATATAATTTGATTTTTTTCAAACTTTTTGGTGTCCGATAACTTGTTTTCACCACCTGACTGTCCAAAAAAATATCATTTCAAGAGAAAAAAATACATAAATGTCATGTTTACAATTAAAAAAAGTTTGTACTCACTTTTGTACTGAGGAAATCGTTAAGTTTTCTGATAGAAACTCTTTGCTTCATCAAAATTGTGGTTTTCTATATATAAATTCCGGTGCTGTTATAGAGAGGCTTATTTTCCCATGTGATTACAAACGAGGTATCATATTTTTATGTGAGGCCATAGTCGTCCGCGTAATCATTCTGAAGCAAAAAATGTTGCAGACGGAGATTCTGAACGCAGCGACGGTGATTTTCGAGCGCAGCAACGCTGACTTTTCTCGCTCTGGAAAAGAAGCACCGATGATAGCCGTGAAGAAATCTTCGCAATACTTGAAAGCAGTTACTGATAACGATACGGAGGTGAGTTTACGGCTTTTTACTTTTTACTTTTTTTAATTTTCTTGTTAACTCAATCAAGATGGACAATTCTAGAATTTGAATCTCAATCATCTTTTTCCTGTTTGACTCATCAGTTCCGACAGTGCCAACAAAATATATCTCACTGTACAGAATTTGACCATTAAAAGTGAACGTAAACAAAAACCTAAAAGTCAGGATAAAATTAATTGAGAAAAGTTTTTGTCAGTTCAAAAACAACAACAAAAAGTTTTATTCAAAGAATGGAATTTAATAACTAACATATTTTCTTCCTAATATTATTGCACAAATCGGTTGAAAACCGTTATGAAAAATGTTCGACTCATAAAAAAAGTTCAATCCTCATCATTGTCACGAATCTTGAAATTCGCACTCTTCCGGTTCTCTATAGTCTGTTCGGATTTCAAATGTCAAGCAGCTAACTCCGTCCCTGCTGTCATAGTACCTTTTCGCGTCGATTTTTCATCGCGCGGGACTGATTTTGATCTTTTTTGATCTAAAAGATAGAAGAAGAAGTCACAAATGCAGGTTTATTAAAGGGCCATCGTCATCTGTAAACAAAACATTGACGCGAAAAATATTGCAGCTTCGGGGGTGGAGTTAGCTACTTCTTCGTCTTCTTATTTTTCTTCTTCTTCTTCTTTTTCAAGAAGGAGTTAGCTACTTGACATTCAAAATTTGAACAGACTATACATTCCTTATTTGCCACGAAATGAAGAGCTGAATACAGGTGAAACCGAGGTTTCTGGCTAACGTGTTGCGACTTTTGATGAACGTTTCGAACTTGTTGTGCCATGACGAAAAGTCCCAAGCGAGAGTGGCTTCCAAGCTGGAGAGTCTACTCGTCAAGCTTCTCGAGTCACAAAAATTGAAAAACACAAAATCGAATTCAGTCTGCCAACAGGTGAGCTTTTCGTGTTTTCTCTATAGGCGAATCGAGAAAGGGTATCGCGAGACCCTCTGAGGTATATCGCAGGCTCTGAAGTCTCACGATGGTATCTCGAAGATACCTCTGAGGATCTTGAGCAAAATGAGAGGGGGTTGAGAGAGACTCTGAAGTACCTCCCAGTGGGCTCAGAGATAGCTGAAAGGTATGCCGGAGGTCTCACGATGGACACATTATGGGGCCTTCACGATCAATTTTGAGAGGTACCTTTGTGGACACATCATGGTACTCTCTCGATTCGCCTGTGTCAAATCGCATGAAAGTTTTTTTCAATGTTAATTTTTTGTTTTCAGATTTGTGGAAAACGGATCGACGGAGTGATAGCAAAAATAAAGAAAAATTTGGATATTTAATACATTTATTTTGTTTTTGTTATTGTTTTTTTTCTCTGTTACAATTGTTGACATTTTTGTTTTTTTTTTTTGTTGTTGAAAGTTTCGAAAATTAAAATTTATTGCAGGTAATACATACATTTGATTGAAAAAAAAAATTGAGAACAGGAAGCAGGAAAAAGTCTGAGACAGTGAAGTAAGCTACGTGCGCAAATAATTTTTTTTTATTCACAGAATACCAGTTACATGTGAGAAATTGAGCGTAAATCAGTTCTCAATTTTGAGTTTTCTCTTGATGGCGACGATTTCCTCGCGACGTTTCTTCCTGTCGATGTTTCTCTGCTCCGCATTCGTCCTTAAGTTTTTCAATTGTGCTTCAGTTCAGTTAAGGCTGAATTTCTGAATCGAAACTTACACGAGCTTCTTTTTCTGTGTGCCTGGTAGCAAACCCTCTTCGCGAGCCAAGGCGAACTCCCGATCAGATAGCACGGTCGTATCGACAAAAACCTTCTTTTTAGTACCGGTATGCGGCGTGAAAGTGCGTTGAGGTCCTGGAAAAATACGCCGATTTCTTTTTTTTTCAAAGAAAAAAGTACCTATCGAATAGGCTTTTTAATTTAAAAACGAATCATTTTCAATACACGAAGCCGAGGTAAAAGTTTGAAAAAAATTATAGTCTGTTCAGATTTTAAATGTCAACCAGATTACTCCGCCACAGTATCTTTTCGCGTCGATGTTTTGTCGTGCGAGACGAGTTTTGATCTTTTTTGTGCTAAAAAATAGAAAAAGAAGTCAAAAAATGCAGAAATGTTAAAGGTTCATCATCTGGGATGAAAAATTGACGCGAAAGATATTGTAGCCTTGGGGGTGGAGTAAGCTGCTTGACATTCAAAATCTGAACAGACTAACCTGTTGAACGGATGGGCGTGACACAAGATGCTTGGGGAGCTGCAATTCTTGTTGGAGCTTTCCCCTTGGTCTTCGCCTTGGCCGCGGCCTTCACGTCCAACCGCACCTTGAAAGATTCAATGAGCCGTTTCTGCCGACAAGTCATTATTACTGCTTCCTTCCGAGCTGGTCTCACGTCCTTGTCGCTTTTCACAAAAGGCTTTTGTAGCGATTGCAATTCCGTCACTTCGGCCTGACCAAACTTGAAATTCAACGTCGTAGGATCAACGTTCGGGTCGAACCTCCAAAAAGTTTACTTTTGCTTTGTATCTCTACAAAGCTTTTTCTAAAATAGTTCCACTTTTCAAAAAATTTTCAGAAAATTTCATTCATCGCCTAGTCTAAAATAGTTCCACTTTTCAAAAAAAGAACGCGGTTTCCCACGCAAAATAAATAAATATTTTCAGAATATTTCATTCATCGCCTAGTCGATTGAACTTGAGATTAAAGTCTGCGAATACTCCTCGTGAATGAGACGGAAGCCGACTCAGTAGCGTTTGATTGAAATAGAGAACTTCGAAAGCCAACTTCTGAATATTTATATTACTCACTGAGGTACAGAAACGATCGCCGGACGCTTCCTCGCGCTTTTGGGCGTTGCCAGTCTCTGAAAATCGGAAGCCCTATATATATATATATATATATATATATATATATATATAGGGGACAGATAATATATATATAGAGGGACAGATAATATATATATATATATATATATTATCTGTCCCTCTTGTTTCTTTTTTTTCATATAGTATTTATGAGGGCCTTTTTTTGAGACGAAAAATTCTCTCGCTGAATAGGCTCAAGCGTAACTTGCGAGCAATTCAAATATAAGTGCTTACTAAAAAAATTGAAGAAAAAAATAAATTTTTACAAGTTTTTTTCACTAAAATTTTTTTGAATTTTTTTAGGCTGTTTTGATTCTGGGGTAAATCTTGATTCTATTAAATTTTCATTAGGAAAAGTGATAAGCCGTCGAATCTTATCATGAAAACTTTAAAATGTTTATCCACTTTGAAAAAAAAATAAAGAAGAGACTAAACTTATCAGTTAAAAAAAATAATTCCAAGTTACTATCTCGGAGTATTTTTTTGACCTTATTTTAGAAAGGTAAGAAACAATGAAGGCCTTCGGAAATGGTCTTCCTAAATATGCCCGAAAAGTAAAATAATTTATAACCATATCAAAAAAACTTCTGAAACATTGAAGCTTTTTAATAATACCTGGAAAGTCGTCGGAAGGGCTCCCGTGAGTTCCTCGTGTCTTTTCGAAATTTTCACTTGGCGCTCTTCCAAAGTTTCCATTTTATCAGTCAACTTCGCATGAGCGTTTGCAAATTTTTGCTTGACTGAAATCACACGCGCTGAGAACTTTGCGATAAACTCAAACAGAGGGAAAATAATTAGCCTTTTACAAATTTAAACTTGAAAACTTACTGCTGAGCAACTTCGAGGCACTGCCTTTTAGGTTTTTGAGAGGACGCCCTTTCGGTTCGGGAGTTTTGAAAGCCTGAAAAATGCCAAAGTTCTTAACCAAATTCCAATTTCTAAGATCTAAATCTTCTCGACTATCATTTAGACATGAAAAATGGATTTAAGTACCGATGTACTCGTTTCGCTCCCGGTAACATCTTCGATGACAAAAGTTCTTTCGCTGTCTTCTGCAAGTTAATTTTTCTTTTAAGAAATTCATTTTGAAACTTTATTTATCATTTGAACAAATCTTTCAAACTAATGTTTGAAACCAACCTTTAAGCTCTGAAACCGGGGCGAAAACAACGTCGCTTGTTTTCCGGCGATTTTTCACTACTGAGAAATATTAAAATTCGGAGTATGTTCTAGCTCAATAGACTTACTCAAATCCGCGGGTTCGAGTCCCAGTTCGCTCATCATCTTTTTTCGGTTTTCTTCCTCTTAAAATGAAAGTAATCTCTTTAAAAATATCTAATAAGGCTAACCTTTTGAATAATTAGCTTTCTCATAGGGATCACATGTTTCCATGGGCTCAAACTTTAAAAAAAAAAATTTGAAAAGAAAAGAAAATCATGTTATTAACCGGTTCTGAATTCTCATCAGTAGGTTGAACCTGTGGACATTTCGGGAGAGATGATAGAAACTGAAAAGACAGAAGTTTGTTTTGAAAATGGATGGACACAGCGAACCTCTACCACTCGGAACTGGAGATCGCTCTTTTTCCCCGCTGTAGAAAGGCGATGCTTTTTCAAAACCTTTTTTAGTTGCTCAACCTTCATTTCGAACACATCGCCAACTTCTGGAAGCTGCCCCTTCCCTTTTTTCTGTAAAAGAATATAATAAATTTTAGAACGGAATCGATGTTTTATTCTTCAAGACCATTTTTTTAAATCTGAAAAAAACTTAATAGGCAGTAAATTTCACATTCTTATTTCACAATGTGCATATATAATTATTCGGAGAACAATTAAGAAAAACAAAAAAAGAAAAATAAAAAAAGAAATTAACAAACCTCCATTTTGAGTAGTTAGTTTGTAGAAATGATTGATTATCCAGAAAGCACGTAAAGCCTGAAATGATAGAGTTAACTAGCGCTATTTTTTTTTTGAAGGAAAAAAGTAGCCTAGCCGTCGCGATCGCCATTGTCACAAAGAGTTTTGAAAATTGAGCAAAGCACGAGTGAAAAATTCAGTATAAATCATAAGAATATCGCATTAAAAATCAACTCACTGAGTTTTCTTATAACTCGGAAAAAAAGAAGAAAAAAACTCTTTCGGTATATAAATTAGAGAAATCGCCATTATGTCGCATTTGAAAAAAACCGCATGGCGCCGTTTCGCTAGAGCGCATGTGGCGATGATGATGTTGAGATATTATGGCGTTTCGAAAAAATTCGGACATTCACTAACTAGGGTATACCCATTATACTTTTTTTATTGTCATTTTCAAAAAGTTTTTTTAGTGTAATTATTTGAAAAATTTCTTAAATATATGAAAATGATAAAGTTAGAAGTCGGCAAAAATGATATCCGCCAAAAGGATTCGAACCCTGGTCACAATATTGACAAGCTTCGAGAGACCACAACAACTACACCACGCCGCCAGTTGCTAGCCGAAGGCTCCGAGCGCGGCCATATACGCGCTGAAAAATTTCGACGAGCTTTTCCTCGGTTGCCTGAGGGGTTTAGCAGAATTTTATTTTTGAATCCGAGAACTCTTACCTAGGGCTATCGAACCTACATAGGTTCAATTCTCAACTCGATGTTTAGGGGAGACCATACCCTAGTAAGAATAACTGACGAGATAAACGCGAGGTCGGTGGCGGTACATTGACGAACTCGCAAACATCTCGCTTTTTTCTAGGCGCGCTCTCGCATTTCTCTCGGCGCGACCTCGCATTTTTCTTGGCGCCATCTCGCATTTATCTCGCATTTCGGAAGTTTTCAAATTGCGAGAGAAATGCGAGCTCGCGCCTAGAAAAATGCGAGCTCGCGCCTAGAAAAATGCGAGCTCGCGCCCAGGAAAATGCGAGACCGGCGCGAGAAAAAAAGCGAGATGTTTGCGAGCTCGTCAATGTACCGCCAGTGTCTCGCGTTTATCTCGGCAGTTATTCTTAGTGTTGGTTTACACCCAATTTTGTGGACTCCATCGCAGCGAGAGTAATGATATATATACCGCGGGGGAGCCGCGAGCAATATCGCTCGTCTCTCGGTGCGACCTCGCAAACGTCTTGCGCTATATCGCTCTCTGAAAAATTTTTTTCTTCAAAAATATTTTTTTCGTTAATTTGATTCATTTCATCATAAAAATTCAAAAAAATGAAGCAAAAAAATTTTTTTAATTTAAAAATTTTTTTCAGAGGGAGCGATATGGCAGCGAGACTTTTGACGAGGTCGCAGCGACATGTTGACGATATCGCTGTTACACCGGAAGGGTCGCCGGCTCTTCCGTGTAAACTTTAGACATGTTGAAGGCAGACTGTCATGAAGTCTTCATTCGTGAGCCTTACACGCGTGTGGCCAAGACGCGTGCAGGGGAACCAAGTGAGATACAGGCGTGTCTGCCGGAGCAATTACACGCCGAGAGCATCGCTCACACATGAATACAATAGAACGGAGAAAGATAGTATTCCTACTGTAACATCGCACGCATGTTTGAGACAGTACAAACTCTGGACTCTGGACTCTGGACTCTGCTCTGGACGGAGCAATTCTAATCGGGCATTTCGTTTTGCATTTTTTTTTCACATCCTTCATGACGTCATTCAAAAACACTCTGTGGATGGCTCGCTCTCCGATTGGTTTGTCGCACCAATAGGGGCGGAGCTTGAGCGACGACTTGACATTCAAAATCTGAACAGACTATATGTGTAGGGACTTTTTTTGGTATTATACATTTTTTTATTATCCATTAATTTTGGTATTATCCATTTTAGACATTTTTCTCGATTTTTTTTCTAGAACAAGTTTCGATACTGGCCTATTATGATGTAAGAAATCATAATAGAGCTCTAAAATGATGAAAATTTGCTAGTTTGCCGAAAAAGTCGGTATTTTTCAGAAAACAAAAAACTGACGCTTGCGGGTATCGAACTCGCGACCTCAAAATGAAAAATCGCAGGCGCTGCGCCAAGCTGTTAAGTCTAGCGAGGGGAGCTTCCATCCGCCATACCCTTGAGCCGTTTGAATAGCACAGATTGCCTATTTCAAAAAGAAAAACTTGAAGTAATTATGCTATTTTTATCAGAATATGTTCGAAAATCTTTACTCAAACTTTTCGTGTAAATTCACTTCGAAAAAACTGTTTTTTTAGTGCTTTTTGCCTCGTTTAACGATCGCTGCATTAAAACGGCCCGGTAAACTTTTGACAAAGACGAATTCTTTATTTTATTCTTTTAATTGAGAGATTTTTTACTAATAAGTGTATATAACCGTTCAAAAAACTTGCGTTCGACCGCTTTTTGTGTGATAAACGCCGCTAATTTTATTCTCTAGTTTAAAGAGCATTTTTGCGTATTAAACAACTTTTTCAAACACAGATGCAGTGGAGAAAGATTTAAGTAAGCCCATGATCTAAATTTTGAAAAAACAAAAACTCGATTATATTCGCTTATTAACGATATTTTGAATTATGACTTTCGGCACTCCCTAAAATGTTTGGCAAAGACGATTTTTTTATTTTATTGTTTTAAAATTACCGTTACTTGAATCATAATCATTATTTTAAAAAAAAAGAGTGCGTTCGACCTGAAAACACATGAAAAAGCAAAAAACGACAAAATTTTTTAGTTCCATTCATGTTTTTGGACGACATTCCGCGAGAACGCATCAAAAAAGCGTGAAATATTTTTCAAACGAAAGAGGAAGCTTTTGTGTACATGTGTGTAAAAATTTATTATCCAGTTCCTTATACTTTGCAACTACAACAAAAGGAAAGTTGAAAACCAAAAAAAAAAGCCACTTTTTTATCGCGAAAAGGGGCGTGGCTTTGCGGTCCCTACCTATGTGTATGTACAGAAGCCAGAAAGAGCTTTCTGGGTGAAAAAAAGAAACGAGAAACTAGCAAAAAACTCAATTTTTTGACACAAAAGAAAATATGAATGAAATTTTTTAAACCTCTCACAAAGCTAGGTTCAGATTAACAAACCATGATCGGTTCGAATTAGACGGTTCGGATGATAACGGTCCGGATCAGACTCGGTTAAAGACGGAATGGTGGATAATGTCCTCTAAAATGGAGAGGCTTAAACTAGGTTGGCTGCAAACAAGGGCAGCAAAAGGAGTCCCTTTAACGAGTCATTCATTTTTTTTAGAACTGTAAAGCTTTGACAAATGCTGGAAAAAGGAGAGGTAGCAAAAAAGAGCTTTTGTCACATAAGGAACATTTCTATGGAGCCTTTTTCGACTTTGCCTATGTATGTTCGGATTTCGGTTCGGGTCGATTCGGTCCTTTTGTTTTTGTCTCGATTCCGTCTCAGAGTGGTTTCGTAGTGAGAAATTGTTCCGTTAACTATTTTCTGTTCGATGGCCCTTGATGACCTCATTGAAAATAAGCAAAAACTATTTTTCACGTTGCATGATCTCTTGTTGTTATTTATAAGTAGTTTGTATCAATCCTTTCGGAATCGAAAGTCACGCGGCGTCGAAAAAAATAAATTTTGAGTTTAGCCGTGTTTGCTGTTTTCATGTCTTTTATTGCAAAATGAGTGTTCAGAGCTAATTTTATGTGCATCAACTGACAAATGAAACAGCTTTACCAAAGCTAAAATTTTTTAAACTTTATGACATTGTTTCTTCCAGCTTTGAAGGATTTTTGACCACCAACTGGTAAAACTACAAAGGCTCGACTCCGTTCGGCCGCGCCTCCTTACCTCAGGAGTTTTTTTTTCAGGACTGATGATTATCTTTGCTTTGCAGTAATTTTCGTATCAAAAGCTGACGGTAAATGAAGTAGTCTTCAGATTAAAATCCTTCACCTATCAAATTATCCGTTAACTTAGTTATCTGTTTTCTTTTTTGAAAAAAAAAATCTAGCTTTTCCGCAAAAATAGTTTTTTCTGAAGAATCAACTTTGACATTCGATCAAAAAAGTTTTTCAGAATTTATCTTTTTTGATGAATAGTTCTGCCGCCGTGGTCTTTTCTTTTCTTCTCGAATCAAAGCCACAGAACAATGCATGTAAATAGTTGTCTCACTGCCCGAAACAACTGTTTATTGTGATATTCTGTTAGCGGGCGCAACGTCTTGTTGTGTCGCCACAATGGACAGGCATCGCCTATAAAAGAAAAAAAGCGTGGTCTGCGGGTCACAACCTTTTTTCGCCCCCTACTTGTGCTTTTTGAGAGACAACTGTAAAAATGAAGAACAAAGGCGCCTCTTGTGTTTTTTTTTTTTGACAAACGGTCTTCAGCTGTGTGTAATTTACTTCGGTATAAAGACTTTCAGTGCGCAAAGGCTCTGTTGCTTCGATTCTTTCTCCTGAAACGCCTTCTTACAATCTCTAATTTTCTCAAACCTTGTCGATGGCCGTTTTATCTCTTGAGATGATATACAGGTCTTTCAGATTTTCTGGAGCGAACTCTTTCAATGTGGGAGTTTCTTCTGGTAAGTCCAACAACATGGTTTAATTATCAAAAGAGATTTAAAGTTCATGTAAAAACTATTTTAACACAGAAACATCATGATCTTAAAATCATGTTTTTTCGATGGGTTTTTGTAGCAGTTTTATTACTTTTCTTGCACTCTACTTAAATTTCTACACCTTTGCTTAAATTTTTAAAAGAAAATATATAATTTATATTCTCAGCGGCGATTCTCAGCTAGCCAATTTAGACATTTTTTTGCTCCTACCAGATTGCAAAATTTGAGAACAGAATAATTTGCCGCAAATGACTTTTTTCAGTTCGTCCCGACTGCGTTAGTTGCGAGTTAAGTCGAAAGAAAAATTTTTATTTCTTAACGATTTGTTAACTGTGGCTACGACTTACTAGAAGAGACTAAATCAAAGGAATCAACCAAAAAAAGTCCTATGTGAATCCACTTTCCACTGAGATGGAATTAGGTTCTTGATCTTGAAAGGTTCTCGTCAAATAGAAAAAAAAAATCTTTTTTTTAAATTATGATTAAGATAATGAGATTTCGATAATATTTAGAAGATCAAAGAAAAAATAAGTCAAATCTTAATAAACATTACTTTACTGTGAGCGTCAGAAAAAAGTTCTAACAAGGGAATGTTTCTAAAACCCCGGTTGAACTTTTGTTGAAACTCGCTGTAGCGCTCTTGAGAACCTCCCCAGAATGAGAAAAACATTTATTCTATAGATCTTGCTTTCGAGTCGCTTCAAAGTTCCCAAAAACGCGAGTTATGATTTTTAAAAAAAAGCGCAATTTCAAGCTTTTGAAGATTCTTAACTCGAAAACCAGAACCTCTATTGCGAGAATTTCTTTTTTTGTTCCGATCCGGAGGTCCCAAAGAACATTTCAGCGAAGTTTCATCAAAATTTCAACCGGGAAACGTCCCCTAGTGAGATAATTTCTGGGGTTTCCCAGCTCCGAGCTTTTCAAAATTACCGGAAAGGTATTATATAGCAAACCTTTTTCCCGGGGAAAAAAGACGTGGTCTTCCAGATTGTTACAGCGACGGCGAACGTCGTCTTTGGCCAAATAGAAGACGTCAATGCTCAGCTTTTCAACGACAGACAGTTTGTAAGTTTTCTTGGATTCGCAGTAAAGAAGAAGGCTATGAAAATATATTTGCAAGCAAAATGATTCAATATTTTCTAAAATTCTCTTGACCTTCACAGAAAAACAACATTCAAGCACGTAAATTTTTAAAAAAAAGCGCATGTCGGTCGCAGAGGTCAGGTTTACTTTTTTTACACTTTGTTATTTTTTTTTCTTTTTCTTATCAACTAATCGGTTTTCATAATTTATCATTTTTATAAGGTTTGGTTAGGTTTTTTTTTCCCATAGGAACATTTTTGGATAAGATGTTTCTCTGTCTGAAGACTTGGAATATATAGAAGAGATTTCTTCACCTGCTCCTGTGAGATTCGAGAATTTTTTTCTTTATTAGTTTTTATTTATCGCCATGATCCTTGGCAGGTGTACAAACGAAAGTGACTTTGAATCAATACCGTCAGAACTTCGTGGTTTGAACGTCCTTATTATAAATATTATAATTTATGTGATTTCGTGCAACATGCTTTTTTCAGGAAGGAGCAGGCGTGAAGTCGAGACTGACAACCACAGGTACGAATTACGTAGCAGGCGTTGTAGCGAACGCCTTGGTCGTCCACTTCGCCGATGTCAGGCTGCCTCCAAAAACATTCCAGGTCGAAGAGAACTCTTTTCAGATCGATCCGTGGGGAGAAAAACGGGATATTGGCGAGGGTTTTAATAAGCATCGGGTTCAGATCAACCTCTTCTTCAAAGTTGAAAGTTTCAGTTACAAAACGCGCCGACGGTAACTGTGTCGAACACGTCGCTGACGTCGTTTCGGCTGCTTCCGAACACTTTCAGTAGTTTGACAGCCGACGGACTACTGCACTTTCGGGCCACGAACGTCGCTATTAGGTGAGTCTGGCGAAGCGGATTTGTGAATGTTCACGAGTACAGCACCAAATCAACGGTTCGCGGAGTTTTGCGAGGAGTTCCGCTGGCTCATCAGCTGCTGGTCGACACGGCAAAGGCCCAGCTCGAGGTTTCTCTCCGCGTCATCAAGCAGGCCAACGGAAACCCGGCGTTCAAGGTTTCCCTACATCTGAAGCTTTAGGAAGAAACATTTACGCAGCGTAAGTGTTTATGATTTAAATTGAATATTTTTGGACCACTTTGAACATCATTATTTTGATAATTGAAAAAGTATTGTGAGTTTTTAAAACTCTCTTAGAATGAACTAACAGCTCAAATAATCAATTAGGTAAGACGATTTTCAGAGGTCTTTTTTCCCTCAATTGGAGACCAGAGACGAACTTAGCTTTCCTTATTTCCGCCTCTCGTCATATATTTGACAAATGATCGTTGTTTAATTGAGTAGTCTTCTTCTCATCATTCAGAAGCTTTTTCTGAGACCAAATCAGATTTTCCTTTTGTACTAATGTTTCAAATGGCGAATACAGATGACCTCCTGTTCTGTTCGCGCTCCGTCGGCCAACGGAGACGCCATTCCGAAGCTGAGCCCTCAGAATGAGCGAAATCTCATGGTGAGTTTATTTCTACTCGAGGAATATTTGGCAGAGTTTCCTGAGTCTCAACTTTCAATTTTTTGTTTTTTTTTAGGAAGCGCTCATGAGGGAGTTGGGAGCTGTTTTTGGAAAGCTTATGTGTCCGAGAATCGCCAACATATTGGACACAAGAGTTTTTTTCTTCAAACAATTAAAATCTTTCAATGAATTATCTAGATAAACCAAAGATTTTCTCTGTTGTCTTCGAAGATTTCCCTCGAAGAAACGACGAACTTCGACATCGTCCGCAGCATTCTACGGGCTGAAGAGAAACTGAAGCGGCTTGTCAGACAGAAGTAAGCATTTTCGTTGACTGAATCTTCAAGGAACATTCTTTCAGCTTGCAAGTCGGAGACGTTGTAAGAAGGACTCTATCTTCCAGGTCCGCAGCCTCAAGTTTTACATAACAAGAAGGATTTTAGATTAATATTTCAAAATTAAGGACTCCTCTGTTTAGTAAAGTTAAAAGATTTCTTTTATTTTCTTTTCCAGAGGTGTTAGCATCTCAATATTCAAATAGAAAAATGGCTCATTTAAGTTCAAAGATAATTGAGGATTCAACTCCTTCAAAAACAATACTCCATTAATATTTTATTGCAACCCTAATCTGTCGACCTTTTTATGATTTTAATGAGTATAATAGTTTTTCATTTTGATTAAGGAGATTACCTTCTTTTTTTTCTAATTCTGAAAGTTGGACATCTTGTTTCGACGGTTGGGCTTGCTAGACAGTAAATGAGTGAAATAAGAGTGTTTCAGACGGGATATTCACGCGCGACTCCGACGCCAGGTTCAACGTGTGCGGCAAATGAATTGGCCGGCTGGCCAGCAAAGGTTTGTTTCTGAAAGGGGAGCCGGATCGAAAAGGCTTCTGCACAGACTAATGCTCCGCGCTCCGCCCGTATGGAACTCTTTTTGGAATCGCAGGAAACGACAGGAAAAGTTCCACCTCATCGTCAATACTTTCAACATTGTCAGTATGAAAGACTCACGTAAGCCAAAAGAAGGTTGCGGTCCGCAGACATGACCTGAGTTGTATGAAAAGCAGATATTCCGGGTATTTTATGGAAGTTATACCCGTTCAATTCACCTTTCCCGACTATCTGTACTATTTGCTTCAAATAGAATTCACCAAAAATTTCGGATTTTTTTAAAGATGCTTTTTTAAAACAGAAAGTTGTACTTGAAATAGTTTTTTAGTGAGAAACTATTGAACTTTATTTTTCAAAGTTTTCCGAGGGATTTCGCAACAAGTTACATCATGGAAATGTGTTCCCTGCGAAACTTGTTTCTATTTCCGAATCGCAAAGTAAAACGAGCTTCCCTGTAAGTAGTGTGTGATTTAAGAGCCGCGCCACCTCGCTCCGTCTCGATTTCGCTATGCTCTCGGCACCTTTGCTCACCCCGAACGGTATTGAGATCATGACAAATGGAGAGGTTCTGGAGCTTGGAAAGAATTATCGAGCTCTTTCGTTTCAAGATTGCTGCTGTCGGACAGTCGACGCCGTTCGGGGCCCGACCGATGTCGCTGCCGCCGCCTAATCCACAGAACATGCTGCAGACGGTCGTCTCCGACTTCGTTCCCAACTCTCTGCTATTCCACGGACACAAGTGCTTTCCTGTCTGAGATCAGAATCACAGTTGAGAGCTGCAGGACTGGAATGTTTGACACTCGCGTCGACTGGAACACAGCCCAGCTGGGACCTATGATGAGGACCACTTGCGACCTCACTACCGGCTCGCTTTTCTGCGTCGGAGACCTTTTCCCCACTCTCCGAGACTCGGTCAGTCTTTTCTGATCAGCCATGTTAATGTATCTTTTCTTTCCTCTCTTGAGCCACTCTTACAGAGAGTTTTTTCGCAAAATGCATAATTAGTTCAATCGACAATATAGTCGCTGTGAATCCGTTTTATTTTTTCATTGATTATTTTTAAGATAATTCTTCGAAAAAATCTTCGATTCGTACAACGGTCCCTAACAAGAAACAAAAACAACGACGCGTTCAGGTGCCCGATAAGCGACTTGCGTTTCTGTTCACGACTCTAAGCGCGCCTGCGGTGATCGTGCGTCCTGAACAGCTCGGCGGCATCGGCTTCTCTCTCGTCGGACTCATCGACATTGTGACGGAAGATGAGCAGCACGTCGGTCAAATGCAAATCAACATAACTGCCAATATGAAGATGAGACTCACGTCGACCGCAGTGAAGGGCCGCGTCGCTGTCGACGACATCGTCTTGGTGGGGCAATTCTACATAATATGGGAAAAGCTTGGAATGAGAAAATTTTTTGAGAGCTTTAAGTCTTCTTCTTATTTGAAAACTAATGTGTGTGAAGTATAAAATTAAAATTTTGAAACTTAGTTTTAAACTGATTTCGGAGCGAGACGTACAGTTTCGATCCAAAACTTTGCTTCCTCTGCCCAAACACCTTCATTCTTTTGAAAAAACTTTCATCTTCCTAGTTCGATTGTTTCTTCAAAAGAGAAAGCCCAAGTTTCAGAAAACACGGACTCCACAAATTCTCGTACAAGAGGAGCTCGACGACGCCGGCTTCCTTTCGCGTGAGATCCTCCAACGGATGGTCAACGACATTTTGAAGCAGGGCGTTCCTATTCCAGTTCATCCTCTCTTCAAGCTTGTCAAGCCCAAAGTGAGGTGTTCGGTAGTTCTGTCTTGATATCTCCTTTTCGCTTTTAAAAGCTGCAATTCGTATCTCATTTTGTTTTTTGAAGTAGAGTTTCAATTTCAGTTGACGCTGGGAAACCGATCTCTGGTGTTGGAAACAAACTTTTCCCTCAACGAACACATTATCCGACAGCTTACCGCTGAGAATCTCACTGTTTGATCTCGTATTCGTAAACAAAAATGTAAAAACTACTGAAGTGCAATGTTAAGCGGCCGTAATGGCTGCGGCGGCCGTTTTTTGCAATTATTTTTGAGGTCAACTTTTAGTCAGAAGCTCATTCCGAAAAGCCCGACTTGCCACGCGTCACTATGGTCTCAACTAATCTCTCGAAGCTTTATTTTTTTCTTTGTTTTTTTATAAAAATTCATTGTTCTGTTCCGTTTCATGAAGCAAATCTCATACTAAACAGATTTTTTTAGAAAAATTTCCTGGAGCGGAAATTCCGAAAGAAGCTTTCCTACTTTGCTTCTTTATTCATTATAACTGTTTTTTTAAACGACAGTAATCGTCTAGAAATCAGTTTTGTTTTCAAATGAGCTTTCTATGCACTCTTCAGTTCGGTAAAACAAAAAAAAAACGAAAAAGTATATTAGTATTAGTACACGTATTTAAGCACAATTTGGACACGTTTTTCTTTGATATGATACAAGAAGATGGCAGAAAATTGAAAAGATGTCACCGAGATTCAGAGGACTTCTCGGATTACTGCCGAGCCATTGAAGAACGAGTGACTCTCGTTTCTGACAAAGCTGTCGAGTTCGCACTTTCGGCAGCTACGTTGTCCCGCTTCCTCAGCTCGGCCTTGAGTGTTTTAATCTCGGCTTTCATTCGAGCCGTTTCTATTGCGTAATCATCCTTCTGAGCCCTGATCTGGGCCAGGTATTTTCTCTGAAAAAATAATTTCCACTCTTACAAAAAAAAAATATATATATATATGTAACGAAAAAATTAAAATGTTCCAAGTGGTCATATCCTTATACTTGAAAAGTGAGTTTTTAATGGTGTGCTAAAAAGGGCTAGAATAATGGAACTGCGGTTTCATACGCTATCTTGTACGCTGAGTCAGTATGAAACTTACAGAAATTTGATAAATTTTCAAGGTTCGCCAAAACGTCTGAAACAGAGGGGTTCCTATCTTCATTATTATCCTCGTTGGACCCAGTGTATAGTCCGTTCAACCGAAATAAAGGAGGATGTAGGGAGATTTTTTTTTCAAACAAAAGCTGCTTTATTCGGAATTTATCCTCATCGCCTTTCAAGTCGATCAAAATTGACTATACAAAGAGAGTGACAGATTCAAAACACAACCTTCTCATTGGAATTTTCGCTGCTAGTGAGCTTTTGGAGATTGAGGGCGTCTTGTTCATGAATCAAACGGCGCTGCTTCAATTCCTAAAAAAAGTTTTCAGCCCGTTATTGCTGAGAAGTTCTGAAACGGACCGCCATGGCAAGCTGCAGATCCGCGGAGAGTCTCTCCTTATCGTTCATCTCATCCTTTAGTTTTTCTTCCCATCTTGCCGTCGAACTTTTGCAGGCAACTTCCTTTTCGATATCGAAGTTCCTTCAAGACCTAATAGTAAAGTCTTCGACATACCGTCTAACAAAAACCATATACTCCATTTTTCACTACCTTTCAAAATAAAACCGGACAAACGTGTAAATAGTGCGAAACGTCTAACTTTCTTTTTGTCTTAAAACAGCTATTTAATAATCGATATCAAACAATCTCAATTTTTTTGTTTTTTTACTTTTTTACAACTTTTTTTCCTTATTTAAATTCTAGATCGAAGTGAACTCGTTGGGGTTCACACTGATCTGTGAATAAATTATTATTATTAAAAAAACAAATTATCACCGCAGGACATGCATTCGTCTGAGAAAAAATTTCCACAGTTGGAAATGAAAGAACCAAAGTACGCGATAGTAACATTCATCCAACATCTCATTTGCCAACTAACTAATGGCTATTAACTGATAGCCATACACGGGCAAATCTTTTTTAAAGGTCTTCCTGAATAAAAGTCAGTACTACTTCCCTGAAGTTGAAATCTGACTTTACTCTTCCGCTTTCAAAACTTTTGTAATTCAACCCCTTGTCCTTAATTATTGTTTTTTTACTTCAAAAAAAAAGCAAAATTGAATTTGAATATTTTTGTGAGCCCAATTTTATCTCCAAATTCGTTCTGAAAATCTATTTTTTTGTCAACTATACAGTCTGAACTATCTGGAAATTTGACTCTGAGAACTTTGAAGACTCGTGTTAAAACTGTTCTACCTCCTCATGGCTTCTATTTTCTCGGCGAACATCTCCGACGTACTCTTCTGATCTTTTTCCACCTGCTCACGGTAATCTTCATGGGCTGCTTTCCACCTTTTGAAGCGCTCTTCGTGGTCCCTGATTTCCTTCTTATGTCTTGAAAAGAAATCGTAAGTGGGAAACGATTTCTTCCTAAACCTGGCTTTCACTAGTTCTATCTCCGACGAGTTTTCCGCCTTCAAGTGATCGATCTGCTCGTCTTTTTCGCTAACAATTTTCTAAATGACTTTCCTTAAAGGGATTTTTTCTGTACAATGAACCTTGTAGGACTCAATGTCGTCTTTGGCATTTTCCAAAAGCCGTTTGTTTTCGGATAATGCTTCGGCTAGCCCGTCGTTCTGAGCGTTTAGCTTTTTCAACAAGAGCTGAATTTTTCAAAGTTCAAATTCAAAAACGCTCCCAAAAACCTTCTGCGCCGACTCCCGTTTCTGTAGTTCGTGAAGCTCTTTTTGCAGCCGATCACTCTGCTCTTCTTGCTTACGGCGCAACTCAGCTATTTCGCTCGAAGACTGTTCCTAAAACTCGCTCGTCATTTTCGAAAAGAGTTAGGTCTCCGTTCATTTTACAGAACGACTGAACAAAAATCTGCGACTTACATTTAAAAAATTCGGAACTGGTAAGTTGGTCAAAAATACACAGCCAAATTCCAAACGACCTCAAAAAGGTCTTAAAAAGTAAAGCCCGAAGCTCCTTTTTGAGTTCCTAAAAAGTGTCTAAAAAAGTGTTTTTTCATCTTCTTTCCGCCTAATTTTTCGTACCTTCTTAAAAAGTCCATTTCAGAAAAAAGATCTAAAAAAAGGACGCATTTGGGGCCTTTCAAATATCTTTTTTTACAAAAAGTCCTTTTTGAGACCTTTCGGACTTTGCGCGCCTGCAAAAAAATAAGAAAAATAATTAAAAAAATATTCCTGATTTTCAAAACTTTGCAAGTTGTTCGCTATACTACAAACTCTTGAGCGAAAAGATACATTATACCAGACACAGAAAAATTCCATTTTTCTGGAAACAATCGACAATAAAAAGTAATAAAAAGAAGAATAAATAGCATCGAATCAAAAGTTTAAAAATCGTACTTAATGAAAAAAAAATTGTACTCAATAATCATCCAAGAAAAAAAAACAAGAGCATCTGCGGATGAGAAAAAAAAATTAGTGAAATGTTTTGACGGGGGCGGCATAGCTCAGCTGGTAAAGACTCATTTCTAACGTCCGCAAGGTCGTAGGTTCGAGTCCCCCCGAGGTCGACCAAGCCTTTCATTCCTCCGGGGTATATAAAATTGGGAGCTGCATGCAGCGAAAAGGCTCAATCTCTGCCATCGGCCCTTGGAAAGCCGGCACCGTACATCTTCCTACGACCTCTCTCGTACCTGATGTTCTACGACCGCAATTAACAACTTCTCTGCCTAAGCCACAGCTCCTGCCGCCGTTTAAACACAGTTAACTCAATGAAAGTCGATTGCACATGTATTCTTACATTGAAGATGCAATAAACAGTTTTTTTTCAAACAGAAATGTTTTGAAGTTGCGCAAGAACCGTGAGTTGTGAACTATCAGTCGGGAAAAGGCTGAAAAGAGCTGGGAACCTGTTTGAGGCGAGACGCGTCTTTGTGCTCCTCGACCTCTCGCAGCTTCTCCTCCACAAGAGCTTCGCGTAAGGCCAACTCTCGCGCCAGCTCATTCTCCAAGCCTGAATCGTTTTCGCTCCATAGTTGACAGATAAACCTTGTCTACCTTGAAGCCTGTCTTCGAAATCCGCAATTTCCGTCGTCTTCTTCTCCAGTTCGTTCTGTAGCATTGCGTTCTGAGTTGAACTTATATTTCTAGAATTTCATCCTATATGTACTTTTTTTCATTTAACGAGGTACATTTTTGGAGAAGATTTTCGACATTCTTCTTGCTTTTCTTGTCGGCTTCCTCGAAGCTCTGCAATTCTTCATCGAGGCGTTGCATTTTTGCTCGGATTTTTTGTTCTCTGTAACAAAAAAAAAAAAATAAGAGAAAAAGCCCTCATTTGTTGTTTAACCTTTCAAGAAGTTCGCTTTTCTCCTGCTGATGGGTCTTCTCCCTACGGATCGACCGTTCTGTCAACTCATTGATGCAGCGAGCTTTCTCTTCAATCAGTTGCGCTTGACGGTTCACTTCCAGTTCAAACTCAAGACAGCTTTGCTTGAGCTGATCGTTTTCCTGAAATCCCATGACCAGGACAATAAAAATTGGTGAGAAACTTCAGAGAGGCTCTTTGTACGGTCTTCTTCTTCCGGATTTAAGTGAAGAACTGGCTGCAAAACCGGGCGATTTTCTCTTGAAGGAGTGTACAGCGTTTCTCTACGGGGATTTCGGGACTTGCGCCGTGTCTAGGAGTAATTTCAGACCGGAGAGATCGACAAAGCGCAAACCGAGATGCTCAAATTGCGAACGGGAGTGCCAGCCATGATGCTCTCGTTCAAGAGTTCGTCACAGCGGCTCGTCATTCTCGTTCTCTCGCTGTCCGAATGAATCAACGCGTTCTTCAAATCAGCAACCTCGCACTCGAGCTGAAAATATTGCACTTTGAGAAAAAGATTAAGTTCAACGAACCGCAGCGATTTTGTCAAGGGCATCTTTGAGCTTCGAGCCTTCAACATCACAAGATTCTTGAATTTTGAGTCGATCGGCAATTATTTTCTGTATCGTCGCCTCCATTTCCTGTCAATCGGCCTTCAGTGCAGAAAAGGAGTTTGATCCTCACGTCAATAGCTGACCCCTTAGACAGGATACTGCACTCCAACTTTGTGCGCGTTTCCTCCAGTTCTACGCCGCGTTGCTGTGCGAGAAGTCTCCACTGTTGTTCAGAGACAGAGAGGTCTTCCAATTTTCGACTCCATTCTTAAAAAAAAAAAGAAGTTGTAGATGTTTTATTCAAACACTGACCAATTTTCAGCTCCTCGCGAATTGAGCGGTTTTCCGCTGTGAGTTTTTTAATGGTCGCTTTGTACGCGTCAACCGTGTCACCAGTCATGTCTTCGTTCACCACAACCTACAGGAAATATCTTTTTCAACAAGGATATCTTTCTACACACCTTGTTTTTGATCATGCTGCACGCCTCTGCAAACTGCAATGTTGAGAGAGTGTCAGAAATGAACCTGTTAGAAATTTTCTGAGTTAATTGAATATATGAACGTTTCAAAAAGAGGTGAGTATTTTTTTCAAAAGATAAATGGAAAAAGAGGAGACATGAAATTGACACAGCGGTGCTAGGGTGATATGAAGAGAAAAGGTATAGAAAAGGTAAGGCCTAAATTTACCAAACGCTATGAAAACTTTTTTCCGAAGTCAAAGGTTCGATAGTCTTCATCATTGAAAAAACAAAAAACAGAGAGCTAAAAAAGCAATGGAATATCATGATTTGATCCAAAAATCTCTGATGATGAAAAAAAGAACTTTTATGATAAAATATAAAGAAGAAAATATTGCATGAAAAACATACTGTTTGTCTGGATGCAAATTCACGATGACGACTGTGCGTGAATTTCCTCCGAGCGAGTTCTTGAGGATGTGGGTGAGGTTAGATTCGCGATAGGGCACATACGAAGAGGCAGCTTCTTTGGAGAGGATTCTAATAACGCGACCAAGGACCGAAAGGGACTGAAAATCGAGCGGTTTCATTAGTTTTCAACCTGTTTCATCAAACGGAGGTCAGACAAAGAGAATTACATTTTTTTTTCTTATTCAGAAAAATTTCACTGGACTTCAGTTCTTAGTAAACTAAAAAAAATAGCTCTCCTAGCATAAACTCCCATTACATAGTACAAGCACCGAGTTAATGTGTGTGGCCTCTTTGAGCCTTTCACCGGCCGACTTCGTGTGAGACTGACGCTCAGACCCCGCCAAATCCACCAAGTTCAACGTCGAATTTCGCCGCGTCACCATCTCACCAATCAACTCTTCGGTGTTAACCTTGAAAGAAAACATAATCAAGTTTTATACTTCTGAGTAACCTCGACGATGAGCATAGCGTGCGATCTTGATGAATCTCTATTCATCGCTGTTTCAGCAACACGTCTACTTTCCCAGCCTTTTTTCACAAACTGAATATTTACAATAATCCCGATAGGTCGAGGTATATACCTTCATCAAGTCGACGTATGACTGCGCCTCTTCAACGGTGACACCGATGAGAACAACTTCCTGAAAAAAATAATGTTCCTCTAATAAACTACTGATATAATCACTTTGCCATTGTTGCGAAGTTGGACTTTCGTGTGTGAACTTTCCAACAAATCGTAAATCGTTTCGTTATACAGTTCAATGAACTTCAAAGTTAGAGAATACTTAAAATTCTCATTTTCCTGAAATAGAAAAGTCGAAAAAGATTATTATATATATATTCGACGAAACCAATTTAGATAAATCATAATTTAGCTCAAAAAAAAAAAAAAAACAAATCGGAAATTCAGGCTCAAAAAAATCTGATCGCCCAAAAAAACAAAAAAACGGAAAAAAAGCGAGTTAAAAAAACACAAAACGGCCTTAAAAATTCTAATCACTTTCCTCGATTAAAAAAACTATAAAACTCAGTACATGAAAAAAATTATTTTTTTCCATCTTATAGAAAAATCTGATGAACCGGGTAAGAAGATGACTTATTTTATTGAGTAAAAATGATCATTGAGTAAAGTTCATCTCTCTTAGACGCAGCCATGCCCGAAATGAGTAGCGTATAGGTGTAAAGATTAGAAAAAAAAGAACTATAACCCCATTCGGAATAATACTTGGAATTTTTTTTATATATGAAAAATCCTTGAGAAAATTTTTTTTTTCATACTGCATTTCATTTATCGTGCTAAATTGAGTAAGAATAGGAGTTTAGGAAAGATAGTTTTTTTTATGGAAACGTATCAACAAGACCTCACATTTGCTTTGGCTTCGATCTTATCGAAAAGATATTCGATAGCCCTAGGAACGAGGCCTTTACAGTTCGGGTCCGCCCACACTTCCGGCTCATTTGCTGGTCCTATCATGGTGTGAGTCTTGCCTGAGCCAGTTTGCCCATATGCAAAGATTGTGCCGTTAATTCCTTCAAGGCAACCATCGACGACTCGTTTTCCGACAGTTTTGAAAATTTCATCCTATAACTTCGTTTTTTTCTGAAGGACTGTATACTTCCAAACTTGTGTTTTGTCAGGTCCGAAGGCTTGGTGCAGCTCAAACACTTTCGGGTTTCTGGGATCAGCCTTCAGCCTGCGAAGTTGATTTTTAAAAAAGAAGTTGAATCAAGAAACAAACCGCAAGACTCGTCTGTGCTCTACTTCTAAAACAGCTTCACTTTCTCCTCGAGCTGACGGCCGGACACGACCAAAAACTTGGACGTATTCACCCATAGGAAATTTTTCCTTCTTTTCCCCCTAAACGTCTGAAACATGAATATTAAAACAATGAAATGAGGAGAAAGCGTGAGGCTAAAAAAAACTATAAAAAACTGAATTTATTAACAGAATGACGTAGTAAATAGAAGGGTCTGAAGACTAATGATGGTATATACTCGTATACTTGTGGTATAATACGAGTATTTTATGTGGGTACCACAAATATTACTAGTATGCCTTGCAACATTCCAGAAAATTTGAAATTTGAAAATTGGGAAAGCGCTCTGTTTCGAAGCCACACAGCCACGAGAAATTACGGATATTTTTCACCGCGCGGGTTCGCAGTCGCGACTAGTCAAAACGAAAAGAGTTCGTGGTCTAGTGAGCGCGTCAAAGGATTCTATTTACAATTATTGTATACAATGGCGTGCTGGAAAAGCCGGTCATTTTTTTATGTTTACACATTTGGAAAAGTTTTTTGAGCTTTGTTTTGGCGTTTTCAAAGTATATATTTCTTTTATAGTATGACCATTTCGAAGTCGGTTTTTAAAAACTTCTTGTCATTAAATTTTCAAGAAATCACCAATTTTCTGAATTTTTTTCTAGTTTCTCGCTAAAATGCTCTTTAATATTGATGAACACGGTTTCAGGTCAAGTTCGAAAGATTGACATGAAATTTATTAGGAAAAATGTCTTATTTTGGACCGCCAAATTTCTTCTAACTTTCAAACAAACCACTCCCGAAAATTTCACGCGCTTTAGAGACTTAAACGATTTTAAATTAAAAAAACTTCAAAAAAAGAGTTTATTTATATACACATGTTTAAGGCGGCCGGTCGTATTACGGTAATCAAGCTAGTTTGTTGGGTAATAAAATGAAAACTTGTGCACTTTTTGTGACGTAGCTTATCTTGTAACCTCGAGAAATAGGCCCTTAACAAATTGCAGAAAAGAAAAAAAAATTAAAAAAGTTTCCTGGCCCCGAAACTGACAGCGCAATTTTGACCGTTCACTGGCCGCCGTTGCACTGTCTTAAACATGCGTGTTACTTCTCACCAGGTGAGAATGCGTTAGAAATAAGTGTGCAGATAGGTATAGTATAGTCTGTGTTCCACGACTTGAAATTTCACCGAACGACATTCCGCTGTTCCGCTGCGCGCCTTTGCGAACCTTGGTCGCGCTTTTTATTTTATTTTTTTCCTTTATAAATGCACTCTACTTTCATGTGCTCCCACAGCAATAACAATCAGTTGAAATCGTGATCTAGATTCGAAAGACGCTTCTCGAACGCATGCAGCGGAACAGCGGCATGTCGTTCGGTGAAATTTCAACTCGTGGCACACAGACTATAACTGGTGCCTGAATTTTCAATCTTTGAATTCCGCCTAGCTTTCTAAGGTTGAAGGCTCAAAGATAAATTCACTCGTAGACCATGTGAATCTCTGAATCTAGACAGGCTTGTGCGTGAACCAACCCGTCAGCCTATCGGCCATTTTCAAAACCGACTCCGTTCGGCCTCAGAAAGGCTTCGCAAAACGGCGGGCCCGAAGTTTTCAAATTTTCTTCAAATCGAATATCAAAACTTTTTTACAAAGTCCCGTTTTTGCCTTTTTTTTTTTACTTGAAGTTCAACAGAAATTATGATTTTGAAATCATAGTAACCAGTAAAAAGAATTTTTATGAGATTTAAAATTTTTTCGAAGGCTAGCTCAGGTCCACGCAGGCTTCTGCTCCAAAAGAAGCTCAAAGCCCAAGACGCACAGCTTGAGAAGATAGAATCACAAGCAAGCTTCTGCGAGGACTGGCCAATCATCATAGGCGAATCGAGATAGGGTATCGCGAGACCCTCTGAGGTATATCGCAGGCTCTGAAGTCTCACGATGGTATCTCGAAGATACCTCTGAGGATCTTGAGCAAAATGAGAGGGGGTTGAGAGAGACTCTGAAGTACCTCCCAGTGGGCTCAGAGATAGCTGAAAGGTATGCCGGAGGTCTCACGATGGACACATCATGGGGTCTTCACGATCCATTTTGAGAGGTACCTTAGTGGACAGATAATGGTACCTTCTCGATTCGTCTGTAATTTTATCAGCAATTTTTTAAGCCCGGCCCAAAAAACTCAAAGTTTCTTCAAGTCGAATATCAGGCTTTTTTATAAAAAAAAATTCCCCCCGCTCGGCCTGAGCTCAGGCCTGAGGATCTAAAGTGGAGAAGCAAGTAAGTTTGCTCCAACGCAAACAAGTCGTCTTTCGCCAATTGCGCAATATTTTTCTGTATGTTTTACATTTCTACAGACTTATGAAATCGTGTACGTTTCGTGAAGCTATTCGGTTATCCCTTTTTTATCTTCAAAACTAATTCGAACGACCAATTTCACATTCCAGGTTATTTACTTTTTATTTTTTTTCTTTTGCAGTCTCAATGTTTTTCAGCATTCATTTGGAGATCATGAAGCAACTAGGTCGTTATATAGAAAAAGCCGGCAACGGGTGAGAACCTTTTTATCAAATAATTCAAAACGCAATTACAAATTCGACTCCTAGAAATGTTACATTGATTTGTGAAGAAGCAGAAGATATGTGGCACGTCTACAACTTGATCAGAGAAGGCGATGTAGTTAAATCTCAAACAATTAGGAAGGTCGCTTTTTTTTGCTCGAAGAGACAAAATTATTTTGGAAACAAAGGTGGTTTCGGAGACATCAACCGGGACAACTTCAAGTCAGAGAATGCACACGACACTCACTATTCAAGTAGAATCGATAGATTTCGATCCCGGTGCTCAAGCCCTACATTTAAAAGTTTGATTTTTGAGTACAGATTCAATATCAATTTTTGAAGGGTAAAAACGTTGTTGAAAATGAGTTGGTGAAACTCGGAGCCTACCACACATTGGATTTGGAACCGAATCGAAAGTTTACAATTCATAAAAATGAATGGGACAGCATAGACTTAGGTTAGCTTTTTTTTTTGCTTCTCAATAATTTAAGGCGTCGACTTCAGAAAGATTGAATATGGCCTTGGACCCCACTCAAAGCGCTGATGTAGCTGCAGTAGTATTGCATGAAGGATTAGCCAATGTCTGTCTTATAACGCCTGCCATGACACTAACGAGAGCGAAAATCGATATGCAGGTTTTGTTTTATCGACTTTTAAAAGGTAAGAATCACTTTTGCAGATTCCTCGAAAGCGGAAAGGGTTCACTTCTCAACACGAAAAAGGCATTCAAAGATTCTTAGATGCTGTTTGCTCAGCGTTTTTGAGACACGTGAACTTCCAAGTAAGATCATTTTATGTTTTTAACGCCACTTTCAGAGTAATTTCGCGAAATTTAAAATGATTTATAACTCTTTCAAAGTTTTTGTTATCTTTTCAACTTTCTGGCATCGGTTTTGATTAAATCACCGGGCATAGGGAATTTTCGTGAAAAATAATAAACATTAATATTATATAAACACAATGTTCAAGTTGAGAACGACACGCGCTCGATAAATTTTTTTCTGTTTTTTTGCCCTTCAATTTTTTTGTCTATGGTGCTTGAAAAAAACTTTATTTGAACTTTCGCCGTTTTTTTATTATATGTCCCATCTCGAAAAATCACTTTTTTTATAATTAATTAGAAATTATTTTAAGACTTTTTCCAAGTTATGAACGATTTTTTTATTGGGGAAAAAAATGTGAACTGACTAGTGGGTAGAATGAAATAAAATGATGCAGATCGTGAAGTGCGTACTTGTCGCCAGCCGTGGATTCATAAAGGAGCAGTTTATGGAGCACTTGGTGCAGTACGCCGATGCACAGGGGAGAAAGGTTGGTCAACGTTTCGCCTGTGAAAGTATAGATAGTTATTGTTTTGTTGAGTAAAGAGAAACTATTCGAGATTTTCTCATATATTTTTGAAAATGAAATGAAATGGATGTTTATTTCGCTCACAGTCAGATCTGTGGCGTGGAGGAAGAGAACCATAAAAGTTATGTTTGCCTCCACTTCGATAAAGTCCCACTTTAATCTTAAAATATTTTAGGTCAAATTCGAAGAGAATCAAAAAGAAAAATAATCTATAAACGAGTTGAATCATTTTGTGATATTTGCAGCTTCCTTATCAAAAACAAATTTTTCAAACAACTTTTAAATCTTCTTTGGTCATCCTCAAAAACCATGACTCATTTTAAGCCGTTCCAGTATTTATACACGCGTTGCGTAATGAAGTTATAGTGAACATGATGGATTGGTGGTGGTTCGAGTTTAAGGCCGTTGCCTCTCACTAGGGCATGGTCTCCGCTCGACAACGAGTTGAGAATTGAGACTTTGTGGGTGGATAGGCCTAGGTAAGAATACTCGGAATCAAAAATAAAATTCTGCTAAACCCCATAGGCGGCTGAGGAAAAGCTCGTCGAAAGTTTTCCAGCGCAGATATGGCCGCGCTCGGAGCCTTCGGCTAGCAACTGGCGGCGTGGTGTAGTGGGTTGAGGTCTTGTGCATTATCAATATTGTGACCAGGGTTCGAATCCTTTTGGCGGAAATCGTTTTTGCCGCCTCATATCTTTAACACTTTCACATTTTTGTGAGATTTTTTTCGAAAGTTTACAATAAAAAAATTCACAAAAAAATCCCAATAAAAAAACAAAAATACTAGTTTGAAATTTTTTTTTTCGTTTTTTTCTCTTTTTCATGGGCAAACGCCGAAGCAAACGATCTGTTTATGAAAATTCACGTCGAGTAGATATGTTATAAAACTTCGAGCTCTTTTGGAAAACGATTACCTTATTACCTTTCTTTCTATTACCTGTCTTTCGGACCCGTGTGTACTAAACGGAAACACAATAACACGATAAAACCACTAAAGCGAAACTTTTCCGTTCGATTTCGCGTTCCAGGTACCAGAAGATATGACGATTTTCAAAATTACCAACAGAATTTTGCCCGAAATGAGCTTAACCTTAATAACTATGCTGCTGATTGGCTGTCTTCCAACAAAACTATTTGAGAAGATCCTCCTCAATACGTGGAGAAAAACTTTTCCATGAGTAAAGTAGTAGAAATAACAGTTTTCTGCGCGTTTTGATGTAAATCTTTGAAAAAAATCTCACAAAAATGTGAAAGTGTTAAAGTTATGAGCCGGCAAAAACGATTTCCGCCAAAAGGATTCGAACCATGGTCCCAATATTGACAGTGCACAAGACCACTACATACTACACCACGCCGCCAGTTGCTAGCCGAAGGCTCTGAGCACGGCTATATCCGCGCTGGGAAAATTTCGACGTGCTTTTCCTCGGTTGTCTGAGGGGTTTAGCAAAATTTTATTTTTGATTCCGAGTACTCTCACCTAGGCCTATACACCCACAAAGTCTCAATTCTCAACTCGTTGTCGAGCGGAGACCATGCCCTAGTCAGTTGGTTCCGTCTATTTGATATCGTTTGTAATTTGAATGGAGATGGAAACCAATAATAACCATATATGAACTGATGTGTAATTATGATATCTTTTCGCAGACGCCTTGTCCATAGAGTGTCTAGAGAAAGGGATTTTAATCTTACAGCATAGGTTTCTTTTGGGAGAAGCCGTTTAGTGAATTTTCTTTGAACCGATTTTAGCCTGTTTATGTCAGATTGGGTTAGTGGAGAGAATAGCTCCGATCCATACTCTAAAATTGGTAGAATTTTGGCTTTATAACAGTTCATAAAGTTTTTAACGGAAAAAGTGAAGCAACGGAAAAGATTATTGATTATACGAATGCTTTTTTTGACTATTATGTCGATATGATGATGCATTTTCAGATCGGAACTGAAATTAACTCCTAAATCTCTAATCACCTCTTGTTTGGGGATGGATTCCTCTCCTATTCTATAGTCGTTCCAGATTCACCGAAAAATCCTGATTTACAGCTTACTACCGAGCAGCGTGCTAAGTTCATTTTAACACACTCGAGCAGTGGTTTCAAACATGCATTGAAAGAAGTTTTGGAAGATCCCGCAGTGGCAAATCGCCTTGCCGACACCAAGGTCTGGTTCATTCTTTATTTTTCATAAAAATATTATTGAGAGAAAATCGTGTTAATAAAACGATTTCGCAGCTTATCTCAATGTTAATCTGTCGACGACCCTTCGGGCGCTTAATATTATCCATATTCAATAAAGAAAAAGTCTTTAAAAGGCCCATCCGCAAGTGTATCGGGAGAAGTATACAAGTAGCTACCGGATACCTGAACCAAAAACGTTCGGCGTTTGCTACTCGGTGGTCGTTCATTTGCTACAACAGAGCTTATTAGACGGAATATCGTCTTACCGGAGCGATCCGTGAATCGGTCACTTTTCAAAAGCGCCATTTTTCTCAAATTTTTTCTGTTTTTTTTTCTTTCGTTTCCTTTACTCATTTTTAACTTCGGTTGGGGTCGTCCCGTCGGGACGCTTGGCTAACAGGTATCTTCATGTTACATGGATACTACCGGATCCAAATTGACACTGACCAGTTAATCCGGCGTAAGCTACCTAACCGGCAGCTTTTTTTTTTAGCGTAAGCTTATAATCGACCAGCGATTAACCCGGAATCGTGGATCTCTGATGGCCACAGAATGAAAACTTGGAAAAAAAAATTTTTTTTTCATGAAGAGACGCTGGGGAATCTTTTAAGCAGTTATTTTGCCCTTTTTCACTTTGGTCTGCGTCTTCTCACTAGCTTCTTCGTAGCCATGGCAGAAGCCTGAATATCGACAATTTTTTACAATGCCGCAAAATTCATAGTTGTAAAGATGCAGAAATATTTTTCATAGCCATTAGAAATTTGATCCTCTAGATATTCTTCTCTTTCACTTTGGACCTTCTATAAATTATTTCTCTTTTTGAGGCACAAGCCGAGGTGAAGGCGCTGAACCAATTTTTCGAGTACATGTCGACTGAACCAGATAGAGCGTTTTATGGATACAAGTGAGAAAAAAGTCAGATTTTTTTTTTCAGTGGTTAGAATGGTTTCAGACACGTTTCACACGCCAATGAAGAACAGGCCATCGAAACATTGCTATTAGCAGATTCGCTTTTTCGCGCCCAGCACATCGCCACGCGCAAGAAGTACGTGAGACTCGTCGAAAGCGTCCGTGAACAGGTGAGCGTCGCGACGTCTTCATCACTATTATGCTCCAGAACGGCACTGTGCTCATATTTTCGTCGATGCACGTCTCCGGCGAGCAATTGGCCCAGCTCACTGGGTGTGCGGCAATTCTTCGATTCCCGATGCCGGACCTGGAGGACGAACCGATTTCCGACGATGAAGTACCTACCGATATTCACTCTCCCACACAATAACCGTTCCTTTTCAATTTTTGGATAACTATCACAGGTTTTTTGGAACGGGTGTGTTTTCCGCTTCACGTGTGTTGTATCACAAAATAACTCCAAATAAATAGTTTATGAATAGATATTTACAAAAAAAAATTTTACGGCATCGTAAAAAATACATTGATTGGAAGTAATTTAGGAAACCCACGTAAGCTAACTAAAATAAACTTAGCAAATGAATTCCTCCATCAAGGGATCATTAAAAATGTGATCAAACTGCATTGGGTCTGTGGAAGGCCATATATCGCAATTGTCTTTAGAAAGGTCGATGGAACTCGACGAGGGTGAACCTAGAAGGGGATCACCATACAAGAGTTGCGGATGGTCCAATTCTTCGCTGAAGTAGTCGCTAGTACTAGGACTCATTTGAGTGGAAACAGGATTCGGACTAGGCACTTGCGAGGTGCTGCTCATGGGACTCGGCGTGAATGAGCTCGTCGAAGCTTCAGCAACAGACGACGCATTGTAGAATGTCGACTCTTCGAGCTCTTCTCCAAGCTCAAACGGGAGTTCGCTGGCGAGCTCGTCGATGTCGAAGTCGTTCTGAAAATTTAATTTTTTTTTTCAACATCTCCTCCAACAGAGCTGATGATTTCCTATGTTTGGTGCCAATTTTCGTTTCTGCTCCAAACGGGTTTTTTTTCTCTCAAAAGCATCAATCCACAAAATTTGGAGAAAAAAAAAATATTTTTAATTATTTTTTTCGAAATATCTTTAAAAAAATAATTTTTTTATCAAAAAAATATTTTTGAAGAAAGAGGAAAAGTGAAAACAAACAATAGAAGTACCTTGAGTTCTTGAACGATACGATCGATTTCGTGTTGTTCGAGAAGGTCGCCGCTGAGAGCAGAAGCTGGATAAGCAGAGCGATCGTCTGAGAATTGACCTGTACCCTCGGCAGGGGTGCATTAATGAATGCTGCAGATTCAAAGGTCTTCTCCTCGGACGTCGACTCTACTTTCATGAGCTGATGTTGCTGCGCGCGGAGTTTTAAGTTTTCCTCTCGAAGTCGTTCATTCTCGGCCAAAAGCCTGTGCACAACATCTTCCAGCTTTTGCGATCGCACCTGAACTCAATAAATTTAAATTGAATGAATTTTTTTTATCAAATACTTGTTTTATCAAAGGGAAGAGATATAAATCTCACAGTCACGGTGCCTAAAAACTTTTTTTCGTGTTGTTTCCGTTCCATGAAATTTTTTTAACCCAGCAAAAAGAAAAACTAATAATCTTTTTATTAGATTTTTATAAAAATTTCTAATTATTTATTTTTGAAACATTGAGCCGCTCGCATTTTCTATATATAAAACCGGCAAACCTTTTTGCGATCTCTGGCTGTTTGCGCAGCGACACGGTTCTTCATCTTACGACGATCCAGCTTCTGTTCTGGCGTGAGATGTGTAAGCCGTTCGCGTTTTCGAGGCGGACCACCAATGGAGTCATCGCCGAGGATGTCGTCGATGAGATCAGCAGCGGGCCGTTTGGGAGTCACAGGTCGAGCCACTAACACTGGCAAGTGGGATTTCTGAGGCGCTGGACGACATTGCGCCACAACACGTTGTCGCTGAACAGTCACCACCGGTCGGACTTGGTGAGCAGGAAGAAGGTAGATAGTTCGAGGTACAGAGTTCATCACAAACTATGGGCGACGGCCCAGTTGGGCAGGAAGCTGAAGAGAGGACGACCGCTATGCTATGCAACGTATGCGGTTAAGGACACGTCACGTTACGCCGTGATGCTGCCGCTATGCCAACATGGAACAACGTTATTGGTGGGCCACGCCCATCATTGCGAAATATTCGTCTAAAAGTGCGCAGACAATGCAAATCTTACATTCAATCGAAATTTCGAGAAGTCGCGGGTGCGAAAAAAAAGTTCTAATTTCACACGTAAACTGTATGCAGTGTCTTGTAACTTATATGGCATGTTCATCGGACAAAACTAAAATTGCTTCGAAACGCAAAAAAATTGATCCAAAACAAAAATTAGTACTGTTTTGAAGCAACTTTGGCGCCTATGAACACGATTTTTCGTTTTTTTTTTTCCGATGAACACGCTAATAGTGAACACTTAATTTTGGCATACTGGAAAAGTCGGTCGGTTCGGTCACTTCTTCAAATTGGCCATTTTTTGAAAATTTTAAAGTTTTTTTCCCCGTTCTAAATTGTTTAAGTGTCCCAATTGCGTAAAACTCTCGATCTTGGTTAGCTTTTAGATTTTGAAAAACTAAAAATTGGCGGCTTGAAATTGGAGATTTTGTGTTTTCTTTTGAATAAATTTTATGTCAAAATTTTAAATTTGGCCTGAAATCGAAATGTGTCAAGTGCGAAATAGTGTTCATCAAGATTTATATAAAGAGCATTCTCTGGCGAAAATGGAAAAACTCCAAAAATAGTGACCGAATCGACCGACTTTTCCAGCATGCCCTTAATTTTTTTTTATTTTAAAACGTTAAGAAAGAATTCAATATATAAATATTGTGAAAAAAAAATACTTTGCAGACAGGACTTCGTTCTTCGACTAACTATATCATTTTTCATCAACTTAGCCGACATACATAGGCGAATCGAGAAAAGGTATCGCGATACCCTCTGAGGTATATCGCAGACTCTGAAGTCTCACGATGGTATATACCACGAGGATACTTCTGAGGAGTTTGAACAAAATGAGATAAACTTGAGGGAGAATCTGTAGAACCTCCGAGAGGGCTCAGAGATAGCTAAGATTTGCCGGAGGTCTCACGATGGACACATTATGGGGTCTTCACGATCTATTTTGAGAAGTACCTTTGTGTAAACGTTATGATACCCCTCGATTTGCCTGTGTAATATTTGAAATATGATATATCTTGATAATACACTTGAAAGTACTTCATTCAGCCAAGGAGGATGTGCCACGGCGTTCCTTGGAGGAAAACTAGGCGTGGATTAATTTTGTATTGGGACCTCAAAACCCTACTAACTTTTAAATGTTTTTTTACTTTTGTGTTCATATTGTTGGTCATTTTTGTTTTACTTTTTCTATCAGTCATTCACCATTTGAGCAATGAATATAGCTGATTCACGGCTGGCTTGAGCCATCAAAAAAAGGGTCCTGCCACGAAAAGAGACGAGACAGTGCCCTGGTTGGTGGAGAGTGCAGACAGGCCACGCCTTTTTGCGTCGTAAGCTAGCCGTGGATCGTCTATACATAGGTTGGTAGCTTAAAATTTTTCGTAAAACGATTTGAAGACTGAGAAGCAATTACACGGATAATTTCCAGCAAAACTTCATTGAATAGCTTCATTATGATTTAAAAGCTTCCAGTTCCCCATGGAAACATTGGAAATCAAAAATAATAACAATTCAATCGAAACGTCTCAGCAGACAATAAAAACGAAATTTTAACAAAATGCAGACTTTAAAAAAGTTTCTGTTGCGCAAGTAAGCTCCAACGAACGCAAGGGCGCGGTAAAATGCCACACCTCCATCGCCTCGCCTGCGGGTTCCCTTTAGAAACGCGTAGGTGCGCCTTCGTTGCAGGACCCCAACTAAAGGCCACTCGTAATACAAAAGAGAAAATTGGTCTTGCATCGTAGATTATAGAAGTGGATGTCTTCCACTAATAACGGGGTTCTCCGACAGTTCCAGCGAAGAGAAAAAAAAAACAAAATAAAACGGAAACTCATTAAAAATAATAATAATAATTAAAAAAATTTATATCCAAAAATTAGAAAGAAGTAATATTTAATAAACTCTTTTAATTCACAGATGACAAGAGAAAGTGAAATGCGCAAAAAAATTTTCTATTCACAACCTGAATGTTAAAAAAAAAGATCTTTGCAATAAGTTTTCGCATGTTATGTTTTGACATCCATAAAACAGTTTGAACACATGCAGGTGAGATGAACTAAAATCTAATTTAAAAAAGATAACAAGTAAAAAAAAAGAAGTTAGATTACAAATAATAAAGCGATAAAAACCGGGATTTTCAATTAAACCTCAAAAGCGAGATCCTAATTATTACATTGGAAAACCCGACCAACGTAGCTGCCAGAGATTAAGCTTAAAACCAACTTGGGCTATCTAGTTCCTCAGATGTTACTAGCATGCGTCTCTGTCCAATCACTGTGTTTCAACCCTAGCGACTATGTAATCGAAATGAAATCCAGATTCTAGCCAAATTTTCTTTTAAAACTCGCTTATTTGTGACATATAGGGATTATATAGCCGATATCTGGTCCAACTAGTACAACTTCTCGAAGCTCTAATTCAACATGCTATGAAGCAGCATTGATGCCTGGATTTGTCAGTGCAGGGATCTTATTTTTCATGGAAAAGCTCGTTATCAGAAATTCAGAAAATGACTCATCCAAAAAAAGTCTAACAAGGAGGACCTCCGACGTTCGAGAGCAAAATTATAGCTCAAAAATATCTTTTGACCCTCTCAAATTTTTTTTCGAACATTTAAAGAGAAGAACGCAGAAGAAAGGATAGGACCGTCTTTTTACGCCCAATCATCGGGGATAAATAATTATTTTTAAACCCAAATCCAAGAAAATAAAATGCTAAATGTAAGAAGTTGCAGTGATTGGTGGAGAAAAAACCCGAAACGAGATAAAATCGAGTATTACTTTCCACTAAGCCAACCGAAAAGGCCTTTGGAAGATCTGCTCGGAGAAACCTAGAAAATGGAAAATGCGTGAAAAAGGATATCTTACTGTCAGTTAAAACCTGGGTGTAATAAACAGCGTGGCTTCTATTGATGACGTCATCGTAAAGCTTTTCTCTTTTCTTCAGATCTTCTTGTATGCCTTTGTCTTCTGCTTTCAAGCGCTCGCAAGCTTCTTCATACCTTAAAAAAAAATCATTTTTTTTTCCATATGTAATGGGAACAGCCGACTTCTTCCTGGCTTCCAAAAATTCCTTCTGAAACTTGGACATTTCAGACTTCTTCTCGGTCAAGCACTTCTCGAGCTAAACGTTCAAATTAAACAAAAACCAAAAGATCGGTGTTGCCTCAGATATCTCAAGAAGGGGGCTAGTTGCATCAGGAGAAACGGGGACGAATGAAATACTATACCTAAACATGGTGATTTGGGAAAAAAAAATTCTGAAAATCTGTAATACTTGACATCGTTGATCCAGTTGTCTCCGTAAACGCAAAGATGATGGGTTCTCGTGTCTAGAAGCTGGGCGACTTGGGTCTCCAACGTGTCCAAGTAGTGGAAAGGCAACGGAGTTTCTCTGAGGACAGAAAAATATCACATCAAAATCTTAACGATGATTTGTCTCTGCAACAAAAATCATTACGCAAACGGTCCAGTGAATTGAAATAACCATATCGTGCATTGTTAAGGTTATCAAGGAGCAAGCTACGAAAATCAAGCCGAAAGACTATCCCAATAAAGCCACTTTAGAAAAAAAAAATCCAACTTTTCCTTAAATCGATTCTGGAAATATTCGCCTTAAGATCACTATTTAATTTAATTAAATACCCCCCAAAAAAAAACATTCGACATAGTTAAGTAAACGAGCTTATCAGCACATTTCCGGTTATATTAAAATCAATTAGAGAAAGTTTTTTGATGGTAGGAAGGAATTTTGGGTTCCCGAATATTCGTGAGCGTTAATTGTGCATACACCAATCTTGGAGGCTCGAATCTTCCCCCAACATAATTGCCGATATCGCAGCGGGCCGCACGCGATATAGCCAAGGCTTCTCGCTGCGATCTCGCCAACATGTCGCTGCGACCTCGTCAAAGTCTTGCTGCCATATCTCCCTCTCAAAAATTTGAAATTTGAAAAACATTTTTTTTGCTTTATTTTTGACTTTTATGATGAAATCAATCAAATTCAAGAAAAAAACATTTTTGAAGAAAAATATTTCAGAGAGCGATGTAGCGCAAGACGTTTGCGAGGTCGCAGCGAGAGGCGAGCGATATCGCTCGCGGCTCCCCCGCGGTATAGCGTTACTCTCGCTGCGATATAGTCCACAAAATTGGGTTTTTGAAAATTTGAATCTTTGCAAACGATTCTTGGGAATATTCCCCTCTTTTTTGAATTTCCTTCTATTTTTTCCTACATTTTTTTTCCTTTGTCGTTCTATTGTGAAGATGTCGTGTTTCGACCACAAATGAACACTATGATTTTTTCAACTAACTTCTTATCAAATAATGCGTCTTTCTCGCTTACACGTAGTCAAATATTCTCTGCAGAACGGCTACCACATTTTCATTCACTCTTATATATTCTCTATCAACTTCTGTTAACAAAAAAACATTGGAAAAAAATTATAAAAAAATCAGAAAAAGAGGTGAATATTTCCAAGAATCGTTTGCAAAGATTCGAGCCTCCAAGATTGGTGTATGCACAATTAACGCTCACGAATATTCGGGAACCCAAAATTCCTTCCTACCATCAGTTTTTTGGCAGCTCAAACCGTAAAGAGGACTTTTTTTCCAAACTTACTTATCTTCTAAGTGATACTTCATCGGAACAAATTCACCAAGATTAGCGATTGTGAAAGGCACGAAGAACATTTCCGACTGCGTACCAGACTTTTTCTTTTGGCTCTCCTTCAAATAACGTTTGTTTTAACTAGAGAAATTTTTCGAACACCTGAATCAGTCTGACGCCGCCTTCTTTATCAAACAACACGAGCTTGAACTTGCTCGAAGAAGAAGATTTGCAAACAATCATAATACCGTTCTGGCGCCACTCATCTCTCATTGTCATGTTGTAGAAGTGTCCTTGCTGCACAATGATAAGCTCAGAAAAAAAAGCGAATGAACCTGTTTTCCGACGCTAGCATGTATAACCTCTCCTGGAACTAACTGTTTAGAAGTCGCGTCACACTCTTGTCCCAGGCACAGATCTCGGGCTTGAGCAAGAACCTGGAAAAATATGAGATAAAGAAAATCAATTTGTTTTGAAAAAGACCGCTCGCTAAAAAATGTATTACCTTGGGAACAATTTGGGTGGGTATGGGAACGCCCAGTTTCGTAAAAAGGGCGCCAAAAACACGTCCTGGATTTCAAAAATGATCAGTTTTTTAATGCTTTTAAAAAAATAAAAAGTTACCGACACCGCCCATTTCGGTGACGTCGAAACCTTCGAAATCTAATTGGCTCGAAGACGGTCCGCTCACATCGTACTGCCTTCTTTTATTAGGATCGGACAAAACTGAGTAGGCGATAGAAATTTTTTTGAACTCTTCTTGCGCTGTAACGATTTTAATGCAAAAAAGGGATAAAAAAGGCGTACCATGGACATCTCCAGGATTTCGATCTGGGTGGTATTTCAAAGCCAACTTTCTATACGAACTCTTAATTTCGGCTTCGGAAGCAGTTTTTTCCAAGCCGAGAAGTTCATAGAAGTCGAGATTATCTTTGTCTATTGAGTTCCGTTTCATCGTGAATTGTCTGGAAATTATATATCACGATGATATCGCGTGTGAGAGAGCGAACTCTAAAATAAATATACGCACCCTAGTGCCCTTGCTAACAAGAAGAGGTGAAAAAAAAAGATTTCACAATATGTGAAATTTGCTTTTTCGAGTTTAAAAAAATTTGATCATAAACATCTGCGCACAAAAAGTAAAACTTTTCTCGTAAAAAAAACCATTCAAACTTTTCTTATATAAATTCAAAGAAATATTTATTAATAATATATCCTCTTTATAAGACAAAATTAAACTAAAAAAAGTCAAAATCCACAGAAAAAAAGCCTGTGTGGGCTCGGGCCAGGTCGGGCTTCTTCTGAGAGAGGTTGGTGGGCCAGCCCTCGCACAAGCCTGAAAATGAGTCAGCGAATGTACGCGAAATCGAAAACGAAAATTCGAAGAGCGATGGGGCGAAAATGCTTTCTCGCATTTTCGCTCCGAGCAGGCTTGTGCTCTGCCAGAATGGCGCACGGTGCGGTCTACCCTTGAGCACTTCAGTGCGTAACTTGGGCCTGCACCGTGCAATATCGGTGATTTTTTGGTGCCGCAGTGGGGCAGCACGCTAAAAGCACTGTTTTGACACATATGCACCCGTATGGCACCAAAAAACCACCGATGTTGCACGGTGCAGGCCCAAGTTACGCACCGAAGTGCTCAAGGCTAGACCGCACCGTGCGCCATTCTGGCAGAGTGCGTCAGGCCGGGCGGGCCGGCCCGGCTTTGGGCCTCAATTTTTTTCAAAAAAAGCCCGCGCGGGCTCGGGCCAGGCCGGGCTTTGAAAAAAATCTTTAATTTCATTTTTTTAAAAAATTTTGCCGAAAAAAATTATTTTTCACTTGATATATAAATCATAGTTTCTTATAACTCTATGAGGAAAAATAAGTAAATAATCCCACTTTTCTCGTTAAAAAAGCGAAAAGTTTGACATGAAAAAAATTTGAGCTTTTTGGGCCGGGCCGGCCATTTTTGCTTGAGGCTTTTCTAAGGCCGGGCCGGGCCGGGCTTGGGAAGTGGCCGGGTGGCCGAGAGGTTGACGGGCCGGCCCTCGCACAAGCCTGGCTCCGAGTTGGAGTGCTCCAGGTCAGGCTTGTGCGTCATGACGCGTCAGGCCGGGCCTTTGGACCCTTATTTTTGAAAAAAAAGCCTGTGCGCGCTCGGGCCGGCCTTGGAAAAGTGGTTGACTAAAAAAAAAAATTGTTTCATTAAACAAATTTTCACCGAAAAATGTTTTTAACTTTCAAAATCATAGTTTTTGTTGAACTAGTTCTTAGTGAGAAAATAAGCAAAACCGTGACTTTTGTCGTAAAAAACTTGCGCAGACAGTACAAGCCCCCTTTGCGATGGTAGGAAGGAATTTTGGATCCCCGAATATTCGGGAGCGTTAATTGTGCATACACCAATCTTGGATGCTCGAATCTTTGAAAATTTGAATCTTTGAAAACGATTCTTGGGAATGTTCACCTCTTTTTTGAATTTCCTTCTTTTTTTCCTACATTTTTTTCCTTTGTCGTTCTATTGTGAAGATGCCGTGTTTCGACCACAAATGAACACTATGCTTTTTTCAACTAACTTTTTATCAAATAATGCGTCTTTCTCGCATACACGTAGTCAAATATTCGCTGCAGAACGGCTACCACATTTTCATTCACTCTGTATACATTCTCCATCAATTTCCGTTTCCAAAAAAATTGGAACAACTATAAAAAATCAGAAAAGAAGTGAAAATTCCCAAGAATCGTTTTCAAAGATTCAAATTTTCAAAGATTCGAGCCTCCAAGATCGGTGTATGCACAATTAACGCTCAAAAATATTCGTGGACCCAAAATTCCTTCCTACCTCGCATGCTGAGCAGTAGAGTTCACCAAACCGATCGTTCGACCAAACGTTCAACCAATATTTTCATGACATGTTACCAAAAATATGATTGATTAACATTTCTTGCTGCCGAACGATTAACATGTCTCATGATTATGATCTCTCGTTTTTTCGACATGTCAACATTTCATTTAAATGAGAGATCATTTTGAATCGATCGTTCAGTTTTCGATTGATCGAAATGTTGTTTTGAAAAATATTGGTCGAAAAAAATGATTGATCGAAATGTTGTTTTTGAAAAATATTGGTCGAAAAAAATGATTGATCGAAATATTTTTATTGAAAAATATTGGTCGAAATAATGATTGATCGAAATGTTGTTTTGAAAAATATTGGTCGAAATATCGATATATCAAATTTTTTTGTATTGAAAAATTTTGTCAAAAAAATGATTGATCGAAATTTTTTTTATTGGAAATTTGGTCGAAAAAAATGATTGATCGAAATTAATTTTTTTGTTAAAAAAAGTATGTTTAAAACTACTGCTTAAAAAAACCGCTTCTCTTTCAAATGTTCATCATAATTTCTTTTTTTGATTTTTTTGTAATGGAATATCATCATCGTTTTTTTCTGTTTCTCTGTGTTCACTGGTACTAAAAAGCAAAAAAATTTCTACAATGCTATATAGACTATAACAAATAAGTTCAAGAAAAATGCAAAACTTTAATTTGTCGGAAAAAAAATTAAATATTTTCACCTTTTTACTAGTACTCCGGAAACCTGCCCCTTGTGAGCGATCTGTTTTGAAAATCGATCGCTCGGAATTTCGATCGATCAAAAATTTTTATGCTCAAAAATATTGGTCAAAAAAATGATTGATCGAAATGTTGTTTTTGTTAATATTGGTTGAAAAAAATGATCGATCGAAATGTTGTATTGAAAATATTGGTCAGAAAAATGATTGATCGAAATGTTGTATTGAAAATATTGGTCGAAAAAATGATTGATCGAAATGTTGTATTGAAAAATATTGGTCGAAAAAAATGATTGATCGAAATTTTGTTTTTGAAAAATATTGGTCGAAATATCGATATATCAAAAACGTTGAAATCCAATGATTGATCATTAATGTAAGAGATCAAAAAAACTGATCTAATAAACGATCTCTCAAAAAAATGACATGTTAAAAATTTGGTTGAACAGTGACATGTCAATAGTTTGATCAATTGAAATGGTTGAATGATCGGTTTGGTGAACTCTACTGAGCAGGGTAACCCCGCCGTGCTAACACGGGGTGTCCGCGGGTGCCCCCGTATTAAACCCGTATAAGCCCAGCTGATAGAACTTTTGGCACTTTTTAGCCCAACTGAGACCCCGCTTTAGCCCAGCTGGGTTACCTATTTTTCTTACACCCGTTTTTCCCCCGTTTTAGCCCAACTGAGACTAAAATAACCTCAGAAACACGGGTTTAATACGGGTACACCCGTTGAGACACCTGCTCAGCATGCGAGATAGTTTCTGTTGAATTCAAAGGGAAACAATAAGCAAAAATGTGACTTTCTTCGTAAAAAAAAGCTTGATCATGCATCTTCTTGAAAGACGCCGCTATTTAGTAACCATGGACTTTGCCTCAACTACAGTACACCTGTGCGGTTGAGCACTTTTGCCTCATATTCCACGTTTTTTACACCCAATTTTTTCTCCTGAAGGAAGTTTTAGTTCTTTGGGAAAAATGGCCAAACCCCGTTGGCGAGATGACCTACGAGCGGTTCTTGGTGAAAGATGGGCGACAGTTGCGCGAACCAACAAACATCTCTTCAAATATTCCATGATTCAGCAGATACAAGATTACTCTGAGGACTGAATAAATGTTAAAAATGTTAATGGGAAAAATGGCCGACGCCGGTCATTTTTTTTATTTTTTATTGAGGTTTTTCTAAGGGGAGGGGCAATAGGCTGACAGGCCGGCCCTTGCACAAGCCTGCGTCAGGCTAGTTGGCCCGATATAACCTGCCCCAGGGCTTTGAGCTTATTCTTAAGCATAAGCATGCGCGTGCTTGGGACAGTCCTTTTATTAAAATTTTTTAACCAATTCTATCATCTATTATTGTGAAAAAAGTGAAACGGTTTATCAGGTCACTGCAACCATCTTTCAAGGCGGTAATTCGATGATTCGATGAGGTCAGACGTTTGTCTCCCGAATCTTTTTCTGTTTTTCACCGTTGGTCAATGCAACGCAAGTCACGTATTTCCAGAATTCTCATGTTTTCACAGCCCTTTTATAGGCCATTAACTACCGTCTTTTATACTTTTCAGATTTTTTTTTCCGAAACGTAAGGCTCCAGGAGGTTCTTTTGATTCATTTGTTTTTTGAAAATTGTAATTGCAGTAATGACAAGAATAGCGATTGTTCAAGCTGGGTCAGCCCTCTACGACACTTCATCCAGTCTGGAAAAGTTAGAGAAACTGACACGAGAAGCCGCGGCCAACGGCGCAAAGTTAGTCCTCTTCCCAGGCATGTATGGAGCAGAAAATAAATTAATAAATTTACTCCAGAAGCATTTTTGGGCGGCTACCCAAAACTCAATGACTTTGGGATCGTTCTAGGCACGCGATCTGCTGAGGGCCGTGAAGAATTTCGCAGGTTGACTCTTTACTTACATTTACAATTAAAAATTTTTTTAAATCTAAACTTAGCTAAAAAGTGTCAAATTTTTTTCGGAATATCCTTTCTTTCACGTTTTTTTCTCTGAGTCCGAACGGGCTCAAAAAGACCTTAAAATGAAGAGTCGCTAATTTTTTTGAGCTCCTAAAAAGCGTCTCAAAAATTTATCAGAATTACTTTTTTTTTCCTTTTCGCCCCCTACTTTTTTTCTCCTTTTTTTAAAACCTCCTTTTCAGTGAAAAGTAAAAAAAAAGGCACATTCGAAGCCTTTCTAGAACCTTTTTTTTCCAAAATCACTTTTTAAGATCTGTTGGACCTCTCCCGTATCCAAATGGCCAAAAAAAAAGAACTCCTTTTTGAATTCCTTAAAATGTGTTAAAAGTTTTTTGGAATCTGCTTCTATTCACCTTCTCCTGCCTCTTTCTCTTTTTTTCTTATCAAAATCCTTTTCAGAAAAAGGTCATAAAAAAAGGCGCCCGTGGGGCCTTTTTCTGGAAAGGACCTTTTAAGGAGAAAAAAAAAATAAGAAGGCGGAAAAGATGAAAAAGAATAGACTAACCAGATACTTCAATTCCGCAATCGAAGAGGGCGGAAGCGAATGTGTTCAGCTTGAGAATCTCTCGCGAGAACTTCAAATTTGTCTCGTGGTTGGAGTCGTGGAACGTGCCAAGTCTACTCTCTACTGTTCCGTGAGTGCTTCGAAATGAACTAAAATGTTTCCGACTTTTGGAAAATTCCACCGGAAACTCTACAATATTGCTTAAATTGATATTTCGAAAAGAATTTCGCATGTTATAAAGTTCGGACTGTTTTGAATGTTTATCAGCTCTGTTCATTTATCAGTTTTTTATTTGTTCAATCAGCAATCGGAAATTTTGGAAAACAAAAATTTTTTTCAAACTTCTAAGATCGCAACTGAATCAGTTACAGGTTTTCTTTTTCTCGCACGAGCAAGGATTTCTCGGGAAACATAGGAAACTGATGCCGACGGCCCTCGAGAGATGTATCTGGGGCCAAGGCGACGGCTCGACGATGTCCGTCTTCAACACAGACGTTGGCAGGATCGGCGCCGCCATTTGCTGGGAAAACTACATGCCTCTCTATCGTACTCATCTGTACAGTAAAGGTTCGTCAGAGTTTCAGCTTTCTGAAGTTTTCTCCTTTTCAGAAGTGCAAATTTACTTGGCGCCGACTGTCGACGACCGTGACGTTTGGTTGTCGACGATGCGCACCATAGCCTTAGAAGGAAGGTTCGTTTTTTTTCTTCTCTAATTTCGTCTCATATCACATTTTAGCAAAGATAACAGCTAATCATACATTATTATTATTATCTATAACTAAATCGGCAGCAATTTTATGAACTTAAAAAAATATTTAAAAAGTGGCCCGAATATACTTATAGTCCGCCTTATAAAAAAAAACCTCAAACCTAGATTTTTTTTTCAATATTGCGAGGTTTTCGATAAAATTTAGACAAAAGATTTAGTTTATCTATTCGAAGCTTCTCCAGGGATTTCTTAAAGATTTTCAAAGTTGAGGCCGAAAAAAAGCAGCTCCATAACCGTTAAGATGCTACGTACTCTCTGCTTGTCAATTCTTGAGGTCGGCAGCCTATCCTGAAGATCATCCCTTAAGGAAAAAGTTCGGAGATGATGAGGTTCATTTGCTTTTTTTTGAAGCTTTATCGTCCATTGCGCAGATTTTAATTCGTGGCGGATCTTGTGCTGTCGATCCGATGGGTCGGATCCTGGTAGAACCAGAGTTTGGCGTCGAAACAATCAGGTTGAATTATATTGTTTCGAATGGTTTATTATGTCGATTTCCGGTATATTCAAAAGATTATGAAATTTCATGATTGCATTTGAGCGTGGCAAACGTCGAAACTGCATGAGCCGTGCGTTTTTTGACTTAAAAAGTTCTAACCATCTACTATTTAGAAAAAAGTTTTCGAAGCTTGTAGTATTTTTTCTCAAGTTCATGATTAAGACTTTTGCAGATACGCAGAAATCGACCTGGATGAAATTCCCCGTGGGAAGTTTGATCTCGACGTCGTCGGTCACTATACGCGACCCGACATTTTTCAGCTGAGTGTGAATGAATCTCCACAGCTTAGTGTCTGTACAAAAAATGACAGAAAGAGTACTGACTTTATACAAGATTAATGAAAGTTTTTTTTTTCGAATCAAATACCTACACTGTAAGCACGCGAGAATGGCAGGAGCTGAACTGAAGAAAGATTTGAATTCGATCGGTAAAGCTTTTCGACTCGTCGTTTCGTCCACCATATACACAAAATAAGTGACATTTACGACTTTGAAGAAAGATGAAGTTAGAAGTAGCGAGACCAGCTGGCCGTCGAGCTCGTGTAGTTGTGAGGTCGGTAGCTGTTGAAGTGCCGCAGTCCGCTGTTACCGTAGTACGACCAGTACCATGGGGCGCTTCTTCAAAAAAAAAAAGTCTTGCCGCTAAGACATAAAGGTTCTTACGAAGTCCCTAGGTAAGACTTGGAGTACATGTAGGAGCTGAGGCTTTGAGGTCGGCTCGAAATGTCGTAGTTGGTTTCGTTGGCTAGGTAAGAGTATCCCGAATATCTGCCACTGGTCCATGATTTCCAAAAAGAAGTAAAAGGCGAACCCGCGACGTGTGGTGATCGGACGGCTTTCGGCAGTCATCTGAGGCGGAGTGTAAAGAGGTGTGTTGGCATATTGTCTGTTGAACGAATATGGTCGGCGGTAGTCAGAATCCCGGCCGTAGACATATCTGATTGAATTTACAAGTTGACTTTTCTCATGGATACAAACTTGTAAATAGGATAGCTCCAGGTGCGAAGACCGTAAACGTCGTACTTTCGGAACGGTTCCATCTTAACCGACAACACGTTGGCAAAAAGCTTTCAGAAAAAAAAGACCTCGGAACGATAATGGATGTTGGTGTGGTAGGGCGCAGTTACAATGGACAAAGCCGATCTCGAGCGATGCAAGTTAGAGTCGTTGACATGCTGCAATCCATCTGGCTGTTGAACGCTGGACAGCATCAACGGGACGAGGGAAAAGGGAGATTCAAACTTTAACACAGTCCATTTTCAAAAATGAACTTGGTTCGCACTAGTCATATTACGGAAGGGGTAAACCTTCGAGCTATAAAAAAATAATTTTTTTTCATTTTTTTTTATTGAGACGTAATAATCAATAGGTTGCGTCCAATTTATAAGAAAAATGAAACAAGGAAAAAGGAAATTTCTTTAAAAAGGAAGTCATGAATTTATTTTTTTCACAGTATCAAGAAAGGGAAAAGAAAAGTGTTTCTAGAAAAAAAGAAACGAAGTTCATTTTTTTTTTCATTTTTTTTTCCGTGGAACTTCATTTTTTCGTCTTGAAGAAGAATTGTCAGTCATTTCTGTTTGAAGCAAAATATTTCTGCAGCGGAGAGCGGTTTGAGAACACACTGAGAGGCTGGAAGGAAGACCTGAACTCCGGCGACATCGCGGACAGGCGTATAACTGCGGCGGACGTGAGACTCGTAGCGCTTGTCGTTGTCGACTGGCGTGTTCTCTCGCGACCAGCGTGATAAATACTTCTCTCTGGAAACCCATCTGTCTTTATTGCGCCAGTTTTCGAAAAAAATTTTTGAATTGGTTTATTGAATGCAGCTCACTTCGTAAAATACTCTTTATCGACTCGTACGAGATCTCATTTGAGCTGACTTGTTCTATAAAACGGCAAAAAAAAAAACACTTCAACCTCATTTGTTAACAATATCAAAATCTAAACCTGGATATACTGCTGAGGTCGACCGAACGGCTACGGTTACAACGGTAGTTGTTGTAAGTGGGCATTTTGTCAAGACTTTCTTCGATTTCGTCTTCGGTTAGCCTGAAGTTGAGCCGGGTCGTTTATCACTCGATTTCGCCTCACCTTTCGCAGAAGGGAGTGCCTTCGACGTCACGAACTCGTTCTCGAACGAGTTGCTCCCAAGACTTTCCGCGTGACTCTTCCAGAAGCTCTTTCGCTGCGGCCAACGCGGTCCCCCTGCATTCAGAAATGTTATTTCTCAGCTTTTTGCTAAATCGAAAAATGTTTGTTCCCAAAGTGCAGAGCGGTCGGTAAAGAGCAAAAAAGTATTTAACGATTTATGAACGTCGTCTGTCTCAAAAAAGACCTCATAGATTCATTTTTGGATTAAAAAAATGCCGTTACTTTTTATTTGATCAAATTATTTTTCTTATTAGACGCTTAAAAATGAAATTTTGTTCGAAAGAGAATGCAATTGTGGAATATCGAGTTTCAGAAAATGGAACGAAAGTCGGGAAGTTGCCATTGGAGGACATACCGTGGCGGATTCTGAATGAAACGATGCCCGTAGGCCATGTTTCGCAGAGTTTGAACGTGGCGGTATGAGTTGTGAGGAGAATGAAACAGTGAAAATGCAAAAGGTCGGCCCAGGCAGATCCTTTTGTTTACCGAACCGATGGTTGGGATCTGGACGAAAAAGAGAACACGGGGATACAGGTAGAGATATCCGGCAAAAAGGTCACTTGAGAGTTGAGATCCCACTGCACCGCGGCAACTTTTGCTCATGTTCTATCAGCTCCGCCAATCAAGAGCATTTCTTCTTCTTCCGAAAGTTTGTTCTTAGTCATATTTTGAAGGTATTGAAATGAGCCGACCTTTTCTTTAGATTGAAGAATACTCCATTTTTTTATTTGAAATATGAAAAAAAAACTGATCAAGTTTTGTTTCCGAGTTCTTGAGTAAACTTATAAAGGATGTTTTCTCAAAAAAAATTATCAAGATTAGAAGTCTCAAGTTTTTGCATATATGACTTCATAACCGTATTGGAATAGTTGGGGAGAACCCTAAGTGAGTCTGAAAACAGGCAACGTAAGATATGGACGAGAGCAGATAGAAGGTGGGAAATCGTGCGAGGAATCAAAATCCAATAGGAAAAGCGGGGTGCCATCGCATCACACAGAAGAAGTCAACAATTGCCATGGGCTGCCGGAAAATAACTGAGCGAGCAGCAGCTTTAAACTCTTCCCCCGCGTTTTCCTGAGCTGTCGGTTTTCTCATAGTTTTTTTTTTACTTACTGGACTTGGTAAAACAGAAGAAACACGACGTATTTCTGCATGTAAATCAATGCATTTTCAAAAAAGTTTTCTGCTGAACGAATATTTCATATTTATGAAGGGATAAGGTAAGTTTTATTTTTATTTTTTAAAAGTTAAAGTTATAACTCAAATATGATAACTAGGTCTAAGTTTTTTTCACATTTCATTTGAGAGATTCCTGAAAAATTGAAGCTATCTGAGTAAAAAAAAAATGAGAAGATGATCGAAAATCACAAACCAATCACACCTCGCGACGAAGCAAGAGCAGCCTCCTCAAGCGTTAATGGACGCAATTGAAAAGTCAAAGAAACAACCGAAACACCATTTATTATTGGCGAGAAGTAAAGACAAAACAGGGGCTAGGTAGACTTTTTTTCTATCGATTGGGATTTTCCCATGAAAAAGCTTCTCGCTGTGAGGTGAGGGGCGAATATGACGTCATTCTGGTTCAGCGACCGTAGATTCCACCGGAGAAAGGCATCGAACGTACAAATCGAAGGCCGGTCGACCTCTTGCCGTAGATTCCTGCAGAACTTTTTTTTGTCTCATTTGTTTGAAACTTTTTTTCAAAGAAGTATACTCTTTTCGAAAATGGCAGTGAAATATTTGCTGTTAAGAGCTTTCCGCTGAAAAAAAAAGTTCCAGATAAACTCTCTAAATTTTTTTCAGTGCCTATATGGTGCGAAGTTTATACAAAAAACTTGCAAAAAAATAATTTTTAACATCGCGTTCCGCTGAATTTTTGCATGACATTCTTCTGGACTTAACCTGAGAATAGAACTGATCAGAAATGTTTTCTCAGGCTAGTGATGATAATGATATAGAATAAGTTGAACAGAAAAGTTGATTATTTTGCTTCGCATTGATCAAATTTGTGTTCTGAAAAAAACTTAAAAGCTCAAATGTTCCTCACAAAACGTTGGCAGATCATACAATAAATAACCTATAAAAAAGTTGATCATGAAGATGTACGAAAAAGTAAGCAATTTCTTGGCCTCAAAAGAAAGAGAGAATGAGTTTTGACCTCCGGAAAACGGTCGAACGGCGCGTTTGCTGCCGCGAGCGTCGTCGTCGTCGTTGAGAGGCGGTGCCGATCTTTTGCCGTACATGCCGCCCGAAAAAGGCAGTACAGCTCGTCTTTGCGCGAAAAAGCCTTCTTGTGACCGCTTCCCGTACATTCCTGACAAACAAACTCAGCTGGAGTATTTATTTCGAGGTGCTCTATAGTCTGTGTGCCACGACTTGAAATTTCATGGAACGACATTCCACTGTTCCGCTGAGTGCGTTCGCGAAGCGTCTTTCGAATCTAGGTCACGATTTCAATTGATTGTTATTGCTGTGGGAGCACATGAAAGTAGGGTGCCTATATAAAGGAAAAAAAATATAAAATAAAATGCGCGACCAAGTTTCGCAAAGGCGCGCAGCGGCACAGCGGAATGTCGTTCCGTTAAATTTCAAGTCGTGGCACACCGACTATAGAAGCTGCTGTTTTGATCTGTTTCAAGGACGGAAATTCATCTCTTTCTGGGAGTTGAAAGTTTTATTCAGATATTGAAAAACGGATATGGAGAGGTTTCCAGGAGAAAAACTTTTTGGCAAACAACTTTTAAAACGACAAATTATAAACTCTCTGTTTGATCTTCTCAAGTTGATAATGACTTTTCAAAAAAAAAAAAGACATTTTTGACACAGTGTGACACAGCTCACAGACTTAGTCACTCGACTCCAAGACAATTCGAGAAATTTTTTCGCTTTTTGGAATCAGCGGACTTAAATTTCATCGCAGCAAAGAATAATTTAACATACAAAAATCAAAAGTGCGTATTTTTTATCTTCTCTATTAAATCTTTTAGAACTGTTTTTTTTTACAACATTTCTGAAGCCTACCTCCGGAGAAGGGCACCAATGAGCGTTTTCCGTACATTCCCCCTGAGAACGGAATCGCCTTTTTTTGCAGTGATCCTGAGAAGATCTGTCATTCATTCAAGACAAAGCTGACTAGAAGAAACCGTTAGAAAATTGAAATAAAAACTGACCGGAGGACAACTCGTCATTAAATTGTGAATCTTCGCTGAAGTCAACGGGAATCCTCACCAGAAAAACATCCTCATCGGCTAAACAAAAAGGAATAACTCGAAAATTATTAAAGGCATAGGGGCAGTAAAAAACGGTGTTTCAGTTCAAAGCAGTAATTTGTAGAGTTTTTCATTACGAATCGAACGGTGAACTTGGAAATGTACAGAAGTTCCTAGTTTTGGAGAAAAAATAATTCAAAGTCGGAGAAAGGAAAGCTTGAGTTCCCGCCAAAAGGGCGCTTTGCAGTAAAGTTGCTCTACGGACAACAAGCTTGGCCAACTTCCGGATTTTCGCTTTTTTCTTCGTTTCTTTCAATTTTCAATTTTTTCTGTTGTCACCAAAGTTCTTTTCGTCACAAAAGCTTTCTATTCATGAATAATTTGCAAACTTTGATCGCCAAAAATGCTTCTCTGGTAAAAAATGATGATTTTACACAGGTTTCGATTGGGACAGCGATATTTTGTGTTTTCTTTATTATCAATGTGTGATTTCTGTTTTTTAAATCAATTGTTTATAGTAGAAACCCTTGATTTGAAGCAGAAATCCGGTTATTTCTCACAAAATGCGAGTCTAATGAGACGTCCGCAACATTGCGTGCACAGCTACTGTAAACAGTTGTCTGCATACAAGCATTTTGTATCCAAAGTATTTTTCAAAATTAATGGCGGGAAAGTAAAATCGCGTTTTTCTTCTAAAGTTTTCACATCTTTAATTGTTTTGAGTACACCATTCGATTCGCAAAGAAAAACTATATAAGATACTGCTTTTACCTAAAACCCCATTTTTTTTACTGCCCCTATGCCTTTAATTTAGTTTTAAATGTGCTTTTTTCAGCCAATACCGAGAGTATAACTATTAACAACAAAAGAAAAACCGTGGACGGTGGCGGCGGCGAGAAAAGACAAGGCGATCACCGGCAACAGCCACATCCGCTCCGTTTTACCTGAGAATCGGTGCATAGATTATTTTCTCGAAGCAAAAAACGACAAGGATAATCAGTCAAAAGGTCATGAATGTCTTAGGCGGAGAGCAGTCCACTGAAATTTGCAATTTTGGAGAGAAGTTAGTTATAAAAAGTCTAATCTTCTGGAACAGTAAAACTGAAAATTTTGACTTCATTGCAGTGAACAAAAATAAAAAAAAACTTCAAGTTGAATGACCCATAAGGATGAAAAAAAAAACTACGCACGACGATTTCGATATTCAGACGACAGGTGCACCACGGTTTCGACCTTCAGGATGTAAGAGTAACCTTATGCAAACTATTTATAAGAAAGGTGGGATGTAATGAGAAAATATAGGGTGAAAAAATTAATGGGTACAAAAAAGTTTTGGAATTTACCAAGAAAATAAACTAAGTTTTGTCTTTTATTTAGCAAATTGAAAAGCCCCCACGGGTCAATAATGATCATTCATCGAGTTAATATCTGAAAGCATTTTCATCATCGCTGGGCGCTAGATCGGGCTGGCCAGTGTTGCATCGCGGTCGCGAAGCGGCCAAAATTTGCCACTTTTCGAACCTTTTTATAAAATTTTCACAAAGTACAGTCCGTTTTTTGCAACTTGAAAGAGTGGGGCTTTCATTTTTAAATAAGTTATCAAAAAATCTTCGAAGAAGGTATCAATAACCCTTTCATGGAAGCTACGAATGTGATTTTCAAAGAAAAGAAAGGAAAGAGTTAACTGAAGGCCCATGCCATAATAGTGTTTCACGGTGACTTTCACACCGGTCCCGTGAGTCTCTGTTTTATTCGGAAAGAGCTCTCTAAATCTATCTAAAAATCTAAATCTGAAAAAAAAAACAAGTCAAAAAAAAAAGACTTTTTCAAAGATAAAAAATATGAGTTACCAGATCGAAGATGCATGTGAGTTTGACCTTTCCGAAAATAACTGTTCATATTTCTTAAAATCCGGTCTGATAGCTCTTCTTGAAGTACCGACGCCGCTGTCGACTTATGATTTTTAGCCGAAAAATATTAGTTTGCGCTTTGCAAAAAAAAGACTGAATCAAAATCTCGATTTGATTGTTTCGAGCGTCAAGTTTTGGAAAAATGTCGCCAAAGTTTAGCTGACCTGCAAACATAAGAACTAATTTTGGGGCATTTCAAGAAACGTTTTGAGTTGATAAAAATTTAATGGAAACTTGTGTCTAATTCGATTATTCCTTCTCCGTTCAGTCTCCTAGTCGACCTATTCTGATCAACTGCGCAAGATCGAGAGCTAATACCTGATCGAATGAGAACGAAATATAAATTTCGTCGAAAAGCCTGGATTCTTGACCTGAAGCACTGTTGTGATCACCCTTCGTTTGCGATTCCTTTTTTTTAAATTTTCTCTTTACCTCATTTTTTTTAACCTCTTTGCAATTACTAATTCAAATAACACAATGATATTGAAGAAAATGAAAGAAACGATTCGAGACTTATTCGAGATAGATTATCAGAATTCTATAAGATTTTCTTTTAGGGCTTTCCTTGAGATCTTTTAAAAGGTGTTCCTCTCTTCCCTATCTACTGAGCTTCATTATTTCATCTTTTCATCATTTTCTCCGAACCTGAAACTACACAGACGAATCGAGAAGGTACCATAATCTGTCCACTAAGGTACCTCTCGAAATGGATCTTGAAGACCCAATGATGTGTTCATCGTGAGACCTCCGGCACACCTTTTAGCTATATCTGAGCCATTTCGGAGGTACTTTAGAGTCTCTCTCAAGCCTGTCTCATTTTGCTCAAAATCCTCAGAGGTATACTCGAGGTACCATCGTAAGACTTCCGAGCCTGCGATATACCTCAGAGGGTCTCGCGATACCCTTTCTCGATTCGCCTATGTAAGGAACCAATTGTAAAAAGTTTTTATTTCAGTAATCTAAAAATTATTACGTGGAATCTCGTTTGCAGAATTTGTTGAAGACACGGGTTCTAACATTAAACTTCTTGAACCTGTGAGTTAAACTATATGCAAAATAATTCTTTTTCCTCGTAAAATTCAGCAGGGTGAGTATATATATATATATACTCACCCTGCTGAATTTTGAGTTTCTACGTGATAAAGTTTTTTGAAGCCCTCCTTATGGTAAATCCCTTTGGGAAAAAGGCTGGTCCACCTTTTGAACGTGTAAAATAACATTTTTACTCTAACTAATGAAGTAGAAACGTGTAGAACTCTGCTGGAAACGTGCAAAATATCGAAAAGCTCTGAAGAATACAGTATTAAGAAAGAAAAATAGAATAGAAACAAGCAACGGATGAGGATATAAAAGCTTGATCCCAAGTCGAAGGGAAAAAAACACTTGGTGATCTTCATTTAAAAAAGTTTCACGTCAAAAATTGTAATCGGAGTGAGAAAGAAGGAGAAGCTCCTGAAAGATTTTCGAAGTGGTGAAACATCTGCGGGGGTGGACTAAGCTCATTGAATATTTCATGTAGTTACGCCAAATAAAAATATCAGTTATTCCATGAAATTTTCTCTTTTGAGAGCGATTCAGCTTCGGCTTTTATAGGCTTACACTTTTGGATTGACGAGAATTCGCAGGTCCGTTGAGTACACAATGACGTTTCGGCGTCCTTCAAAGCCAAATTTAATGGGTAGAAGGTGGTTAATTAATGCCGTTTTGAGAATATGTGCCGCCTTTAAATGTATCGGCTCGATCAGTCATGACCATTAAACTCGGATCGCGATGAAACGATGTAATTTGAGGGCCAAGAGTCCCAATAAAGTACGGTGGAGAATGTATGATATGTTCATTTTTTGGTCTCAAAACAGATGTGGAGCCCGCGCACGCATGACGCGCATGAGGAAAATTCTGCTACCAGTTTTGAAAACCGAAAAAAGATTATTATTAATGGGTCGAAATCTTGATATGGATTTTGGCAAATCTGGTAGGGTCTAGGTGCGGAAGCACGTAAGGCAAAAGGCAAAGCGAGAACGGAGGCGTGGCGAGGTTGAGCCGACAAAATAGCCGCCTAAGGAGCTCATTTGGGAATTGGCAGGCTAATTGTTTTCTTCGCTTCCCTTCTCTACCATTTCACTTATACTCCATATCCTTTCATGGCCATCCTCTGAAGAGCACTTCGTTGAATTTCAAATGCCTGCTCGCGTCGCTGAAATAAACGTCGGTTCGGTAATGTGAAAAAGTTTTTCTGAACCATGTTGAGACCGTAAAGCACATTCCACGGGTTTCAGTCATTGGAAAGCTTTTGAAATTCTAGATTATCGACATAATTTTGAGCAGCGGTAGGGCTAATGATTACATAATCTTTTGAATAAAAAGGTAGCCCTTTTTTTGAAGAAATGAGTGAAATGTTTATTTCGCTCACAGACAGATCTGTGGCGTTGAGGAAGAGAGCCATGAAAGTTCCACTTCGATAAAGTTCCAATTTAAAATAAAAATATTTTGGTCGAATCGAAAAGAATTAAAAAAAAATAATCTACGAATATTTTTGCGAGCTTGTCACGAAACTCAAAGAGATAGTTAAGTTTGAAGAAAAGAGACACGGCTCGCAAATTAGTGTGCACGGATAACATTACAGTAATACCGATAAAAAAATCGTGTGGGACATATGATTACATATCGCTACCGACTATCGCTCATCATGTTACTTTTTATTTAAAATCTCAGGTTGCTCATTATTTCCGTTTTCAGCAGTGCTGAGTCAGCATGAACTAGTACCAGCTCACAATTGAACTTATAATTCGAACTAGATTGATTTTATGTTTTTCAATTTTTTTTTAAATATTTTCTTGGGCATTATTTTCAGGAAAAGCGTAAAAAACAGCATCAACTAGCTTTTGGTCAGTTTTCTATTGAAATTTGGAAATTTTACAAAACTGCCAAACAAAAGAGAAACCTTCATGAAACACAAACGGCCCTGACGGACCTAATATGGAAACAGCATGACACACATTTCGAGTACTCTTCCGCTAGCCGGAGAGCCCTTCTAACACGACATCGACATATTCGACGGCAGTGTCAAATTTCCCTTTTACTAAATTAATGGCCACAGTTCTAAGCGCTATCTCTCCAAATTCGGCTGTGTGCTCGAAACGCATTTTTTAAACTAAAAAATTTTCTTCGCGCTGCGAAATTAAAAAGGACAAGTTCTACATAAATCTGAAGTTCGAAGACAGAAGAGTTTTTGATAATCAATTTTTACCAAACTATACGTTTAAATATTGTTCAGAAGTGTTGGGCAAAAGATCAGTCGAAATGAAAAACTAAGAGAGTGAGAATATAAGAAAAAAGAAGACGCAAAGGGGCGGAAGCAGCTCTTCCAACCCACTCAATCTAATTATCCCACATATTATCAATACAATACGTTTCGTCGAGCTTTTTATGAGAGTGGCGACGGAATAAAGAAAGTCCGACTGCAGTTAACGATGATACCATGTGCAGATTATTTGAAACACCTGTCTGAAACTGCGCAGAAGACCAAGGATACGTCAAAGAAAGGCTTTTGTCTATAATCTCGTTGGTTGAATTTTCTTTCTCGTTAAAAATGAGTAGATGTAAATAATGAAAAAAATGGAAGAGATTATATTGTAACTAAAAACAGAAAGAAGACTTCCTTTCATAGCGAAAAGGAAGAAAAGAAAACGAAGTCAGACCCTCGCGGATTTTGAGGCCCAACAGCTATACCGGTGTTTCTCGATGGAGTACGGACCCAAATGGACATCAAATAATAAAATGAATACAACTGACATTCTACAGCTGAGCTCTTCTCTCTAATTGAGGAAGAATCGGGTATCGAGACAAACTGTCAATGAAAGGAACCTTCATAAGCATAAGAGTAACAGTAGTGAGGAACGTGACGACAGCTAGGCTGCGCTGGCAGTTAACTTTTAGAGGCGAGCGAGGAAAGGCAATTTTGATGGATGGTGCCGCGGAAATGAATGGAGCCTTCCTATGTTTCCAACTCGAAGCGAACCTATTCCGGACTCACAGAAGAGGTATACGAGAAGACATTTTATTCCGAATTTTGAACAAAACAGGCTCATCCTTGTGAAAACGTGCTCTGCGGTAATGCAATCTGATTGCTTCCAAACTCAGGCTGTATTTTTTTTTCTCAGAGAGGCTCTGAATGAATAATTTGTACTCGAAAAGTTGTTTCACCTAGCCGACGTCAGCTGGAAAAAAAGACATTCGGCGAACAAATAAAAAACGGAAACGTGAATTTGCAGAGCCAGAAGGGAATGTGCTGCATCGTCGTTAGGATGCGATATGTACATATTATTAATAAATTTTCTCAATGCTGCAAAGTAATTCATTCACACGGATCTCGAAAATCCGTTGGATAAGCCAAACTTCAAGGAGAAGCACGAAAAAGCTTCAAAGTGTTCCATCCTCACAATTTTTTAATAATAAAAAATAAGAAAAACCATTCGAGTTGAAAAAAAAACCTACGTGAACTTATGCCGTCATTAAAAGCAAATATTCACCACCTTAAAGGCATAGGGGCAGTAAAAATTGGGGTTTCAGGTGAAAGCAGTATCTTATACAGTTTTTCTTTGCGAATCGGATGGTGTACTCAAAAAAATTACAGATGTGACAAATTTAGTAGAAAAATGCGATTTTACTTTCCCGCCTTTAATTTTGAAAAAAGCTTTGGATCGGTCTACGGACAAATGTTTACAGTAGCCGTGCACGCGATGTTGCGGACGTCTCATTAGACTCGCTTTTTGTGAGAAATAACTGGATATCTGCTTCAAATCAAGGATTTTTTCTCTGAAAAATCGATTAAGAGAACAGAAAACACACATTGATAATAAAGAAAACACAAATAATCGCTACCCCAATCGAAACCTATGTAAAATCATCATTTTTCACCAGAAAAGCATTTTTGCGATCAAAGTTTGCAAATTATACATGAATAGAAAGCTTTTGTGACGAAAACAACTTTGGTGACAACAGAAAAAATTGAAAATTGAAAGAAACGAAGAAAAAAGCGAAAATCCGGAAGATGGCGATGCTTGTTGTCCATAGGGCGACTTTACTGCAAAGCGCCCTTTTCGCGGGAACTCAAGCTTTCATTTCTCCAACTTTGAATTATTTTTTCTCCAAAACTAGGAACTTCTGTACGTTTTCAAGTAAACCGTTCGATTCGCAATGAAAAGCTCTACAAAGTACTGCTTTGAACTGAAACACCGTTTTTTACTGCCCCTATGCCTTTAAGATGCGATAGAATGGATCAATACACGAATACTACTGTAAAACTGATAGAAGTTCTGGTAGAAAACAATGAGACCGTATTATCAGTATCTTCCTTTTTCGACTCAAATGAAGAAAGATAAAATATTTTTAACAATTTGGCTGGATTCAATTGATAAATGGCTACTAATGAAAGCAAAGTGAAAAAAAAATTGAATCACATAAGAGCACATTTCAGCTTGCAACGGTTTCAAATTGGCTTCCTTGACCATCTTTGGTTTCAAGAACAAACAAAAGTTTTTTTCCTAAAACTCGTGGAATCTTTTCAAACACTAGTACAACTGGAAAAGTAGTCCTCCGGACAGTACCTCTTCCGTTATTAGCTATGAAAACCGAGTTCAAAATATTGTCACCTCTTGTACATTCTCTAACCTTCTGTGTAAGACCATAATCGCAAACTATTCTAAGAAAACTTTTTGAGATTGAGTCGGTTGCACTCAAATTGTCGAGAAAAAAAAATTCATATATGATTTTTACAAAAAATTCTCAACATAAAAGTGTAACGCAAGTTAAAAATTTTCCTATTTGTTTTCAAACGGCTTTACCTTAATATTTTTGTAGTGGACGTGAAATTTTATGAAACATACTGAAGATAGGGAGCGCAAAGCATCGCCCCTTCATTGCACCAAAATTGACGACTTTTCGGTTGAAAAACTGGTTTGAAGCTCTGTTAGTGAGCAAAGCGCTTATTGAAAAATTCATATTTCTTATTTGCCTATGTAATCAACATCGCTCTACAAAACTAGATAACTTTCAAGTTCAGCAGATTTTGGAATTTAACCCAAACAAAAAGAAAAGTGCCACAAAAGCAGATACAGTTCACAAAAAAAACTCGTTTCACGATACTACATGCGTTTCACGTCTGAATTCTGGATATGTTATTCACTATGACAATCTTCGAAAAATATATTAAAACGAAAAAATTCTGGCGGTGCCGAAAAAAGAACGAAGCTTGTAAATTTAAACTCAAAAAACACAAAAGTTTGGAGCAAAAATGTGAAAAAACTTCAGCGACAACCTAGTGATTTTTTTTGTTCAAAAATTGAAAAAAAGTCTAAATAACGTGAAAACAAAAAAAAAATCAAAAAACCGAGCAAAACAAGTTTAAATTTGCATTTACAATAAACGCTCGCAAAAAAATGAATTACGTTTTTTTTGAGCGTTTCACAAGAGTACAGTCGTTTCACGTTTTTCTTTTTTTGATATGTTTTTTTGCCTTCACAATTTTACCTTTTTTTGACAAAAAAATTTAAAAAAATCTGGCGGTGCCGAAAAAAGAATGAGCATTTTGAATGACCGAAAACGGTCAACTTTTTATTATTTTTTTTTTTTTGCGCGTCGAGGCGTGTCGTGGGTGTGACTTTGCGCCGTTCTGAAGGAAAATAAGTGTTTTAAGGCCGAAAAAATGAGAAATCCGAAATTGAAAATTCATTTGATAATTGATGTTATTTGTCATTCTCTTGTTTATGTAACTGTTAGACTGCCTTCTCTTGATTATTTGAACAGAAAATATCATATAATAGTTTTTCGTTAATGCCGAGGATCCTTTTTTCTTATTTTTCGAACTAATCATTTTTGAAAAAACCTTAAACTGAGTGAGTAACAATCAGAGAGGCATTCTCATCAGTTTTCCACAAAAAACCGATTCAAAAACGGTTGAATATGAATGGAAAACGAGTCAAAACAGTGCGGCGGCAGCCGAAAATTCGGAAAACGCCAGATTTTTTGGTTTTCTCGCGCGTCCCTAAAAACTTCATAACTCGGCTCAAAATCAAAATTTCTCGAAAAGCTAAACTGATTTGATTTTTGAATAATCTCGGATTCGACTATGCATTACTTTTTTCGAGAAATCGCTTGTGGTGCCTAACTGAAGATCTCAAATATCCTGAATTTCCCAGGGACCATTACGTTCACTAATCTTCATTTGAAATCTTGAGTTAAAGGCTCCAGGTAGTGTGTTCTTTCAAAAAAATTGCGAAGCTCATTTCATTTCATAGACGAGAATATTCTGGTGAACATGAAACACATTTTCGAGATAGCTGCAATTTCAGAAAAATAGGCAAAAGATAACCTCCTAAACACAGGAAAAATAAACCTAGTAAAATGCGCAAAATCTTGAAATACCAGCAATTATAATAAACTATTCAAAACGTTAACACTGTCAAGACTAAGGCTGCTCTATAATTTCAGAAAAATCTATGAAGACGAAGCTTGGTTGAAAACTGAGAAAGACGACGACAGAATCAACAGCAAGAAAAATGTGCGAGTGACATGCGACCGTGCACTTTCTCTTAAAAATGTTCACGCGGTATTTTCAGCTTCGAAGGTGAAGACTATGCTAAGATGTGCGCCGGAAAAGCTCGAGAAATGAGCCGCGGTCCAATCGGAAAATAATTCGGAAGTTAGCCACGGGGTGTGATTTTCCTGGCGCGAGAATCTGTTACGGCTCTTTTATCATGTAAAATTCGTACGCGGCTTACTTTTTAGATTCCCTGTAAAGTCTTCACTCGAAGCGGCCGCTCTCATTTCGAGACTTCCATCTAGAGGACGGCCTCCGGGCTCCAGCATAATATCCGCTACATCCTGAGCTCGTCAAGGCGCCACTAGATGGACTACGCGCAGAAGAACGAGGCGAAGGGCCGTAAGACCATGCTTTCAACTTGATCAACTACACCTTTGGAGTTTTAGTTCACCGAAGGCGGTTGTTCTTTGTAGATTCAAAAGTTCTTGTTCACCGCCTAGTCAATTACATTTATGACTAAAACAATAAAAATGAATTATTTGACGTTGTAACATACTTGTTCAGGGTCCATCGAGTCTTAACGAGCTCCGTCGATCTGCCAAAACCTTCGAATGGCTTAGTCGGTAGAGGGTAGAGTTTCCGTTTTGCTGTGCAGTTTAAAGATCTTTTATAAAAACTCTCGTTCATTTTTAATACTTTTCTTTGAAAGTAAGTTTGAAACTGCATAAGATTCTGTTTTTTTCCCCTTAAAGAAACGCCTAACCGTTGAACTTGCCTTTTAAGCCATTCGAAATTTTGAATTGAACTTTTTCGCAAGCTTTAATATTATACACCACGTGCCAGTCTCGAAATTACCGCCCAAGAGGAATTTGCTGATCTGGTAGGGAAAACTAATTTTTCGAGAGCATCAAAATACTCAACACTATGAAACAGATTATATTTGAAATAGGGAGCTCCTTTTTCTGCCCTTTTGGAATTTTTTGTAAATTTGCTTCAACAGTCCTCGATAGACAGGGAACTGAATTCACAAAGTCGCATTCTGAGAGAATTTTTTTAGTTTTATAAATATGAATGTGAAATATGGGTTGGAGGCCGAACTCTAATCCATAACTCAGAGAATAGAATTCTAAAATTCTAAAACGATTCTCTACGTATGTATTTTTTTTCGTACGGATAAGTACAGCCCATCAGAATTGCGCTTTTCTTGTCTTTGATTCAGTCGGAGGAAGTTTTTTTTTTCCAGTAACGCTTAACTAAATTCTTCATCTTCCCTACTTTGTTATAGTATGTGTGCCACGACTTGAAATTTCACCGAACGACGTTCCGCTGCGTGCGGTCGCGGAGCGTCTTTGCCTTTGCGGATCTAGGTAACCCTTCCAGACTATTTTATTGCCGATAGATAGATCGTTCCCCTTCGAGTATTTGAATGAAAGAAAAAATTGAAAGCGCGATCGAGTTTCGCAAAGGCGCCCGGCGGAACAGCGGAATGTCGTTCGGTGAAATTCCAAGTCGCGGTACACAGACTATAACAACTCACGGATTAATTCTTTCATTCTTTGAAGTTTAACGCTTCTTGGTTTTGTGTTACAAGCTAGGTGCATTTTGAGTATTATGTAACTTCAACAGTTTGTAATAGCTCGTTCCTCCAAGTTCTGAACCACAAATGTTATGTATTATTTCAGAAAAGATTCAAATTTAGATAGACAACTTTCAAAAACGAAAAATGAAAAAAGAAAAGAGAAAAGACAAAACGAAATTCTACATGTACATGAAAAAAAAACTTCGCGTTAAAGGCATAGGGGCAGTAAAAAAAATGGGGTTTCAGGTAAAAGCAGTATCTTATATAGTTTTTCTTTGCGAATCGAATGGTGTACTCAAAACAATTAAAGATGTCAAAACTTTAGAAGAAAAACGCGATTTTACTTTCCCGCCATTAATTTTGAAAAAAGCTTTGGATCGGCATGCGGACAACTGATTACAGTAGCTGTGCACGCAATGTTGCGGACGTCTCATTAGACTCGCATTTTGTGAGAAATAACCGGATTTCTGCTTCAAATCAAGGGTTTCTACTATAAACAATTGATTTAAAAAAACAGAAATCACACATTGATAATAAAGAAAACACAAAATATCGCTGTCCCAATCGAAACCTGTGTAAAATCATCATTTTTTTACCAGAGAAGCATTTTTTTGCGATCAAAGTTTGCAAATTATTCATGAATAGAAAGCTTTTTGTGACGAAAAAGAACTTTGGTGACAACAGAAAAAATTGAAAATTGAAAGAAACGAAGAAAAAAGCGAAAATCCGGAAGTTGGCCAAGCTTGTTGTCCGTAGAGCAACTTTACTGCAAAGCGCCCTTTTGGCGGGAACTCAAGCTTTCCTTTCTCCGACTTTGAATTATTTTTTCTCCAAAACTAGGAACTTCTGTACATTTCCAAGTTCACCGTTCGATTCGTAATGAAAAACTCTACAAATTACTGCTTTGAACTGAAACACCGTTTTTTACTGCCCCTATGCCTTTAAATCGCAAACCGCTACTCCCTTACGTCATCCCTATGACATCATCTTCATTTGCAAAATTCGCACACGCAGCCATATCATTTTATTCATTTTTTACGTTCCAATTTATAAAATTAGATTCGACGTGAAAACTTTTCCGGTCACATGAAAAACAGAAAGATATCACACTTGAAAATCTCCTTTTGATTGGAAACTTTTTTTATTTTTCTATTTTCTTAATTTTTTTTAGAAACCTTTTAAAGGTTTGGAATAATCCGAGGCGTCAAAGCTCGCGCTTACGCACAGTATGCTCCTTTAATCTGGGAAGAACATTTCACAGATTTTTTTCGCTACGCGTATCAAGTTTGCAAAAAAAGTTTAGAGCTATCTGATAGTGTTATTAGTTTCCAAGTTTTGAAACTAAATGCCTTTTTATGTCAAGTATTCATTTATTTGACGAATTTTTTTCACTGTGGCTCAGTTTTTTTCGAAGCGAGCCACAGTCGGCTTCGCGCTATGCGCGCTCCGCCTCCGTGTGAAGCCTTAAAAACTAAGCCTATTTTCTTAAGTAATGCATGAACCTGTAAGCGCAGTTTTTAATGCAAAGGCGCATTTCAGGCTCTTCTCATTCTTCAATTTTTTTCAATTTCAATTTCAATTCAGTTCAATTTATTCAGTCTTCAGAGTAAAAAAAGAAGAAAAATCTCTGCTGAATCATGGTATAATCGAAGAGTTAGTCGTCGGCGCGGGTGACGGTCCACAATCGTTGTCCAATACGTCCCGGAGTGACAGCTAGCGTTGGGAAATAATGTTGGCCCGTTGGTAGTACTAGCGAATAAACTGCTTCACCATGTTGGAACAGTACGGCGCCCAGCTTGTCCAGGGCTGACGGGCGTCGGAATGTTATCCCATGAGAGAGCGGCAATGAGACCGACCAGTCGACGTGATGAAATGAGATAATAATAATCTGCTGAATCATGTTCACGTGAATAAAATGAATATATAGCCAAATATTTTGATTACGCTTATTTCTTTTGTTACGGATGATGTCATAAAATGACGTCAGGGAGTAGCGGTTTGCGATTTAACGAAAACTGAAAAAAAAAACTATGCTGATAGTCTGAAACGTCAAAACTTATCTGCTGTTTTCATTTCATGTTTAGAAAAGAAGTTTTGGTAAACCTTAATAAAGTCTTCTACTCCGTTTTGGGATATATTATTTTTTTTGCTGAAGTTGGGTTATTCCTATTGACGACAGGGGTAAAATATCATTAAAAAACCTTTTTTCCCTTTTTGAATAGTTCTGTTTTCGAATTTGTTCATTATCTCTACTGAATGATTAACTTCCTACTGATATGCAGAAGTGAAAATATTTTGAATAGTTTAAGATTTGAGCCGAAACGTGGCTTCTTTCCAAGGCGAAGTCGACTTCCTGACAGATAGGGCCTTTCAAAAGAGACGCAGTCTTTTTCCTACGCGTTTGAACCGCTTGAGCGGTGTCGGCGCCTTAAGTCGGTTAGCCGGGGTCCTATCCTGATAACTGATAATCAGTGGACTGGCTCGAGTGACATATCCGTTCTTGTGTGTGCGGCTGCACCCAATTTTGTGGACTATATCGCAGCGAGAGTAACGCTATACCGCGGGGGAGCCGCGAGCGATATCGCTCGCCTCTCGCTGCGACCTCGCAAACGTCTTGCGCTACATCGCTCTCTGAAAAATTTTTCTTCAAAAATGTTTTTTTTCTTGAATTTGATTGATTTCATCATAAAAGTCAAAAATAAAGCAAAAAAAATGTTTTTAAAATTTCAAATTTTTGAGAGGGAGCGATATGGCAGCGAGACTTTGACGAGGTCGCAGCGACATGTTGACGAGATCGCAGCGAGAAGCCTTGGCTATATCGCGTGCGGCCCGCTGCGATATCGGCAATTATGTTGGGTGTGGGGATTTTGAAGCCGTGGTTTCCCACTACCAACATTTCTTGAATGGGTCGAGGCGGGGATCGAACTTGTGACCCCGTGGACCGTAGACAAGCTTACATCCTGTTGCGCTACGACGCGCCCCTCACAAGAGACGCAGTAATCGCGCAGTTTTTGTTTGTGAGACTTTCGGCCTTTGTTTTGACGTTGGAAAGCTCAAAAACCGAACAGTTTGTTGTATGCGAAAACTGTTGTTTCTTGGTTGCTAGGTCGCGTTTTTTGCAGGTGCGCGTGGTCGGCACGAGTTCTCATATCTTCGCTTTTTGAACTTCGTTTACACGCATCGAGCTAACGTTTGTTTTTGATATATAAAAACAGACTACCCTTGACAAAAATCTGTCAAAATCAGCCTCTTCAAAATCAAGAACTTCATGTCGTGTTCAAAGAAGTTTCGCGAAATGCAAAATAACCGTATGAAAGTGAAAAAAAAACATTTTGGAGACTCAGAGAAAATTTTGATTTCGGCGAAATCAATGTGAACGCGGCACTATATAGTCCATCTTTCCCGACTTGAAAGGCAAGATGGGTAGATTGGATAGGAAAAAGCGTTGCGTACGCCACGAAAGAAAGAAAAAATTACCACAGGAAAAAAATTTAATTTTTTTCCACATTTTTTTCATGAGTCCATTCCTTTATAACCACACAGAGACGACTATTTATGGAGGCCGCCATTCCTCCCACAAATAATTTATTTTGAATATTTTTCTACGAAGAAAATTTGAATTTTTGAAGACCTTTCTTCTCTCTGTTTTCCTAATAAATTTGTTACTGAAATTCGAAGAAAACGGAAAATCATCAAGGAAATCAATGCAAGGAACATTTCAAAAAGAGTAATATAGTCGAATGACTTTTTTTTTCAGTAGAGATATTCAGGTAAGCCTGGTATCCTTATTTGAGTAAATATATTTCTAAAACGATTACCGGTTTCTTTTTAGTTCCTTGCTGATTTCTAAACTTATCTCTAACCCAAAAGACAATGATTTGAGAAAGACGGCTAATTTGTGACCAGACTCTAAATAGTCCCGCGGGAGCCTTATACTTGGCACAACTAACACGCATGAAAAGCGACTGTTTTTGGCAGCGACGAGGGTCCAAGCGAACTCGGAGCGTAGTCTTGGGGAGCCAAGAGACGCGTGACCTCTTGCGCACTCGCCGCCGACGGCGATATTCTCTCGCTCACACTAAAAACAACAACAAACGCTGTTGTTGCACAGGGTCTGCGCCAGTCCGGCCGACCGCGACATCTCGGCAAAGAGCGGTTCAAAATATTGTAGTATACGAAAGGAATCATTCATTTTGATAAGCTGTGTATATTTCGAAAGTTATCTAGACTCAAATTTCATACAAGCAAAAAATACTTTGATTTTCTTTCCAATAAAGTTAATGAAAACTAACACTTGTTCTAATCTGTGGAAAAAAAGAATAGTTTCAATTCAAAAACCGACAGCCATTTAGGTTTCTCAGCGGAACGTCGTCCTTCTTGGTATGATAGAAAAAAATAGATTTTATTATTTTTTATTATTCTGCACATCAGACCAAATTCCACTTAAGAAACAAGTTCAGCACTAAAACTTTTTTAGAAAGCTCTCAAAAGTATTTTAAATCTTCCGGACATTTCTGAAAGATTTTATTTCGAGCTATTCGCTTGGAAAATGTCACATGAGAGACGTAGGTTTTTTCGCATAGAAAATTTTCGTTTTTTGTCTATTTCCATTTTTCTTTTTCAGATAGTTTGGTGTTTTTTTAATGTAGAAATATTGTCAGAAACATAAAAAGTTATTCAAATTAACTTCATTTTACCGCCCCTAGAACATTGAAAATCAAGAAAATCCTTTCTTTTTTTTGCAAAAAAAAAAAAACGCTTCAAGTACGAAGTGTCACAAGTTCGAATTGATTGTTGAGAAACTATCGAGGATCGGCAAGAAGAGTCTTCGAAATTTTGTGTCACTTGCATCCATTATTCTGTCCAGATTTTGCCTTTTCCTGTACAAAGCGGTTCGCGAGACGCGAACGTAGCTTTGGGCAACGACCCAAAAACAGGCGGCCGCAGAGAAAAAAGGAGTGGCGCCGGCTTGGGCGGCCGCTCGCACACGCTTCGATCAGCTGTTTGGCTGTGCTGGCGCGTGTCTTCTTTCCCTCGCGTCCACTTTTTGGCGCCATTTGGTCAGCTCAAGTTCATTCATCCCACTAACATTTTCCTTTCAAACTTTTCGAACAAGAATCGAGGCCAAGGTTTTGAGGCCATCATCGATTGTCTTTGTCTCCCTTGTCTCGATCATATTCTATCGTCTTTTTCGCGTCAACAAAACCATCTTCCACACTTTTTTTTTCTATTTTGAAGCAATTTTTCCTTGCAGTGGCGTTTTCGTTACTGTTGACAAGAAGAAAAATCACGGGAAAATGAATTCAAACATAAAATAATTGAAGTTAAAATGGCAAATACAAGCCTCTAAAAAAGTCGATAGATTTATGCCATTTCAATTCTAAAATACTTGAGTGCTTTGAACTTTCATCATGAGCTTCACTGAAAAACTCGAAACTATAAGAAAATCTCTTCGTTGACTTTACATGACAGTTTCTTTTTACCAAAAATTGAGCGCGGCCAACTGCACTTTGCTCACGCTCCTGCAGGATTCCCCTCTCCCAACCGTTGTTCTTTCCAGGTGGCGGCCAGATGAAGGTTCTCGAGAATTCTAGCAAACACAACACACCCAAGAAGCAGAAGACCTTCCAGGTTTTTAATTTTTTCTTTAAATTTTAATTGAAAGCTCTTATAAGAGCTTATAAATATACTCCGTGAATCCCATGTAAGTTTTTCAAACAGAAATAAGTGAATTGAGCGGTTCATTTCACACAAGTAGAAAAAGAAGTCAAAAATTGACTACTATTATATAAACTTGAAAAACTTTATTATCTTTCTATCAATGGAGATTTCGCAAATGAATCAAAGTTCAGAACAAAACGAGGTTTTTTTTTCTGAAACAAACTTCAATATATTTAGCACAATTTAAAATATTCTTCTTAAAAATTAGAACCAAGCTTATGCCGCTTACTGTCCAGTACACTGTTCCTATTCATCTAACTTCGAAGAGAAGCAAATAATTCATGAAAATCCGTCATTCGGGGGCAGGGCCTGTGATGCTATATTAGTAATCCTAGTAAACCGAAGACGAAGATATGAAAAAAAAAATTATGCTTCGGAAAACGTTTAGATTAGGTAGAGGATGAGAGAGAAATTGTTTTAAAAATTTCAAAAAAGAACGACTAAAATCGGGAAGAAAAAAAGATTGCAGCACTATTTGCCGGCCGGAGACAGATGCTACAGCTGCGTTCACTGCAGGGCGAATCTTGCTTCTCACAACGATCTAATTTCTAAGGTTTTCATCCCGGAAATTCGGATCTTCTTTTTTTTTATTATTTGAAAAGAAGGAAGTTATCATTTTCAGTCATTCCAAGGGAGCCAGGGCAAGGCTTATCTCTTCAATGCCGTGTGAGTTGTTTCTCGCCTTTTTCATGTAACTTCTTCAAGTTGAGAAGAAATTTCTCAGCCCTGAGCTTTGATGAATATTTGAGTACATTCTCTCATCTTTTGAAAACGTAGTCCCTACGTCATGCTTTTTGCCTCGAAGAGGAAACATTTCTAAATTCTGCCTCTGGCGTAGCAAGGAACCAGAAATCGCCCAGCGGAAAATGACAACTTCCGTTTATTAATATCTTTTAATTAGCATGTTCCTGACCCGTCTTCTTCTTTGCTCAGAAATATCACGAATAATGAGGACATGAAAAAAAAAAACACAAATGAACGTTAGATACTTTTTCGACTTTTCAAAGAAAATGAACTTTTTCGATTTTTCAATGCAAAACGAGCTAAAAAAAGACGCAGAGAACAGTCTGAAAACCTGACCAGTTTCCTTTTTTTTTGAGCTCGGTGACACCCTAAAGTGCTAGCCGAGGTCGCTTGCCCTCAAATAATCGCAGAGTTCAAACGACGGACAAATCGTGACTCAGAGCTTTCTACGAGAACGCAAAAAAGCGTTTTTTAATAGAAGATAATGCAAAAACCTCAAGAAATCGCTTCAAAAATATGAATATTCTTGTTTTTTTAAAAAAAGATAGATTCTGATGGTTTTTTTTCAGAAACTGGCAAATGGACTTGTCTTATTCTGAGTCCAGAGAAATACTGGAATCATTGTAATTTGAAAAAAACTTCGAAAAAAATTTCGAATAGTATTCAACACCGTTTTAAAAATGTTTCAATTTTTTTAAATTTTGTTTTTGTGAAAGGTAAAAATAATAATTTTTAAACAACGAAAAAAAGATATTAATCGTTCATTAGAATAATATGAGATTTTTTTCGATATCCAGCATAAATAAGAAATCATGATTAAACACAACGGCGGAGACTCCGTCGCGAAATCTGAAGGAGAGGAGCCATGAATCTGTTGGAAAATAGGGGAAAAAAGTAATGAAATATTATTCACGGAGTAATCAAATCAGTTGCGATTCAATGACGAGAGTGAACAAATTTTTGTCAGTTTTGTACGGTTTGATTTTGAAGTTTATTACTACAATACTTCTGAAAGATTTTGTTTGTATGTGTGAAGTTTTAGAGAAAAAATTATCAGCTGCGAAATCGAAGATCTGGCATTAAATATCAAAAATTTTGGCGTCATATTTTGCCTATCAAAATTTTTTTTATCGTTTGACTGTATCTTCCTCTCTTTTTCGGAAAATGAATAACCAAAAATTTATAAACTAAATGGAGGAAAAGAAAATTTATAAAAAAAAGTGTTTGATAATTAGTACTCGTGATCGATTGATGATACCGTGTTAAATTTAAAAGAGAAACATTTACAGAGTAAATGTGGGCTGCGGACCAGCAGAGGAAAGAGTTCTGCTGACTGGGCTTCACGCGGTGGCCGACATCTACTGCGAGTGCTGCAAGACGACGCTCGGCTGGAAGTACGAGCACGCATTCGAATCCAGTCAGAAGTACAAGGAGGGCAAATACATCATTGAGCTGGCGCACATGGTCAAGGACAACGGCTGGGATGAGCACACACGAAAATCTTCTTCTTCCTCTTCGTCCTCTTCATAACCGCGTCCAACTTTTTCATTACGAAGCATTAATTATTTCCCTTTCTCTGTACATAGTTGTAGGTATAATTCATCTCAACTCCATGAAGTGATTATCAGTGATGATTTGCTATGAGTCCAGTCCGCCCTAAGCAGATCAAATCAAAGAAGAAACTGGCATAGCCCCCTGCAATGCTGGTAGTGTGAGAGAACCGTTCGATGAGTGTCTTTTCAAACTTTTCTGTTTCTCAGTCAATGAAGGCGTCAGCGACGCTCAACAAACTTGTATTGTAATCAAGGGCATATCGGCGCACTTTCTAAATACAAAAAACTTCTTTCTTGCCCCCAACATTTGCTCTTTGCCGCTGAAACTTTGTTAAAGGAAGGATCATGAAGAAGCTACGATTGAAAATGGTTTGATTATAAAAGTCCTGATATGTTCCTAAACTGCGACAACGCCCATTGAAAACTTCTGTCACAATTCTACACTTGTAAGCTTTATCGTTAACGCGTTATTCCGTTCCACATAAATTTTCTTATTCTGACTTCACCTGTACATTCCTTCCGTTTCTAAATTCAAATTCCCACGTTTCTGTAAATATTTATGTGTTCGAGAATGAAAACTTGGAAATACAGACTTTAAAAAGGGCAAACAAGGATCTATAAAAAAAGAAATCACCGAGATTCAAACTCATTTTTAAAATGTATAGTGATGTTAGTGGCGTCGATGGAAAGTTAGTTTTTTGTAAAGTTCTCTATGCTACATAGTTCGAAGTAACGAAAAAATAAATAATTTTAAACGTTAGAAGAAGTTAGAAATTGGAATCTAAATTTCTCATAGGACAATATCTGAACTTCCGACATCGAGCGTCGCAGAACAATTCGAAGAAATTCTCGGTTTCAAGGTGTTTATCATCGTATGTAAGGTTTATTTATTTTTTTTGCAATAGAAAGGAAAAAAAAGGAAAAAAAGTTTCACCACGTCTTAGAAAGGAAAAAAAAAGGAAAAAAAGTTTCACCACATTTTCTAATTAACTAGGGTGTGGCCTCTCCTGAACATCGAGTTGAAAATTGAGACTTTGTGTGTTTGATATATAAGCATAGGTGAGAAGTCTCGGAATCAAAAAAAAAATCCGGTAAACCCCTCAGGAAACCGAAGCTCAGCGTGGGGGGTGTAGTGCGAAACTATATAGGCAAACAATGAAGTTTGAGCCGAGAAAAAGGATATTCGCCAAAAGGATTCGAATAATTGTTACAGGGGACCGTGCGTAAGCGACCAAAACCACTACACCACGCCCCCAGTTGCTAGCCGAAGGCCATGAGCGCGGGGATATACGCGCTGGAAAGGTTTTGGTTTTGACAAACTTTACCTCGGTTGCCTGAGGGGTTAAGCAGAATTTTCTTCATGATTCCGTTTACTCTCACCCTACCAAACCGATGAAGTCTCAGTTCTAAACTCGATTAGAGGAAGACCATACCCTAGTCATCTGAGAAAAACGCGCGTTACATAAAATTCCTATATATATTCAAAAATATCCACAATTTGTATAGAACTTTTAGTCTCTGTCTTCCTTTCTTTAATTCGCTATGTTTTTTTTCAAATCAAACACCGAATGAGAATAAACTGTTAACCTAGATAAAGGCTTTTTTTAAAATTTCAAATACACATGTGAGCAAATAACTGTTTTAGGAAGAAAAATAGTCGAAACGTATTTTACAGACCATTTTTTTGAACATTTATTGAATGTTCAAAGGCGAAAAAAACGGCAAATACTTGAATAATCAGATTATTTTTTTAAAATTTTTTTCTGAAAAATCCCCTAATACTTGATACCAGAAAGAAAAAAAGCCAAGTTAATACTCGCAAAAAAACTTTGATTGAAATCGAAATAATAATAATAATACTGATTAGTCTGAAATTACTCAGCACGGATGGCGCACGGAACATTCATCCTTGCCGATTAAAGGCATAGAGGCAGTAAAAAATGGGGTTTCAGGTGAAAGCAGTATCTTGTATAAGTTTCTTTGCGAATCGAACGGTGTACTCAAAAAAATTACAGATCTGACAACTTTAGAAGAAAAACGCGATGTTACTTTACCGCCTTTAATTTTGAAAAATGCTTTGGATACAAAATGCTTGTATGCAGACAACTGTTTACAGTAACCGTGCACGCGATGTTGCGGACGTCTCATTAGACTCGCATTTTGTGAGAGATAACCGGCTATATGTTTCAAATTAAGGGTTTCTTCTCTGAAAAATTGATTAAGAAAGCAGAAAACACACATTGATAATAAAAAAACATAAATAAACGCTTTCCCAATCGAAACCTGTGTAAAATCATCGTATTTCACCAGAGAAGCATTTTTGCGATCAAAGTTTGCAAATTATACATGAATAGAAAGCTTTTGTGACGAAAAGAACTTTGGTGACAACAGAAAAAATTGAAAATTGAAATAAACGAAGAAAAAAGCGGAAATCCGGAAGATGGCGAAGCCTGTTGTCCATAGAGCAACTTTACTGCAAAGCGCCCTTTTTGCGGGACTGAGAAAAGTTAAGGGGGCCCCTATAGGGGGAAAATTTTAGGGGCCCGCATAGGGGGCTCAGGGGTTCCCTTGAACCCCCTAAACGATTCGGGGCCCCTATAGGGGGTAGAATTTTTTTAAAAGCAGCTAAACGTCTTTTAAGGATGCGGTTTTTATGTGAACATTTCTAAAAGTGTTTTTAAGTAATACACAATGAATATCTTGTTCGTTTTACCTATTTTTTGCCCGTTTTTGATGCGAAAAGCGAGTCGCGCAGCGGATTGACAACAGTTGCGCTTCATCGCGAAGATCACGTGACCTTTTTGCAGGCTTGTGCGTCAGGCCGGGCGACCCGGCCCGGGCCGGCCTGGCCCGGGTTTTGGGCCTTATTTTCAGGAAAAAGCCCGCGTGGGCTCAGGCCGGGCCTCAAAAAAATTTAAAAATTTCATTTAAAAAAATTTTTCACCGAAATGCGACTTTTACTTCTGAAATCATAGTTTTTTTGTTAAACTTTGAGAAAAAAATGAGCAAAAAAACGTAATTTTTGTCGTAAAAAAACTTTATATCCGACTAGAAAAAAATTGCGCGATTCGGGCCGGGCGGGCCATTTTTTTCTTGAGGCCCGCTAAGGCCGGGCCGGGCCGGGCTTACGAAATGGTCGGGGGGCCGGGAGGGTGACGGGCCGGCCCTCGCACAAGCCTGCCTTTTTGAATTTCATTTTAATCTTGTTTTTTTTCTATTTTTTGATTTCTTTACATTCTTTCTTGGTTTTCGAAGTTTTTCTTTCTGTGTTTTATGCTGTTCAAAGTGTAAGATGTAAACTAAAGTTGACGACGATGGTTTTATTCTCGCTTCTAATTATAAATTTTCACCAATTTCATTTTCGTGTTTTTCATATATTTTAAGCCCGCTTAAACCATGATTAAGCTTACTCATTCAATTTTCAGCTTTCACGATATGAGTACTTTACAGTATACTTCATCAGCATTAATACGCGTGAGTGAAGAAAAGGCTTGTTGGATCCGCATCTATTTTTTGATAGTAAATTACGCAGCCTTTAAAGCAATATTTCTTTGACACCAGTATTGAGATGATAATTTTTAGAGGCGATGGTTAACCAATGTTTCTGATGATACGCGACGTTGGCTCACCAGAATGAGCAAGAAGCGAAAACCTATTGCTTGTTTCTTTTTTCAACGGCTCTTCAGAACCGTCACCTGCTGGAATCCGTCGGTTGTTAGAGCCTCTCAGAAGGTAGTTCTTTCTGTTAATCAGTGTTTTTTTTTTGATCTTTTGACAACAGTCGTGTAATCCGAGAAAAATTCGATGAAAATTAAAATTTTTTTTCTGACTACGACTCATTACTTGTTCTTATTTTTCACTCAATAATCATCAACGCCTGTCACTTTTCAGTCGAATAAATTTTCTTTTTTCCTAACACGCGAAGTGCGAAAGGTCGAGATATTTGTCGAAAAAATATTTTTCGTCCCATATTTTTTCAGACTTCACGGACTTCAATGAACAGTAGGAATTATAGTTTCGAAAATTGACCGTTCGACCGACCGTTCGACCAATATTTTTTCAACATGTCATAATAAATGGTCATTGGTCGAACGGTTGGAGTTTCAACATTTCAACATGTCACTTCAGAATGACATGTTGGTTTTTGACCGTTCGAAATGTCACTCTGAAAATGGTCGGTCATTTTTCGAACGTTCGAAATGTCACTCTGAAAATGGTCGGTCATTTTTTGACCGTTCGAAATGTCACTCTCAAAATGGTCGGTCATTTTTTGACCGTTCAAAATGTTACTCTTGAATTGGTTGGTCATTTTTCGACCGTTCGAAATGCCTATTCGAAAATTTTCTCTTACGCTGGAAGTGAGGGCTCGTGCGCGAGACACATTCCTTCTTACTGCGTTCCAGTCTTTCACGTGCAAACTTTGAGCCGTCATAATTTGACTACGAGGCAAAAGGCGAGATATTTTATTTTTGATTTGGAATCAGCATGCCTTAAAGTACACCCCTGCGAAGTTTCATCAAAAGTTCAACCGGGGGATAAAAACAGTTTCCTTGTCAGAGTAACTAGGAGCTTATTCATTATCACGAAGCACGCGGAGTTTTCTCAAAATTCCATACTTTTCGCAAACGTTGATTCAATTTATTTCATTTCAGACATTTCAAACTTTTTTCAGTCAAATTTCGATCGTTTGAAACGCCATTTCAAAATTGGTCGTTCATTTTTTGACCGTTCGAAATGTCACTCTGAAAATGGACGGTCATTTTTCGAACGTTCGAAATGTCACTTCAAAAATGGTCAGTCATTTTTTGACCGTTCGAAATGTCACTCTGAAAATGGTCGGTCATTTTTTGACCGTTCAAAATGTCACTCTTAAAATGGTCGGTCATTTTTCGAACGTTCGAAATGTCACTTCAAAAATGGTCAGTCATTTTTTGACCGTTCGAAATGTCACTCTGAAAATGCTCGGTCATTTTTTGACCGTTCGAAATGTCACTCTGAAAATGGTCGGTCATTTTTTGACCGTTCAAAATGTCACTCTTAAAATGGTCGGTCATTTTTCGAACGTTCGAAATGTCACTTCAAAAATGGTCAGTCATTTTTTGACCGTTCGAAATGTCACTCTGAAAATGCTCGGTCATTTTTTGACCGTTCGAAATGTCACTCTGAAAATGGTCGGTCATTTTTTGACCGTTCAAAATGTCACTCTTAAAATGGACGGTCATTTTTCGAACGTTCGAAATGTCACTTCAAAAATGGTCAGTCATTTTTTGACCGTTCGAAATGTCACTCTGAAAATGGACGGTCATTTTTCGAACGTTCGAAATGTCACTTCAAAAATGGTCAGTCATTTTTTGACCGTTCGAAATGTCACTCTTAAAATGGTCGGTCATTTTTCGAACGTTCGAAATGTCACTTCAAAAATGGTCAGTCATTTTTTGACCGTTCGAAATGTCACTCTGAAAATGCTCGGTCATTTTTTGACCGTTCGAAATGTCACTCTGAAAATGGTCGGTCATTTTTTGACCGTTCAAAATGTCACTCTTAAAATGGTCGGTCATTTTTCGAACGTTCGAAATGTCACTTCAAAAATGGTCAGTCATTTTTTGACCGTTCGAAATGTCACTCTGAAAATGCTCGGTCATTTTTTGACCGTTCGAAATGTCACTCTGAAAATGGTCGGTCATTTTTTGACCGTTCAAAATGTCACTCTTAAAATGGACGGTCATTTTTCGAACGTTCGAAATGTCACTTCAAAAATGGTCAGTCATTTTTTGACCGTTCGAAATGTCACTCTGAAAATGGTCGGTCATTTTTCGAACGTTCGAAATGTCACTTCAAAAATGGTCAGTCATTTTTTGACCGTTCGAAATGTCACTCTGAAAATGGTCGGTCATTTTTTGACCGTTCGAAATGTCACTCTTAAAATGGACGGTCATTTTTCGAACGTTCGAAATGTCACTTCAAAAATGGTCAGTCATTTTTTGACCGTTCGAAATGTCACTCTGAAAATGCTCGGTCATTTTTTGACCGTTCGAAATGTCACTCTTAAAATGGTCGGTCATTTTTCGAACGTTCGAAATGTCACTTCAAAAATGGTCAGTCATTTTTTGACCGTTCGAAATGTCACTCTGAAAATGGACGGTCATTTTTCGAACGTTCGAAATGTCACTTCAAAAATGGTCAGTCATTTTTTGACCGTTCGAAATGTCACTCTGAAAATGCTCGGTCATTTTTTGACCGTTCGAAATGTCACTCTTAAAATGGACGGTCATTTTTCGAACGTTCGAAATGTCACTTCAAAAATGGTCAGTCATTTTTTGACCGTTCGAAATGTCACTCTTAAAATGGTCGGTCATTTTTCGAACGTTCGAAATGTCACTTCAAAAATGGTCAGTCATTTTTTTGACCGTTCGAAATGTCACTCTGAAAATGGTCGGTCATTTTTTTCGAACGTTCGAAATGTCACTTCAAAAAAATGGTCAGTCATTTTTTTGACCGTTCGAAATGTCACTCTGAAAAATGCTCGGTCATTTTTTTGACCGTTCGAAAATGTCACTCTTAAAATGGTCGGTCATTTTTCGAACGTTCGAAATGTCACTTCAAAAATGGTCAGTCATTTTTTGACCGTTCGAAATGTCACTCTGAAAATGGTCGGTCATTTTTTGACCGTTCAAAATGTCACTCTTAAAATGGTCGGTCATTTTTCGAACGTTCGAAATGTCACTTCAAAAATGGTCAGTCATTTTTTGACCGTTCGAAATGTCACTCTGAAAATGCTCGGTCATTTTTTGACCGTTCGAAATGTCACTCTGAAAATGGTCGGTCATTTTTTGACCGTTCAAAATGTCACTCTTAAAATGGTCGGTCATTTTTTGACCGTTCGAAATGTCACTTCAAAAATGGTCAGTCATTTTTTGACCGTTCGAAATGTCACTCTGAAAATGCTCGGTCATTTTTTGACCGTTCGAAATGTCACTCTGAAAATGGTCGGTCATTTTTTGACCGTTCAAAATGTCACTCTTAAAATGGACGGTCATTTTTCGAACGTTCGAAATGTCACTTCAAAAATGGTCAGTCATTTTTTGACCGTTCGAAATGTCACTCTGAAAATGGACGGTCATTTTTCGAACGTTCGAAATGTCACTTCAAAAAAATGGTCAGTCATTTTTTTGACCGTTCGAAATGTCACTCTTAAAAATGGTCGGTCATTTTTTTCGAACGTTCGAAATGTCACTTCAAAAAAATGGTCAGTCATTTTTTTGACCGTTCGAAATGTCACTCTGAAAAATGCTCGGTCATTTTTTTGACCGTTCGAAATGTCACTCTGAAAAATGGTCGGTCATTTTTTTGACCGTTCAAAATGTCACTCTTAAAATGGTCGGTCATTTTTTTCGAACGTTCGAAATGTCACTTCAAAAAAATGGTCAGTCATTTTTTTGACCGTTCGAAATGTCACTCTGAAAAATGCTCGGTCATTTTTTGACCGTTCGAAATGTCACTCTGAAAATGGTCGGTCATTTTTTGACCGTTCAAAATGTCACTCTTAAAATGGACGGTCATTTTTCGAACGTTCGAAATGTCACTTCAAAAATGGTCAGTCATTTTTTGACCGTTCGAAATGTCACTCTGAAAATGGACGGTCATTTTTCGAACGTTCGAAATGTCACTTCAAAAATGGTCAGTCATTTTTTGACCGTTCGAAATGTCACTCTGAAAATGCTCGGTCATTTTTTGACCGTTCGAAATGTCACTCTTAAAATGGACGGTCATTTTTCGAACGTTCGAAATGTCACTTCAAAAATGGTCAGTCATTTTTTGACCGTTTCGAAATGTCACTCTGAAAATGCTCGGTCATTTTTTGACCGTTCGAAATGTCACTCTGAAAATGGTCGGTCATTTTTTGACCGTTCAAAATGTCACTCTTAAAATGGTCGGTCATTTTTCGAACGTTCGAAATGTAACTTCGAAAATGGTCGGTCGGTTTCGTAAATTTCAGAAATTGGTCGGTCAAACGAACGGTCAGAAAAATGACATGTTATAACCGTTCGAAAAACTGAACGGTCATATCAGTTGAACGGTCTAATTGGTCGAACGGTCGAAATTTAGAACACTAGTAGGAATGTTTTCATCACCAATTTTTGTCGGAAAGTGAGAAAGAAAAAGATATTGCATACAATTTTGAATTTTTTTATTCATTAAACTTTTTTTTCGAGAAAGAATGATAAAAAGGAAAGATGGAACAAACATTTTTTTGTCGAAAATATCGTCAAACCGATATAAAAAGGGTGGATTTCAACCTTTTGAGCGTTTTTTTCAATCCATCTTTAAAATTCATTATTTTTTTCCAAGAAAAAAAACTACGCCAAAAAGGATTCGAACCTGCATCATAGGTTCCACAGAGCAAGGCCGCCAGCCACTACACCTCGTTGGCAGCTGACAGTTATAGTCAGCCGCTGCAAGACAGTTTCCCTCCATCCATCCAATGCGTTTTTTTGCGTGCAAACTTTGAGGCGCCATAACTCGACTAAAACCAAAAAGGCGCTCTTTTTTTCAACTTCTTCGAATTCAGGATGTCCGAAAGTACCTATATACCAAGTCTCGTTAAATTCCAATACCTCAACCTTTCGCACTACCCGTGTTAGCATTATTCTCAAGGAACACCCGAACCACAAGTTTGGGACTTTTGAGCAGTAGAAAATTTTTTTTTGTAAGTTTTTTTTCCAAATAAACTCAAGAATTGAAAAACTTTCAAAATAAAAAAAACAGAAAGTTCGAAATATTATAGTCAAAAATATCAGCAAAATAAATTTTAAGAGTTTTACTTTATATCGTCTAGTGGATTCAAAGCGAAATAAATCAAAACCAGATTTCTTCTGTGTGTGGTTTGGGTTATCAAAAGTTGCAAGATGACTCTATTTCAAAAAAGTACGAAAAAGCTATAATAAAAATCATTCTCTCAGGAAAAAGTTCTTCGAAGCGGTACTGATTCGACCTAGAACTTCGAAAGCAGAAGAAAAGGCTCCTTCTATAGTCGATGTGCCACGACTTGAAATTTCATGGAACGACACTCCGTTGGGTGGCCGTGGCCGTGAAAGCGCCTTGCCTTTGCAAATTTCGGTCGCGCTTTCCATTTTTTTATTCGAAATTTTCATTATTTTTAATCATGTTTTAATAGTTTTCTTCGTGCCAAACTCATAATTATCTTTTTCTAGTGGATAGACTGTTTCATTGATAAAAAAATAAAGTAGAGTAATTTGCGAATTTTTAAGCGAAAAAAATGCGTTTATAATATTTGAAAGTTTTTTTCATGAGATGGTCTTTGGTTTTTGTTCAATATATTCCGTTATTTTACCTTCATTGAGCCTTTATCGACATTTCTTTTTTTTCATTTCAAATCATGTAAAAAAATATCCCAATCAGAAATAAAATACACAGTGAATGATTTTTTTAAAAAAATTGAATGTTTCTACATTGACGAATTTTTATTTAAAAAAAAAACAGATATATAAGTTCAAAGGAAAAATTATTAGTTTGCTGGACATTTCGTTCAGCACAACGTTTCCACTGTTCCAAGTGCTCCCTGTTCACGCCCCATTTCTGACGCATAGTTTCAGCAATACGATTTATCTAAAGCTCCATTTAAAAAAAAGGAACGAAAACCTTTCTTCAAATTATGGTGCATGTGCTCATGGAAGTACGCATCTTCATTTTATAAGGCGCTCACTTTCTGAAAAAAACAATTAACGACTGCAAACAGAAAAAAAAACGATGAAAACATAAAAAAAAAGGCTTTAAAAAAACACAGAAACTATTGTAGAATATTGCGGCGTTTACGGCCTATTTCACCCGCAAATCCTTTTTGGTAAGTCTTTGAAAAACATTTTGTTGAGAAACGAGAAAAAAACAATATTAAAGCGATTGAAGAATACATGAAGTTTTTTTCAAACTTTTTTTTAAATCGCTTTTTTCGAGAAACATCATGAAATTTACTGTGTTCTTTCTTTTACATTTGTACAACGCAATCCTTTTCAACGATAATATTACATTTTAAAGAAATAAATCAATAAAAAAACGATCGAAATTAGAATGAAAACCAAAAAAAAATTAGCGTGGCCGAAGTTGGCAAATTCGCAAGATGCGCGCTACCGCACAAAATCGAAACAGCGGAGTGTTGTTCCATGAAATTTCAACTTGTGGCACATCGACTATACCTAACAATTGTTTCCAAACAGTAACGTTGATTATTTTTTGTTCATGTTGTTCAAATCTTTCAATTGTTCAAAAAGAAAAAAAAATTCTGGATCAGTAGCTTTCTTTCCGTGTTTTAGTTTTTGTCTATGTGTGCCATTGAGAAAGAAGTCGCCTACTTCGTCGGGTCCTTCTCTTTTCGGGATGAGAAATTGTGAATAGAATCCTTTTTTTCCTAGTTGCCTGTGACCTCATCAAAAATTTTTGTTCGGGCTCCTTGAAAATTTTTTTAAAGAATTTTCAGAAAAATATATGATTAAAAAAAGTTTTTGTTAAAAAAAGATTATGTTTCTTAATTATTTCCACCTTTTTTTTCTTCTTCGCATATTTCTTTATCTTCTAGTAGATATATTGTACAATATTTGAATATCAATAATTATTATAATACAATATTGTGAGAATGGTTATTTTTTGTATAAAGTTGTATGATTTTTTTTTATAAAACGAATAAATTTCTGAAAATAACTATCTTGTTGAACATTGGGGTTCGAAAAACTGGTGGTATGAAAAAAAAAACCAGCAATTTTCTGAACGGCGACTTTTCCGATTTTTTCATATTGCTAGGGAACTTTCCGACCGCGACATTTCAGACTATTTCCTTTCTGACTTTTTTTTTCCTTATTTTTTTTCGGTTTATGAAATATCTGTTAACAATTTTTTTCTAATTTCTTTATGTTTCAATCATGAATCAACTACCTACTTTATATAGGAAGATTCAAAACGAAGAGTTAATCGAGAAAACAAGTCGACAAAGGATTAGTTCGGAAAAATAGTTCGGAAAATTCTCCGTCGGAAAGTTCCCTAGTGATATGAAAAAATCGGAAAAGTCGCCGTTCGAATTTTTGCTTTTTTTTAATATCATCGAAAAATTGTTTAGGGGCGTTGTTTGAAAGAGGAAGGGACGAATATGAGGAAGCGAACTCCAGTGAAAATTTGATCCTACCCCCTATAGGGGCCCCTTTTAGTTCTCTACAAAGTACTGCTTTGAACTGAAACACCGTTTTTTACTGCCCTTATGTCTTTAATGTTAATTGAAATTCGATGAAGTAACTTCTAGCCCAAAGTTTATTTCGAAAAAAGCACCTTTTGAAGGTAACAATGTTTTTATTACATCTGGCGGCTCTCGTTCTGGCAATCGCTCTGAAAGTCGACTGCGTCCCACTCGTCGCAATCTTCACTACTGTTGAATTTCTTCTCATAATTGCTGCCGTGGTTCACGCTTTTCTTCCTGTTTTCGGTTCATATTCTAAATTGGTTTCCTCCTTCTAGTTGAGTTAGAAGATTAATAAGGGACATCAACTAAACGAAGATATTATCAAAATGTCCCAAATGCTCTAACATGGGAGGTCATTTTATTTTGCGGTTGGGATTTTTTTACTTTTTTTAACCTTTAGTCGCCGCCCCCTCCCCTTTAAACCTTAAGTAAAATGACCTACCTTGTAAAATTTAGAAGTTGTTTTGACAATAATCGGCGTCGACATTCTAGTGGGTCTGGCGAAAATTGTATGCGCTCTCTTCATGAGCATATCGGACGACGGCTTCGATTGTACGAAGTGAGCTATATTTCATAATCAAACATTCTCCCCTGTTAATTGGTGATTTCTAAAAAAAAAAAAGCATGTGGAAACTTTCAGAACTACGTGCAGGACCTTCAATCTGACCGAAACAGAGCGTTTTTGCACGTTCTGGCTGCTCCTGGCATCGGCAACCTTCGATCATTTTTTTGCATTAGTCGTTCTAGCCGTAAATGAAATAAGATTGAAAAAAAAAAACAAACAACTTTTATTCAGCACTCGCCGCAACTACGGATGTTTGAGAGCGACGAAAAGTATCACTAGAGGAATAACCTCTGCTAGAAAAATAAATTATGTCTCATTATTGCTTCGTGAGATGAAATATACAACGTGTTAAAGGAAAATTGCTATTTCGAAACGTTGCAGACTCGCAATGAGTGAGTTTCTTCACTGTATAATTTACGATATTACAAGCACAGAAAACCTCGGAATTCTACTGATGCCATTAGATCAATTGAATAGAAATGAAAATTTATCAGAAATTTTTAACGCTTTTATTCTTGTAGCTCACCAGGCACATCATTCACTTTGGGAATCTTCTGAAAGCAAGCTAGATCATTCTTTGATTTACTAGAAAAGATTTTAAAAGTTTCAACCTGTACAACTTCCTAGTTTCCTATAAACAATAGAAGCGAGATTTGAAGGCATAGGGGCAGTAAAAAATGGGGTTTCAGGTCAAAGCAGTATCTTATATAGTTTTTCATTGCAAATCGAATGGTGTATTCAAAAAAATTACAGATGTGACAACTTTAGAAGAAAAACGCGATTTTACTTTCCCGCCTTTAATTTTGAAAAAAGCTTTGGATCGGTATGCAGACAACTGATTACAGTAGCCGTGCACGCGATGTTGCGGACGTCTCATTAGACTCGCATTTCGGGAGAAATAACCGGATATCTACTTCAAATAAAGAGTTTCTCCTTTGAAAAATCGATTAAGAAAACAAAAAACACACATTGATAATAAAGGAAACATAAAATATCGCTATCCCAATCGAAACATGTTTGAAATCATCATTTTTCACCAGAAAAGCTTTTTTGCGATCAAAGTTTGCAAATTATACATGAATAGAAAGCTTTTGTGACGAAAAAAACTTTGGTGACAACAGAAAAAATTGAAAACTGAAAGAAACGAAGAAAAAAGCGAAAATCCGGAAATTGGCGAAGCCTGTTGTCCATAGAGCAACTTTACTGCAAAGCGCCCTTTTCGCGGGAACTCAAACTTTCCTCTCTCCGACTTTGAATTATTTTTTCTCCAAAACTAGGAGGTTTGGTACATTTCCAAGTTCACCGTTCGATTCGCAATGAAAAGCTCTACAAAGTACTGCTTTGAACTGAAACACCGTTTTTTTACTGCCCCTATGCCTTTAAAAAGCAAGCGGACAAAATTAGCCTATTTTGACCATTTTTTTGATATTTTTTTGAATTAAAGATTTTTTTAAAAATAGGAATTTGTGAAGTTTAGGACTTTCAGGATCTTCACCTGGTACATCAAGGAGTGTTCTGAGGAGTTTTCAGCAAATTCTTAATTACAGAGAAAAACGACCTAACTTCCTTGGGAAAGTAAAAAAAAAAGACAAACAAATATCTTTCGAGTTGAAAATGATTTTGTCAACATGAAAAGTTCTGCTAAATAGAATTTTCTAAGCCGTGGATGACAAGCTCAAAGATGAAGACGAACCTCGAGGTCCAGGAATGTTCGGTAAACTGTATTTAAAAGCGGCACAGAAAGTGGGAAAAGCAGAAAAAACAAAAGTAGAACCGGCTTTCCAGGTATACCACTCGGGCAAAGTCGGAATGGTGGGTAATGGCCGCTAAAAGGGAGACTCGAGAAAGGCCGCAGAAAGGCAGCAAAAAAAGTCCCGTTACTGGGCCTTCCATGTTTGACTTTTAAAAGGCTCCAGAAATGATGGAAAAAAGGAAAGAAAGCAAAAAATGGTGCATGAGAGCCGATGAAATGGCGCAAAAAAAGGAGACTTTGTCATTTTAAATGAAACATTTCTTTGGAGCTTTTTTTTCACCCTTCCGACATTGCCTATGCCAATACCTTGAGAAAAAAAATTACATCATATCACACAGGAAAACATCAACAGAGTTGTGAAATATCACATTGTGGCGGACAAAATAGTCGATTCGTGTGAGATGCAAATACAGGTAAAAACGTTTTTGTATGGGAAACGGTTTTTATTCATTCAGCCGGATATAGCTGCTTTAAGCCTACGAATAGAACACGCGAAAGATGAAAACCCATGGGAGTTGCTAGCAGGGTGGATGACCCACTTAGGCACTTTTCACTACACAGGCAACGATACAGTAAGTTAAAAACCTATGTCATAAATGAGCATTTCGAAAGTTCTTTAGATCGAAAAGCCACAACATTACATAGAAAGTTTTAAAAGATGTAATTTCAACAAATTAACGCGAAGTCTTTCCCAAAATTGACGGCTTAGATGGCGAATCATTACAAGCATACTAACGTATAGACAGACATTCATGATCACGATGACTTATTCGCAAGGAAGTAATCCATAAATCAGAAGTTTCTAGAAAACGCTGGAAAGGTACAGTCAGGCAGCTGCAAAAATAGCAATTAAGGAAAGACAGGCTCAAACGAGAAGTGAAGACGTTCTTAGGATAACCATAAAAAAAAATGTTTAAGGTCGCATGCTGATTCGCAAGATGCGAGCATACGTAAGCATCGAGAGCTCTAAACTCAACGAAGACATTACAAAGATGCACCAATACCTAGAAGCAATCGACGAAAGTCGGCATTTAGTAAGAAAAATCATCTTCATTCGTGCAAAAAGTCCCAAATTTAAGTTAAAAGAGTCTAAGACAGTAAACGAAGTGAAGAAGCGAGGTGAGGAGTGTCGTCGAAACATAATCGGTTTCAATCGGAGGGTGGCTCCTTTAGTTCAACTTCTAAATTCAACAAATCTCAGGCTAACAATCTTCAGAGCTGCATCGATGAAATGAGTGTCATTATTCGCCTACACCAGCTCGAACTGATACGAGTTAACATTTAAAGTGTAACAGAGCATAGGAAAACCAACATTTCAGTACTGCAACGAACTGGCCTACCTCAATCGTGCTAAAAACCAGATACTCGTCGAAGCTCGGTTGCGTCTTGGAAGGAAAAAATGAACTACGCTCAACAGAAACAGTTCTATAAAATTTACTTTTTCTTAAACGATAAATAGGTGAAAATATTTGAATAACAATAAAAAAATCTCTTATTCGCCTTGCCGTTTTCGCCCTGCGATTTTGTGAAACTTTTCCATGAGATCTTAAGTTTTCAATCAACTTAAACACTGTCGGTAAACAAACCAGTTTTCCTACAAGTCACTTCGTTTGAAATCAGCTCTCCAATCAAAGAAGGCGCAAGTTCTTGAGCAGAACTTTCGACACTCGAGTGAAAAATGTGACTTAATTTCGTAGAGTCAACAAAAAAAAAACGTTGAAATAAAACTTACTCGAAGGGGAAAAAGTTCCACAGAACGATCTCGGGCAGATCGTAGTACTTGATGTTGTGCCTCACAACGTCTGAATGGAAAGACCGCTTGAACCCGACCGCTGAGCCGCAAATTGTGTTTCCATCGCTTGAAAAAAGCAAAAATAAATTACTGAGACAGCCTGACAGTTTTGAAGACAGAAAAATAAATTTAATAAATTACTTTTTTAAAACGATAAATAGGTCAGAATCAGTTTTGAAAACTGAAATCCAGATGTACATCCCTCACGTTTACTATATTTAAAAACCTTGAAGATCGATATAAGCATTGAGACGAAAGAGGTTTTTTTACTCTTATACCTGTGCTAATGAAGGTTCTAGTTTTACATTTCTAGTAAAGTGTATGACCGACTAATAAATTTTTTTCAAGACATTCGAAAATGAAAAAAATGATACTTCGAGCTGTATCTATAATTTTATTCAAGACAAACTACTTCGAAAATTCTTAAACTCATTTAAAAGTTATCGGGTCTCTCAAAATTTTTTTTTTGAAAAACCAAACTGTTTTTGACGCGGGAAAAGTCTGTTTTCAATAAATACTGATCCACAGACAAGCTCTCGAAAATTACCTTCGAAACAACATTTTTTCCAAGAAAGGGTTTATAGGCAGGGCATCGAGTTGAGTTTTGCGCATTTCTGCATTTTCATTCATAATTTTCTCAGTTTTCTGAAAAAAAAAAGGAATTTTGATAAATAACGATCCACAGACCACAGTCAGCTTTTCGATCCTTCTCTGGATTATATCATCGGGATAAACGTTCTCCGGTCCGAAGACTGTATCAGAAACATCAAAGTCCTTCTAATTAGCAAGAATAAGATTCCTAAAAAAAAATGACTCACCGTCTCATTTTGTTCCGTTTTGGCGATTATATAAGAAAGCTCTTTCGTGTCGACTCTGTCCGAATTTTTAATGGGGCGCACGTACTTCTAAAACATTGCATAACTTTTTAAATTATTCACATGGACCGACAGATAAATTATCGAGTACTACGAAATTTTCCACATATGTATCACTCGGGAAGTTTTCCGAATGGTCGACCTGAAAATTTTTCATTTCTCAAACTACGCAAAAATCAAGAATACCTTGGAACGTCTGATGCGACGACGTTTCATTTTTTCGAAATAACTGTCGCCAAAAAAGTCTTCTTCGAGTGGTATCTCATCTGCTGTGGGAGCAGGCCGCTTCTCGTTCAATTTTTTAGGACTTTGATCTTCTGGAGTTCTGAAAATTTGCACATCAATTTTCAAGGAAGAGTAAGAAATCACTCCTCGGAAGTTTCTCGCTTTGAACGGCTCTCGCTTTTGTCAGCGACTTTAAAATTCGTAGACTTGTGGAACATTTCGGAAAAATCTTTCAAGAACTTGAGTTATTTTTTTTCCTGAAAAAAAGTAATGATGCATTTAAAAAGAAACAAAAAAACGATACCGTTTTGAAACTCAAAAAAATAATATAATTAATATATTTATTTAATAAATTACAAAAAAAGCGAAACTACAAATTTTATATTTTTTTAAATATAAAAAAACTGTTTTCGAGTGTTTTTGGACCATTTATGTCATTTTAGCCGTCAAATTCCGATTTTACTTTTGCTCATGGATCATCACACTTTACGCCAAACGTTGGTCTTTTCGCTCCTAAGGTGTATCGTTTTTATCTCGGAATTTCTCGGAATAGAGTAATTTTTTATAGTTGTTAATAGAGTATTACTTTTTCTTTTTTTCTCGATCTCGTCCAAAAATTTTTTTTCGAGGAGCAGGCCTCGTCTCGAGAGACCTAGACGATTCTCGTGCAAACCTTATATCGATTTCTTAAACCAAGATTGAATCAGAATTGAAATATATTTCTACTAGAGTTTTTTTCGAAGAATACGGCAAACAGTTTATAGTGCTTATTCGAAATTATGGAAAATATAAAAGGAAAAATATATATCGCAAAATCCAGACTTTGACTGAAAGCTCAAAGCTTTCTGTAAATGCATACGGCTTACAACACAATATCGATTTTTTATTGAACCAAACAGTAAGTGAAATCCGGAAATCCGGATATCCGAGAATGGCATCCACCGCAATTCTTTCATGTCTTCGTTTCCCGTAAAAATAGAATAACTATATAAAGTCGTTTTTTTTGTTTGAAAAAAAAAACATATTTTTCCATTTCCGCAGAGGCGGAGTTAGCTGATTGAAAAAAAAAATCTCAAATGTTCAGCTGAAATCTGATCAAAATTTGAGGGCTATAGCAAGTGAGGAAAAACAATCACCTAGGAATGGTTAGTGTACCACAACTTCAAATTTATATAACTCAATGGCATATCGTTGTTACTAGTAATAGTATACTATGTCTATTTCAAATCTATTCATGAGCAATGAAAACCACAGGTACCACGGAAATACAACTAAAAACACTGAATATTGAAAATAAAACGTATATATGAAGTTTTCAAAGTTATTCCGCGAAACCCAAAATAGCCGTCAGATAAAGAAAAAGATACCTAAATTCTGTAGAGTCAGAGATAATTTTGCATTTCGCGGAAATTACTTTACGGCATTATGCGCATTATCGTCTGTTCAGATTTTGAATGTCAGCTAACTCCGCCCTCAATGCTACAATATCTTTCGCGTCAATGTTTTATCTCCAGATCACGCCGAACCATTTATATGGCGAAAAATGCCGCCATGGCGGCATTTTTTGACTTCTTTTTCTATTTTTAGAACAAAAAATATCAAAAGTCATATCTCGCGATAAAACATCGACGGGAAAAGAACTGTGCCAGCAAGGGCGGACTTAGCATGTTGACATTTAAAATCTGAACAGACTTTATATAGTATAGCTATAAAAAAAAATGAAAGAGCCCATGATCAATCATCAGATGCATCTCATGGGCGCCTCTTTGGCATGTTCTAAAACACGAGCGGTTGTGGGGCACGAGCGGCACGACCGTTACTAAATCACGAGCGGTTTCATTTTCGCTCCTTCGCGAACGCTTCTAAATCACGAGCGTTTTTGGCTTATCGTTCTGTTCGAGCGTTTCTAAACCGCGAGCGTTTCATTTTAATCATTTTTCTTTATTACCATCCAAGTGTGTGTCATATTTCTACCTTCTTTTTTTCTCCTTGAATAAAAAAATTTTGACGATCTTATATGCACATTTTTTTCGCTCAATTTGTTGATTGATTCACATTTGAGGTTCATATAATGGATTTTTTTCTAAGTTTTTTTTGCGGTCTCTATAATTTCACAGATTCTGCGTATGGCAAGTTTTTTTTCTAATAATTTCATCTGATTTTCATATTCAATATTTCACAGATTTTTGCGTATGATAAACTAATATTTCACAGATGTCTCGCATGAAAGTCAATATTTCTCAGATTTTGCTTACACTGCCAAAGTCGGAAGTGCGGAAAACGGGTGCAAAAAGGGAGTGACTGCAAAATGACCGCTAAAAGGGTCCCTTTTTACGGCCTTTATTGAGCCTTTCATTTTTAGTGGGCTAAAAAGAGTCATAAAAGGGCGAAAAAAGGGAGAGGCCGCAAAAAGGGTGAAGAAAGGGTGAGGGTGCAAAAGGGTTCTGAAAGTTTCTGCTATTGATTTTTACGATTTTATTACTGTAGCATATTTTGGTTCATACACAGTCACTTTTTAAAGATTAGTCTTGATTTTTAAAAAAATTGTATTTAACAAAAGGGTCCAAAAAGGGCGGATGAAGGCCGATGAAAGGACGCAAAAAGGCAGTGAAAAGGAAACCTCTGCCACCCGTTTAGGAACAATTAATGGAAACAGACGGATCCGTAACGGACTCCCAAAGGGCCCGTGAAGGGTCCTTCCGACTTTGCCTATGTATGACAAATTAAAAAAATATGAACTTTTTCTCTGATTCTCATCTGTGTTTTTCTTGCAAAAAAATCTAGCTAGTATAGTCATTTTATAAGCGCTGTTTGGGCGGAATTATAATACGAAATTATAAAAATTTAGTAACAGGCCGCTTGCTGCATTTTTCTGGAACAACGGGAGCTTGCTGCATTTTTCTGGTTATCGTCCGAAGCCCACTATGTCGTAAGTTTCTTCCCTGCCTTCTCACTGATAGTTTTTTAAAGCAATTACACACCGCCCGAAGATTTTCCGGATGATTTTTTGGAGCCAATGGATGGTATATTGAGGTTTTTTCTCATATAATTTGGATGTTTCAGATTCCATTGTCGAACTTTCATACCTGAACTCTTTAATATAAACTCTGATTTATACATTGATTTCCTTTTTTCTATATTTTCATTTTCCAATCTGTTTCGTTATACGGCTGTCATTCACCGATGAACCACCAGACGCTTATGGCATTTATTTCATTCATTCGCTACGGTTATTAATTTATTTTTTTGATACTTCGTAAATTTCGTATTTTTCTCGTTTCATGATAAATATTTTCAAAGCTTGGAAACGAATAAATTTTTTTGGTAGTATCTCCAAAAACTATTCTAGCGGGTAAGAGGAGAATAAAATATGAATGACATCAATTCGAATATGAGATTCTATTACCAGAAAAAAATTTTTGAGAGAAAGTATTAGAAAAAATTTTGCTATACGCAAAAATTTGAGAAATATTGACTTTCATGCGAGACATCTGTGAAATATTAGTTTATCATACGCAAAAATCTGTGAAATATTGAATATGAAAATCAGATGAAATTATTAGAAAAAAATTTGCCATACGCAGAATCTGTGAAATTATAGAGACCGCAAAAAAACTTAGAAAAAAATCCATTATATGAACCTCAAATGTGAATCAATCAACAAATTGAGCGAAAAAAATGTGCATATAAGATCGTCAAAATTTTTTTATTCAAGGAGAAAAAAAGAAGGTAGAAATATGAAAAACACACACTTGGATGGTAATAAAGAAAATGATTAAAATGAAACGCTCGCGGTTTAGAAACGCTCGAACAGAACGATAAGCCAAAAACGCTCGTGATTTAGAAGCGTTCGCGAAGGAGCGAAAATGAAACCGCTCGTGATTTAGTAACGGTCGTGCCGCTCGTGCCCCACAACCGCTCGTGTTTTAGAACATGCCCGCCTCTTTCATCTTCGAAGGCAAGCGCGCTTCGCGACCGTGAGCATTGCGCGCAACGGTCCAGAGGAGTGTCGTTGAGGATTATTATAAATTTCAATTAATTGATGGCGATCTCTAACGCGTTGCGAACACAAGTTGCGGTGCACCCTATTTAGCTTTAAATGCCTATTAAGTTAAGGTACTTATCCCGTATAAAATTTCGAAGTGGTTTGTTTCGCAATATATAGCTGATTCACGGCTGGCTTGAGCCATCGAAAAAAGGTCCTGACACGATAATTCACGAGACAGCGCCTTGCTCGTAGAGAGCGCAGACAGGACACGCCCCCTTAGCGTCCCAAGCTAGCCGTGAATCAGCTATAACCATAGGCAAAGTCGGAAGGACCCTTCACGGGCCCTTTGAGCGTCCGTTACGGATCCGTCTGTTTCCGGAAATTGTTCCTAAACGGTTTCCTTTTTTCTGCCTTTTTGCGTCCTTTCATCGGCCTTCATCCACCCTTTTTTTGGACCCTTTTTGAGAAATACATTTTTTTATTTGAGAATAATCTTTACAAGTGACTGCGTATGAACCGAAATAAGCTACAGTAATAACATCGGAAATCATCAATAACAGAGACTTTCAGAACCTTTTTGAACCCCCACTCTTTCTTCACCCTTTTCGCGGCCTCTCCCTTTTTTCGCCCTTTTATGACCCTTTTTAACCCACTAAAAATGAAAGGCTCAATAAAGGCCGTAAAAAGGGACCCTTTTAGCGGCCATTTTGCAGTCACTCCCTTTTTGCACCCGTTTTCCGCACTTCCGACTTTGGCAGTGAACCACTCTGTACAGTTTCACTCTAGGCTTTTTACAGTAGCTCAGAGAGAACTCTTCATTTCTGACTGGTTTCCCCAGGGGTGCACGCATGTTTTGAGCTTAAGGCCTTTTTGAGGCCTTTGGACTTTGCCCGTATTGTCATTTATTTATATTTTCATTATTGTTCTTAAATATCGCTTTTATTTCAATTTAAACCCAAATCTTTTTTTGCGTCCTCGGGTCATTAACACTAATAATAACTAAAAAATAACAGAGATAAACGTGAGGTCGGTGGCGGTACATTGACGAGCTCGCAAACATCTCGCTTTTTTCTAGGCGCGATGTCGCATTTCTCTCGGCGCGACCTCGCATTTTTCTTGGCGCCGTCTCGCATTTATCTCGCATTTCGGAAATTTTCAAGTTGCGAGAGAAATGCGAGCTCGCGCCTAGAAAAATGCGAGCTCGCGCCCAGAAAAATGCGAGACCGGCGCGGGAAAAAAAGCGAGATGTTTGCGAGCTCGTCAATGTACCGCCAGTGTCTCGCGTTTATCTCGGCAGTTATTCTTAGTGGTATACCACATGTCTATCGCATTTTTCTATAGTTTTGCAAGGTTTAACTGTGGTACCATCGTTAGCCTTCAGACCCTTCGATAGACTTTTGGCTCTATCTTGATACCTCTGCCCGATTCGTGTGTGTGGGAACGACTACTTCATTCATTTCCGAGTTGTTATTTTCTCATGCTCCCTTACTCGAAAAATTTTCTAAAAAAGAAAGCGGCCGCGTTCGGGGGATCGATGGGATCGGCTGAGTGAAGTCGACTTGTGCACCAGTGACCTCCACCCGTCTACAGTAGTTATTATACGGACCAATTATTCGACAGGCACGTGTCTCACTGGAGTACTAATTGCGTGACTATTGCGAACGAGGAATCCATTCCGCACTTCGTTTCCGGCTTTAAGCGTTTCGGTCTCGATTCGGCGTTCTTTCTTGCCCAAAATGAGCAATGTCAAGTAACGAGGCGCTTCTTTTGCGGTTTTTTTCGTCAGATGGTGAACGGAGCACAACGATCGCCTGCGACGAAAACACAACTATTCAAAAGGTCTGTACCAGTTTCTCCTGCGATTCTGTCTCAGCGCTCATCGGTAATTTTCATTTTCGGTGAGTGTTTTTTCCATCACATGATCATAAAAAAAAGCTTTTTTTAAAATTACGGTGTCTTGCAAAATAGGTCGGTCATCTTATTTTGCTGTTTGGAATCATTTGAAAATCTTGCCAAAAACTCTGAAATTTTGTAATGACATTTTTCATATTTGCTGCTTGCGAAAGCTTCTTATTTTGAAGATATATTTTTCAAAGCTCCCATTTATTGATAAAGGCCTGATTTTGAGTAGAACGCGAGTTTTGAAAATTATAACTTCAAAGAGCGACTTCTAGGTTCCCAATTAGACTTCCAGTGATTGTTTGAGCGAAGTTTCAGAAAATCGAAAAAAAACAAAATTAAATGACCTAGCTTTTCAGAAAAAAAAGATAATACAATCCATTTGTTTTTGCCAGAAAAAAAAACAGACATTGATACCATTCCCAAAGAAATTCTGCGAATACCAAAATTTTGGCCTTCAGATAAAGAAAAAGATGCCAAAATTCTGTAGAGTCAGTTTATCGACGTTTCCTGCAAGATTTGCATCGTTTCTTATAGTCTGTTCAGATTTTGAATGTCAACCAGCTCAGAGCTGCTGACCAGACCGGGGCGACCCGGGGCGGGCCGACCGCAACGCGTTCCGGGGCGCTTCGCCCCGCGAAGCGGTCACACTGTTATAGCTGATTCACGGTTGGCTTGAGCCATCGAGAAAAGGGTCCTGCCACGAAAACTGACGAGACAGTGCCCTGGTTAGTGGAGAGTGCAGACAGGCCACGCCTTTTTGCGTCCCAAGCTAGCTGTGAATCATCTATACAAGCTAGCCGTGAATCATCTATATCTGTCCTCTAACAAGAACAGATATCGATAGATTGGAATCAGTTCAAAGGAAATTTACTAAAAGACTTTTTCCTAAAATGAATTACAAAGAAAGACTTCAACGGCTAGGACTAAACACCCTTTGGCAAAGAAGTTTAAAGAAAGACATAACTGCTGCTCACAGTTTCATCTACGGATACTATTGGTGCCCATCTCCAATTCCTTTACAAAATACAACAAGTAGATCGAATCAACTGCGAGGAAATGGTCTCAAAATAGAAAAAATCTCAAAATAGAGCGGCCTCTACTTTCTGACATACACTACCGGTTCATCAATCAAAGAGTTTACAATCATTGGAATCATATGGATAGAAACATAGTATTTGAGTATGAAAAAAATAAGTTCAGATCTAAACTTGAGAAATGGTTTGAAAAACAACATTACAGAACTAAACACTCTTGATCCAACAAAAAAATCTGAAAGCTACATAATCGACATCTAAAAAGAATAACTTCATGGTTATTCCAATTTACTCAAGTGGGGGGTTAACACGACCGCGAGTCCTCTTCCCTCCATCACCACAAGTTCCGACACATATGTTCCCAAACTCTCCCTACATCTATTTCGTTTTTTCGGTTTATAAAAACATCTATAAATATTTTTTTCCTATTTCTTTGTGTTTTTAATCATGAACCAACTACCTACTTTATATAGGAAGATTCAAAACGAAGATTTTATCGAGAAAAAAAGTCGGAAAGGGATTCTTCGGAAAGTTCCCTAGCGATATGAAAAAATCGGAAAAGTCGCCGTTTCAATTTTCGCTGGTGTTTTTTTCATACCACCAATTTTTTCCCTCAAACTTTATTTTAACTTATCTACCCAGCGGGGCGGGGCGACAGCTCAAAACAGCGAGGCGCCCGTCAGCAGCACTGAACCAGCTAACTCCGCCTCTGCGGAGACGGTACTTTTTCGATGTTTTATTGCGCGGGACGATTTTTGATATTTTTTTTTCCAAAAGATAGAAAAAGAATTCAAAAAAATGCAGCCATATTTAAGGTTCACCGTCATCTGGAGATAAAAAATATATTGACGCGAAACATATTGTTGCCTTGGGGGTGGAGTTACCTGCTTGACATTCAAAATCTGAAAAGACTATATTTCCCGAATATAGGGATGTGGGGCCGGTCTTTTTCCGTCTTCGAAAAATTCCCTCGAACGTTTTTGCTTTGTTCAAAAACCAGTAAGTGGAGCAACTTGTTTGATTGAACAAGTTCAGACAACTGGAGCATCATGCGACGCCCATGGACGTCATCTACGATTTCTGTGCGACCCTCGCTGATGGCGAATTCATCGAAGATCTTCTGTTGTCAGCTCATTCTCCATCCTTTCGGCACCTTTTTGCATTCTTCTTAGGTTTTCTACAACTAATCTCCAGTCAAACAATTAATCCGAAGGACGAGGCAGACTTAATGTTAAAAGTCACACGGAAGTTCTAGTCGAAGATTGTCTGGTACGACGAGGTCGACTGGTTCATACCTGGGCAAGTTGCAAAGCCTATTTCTACAACACAACTATTCGACTGCGAAATGGTTTGTATAGTCTGTGTACCACGACTTGGAATTTCACCGAACGACATTTCGCTGTGCCGCTGCGAGCCTTTGCGAACCTTGGTCGCGCTTTCAAACTTTTTTCTTTTATTAAGGTACTCTACTTTAGTGTGCTCCCACAGCGCTAACAATCAATTGAAAGCGTGACCTAGATTTGAAAGACGCTTCGCGAACACACGCAGCGGAACAGCGGAATGTCGTTTGAAGAAATTTCAAGTCGTGGCACACAGACTGTATCTTAATCTGCTTTTTTTGAAAAAGTTTTTCCAAAGTTTAGAAATTATTAATTTTAGTTTTTTTATTATATAATTATAAACACAGGTAAAACGGAAAAGTTTCTTTGAGGATCCTCAAAGGGTCCTGAGAGGGAGGTAAAAATGTTCCTCTAAAAGCTCCGAAAATGATGTAAAAAAGCTCTTGAGCTCCTTTTTCATAGCCTCAGAGGATCCTTTTTGAGATCCCTCGAATCTTTTTAGTTGCTTTTCAGCATCATTTTTGTTAAAGGATGTGAAAAAGGTGCAAAAAAAGAAAAAAAAAATGACATTAAAAAGATCAGCTGGGGACACTTTCAAGGTTTTTTTTTGAGAAAAGTTTTTGGAGAGCTTTTCAGTTTTGCCCGAGAACAACATTTTAGGCCTGATGAGTTAATGAATCAAAACATATTCTTCACAAAATATCTCAAAAGCTTTTCTTTCACAATGAATTGTTTACCTTTAGAGGAAGATGAAGAGTCTTCTTTGGATCTTCGGGTAATGCAAGTTGACATGCACCAGTCGAGAAAAGGCCTTTGTCTACGAGTTCAAGACGCCAAGTCCGTCTTTTTGCTTCTTTTCTGCAGGCCTGAATCCATTTCCTCATGGCTCACGCGCGCTCAGCAGGTATTCGCATATGCATTATCCGAGAAATTAGGTTTTAAAAATAAAAGCCAACAAAAAAGAACCTTTTATTCTTTCTTTTGAACTTTTGAAAAAAAAGAATTGACTGAAGTATACTTCAAGACATCTAGATCCCAGCAGCTTTATTTCTTTTTTTCATAATATTCAATTTATTTGTGTAGTTTGCTGACTTTGGGTTTTATTTGCTACTTTTTCGCAAGTCTTCATGGCTAAAAAAAAAGTTTCGAACTCGTATGCTTTATATTTCCTTCTATTCATGAATATTTTCGTTTTTGACTTCATATTTGGATTGCGAGTTATTTCCTTTATCCTGAAATCATGTCGTTTTAGAATACATTTTCGCTAAAGCACGCTGTCTCTGTAGTTCTCAAAAACAGTGGGTACAATAGAAAAACATTTTTTTGATTTTGATAAAACTTCACCCACTGTGATAAACTGTCATCAGAAATGCCGACGCAAGTTTTCAGACCGATTCCTACTACCGTAGCTAGGTTACGGTGCGACTTTTCGTATGTAGAAAACTATGCGATCTTTCTCGGCGTATTGTATATCAATCGATAGGGAATGCAATTTTAAGAACTTTTTCAGTACATGCCATTATGGGTTACTGTAGAAATTTTTTGAGTTACGGTAATTTTTGTGTCAGAGAGTTCGGTTTTTCCGTCACTCGGGGTGCTAGGGGAAAGACCAAGGCTGGTAACTTTCCTGAAACATGAAGAAAAGTAAGAATCACTTTAAAGACCTGACTCAAATAGAATGAGTTCAGAAAAAAATGTTGAAATCTGAAAATCACTGTTTTTAGGCCAAAATCGGCTTCAAATTGAATTTTGAGCTAGACGGGTAGGCTCAAAAACAGTTTTTTCTTGATCAAACAGTTCATGCGACATGTAAAAGTGATAAAAGACATTTTGGAGCCCATGCTCAGTAGGACTGAACTCAGGAAAAAACGTTGAAATCTGAGAATCGTTGTTTTTTGGCCAAAATCGGCTTTAAACAGAATTTTATGTTAGAAGGGTAGGCTGAAAGTCGGAGGAAACATTATCATATATGAAGTACAACCCTGCACTATCAAATGAAACAAACTTAAGCACCGGATCTGACGAGAAAAGAGAGATAGAAATCACTAACCGCAGGCGATTTTCCCAGACAGGTTAAAAGTTGAGCCTCTTCGAAGCGTTTTTCCGCAATGACCGGTAGGACAGATCTATTTCAAAGTGGTATCTCTCCGTAGGTGTTGCTGAGAAGAATGTTTCAGGAAAGTTACCAGCCTTGGTCTTTCCCCTAGCACACAGAGCGACGGAAAAACCGAACTCGCTGACACAAAAATTACCGTAACTCAAAAAATTTCTACAGTAACCCATAAGGGTATGTACTGAAAAAGTTCTTAAAATTGCAATCCCTATCGATTGATATACAATACGCCGAGAAAGATCGCATAGTTTTCTACATACGAAAAGTCGCACCGTAACCTAGCTACGGTAGTAGGAATCGGTCTGAAAACTTGCGTCGGCATTTCTGATGACAGTTTATCACAGTGGGTGAAGTTTTATCAAAATCAAAAAATGTTTTTTTTATTGTACCCACTGTTTTTGAAAAGTTTTGAAAATTACAGAGACAGCGTGTTTATCAAAAATTCAGCTTGGTTGGATAAATATTTCGCATGAAAATAGGTAAATACGTTTCATTTGAAGTTAACTTGATACGGATGATGAAAAAAACTAGAGAAACTACTTAAGAAGTGCTATAGCGAACCTAGAGGTAAAACTTGATTATAGTTCGCCACGCGATGGAAAGTACTATGCAGAAGGGGAAATAGGTCAATAAAACAAAAGGAAATCTGATTACTTTATTCCATCAAATGCTCTCCCCCGCCTCATGTATTTGAAAGGTGGAAAACATTAGTTTTCAGGCTCAAAAGTTCGCTTCACTTGATTTGAGCGATGGGCATCTAACGCTGATCCCGGAGAACGTCATCAACGACGGAACTCGGATCGAGGCTCTCAACCTGCGGCGAAACTCTTTGACCACGCGTTCTTTGGGAAAAGTCAATCTTTTCCTCGTTTCATCACTCGCGCATTTTCCAGACGACTCCAATTGGCTTCGTAGACGACCTGTCTCGTCTACAGAACCTGACGGCGTTAGATCTTTCGTTCAACCGGATCGCTGCCTTTCCAAATAATCTTGTATTTTTGCCGAAACTAGTGAAGCTCAACCTCTCTTCTAACTTCATCGCCTCTCTCTCAAAAGATATCCGCAACATGCGGAATCTCAAGTATTTCGACCTCTCCAATAATCTATTGGAGTACGTTCCACCCGAGTTTGAAGCTTGCCGCAGTCTGGTGCACCTCGATCTGTCTTTTAATCGGCTGACAAAGGTTTGTTTCGTTGAAAAAGAGGAAAGATGCATTTTCATCGTTTTTTTTATGAAGCGCTGGGCATCTCACATCGCTCTGCAGATTAATTTTTCTTTGCTCGTTTTTTTCATGATTTCCTCCTACATCAGAGCTCTTATTAGCTTCAAAAAAATTCTATACTGAAAATGATAATTCTTACTCGAAAACGATTTTCCTTCTTGTCACAGTAAACCGGCTATGATCCCACCAGGTGCCCGACTGCTTCGGACGAATGCCGAGCCTAATGAACTGGAATCTGGTGGGCAACTACATTTCTTCAGTCGACGAAGACCAACTCTCCGAAGCAGTGCAAAAGGTTGATCTCTACCCGAAGAATTCATCGATAATGACTTTTCGTTGAGGTTGTTCTGCGGAGGAACGTCTTAGGGAGTACCTTTCGGCTTGCGTGCGACACACTGACCTTCGTTGACATTCGAGACAACCCCATGGTCTCCACTGTTAATCTTACGAGTCTGCATAATCTGCGAGTTTGCTATTCGACAGCTACCGGTCTTCGCATTTCCACATTGCAGGTGCTCCATTGCGAACATTTGCAGCTGACCTGTCTCCAACTGAATGGCCAGAGCCTGACGCACCTCTACGCGGACCATAATCGTAGAGAGCTTCTCGCTGAAGTTTCTACTTCCAGTTTCAGTTCTCGACACGATTGTGGTGATGCCTCTGCCGCAACACGCGACAGTTCTGTCGCTTTCTCACAATGCGTTGCGCTCCTTGCCAGACTGGGTGGCCGATCTGCCGCATCTCACATTTCTCCGAGTGAATAACAATTTTCTGGATCGACTGCCTCAGAGGTCTGTACTACACACAGCAGTTCAGACCTACAGAGACCCGTCCAGTTTGCATTGAGCCGTCTCCGCTAGTCATACTAGACACTTTTCGATCATTTTTTTTTTATTAAAATGAACAAGGCTATTTCCGACAATAATAGATAAGAAATTACAGAAGAAAATTCTTTTTACTTACTAAATACGCATTCCCCAAATTAGGCCATTTTCTAAATCTTGCTATAGTCTGTTCAGATTTTGAATGTCAAGTCGTCGCTCAAGTCACGCCCATAATGGTGCGATAAACCAATCAGAGAGCGAGCCATCCACAGAGTGTTTTTGAATGACGTCATTGAACTTGACATTCAAAATCTGAACAGACTATAGCGTTTGGAAAAACTTAATTGTTAAAAATGAGATTGTATCATTAAATGTTCTACTTGCGTTTTTCTTCAAATCTGTTCATATTTTCGTACAAAAAACTCGTTATTAACGAAGATATCGCCCAAAAACCGCGATTGGTGTATGCACAATTTAAAAATACAGTGTGCCAAACCGGACGGGCTGAACAGATGTGAAAGTTCCTCGCATGCGAGCAACTTTCTAAAAAAAATGGCTGAAATCCTTGATGAAACCTGCACAACTTCCTAGTTCTCGAGGAAATGGTTTAATGCCTGAGAATGGCCTGTGATACCGGGCTTTATTTTTTTTCGTTTCCGTTAATAATAATAAGTTTATTCACTGCATACTGTTAAAAAATAAGAATTAAAATAGTTCAGAATGAGAGAGCAGTCATTTTTTTTCTCGGACAGTTCGAGAATTTTCTGATCCTGAACTGGTTATAGTATTTTGGCCGATTTTCAGTGAATCCTTGTCTGCCAATAAAAATAACCTTTCTTTCCAGAATGCACGTTCTTCAAAATGAATTTTCGAAATAAGTAGTTGGATGGTCAAATGCCTGTCTAATGACTCCCTTTCCGGATCTTACTTTCGTTCGATCTGTAGTCAATCTCAATTTTAGAATCAGTGAAACTGTTTCAGTCTGAACAAGACTGAGAAAGTTTAAAAAAAAAATCTGAAATGAAGGATAACAGAGGCCGCAAGTCTGCATTCTAATAGCGAAAAATGCGGTCGATGTTTTAGGTCTCACGCTTTCGTTTTAGTATTTTTTTTCTTTTTTAATTTTCTGAGTTAGCTCGGTCATGAGAATGTAATAATCCCTCCAAAGCCGGAAGTAGAAATGAGATAAATAATAATCGGGTCTGTCACATTTCAATACATTTCATTGAATTTTTCGAGTTTTCAATCCTTATTGCTGAACTAACTTTTCATGAACCCAATCAATAAGTGTCTCCTTCAGGCTGTTCTGCTCCTTGTCTTTGCGTTGTTTGTTCGCCTTTGACAACCGCATCGAATATCTGCCAGACGAGTTTGGCGAAAACTGCCTCGAGTCACTTATTCTTTACCGCAACCTTCTCAGAAGTCTTCCTGTCGGCTTGTTTCAGAAATGTCGACGGTAAGAGAAACTTTGAAGTCCTCAAAGGATTTCTATTTTCAGACTGCGCCAATTGAATGTCTCTTCGAATATGTTGAAAACGTTGCCGCCACTTGATGCAGAATTAAGCCGCTTGCAGGCAAATTTTCAACTTTTATAAATTTCCCTATAGTCGTTGTTCTCAGATTTTACGCGTTGCTTCAAACAATCTTGACGAGTCGTCCGTCCCGACGATCGTCAACATGAAACAGCTCAAAACACTGGACATCAGCGACAATTCATTCAAGTCTTTCGATGACAGGTGTTTTTCAAGTTCAAAAAATAACGAGGGCATGGTATTATTATTCTTGAGTTTTCATTCTACGGCCAAAATTTAGACAGTTTTTTTCATAGTAACGGGTGAAAAATGAAGTAAAATTAAACGTTTAAAAAAATTAAAAAAACTGAATAGAAAGTTTTTTTATTGAATAAGAGCAGGCTTGTGCGTCAGGCAGTCCGGGCCGACCCATGCGAAGAAGCTTGCGCGGGCTTAGGCCAGGCCAAACTGTGCTTCGAACAAAATTTTTGAATACGATCAAAAAATTTACGTCCTTACTCAAAATATCAGGAAAGTGTTCTACAGGGTCGCGCCTCGAAAATATAGTGCTGAGGATCACGCGACACTGCAAAACATTTGGAACTTCTTTTTGCTGTGGGGTTTTCAGTTAGAGGAGTAAGGAAAGATAGAGAAGACTCACGGGGCCAGCTCAACTCACCAACTGAGGAACCTTCTCCCGCGCGGAGGTGTTTTCGAAGGTTCTCCTTCTGCTAGGCTGGTATACAGTTCTAGCTCATACTTTACACATTTGCCTGAAAAATGAACAGATGAGTAAATTGAACGAAGATGAGTCCACGAATTAGTGGCGGAGTCTTCTTTTTTAAAAGAAAAATGGAATTTGTAGTTCCATATTTAAAAAAAAATTGCAGCGCACTGAGTTCCTTGTCACTCCTGGAAGAAGTTTCGCTGAGTTCCAATAAAATTTCGCGTCTGTCGGTGTCTTTCGGCGTGTTGCCTTCGCTGCAGATCCTGCGTGCACATTCCAACCTCATCGAGGTGCTGCCCGACTTCTCGCGCAGTACCACGCTCCACGTAAGAGCGTCTCGTTTTTTCCGTTGCTACGTTTGTAGACTCTCGACGTTTGTTCCAACTGCATCGCCGCACAGACTCTTCAGTTCGAATCTCCTTCGACGCTGCGAACTTTCGACGTTAGCGGCAACAGCGGCTTCACAGTGCTTTCTGGTGAGGGCATCGAAGATATGACGAAGCAATCTTGGAAACAATTTACGAATTGAAAATCAGGGAAGACAGACCTAAAAGTCACTTCATGGGGCGGTTCAGAGTTTACATATGATTGTCAAAACACTTTGATTTTCTAGATACATATCTGACCTGGAGTTGTTCAGAAATTAAAAGTTTGCAGCAGGGAGAACTCTGCGGGCGAAAAGACGGTTGGAAGTGGTGGACTTGAGCAACCGCGTACACGGCTTCAGCGTCGGGTGTTCCGAGTCGAGTGGAGCCAAGAACAAGTGCGTCCTGGCGACCTCTTCCGCCTTATCGAGGCTTTCCAGACTGTGTGTCCGATGTTTGCGCGTTGGAAACGTTTGGGCGATGGTAGACGGCGGCTGCAATTCGCAACTGCCAAACTCCATTCTACGTTTTCTCAACAACTGCATCAACATTAACGTTAGTCTTTTTGAAGCTCTAACAGTGGAAGAAGAAGATGAACATAATATTCGTTTCACAGGAAGACTTTGATTTGCGACGGATCCTGCTACGCTGCCACTGCGCTCTTGGAGAAGAAGGAGAGCGTTTGGGCGCAAGTATCGTTCATAGTCCCAATCAAATACAGACTGAAATGACTAGGTGTGGTGCTGATGAGAATCGGCGCGAAGAATTTGGAAATCGCGACGAGTGGGACGATTGGCGTAGCCGTAGTCCGCAACAACACTCTACAGCGTGTGTATGTCACTAGTGAAGCCACAGAAGAAGCCGGAGTTGTTCAGGTTCGACGGCCGCTATGAGATCGACGACGAGGAGTACAGTCGCCTACGACAAGCACACGGTTTCGTGGACGACGTTGGTTTCAAACCTATTTTATCATATTTCGAGTAGATCTCAGACACAAGCAACCAGTAGTAGATGGTAAGAGCCTTCAATGGACCCATAAAGAGCAATGAACTATTTAAAAACAAAACATATAGCCAGGCTAATTTAGTGAAAAGTTCGAAATTATCGATAACTGCAAATAGAGGCGTTGCGCAATGAAGTGGTAGACAGTTTACCTCTTAGTGATAACTCAAACTTTCATTCAATAGACGCCAAAATAAATTTTTTTTTAAATTCCTGTAAGACCCTTCTGTGTACGGCTGACATAATTTTGAAAAATAATGTGCGATTTGAAGAAATTCACCTTTTTTTTTGGTAAATAGTTCACCACTTTCTTGCATCCGGCTTTGGCACATTTTTCAAAAAAAAAAAAGTACTTTTAAGATACTCGTGGAGTGAACTTTTCTCCTAACATATTTCAAAACGAAAAAAAAAAAAATTAGGTTTCAGTGAGGTTTTTGATTTGCGATTCAGACGAATTTGATAAATGGCGTGGCGCGTTGCTCGCGGCAAATCGGTCACTACGCGCTGTTCCCTTTGGTGACGCCTTCGCCGTCGACTTTCTCCATCTCGGTCCTCCACTTCTCCAGCGCAACTCATCTGAAATGCATTGGCAGGTAGAGGACGGCTTCCAAGGCGTCGTCGTCGCCAACTCTCCTTTCTGGAAGTCGGTCGGAGGCGAAGACGTCCTCCGTACGTTCAACTCCACTAACAACGCTCTACTCACTGCCAAGAAACTCCAGGTTCCGGACGCCACTTTTTTATCTGAACAAAAATAACTGAAGGATAAACTTCAATCGTTTGACTACGCTGGTAATTCGAATATAATTGTGGCGAAGCTGACGAAACCGCAAATGTCGTTCACGGCGTTGCCTTGTCGGGTGTAGGTTACTCATCATTGTTAACTTCTCTTACCAATATCTTTATTTCATAGTTTCAGAATTACCGAAAAAGACAGTAAAACCTCACGAAGCGCCCTATCTTCAGCGTAAGCCCAAGCTTAACGGCCTAGAAAACTCGATGAAAATTTAGGATGGATGGAAAAATCGAAGATGAGAAGATTGCGACGCCCCCTCCGCTTCCGATAACGTCACCTCCGGAACCAGTGTTCTCGAAACTTGCTCGCGCTCGAGCGAACTTCCATCAAAAGCGCGACATCATCAGCAAATCTCTCAACTTTACGCCACCGAACGCAGCAACTTTTCAAATATAAAAATATTTGATATCTCTCATTTTTCATCATTGTTACCACACACAAAAGGTAAAAAATCTTCATTTTACAGTTTAGTCTTGCGCTCATCAGTTGAATGTCTTTAAAAATTCAAGAATACCATAAAAATTAGATGTCAGAAACTTCTTTCAGAAAAAGTAGGATATGTCAATGATTAAACTAAATCTTAAAAAGAGTAAAAAAAATATTCAATTTTACCTTATCCCGTACTGAAAAATCACTGTTGGGCAAATTCAAAAGCATTCGTTCGAAAATTTCAAAGATGATACCAATATAAAATTGAGAGAAAAAAGAAAAAGAAAACAAGAACTTTGATTGGGTGAATCTTTGAAAAATCGGGGAAAAAACGAAGTAAATTGAGAAATTTGATGTAATAGTTATTATCGAACATTGAAAACGGTGATTACCGTTTCACAACATTTTTGTCGCCGAACGCATTGTCTGACAGTTTTGTCCTCAAATTATCGCGTTTTTTGAGAAGCTCTGCACAAGCTTCTTTGAAGGCCAAGCAGTAGCTCGTGATAGAGTACGGCTTCGATTGCTGCGCCAGGTGCTTCTCAAATATCTGAAAATTTTCCACTTCAAGCAGTTGAACTTTTTGAAAACTCTAATCTACATTTATCAGCTTCACGAATTGAAGCCGTGTTCAAAATAATTTCCGTTAAATGCATATTTATCTCTGTCCCTCTAAATTTAGTTTCTTTTGCACTCTCTGCGAGCTATTTCGAATTTCGCGAGTCACTTTGAACACAAAAAAAATCAGATTTGAGAAGCATCACAAGGGAAAAATAGAGAAGTTACATGAATGGAAAACAGTTCTAGAATTGAAACTCTCTGTTTGTTTCGAATTCATACAAAAGTTCGTGTTTACCTCTAAAAAAGGTGAAAAAAAATAAACGACTAGTTTAATGTCATTTTGAGAAGTTTAACCGCTCCGTACTGCAACGTTTGAAGTTTCAGAACGCAGAACTTTTTTTTGAAAGGAGAAAAAAGCTGGCTGACCGCTTCGAGAGGATTGATCTTCGCACCCTTCTCGAGTGGGAAAGATCTGTCGAACTGGACGCTGGCCGGCTCCGCGGGGTACGCTGCAGGAACGATGAGTCTGAGTGGTTCACAGAGCATCTGAAAAGCTCAAGGTCACGTGGAAAAATTAATACTTCGTCATACATTCTCCGGCTCAATGCACACGATGACGGCGGGACAGGAAGAAGACGTCGGCAAATTGAGTTCGTCAACGCGCCAAGGGCATTTGACAAGTTCCGCACGAGCTTCTGAAGGCATTATCCAAGGGACACGCTTATCGAAAAGGCAATCGATCTGAGAGTTTTGAGTCAACAGTCGGAAAAACGAAGACGAATTACCATGAAACGAGGGTCTTCGCTGGGAGAAATCGTACGAGGAACGCCAAAGTGTCGCTCTCCTGTGAAGAAAGTAGTTGCTACGTAGTAAAAAGCACATAACTTTTGAGCTTTCGATGGTTTAAAAACACGCGACATACAATGTTCACAAAAAGCTACAAGCTTTTTTTGATTTAAAAAAGGAAGAAACGACGAGAAATTGATAAGCGGACCGACAATGGCTTGCAGTAACTAACCAGTGTAGTAATAACCTATTCAAACTTCACTATAATTCTCAACTTTCAAAAATAATAAGCTTTTTAGAGGGATTAAAAAATCACAAAAAATAATATTACGACTTTAGAGATTACTCAATTAATCGCTCTCGTTTTGTGCAAAAAGAAGAAAAAGGAAAACATACTTCTTCGGGCGACTTTCCGCTTGTGGAATTCCTCCTCGGAAGCCTCGTCGCGGACTCTTTTCCTGGTGTCTTCTCTCGTCACCTCCTCTACCGCCACCTTTATCATTTCTCTCACATTTTCTGGTACTCTGAAAAGCTTCTATTGGACTCGAAAAGACGGTATCGCGCCACTTGATCCGCATGTGGCTGATGGATTGCCACGGGTCCAGCCTTGTCGGCACTGCGTCGTTCGTTTCGTCGTCGAAGAGTTTCTCCGGCGAAGAGGGGTTCAGGATCTCTTCGTATTTGTGACTGGGGACAAGCTTTTTCCTCAGCACATCCATCAGAGGATATGTCAAACTTTCCTTTTCCACAAGTTCACGAATTTGTGGTCGCAAACCTTGCAAAAGTTGGTAACGAACTGTCCTGAAAATAAAATAATTGGGAGGCCGTCAGAACTTATCATAGGTGATGCTCAAGTCTCACAAGTACCAAGTGTTCCACATAACTATATATATATATATGTTCACCAGAGTTTTTTTTGATTGATTTTTTTCAGTTTACGGAAGTTTTGGCGAACAGCTGTGAATTTCGAAAATATAATCAATGCTCACATAGAAAATTTGCCAAAAAAAAAAGTATTTTTGGGCGGTTTTTGTCGTTCTCATCTTGCGTTAACTTCAAGATTCTCAACTTTTTTTCAGGATTACACATATTAACGTGGTACAGACCTTTTTTCCTCGAGAACTTCCATGACCCGCTCCAAACCCTTCGGTTTGGGACCGCTGTCGACTGCGCAGCGGTCACTTATTCGGCGAAGTTGGTCCAGATAAAGCGTTTGCAGCTCTTTCAGCTGAAAGCGAGGAAAATGGTTGGCTGGAGGAGAGATGGATACCAAGGCCGTGTACTCGGCGGATCTCTCCTCGGGCTGGTTCGACGCCGGTTGCTGGCTTCCGGGACCACCTGACAGCGCCCCGACGCTGCCTGGGGCTTGAACGGACGCCGGTCCGCCTTCTTCATCAGGAAAGGTTAGGGCTACACTAAACTGCAAACGTACGAGGCGTGGCTGGTTGTAATTGTTGGGCAAGTTGGGGCGAGGAATGCTGTGGCTGTTGATGCATCGTGTGCGGGGATCCAACATTGGTAACCTGAACTTCGAGTTTTTTTCATTTTTATCGAGTATTCGGACCGTATCTCGGAGAAAGTCTTCTTTTGAATTGCATAATAGCCAGAAATCGGAAAAAGTTGAGTATTTAGTTTCCGAAAAATCTTTCATTCGCCTAGGGCGTTTCCCTTTAGCGAAGAGTCTATATCAGAAAAAGGGCAGTTTTCAGAGTCGTTTTTTTTTTTCAATTTCAATTTTAAATAAAAACGTAGACTATGGAAAATAGGATCTTCTTCAAAGTGCCCATGAAATTACTCTGGAAACGTGAGAGCAATTAGAAATTACCTTGGGACTGGCGCCTGGAATTTGATTGGCATTGGGTTGAGGCTGCATCAAGCCGCCGGCCGACGTCATCTGGGGCACGTTCGGAACGCTCATTTGCTGGGCGCCATGCATTCGACTGCAAGGAGAAGAGTGAAAGAAACTCTGAAGGCTAACTTACGAGTTCATGTTGATGACCTGAGGACCCCCAGAATTCATGGGCATCGGTCCACCGGCGTACTGCATCTGGTGCATGCCAGGACGCATCATGCCTGAATTCTTACTCTATTTTTCGGCGTTTCAGCCATTTCAAACCTGTAGGGACCATAATTTGCCCGGGAGGAGCGCCAACATTAGGATGAACCATCCGTTTCTGGAAAACTTCCGTTCATTAAAGAAGACAAAACTGCTGCTCATGATTCCGTCTGTGGATTTTTATTCTTTAGCTATAGTTAATTCCTACGAAGTAATGATTAAAAATGAGTTAGTTAAAAGTATATATATAATAGTTTCAAAGATTTAATAGCGTGTAATCGTTATATATATTTTAATGAAAAAGTTATTGCTTATGTATATTTTCCGGATTAAAGTTTTACCCAAAAAGGAGTTAAAAATTCGATGAGAATTGATTTGGATGAGATTTGAAGAAATGGGGGTGGGAGTTTTGACGTACATCGTTCATGTTGAAGTTCTGGTACATCCTTTTTGCGGTCCGTAGTGCCATCTTTCTGCTGCTGTTGCATCTGCTGCTGTTGAATTTGCTGTTGTTGCTGCTGCTGTTGATGTTGGCGCCAGGCGGCTTCGTTCGGAAACCTTTGCCCACTGGGGGAAAAAAATGAAAAAAATTTTTAAATGATTAAACACGCGCCAGTTCACAAAAATTAGGTAACAGAGGAAAAATTTCAACTAGCGCTGAAATCTCATGAATTATTTTTCACCGGTTATCGTCATGATTGAAAACAAAAAAATAAAATGAAATGAAAACTAGACAGAGTTTTGTATGGTAAACACGGAAAGATACTACAACCCAGTTAAAAGTCACAAGAGTTATAGAATGTTCACTATGAGAAATCAAGTAAATGTGAAAATACTAGATGAAAAATTTAATTTTAATTTGCGTTTGAGAACTTTCTCAAAATTACTAGATGGATCTTGACAGCCTTTTTCGACTAAGTTTTTTTGAGAGGTATTGCTGATTAACACTTGGAGAGTTTTCATCTAGTATTCAGAAAAAAAATTTTGACCAATTTTCAAAAAACTCCGGCCACAAAGTAAAATCACTTTCCTCTTGTGAGCGCCTAGCTAAAAGAGGAAAGAATACTATAACGACAAAAAATTTGAAAACAAAAAAACAAACAAAAACTAACTAAGGTACTTGCTGGCCCGGCTGACTGTACATGGCTGGGTTTTCTGAAAAAAGAAACTTGTATGGAAAGTTTTGGAGGATACTGTACGTTGCATCATTCCGTGGGGCGCGTTCATCATGTTCGAAGTCCCCTGTTGTCCGTACATTTGCATTTGTTGGAGTCTCTGTTGCTGCTGCGCAGGCGTCTACAATGTCACAAATTATATAATCTCATGTGAAGGAAAAATAAAAATCAAGAGGCAAAGGTGAAGACTTTGGATTCTTCCACAATTTTATTCAAATTTTTCTTCCATTTAAAGTTTATAATTCTTGTTTCGATATTTTTTTCTACTTTTATGGCAATAAAAAAATAAATTATATTAAGGATAAAAAAAGTTCTTCTTTTTTTTCTTACGCGAATTTAGGGAGAAAAACTCTCTTCGAATCAATTAAAAAAGTTTTCACCTTTTTTGTAAAAACTTACAAGACCAACAGATGAGTAAAAAGAACGAAAATAGGAAGGTGCTTTAAATTATCTTCAAATTATGAACAAAATGACGTTCTTTCAAACAAACGGGAAAAATATTCCCTCTAAATGCTCACGGTTACTGTGACAAGCTTTAGCCATCGAAATCCAAATTCAACTTTGCGAATCCTCATAGGTATGAGGAAAAGAAATAATACCAGACGCTGTGGCTGTTGCTGAATGTTCATAGCGTTGCCGGGCATGACGAGGCCGCCACCGGGATAGGCCATCATACCTGCCGCGTTGGCTCCGCCCACCGCGCCTGTCGGACCACCTGGAGGTCCGTAGTTCATGGCTCCACCCTAGTCTAGATAAAGTTGAAGGAGAAACAATGAAGATTAGAATAGAAAGTTCTCAACGCGGAGAATCGAACCGCTCAAGTTCAGCCGTCAAACATAAAAAATTTCTTATTTTTATTCAAAATTTTAAAACAAAACAATAAAACAATAACAGAAAACAATAACAACATGAAAAAGATCAACAATGCTAAGAAAGTCTAAAGTTTGAATTTGGCACTGTTACCATCTATTGTGCTCGAAATGACCTTCTTTTTCTTTTTTTTCTCTTTCAGTTCCTGAAAAAAAACCATATTTTGAAATAACCAAGTGAGGGGAAAACCTGCTGCACAGTGCTCTGAAGCTTGGAAAAGAATTGACTAGTTTTGAACTTTTCCTCCTGCTGTCCGATTCCTTTCTCTTTTTTCTTCTTCTTCAGCTTCAACGCCTTCTGCTCGCCAAAAACTTTTTCTTCGCCCATTTTCATCACGAGGGCACTGAAGCTTCATATTTTTTATTTCTTTTTATTTTTGTTTTCTTAGATCCCATCTTCCTTTCCACTGATCACTATTATAACAAAACGAAAAAAATTGAGAACTGTCTACAGTAACTAATTGAAACTTCAGTATGCGACTATAAAGGAAACAGGTGTAAACTCCCGGAAAATTCACTAATTTAGAAACTACTTCTTCACGTTAAATTTTTCTAACCACATTCTTTCTTTAAAAAAAAAACGAGCCGTTGCTTGGTCTTCTTCTTGCGACGAGCCCGCAACTTGTCTGTCTTGGTCCTCTCCTCGTGAGCCTTCACCTCGCCCTTCGCCTTCTTTTTCACTTCCTCAGGTGCCAGCAAATCCGAGTCCGTCGATGCCATTATTCCCACTTCCTCTACACGCAACGACGCCATGTTCGAGACTATCTTCACGTCGTCTACTGCCTTAAAAAAATTTAGTTAGAAGAACACAGATCCCAAAAAATTAATGATAAAAATACCCGTGGATTTACAAAGCAAAAAAAAAACTTCAGAGAAACTATAGCATTCAATAAAAAAAAAAGCAGAGGAAAATTTTATGAAAATCGCAAAAACCTCAAAACACAATTTTTTGTATCTTCCAATATTCTCATCGACACATGAATTAATTTTTAATTCAGGAAACAGTCTTCCCCTTTTCGCTTTTAAACTGAGAATGATATTTCGTCGGTTTGGAACACACATAGAGAAACGGTGACACTGATTAGCAGGGAAAAAGAAAATTTTCCAATTGTTTTTTTTATTATTTGATTGCCAAAATTATCACTGAAGCCTCTTTATTGAGGTAATACCAGATTAAAACTTCGATAAAGGAGGAGAATCGAGTCTCTCCGAGCTAGATGTTCTCTGCAGGCTATATCAAACCTTCCTAAAGTCCTGTTAGAGCTCATTCGCAAAAATTTGTAACTTTTTGAACTTTTTACGTCTGTTTTATTGCCGTTAAATCATAGAAACAAGTGAAAGAACCTAGACACAGGAAATAAAAATATTCAAGTTGTAATGAAAGTGATATACAGCATTTTTTTTATTCGAAATAAATCTAATTTCAAAACTTCATCAGTTATAAAAAATACTGTGGTCAAAAAAGCGTCTCAATGAGAAGTTCGGCATCATATGGATAGTTAGTAGCTGATTGAGAAGAACCCGAATAGAAAAAGCTTTAAAAAAACCTGAGGCGGAGTATATTCGAAGTGGGACAAAGAATCGACGAGGTGGAACAAGGATTTGAGCCTTTTTTCAATTTCTTCGTGTGCTTCGTTCTTCTTCGGCTCAGAGCTTCCGTTCTGAGGAAAAAAAAAGTTTGAAACTTTTTTTCAGAGGCACCTCGACAGCTTTCTGATACTCCTTTTCATAGACTTCAGACAAGCTCTTCTTGGTTCCTTCGGTCTCTTCGAGAGGATCGACGCGGAACGTCGTCGGTTTTTCTTCCTCTTTTCGCACACGGATCACGTCGTCGAAACTCTTGTCCTTTATCCGCTGCTTGATCATTTCTTCGAGCTTTGTAGTGAAGTCCTCAGTGACTTCGGGGGCTGAAAAAGGAAGTTTTTAGTGAGGAAAAAGCGGGGTCCGACCTCTTTTGGCGCCGTGGTCGAACTCGACGTGAGTCTCGAGCAAAGTATTTTCCTCGCGTCCCTCGGCCGTCACTTCCCCGCTAAGTTCCCACTTGCGCGGTTGCAAGTTCTCTTTTTCCAGTGCCTCGATTCTTTCTTGCAGCTGCAAATCAACAATACTCGAAATTAAAACTCGCTGCAACTTCTAAATGCCTCTCCCTTATCAGAAATAGCTCTTCATAAGTTTGTGACAAAAGATCGAAAAAATAAAAGATTAAAATTTGGTAAGCCGTCCAAAGGAAGCAACCTTATCTTGCCGTTGCTCGAACTTGGATTTTTTCTTTTCCTTTTTGTCTCCCAACAGAACAGGAACTTCCTTTTCGTTCTCTTCTTCTGATTCGCCATCTCCTAGAACGTCTTCGGCGAAACGCACCTTCTTCCTGTCAATTTTTCTTTCAACTCATAAAACAAAAATCTTACTTTGAGCCAAGTTGACACTATGAAAAAAAAATAACTCGGAAAGAAACAAACTTTTCGCTCTTTGGAGTCGGATCCGCATGTTTCCTCTTCAGCTTTTTCTTCTCGACCGGAGCCTCTGGAACAGCTTCACGCTTTCCAAAAAAGTCTTCGTATCGATAGTCGGCCGTTCCAGAATGCGAACTCTACCATGAGCAATAAAACGGTAAGTTCTTGATCCGACAACAAACCTCAGATACGAGGACATCGTCTTCGATTTCTTGTCGATCCATCCGATCGAGAAAGTCGTTCATCTCCGCAAGGCTAAAAAACACTGATTTTAGAACAAAGAAAAGACAAAAAACCTGAAGAACTGATCATCGACTACGCTCTTCGGGTAATGTTTCTTGTCCCTTTCCGAGTTGTCTTCACTTTCTTGGCCCTCATTTTGGTCTTCTTCGTCTTCCATCTCTTGCAGCTCTCGTTCCAAGTTGACCAGGTCTTCCGGTCTGCAAATTGATGTAAAGATTTGATGCGATTGAGAATTATGCGCACTTGAGGCTGAAGAGATCTTTGTCTTCCAAGTCATTACTCGGCATTTCACCACTTTCATCAGAGTAATCCGATTGGTGTTCCTCATCTTCCTCCCCTTCTTCATCCAGATAATTTTCTTCATCTTCAGCGTCGTTCTCAAAAGTTTCTGGGCCATTTTCCACTTCAAGGAAAAGGTGCTTGGCAAAAATCTCATCGAGAGCAACCTGAATAAAACTTCGATCAAATAAAAACAGGAGGGTGAATACTTTGTTTCTGCGGCAAAATCCCTTGAGCTGCTTGGCTTTGTGGCTGACGTAAGACCAGACGACTTCTTCATGGTTGGAGATGAACGGCAATGGCAAGTCGTCGGGTTGCGGCGCCACTTTGCACGAAAACTCGAAAACGCTTCTGATGGCCTCGTCGAGTTGCTCGCCGTACTTGCCGTGACTGAAAGCGTAATTTCTGTTACGAGCAGAAGGAAAAAAGGAATAATAACAAGTCCACCTGTTTTATTTGATTCTTTTTATTTGAATCGAAAAGTTGAATAAAGGATATGAAAGTTTACAAACCGAATTCCTGAAGTAGATCAGTTTCGCGAAGTTCTTTTTTCCGCAAAAAAACATAACTTCTTTGCATTTCTTTTTCATGATATATGATGATGATAAAAGAAAAAAAACTTGTTAAAGAAGTCTTTGAAGTCGGGAATCAGTGGAATCGAAACGACGTCCGCAACGCCGTTTTCAATCATTTTGTCATCCAAAAACTGTTCTTTTTCTCGTTGCTCTGCTGAGACTGGATTGGCACTTTTCGATTTCTGAAAAATCTCAAAGATTATATTCAAAGAAAAGTGTAATAAATTTTGGTTTTTAGAAAAGGGTAAAAATTTATGGAATAAACATGGCTTAAAAGAAAAAAGAAGAAGAAGAAGCGAAAAAGTCTAAAAACTAAAAGAAAAATGTTTTTATAGAAAAAGGATGAACACTTATTCGGCTTTCTGTTCCAATTTCTGAACTAAATGCGGGCAGTGAGAAGATAATGCATTAAACCGAGAAAAACAGCGAAGAGGCGAAGCGACGCAGACAGTCAGAGACGGCGAATGCGGGAAATGCAGTCGCCGTCGCGTATAAGTCGCGCCGACAATGCAAACCAAATACTTTGAATATTTTCTTCGCACCTCCCGTCCATTCAAATATTTTTAAGCATCAAAATTAAAAATTATTTCTGAGAAGCAAACATGTATAAAAATTTAGGAAGATAATGAGATGTTCTTTCGAACTTTATGTTGCTAAACTAGAACAATGTAACCTCAGTCACTATGGCTGGAGCCACGAAAGATAAGGATTAAACCCAGATCCTTTTCTTCCGTGTCTCCGTGTCTCCGTGATGACTGGGGATACCGAAGTTTTTTTTGGCCGAAGGATGCCTTAAAATACTTTCATGCGCTGAAAAAACTGTCTTAAGGAACGTGTCCATAGGTATTCGGAATGAATTTCAACTGATAGTCAATCTTTACTGCTCGACAAAAAAATGAACCCGTGATTTGTTATCTTGAATTTTTTCCAAATGAAAAGCTTCTATCTGCTAAAAACTTTTCATTTTTGCACTTTTACCTATATAAATTAATTACAAGGAATCTTAACTTTGTAGGATTTGCATATTCTTTCTGAATATAGTTTGAACAATCAAACGTGTTTTAACCGTGAACCTAAAACGAAACCGATGTTGAAAGTTTATTTTCTACACCCTTAGCTATCGGCTGTTTTTTCAAAAGTTTCTGAATTGAAGAAAAAAAAACTTTTCTGTTTCCTTTCTTCCTGGTTGCCGTCAAATCTCCTTCTGCAGGACCACCGTTCTGAAATTCAAACTCAAAGACAAACAAGATATATTTAATCAAAGTTCCAATGTCGAAACTGTGAAAAAAACATACCGCCTGTGAAAAAGATTGTCTAACACCGTCCTTTTCCCTTTTTCCTGATCCCCTTTTCAGGTTTTGGGAATTAACTCAAGTTTTGATGGACATACTTTGTTTGAAAATAAATTTAACACAGAAAAATCGTTCGTTTCATTTTTGCACTTCTTTGTTTTTTTTTGTGTGGAAGCTCAGTATCTTGAACACCAGTTTCTCCCAGATTAACAGACTAAAACAGATAAAACCCAATTAGATACGTTCCAACGTCAATTCGATGAAATAGGATTTATACCTCTTCGGACTGGAGTCTCCCTTCAAACCGTTCGAAAGTTTCGTCTGTAGATTTTTCATGATTTGGCTGCAAATATAATTTAAAGCTATGAAGTTATGGAAATACTACCTTATTCAAATTTTTTTCCTCAGCTGCGAATTGGACGCTGGCGTCATCATCAACGTTCTATATAGATTGAATTAAAAACCAATAATATTTTATATCCAAAAGTTTCTCCGCTCACATTAGGTAGCTCGGAGATTCCTTGATGGCGTGTTCATCGGAGAAACGAAAAATGCTTAAAAACGAAAAATCGTGTTCATAGGCGCGTCAAAGTTGCTCCAAAACAGTACTAATTTTTGATTTGAAGCAATTTTTTTTTTGCGTTTTGAAGAAATTTTCGTTTTGTCCGATGAACACGTGATAAGCGATTTTGAAAAAAAAAAAAACAAATTTGCGTAACATTCAAAGCATCAACTGAAAATATGAACTGTACGGCCTATCTTTTCTTCGACTCTCTGGTGAAATGTCTGCAACAGTTGGTCCGCTATCCTCAAGAAAAGATGGGATAATGGTTGAAAGAAAGCTCGCAAGTTTCAATTTATGTCTAACTAAGAGCGTCAAGAGCATAGTTTTTTCTATACTCTAGGAAAATCTTATGTTGCAATGGTGCTTTTCCGGGAAAAAAAAGTTTTAGTGATGGAAGTAATCATGAAATTAGAATAATTTTTGAAGAGAACCATAGATTGCTTGAACCCCTCAAAAAAGCATTATGATACTAAAACTCTAATCAAATTTAACAAAAACAGGATTATCTCGAGGCCTACGTTTCTATCACATAAAAAGTAATACCCGTTCAATTCAAACGCAAAATTGGACTAAAATTTATCAAAAATACATTTTGTTCTATCTCTAGGCGCAGATAATCATTTTTTTACCAGGTTTAAATAAGTTCAACGGCTGAGCCTAAAAATATTTTAAAAAAAATCTATTTTGCTGCTGTTCCATCCCCTTCGTTACTCGATTGAAACCGAATGAATTGTATACAAAATAATTTCAAACTATCAACATGATCTCAATTTACGATGAGAACCAATAAAGGTCAGGTCAACACTATACGGAAACACACTGGTGAATCGAGAGGTAGATACAAGTAGGTATTGGGTAGCAACTCCAGTAAATCGGCGTATGGTAATCGGTGGTCATTTGTATGCGACCGGGTACTCTCTCTATGGTACCTGGATAGTACCTGATCGGTATCCGGATACTACCGGGTAGGTACCTGAAATTCGCGATCGCCACTGGCTGGCACATCGGTCGTTTATTTAACACCAGTGTTTTTTACACCTTCCCAAGTCTTCCAGGGTCTTATTGGATAAAGCCGAAACAAAAAATAACGACCCGGGAAGCAATTCCAGACTATCCGGTAAAAATCGCGAATGTCAGGTAGCTACCCGGTAGCTACTTGCACCGACCTCCGACCCAGGTACTATAGAGATAGTACCCGGTTGCATACAAACGACCACCGATTACCATACGCCGATTGACTTTTTTAAAAGTTGCTACCTGGTAGCTATTTGTATAGTCGATGTGCCACAAGTTGAAATTTCACGAAACGACACTCCGCTGTTTCGATTTGTGCGATAGCGCGCTTTTTGCGAATTTGCCAACCTCGGCCACCACGCTAATTTTTTTTTGGTTTTCATTCTAGTTTTGATCGTTTTTTACTTGTTTTTTTTTCCGTTAAAATGTATTATTACCTTTGAGAAGGATTGTATTGTACAAATGTAAACGAAAGAACACAGTAAATTTCATGATCTTTCTCGAAAAAAGCGATAAAAAAAATTTGAAAAACTTCATGTATTCGTCAATCGCTTTAATATTGTTTTTCTCGTTTCTCAAAAAAGTTTTCAAAGGTTTACAAAAAGGATTTGCGGGTGAAATAGGTTTTAAACGCCACAATATTCTACAAAAGTTTCTGTGTTTTTTTAATGTTTTCATGGTTTTTTTTTTCTGTTTGCAGTGGTTAATATATCTTTTTTTCAGAAAGTGAGTGCCTTATAAAATGAACACGTGAATGAGCACAATGAAATAGAGAGATCGGTTTCGGTCAACATAAGGTTAAATCGACTCCTCTGTTTTTGTTCTTTTACTTTTTATTGCCGTTGGACATGATTTTATTGAGGGAATCTCAACGAGATTTCAAAGGTTGGCGAGGAAGAAAGAAGCTTATCCATAGGGATATAAGACGAGGTTAGTTTTTCATATCCCACTGACATCGAAATTGCAGAGTAACGTTTGGTTTTAAAGACGCGATATTTTCAACTTCACAAGTCTTTGTGGCGTTTTGTGGAAAAAATTTTCATCGAGGTTAAATATCATTTAATGTTCTCTTGCTAATGCTTCTTGATAATTTCAACCGACAAGAATACAAGAATTTGCAGAAAATGCTCAATATGAGGAGATTATTGCCTTTTCGAGCTTTGCAATGCAACATAATTTGAAGAAAGCTTTTGGTTCCTTTTTTTTTAAATGGAGCTTCAGATAAGTCGAATTGCTGAACTATGCGTCAGAAATGGGGCGTGAACAGTGGGCACTTGGAACAGTGGAAACGATGTGCTGAACGAAATGTCCAGAAAACTAATGATTTTTCCTTTGAACTTATGTATCTGTTTTTTTTGTACAAAATTCGTCAATGTTGAAACATTCATTGTGTTTTATTTCTGATCGGGATATTTTTTTAAATGATTTGAAAAATTACAAGTGAAAATAGAAGAATGTTGCATGTCAGGGACGTTGAAATCAATATTATAAACGCATTTTTTCGCTTAAAATTCGAAAATTAGTCAACTTTATTTGTTTCTAATGAAACAGTCTATCCACTAGCAATGATAATCATGAGTTTGGCACGAAGAAAACTATTGAAACATAATTAAAACAGTGAAATTTTCAAATGAAAGAAAAAATGAAAAGCGCGACGTAAATTCGCAAAGGCAAGGCGCTTTCACGACCACAAGGCCCCAAGCGGAGTGTTGTTCCATGAAATTTCAAGTCGTGGCACATCGACTATATCGATTTTTCGATTCACCTTTGCAGGAAAAAAGTATACCTTTTTCGTTTCCTCTACGATATCTTCATCTTCTTCTAACAGAAGAACTGGAGGTTCCTTCGAGTCATCCCCCGTTTCCGTTTTTCGAGAATCTTGAAAAACATAAATTCGATTAAGTTCGAGCATTCTTACCTTCTGAACTCTTCGTAGGTTTTGAAGATATCCAGACGACCTCTTCCGGTTTCCCTGCCAAGTCTTCAGAGCTTTCTTCAGCTATTTGAACATGTTCCGAACTCCGATTTTCCTTCTGAACTTAGAAATGTTCAGCGCTCAGAAAAAATAGAATATTAACTACAAGACGGAAAAACACGATATGCTTGAAAGGAAGTTAACAAAATTATTTTGGTGCATGTGACCTTTTCGTCCTCCAAGTCTTTTTCGGACTCTCTGCATTTTTCGGGCAACGAGTCCTTTGGAGCTTCCTAAAAAATCGATTACGAGGTTTGGTCGGAAAACACACCTCCCAATCCATTGACAGAACTGTGTCGTTGCATGGATCTTGTGGAGCGTTCAGCCAATCCGATTCCACAACTTGATGATGCTCCGCCGCTGTAAATATCTTTATAAGAAAAGCAGAAAAATTGTGAAACAAGCTTTTTCGACGTCCTATCAACCTCGAAAGATTTATAACCTATCAATTTCAACGTTCAACCAACCTGGGCCTAACGGACTGTCGAGTGATTCTCTTCTTGATACATTATCTATCTCCTCAATGTCGGACACAACTGAAGAAAGAAACGAAATTGAAGTTTTCGCTAATAAACAAAAACCAAGAGGTTGTTCTCCATCATTCTGTTTTGTAGTGGTGAAATCTGTCGTTTCTCCTTGAAATACTGGCTCAGCAGTTTCCTCTGCGGAATCTTCCGTCAGATCAATAAAAACAACTTCCTCGTAGTTCCGTGGTTTTAAATCTGTGAGAGGTCAAATTTCTTTTAAACTTGAGAAAGATTCTGTTAAAAATGTAAAATAAATTATTCCTCAAATTATATCCCTATCTTATGAAATCCAAATGAAAAAAATATTTTTTTTGCAAGAAATTTTTTCCGGTTTGTTTTTTACAAATGAATATGATTGTCTTCTCTTGTTTGAAAATATTGATGAGAACTTAAGAACGTAAAAACCTCGTGATCTCCTGAAACGTGGTTCCTTCCCACTTATGTCATCAAACACGGGTTCTCGAACTTGAGTCTGTTCCTCAGAAGCTGTCCCGCGGGTAGATCTTCTCTTTTTAGGAGTAGCCGCAGGCTGAATGAATCTCTCATCGACGAACTGTATGTTACGTTCTAACTGTGCGCTGTTTCGAAGATCTTTTCGTAGAACTGATTTTCTCGGGCACGGGAAATTTGGTTGGTGTTTTCGAGCCTTCTTCTTCGATAATCTCCATGACTTGAGTAGGGTTTTTTTCGTCCTTCATCTTAATTCAGCGTTTTTTTTTTCTCAAATAACGGTTTTCTTTTCACTTTCTCCGCACTAGCTGTGCGTTTTCTCCGTGGCGTGATAGGCGTAGAGAGCATCTGAGACGTTCAATTAGCAGTCTTAAAGGAAACTCCAGAAAAAAGTAACAAACTTCTTCAGAGGTTTTTCTGGAAGAAGTTATTCCAGACATCGAACGCGTCACGCGAACATTTTTCATACCTGGTGGAGAAAAAAAAAATCAAGATAAAAGTAATTTTACTCACTTTCTTGTGGTACAACCTCTTCTGATGACGAAGAATCAACAGTTGCCATTTCGCTTCTGAGAAAAATTTCGGAAGTTGAAATAAGAATAAAAACATACTTGTCGCCTTGATTATTTTTCCTGCTTGGTTTTTTAACGCCTGATAATATTGGAATCACCTGAAAGCTTTTCCTTCAGGATCGCATTTTAAAAAAATCGCGCACCTCGAGGTGATCATCTTGAAAGTCCTGTGGAGAAGGTTCCCGAGCTTGAGTTCCACGACGACGTCTAGCGGACATTTTAGCTGAGCTTTAGAAAAAAAAAATGTATATTTACATATTTTTCAAGCTGAACTGCCCAGCCTGGCGCACAAGCCCAGTTAAAAGTGCAATACATTTTGTTATTATATACTATGACATGGGGCGCATGAAGTGCGCCACAACTATTTCTCTGACCTACGCCATTTCTTCGTTTTCTCGTAGCTAGATAACGAAGAAAACTCTGTCTTTGCTTACTGATATATATTGAGCGCATATTTGATTATATTATGCGTCATTCGAATGAATATTCAAGTTTAGATTAGTTTTTCAATTCGACGTAAGCTATGCTGCATGTTTCAAAGCGAGTATAATACTCTCAAACTAGCACGCACATTAAGTAAATAGAATTTGAAGCTCAATACGAAAATGCCAATGAAAAAGAAAATTGGAAAGAAAAAATAGAGTAAAGTTGAATGATTAAAAAGGAGTTTAATACAGCTGCAGCTTCACGGTCGATGCCTGTATACGTATACGTTATGAAACGTACAAGAACTATTTTCTCTCATCGAAATTTCAGCATAATTTTCAGCAAATTCAGTAAAGAAGAACAAAAACGACAAAATTATGAGTTTTTTTTTTGAAAAAAGTCGGAATGAATTCAAAATCTCAAAGTGCGAAATCTACCACGGCCGTAATTCCCAAAAGATTTTTTCAGAAAAAGGCGTCCGTAAATTCGTAATTTCTTTTCGAATTTATTGCCCACGGCGTTCCAAAAGGGAACTCGCAAGCGAGCCGATGAGGCGTGTCATTTTACCGCGCCCTTGCGTTCGTTGGAGCGTACTTGCGCAACAGAACTTTTTTTGAAAAATTCACAGAAAAATGTCAAAAAAACGAAATTTTTAAGAAATTGAGATGTTTCGATTGAATTCAGAGTATTTTTTTGTGATTATCATGATGTCCATGGAAAAAGTGGAAGCTTTCAAAACATAAAGAAGCAATTCGATGAAGTTTCACTGGCAATTATCCGTATAATTGCTTCTCAACCTTTAAATCGGTTTTACGAAAAATTTTCAGCTATAAGCCTATGGTATTCGTTGTTTAAAAAGATGAAAGAATGATAGTAAAACGTAAAAACAAAAAAATTTTGAATGAATGTTGTTGAGAAGTTTTGACGAAAATCGCATAGAATGATAATGGAAAAACGCTCATTTGTTGCGTAGTTCTGCGATCTTCGCAGGTGTTCTCTAAAAAAATTTTTTTCCAATTCTCTAATTAACCATTTTTCTTTCGAATGAACCTGTGTGAACATTTTCAGCTATCAAAATAAAAAGATTGACCGACATACCACAAAGTTTTAATCTTTCGCGCGGAACACCCAAAAATTTGACAAGATTCCATGAAATTCAGTTTAAAAAAATTATTTTTTTGCCGACAAAGATTTTTTTGAACAATTTTTAGATTGTAGAAAAAAACTCATTCTGCACATGAATCAAGCAGAAAGATGTCGAATACATGGCATGTAAATTAAAAAAACTCGCGAATTATCATTTTTTTCGTTTTGCCTCCACTAAAGCGGTAAACGGCCAAGGAGCGACATGACACAACCAACTTATATGAAGTCAGAGCTGACGAACAGTATAAACACAGCAGTAACACTCAGAAACGAAAATGTAACAAGAAATAGGGTTTTGAATTCCCAATACAAAACTAAACCACGCCCAGTTTTCTGCAATTGAGGCGCGGTACTTTCTGCCTCATTTTTCTCTACTGCGAGGTTCCCTTTTGGAACGCCGTGTGCCGTGTTCAAAGTAATTTCCGCGAAATGCAAAATACCCGTTAGAGAAAGGAAAAGATCACTAAATTTTGGAGAGTCAGAGATCATTTTGCATTTTGCGGAAATTACTCTGAACACGGCATATCAAAAAAAAATTTAAAATTTAATTTTTTTCAGTTTATTTTGCTCATCCTTAAGTTTCAAATACTTTGCAATGTTTCAGAAAGCGTTAAATTTTTGATAAATTTTTGAAATGGCTGGGATTATCGCAATTTATATATATGGAAGAGAGGTATAACCATTATGGATTTTTTTTTTCCCTGAAGTTTCTAATTTTTATCAAATTATCAAATTTATAGAACAGTCGCCTCTTTCATGCTGTAAATCCAGAAGAGCTTGGAAATGTTTGTGACATTGAAATGTTCGTTTTTTGCTCGTTGGATATCGTGGACGAGAAAGTGGTGAAATCAAATGAGATGTATCTTGGCCAGCTATTCACCGACCAGCGTTACAAGGTTTATTCATGAATTTTTTCACTTTTTAAGTTTTTTTCAGTCGTTCGGCTTTGTCACCAACACCGGAGTTAAAATTGTGCTGGTCGTTGATTTTCTGAACTCTACTCTTAAAGACCAGGATGTTCGATCTATCTTTAAAAGATTTCATGTCTTTTATTGCAAAACTATTTCGAATCCCTTTTACACAATTGGGTCGCCTCTTCATTCAAGGTTCCGAGATTTGTGATTCAATAGTGACCTAATTTTCCAGGTGGCTCGACGATGGGTGTAAAGAAATTTTTGCCAAATCTGAGTAGCGATTGAATTGTACATATCTCGCGAATAAATATATTATCATTCTGATTTGCGTTTTGGAAGAGTGAGTGCCAGCTCTGAAATATTTATTAACTAGTTCATCAAATTTTCGTGATTACATCTTTACAGGGGACAAAATGGACGGTGTGATTAGGTTAACGAACATTAGCGACTTCATCGCACCTAATCTGGTCAGACTTGAAATATATAATGAATCAGATTTTTTGAAGGACTGCATTATTCCGCTGGAAACGAAGAGCACGGAGTCTCAAGAGACACCCGCGGTCAGAATACATGCCGAAGTCAAGGAGAAATCATCCAATGTTCGTATTTTTCACTGCTGATTGGAATATTTGTTTTTAGGAAAGTTCAATCAAAATCTCTCTCGCTGATTGTTTGGCTTGTAATGGTTGCATAACGAGTGCAGAGACTGTTCTCGTGCAGGAGCAGTCCTTACCAAGGTTTCACTTATAATATTCATGTGTGATAAGAAGGAAGGGCGGCAGAAATTTTTTTGAAAATTTTTCAGTAACTGAAATTGAAAAGTATTTTTTTCATATCAAGTTTCATTTATAAAATTAGGGAAGTATATGTCAATCGATTTAGGCGAAGTCGAAATGTAAATGACACATGATGCCACACGATTTTCGTTTTTTTTTTTTTTGAACTCCATATAAAGAAAAAAGAAAAACCCCCAAAATAAAAAGAGAATATTTTTCATCGAGGACCTATATTTCTTCATCGATGCAAAAATAATTAGCTTCTGTCAAGCGCCTTTTATTCTCTTTTCCAATGTCTTCACTATTATTAGGTTGGCAACTAAGATTCCGATATTTTTGAGGTGTGTTTTTGGTTAGCTCCCACGTTTTACTGGATGGACTTCTTGTTTCGCCACTAGGCATGCTAGCAGGAGGGAAGTCTTCTTTACGTAAACCACTGATAGATTCAGTCTCCCCTTTGTTCCCCTTCGAGGATGCCCCATAGATTCATCCACGACCGAACTCACATTCGACACACATTTCTATTTTTGTTCTTTTCTGGCAGCAATCAACCTGACACCGAACGTCGTATCAAAGACGTATACGAAGAGCATGCGCCCTCTCAAAGCACCATCAGCCTTTGGTTCAACAAGTTTTCGAAAGGGCTTTTTCCATGACTGAAGGTGAGGGGTCGGATCGGCCGTCCGAGTTGGATCTGGACCTGCTGCGCATCCAAATTGAAACCGATCCTTATGTAATCAACTGGGAATTGGGAGCCACACTGGGGGAGCCTTACCACTATCTAAAAAGAAATGGAAAAAAATCGGAAAGGTCCAAAAGATGGGCCGATGGATACCCCATCAATTGACCGACTACGACAGGGATCGCAGAGTCTACATGACTCTTTCTCTTCTCCCTCTCCACGGAAGGCACGGGTGGCTGGACAACCTCATCACTGGAGATGAAAAGTGGGTCCTCCGTGATAATGCTCAGAGCCGTCCTCAGTGAGTAGACAATGATGTAAAGGCAGAAGACGTCGCTAAAGCGGATCTACACGCGAAAAAGGCCATGCTGTTGATCTGGTGGTCGGTTCGAGGCTTAGAGTTGTGGGAACTTTTACCAAAAGGGTCGTACAACAACGCCAACCCCTACACTGACCAGCTGCAAAAACTGAGACTCGGCGTCCAAAACAGACGCGAGAATCAGGCCGTTTTCTACTTCCAACATAACAACGCTCGGCCACACATAGCCCGATCGACGAAGGCTGAGTTGGAGACGTACGGGTGGCATGTTTTACCTCTTCCACCTTACTTTCCTGACCTTGCCCCTTCTGATTATCACCTCTTCTCCCACCTTCAACGAGCCCTCGCGGGGCAGAAATTCGACGACGAGATGCAACTCAGAACCTGGTTGACCAACTGGTTCAAGGCACAGTCCGCCACGTTCTGGAGGCAGGGCATTCTTGCTCTGCCAGAGCAATGGCAACAGAACATAGATATCCATGCAGATTATTTCTATGGTTTGCTCCTTTATTCCCCTGCTAAACATGATGAAGTTTGTTTACACCAAAAATATCGGAAACTTAGTTACCAACCTAATATTTTTAATAAAACTAAATAGATATCCCTGTACGAAGTATATTTCTCAAAAATAAATAGAATATTTATCACTCGTTGAATCATTTTTTTCAGTTTCTTCGAAGGAGTGAGGTGCTTCAAAATGAGTGTAGTATCTGTGAGCCCGCAGGCCGTCTGTTCTATAGCGGCGAAAAAAGAAATATCTGTTCCAGAAGCGGCTAAGTGGATCTCTGCTTACTTCATTTCCTTGGGTATTTTTTTCGATTATAAAAAAATTTTTTTGATTGTGTTTGTAACTGAAATTCATTTTGAATCCTAATTTTATCTGCAAATATGACACAAAAAAATAATTTCCGCGTCTAATCCACTTTGGTATTCTGAAATTTTCCATAAATTTTTTTAGAACCATTGGTTTTTTTAAAAATAAAAAGATAGCAGGCAATGGTAACTGTAAATTTTATTCGATTAAAAAAAGTGCTGCTTCGCTGATTTTTGTCAGTGATGTGGTTGTAAATTTAAAAAAAGGAATATAAATTTGTCAGAATATCCGATTTCAAGCTAAAAAATTTCTTGAAATTCGGTTGATCAGGGTATTGTGAATAAAAAAAGGTTCAGGAGTACGTTACGTCGTTGACTCTTCCTTCGGGAGGCAGTTTTCGCTGTCTCTGCTCCACGAAGAATTGTCGCAAATGCCTCAGTCGAGTCGCCCTGTTATATCCTCTGCGTGTCCTGGTTTCGTATGTTATGCGGAAAAAAACAACGGAGAACTGCTGACAAGACATCTGAGTAAGATTCGGTGTGTGGATTAATTTTTTTTAACGCAGTAAATTCGGATAGAAATATTAGTATAGTACTCTTTTCGAGTCGCCTTCTGCAGAAGTTTAATAAAAATATCTTTGCCTCATTTATTTCATCGTCAAAGGGTTTGAAAATGGATAGTTTATTTTTCTTTTTATGCCAATTTCTAAGAGTTATTCGGAATTTCATCTTGGGACCATCTCATTGGTTTCAGTTCACCTCAAGCTGTACAAGGGGCGCTTGTCAAGGACTATCTAGCTAAAAAGTTTCGCTTGGAGCCTTCGGAGCTGTTCCATGCGAGTGTTATGCCCTGTTTTGACAAAAAACTAGAGGCCACGCGGCAAGATTTCCTCGTCCCGGGGACAAACATACGAGAAACCGACTGCGTTATAAGCTCAGGTGATTTCTCCACATGTTCTCGGCCAAAGCAAGAAATTTGGTTTCAGCCGAACTTTACAATGTTCTTGAGGAGTTTTCGCCGAAGCAAGAGAATGTTGAATTGCCACCCAACGGCTGGCTGGGAAACTTTTCAAGGGGTTTTTTTCGTTTTGATTTCTTATCTTGAATCAGTCTGAAGGTGTTCTGGTGGGGGGAAAAGGAGGAACATCTGGAGGGTACGCAGAAAACGTCGTTCAGCAACATTTGAACAGGCACGGAGGCGATGTCAGCGTCAGAAAAAAGTTATCTTGGCAAAAAGGAAGACATCTTATCTGAGTTCAGCAACCGGAACATGGAAGAAATAACTGTTTCGGACGGCGATGAACTCAAATTGAAAGTTGCACGTGTATATGGTTTCCGAAACATCCAAAACGTGGTGCGAAAATTGAAAGCCTCTAGTTGTGGGTACGATTACATTGAAGTCATGGCTTGTCCTTCAGGTTCTCATTCGCTGTTTTCATTATTAACTTTTTTTATTAGGTTGTGGGAATGGTGGCGGGCAAATACGAGAAATTACTGGAGAAATGCGTGACTCACGGCTGAACAAAGTTGAGGAGTTATACGATTCGATCAATCAAGTTAGTGCAGATAGAATGAGGTAATGCATCCCATCTGTATGTAATCCATTTCAAAGTGCGAATGTTTCAGGGAAGACAGGAGTGATACCGATGAATTTAGGTTGAAAACTACTCAGAGAACTTGGAAAAACTGTTTTTTCAGAGAAGTTAGCGACGAATGGGAAAAACTGAACAACAATTGGCGGGAGTTGTTATACACTGCTTATCGGGCAGTTTCCACGAATGCCTTTCAGAAGTTACAATGGTGATTGAGAATTTTTTTTTTGTTTTCGGAAAGAATAATAACATAAACTTTTATTCTGTCCTTTTCAACAAAAAAAGAAAGAAAAAGCAATAACAGGCAAACAAAGATTAGCAACGTTGTAACAAGCTTGTATAACCAGAAGGCAGTAAAATTCAGATGTTGATAGTTTTGAAGATGTTGAAGCCGTCAACAGAAGTGTTGACCGCAAGACCAGGAAATTGCGGATGCCAGTGAACTTCTTTGACTTCGTGTTGACCAAGGTGCAAAAACATGAGCTGCGGAGGAATTCCTTCGACAGCCGCATCACCATCTGGCTCGGTCGCGATGTCCCATACCGACGTTTGGTCGTCTTCCCCGGAAGCCATGAATGTCGTAGTTTCCTAAGTAAAACGTAATTCAACTTTTTCTGTCTGCCTGAAGTGCATTTTTCTTGTAACACGGCGGACAAATCATCACAAATGAACCAAAAAGTGGATTATTAATCAAAGAACGCTACGAAAGAGTAATGGAAAACCTGTGGATGCCACTCGACAGATGTTATTGGGCCTCTGTGATACTTGAATCGGGCGACTGATTGACCATACTGTAAGTTTTCATCAATCAATTTTCTAAGTGAAACCTACGAGGTAAAAGACGAAACAGTAGGTTTGTAAAAAAAATTTACAGAAATTACCAACAAAAGAGGATACAATTGTAATTATGTAAAGAAAATTTTTTTAGGCAAAGTCGGAAGGACCCTCCGAGGGTCCATAAGGGCTGCTGGAAGGCTCCATAGAAATGTTCCTTTTACGGTGATGAAGGCTCCCGTTTTGCGCCATTTTCTCAGCCTTTTTACACCATTTTTGCTGCCTCTCCCTTTCTCCACCATTTCTCGGGCCTTTAAAATCCCAGAAAAAATGGAAGGCTCGATAAAGGGACTCTCTTTGCTGCCTTTCTGCGACCTTTTTTGAGCCTCTATCTTAAAGCGGCCATTATTCACCATTCCGACTTTGCCCGAGTTATTTAAAACTGAAATGAAATGGTATATTGCGGATCTTTCCCAGGTTCTTTATTTTTGAACAAAAACTTACCAGAAAGACATTTTGACTTTATTTTTGTTTCGTCATTTGCCCCCGAAAGTTTATATAGAAACCTGAATGGTCTTCAAGGACCAAATTTTGAGTTCGGCGTCATCACCTCCGGAAACCAACAAAGAATCATGCTGGTTCCAGGAAAGAACGTTGACATCTGCATCATGCGCCTAAAAACTCTTGCGTCTTTGAAAATTCATAAAGAAATCATATTTAATAAAAAGGAAAAAAAAAATGCAAATATATACTTTTTTCTCACTAATGTGGTTTGTTTTTTTAAAAACAACAGCAGTGATAACAGGAATCGTTTGTTTAAAAAAAAAACATTTTCTACGGTAGCAACGCAAGCTTCGGCGGGCGCTGCTCGTGTATCCCAAAGTTTGATGGTGCCATCAGCAGAGCAGGACGACATCAGATTCACCTCGGTCGGAGACCAACAGAGGTCTTCAACGCTCTCTGGAATACGAACAATTTAATATGAATCTCTCCGTTTCCTACTTTTATGGCCGAGAAGTGGCTTCCCCGCGACAACCCACTGTCCTCCTTCCTGCATTTGCCACATGTAGATGTTCCGGACAATGTCCCCCGAGGCAAGGTCTCCCTGTCAAGGATTGCGATTATCAGCAGAGGCGCGCAAACCTTTTTTGTTGGGGACCACGCCAACGCGAAACCTTCTTTCCTGGAGCCGGCGAAAGTGAACAGCGGCTTTTCCTACAACAAAAACCGATGAAGAGAAGAGTTATAATACAGAATATCTTGGAAAATTTAGCCCCAAGGAGTTAGTCAAAAAAAGTATATATGAAGTAGCTTGAAACCCCGCTAACCTTCCGACTCAGATGATTCTACATTTTTACCCTATTTCTGGTTCCGCGTTCAAAGTAATTTTCGGCAATTTCCAAATTGACGCGTTATTCGTTTAAAATTATTTCGGCGAATAGACAGAACTGGTATTACGGGAGGCGCAGAAAAAATGAGTCTCACAACGATTTATCGTTAGATATAGGCCATTCCGCGCTAGCTTGTCACGTTTTTCTTTCCGCCAAAAGGCCAGGTCAAATTTAACCAACTTTCGCTTCAAGACTTTTGTTTCTTGCCGTTATAAAAGCAGAAATTTGATCTAATTTGGTATACGGTCTTTTTGGCGGGAAGAAAAACGTGACAAGCTGGCGCGGAATAGGCTATATCCATTTTTATGGTGAGTTTTACGCGCGAATTTGAAATTTTCGTAGAATATGTCCAAATTATTGCAAAATTTTGAGTTCGCGTTCGAAATTAAAAGTTCGAAAAGTTCGAAACGCGTTCGAAAAGTTCGAAATTAAAGTAAAAATGCATATCTAGCTCTATGTCGTTGTGGGGTTCATTTGTTCTGCGCCTTCCAAAAATCCATTCTGCTTATCTCCCGAAATCATTTTAAACGAATAACGCGTCAATTTGGAAATCGCCGAAATTACTTTAAACACGCATGGATTTTGGCTTCTAGATTATCCATGAGGCGTACTCCTCTCTTCTAACTTTTTCATACAATATTTTTCCTTCATCTGAAAGCGACTCTTATGCCCAGAAAGTGCTCATCATTCGACTCGAACCTGCTTCAGTTCACTCGTCTGCGACTTTCCTGTCATTTGATTCGCGCTATTCAATGCAGACGTTATGTTCCAGAGTTGCACTCGACCCTGATCGTTCCACACGGCACAAACGGTGCTATCTCCCAGTCTATCTGCCTGGAAAAAAATTCTTTTTTCACTTCACAACAAAAAATAACCTAGAATACTGAGAAACGGTTTGAAACCTCCAATTTTAGAAAATTTCGCAGGAGAAGGGCAAAAAAACTTCAAGGAGCCGTCGATTCTAACTTACCAGGGAATGGTCTCAGCTCACAGTGGGACTTCTGAATGAGACCACTTTTCCTAGATTTAGTTTTTCATGCTGATTCCAAATCCGTTCTCAAAAGCTGCCACCGAGGTCTGTGAAAAATGTTATGGACCCTCAAAAGTCGAAAATTTGATAGTCTCCGATTGAGTTCATTTTTGGAGGGTATGTAGATCTTGTCCCTCTGATCACGAAAAACCATTGAACTCTTCTCAAAAAAATTTCGCAGCCAAGATATGAGCTTTCAAAGCCCCGCCGCACACAAGAGAATGCGCGCGCGGTGTCCTATTGCTATCCGACGGCTGTCGAAGCAACGGCAGCGAGGAGCAGTGGAAAGGCGGCGGACTGGGGAGAACGAGGTCATAGGTTCGGTGCCCACGCTGTGCAAACTTTTTTTGCAGTTTTTTCTTTTTTGGATATTTTCGTGTAAGTGCTCCTTTTTGGAGTTTCGAAGCGTAGAAACATGAAAATACTGCGTTTTGATCCTATTGAAACAGCTGGACTTCTTTTTGTCGCAAATTTTTTTCATCGATTTTTGCGTGATTTTCCATGTGTATGAGCATAGGTTGGAGTGTCAAAATTTTCAGAAAAAATTTTTTAGTTTTTTCTTTCTTGAAAGCTGGCTAGGCTCAAGTTATCATTACTGCGCTGGTAGAAAACGCAGATATATTTCTTCGGACTTTTTCAGGCTTCAATTTTTACTTACCACTCTACGAGAAGAAAAAATCTTTTAATTTTATTTCAGGTTGTGGCTGGAATTACCGAAGAGGTTCCTTTGATTCATAAATAAAACAGTTAGAACAAACTCCCCACAATAATTTTTCGTTCAATGTAATTTCTGAAAGTTCATAGTCAGACGGCAATAGGAGACGGTAATAGGTGAGCCCACTGCAAAGCACGAAGAAGTAATTAAAGTAAAAAAATGTTTTTTTCATTGTTCGATGAGCGTAGCTATGATGACTTGGAGTTAGACAATTTTTGGAAAAAGAAAAGATAAAAAAACCAAAAAAATTTTTCTGAAAATTTCGACACTCCAATCTATGCTCATATACATGGAAAATCACGAAAAATTCCCATGAAAAAAATTTGCGACAAAAAGAAATCCAGCTGTTCGAATAGGTTCAAAACGTAGTATTTTCATGTTTCTACACCTCAACACTCGAAAAAGGAGCACTAACAGGGAAATATCCAAAAAAGAAAAAACTGCAAAAAAAGTTTGCACAGCGTGGGGACCGAACCTATGACCTCGGGCTCCCCAGTCCGCCGTCTTTCCTGCTCCTCGCTGCCGTTGCTTCGACAGCCGTCGGATCGCAATAGGACACCGCGCGCGCATTCTCTTGTGTGCGGCGGCGCTTTGAAAGGTCATATCTTGGCTTCACAATTTTTTCGAGAGAAATTCAATGGTTTTTTGTGACCAGAGGGACAAGACCTACATACCCTCCAAAAATGAGCTCGATCGGAGACTATGATATTTTTGACTTTTGAGGGTCCATAACTTTTTTCACAGACCTCGGTGGCAGCTTTTGAGAACGGATTTGGAATCAGCATGAAGGACTAAATCTAGGAAAAGTGGTCTCATTCAGAAGTCCCACTGTGAGCTGAGACCATTCCCTGGTTAGAGAAGTTTGTTTCCTTCATTTCACATTTTCAAAGTTTTTTTTTTCCAGAGAAGTACGTATTGGTTCGCAACCCCTCCGAACTACAAAAGGGAGTTATTTCGTCAAACAGATTTAGATTAAGTTTTGTGAACAATTTTTAACTCCACTATACCTTGATTCTGTTGATTGCGCCATTAGTTGATATGGAAACGGCATGCATTACAGGCTGCTTCGTTTCGTTCTCTTCCTCTTCTTCATCGCTGCTTTCGTCGCTATCCGAGTCATCATTCTTCTATATTTCGTAGTCAAAAACGTTAGTGAGAAGTGGAGGTACTTGTTTGAAGGAACTCATGTTTTTCAATCCCATCACAATGATCTCATTGTCTTTTGCTCGTTCTGCTTGCGTTCCCGATACGAGATAGCACTCGGCTGGGTAAGAGCTTCGGTTGTCTCCAAGCCCATCTCTCACGATATCAAACGATAAACACGGCCAATCTGTAGAATTTTTTTTCTCGAACAGGTGATATTTTCTGTAAAATTTAACGCCACCTGTGTTAAAAGAATGGAACATAATGTAAGCACTCGGATCAAACTCGAGTTGTTCTCCCTCCTTTAATGCTCGGCTCACTCCAGGAATATACACCTAAACACAAAAATGAGAAATTGCGAGAAAATATACCTTCTTCTCAGAATCAAGAACTTCCACTTCATCTTCATCGTCCTCATCTTCGCTCTCAACATCTTCAACATGTTCCCCTTCCATCTCCACGTCATCATTTAAAGGAGACATTTCTGAAAGATCATTTTCGTGAATTAGAACATGCGTTCGAACTTTTTTGATCCGACGCACGCATTTTAAGGAAATTGCTACGGCGCCCAGTCAATATTGTGCAGTCAGTTTTGTAGCCATGAAATTCTTTGTCACTTTTGCAACTAGTTAATGACCTAATTCTCGAGGTCACGAAATAATTTACGTCACAATAAATACGTAAATAAGTTTTCATTTTACTACCGAAAAAACTTATCTAAACTACCTTAATACGGCCGGCCGCCCCAAACAAGCGTGAATATTAGTGATATTAGTCCTGAAAACCCGTTAAAAAAAGCGAAGTTCTGAGTGATTTAACGCATAACGATTCATGAACGAATATAAGAAGAAGAAACGTTTTTAACTATTCATGCAAATTGAAGCCGAAAGCAAAAAATTTTACGCAGCGTGAACCCGATTTTTTTTTTAGTGCGTTTACCTGGTTTAAACTCATGCAGGTTGCTTAAATTTCATGTACATGGCCTTTATTTTTAAAAATTTTAATACAGAAACTCTTATAAAAGTGAAGATCTTAAAACTTCTAAGAGAAATAAATATAAAAAAGAGAAGTGATCGAAAAAAAAAATGTTCTATATGAAGTCCGCTAGAGGGGTTGCTTTGATTTTTTTTTTTCAGTGATCACTTGAGAAGTACGAAAAGTTGCTCAAGTGCCAATTTTTGTTTTTGTTTTTTTTTCTGGCTATTTAAATGGCGTTTTCATCGGACAAAACGAAAATTGCTTCGAAACGCAAAAAAATTGCTCCCAAACAAAAAATTAGTACTGTTTTGGAGCAACTTTGGCGCACCGATGAACACGATTTTTCGTTTCGAAGCATGTTCCGTTTCTCCGATGAACACGCCAAAAACTTCGAACCGTGTTCAAATTAATTTCGCGAAATTCAAAATAGTTGACTTCGCGTTAAATCGCAAACCGCTACTCCCTTACGTCATCCCTATGACATCATCTTCATTTGCAAAATTCGCACACGCAGCCATATCATTTTATTCATTTTTTTACGTTCCAATTTATAAAAATTAGATTCGACGTGAAAACTTTTCCGGTCACATGAAAAACAGAAAGATATCACACTTGAAAATCTCCTTTTGATTGGAAACTTTTTTTATTTTTCTATTTTCTTAATTTTTTTTAGAAACCTTTTAAAGGTTTGGAATAATCCGAGGCGTCAAAGCTCGCGCTTACGCACAGTATGCTCCTTTAATTTTTTTTTTCTTTTTTTTTTGGGAAGAACATTTCACAGATTTTTTCGCTACGCGTATCAAGTTTGCAAAAAGTTTAGAGCTATCTGATAGTGTTATTAGTTTCCAAGTTTTGAAACTAAATGCCTTTTATGTCAAGTATTCATTTATTTGACGAATTTTTCACTGTGGCTCAGTTTTTTCGAAGCGAGCCACAGTCGGCTTCGCGCTATGCGCGCTCCGCCTCCGTGTGAAGCCTTAAAACTAAGCCTATTTTCTTAAGTAATGCATGAACCTGTAAGCGCAGTTTTAATGCAAAGGCGCATTTCAGGCTCTTCTCATTCTTCAATTTTTTTCAATTTCAATTTCAATTCAGTTCAATTTATTCAGTCTTCAGAGTAAAAAAAGAAGAAAAATCTCTGCTGAATCATGGTATAATCGAAGAGTTAGTCGTCGGCGCGGGTGACGGTCCACAATCGTTGTCCAATACGTCCCGGAGTGACAGCTAGCGTTGGGAAATAATGTTGGCCCGTTGGTAGTACTAGCGAATAAACTGCTTCACCATGTTGGAACAGTACGGCGCCCAGCTTGTCCAGGGCTGACGGGCGTCGGAATGTTATCCCATGAGAGAGCGGCAATGAGACCGACCAGTCGACGTGATGAAATGAGATAATAATAATCTGCTGAATCATGTTCACGTGAATAAAATGAATATATAGCCAAATATTTTGATTACGCTTATTTCTTTTGTTACGAATGATGTCATAGGGATGACGTCAGGGAGTAGCGGTTTGCGATTTAACGAAAACTAATAGCTGTCATAGAAAAAAAAAAAAGATAACTTATTTTTGGAGAGACTATCTCGCATTTCGTTGAAATCACTTTGAACACGGCATCGAAAATAATTATAAGTCATTTACACCCTCCATCTTGCATTTTTCGCTTCTTTTTTTCTTCTCACCATGCTTATATTTCATTATCACGGCATGATTTAAGTATCAGAGAAGCGGCTTTATGAACTTTTTGCTTCTATTTCAGTAGGATTCTTCGCTAGTTTATTTGATATCTATCAATTGAAATGTAAAATTTTGATCTCGCGTTTTTTTCAGGTATGTCAAATACCGAGAAAAACCACGAAGAAAAACTAAATTTGATATCTTCGTTCGAATGTTCTCAGAAATTGGTATCAGAAATTGATCGAGGCATCAGCAGTACGATGGAGATTCAGGTGTAAATTTTTCCAGAAAACTTATGTTTTCATGGTTTTAGCCTCGTATACGAACCAGCATTGATGAACTGGAAAAGATAACTTTGACGGTTAATTGTTTAGGTCTCTTCTCATCGAACGAATTAGTGAGTTTTCGGGAATTTTTTTTCGATTCTTACAAAACGCTGTTGAAAAGTTTATACACTGAATACCAGCACTGTAGGTATGGTTTAGCTTATCTTTTTGTAAACAAGTTTTTTTTTCCTTTTCGCAAGCAGTAAAGAGGCTCTACAAGTGTATGTATATCCTAGGATGAAAAAATCGGCAAAACTCTATGCGAGAAATCGTTTACAACAAGTTCGAAGTTGGGTTTCTCGTTTATGGTGTCTTCGGCTCTAGACTTTGTTCATGCGCTCTCAAAAACTCTGGAGAGGAACTTCAAAAATTGATCAAACAAATTTATGATTCTCCACCTAGGTGTAATCTTTTATTGAAGTTTTAGTTTTCAGATAGACGATGTCCCGACGGACTCCCTTTCTTTCCTGTTGTTGCCTTGTTATCTCGGTGTCTTGCACCAGAACATCACTACAGAACCTAAAGTTAAGCTGGCGGAGCTCGAAAGGGCGACCATCTACTACCAAAGCTTTCTAGAAAGAGCAAGAAATCTCAAAATAATTGATTACAATTTCCATTGGGATGTTGAGGCTGAGGAGGAGAAATTAGGTAAATTCGAATTTTGGTTCAATAATAACTTTCTTTAGACGGTGAGAGAAGGTCAAAACTCACAGCAGAACAAGCGCGAAGTTTGAAGCTGGCCAGGTTTCGAAAGAAAAAGGAACTGACTGAATTGGAGTCGAGCATCCGACACCAAATTCAAACTTCCGACTCAGAAGATTCCATATTAGTGAGCTCATTCCACACCTCTTTCTTTTTTAATACTGTTTTCAGCGTCACTTATATGTAACCCAACTGAAATATTGGTGTGAGAAGTCTTTGGAAGAACTCCAGTCCATAGAAGGTATCTTTATTGTTTCGATTTTGAATTTTCCTTCCGTCTGGAAAATATACACATAGTTCTCTTCAGAAGAAACGCCTTTGCTGAAGATGATGGCGGAACGTGGATCAACACCTATGGAACCCCGCCCACCACGTAGGAATTTTAAAAGTTCTCGAACGAATGTATATTATCAGAATTAGAAGGTCTTATAACAACAGCAAGGAAAAGTTTTTCAGGGATAGCGTCAAAACCCTTCATAATAACTAGGGACGAACAGCAGAAAAAAGTTTTCGGGATCGGTTATCCGGCTATTCCCACAATGACTGTCGATCAATGGTACGAGAAACGGTTTGGACATGGTCAGCAGGCTTCTGCTCCAAGTTCTTCCGCTCCCAGGTTTTTCTATTTTATGTCTTGAGCTTTTTAAATTCAAGTTATACATGTTAAAATACTTTGTTCATTCAGAAAGGACGATTCAGAAGAAGATGAAAACGACGATGAATCAAGGCAGCGGAAGATCAGGATGGACGAGTACAAGGATACTCACCGCCGAGGCTGGGGCAACACTCACAACAAAGGATGATTTTCTTGCCTCCCCCGTTTTCTTGTTGGCTTCTTTCTCCACCCTTCGACGACGTTTCACGGCTCTGTTGCCGATTGTAAATTGTTTTTTTTTCCATTTTGAATAAATTTTACAAGAATAGACTTTCTGGCTAACCTTACCTTCTTCAGTAAATTGCTTTTTATATCTGTTTCACATATGAAAAAAAAATCCAATTTGAAAATGTTTTCAGTTACTATTGAAGTAACAGGAAGAAATGTCGTATCGTCGTGCAGGTTCAACTATTAGGTTGTCGAAAATAATTGAAATTTTCCAGCCCCCGAGAACGATTCCGATGAAGAAAGGCCTGAACAAGCTCAAGACGACGAGGTTCCCTTATATTCTCATTTTTCGGGTGGTTCCAAACGAAAGAAACAAAAAAAAACTTGTTTCAAAATTATTATCTTTTCGAAGTGATCTTTACTACTATATTTACCCAATTAAAGTCATTAAAAAAATCACCATTTTTTTGTATTTTTCTTGAACATCGTCCACTTCAAAAATTCTGAGAACAATATCAAAGAACTTTCAAAAAGAGAGAGTCCGAACTTTTTATGATTATATTTTTTTATCTTCTAAGAAGTCGCAGTTTTTGCAGGATTGCGGCCCATCACAGCCTAAAAAGAACCGGAACTTGTGGTCGGACATGTTGTTAGACGAAAAACTCCAAGATGCAAGTGCTCGTGTTCAAATTGCTCAAAAGAACAATTCAACTGTTAGTTTGTATATAGATATTTTTTTCTAAACTTATACATGTTGCGTTTGCAGAAAGTGAGAAGAGGGCCAGAAACCTACGAAATGCCGCCGGAAGTCGCTGCAAAGTTCAACAAAAACAATCAGGGCGAAGCGAAAAAAGAAGAGACTTCAGACAGTGAAGTGCTTGAGCCAAAAGGAAACGTTTCCATATCGAGAGTTTAGAAACCCTTGGTCATGATCACGCCGGCGTGTGATAACCCTTTTGGAGACGTCACTGACGCCGCCCCCCAGGAGAATTTCGGAGTAATAAGTTTTATTTCGGCGAATATCTGGTTAAAGGATGATTTTGTTTTCAAATCTCACTTTTTAGGTGAAGTCTAGCAGTAAAAAGGAAGTGAAAGCAGCAGGTGGGTTTCAATTTCATGAAAAAGTCAGTTTCCGTTTTTCAGATGGTTGGTGGTGCAAAAGAGGTCACGCTCGCAAATACGGCGCTAAACACGAAAGTGCGAATAATCAACGGTTTGGTGGCAAGAGAGATTGGCAAGGAAAGGTTTGAAATCGCTTCTTCTCAACTTTTAAATCTATCTCCCTGATGTTTTTTGACCTTTTCAAATCGGAATCCATGTTCTTCCCATTTTTCGTGGTTAAATTTATTTTATAGTCAATCCATCCCGACTTGAAAGGCGGGGAAGGGGCGGTACGCGTAGTGTGTGCATACGCGGTTCTTGGCCAGAATTCTATCCTAGCGTCATCGACTATTTGGAGAGCTCATTCACCGCTTATTTTGTATATATTTCCCTATTTTAAAATTCCCAAATGAAAGAAAAAATCAAAAATCAACAAATAATTGAGGAATAAATGAAAAGAGCGATGAACGAGCTTTCCAAATAGTCGGTGGCGGTTGAATTGAATTCGTGCCAAAAAAAAAACCCCGAACGCACACGCTACGCGTCCCGTCCCCTTCACCGCCTCCTTCACCTTTTAAGTCGTAAAAAATAGACTATAAAATAAGTTAAAGAAGACTTATAACTGATTAACGACCAGCTTGGGATGCTAAGGGAGCGTGTCCTGTCTGCGCTCTCCACGAGCCAGGCGCTATCTTGTGCATTATCGTGCCAGGACCATTTTTTCGATGGCTCAAGCCAGCCGTGAATCAGCTATACCATCAATTTTATTATTGTTATACTTTAAGCTTTTCTCCCCAACAATTCTTGATACGGAAGTTCTATGGGGCTTCCGCCATACCAAACCTCTGTTAATCAGGTTAACCAGAGGGCTTCTATTAACTAGGGAACATATCTAAGTAGAAGAAAACCTACTTGTTGGAACCATATCAGTCAAGTCTACTAATCTTATTCCTTGGCAATTTCGGTTTTGTTCTTCGTCAAAAAAGACCGTTCTCAGACTAACAACCCGAAGTCGTTACTCACCAACAGCTACAGCTTAGAGGCACTTTTGGCTGTTGATTTCCTGGAAGGAACTCCTCTGGAAGAAGTTTGACTATGAAGCTTTAATTAAAAGGAAGAAATCCTTTCAGTTGGGACAAGAAATGGCCCGTGCATTCGGCGAACGAGACCCTGAAACAGTAACAAAAATTGTAAAAATTATCGGCGAAGAAAAGGTTTTTGAGGGTCTCAAAAAAATATTTATATATATCCTACTTCAGGCGATAGCGCTTTTCAACATGACCAGAGACTGTGAAAAAGCAGGAGGAATGATGGTTTTTTTGGTTTTTTTTTTCTCTCTTTAATTTGTGTTTCAGACGGCAGACAAAAGCCGTCGAAGAACTCCGGGCGGCGTTTTCATCACTCTCTTCAAAACGGATTCTGATGTTTCTCCTCAGACTAAGGCAAGTTGTCAACTTTTCAAAATTCGAGCTGGAGGAAAGCGGCAGGTTTTTTTTTTCCTTTTGTTCGGCTCTCAAAAAGAGGCTCTCAGAAAGTTATGCCGTGTTCAAAGTGAGTCCCGTGAAATTAAAACCATCTCTGACTTTCCAATTCTTATTAACGGTAAGATCTGTTTTCAAAGTTAAAACTCTCTGATGTTTCTTTTGTATTTTGCAAAATTACTTATATTATGGAAAACAGTTTTTTACTTCATGAAAAGTTCGATCATGAAGAGTTCTCACCAAAAATTTCAAGATCTCAAGAGCGGATAGTTTTTTCGGCTTTTAAACAAAAACAAAATATTTTCCCCAATGAAAGTCTGTGGAACGATGTGAAGATTCATATTTCTATAGAATATTACTTCCAAACATTCGATGACCATGGCTTAGATGTCTATGATCGCACGGTGAATGGCTCAAAGGGTGAAGACTGCGCAGAGGTTGCTTTGAGGCGATCCGGACCCCGTTGTCGGCATCAAATTCTTACAGCTGCTAAGTTTAGATCCGTTAGGGAACGAAACTCAGACCGCGTTGAGCCATTTAACATACGACTATGGCATTTCGAAGTCGGACTTGGAAAACAGAAAAGTCAAAAAGTCATTCTGCATTTACAGGATTCTATTTTCGGCGAGTTCAAGAGCAATGAGAAGTGCAAGAAAAGCAACAAACAAAAAAGCGACTTCGACAAACGACTTTCGGATGTCAGTTTTTTTTCTTCTCATCTATGGCGCTTGTGTACTTGGCCGATCGTGGAACGCGCGACGGAAGATTTCTCAGGTTGATGCAAAGGTCACGCCGCAAATCGGCACAGTGCAACAGGCACGAGACAACTTTCGCTTTGAAATCCATGACGCTAGTCTGAATTAACTCATGAGAATCGCACTTTGTGGAAAAATCCTCACATGGAAAATAAGAAGTTCGAGTTGGAATACTTATTGCGAAATCATGCCGCTCCTCTCGCAATGGAGACAAATTTTTGTCTTGCAATTTTAGGCTATAAAAATTTTTTTCAAGTTTCATTTCTAATGATCGCTTTGAAAAGTAGTAGATGTTTTTTTTTCTTTTTCTTCTTTCTTAACAAATGTTTCTTGAAGAGATGGAAAACTTCATAATGACCTTTTGAAAGGTCTTTTCTAGAAAGATATATGGCTTACTACAGAAAACAGATCAAAACATGGTTTAAGAAGGAACAAGAACGGCTGAAAACAGTTCAAGAGACACCTTACCGTCGTGTTAATTTTGGGTTTTTCTAGCTGGTTATGGCGTGGTTTTTTAGCTTGAAGAAACCTATTTTGAGCAACTTGATAGTCTGTCTTAATTCATTGATTTTAGTTTAGAAAACAATTTTAAGTTGGCTCATTTGTTTACGAAGTATGAAAAGGAAATTTTTAAAGATGAAGAAGACTTTGGACAAGGCCAAGGACGCCGAGAAAGAGGAGCCGACAGTGGCCAATGTACTGCTCGGCGACTTAGCCGAAGATTCTTCGAAGGAGGAAATGAATTCGCAAGATGTTCCGATGGAGAATTGAAATTTTTTCCGTCGTTGTTGATCTTTTTCGCAACGGGTCTCTTGTTGTTGCTCCGTGATTATTAGGTTGTTCTAAGAAATTGTTAATTTGCGTTTCATTCGTTCTGTTCCCCTGTGAAATTTCTTCATTGTAATAACTGCTCTTTTTGGAAATGAATCGTTAAACGATTATATTGGGACTGTTGCGTCGTGAACAATATTCTCAAATAACAACCTCTCATTGCAGCCAATTCGTCTATGACCCAGTATAAATACAGAGGCCTCCACTTGATTCCGCTCATTCGTTTTCTTCTCACCGGTTTACGTTTTTGTTTTTCCCGAATAACTGCTTCTTGACCTTATTCTTTTCGTTTTTCGAGCGGCTTGATCACCTGACACTTGTGAAAATCCAGGTTGCGCCATGGATTTCGACAGCAAAAAGAAAGAGGAGGCGCACAAACAACGGATACGGTAGACCAAAAAGGTCAGAAGGGACCAATCAGCAGGTCTTCAGTTGGGAGCAGTGGAAGCGGGAACAGGCTGAGGCTGAACATCGCGGTCTCGAGTTCAAGTCGTACTGGGAGCGGCGCCACGAGGAAGACCGCGAGCTATGGCGACGAAAGGTCATCTTCAGTAATTAACCATTTTTGCGTTTAATGTTGAGTGGTGTTAAGGAGGAACTCTTTTTAAAGTAGAATGAGAACCAAGTTTGTGTTCGTCTGACAGGTGAGAATAAAAGAAAGAGCTCATTTTCTTGGGACAGTCATTCAGAAAACCGCAAACCCGCGTATTCTCTCTGTGATTGAAACTTTTTGGTTTTTTTCTAGTTTTAAATTTTCGTGAAAAATTCTCACAAAAGGAAAAACAGAGATCACGCAAAAAAATTTTTGAACTCTCAGCTCAATTTTTTTGTTTATAAAATGATTTGGTTGGAGTCTCGTCTGAAAGTAACGCAAAAAGCTCAAAAAAACCCGTTTCCAGTTTTTCTTTCTGAATGAGAATTTCGACGACACGACTCTCTCTGTGCAAACTTTCGAGTCAGGAAATAAGTGTGTCTTTTAAAATATGAATATTTCTGCTTGACGGAAGTTAAAACACTTTACAATATTTTCCGGAACACAATATTTCAATCGTCTCCATAGTTCAATTTTTTAGAAACACTCTCAATTTTTGTAGAACGCTCCATTAGATGGAGGCATAAAACTTGGCGATATTTCAAAGGCGGTGTGAACTTTCGGCGCCGCCGTTTGTCCTCGCCGTCTCAGACAGATAACGACCATATGAGTTATGAGATTTCGCGTGTCTAGACGTTTTTATGGATCCTTTTTATTCCTCCGATGGGTGGTCGGCATTTTCTCAACATATTTCAAACCAACTGACGCTATGAACATTTTTTTAAATGTAGTCAGTTGTAGCCGTTTACGCTGAGACGCAAGTTATGTATAGATTTATGAACTCGAGCCAGTAAGGTACTGGATGAAAAATTTGCGTTGAAGGATTTCGCTAATGCTGTCGACAAAGTCAGCCGCGGAGGTTACAAAGGAAAGCATGGAAACTACGATATTCCGGGTAAGTTGAAAAGTTTCATCCCACTTTTCGCAGTATCCAAATAGGGGAACGATTTTCAGAAGGGGCCAGATCGGAACTCTTCGCTCTGTTCATGCAGGTCACAGTCGGCGATTACGGTAACCTAGTTGGGAGACACGACGGCAAAAGATTTCAGACGGGAACGTGTCACTCTCTTGCTGCGAACTTTGGAAGAAGCTGCGTGGAACGCCGAGAAGTGACGCGACGCGGGAATTCGTCAAGCTCACCAACAAGGTGCTCACCAAGTACGGCTGGAACCCGCCGCCAGGCTGGGTTTGAGTCTCAGAAAGTTTGCAGAAGCTGGACAGAAAACCGTGACTGTTTTCCCATTTTATAAAGAATTTAGAACGAATAGAACCATCCATGTTTTTTTTTTCATTGTGTTCCAATAGAAAATATTACTTGTAAAACTATTTACAATTTATTGAAAAAAATTTTATTCGTTCATAGTTTTGGGACAAGCAAGACTGGAGAGAAAGAGAAAAAAAAATAGCTCAAAAAGGGACACGCATGGAAAAAGCAGTGAAGATTGCACGTCGCCACCCTGTATTCGCCGGATAAAAAGTCGAGGCTAAGGAATAAAAAGATAAAGAAAGAGATCGCAGGTGGGTGTAGGACTGAAGACGTCTTCCGAGTCCGATACGCCTCTATCAAGTCTATACCCTAGATCAGTTATTGAAATTTAAATGGTCGGTGTGAGGAAAGACGTTCGTTCATGCACCCAGAAGAATAGAAACAAGTAATTAAGAGGTTGGGGGATTTGGCCATCCCGATTGCAACATTTCTGTGTTTGTGATGTGTTGACTAGGTTTCTGACCAGCAGTACGCCGTCTATAAGAGAAAATAAAAGAAAATGATATGGAGCTTTTCAATTTAGATAGATATGAAAGTATTAAAATAGATTAAGGAGGAATTTTCGTGCCTTTTTGATATGGACAAGTCTGATATGAACTTTGAATGAGGCCGGAATTGTGTACGATAATAAATTAAGAAAGGCGGTTAATAGGAAGAAATTTCTACGAAATGGACTAACGTGAGGACCCAAGCTCATCCAGTATTCGGCAAAATGTACATTTTCGGAGAAGATCTTGAAGGATGAGCTGGATGAGCCGAGGCGTGCACATTTGGTGCGTGACTGTGCAGTCGGTGAGTGCTATGGCAAAACGTGAGTAGCAACGGGGACCCGGTTCTGTTCAATGGCTCATTTTACAGAAAAAGTGGATTGGCATCTTGGAGGAGCGATTCCTCAAAGTTTTCCGTTTCGTCGGTATCAAGATGGCAGGAACGCCGTGAAGAATCCGTCGAAGAACGCCTCGTCAAAATATCTGGCGTCTGCAATTAATTGATTCCAAAATGAGGGAAAGATTTGCAGGGAAAGCGAATATTTCAGATTGTTTGAAAACTGCGTCACTCTTCATTTACTTATTAAAACTCAAGTTCCTTGTAGATGGGCCGTAACCTATTCCAAGAATATTTCATTTCTTTTAAAATTTTTTCTCGAGTAAAACTTGTTTTTATCGGTTTACCCGGTGCCCATCGTTTTTTCTGCTAAAACTGGTTTCATAATTAAAAATCTTTCAATTTTTCTCATCTTCTGAGACGTGTTTCAAGATTCATTAAATGGGCTTACATATAGAAGAGTAAAACAATTACCAAAAACAGAGAGTTGGCCGTCGTGCCGGAGCTGATCGGCGTGGCGCAGCATCCTTCTGACGGCAGTGGCGGCGGAAAAAGAGGAAACCTCGTGGTTGACGCCGGCGAACTCCTTGTCGATCGCCTCATCTGGAGAGTAGTTGGCGCCTGCTCGGTAGACGTGCAGACCCGTCAGGAAGTTACACACGACTTCCGCTGAACTTCTGTTACTGTATCCGACGTTCAATACTCGCTTACTGTATTTCCGGGCCTCGTCGGCGTTGAAGTGCAGGTTTTTCATCAGTTTCTTCTCGGTGACTTTCTGCAGCTCGTTGTTCGACGGCGTGCAACGAGGAATCTTCATGTCTGCAAAGTCGCCAAGTTGAATAGTGCTGAGTTTATCACAAAAGTAGTCTTTTCTCACCACAACAGATTTTTCCCGAATCTGACCACAAAAATAGTTAGAGGCTATTAAGAATTCAAAAACAGTTTGATTTAAAAGTTATCGAGCCTAATCACGTTTCATTTTGGGATCAATGGCTCAAAAGGATAGTTTTTTTTTACTGTGAATGAATCCCAGTATTTCTTTCATATGAACGAAAAAAAAGTGTAAATGAATTGAACTAAAACTTTTTGGCAACGCACTAAAAATTTGGGGAGAAAAAAAAGAAGAAAAAATTTCCTTGTTGAAAAAGTTGAATGAAAAAGGTCAGATCATCATAAATTTATTATGAGGTTGGTTAAATCATTAAATTAAATTACTTACAAGGAAGGTAATTTTACTTTGCGGTTCGAAAATTTTCTGAAAATTGGTCAAAACACTTCTTGATGTACCAGAAGAAGAACCTGAAAGAGTCAACCTGCACAACTTCTTAGTTTTTGAGAAAGGATACCTCAAAGTCAAAGAAAACACTGAAAATACATTAAAATAGGCTAATTTGAGGCTTTGAGCCCTTACTTCTCGAAAACCAGGGAGTTTTTCAGGTGGCGACTTCCAGATACTGGTACATCAAGGAGTGTTCTGGCCGAAGTTCAGGAAATTCACAACCACAAAGTAAGCTTACTAGGGAACTACTCGGACTCGGGTACGGGTTTCAAGTTCAAATTTTAGTGGTTTATAGACCTAAGTGAGAATACTTGAAAACAAGTGAGAATAACTGCTAAACCCAATAAAGAACTGAGAAAAAATTAGTAGAAAATGGGAAAATTAGGCCTGAGAATTTTCAGAATATTGCTTTTTTTTACCTTATTTTATATTTTTATAAAATCGCCTTGGATGATCCGGCTATGATAAACTCTAAAGAACTTTTTTCCAGCAAAAAGAAGGAGGAAAGCGAAAATTTGATAATTTTCAAGCCTAAACCGTTCATTTTCAAAAAGCTTTTTTTCAGAAGCCTATGGGGTTCTGCAGATAATCTCTCTTGTTTCCAAGTACTCTTACCCGGGTCTATAAGCCACAAAAGTTTCAACTTGAAACGCGTACCCGAGTCCGAGTAGTTCCCTAGTTAGTCCAAAAAAAAAATGACAACAGGTTTTTTCTTTCAACATTCTGCCACTGAGCAACAGCCTCAAAGATGTCGAAAATTCAAGGAATCGCGACGCGTGTTTTTTTTTTACAGACCTTCACCTTCACACCCCGTTTTTATCTCGAGAAGGCGTCATTTATGCCAATTCTTGGCCGGTCGCTCGGCGATCTCCACGCGGCCGAACACTATTTCCTGCGACGGCGGCTGTCGGCAAAACGATCAGAAGAGGCCTTCTCTCCTTCTATTGAAGGACACAGACATCAATATTGCAAATTGATTTCTATGGGATTTCGCCTCTTTTTCTGCTTTGCTTCCCGCGTTACGTCACTTTGGTGCGCCTCTTTTCAAATAAACAACGAAAATCTCTCGATTCTTGAGCGGCTGAACCTAGGTCTTCAGTCTGGACGAAACATGTCTACAGTAGCTGGGGCATATTTTTCTCAATAAGCTTTAGGAAATATACTTCTAACCCGACAACTATGAAATAAAAACTTTTTGAAGGTTACTTCTTGGATTTTTTTGTTTTCTTTTCAAACTAGATTGCAGTATCAATTATTGAACTCAAGTAAAGTTATTTTAAGCATTTAAATTATTATTCAATTTCAGGTTGTTTGATGGTAATTTTCTATGAACGGTGAATTTTGACTGCGGCGTTTTTTTTCCATTTAGGGACGGGTCAACGATCGCTATACTTTTTTTCGGGTGCGCCATCTGCAGAATTGGCACGCGCTCCTACTACCGTAGTCTGGTCAGCGAGAAAAGATCTGGGATATGGTATTGCTCACTTTTCAAAAGACGTTTCGCCGGCGATCTGTGATTCGTGTTGCGCATGTGACCTGCAAAAACCTTTTTAATTATACGGATCCCTGAATACAATTCGAAATTTTTTTTTTGATTTTGTCTTTATTAATGACATGATTAAACTGTCTTTTTGGGATTGAATTGAAGCCCGAAAATCGAAAAAAAAAAGTTCACATTGATTTGAAAAACGAAAATATGTGAGAAATTATAGTTTTTTTCTGATGAAACATGACGAAAGAAATGGGGCAGGAAAAAAAACTGACTGTAGTCATCTAGAGCCCGCTGCATAGGCACGATTTCGGACATGAGCCAGACGAAGAGACAGAAATGGGAGGATCCGACGTAGTTCCAATTCATTCCGCACTTGTCGTCGATGTCGAAGACGATCTCGTCGAGCGGAATGCTCTTGTAGTAGGGATACATGAGGGCCTCCTGCTTCCGCGAGTGATGGAGTCCCAGAGCGTGGCCGATCTCGTGGGCCAGCACGTAGGGGAAGAACCGCTTTCCACTGCGAAAATTATTCGTGAACAATCAGACGACTCCACTATTTTTTGTGAAAAGAGGTGAAAAGAATCAAAATAGATATACTGGTCTGGACTGAGAAATTTCGAGCGATAAATTTCATATGGGTCTTCGGAAATTTGAGGCTTTTAAATAATTATTTCAAATTTGAGTTTTTAAATGGTGCAGGTAAGTTCTAACTTCTTTCAAGTATAGACGATTCACGGCTAGCTTGGGACGCAAAAAGGCGTGGCCTGTCTGCACTCTCCACCAACCAGGGCACTGTCTCGTCTCTTTTCGTGGCAGGACCCTTTTCTTGAGGGCTCAAGCCAGCCGTGAATCAGCTATACCTCTCTACGTTTCATTAGAAGTTTGCCATTTAAAAAATTAGAAATGTAAAAGGGTCATACAAATTGTTTTCGTTGAAACTAGGCTTCTGACAACTGATTGCAATTATTTTTCTTTTTGAAAATTTTCCTTTGGATAATTAATTTTGTTTGAGGTTATTCTCTGTTAAGCTGAATTTCCTTTAATACCAATAAATTAACTAATATTCAAAAAAAAAAAACGTGATTCCTGGATGTTCTATGCTGTTTGTCTAGAGGGAGATGTAGTTTTACCTGTCGACGGCGGTTACTTCGACGCCCCATTCTTCGGCGTCGTCGAAGTGGATGTCTCCGTTGAGAGGCGACGCGTAGGAAGGGAAGAACGTGTGTGCAAGAACTATCTCCTTGTCTTCGCTCTTGCCGAACTGAAAGTTCTGGAAATAATATTCGTCGTGCCTCGCGAGTCACCTTGTGTGCGTCGCCGTGCTCGCCTTCGGCCCACAGGATGTTAATGTCGGAGTCGGCCTGCGAAGCTGCTTCTTCGAATCTCAGCGTCACCTTCTTCTGCGTCCGGATGTTACTCTGTGCGCTCCAAAGCTGAAATGCCTTCCTCACTGTCGCCCTGAAAATCTTAATAATGTGAAAAGTACTGAATAGTTCCATGAAATGTTTGCATGAATGGAAATACACTCCCGGATAGTTTCTCCCAGAAAAAAGCACATATTTCATTCTAATTATCTTAATTTTCTTGCTGTTTCGCAAAAATTTTTAGAGCTCTTTTTCAATATTTATGGATTTTATATTCATTTCTTGATTAAAAATGAATAAATTTTGAAAGAGGTTTTGAAAAAGCAATTTCTTTGATGAAGAAAGTAAAATTTGTCAAAAGATTTGATAGTAAAAAAAAAATAGGGTTTGAGATAAACGTCCCATTTTGTAGAGCTCTTTACTGCGTGTCGAACGGTATACTTGAAAACGTACATAAGCTAAAATCTTCAGAGAAAACAAAATTTAAGTTGGACAGGAAAAAGTTTATATCCCGACATAGCACTTCAGACCTAGAGGGACCCGTCCGGTTTGCACTGCGCCGTCTCCGCTGGCCATACTAGACCATTTTTGATCATTTTTTGTATTGAATGCAATTAAGAAGGCAATTTCCGACATTAATAGATAAAAAATTACAGAAAAAAAGACTTTTCACTTACTAAAGACGCATTTCCCAAATTAGGCCATTTTTTTCAAGGCTTGCCAGCGTTCGTAAAAACTTGATTATTAAAACTAAATTTGTATCTTTGAATGTTTTATATGTGTTTTTCTTCAAATTTGTTTATTTTTCGTACAAAAAGCGCGTTAATAACGAAGATATCGCCCAAAAAACCGCCATGGGTGTATGCACAATTTCAACCTACAGTGTACCAAACCACACGGGCTGAACAGATGTGGTGGCAGAACAGTTTTTTTCGTTCAAAAAGCACGAGCCGAATCGCAGGAAAACGCGGCAGGTTTCCGCAGCATGATGAATCGGATGTACTCATTTGAAAAGAAAAAAATTTTTAAGGAAAATATTATTGGACATTTGCCTAAAAGACGAGCAATCCCTCTGTGATAATCCGCTGAAACGCGGATTTCGGCTCGAGCCTTCGAATTGGGAAAACTTTTCCCCGTCAAATGTGCTTTAAACGCGGCAAAAAATTTCAAGTCTAATGACCCTTCCGTAACATCGCATGCACGGCTACTGTAAACAATTGTTCATTGTACACTGTTCGATAAACCGAGTGAATTTCGAAATTCAAAGGCGGGAAATAAAATCGTGGTTCATTTCAAAAGTCATATCTGTGATTTTTGCGTAGACCCTTCTCTACGAAATAAAAAGATGTACAAAAAACTTTTTTTTTAATAAAAAACGCCGTTTTTTACTGCCCATATGTCTTTAAGGGATTTCAAAATCGTTATAGGCCATTCCGCGCCAGCTTCTCACGTTTTTCTTTCCGCCAAAAGGCCAGGTCAAATTTAACCAACTTTCGCTTTAAGACCTTTGTTTTTTGCCGTTATAAAAGCAGAAATTTGATCTAATTTGGTGAACGGTCTTTTTGGCGGAAAGAAAAACGTGACAAGCTGGGGCGGAATAGGCTATATTGCGTCATTTGATTTCACCTTCAAAGCTTTTTGCTATTTGAAGTATGAAAAATTAGATTAAATTTCATATTTTTCAAAAGGGTGTCAAAATTAAAAAAATTTTTCATTATAAAACTCAAATAAACAAGGTTATTTTTTTCATGAAAAAAATTTCTTATAGACGATTCACGGCTAGCTTGGGACGCAAAAAGGCGTGGCCTGTCTGCACTCTCCAACAACCAGGGCACTGCCTCGTCTCTTTTCGTGGCAGGACCCTTTTCTCGAGGGCTCAAGCCAGCCGTTAATCAGCTATATACCAAAATCTCTTCGAGAAGAAAATTCACTCGCAATAGATGAAAGCAAATTCACAAGGTTCCGAAGGTTTTGATGCACATTTCCGCGCCGTTAAGTTCTGTTGTCTATGTGATTTCACACAGGAAAGAAGTTTTTGCGGAAACAAAAAAGGAATTTTTTATGGTGAGAATGAGAGTAAAACCGAAGAAATATAAACGGTGAAGATTACACATGAACACCCCTAAGAAATGAACAAAAAGGTTTCCAAATTTATCAATATTGGTTTATGTTTTTTTGGAATAGAAAAGCCGCCGGAACCAACCTTATAGAGGGTCTATCGATGTCGCTCGTGTAGGTGGATATAAACCATTTGAGGAGCAGCTCGTTCTCTCCAGTGAAGTGCTTTTTGTCCCATTTCGACTGTAGCGCAAGGGCTAAAATGTCCGCCGGTTAAATGAAAAACGGCTGGGTCTTCTATAATGTTGGTGAAACGAAGGAAGTATTGCCTGGGGCATCTCCAAGTAGTTTAGAACCACTGACTGAATCGTTTTTTGCGAGCGGAAGCAGGACGGTGGACGTCCTGTTGCGAGCAGCGGGGTCGTCTTGCCGCCAGCACCGTCGCCTCGTCAATCTCGCCGCTCGGCTCCACGCCCAACACGTCCTGAAACGGCGGCTGCAGGAAGAAAAACGCTGAGACTCACCTGGAATAGTTTCAGAGCCGCGCGGAACTCGTGAAGCGTCGGAGCCGTGTTCCGCAGGTACCCGAACTTTTCCAGTTGACTCTGTAACTGTCTTTTGCAAACGATTACTACTGTATGTGGAAATATAGTCTTTCTTTTTGAGGTTTAAAAAAATTCCACCTCATCAGCAAATGAAGATGCGAATGAACAAAATTTCAAAAAAATCAATATTAAAAGTACATTTTGTGACAATGAAGACGATATTTTGTGAGAATATATAGCCCGTTTCGCGCCAGATTCTCCGATTTTTTTTCCTGCAAATTGATTTTGAATTGGACCATTTGATCAAAATGTTTACTTTCGTCTTTTTTGCAGTTATGTAGAGCAAAAATGCAAAAAAAATTTCTGTCGTACTTTCAAATGTGAACGTCTCGCGCGCAACACACTATATGATACTTCAAAACTATGAAAAATACCAAATCTGTATTTTAATGGAAAAAGACGGAAAAAAACCGGTACCCCCCGCGTGCACGCACCAGCGCCTGACAATGTTAAAGTTAACCGCACCAGGCTTGTGCGTCAGGCAAGGCCAGGCTTCAAAAATATTTTTTTAATTTTATGAAAAATATTTTTTTTTGGATATTCTTGCTCGAGGCCTCCCTAAGACCGAGCCGTGCTCAGAAAATGAAAATAAATCCTCGCACAAGCCTGGACCACACCTAAAAAATAGTCAGTTTTTAAAGTTCATAAAAATTATTTTCCTTATTTACCCCACCGCTCTCATAATATTCCGCGTACAACTTTTTCATTTTCTCCTCTTACTTCAAGACAAATAAGTCGACGTATATTCTCAAAAAAGCGGCATTTTTCCACAGACTTCCGGTCAGAAGATCAAGCAATCGTCGAGAGAGAAACCATGTAAGGAGAAAGCTTCTCGGAGGGATATAAATGACGTAATCGGCAAAGCGAGTTTTTCTGCGCGAATTGGGTCAAAGCCTGGAACCGCCGATTATGTTTCAAACGCGTAACAATAAAATAACTGTCCCAAAAAACACGTGGTGAGTTGTTCTTTTGGGACGACCTATTTAGGCCAACACCTTGAAGCGACAGCGAAAGCGGCTCGAGGTGTCAGGAACGGCCAAAAAACGGCCTTCCACCAAATCTAGGCTAGGAAACAACGATGGGCGTTTGATTAGCCGATACAGTTTCATCCGAGAAGAAGCATATTCGAGAGCCTTTTTTCTTCCCGAAAAGCTGAATATCTAGCCAATTTTTTTGGATGAGTGGAATACCAAACAGAAAATGAAAAACTGTCTCTCTATTTACGATTTAGGTACTGGAACTCCGTTAGACAGACTTCAAAAGGCCAAACCCTTGTCAATCAGACACCTGGCTGTTTTTTTTGCACCACAGCCGTACTAAAAGTCGGTCAATCAGACTACGATACTGATGATTTCACGGAGTTCAGCGATACAAAATTATCTCATCATAAATTTCGATACCTCAAATTGTGCTCAAGTTTAGGGTCTATAGATTCTAAACTTAGACGTCTAACGAATGTTCAAGGAAACATTTCCAACATCAAGAAGAAAGAAAAAACTTTTGTGACCGGCTTCGTGGACTTTTTTTTGAGCTTAAGTTGACATTTTGATATTTAAGTCCATCGAAAAGGGGAATAGGTTTGTTCGAAAAAAGGCCGTTTCGGATCATTTTCCGTGTTTCTCCATTGCAAGCTCTAGGGAAGGACGACAAGGACCCGAAGGAGGCTGACCACCTAACACTATCCGTCGACGTCTCTGCTTATATTTACCTCATTTTTTTTCTAGCCGTTCAAACTGCAAAGACGCAAAAAGCGACGGCAACAGGAAAAAAGTTCTCTTTTGCCACGGTGGCGGCCGGCGGCCCGATCGATTGGCAGTAGACACCAGATGAACGGTGATGACAAGGCCGTAGGATTTCTACGGCAGAGCCCAAGCTCGTCGAAGCCTCTCCATGGCCGAGCAAGCCCACTTCTCGCCCATGCAGCTGCGGCTGTTCCGAAGGGCTTCGAATAGACGTGTTCATTTCGGCAGAATTCCATTTCTTCCAACAACGAATCTCAAACTATATAAGATGGTACATTCGGAAAAAAAACCGTAGACTCTGAATGGAAACTTGAATACAAATTATCGACATATTTGATGAACGATTTTTAAAAAAGGTTAAATGTTCAACACTCCACCATTTAAAAAGATCGTAAAAAAGATGAATTTGGGGTCCATCGACTTACAAGGACGAAATTGGGAAAGAGCTGAGAAAAGGAAGTTGACGAAGACTTCCTTGTTGCTACGAGATCTCAGGCTTTTTCTGACGGTTTCGCCGCGCGTCGGATCGCACTCAGAGCTGTTTGCTCCGTCCGCATCTCTTCGCAAAAACACAACCTTCAGCCAATGAGTAGCCCGTGTCCAAACAGCGGACCAGACCGAGGAAAACACAACTCTCAGAGCCATTCCTTCTTTGGTAGCCTCGTTCACATTGAGGACTGTGTTGTTTACGGATCTCGTCGGAATTTGAACACTCTTGTGTGGTGAGCGATCAGAAGGCACAAAAGGGGCCAACGGACCGTCGCAGAATTGCCGACGTCACGAAAAACAAGTTCAGAGTGCCCTGGCGTCGCCAGAGGATCACGGCTACTGTATCTGTCACCGGAAGCTCGCCGTTTTTCGGGAGAAAAAGGACATGAAGTGTGAGGCGTGGATATACTTGAAAAGGTACTGTAAAGTCACTCAATCTGTGACTTCTCCGTTAGAGATTTTGACTTTGAAAATAATAAGGGAGCAGAGAAGTAGAATTGGGAGAAAATTGTGAAAAATCTTGGAATTGTTCGAGTCATGTTATTCTTTATTTTATCAAAGCATCGTCATCATAAAGGTCAAAGAAAGCGAAAGAAATGTTCTAATATCACTTTTTTCTATCCGTAATCTCAATTATTGTTCTGCTTCGACAATAAAGAATATTATTAAAACTTCAGAAAAAAATAAAAGATTCAAGAAAAAAATTCTTTTTCGAAGAGCCTAATTATATTAAACTCCACATTTCTCAAAAAAACAAATAATATCTAACAATTTAAAAAAACCAGAGGAATGCAGAAAATCAACAAAATGTCACTCGTCACCAAATTGAGAAAAATTTTTTTACAGGCACTCAAAAACGAGCGTAAAAATAAACGGGAAGATGATTAGTTCGAATGTTTCTGGAGTTTCTTTTTTCCAAGCTCGAATGGATTTTTTTTTTGTTGCAAAATCGCGAAATAGGTTTGCAAAAATTTTAGTGGAGGCATTCAAAGGTTGTAAGACAAACGAAAAAGAAGTTCAGACATGAATAAAAGATGAAAATAAAAATGAAAAGATGGAGAAGCTCGAGAAAAGGAAAACAAACCCGAACAAACTCGAAGTTGTGGTGGAGGTGGAAGGCGTCGGCGGTGGGTGCGGCGTCGACGGTGGCGACGAGAAGCACGACGAGAGACATTAGAAGCATTCTCGCACCTCGACAACCACTGTTGGCAGCAGCCACGACGACCCGAGCGGATTGCACGTCCAGTGGACCTCGTTGGCGCCAGTGGGCGGAGCTGGCCGAGGAAACGCACGAGGTGTCGAGGTTGAGGAGAGGCGGCGCTGGCGGCATGGGGACACCGCTCAAGCAGCAGCAAAAGTAGGGATCCTCCGCGAAGGCCTGAAGACGAAAGTAGTCCGAGATCACAACCAATTACAAGGCCGATTCATCAACCGAATTGGATCAGCAAAATGTTCGAAGACGCTGTTTTTGTGGGTGTCGAGAAGAAGAAATATGACCCGCGATAAAGAAGCCAAGCTTGATTGATGCTTTCTTCAGAGTGAAATTACCGTTTGGAGACGGCTTCAGGAGAACGACTTGCGAGACCAGAAAGAAGCCTTAGATGAACGAGAGCCAAAGAGAAGAGCTTTGAGAAGTTTTCGTGTTGTTTGTGGCCGGGTTTAGGTTCAAATGGCAGAATCGAAGACGACCAAGATGCGACGACGGCATTTCCATTTCGTTGATAACAATCGCACCGTTTTTGTGGGAGGACGGTGGCGCAAAAACGGGCATTTTTTTCAGCCACTCTCACCGCGATCGTCTAAACAAGTCGGAATTAGAAAAAAAAAGCATCCGTGCCCTCTGAAAAAATCTGATCATTTTCAACCGTTGGTTCCTTATTTCGGCGATCAAATCTGAACTAGATTCTTCTTAGTTTCTTAGAAGATGGAGAGATGATGAAGAAAACAAATGGATTTATTATGAGCAAACATTCTTGAGTGAAAAACAGACAGGTAGGCAGTGCAAAATGATATTCTCTTTTCGGCTGTGGTCAAGTGTGAACAAAAATTGAAAAAAGAGTAAATGAAAAAATACGCAACTGCATTTTCATCAAATGAAATAGTGAGCACCGATATGATAATTCCTTTGTAAATAGAAAAATTAACATAATGCGAAAAATGGCAATGAACAAATATCTCTAAAAAAAACACGCATGCAGTTATAGAAGAAATAAACAAGATAAAGTCAATCAGAAGCACCGAAGGATGAAATTGGGAGCATTTTTCTGTAATTTGTCTTACAATAAATTTTTTCTCATGAAAACAGATGATGGGGAAGGTCGTTTTCATTAGGAGACGCCATCATGTATTCATCGCCCCGAAGAGTGTTCCTGCATTGATATTGTTACTGTAGCCGACCCAAACCTTTTTGTTGGTTTTTTTTTTCAATTCTCTTTTTCAAAACATTCAAAGATTTTTACGCTCGTTTATAATGAACCGATCTCAGGCCAGAAGCGGAAATAAAAATAGTCATTTCAATGCGCATAAGGTTCAGCTCTTGTCATATATATGTAATGAAAAATTTCCACATTGAAATATTCTCTAAATGTTCGTTTTTGTATTACAAGATTCTTGAACTTAAACATTTTCAAGCGGTTTTAATTTGAAAATCAAAAGAAAATTTTTTTTTCACGCTTGAAAAGTAAGTATTAAACCGGTAACTTAATCGTTTTTTTGCTTTCCAGAAGTAGATAAAGAAAAAAACAAGAGTTCAATAAACGATAATAAAGATCCAAAAAAAGTTTTCATAAGCTTGACCCACGCAGTCTTTATTAGGTCAAATGACGTAGTGGTCATTAGGAGAGAAAACTAGAAATTATGGGTTGTTCAGAAAAAAAAAATCTGCGATCGATTCTTTCAGATGAGAATACGAAAATTTTCTTCCGAATGAAGTTTGAAAATTCACTCAAACAAAGGAAGATTTTAAGATTTGGAAAGGAAACAAACTTCTTTGTAAGAGCGGTGGTACTTCTCCTCGACGAGCTCGTTGGCGCCGCCGGCCGACGTCGATGGTCCTCCTTCTGAAAACTCAAGTTTCCTTCGTCTGACCCACAACCGACGTCTTCCGACCCGCACTACTTCTACTTTCGCCTTGCACTTTGTCACTGCGCGGCGGGTTCTCTCTGGACTGCCAGAGATCCCATCGTCCTTTGCACTATTTCAGAGTACCCACTTGTACGTAATTATTTACTTTTTTCGACTATCGGAATTTCTAAAGGGTTGCAGACCAAGTTAGAAGGAGGTCCGCGTACAAATACACTTACTCAACACCATTCCTCTCACTTTTTTCTACACATATCAGCGCCTACGCTGAAAAAAAAGTAGAAGGAAAAGAGAGAATGACGGTCAAGAAAAACTAGCGACTGATTTACGAGCGAACGGCGATTGGACGGGAGGTCGCGTATGTGTCACCAACAGCTTCTAGAAATATTCAAAAAAAGGGATCCTTGAGAATACTTGCGTTTATAATTTACCCCAATATCGTCAGATCCCGTTTTTCCTTCCAAATTGTATTTTTAGAGACTATAACTTGTATGAATGATATATATTTTGAAGGTTTCGAAACTTTTCGATGAGAATTTCAGAAATTACTGACCGACGTTGGACGTAGACGTGGAGAATTTCTTCATTCGTTCGATGGTCCTGTCGAGTGGCTCCGAGACGATGTCGATCAGTTCGTCGGCCCATTTGCCGGCGTCGGCCGAATCTGAACCCAATAATAAGGGACCGTCGAGAGCTCTCGTGTCTTGTTGTCTCTAGAGTTGGCCGCTATGCCAACCGTCAGATGACAAGGCCGCGATGAGACATACGCATACATCGTCCACACAACAAAACCACTTTAACCGCACACGCGTACACAAAAATGATCGAACACATAAGATAGGAAACTACGAATCTAGCAACAGTCAATCATTTTCACGTCTTCTCAGAAAATTTTCTTTTTTTTCACGATTAATTTTCGTCAGGCAATGTAAGGCTAGAAATTTTGTAATTAAAAAAAAGGTGTCAAAAAGTAAATTTTTTTCTACCAAATGAGTATAATATCCGAAATAAAATTCAATCAAAAAATTTCATTTTCAGCTTATTCATGAATAACAACTTCAAAAAAATAATTACAAACTAAATAAATGTATCAGCTCACTATGAAAATAATTGGCCGTACTGTGCAAACTTATAGTTCCCGAAAGTTGGACTTAAAAAGGATCTCAAAGAGTTCCGCAGTTCTGTTTGAGTTATCTAGCCTTGTAAGTGATCATTCTGAAGAACATGCAATACAAACTCTTGGATGCGTAGGGAACGCGCGCAGGTGCACTCGTGCCGTTGCCGCCTGCGGCTGTCGCCGCCGAGCTCCGAGTTGTCTCGTGTGACTGTCGCGAGGATTGAAACGTGTCTGTCAATTTATTTCGTGCTCATTCAGACATGCTTTCTCAAAACGAGCCTAATTAGATTTTTTAGTAATCGTTTAACGAATTTGATACGTACGTCCTCTCACGAAGATTTATTTTATAATTAAAACTACTTTCATTGGAGATTTGAATAAGAAACACGCGCAAATATGCTTTTTAGCGATATTTTCTGATGTAATGATTGAGTCATAATCGCAAGGCAAGGGATATCAAAAAGCGCAAGATGGCTATTTCATAATCTCAAACAAGTAGTTATTTAAGAAATGAATCGCTATCTCATATATCTGGATGAGAAAATGGAAAACTCATGCAACTTTTGAACTCTGTTAATTGGGATGAAATATTAGAGTTTTGACGTGAATTAAAAAATTTAAGTTGATTTTATTATTTTGAGACATCTTCTGAACATTTTTTGTTTTTTTTTTTGGTTGTTCTAGGAGGAAGAAGCTACCGTAATCATAATTGGAATATCCGCGAGCCCTGGATCGAACACTGTCGTAGGCATTCGTGTCCGACGTGTAGCCGCCGCCGCGAGGTGTTGAACGGTCTGGCGAGCGACTGAGAGTGTCGAGTTCACGCTGCAGCGTGTGCAGGGCGTCGCGTCTGGCATGCGGAGTGGAAGGACCTGGTCGGGAGCCGTCGAGCAGCGTCTGACTCGCGTAGCGTCGTGGACTTCCGACGTCCGACCGCGAACGGTAGTTGTAGCGTTTGGCGTAGGTGTCGGTGCCGAGAGAAGAAGCCGCCGCTCCGGCCGCTCGCGAAATGTACGAGGAGCCGCCGCCAGCGCCAGAAGCGTGACGCGACCGACTCAGAGTCTCGCGATCCACCGTCGTCGAGGTGTCTGCAAAACGGAGCATGCTGGCTAGAAAGGTTCTCACATCGTTATCTCACTCGCAACGCATCCAACTTATAAATAAGAGGTTTGGAAACAGACCTTTGGCCAGAGCCGAAGCCGAGAGCGACCGTCTGTTGCTGCTCAGCGAGTTGTAGCCCTCCTCAGCATCGTACTTCAAATAATCGCCTGGCTGAAAACATAGCTTTGGAAAAATTCTGTTCTTCAAAAAGAAAAATGTTTATTCATAGGAAATTTTATCATTCTCAGCTTTTCCTAATAACTGTTTTCAAAGATCAAGTTGTTATCCCACCTCATTTCGGAATAAATGAATAAATTGAAAGAACTAGGATTACCATTTTTGGATCTGTAAAAGTGTATCCGTCATTTAAATCAAAATACTTCATGTCATTGTATAGTTCAATGACATCTGAAGACTTTTGAGCGGAATAATGAGCAATGAAAATGAATGAAAAATAAAAAAAATGGTTTCGCTTTTTTGGGGCGATAATATATGGTATAGTTGATTCACGGCTGGCTTGAGCCATCGAAAAAAGGGTCTTGACACGATAATGCACGAGACAGTCCCTGGCTCATGGAGAGCGCAGACAGGCCACGCCTTCTTAGCGTTCTAAGCTAGCCGTGAATATATAAATGAACTGGAGCTCACGGACCGTGTAATGACGGCGAAGAGTGCTGCGACGGGAAGTGCTGTTGAGCTCTTCCAGCTCCTGCGCGAGCTGCTGGCCAGTAGAGGTGTATGCGGAGCCCTCTGGATGCTGGTTATCTGCAAAAAGATAGCGATTGTCTGGGAAACGGACATTCTTCGATGTTACTCACAAACGTGGTAGATTTTGGTTGAGTGGATCTCGTCTCCCTTGGTTTTCTCGAGCGAAGTCAGTCTCTCTGTGAGTTCGGTCAATGACTGCTGGAGGCGGCGAGAGTCCTCGAATGTCTGCAAAGCCCTTCGATAATTGGATGATTTTCCATCCTCAATGAACAGAAAGGTGGATGAAAACGCAGAAATTCTGCTCATGCAAAAAAGCGACTTAAAATTGCGACTTGAGGTCTTCTAAGTAAGGAAAAACTTGGATTAACTTCAAACCAAGGCTCATTCTCAATGATTTCAAAATTAATTTTAGAGGTGCTAAATAAGATTTTGCTGATCAATGAAAGGGTGAAATTTCGCAAAGCTATAGCTGTTTAGACAAGCAAATGGCTCGAGAAATGAGACTGACTAAAGCTTTACCATCCAAAAGTATCAAAGCGCCAGAATCAGAAGAATTAAATTTCTGGCCTATCCCAAACGAGTTTTCACGACTTTCCAAGGATAATTTTCTTTTCATAAGACATTTTGGAAAAAGGAAAGAAGGTGAGAAGAAAGAGATCTGACCCTCTTCTCGCCAGTCCGGCTGGCTGCGCCTTCCTTGAAGCCATCGACGTATCCCTGTTTGAAGTCGTCCTGGCCGGGGTACTGCTCGTCCAGACGCGAGATCAACGACGGCGTCACACGATCTCCGAAGATTCCCGCGTTTCCATCCTAAAAAATTGAAATGACTGCGTTTACGGTGTGAATCGAAAAGCTTGCTCTGAAAAGAAAAACGTTCTCATTCCGGAATCTTTGCACAAATCAAAATACTTTCGTGGCATACATTATTTCATGCTAGTCTGTATTCTGTTTGCCATCCAGAAAATATTAAGAAATAAGAAGGCCGCAGAAAAAAACAACAAAAAAAAAATCGAAAAAAATTCTTGCCAATAAGATTCAAAATTATAGACTTTGAGACAATTTTTAACTCAGACAATATAATAACTTTGAGTTCAGTTGCCGGGTCCACACTCAACGAATAAAAAAAAATGGTAGTTAAAGGAAACCTTGTAGCCGTGAACGAATCCAGCCGAGTATCCGCCGCCAGTTCCGCGCTGAGCCAGATTGTGCATCGACGTCGTCATTCCTGTCATTCCAGCGTCCCTGCAACTTGTTCAGATCCAAGACTACCAATCAAGCAAAAAGACTAAATTTTGAAAAAAACGGTAGTTAACAGCAAATTTGAACAAAAAAAAGACTGACTTGAGTCCCTTGGCGTATCCCTCGTGGAAACGGTCGTCTCTGCTTCCGAACTCGTCGTCCATACGACGGCGAGCCGCGTTTGCAGAGCCCAGTTTGTTCGCGTCTTTGTACCCTTTCATGTAGCCGTCTTCAAAAATCTCCACGAGCTGAAAAAAACCTCTATGAAGCGAGAAGAACTGAACATCTTTTTTTTCCTTTACTTTGAAGAATACTTCAAAAAGTTTTTCGGAATTCATTTTTACGAATTTTATTCCATCATTCATAATATAATTCAACGGTTATCAGCTTTATCGCTTTTTCAACTTTTTTTGGTTTTTTCAAAATTATTTTTTTCTGAAGAATTTCGAAGACAATATTAATTATATGCGGATCTCGGAAATTTTAACTTTGGAAATTACTATCTGAAATTTTTCTGAAAAAGGTTTTACCTTCTTTAAAAAGAAATATTGCAACAAAAAAATTAATTTCCTAAAAAAAACATTTTCAGTCATCATTGGTTCAGAAATTATAATTTTTTTCTTCTTGTCTTCTCATTCGACTTACATGGCCTGCTTTTTTTGAAAAAAATTAAAAGATGATTTTTTTAAATAGTTTCGAGAAAAACTCTTCATTTTTCGATGTTAAACAAATCATCGCTCGTAGGCGAGAATTCACAACCGCCGTCTTCAAATTCTAGACAATTGTAAAGATGGCGCAGGGCGTGGCGAAAAAGAGACGAACCAAGTCGATTCGTAAACTGATGAATGAAAAACCACACCCAAAAAGGCGTCAGAAAACGCTGCGATTTGTTATTTCAAACTTCGTAAGGAAAGCCCAAATACTCGTGAAACCGAGGAATTCCATCGACGCCTCAACCGTGAAACTTCTCACCGGCGATTATAATTCGACAATTGATACGACGGCGACAAAGCTTATCCAGGCACGGATTCCGCAGAACCCGTTCCTCTCAACTTTCACATAATCGATAGTTCTACGCAGTCGTAACGGGTTTCACGATTGGAGACCCATAAAGGCATTGTGCAAATAAAGTTGTCAACAAAATTCGGCGGAGAAAAGACCTATGATCCTTCCTCAAGTGAACTTTTGATGAAAAAGTACAATATCTCACATCGCCCGTCGATGGCGCCGCGCATTTTATCCAGTCGAGATTCCAGATTTCGCAGGTTGCTTTCGATTCCCGTCTTTTCCTGTAAAACAGTCAATCTCTGCAGTGCGAAAAAAGAATTTCCTACCTCATCGAGAAGAGGCATGTGCTGTCCATTGGTGACCAGCCGGCGGTGTTCTTTCCTCCCACGGAATCGTCTGGAAACATTCCGAGTGAGAAAATGCAGAGACAGCAATTTGATAAGGAATGGAAAACATGCTGGAAGAAATGAAAACTCGATCGATTTGGTTGCAATTTTCTGAAAAATCGGTTGCAAAATAATTTTCTGTTTGTCGAGAAAAACGGAAAAATGAAATCAATCCTTGTGTTCAAAGGACGCACAAGAACGAACCTCAATACTGAATCCTCGATTTTTGAATTTTTCACTTGAACTCAAGACATGTTCCTTTCTCGCATTGGACACACGTTTTTGTTGTGTATATAGAATAAAAGATAACGTGGGAGATAAAACCACTATATAAAGAGCTGTCGCACAGGCTCTGAACAATCGCCTCACCGCTGCACCGGAGTCGGACGATGACATGCCGGAGCACGACAGTACCCCGCCCTCGGCCGTTGCCTCTACTACTTGACTCTTCATCTTATTTGCTTACCATGGAATAAGCAACGGCCGAGGGCGGGGTACTGTCGTGCTCCGGCATGTCATCGTCCGACTCCGGTGCAGCGGTGAGGCGATTGTTCAGAGCCTGTGCGACAGCTCTTTATATAGTGGTTTTATCTCCCACGTTATCTTTTATTCTATATACACAACACGTTTTAAAAGATTGGAACTGTTAAAGATGTTTGGAAAATTACGAAAACAGATAAAGACATGTTAGCTGTACCGTTGGAGACACCAGAGTAGACAGCAGCAAAGGAGGATGAGAAGGAGCAGGAGAAGAAGGAGCAGCAGCAGCCACCACCACGGCCATCCTGCCGTGATGTACGGCGACGCTACAAAAGTCGATTACTTGGGAGAGGACATGTTAGCTGAATCGGTCAGGCTTTGTTTGGGAGAGGAGATTCTTTGATGGTTGGTCTCATGCACTTTGCAAGGTAACCCACTTTCTCCAAAGGAGACAGAACAACCAGATGCAACAGCCGAGCAGCAGAATGGCGGCTAGGGGCACTAACACCCACATCCACCAAATTCGGCTCCATAACCATCCTCGAGCGTCTGCCAACCACTCATTTTGCGTCTATTTCGTAATTTAACTTACAAGCGTTGTCTTTCGATGTGAATTTTGAAATTATCTGACATCATTTTCTCAAATTTCGCATTGAACATAAAATCAGGCCTGCAGCTCACTTTACAGCTTCGCGAAATATTCAAAAATTTGCGCGATGAGAGTCTTTGAGCTATATGTTTACCTAACTTTGAGAAAAATGTTCAATAAAAAGTTTAAGAATATTCCGAACTTCACCCAAAAAGAAGTTTCTTGATAGTAACCCTCTCACATTATTTTTCAACTGTTAGCAAAAATAAAAACGATTCTAAACTAACCGTCCGCAAAGGCAGCCATGATTGCGTACTCCAATGCGCCATCATTGCCCACCAAAACGCGGCCACACCCCTTTTTCATTTCTTCTCTTTTTTCTCTGCCCACTCTCCATCAAGAATATTCTGGTCGACTCTCTCTTCGCTCACACCTTTACACATTTTCTCCAATTATCAGCAAAAGAACAAATTGAGCGACCCCCTTTTCTCTCCTTCTCAGTTTTAAATGCTCATGCCGACATTTTTCTCAGTATGTATTTTCTAAAAATAACTACCAGTTATCCGTCAATCGAAAAATTTTTTTTAGTTCGTGAAAATAGTTCTTATTTTTATTTCAAAAAAGTTACACCAATTTGATATGCGTAAGGTTGAAAGAAACTGGAGGCAAATTCAGAACTTTCGGAGTATTCTGTTGATTATTCTCTTTGTCTTAATGATTATTTCGTCAGATTTCCAAGCAACTTTGATCTCTTTAGCGTGAAAACGATAAATTAATTTTTTTTTGGTATTGTTTAGCAAATCAATAGATGAACTGGCATCGGCAATTTTTCACTATTGTAATATTTGACAATCAGATGGAAGTTTATCTTCAATTGGTTTGATACATTTTTAACGTAAATTTTCTCAAAAGAAAAGATTTGATCAAGGTTGAAATAAAAAATGACGAAAAATATACCTGAAGTTAAACCGAATGCAGTAAACTTCCGGACTTCCAAATTTTTATCAAGATGAAATTAGCAACGATCCTCAAGCCCCATCACGAACACATGTCCTACCTTTCTTCAGCAATTTTTGCTTAAGAAAAAAATTGATAATAGCGAGACTGACCAGACAGGGAAAGTACCTCGTGAGCATATCAAGTATTTTGAAAAGCTCTGTCAAGAATCTTCCCTTTCGAAATATGAAAGTACTTGGACGCGCAAGATTTTGCTGTCTCAGAAATGAAAATTGCGAATGAACCAACCTCGGAGACGTCCAACCAGAGGCGCGCCAGTCACATTCCAGATGGTGTACACTTCGTAGTTGTACTTCTTCCCCTTTACCAGAGGATAGTTGAGGTATCCGCCGATGACGGTGCCGTCGCCGATTCGCACCTGATCCGTCAGTCTGATCCCAACTTCTTCCCAACAGAACTTACTTTTCTCGGTTCCGGAAGAGTGTCGAGGTTGAAAGACGCAGCTACGTAGTAGGGGATCTTCATCTTGTTGGCAGTGACTTTGTCCGTGAGTTCGGTCCAATTTGTGTCTCCAGGAGGATCTCGCTCGTCAACCACCACGTAGTATCTCCTAGAGTTCATCATGAAAAAATAAAGTTGGATTATTTCGATAAACTCAATTTTTCAAGATCATAGTTTATATTTCCTTCACCGCTGCCTATCTTCCTAAAAAATGAACGAAGACTAACGTGACGTTCTTCTCGGTGGCCGCCGGATTGACGTCAACTTCCCAGAAGGTTCCTGGGGACCCGATGTTCTCGACCATGTAGGGAGGTGGCACGATGCAGCAGCTTCGTCGAATCTGTTTTCCTCATTCTCAAAAGTTGAGAGTTGAGATAACAAACGTTGATTGGCTCGCTGCTGGTCATCTTTCTCGGCGCCGATTTCCAGTGATTCCACTCTCCATCCACTTTAGCACGAACCTTTAAAAAAGTTGTCTTGAGAAATTGCTTCTGGTTGGCACCTGGAAGACGTATTCAGTGGGTGGATGCGGAAGATTGAAGACGAGATAACACAATCGACCACAGCCGTCCTGAATTCAGAAATCAGGATTTGTTCCCTTCTCGGAGGGTGAAACCTTGGGACACAGAAGTTCTTTGGCCGGACGAGCTTCTTCTTCAGTCCAGACAGCGTCGTGTTCTTTCACACGCAAGTATCGGACCTGAATCCATTCCATTCCTTCCAATCAAATGGTTCAAAAAAAGACGGATAACATCTTTAACTTTTTCCAGTATGAGCTGGGTTTTTTTCAAAACAATTTTTCGGAAACGTATAAGGATTGTGGAATCACACAAAACGTTCCAAAAACAAAACCAATCGGTTGAACTCAGAAGTTGCTAAAAAACTTTTTTCTCTAGGGGAGTGTCTGTATTGTATCGCATCATCGCAGATCTGATTCATACTTTTGTGCTGAGCGGTCCTAGATACTTGAAATCAAAAGAAGTCTCACGAAAAAACCTGCTTGTCGAAAATTACTTGAAATTTAAAAAATCCGATGAAAGAGATATATTCTGAACTTTTTCTACATAATTCGAAGTCCTTGCGCGCTCAGCAGAAAAATTTGTCGGTTTCAAGTAATTTGCTTTTGGTAGACTTATCACAAAACTTTGGACGGATCTGCGACGTACACCTCAGATTTTTGAAATATGTCTTGAGAGAACAAGGCATCACCTGGTAGTCACTGGCCATATCGAGTTCCACAGGCTCCCAACTCATAGAAACGGCAAAGTCGGTTTTGTCGCACTGCTTGAGGTTCTTAGCAAGGAACCAGCCAGGTGGCAGAGTTGAATAGGCTCCCCAGGCGACCTGAAAGCAGATTTGTCTTTCGGAGAAAGAGATTTATTGAGTATACTTCGTTATGGTCTTTAGGTGTTAGAGTGACATTGTAGACGGTGCTAGGATGGAGGCCCCGAATGACGAATTCTGTCTCGGAAGCGTCGACGTCGAAGGTCTTGACCTGTTGCAGACGAACGCTGTTGTACACAGAGTACAAGGTACGGGCGGAAAGGACGTAGCCGCTGTGGCTTCGGCCCCAAACCGGCTCCCAAGCCACCGTCAACGTCGTCGGAGTCCTACAATCCTTTTTTTCTCGAAAGCTTCGAACACAACGCAACCTGTTGAGAAGTCGGATGATGTGTCTCTGGCCTGGCGCCAATGTGCTGTAGGTTCCCCAAAGAATCTGTCCGTAGCCAGAGTTGGTTCCAGCTTGTACGGTGATGTTGTAGACGGTCTCGGGGTTGAGTCCTTCAAATTTGATCGAGTTTCCTGGATAAGGAACCGTGTAGTTCTTCGGTGCTCCAGTAACTCCAGTCGTGTGATCGAACGGCGCGATTGTCACTCTTAAGACCGATTTTCTCTAAATTTAGAGTATGCGGTAAGGAAAACCGGTAATGAGTGATGAGTTCGCGTTGCTCTGGGTCAAAGATCTCTGGAGGCACCCAGTCAACGTGAAGCATCGTGTCACTCTTCTCGATGAGGTGCAGGTCCGTCGGCGCCGGCAGCCACGACAGAAGTCCCTCGGCTGAAAGAATAAGTGTTGTCTCTCCAAAACTTGTCGTCAAACCGAAATCGGTCGTGGAGAAGACGGAAGAAATGAACCAAAGACGGTTGCTATCAGAAAGACCTTGTACGGTGACATTGTATTGAGTAACAGAGTCCAATTGTCTGAACCAAATCTGTTAACTCCTTTTAAATTAAAACAAAAAACCTGAAGTGGTATTCGGTTTGAGCTCCCTTCACTTCGAACTTCTTGGGATTCTGATCAAGTTCAGAGGCGACGGAGATAAACAACTGAAGAAAAACATAGAAGGGGATCTTTTTCGAAAATTCAGGAAAAAACAACTTTTTATGATTTCTTTAAGTCTAACTTTGGCTAGCCATGTCAACTCTCGGATACTCGAGTTCTATTAAACTTAAACCACTCTAGATTTTCCAATCGAGGTCGTTTCCGAGCCTATCTTCAATGAGAACTTCTCGGTTTGGGTTGACGGTTCACCTCGTATTTGTCGATCTTCTCTCCGATCACGGCTGGGGGCGTCCATTTGACTTTGAGGTTATCGTGTCCTGCGGAGAGCAGTTTCAGACTTCCTCCGAGCATCTCGTTGTCATCTTTTCGAGTCGTGGAGAAGTAGTCCGAAGACCAATCTCCCCAGTTGCCGGAAGCTGCCTGTCCCTGCAAATACTTTTCGTGTGCGCACTCTAGTTCGAAACTGACTTGGACGGCGAAACGATACGTTGTAGATGGCTGAAGTCCTTTGATGGTGGCGCAGAGGTTGTCCGAAGTGATTATGGGGCTCTTGTAGCCAGAGCAACTGAGTTCGTCGCCAGACAGTTCCACTTCAGTCGGATTGGAGTCGTCCGCTCTGGGACTGTACCGGATACGGTAGGCCGTGACGACAGCCTTTTCTGGGTACGGTGGCAACCAGGTGAGCTGTATCTGCGTGCTCTTGGTCTGCACCGCGGTCAGTTCTCGAGGAGGTCCCAATTCGCTTCCTGTCGTTCGAATTTCTAGAGCATCAGACCATGGGCCGGGGCCTTCAGCCGTGTAAGCTCGCACCTTAAAAAAAGTAAATTTTAAAGCTTAATATCTTAAGAAATATGTAGTTTGAGACTTTTTAGAAACTGTTTGAAGCCCAATGCTCGACTCTTTTTATTTCTTTGCAAAATATTTCCAATTGTTTTTTGAAATCTACGTTTTTTTCAGAATGAGCAGCTTTATCGGCCTCAAACTGTTCTAGTGGAAGGATTAATAATAGGTAGTTTTTTGAAAATGAAGCTCAATCAAATCATTCAAATTGCGAAACGGAGAGACAAAAAGAGCCTTAGAATTTTACTTTAATTTAAAATTCGCTAAAGCTATGCAATTTTATACTATCTATCTCGTCTTCTACTAACTGAAAATAGATTATTCAAACAGTACCTTGATACGGTAAAGACTTCCAGGCTGAAGTTGATCAATGAGCGTGTTGAGTCGTGGCGTGACGCCTTCGCGGGTTCCTTCGTTCCATTCGTCGAGGCCGACGAGTTCGAACTCGTATTGGGTGACGTTGCCGTTCTGATGCAAGCACTCTGGCGCGTCCCACTTGAATCCAAGCTCAGTGTCTTTGCGCGTCGTCGACTGCAGATTCTGCGGGGGACCCGTCGGCACGTCGTTCTGCGTTCGGAACGTTCGGACGGTCTTCGGAGTCGCGATCGAAGAGTGGAGCGAAGGAGGCCGTCGTGGCGTGACGACGACTTCGTAGACGCTGCCTGGCTGGAGGCCTTCCAACGGGATCTGCTTCTCCTGCACGTTCAGCTTCGTGATAGGCTCTTGGTTGCCAGTTTGAGTCTCGCTACATCCGCCGAGCTGCTTCAGTCGATAAGTGATATCGACGCCGTAGTTCCATTTTTGGTCCTGCAAAAAATTATCCTTCAATTAAAAGAGAAAAAGATCTCCATGGCTTAGCAAAGAGACTCAATAAAATGTTGAAGGCGCGAAAACAATAAAGATACGCTCAAGATACTTTTGAGGCAGGTGCTTCATCTCGTAAAACTTGTTACTTCAATATTATATATGTTTACAATGTTAATGGCTCACCTATTCGATCTGAAACTGTTGTCAGAGACCTCGGTCTCCTTATCGATAAAAATTTGTGTTTCAGCCCTCACATTAATCATGTAGTCAACATTGCCACTCTCAAATCTAAACAGCTGCTCAAAGCTTTTGCTCACTTGAACATCCAGCAGTACAATTTACTATTCAACATGTACGCTAGACCCTATCTTGACTATTGCTCTGAAATCTTCTCACCGCCTATAAATTCAGAACTTTCCGTCCTACTGGAAAAACCTTACCGTCATTATACTAGGCAAGTTTTCATGAGACGTAATAAATCCTTTGACACATACTCCCATCGCCTTGATGTACTCGGTTCTACTCATGTTTTCCGTAGGAGAACTTCTATTGCTCTAGTAACGCTTCAAAAAATCGTCCTGGGCATTTACCACTTTCCTAGCGCAGAAAAGTTTTTCAGTAGAAGTCGTTCACCTCGGTATCCTTTTCGTTTGATTCAGACTGGTTCCAGATTTAATAGTTTTTTTAGCACTGTCATTCCTCTTTGGAATAGACTCTGCTCAAGATTCAACCCTAACACGTCTACCACCCGTTTCAGAAAGTTTCTCGACTCGCTAAGCAACGAAGAACTCTTTTCCAACATTCCCTTACGTCTACTGTGATCAAAAATCCTTCTACGTGTTCTATCCCCTATACCGGTAAATTCGCTCGTGAGGGCGTATTAAAACCGGTGCTCATTTCACTCCCATACAATTCTTGCCCAACTTTGCCTCTTTCTTTGTAGCTCATGTTATTTTATGTATTGGAGTGAAATAAATATTCAATATTCAAATATTGCTCGCCATAATGTAAATTCGGAGCTGTCCTTGGCTAAAAATATGATTTGCGTTTACCTTGTCGGGAAGGTCCCAGGTGACGAGAGCTTCGCGTGGTCCTTTCGGTTCAACTGTCACGAAGATTTCCCCGGGCAAGGATTGAGTCGTGATGCTCACCTACACGATATGATTGAGCGAATCAAGAGCAGATTTTCAAACCTTGTCGCTCCAACGACTGGCCTGGGGCTTTCCTTCCGCTTCGACGGTCTGCGTGCGGATCTTGACGTCCCATTTGGTTCCGGGCATTGTCTGAACGATCAACTCGCTCGGCGCATCTGTGGAGACGGTCCAGTTGCCACGAGAAGTCGTGTTGACAAAGTCGAGGAGATACTCGACGTTATCACAGCGCCAGGTGCTTTCTTCAGGTGGAGTCCAAGTGATCTGAACTTCTTTTGAAAACTTGCCAGCGAGGAGCTGTTACCTTCAAAGTTTCGAAATCTATACTCTCGAGTTTGAGGTTAGACGGAGCTTCTTCTGGTTTGCCACACGAAGTAGTTTCCTTGGTTTCAGGACCCGGCGCTCCACGTTTGTCATTCTTTCCAACGACCTGAACTACTACTGTTTTTCGAATCCCAGTCGCTTTTTAACCTTGAGCCGGAAGAAATAGAGCGTGGCTGTCTCGAGATTCTTCACCGTGGTCTTGTATTCATCGGAAGACTTTCTGTGCTTGATCACACCGTTGTATTCTTGCCATTCGCTGTTGTCCTCTTCTGACTTGTACTCGAGGACATATCCGATGACGTGTGTCGCCTGAAATTCTCTTGCAAACTGCAAATTATAAACGTTCGAACCTGGTCTTGTGGAAGTCCTTCCCAACGGAGAGAAATCGAATTGGAAGTCTTTCCAGTAACTTCGAGTTCTCTTTCCAAAACAGGAATGTTTTGTTTCTGAGTTCTGGCGGAAAGTTCTTCGGACCAGTCCGACCAGCCGCCGCCCTCGGTGTGAGCGGCCACCTGGATCTCGTATTCCTGTTCGGGATCGAGGTCACTCAGCCGGTAGCACAGGCGGTCTTTTTTCGCCGCGTCTGAGCACTCGAGACGATCTGTGTCGACGCGAACCTCGCGGTAGTTGGCCTCTCCGCTGGGCGTATGACGGATCTTGTAATAGTTGATGTTTCCATGAGGTGGTGATGGCGGCAAGAAAGAGATTTCGATGGCGTGTGGGAAAGATGCCTCTTCCTGAAGGTCGCTGGGCGCCGGAGGGATGGCCGGCTGCGTACTGAAGGAAACCCACTCGGAGAAAGGTCCATCTCCGACGGCATTGATTGCGCGAACACGGATTCTGAAAGTAAAGTAAACAATAAAAATTATTCTCTCATTCAGAAGAAGTAAGTTCGCGGTCGTGCTGGACTCATTAACGGTTATTCGATTCTATTTTCGACACTCTCTCTTCGTATAGTAAACTTTTAGTTTATTTCTTCTAAAAAAAAGCTTTATTAGTCGCTTCAAAGAAACAGTATGAAAAGAAGAACTTTTCTGATAGAAGAATCGATTTTTTTTTATTTGAGAGGAACATACTGGTATTGCGTGTAAGGAACGAGTTGGTCAAGAGTAAGCCGTTCAGTCGGATTGTGAGCCGTGCTGTTTTCTCCCCACGAATCGATAGAGGCCAGCTGAAAAAGCTCAGAACTGTTTCCGGGAAGAGCTGCACGCCGTGCCTCGTATTCATAGTCGGTAATCTTTCCATTGCGCTGTTCACACTCCGGCTGAGCCCAGGTGACGTCGGCACGAGTAGATGTCACCGATCCGACTCGGATGTTGAGCGGAGGTCCAGTCGGGGCCGCCTCCTGATGTTTTACCATTTCCTTTATTTTTTCACCGAGAGAATAGTTACTTCAGTGGTGACAGTCACGATGCTCGACTGAGGTCCTTCAAGCGTCGTGTGAGCGATCACGTGAATTTCGTACGTGGAATCGGGAAGAAGTCCTTCGAGAGTCTTAAAGGAGTTCAATTTTCACTGAATGACGCAAATCAAAAACTCATCTTTTTCGATGATAGCAATGTTTCAAAAGTAATGGAGGTTTCACAAAATTTTCGTTGAATCCATAATATTATTCTAATTAAAACTGTAATTTTTCCGACATTTTTTCGAGCTACTGTCGCTTTGTAACTTTCAGAACTTATAGAAACTTTTATAAAGTATGAAACTTTTAGGCCTTTACAGATATCTAAGAAATTTTCTACAACCTTAGGTTGATAACTATGATGTTTAGAAGACGAATTTTTCTTAACTGCGAAAACGTTACTCAAATTTCCTTTCTAATAATCAGTGTGTCGTTTGACCCACAAAGGAAAAAATGACTTTTTAAAACTTGAAAGTAAAATGCCGAAATCGGTGATTCGACGACACAAGCCTGCGTAAACTGAGAATAACCTGATGTTCGTTGCGGACGTGTTTTTCGATTGGCGTCGAGCTTCTTGGACCACACTCGCCGATGGATTTGAGGTTGTAGACGAGGGTGTAGCCAGTAATGGCGCCGTTGGGATTGGTTGGCGGCTTCCATCGGACATCGACTGTCGTCGGGCCTTTGGGAGTCGCCGTGAGGTCTGTGATAGGGCCTGGAGCGCCTTCGGCCGTTGTGATCTCCAGCTCCTTGCTCCAATCCGAAGCTCCGGCGTCATTTTCCGTTCTGATGCGGACTCGCCATTTTGTGTTAGAGGGTGACTCGAAGAGATGCTCGATAGCTGAGCTGGAAAACAAGGAAACTATAATCGCCCTTCCTCTCTTCCAAGCAACCTTGATAGGTCGATCTGTTTGCGAGGAGATGTTCCGTTGACGTATTCTAGCTTGTAACGGATGTTGGAGCAGAGCCAGGAAGCTTTCATGGGAGCTTGCCAGCTCACACGCACCTCCAATAAGAAATTAGTTGAAGATATGAAGATTGCAGCATGATTCAAAAACTTTAATTGAAACCTTTTGAAAATTGAGATTCGTTTTGAGGACTTGGTGATTTTGTTTTCCGTTTTTTAATGCCTTTTATGTCTCGATAAAGTTGAAAATGATAAACAGTAAATTGGACGATTCGGTTTCACAATAATTTCGTCTTTGAATTCAAAAATGAATGAACTGAAATAATATTTTTTTATAATTCAAGCTAATCAACTTCTAGCGAGTGACTTAAATTCAAAAAAATTAATATATATTCATTTTTTTAAATTAATATAAAAAAATATATATGTTATATATCCACGACTAGGGTTAGACAGAATTTCCACGGCAACGTGCAAACTTCTCATTTTCGCACGTTTGATTTTCGTGCAGAAACCCTTCTAAAATCTAGCCTCAGACGAAAGAAGAAAAAACTTGAGGTTTCTCTTTTTCTGAGGTTCAGGCGCAAACCTGAACATTGCTTGGACTCGCGAGGTTGAGGTTAGCAGGAGGCGATGTCGGAGCGGCGCAGCCAGTGCGAGCTTGAGCTTCTGGAGACGGCTTTCCGACACGTTGACGATGGTCGACGACTTTGATTCTGACGAAATACAGAGTGTCCGGATCGAGTCCTGTGAGCTTCTTCAGATAGGAGCGCTTCACGGAGTCGTGGTTCGTGATTCCTCCGATCTCCTGCCAAACTGGCGTATCCGAGTTTCTTCAAAACAATGGTTGGCTTTTGAAAATGAGTTCGGGAAACGTACCGGATCTCGATAATGTAGCCCTTGACCCGATTTTTGGGATCGGTGACGGCATTCCACTGGACGTTCAGGGTGTCGGATCCTTCTGCAGTGACCGTTGGGACTGTTCCGATGACGGGGATGTGGAAGGGGTCAGTGGTATAACGCGTCCAAATCTCGCGTCCAAATCCTTGTTTGGTTCCAGCCGAGATCGAAATGTTGTACGATGTTTCTGGATTGAGATCGTCGAACAAATGTGTCAAAGTGGGGTGGTCCACGATCTCCGTCCTCTTCTGAAAGAAATCAAATAAAGAAATACAAAAGTAAAAATGACTTTGTCGTTGACGTCATCCAAAGAAACGATGGAAACGCGGTATTGGGTTACATATCCCTTGGGGTCGATTGGTGGGATCCATCTGAAAAAGGACCAGTTCACCCAAACTCTGTAACGGAAAACCTGATATGAAGAGAGTGATCTGTCTTCTCAATGAGATGAATCGCTCTGGGAGCGTCCGGCAGAACTTGCAGAGTGTTGGCGATGACCACCGACGACCAGGGACCGTAAGATCCACCTTCGATTCGCGTCGAAACCTGTGCGCGGAACTGCTGACCAGATTCCAGTCCTGTGACGTTGAAGCAGAACCTGAAACTTCTGTTGAAAGCGGGCTAAAAAGAAGAAAAAACCGTGGACTTTCGGCAGGACACTTCAGAGCTGGATCTTTGATGCCTTTCTCGACCTCGGTCCATTTGTCAGCATCGAGTTGTTGCCAGCGAATTTTGTAGGCGTCGTGGGGTCCATACGGCGGATAAGGAGGCAACCAGGAGATCATGAAGAAGTCGGTTCCTTCCTGAGCCACGACGAGATCTTGAGGAGGCAGCGGCGCGTTCGCTTTGGCAGTCATCACGTCAAGATTCTCCGTGTTGGGACCACCGCCAATAGAGTTGTAGGCTTTGACTCGCATCACGTATTTGGTGTAAGGAGTGAGTCCGTCGATGGTAATCTTCGTGTCGGATGTGTTGGCTATTTGGCGTTCCAGCTTGGCCCAATCGTCCTGTCCGAGAATCTCGTACTCGTAGTTGACTATGTGACCATGTCTCTGAGAGCAGTCGACAGGCTCCCACTGGAAGGAGAGCGATCGTTCGAGCGCATAGGTCAGTTCGAGGTTGAGAGGTGGAGAGGAAGGCGGCTGCTGTTCCGTTGAAACCTCTTTCGTCTCTTCTGGTCCCAGCTCAGTTGTTCGAGCTCGTACGCGAACCTGAAATCTAAGATTTGGAGAAGAAGGTTGAGCTGAGCCGACCTCGTAAAGCGAATATGGGAGAAGGCCGGTGATAGTGTAGTCTAGGTCTTTGTGGTTGTAGACAGTGACGAAGTCGCGGCTGACGTCGCGCGGCTCTTCTTCGGGACAAGCGAGTCGGTGCTTCAGTCTGCAAAAGGTCTGCAATCACTTCGACGGCAAATTGAAGTTGCCTGTAGGAAATGTCGTAGCCGACGATGGTGCCGCGTTGGACGAGAGGAGCCAACCATTGCACGTGAACTTCATTCGGAGACAGGGCTTTGACCCTCAAATCTCGGACGGCTCCAGGCGCGCCTTGACGAGTTGTGATCGTTTGTTCCGGCGACCAGTTGCTTAAAAAAATTGTGAAACCTCTCAACTAGCCAGTTATGTCATTTCACTCTGCTACGTTTTGAAAACCTGCTCAATTACTCATAGATGTACCAGATAAGGATTGAAAAAAAATTGAACTAGCACAAACCCCATATCTAGCAATGCTCAGACTTCTTTTCTAACTTTTCAGTCCAAAAAAAGACCATTCTCGTGGGAAACGGGGCTACCTTGATCCGACTTGGTTCGTCGCTCTCAGCTTGATTATCCAGCGCTGATTAGGTTCGGCTGGGAAAGTGTACTCGGTCTGATCTCCAGGGACAGGAAGAACCTGGAATCTGTCGTAAATACTCCAGAGACGGGATTCTCGAACCTTCTCTGGCTGGTTGCCAACTCTATAGCTTATTTCTACATTCATCTGGTCACACATCCACGTGTCCTTTCCTGGACGAGCCCATGAAACACGGACTTCGTTCATAGAAGGAGCGTCCAAGCGAATTCCCTGAGATCCATTGCGGTCTGAGATCGACTCGAGGCAAAAACCTGTGGCGGGTTGGTCGGCGGTGAACACTTGGTGCGAGCTCTGACTTCGGGCGACGGATTGCTTTGCTCATTCTGCTGCGAAACGACGCGAACGCGGAGGTCGACGACGGCGTTCGTCGGCAGCCCATCTACAGTGGCGGTGTACGTCGTCTGCGAAGGATGGGCCGGAACTCTTCTCGGAGATTGCTGCCAGGCTCCTCCTTCCAGTCTGAAACTCTTGTGAGGTTCGAAAAGGCCTTGGCCGAGTACCGGTATTCGACGATGAATCCACTAGCTTCGCGGTTCCTGCTCTCCCACTCGATCGTGACCGAAGTCGCTTCTTCGGCGATAACGCGTGGAGCGACAGCGAGAGCCGTCAAAGGGGCAGCATCAGTGGTCATAGTGGCCGTGGTTCCCTGAAATTTTTCCCTTCTTGAAGCCTCCGCTTTTCTGACTTATTGAAAAATTAACAATCAAAAAAAAATTAACAACTTCTGTAAAGCATGGACTCTTGACTTTTTCATAATTTTATTAGTTTATAAGTCTGAAAAAAATCATATAAATTACCAATAAGACTGCCTGTTATCTTTACAGTGATAGTTTGCAGAAAAACTCACTCCACACATTTCCTTCTGAGTGGCAGCCGAAACGGTCACATTGTAGGTAGTTCTGGGCCGAAGGTTGTCGATCCTGTACTGGTAGGTGGCGCGGTCGACGTTGAACGTCTGAGATCGCTGGGAGCCGTCGAGAGGACTGACGACAAGTCGGAAAGCCGTGACGCGAGCGCGGTCGTCGGGTCGGACGTCCCAAGCGACGGTCAGAGAGTTCTCAGAGCCTCCGATTTTCCTCACAGAAAGCACTTGTACCGCCGTGTCCGTGACTCGAGACCTTTCTGGCTGCGAGTAAGGTCCCCAGCCGGCATCTTTCACGTGTGCGGACACCTGGATAGTATTGGGTAACAATACTGACACCTGAAAATACCTGGAAATCGTAAGACTGCTCTGGCTTGAGGTTATCGATTCTTCCGCAATGAAGTCGTGCGCCAGGAGGAGTTGGCGGCAACTGTTGACGCTCAATCATCCGTTGTTGGCAAGGTGAGACCGCCGGGAATTGTCGCTCCTTCAATACAAGCATTCTCCGAAAAATTCCTAACCACTTCTTTAAAGTTTTCCAATCCGAAAAAAAAATTGGATTGGAACTATCAAATCAATTCGACAATGAACGTCATTCTAACGTGAAATTTGATACTTCCTATAGATTATTCTGAACCCTCTCTGAAAGTATGTGCAAAAATTGTATTTTTGTGAACGAAAATTTCGAAGTATTATTTTCCGTTGTGTTAAAGGAAAACTTCGGAAATTGCATTCGAGCTATAAAACTGAATATAAGTGAGAAAGCTCGATTAAGAGAGAACTAATCTTAGGGAGAAATATGAAGAAAATAACCTGATATTGCTGTGTTCCAGTAACGCCGTAGCGGCATTTGTACTTGTCGACGTATCCAGGATTGGGGTGTGGAGACTGCCAAACAATGTGAGCGTTGTCGACGCCCGTTTGAAGAACTTTCACGTAAGGAGGGGCTTCGACGTGGACAGCTGGCGCGGCAGTTTGGAAAGGAATCTCTGTGGACCAAGGTCCAGGGCCACGAGCTGTGTAGGCGCGAACTTTGACTGAGTAGCGCGTCTGTGGCTGCAGATTGGAGATCTGAGCGCGAGTTCCGCGAATGTTTTCCGTGGTCTTCTGGACGGCGGTTCGACGGTCGGCCGGCGTCACCTCATACTCGTACTCGCTGATCTCGCCGTTAGTCTGGAGACACGGCGGAGCCTGCCACGAGATCTGGACTTCTGTCGGACGAGCTTCCTCTGCGCGCAGGTACAGTGGAGCACCGCTCGGCGCTGCTTGGTCCGTCTGCACTTCCTGAGAGACTCGCTCTCCGGCGATCGTCGATTTAGCAGCCACTCCAACTCTGAATCGCGAAATCGTCTCTTTTGGTAATTCACGAAATATAACCCATCCTGAACTCTGTTGTACGAGGGTGAGTACTGTATTTGGTCATTTGAGTTGAATTACTGACTTTTTTGTTGCGATAACTTCACAAAGAATTGGGAAGAGAGACTTGGAATAAGTTTTAAAAAGTACTTTTTTAACGGCTGACTTTAATTTTCCATAGAAAATTACGATGAGAAACTTTTACAACATTTTACTCTCGTTTTTATCCTTTCAATTAGTAAATGTATGTGCAAGTATAAACTTTTAAGATTCTGAATCAAAGAAAATGATATCAAAATGTAAAAAACTACTAATTAAAGAAGAAGAATTGTTAGACTTTTCAATGTATTGTTTCTCTTTTGATTCAAAAGTATAATAATGGGAAGAACTTTGGAAGACGGACCGATAGCGTGAATGAGGATGGAGTCCAGTGAGAACGTGGTGAGGTCCTTGAATAGTGACTGTTCGTGGGGCTTCCTGGTTGTTGTCGCAGTTGCCCCTGCAGAAGACTGTAAGTAGAAGCTCAGCCTCAGGAAAAGCTACCTCGAGATGAGTTGGTAGGTGACTTCGTATTGAGTGATTATGCCGTTGGGGTTAGCCGGCGGACGCCAACTCACTTGCAGAGAATCGGCTCCAACGGGCTGCACTCTCAGATCTCCTACAGGTCCAGGAGCCGTTCCCTGTTATGAGCCAGCTTGGATCTTTTAGTGATTTTTTGCCCCGTCCACCCTCTTATCTATCAACATAAATACCTAATAAGTGTTTCAAAAATTGTAAATTTTTTACGGAAAAAAATTCTCAAATAGATTTTGATGTACTCACTTTATCCTAATAGAATTATTTTTACTGACACTTTGATACATGAATCCTTTGAACTATGGGAATTGAATTATGTACCTGCGTTTGAGCAGTCTCCGTTCTGGACCACTGTGTTTCACCAGCCGGATTAGCAGCCTGCACCTCGAAATTCCATCTGGAAGTCATTAGATTCCAACGTTCTCCCAAAAAACCCTACTGAGTGAAAGGATCCGACTCGAAAACGACGAAATTTTCTCCGTTTGTCAGATTGCGGAATCCTTGGTTGCGCGGCGTCGAGTACTTGACGACGTACCAGAGACGGTCGCAATTCCACTCAGACTCATGCAGAGGCGCCCATTGAAGACGAATCTGCGTAGGTCCGATCGGCGAGACCTGAAGGTCGTTTTGAGGGAGTTGCGGCGAGGGTTGATAGACCTGCAAGTTGCTCGGAGGACGACGAGGAGAGCTGCACGACGACTGCGTCTGAACCAACACAGACGGCGACGTGTAGGCAGTTCCCCGATTGGGATCTCTGGCGACGACTCGCACCTTCAAAATTCTCTTCCTTTCCTCTTCTCAACCAACGCCAACCTCATAAGTGTGTCCTTTTGGAAGCTCGCCGAGGTCAACTGAATAAGGTCTTTGCCAGCCGTTGAAAGGAAGCTGAACAGTACATTCTAATTAAACTCATTGAAAATTTTTCATGTACAATGACCGCGGCATTTTTTTATTTGGTACATCAAATAGTATACCAAACTAACGCTCAAAAAGTTCTGAACCTCAGGATAAAATAATTTTTAATTTAATTAAAGTTTAACCGCCCTTTTTTTAAACTCATCGTACGATACCAAATTGTTTCTAAGGCTAAAATGACCAACCGGGTTTCTGTGCTGACGCCAACTTTGCTCCGAAGATGACTTCCATTCCAAAACGAAAGACTCGATGAGATCGTCAGCGTATTCCTTGCATCTCCATGTTATCGTAGGGACTCCTTGTCTGAAAAAAAAAGAGATATATTTCAAAGCTCGCCATGGGATCACCGGTAGTTAACATTGGGTCCGATGATCAATTCGCCCCCAGGCGGAGTCCTCGTTTGCACTGCCGGCGTCCAAGCCGAGTGTCCAGCCGAGTTGATGGCGCGAATCTTGACAGACCAAGCTTGGTTGGGCGCAGATTGGAAGATGTGAGACGTTTGATGGCCGGAGACCGTTATGGGCGTCTGTCCTTGAGGCTCCTCCACCTGCTCCTCTCAAGTCCATATACTATAATTCGGTTCTGGATATACCTGAAGCTCGAACTGAATGTCTGCACAGCCCCAAGTCGACTGGGGTGGAAGCACCCAGGAAGCGCGCACGTGGCTCGCATCCGGCGACTGTACTTGCAGATGCGACGGTGCATGCGAAGGAGCTAAATTATTCATCGTTATCGAATTTATTTTAACTATCTTTCAATCAAGTAAATACGTCAATCAATTAGTTGCAAAAGAGAATTTCAATCCCACCGAATCACAATAGTATTGATAGTTTTGCGTGGAAAACTTTCTGCAGACGTTTAGAAAAATTTTCAAAATGAGACACTATTTATGATTGTAAAATAAAAATGATATCTGCCATCAAGAGAATACCTATGGCCTGTGAACGTAAATGTTCTTTTTTCACGTTCAGAATCAAACCTGTACAAGTGCTACGAGCGTTTGCTTGCGGAGACGTGTACATGACGTAGGAGTTGCGGTCGAGCACTTGGATGTGGATCATGTAGGTGTTCCCCTTTTGAAGGCCTTTCAGCGTTTCTGTGTACTCCATGTTGTCGGACACGTACGGAACGAGCTGTCTGAAAGTGGTCAGAAGTCGAAAAGAGCTGGAGGAGCTGGTGTAACCCGTATGTATTCCATCCCGACTGCTCGCTGCGGAACTGCACGTGGTATCCGAAGACACCGCGGCCGTCACCTTCACTTCGCCACTTGACCACGATGTCGTTGCTGCTGTCCGTCGTGACTTGTGGGGTCGAAACCAGCGCTGAAACAAACTATGGACTTCGCACTAGACATGCTTCTTCGTCTGCGACGACGGCTGTTAGTTGGAGGGATCCGATAACTCATATCCAATCACACACGCACTCCAAATCAGGTAACTGAGGGTTTCAAATCAGTTATCGAGAGAAGGGAAAATTTAATCAGGAGCGAAGTCATGCCAAAAGAGATGAGGCAAACAGAATCCGAGCAGAGGAGAAGCATTTCAAGCAGCTAGATTTCACACTAAACGGCAGCGAGATTCGCTTGTTTGACCGTTGCCACTAAAAAAAGTTCGGGGGATCTCAACCTCTATTTTCGGCAGGCTCTCTCAGCGAGACGGTTTTGAAATGTTCTGAGCCACGACACCAAAAATCGGTGCGTGGATCACAAACACTCCGACGTACACGGGATGCTGAATAACAACAGAAACAAATCTCAAGAAGACTTCGATCAAAGTTATTCGAAATAGAAAATGAGAAGTCAGGAAGAAAATAATATTTCTCACTGTTCTCAAAAATTATCAGATAACGCGGAACTGCGGATAATGAATGATGAAGCAAAGTTCTAAACGAATAATAGTTTTAGGTAGCCTTTTTGTTTCGAAACAAGAAAAGAAAGCATCAAAATAAAAATAGAGAGACATCCGAAAAAAGTATACCCTGTTGCGCAGTGGCGACAACAGCCTCGCGAGAAGGCGAGCCCGTTCCAGCGAGGTTGACGGCTCTGACTTGGACTCGCCAGTCTCCCTTCGCGTCTCCGGCAATATTCAGACTCCTTTCCGTGCCAGGCGCTCTCTCATTCAGTGGCCGGCCATTCTAAACTCTTCCCTTGTTATGAATACTCGTAAATATCTCACCTGGAAGCCGGAGATGAAGAAGTATGGTTGGCACGAAGGGTCATCAAAAGGCGCGTCCCAAGAAACTCGAACCATCGATTCAGACACGCGATCCAAGCGGACGTTTTCCGGGGAGAGAGGTACTAAAAGCATCGTTTTAGAAAGACCAAAATCCAATCACCTTGGCATGATACGGAGAATGAGGTTGTTGGAGAAGTGGAAATCGTTGTGTGGCTTCTGTCCAGTGCCCGCACACGCAAGAAATAGGTTGAAGCCGCAGAAAGCTGGCTCACCGCAACTCGAAAATGAGTCTGAATTGGAGGGAAACATGAAAAAGGACAAATGCGAATCACTCATTTTTTGAGTAATACTGAGGAAGATCGAAGAAACAAAAAAAATCGTCACTTAATCTTTAAAAAAAAATGGAGCAATACTTTGAGGTGGGAGATGGAAAACCTGAGAAGGTTCTTCTTGAACAAGAGAGCCAGATTCGCGCCATTCGCGGTCGTTCGTCGATCGGACGTCGACCTGATACGCAGCGATGTTCCTCCGGTCTCCCGTCACAGACCAGTAAGCCAGGCTCCGCGCTCCTGACTGCTCGATGCGCGGCTGACTAACGCTCAGACCGCGACTGTCCTGAGGTTGGGCGGCTCCGGCTAAATCAAAAAAAATCATATGAATGAAACTTTGTGAAGCTCTTATACTGATCTACATGTAATTGAGCAACTCATGAGGAAAAGTATATCTGGCGTTAAAACTTGCCCATGAAACAAACCCCTTTTTTTGCGTTTTCGTTTTTGGTTCTCAAAAGCTCAACTTAACTTTTTATCAGTTCATCACATTCTCCTTATTTCACCGAACACAGAATCTCTGACATTAGTTTAAAAAAAAAGCAGATTGAAACCAAATTTTGAAAACTCCCCTTTCAAAGTTAAATTTTAAAGTTTTTTCATGAAATATATAAACTAGGTACGTGAATAAAACGTCAAAACTTGATGAATTGACGAAAGATAAGAATATAAGATTGAATCAATCAAAAAATAAAAGAAACTTTTAGAAGATCTTCGTTTGAATCGAAATACTGACTAAACTGATAGCGGTAACAACAAAGGCAAAACAAATATTAGTTTGTTACATGGGCTGAACGTTTGAAAACAGGTTTTTTAACACCAATGCTTCGAAATCACTTGAGGCACGATAATGAATTAGTTAAAAGCAAACTAAAGAGGTTAGTACCGAGCTGAATGAGCGTAAAGTGCAGAGGATTACTGGTGGCCACCGATTCGCCACTGTTCAGTTTGTAAGAGATCTTCAACAAAATTAGGCGTCAAACAGATCCTCCTTCCTCAAAACATTACGGTGCTCATGTAATGGACGCCGAAGAAGAAGCCGTGAAGCGGGAAACACGAGTCCTGAGGGTCGGCGACGCCTGGCGGACAGGCGAACCGTTCGCAGCCGCCAACGACTCGCGTCCACTTGGTCGCCCCTTTCTCCTTGTAAGCGAGTCTACAAGTCGACGCATTCTCAGTCGCACTTTTGCGAGTCTCAACTTAAATTGGACGACTGAACCGACGTGGGAAAGTAGCGGTGTCCACACCAGGTAAGAATGCGGAGGGACGAGCACGATTCTCAGCTTATAAGCATTATGCGACGCTACAAGTGTGATGCTTGAATGCTATCAAAGCTGCCAGCAATATCAATTGTTATTTCCCACGTCTGCTTGAGTTAATCTTTTGCAGAAAGAAGAAAATTCGGTGTTCTTTATGATAAATTCACCCGCTGTATTTTGGAGAGTGGTCTTCTCTCCGTTGAAAAACAAACCCAAGAAATTAAAAACTTTTCCGTAAAAATCTTCTAATTTCTCAAGAGAACCCTGTTCACATTTTCAGCAGCAATTTCAATTGAAAAAATATATATAAAATGAATACCTTTGATCAAGTGCTTGGCCTGCCGCTTCCGTCGTCTGATTAGTGGAAAATTGTTGGTTAACTTGTCAGTATCTGTTAATGAATATACCACGGTTAAGTACAATCATCTGTAATTATTCAACGAAAAAGTGTTAAAACTGAAGTTTTTCAAGTTTGTGGTTCTCAGGAATAAAAAAAAACTCACTGAAAGAAGCACCGTTGGAAGGGGTTTGGACAGTGACTTCTTGACTCCAGGGCGAATGTCCATTTACACTCCGAGATCGGACTTTGAACGCGTAGAGGGCGTTGGGCTGAAGTCTGTCGGCTGTGACTGCCGTCTGGCCAATGTACGAGGCGCCGTCTGAGGGCGGCGGCTGCGCCGATTCGTACAGCTGAAACTTATTTCTAGATTTATTCCGAGAAACTTTCGTCTCAAAAAAAAAAATTTAAAGAAAAAACTGAATCCATTACACACACGAGAAGGAAATCTTTGACGTCGACATTCAAATAAATTTCGGAAAGGGCGCGGTCAACAAGTTTTTTTGATTCATACTTTACTGATTTTTCAGTCAACTTCTCTGGACTTTATAATATGACGTCAATTTCTCAAAAAAACCTGTTTTTATTAGGCATATTATTTTAATAATAAAAAAGTTCAAGTATTTTAATGTATACTTTTTCACTTTTCAAAATTCTTGCGGAATTTAATTCACTCTTCTGGAGAAATCATAAAAAGGAACCAGAAATTCGTAACCGTCGATCGGCGTGACGCTTTCATCACAATTGGGAACGTCCCACTCGAAACGCAGAGCTGTGGGAGAAGCAGTCGAAGCTCGGATCTGAGTCATGGATATAAACAGGGATTCCGCGGGAAGCTACATTTGTGGGCACTCCGGCGACGCCGACGCAAGAGTTCTCGGCAGCCTCGCCGACAGTCATCTCGTCGGTGCGAGCGACGACTTTGTCCTGTTCATCGATGGCGACGATTCTGACCGAGTAGAAGGGCACGTTCATGTTCGACAAGGCGACTGAGTAGTCGCCAGATCCTTCCGCCACGGCGCGTTGTTCGGTCATTCTGAAACTTCGTTCGTCTGCTTACGAAAGGAAAGTTGAAGCCGTAAAAAATATAGTCTCTCAGAATGGCATTAGCTTACCATGAAAGGTTCTCAAGCCGTCATTAATTATTTTTCAGCCCTTTTCTTTTCTCTCAAATTACTTTCAAAATAAAAATAAAAACTGAAACTCTAGCTAAACCTCTCAGCGAGGAAAAAACTGAACTGCTAACTGTGTAAACTAATATAATGATAAAAGATCTCTAGTGCTTTTTTATTTGTGTCATATAATAATCAAAAATGTAGAGTATTCGGTGAGAAAAAAGTTTCTCATACCTCCAAGTTGTTTCGTTGGGCAGTCTGTACTCCAAGATGAACTTTATGACAGGAGTCGCGGTTGGAGGCAACTTCCAGTGGACGGAGATGTGCTTCTCCCCTTGGTCCACGACCAGAGGCTTTTCTTCCCAACTTTCGACGCCGCCAGACGTCGTGAAGGCGTCGATCCGGTAGATTTGCTTGGGTTCATGGTCGACAAAGGCGATGACGCCGATCGTGTACTTAGTGTTGGGGCGGAGGCCGGCCAGCGAGAAGCTGTGAATGTTTGGAGCGATGCGAGCTCGCTCGACGCGTCGCGAGTCTTCGCCGACTTCCACTGCTGCCACTTCGTAGTGTTGGAGTCGCGGGTCTTCGAAAGGCTGCCAGCCGATTCGCAGCTCAGAATCCGTCCGATACAGCAGCTGAATTTTGTCGGAGACGTGGAGAGCGTCGCCTTTCGTTTTCGTCTCTAGAACTTCTGCGTTCCAAGGTCCCACGTTCCGGTTGCGGTCAGTAGCCCGAACTCTGAACACGGACAATGCTCAGAAAAAATAATTCAGCGCAGACTAGTTCTTTATTAAAACTAGGTTCGCAGACGGCTTAATTCGATTTCTCTGCGATTCAGTTAGTTGTTTTAAAGCGAAAAATGAATATACTTGACGCTGTAAATGGTAGATGGCAAAAGGTTGGTCACGGAGACGTAAGGCTGGGCGACAGTCTGCCGGTGAACGTCGAAGGGAGCGGAAATGCCGGTCAATTCCACCTTCAATTAATTTTGGCTCGCAAGGAGAATAAGTCGATTACCTGATATTCGCCAACGGACCCGCAGTCCGGAGCGTCCCACTTGATTGCTAAGGAGAATTGACCTGCTTCTGAGACTTGGGGATGTCGCGGGGCCGTTATATCATCTGAAATCTACATTTCCAAAGCTCGAAGACTAGACCCACCATTCTCGCATTTGATAGACACAATTTCGTTGTGTGCCCTTATTTCTGGAGTCTCGACGAGAACTTCGTTGTTGTCTCCAATCACCTTTATCCGCACAAGATATGAAATACCAGTAGGTAACTTCGGGATCTGAAAAAAACGGATGAAATTTCTTTTCAACTAAAAATTTTCATTTGGCGACTTCATTTCAAAAATCATAATCGAGAAATAAAGAACGTGTCAAGAAAAATTTTAATTTTCAAAGTTTTCTTTTTTTATTTGTCTTACAAACTAACCTGGACACGATATTGATGGTTTGGTCCTTTGTATGGAATTATTCCTGGATGCAGCTGCCATTCCTTGCTTTTTCAGCCCGGTATTCAACGAGAAAAACCTTTTTACTTCCGAATCAGCATGGTCACCTAGATAATCATTGAAATCGGCATTATTTACAAAAAAATGTTGGATGGTCAGAAACTTGGAGAAGATTTCAGAAAAAAAAATTATAGTCTTTTTAAAGTTAATTACTGAGCTTAGCTGAGTCGGTAAAATGAGAATTCACGCCTTTGTAGCACAACGCAACTTTAGGAAGCTCAAAGGTAGAAATTTTACTCTTAGAGAATAAAAGACAAAAAACAGGATGAAATATAGGTATAAAAAAACGAAACAAAACAGGCAGCTGTAAAAAAAAATTTTTATTTTTTGCTTCTTTCGATTTACGAAATTGACTTTCTCGCAATACTGATGGTACGACAAAATCTCAAGTTCGCAAATCTCGAGGACCGTAATCTTGTGTACGCAGATCTAAAGTCCCATAATCTTGGAAACCAAAATCTTGGAGACCAAAATCTTGGAAACCACAATCTTGGAAACCACAATCTTGGAAAGCAAAAATCTTCCTTTTTAGTCTTCTTTATTGCACTTTATCTACTTATATTCTCTCGTTTGGATCACCGAATACAATTTCTGATAAAATCTATTCGCAAAAGCGTTGATTTTTACTTTCCAAGATTGTGGTTTCCAAGATTTTGGTTTCCAAGATTACACGGTGTTCCGCGCAATGAAAAAAAATGCGAAATTTTGGGTCCCAGCGGCATTTTATCCGTGGCGCATTATTGCGCCCTTCTCATGGTTTCTGATGCAAAAAAATTGATTTTTCTTCACTTTTTTTCATTGGTTTTTTTACTTTTTTTCTATTTCTTGCATTTATGTGATCCGCCTCTCTATGGGTACATCTTGTGGAGCTTTAAATTGCGCATTTTTTTCTAAACCGGTTTCAGATCTTTAACTTTTTTTCTCAAAAAGCGCTGAAGATTTTTTTCTAAAAAGTCCTAATTTTTTTCAAAAATTTTGAAATCTGTTTCGCGACATGAAAAGAGTCACTCTATTTCGAAAAACTATAGTTTTTAATTTAATCAGTTAATAATAAAAAAAGTTATTATCTAGTTCCTTTGACGTAGTTTGAAACCGGTTTCGTGTAAATTAGAGCCAAATTGAATTTGCTGATGCAGTTTAATGATTTTGATATATGCATCATCTAAATTATATATTTTTTTAGTTTTTTTGATGGTTTTTTTCAGATTTAAACAAAAAAATTTTCGCCATACGAGGTTTTTTTCTAAAAATTTCTGCTTTCTATCCATTATTCGTTTTTTTCTGAAGCTAGGTTTTTCGAGGTATATAAATGTGCTTCTCGAATTTTCCTCATTTCAATATTTTTTTCGTATTTATAAATGCTTATTCAATGGGAGCTGATTCACCTTCATATTATCTTTTGTTTTTTTACTTTGTAATCAGTAATTTAGAGTTTTCCCCTTTCGAAATCGTTCCTAAATGTTTTTTAACGTAAGTGAATGTTTTTTTCACATCATATTCTTCAAACTGACAAATTTCGAACTTTTCAGCAGTTATTTTCCTGAAATCGCAAATTCTAAAATTGAAAAAAAACATTTTGAGTATGCGATATCGCGTCTCGGTGTGCTTACACCCTAAGCATCATAATTTACGAAAAGCCTTGACCTTGCGTAATGAAAAAAACACCGTGATTATGGTTTCCAAGATTATGGGACTTTAGATCTGCGTACACAAGATTACGGTCCTCGAGATTTGCGGACTTGAGATTTTGTCGTACCATCGCAATACTTCCCCTTTCTCAGCAAAGTTGCTTCATAGACAAAAATATCATTTTTTTTTCTCGAGAAAAAAAAGCTCTTTTTCATTGTCTTCTGGTTTATATGTTTTATTTTAATTCGTTTTTTTTTCAAAAAAACGGAATGACTTCTTTAATATAGTTGTTCATTGACCATATAATTTTTTGTTGATGTTCTTGAAAATTTTGTTTTCACACATTTCAAAAACCTAGCTGGGCCTAGTACAGGGTATTACGGGATGTAGAAATAACTTACCGGTCTGAATCCCTTCCCATTCGACGGTCAGCAAGCTATCTGGTCCGGCCTGACGCTTCACTCGCACATCTGAAGCCAGGCGAAGGTTCAATGGTTTCCCATTGAGATCCTTCGCGCTTGTTCCTGCTTTTTTTTGGTAATTTTTGTTGGTTAAAAAGGGGTTGAAAAGTTATTTTATCAAATCGAAAGCAAAGAACAGGCGCGAAAAAGTATAAGAAGAACATAGCAAGGTCATCTCCTTTGTTTTTTTCTTGTATCTTCTCGTTTGTTTTTCTTCAGCTTGACTCAACTGAAGCCAATTTTTTTTAATGTGTTCAGGCTTCATGCTCTCTTTTCAGAACGACGAGAAAAATCTCGGAGAACTCTGGAGGCCTGGCCAAGTCAAAGAGAGCGCCTCTTGACGGATTTTCAGTCCATGCGCACGGCTTTTTGCCTCAACACTCCTCCTTGGCTCAAACGAGAATCAACACACGGTAAACACATTCTGTTGCGGGAACGCATGCCTTTTAGAGGTTTTCAGATCACGCTTTTTTGTTTAATGATTGCTGCCCAAAGAAGGTTAAAACGAAATAAGAAGAAATCAAGTGAGGGTATGCTCGAAAATTCGAACATAGAAGATCAGGTTTGCGTTGATTTAAAAATTAAGTTAAATTCAAAATTCAGTTTCATTGATAGGTTATTCTTAGACTACAACTAGAAAGTTGCTATGTGAATATATTGAAGGCAAAACTTCATGTCGCTCCACTTTTTCAGCGTGCTATAAATCCAAAAAGGGAGAAAAAAATTTAGCTTCGTTATGAAAAGTGTTGTTTCGCCTTATTTGGACAGCTCAACCGCATGAAAAATTGTTAATAGTAAAGGGGAAGGCTCCGTCGTCGCAATTTTAATGTGGCAAATGGTTATACTCACGACTTCCGAGCGCCGTCGAGGCTTCGACGAACGCCCAGATGGCGAGCAACAAGAGGCCGAAGCCCCTCGAGCGGAGACCCATCTGTAAGAAAATCACAAGCTTTTGTGAAAAAGTAACTGAATAGAGCAATAGGATTCAAGAGAAAGAAAATCGAAAATCAAGGATAGGTTCACAAGGGGCAATGGAGATTTTTTGGTCAGTTTTAAGAGCTTGCTCTAGTTTTTGACAGTTAAAAAAAAACAGAAAAAATGAGTAGTTTTTATTTTTTATTTCTTGTTGGAAATAGCTATGTTTTCAATTGATAGATTATTCCATTTTTAAGCTTCTTAAAGAACTATAAAAAATGTTTGTACATCAATAAGAGGATAGTCTGGTATGAAGGCCTAGTGCTCAGGCTAGGTGAACAGATATGAAAAAATAATGGCTCAGGAAAATTTTTATATACTTTTCTGATGTTTGACATTTCTGGCGGTCTCGCGAGTAGAATAAGAAGATGGTAAGACGACAAAACGATATGAAGAAAGCAAAAAACAAAAGGTGGGGCTGAAGCAGCGGTCTTGCCGACGGTTCGAAGACACACCTCCCCCGGAGGAGAGATACAATCGATGAATCAATCTGGGCGAAGATTGGTGGTAGCAGAAGAAGGCGTTGCTGGTGGAGGCGATGGGGCAAGTGATTGGGAGGCGATCAGTGGCCAGCCAACTTCCTGTAGTTGTGCTACGGAAAGGTCAACTGGGAGTGGCACTTTATAAGTGAAAATATCATTTAACTTGATCACTGAGAGGAGCTGTGCTCGCATAAATCCGTGAAAACTTTTTTCATTTCGAGTTTAACAAATTAAATTTTTTTTTTTTTGAAAGTGCTGATTTTGAGAAGAAAAAACTGCTTTTTTTTTTTCGAAAACCTGGCTATAGTTGGCACAAATTTCCCTTTTGACGTTGATATGTTTCTTCCGGAATGTACTTTAGGGAATGATTGAGAGTCCAAAAACTAGGTTAAGCAAGTTTTTTTTCCAAAAAATTAAAAAAATATATTTTTAATAAGTTTTTTTAGGTTCTTTTTGCTTACATAAGTGCCTAAATTAAGAATATTGAGTTTCTACCTACGAAAAAGAAAGAAAAGCTCAGTTTTTAACTTACTAATCAATTGATGGATCTAAATTTGGAAAATACAGAAATTTAACAATTACGGGAAGCAATGTGAAGTAGTGCGAATGCCATACTTTCGGAATGGTTAGATGATAGAAATAACGCTTCGAACAGCAGAAATTGTTCAGTTATTTAAATGAACGAAGATTATAATGCTTCTAAAAAGAAACGCAGAAGAAACGAAATTTGAGAACAAAGTTTCGGGAATAGTAGAATTGTAAGCATGAACAAGGGTTCTTTGAGGCAATAAATAAGATGCGATTCATTCAAGGAAAAAAACACAGTTTCAATCAGAAATCGTTTGCAACGGCCAAGTTTGAAAAAAAAACGCGAACTTTTTTATTGCAATTTCAAAACTTGAAGAGAATAATTGAGCTTGAAACAAACATTTGATTTTTTTCAGTAATGTTTTGATGAAACATTTTCCACATTGGAAAGCCTTTCCAGTCGAAAAAAAAGCAATAACCAAAAAAAGGGTATTATAATTAGAGATGAAACGCTGAATAAAACAGAATAAGTATGGTCTTCGAGAGTCCTGAAAATGTATGATCCAACCAATAAATACAAAAAAAGAAGGTGAGAGATAATTTTGGGCAATTCAGAATTGCGCCGGTCGTCAAGGTCGTTCTCATACGCACCACCACCGTTATCACTTTATCTTTATCGCTAATCGCTCGGTCCTCCACTACCAACCACCCATTTTCTCGGTAGTAGCCCTTAGGTTCAACTGGGGAATATTCGTTTAGAAAAAATGGAGAAAAAGTTCAAATCTGAGAATTCTATAATCACAGAGAAAAAAAAAATCAAAACTAATTGCGGGTTGTTAATTATGAAAACGTAATAAGTGAAAAGATAATTTTCAAGATTTTCGAGCGGTTGAGTATTCATTTTTTTAGCAACTCTAACACCCTTATTTATCTAACAAAAAATTTATGTAGGAGATCTCACATTATCCATAAATGGTGAGACTGAGAAAACATTAATGACCGTCAACAGTTGCGAATCAGATGAGAGTTCAAACAAAGTTTTTTCAACGAGCGCGACCTAAAATATTTTTGTTAAAGTATAAACAAACAAAAATAAACAAGCAGAAAAACCGCGAAGATAGGGAGGTAAAAAAAATGAAGCGAGATAGTCGTCAGAAAGAAGCTCTCGTGTCGCACCGCGAGCCAATATTTGAGCATTGAAACAACAAGGACTAGTTTCACACTTATTTCAGAGCTGAAGGTGCTCAAGATTCGGCAGAATTAACGGGGCACATTAAAGATCCTCACCCGAGAAATCTTCGGATAGATACAAAATTAGTTTTGAAAAAGAAAGGCAAAAGTTCGGGATTTAGAAGAAGAAGTGTAGGAGGAATCGATGTGACTGATGAGACTCTACAATAAAGATGACTGCTCATTGTAGTTCAGGGTGAATTTTTGACGTCGCGGAAAGGAGAAGAAAACTGGGCGTGGCTGGTGGCCGACGAGGCCAACACCCAGTGTGGAATGCGCAGGCAAAAACGCACAAAAGCGGCGACAAGACGAGTTTTGCAGACGACGTCGCCGCGACGTCTTCGGATGGCGAGACCTCCGTATGCAAATTTCGGCTCTCACCTTTTCCATCAATCTATCTTCTTCGGCGGACACCCTACAAATCACTTCCGAACCCGCCTTGCGCAACGTTTTACGGTTATCTTGTGATTAGCACTGCAAAACAGCTTGCTTCGGAAAAACTTCCTTTGTCGTTTCTTGCTTTTCTCTGGCTTTCAAGCTTTCATTCAATCTGTCAGTAATAGCAAGGCTCATTTCGTCAGTTTCTTCATCATAACAAGTCTTCCATTTCAAAATTTTCCATGTTTTCTGAACAGATCTTAGTCCGAAGCAAGCATTTGAAGGCAAAAGAAAAAAGAAAATTCGAAGGATTTTTCTCGAGAACCTCTCCACTTTAAAATCTTTGCATAATTCGCAACACAAACAACGGCGGGGCGGTGTCGACAATGACAGTACAACAAGGCAAATCGAGAGATGCAAGGACTGCCTGATTTTAACCCATTTAGATGTCTTGAAAAGAAAAAATGGAGGGCTTGCGGCACCTTCGGAAAGGTGGTAATTTAGTACAATCTGGACCGGATATGAAACGTCGCTTCGTATTGTTTGCAAGACGAAAAAAAAAACGAAAGAGGTTTGGTGATGACAGCGACCATTGAGATAGGAAAACGGAGAAAAGAAGACGTTACTTGAAAAAGGAGAATTGTTGGGCGCGGTGGTGTTTTCTGTACGATTGTAGTAGAAAACTGAGAGAAAAATAGGAAGACCAGGAGAATTTTTATCATAAAAATGTATGAGGTTCTTCGATTAGGATAGGAAAAAAATACAGGTCAACAAAAAAAAAATATCCAATTAGACTTGGACAAGAAAAAGCGGCAAAAAGGTGGGCGGCGAAGGTGAAGCTCTTGCCTGGGTGCAACAAAAGTGCGCCTGAGCGTGTTGGCTTGCTTGTGTTTGAGAAACATCCAGGTGGAATGCGACGAGAAATGAACAAACAGTCGGAAAGTCGTTGACGGCGGATGCCGCTTAGCCGCATCGTCCGTCAGAAGACCCGACGGCTTCTGGTCAACGACGTCTGCTGCTTCGAGCTTTTGCTTTTCGAGAATACCCCACAATATAAAAAAAAGATATTTTTTGACAAGAAGAAGAAGATTTGATGAGAAGTTAATTGAATCGAAGTTGAAAATTTCGATTCAATTATTTTTATGTGTTTATTTGAACTGACGGGAAATCGTCTTCAAAGAAAAGCGAATTATGCGGTTAGAATTTCTCAAAGCATCGTGCTACCACCGAACGTGTATGCCATAAATCGAAATGAGAAAATTACGAAGCCGTTTTAACTGTGCCTTTCAAGAAGACAACGCCCACCGCCTCAGTATGCGTGTTTGTGCGGGTTCAATGACGGAATATGTGAGTCACACCCATTCTACCTAAGGCCTCCGCCCAGGTGGTTTTCTTTGGTGTTCCTTTTTAGGCACGCCGTTTTCCTGGCTCGGACACAATGTTCTTTTGGATTTTCTCAGAGGAGAATTACTGCAGCGTCATATATATATATTTGTTCTTATCAATTTTTTCTTATGCTCCAGTCATTATTTGAAAAATCAGAAGTTTTCGTGTTTTTTTTTTCTTTGAGTGTATGAGCAAACTGATGAACAAATTTTCAAAACAATTAGCGCTTCATTGATGGAAAGTGAATATTTTGTGCATGAAAATAAGCGAAGGCCTCTTTTGTAAGCCAGATTTGATAGAAAACTTATTGGAGTACAGAGTCTGATCTTCTCGGATCTCACTAGTCAGCGATCTTCACAAGTGACTTTTTCTTCTCCCGCAGCCACACGTGCGATTTTGTTTGCAGTTGAACTTGAGAAGAGGGAAGAGAGAACGAGCTTGTCAGGTAAGGCTGGACAGGTCGTCGGAATGAGGAAAGATGAAAAAGTCAGAAATTGTATCGATCAGGGCGGTTTCTGTGATAACGGGCCAAAACGCTTCGAATGGATAGCACGGCGTATGTTGACAAACAGTCCGCCACAGAAATAACGAGACAAATGAAGTTGAAAAATGGCCATTCGACAGTGGAGAAAGTTCGAGAATTACGGTTTTATGTCGAAAATTTGTTCTCTGTTTTTTTTTTTGATTGAAAAACTATTTGATAGTGTTGAACCACGGTTTTTGCGATGGCGGCGATGCGATTGGCGTGGGAGAAAGAAACGCCGCGGAGCACTCTTGAGGCTTACGAGAAAGCTGCTCGGTCGGCCGCCGACAGTCATTTGCCTCTCATACAGCGCCCGATGGAATCAAAAAACCAAAGAAAACTAGTTTTGAAGTTTTGCAAATTTTTAGTAGGATTGATAAGACCAATATGTTCAAGAACGGCTTTTGAATGCGATTAAATGTAGAGAGAAACCAGTGGATGTTTTCGAATATTAATAGCCTGTGTCGGTTGTGCAACGCTCAAAACAATGTATACTTGGACGTTGGAGGTGCATGCGAATAGGTAATTCCAAAACAAACGGCTATTTATATTTGCGTAACCAAAACATCTGAAGTGTCTCGATCCTTTTCGCTTTCCAGCCCTGCATTTTCCTGAACGAAAAATTAGGAAAAATGCCAAAAAGATGGCTAGACTCATTTTTTTTAAAATTTACTTTTAAAAATTTTTTTAATAAAAAATATGTGTCAACTTTTTTCCATTATCTTTCGGAAGCTGGGATTGTAGCATGTTATGTAATACCTATTCACCTTCCATCCAAAAAAAATTCGAACAGGGAGCGATATCAAATCAGAGTTGACCTCATACCTCGCCTCGCGACCAGCGTCCTCCGGGAACGGCTTGATCGAGCGTCTGCGTGGACGGTGGCAGCACTTGGTCGATGCAGATTGAGGATACATCAAACGATGTTGGCCGTTTTCCATGGAAAATGAGGAAAAGAAGAAACTCAATGTTTTCGCATTGACCTAATACAATGTTTTGAAGTATAACCATACATCGGCTGGATCTCACCTCAGTCTTTTGCGCGCAAAAAGAAAGTTTGCGAATTTACTGAACTAAAAAAGCCGCACCCCGGGTCCAGCCGAGATATGAGTATAACAACAACTCGAGGTTATCCAAAAGTAGTTACGAAACTAAGAATGTTGCTTCTTATAACGATACTGTTTTAGGCTTCGTAATGCACCTGTGAATATTCCAAATTATCCCGAAGAAATATTTTGCTACAATTGATAAAAATTTTTACGGGTTTTTTCTCATGGTCACAACATATTTTTTGTTAAAACAGTTATATTTCTTTTTAGAAACCGTTTGACTGCTTAATTCTTTTTTTTCACTTTTAGATTTGCAGTTGGGCAGCATGGAGAAAATGAGGAACGCAGTTCCCAAAATTCAACTTTTTACTCTGTAAAGGGGATGTGAAACATAATATTTAGGTTTTACTTATTTTTTCAATCAATTGATGGTCTAACGCCGTGTATCTATTCAAATTCTCATTTCCGCCCAGGAAAATTCATGTCGGCAGTTTCTGTTTTCTGTAACGCTATCTTGCATCAGAAATTGATAAACAGTCAACACTTGACGCAAAAATAAAGAGGCGTGGTCAAGTAGTCTGTCTGTTCTGTTCTAGTGATCGCTATCTTTCGACCCAGACAACAGTTCATTGGAGCCAAAATGCCGGACGATTCCCTTCCTTGTCCGCCAAACTATGCCGATCCTTCAGGCGAGTACCCGCCGTCCCGCGTCGTCAATACCAAATACGGACCTATCGAAGGCCGTCGTCTCATCCACCAAGGCCCACGACAGGTTCTTTTGTCCATTCAATTTCCCATGATGCTTCTTGATAGCCTCTAAACCCTTTGACGAGTTTCAAATTCTGGCGAAGAAACTTCGGATCATTTATCTTTCTGCTACAGATTTATGAGTTTTATGAGAAAACATTCACCGTTGAAACAAGGTTTTTCTTCAACTAAAATTCGTTTTAAGCTTTGTATAAACAACTGTAAAATATTTTACTGTATTTTTTTCGTTTCAGGTCGATGCTTTCCAAGGAATTCCCTATGCAGCTACTCCGACAGGAGAACTCAGATTCAAGGTTAATCTTTTTTTTTCAGCATCAGTCGAACCAAAAGTTTGCTTTCAGTTGCCACAGCCGCCCAAATCGTGGTCTGAAGTTCTTTCTACGAAGAATTTTGGCTTTAGAGGAATTCAAAAAGATAAATCTACCAAATACTCTGTAAGTCAAAGATTGTTTTTCTTTTTTTTTTCGCTATAAAACTCACTCTTTATGTATATTGCATGAACTTTCTAGGAAACAGTACTATTCCAATTTCAGGTTCAATTCATTTTTTTTTGTTGTTTTAGTCATAGATGTAATCGATTAGGCGGTGAACAAGAGCTTTTAAATCTATAACGAACAACCGCTTTCGGTGAACTAAAACTCTAAAAGTGTAGTTGATCAAGTTGAAAGCATGGTCTTACGATCCTTCGCCTCGTTCTTCTGCGTAGTTCATCTGGTTGCGCCTTGAATAGCTCAAAAAGTGGCGGATGTTGTGTTGGAGACCTTGCTCTAGGTGGAAGTCTCGAAAAGAGAGCGACCACTTCGAGTGAAGATTTTACACGGAATTTTTAACATCAAAAGGAGAAATTTCACTATATATATGATATTCCTATAATATAGCTTTGTGAATTCAGATCAAGACTTCTGAAGACAACTTGACTCTCAATGTGTTCACTCCTGTTTGGGCCGCCCCTGAGAAAGAAGGTAATCTTTCTGACTCAAGTTCGCAGAAAAGATTTTCGAACGTTGGAAGAACTCTAATGGTCGCGGTTTCTCTGAAAGGGTATTGCGTGACTTGTAGCAATAAAATAGACTATCGAAAATCGTCTTTGCTATTTTTTCCGTGAGCTCGAGCAGTACTTTGATCATGATTTTACTCCGTATGGAAAAATTAACATTTGAGGGTTCGCCGTCCTCGTATACATTCATGGTGGCGGATACGTCTCTGACAGCGCTGTCAAATATGGAGATCTTCGTCTTTCTCAGAGATTGGTACGTCTCATTTTTATGAACATTTTTAAACACAATTTCTGCTCATCATCTGAAAGAGCTTTTTTCATTTTTTTTTTTTTTTCTAGGTTTTTTTTTCTTGTTATTTGATTCTAATAATAATAAGAGTGTTATTAATAATTAGTTTTCATCACCAAAACGAGAACAGGAAGATATTTAAACTAAAAAGAAAATGGTATATGATAGATTACATAAGACAGAAATTTATCGATGAAATAGTGAACATAATTCAAAAAGCACTTTGAGAGAAAAAAATTTCTGATAACATTATCAGTAAATTTTTTTTCGGTTCAATGGCGGTTGAATTTGAGATTAGAAGTAAGCTTTTTACTGTTAGAAATCTGATTTTTTTTTTCGATATATTTTTTTTCTGATAGCTTTACAAGAGTTTCAACATTAAAAAATGATTTAGGCCCGCCTGAAAGAAAGAGAAAACCTTCAAAATATTACACCTGAAAAAACAAATAGATGGGAAAGTTTTTGGACTAAGGAAAGCCTTTGGAGGTAACCAAAGATGTGGTGGTAGTGACGGTACAATACCGACTCGGTTTTCTGGGCTTCTGGACTTCCGGAGACGACGCCTGTCCCGACAACATTGCTCTTCACGACATGACTTTCGCTTTAAAATGGGTTCAGGTAGAATTTTTTTTTGGTTTTTGCGTTTTATCAGCTTCATTCTTGCCACCCTCTACAATCTCTCTTTACTAAAACTTTATCGCATTCGCTCACTCGACTTTTTTTTTTCAAAAGAGGAAACAAGAAATAGAAATTTTTACAAGATGGTTTCTTAATTTTTTAGCCAATGGCGTGGTATCAAGTTATCCATTTGCCGAAAATGCTTGTAAAATAAGAGATTTTTTATCTTAAATTTTTATTTTGGGATTTTTTTTAGGAAAACATCCTTGAATTCAACGGGAATCCGAATAACGTCACAGTGATGGGACAATCCGCAGGCGGAGCTTCCGTCGACTTGCTCAGCTTGTCCCCCGTGTCCAGAGGTGCTATTCAACAGTTCAACTTTTGTTTCTTTCAATTAGGAAAAAAAGAAAAGAAAAAAGAGCTAGGTCTTCTAACCTTGTGCGTACCTTATTTAAGGTTTCTCAATAAAAAGGGTATAACCATTCAGACTTATTCCACAAGGTGATTCCGATGGCTGGCAACGCCAATTGCTACTGGGCCATCTCATCCAATACTTTGAGTAGTTGTCGTAATTTGGCTCGAAGCATCGAGATTCATGACGAACAAGACTCTGAGCAAGTAATTATCATCTTTCTCACAAATTTCCATGTTTATGATTTTCAGTGGATCGAAAAACTTCGAAAAGTGAATGCAGAAACGTTTGCAAGGGGTATTGGGGTACGTCGGAGGAAAAGATTGGGGCGGAGCTTCCATGGTTTCAGGACAAAATAGACACCAATAAGACTCCATGTTCGATTGGTCCTATATACGACAACGTTTTTCTACCGAAATCGGTTCAAGAATTACGTCAAGAAGCGCCGGCCAAACCGTGTATCACAGGCTGTGCCCGCTCCGAAGGCTTCATCGGTTTGTTCGCTTGAAAAATAAAAATAAACCAAGCCTAAAATCGAACAAAGCCTCAAATAAAAACCAGAATACCCAAGATTTTTTTAGTAATTATATATACAGTGTAATCCGCGCCAAAAGGTTCACTTTGTTCACATTTTTTTTTAATAATTTCTGAAATAAAAAAATTGTACAAAAAACTTCAAACACCGGTCTCACAGCAAAGTTTGATTTACTGTTTGTTCTTGAAGCAAAAGTGATAATATGGAGTGAAATGTGTGCTTCACGGCGGTAGCTCGATGATTTTCAGAGTTTTTGAAATAACTTGAGTTTTTTATATTTATCACTTCAATTATATATTTATTATTCAACTTTATAACATTTTTTTCATGCATTGTTTAACTTTTTTTAACGCATATTTTCTTAAAAAAATAAAAAAAGAAAACTGAATTTTTTTAAAAAAAGGAATTTTTCAGGCAAAATATTTCTCATTATTTACTTTAATGATTTTGAGTTAGAATTTCTAAAAAAACTACTCTTACTCTCAAAAATAAAAATCCAAGTTATCAGGCTGACACATAAGTTTTTGTCAGTTTTTGCTCGACAAGGAAACTTTGTTTATAGTTTGGCACACATTCTAACCGGTTCAGCGATGAAAAACGAAGGCACCGTCCTCGAGAGAATCAACAACGTTCTGTCAGATCTCGTGCCACAGAAGGAGTTTCCCCGCCGATTCCGCGAAATTCAGAAGGACATATTGAAGAGATTGATCGATGTCGACCAAGAACACACTGAAGAGGAATGGATGAAAGTTTACGTCGAAGTTTTTGTCTGGGAATTTCAAGGAACGCGATTCTTGTTTCACAGCTTCTGGGCGATGCTTTCATGAATGTCGGAGTGCAGGAACACGTCCTCCAGCGTGTTGAGACATACGATGCTCCCGTCTATTTCTACTCCTTCGACTATGCCAATCCAGATAGCTATGGACCTCTTGCGCCCTTCATGCCTTTTCTCGGTTCGTTCTGGTTGTGAACAAGTTTGGAATATCATCAATGAAATCGGTAAATATTAAAAAAGTTAAGTAGACTCCTATTTCGTCCGCTTCGGTAATTCGTGCAGTTTCCTTGCACTTTTTTGTTTAGAATTATAATTTGTGAGCAAATAGTTCATTTTGGAGCAATTAAGATAATTTTTGTGTCATCATACATATTCAATCTTTCCTGAATTGAAAAGCGAGGGGACGGGACGCGTAGCGTGTGCGTTCGCGGTTTTTGGCACGAGTCTAATTCAACCGCCACCGACTATTTGGCGAGCTCGTTTATCACTCTTTTTACTTCTTTTAAAAAATTATTCATTGATTTTTTTATATGTGCATCAACAAATAGTAGAATGAATACAAAGAGAGCGATGCCCGAGCTTTTAAATATTCGGTGGCGGTTAAATTGAACTCGTGCGAAAAATCGCGTAAGGACACGCTACGCGTACCGTCCCTCCCCCGCCTATCTCGCCTTACAAGTCGGGATGGATTACATATTTTTTTTGAAGACGCTTCGCACTGCTTTGACATCGGCTATCTTTTCGGCGTCGGAATTATTTTCAACTTCCTTTTCAACGATGAAGATGAGCGCGTCTTTGAAATCATGACCAAGCTTTTTTCCAACTTCGTCAAATATGGGTTAGTGTTTTTCTCAAAATTTTTCTTCTGTTTCTACTTTTTTTTTAACATGATGTCAGGAAAAATGGCAAAATTTATTTATTTATCTTAGAATTAAAAAAATCTCTGTTTCCACAAATCGCCGTTTTTTTATTACTATATGAAATTTTCTAATGAGCTATGCAGGAACATATTTAAAGTTATTGACATTTCTAAGAAACCCAAACGGAGGCCCGAATTGCTCGGAAAAGGCGCTTGGAGACGTCGAATGGCTTCCGGCGACAAAGGAAAACCCTCAAATTCATCTTTCGATCGGCCCGCAGCCACGGCTGAAGCAAAAATACAAGGTCGCTTGAGGAAATATTTCAAAAAGTTGATCCTTGGCGCAAAAAGTCGCTTAATTCTAACGGTCATTCGAGAAAAAAAAACGAGTAAAAAAAAAAGCAAAAACGTCATTTTTTGATTGAAAAAAAGCTTAATTTTCGACTTGCAGAAAATTTGAACTTTTTGGGCCTTGCTGGTCAATTTTGTTCGAGGCCTCCCTAATGCCGAGCTGAGCTTGGGAAAAAAGTCGAAGAGGCCGATAGACTGGCAGGCCCTCGCACAAGCCTCTTGGCAGTTTTTAACGTTTCTCTTCTTTTTTTTTGTCAAAAACTAAAGCTATCTCAAACATTTTATTCTCGATCTGGTTACTCTCAAAAATTTTAATGTGCTCCATTTTTTTTTTCCTGTGAAGAAAAATAATTATAATTGATGTATTCATATCCGTTGGGAATTTTTCAGGATGGCCGACCGATGGCCTACGTCGACATGCGTCGGGAGACGCCATAAAAGTTTTAATACATTGCCAAATTGTACAGTTTTCTTTCGTAGAGCGAACAACGGAATAAAACATTATGAGAAAACATTAAAATGCACGCGAAAGCGTGTTTGAGAAATGGAAGAAAAAACGAAATTTGAATTTTGACACCACTTTTTGCCCCTCATATCTCGACCGTTTTTTATTTAATTTTTTTGCACTGAAAAGAAGGTGTGTTTTTTCTTGAAAAATAGTAAAGCGATGAAGAACGATGTTTACCCGTGAGACACATGGCAGAAAAAGGTCGAGCGGACCAAAAATCGATAATCTATGTATGTGAAATCCCCAGGAACTCCTAGTCGCGCGGCGACCGTTTTTCTTTCGAATTTTCCGCCATATTTCGTTCGTTTCCTTGGTTTCCTTTTTCAAACCAAGCTCCAAACCACTTCAAAATTAAGTTTGTGCAACAAAAAAACTCATTTTTAAAAGTCTAGTTTTCTATTTTTCCGACTTCTTCAACAGCTTCGTTTTCAAACAAAAAAAAAATTGTAAAAAAAACGAAAAGCAAGATCTTTTCAAACCCGAACCGCCGTCTCCAAGAAAAGAAGTTACAATGAAAAAAGAAGAGGCTGCGGCCAACTGGTCAGCTGTCGCTCTTTTCTTTTGTTCCTCACACTCGCATATTGTCCATTCTTTTTGACCTACTTGTTTTCTAGACCAGAGTCCATGCTCCAAGTTTCAAAATTCTTGCACGAAAAAACTGATGAAAAAAGATCAAAATGTAATTTCCAATTCCCCCAAAATGAGCGGAACTACTAGTTTTTGTGAATTTTCGATTTCAATGAGGATAGATATTTGAGGAGGTTGTCCAAAACATTTATTTTGTCAATTAAAATTTATTTTTTAAAGTTTCTCGAATTTGTTGAATTAGAATGTTTCCAGTGAGTTATGTGAACAAACAAACTCCCTTTCTTTCCAGCGATTTCTCACTTTCCCACGTTGAGCCGCATCGATCAATTGTTGAAACGTTCCATCTCTGATTTTCATAATAATTAAACACTCTTTTTACTCTCTGTGTCAATTTTCCGCTGGCTCGGCAAAATCACATCGAAGAAGACGCGTTAAGATCATCTTTTCAAAAACTATTTCCCTATATTTACAACATGAATATTGTTTCGAGTCATCACTTAATGAAAAAACAAGGTTTTTTTTGGCTATTCTTGATAAATTATAATAATCTAAACTTCGGTGCTTTCAAGCTTGCAGCTTTTATTGAAATTGCACGGGCATATCTCCCGTATGATCCAGAATATATTTTTTTCAACTGACACGCCATCAGAAATCATAATTTTTTACAGTCTAAGACATCAAACAATGGGAAAGCGGAAAGAGAAAGAGAAGAAGCCGGAGACGGAAGAAGGAAGTCTCGAGAGCCCCAGAACTCAATCTCTTTGGGTTCTAGCCGTCATTTTCATAGGTGAGTAAATTTCTGTTTTCACGCCGAAAGATCGATTTGAGACAAAATTATAAAAGGCGATTTTTATAATCTCATCATACAAGTGCGTTAAAAATGAGCGAATTTTTCTCTCATCGGATCAAAACATCGGGCAAACGTCGTGTTCATGTAGCGGAAGTACTCGTGTAGCTCCTAGAGTTCATTGTGTGAGTCCGAACGAAAATCTGGCAAACTTCTTGCTCAGCCAGCGTCCTTGTTTCGATGACGGCGCGGTAGAAATCACGTAGAGATCGAACCGCCTCTCTTTCGCGGAGTCTTTCCAGTCCTCTGATTAAAAAAGTGCGTGTAAACATCAAAGTTAGAAATGTGTGATTCTCGAAAAAATCTTTCAGCTTTTTCAGAAAAAAAAAAAAAAATACGCGTTTTTTCAGTCAGCATTTTAAATCCATCGTGCCCTAACTTTGAAAACGAAATGAAAGCTTAAAAGAACAGAATTCACTCTTTCTCGGCGTCACTCATTTCGTCAAATACGTTAAGAAGAGGCTTCGGCGGTCCAATTCGACTCAGCCACGTACTCCAGTTTTTCGCCTTGCTGTCGTCAGATTTCACCTGAACACTTTAATAACGTCATTTTTTGGTTTGACGAACGCGTGCACTTTGGCTTGCAGCGTGTCAAAAACGACGTCGAAGTCGTCTGCCGAAGTGGCTTCGTCTAGGGCGACGAGCTCTTCCATCTCCATCGACTCGATCATGTTCTTCACAATAGGAGGGTCGTTTGCCTGGCACACTGTAATAACTTGGGCATTACTGTATTTATCAACGGGTTGAAAAATGTAGCGAAATCTTACTGAATAGCTCATTCTGCCCTTTGAACAACATTCGGAAGTTGTTCCAGAGACGTGACCAAATCGAGGGACTTGATCTTTCCGACTTTCTGAGATTTTTTCTATTTTTTTAAAGTGAGATCAGAAGTATTTTATTTGAATCATTTTTTAAGCCTGAGATTCAGAATTTTTTTTCTTCTAATATTTTTTTTTGCCGAATCTATTCCGCTTTTAAAAAAAGTTTCACATTTGAGATGGTTATATATATTTGAAAAAAATAACCTCTGGCCGAAATAGTGAAGTACAACGAACTGATCGATAACCGGGAGAACTTTTTGCAGTTGTCGCGCCCAAAGACAGCGTAGCGCGTTGAAAATAGCTGCGTTCTAAAACGTCTTTTTCATTTTTACAACCTAGCCTTCCAACATGGTACGATTCGACGATTTGCACGGCGTTAGGATGGAAAGCCGCCGAGATAGACTCGTTAGCGACCAGTTTTGAGCCACGGCGCATCTCGTCGATCTGGTACTTGAGCTCGGAAAGGGAATGATTGTCGATCAAGTCCAAAAGCATTGCTGTTTCATTGGTGTTGAGTTCGACGACGAAGGCCAGCAACGGACTGTAGACGTCGAGCAACGAGAAGTTGTGGGTCAGCGGCTCGTTACTCAACGGCCACGACAGATTCCCCAGAGAGAAGCTGTCGCCGTCGTCGATGGCCGACGTCTGCTGCCAGAAGAGTCCGTAGACGACGAGCAACAGCTGCTCCACGTGCATTCAACGCACGCCGCGCCTCGGAATCTATGTCGGGCTTTAAGATCTGCAATTCATTCCAATCAACAAGCAAGAGTTCAAACGGGGAACTGAGACTACGTGCACTTAACTTTCGTATAGTCATAAAGCCTTTATGACTATACGAAAGTTAAGTTTATGACGAAGGATTTCAGAATGACTCATCAAAAGGGCTATTTTTGGTTTTGACCGCTCGAAAAAGACTTATTTAGTTATGAGAAATGGCTAAACGAATTTAATAAACTCTCAAAACATGGTGACTCGCAGTGGCACATCGATTTGCTCCGAAGAATTTTTTCAGATTCTGTAAAACATCTGCCGCTGCTCGGTTACTTGGAACCCGTTTGCTCTAGAAAATTAGTGACTCAGCGTTTTTTCGTATAAAACTCTTATTGAATTGAATGTTTTTGAGAAAACTCTTCGAAAAAATCGAAGATCTCCCTTTTACTGATATTTTTTTCCGATGAAAGTTAAGAGGCTGAGAATTTTGACGCTATTTCGGTTGGAAAATGGTGGAGTATGAAATGAGGAAAAGTGGTTGCAAAAGTGTCGACGAACGGATAATTACTGGTGCGGGCGCCGCGCGGGGCACGACTTCGACGTCTGCGTCGTTCCCCATACATTTTCTGTCGGATCTGCGTGATTCTCCCTGATACGGCGGCGATCTGCTTCATCTTCACTTTCAATACATTTCCTTGTTCTGGAGCTCGAGGAGAAAGTTCAGTGGTTACAGTGCTCAGAGTATTTTCTATGAGAAATTGGAAAAGTCGGGAAAAAAACTTTTTGAACTGTTGTGTACAATCAGTACAATCTTTATTTTTCGAAAAATTTTTTTTGATAGTAAAAAATGTTCGAAAATGTTCAAAAAATGAGGTCTCTTGCAATGAATTATGACAGCTGACCGCCGGATTTCAATTCAAACAAATATCCTCACCAGTAATAGAAAAAGGAAAAAAAAACATCCAAACATGAGAGCGCAGAAAAACCCAAAAACTTTCAATTCGTGGTGTTCTAAAAATCCAAAAATGTGAAACTTCCGCAAACTAAAAAAAAAACATAAAGCTTTCAATGAGGAAAATGGGTGCAATGAGATTGAAATTACAGGAATCGTAGTAGGGTACTTTCACGGAATGCATCTAAACACCTTGTTCGAGAATGATCGTCACTTTTCGCATCTGGCAGATTTTGAGAGGGAAATGGCTTACCGCACGGAGATGGTCAGTGGGTTCTCAGGAATCGGAAACCAGTCAAATTCTTACAGGGCCTCTACTACTCCTACTACAAGACTATCATCACGGCGCCTTCTTTTGCTGAAGGTCTCTTGCAGATAACGAGGGACAACGTGACCGAGTACGGCCACGAGATAAACACGCTCAAACGCTTCAATCTCTATCCTGAAGTATTCATCCGTCCCAATATTGTTTGATAGCGGCTTTTTTCAGGTTATTCTGGGATTTTTGTACCGGCAGTTCCGTTGGTACGCGACGGCGGTTAACTGGCAAGTCGAATATTGCTGGAACGTCAATCGGGGTGAAAGCCTACCTCCTGTGCAGAGTTGTGAAGGTTTCATTTCCTAATTAGCTCCCCCGAGGAAGAAGTGATGAGAATTTTCATAGTTTATACTGGTGAACACTTTTCTAGTTCATTCAATCTATTACATTAAATTAAAAAAATATCAAAAAAATGGAGCTCGTGAACTAAAAATTTGAGTCCTCTGTGAAAAACACTAGACGATATTTTTGCGCGATTTCTCCAATGTGGAAGTAAGAAATTGGATTATTTAATAACAAGGAAGGTCATTGTGAGTGTGTAAATGGGGAACTTTCATGAAATTGCTCGACAACATTTCAAGGTTTTGATGATAGACTCTTAATAGCTTCCTGCTGAGATTTTCCATCCCGTTATCACAGCTTATAATCAAGAGATGTCGACCATTATTACAGAAAAAGTACACTTAAAAAAATATTTTCACACAAGCTCTCTTCACTTTTTTTTTAGCTTCTGACTGTATTCGAACTTTTTCAAGGTATCGGAAACCCACATTACTTTTATGTGTACACGGTTTTTGTGATCGCTAGCACCGTGGCTTCGTCTATCTTTTTCTTAGGAGTCTTATTGAGGTGAGTTTCATGTTCTTCCAACGATGGTATCAGAAGTTTCAGCGATTCGATTCTGGGAGGCCTGATCGCTGTGGCGAGTTTCGCCTTCAACCACGGCGAGGCGACTCGTGTCCAATGGACGCCGCCGCTCAGAGAGTCGTTTGCCTTCCCCTTCATTATCGGCCACATCGCCCTCCTCACATTCGTCATCAAGTTTGGCTACCTCAGGAGTCCAGAATCAACTGATATTAACAGGAGCCGCAAAGTCTGCTGTGGCTGGATCGCTGCTTTGGTGTCGCTCTCGCTTCCGGCCACACTTTTCTGGCAATTTTCTCAGTTTGCCTTTTTCACTCAGATCTGTTCGGTGGTTGTGGTCTTCGCCTTGGACCTGCTTCCTTCACCGACCGCCAAAACCGTCGTCTTCAGTCATCTGGTGAGTTGAGGCAGGAATCATGCATGTGCTTATTGGAAAGCTTCGGATGGAGAATCAAGTGCCGAGTTGTTTTGAAAGTTAGAAATTTCGCAAAATAGTTACGATATTCATTTAATCAAAATTCGGTTGTGCAGAAAAGTGGGAAAGTCAGTAATCGCGCCATAAAACGTTTCTGTCATCTCAGATTTCGTTTGTACTTTCCTTCGTGCTGCTGTTCGGCAATGAGATGCTCCTCACCACGTTTCTTCTTCCCAGCATAATTTCTCTGATGGTTTTCCAAAGTCAAATTCTTTTTCTGAAACATTTCTTTTGCAGGTTCTCGTGGCAGCGCGTCCCCTAACAGACAAGATCCAACTCCGTCCCCTACACGTAGCTGTGTCGGGACTCGGTTTTCTTCTGCTGACAGTCAGCCTCAAGATTGTTCTCTCCCGGACGCTGCAAATCGAGGACGATGTTTCCAAATGTCATAGATGATTTTTCACAAAACGAATTTCAGGCACACATTTTGGACATTCTCCGATCAAAGTTTACCGACTATCAAAATTTCCACACCCGGCTATATACTTGTTCCGCTGAGTTCGACTTTATCTCTTTGGAGGTCATTTAGGACTTTTTCTTTTTTTTTTATAAAGCCTATAAGACATACAAGTTACTTCAGACACTAAAAAAACTCACTCAAACGTTTCTGATTCCGACAGCATGCACGGCGGTCGTTCTTCTCGCATCCAACCTCTTAAAATTGCATAAAGGTCACCTACTGTGGAGAAATGATTCGGTTTCACATGGAGGAGAGGTGAGATCACAAACCTGGTTTCAAAAAGATGATACGCATAAAATTCTCTCGAGTTTCATTGACGACCAAAATTTTTTCATAAGAAACAAGCTAATTTTAGGTCGTCTACAATGCAGTGCAGCTGTTCTGCTATACAGTTATGGCGGTTCTGATCATGAGGCTCAAATTGTTCTTCACGCCCCATCTCTGCGTGTTTGGAGCCTTGTTGGCGAACCACACTGTGAGAATCTGGAATATTTCGGGAATTTAATGTTGGATTAAGTACGTAGGAAATTCACTTCCATGGAGAATTCCAAAGACTATTCACGCTGGAATCGTTGTTGCCTTCGTGGCAATGCTGGCGAGTCGAGGTGAGAAGCCAGTCGCTTGAGAAAATAAGTATTTCTCTTGCAGGCATCGTTAATATCAGACAGCAGCTCTTTATTCGAGGAGAGTACAGTAATCCAGAACAAGAGATGCTGTTCAATTGGATCCAGCAGAACACCGCCAAAGGTTTTTCTTCGTCTTTTTTCGGATCTCTTTTTTCCAGATGCCGTCTTCGGTGGAACGATGCCAGTGATGGCGAACGTGAAGCTTTCGACGTTGCGGCCCATCGTCAACCACCCGCACTACGAAGACGTCGGAATAAGGTTTCTAGAGGCTTTTTCATCCTCAAACGACAATGATTCAGAGAGCGAACTCTGAAAGTCTATTCGATGTTCAGCCGTAAGCCTATAAAGCAAGTATACAAAACCTTGAAGGCTATGGGAATCGATTACTTCATCTTTCAAGTGATGAATTGCGGCGAAGACAAAAGAAGGTTGGGCGAAGTTGAAAGGACCAGGGATGAACTGCATTCCGCAGAATATTAGAGGCCCAATTTTAAGCCCATTCAATATTTTTTTTGTCTTTAAAAAAATGCGTTCATAAAGCGAAAAAAATTTCATTTTGAATTTTTTTTAATGTAATCTTTGATTATACCTTCAATTTGGCTTTCAATAAGAGTAATTTTGCTTTAGAGCTTGACTTTTTCGAAACCTAATTCAGGAAGCTTTCAATAATTAATCGACGGAAAATATGATACTTTTCATAAATTTAGGAAGCCATCTAAAAGTACCCAAGTAAACTATTTTCTTTCTTGTAAGCAAAATTTCAAATAACTGATTATGGGCGTAGAAGGGATCATTATCTTCCTGTGAAGGAGCATCAAAGAAAACCCCAGAGAATTTTCTGCCGTTTTTTGAGAAATTCAGTTCAGACCGCAGTGCGTCTACCGCGGGATGTGGGATGAGGCAGACCCGGCCAACCGCGACAGGACCGCCCTCTGCGATCTCCTCATCCAGGCGGCCAACACTCGCGACGACGCTGCCCTTGCTCCTTTCCGGATGGTTTACAATCCCAATAGGAACTACATCGTCCTCAAACTCTAGTCATAATCTGCGTTCCCAGGGCTTCTCACAATTTTTCTTTGGTTGTCATTTATTTTTCACGGTTCTTCTAGCTTTTTTATTTGTGATATTACGGTCCTCTTGCCTTGAGGTTTTTTTTTTCTATCAATAAACTTATTTATTTTCGCTTTTATAAAGTTAACAAAATAAATTTAGAGCAGATTTGAGCGGATCAACATTCAAAGTACCTCCTTATGACGAGCTCTCTTAAATCAAGCAGCTGAATTTGAACAAAGAGATGGTTTTTCTCTGCTCTCAATATGTTCCATGAGACGGGCTCCAAGATTAGCTAGGACGTGGAAGAAAACGCAGCCAATCAGGATAATGACAGTCCCACACACCAGAAGTTGCCAGGAGGGGCCGTTCAGAAGGAAGCCAACGAGCGTGGCTGCTTCCAGAACGTACACGAGCGCCGCGACAACCTCAAAGACTACAAAGTCTCGCACAGAGTGTCCGATCCAACCTGACGATGGAAGTGGGAGCCGATGAGAGCGCCGAGAGGCGCGAAGAAGGAGGCAACAGGTACAGTAACGGCAAAATACCTCCAGGAATCTGTCGCGACGTCGCCCATCATGACGGCACGGTAATAGAAGCCGAAGATAGCGTTGACGCCTTTGAGGACGACGGTAGTCGGCGTCGCCGTCTTCTCCGACACTCTGAAGAGCAGAGTGACCACCGAGAAGATGCTCACGTCGATTCCAGAACCCGCAAAAGAGTCGAATATGCCTGGCAATGTGTTTTGAGAATCATTTGACTTCTTCTGAAGACCTCCGATGACTCCAGTGAGAAGAAGTACGGAGCCTTTCCAAAAGTTGAACTCTGGTATTTTAGTATACGTTGGACGTTTCTTCTGTGAATTCAACAAGGCCAGAGCAAAGGCAAATGCCGTCCAAATTGCAACGAAAAGCATCTTTTTCTGCGGCCCAGTCATCAACGGATCCACCTGAAAAGGCTTGAGTTCAGGTTTATAAAAACTTTTTGCACTATGTGGATTCCTATGATGAAACCAGGAACAGCACCAGCTGTGCCAAGAAATACCGCTCGACTTTCGATTCTAACTTTCATGAAAACGATGCAAACCAATGCTGACGTCATTCCTTCAAAATCTGGTTAGTGCAAACTGATAAAGAGCTCAGGAACCGATAGATTGCAACATGATGGCGAAGTCTCTGGCCACCGACGGCGCCGTATGAAGGATCAACGTCATCACGGGGAACGCGACGGCGCCGGCTCCTTCTGACGTCATCCCTGAATCACACTGGCCTTCTCAACCTCGCGACTCTCTAGGAAACCTCCAACAAACGCTCCAAGGGTCATGACGACGGGCATGTGCCAGTAGTCGTGGTACCATCGGAAGAAGTTGTACCGGATCGCAGAAGACCACCAAACTGCCTGATATTCTCATTTCGTATACGTCTCCAGCAAAGTCCCACATGAATCAGAAGAAAAGGAATGAGCATAGCTACGTATTTCCTATGTTTTATGAATAAAAGGTCGTGAAAAGTGGGGTTTTCAGGCAGCTTAGTCAGTTCCTCAACAGCATCTTTTTCCAAATGTTGACCTAAATCATAAAAACGTGAAGTTTGCAGGATACTCTGACGGAAACCTTCGAAAAAGTACTTACGAAACCACTTCTTTACTTTCTGAGCTCTCGTGAATTCTTCTCCAGAAACTATTTTCGACATTGCTCCTAAAATCAAATAGGTGGGTGATCACGGGCAAAGTTCAAAAGGTCTCAAAAAGGACTTTAAAAAGCCTCAAAGCCCCATTTTTTTTTCTGTAAATTTTGTCTGAAACTGACCTTTAAAAAAGGTAAAAAAATGAGGCGGAACAAAGGTGAAAAAAAAATATTCTGAGAACTTTTGACACCATTTTAGGAACTAAAGAAAGAAAAAGGAGCTTCAGGATCTTTTCTGAAAGGCCTTTTTGAGGTCGTTTGGACTTGTGATAGCGAAAGAAAAAAAGAAAACAGGTAAAGGCGTTCACTAAAAGAAAACTTTTTTCATTTTTCAAGAAGAAACTTCTTTGGCTAATAGAACCATTATAAAAAGATTTACGTGAGACCGTCTCACGAGCATCGGCAAACTGGAGACGTTCGTGTAAAGAAAAACCAAGAAAATATCGAGAATTGGCCCTTTCTTGGAATTAGCTCCCATAACGATTCGAAAGATGAGAAAATAAAAAAAAAATGAAAATCAGGCGATCCTACATAGTTTTTGTTTTATTTTTCCAAAAGCGTAGGCAAATCAATAATTGACGTAAGAAGGATGAAATATGAAAAAGAACAGATCGGCGCACTTTGTTTGTGAGCAATCGGTATCGACATTGGAAACTCTATTCAAAATCACGATCTTTTTCAAAAACGATTTAAATATTTATTTAAAAAAAGGGTACTGAAAAAAATTGCGATAATTGCAGTGAGTCCCCAAAAATAAATACTTAAAAAAAGGATAGACTAACATGGGCCGTGCCGAAGAGAATGGATGCTGGGCGAAAGTTCATCGACGAACCCGTCTTCGAAATGTCGTCATGCGGCTTTTTTCTATTGGCAGCTATGTCCATCTTCTTGATTTTACAATTAATCATTCACTAAGAATAACTGCCGATATAAACGCGAGACACTGGCGGTACATTGACGAGCTCGCAAACATCTCGCTTTTTTTCTCGCGCCGGTCTCGCATTTTTCTGGGCGCCAGCTCGCACTTTTCTAGGCGCGAGCTCGCATTTCTCTCGCAATTTGAAAATTTCCGAAATGCAAGATAAATGCGAGATGGCGCCGAGAGAAATGCGAGAGCGCGCCTAGAAAAAAGCGACATTTTTGCGAGTTAGTCAATGTACCGCCACCGAGCTCGCGTTTATCTCGTCAGTTATTCTTAGTGTTGTTCTTTTTTACTCAATACCTACCTGAAATGGAGAGAGCGTTGGACTTCCTCATGAAAAATCGCTTTTTGAAATAATTGAATTTTTCAAGTTTGCCGAACGAATCAAAAGCATGGTATTTTCAGAACTTTCAATGAAAAGGGCCACGAAAAGTAATCATTCAGGCGAAAATAAAACCGGAAAATTCCAGAATTTTGTTTGATTGATTTTTACATTTTCTGATTTTTTTTTTCTCCTTCTTCCGACTTTGTACCGCTTGAGCGGCGTCGGCACCTCAAGTCGGTTAGCCGGAGTCCTATCCTGATAATCAGTGGACTGGCTCGAGTGACATATCCGTCCTTGTGTGTGACTGCTGGGGATTTTGAAGTCGTGGTTTCTGTACCAACATTTCTTGAACCCCTATGTAATGCACTAGATAGCGGGCGGAAAATCTTTTTTTCAAACCAAAAAAGTGGAAAGAGTTTCGAGATCACATCTTGGTAGCCGAAGGATTGTGAGAAAGCGTCGAAGGACAGAGGCGGTTGAGCTTGAGAGAAGAAGGCTTCAAGAGCCGACCCTTGAAGCAACTGGCCACCCATTTGCGGTAAGGCGCAATGAAGTAGATGGAGAGGATGGGGTCGATGGCGCAGGACATGGCCGGAAGCGCCGTCGTTAGGTATTGAACCTGCGGAAGTTCCAGGTCGAGGAACTGCGCACACGGGTACAGTACCGCTATCGGCAGATAGCACAGCGAGGGAATCACCGCCTGCAGCGTCAGAACCTGCAAAACGCAAAGCTTCATCCCAAAGCTCATCATGAGAGGTTTCAACTACTTATTATCCAGTTATTCTAAGGACTCTCAAGGCAAAAAGGAGTTACGGCAACATCTTGTATATCCATATTTCGCGCATCTATTGAAATAGTTAGTTTTCCTGACAAAGAAAATGCATATAAAAGTTAAATACTACTTAAAAGAATGATACAAGCAGTGCCGCTGTAAGGTGGATTATCAAATCTCATTTTCCTTACTCAGAATGAGCCTTTGAAATCTCATTTTTCTTATCGAGAATGAGCCTTTGAAACAGCGCCGTAGCGAAATCTAGCTTCAAACTGAAACGCTAACAATGACTACCTTGACAAGCGCCCGTGAACTGTTTTTCGTCCTTTGTTTGAATGAACTCGGCTTGTCTTTGATAGTTTTGAGAATGGCGCATCTCCAGTAAAATGTGATCAAAGGCAAAGTAATTGCGGTCGCCGAGAGAATCGCTGAGTTTATCAAGAACAGCGGACTTCTTACCGACTTGAATCCGCCGAATGAACTGCAACTGAAGACTTTGTAATTTTGCATTTCTGGAGTTCAATTCAAAAAGCCTTTTTTATTTTGTAGAAAAAAATATTTTTTTCAAGCTCAATTTTTTTCTATGAAACAAAAATTTGAAAAAAATTCTTAACAGAATGGAAAAACCAATCTTTCAGTATGAAAAAAATACCTCGAAAGCTTATATATTCAGAAATCTAGAATGAAGAAGTTTCAAAACGGTTAGCTTCATTGCTTAAAAAATTATCCTTCGTTGGATTTGTACTTAAAAACGTAAAAAAGGTGCCGAATTCTTGGCTTGCAAAAAAATTGTAAAACCTGTGAAACACATAGTTTGGATGTTTATTCCTAGTCTCTTCCATCACTTCCGCCTCTCCGTACATGTCGAAAAAAGGCGTGACAAGAAGAAAGGCCGGCAAAAGCAGGCTGAGGAAAAATGGACGTCCGAGACGCATCCTCTCTGCCGCCTGGGTCTCTCGGATCAACCGATACCGGAAATGCCTGAGACCGGTGAGTTGGCCGAAGGAATCAGCTCACATCGAGTGGAGAATCGAGAGTCCAACAATCATGTTGAAGACGTTTATCAAGTTGTACCCTACGAAACAGACTTTGTTGCCGAACCAGAAGCACGGTCCGATGGGGAGCAGGGCCAGGACTTCTCCGGAGGGCAATATTCTGCACGGTCTGACATATCCTTGGCCTGAAGTTGGGAAAAAAAACCTTTCCTGCACAAAAAAGTTGAGGAGGGCCAGGCCGATCTGACTAACAGAAGTGTTGATGAGAAGCCATTTGAACACTTTCATCCTGCTGGGACTTCGGTTTTTGAGTAAGTAAATCAGCAGAAAGTTGCTCGATACCTGCAAACTCTTCTTCACATTGAATCTTTGAGTCAAGTAGAGTTATTCATTCAATTTCTCACTGATATCAAGGCGTAGAATGCGTAGAAGACGTGAAAAAAAGAATCGTAAGCCCCGACGTCCACCTGTAAAGATTGCTCTTCTGACAGGTTCATCTCCTGTAAAGAAACAAACTAGGTTGAAGGATATTTATTCGGAATGCGGGAAATCTTTCAGTCGAAACAAAAGAGTCTACCAATATTAATTCGAATTGATATATGAATTTGAACGAAAATTCTTCTGCTTCTGGCTTTTTTGCTTTCAAAGAGTTTTATTTTTCAAAATGTAGCTGTAAAAACCTAAAAGTGAATAAAAATAGTTTTAATCCGGCTTATGGGAAAAACCTTCGCTTTCTACAATGCGAACGCCTATCTACAGCAGTACCAAAGATTGAAGTATTATTTATAATAACTCATAGCAGGGAACAAAGTGAACAAATCTGTCATATAAAATTATAACCCTGTTTTTTTGAAAATCGTTTTGAACTCGAGTTACACAGTTACCGAAAAAAGTGATAAGAGGAAAAAAAAGAGAAAGAAAAAATAGAAAAGCAGAGGAAGCCATTGGTCCTGCAATATGAGGCTCTTGAGAGCTGCAATAACCAAACATGCCTCTCTTTATTTGTGACCTAGAAAATGAGGTTTTTCTCCGGTTTCAATGGAATATTTTAATGATTTTATATAGCTGGTTGTCAGGATTATTGTCCGTTCGAAGATCCTGAAACACAGAAAGTTCGTTCTCCTGGTCCTTTCGTGACAAAATTCGGTTTCCATCGAAGACAATGGAAGTTAATGTGTCCTCAAAATGAGAGATATGCAACAAAGCGATGAATATCCGAACATTTGGGACGCCATTGTTTTCCCTTTCGCATAATATTTGTGAAATAGGCCAAGCGACCTGAATTTCAGGTATCTCGAATGAATATCAGACCCCGCCTCCGAATCTCGACGTCTCCTGGCGGGTATAAAACGCGATTGAAGAGTGCGACTTCGCAGTCGGCCACGTGTTTATATTGTCTTTTCGAATGAATTCATTTCATTGAACTCTAATTTCCCATTTATGAGCTACTTTAACTTTTATTTTCCATCAGTGACTTTTAATATGTACTTCGAAAAAGTTATGATTTTTAAGAAAAGGTTTGATTCTGCACTGCAGAAATTTCTGAAAGCACGCTCGAGTAATTTTTGAAAACACCCTGGTTATCTCAATCTGAACAACTTTTTATTTTTAAGAGAAGCAAAGCTTCAGATTTAACTTGTAAATTTTACAGAGAGGGGTCTTAAAAAAAGATCTTCGTGAATGTTTTTTTTTTTCATCGGATACATAGAAAAATTTTCTTGAGTAGTTCAAATATGGGTAGATCGAGGCTTACAAAAAGATCATTTATCCCATTTAAGAGCTTTTTTTCTTCAACAAGCTGCCTAAGCAACTGAAAAGTTTCAAGACTTCCGTTCTGATACAGGACAGCTTGCAGAGGATGACGTTGGCCGCCTACACGGCCACGGGCCTCAGCGTCTTTTGCATCGGCCTTTGCGTCGTCTCTTTCCCGCTGATTTTCTCGCAAATCGACGACGTTCGTCTCGAACTTGCCACGGAGATGGAAGCCTGGAAAGTGCGTGAGAAACACGGCTTCTTGAGAAAACAAATTCACTCCAAATGGTTGCAGATCCAATCAGACATGCTCTGGGCTGACATGCACAAGTACGGTCGCGTTCGTCGTCAGGCTTACGGAGGTTACGGCGGCTACGGTGGCGGCTCTACTCCGCCAGCTGGACCAAGCGGCGGCTTTCCTGGCGGTCCTCAGCCTCCACACGTAATACATATCATTTGTGTAGCAGAAATTCTGATGTCGTTTTGCAGGGAAACTTCCCAGGCTCCACTGGCTCCAGCTCGCCAAATCCCAACCTTCCTGGCGTCATCGGAGTTCCACCAAGCGTTAACCAACAACAGCCAGGCGGCATCAACCCTGATGGAAGTCCATCTGGTACGATCTCCTTTTTTTCCAGAAAACTTTGTTTTGCAGCCGGTCCCAACGGTCAGTGCAACTGCAATGCTGAAAATTCGTGTCCCGTCGGACCTGCTGGACCAAAAGGAGCTCCAGGAAGCGACGGACCTGACGGCCTTCCTGGCGTGCCAGGAATCGACGGAAAAGACGCCGAGGACTCTCAGGCTCAGACTCAGCAATACGAAGGATGCTTCACCTGCCCACAAGGACCTGCTGGACCTCCAGGTTCTTTTTTTTTCCTTAACCGTAGGATTTCTAGTTTTATAGAGCTAAGATGAAGAACGAAGACTGCAATACTAGGTTTTTTTTTTATCAAAGCAGACGTCACCTTCCAAAACTTCCAAAAAAGTCCTAAATGGATATTATTTCAAAAAATATGTACTACTCTTCAATAGAAACAACGAGTAAAAAATAATGCCTGCCATAAAAAAGAGCAGAGAAAAAAGTGTAGGAATTAGGTTAATTTCAAAGTTCAAAATAAGTTTTAATCTCAATATGACGACTATTAGGTGTGGAAAAGTTCAGAAAACCTAAAAACAACAAAATTGAAAGCCGAGAGAGATTTTTAACTAACCTCAATTCTAATTGATTTTAAATTTTAGGACCGCCCGGAAAGCCAGGAGCTCGCGGTATGCGTGGAGCACGTGGACAGGCGGCTATGCCAGGACGCGACGGATCTCCAGGCTTCCCTGGAACTCTCGGACCAGTTGGACCTCACGGAGCCAAGGGAGAAGAAGGACCAACCGGAGAGCCCGGAGCCGACGTCGAGCACCAGATCGGACTTCCAGGACCAAAGGGAGTCCCTGGAGCTCCAGGAGAGGCCGGAGACGAAGGAGAACAAGGAGATCGTGGAGCGACTGGCATCGCCGGACCACCAGGAGAGCGTGGGCCTCAGGGAGAGAAAGGAGACGACGGACCAAATGGCGCAGCTGGATCTTCGGGCGAGGAGGGCGAACCAGGCAAAGACGCCGAGGTTAGTTTGATTCCTCGAAATCCACACACCATAGTTTTCCTCTTCCAGTACTGCCCTTGCCCTCAACGCAACTCCAACAGCGAAGTCCACGCCGGAAACCAAGGTGGATACATCCGTTAAACTGTTTCGAATGCGGAAATCAAACAATAAACTTTTCATTCAAAAAACTTTGATACACGTTTTTTTAAAGAAGCTGAAAATGCTACAGATATTATAGAGAGATCTCAGTCGTATTAGGCTTCGCCCTAAAATTAAAAAAAAAATAAACAACTAGATTACTCGTACTTTTCATCTGTCGAAAAATTTTTGACTCGATGACCCGTTTTTAGAAAAAAGCAGTTGAAAATTCAAAAATCTCACTTCAAACTTGGCAAGGAGGACATCGAGAGATCAGAAACTTGTGGAAAAGGTCACGGAACTTTTGTGGATCTTTGATGCCATGCCAGGACACCAGAGGAGTCGTCTCATCGGCGCTTGACTGAAAAAAAAAACTATTTTTCGCACAGAAAAAGTCAGTTAACACTCCCAAGAATATATATTATTGAAGATTTCTTATTGACAGAAAAGATCAAACCGAGGAAGGCAAGTAGAAAACATGAGGAAGGTTGACGAGTGCGACGGAAAAGTCGTGGGCCAATATACCTGTGATCAGAACGTCTTCTATCTGCAAGGTAAATGAAGGAAAATGCGAGAAAAAATATTGTCACTGCAAAGAATCTCTTGACAGGGGGCTTGAAAATGACAGATTACACATGGGAAGGTCGATCCACACAAAGAAACATGAAGACTTATTTTGCTGGACAATTATTGGAGCTATTTTTCAAATAAACAATATTTCGTATTCTTTCGTAGAGGCTGGCACCGCTAGAGCTGCCCACTTCAAGGATAGGCAACAAACCGTGAGAAAATTGCGACGAGCCGTTCCAGAAAGAATTTCCGAGGCAGCCTTAGCCGTCAAGATGTACATGGGTCCGGAGATGTAGGGAGGCATGGCTGGACAAGGGAATGCCTCGATCGACGAGTACCTCGAAAATAAAGAGTTCGGAATGCCGTGAGCCGGCCAAAACCATTTATCCCGCGAGTCGCGAATCGGCAGAACACCAAAATCGGTCAAATGACCATAGGCGGCGGATTCAGAAAGGTTCGTCGAAATAGTTCCGTCGCGAATCTTCTCGTACAGCATATCGGGCATCAGAAGCACGTCCTCGTCGATTTTCATCACCAGCGGACTCTCCGGACAGTCTTTCGCTGCATAGAGAAACGCAGCTATGCTCTGAAATTTCGTTCCACTTTTGAGAAAACCGATAGAAAGCTGAAAACCGCATGAAAAATGAACAGAAACTTCAAAACTTCTCGAGAAAGTTATTTATAATTTCACGAAAAACAGAGTTCTTGAAAAATGCCTAATTTGCCGGTAAACTGACAACAGAGAAGACCCATCGTCAGAAGTCACCCTATTACTTTACTTCAAAAAAATAATTGGAACATTTTCCAGCAAATAAATCTGAGAACAAAATTGAAAAAAAATAGTATTAAAAAAAAGAAAAAAAAGATCAATGTCGAGAAGAGTTGTGATAAACAGGATAAGGGAAAATGGTCATCTGAGTTCAGAAATGGATTTTTTTGTTGTTGTGAAAAATTGAGTCCCTTTTTTGTCATTTCCTGATGTGAGAAACTTCTTTTTGATTTTACCGACAATTACTTGTTTATGCCACTGAAACCTATGTGATTGAAGCCTCGGAGATTATTCTATTTTTTCAATAAGTCTGGTTAGAGTTATGTTTTCAAAATAATTATTTAAGAAGATTCCAAGCAATCTTAATTTCTATCTAAGAAGTATTTTATTTTGAAGTAAAGTTCAGAGAATAATAATTTCAGTTCGTACAGTTTTTGCCGTGTTCAAAGTACTTTCGCGGAAATCAAAATCAACTTCGAAACAATTTCGATTTGGAATAAACATACATTCGTAACGAAAATTTCTAACATGCAAGGGGTTATAAACTTATTCAACTATGCTCTCTTCAAACGTTTTTGCCGAGGTAACTTTTCGCTGTTGAAACTTCTCACTTTCCTCACTTTATAAGGAAGATTCATGTAGTTGTCGTTGATGTCGACAAGTACTACGTCATCGAATTCTTGAGCTTCTTCGGCTACCAGCTTCATAATCCTTTCGTCGGGATGGCGTCCCACGAGAAAAACGCCGCGGATTTGCCCCTCCTAAATATGAAAAACAAGTCTTATTCCAGTAGGAAGAGAAGTGAGTAAAAACAACTGCTCAACTTTTGAGAGTCGTTCCCCAGGATCATTACAACGCTAGTTCGAGTTTCCTTGAGACTAAAAAAGTACTCGGAAAATGTCAGAAGGGAGCAAAATTAATGAAACCTTTTCCATTTTCCTTTTAAAAGCCGGCATCCTACACAATCTTAAGATATCTACGCTGTATTGATTCCGATGATCTACGATCGGATCAAATTTTCTTCAATGAGTCAGTTTCTCATACCGTAGAGTTTTATTGACTCTATGAATTCTTTTTTGGAACATCTCCAGACATTTTGACTGTAAATAAAAAAGTTTGAAAATAACTAACGAACCGAAATGCTTTGCGACAGACGCGGATTCATCCAAGTATCGCGAATAGCGATTCTGGCACTGAAGGAGTCTGGCCGCGACAAAACCACAGCGAAGACGTCGACGCGATGTCGCTTTTGATGAGAGCACGTCTTGCTTCGAGGAGTGTGGGTCCAATGAAAAGTCGATGTCGCATCCGCAAACCTCAAAACTTATTATAAACATTCAAATAGTTGAGTCAAAAAAAAAAAGAATGAGATGAGTTCTTTAGAAATTTTTATATGAATCAAGTTGATTTCAATAATAAGTAATTTCCTGTCTACAATGCGCTCAAAACCAACAAAAAAAAAATGATAAAGCGCTTCAAGGAGATATTGAAAACAGCTCGAAATAGTGGGTTCGAGATGATCGAATTTCGAAAAAAAAAAAGCAAAAAAAAAGCAACCGTAAACACAGTTCTTTTTTTTGCGCTTTTGCTCTCCTAAACTGAGAAAACGACAGCAAAAAACGAAAATTTAGAAGTGAATTAAGATCAACTGTGATCCAATTTAGTACGGTACGGTCTTAGGGGGTAGAAAAAGGGAAAGCTGGCGCGGAATGGGCTTCAGATCAGAGATATCAGCTGGTAGAAGCGCCTTGCTGAAGCTTGAGAAAGAGTTTTAAATGGAGCTCAGATGACCAAAAACCAGAATAAAACATACTTGACGACGAACTTCTCGCCGAGGTTTGTGGAGCCATCGGACAGCTTTCCTGGCGCTGAAAAAAGGAATTTTTGAATCAAAATAGAAGCCCTACTCACATAGCCTGGACTTCTGGAGACACTTCCAATCAGGTGCAGTTTTTCGAGTCAAATCTGCAGGGCTTGACCGATTTCAAACACAAAGTAGTTACTTACACAATGTGCCAGCCACGCACATCAGTAAGAGAACGATTCCGACCTTAGGATTGGAAGAACGCCAAACGGAAGAGTAGGCCACTTTCATTCGCAAAAAAAGGGCTTTTATACATCTATGTAGTCATTCTGTCTATGACGGCGAACGAAGTAGAGAACAATCTTTCTTGTCCGAAAGAAAAAATGGTCCATTTCCTCTCATAAGCAAAAATAAGTTTTCAGGCTCCATAGAAACGTGCCTCGTTAATGCCTGATCGAAAATTCTTTCGATGTGCGTTTAAAATAGCAGAGAACCTTCTTTAGTGGACTCCTATGAGTCTTCAAAAACACGCGGAAAAAAACTTTGTGGATATTTTCTATAGGCCATTCCGCGCTAGCTTGTCACGTTTTTCTTTCCGCCAAAGTGCCAGGTCAAATTTAACCAACTTTCGCTTCAAGACCTTTTTTTCTTGCCGTTATAAGAGCAGAAATTTGATCTAATTTGGTATACGGTCTTTTTGGCGGAAAGAAAAACGTGACAAGCTGGCGCGGAATAGGCTATATGATACTTTTAATATCAGCAGGAAGACATTTTTAACATGATATAAATTCCAACAAGCAAAAAAAGACTCAATTTTTTCTCAAAAAATAAACTAGAAAAAAATATAGTTTTTCAGAATGTGATAAGATCAAATTTCCAAATTTCCCTATCAACATGAACGAAAGTACCGTGTTTGTATTTGACCTATTAGATAGAGCAAAAAAATCCTAATTGAGGGTGAATTAAAAATCTGTAAAATAAATCGATAGCATGCAGAAATACATTTACTGATTTCATATTTTCCTTACTTCACCTAACCGTCAGAATGCTGTGAAATGCTTAAGTTTCCTTTTATATCCAACTAGAGTTACGAGTCGATGGAATAACGCTATAAGAAAAAAGACAGTCAGCAATGTAACGTACTGTTAGAACGAGGAACCCTTCCCTATGACGAATCGCGTTATTCAGAGCAAACAATAAGCAAAATCGGTTATTCAGCAAACTTAGGAGGGCAGTTCTAAAGAAACATTTTGGAAATATCACGGTCAATCGATCCACAGGCCTTTTTCCGACTAGTGCTTCCGAAATGAATGCTAGGATAGGAACGACTGAAGTTTTCAAGTCAATTTTTGAAATTTTTTAAGAATTTTCAAAATAGTAAAATATACTTTCTGCAGGTTAGACTAATGCCTCTTTTTTTGAGGGAAATACTTTTCTTTTTACACGTTTAAGGAAAAAAAAAACTTCTTTGCAATAAAACAAACAACTAATTTGTGCTCAAAGAAAATACTTGAGATCTATAAACTTATAACAAGTTCAAAAAGAGCAGAACTGTTTTGTGCGAACTAAAGCCAAACCTTTGTCCAAGCGAGAAAATGGGCAAGGCAAGGTCAAAAGGGACGTCTTATCAAAATGACTTCTTATCAACGCTTTCATCTCGGTTGTTGCAGCCTCTCGAAAAACACTTTATTACTTGCACTTTAACATATTCAACAAATTTAACAACGGAAAAAAAAAACTTGCGGCAAAGCCTGTTCAATGTTGGAGCGAGCATGAAAAAAGGGGCTTGAAAGACTTTGAAAAGTCAAGGATGGGAAGAGAAAGAATTGGAACGTTGCTCTCATAGTGGTATACACCGTTCGCCAATACTTGGATCGCCGTGGTGCGGCCTTTCACGAAGCCATCATCCTGCGCGTTAATATAGCCTTCTCTAACTGTCTGCCTTTGAGGAAGCTATTTTTTTTAAATATTTTTCGTTCGGATTTTCTTAGTTTACTGGGACTGAGACTTTTCGAAAAAGTTAATTGGGTTAAATTTTTTGAAAATTTTGAACGTGTTTCTTTGCGAACTTTTGTTTAAAAAACTATAAACGCAATGCCACGTGTTTCGTTGACGTTGCTAGCGAAAAATATAATCAATTTCGTTAGTTTTAGGGAAACTTCTCCGATTAGAAAGCTCTCATTACCATTTTTAGTACATAAAAACCAAAATCCTTCAAACAGACCAGGCTGAAGAAAAAAAAATTCACCTAGAGCGGAGTTCCTCAAAAAGATCGTTCAAACGGACGACCTCCTTGTTAGGGATGGAAGCCAATCTTTTGCAAGCCGCTGCCAACGTCTCTTTTGTGTACCAATCTTTGCGTTCCTTCAGACTTTCGAACACCATAAAGGTCTGAAGATTCGCAAGTTATCATATATGAATGGAAACCCCTGCAATATAGTTAAATTAGGTCCAAACTTTCTTCGAAAAAGAAAAGCGATATTGGCTCTCCAGCGACATCGCTTTAAAGCCGTGGGAACGAAATTTTACGGTCTCATCGACTATTTTAATGTCTATGAATACCTATTCGTCATCAGATTACTCCTGATACCTCAGAAAAGTAGCTATATGTATTCATGAGATAATTCTTAGTTTTTCGAGAGATTATCAAAGCCATTTCGATACTGAAACAGTTAAAAAAGCAAATATTTACTCCATTTCTTATTTCTTTCCAAGCTGTTGTACATCTAATTCATATATTGAAAAACTGACCTCAAAGAAGATTTCTATCCAGTCTTCTTTATGATTTTCGTATCTTTTAGCGATAAGTTCTACGAAAACCACCGGAGTAATTGCTGTCAAAACGGGCAAATCAGGCAAGACGTCCAAAAATACGCGTTGATAATCGACTATTACGTCTGTAGAAGAGCTGCTGGAAATGTTTATCGCATTCATTTTTTGAATCAAAATCGGTGTGATCTGAAGATTTGACTTTAAATCGAGCACATCACTGGTTTAACCTTTCTGAGAGTGTCGCTTTTCAAAACCGCAGCTTGGCCATTCCGAAGAAGGTCCACACAAAATTTCCAGAGCTCCAGAGAAATCTAGGGATTTCAAAAAGTTCAAGTCAAATAAGTATTGAATACCTCGTCCGAAATGTCTTCTTCAACTTGAACAGAGAGCAAATAAAACTCAACAATATATCGAATCGCGGAGACTATCTGAGAAAAAAATCAGAGTCAATTTTAAAGTACTAAGGTTCACAAGAAAAAACCCCTTGAGCCGCTTCCATGTGACATTTTTCTACAGCCTCAAGTTCGCTAGGAGATGAACTTGGTTCACTCTCAATACAGAGATTGAACCCCTGAATTAGAATATTGATCAATAGCGGAAAGCCGATTATTTTGAAAAATATAGCAATGATAAAAAAAACCTCTAATATCGAAGAATGCAAGATGAACCGTTGGACGTCTACATTTTTCGGATCGTGAAGAACCATTTGCACTTCGACAGCATTTAGTTTCGCGAGAAGAACAAAAAACTCCGCATCGATGTTAAAAAAATCATAGCCGAAGATCTGAACAAATATTTGTTCCTTCTCGAATATTTAATATGTTTCAAACCTTGTAAAGAGTCGTTACAAGATTCCACACTGAAAACCTCAACGTTTCTGTGAGTTTTTCCGAATTGTGCGTAAGAAGGACCCGGCAAAAGCAAATCAAACTTCGCACCCAAACTTCGTTCGCTGAGATAGATATAAAAATGACGTTATTCAGAAAAAGAGGGAAATAAATATTTCTCCTCCATCGCTCACCAGACCGCTCGCCTCTTTCAGAAAGAAGGCTAAGCAGGACAGTCAACGTCTGAACACTCTCGATCACGTCGACCTTCGCTGAGTGATCCACAATGAATTTGCAGAAAAATTCCAGCCAAGAACAGATAAAATCTGATTCGACCTTGATCCAATTATTCTTGTTAATTTTTTTTTTTTTTGATACATTTACTGCAACCACGGCCGATGAAGTATCGATGACAAGCTTAAAGCTTGGATTTTCCATTTTTCGCACTGCATCTAGGAGTTTTTTGAGCGTTTTTTTCGATCTGGAAAATAACTGAATGATAATCATAGATAATAAAATATCACCTGATAGTTATCTCGTTATCTTTTGATCGCGAAAAAAATTTTACTGCCTGAGCCGCGACTAAACAGCCTTCCGGAGATTCGAACAAAACTTCTAAAACTTCCGTTCGACAGCTCACAAAAAAATCTTCCAATTCTTCAGAACGATCGATGTGTATCTTGAAAATTTCTTTCTCTCGTTAGGAAAGCCACATTCTTTTATAAAAGTGTTTAGGGAAATGAAAAGAAACCTGAAAAGAGGATAGTCTTTCGTAGACGTCTTCAAGTTCGTGTTGCCTGCATGACATCTTAAAGTTTATTCGCATTGTTCACGCATGTTTAAGACAGTGCTACGGCGGCCGGTGGCCGGTCAATAATGCGCCGTCAGTTTCGGAGCCAGGAAATTTTAAAAGTTTTTTTTTCTTTTTTGCAATTTGTTAAGGACCTATTTCTCGAGGTTACAAGGTAAGTTACGTCACAAAAAGTACACAAGATTTCATTTTATTATTGAAAAACCTAGCTTGATTACCGTAATACGACCGGCCGCCTTGAACATGCGAACATGCGTTAAAAGAGCACAGATGTACATGAGATGGTTCACGATATGATTATTGAAATAAAAAAAAAATCGACCATTCGGTTCAAATAATGAGAAATTATCGGAGTTCCAGGGCCTCACTCCTATTTTTTTAAAAAGTTTTTCTACTAATATTAAATCAACATTCATTACTTTGAGAAAAAATAATGACATCAAAAAGGAATAAAAATAATAAAAGCCTTTAGGCTTTATATTTCAAAAATGCTTTTGCACTTAATAACCTTGAAAAAAGGGATACAAAGCAAAAATTTTTAAAAACAAAGAAAAACATTGTTAATTCTTGACGTCGACGGGAAAAACTATTAGATTGGTTTAAAAATCTTTTCATAAATAAAATAAGCCTTTCGATAAAAGTTAGTTCATTTAGAAAAAAGTACAGTAATGCAAAACGTATTCATCATATGCAATCAATGACCTATCTCTAACATCCTTTCGATGAGATGAACTTTTGTGAAGAAATACTGTTTTTTATGGTTTATTCATCGGGAAAACGAAAATTTTTCCGAAACGCGAAATATCACTTCAAAACAAAAATTAGTACTGTTTTGGAGCAACTTTGATGCGCCAGGCCGAGCTTCCAAAAAAATTTTAAATGTCATTTAAAAAAATTTGGGCCGGCCTCGCACACCCTGCTGCCAAAGCTGGAAGTGCGGAAAACTGGTGCAAAAAGGGAATGACTGAAAAATGGTCGCTAAAAGGGTTCCGTTTTGCGGGGCCCCATAAAGAGTTCCTAGGGTCCTTCCTACTTTGCCTAAGTTTTGAAAAATGTTCCGTTCCTCCAGTAAACACGCCATTATCGTGTATCAAAAACAAATCAACGAGAAAAAAGGCTCGAGCACCATTTTTTATTTACCAACCTAATACATGTAAGTTCGCGCTACGGTCAAAAAGGTTTTTTTTCGAACTCATATATATACCTTCTATTGCAATTAGTTTTGTGTTTTTAACTTGTTCTCCATCGTTTGATTGATAGTTCGCCGTGAAACATTTTTCAAAAAAAGACTACTTTTTAGTGATTTAATGACGAAAAAAACAGGTTTTTTTCGAGAAAAAGCTCTAATTTCTCTATTTCAATCTTTATTCGAAAAAAACTTTCTTTGATTTTTATCTTATTCTCCATTGTTTGATCAACAGTTCACCGTAGTAATTTTTCAGAAAAAAGCGAGTTTTCAAGATTTTGGAGCAAAAAACAGATTTTTTGAAAAATCGCTAATTTTTCACTCTTCATAAGCTCCCATAAATTTTTTGGGTTTCCTCTCGTTCCCTGTCATGAGATGAACATTTCCACGTACGATATTCTCAGGAAGGAACAGTTTTACAGAATTCAACAGTCAAAAACATTTACACGCGAACGTAAATCTACGCGGAGAAACGTCTCCTAAAACTGCGCGACAGTTGCGCTAAGCCGCGCCCACTAGCCACCCTCTCCAGCCTTTTCAAAACGCCGTGGCTCAGGCACTGACGGCGCGTGTTTGTTACCAAAAGTGCGCGTGCGCGGCTTTTTAACTAACTAAAAAGTTATAAATTTAATATTTTTTTCATGTCTGTTCATTTCCTATCCACGGCGTTTTTTTATTACGCGAGGTCAAGACTTCTCGTAAATTATGATGGTTAGGGTGTAAGCACACCGAGACGCACTACCGCATACTCAAAATTGTTTTTCAATTTAAGAATTTGCAATTTTAGGATAATAACTTCTGAAATGTTCGGAATCTTGTCAGTTTGAAGAATATGTTGTGAAAAACATTCACTTACGTTAAAAAAATTTAGGAATCATTTCGGAAGGGGAAAAACTCTATATTACTGATTACAAAAATAAAAAAACAAAAAAATATTATGAAGTTGAATCAGCTCCCATTGAATAAGCAATTATGAAAATGAAAAAGATTAAATTAAGAAGATTCGAGGAGCAAATGGAAAAAAGAAAAATCGGATATTTTTCGCGACCACTGCCTAGCTGTGATTTACCAAAAGAATCTCGGATTATGAAAAAAATGACATTTGGCAATGAAACTAATTAAAACCAAAGAGTTATATAAAAAGAAACGAGCAAAATCAGCGAAAACTGTGAACAAAAAAATTGACGAATTTTCAAAAACTAACTCCTCCCTCAGTTTTGAACGAAATTCCATGGAACCGCTTTCAATAGACGTGTAATATGCTACTATTTCACAATATGGACATCTCGCAAAACCCAAACATGAATAGACAGAGAATAATTTGAAAAACCACCGAAAAATGACATAAAAACCGAAAAAAATTTGAATTTCGCGGGGGCCTGCACAAAGTGCGCTCCATCGGTCGGCGGCAATCTTTTTACATTTGCTTTCACTGCGTGGAACGCCGTGTATCATTGCTCTGCACCAGTTTATAACAATTAGAACGCCCAAAAATTTCAAATAACAAAGTTTCTTTTGATAATTGTTTTTCATAAATGTGTTCGAAAGTGCTCGGAAAAACTTTAAAACGTGAGCAGGGGCACTGGGTAGTGTTACAAAAATATGAAAATTATATTTCAAAACCGTATTTCAGTGGAAAAGGCGAAAAAAGAATCAGTACCCCCGCGCGTGCGCGCACCAGTTCCTGAGAAAGTCAGACCTCCACCCAATTTTGTGGACTATATCGAAGCGAGAGTAACGCTATACCGCGGGGGAGCCGCGAGCGATATCGCTCGCCTCTCGCTGCGACCTCGCAAACGTCTTGCGCTATATCGCTCTCTGAAAAAAATTTTTTTCTTCAAAAAAATGTTTTTTTTCTTGAATTTGATTGATTTCATCATAAAAAGTCAAAAATAAAACAAAAAAAAAGTTTTTCAAATTGTAAATTTTTGAGAGGGAGCGATTTGGCAGCGAGACTTTGAAGAGGTCGCAGCGACATGTTGACGAGATCGCAGCGAGAAGCCTTGGCTATATCGCGTGCGGCCCGCTGCGATATCGGCAATTATGTTGGGTGTCGCCTCTGCAGCGAAAAATCCGAATTAAAAATCGGACGCGCTCCGTCCTGCTTTTTTTCTTAGCGATCTGCAGAGAAAGTTTGAAAAATTTTATTAAAAAAACAACATTGTTTCCATTTAAAAAAACCGTAAATATCTTTTTTTCTTTCGAAAAACACAGATAATTTTGCGTCATTTTCGCTGTGATATTTTTCATGTACATGGAACATAAATTTCATTTCTTCTGCGGTTCCGGAGCTGACCATATGTGTTTCAAATAAATGTTTATGCCGATCGTGAATCTGCAATGAAAAATTCTATACGATAAAAATACTTTAAAAACCCTATAACAAGTACCGAAGAAATAGTTACGGCAGAAACAAGCTCCTGAGATACCTTTCCGCCGGGAACTTCTTTTTTGCTCTTTTCAGATCCCTTCCGTAATAAGTTCATGTTCCCCTGAAAAAGTTTTTAATTTTGGGAGTACTCCGTATTCAAAGATAAATGTGATTGAAGCAGATGGTCGTTTTAACCCTTATCTGCCTTGTTTCTTCAAGATTCGGTCCGTGCTTTTGAAAGATAAAAACCGTTTTGGCTTGCAAGTCTATTTATTTTTAACGCGGGACTTCTGTTCCAAAATACCGAAGTTGAGCTTTTCTACGTAGACTTTCTTATCGGTTTTTCATACCATCTTTGGGCCAAACTACCGCGGACGCTTCTGGTTTTGGAGTTACAAAATAATGTTTAACCAATAGTCTTTCTTGATTTTCTCACAATTTTCTGCTAATGAAATACCGTGTTTACAAGAACATCGCCTAAAATATTTTCAACCTCCAGTTTAGAAAGCAATCAACTGGAAAAACCGCAGTGACTAGGAAGGGACAAGTGTGTTGGGCACTGTTAAACAGCATGAAGCTGTCGGCGCGGCCATCGGAGAGGAGTCGGTCCAGGCACATAGTCACATTCTTTTGGTCGAGCGGTACAAACGAGAAACACACTCTCTCATCATCCTGAAAATTTCAAAGTTGCCTTCTCATGCAGAACCACTCGCCAGTTTGACGATAATCGTGTGGGAAAAGGCTGTTACGTTCACATTTCCTGAAAATGAGATTCTTGGCTGGCCGGCTTGATTTAACTCCAAAAAAAGAAGGAGTAGTAGGTAATATCCGAAAAGCCAGAAAATGGTAGTAAAAATGGAAGAGGCTGAAGCCGCTAAAAGTTCACAAAAGGTCCCTTCAATTTATTTCATTTTTGTTTAAACGATAAGGACTCAAAAAAGAATGGAAAAAAGGAGAGGCAGCAAGGATGATAGAAACAAGCCGATTAATGGGGCAAAAAAAAAGCATAAATTAACTTATTCCACCCTAAAAGAAACATTTTTCTGTTGTGTACAAAGTTAACTGAAAAACCCAAACGCTTTTCCGGGCTTGGCTATGAAAGACCCACTCCAAATGGCAATTGTCATATACAATAATTCTCACTCTTCAAAAATTGAACGCCAACTTTCTTTTTTTTAGTTCAGTGAGTTCTACGCTTTGGCACCTTCGGACGCTCAAAGGCCGTGTGCAATATAGTGGAAAATTATTTTCCGCGATTTTCTTGAAACTCGAAAAAGAATAAAAACAATCTTTTTTTCCATTTTTTTACAAACCGCCTCGGATAAACGTATTTTTAAATGAAACTTAAGTTTTTATATAAAAAATTTTTATATAAAATCTGGAAAAATCATACTGTAAAAAGTATGATAGGGCGACTGCGTGATCTGCATGCGATAGTTGCGATATGCTTGCCAATCGTTTTCGAAATACGATTCGCCTCGGGCTAAAAAACAGTTAGATTCAAAAAAAGGGAAAACTCACAAGGATAGGAGAAGAACAAGAAAGAGTTTTCGCGAATATCAACTTGGGATTGTTTTTTAGAAAATATGGGAATCCTCACTCTGTAACGCCGTGAATAATTGTTCGGAACTCGAGTCTTACACGTGCTGGGTATCGTTGCGATGACAAGCGATCGGATTGAAAACTATTTTGAAAACCAGATGTGTCTTCATATCTATTCTCAAACTCCTGAAGTTTATTACTCATATATGTGGGTATCGCATGTTTACAGCAAATCCTTCCCGACTTGAAAAGTGAGATGCTCTCATGCTGATGAGGGTAACCTAGCCGTGCTAACACGGGGTTTCATCGGGTGAACCCGTCTTGAACCCGTATAAGCACAGCTGACAGAACTTTTGACAATTTTTACCCCAGCTAGGCACCGCTTTAGCACAGTTAGATCACAGATTTTCGAAATTAATACAGCTGGGTCACTTATTTCTTCTTACACCCGTTGTTCCCTTGTTTTAGCGTTTTTTTTAGATATATATATATATCGCCCATTTTTTTTTGTTTTTTGAATATGCTGTACTTTCAAATAATACACATGACTGCAAACAAACTCGTTTGAAGAGATTATAGGTTGTGTTGGCATTCCGTGAAACTCGACATTCCTGTAAAGTTGCATCATTTTCATGACTAAATTTCCTTTTTCAACTCTTCACTCACATTCTTAAAGGCATCGACGGCGTCGTGATAATTTCCCACTCCTCATTTTCGAGACTTTCTGTTCCTGTTGGTTAAAAAAAATTAGAACTTAATTTTTTGGGAAGTTACTAAGTTCGTCGATGTGGAACGCAAAAAGTAGGGATAGAAGCAGCATTGAGATAGTTTCTGCTTTGAAGCAAAACTTAGAAATGATTCATGCGTTCGTCGCTCTTTTTTATAAAACTTTCAACGAATTTATTCGAAGTGTAATTGAATTTGATGAAAAACGACAGGGAAAAAAATTAAAAAAGGTTTAAAAGTCAGAGAAGAGGTTGATAGGCGGCGCGGCTGCGTTGCCAGGCCAAGAACTTGAGGAGTCCGATGCAGCAAGTCAGGACGACTACTGTGACTCCGGAGATCAAGATAACCCATGCTGAAACTTCAGAGAAGTGAAGAAAAAAAAATGAAATCTCACAAGGAAAGCCAATGGCCTTGCCGAAATGTCCGTCCATCGCAAAGTGATTCAAACTTTCCCTTTTGAGACCATCAGGATTTTCTGAAATTTTCTTACATTCGAAGAAGTGATTCTCAACCTAAGAGCTGTTTGATTTGCGAAAGAAGGAACTCTGTCCACTGCTTGTAGGACGCTTCTTCGGCTTCAAACGTCTTCTCATGTGCAATGGAGCGATTTGACCAGTGCGATCCTGTATTCATAGCCCCTTGCCAGGATATAAAAAGGAAGAAACCTAAAGGAATTATAACGCTTCGGCAAGAAAATGTGTCATATCCTGGAGGATATTTCTCTCCGTGCAAATTTTTTCCAGCGAATCTGTAACAGAAACTTTTTTTTATTTGATGAACGTGAATCTTATTGATATTATAATGAAGTGCCAATTATGTTTTTATATAACCAATCCGTCTTTAACAGTCGGATTTATAGAACCCTCGAAAAAGCACGAAACTTATGAAGCCTTATTGATGCCCTAAATTAAAAAAACCTGAAGTTTCTCTTTTTTTTTCTCAAAATCAAAAATTGCATCATAAAAACATTTTTTTAAGACTTTCACTTGCCTAGGAACTATTTCATTCCAAAACAAATCTGCTTCTTCGTAGTAGCCTTCCTCGGCGCCCGGCATCTCAAAGTTCTCATCGAAATCTTCAAACCAGAAAGTTGATTGTCAGTAATTTAATCATAAAATCCCTCACAAACCCTTCATTTTTCTGACTCACCTATATGAAAGAACTCGTTTCCTTGCTCACTCCAGACAGGCCACTTCTGCTCTTCTGAGGGCGATGGATCTCCCGAGTTGACGAAATTCGCAACCATTCCTACAATCGTTTAATAATAATAATATAAGTTTTTATAGACCTGAAAAGATTTTTTCGATGACGTAATCTTTTTCTTCAAACAGTCCTCGATTAATTCCCAATATGTACACCTGTTTGAGAAAATGGATACTTTGGAAAGCCTTTTCCACGCACAAATTCTTCAGAATGTGACGGAGAGCTGGCTTCATTGTTCCGATCGGGCCGGTAGTGATTGAAAGCTTTCCCCGCTTTGTAGGAGAAACTAAAAAAAAAGCTTTTTTTGATGTAAAAAAATATCTTACGTACGACTCCCTCAAACTATGGAAATTTTTATTACAAAGATGTAGTTATGAGAAAAAGTTCTTCGCCTAATGCATTGGCAAAAAATCACTTTATGAAGTCAGATAACTCAAAATCTGACGGACTTTTTTGAGTAGACCTGTAGCACAAATTTCTCAAAAACTGTACAACAAAAAAAAATTTTTTTCCAAGGAATAAAGCATTCAAATATACAAAAAGATGATATTTTATGCTCTAAGTCATTATTTTTTTATGTACTTTATACATATAAATAAATCTGAGGATCTCTGGTTTTTCATCGATCGAAGAATTTTTTGCGTTTTTTAAGTATAAAGTTCGAACTTTCTCAAAATTTTTGGTGTAAAGCTTCCCTCTTGATGAATTTTCGCAGTGCAGATCTTCATCACCTGTACACGAAGGACTTGGTTGATGGGCCAATGTTGGCGTCAGCGTGGTCGATGACGTTGTGGTAGAAAGTCTTCCAGTCGGACATCATCTGGGGCACGTCTTCTGGAAACACGACGAATTTCTCAAAGAGTCTTCAGGCAGGGACTTCTTGAGTGGAAACTCTCGCAGACGGCTTGGAACTCTTGCGGTCGTTCGTAGGGACTGTCGAAGGCCATGTGTGTACAGAACTCGGAGACCCTGCGGCTCAGATATTCGGGCCGACCTTGCCCCCTGGCTCACCTTTCTACTATCGGATTCCCTTCGGAGTCCTGAGCGCCTCTGATTATGATTACATTGAAATTGAAGATATTCGATCATTTTCAAAGGAGTTTTAATAAAATACTTGGAATCTCGCATTTCAGCCGTGACGGTCCCGATCAGTGTAGTCCTCTTGAAGTACGACGAACTTCGTAGATATTTTTCCGAGTAGTCTGGGAGTATCTAAACACAAGGAAACTGTATTCAACCGTGTGTGCAACCAGAAAAAGACTTCGCCGTCAAACCAAGGCCCGACGAACTCCTCGGCGTCTTTGTCAATCAAAAGCTGCGCCTTGAGCACCTCCAGCGCATCTTTTTCTCGCAAACAATCGATTGCCTGAATCACAAACATCATTTCAAGCCCTTTTCCGGAGTCAACCGCCGCGATTTCATGTTTTTCGATGTTATCGAGGCTACTTTCTTCCGGCAAGCAGCCCAAAATAATGGCCACCTTTCTTGACGCCTTTGTGCTTGCCGCTGAAATGAACTTCTGGCTTTTTCGTTGAACGGAGTCTCTATTCGAACGAGAATCAAAAGCAGGAATCCAAGAGAAAGTCAACCTTTTGACGAGGCAGTTTCCGCGGCGCTCATGATAACTTGTTGTTGATAGAGCTGCTCAGTCAAAGGAGAGACAGCCAGCTTAAAACTTCAGCTTTTCTGTCACGTCTTCAAGTTCTCGACTCACAAATTCCACCATGACTGCCCCAGCAGAGTGTCCAAAGAGCGTGACGCGATCTTTCCGGCCCCCAAAGTTGTGTATGTCTCTTTGAATCCAACGCAAACCTTCTATGCAATCTGTAACTAATTTCATAACACAAAAAACGGTGATTTTTAACCGAGTACTCCCAAATTATTGTCGGCGACTGAACTTTGGTCTCCAGGCAAATGCATCCATCCGAGGGCGCCTACACGGTAAGCCAGAGTGACGACCACAATGTTCCGTTTCTTAGAACAACATAATAGTTCCAAGTAGCTATTGAGAACACAAGACACGATCTCTCAGATTCAAAATACAAAGAAAATAATTAGAACATCAAAACTTTTCTCGGAACTAATAATATTATACAATTTGGTCACACTCTTCCATGTACTGAATGAAAACTCTGGGAGTTTCATCCTGTAACTTGTCCTGGTTTTCGAGAACAGCTTAGACTCAAAATACAACACTTTCTAAAAATTAAAAAAAAATAATTTTCAGAAAATTTCAAAGCTTCAAGCGCTCAATAATTTCAATTTTAAGATTTCCGAGCTTCGTTTGGTGGCTGAGTCCTCGTTGATCTTGGATCTGACCTGCCCAACAAAGTTGTTGATGATCACGTCGCTCTTGAACGTAACTGCCGACTCGGCCTTGAATCCGCCGCCATGCACCACTGCCATTACAGCACAATCCTTCTGAAATTTTCCCAAAAGATTATAAGAACGATAATCGGATCGCTCACTTGCTTCATACAATAAGAGTTGGTAAAAACATTGAGATAGAGGCAGTCCTCGGAAATCGGTCCGTCCTTGCCCTTGTAAGTCACTCTGAAAAATCGTTGTTTGTTTGTAGGGCCAATATTCAAACGATGAATTGCTGATACAAGCGGCGCTGTACTGCTTCGCGTCGAGGGTACCTCGCCACTTTCCTGCTGGAGCAGGTCCTCGGAATCTGGAGAAGTTGAGGCTTTACATCACAACTTCGGGAAATCAACCTCAAGTTTCCGAGAGGCGGCTTTGCGAAGGGAATTCCAAAAAAGATGATTGCCGTCTGATTTCCAAACGGAGAGTAAGCTGAAGTCATTTGGCGACCTTCCAAGGCTCCGAGGCTGGATTCTTTCTTCAATTTTAGTCTGACAAAAAGATGTTTACCTTGTGTGAACTATGAAAGCTTCATTTTCCAATGATCTGAGAAGACCGAAAAGAAACGCCAAGGTCAGAGCGAAAAGCATTCGACGGGAGAATGCTTATCTTCGACGTCGATGACCATCGCTATCAGTGGCTTTCTGGTCAATCGCAAACATCTCTCTGGCGGAACGCTGTCCTCGGTGGTGACAGTAGTTAACAGCTGGAACTTTCTCCAGCAACTCCTTTCCTCAAGGGTTTTATTCGCTGCATTCCAAGCGATAGCGTAAAAAGAAGTCGTGAAGTCAGCCGGCAAATTTCTGTTTGCAGACCTTTTTTTAGGTGAATGAAACTTCTTTTCGGAAGCGTCAAAAAAACGCAAGCTTTCGTTCATATATTTATACGGAGAAAAATACGTAAGATTATTGATTACCCAGATATTTTTACGACTTTTTCCAATCATTTGAAAAAAAAACTTTTTATTTTCAAGACAATTATAATCGGAAAGTATAAAATTTGTCAGTTTCTTTTTCTGAATGGGGTCGCTAGAAACCGTGTATTTCCAGACTATACAATCTGTGCGTTGGTTTCGCATTCCCCTCGATTTCAATAGCTCGGAGGCGATTCAAAAATGACGGAGCGAGGCGGGGCTCCCGAATTCAGAATTGCTGCAAACTTTACGGCGACAGCACACACACAGGACTTTTGAGGGGGAGAAGCATCGCCTTCGTCTGGAACTGTCTCTTTTTCTGTAAAATGCTGCCGTCGACGCTTTTTTTCGTCTCGAGCCTTCTCCATTCGAGTTTCGGCTGTCCACCTCAACCTCTGGGCAATTGTTATGCTGGTTCGCGTCTATATTTCCGATAAACTATAATTGATAGGAAAAATCATTAATAAATAAGGCTTCACCGCCTTATACGGAGTGTGAAGTAAGATAGCTTTTCTGTAGAATAACTGTATTGGTTTCGAAAGTTGACTTCTTTGAGGTTCTTACCAGCTGTCGAACAACCTCGGAGGCTTCCGGAACCAGCCCTGCGGCAACGCTCTCAACCGCGACTGGTGCGCCGTCTCGTGAGTACTCTTCGGTCGATTGAACTCTACGTTTAAAATAAGATCTTTTTCCGACCCTAGAAAAGTAGGAAACGACCTCAATCACTGAAAGAGAAAAAACCGAACCAAAAATCCTGTTTCAATTAAATTCCGAAGAAAACCTTAATCAACATCAAATTTAAAAGGAAAGTAATAATTCTTGTCAGCATTTTAGCCTCAGCTTCAATAGTTAAAAAAAAAAATACAAAATTGTACTTTGAAAATTTTACATTCAGATACCTTCCGGCAACTCAGCAAGCTAATTTCGGCTGTGCGAACAACTTTCCTGTGCAGGTTAACCAAAAATGTTGAAAAGTGCTTCGAATTTTCTTTGAAGATTTTTTTGAAGATGTGAGGAAGTTTTTTTTTGTACGATTTTCCTAGGAGCATCTTCCTCAAATTTCTAAAGTAGGTTTTGTATGAAAATGAAGCAAGGATAGTTTCAAAGAAATTTGAGAATAAATTATTTTTAACTTAAGTTAACAGAGTAGTTGAGGTTGGGGGAGCCGTTTGCGGCGAGGGGCCGGGATTCGTGAACCAACAGGGCTGCACGACGGTGAGAAAGTCAGAGACTCCGGAGTTTAAGCATCTTCAGGTGAACACCGAGAATGGACCTTGCTATTTCTGCTGCTGTCGAGGCGGCAGCTGTAACCATCCACAGGTGAAAACATAACAGTTCAGATTTTGTGGGAACGGAAAAAAAAAACCTAACTAACGTGCGATGAGAAGATTATTCCAACCTTTTCTGACTTCCCAAGGAACTCTGCGAACATTTCGACATCTCAAACATTGGGATCAAAATTTTACTATTTTCAAAATTCAAACTTATTTTTGAACTGGATGGGGGAGTCTTTCTTTCAAGTAAAGCCAAAAGATTCAGATTTTCGCGCGAGAAGCAGCCAAGTTCGGACTGGGACCGGCAGGTGGTCAGGCTGGTCCCGCAGGATACAACCCGTACCCACCACAAGGATCGTATGTCTCCATACCGTGGTACAGCGCCGCGAAGTCTTCCAGTTTCTCTTTTCTTTTTGTCTTCTTTGTCCTTGTTAGAGCCTGAAATCTTGCCACTATCCACATTTCATGTTCTTTTTTTTTCAATTTTAAGCCATATTGTACATACAGGTCTCTATTTTTTAATCTTTTATTTGAAGATGCAAAAAAAAAATAATAAAAGAAAAAAAACTGGGTACAAGGCGATGGAAAGAGAACGGACCAATATTATGAGACGCAGGAAGTGAAACAAATGTCAAAATCGAATGAAAAAAAGACGTTTTCACAGCAGGAACTCGTTTTATCTTATGAATGTAACCGATAACAAGCTAGAACTTTGCAACACCCATACAGTAACCAAATGAAACCGTGAACAGTGATGAAAAAGAAGCAAAATAATAAACAATCTCTGTTGTTGCTCTCTTCAAATACGTGCGAGATAAAAATTATAAGAACATTTGAAAACCGAACTGACACAAGGCCCAAGTCGTCCCGTACTTTTATTTTGAATTATCTGCGCTCATCTATTCGATAGCTGCACAGACTCTTACTATTAACGAAATCGATAAAAATTAACATAATAAGAAACGACTGAAAAGAAAACTTTTTGTACAACTATTATTTTCTACTTACTATATGAAAAATTTTCCCTTGAGCAAGTTTACGAGAAGATTCGAAAAGTTCAAAATCCGACACCTTCCCAGACTTACCGAATTTCGGAAATGCCAATGTATAAAAAAACATGAATTTCACCTTAAAATCAATAAAGTTGAAGAAAAAACTATGATTTAAATATAAAAAAAAAGAAACCCGTTGCAATACAAAGAAAAAGAAATGATAATAAGAAATCATTCGAGCTCTCCGTCCTCCAAATCGCCGCGAGCGCGGCAATACGGCAAGAGCAAAGACGGCGGCGCAGGAAGCGGAGAAAGTGGCGGCTTGGGATCGAACCTACGGAGACGATCGTCTGCGCCAATCCGCCACACAACTACCTGCCCAAAACAGGCGCGTTCGGTGGTGACAGGGGTCGCTCCGGCCGCTTAGTCATCGTCGCCAGCTGTGGATGTCCATTTTTCTCCAAACATCGGTAGCTGTTGCTTGAGAGCGGCATTGGTCTTGGAGCCTGAAAACATCTATCAAGAAACAGAACCACCACCCTACGCTCACCTTGTCCCCGTTTGACTCCCTATCTCGCGAAGGAAAAGTCTGGTTTGTGGAAAAATCAGTTGAAGCAGAGGACGTAGTGAGTGGCAGACGAGAGCAGGCGCCATTTGAAGCCGGCACAAAACTGCTTGACAGATTTTCCAGTCGTGCCCTTTTCTCACTATAAGATAAGCCGTGAAAAAGGCAAAAAAAAATTTCGCAGACAACAGAAGTACTCCGAACATGATCTTTTTCTATGTTAACAACAAGGAAATAAAATATAAAGAAAATACTGAACTGAGTTCTAGATCACATGGTTACGATTCAAGTAAAAACGTTTGTTTTTCAAATATCAGCCTAATTATGGCGCCACACAGTACGGAGCATTTATACAAATATATTTTATTCATAATGTGGTTTCTGAAGAAAATAGTCAAAGTTTTTGGAGAATCATGCTGCAAAAAACTTTTCAAAAGTGTAGGTCTGAACCTTCGAGCCGTAAATCTTCAAAAGAGAACGTTCGAAATTTCGATGCCTATCTCTTGTTCACTAGTGCTCTAAAGCTTCCAAATATCAAATGTTCAAAGCTTCAAACGACCGTAAAAAAACATTAACTTCAAATTTCGAATTGCCAATTCTAGGTTGAAAGGAGGTAAGCGGGAAAAATTCGCTTGAGTCGTCTGAACATTGCTCTCGAAAAACTTTTAGAAAATCCCTAGACCGCGTCTTTTTGCATTTTTTTTTGTCAGCGGCAAAAAAAGTTGAAGTGGAAAAGAAATCAAGCAGGAGGTCAAATGAAAATTTTCCGGACGTTCTAGCAATGAAAAGTATGTTTGAGATGCCTAGGCGATAACCTACCTAGCATGTGTGGCGTGAAACTCCGTGCGACCGGCGATTCGGTCGTGCTCTCGTTTCCGTCGCTCCTCTTCTCTAAGCCGCTCCTTCTCCAGGCGGTCGGAGGTCTCCATGTCGCGGACGTAGTGTCTGTCGCGGTCGTTTCTCTCACGATGCTGCACCACCGAGTTTTTGTCGCGTTCTTCATGCTTCCTACGGTCTCTTCGCTTCCTTTCTTCTTCTTGCGTCCTTGCAAGCTTCCCATTTGATAGTGCGGCCACTATAATGGAGAAATTGGGCGTCACATTGGAAGTTTTATGCTCTAAAAATCTAATTTCTCTCTGCAAAAATGAAAAAAAGTTGCCAGATCATTAATGATTTTTGCGCAACAAAGAACAGATTATTCTTGCACTTTTCAAAGTGTTAAAAAATAGCACTCTCTACTTAGCCTTGTTTTAATATAAAGTTTGAAAGCTGCAAATAAAAACATACAAAACTTTCTTTCACATTTAACGTATTTTCTTCACAGGATAGTCTTCAAAGAGTTTCAAAAAAGGCGATTTTTCTAGAAAAAACAGATAAGGCTTCACCTAGTAAAAAATGTAACTTCGACGATGAAGAGGAAATCCAAACCTTCAATGGCGTGCGTCTTTTCTTCGACAATTTCTCGTTTTCCTTCTTTTTTCTCCTCTTTGGCTGAAACCTTCTGTGCTTCAGTTCGAGTCTCGACGTTATTCAATTCATGATTGAAGCCTGGCCGCGGACTATTTTCCATCATGACCATTTGCTTTGTTTCCTTCAAATGCAACATTTTCAGAACAGTTGTTATTTTTGCAAACCGAATGTACTTTTTTGTGAGAGTTGAAACTCGGAGCTGCAGGAGGTGGCGGTAGAACTCCTCCTGTAGATTCTTCCGTTCGAACTTGCGCGGAAGATGAAGGTGCTGTTACTGAAATAATACAAGTGTTTGTTGTGAACGGTTTTAAGCCATACATCGATGTTTTTCGAGCTGCTTGAGGGACGCGAGATGGAGATGAGAGCACGACTTGTAGACTTGCATGAACTCGTTGCTCATCTCTGAGAGTTGGAACAGTTCGAAGCTGCTCGAGCCTTCAGAACCCACCAGTCAGACATTCCTTCGTCATCTCTTTGTCGTAGCTCGAATACCACTCGCCAGTCACATCAGATGGCCGTAGTGTGGCTATCTGAAAAAAAAAACGACTTGGATCGAAATTTTTCTGTAAAAACTGGTAAAGCTTAGATGATCGTGTCCATCGCCTCAGAAAACTACGCCCAAAACAGGTCATCCCCCAACGCCCATAAGAATTCAACCGACTCAAAGTTTATTATAGCAAAACGAGGTAATTTTGTTTTCGAAAGTCAAATGTATAAATTCATTTTTAGAAAAAAGAGAAATGGCTAGCGTTTTAATAGTGGATTTTTGGCGATAGAGATAGATTGGCATGAGTGACGCGGTCGCGGTGCGGTTTTTTTGACGGGAATTTTTTTATATTTATTTTATAAGATTTTTTTCAAACTGTCCGTAGTCAACGAAATATCCAAAACCATGACAACTAATAAAAAGAGACAAAAAAATATTTTTAATAAAAAAATAGTTTTTCGCTCGAGTTTCTTTTTCAAAAAGCCGCGTCGCGACTGCAAAAAGTCGTCCCGCCATTTTTTTCCTAAAACCTCTCTCGATAAGAAAAAAATTTTTGAAAAATTTTAAAGTAACATCCTTGAAAAAAAAAGGAAACCAGGAAAAAATATTGACGGTTTCGGGTAAGTCTCTCCGAAAAAGATATAATTGAAGCTTCTTATTTTAGTTTCAAAAAACTCCTCGAAAAGACGAATATCGAAAATTTCAATATTGCTCTATCCAATAACGGCACCTCTCAGAAAAGCTATTCTTTAAGCGTTTTTTTTTTCTCCGAAAACGGAGAGTTGTGCTGTTAAATATTTCAAAAAATAGCATGATTTGAAAATCTGAGTAAAAAAACATTTTTTATTCGGAAGAAATCGAATTTTTCAACTTTCAGATACACTTTAAATTGAAGCGTTTCTATTTTCTCGAGGGAAGTCTCAACAACAAAGCCCGAAAAGTCAAGAGGAATAAAAATAGGAAGAGCTCGGTTTGCTACTATGTACGCCCCAACATACCTGCAAGGCGTGTATATGGACGTGAGAGGTCTTTCCGTCAGTTCAGAGAACCGACAAATCCGACCATGCAGCACTTCCACTCTATTACATCCACTCTACTCTAAGTTCGCGCGCTTCACTTATCGTGTGCGCATCGCGGGTGCCACTCGCGATGCGTGGAGTCTACAGGAAGGTTAGTTTCATTTTCGCTCTAAGTTTCACTCGAGTACAGGTTTGCACTTTTGTGGAGACACAAAACTCTAAAGTTACAGTTAAAAAACTCATGGGAAAGTTTCAAATTCGTTCGCAAACTTCATTCAGTTCTTTTTCAAGATGTTTCTCAAATAAGAGGGCTCCACTTACGCATTTCTTTCGAAAAAAAAAACTATCTCTTAATTTCTTGCTTTCTCAAGTCTTTATTTATTCATTATTTTCTCTTAATTCTAACTTTGACTAGAACTTTTTTCAAAAAATTAAATATGAAAGGTTTATGAGTAGAATTTGGTGTTTTTTTTATCACAGATCTTTTCCACGACAACAAAACTGAGACCGACGCCGAGACTCCACGAGGAAGTGCAAGGGCAGCAATACCGCGCTACGGCTACTCGAAAAGGGGCGCAAAAAGACAAAGAGAGAACGATAGGAGATGGAAGTGGAAGTGGCGAGCGATTCTGGACCATGAACCGCGTCTCAAGCCAACCAAGATTTCAGTTCAGCACCTTGAAATCGGCGTAGATACACACAATGTGTATGCATGCAACGGCAATCGATATACTTGAGAAACGGATTGTCCAGTTCATGACACACAGTCTGAAAATTACCAATTCCTTTTTTTTTACACATTTTCTTCAATGAATCTTACATATCAGTGGCAAAATAGTAGGCGACTGCGGTTATTTTTTTGTGTAGACCTCCTGTAGAAATACGCTGTACACAAAGAAACTAAGAAACCCTAACCTTTGTCCAGATCGTTCATAATCTTCAAAAACGTGCTGGTGCGGCACTTCAACGTTGATATCGAAGGCTATAAAAAATCAGAAACATTTCGGAAAAAATGAATTAAGCGGGAATTTTCTCATATTTTCAAGCATCACCAAAAAGATTAATTTTTTCTTTCGTTCCGAATGAGGCAGTACGTTATTTATGACATTAAAAATGATTCGAAACTTGTTGCGACTTAGATTGAGAAGAGACTAAAAAGTACTTTTAAGTCGCACTTTTAAAAAGATTCCCAATAACTCTGTCTTTTTTTTTATTAAGCAGCTTGTAAAGCAGAAAAAAAAAACAAGTTATTCACCTATTGTTTGAAGGACGAGGTTCTCTAAAGTGACCAAATATTGCTCTGCCTCCATCGATACCTAAAATCAAATGTAGATTAAAGAGGTTGGAATCTGTTAACTGACGCCGCCTGAAGGTGGAGACTTCACCATCGGAAACTTTTTCCCCCACCAAACTTTCACAATATGAGAAAGCTTTCGGGGACATTCTTCGCTCTTTCCAGACAGGAGTAAACACGCTGCAGCAACGTCCTGAAAATTCGAAATCAGGAAGAAAATTACCAACAAAGAAACCCTGTAATCGAATCTTTTGAAAGAATGGAAGTAGAAAAAGCGATGCATATGAATGTTGGCTATGCACAAACCTAGGAGCGACCTGAAAGAAAAATAAAATTTTGACTGTCTGGAAATTATTTTTGCAATACATCTTCAAAATGTTTCCATCATTTTCGCATCATACAAATAATCTGACATGGAAGTTCATTTTACTCTTCGGTTGGAAATTTTTTGGAAAAGGCCTACTTTATCTAATAAAATTCCCAAGGACTAAGTTAAATCACCTTCCTTGTTAATGGTTTCTATGTAGAATGCTTTCTTTTTTTCCCCCAAATTTTATTTCTCTTTAACAATGTTTTCGTAATTTTTTTCTTTTCGTTCTGGTATTTTATTTACTATTTTTTTGTTCCTAACCATTATATACCAAAAAAACTGTTATATATTCTATTTGCAACTTCGAGGCAGTTTCTGTAAACAAAAAAACATGTACAGAGGATGGTAGGATAGAATTTTGGATCCAGGAATATTTGTGAGCGTTAATTGTGCATACACCAATCTTGGATGCTCGAATCTTTGAAAACAAATTCTTGGGAATATTCACTTCTTTTTCTGATTTTTTTATATTTTTTTCAATTTTTTTATGAAAACGGAAACTGATGGAGAATGTATACAGAGTGAATGAAAATGTGGTAGCCGTTCTGCAGCGAATATTTGACTACGTGTATGCGAGAAAGACGCATTATTTGATAAAAAGTTAGTTGAAAAAAGCATAGTGTTCATTTGAGGTCGAAACACGACATCCTCACAATAGAACGACCAAGGAAAAAAAAATGAAGGAAAGAAAAGATGGAAATTCAAAAAAGAGGGGAATATCCCCAAGAATCGTTTTCAAAGATTCAAATTTTCAAAGATTCGAGCATCCAAGATTGATGTATGCACAATTAACGCTCCCGAATATTCGGGGAACCAAAATTCCTTCCTACCATCGTACAGAGAGAAGAGTCGCGAGCGTGTAGTATTTGTTTCTACAGGAAATGCATGATATTTTCGAGTATTCCATTGAAGGAGACATGTTATCGTAAAACTACTTTACGTCTAAAGATTTTAAAAATCCAAAAGTCAGACAGATTTTCTCTGCCTTCATCTCTTCATAAGAACAGTAACATTCAAAAGTAGTGGGTACAAAAAAAAAGGGCTGGAATTAGTGTACTCCTTTGACGCAAAAGCGTTAAGAGATTTCGACCGACTCCCACAGATGTGAGAAATCTTGACAGGCGCGCGACTACGTATGAAAGAAGATCAGGATTTCAGGGAAAGGAAAATGTTGCTAAGTGACTTCGCGCGAACTATCGTAAAATGTTATCAAATAAACTTCGAAAGAAAAAAAACTAACGTCCTTCCTCGGTCTCTAATCCCATGATTCAACATTTCGCCCATTTCTTGAATGAAACTTGCGGCTTGTTGCCGAAATGTCAGCTCTTCTTGTAGTGTATATCCATCAACAATACTTGCAGCTTGCTGCATCTGCAAAACAATCAAATGTTTTTTTGCGAAAACTTTCTAACCAGGACTAACCTCCTCATTGGAAAATATCCACTTATGTACGCCGGAACGTTCATTAATTGTACCCGTGCTTGAAGACGCACTTAACATCCTCCAGGTTATACCCAACTGGAATGAATGAGAAAATGATGGAAAGAAAGCTCTAGAGCTACTTCACGGTAAGACGTTATTTCAGAAGCCACAATCAAAAAAGAAAGCGAAAAAGAATGCGTTCATAATTGAGAAGCCAGACATTTTTTCTTTAGAAACCCGTTTGAATATTGAGAGAAAAGAAATGCCAGAAAAATCATGTCTGCCCTCTCAATTATGCTTTCTGCGTTCTGAGAATGAAGTTTCGGAGATAACGTGACATAAGATTTATATACAATTTTTGTTCTGAAATGATGATAATTATTATTAATTATTAAAAAAATGATGATAATTATTATTTAATTTTTTTGATCGCTCTACCAAAAATTAACTATTAAAAAGATTGAAAAAAAGATAATACAAGAGAATGAAACGATTTATCACGTTGTATGCCTGCATCGATTTATTTTATAATTTCAGAATTTTTTTGTAGATATTTACTCTGAATCATTAACGTTATCCTCAATAGGGCAAAAAAACAAAAATTCGAATTTTTCAAACAAAAAAATTAAAAAAACTTTCAAAGAAAAATTCGTGAAAGAGCGGTTGATTTTTTTAATAGTATTCACAAGGAGAATTATGCGTAGTAGCACTGTAGCGTTCAACTGTAAGAAGGAAAAATATTTCGCAGAAATAGAGGCGTTTAAGGCTTCCGCAAAAAGCTCCTGAAATCATGAAAAAAAGCCTTATGAGTTTTATTTTTTTCACGGTCTTAAACATCAAAAAAATATAATACAGTACAAATATATATTTCTACTTCTGAAATCTCTCTAGCTGCTTTCCAGCATTCATAATTCAAGAATGCATATTCTTTTTCATTTGCCAAAACAGCCTAAAAGATGTAGAAAGGATTTGCTCTACAAGGAGCTTCTGAAAACCTCTTTCTTTCTCCTCGAATGCCATAAACGTGAAAAAAAAGTTCGAAATAATGACTTAAAAGTCCATGACCAGTTCTTAAAGCGCTTTAACTGTAATGTCAACTTTATCGAACTTGTAATTTCAAGTTCGATAAAGTCTTTCGAAAGAAATTAAATAAAATTTTAAAATAAATACAAATACAAATGAATCATTAGACTGCGACCGCGACGCGCTCTTGCGAAAGGGGAGGCGCGTCGCGGTTCTTCTTGTCGCGTTGCCAAAAGTGGGAAAACGCAGCTTGAATCTCGCACCTCTTTACTCTTTTTTGCACCTAGTTCCCGTGTTGTCACTATCCACACCATCCCCGCCAGTTCCTTTGATATTCAAGGGAGCCAGAGGCACCAAATGATTGACATGTTACTTTTTTGTGTTATGAGAAAGTCTTGGCGTCCCCTAGAAGAACTTTCCCTTTTCTATATCTACCCCTTTCTTGCTTGCTACGCTGTGGTTTCTTTCAACTGCTCAAAATGCGGTATACAGTGGGTACAGCCAATGGAATGTCGAGCGATTCGACAGATGCGGGAACTAGCTTCGCTCGGCCCGTTTCTCGCCCATGGCTTTTCTCCAAAGACGAAGTTTGTTTTCTTTGTTTTTTAAATCTTTTCTAATTTCGAAGGTATTAGTTGATCTTTAATTTCATTTTTTCACTCAAATTTACATTTCAGAACTTTTTCTTTTTTAAATCGCGTTTCACTACTGAGGTGTCTCCTGTTTTTAAGTTCCCATAATATACGCCAATTAAATCTATTATGTAAAAAGATTATTCGGCATTTTTTGTGCTCGAAGTTTAACACTGAGCTACTCAGCTTAATTTTTTTTTCGAATTTTCCATTCCATTTAAGAATCAAATTTCTGAATTGTGGTGGGAAAAATGTGTTATTAGCCTCCGGTATTTGTACAGCTTGCCTCACGTAAATTCACAAGAGTTTTATCATTGGGGCGCGCTATCTCCAAACCTTGTAGTTCATTTTTTTTTCTTTTTTTGTGAATTTTTATCTTTTTTTTGTCATATTATTTTGCTCTTTGATTAGTGAGTGCTGGATTTGCAGAGCTATTCAATTTTTTTTTTTCAAAAAGTCATGTGTATTAGAGTTCGAAAAGTGAAAAAAAAAACTTGAATTGGTTTTTGCTTTAATCAGCTCACAACAGCATAGGCGAATCGAGAAAGGGTATCACGAGACCCTCTCACGATGGACACATTTCGGGGCCTTCACGATCCATTTTGAGAGGTACCTGTGTGGACACATTATAATACCCTCTCGATTCGCCTGTGAGGATTTCCTGAAATAAAAAATGCTCGTACAAAGTTGAAATTTATTGCATACCATCTATAATAATAGGTTTATTCTATATTTTCTTATTTTACCATTTTATGCGCGTAGCTACTCGTATCCTCCCGATTTACCAGTGACAAGTCAATCAACTTTCATAATCCCTTCCTCATTTCCTACCAAAATTTTCAGTTCAAAGTTCCATCCTTCAACGAATGGAGTGATCTTTCTATTTTTCGCTTTATAAAAAAGCTCGTTTCTGCTAACCTAAGTTTTTACGTAGCAAAATCGTTACTGAAGAAAACTCCTGTCAGAAAAAAGTGGAAACCCTGCGTTGAAAGGAAAGTATGTGAAGTGACAAATAGCCCAGTGAACATAGCGTCAAGAATATTTTTCACTGTTACCGCCATTTTGAATTTCTCGGAACCATTTTAAACAAAGTATGAAAAAAGGAAGTAGAAAAAAAAAAATGAAATTAGAGGTGTGAAAAAGCGCGCCCCATTGATAAAACTCTTGTGAATTTACGTGAGGCAAGCTGTACAAATACCGGAGGCTATGTGTTATTCTGTTGAACTTGAAGATGCGACGCTCTGCGAGTGCCTTCGATGGCGTCAGTCCTGAAGAGGAGCTAGCTTATCGTCAGAAGGCTACACAATTCCTTCATGAAATGGTTGATCACTTGCACCACGGAAACAAGTCAGCTCTATTTATTCAATCATATATAAAAGTATTCTGCAGCTCACTGACAATCACCATGTGTGTTGCTAGTATAAATCTACACCGCTTCTTCTATTTTCATTCGTTCAAGCAGTTTGATTACAAGGTTATTTCGACCGTATAGAAGAAAATCAAAATAGTTTTTCTAGGATATAGCTGCGGCTTGTATATTTCTTGCTGGTAAAAGTGAAGACAGTCCGAGAAAACTGTCTAGCGTCGTTCGGGTATGGTGGGAGAAAAAGTTTCCCCATCAAAAGAACATTCCTTCCGAGTCAGTAAGTGTACAATCATTTTAATAAGTTCTAAAATATGTTTTAGCACATGGCCAGTGCATGCCAAATGATAGTCCATCTCGAAACCGTCATTCTTCACACTATTTGTGAGTTTCATTTTACCATTCTGTGACCTCTTTTAAAAGGCAAAACCGGTTTTTCCTGTATACTCTCAAAAAATGTATAAAATAAAGTAAATACATTTTTTTTTTTCAGCGTTCGATTTGACCGTCGAACTTCCTCACCAACATGTATTGCGGATGACTCAAAATGTGTTTAGAGGTTTGTTATACTTTCAGTTGGAAAAATTTTCTACCAAAAATCATCATTCCTCCTTTTTTCAATCAACTGTAGGAGAAATTGTTTATTTGCTTTTTTGTTGAGCTTTGTTTTCAGGACAAAAGGAAGTGATGAAGACGGCTTACTTTCTCGTCACTGATCTGTAAGCTTCATAAATTTTCCGATCTAGAATCTTTGGTTTTCAGACTTTGTGTGACAGACTGGCCGATTCGTTTTAGAAGCACCACTATTGCTGCGGCCTCAGTTCACATAGTTTCTTCGGTATTCAAGGTTCGAGTTTTTTTTTATATGTTATTCTACATGCTATCATCAGGTTTTTGTGCAATCGATGGAAATAATTTCTTTTTTAACTCGAAAGTTTCATGATTAAAACCGAAGAAAGAATTACTATAAAATAATTTCAATGAGCGCATATTCCTAAAGGCGCGCGACTAGATTTTCGAAATAAAAAAAAGAGAATTTTCAGATCGCAAAGGTTGGACAAACCAACTGGTGGGCTTCTAGCGATTTTCTCCAAGAGCCCGTAACTCTGGAAATTCTTGACGGTTTTTCTGAATTTCAAAGAACCTGAAAATAAGGAGAATATTAGAAATGGCAGCCGAGTTTCTGCAGATCTATAAGACGATTCCGAGCAGATCTCATTGTTCTTCATTCAAACGGCTCGATCCCCACGGCCTTCACAAGAGTAACATATTTTTCTACTTCATTTATTTTCTTATAAAATTGAAGGATCACTTAAAATTTCATTTTCCTCAACTTTTCATTGTTGTTTTCTTCAATTTTCTGTTAAGTAGTTTTCGTGAGAAACTATTTTTCATGGGTCCGTGTTTTTTTTTTCTCGAAATTTTTCGAAGTGCTTAGGCGTTATTCGTCCTTCGTTCAAAAACTGACAAAAAAAAATCTGGAGGCTAGAAGTTTGTGTCTTAATATTAGATTTTTGCTCGATTTCAACGAAAAAAAAACTATCTGCTGTTTTTCTTAGATTTAGTATTTTTCATCGTTTATTTTTCCAAATCGATTATCGCAATCATGAAGAGAAGAGAAGTTTCATATACTGGACAAGGGTTTTTCAGGAATCGTTCCGGAAAACAGCGCATCCAACGTGGTGTTACCTCCGCCGCCCATGGCGCCGTGTCTGCAGCCAAAAAAGTTGGACATTTCTGCTTACAAGGTGGTAGAAAAAAGAAACGCGAGTTATGCGTGACCCTTGTGCAGGAGCGGATAAAAGACAAGCCGGCGGTCGGAGCCGTTCCCGAGCAGCCACGGACCAGTTTCCTGCCTGACTTCAACACCCAAGTCAAAGACGAAGGACGTGCAGAGACGCCGAAACTCGCCAGCAAGATTTCGGATGCGCTGTGTAGGTTTTACACATGGTTAAAACCATATTAGAGATATAAATCTGGGAAACAAGGCCAACTCAAATTTTAAGCATACATTGGAAGACCTTTCAAAAATGTCGCCATGAACTCCTTAAGGATAAACGTTGACTTTGTTCCTTATTTTTTTTTTTTCAACTTTTTCAGGGCAAATTATTCGGGATTGAATTCCCAACTTCTCCAAATAAGTAATGGTTTAAAGTATAAATTCGGGTATGTGAAAATCAGACTGAGCAAATCGAGTCGTTCTAGTGAATCGAAAATCAAGCTAGCCGAAAAAATTCCATTTTTTACATGAGAGTACTTTTTTCTATCGAAGTTGAAATAGTGTGCTCAAATTTGTTAAATGTACGGTCAGTACGAAAGAAAGTTGACTAATAAAAAGAATTTTTTTGAGAAATAATTTATATGTATCGGTCCAACTTTCCGTTTTATTCAATCATTCATTTTAAAACTTTCAGCTATGCCGACAAGTCATTTCAACGGAAACGGCGTGCCGCTTGAGATGTCCACAAGTTGTAAGTTTTTTTTTAAACAATTTTATTCGTCTTTTTTTTTCTCATTTCTACCTTCCGAGCAATAAATGACCGACCAGTCATCGATGACCAGTTTAACGGTACTCATTGATCAATAATTCCATTTAAATCGAACGATGTGTTCACGTGTTTCTTTTTGAGCTTTTTACAAGGGCCGTTCGCCTGAAAGTCATTTAGTGACCGGTTTCAAATTCGATCGTCCGTTTATCGGTCATACACGTCGAATTTTCGACATTTCTTTTAGCGATCATTGAAACGACCAGTCTCTAAAAATTCATCATTCGCCGTTCAAACGGACATTTTTGAAAGCTCGAAGTCCAGAGACTCTCGATTTCTTCGACGAGTTTTTTTTCAGAGGCCTATATAGTTTAGCTGATAATATCTCTTTTTTTTCAAGTACTTTTACCTAGGTCTATAAGGCAAACAAATTTCAACTCGATACTTCATCTTCATATGTTTCATGATTCAGAAGCTGAGCTTCTCTGAACATTTCATTTCATTCATTTCATGTGTTTATTCGCCATTCCGCAATCTGCACGACAATTACAAAAAATAATACATCAAAACAATCAAATACAATCAAATGAATCTAACAGCTGATCTGTGGAAACGGCTGGAGGAAAAAGATTGTCTGTATAGACGGTGCTAACCCCCATTTGGTATTTAAGTTTGTTTTGAATAATTTGTAAACTTATTCATCTCATTTTGAGAGAATTTTGATTTAACTTTTTTTTTGGGAAAGTAATAATTTGCACATTTTTTATTACCGATCTATCCAATTGACTACGCGGAGTGTGGAAGTCGGAAATGAAACGGGTTTAACAACTTTTCTACACTCCTACCGCTTATTTAGTTCAAAACACATTGCAAGTTTATAGTGCGAAATACGAATGGGAAGCCGCCGAGACCAGAGGGCGAACGAAGGCACCGCGACCACGAGAGTCGCCGGAATCGTCACTCGCAGTCCGGCGGCGAGCGCGTCGCGTCGTCCTACGAGCGACACGCAGAAAAAGAACGACGCAAGGAAAAACGCGATTATTTGTTGATGGCCGAAAGCACTGAGAAGGACTATCCTAGGTGGGTTTATAACATTTTCTGGGATTTTTTGTCCATTAAAATATTTGCTTTTTTTCAAAAGTTTCTGCTGGTTTTGTAGCAAACAGTATGTTCATTTTATGAAGTGAATTACAAGTAATACATTATATTAGGTTGTTTCCTAAAAAAATTTTTCTAAAGATCATTTTCAGATTTTTTTCAAAAAAATATTTTTTTAGTCATGCAGTGTTCTTCAGGATACATCCGGAACTTCAAATCAAAATATAAATTTTATCCTAGAGCAGGAATTAGAAAAAAATTATAAAGTTTTTTTCGTTTCTACTTGAAAAAAACATTCATTTTGAAACATTCAAAAATTTTTTTAGCTATATTTAATCGAAACAAAGGCCACAGAAAGTAATAAGACTTGTGTGCTTTCCAATAAATTTTTTTCATTTGGCCTCGATGATTCGGGGAAAAAAAGTTAATTTTTTTAAAAAGCCCGCCGCTTGTAAAAAAATGATCAACCAACCTTTTTTTGACGCCTTTGCGAACCTTGGTCGCGCTTTTTAATCTTTTATTAAAGGCATGGGGGCAGTAAAAAACTGGGTTTCAGTTCAAAGCAGTAATTTGTAGAGCTTTTCATTGCGTATCGAACGGTGAACTTGGAAACGTACAGATCTTCCTAGTTTGGGAGAAAAAATAATTCAAAGTCGGAGAAAGGAAAGCTTGAGTTCTCGCCAAAAGGGCGTTTTGCAGTAAAGTTGCTCTATTGACAACAAGCTTCGCCATTTTTTCGGATATACTATTTTTTTTCCCCTGTTTCTTTCAGTTTTCAATTTTTTTCTGTTGTCACTAAAGTTTCTTTCGTCCTTAAAAGTTCCTATTTATAAGAAATTGGCAAACTTTGTTCGCAAAATGCTTCTCTTGTGAAACATGGTTTTACACAGGTTTTGATTAGGATTGCAATATTTTTTGTTTCCTTCATTATCTGTGTGTGTTTTTTCTTTTCTTAATTGATTTTTCAGAAAAGAAACCCTTAATTTGAAGCAGAAATCGAGTTATTTCTCACAAAATGCGAGTCTATTGACACGTCCGCAACATCGCGTGCACAACTACTGTAATCAGTTGTCCGAGCACCGATCCAAAGCAAATTTCAAAACTGAAGGCGGGAAAGTAAAATTGCGTTGTTTTTTCAAAAGTAGTCACATCTGTAATTTTTTTTTTGAGTACACCGTTCGATTTGCAATCAAAAACTATATAAGATACTGCTTTCACCTGAAACCCCATTTTTTACTGCCCCTATGCCTTTAAGGTACTCTACTTTCATGTGCTCCCGCAGCAATAACAATCTATTGAAAGCGTGACCTAGATTCGAATGACGCTTCACGATTGCACGCAGCAGAACAGCGGAATGACGTTCGGTGAAATTTCAAGTCGTGGCACATAGACTATAAAAATTTTTAAAGTCGGTTATTCTCTTTTCAATTTCTGCGCAGGCCTCTAAATTACCTCCAAAAAAAAGGAATGGGACTTTTCCTTTTTTTTTCTCAATATTTTCACTTTTCAGCGAGAAGAAAGCCAGAATGGGAAGTGTTTCGATTAATTTTGTCAGTTCCTCGACGCGGGATTTTTCGAATGGAGCCGTGGCTAAAGCTCGCAGAGATTCTATCTCTTCTTCCTCTTCTTCCCAACATTCTTCACAAGAAACGCGTATCACAACATCTTCTCAAACCGTGAGGTCAGATTTCATATCTTCTGTAAATTAATTTCAAAATATGCGTTTGCTAACTACGTTTTCAATGTGAAGGCTCACCCTGTGAGAAAATTTTGAAAAAGTTTTCTCCTGGCATTTTACAACCAGGAAAAACTTTTTTTTTAATTTCGTTTTTGCTTCGATTTGTAATACTTTCTTATCTGAATTCAAAGAGTTTTGATACCTGTTTGTTCGGAAATCCAGCGTTTTTATTAAGTTAAAGTTCATAAATAATTAGGTCAATGAAAAATAAAATTCAAAAATTCCAAAATTAATTTTCTTTTTTTAAAGTTTCGTCACCTATTTCTTTCAATCACAGCGAGCAAGAGAAAGTGAATATTTTAAGAGATATAACAAGTTATAAAAAAACTGTTTATTGCATCTTCAATGTAAGAGTACATGTGCAATCGTCTTTCATTGATCTAACTGTGTTTAAACGGCGGCAGGAGCTGTGGCTTAGGCAGAGAAGTTGTGAATTTCGCTCGTAGAACATCAGGTACAAGAGAGGTCGTAGGAAGAAGTACGGTGCCGGCTTTCCAAAGGCCGATGGCAGAGATTGAGCTTTTTCGCTGTATGCAGCTCCCAATTTTTACCCCGGAGGGATGAAAGGCTTGGTCGACCTCGGGGGGACTCGAACCTACGACCTTGCGGACGTTAGAAATGAGTTATGCCAGCTGAGCTATGCCGCCCCCCATGGGTTTGTTATAATACACGTAGGGCCGGAAGATCCTTGCTTTGTTTCACTCTTATTACCACGAAAACTTTCTGCTTCTGGGCTTTTTCATGTATGATTGAAAGAACCGGTACGAATTGCAGGAATTTGGATTTATCCACGCCAGGATCTGTGCCGCCACGAGTTTTCGTCCCTCCACCGCCTCCTGCGCCGGTTTTTGTGGCCATGGAGCTCGAGGAGGGCGAAGTTGAATAATTTCTGGTTGTTATTGACCTCATTAGGTCTTCATTTTTATACCCATTGGACAATCTTATTGCAGGAACCTTACTTCTTCCGGTTTTTCTTTGTTTTCAATATTTTTACCTATCAAGCTAGTATCCCCCATTCATTCGGCACTCACTTGATCTCTGTCTTTTTTCTTCCCCATTACGGATTCATGAATATGTCTAATTCTTGTTTTGATCGCTGTGTTATTTTTTTTTGTATTTTCCTATTTGATCGCAATTTTCTATGATTTTAGCGTGCATTAGCGTGCATGTTGTAAGTGAAGCAGGTAATTGACTTTGACTATTGGTATTAGATTCCCATCTTTATGTACCGTAATCTCATGTGTGTAAAAATTACTGTTGTCTTTCTGTTTCTTGTTGGAATTTCAGTGGCTGTAATAATAAATTTTTTCAAAGTTATTAATTTTTTACAGTTAAATTTGGTCGAAAAGTATTTCATTGAAACGTGTTCAATGTGGTTCCGCGAAATTCAAAATAGTCGTCAGAGAAAAAGGAGACAACTTTTTCAGTGTTTCAGTTTTGCCCGAGAAGCTCTCCGAAATCTTTTCTCAAAAAAAGACCTTGAAAGTGTTCGAAGCAGATATTTTTATCTCATTTTGTTTCTTTTTGCACCTTTTTGACATCCTTCAACAAAAATGGTGAAAATTTTCCGTTTTACCTATGACTCATAGGCTATGAGAGAAAAAGGTTGTAATTACTAAAAAATCTAGGTAGTCTTTTCTTTTCTGTTCTTTTAAAACATGACTATCTCGTGCGGAACGGTCTATAATAGCGAATCTCGGAGTATAGCTGGTTCACGGCTGGCTTGAGCCATAGAAAAAAGGGTCCTGACACGATAATTCACGAGATAGTGCCCTGCTCGTGGAAGCGCAGACAGGCCACGCCCTCTTAGCGTCCCAAGCTAACTAGCCGTGAATCAGCTATAGCCCGTTCACGGCTGACTTGGGACAGCGAACGGGCGGTTTAACTTGCGCGGCGATGGTAGATCATTGTGGTCATACATGCGCCTTTAACAAGAGACTCATTTGGTGAATTTTTTCTGTTTCTATTGAATTTTTTTGTCTGTTTACATTCATATCATTGGTTTTTAGATTTTCCTAAAATCGATATAATACAAAATAAAAACAAATAAGCCATAAAATGGGGCTTTTATGATAGACGCATGGATATTCGCCATGATCTACCTTTGCCGCGAAAATTAAACCGCCCGTTCGCTGTCCCAAGCCAGCCGTGAACGGGCTATATATTTGAGAGATAGAAATAAAAAATTTTATTTTATTTTGTTTTCTGAAAAAAAAAAGCTACCTTTTTATGGAAAAAAATCCAAAACTAACAGTTTCTTCTGCCTTCCGTAAAGCTTTTTTGGGCTTTTTGTGAATAATGGTGCCCTCTATCGCTTTTTAATGCCGTGTTCAAAGTAAATTGCGCGAAAAGCTGAATATCTCTGACTCTCCAAACTTTGCAAAGTTTTGTTATCTTTTTCTTGCTCTGACGGCAATTTTGGATTTCGCGGAATTACTTTGAACACGGGATCATTATTATCAATTTTTTATTAAAAAAAGTTTCTCTTGCTCTTGCAAAAATTTTGATTCAAGTGCAGCTCCGCAAATCGGCAAACCCTACAACGCACCTATGTTTTTACGCACCATTTGACGCACCCATGATGGTACGCACCATAATCTTTGACACCGTTAAATAATTTTACACACCCAAGCAGTTTAACGCACCTAAACGTCTGATAAAACTTGATGAAAATTTATAAATGTCATACATTTTCGGCCGATACTTTTTCGAACCATGATTTTGCGAACCACTGTTTAGGTGAACCACCTCATGCATTACCAGAACCAAAATTTTTTATGCTTCCATCGTCATCTGTATAGTCTTTTCAGATTTTGAATGTCAAGTTTTCGCTCAAGCTCCGTTCCTAATGGCGCGATAAACCAATCAGAGAGCGAGCCATCCACAGAGTTTTTTGAATGACGTCATTGCGCTTGAAATTAAAAATATGAACAGACTATATAGTCTGTTCTAATGTCGAAAAAAATCGAATATTTTGAGAGTTTGTGAAAAAAACTTTTTGTTGCCCAAAGATGGGTATTTCGATCAGATCAATTTAACTATCAACAAAGTTCCTATTGAAAAAAATAAATGTTTTTTTAAAAGTTTCAATTTTTTTCAAAAAAACTGAATTTTCCGTTCCACATAATTATATATCCACCTAAGACTTTAAACTTTTTGAACCATTTTTTCCGGTTTTTTGTATCAGTTATCATTTTCTCACTATTTTAGTTTGAAAATAAGAAGAATAAAGAGCAAAAAAATGTTTTTCGAAAAAAAGTGGAGGAACCTTGGATTTAATCAGAAAAACTGTCGCGCTGCTTTTTTTGTACTCCAGCTACTCTTGAACCGATTATGATGTGAATGTTTTGATTTCATAAGTACCTTTGTACTTGTGAGAAACAATTTAAGTTCAAAAAAATTCCGTAAAAATATTTCTTTGCATTGAAAGGAGGAAGTTTTCCTATAAGATTTATGAATTTTTTTGCAGTTTTTTTCGAAAAAAATAGGAAGCTTTAAATGTCTTCGGACCATTTCTGTAAACTTTTTTTCTGAGATAAAATTGTTTTTTTACTTCAAGAATAGTTGTTCTCATCAAAAAAACCTGCTTCTAGCAAAGAAGAATGGCCAAGAAAAAGAAGAGAAAAATGATAACTGATACAAAAAAACCGGAAAAAAATGGTTCAAAAAAAGTTTAAAGTCTTAGGTGGATATATAATTATGTGGAACGGAAAAATTCAGTTTTTTTGAAAAAAATTGAAATTTTTTTAAAAAAACATTTATTTTTTTCAATAGGAACTTTGTTGATAGTTATATTAATCTGCTCATAATTCCCATCTTTTGACAACAAAAAGACTTTCAGAAACTCTCAAAATATTCGATTTTTCGAAAAATCTCAGGTGGATATATAATTATGTGGAGCAGTGTACTTGCTTTGATAAAACGTTTGTCTATCATCGTCACTGAACGACTTTTTCTTTGATAATATCGAGACAGTTCTTTTTTTTAGATTCATTTCAGAAGGCAAACTTCAAAGAGGCTCTTGAAGCTTCCGGAGTTTTCTCTCAGTTTTTTGAAACCATTTTAATTTTACCAAGTTTATACTAGTACTAAATATAATTTTTTTTGAAGCGTGAGTTTTTTTTTTCACAAAGCAGCGCAGGCTACTTCGTTTTTCATCATCTTCACGGCGCTTCAAAATCTTTAAAAAATCAGTGTCTGAAAATATCGTGAAAAAAAAACTCAATTCATAGGTTGCGGTATCGTAAAGTGAAAGGTGTATTACAAGGAACAACTCTAATTCCATACAAAAAACAAAAAGTGTGCCTGCTTATTTAGATTCTAAGATTACGGATTTTGAGCTCTATTTTTTTCCTCTTGCCTTGGTAAACATTGAGGAATCGGTTAAGTAAAACTTGTAAATCTGCGAAGAAGAGAGAAATCTTATCGGAATTCCATAAAAGAATATAAAATAAATCAAGAAAAAAACATTCTTGAAAAATCGAATTCGAGTAAACAATTCTGGAATTACGTCAAATCAAAAACACGTGTAATCAAAGAGCCTTCTGCATTACTTTTGAACGATGAACTGATCACAAATGACAGGGCCAAAGCAAATGTATTTAATGATTACTTCAGCAGCGTATATACAGTTGATGATAAAAAATCTTTCGATCCAGTTTTCAAACCTCAATTCACTATAGACAACGTGAGCGTAGAACCTCATGTTGTATATGAAGCATTGAAAAAATTAAAACCTCTTTACTCATCCGGACCAGATAACTTATCATCAATTTTATGTAAAAAACTTGCCCTTCCCCTAGCGTTGCCTTTATCATTAATATTCCAGAAGTCATTGGATACCTCAATATTGCCTTCTCTTTGGAAGAAATCAATAGTTAGACCAATTTTTAAAAAAAATAGCCCTCAAAAAGCGGAAAACTACAGACCTGTGAGCCTAACATGCGTTCCATGTCGTGTCTTCGAATCTATTACTGTCCGAGCTTTAAGAAATCACTTATGGAGCAACAATATACTCTCTGATTCACAGTACGGCTTTCTCAACAATAGAAACACAACGACGCAACTTCAAATCAAATCAAAATGTTTTATTTCTCACACACAAGTACTAAATTTGACGAAATAGATGTAGGGAGAATTTGGGAACATATGTGTCGGAACTTGTGGTGATGGAGGGAAGAGGACTCGCGGTCGTGTTAACCCCCCACTTGAGTAAATTGGAATAACCTTGAAGTTATTCTTTTAAATGTCGATTATGTAGCTTTCATATTTTTGTTGGATCAAGAGTGTTTAGTTCTGTAATGTTGTTTTCAAACCATTTCTCAAGTTTAGATCTGAACTTATTTTTTTCATACTCAAATACTATGTTTCTATCCATATGATTCCAATGATTGAATACTCTTTGATTAATGAACCGGTAGTGTATGTCAGAAAGTAGAGGCCGCTCTATTTTGAGGCCATTTCCTCGCAGTTGATTCGATCTACTTGTTGTATTTTGTAAAGGGATTGGAGATGGGCACCAATAGTATCAGTAAATGAAATTGTGAGCAGCAGTTATGTCTTTCTTTAAACGTCTTTGCCAAAGGGTGTTTAGTCCAAGACGTTGAAGTCTTTCTTTGTAATTCATTTTTAGGGAAAAAGTCTTTTTAGTAAATTTCCTTTGAACTGATTCCAATCTATCGATATCTGTTCTTGTTAAAGGACAGAAAAGTTCTGACCCATATTCAAGAACAGGTAAAATCTTCAACTTGTAGCAGTTCATGAAATTAGTGTGCGAGAAGGTAAAACATCTAAAAAGATTATTCACAATTTTCATGCATTTTTTCACAATTACATTCACGTGACCATTCATTTTTAAGTTAGAACTAAAATGTACTCCCAGATCTCTGATGAATATATCTGTTGGAATTTTTGAGCCATTTATTGTGTAAGAAGGGTTCTTCAAAAACAGAAGTTTTTAATCGAGTGCGCCAGTAGAAATCAGAATGTGGACGTTGTTTATTTAGATATTAGTAAAGCTTTCGATTCAGTCACGCATAGGAGGCTCATTAAAATGTTAAAAGCTTATGGGTGTGTAGGTCGCTTACACAAATGGTTTTCACAGTACTTAACAAATAGAACTCAATTTGTCCGCCTAAATGATGAGGTATCCAACGAAACCGAGGTGTTGTCTGGGGTTCCACAAGGAAGCTGCTTAGGACCGTTGTTTTTCTTGACACTAAGAATAACTGCCGAGATAAACGCGAGACACTGGCGGTACATTGACGAGCTCGCAAACATCTCGCTTTTTTTCTCGCGCCGGTCTCGCATTTTTCTGGGCGCCAGCTCGCACTTTTCTAGGCGCGAGCTCGCATTTCTCTCGCAATTTGAAAATTTCCGAAATGCAAGATAAATGCGAGATGGCGCCGAGAAAAATGCGAGGTCGCGCCGAGAGAAATGCGAGAGCGCGCCTAGAAAAAAGCGACATTTTTGCGAGTTAGTCAATGTACCGCCACCGAGCTCGCGTTTATCTCGTCAGTTATTCTTAGTGTGATATACATAAATGATATAACTAGTGTCGTAAAACATAGCAAAATGCTCATTTATGCAGATGACGTAAAATTATTCATAAGCTCAGAAACTGATAATTATAACCTCAAGCTGCAATCAGATATTAACTCAATAAGATACTGGCTTTTAGAAAGGCAACTATCTATTTCTAGCTCTAAAAGCGTCTATGTGCGGTATGGTAAAAGAAGGGGAATCTGGAACGACTATAGAATAGGAGAGGAATTCATCCCCAAACAAGAGGTGATTAGAGATTTAGGAGTTAATTTCAGTTCCGATCTGAAAATGCATCATCATATCGACATAATAGTCAAAAAAAGCATTCGTATAATAATAGATAGTTTATTCACTGCCATTATTTAACATAAAAAAATAATTGAAGAATAGATGATCAAGTGAAGGAATAGGCAGAGAAATAACAATACACGGGAAAGAGTCAACCCCAACGAGTTGACGGGTACCCGGAAATATGGCAAATTCACAGGAGACGAGAGGGGATATTTTCATGAAAGGCTTCAAACGGAAGAGCATTCAACTTTTTACGCAGAGTTTCTGGGGTAACGTTAAAATCTAAATAAGAAGTTAGTTTATTCCAAAGAGGAATAGTTCTAGAAAAAAAGTCATTAGAAAACTGACCAGTAGTCCGTAGTCGAAGTGGATTTCTCTGTAACAGGGATTGAGTGAAATACTTATTGCGATCGAGAAAATGATCAGAGCCACAGATGATTTTATGCAAGGTGATAATGTCACAAATTTCACGACGAATGAATAACGGTTTGATGTTAAATTGACTAAGGCGATCTGAGTAAGAAGTGAAACTAACATTACAACGAATGAAAAACTTTCCGACTAAAAAAAGACGCAGTGAAGATTCAAGTTTGTGAGATTCCTCAGAGGAAATGGCGGGTGAGAAAAAGCTCGGAGCAATATTCAAGGACTGGATTAACGTAGGTTTGAAACATACGGAAGTAGTTAAAAGGTGAAGAGAACTTGAAGGTATTCAGTATTTGATTAGAACGTAAGGTGGCAAAAGCAGCAATACGGCTGATGTGTTGTTTAAAGGAAAGCTTGTCATCGATAAATAAACCAAGGTCACGTACTATTGAGCTTTGAGGAACTTCAAGGAGGTCAACATAGTAAAGGGTGCGAGGATTATTTGGGCCAAAAGTGAACAGAGAACGTTTTTGTTTGAGGCGAGTGGGAGAGACCAAATATGAGACCATTCAAGGATACCGTTAATGCTTGATTGGAGAGATCTGGGACAGGAGCTATAGATTTTAATATCATCCGCAAAAATTGAGATAGAGGTAGAGGAATCAATGTAATTTTTCGATATCGTTGATGAAAAATGAGGAAGAGGAGAGGGCCGCTGACAGTGCCTTGGAGGACACCGGAAGGGTTGGGAAAAGCAATTGTTGGCAAAAAGACTTGTTGACCTTAACAATTGAACTTCTGTGAGATAAAAAAATTAGAGAACCAACGGCTCAGAGTATTATCAAAACCAAAGTTTAGCATTTTAAGACGTAGCAAATTGTGATCTACTCTATCAAAAAGCTTTGCTGAAATCAAAGTAAATAACATCGACATTTAGATTGGAGGCCAAGGACTTTTTTTATGTCGGATATAGAAGAGATGAGAGAGAGTTTGCAAGATCTACGGTTTAAAAAATCCATATTGAAATCGAGAGAATTTATGAGCGAATCGATTTCTAACCATATGGGCGATAATACGTTCCAATACACGTGATATAGGATGAGTGAGAGAGATCGGACGGAAATTGGAAGGGTCAGACAAACTGCCTTTTTTTATGTACAGGTATGACCGTAGTGTGTTTTTAGAGAAGAGGGGATAACACCAGTTAAATAGGATTCATTAAATAGGAGAGACAGGGGAAGGCTTAAAGATCTAGCACATCTTTTTAAGAACAAGAAAGTTAATATTATCAGTGGAAAAATCCACATTTCGGAGGTAGAGAGTCAAGAAATTTATAAACAACATCGGGGGAGAAAAAAATATACTACAGTTAATAGGTTCAGGTGAGGGAAGAGCTGGGAAAGGTTGAGGGTTAGTGTTAGAGAAATTGGAAATAGAACACAGATGAGAAGACATCGGCCTTTGATTCATCATCAATTATATAATTATCATTGAAAAAGCAGATTGGGGATCCCAGAATCGATCTTAAGCTGTCTTGAAATAAATTTGGAAAGTTTAGAGGAGTTGTAGGATAGAGCAACTTTGGTATGGAATTTCCTTAATAAAAAAAGCAGTTCTTTTTACGAATAAGTTTTTACAGTGAGATTGAACTTTTTGCCGGAGGTGAGTGGAATGAAGACCGTTATTGATTAGAGAGGCTTTTTTTGAAGTAAGCGACGAATTAGACGGTCAGATTTGAAATTAAAAAGAGGAACGGTGAGAAAGTGAGGTGAAAGGACAATTGTCGCGAATCAATTCATTAAATATACGAAGAAAATGCTGAAATTTAGATTCAACTGTAGAAAAAAAACTGAATTGACGATCCCAGTTAAGCGAAGAAAGAGAAAGATTGATCGAATCGAAGTTGCATTTGGAAAATAATCAATAATCTTTTCCGTTGCTTCACTTTTTCCGTTAAAAACTTTATGAACTGTTATAAAGCCAAAATTCTACCAATTTTAGAGTATGGATCGGAGCTTTTCTCTCCACTAACCCAATCTGACATAAACAGGCTAGAATCGGTTCAAAGAAAAATTCACCAAACGGCTTCTCCCAAAAAGAAACCTATGCTGTAAGACTAAAAATCCCTTTCTCTAGACACTCTATGGACAAGGCGTCTGCGAAAAAGATATCATAATTACACATCAGTTCATATATGGCTATTATTGGTGTCCATCTCCATTCAAATTACAAACGATATCAAATAGACGAAATCAACTGAGAGGCAACGGCCTTAAACTCGAACCACCACCAATCCATCATGTTCACTATAACTTTATTACGCAACGCGTGTATAAATACTGGAACGGCTTAAACAGAGTTATGGTTTTTGAGGATGACCAAAGAAGATTTAAAAGTTGTTTGAAAAAAATTGGTTTTTTTGATAAAGGAAGCTGCAAATTTCACAAAAATGATTCAACTCGTTTATAGATTACTTTTTCTTTTTTTGATTCTCTTCGATTTCGACCTAAAATATTTTTTTAGATTAAAGTGGAACTTTATCGAAGTGGAGGCAAATATAACTTTCATGGTTCTCTTCCTCCACGCCACAGATCTGTCTGTGAGCGAAATAAACATTCATTCAAAGCAACGCAGAATTATTTCCAAACTCTTCAATCGGAGAAAAGAGCGAAAAAAGGCGTGGCTTTGCGAGGCTTGTAATAAGCTGGAGGTGGGCGGAGCCAAGCCGAATAGAAGTTTTGCGCGCCGGCATCCGTCCGCCGCTCCCCTTGATTTCCATCTTGGTTTGAAGTTAAACTGTCAAAGTATTATTCTGAAATTTCACCTCAATTTCCGATGATTTTTTCATCTCTCCACTCTGTTTTTCCTTGCCGCTTTGAAACGTTGTCTTGGATCTTTTATACTTCACTCCTGCACCCAATATTATGGACTATATCGCAGCGATAGTAAGGCTATACCGCGCCGCGAGCAATATCGCTCGCCTCTCGCTGCGACCTTAACAAACGTTTTGCGCTATATCGCTCTCTGAAAAATTTTCTTCAAAAATTGTTTTTTCTTTAATTTGATCCATTCCATTATAAAAGTCAAAAATAAAGCAAAAAAATGTTTTTTGAATTTCAAAATTTTGAGAGGGAGCGATATGGCAGCGAGACTTTGACGAGGTCGCAGCGACATGTTGACGATATCGCAGCAAGAAGCCTTGGCTATATCGCCTGCGGCCCGCTGCGATATCGGCAATTATGTTGGGTGTGTTCTCAACAAGAATGAGAAGTTTTTTGTGAAATCTTTTCGGTATTGGCAGAAGTAGGAACTAGCAAAATTCCACGCTTGATGTGCGTTCCACTAGGAACCAAGTAGGCCTTCGCAGCTTTTCAGACCTTTTTTTTTCTCGAAATGCGAATTTTATATTCGGATAAATGTCTCCATTGACGGAGAGTCCTGAGATCTTAATGGTCAACGGCACATCTGAAGTCGCGATGAATTTTATTTTACATCCACTATAAGCAGTTTTTAAATCTTTAAAAAATCTCGAAAAAAATAATTATTAACCAAGCATAAAGCTCTTGAATTTTTAGATGCTTCTTAATTGGTTTTTTTTTCGTCATAACGAGAGGTGTAGCAACAGGAGCAGCCTGGAGTTTCCGAATCTCACAAAATATTCATGCTAGACGACCTATTGTCTTTTTCATTATATTGAACTGAGTTAAAAAACAAAAAGTGATAGAATTATATCTTCTTTGCGTTTTCATTTATTTTTTCTACGTTTGTAAACGCAGGAAAAAAAAATCTACCACTTATGATTTTTTTTCAGTAAAAAACAATTTCTATTGGTTTTCCTCGATTGAGAGTTGTAAAAAAATAAAATTCGTGTTCATTCAGAGACATAGTCGAATATTATAAACTTGTGGACAGGAAAAAGAAAAAGTCGTCCTTTCTAATTGCCTTCAGGTAAAAGGTTTTCTATTGTCTGTGGTGACCGCTGACATTTTTTCTCTTTTTCCTTCTGATAACCACGGGCGTCGGGATTCGAAACGTCCAGATGCGGCGTTTCATAGCGAGCAAATGTTTAATTTGTTTTTTTTTCTTGTATACTTCAAAGATGTAAAAACGAGGACTGAATCTTTTTCGAAACTTGAAAAATATTCCATGCCCAGCATTTTTTTTTGTTTTTGCTGAAACTGTTGTGTATGCTATCATTTTAGACGACAAACGGCTCGGAACGGAGGGAAGAGTCATGCGAGCCACGTCGAGACGGACGTCGGTCGAGGCTTCCAGGCGCTGATGGAGAATGCCGGAGCCGGGCAGCGTGCTCCTCGGCCTGTTCATGAGTCTGCTCTCGGTGGTGACCGTCGTCGGCAACGTCGCCGTTCTTCTTTCCTACTACCTCGACAAGAACATCCGCCAGCCCTCCAACTACTTCATCTTTTCTCTCGCCGTATCTGACTTGGTTAGTTTTTTTTCTCTCGCTCCAGTAAATTTCATTAACGGTAGTTGAAAACCTCGAAAAAGTTTAGCGGTGCGATTTAGTAGAAATTCAATTGTTCTCTGATTTTTTAAGCAACGGATTAACGAAAAAAGTTGCAAAGGATGAGAGGGATATAATCCAAATAATATTATTTTCAAATAATCGTTTTTTTTCCTTTACTTTTTCTGTTTCTCCGTGGTTTAGTGTAAATTTTAAAAAAATATGTGTTCAAAAACATGATAATTGTGAATGTTTGCATCGTTTTCATCCTTTATTTATCGTCATCGTCCTTCTTTTTCTTCAATTTTTTGGTTCCTTAATCGCTTCAATGATATCGATTGAAGTTTTATAGTAATTTTTTATCATGAGCTATCTTCGGTAGCTTTACACATTCGTTTCAAAGGAATTTTGGATTTTACGAGGATTGAAAATGATTTTTTTTTTTACAATAGTCACTTTTTAATGTGAATTTTTTCATCAAAAGTTAACAAATTAATTTTTCATTGCATATACGTGCAGAATGAGAAATTCGTATGCTGAAAAGAAATCGATTTCGATCTACAGAGTACTGAAAAGAAACGGGAGCTCGTAAATGGGCAAAGATCTTGAGTGAATCGCTTACTAGGGCAATTAGACAAACAAGGGAGCTTTAATTGTGTTTTGCCCCGTAGTTATCCAGCATGAGTTGGACATATTCCACCGCATTCATTCATTCATATTTTCGGAAAAAAAAACAGTCATGAATCTGTTCAAGGGTTGTCCAAGTACGGCTTTTAAGAGGCGTTTGAGAGCCTTATTCTTCTTCCTTTTCTGTTCATTTTTTGGTCTCTTTCGCGAGAGCCTCGAGCTGCTGTTCTAGGGTTTGCAGTGGCTGGCGACGCCGACTGTGGCCGCCTCTGCCAAAAACATGAAGACCAAGAAGGAAGGGTATACGCACAATTGCGCTTGAAGTGAACTCAGTAAGTGGGCCGCATGCTCACAGGCACGTGCACAATTTCGCATGAATTTCACGACATCATCTCAACTTTTTTTAATGACCTCCATAAAAATGCGTGCGGCGAGCACACACTCTTTTCTTGGGTGGCGGGGTTTCTCAATTTTGATCTCAAACTGCACGTTTAGTCGGCTCGCGGCTATCTGAAGCCGATGTTTGAAGGTTCAGTGGGCTCTCGCGAGTGAGCTTGATACAATTGACCAAATTTTTCATTTTTTTTTTTCTGGAATGGTTTCGGTTTCTACAGTACAGTACATGGACTGGATTTTAACGGAATTTTTTGATACTAAATAAGATTTTGAAAAGTATTTCACGCGTTTGCCAAATTGTATATTTGACTTTGACTATACATATCAATTCAAATTGCGGAAAGGTGGAAATCAATTAGAAAAAGCTCTTAATTTTATGATGCGATCACACTTCGGAGCGGATATTTTCCTCTTGGTGAAACGGATTAGTTTTCTTGGAATTGTAGGAATTTTCACATGTTCAAATATTAGCCCGTCTTTGAAAAATTTTTGAAGGGCGTCTTTTCAGATATCAATTTCAAAAATCTACATACTCTCATAGTGTGTGAGATTAATTTGAAATTTTTTTTTAAAATAAAGTGGCTTTTTCTACGTAAGTGACGAAAAAATTCTGGTAACTCAAAACTTCTTTTTCTTTTCAACGCTTTCAGTGCGGGACGAAACTAATTTGGAACTTTTGCCCGCTAATGACGCTCAAAAGCGCGTTGAATTAGTTTTTTTGTTTGTTTTCGACCTCACCTTTCGCTAGTCCCAATCATTTTTCCAGTGAAATTAGTGTGAGACAAATTTGATAAGTTTTTCCAAGGGACGCTTCGCGTTACAATTTGGAAATCTGATTTGTTTTACTGCTTTTTTAGCACTTACGAAGTCGATAAAATCTGACGATTTTCAAATATTACGGATCAGAACTTCCATGTAGCATTGGTGTCTCATTTTTTTTTTGGTATGAAACCTATGTAGTGGAAAGTTGCGGCGTGAAAAGAACTTGGAGTGAAGGCAAACTCGATTTTCCTGATCCATAAATCCAAAAATGTTGAACGATAACTCTGGCACGGCCGGAGAGGTCTATTTGCTCGCAGGAAACCTAATTTCAGACTTTTGCCGCGGGATGCGTTTAGCAGAGCCGTCGAGAGTATGCGTCTTTCCAACAAGGTCCCTTTAAGTCCGCATCTATATGTGCAGGGCTCTTGAACAAGATGAGCAGCTCTTTTTATTGTTTCCTGGGCGGGATTGACTAGCTTTTTGGATTTGGCCTGAGCGCCAAACTTGAAAGACATAAAAAAATCTTGATTACCTAATATTATTTTTTTGAGATGTAGGGAAAAAATTTGAAAAATTTTTTTAAGACCGTTATTGAAATTAATTTACACTTTTTTTGTTGATATTAAGTGTTAGACAATTATAATTTGACGAAAATTCGTTTGTTAACTTTTTTATTTGCAAGGTAAATTATCAATACTGTTCTTTTTATTAAAAAAAATAACAATAATGGTTATCAAGTTAAAGGTCAGTTTGGACCTCAAAATTTTCATTTTTGTCTCAAACTTGAATTTATCAATAACATCAATTAAGTCTAGGAGTTTATGTGGAATTTTGTTCCTGCTCAGAATCAGAACTTTGTATGGACTACTCACCAAATGCTTTTGACACTTATTATATTCGGAGCAACGGGCGTGGACGGAAGAAACTCTGCAAAGCGCAATGCGCGCCTACAATTTTGCTAAGCTTGAGTCAAAATTCTTCAAAAACTATTAGAATATGCTTTCAATTGATCTTGCCCTTGCAACAGACAAATTTCTCAAAATTTCAGAAAACGAAAGCTCGCTCATTTGACGAGATAGTAAGAAAGAAACGGTTAATATAGTACAAATAAGAGACGAAAATATTGTGAAAAAAATTTCGTGGTTTCAGTCAGTATGTCCTAAAAATATATTTCAATTCAATATATCAACGGTGTCTTGAATAATTTTCTATTTTATTTTTCATTCTATTAAAAGAAGATATTTTGATGTTAGTATGCTGTAATTTTGGAGACTTCAGTTGAACTGAGTTGGTCCACAGAAAAGAGCTTTTGAAGAGAAACCGGTAGGCTGAGAAACATCAAAGAACAAGTGGTTGAACAGAAGAGCATTTATCATAAGCTTTCACACTTGGCATCTCGATCCCACGACCAGAGAGGATGAGAAACGGCGCTTGATATATCTGAAACTTGGTGAAAAATTGCTTCTTATTACTTATGCGCCAGTAGACTGGCTGCGCAGAGTCTAGGTGCTTCGAGTGCGGCAGGACGTCAGAGGTTTCCCCTAACCGGAAAATGAATTTCGCGCCAGCCTCTGAACTTTTGCGCATGTGGTCCGCAGGGTGTTCCCACCAGCCCCACATGTTGTCTCCAACGGTCAGCGAATGTTACAATCCGAGGGGCGAGAAACACTTTTTTTAAAGTTTTTTTTCCCACACAATACAACAAGGTAACTGGACTTGAGCCACGATGCCGTCAAAAGCTTTGATGGGATGGTTTTGCGATCTGCGAGCCCGTTCTTCTTCGTTCAGACGCAAGTGTACAGAAAGTTAGAAGCTTTTTATATTTTCCAACGACTGAAAATCGTTTGGAAATATCGAAGACGGTGATGGAATCTTTAAAAAAAAAAGTTGATAATATATATTTAAAAAAATTAAGAGATTAAATAGAAGTCAATCTATCTTGGAATTGCAAAAAAATATCTAGGTTTATAAGCCATCAATTTGATTTTCATCGAAGATAAACGTAAGAAGTTAGTAAGATCGCATCATTTGTCTCACACCGGCCCTTTCCTTTAGACTTTCAGCAATGTTTAGTTAATTTTAACAGAAAGAATTTCTAAAATGTTAATTTCAAGTTACTGTTGGTTTGAAAGTTTTCAAAGGTCCCTTTATGTGGCCAACTGAAAACTGATATCTACTCAAGGATTTTTTGTAGTTCTGAGTATGGATTTTTATTAAGTTATCGAAGAACTCGTTGTCGAAGAGAGAATCCAAGTTCGTGCACACTTGTTCACGTGCGGCAGAAGCATGATTTTGGGGGAGATGCATACTGAGATGATTGGTTGCGTTTGGAACGCGTTTGCGTAGTCTCCGTCTTCCCCACTGATTTCGCGTTTCTTCGGCGGCTTTGCTCCGACTGCGCAGAGGTCCTCCGCATCTCCCTGGGGACTTCTCCGTAATTGATGCGGTTATCTGCCTGTTGACGTCTTCGTCTTTGCCACGCCTGCGGAAGCATCCTTTAAACTGCTCTTCTCAGCAATTTTTACTCTTTTCGGCTACCAGCCGAATTCGAAACGTTTACAGGGTTATTAAAGGGAGTCGTCGGCTTTTATGGATAGTTTTCCCTTAGTAAATTGAGAAGAAAGGCTGAGGATGCTTTAGTCAGGGATGATATAGCAAAACTTCATTTAGGTTTTTCTTTTGTTGCAAATATCCAATCTTGGCGGCTATTACGACTGCAAGTCTTTGCATTTGATAAGCTTCATCAAGATCTCCGAACAGTCCAGCTTTTTATGTTTATTATCTTTTCTCAGCGATTAACTGGTTACATGAGCGAAAAATACGATTTGTTTGATCACATAATCGAAAGGGACATCAAAAAAGATTTCTGACGATGAATACCAATTGTAGCATTAAATCCTGAACTTTGTTGAAAATAATCACAAAGGAGAAGTTTTTGTTTTGTTTTGTTTTTTATCTTTTATTGAATTTGAAAAATATATGCGGTCAGACGAGCCGGCAAAAAGTGCGCAGAAAAGAAGCTGAGGCAAGTCGTCGGCGATGCTTCTAATCCACGAGTGGCCGGGTGACAGATGACTCGAGCTTTTTTTTTTCTTTACGCCGTCTCCATCGGCTTCGTTCGTGGTCCGAGCGTTCGCAATTGTTCCAAAAATGTGAATAATCGCAGGGGTGAAAATTAGCTTTACTGAAGACTAGCTTTCAACGAAATAGCTTGTGTTATATGGAAGATTAAGAAGAAGAGCTGAAAGCCACATGGTTCACTAATCTTCAAAAAAAAAACGGAATGGAATAGTGGTTTTCCAGTTCTATCTCTTTCATATGAAAAATTCTACAAGAAACTCTTTCGTGGTTATTATGAACATTTAAAAATCGTAATTTAAAAAAACTTAAAAAGAAAAAAATTTAATGGTCCTGATTAGGGGGCGCAAAGCCCCCGCCCCTTCACGCCACCAAAATGACGATTTTTTTGTTGCAAAAAAACGGTTTTTGAGGCGTTTATACTAGCTAAAGTTCAACTTTAAAAAAATAAACTGTTTCTGTTAATCTATGTAATCGACAACGCTCTACAAGACTGAAAAAAACTTTTTAAACTATGTATTTTTTTCAAAAAAATCAGCGAAAAAAAGTAAGATTTAACACGAAAAAAACTGACAAGTTTCACAAAAATCGTCGCGTTTCTGAAAACCAAGTGAGGAACGCTTCCGAATTTTTGAGTATGTTATACATTAACACTTTCTTCATTTTTTTGAATGAAAAATTTAAAAAAATCTAACGACGCGAAAAAAATCGAAGCTTGTAAAGTGACACCAAACTTTGAAGCTGAAATGCGAAAAAAATTTTTCAGCGACATGGTATACTTTTTTTATTTGATTTAAAAAAACTCACAATGTGCTCACAAACAGAAAATTCAAAAATGAAAAATAATTATTGGGACAGCGAATCAAATTATATTTGAATTTTACCAAAACCTCCTTTTTTTCGCCTGCCTCGTTGACGCATGAGAGAATAGGATCGCGTCTATATTTTTTTGATTATGTTATTAAGCGTTCAAAAACTCTATCAATGGAAAAAAATTATGAAAAAAATCAAACGACGCGAAAAAAATAACGGCTTTGAAAAACCTCGAAAAAAATGGCAATTTTTTTGAAATTTTTGGAAGAATTCGTGCAAGCGTTCGTAGCTGTGTTTGCGTCAAACACACCGATACGCCATTTTTAAATGTCGCAGGAGCCGTTTTTTTCGGAGTCAAATTGCACATTTTTCCTGTTTTATTTCGAAATAACATTATTTTTTTCATTTTTTTCTTTTTTTCCAAACCAAATGATAATAATTTTTTTCTGATTAGAAAAAAAGAAAAAAATAAGGTGAAAAACTCCTTCTGACCTTTTTTTCTAATTAGTTTTTTTGATATTTTATCAAAAAAATTCTTATGAGGATTGTACAAAAGATTCATACCAAAACATGAAGCTCAATTCTGACAACCTTTCAGAACAGAAAACCGATTCGAAAAACGGTTCAGAAACGCGCAAAAAAACATTTAAAAAGAAAGCGTGCGGCAGCGGGTAAACCGTGAGATTTTGCCTCCAGTTGAACGCCGCGCGCGCTAGTTTTTTGGCCATAACTTTTTTTTCTTAGTGGAGCTTTTTTTCTAAAAACTGAACGGATTATGAAAATGGACAGTCTCCTCTATCGAACAAAGTAAAAAACATATTTTTTGGATCGTTTTGAAGAAATGGCTTGCGGACCCTAGTCCTGATGACTGAAGAGGTATTTGTCCTGAAAATCGGATAGTCACAGGAGGACGATTTCCCCGACGGATTTGACTTTAAAAATGTGTAGCCAGTCTTGAAAGGCAAGGAAAAAAGAAATGAATGAAAATATTGCAGTTGATTGGATTGGAAGGCATCCCGGTGTACACGGCTCTGTATCTCAACGACCAGCAGTGGCGATGGGGCGCTTTTCTCTGCGATCTCTGGCTCTCCATTGACTATATTGTCTGTCTTGCTTCCATATACACCGTTCTCGGCATCACCGTCGACAGGTTAATCTCAAATATTGTCTCGAAAAATGATAAATTACATTTATTTGATAGCAGCAAGCTGAAAGCTTTCGTTGACAAGCCTCAGACGAGTTTTTGATTGATGAAATAGAGAACAGCTATTCTAAACATCGAACTGAAAATCTCTTTTTTATTTTTATTTTTTTTCCAAAGCAAATGGTTGCGAGAAAATATCAGTTAAGGTACTGTTCCGTGAAAAGACCCGCAGCATACCGGAATTGGAGGACTCACGGTCGAGTCGTTCTCATCATCATCTTTGTTTGGCTCGTCAGTTTACTTATTCTTTCAAACAAGTTTTTAATTTCAAAAAGTTATAAAAAAAGTTGGATGCTTTTCCTTATGTTTAACTTTCATGAAAAACCAGTGTACATAATTGTGATTTATAAATTTATTTTTTTGTTTCTCCACTAATGAACTCAATTCATGAAGATTTGAATTGGAATTTATCAACATTTCCGTGCAGGACCCTAAAAACTAATAAAGACGTGTGTTACTTTTTGAAAACCAAAATTTTTTTAATTTAATGAAAAAAACATCATTCAAACGAAATAGTTCATTTTTGAACTCTGCTCTGAAAGAGAACCACTTTTCCAAGGAAAAAAAAGTCAAGTTTTCATCTTCGGGGAAGAATGTTTTCCTTTTGCACCATCGCGCATTTTGAAGGCAATCGGCGGGAAAAGTTTGACGAGACCACTATGAAAACGGCGGGAGTAATTATTTGAATTGGTTCGTTCTTTTCGCCGACGAAACACACATTGAACGTTGAAAATGCGCTAAATACGCGTCTTGATGAGCCAAAACTTCAATGAAAATAATTCCGATGCTAGAGTTTTGCGTCTTTTTTGGACATCATCATCATCATGAAAGACGCATTTTTTTTTCAAAGTAGGCAATAGTTTGACAAAATTTAAATTAAGTTTTTTTTTCACTTTTTCGAATAGGAGATAAGCCTGTTAAGTTGTACTATTGCAGATATTCTCCAGAGAAAAAAATTACTGCTTCCGGAAACTTTTGTTCTCGTTGACTTTTTTTCCATACATTCAGCGTCGATAAATTTCATTTTCTTCAAATTTGTCTTCCTAGCTCAATTTTTGAACGGTTCAAAGTCGCAAAAACTTTATTTCAGATTCCCAGCATTCTATTCTCCGTATCAATCTTCGGCTATGGAACTTTCACCGGTGAGATTCAAATTGCTTTCTAGAGGTTATTTTCATGATCATGTGATTCAAAGCAAGAACGGTTTTGGACATGATCAGGACATCTTGAAACGTGAGATTTGGACAGGTACGGGCCGGATACTTGAGGAGCAGGAGTGCTACGTGCAATTCATGACCAACCCCTACCTCAACATGGGAATGTACATCTCCTACTACTGGACTACCTTGTTCGTCATGCTCTACCTTTATTGGGGGATATATCGAGCGGCGAAAAAACTCGCCCTAAAAAGCGACCAGGTTCTTTTTTTTTTGCATAGAGCTTTCGCAAGGAAGGCCATTTCTTTTTGAGTTTGAGAACCCATAGAAATTGGACCAGATTACTCCTCGATATACCAGATGAAGGTCCTAAGTCTGAACCTTCAAAACTTCCGATTTCAAGTAAATAGAACCTGAAAATTCAGAAATTAACCGTTCTATAGATTTTTGATGAGTTTCTTCGACTTTGAGTTGTCTTTTCATGAAAAGTAGGGTTTGTGCAAATTGAGATTCTGAGAACTCTTCTCTGGTACTTCAGGAAGTATTTTGGCCGTTTCCAGGAATATCCTAATCAAAAGATAAAATGACCTCCCATAAGATTAAGGGAATGAATTTTTTCCACAGATTTTTGTTGCATCTTCGATTGCCCTTCAAAGAGGTTATTCGGAACCAAAAAAGTAATCTTTCTCAATTAGATTCGCCAAGTTCCTTTTTTTTCTCAAAACATCGTACTTTGAAAAAATCGTGCAATAAACACAATGGATTAATATTTCTATCTAGAACCGTGTCACGACTCAGTACACATTTCTTATAGATTTTTTTTTTGTTGAAATAGTTTAAGTGATAAGCTAAACATTTGCGTTTAAAACTTGGAGATTGATAATAGCCTAGTTTTGATTTTGCCTAATTATAAGTTATCACTGTTGATATAACAGTGGGCGCGCCGTAGCGCAACAGGTTGTGTGCCTGCCTACGGTCCACAGGGTCACAAGTTCGATCCCCGCCCCGACCCAACCAAGGGCTTTAAGAAATGTTGGTAGTTGGAAACCACGACTTCATAATCCCCAGCCGTCACACACAAGGACGAATATGTCACTGGAGCCAGTCCACTGATATCAGGATAGGACCTCGGCTAATCGACTTGGGGCGCCGACGCCGCTCAAGCGGTATAAAGCCGTAAGAAGAAGAAGAAGACTGTTGATATAACAGTAGTTGGTTAGTAAGGTGGATTATTTTATAAATTTTGGGATTTTTCAAAAATCTTCTCAATCAAAATTAGAAGGTTCAGATGATATTTTCTCATAGTTTCCATTTGCACGCGTTTTTTTTTGGGTTTTAAACCAAGAAAAAAGTTGTTGTTGCAGAAAACAAAGCGACTGGCTCTTCTGACGGAAATGCGCAAGCCAGAGTTGAGCGTTCGGACCAGCGACGCCGGAAACAGCAGCTCAGACTCGCCCAACGACACTTCCAACAGTAGCAAGTAAGATTATTTTTCTCTCGATACTCAATCATTCAATCATTCTTCGTTTCAGTCCTAGATTACTGAACTAGGCGGTGAGCAAGAACTTTTAAACTCAATCGAACAAGAACCTTGACGGAACTAGAAGGCTAAACGTGTAGTTGATCAAATCGAACGCATACTCTCACGATTTTCCGCCATGTTCTTCTGCGCGTAGTTCATCCAGCGGCTCAGAATGAAGAAGATGTTGTAGTTGGAGCCCGAAAACCATGCTCTGAGTGGAAGACTCGAAAGGAGAGTGACCTATTCGAGTGAAGATTTTTCACTGTGAGGTTATTTTTTGAAAATTAGACGAATCCAACTGTTTTCGGAGTGTCTCGGACATCTAGTCTAGAACATCGACGCATGCATATTTCTGACGAAAGGCGTTGTTAACAAGATTTGGACTCCTCAAAAAGAAACCAACGATTCACCCCATCGCCGCTTGGGAAATCTGCGGAAAAAATAACGCAAGAGAAAAATTCGATGTTTCGAATCTCAGAGCGCCTCTAGAGTTGCAAATCGATCCCACATGAAGTGCTGAAAACTGGGATCAAATAGATGGATTTTTTAGAATGTTTTTTTTTTGTTTGAGGCCACTTAATGGGACTCCGTAACGATTTTTCAATAATCTATTAAAGCCCTGGACCTCTTGACTCTTCAGAAAGCAGCATAATTTTGTAATGGTTTCGACGAACCATTCTTTTCGGTTTTATTTTGTCCCCGCAAGACTTTCGCGCCTTCAAAACCCAGCACAGATTTTTCATTCCATTTATGCGGGTAAACTGTCTCGGATATCATTTAATTTCCAACTCTTTCCAAACGCGAAGAAATCCAATTTTCACACAAACGCGCACACACACACGCGGACACACACTCTCGTACAATTATGCAAATGTGAAACGAAAATTTTCTTTTTTTGAAATTCGACGCTCCTTTCCAAAAGTGCGCCACTCAAGTTTGCATCTCCTTTTGCATGAATGGTTAAGGAAAATTTCTCGAATTTCCGAAGAGCCTAGGGATTTCGTGATACTTTTTTTTATTCCAGTTCAGTGTAGTTCAAAAAAAAAGGCAAAACTCAAATCGTATCGATTTCTATTGTCTTTTCGTCATTCGAATACGCTCGTTTAACATCATTTGAATAAACAGAATCAATTGCGTCCAATGAAAACTTGAGCCTAAGTCAGTTTTCGCCAACTTGTTTGTGGCTCCATTTTATACGGTTCAATGAATGATAGGAAATAAAACAACTGTTTTTAATTTTATTTCGCTCTGGTTTGAAAAGGTTTTTTCAATAGCCTAGAAAAAAAAGAAACGCAGAGAAAAAAAGCACTACCAAAGCGGGTTTTTTTAGTCTAAGGGTTGGAGTTTTATGTAAATAACTCATGATAAGTTTTACTTTGCAGTTTTCGGAATTATTATACATTTTTGAGGTTTCGAACTTCCTAAACTCATTTTACACTGAACAAAGGTTCGCAGACAATAATACAAAACTTTGAAAGTTCATAAATCTAAAAATAAAAGTTTGCCCGGATAACGACTAGGACTCTCCATGTAGACTATAAGACAGTGTTTGAGCAAATTTCTCAAAAAAAAAAAAAAACTAAACACTGAGATGAGCTCTCTTTTTAGGCTTGCTGCAAAATAAATTGCAGCAAGATGGTAGATAAACTTGAATCAAACCAACTCAGCCTAAACCCAAATGGCCCAGAACAAGTCTGCGCCTAACATGCGTAGACATTGTGGATATCTCAAAAGTCGAATTGCAGATGTTTTCGTGTAGCACAGACGACGACGACGACGGGTCACACGCCGGTTGAGCCGCCCGCAACGAGCAACGCCGTTTTCCGCAATCACATGACCTTCCACAACAACTGTGTCGATCATACACGTCACCTTGCAAATTACAGGTCTTAGAACGAGAAACGAGAACAAACTATGAGAGCCATCAAAGTCTGTCAAAATGAGCCATTCTCGGACTTGGAGCTCTTCTTTCAGGAAAGCTGGGATTTTTGCAAGTTATAACTATCAGAAACTTTATCTCATAATCAATCAATCAATATTTATTGGTTGTTTTAGTCAGATGGAATAGAGTAGGCGGTGAAAAAATTGCTCTTTTGAGCGGTACTAACACCGCCTTTGGCGAAATAGAAGTCAAAACGTGTAGTTGATTGAATTGAAAACATAGTCTCACCGTCCTTCGCCTCGTTCTTCAACAAGTAGATCCCTCAGTTTCGCGGGTACGGGCACGGCGGTGATGGTGGGGCTCGGGCACGGAAGCCGTACACACTCTAGGGCAGCCTCGGCCGATTGAGAGAGCTACCACTTCGAGTGAAGAAAATACACTGAATAACCAAAAAGTGTTCTGCCCGTTTTCAAGTAAATACTAACTCGCGAAGTTAAATTATTTTCTTTTGTCTGATGTTTTCCAGAGTTCAACAAAAAGAAGTTACTACCGACTTTCGCCTTGGAGCCTCGTTCTGGTCTGACATGTAGTTTTAGGTGCAACGCACTGTAATTTAATGCATTACGTTCAGTACTCTGAGCATGGTCAAAGCGAGAATTGGAAGTTTTTAAGACGCGATGAAAAAGTTTCAGACAGAATATCAGCAAAAAAAGATTATTGGTCGATTTATCTCGTAACGAATTTTTCACCTGTATTCCTTCAAGACTTAGCTGTTTTTAATTTGTACTCCATGTTCTTATTTCTTTCTCTTTATTTAAATTGTAGATCGCAGTGATCTCGATGTGGTTCACACTGATCTGCGAATAAATCATCATCAATCAATATCAATATTTATTCGTTGTTTTTGTCAGAATAACTTTTAATCATTTATCAATTCTTTCGCATTAGTTGCGCTTTAACTAGTAGCAAAAAGCTACACTCCCTACTGGCAGGTTTTGCAGCAACCCGACGTACGTGACGTCGGAAGAGAAGCCGCCGACGCCTTCGCCCTCGAGCGCCAGCGAAGTCGAGTACGCGTTTGGACTCCAGGAACCGTCCTCAGTCATCGAGAGGGAGAGCACTGCTCCTTGTTGTTCGCCAGAGCCTTCGCACACTTCCGAACCTGACCTTGACCTCGCTCTTCCTCCGCTTCATCGTACCTTCAAGTTTGTTCTTTTGAAAAAAATACAGTTTAGGAAAAAAAAAGAAGTTATAGTGAAGGATATTTTGAAAAAAGAAGGTGAATTCTTTCTGAGCTCGTCGGGTGAAGAATAAGTCAACATGTTAATTCCTTCTCATTTGCAAACATTTTTTACGAAATCCCATCTAACATCAACTTTTAAGAAGTAAAAAGAAAAGTTCTTAACTTAAAGGCATAGGGGCAGTAAAAAACAGTGTTTCAGTTCAAAGCAGTACTTTGTAGAGATTTTCTTTGCGAATCGAACGGTGAGCTAAAAAACTTACCGAACTTCCTAGTTTTGTAGAAAAAATAATTCAAAGTCGGAGAGAGGAAAGTTTGAGTTCCCGCAAAAAGGGCGCTTTGCAGTAAAGTTGCTCTATGGACAACACGCTTCGCCATCTTCCGGATTTTCGCTTTTTTCTTCGTTTCTTTCAATTTTCAATTTTTTCTGTTCTCACCAAAGTTCTTTTCGTCACAAAAGCTTTCTATTCATGTATAATTTGCAAACTTTGATTGCAAAAAAGCTTTTCTGGTGAAAAATGATGATTTTACACAGGTTTCGATGGGGATAGCAATATTTTGTGTTTTCTTTATTATCGGTGTGTGTTTTTTGTTTTCTTAATCAATTTTTCAGAAAAGAAACCCTTAATTTGAAGCAGATATCCGGTTATTTCTCACAAAATGCGAGTCTAATGAGACGTCCGCAACATCGCGTGCACGGCTACTGTAAACATTTGTCCGTAGGCCGATCCAAAGCTTTTTTCAAAATTAAAGGCGGGAAAGTAAAATCGCGTTTTTCTTCTAAAGTTGTCACACCTGTAATTTTTTTGAGTACACCATTCGATTCGCAAAGAAAAACTATATAAAATACTGCTTTCACCTGGAACCCCATTTTTTACTGCCCATATGCCTTTAAACAAAAATGAGATTTGAAAAGAGGCCCTTGAAAAGGTAATTCAGGGTAAGTCATTTTCGCGCGCCTTTAGGAATGAAAATTGAAATATTTTTTTATGCCTTTGACAGTTCCTGTTGAACTTTGTCCAGCTTGATAAGAATAAAGTTCAAATTGATTCATGAAAAAAGCAACACAGCGACAGAGCGTTGTTTACTGCAAAAAAAAATAAAAGGTTTATTAATATTCAATAAAGAGGAAATGAAAGTTTTTGAAAATCTTGCGCTTCTGTAGTTTTTATACTGCGACGCATAATTATAGACCCACCTAATTTCTCCGATTTTTAAGAAAGATTGAAAAAAACTTTCAGCCACCAAACTTTTTTTGTGATAAACCTTGTTGATAAGGAACATAATCATATCATAATTATCAATCACCCAGTTGAATAATTTTTCAAGATACGAGAAAGTCTGATTTTTGACCGACGCAGAATTATAGACCCACTATAAGTAATCAACAAAAATTCTTTTTCACAAAGTCAACAAAGTATAACAAAAAATTAATTAATTATGTGTGATGCCTCCTTGTTCCTGAGCGACTTCGAAAATCCTGTTCGGCATGCTGCCAACGAGTGATTGCAGCAGAGACTTGTCCAAACCATCCCACTCGGCACGAATCGCTCTTTTCAGATCGTTGACCGTTGTATACTGCTTGGCATTCGCGTAGACCCTTCGTACAAGGACTGACCATAAATTCTCTACAGGGTTGAGGTCAAGACTGCACGCGGGCGAGTCCAGAAGAACCACGTTATTGGCCGCAAATCAAGCCAATGTGGAGTTGCTCGCGTGAACAGATGCATTGTCTTGTTGGTAAATCATATTGGCACGTCGTCGGCGACGGAGATAGGGCAGGAGATGCTGGGCAAGCAGTTGCTGGTAGTCTTGCAAATTCGTTCTGGTCCCAATAAAAAAAAAGAGCTACCGTCCCTTTGCCGCAGAAAGCCGCCCAGACCATGAGGCTGCCGCCGCCGAAGTTTCTCTTGGAGAAGTACATCGGATCTTTCCTCAAATCTCTCTAGTAGTGAGCGTGGGTCTATAATTATGCGTCGCAGTGTATATCCGACTAACAGCTTCTTGATTTTCGTTGAACAACTGGAAATTTGGTTTTGAGCGCGCGCAAAATGCGCCTTGAAGTAAATTTTGGGAGTCCTATCATTGAATGCGCCGAAAACAAAAATTAATCAAAATAAGATTTGAAAGTACTCATAATCATTTCTTTTTCAATACGAGTGATAATAAAGTTCAAGCCTCTGTGAAAATTATGTAGGTTCGTTCGACGTTATTCCACTGGTGAACTCTGGGTTCCAGTATGGCTGAAAAAGTAATTGAGAGGTTCAGACCAGAGCTGTCGTTCCCTTTCATCGACTCGGACAGTCTCTGCTCGCTTGTCGGACACGATGACTTGCGACGAACTGCTTCATCTCGAAGCAAGGAGATCTCCGAGCCGCAGCTAGACGTCAAGGAGACGATCGAGGAGGTTCCCTTTGAAGCGACCCGCGACGAGGTTCTGCATATCCCCAACGGCGTTTCGGATATCGTTGTAGCGGTAGGTAACTTTTTTTTCTCGCTAGAAACAATTATCTTTCAGCCTTCCACATCTATCGAAATACAGGCTGTTGTGGAACTTGAAAAGGGAACGAAGGACGGGTTGAACAGCGAAAATGAAGTCAAGGTGGAGATTCTTGTCGATTGTATCAAAATGGAATTCCGATTATTCAGGTGCCGCTGATCGCCGTGAGCAGAGTGGAGAGTGTGAAGACGACGACCCAGGGGAAAGTTCGGAGACTTTTGACGGTCATGCGTAGCAGAAGCGTCCGGAGAAAGAATACGCGCAGCAAAAAGGTCTCAAAATTGGAATCATAAGGCTGTAAAACGTTGAAAGAAAAACATTTTTTCGAGTATGGCGGCAGAAAAATAATTCACTGTGTTAGGTTCACCGCGGAACTAGTCCTCTTTCAAAAGTTTTTTTTTCAGAATATTTTCCACGCTTTGATTCCATTTAGCCGGAAAAAGGTAAAATTAAATTTTTCCAATGTTCAAATTAATCTTTCTGCTTATTTTTCTCTCATTCCGTCTAATTTTCACTGAGGCAATGCTTCATTTAAAAAAAAAGTCTTTTTTCTCTTCTGATTGCTGCGTTCTTGGCGTCTTTGTGCTTTGAGTTGTGGCCCTCCCGGAAAATGGTTCAATTCCTTGTGCTCCTACAAAACCATTTTTATCCTCATGAGTTTGTTGCAGGAGTACAAGTCGCGGTCGGAGAATCGGGCCCGGAAGGCTCTGCGGACCATCACCTTTATCCTCGGCTCCTTCATCATCCTCTGGACGCCGTTCTACGTGCTGGCCACCATCTACGGCTTTTGTGATTCGTGCAAATCCTCGTCTTCCTTCAACTCGCTCTACACGATCAGCTACTATCTTTGCTACATGAACTCCCCTCTCAATCCTTTCTGCTATGCAATGGCCAACCAACAGTTCAAAAAAACGCTCACTCGTATTTTCAAAGGCGACTTTCGCAGAGTCTAGGCTTCTCATACAAGTGTCATTTTGATCAAAAAACGCCGAAGCGAAACCAAAAAGGACCGCAAAAACTCTTCTTTTTTTACTGTTCACCCTGATGTGCTTGAATTTTGCTCACGACATGGAAAGACGTTCCTTAATTACGACGGGTCTATTCCTAACTTTTAAAATTATTTTTTAGGTGATTCATTAGGCAAGTCATTTTTCAAAATTAAAAGCTAGAACGTCAACCGAAACTTAAGTTTTTGAATAAGGAAAATTGATTTCAGTGATTGTTCAGAAACAGATATTTCCTTTATTACAGCCAGTTACTTTTTCGGGTATTCTTTTTTTCTTCCTGGTTATTATATTTTGAGAAAAATTCGAAACTTTTGTACTAAATTTAGCTTGTCATGAAAAAATCGTAAATTAATTTGTTCTCCTTTATTTTTCGGACTTTTCCGCTAATCGAGTCAGAAACAATTTGAAGAAAGTTCGCTCACGGGGAAAGTCCAAAAGGTCTTTCGGAAAAAGGCCTCGAATGCGCCTTTTTTCTAGATCTTTTTTCTGAAATGGACTTTTTAAGAAGGTACAAAAAATTAGGTGGAAAGAAGATGAAAAAGGAGATTCCGAGAAAATTTTGACACCTTTTTAGAAACTCAAACAGGAGCTTCAGCTTTTCTTTTTAAGGCCTTTTAAGGTCGTTCTTGCCTGTGTGAATCTCAAACTTTTGTGACAAGCTGAAAGCGATTTCGTACGCAACTATTTATTTACTAATCGTTAATTTTCGTCGGAAAGTTGAACTCAATCGGATAAACGATTTCAACTTTACGTGTCTCCCGTAGTGAAAAGATTTTTTTCTTCACATTGGGTCCTACAGTCTGTAGGCCACAGAGTACTATTATACGATGATTATCGGCTCACGATGGTTGGAAACTCTCATGATTGTGTTCTCCAAATTTGAACAGAATGATTATTTATGGTTCACTTTGGACCAAAAAGTGCCCATGTCCTACCACTTTCACGCTGTTCTTCTTTTATTTCCAAAGCTAATTCATTTCATTCTTGGAATTGAGTCATAAACGAGTAATACAAGAAGTTTGTTATCTGATCTTTGAAAAAACAATAATAAAAAAAGCGAACGTCACAAGAGAGTTGGAGGCAGTTATTTTCGCAGTTGTGGGAATGCGTCGTCGACTTTCCACTCTTCTGCTGATTGTGCGTCTATTTTACATGATCATTTTTTTGTGTTCGAAGTTTTCGTGTCAATACCTGTGTTATGAATGGAAACAAGGGAACTGGCGTTGAGATTACCTTCTCCTAAAGATTCGCTATATATCAGAAGTCTTCAGTTTGGCGTCGTTGTGCACTTGGCATGTGTGCAATCTTCGGCTCCGACTCCGGCTCCTGCTCCTGCTCCTACTCCTACTCCTGCTCCTACTCCTGCTCCTGCTCCTGCTCCTGCTCCGTCTCCTGCTCCTGCTCCGTCTCCGGCTCCGACTCCGGCTCCGACTCCGGCTCCTGCTCCGACTACTACTGCGTCTCCAATGTTTAAATATCCCGAGGTGTTTCAACATTGAAACTTAGTTAAATTGATGCTTACAGAGCTTCCAAGAACTATCGGGCCATATCGAATACGCGCAAACCACGTAATACTTTCCTCTTTTCACTTGAACAAGTGCAGACTCCAAACTAGAAACGCCTCGAGGAATATATATAGCTGATTCACGGCTGGCTTGAGCCATCGAAAAAAGGGTCCTGACACGATAATGCGTGAGATAGTGCCTGGCTCGCAGACAGGCCACGCCCCCTTACCGTCCCAAGCTAGCCGTGAATCAGCTATATATAGACTGCTCAGATTTCGATGTCAAGTACAATGTTGTCATTTGAATCGAATGATTCGATAATGCTCTGCGGTTGGCTCGCTTTCTGATTGGTTTATCGCGTCATTAGGGGCGGAGCTTGATCGACGAATTCTCTCAAGCTGATGAGAGTAGACCAGCCGTTTTAACACGGGCTCTCAACGGGTGCACCCGTCTTGAACCCGTATAAACACAGCTGGTAGAACTTTTGCCGTTTCTTTTGCCACAACTGAGGCACCGTTTTTGCATATTTGGATGTCACCTCGAGTCAGATTTTCGAAATGGACGCCTATTTATTTTTATACCCTTGGTTTCCTCCTTTCAGCACAACTGACACTCAAGTAGTCCATTGAGACACCTGGCCAGCATGAGAGTTGACATTGGAAATCTGAACAGACTGTAATCACAAGGTTCTTCGCTGAAAAGTTCTCTCTAAAAGAAAAAGTTGACAAAAAAATCATTTTACAAAAACGGTATCATTCTCCTCGCCGTTTTTTTAGAGATATCATTCTATTTTCTATTTAGATAAGCTCAGGAAAAGGGAAGTTAGCCAAAATTCGTGAACTCGTAGTCGGCATACATCGCACTAGCTTATTTACAGCCGTTTATCAAGTTTTGAAAGAATATGAGTAACCTGAAGATGTTCAGCGGAACGCGTCGTAACCACTTTGCTGTTGTTTTCCCTGTACCGACTGGAGACTTCAAAATCACTGTCTGGCCTGTGGAGCGCTGTCAAGGGTCAGTTAAGATGTCGTATTTTAGCGAGATTATTTCTTCACAGAATCTTCATTTGTCCTATCCCATCGAGCTTCCGAGATGGAGTTCCTATCGACTTCACAAATAAAGATTACTGCGCACAAAATGGCGCGGTTCATTTTTACCCCGCCGAGCACAAGATAAGAATTAGTAAGATTTCCAGGACTGTAATACACTGCGACGCATAATTATAGACCCACCCCAATTTTTCCGATTTTGAGGAAGATTAAAAAACTTTCAGCCACCAAATTTTTTTGTGATTAACCTTATCGATAAGAAACCTAACCATATCATAACTATCAATCACCCAGTTGAAAAGTTTCTCAAGATACGAGAAAATCTGATTTTTGACCGACGCAGAATTATAGACCAACCCCAGAGTTTTCCGAGTTTCCGTGTCCGGTAACACGTTTTTCCTGTTTTTTTCAGTCGTATATAAGAGAAAAAGTCCTCGTGTACCACTATAAGCCATAATGCCTAAATCTACTCGGGAAAATTCCAGAATCGCCCCCCACACTGTTTTTGCCCCCCGCGTTCCAACAAGCCCCCCACCAAGCCAAGTTCCGATCTGCGGGGCGTAAAATAAGAGGACTTCATGTGGGGGGAAGAATCGAACGCGGGGCCTGAATATGTATTCTAGAATGGCCCCCCGCAGTACAAAACGGGGGGCGATTCTGAAATGCCTAGGCAATCTTTCATATTTGCCCCCCGCACGGCTTTGAAATAGTCCCCCCAGAGCTCATTCGAACAAGCCCTCCTCCCATTTCAGAATGGCCCCCCTCCATTTCAGAATGGCCCCCTCCCATTTCAGAATGGCCCCCTCTATTTCAGAATGACCCCCTCCATGTCAAGTATTTTATTTCTTTGACGAATTTGTTTCACTGTGGCTCAGTTTTTTTTCGAAGCGAGCCACAGTCGGCTTCGCGTTATGCGCGCTCCGCCTCCGTGTGAAGCCTTAAAACTAAGCCTATTTTCCTAAGTAATTTATTAATTAATGTGCATGAAAAGAAAAAGCAAAAAATTCTATTCCTCAGAACAATTACTTGATTGAAAACAAATAAAGTTCATCTTAAATTTTTCTAAGTGGTCAGCGCCCCATAATTTTATGATATTCGTACGTATCTCGCCGAGACGTACCCGTAAACTTCTTTGTCTGACTTGAACTTCTCATGAAACTCGGTCAGCGACCTAATTTCTTCCATGATCTACAAATCAAATCACAAAAATTATTAAATTCACAAAAAGAACACGAATTTACATGCGAAAATACAAAAAAACCCATTTGAAACAACCAAGAACGACGAATGATAAGAAAAAATTAGAAAATAAATTAAAAAATGGAAGCTCTGACACGTGTCCTGCGTGATCGTTGCGTGACCTTTTTTCGGTGTGGGGGGTTATACTGGATAGTTCCGGGGGGCTATATTGGATAAGTGTGGGGGGCTTGTTCGAACGTGTCGCGGGGGGTGATATCCAACATATGCGGGGGGCTATACTGTAATATGCCCGATGCTCTACTCAACAACGGCTTGTCGTATCGGGAAATCGCTCGTCAAACGGGTCGCTCAAGACGAACTATTGACCGTTATGCAAGGAATCCGCAAGAATACGGCACAGCAATACATTCTGGACAGCACAGGCTTCTATCGGTTCAAGCTGAACGAGACGTCTGTCGAAAAGCATCAAACTCTACGAAGTCCGCCAACCAAATCAGATCCAAAATTCCTGAAAACGTCTCGAAGGACACCATCCTACGAACAATTCATCGGTCCGGTCGACTTGTGAATACTCCAATGAAGGCAGCACCTCGTCTACAGCAACGCCATAAGAATGAACGGCTCCAGTTTGCACGCTCTAACATGGCCACGGATTGGAATAAGGTATCTATTTTTTCTATCACCTTATGATTCCCAATTTTTCTGTTCAGATCACCTTCAGCGACGAGAAGAAATACAACCTTGATGGGCCAGATGGGTACGCTCACTACTAGAGAGATTTGAGGAAAGATCCGATGTACTTCTCCAAGAGAAACTTCGGCGGCGGCAGCCTCATGGTCTGGGCGGCTTTCTGCGGCAACGGGACGGTAGCTCTTTTTTTTTATTGGGACCAGAACGAATTCGCAAGACTACCAGCAACTGCTTGCCCAGCATCTCCTGCCCTATCTCCGTCGCCGACGACGTGCCAATATGATTTACCAACAAGACAATGCATCTGTTCACGCGAGCAACTCCACATTGGCTTGATTTGCGGCCAATAACGTGGTTCTTCTGGACTCGCCCGCGTGCAGTCGACCTCAACCCTGTAGAGAATTTATGGTCAGTCCTTGTACGAAGGGTCTACGCGAATGCCAAGCAGTATACAACGGTCAACAATCTGAAAAGAGCGATTCGTGCCGAGTGGGATGGTTTGGACAAGTCTCTGCTGCAATCACTCGTTGGCAGCATGCCGAACAGGATTTTCGAAGTCGCTCAGGAACAAGGAGGCATCACACATAATTAATTAATTTTTTTGTTATACTTTTTTGACTTTGTGAAAAGAATTTTGTTGATTACTTATAGTGGGTCTATAATTCTGCGTCGGTCAAAAATCAGACTTTCTCGTATCTTGAAAAATTATTTAACTGGGTGATTGATAATTATGATATGATTATGTTCCTTATCAACAAGGTTTATCACAAAAAAAGTTTGGTGGCTGAAAGTTTTTCAATCTTTCTTAAAATCGGAGAAATTAGGGTGGGTCTATAATTATGCGTCGCAGTATACACATTTTTTAGATTTGTCCGTTTCCAATAGACAAGGCTTTTTTCAGTCTCCGCGCAGCCTCAAACGAAGTTTTCCGATGCGCCCTTCGTGACGTTCGATGCTATCGATTCTGAGAAGTTCAGCGTTCTTGTAAGTCGCTTTCGTTCGTAAATTTTGCGAAAGAATGGGTTCCTCAGTTGTATTTTTTTGAATTTTAAAGTCTATAATAAAAATATAATATAATAAAAAAATAACAGTTCCGTTCCTTTAATCAACAAGCTTTCAATTATTTTGTACGTAACTGCGTAACTTTCAATATCAGCTGCTAACAAATAAGGTAACATCTCGAAAAAGTGAAAAAAATGGACGCCGCGGCGACTTTTTTTGTGCTCTCATGATTGAATACAAGCATGAGAGACTTGCCAAAAACGTTTTAGTTTACAATATTGAATTGATCAATGGAGTTGTACTCTGCACGCCGACCTTTTGTTATTTTTCATAAAAGAAATTTTTCGTTCCTGAAAATAACTTTTCGTCTGCCGAGAAAAGTCCATGAAACCTTTACAGAACGAAATGGTAGTAGAAACCCATAGGATCGCGGTTTATACGTATTAGTTACACGCCCGATACAGAAAAGCATTCTAGGGGCACGATAATTACGACTACGAGAAATGGGACGCGAATGTGACGGGGACGCCGGTCGACTACAAGAATGCGCAGCTTCTGGTGCTCTCAAGCAGTCGTTATTGTCGCGTCGGAATTTCCGACTCGAAAAGTATGGCGTCGGCCAAATATCTTCCCAATATGTCAGTTTCTCCTACTACAAAAAAAACTTTTTCCGCTTCCTTTTCTTCCAAAAAAAACTGTCTGAAATATTAATCAAAACGTATTCTAATTTGGAAAAATTGTAGCGTTCGAGAGAAATAATTACTCGGGCAAAGTCGGAATGGTGGATAATGGCTGCTAAAAGAGAGAGGCTCAAAAAAGGCCGCAGAAAGGCAGCAAAAAGGCAGCGAACGGCAGAAAAAAGGCAGCGAAAGGCAGAAAAAAGGCAGCGAAAGGCAGCAAAGAAACTCCCTTTAACGAGCCTTCCATTTTTCTGGGATTTTAAAGGCTCGAGAAATGGTGGAGAAAGGGAGAGGCAGCAAAAATGGTGCATAAGGGCTGAGAAAATGGAGCAAAAGGGCAGCAAAAAGAGAGCCTTCATCACCCTAAAAGGAACATTTCTATAGTCCTTTATGGACCCTCGGAGGGCCCTTCCGACTTTGCCTATGTAAGAAATTAAGTTACATAGAAGAGCAACGCTGCTGCTGAAAGGTTATTATAGCTGATTAACGGCTGGCTTCAACCATCGAAAAAAAAAAATTGGGTCCTGACACGAAAAAAAAAAGAGACGATGCATCCAAAATCCTGGAAAAATATTCCTTGTTTCTAAAATATAATTTATGGGTCTTACTTTCCCCTCGTTTCTTTTCCGCTATTTTTGCTTGAATCTTATTGAGAACTAATTTCCTAAGCTTTCTGGAAAGTTCCATTAAAAAAAATCCCGCTTATTTTTCGATTTCGAGAAAGAAATCCCTCCTAATAAGCCATTCGCAGATTTTCTTGCAATGGTTTGCATCGTTTTTTCCTCTACACAATAATTCATTAACGAAATAATTCATACTCTATGAACTGGTTCAGAGATACAGGGGAGAAATGATTCAAAAAGAGACGAGCGAAAAACAAAACCCATAAATTTTTTTTGTAGAATCTAAAGATATTTTTTCAGGATTTTGGATGCGGTTGTAAACTTGGGTGTGGATAATCTCTTTTGGATGCCACAAAAATACATCTCATGCCGTGTTCAATTTGATTCCGCGAAATGCAAAATACCCGTTAGAGAAAGGAAAAGATCACTAAATTTTGGAGAGTCAGAGATCATTTTGCATTTCGCGGAATCAAATTGAACACGGCATCAAAATGGATCGTGATGACCCCGTAATATGTCCATCGTGAGACCTTCAGCATACCTTTTACCTTTTCTGATCCATCTCGAAGGTCCTTGAGAGCACACCAGTTCAGACCTACAGGGACCCGTCCGGTTTGCACTGCGCCTTCTTCGCTGGCCATACTAGACCATTTTCGATCATTTTTTGTATTGAATACAATTAAGAAGGCAATTTCCGACATTAATAGATGAAAAATTACAGAAAAAAAAAGACTTTTCACTTACTAAAGACGCATTTCCCAAATTAGGCCATTTTTCAAGGCTTGCCAGCGTTCGTAAAAACTTGATTATTAAAACTAAATTTGTATCTTTGAATGTTTTATATGTATTTTTCCTCAAATTCTTTATTTTTTCGTACAGAAAAGCGCGTTAATAACGAATATATCGCCCAAAAACCGCTGTTGGTGTATGTACAATTTAAACATACAGTGTGCCAAATCGGACGGGCTGAACAGATATGCTAGCTCAATTTTCACGGGCTATCATAACCACCGAAAATAAAAATAAATTAGTGAGAAACTGCGAAAACTGAAAATTAAACAAGAATGATAATTTTCGCCCAACTTTTGCAACGTGATATTACACGCCATCGCCACGGCTAACTTGGGACGCTGAGGGGGTGTGGCGTGTCCGCGCTCTCCACTAACCATCTCTTTCATTATCGTGTCAGGACCTTTTTTTTTTTGGCTCAAGCCAGCCGTGAATCAGCTATAATGACGCGGTTCAATTCATCGCAGAGGCCTGATGGCTAAGGCGGGAATATCGCGCCCGGGAGTGTCCCTCATTTCTTCCACCTCTAATTCAACCTTGTCGCCAGAGATTCAGACCCTAGTTGAACTTTCTACCGTTATACGGGGATATGAATTGTAAAGCCTGTGTAAGAAAATGGTAAACACATTTACGGTAAATAAATGATTTACCGCATTTATCTAGAAATAGTTAAAGACCAGATTTTGCACCATAATTTGAACAGTTCTTATCATTCTGAATGAATGACTCTCAAAGATGGTCATATTGGAAAAAAAAAATTATTTTTGAATTCTGAAAATCAAGTTTGAGCCGTTTATCCTTTTTGCGTGAATCACAATACCACTTTCTTGCATAGGGCCTTTGCTCAACTAGGTATCCATCACGTAGCCGAATCAAAATTAAAAACTTCTTTTTCAGACAAAACGCAACTGAAAAGCAGCATATTTTCACGTCCAACTTTGAAGGTGTGGATTATTTCTACGAGTACCACATAAACCTTGGCGGAACGAAGAAATTCCAGCTTCTTCCGGTTACTTTTCCATCATTAAAAAACAAATATCTACCCATATTGACGATGCTCTTAAAAAATTTCAGCGAGCTTTCAATTCAAAACTTTTGTATTAAATACTTCAATGCAGAGGTGGAGAAATGGCGCCCCTAAGCGTTTTTAAACGTTTACATTTCTAAACCGACGTAGGCCGCCATGGCCATTTCTTAATAAGTCGCTGCCCAGGGCGCCCGGGGCCAAAACCGCGATGGCAAAAAAACGCCATTGGAAGAAAAAGTACGCGCAAAAATTGGAATCTTCTGAAATCTTGTAAAATCGTTGTTTTCGAAGCTTTAAAACAAGGTTTTTCGAATTTACAATTTGGTGGCGACGGAAATTTATTCTCTCACTAGCCAGCGGGTTCGTAACCATAAATCTGGGACATTCCGCCTAAAGAAAAAAATAAATATAACCGTACTTCACATAAAAAAAGTTCAACTGGGCAACATATCCACGGAAAAAAATTTAAAAAAATTATTGAAAAAAATTGCGAAATCCACGATTTAATGAAAAAAATGAACAAAAAATGACCATTTTCGCCCTACTTTTTGCAACGTGGTATTATACGCCATCGACACATAATGACGCGGCTCATTTCTTCTCAGAGGCCTGATGGCTGAGGCGGGCATGTTGCGCCCTGGAGGGCCCCTCATTTCTTCCACCTCTGCTTCAATGAAACAGTTCAAAATAACTTCTCGAAAACTACTTGCTGGTCACACTGAACTTCAAGACATTTTCAACAATAATAAATACAAAGGTGAATCGGAAGGTCGATGCAAGGAGGTGCCGGGTAGCTACCGCTCGTGAGGTAGATACCGTGTATCTGGTAGCATCGCGACACTTTTCCGGTAGTATCTAGGTACCATAGAGATAGTATCGGGTCGCATACAAACAACCGCCAATTAACATATGCAAACTGATTGGAAGCTGCTACTCGGTATAGCTGATTCACGGCTGGCTTGAGCCATCGAAGAAAGGGTCCTCACACGATAAGGCACGAGAGAGTGTCTGGTTCGTGGGAAGCCCATACAGGCCACGCCCCCTTAGCGTCCCAAGCTAGCCGTGAATCAACTATACCTACTTGTATCGACTTACCGATTGACCAGTGTAAATATGGCTAGATAAAACTAACTTCATCCCTGAAAAAACTTTTTTTTGAGGTTGTGGAGAAATACATGAAAAAAATGAAAGCGTCTACACAGAGTTGTAACACGCCGTATGAATACGACCAACAAGCGACAAATATCCAGTAGGTTTTTTTCTTGCTATATAAGCGCGTTACATAGAAGGTCATTTTAGGGTAGGGTTAAAAATTTTCTATAAATTTTCTCAAACAATGTTTGAGAGACTGGGAGTGGATTCGCCAGAGTCGCTATCTGCGCAAACTTCTAGTTTGAGCGGTGTGACTTTTTCAAAGTTTTTTTGGCGTTTTCAAAGAAATTTCGTAGAATTTGAAATAGAGGTCTGAGACTGGAAAAGATAACTAAGTTTCGAAGGGTCGGAGATAATTTTGGATTTCGCGGATATTACTTTGAATAGGGTATGACATACCGTATGAGCTTAATCATTTGACACCTTTTGGAAGGAGTATGTCAGCGTCATCAGCCATTCCTTGGCAGCTAGGAACGTGGTGTAGTGGCTAGCGCGGTAGCCTATAATGTTTGTTCTCAAAATGTACGCTATCTTTCTCGAATTATGATAAGAATATTGGAATTTCATATTTTCAACCGCTCCAAAACCGTTCGATACCCATATTCCTCCAAAAGATGTTTTTTTTTCCCAGACAAAGTTTTTGAAAATTTCTGGAGTTGTGGCATCCTTCATATCAGAGAACTTCTTTTCAAAGTTATTTGTTCAAAAAAAAACTTATGAACATTTAATATTAGGGAAAATAATTCAGAGCAGAAAGAAAATGGATTTTTGAAGAAAATGTTTTCGTTTGTTCATTTGACAGGTAAATGTTCATCTAGCTACTGCACCTCGCTCCTAGCTGACATGAAATGGCTAAAGACACGACACATTCCCCCAGGAAGATCAGAACCGTTAGAACGGTGTCATATGGTTAGGGATACAAAAACTTTAAAAATTCATTCTCAAAAACTAGAAAAATTGCTCAGATAGCGACTATGGGGGAACGACCCAGTCTATCAAAAATTGTTTGACAAGAGAAGTTTTTTTGATGGCCGGTCGAACTTCTGGTGAAACTGCTGAAAAGTACTACAAGACCCCTGAATTAGCACGCTGAATTAGTGCTGCAAAGCGAGAGCGGATATGGATCGCGTACGAGCGCTCGACTCCAGTTGGCCCCGTGGTATGGTGACTACCGGCGTTGCGCTGCGGTGTCTTTCGCTTTTGCAAAAACTTCCCTAGGAGGAATCTATCGACATTGAGTAGATAAGTTAAAATGAAGTTTAAGTGAAAAAAAAAATCCGCAGAGTAACGACTAATAAATAAATCTATTGGTCGAAGAAGTTGAAATTCATTTATATCATTGAGTAACTGTGCCCCGGTCTGGTCAGCAGCTCTGGACAAAATCAATAGACCGCTTTCGGTTTTTTTTTTCAAAAAACTGGAGCAGACTTATTATTATTTCTGTAGCGTGAGTTTCGATTTGTTTTCTTAAATTATCAACTGGTCTTAAACGCTGATTAAAGCCATATATAACTTTTTTTTCTCGCCCAAATAGAATACTTTTAATCATGTTTATAGGCCGTAGAAAAAATTTTGTCGATAATCCGAATCAAAATGAAAATTTATGTTATTCTGGAAAGAAAAATTTGATCGATTCCAACTTTGGCGATAGATTCCTCCTAGGGAAGTTTTGGGAAAAGCGAACTTCTTCAAGAAGTTTCCAACCCCGGTCATAGACACCGCAGCGCAAGGACGGTAGTCACTACACCACGCTGCCAACTGGAGTAGAAGGATCGTACGCGATCCAGATTCCCTCTTGCCTTACAGCACTAAATCAGCGTGCAAACTTCAAAGCGTCATATCTCGAAAACAAGTTTTATTGCGAGAAACTTTATTCGTGTTCTAGAAAGAGGAAACCTGCACTGTTCAGCAAAGTGTCATCAAAAATTCAACCGGCCACCAAAAAAACTTCCATTTCGAGCAAATTTATTGAAAATTCCAAATCCTTCGCCAAAATGAACTTCCATGTTCGCTTGCTTTCCTTATAATCAATTGAATAACTATTCGTTTCGAAAGTGTCTCAAATGTTTTTCAGTTCGTCATTTAAAAAAATATAGAAAAGAAAATTTTCAAACTTTCAGGACAGGTGACTCGAAACTGAGTCTCTGGCAGTACACCTTGAGAATGGAGGTAGAAAATTAATAATTTAAAAACATCATTGAAAACGTTGATTTAGGAACAGTGCAGAAATTCTTCAATGGCGAAGAAGGATCGCACGTTTTCGTTCGTCATGAATGTTCAAAGCGGTTGCGAATGGTGAAATTTTTACGTTTCTTTGGCTCAGTCATTTCAGGATGCTAGTTCAAATCTTTATTGGAAATTTCCTTTAATATATTGAATGAATTTTTTTTTTAAACTATAGTAGTTTGAAGTCGATATATACTGGAAGGTTTGTTTCAGTAACGAATTCATCTCGAATTCGGTTTTTACACCTAATGAGTTAATTTTTCTTAACAGTTAAACGAAATGCTAAGGTTTTCCTATTTTTTTTTAAGTCCATTATTATTCTAAAATTCCAGGTTGAGGATTTGGGTATCAGATAGTGACTCGCTCACTGAAAAGATGAGCCCAAATAGCTACTTCGACCTGCTCATCGGACAGAGCATCCTCATTCCTACCGACTCCGGTTCGTTTCCCTTTTGAAATGTCGTGCCGTGTGAAACTTTCACTGCAAGAGTAGAGGGGCACGAGTCGATTTCAGATCAGGCTCGACCCTTGGGCATCACGGACAAGATAGCTACGACTATACATCTGCGAGTCGTGGAGGATCACGCCGGCGACATGGTCCGCGTTCTAGATTATTCTTTTTTTTTTTGCTCTCCTTACATGTTCTGTTCAGACGAATATGAAAGACCATTTACATATGACTAAAGAGAAACGATACTTCGGAGTTTTTATATGAAAACCTTTTCTTCTAACAGACTTCCATTAATTTTTTTTTCTGTCGATTTGATGTTTTTCATTGAAGTTCTTCCATTTAAGGTGGAACTTTCGTACGGTGCATTCGGAGGATCACACGATTACTACGAGTACATGCAGTTTCCAGCTTTGACCTTTGCTAAACTTCAAAGTGCTTCGAAGCTTTACGTGAACGTCATCAAGCAAAGCAAATGCGCGTCCTCTTTTTTCTCGGTGCTGATTTTTGCCGACAGCTTTTTAATACCGTTTTTGCTTTAGGACAGCGATTATGCCTTGCGCCACTATTGGGACAACGCCAGGGTCCCGCAGTGTGCCACGGTGGCCCGCTGCGATATTTTTGAAGCTAAAGACAACTGACAATTCCACGCCAACAAGAGACTTTCTGCATTCATTGGACTAGAATAAATATTTTTTTATGGAAATGAACTTCACAGACATGAAAATTTTCCACCCCGTGTTCAATTTAGTACTTTCCTTCCTCACTACTTTAGCTTTCTAAAAACTTTTGAAACGTTATTTTATTTAAAAACTGTGGACGTTTAATATTATATCTCGATTTCCAGAAAAACAGTACGGTATTTTCTTATCGCTTAGAGCGAAGATTCGGAATACATATATACAGATTTTAAATTTCAATTGAATGACGTATTTCGAAAACGCTCTGTGGACGGCTCAATCTCTGATTGGTTTATCCCGCCATTAGGGGCGGAGTTTCAGCGTCGACTCGGCATTAAAAACTTGAACAGAATATTAGTCACGATAACTGTTCAAAGGAGGAATTGAAGAGGATCTTACTGTTGGATGCCTGAAGAGTTTTGATTGAGTTTGATGATTTTATCGCGACTATATTTCTAACAACAAATCTTTCTTTTTTTTGTTGCTATAGTCCGTTCAGATTTTGAACGTGGAACCTTGCTTATGCGAAGGCCGTCAGTTCATCGGCCCCCGTGTTCAATTTTATTCCGCGAAATGCAAAATATCCGTTAAAGAAATGAAAAGATCACCAAATTTTTTTGAGAGTTATCCGTGTATTATTTAGAAACAATTTTGCCGAAAGAATATTCATTCTCTGGAATTTATCAAAATATGTAGAACTTGACTATTTTTTCAAGATACTAGTATATTATTATCAATAGCTTTTTCACTAAATTAATACCGGCGATTGTTAAAATTTGAAATGAGGGGGGTTTTTTTTTTGAAAAATTCGTAACTGTTTTTCAAACAGTTTTAGTTTTTTAGTTTTATCGTATTATTTAGTTTTTAATCGTAATTTAATGTGCAGTATATATCTTGTCAACACCAAATTTACGTTGTGCAGATTGAGGCTTTGAGAAAATTCATCCGATGCATCGAAAATTGTTCTGCACGGCGTTCCACGCAGTGAAAGAAAATGTAAAAAGATTGCCGCCGACCGATGGAGCGCACTTTGTACAGGCCCCCGCGAAATTCAAATTTTTTTCGGTTTTTATGTCATTTTTCGGTGGTTTTTCAAATTATTCTCTGTCTATTCATGTTTGGGTTTTGCGAGATGTCCATATTGTGAAATAGTAGCATATTACACATCTATTGAAAGCGGTTCCATGGAATTTCGTTCAAAACTGAGGAAGGAGTTAGTTTTTGAAAATTCGTCAATTTTTTTGTTCACAGTTTGCGCTGATTTTGCTCGTTTCTTTTTATATAACTCTTTGGTTTTAATTAGTTTCATTGCCAAATGTCATTTTTTTCATAATCCGAGATTCTTTTGGTAAATCACAGCTAGGCAGTGGTCGCGAAAAATATCCTAATAATAAACAATTACTGGTGTTCAAAACTATATAATTATCGTCTCCGATGACCTGCTTCATGTGTTCTACCAAAAAATAATGTAAGGTTGAGTGAACGTAAAGTGTTTTTTCTCCAGAGCGCGACTTAAAAAATTCTTCAATTACTCTCGGTTGTTGAAATGTTTGTAATCAGTAATTTTTTCCCCTTCCGAAATCGTTCCTGAATTTTTTTAAACGCAAGTGAATGTTTTTTTTCACATCATAATCTTCAAACTGATAAGATTTCGAACATTTCAGAAGTTATTATCCTAAAATTGCAAATTCTAAAATTGAAAAAAAACAATTTTGAGTATGCGATAGTGCGTCTCGGTGTGCTTACACCCTAAACATCATAATTTACGAGAAGTCTTGACCTTGCGTAATAAAAAAAACGCCGTGTCTGACAACTTTTTAGGAAATTTCCGACCGCAAAGTGAAAAAAAAAATTAGATTGAAACACTGTGTAAAATGCCTCCTTGAATATGTATATGTCTCCTTCTGTTCTGAAATTACCATAAGAGTTTTTTGAGTTTGCTCCAAGAATATATCTACATTTAAAATGTAGATCGCGGTTTGACGTTATTTTGGTGTGATGGTCGCCACTGCCAAATCTTGCTCATGAGCAGAATGAAAGGTTGACATGTTCGTTTAACAAAAAATGAGCAGAGCAGAATGAAAGGTTAACATGTTCGTTTAACAAAAAAAAAAAATAAACATGAAAAATCACCTGAAGAATTTGAGCAACAAGAAATTCTAATTCTCCCGCGCAAAACTGTCTCCCGTATTTTTAGGTGGAGCAACCTTTCAAAGCCATTCCTGGTTTTCAAAATTGCAGTCTTTATAGTCTGTTCAGATTTTGAATGTCAAGTCGTCGCTCAAGCTCCGCCCATAATGGTGCAATAAACCAATCAGAGGTGAAAATATTGAGTTAAGATAAAATAATTATGGATGAAATTAAAAATTTTATTCGTAGCCTGGCCGGGCCCAACCCCGCGCAGCAAAAAGCTCAAAAAAAGTTTCAAAAAAATGATAATAAGGCCTATAGTTTGTTCATATTTTAAATGTCAAGTACAATGACGTCATTCGAAAGCGCTCTGTGGATGGCTCGCTCTCTGATTGGCTTTTCGGGCCATTAGGGGTGGAGCTTTAGAAGCGACTTGACATTCAAAATCTGAACGGACTATAAAGCCCGTGTCGTACGACCGGGCTTCAGGCCAGGCTTGTGCGAGGGCCGGCCCGTCACCCATTCGGCCCCCGACCATTTCGTAAGCCCAGCCTGGCGCGGCCTTAGCGAGGCCTCAAGAAAAAAATGGCCCGCCCGGCCCAAAAACGCGCAATTTTTTTCTAGTCGGATATCAAGTTTTTTTCTCCGACAAAAAAATTACGTTTTTGCTCAATTTTTTTCACTCAAAGTTTAACAAAAAAACTATGATTTCAAAAAGTAAAAGTAACATTTCGGTGAAAAAAATTTTTTTAAAGTGAATTTTTTTGAAGCCCGGCCCGGCCCGAGCACACGCGGGCTTTTTTCCTGAAAATGAGGCCTAAAGCCCGAGCCAGGCCGGCCCGGGCCGCCCGGCTTGACCCACAAGCCTGCTTCAGGCGACGCGTCGTTTCTTTGTGCGTCAGGCCGACCGGCCCGCGGGTCAGCATCTGGCGTTTATCTCGGCAGTTATTCTCAGTGACTCTGAAATGGGGCGCATAAAGGCCGCCACAACTCGTACTCTGACCTACGCTATTTCGTCGTTTTCTCGCAGCTAGATAACGACGAAATAGTGTGTGTCAAGAAAAAGTTGTGACGGCCTTTATGCGGGCCGTGTCAGAGGAACTCACTTGGTAACGCGAACGGGACGCGAATCGGACGTGTCGGGGCATTTCTAGTGACCACTTTAGTAGCCTCAGAACTCTTAAGAGATCCCTAGAATCGCTCAGAAACGTCCGGAGCACGGTCGTTTCGCGTTACCAACTCTGACCCCAGGCGCCAGCTATCCGCCAGAAAAAGTCATTTCGCGAGCTCGCGCCCATCAAATTTGTGGCGGTTTCCTGGCGATTCTCTGGCGACGTAACCAATAGCGCGAATTTGCTTTTATTACTGTATTTTATATTGCGATCTAAAATTTTGGGACTCGCGTTTTTTGTCTTTTTGTTTTTCTATTTGATTTTTTGCTGATTTCACGATTTTTCAGTGTTCGTTTCCTGTTTTGTCCAAACTAGGGCAAAAGCGATGCCGCAATGCAGTTTTGATGTAACAAGAAATTTTTCTTGATTTCATTTTTTCTTTTTTTTTGTAAAAATTCAAAAAGCTGTGTATAGAAGTAGAAAAACTGTAGGTTGCGTAGGTCGTTCAAAGAAAAGAAACGCGATTTTTTTGCAGGACAATTAAATTTATAAGATAGTTTTTACATCTGGAGTTCTGCAGCAAAGGCACGTATCCTCCTTCAAACGAAACAAAAGAACAGGCTTTAGTTGAAAAGAAGTTTAAAAAAAGTCAGAAAAATTATTAGAATATAAACCTTTGTTTTTATTTGTGTAGAGCTCAGTAAATGTGATGCGACGGAGGGTTTCAGGTTTGAAAAACAACAGCTTGAAAGGTTGGTAAATACGAAAATTCGAATTATTTTCTCGATTTAGTTTCGTGGATGATCAACCGCTCTAAAAGCTTAATGTTTTCATGCTGAACTTCTCTTTCCGTGAGGCTGAAAGAACGACTCCAGTTGAATTAGTAAGTGCTTTCTACTTTTTTCCTCAACTGCTTCCTTCAGAAAAAAAGCATCGTCAGGAAGTCCCCGTTACGGCTTTGGATTTCATGTAAAGTACTTCATCGATTTATTTTCGATCTCACCCGACGGCGTCATTATGTTCATTGCAAATAGATAACGATGCTTTGACCAAAATACGGAGAACGGGTACGACGCAAAATGTCCGCGAAATTTTCGAGTTTTTTATATTTGTAAACTTTACACGTTCATCAACTTTATGAGCCTCAAAAATATCTTGATGCACCCAAATTATTGTATTTTTGTGTCCGTCGTAAAAATTCAGCTTTAAAAATACAGCTTATATATTTTAGCCTCAAAAATATTACTCGGATTTGTCATGCTCGCGAAATTCGGCTGACGAGTAGAGTTTTCGAAGCAGTTTTTTTCGGACTTGAAAATACGTTCCGTAGTTTGCTTTGAAAAGGGGCTGATAAATTTGAAGAACCGTGTTGTATCCCTGCACAACAAAAATGTAATGCTTTGATCATAATTGTGAACAATCAGAATCTCTTCGCACTATTTTTCTTCATTTTGTGGCCATTTGAAGTAAAGTGATAAATGGCTCAAAGTTTTCTTCACGAGTAAAAATCAACGCAACCTCAACAAGCATTCAATCCGAGGCGGGAACCGTCGGACGACGACCACTCATAAAACTCAGAGAACAACGCTAAGGAAAGCGGAAAAGCAATTTTTTGTGTTCATTTTTTTCCTCATTTTATTCATTTAATTTTCTCATTTTTTGTCTCTTTTCCGTTCATACTTTTTCACTCATATTTTTCATTTTAAAATGCAATGCTAACTTCATTCCTCATCCCATCCAAATTCATCTCCTTATTCATAATAAGTCATCCCCAACTCATCTCAGGCGGGGAGTGTCGACACCGACTCAAAGGTAGTTGCCTCCCCGCCACTCAGAGGATGACGTGGCTGGCTCGCCAGGGGAAAGGTCCATTAGGAGCCTTTCCATTACCTGTCTAGCCAGCCACGTCGTTCGCCCCCAAACCATTTCTCCTCTTCCATCCTTTTTCATTTCAATCAATTTTCCATTCTTATTGTTTATTTGAATTTATTGCTTTATCGTTATAATTTGTTCGCGGAATATTTACGATAAAGGTTTAATTACCCAAGTTTGAGGTTGAACGGATCGCTGTCCGACCCGCACTCAACGCTCACTCAGGAAGACCCGCGTGGCAGGCAACAACACCGCTAAGCAGGGAGCGGCAACGAAAAGAGTCAGTTTCTACATTTTCTCAAATCAAGAGAAATTCAGTAGGACTCCAATTTGACTCTTTTCCTCAACCTACTCATCTAGCTCAGACAAAAAACCATAGTCATCCCCTTTTTAATTTCCTCTTTTCAAAAAACTTTGTATAAGAGTCTTCTGTTTAATTCTCTATAAACTAATTTTAAAACTTAAAAATTGACTGCTCCTCGATATCACTTCTTAAATGCGTTGGACCTTTAAAAATTTCTCTCTTCTTTTTGGTATTTTGAAGCAACAAATAACTCTTTTGCATATTATCGAAAATTAAAAAAATTTTTAAATTAAAAAAATTTTTTTGGGTTTACGAGCAGTCAGCTTCAAGTTTCCTTTATTTCTTCGGATTTTTTTGGCTTACATTTTTCTAAGATGTATTGTTTGGTAAAAGTTTTTGATGTTCTGTTATTATGATCTTTTTCGAATCGAAAGATATTGTTTTTAAATTAAGTTGTAAACTTTGCAAGCGTTTCCTTCTTACATCTCATTTTTAAAAGTTCTCTTCATGTTTGATTTTATATGTTGATTTTATTTTCATTAAATTTTGTATTTGTGAAATAATAAAATTTGATAAAATATATTTTTAGTATAAAAAAATAACAATATTGGAGGAAGGGAAATGATTGAAAAAAAGGGGGAATCTGCGCGCTATAGATAACCCTGGCGAATTTCTGGCGCGTTTTTCGCCAGCTCGCCGCGATATGGCGCGCCACCTCGCGAAAGACGCGGCGCGCGCTGGCGAAAGATTGGCGGAAAGCTGGCGACTGGGGTCAGAGAATGTCCGAGAAGTCTTCTGAATGTTCGGTTTTTTCGGTGGAGCGCGCTTTTCTTTTCGAATGTGCGCATTTCCTCGTTTTTCCTTTTTTCGTTAAAATGTTAAATTTTTCTTTTCTTTTTTGTTCGTTTTCACACTCTAAAAGTCTACTGAACTCTAGCTTGCATCTAGAACCTATCATCAAGTTAAATAACGCGAAAATATAGACGCCGTTTTGATATTAAAAAATTCACATAATTAAAAAGGATTTCACGCCTGCACGGACTTTTTGATTCTTTGTCGTCCATTTTTATCATAGTTATATATTTCCGTTTCCAGATACAGCTGCTAAATGTGCGATGTGTACAATGATACGGACTTGTTCAGCTCAATATACAAGATTTGTCAAGATGTTATCGCTGGCACTCAAACGGCTGTTTTAGCCTTCAATCAGCTCTCAATATTTATTGTTAGTTAATGAAAAAATAAGGTTTATCATCGAAATTTAAGGACGAGAGGAAAGATACGAGTTCGGTATTGTTAGACGTGCTAGTGACGGTAGAAGGTGAAGTTCACTTGGCAGAATCCAGAGAGAACGCAGAAAAAAAATTCCGAGAGTTTGTTGCTCTGCTATTTGATACGGTACTGTTTTTTTTTCTAATAAGTGAGGAGCATGAGCTCAATGCCTTTGTTCAGAATATTTTCGACAATAAGGTGTTGCTAAAATTTGCCTTTTTTGTATTAGGTCATCCCGGAAGAAGTTCTTCGCGCTGAACTTGACTGTTTGGACGCCTTGAAACAAGAATTCAAGCAACAACTAATTCGAACGAAAACTCGTCTATAGTGAGTTCTCGTTCTGATTTTTTGCTCAATCCATTTTCAGTTTCAAACAAGCCAAGTTCAACCTACTACGAGAAGAAAGCGAAGGTTATTCAAAACTTATAACGGAATTGATGGAGGTTAGTTTCCGTTTTTCAAAAATTTGTTCATTTCAGTACACAAGTAAAAAAAAGGTTGAATTTTTATTAAAAAATTTTCTGTAATTTTAGTTTTTCGAAGAATGTAAAAATTTTATTCACCAATGTATAAGTCTTTTTCTTTTTAGGTAAATGGAAATGATCCTCTTCAAATGAGCGGCATCATAAAAACGAGAGTTCTGTGTTTAATAGGTAAGCTTCTCAATAAAGTTTTGAAACTTGAAAATCGACTCGTTTAGGGCAATTCAATCTGGATCCGAGTCGGGTTATCGATATCATTCTCGAGTGCTTCGAAAGCAGACCTTCGGAAAAGGTTTTTTTTTTTTGCGAAAAATATTTTCACAGCTTCTTTTCAGGCTTTTTTTATAACTCTCCTCAAGGAAATAAACGTTGTGAGAGAATATCTGTGCGCGTTACTCGGTTTCAAATATACTTTCTATCAGGTTAATCTGTTTTTTTTAGAATTAACTTTTTCTTTTTTTTTTTCGTTGTGGTAGTTCATTTCATTCATTTCAAGTGTTTATTCGCCATTCCGCAATCAGCACGACAAATACAAAACAAATAAAACATCAAAAACAATCAAATAAATCTAACAGCTGATCTGTGGAAACGGCTGGAGGAAAAGATTGTCTGAATAGACGGTGCTAACCCCCATTTGGTATTTAAGTTTGTTCTTTGTTTTTTTTAATAAGTTAGAATTTTTCTAGATTTTAGTAGGATCTAATGATTTTAAAAACGATGTGTTTGATTCGAACCATGAGGTGAGCATAATCTGAAACTTGCCGATTTCGTTCAATGATAGTTTCTCTCTCCAGTTGGTTCCAAATGGGTATGACTCTATGATTTAGGAAGCGTTGTTTGATCAATTCATTCATTGGTTGAACAAGTCTCATTCCATTTCCTCTGAGTTGATTATTTCTACTCGAGTTCATCATTAATTTAACAGGCGACTCACTCCAAAAATATCCATGAATGTATTTGTGAACGCAACAAACGTCTTTAAAAAGTCTTCTAGTCCATAACGTCGATAGTTTCAGTTTGGCTAATCTACTGCGATAATCCAATTTCGGATATAATCTTTTGGTAAATTTTCTCTGGACTGATACTAGTTGATTTATATCATTCAAATTTAGCGGGCACATTAGTTCGGATCCGTACTCAATGATAGATAAGATTTTTGGCTTTATAGCATTTTTAGAAAGTTATTTTGAGAGAAATGAAAAACAACGAAATAAATTATTTATTATTTTCATACATTTTTGTACTACTATACTCACATGGTGCCCCATTTTCAGATTACTCGTGAAGAAGAATCCCAGGTCTCTGACATTTTTGTTTTAGTGCTAAAGAGTTTGATCGTTAATTTTGTATGTACTGGGTTCTGTCTTTTTTTCCAAACTGAACTAACATGCACTTCTCAGGAGATATTGATAGTTGACGGCCCTCTAACCATTGGTATACATTTTTTTAAGTCTTCTTGAAGTTTGGCTTTTATGGTTTGTTATATTACTAGATGAATACAGTTTACAATCATCTGCGAACATGCTCAAGTTACAGTATTTAATAACTTCTGACAAGTCATTGATATATACTAAAAACATAAGAGGTCCCAATGAGCTACCTTGCGGTACACCTGACGATATTTTTATCTCATTCGAAATATTGTTATTGACATTAACTTTTTGTGATCTATCTTTCAAAAATTCTTCGAACCAGTTGAGTATTACTCCCGTACATCCGTAGGATTTCAATACTTCAATCAATCTTCTATGACAAACCGTGTCAAAAGCTTTTTTTATATCTAAATATATGACTTCAACGTAATGATTTCGAGTTTCCTCAAACAGATATTTTTGAAGTGGCAACAATTGGGAGATAGTACTGCGATGATTTAAAAATCCATGCTGGCTATCAGAGATGAGCGAAGATTGCCACATGTGGTTTCTCAAAGCTCTCACCATCAAAGATTCTAAAACTCTACACGGGACTGATGTCAAACTAACTGGTCTATAATTACCTACGTCGTTTGGATCTCCTTTTTTGTATATAGGAACTACGATTGACTTTTTCCAAAAACTAGGCAACTTGCCCGAATCTAAACCTTTCCTGTATATCAGTGATAAAGGGAGAGCTATCGATATAGCTAGACCTCTGCAAATTGAACTAGGTAAACCATCAGGACCTGCTGAATTTACGTTTTTAATTCTTCTAAGGCACTTGTACACCACATGAGGTGCAACATCAGCGTCCATTAGATTCCTGCTTGTTTTAGTAGCTATGTTGAAAGGCAAATTATTATCATCTGTGAATACCGTCGAAAAGAATTTATTGAAATGATTGGATTTCTCCATGCTATATTTAATAACTTCATTTTCTACAATTCAATCTTTTTTTTCAATCCGACAAATGACCTGATTTCAAAGACAGCTCGTCATAATAAAAAAAAAATTGGAAAAAGTTGTTTTCCTCATTTTTCATTTCTTTTCATTTCTTCGTCTTAATTTCAAATCGCCTCATAAACAGGTGATTGATTATTGAAATATTTCAATGGAAATATAAGAAAAATGGGTTAATTTTTGAACTCAAAAATCGAATTTTCGCTGAAAAAATAGATTATTTTTTTAAATCAAGACCAGTTCAAACTAGTTTTTCTTTGCAACTGTTAGAAAAATTCTCATAAAATAGATACATAATTGCGAATTCAGAGGGTTTGAACTTACAGGCGAATTCTCGGAATCTTTTTTCTTACCATCAATGTTTCAGAAGTCGTCGAAATCAACGCCGTACTCTCTTTATGTTGTCACTGCAGAGCTAATCAGAAATGATTTGCTCGACATTCTCAAAGTTTTAGCATATGTGAGCGTTTTGATAAATTATTTTCGAAAACGTCTTTTATTTGCAGATGGTCCCAAAAACAGAAGCCATAAAAGAAGGACACAGGGCAAGGGCTTCAAACGGGCAAGCCAGGGCATCCAAGGTATCATTTGTCTTTATCAGGGCTCTGCAAAAAAGAATCTTCGAAAACGGGGTAAAAAGCGAAAGGAGTTGTGTTTTTTCGGGGTTTTTCAAATACTTTTTATGGCGCGAAGCTGTGAATAGTAGGAACGCACAATTGAAATCAGAAAATACCTAGAAGACGCACGAATTTGAAGATGGAAAATTTTGATGCGAAATCCTTAATATCAGGCAGTTCATTTGTTGTTTCAGGCGGAGACCATATCAACTGCATCCATTCCCGTTGAATCGAGTTCTGTTCGCAATTTAGAGGACGCCGGCAGTCTTGGCCCTTCTACAATGGTTTGAACCCTGAGTTTTTTCACTTTTCCAAATCGAGCTAATATTTAATTATTCTATAGATAATTCGTATTCTTGTTTAAAAAAAGGCTGTTTTTGTCGTCTTTTTTTAAGGGGAGATTAAAATTAATGAATTTTTTTCTTCAGGTCTTTTTCTAAACAATTTTACGTTTCAAATACTTTTTAAGTAAAAAAATTTTTTTTAGATTCATTTTTTTAACACTCTTACACAGCAGTGAAAAGTCTCTCAGTTAAAGACAGAAGGAATCACGAAAAAAGTGAATCTCGCGTTTTTGAGGAAATTCTCATGTCTTAGTTTTCCGAATTTTCTTTTGTTACAGATACAAAGTGTTTCATTCGCAACTGTAACAGCCCAGCAGGAAGCGGACGACCTCAAGCTGGCCGAAAACTTCACAGAGGTTTCTTTTTCTTTTTTTTTAGGGTGATAACCAAAAGGAATCGAAACCCTATTTTCTCAGATAAAAATCAGGGAGCGCTTGCAGTGCACGAAATTGTAACTAAACGAGAAAACTCCTGACTCATAATGAAATGATTTTACTTGTCAGAACGTATCTCTGGCGACCAACCAGAAGTTAGGCGTCGCCTGTGCTCTTCTGGAGGCCGGAAGTTGGCTCCACGCGCAGCCTCTGCTCGACCGGCTTCCTGAGTACTACGCTGTCCAGTCCAGGTTCCTCCAGATCCGTTCTCCTTGTCTGCAAAATCTGCAGTTTCCAGTCCTCGGTTGTGTCGCGCTTTGTGCGAATTGATCGAGAAAGCCATCGACGATTTCTATCTCAAACGGTGCTCTCGCAGGTTCCACCAATCGAAGAAAGACCTCTGCGCTGGCTTCGATGGCGATGTCGCGGCCCAGCAAGGCCTGAGCAAGGTGAAATGAATGACCACATGGTTCTTAGTTTCACAGTAGGTGCTGCACAAGTCTGTGGCATTGCTTCAAATTTCGATTTATGAGAAACTCATGTTTCCCGAAATCCAACTATGAATTATGCTCGAAGTCCCCGCGGCCTTGACTTTCTCCAACAGTTTTTTTTTCAATGTTTTCCTCCTAGTTAAAGAAAAATTTTTGTTCAAATCACAAAAAAAAAGCTTTTAAAGGAGTGAAATAAGATTTTCAATTAATCTGGCACGTGTGTCTCGACATTTTCACTAGGTCTATATCCAATTTTAGGTCACGAGTTGGAAGGAACTGGCCGACTTGAGCTCAGTACTGTGGTACTTGGGTCCTCGGATAGCCTATTCGCCTAAAATGACAGTGAAACTGCTCCGACTAATCACTGACTTCTACAAAAAAGGCGAAGAGGACGAAGACGTTCTGAGTAACAGTTAACGAGTTTCTTTCGCGCTGAATTGGTGCTTAAGTTTCACGGACGTTCATGGACATCATCGAGGAATGTCTCCTACCTTCTCTCACCCTCTCCGAAACCAACGCCGCTCTCTCCGAAGAACTTTGGCTCCTGCTTCAGATCTTCCCATATTCTTGGCGTTATCGTCTCTATGGAAGGTGATTTCTTCACTTTTCAACCCCCGTCCAGTTTTTTTTTCTGATCTTTTTTGGAAGTTGTTGATGTGCGGATAATCAAAGAGTGTTTCTAGATGGTCTCAACAGTCTGTCCGCCATCCCGAAATCAACATTGCTCGAGGAAAAGTACTGGGAAAAACCCGATACGTTCTCAAGTTTCATTTGGTTTCGACTCGGAGAAGGAAAGAATAATTTGAGGCGATTGTCGAAGGAAACAGTGAAGGTGATCGGACGACAGCTCGGCAAGCAGTGTCACATCCACCCGATGACTGTTCTCGACTATCTCCTTAGTCAGGTTGGCAAATTCAGAGAGAAGAACCCGCGCGGACTAAACAGTTTCCGAAAAAGAGCTATGAAAACACGGATAATAATTGCCGAGATAAGGACCAAGGTTGCTGGCGATACATGAGCGAACTCGCAAAAATGATGCTCAATTCTCGTGCGGATCTTGTTTTTTTTCTAAGCGCGACCTCGCATTTTGGAAATTTCCCAACTTATTTGAGTGCGTGAAAATTGCGAGAACAGCGCGAGGGAAAAGCGAGATTTTGTCCATGTACGGCCGGCCAGCGACTTCGCATTTCTCTCGCGACAGACTCGGCAGTTATCTTTTGTGAAAAATGCATCTCTTTTTCCTTCCATGTGAGATTCTTGGATGTTCTCAATCGCAACAATATAACAAAGCGATTCTTTAAATTTTTCTCTTCTGGATGTTAGTTTTTGTTTCGTAATCGTTATAATTAGGAAATCTTATTCGGTAAAAAAATTAGTTTCGTTGAAATTTTCTGTAGTTCATTTTTCTATTTTCTGAGAGTAAAAATAATTTTTCACGTCTTTTTGAAATAAACTCATTTTTTTCAATGAAAAAAAGAAAAAGAATAAAAAAATCTTCATAGTTTCCACCTGAAATCTCTGTTTTTATATATAAATATATCCCGGTTCCTTAATTTCTGGACGATGAAATTTAAGGTTCAAACTTTCGACAACTTCATTGGTCCAATAGTCGATGGCTTGAAGTTCTTGACCAATCTCGAATTGGATGTTCTCACCTGTAATTTTTTTGTTTTTTTTTTCTTCGGTAATTTTATTTTCTCATAGACTGCATCGTTACACAACTTGCCGACCCGGCGAAAAACCAGCTGAAAGCATCGGATGCGACTCTTTCGCCTTGGTTGCAGGCACTCGGAACATTTGTAGGGCAATGAACAAGATATCGGGATCTCGAAGAGTTCAGGTTGGCTCTGTCTACAAACGCTACACGTTGGAACTGAATGGGATTCTGGATCTGGTGGCCAACCAACTGAAATGTTGCAAAAGGTGGGAACGGCATAGGAGATGCGGATGGGCTTTTTCGAGTTCAGCGTCGATTTGCTCCTGCTCCGAGAAGTCATCCAGAGCATGTCTTGGGTGGAAAGCAGCACGGCGGCCACACAAGAACACGTCGAGGCGCTCAGTGGAGGCGAAGTGCTCCGACAAGAGGTCAGCTCATTCGAAACTATTTTCTGCCTTGCAATGCGAAACTATTATGTCCCGAATCCTTCGCTTTGAACTTATTTATGTGTGTTGATCTTCTCACAGGCTTCATTCTTCAGGCCGGCGGCTACAGTAACGCAAAAAACAAACGAGCATCACAAAGGCTTCGCGATTCCTTACTCACCGGAGATCTGGCTGTTGGTCAACTCGACTTTCGACATAAGTTTTCTTTTTTAGACAGGAATGTGCATTCTGGTGGCTCAACAGAGGGACCACGTGATATTTGAAGACAGTAAGACTCTGCCGCTGAAGCTGGTGGGCGAACTCGTCGACCAGGTCTCGTTTCACCTTCCTCCTCCTGGAGAAGAGGTCTATTTCAGTGCAGCGACACACTCCAACAGCTGGGAACATTTCTGTTATCCTACATCAAGGCCGACGAGTACACAAGGCGAATTCCGCCTCTCCATCGACTACTCTCCGAATACTTCTTGCGTCTTGACGCCGCCATGTATCTTTCGAGGCCGACTTTCATACCCAAGGTTTTTTTTTTAGAAAATTGAGAATGAATTGAATTTTTATTCATTTTTCAGTAAACGAATCTTTTTTACGAGTGATATATGTACCATGGAAATATTTCCAGATGAAAAAAAAATTCAGTTTAGCTACAAAGTTTTGATCTTGAGGTCATCGAGGCGTACGACGAAGAAAAGAAAAAAGTTCGAGCAAACGACATCGAAGGACAAAAAACCAAAATCGACAATGCCCAGAAGGTATCCCGTGCTTGTTCTCTTATCGAAATCGTCCCCTCAGCACGTTCTCTTCAAAACGGCTCTGGACAAGACGATCGACGACGTGGTCGCCGAGATTCAAAATCACATTTCTTTCCCTGTCGACTGCAAGTTGCCGCCAAGGTTCGAGGGTTTCACGAAGATATTTCTCTGTTTTCAAGACTTATTGCCGTTTTCTGGATGATGTCGCTCTACGACATTGAAGTTCCAAACGCTGCTTACGAGAAAACAATTGAAAATGTTCGGCGACAAGCGCGAGAGGTGATGGATAGCTTCGAACTGGTGATTGTGCTTTGTACAGAAAAGAAGAAAATATCAAAGTTTAGAGCAAAGCGAAACGGACAAAGGAGGAAGAACGGCTCCGTGGACTGGAATCGAAGCTGCGCGAGGAGCAAAAAAGGCAGACTGACCACGTCGAACGGATGCGCACGTGGCTCGACGCCTCCAAGAACTCCATTTTTCGAGGAGAATCCAAGTGAGCTCAGAAGCGCGAAAATGATAGTTGCCCTTTTCAGATGGCCAGGCGGACGGCTTTCTCCAAGTTTGCGTCCTGCCGCGAGCTCTTTTCTCTGAAGGCGACGCGGTTCGTTTTTTTTTGTTTTCGCACTTGCAAACAAGGCGTAAAGGATCAATCGCTCTTACAAAAAAAACAAATTTTTTTCCGGTCCTCTGAGGAGGACCGACAGAATCTGTGAAAGTCTCAATGCGAAAAAAAAAAGCCGTTTTCATTTAAGTGATCATCGCACAAAGTTTCTACACATTTTCTAGTTTGAAAACCACTGCCAAACTTTTTGAACAGATCCACATTTAATCGTTAAATAGGTTAGGCTAGTGATTTTAGAAGTTTTAGCACAATTGAGCATAGGTTAACATTTAACATTAACATTTATTCAGTCCTCAGAGTAATCTTGTATCTGCTGAATCATGGAATATTTGAAGAGATGTTTGTTGGTTCGCGCAACTGTCGCCCATCTTTCACCGAGAACTGCTCGTAGGTCATCTCGCCAACGGGGTTTGGGTCGTCCAACTCCACGCGTTTTCTCCCATGGTCGCCATTCCACGATTTTCTTCGCCCATGTGTCTTCTCCCGTAGCGATCTTCTTTGCGAAAAGCCATTTTTTCTTCACAGCTTCCGACCGAACTTCGCGTAGCTTCAACTTTTCATAGAGCCAGGAGTTTCTTCTTCTGTCGAGCAATGTTACTCCGAGCATCCATCGCATCATTTTCCGCTGTGCCGTTGCCAGAAGATTCCTTTCTTTCTTCTTCAGAGTCCAAGTTTCCGAACCATAGAGAAAAGCTGGTTCAATACACATGTTGTATATCTTGGCTTTGTGTATATTGGAAACGTTTCTTCGTGTTAAGTACGTTTTGAACTTGTGGAAGACGCTCCATGCAGAACGAATTCGGCGTTGGATTTCGGTTTTCGAGCCATCAGCGAAGTGGAGATGGGTACCGAGGTAGATGAACCCATCCGTGTAGGCGATTATTTTCCCATCAATCTCGACATTTCTTTGGGCTCGATTAGCCATGATGAACGTTTTCGCGAAGTTGATTTCCAAGCCGGCCTTCTTGCTCTCTTTTGCCAGCGCGTTAGCCATTTCTTGGATCTTCTGCGCACTGGATGCAAACAGTACGACGTCATCCGCAAAACGAAGGTGCGTCAAAGTCGTTCCGTTCACAGAAAATCCATAGCTCTCCCAATTAAGCCTTCGGAAAATGTGCTCGAGGGTGGCGTTGAACAAGTCTGGGGAAATCGTGTCCCCTTGACGCACTCCTTTCTGTATTCGAACTGGTACATCTTGTCCTCGAATTCTGACAGAGACTTCTGCTTCTTCTTAGATGTTTTTCAGAGTCATAACGATCTTCGAATGGACTCCAAACTCGCTGAGAGCCGTCCAGAGAGAGCCGAACTCCACAGAATCGAAGGCTTTCTTGTAGTCGACGAACATCAGGTACAAGGGGAACTTGTATTCCTGAGACTTCTGGATCATCTCGGTCACGACCAGGGTGTTTTCCGATGTCGAGAATCCGGATCGGAAACCAGTTTGCTCGATGGGTTGAGCAGCCTCTAGTTCACGCGTAGCTCTTCTTCGAAGTATCGAGGTGAACAATTTGTACACGACGGACAATAGTGCTACTGGTCGGTAGTTTCCTATGTCCAGGCAGTTTCCTTTCTTGTGGAGCAGTCGCACAACAGAGTCCGGCATAGATTGTGGAGCTCTTTCATTCGCGAGCATAGGTATTACCATAACATTCGCGAGCATAGATATTACCATTTTTCAAAGTTTCACAAACTGTCTAAAGTGTGTATTCTTCTCTCATTCGTGTTCGAACTAAAGCGAAGAGGTGCCAAAAACTCATACAAAGTTTTTCAAAGTGAGAGATTGTGTTGGGCTGTTGAATATCGATTTAATGACTGGATGCAAAAGTATGTTCATAGGAAATATTTTGGCTTCAAAAAACGATTTTAAAATTGAAAAGGATAGTGCTTCGGCTCGAAAAAAGTTCGAAAACAAGTATTCAGCTTTACTGCGGTCGCTTTTTTATCCACCTGCATCAACAGAGGACCACTTTCTTCCCAACTCTCATCCTAATCAATCGGGTTTTTTCTACTCTTACTTATCATGTGAAACCATAATTTAGCTGTTCATCGACATTCTGCCACTCATAAGTGGTTTGACGGAAAATGAAGCTAATTCGCTCGGAAGGTCGTTTTTAAAGAGAATGCGAAAATTATTATGAGAATCCAGTTTCCTTGCCATAATACTGGCCCAAGTTCAACGTTGGCACGCCGACAAGGACCTTTTCGACGCCGAATGCTACGATTCTCCCGGTTTCTGTGCGAAACAGCCCATTGAGTATGAATCGTTCCGAAAACTGTGCTACAAGTGGCAGGTTTGTGTGTTCTTCTCCTCCCTTCAGAATCACAAACCGATATTCAGACACGTCTGAGCAAAATGTTTGGAATAATTTTGTCGCGCGAAGAAAATGAGTTTGTGCTGGTTCGCAACTGTCTCGTGGTGATGACCAAGTTGTGCACCAGTTTCCCTCTCATTTCGAACCTCGTCCAAGACGTCGAAAAAATTGTCGCCAAGGTATATATTCTCAATATGAAGCACATCTTACAAATGGTTCACTCGAAAAAGTTCCAAAATTCACATCTTACTCTTTTTTTTCCATTTTCTGTGTTTCGTTAAACCTTCCTGAGAGGATCGAAGAGACGCATTTTTTAGTTTTCTTTAATTTATGGCTATTCGCTTCGAGACCATCCATGAAACTCTTCTATGCTCGTTGAAATCTCAAAAATGTTCTCAGAAAAGACTTATAATTGCTATGAAGATTTTCCGCCGCTCGTAATCATTCTTTCAGGATTAATTAGTAAGGAAAAACCTCAACTGAATTCTGACTATATTTCTCGAAAGAACTAACTCTAATGAAAACATATTCATCTTCAAAATAGGGATATTCAAGGTTCGCGACCGCGAAAAAGGAAAGAGAGATGATTTGTCGCTCAAAGCGACTTCATACTTGGGTCGATTGAAGATGAGAAACGTCAAAATCTTCGAAGTTACTCAGTTTGCAGATGTTTGTTTTCTTTTTATTCTTTTTTTCAGAAAGTGTTTGTAAAAAGTTCAATCGTAAGGTTCGCCTTGTTTTTTTCATATTTTGGTAGATACAGTTTTTTTCGAAATTTTTTTAGCTTTTGATAATATCAAATGAATTTCTCAAAAAAATTGAAAGGTGAGCGATTTTATTATGTTTTTTTGAACTTTTCTAGAAAAAAATTCGCTCAAATCTTTGAAAGTCCCCTCCCCCTTTCTGAAATAAAATTGTGTGCATGTAGTTACTGTCAGGGATCTTAATATAAGCTTTCAGGGAGCGTTCGAAAACCGAAAATATTAACGTTCATAGCGAATTTAATTTTTCATATCGCTTAATTTCATATGTACTTTGTCTACTAGAACATTAAACAAGTACATTTGGAACTGTCTGAGCTTTCCGAAATGCATCACATAACAACTTTAGGTGAAAGTGCCGAAAAGAGCTTCCACTAAAACGACGGTTAAAAGTGCAAAGACAAATGCGGACGGCTTGTCGACGACCAATGACCGCGATGTGGAAAAAACGTCAAACGGAGTGACGAACTCTGATCAGAAGACAAGCCAGGAGACGACTGCCGACGACGAAGGAGTCTCTAAAGGGGCCAGGACCGCAGCGAAGCCGAAAAATCAGCGCAAGGAGAAAGAAGAGGCTAAACTAAAGAAGTCGAAAGGCTCCACCTCGTCTTCAGTCAAGGCGAAACAAGAAAATCCGACAGCAGCTGCCGCCAAATCCAACAGTTCCACTCACGTCGCGCCTAACGGGAACGAACAGCCGAACGGGGAAAGTTCTGAGAAGAAACGCAAGTCGGTGAGTCATTTCTTTTTCTATGTACTTGTCGGCTCATTTGTAGAAACAGCTTCTTTTTGGTCATGAGGGGAACTTATTCCATGCTTTGATCGTTTAAAATTATATAAAAAAAGTTTTATATTTTTGGCTATCCATTATCCGAATGAGCTGAGAAGGTGTAATATATTTTGACAACTGTCCTCAAAACACGTGACCGTTTCGCTTAAACGCCTAACTTCAAAGCTGCTTAAATTTTATAGAATCAGCTTCTGATTGTATTCGTTGTTATTGTGGTTCTCAAAATTTTCATGAAACCCATGGTTATCTATACTATTAATCAAAGTTTGATGAAAGGAAACCAACAAATGAATATGAAATGGATTTTAATAAGTGAAAAGTAAATGTTTGATCAAAAAATTTGTAGGGGCTTTTTGTTGTGCAGGCTTAATTATATTCTCCCTTTTCGGAAAATCTGAAAATTAGGAGTCGACATTGCCGCGAAAAGAGAAGACCACAAAGACTCCCGCAGGATCTATAGAAGAAGGCGAAACAACGCCGTCGCCTCCTCCTTCCAAAAAGGTTCATTTTCAAAAAGGAGAGCCTCTCTCAAAGTTCTTGAAAATGATTCTTCAAAGTTCCTCCATAGAACCTGAGAATGTTTTCGTTCGTTTTATCTTAGGACATTTTTTGAAATGAAATAGTCTAAATCACAAGGAAAGTTTGTGAGGTGAACATCGCAGATCTGGTCTAAACTTCTGTGAGAGATAGTCGATTTATGAGTACTCTAAAATAAAAAGAAATATCTGCTAAGCGCCATAGAGTACTATGAATTAGCCTGTCGAAAGTGTACGGAAAAAGTTCAAAAACTGATTTTCTTCGGTTTTTCGATTTCTAAAACGTCTGTTATTCAGTATACCATAATAAAAACGAGTAAGGAACATTTTCCATTAAAAAAAACCGAAAGAATTCGTTTTCGAGTTTTCCCTGTACATTTTCGACAGGCTATTTCTCAGTAACCTATGGCGCTTAGCAGATAAATCTTTTTGTTTTTCGAATACTCATACCTGGGACTACCTATCACAGAAATTCGGACAGTATCTGCGATTCTCACCTCACACATTTCTATCATTTGGTTTTCATGTTAAAAATATCAAAACGCGCTTTTTCGAATTTAGACAGTGGGGTTCCAGCAAATCACTTGAGAAATGACTTATTCGAATATCCATTCTAAAAATTACAAAAAAAGAAACTAAGAAATGATGAAAAATTTTATACACAACTTTGACCACGTTTTTGTGTTCCACACGTTCTAGTCTTCCAAATCTAGAGAGTACTGGTAATTGAGAAAGCCCCGACAAATATTTCACAGTTGAAAATTTGTAGGCGCGAGTTCTGGCAGTACTTAGTGAGGAAAACTCCACAGGACGAGTTGAACAGAAGGAAAAGTCCGCAAAGACTTCAAACGGTGGAGGTACGACGTCGCGACCTGAGAAGGAGCGCGAAAGTTCGGAGGGCAGGGACAAGGAATCACGGCGAAAAGTGGGAGTTCACCTTTGAAATTGTGACGTTTGTCGAAATGGAAGGCGGACGAAGGACGGAAGGAGCACGACCGCGAAAGACGACATGAGAGGAAGCTCGAGAGGAAAGCCGCCAAGCAGGAGAAGCTGCAGGAGAAGGAGAAAGACAAACTCGACGACAAACATTACGGCCCTTCGGTTAGTTGCCTTGTTTTCCGCTACTGTATATCCATAAGTTCATGCGCAGGAGGACTGACGGTTGGTAAAAGGTGAACAAGGAAATTTGATTTAAAAGAAGACTGGTTTCAATATGTTATTTTAAAACATCACAAGACTTCCTGCAACAGTAGTTTGCTAAAATGTGTGTTTTCTTCCGATGTCATTCTTCTGCTTTTCGATCGGAGAGTGTGAACAAATTGAACTTTTCAATTTAAAAAAGAATATATTCGAATAGACTAAACAAATTGGATTCATTTTCAGCTACCAGCAGTGTTGCGCACCGTCGAAGAAAGCAATGTTAAAACCCATAAAGGATCCAAACGGCCTGTGGAAGCGAACGGGTTAGATTTTGATATATATCATGCCGCCACCTTCGCTAACACTTGAGAAAAGCGACAAGTTCCAGAGACTTGTCCTCATTGAAGCGGCGAGAACCGGAAGATGACCGCCGGAAGCCGAGCGAGAACGACAGGAGAAGCGACGTCGCGAAACGTGTCAGCGACGCGAAGCCGCCGAGGGCATCGAGTAAACTTCGTGACCGGGTCCATAGCTACAGGTAACTTCTCGACCCCGGTTCCAGCAAATGAATTATTTACGCTACCAACTTCTCTCGACGCATCTCATTGTTATATTTATAATTGTTTTTGTTTTTTTTGTTCCCTTGAAGTCATAAATGGGATATGGCATCTAGAAATAGCTTCTCTAATAATTTCTCCATTCTTCGACCTTAAAGGTTTGGGCGCCCTCATCCCATGTATGTTCAGAATTTTTTCTCAAATGTATTTTAATAATTACTTTGTTCCTCTCTTGTTCTCTGAATCACTGTTCCCGTTATTTTTTTGTTTGCCATCTGAAAAACATTATTTAATTTGAGATCAAGATATGAACCGAGCATGCTGCAATGAAAACAGGCATTTTTTGGGCATTAAAAATTCCCAGATTTCAGTCTAAACATGTAAACCTATTGACACGGACGAACAACAAATTTGAGACGAATGATTGTGTTTGTATCAAATATATCGAGTTACACGATGACAGTGAGAAGATCAAAGTAAGATTGTGAAACAAAACCAGTGAAAGAACGAAACCGTCTTACAAGAGATGTGTCTGAGCGAACATTGCAGATCTGGTCCAAGCCTTTGTGAGAGATAGTCCTAGGAGTACTCGGAATTAAACTATTTTTCCGCCTAACGCACTATTTTCTGTACAATTTAGACGAGTTCACATTACGCTACGACTTATCAGATAATTCTTTTCGCTTTCGAGTACCCTTAACTAGGACTCCCTATCACACAAGTTTGGACCAGATTTGCGATATTCCTTTCAATCCTCTCTCGTTACATTATTCCCATTAAAGTAGCTCGGTTGCTATTGCGAAAAAAAATGTTAGGAAATCTATAATAGCATGCGTTCAGTCGACCAATCAGTTTCTGAGACGACGCTCCAGTGTGGACTTTGGCCAGAGGCGAGCCAGTCAAAATCGCGCGGCCTTCGCCATTCACCGTTGTCTTCTGCTTCTATTTCAACACCTTTTTTCGATAAGACTCTGTAAGAACGCCATTTAAATAAGGAGTGAAAATCTTATCAAAACCATAAAAAAAACCGAAAAAGAAAAAAAAAAATCATATTTGAGTTCATAGAGTAATAATCTTAGATGAAAAAGACTTTTTTCGGCATCCGCCTTTTAGGAGAAAATTTAAAAGTATTGAAAAAAAACGTGTGAGAGGCAAAAAAAAGTGGGAAACCTGTATGGAGAGAATTTCAAATCGGTACAGTCTTCCAAGACGACGGCGCCGCGGACGACGACGTGCATCTCCAGCTTCTGGGAAGTGTGGACTCGTATCTGCTGGGCGGCCGCGTACAAAACGACACTTAAAACGCAATGAATGGTTGGGCGAAGAAAAAGGGAAAAACTTGTGGCAGTCGTGCATCAGGATGGAACGTTCGCACGGCATGAATATCAGAGTGCTGTCCTTGACGTTCTAAAAGAAAAAGAAGTTGAACTCAGCCAGAAAACTTTACGCGGATGTGGATGGCCGAGGCTTTGAAGGAAAACTCCAAACGACATCTTTGGATGTTCTTCAGGGCCACGTCCGCACCATCGTTTCCTACCAACAGCTTTTGGCAATCACTCTGAAAAACAATTTGATACGTTTACAATTATCCGTATCTTCGAGAAGGAATTGCTTTAAACGAGTAAAATTCCAAAACAGGTGAGGCTCGAGAGCCGATTGAAAGAAGCGAGAAAAGAAGGCTTATGACCTTTTCCAAGTTAAGAGTCATAGAGAAACCGCTTTCCAAAAATGGCTCAGACTGGAAGGGAAGAAACAGACCAGGTTCTCGACGACATTGGTGTTTGTTGCCGCAGGATCCGTTTCAGGAATCTCACAGACTGTCGTTTTTAACTCAGGATCTTTGTTCGGCTGGGCGCTTCTTCTTGATGAATTATTTTTCTGCATATAAATCTTGTCTAAATTTATTGAATCATATTCACGTTGAAGGAGAACCCGACGCGTCGTTCATTTTGCTTTGCGACACGGAAAAGTCGGACTTTTTCAAGCACTTCTTGTATTATTTTCGATCGGCGGCTGCCTTCTGACATCGAAATTTCTTGTTCTGAAAGTTGACGGACTTCCAAGGAGAGTAACTTCCAAGTGAAAATTTTAAATTCAAAAATTTTCCAATTTTGAAAAGAAGAAATGAAGGGCAAAATATGAACAAAATCAACAAAATCAAAAGAACCGAGAACTGCGATTTCCTTCTCGTCAATGATCCCGGCAGAAATGTTCCTCTGCACAGAACTCAGCACACGGTCGACCTCGGATTCGTGGGCTTTTGCCTCCGAAGCTGGAAGATTTCCTTATGAAATGGCTCCGAAGGAGAGCCAAACCGATCGATTTGTGTTTGTTTTCGTTTCTCTGGCCAAGCCTCATCATCAACTTTTCGCGGCGTTCCGCGATTTTATCTTCATCAACAACTTCCATTATATTTAGTCTCTGCAAAAATTTCTGTCTCCTGAACTGATGAGTTGAGTAAATAAATAAACAAAAACGGATTATTTCCATTCAGGAAACTCGAAGATCTTTAAAGAATGTTTATCGATACACACAGTCTCGTAAGATAATAAAAAACAATCTAAGACTGAGAACACATATCTCCGAACCTATAATTTCTACAGAAAAACAGAGAAAAGGAACACGCCAGATGATGGGGAAGGTTCAATCGTACTTGGTGTATTGAGCTCGCTTCGGGTACCACGGCAACATGATTTGCGAGAAAGCGCGACCATTTCCTGAAGCAGAAGGTTTTGAACAGTATTGATATGAAAGGAACAAACCGTTCCCTTTCTTCCTTCATTCATGAGTCATGATCCTGGTGAAACTTTAAGAAAAAAAGTGCAAACTTCGATTTTTTTTCTTTTTTTATTTTCAATGGAAAAATAATATTACTGAAATTTTTTTCATTTATTAGTGTAATTTTCAATGATGAAGAAGCTTGATCAGTTTTTTTAAATTTATTTTTTTCCAACGGACTCGTGCAATAACTTGAAAGAAAGGAAAAACAAATATCATGAGAAATTTTATCATTTTCTTAAATCGCACTGCGAGAAACATTTTTTTCGAAGTACTATTGAAGGATAATTATCAGGAGCGCGCGTATCAACTGACAAGAGAATAGTTTTAATCGAAGATTAAACTTTTGAAGAAAAAAACTTGATAGGAAAACTACTTGTTCAGAGAGAATATATGGAAGAACTAGACACGTTTACAGGTTGCGACTTTCAAGCTCCTCCTTCAGCGTATCAAAAAAAGTTTTTGAAAAAACGCATTGTGTTCCGAGAAAAAAAAAACGAACGATCGTTGAAGTGGTCGAAGTCCTCGGGATGGAGCTGGGTGTAGTGCTGGATGACGGCTTCCCGAGTTTGGTGATGTCGCTGACGCAGACATCCCATCGCGTAGCCGATCGCCGTCACTCCTCCGACGAGGACCAATCGCGGATACAGCGCTGCACACACATTTATCTCGCTCTCTCAGGCCTAGGCCCAGAACGCACAAATGGAGCTCCTTCAGAGGGGATCTTCATCGGGGGGTAAGAGAGAGTCACGTAGCTACAATTGAGAGAATAAAATAGAGCTTAGAATCTTTTTGTTTTCGAAAAAACCTGCTAAACGTAAATTTTCACTATGCTATTTCAAGACTTTTGAATCGGATGAAAACACGCTTGACATTTTCACTTTGAGTGCTCTCAGCTTAACGACTTCCCTTGCTCCGATAGAAAAACACCTCAGAAGATTCCATTTGAACGATTCTCTTCCGTCGATCACTGTCTTAGATTCTCACCGTAGTAGTATGGCTTTTTGTTCCACCTGTTGTGAAGAAGCGCCGCAATCATCGAAATTCCGAACATCGCTCCGGCTCCCTAAAAAAGATCCTCAATGAAAACCGGTTGGAACAAAAAAATAGAAGAATCGGGGTCAGGTAATAAAAGTATACCGAGCATATACCTCAAAATGAATCAGGATGGTATAATAATATTTTCATCTTCATACCTCCGGTATATACTTCAGCACAATCGGAGCTCTACCGTTAGTGCTGAGTAGTATACCGCAAGTCTATCGCATTTTTCTATATATTTGCATGGTATAACCGTGGTACCATCGTGAGGCTTCAGACCCTTCGATAGATTATTGGCCCCTGCCCGATTTGTGTCTGAATCTAGAATAAGATCTATTATCAATTAACTTCGTAGCATTTATTAAACTCGTTTTGGAAACATAAAAAGCTTTTCTTATCCCTTCCTAGTCACTCTCTTTCCGAAGAAAATTTCAAATCCAAATAGTTAACGTACAGAACATTCAAACACTACATGCCTCATTAGTTTTACAGAAATCTGAAGTTGACTGTGAATCTGAACTACTTTCAATCTGCAAAACTTTTTCAGCACTTCGCCATAAAAAAAGAATTACAGTCAAACAATTTTGCCAGAAGAGAAGGATGAAAGACATATTTTGAATATTTGTTTTCAAATAGAGAACAGTAACCAGCTTTTCTCGTCATCCAAAAAAGACTCTTCTAATAATAAGTTTCGACTCCTCCCTTGTTAGGCTAAAGTATGGCAGTATAGCCCATTCCGCGCCAGCTTGTCTCGCTTTTCTTTCCGCCAGCTTTTTATAGCTGAAGTTTGTATTTCGCTTTTTTTTCTGTTCTTTTAAAACGTGACCGTTTCCGCGCGGAACGCACTATATAGTCTGTTCAGATTTTGAATGTCAAGCAGCTAACTCCACCCCCAAGGCTACAATATCTTTCGCGTCAATGTTTTATCTACATGTGCCAATGGCCCTTTAATAAGGCTGCTTTTTGACCTCTTTTTCTATCTTTTAGATCGAAAAAGATCAAAATTAGTCCCGTGCGATGAAACATCGACGCGAAAAAGTACCGTCTCAACAGGGGCGGAGTTAGCTGGTTGACATTCAAAATCTGAACAGACTATAACACTAAGTCAACGTTTGAAACAACTTAAAAAAGTCCGCATTAGGTTTGCGTTACTGACATTTAAAAAAAACATCTACAGAGACATCATCGCTTAAAACTTCACCAGTATTTGTATTTTGATCAAGAAGAGATCGCCAAAAAAGCTGATTTCAGGGGAGCCATGAGAGTGATATTTATAAGTAAACCTTCCAGGGATAAGTCCACGTGAAAGGATCAGCAACATTCTGATGTCTCCGATGAGCCCGTATGTAGGACTCGCGACGTTGGAGCTCCGCTTCGCTCACTCGCGTCGAGTCGGCCATTCAAGGCTGAACCTCGTTCTATCCAAAATTTCGCTACTTTCCTTTATCTCATTTAGATACCCTCGTCGAGGAAACGCACAAACATTATGAAAAAATTTACATCAGAAAAAAAATTGACACATAAAAATACATTTATCGAAATGTATAATTACTAAAGGCTATCATCGACAACGAATCTTTCGAAATTTAGCGATCGAACTTGGCCGGGAAACGTCCTTCCGAGAGGAGCTCGTCCCATCTTTCGACCCAGAAGCCAGGGCAGAAGTCCTGAAAGTTATAAACTTCGCAATATTTCATTTAGATTCTATCCTCTGAAAGTAGTTTTGGAAAGATTTCTTGAAGAGCAAAAAAAAAACAATTACAAAAACATCTGGCAAATTATTTTTAAAACTTACAAAAAGGATGAAATTGAAAAACAATAGAAAAACAACACATTGCTAAGATATAAAACTTTAGAAATCAATACGAAGTTGAAATCTTTAGAAAAACTAACCTTGTAAACATTCTGGAAGAACTTGCAAGGTTTGTAGTCTTGACCCATGAGTTCGTTGCAGCGATGGAAATCAACGTAGTAGGCGAAACATTGGCGTTGCTTGCGAACCTGAAAAGTTGAGCTGTCACCCGCAACTACCTTCCATGAATCAATTTAAAAGAAGAACCTGAAGACTGTAAACAAAAAACAATCCATCATGTTTATGTGAATAAACTAACTTGTGGGAAACGCGCATCGTAGGGAGAAGCCCAGAGAAGCTCTTTCTTCACTTTCTCATGTACCTCCTTTTTGTACCAATCAGGAGAGTCGGGGTGGCGGAGAGCATTCGAAAACTGCTCCTGAACCGAAAATTGAACTGGTGAATGAAAAAATCTTCAAAAAAAATCACAGGTATTCAGTAATTGCTGCAAGAAAACGATCTAATTTTTGCTTGCGCCTAGCGTTTCAAAAGTTAATTATTCTTTCCTACGATTCTAGAAGACAATCACTAGAAAGAAAGACTTCAGCATAGATGAAATTGTTCTTATTTCATACTGACACTTTCTCAAAAACGATGAAATCGGATATAAATGTAAAATTTCTTTTTTGAAGGCTTTTTCCATCAGAAAAATGATTTATGGCAAGAAGACATCTGCGGATGTTTTTTTTTCGAGAGTATTTCGCAGAATATCACAAATAAGATTCAGATTTAAAACTACTGAATTTTTTTCCAACATCAATTTTTTTTTTCTAGGAGAAAAAGCTACTGCTTTCTTCACTGTTCTCAAAAATCATTAGAAGTTAAAAAAGGAAATCGAATTTCAATCGGCAGGGTTGTAAGAAATGTGCACACCGACAGCAAAATTTTAAAAATTAAGCTGCACTAGAAAACCAGAGTAGCACTGCGATAATACACGTTTGAACAAAAATAGTATGGAAATACCAGAAATTTAACCCTGTGCTGAAGCGCTTTTATGATCATTAAAAAGCACTTGACGCTTCAAGGGTGCCCTTTTGTTTCTAATCTGTGCAATCGCCGATTGACCAGTGAAAAGGAAACACACGGAAATATTATGAAAAACGTGATTTTAAAAATTAGATATTTTTTCACAGAACGGATAACGTTTCATTGTGAAAAATCAACGTGTTGTCAAACATAAAATCTTCAGAAACTGAAATTTGTTTTATTCAACTGTTTTCAACAAATTTCATTGATAAATTCAAAAAAAATTTCATTGAATTTCCGGAGATTTCACATGTTTGACAGTGCGTCAATTTTTTGTTGAACACTGTTAAACTCGAGGCCTTTTGAAGAAGTTTGTCACAAACTCAAAAAAATAAAATGAGTCAAATCACAAAGAAAAACGATTTTTTTCAAATTAAAACAGTCACAGCCTCTTCTTGCTCCTTCTCAGCTTAAGTATCACATAACAACAACAAATGAGAGCAGGAAGATTTGTATCCGGTAGCATTTACGCCGACCAGAAAATATAGTGAAAATAATTGAAATTTTGACTGTTCAAAATTAACTTCATGAGTTTGAATGTGGACCACAAAGATATTTTTTCAAATAAAACATCAAAACTATCAAAAAAAGTCTTGCGTAGCTTAACTTCTGTATTTAAATTACCAGTAACCGAAAACACGTTCTCTAAGCGATTTCGAAAATGCGAGAAATTACAAAAACGATCAAAGTAACAAAACTTTTCCGTAAAGTTGAAAAAAAGGAAAAAGTAAACTTCGCTGACCTGGTATTTTTGGAGACGCTGGTACGTAGTTGGTGGAACTTCAACTTCGGCCGGCATTACTGTAAAAAAAACTATTCAATTAAATTTACGTTCTCAAAAGAAGATCAAATGAAGACGGATATATTTCGAAAAAGTAATGCGATTTAGCAGAAAAAGAAAAATCGAGATCAACTTTCGAACAATATTTCAGTTTTCAGACTCAAAAAATATAATTTTGTGAAATTGTTGAATTTTTCCTACAAAAACATTTCGTTTTTCAAATCAAAACATGACACAAAAAAGCTTAACTGTTTACAGAGTATCACTTATTAGTTTCGTTTTCAAAGTGATTTCCGCAAAATGCAAAACTATCTGTGACTCTTCAAGATTTATATATCTTTTTTTTTCTCTGACAAATATTTTGCACTTCGCCGAATCACTTCGAACACGACATAAAGTTCCATGTAACATTCAAAATACCTCTGGGTTGAGGCAATATATATCAAGACCTGTAAAAATCAAAAAAAGTACAAAGAAAAAAAAGTGAAAGACAAAATTGTGCAGAACAAAAAAAAACTATTTGAAATAAGCTTCATCTTTTCATTAAACGCGACAAAAATTAATGGTGAAAAGAGACAAAGAATATTTAATCGACCTTATCAAAGCGGTCTGAACTGTTCGTACATTTTGCATTTCAAAGTTTATGGCGTGTTCTTCGGAGAAACGGAACATGCTTCAAAACGAAAAATCGTGTTCGCATCGGCGCGCCAAAGTTGCTCCAAAACAGTACTAATTTTTGTTTTGGAGCAACTTTCTTGCGTTTCAAAGCAATTTTCGTTTTGCCCGATGAACACGCCATTAACTGTCCTTTCCTCCGTAAATGCTACTTTAATACACTTCATGGCACTTCGCCAATACCGCTCGTACACTCATGCACACTATTGCTTAATACAGTAATTTGATTTGGCTATGGAGCGCGGTTCGCCATTACTATTTACGAAGCCTTATTTTTATCAAAAACTTTTTCATTGATTGTTTTTTTTTTAATATTTAGAGTCTATGTTTTTTTTTTTCGATGATTGCTGAATTGTGTGAGTTCGTTCAATAGGCTTTAAAAATTATTTAAGCCATTAATTTTTTTCGAGTTTTTTTTTTTGACAATATTTATTAGTGTTTTTTTCTTACAGATTATTGCGAAATGTCAAATCAAGCGCACGGAACTGCAACCTCGACGACAGTAGTGAACAGCTCAGAACAACCTGAAGAGTTAGTCTTACGACTGGGAGGGCATTCTTCTTCAGCGGAAAGGCGGCACATTGTGTGGTCGACAGACACGGTGGACAACGAGGGAATGGGCAAGAAGAAGAGCAAGTGCTGTTGCATCTACAAAAAGCCGAAGAGCTGGCAGGACAGCAGTTCGGACTCTGACTCTGACTGCGAAACAGGCCATTGTCGAGGTCACGTCGAGAAGCGCAAGGAGCACAACGACGACAAGCCCCCTCCTTCCACTGCATAATTTCTCCTTTTTTCTCTATTCTACATATCTATCTGTCGTTCCGTATTATTTCGCTTGTACAGTGTTTCACGATGTAATAAAGTGTTTCTAGGAGGCATGGACGATGCCGTGCTCTTTCACAACGTCGCCGAGGCTTTCAACAAGATCCGGCGGGCGTCCAACGCAAAGACCAAAGGAGCCATGTTTAATCGAGCTTTGAAAGAGTGGAAGAAAGTAGCAGGTAGGATTGCCTATTATTTTTTGAAAATTTCCAAGTTTGGTCAAGAAAATTGTAGCCCAGGATTGAGACCTACGCTTCGAGTGAATGCTTTACCCAAAATGGTTGTTTGAAAAGAAAAAAATTTACTTATAAATGTGAGAGAAAGCCGTTTCAAAAATTTAAAAAAAAAAGGTATTGGTAGTGAAAGAAAAATCATTAAAAGAGACAGTTTTGAAGAATTTTAGAAAATTTGAAAAAATTTGAAAAAGGTGAAGCCAACCTTCTCGGGTTTTTTTTCAATTCATAAATGTTTTAGGAGAAGATGTCAATATATTTTGTGTTGTGCGTCTTTTTCTTCCCACTGCCGATAAACGTCAATTCGACATGAAAGAGGTTTTTTCCCTTTAAAACTGGGACTGTAATACAAAAAAAAAGGCGGAGATGAGTGAAGTAAACTTATAGAATTTCTGAAAATCGCTTTTTAATCGCAGTATTCGTGCCACGACTTGAAATTTCACCGAACGACATTCCGCTGTTCCGCTGCGTGTGTTTGCGAAGCGTATTCCGAATCTAGGTCACGCTTCCTATTGATTGTTATTGCTGTGGGAAAAACATGAAATTAGAGTACCTTGATAAAGGAAAATTAAAAAGCGCGACCAAGGTTCGCAAAGGCGCGCAGCGGAGCAGCGGAATTTCGTTCCGTGAAATTTCCAGTTGTGGCACGCAGACTATATCAATTTGGTTTTTTTTTTGATTCATTGAGATTTTATGTAGCAGTTCAAACACAGGAGTATAAAATAAAAAGTAGGAGTTTTAATTTCGAAGTAATCAAACTGCTGGAAAAAAGAAAAAGTTGATAGCCGTATCTCACTCATACCGCCTCATTTATACAAAAACCTACCGAATTGCAGAAAAAATTGGCTTCATTTCTGGCAAAAGTCTTTCTAGATGACAGAAAAGACTACCTGCGTACTCTTTCAAAGGTTTTTTCTTCTTCCCTGAAGAAAAACAAATATTTCTAGAGCACGGCATCTGATGCGGCGAGGATTCTGGCAGAAACTGTCAGCGAGAATAGAAGTGAAGACGACGCAAGCGAGGTCCTCACAGTCAGAGAAGTCAACCAACTTCTCGACCTCCTCACTTCCGAGGAAGCCAACGAAACCAACAGAAGTCGTTTATTTACCCGAATTTCGGAGAGGAAAAAAGCAGTTGTAGAATTGAAAACCATGGAGAAGCTGGTCAGAAGCTGTTCAGAAGACGAACTCGAGTGGATTTTCAATATAATAATGAAGAACACAGAGGTATCACTGCGAAAGAGATTTTGAACGCGAAAAAAAAAAGAAAAACTCAGAGTAGAAGACATAAAGTAAAATATCCCGTAGCTTGAAAGGCTGTGGCGAGCGCGTTACTTTTCTTATCAGCTTTTGTCGGTTTTTAGAATGAGAAAAAAATAATTCGAAAAGGTCCAAAATCCATTATTCAAAAATTAAAAGTTTTGCCGAAGTTAAAACGCAGTTTCTGTAGTTTTTTAGAAAAAAAAATTGGTAGCAATTTGGATTAAATATCTTCCGGTTTTGACTGGCTACAATAAAATTAATTGGCTCAAGAACGTTGTGCCCGCATTCAAGATGATGGAATATTCACCACACTAGGTTCAATTTTATAAAGATTAATTTATTTCACCTGTTTTGCTAGTTTTGCGAAGACTTAACGCAAATTATTAAGATTACAGTATATTGAAAAAATTTGCGAATAACTTTCGGAAAAGTTTCAAATCACTCTGTATCGTTGATCCAGTAAATAACTAGCCGTGTACAAATTCTAAAAAATTATGGACTTTTTACTTACCAGTGGAACGCATTCTTACTGTTTGTTCGCGCATTTTTTCATCCTCTTCGCTGAGAGATGCATTCCTTCAGTCGGCCCTGGGGGTTTCTATGAACAACGTCTTGGACTGGATATCACCGGATGCACGAAATAAATGGGTTTCTACACTTAATCTTCAAGAAGTTCTCAGTTTCAAGTCATCCGAGACGCAGAGTGTCGAGTCTTCATCTGTCAGCAGTAGCTCCGAAGTTCACGCCGGAAACTCATTCCAAGTTGCAGAAGAATCTCCCGAGAACGATGAACATCTTTTTGTAATGTGGAAGCCGATGCTCCTCAGCCGTCAGAAACGCGGAAATTGGTATGAAAATGTAAGCCTCACAATTTTGTTTCACTACAAGCCTAGAATCTTCAAAAATAAAAAAATCATTTTGTTGCTAACATATATATATATATATTTTTTTTTCTTTCTCGTTACACTCGTAAATTGATATAGTGAGTTATAATGAGTTTCTTAAAGTTCTCAAAACTTCGTTTCAGCCAGTGCTGCTTACTAGGGAACTACTCGGACTCGGGTACGCGGATCGAGTTCAAACTTTAATGGTTTGTAGACCTAAGTGAGATTACTTGAAAACAAGTGAGAATATCTGCTAAACCCAATAGAGAACTGGGAAAAAATTAGTAAAAAATGTAAAAATTAGGTCTGAAAATTTTCAGAATACTGATTTTTACCTTATCTTATATTTTAATACAATCGCTTCGAATGATGCGGCTATGATGAACTCTAAAAAACTTTTTTCAGCCAAAAGAAGGAGGAAAGCAATAATTTGATAATTTTCAAGCCTAAAATGTTCATTTTCAAAAAGCTTTTTCTCAGAAGCCTATGGAGTTTAGCAGATAATCTCTCTCGTTTCCAAGTACTCTTACCCAGGTCTATAAGCCACCAAAGTTTCAACTCGAAACGCGTACCCGAGTCCGAGTAGTTCCCTAGTTAGAAGGCTCCAAATCTTGTAAAAAATGATTTAAAAAAAACCCCTTTTTTCATATTTTCAAATGTTTTAGATCATGAGATAAATTTGTAACTCCTCTTTCTAGCTCTCTTGAAGATAGGCACTGTGAAAAAGTTTCTTTAAATTTTATGAGAAAATCAAGTTTTTTTGGTAATGCTTCAGCAAAAAAATTAGCAGTCTTCAGGAAGTAGGAGACTGCAATTCAGTCATCTGTTGTTTTTGAATTCACGATTGAAAAGCAATTTTTCAGATAAAAACTGTTTTGAATCCCCGGAAGTTCAGAAAACCTGTTCGAATCAGAGGTTTCAAAATCAGGCCTAGTGAAGTAAGCGAGTTCTGGAGAGAGGAAAAAGTGAGAAAGCTGAAGCAAACAGTGTAAAACTATTCTTGACCTCGTATAGTCCATTTGAATGACGGGGCTTCAAAACGCGAAGGCCTTCCGAAGAAAAAGTCACTACGCTCTTTGAAGATATGATTTTTCGAATCTCAAGAGAAAAATATTCATTTTCACGATTTTTGGTTTTTTGCTCTCAAATCCGGCCTGACTCGAGCAAATGTGTTCTTCTTCCGGGAAAGAGTTACTGCGTAGCTATTTGAAATCTGTGCGAAGTTTCAAGTCATTTGAGCCACTTTCAGAGAGGTTATGCTCGGATAACCACTTTGAAATACCTTTATGGCCAGTATTGTATATATATATACATATTTATTGATGCCAATTTCAGTGTGATTTGTATGTTAGACCTCATCATCTTCGCAAGTGACATGCGTTTCTGGGGACTCTCAATCTTCACCAAACTGTTCAGATCGAGAAGTACGGTGGAGCGAAGTTCTTCATGCAAACCAAGTTTGACGGAGAAAACGTGCTTCTGCACAAGCGCGGGGGCGAGTACAGGTGGTTCTCGCGCAACGGCAAGGACTTTTCGAGGGTAGGAAACTCTTGCGGAGAAGTCAGAAGAAAAGGATTGACAGGAATACGGGAATAGGTCGACGGCGAGCGACACTCTCGCCCAACGGATCCATCCTTTTTTCGCCGACGACCTTAAGTCGGCCATTTTCAACTGCGAAATCATGCTCTGGGACAAAGTCAACAAAAATTTGTGTTTGTTGCTTTTTTTTTGGAGTTCGTTGAGCTTCCATCACAGGCAGACACAACGATGCTTCCAAAACTTCCGATAATTCGATCGTTTCTTTCCGTCACATCAAGAAGTCAGATAACCAACAGCTCAGTGAGTCTTTCAGGAATTTCCCAAAAAGGCAGGTCAGAAGTTACAAAGACCGCTAGCAGATCTATAAGTAGGCTAAAGACCCGGCAGTAAAAACTTAGTGAAACATGAAACTAAATTCCTTCTTTCAATTAAAATTCATCAAGAGGCAACCAGGATGAAATTCGAATCAAATCATTTCAGTTCATCTAGTTTTTTTAATGTTACCTTCTGTTTTTTTCAAACGGATGATTACAGAAAAAGCAGCGAAAAAAATTTAATTTTTTTACAAAAAAATTATTCACTTTTTTACTTTTTTTCTGGTCTTTTTTTCAGACTTCTCGATTTTCTTTCTTTTTGGGGACTGTATATCTGAGGGCTCAGATGTCAAAAGCTGAAAACTCGATCTAGTGAAGAGGCTCAAATTTCTGAGTTATATATCTTTATGGACCGAAAATTAAAACAGGAAAATAAAAAAAAATAATTGACCGTTTTTGAACTCAGTCAAGTTTAACTGGTGATTCGAAAATAAGCCACCGTGAGCGAAAAGTGTTTTTTAATTTTCGAAAGAGCCAAGCGTCTAATCTGCTTTCTTTTGAACTTGAGATAGCGGTTTTAAAGACGTACAGTTTCTGTTATCAATATTTTTTTAAAAATTCTTTTGAACGAAGTTTGTTACTACCTTTAGCATGTTTGAATTATTAATAATTAATTTAGCCTGTGTTATATTTGACCTTCTTTACTACAACGGCACTCCTCTTTTTGCGGCTCCTTTGGATCAGCGGTTTTCTCTGTTCCGATAGCGCTATTTTCATCATAATAGTTCAGAATCGAGATGCTGAACGTGGCCGTTCTGAAAAGACAACGAGCTGACTCGATATTTATCGCAGAAAATGTGGAAGGCGAATCTAAGTGAGTTTTCGTTTTTTCTTGTCGTTTTCATCCAACAAAACTCAGTCTGTTGAACTCAAGATTTGTTCAGAAAAGATATCATGGACTTCTTCCAGAAGGCTATGCACGACAACGAAGAAGGTATCGTCGTCAAACGTCGCGATAGTCTGTACAAAAAAGGCGAAAGGTTCGATATATTGGTTTTGAAAAGCATTTGATTTCATGCATATCTTGATCGCAAAAAATTTCTAGTTTGTAACAAGTCCTTTTTCATGCGACACCCTAAAGATGATAAAACCTCAAAATTCAGTTAGAAGCTCAACTTTTTCATATAAACCACCTTTAAAACTAAAAAGTTCGGAATTAATACAGGCTGAGAAGTTATTCATATCTTGCGTTATTTCAAAAAGCAAAAAAAGATGTTTTATAGGAATATTTCTAATGGCTGGTTCAAGTTGAAGCCGTCGGCCTCTGAAGACTGCGACCTCGACTTGGCCCTTGTCTCTATCCATCCTGGCGAAGGACTCTACGGCCGGCCTCTCTTCCGATTCGCCGCCAGGGACCAAGGTTCTTGGTTTTTTTGATTCTGTTTCTTAACTTCAGTGGAAACTCAGACCTTTTTAATAACTTTTTATCTATGAAACGAGGGGGTCCCTAAATGGATTTCTAGTGACCATAGGTCTTCAACTTGCAGAACAATATTTTTACATTCAAGCTAGAAAACAGATCATTCATTGGTTGTTCTTGATTTTTATTTTTCACTCGGAAAAATAGGATGAGTACGAAAAAAAGGACTAAATCTTTCATGGAAGTTCAATTTTTCAGCGTTTTGCGAACGAGCTTGAGTTTTTTAGACGCGAAAAATCGGTTCACAATGTGTTTGGGAGTGTCGAACGGCCTGCGCGACGAGGAGCGCGAGATGATCATCTTCAGCTGTGGCGAGTTGACGCCGGATCCTCCGGAGGAACTTCGAACAGCGCGAGGCTTCAAGCCGTTCAAAGTTCCTGTCGGCAGGGGTGGATACGTCGATCCGGAGAAGTGGCCGGTACATTTCTCATTCTAGTAAATAACGCTCATGATGCCTCATGACTTGGTCCAGGTTGATCCGAAAAAACAGATAATCGGCGTGTTTCACAGGTTATCACGATTCGTTCCAACGGTGTCCGCAACGGAAAGTTGGTCGACGCCGCCATGACGAGGATCCGCGACGACAAATCTCTTGATGAAATCAATACAATCCAAGATTTTCGCGAGTATGAGTCGGTAAGGAGCGTTGTCTTGTCTGACGCAGGTTTTCATTTTTCAGAAAGTGAGCGATTTTCGCCTGAATGATGTCGATAAAAAAGATGAAGAAAAAGAAGAGGAAAGTCCTCGGAAAAAGGCGCGTCTCACGCGAAAAGCCATTGAGGCCGAACATTGTTAGTTCTGTCGAAGTTTTTGCCGCCAAAATGATTTTCCAGTGTCGCCGGTGAAGCCAAAGAATGTCGTTAGCGATGTAAACCTTCGGGGAGTGCAAATTGCTGTTCTGCAGGTATCCGATTCGTTTGGAATATTGGAATCGTACGTCGTAGTTTGTTTTCTGTTTATTTCTTTCAACTCGCACTCTTTCCGTTATTTTAATCAATTGTTACTCAAAAAATATGTGTTCTCTAACTGCACTTATAAGAAAAGGACACTCTTCGAAAACGATTAAATTATAAATAAGCCGACTTTCTGAGAAGTAAATATGAGTAGTCTCCAATAAATTTTCTAGGAAAAAAAAAAAAAATTGGTTTGGAGTCAAATTTCACAAAAATGGTTTTTTCAGCTCAACTAGAACGAAACATATTGGACTTTTTTTCCAATTCCTATCAAAAAAATGTTTAACGTTCACACAAATATTCTAAGTACTTTTTCTCCTAACCTCTTCATTAAATAATGATAAAGCGAGAAAATTCCACAAAATCAAAAAGAAAAAGCTTCGGAATTCTCTGATTGTCAAAACGGTGAAAATGAAGTTATTTGTTAGTGATCGTAGGGGACGTCGGAAAAGATTCGTCGTCAATGCGAAGAAGTTTTGGCTGGATTCGGCGCGATCATCGTGAAAAATCCAAGTTAGTTGATAGCATAAGTAGGAGAGTCGTTGCCTGAAAGACTGGAAACGGAGAGCTTTTCGATGATTGAAAAAAGGTTGACGAAGTCCCTTGAATGCGAAATGTCTTTATTTTCTCGTTGATAGAATATCTTATATCTTACTTTTTATATCTCAAAAAAGTTTTTTTTTTCTGTCAAGAACACTATAACACAAGTGTATGAATAAGAACACATCAACCCCTAATTTCATAATGAAGAAATTGATTTTCACCAGACTCTGAAGGCTCGGCGGGGCACTTATCCTATAGAACTTTTGAACGAACCTCTTATCTCAAACCTTAGTTTTTCAGCAAATGAAACGCAGCTAGTTGTAGCCACGGCTCCCAAAGAAACCTACCCGACGACGGCCAAGGCTATTGCTACAGACAAGTCCGAACTTTCGCTTTTATTTCTTTTCATTCGCCTGTTCCAGATGGACGGTGATCAAAGCTTCCTGGGCTCTTCGGTGCAAGGAACTTCAGTTTGTCGTTCCGTGGTTAGTTTGCATTGGTTTTTCAAAGCATTGTTTGAACGAAAACTTTAAACAGAAAAAGTTGGTGACATGTTTTAAACTTGAAATGGTCATCTGGAAAAGGGACATATTCCGATAGTTTTGCTGAATTACATCGGAAAGGGCAGAAAAAAGTAGCTCGCGAGAAATTGTGAGGCTAGAAGTGACTGTAAAATTGTCATTTGAGGGAACGTTCCGAAGTTTTCAAAGAACAAGAAGACTCTTTCCGCATCCGTTGACAGCAATTCATCTTCAAAAACTTTCTCGTGAATTTTGTTTAATATTAATTATCTAACTACCTTTATAATGATCCTTCTTGTGAATATTGCTACTCAGGAATCGAATTTTCTCAGTTTTTCTGTAAGTTCCTTTTTGAATCATATGTCTTGAAACCAAACTGTGATATAACTTTTTTAAGTTCTTGTAAATGCCGTATGGCTACTCTGTAAAGACTAACGTTATTCAGTGCAACCCTGTGAAATTCCTGTATTTTGTCTCCCCGATGTGAATTTGGCATGCATCCATCTCTCCATAGTAAGGTGGACCTCGATAAACATTTTGCCGCCCTTCCGGATGATTTTTACGACCACACATTCATCATCGACGTGCAAATGATAGGAGACGAGATATCATCTGGCTGGGCGTCGAGATTCCCATCATTTTCTCGCCTCTCTCCTTGTTTCTCTAACTAAATCTTTTGTTTTCTGGACGAGTTTGTTTCCATCTAGTACGTGGGCATGCCGGCAAGGCAGCACAAAGTTTATTTACTAGAAGAGTCAGTTTCAACAGTGAGTCACTCTTTAAAGTTCATCGAAGACCGTCCAAAATTTATTTGAAAATAAGGAACTTCTGTTGTTTTTTTTTTCCGAAGTCGATTGGGAACCACATATGGAGCCTCTGCTCGAAATGACATCCGTTGATGTTTTTTTTGTCAGCAAATCTTCCGTGTCAAATTTTCTTCAGCCGGTGGCCTCTGGAGACGTAGCAGTGTCGCCTCGTTGAAACGGTTGTAAATCGAGTGAGGAGAGGCCGGCGCAGCGCAGATTTGCTCTGTCGATAAATTTCCTTCGAAAGGATACGGTAATATTTCTGAGAAAAAAGTTTTAGATTATTAGTTCTCAACCTAAATCGAAATATGTTCAACAAAGTTCAGAACTATCTTTCTTTTGAAGATTGTGAGATATTTTGTCCAAAAAAAGAGAAAAAAAAGACTTGTTTCGTACTTTTTCCAAATCTGAAACTGTAAGTTCTCAAATGTTCGGTAAACTTTCTCTTGTGACAAACGATAGTTTCACTCGGACGCTGACGAACCGTGGGCTAGAAGCGGCTATCAATCGACCGAGACGCTGTCAGGTGCTGGCGAGAAGCGCATTTCATAAATCCGCCGAGTGACACGGCTCGGCCATATTTCAGCTAGGCGAGACACGTGCTTCACGTTGTAAATTCCGTCTTCTGATATATTACTCCCTTGTAAACAGAAACACAGCCGCTTTCCGAACACTGTCCACACAGCCAATTTCTTTTGGAAAAAAAAATCAAGTATGAAAATATAGAAGACCAAAGATCCTGGGGCGCAGTATATCGTTCTGAAAGGTTTGGTATGGTCCCGGTCTATTATTTCTGAATTGAAAAACTGAAAGAAGAAAAAAGATAATGTTTTCTTTTTTTTTCAATTTAGAGGGTTTTGAAGATAATTTTTAGTTTTACTTTCCAAAGTAGTATAAAGTTTTTTTTTTCTTTTTTTTCCAGGGGCTGAAATATTTTTTATTAAAATGAGACCTTTTATTTATTTCAAATTCGTTGTAATTGTCCTCTTCGGCAAGAGGCTGGGCAGCGAAACTGAGTCATCATTTAAAAAAAGTTCGAAAATTGTTATGACTTTTAAAACAAGGAAACTCTTCGAACGAGATGAAAAAAATGCCGAAATCAATTATTTCTATATTCATATACTGACTTCCGACTAGAAATACTAATTAATTATTACTCCGAAAAATCTTCTTGTTCTTCCTACGCCTTCGTACCGCTTGAGCGGCGCCGGCGCCCCAAGTCGAATAGCCGAGGTCCTATCCTAATATCAGTGGACTGGCTCGAGTGACATATCCGTCCTTGTTGAACTTGTGATTGAACTCGTGACCCTGTGGACCGTAGACAGGCACACAACCTGTTGCGCTACGGTGCACCCCCTCCTACTCCGAAAAAATAAATTTAGAAAATTTTCAGGATTATTTTGGGATGAATCTTTCGTCTTCTTTCAGGTATTCCAGATTCCACTGGAAATTCGAAAGTAGTTTTCGAGGGGCCTCGTGTGACGACTTCTTTTTTAAATGGAGAAATATTTTTAATTTCCAAGAAAAGGACACAATGACGCAAAAACAAAGAAGCATAAGAGGTCGGGAAAGAAAAAAAACATTTCGAAGATCTAAATAAAAAGAAGCTTTAAAATATTTCTCCTTGGAGAAACTAACAAATTTTCCGGTATTTCTGTCTACAAAGTACCTTCAATAAAGCTTCTTTGCCTCTTTTGAAAAGCAGGAAAAGGAAAAACGTTCTCTTTGGGCTCAATTCTCTGGCAAGCTGGATGGAACTGTTCCATACACGCCACTGAAGTCAGTAATGACTTTATTTAAGCCGAGCCTTTCTTTTTTTCCATTCACCTGGTCCCACATCGGAAGCACCGAAACTTTTCTCCAGGTTTCAGAGAAATTCGAAGAAATTTTTTTTGAACAATTGGACGTATTATGAAATAGTTAAGACTTATTTCTTGGATGGTGCTTATTCTTCATCAAAAACGAAAGGTTGATTCTCTTTTACCTACTTCCGATAGTAATGTGCAGTCGTTTTTCCATGTAGAAACAAACGAAAAGCGAGATAAAACTGACGTTTTGGTGTAAAGAGTTCTGATAATAACAACAGCTGAGCCACGAGAAAATGGTAATCAATTTGTAAAGAAAAAAACTTTTTTTTTTAAATATGAAAGAAAACAGATGAAAACAATTTGTGATCTTTCAATTTGGAAATCGGTGTCAAGGATCACATCTTCGGTTAACCTGAGATTTTGTCGATTGGGGTTGATAATAAGTTAGGAAATAGAGACTCGGAATAGAAAGCCCAAAGAAGTCATCGGTGGAGAAGACCCGAGGCAATGGCGTCCATTCTCCGCCCCTCGGCGACGGCGGCGAATCAACGCCTTCCAGTACGGTAATCAATCGATGGAGCGCGTTGTCTTCAACACAAAAACACCGCTTCATTTGTGGAAGAGTGACAAGTTGTCGTGGAGTTCTTTCCAACTATCTGTCTTCAAGGATTGGCCCTTTTTAGAGTGACTTTGTGACTGCTGATCTGATTATCTTATTTTTATTCCCGAGTTTTTGATGAGAACATTTTTTCTCTTTGCGAAAGGCGAAGTTAAATTGTATGGATAAAGAAAACTTATAAAGAAGTGCGGTTTTTCAGTGCAAATATATCAATATTTTCAAAAAAAAAACCCGATATGTGAATTCGAACGATGAGGCCAGAAGTTACAACTTCAACCATGTTAGGGCGAATGGAACACTTTTCATTAGATTTTCGTCTTCTATATAACCCTGAGAAAGCACTTGAGGGGCTAGAACTCCACGTTAAACGACCATTGTTTTATATCACTCCGTTCGGTTTTCACTGCGCCATGAATATCTAAGACAAGTGAAACCGATGAAGGCAAATACAAACTGATTTCTTCAATAACAACGAAAAAATCATATACTCCAGTTTTTACAACGACTTTTGATTTTATTTCAAACAGTGAGTAAATATATATATATACTTGGATGATTTTTTCTGTAGTGCGTAAGCCTGGAAATTGATTTTCTTTCAATGAGGATATTCCACTTTTTAGAAGGGCTTCCAATTTTCAATATTACACGATTGAAATTTTTTTGAAAGTATATATGTGTGATTTCATGCGTGTAACTTGGAGTGACATGGACCAAGATCCGCAACTGTCCTCTCAAAGTGAAGATTTTCCAGGCAAAAACCCGCTTCATACTCGTTTTTTCAGAATATTTCTCGTCCTGTTGTTTTGATTACTTTACAGAACAGAAGAAGAATTATTTTTATTACATTTGGAATATTCAGAAAGGAAAGTAGTGAATATTTATATTTAACAAAGTGGAAAAGGGCCGGAAAGTTGGAGAAAAAGCGCTGAAGATCACATTCGTACCGTGTGTATTTGCTGGAAAAGTCGTTATTCCGTTCGAACTACCTTGTGTTGAGCTGTGGTCGAAACGACAAAAAGGAAAGTTGAAAATCAAAAAAAAAAAGTTGGAAAAGCGATTTAAAAAAAAGACCCTGGTCGACTAAACCGAGAATTTCTAGAATTCTGGAAAAAAAAGACGGTCAAAATACTGTAGCTCGCCGAGTGGGAAGAGACCGAGAGAATTCTGGTGATCATATCTTTTCACTACCACAAAGTTTCTAATAGAAAAATGGTTAATGAATCCGGCTTCAACGTAGGAAGATAACTGAGTCTCGCAAAAATTAAAACTCTATGAAAAGATGGAAAAGTTCTCAGCTTGAAATGGAAGGATACGATAGAGACAGATAAAACGCGAAAACTATACCAAGAAGGTATGAAAAGTGAGTAAAGCTGGTGAGAGGAATGCTTGAAGATGTGCAAATGTAAAGCGACAGTCAGGAAAGATAAAAAAAAATAGTGACGAAGAATCAGAAGCTTGAATGCTATTCTTCCTTCTCGCTGAATCCAGGGTTCGGCTCCTTGTCGAAGAGGCCGATCAGCAGCCACCGAACTGGTTGAACAACGGGAATCTGAAGGAGGCGAACTGCAGAGGATTCGCTCCGAATGACATCATCTGTGGCGTCAACGGCTTATCCTCGAACTGAAAACCGGTTCTTGGTCGTAAATCATGTTTTTTGAAAGCCGTAAAATCTTTAAAGTTTCTTTGTGTTTCAGAATGTTCCATCATTACTCCGGTATCTTCGTTCAAAAACACTAACCCAAAAATGTCAAGCTTTTGTAATTCAAATAATTCGTATCGGTATTCTTAGAAAATAAAAGCTTTCGGAGAAAGGTTCGTGAAAAACTTGGAGAATACTAATTTTTTTGCATAATTGTCTGATGGATTCAAAAAAAGGAGACTGTCCATCAGACGACATTCCACCGCCACAGACTTGCCACGGCTCGAGGCTCCGAAATGGCAACATGTGCGCCGGCTCGTTGACGTTTTTGTGACAGTCAAATAGATGTTTCAATTGTCGTGCAAGGCAATCTTTCAAACGAAACAGTCTATTACTTTCCATTGCGACAGCCAATGAACAGTTTCGAAAAACATGATTGAAATCAGAAAAAAGAATATATTTGAGATTATTACACATTTTGGACTTCCTAAATGCAGTCCCGATTATCTAGTTCATAAAGCTATAGATTCAGCTTCTTTTCTTTTTTTAATATTATTTTTTTCTGTTTTTTTGTCATTTCTTTCGAACTGCGGCAGATGCGAACCCAATGAAAAAGCTCTACAAGACGGACGTTCGATTCTTTTTAAAAATATATCATCGCATTAATAAAAGAACATAAATGACAAACCTTATTTTCTTTTTTATGCTTCATCCGCCGATTTTGGAACCAAATCTTCACCTGAAAAATTTTCTCAGATTATCTTCTATCAAAACAAATTTGCAAGTTCGCTTAGATATACTGAAGCTTCCTAATTTTTCAAGTTCTCAATTCAATTAGGTTTTTTTCTTTCGAAGTTAAAGTTCCAAAAAGAGAAAAGTTGATAAATAATTTGGCAACAAAAACCTGTCTTTCTGTGAGCATCAAGGCGTGGGCGACTTCGATCCTCCGCTTGCGCGTCAAATATTTGTTGAAATGGAATTCCTAAACTTTTTTATCACAAGTGGGTTAGTTGAATGAAAGTTGAAACTCGCAAAGTACGGAAAAGGATAAAATGAAAACCTTTTCCAGTTCAAGAACTTGGTTCCGAGTGTAAGCTGTACGTTGTCGTTTTTCGCCTCGCGGTCCACCTGAAAACTTTTAAACTTATTTATTCGAAGTCCTTGACAGTGTTAATGAATTTCTGTTCCATTTTCGAATGGGAACCACTTCCTTTGAGCCCATGTTCCATTTTGTTGAGAATAGAGAAGAGTGGTGCAATCGTAAATCAAAACAGATCGGTCGACCCGATACCCAGGAAAGCCGAGAATTTATGAGTTTCTTACTATGCGTGCTCACGGGAAGAACATTTCTTGTTGGCTTCAACAGCGTTTGAATTAATTCAATGGATCGAATTCAAGATTACAATGGTACGAAGCTTCTTTTTTTTTCTCTTCCAAAGATGGGGACTTCCGAACGAAGTCAACGTTCAATGGTATGCTGAAGAAAACTGGAAAAGCTGAATTTTCATGAACGAGAACATTCGAACTGAGCTCTTCTAACTGGGAGCGACCCCCGAAAATCAGTGAGAAATGGCGTGCTCGTGTCGCCGTCGCGACGTCAGCGCAAGACCCGACAGATGAAAAATGGAACAATCGCGGCTTTTTGCGGCCTCCGCAATTGCTCGCTCATCAAAATTGCAGGCAGAAAGAAAAATCGTCGACTCGCATAATGGTCGTGTAAAACAGCAAATTTGAGACGCAGGAATTTGATTGACAAAGGAAAATTGTGAAATAAAACGAGGTTTCTTAATGTTTGAATAAGATCTGCGCGTCTTAAAAAAGCTAGAAGAGCATTGGTGACCTTAAAAACTTCTTGTTTATAGAAAATTTCTTGATTTGAGTCTTTTTCTAACAGTGTAAATATGTCTCTGGCGGTGAAAGATCATTGAGACGCACAGAAAAGAAAATCTTGAGCGGGTAATTTTCGGAAAAAAGCGAGAAGTCAACGATATTCTGAAAAGTTCATTCAGAAAGTGACTTAAATCGGCTTATATCGTTCAAATTCTGTCAAAAAATAGCATAAAAAAGTAATTTCTCTTTCAAGGTTCTTCTTTCATCCAGATTACTAAAAATACATCAGTATATGCACTAACTCTATTTCTTTCGATTTCTCCCCCAAAATTCAGCTAAAAATTTCACGAAAAAAAAGCCGTTTTTATAAAACTTCAAAAGACCCGAGTGAATAAATTTGATCTCTGAGTGGTAACTATTGAATCACTGTTCCTTTGCGACTTCTTCCGGCCTTGATGTACGTGACGAAACGTCATCCATTTGCCGGATTCGCAAGGTGCCGAGTCTCGAGGCGACCCAGATGGACTGAAGCCGTGGGAAAACGCCGGTTCCCAGAGGCAAACACCTGCTCGTCTGCCTCCTGGAGGATCCACTTAAATTAAGTGACTTAATGCGCAAAAAGAGGTTTTTTTTCGAACCAATAAACACAAATTTCATCCTAAATAGCTGCTGAAGTTATGTATTCATTTGATGTATTCCTTCGATAGAAAAGTCAATTATTTTCTGCTTCTTCATGAATATTTTGTATGCGGGACACAGTGCTTTGATCTTTTGGTTCCCTGACTATATGTAAGTTAATTTTTATTTTTGAAACGTTCGCTGCAATTTTTCGCATTTTGCGTTCTCAAAGCAAGTACTACATTTGAAAAAAACCTTGAACAAGCGTCCACTTGTTGGGCTGTGTTTCGGTTTGTCGTTTCTTGGCACGGTAGAGAACAAAACGGTAGAGCTCATACAAAAATTTCATTGCTATTGAAAAAGTTAAATGAGAAAGTTCCTCAGGAAAGAACTTGAGATAAATTGAAAATTTATAGTTTTCAGCTTTCCGCATATTTTTAAATATTACCTCTCGTTCTATCTCAGACGGTGGCAAAATAGTTTTTCTAAAAACTTGGGTCTCTAGACGGAATAACTTATTGGTATCAAATCGTGAGCATCTGCGAAATCAGGCCGCCCGGAGATGAAAGGAGCCGCGAGCTTCTGCGAGGACAACTTGTTTAAGCGATAATCGATCAGCGGATCAAAAGGACGCCGTCGTTTACACCCGTCTCGCGGACTTGCTGTGGTCAATGTTGTGACAGGTCGCCGGCACCTGACGGCCATCGTTCGGTCCTTTTTCATCAATTTCTACCGAGGATTCTTCCAGAGTTCTCAACAAGTCCAAACTGTGCATGATTCAGAAAATTATCTGATTCCGAAGAATTGATTGTTGAAAGTGCTCAGCTCGTAGGCGTACCGACAAGTCGCCGGCGGAAGACGGCGGAGCCGAGACCGATAGAGACGTGACACGCGACGTCTTCTTTTTGACCCCCGCAGATTACGGTAGCTTGGTTATTTATCTCTAGTTTCCACCTACTAAAATAGGGAGAACCTATAACCTTTTTTTCTTCTTTCATTGAATCCAATTTAAAAAAATATTAAAAATTTAAGATTTTTTTGTGTTTCGAGCGGTTTCAGCGACCAAAGAACTCTGATAAATTGATCTACAGTTCCAAATCTTTCCGACATCCTCAAAAATTGATGGAAAAAATGAAAAAAAATTGTTTAAAAGCCATGAAAACCGGAAAACGTGAAAAGGCGTCGCTCAAACTCGTCTCCTTTCGCCAAGAAAATCATTTTACGTTGCGGTTGGAAATTTGAAATTTTTGAAATTTGACGGGAACACACCTCGTTGTACTAAAAGAAGATTCTGAAATTCACAACCTGCCAAACTCTCTAGTTTTCAAGATAGGTGAGGCCTGAAAGCCTCAAAATTAGCCTTTTTGACTCATTGAAGTTTTTATTTGACTTTTTCAAAAACCAGGAATCTGTACAAGTCGAGATTTTTCCCTCTGGGTTATCAATGAGTGTTCTTGCCGATTTTTAGAAAAATCTTAATCGCAAAGTAAAATGACCTTTCTTGTCAGATATTAATGAAATCTCTTTTGAACTGGTTTTCATTGAAATTTCTGGGTTCAAAATTTTTTCATAGTATAAATACGTCTGAAACGCCTAAAAAATAACAAAGGCTAGTTGCTTGGCATTGAAGGAACTCGCTCCAGGACTGTAAAAAGGTGAAAGACATGAAAGACAGACCGTGTTGCTTGACTCTACTTCTCGAAAAACCAGTTTCATTAAACAAAATAAAATAAAACTCTAAATCTGAAAATAATGTTAGTGTAATGATTCTCAATGGTGAAATAATCCATATTTCGTAACTAAGTAGTTTTTTTTGTGAGTCGGAAATAGAGCTTTGGCTTTTTTTCGTGAAGTTCCTAAAATTTGAATCAAAAAAGCAGAGAATCAAGTTATTTGGAGGGACGACGAATCGATTAGTCCTGACGGAGAACAAAGCAGATCGCAACATGGCGCGTGTGCTCTTGATTTATGAGGCGGAGCGCCGCGCTTTCCGATGAATTATTTGCCCCGATAGACGTCCAGCGGAACTGTTTTTCGCTCCTCTAAGCTTCTTCTTATTTATTGTCCCTAGTTTTGGAGCTTTTCTTCGTAGAGAAAAAAAAAGCTTGTCGGCCTTTTTTTGGCGAAACGTACTGGCTGTGGAGTGAACTCGCGTCATCCAAGGGTAGACGGCGGCTCCGGAGGCACCGGATTTGTCCGAGTCGTCGTCTTTCTTCTCCTTCTCGTCTTCCTTCCACTCTTGTCCATAACACAGACCCTAAAAATTTAATGTTTACTACTTTTCACTCCTTCCAAGAACTTTTTTTTTTCAATCAGCTGAAACGAAAATCCGGGGGATTTACATGGTAATATAGGAAAAAGAGCTCATGTTTCACGACTTGAAACGCCGGGTTGCCGTATTTGTGAGTCGCACACAGAGTAGCGACGCTCTTTTGGCGCGAATTCAGAAACTTGTCGAACTAATGTACTTTTTTTGAGAAAACCTTTTCTCTTCATTGATACAATAAATGCTGAAGCAAATGACTGAAAAGTGAGAGGTAACTAACGTAAAAAATTAAATTCATTAACAAAAAAAGTTTAGAAAAACCCGAACTGCGATTTCGCGCCCAAAAAAGGATGCGACCGTTCTGCATGCAGCCCCCAAATGCCGTACTCTGGCGGTTCGAGTCGTGTATCTTTAAAATTTTCCTCCGTTTTTTGATTTTTTTTTTTTCAATTTTTCCATGGAAAGTTCTTTTCATATCGAGTGAACCTCCAACTTCTTCGAAACCTGTTATCAAAAAGGACAAAAGGAATTGAGGAAAGAGTACTGTAACTGTCCGCCCAGCCCGTATAGTCACAATAAATCAAAAAGGCGCCCGGAGATAAGCATCGATGGCCGATTATCGATCGGTTCACTCGCTTCTCACTCAAATGCAATTTGAAAGCAAAAAACAACAAAACTTGAAATTGAATCAAATGACAGCCCAGGCCTTTTTTTCGCATTACGAAGATCTTGAATATTAAAAAAATATATAATAATAAACAGAGCGAAGAGTACGAGCGGAGCTTTTTTTTGGATGTTAATCGATTATCTAAAAAAAGTTAAGAAGAAGTCTAATTTTTGAAAACAAGGTTTCTGCGATAAATGCAAAAAGTTGGCCGGAAGACGAGTCTGAGGCAAAAAATCTGGCGCCGCAGTCCAATCGGCTCATTATCGTGGCCGACGTTTGGCAACTCGCCACATTTTTCTTTCTTTTTTTTTCATTTGCACATCGTGTCAACTCACGTTTGTTTTATTCAATTATACACTACAGTGTATATTTTCAAATGTGGATTGTTTTTGGTTAAACTTGATAAAACTAATAAAGAATAAAAAAACTACTGTGTCCATAAGTGAGAAATTTCCTAATTGATTTAAATCTTAGTTCGGATGAAATGGATTGATAAATTTAAGATCCGATAAATCTTAAAATCAAAAACTGCGTTCTCGTTGAAAGAAGGCTACACGCGACGCGTCAAACTTGCGTCGCGGTCCTCCGGCAAAAGACGTTTTGTCAATTTAATGGGGCCATTAAAACGTTCGCTCGCACCTTTGGTGATGTATTTGCGTCGTTTCAAAGATTTATTCCACTTGTTAGTTTTCGATACCGTCTGACGGAGTCTAATTGGTCGAGCGTGATAGAAAAAAAACTGATTGAAGCCGTTTTTTCAGCTCTTCCTGGTTAACCAAAAATAAGCATAGAAACTAAAAAAAAAGGCAAATAATGCCATCTTTAATGTTCTGTTTGTCATTATTAATGAAGAGTTACTGAAAATAGTTCTGAGAAATTCAAAATAAAAACTAAAAAATAGACAGTCGTAACTTAAAATGAGTAAACACCAACAGGAGCTAAGAATAAACATGAAGATGAGAAGAATTTAGATTTCCTGAAATGCAAAAAAATCGTTTCGGAAAATCTGGGTTCAGGATAGTTTTGACCAAAAATTAAAATGACGAAACGATAAAACGATGATTGTTTGAATGACTCACGGCTTCAGAAAGATTGACTCCAGGATATGCGGACATGGAGCCGTGCTGTGCAAAGTAGGCGGCAGCGGCGGCTGCGTGTTGCGAAGGACTCGGAGGCTCGTAGTAGAAGCCCGACGGCGACGACGTCGCTACAGAAGACGTCGTCCCGCCAGAATACTCGGCGTTCGGCGGCGCGGCGCTGCTCGGCGACGACGTTGACGTCGTCATTTCTCAACGAGAATTTCGAAAATTAGATAAGAGAAAAACGTGGAATTAAGACAGTTGTACGAAAGAGGCGAAATATCGGAAAAGAAACTTAAAAAAAGAGAAACTTACGTTATTTGATGTTTGTATGAAAAAAGAGAAGTTCAAAACAGAGAGATTATAAGTTGATAAAGTTCTACGAGCGAAACTCACAACTTCTCTGCCTAATCCACAGCTCCTGCCGCCGTTTAAACACAGTTAAACCAATGAAAGTCGATTGCACATGTAATCTTACATTGGAGATGCAATAAACAGTTTTTAAACAGATTGAGTAGAAGAGAAACGAAGGGTTATGAGAAAATTATTGAATGACTTACAATAAATTCACGTGCTCCGTTTCGAGTCTTATTATCAGATAGAAAAAAGGTTAGGATACAAAATATTCTAAAGTTAAGAAAAATTCCTTCTTACGAAAGGATTCGTTCGTTTTGAATGGAACTTTCAACCTATCTCAACTCTGATTCAATTTTTCTCTTCCAATGAATGAACGGATTTCACAGACGTGAGATATTGATTGAGGAACGGAGTGATGAGTTTGATAAGAAAGTTCAACCACAGTCCTTCTCTATTTAATTTTGATTGACGAAGAGAATTCATGGGACAAAACAGCAGAAAAAGTATTCAAATATTTTGAGAAAAATTTTGAAAAAAATCCGAAAAAAATTAGAGATGAAAAGGCCAGAGAAAACTGTGATTCAGCGTCGTTTCTGCGGCTTTCCAAGGGATCCCTTCAGAGGGGTGACTCGACGGCTGAGCTGCAAAAATTTTAACAAATCGCACCTCGTTAAAGTGGTCGATGGCGTTTGTCGCGACGGGCGCCAGCCGCCGAGACTCCGCCCATGCAATCGCTGATTGGTCCATGGCCGAAAGGCGTGGCAGCAGCGCCTCCGGAGGTGGCCATATTGCAAGATGAACGAAGCTTCTGCGATGGATCACCACTTTTTTTGAGGGTCATTGGGACCGGAGTCGCCATATCAGACGAGAAGCGCCTTTTTTTGTTTCTATCCGCACATCCGCAGTCTTTTCGTTTTTGACTGTCCCTTGGCCTTTTTCGGCAGCTACGACTCGAAGTATAATTTCTAAATTGTTTTTTTCTAACAAACTCATTTTTTTTATAATCTTTTTTAAAATTCTCTTTTATAGAAACCCTTTTCTCAAGCCTTCGCGGTTAAGAATAATGAAAAAGTTATCGATCGGTGGGCTGAATCGTACAAAACTGTCTCGTTAGTTATTAAATTCAATTGAGAAAGTAGTTCAAATTTCGCGGAATTTCTTGTTTTCGAACATTCTTTTAATTTTCTCTTGCTAATAACTTTTTGCAAAATGTTGCCTTCATAACCAGTACTGCAGTTCACAATTTTTCGGAAATTCCTTCATTATGAACGCTTGCTTTTTTTCTGAAAGATGGTTTTTAAAAAAATTTTTTTTTCAAATTAAAAATAGTTGTTTTTTTAATAGCATTTCGAAATTGTCAGCTACTAGTTTTATTGAGAGAAATAATTATCCTTTTCTTCAGAACTTGATTTTGATCTCAAAACTTGAGTGTCAATTCGTTTCAAGTTTCCCGGAAGACATTTAGCGACAAGAAAAAGAAAACAAATCAAAAATTGAGCCTCGGATAACGGAAAAGTGACAAAAAGGCGCGCGTCTGATATGATCTGGCACGTTCGCCGTCCAAAGTTTGGCGGCGAAGATGAAAAGACGAAGATAGTGGTGGCAGATGCCAGATTTCGCGGCCACGCCGATTCATCACTGGCCTCGGACGGCCGAGTCCTTCTGCATAGGCCTGAGTCCGGGCTCTCAAACAAAAATTTTTCTCCAAAACTTCTAAATTGAAAACGATTATTAACAAAAACAAAAAATAATGTGAAAAATTCTACTTCCTAAAAAATTTATCAAGCTAGGAGATTGATCAAAAACTCAAAAATCTTTTTTTCTTCTGTTCCAGATTGGTTTCTAGTAGAATTCAAACTCAAAAATGAAGATGGAAAGAAGAAAAGAAGGATCCGAGCAAGCCATTATTTAATTAATTTAATTTTGTTAAAAAAATTCGTTAGTGACGATGACAATGAAAGTTGAAAGATTGAATGAAGTTAAAAAAATACGATAAACTTAATTTTTTTTCTTCGAATAAATTAAGAATCTCATCAGAAAAAAACTTCGCTTTAACTTTTATACCAATAACCGAAGAAAAAAATAAACAAAAAGAAAAATTTATTAGTCTTCGAAAAAAATCCAGTATTACAAGACCAGTAATTATTTTGAATCTCTGGTTTGGCCATAACAATCAAAATACCTAGTGAAATGTAAAATTTGCCCCCAAACGAGCTCTTTCCTAATAATAATTCAAAAAGAACGGAAACTGTTATTTGCTCCTTCATTTTGAATATAAATGCGAAAAAGTTCCTTTCCCACAAATCTGACCTTTTTTTTCCATGGCGACCTTTATTGAATCATGTCACTCACACAAAAATTACTCGGGAAAAGTCGGAATGATGGATAATGGCCGTTAAAAGGAAGAGGCTCAAAAAAGGCCGTAGAAAGGCAGCAAAGAGACTCCCTTTATCGAGCCTTCCATTTTTCTTGGAGTTTGAAGGCTCAAGAAATAGTGGAGAAAGGGAGAGGCCGCAAAAATAGTGCATAAGGGCTGAGAAAATGAAGCAAAAAGGCAGCAAAAAGGGACCCTTCATCACCCTAAAAGGAAAATTTCTATGGAGCCTTCCAGCAGCCTTTATCACCCTCGGAGGGTCCTTCCGACTTTGTCTATTTACAGTGCACAGAATATAAGAGACTTAAACTAAGAAAAGATTTAAATACTAAAAATTTTCAGATTTAAAGACTTCTCATCAAACTCCGAAATTAAATTTAAAATGAAAAAATTTACTTCGGAATAAACATTACCGAAGACGTGGTGATTTTATTCGGACATGTTCCCAACATCTTTTTTAACTAAACATCTCAGGAAATGGAATTAAGGGATTAAATATATACTTGCTGTTTACATCTAGTTTTTTTTTCTCCACAAGACCAATGGGTAGATGAAGTACGGTAAGAAAAAAAAAAAGTCTTTAGTAGAGATACTGGCTTTGTGCACCAGAATCCGGTAAAGAGCGGGTGTCTGGACGCTCCGAGCACTCGTCGGCGGCGGCGTGTCCCGACAAGAAGCCGCGGCGGCACGATGAAGCTCTCGTCAACTACCGTAAGCCAACGGCTTTGAAGTGTTGCCGCCTCGGGCAATCTCACCGGATTTTCTGACACCAACCACGCCGGCACTTGTTCTTGTGATTTCCCTCGTCGCTTTGGTCAAACAAGCTCCCGAGCAGGGTTTTTAGATCCATATAGGCTAGTTGATTAGACGTTTCGTCAAAATCAATGAAAGTTCTTTAAAAATCCCTATGAGCTTCCATCGGTCTGTAGCAGTAGAAGTGGAAAAGCTATACCTTTTGCTAAGTATTTCAATAATTTTCATGAAAATCATAGAAGTTCAATTCGAAAAATAACTACTCCAGTTTGACTTTTTTTTCTGGCTCAGAGATTGTGAGTATAAAAATGAGTTATCAAACACAGCGGGAAAACTGCTTTTAGTTTGTTCATAACCAAAAAAAGATTACGCGTTATTTTATAAAAATCCGATCTCGTCCAAGTTTATTAGGAGACGTTGTTTACCTTCATGATTCCGTTTTATATAAAAATAAAAAGATTGGAAGAAACGAAAGAAAAGATCAAAAGATCTAATCAGATTGTGGATTAGTTGAATATATAACTTCCAACAGTCACATCATTCACTGAGAAAAAGGAAACTAACTACAAAGAGATTTTTTTCTTCTCTGATACTTTTCTTTTTAAATTATTTTTTTGAGAAAAGGTAGCGTAGCGCAACAGAATGTGTGCCTTTCTACAGTCCACAGGGTCACAAGTTCGATCCCCGCCGCGACCCAACCGAGGAGTTGACTTGGGACGCAGACGTCGCTCGAGCAGTACAAAGGCGCAGCAAGAAGAATAATAACTCAGAAAAAAAAACTTAGTAGATTCTAATAATTAGAAGTTTCAATTTCAACAAAACAACAAAAAAAAATCCAACTTCCTGTCTAATTTTCAAATTTAATATCCTGAAACTAACCTTCCTTAAGCTTTCGAAATGGTGGTCAGTTTTTCTGACCTTTTTCTCACAATGGACTAGACCCTTTTAATGTTCAAAACACTGATTTTGAAACCCCCATCAATTTGCAATATTTTCAAGAACCGATGCTCCAAATCGAAAGAAAAAATCTAGCATGATTGGGTCATGGGAAATTAAGTTATCATACAAAAGAATTTTCCAAGTTTAAACACTCAGAACATGCATCTTAAACTTTGAGTTTTTGATAGAGTTTTCAGCAGAAATCCTTGCCGAAATAAAAAAATAAACTTCTTTGTCAATCAATTGTTCGCTAATAATTTCATCTTTTCTATTGGAATCGCTATAGTTTACGAAAACGATGACTAAAGTTTTGTATAAAAAAAAACAAGTTCAGTAGTTAAGCTCCTTCGCCTCTTATTGACTTTCTTGAAGATAAAAACTCCGCAAAATGGGTTAATGTCCTACTTTGAGGTAAACACAATAGGAATCAGTCACGCAAAGTAGTGGTATCGCGTTAAGTTTATTGCTTTTCTGCCTTATTAATGTCGCCAATGACGAGGTTAATGTGTTTGACAGCCTGAAAACTACCGTTTGTAACATGGGAAACAGCTAGGCGGAGATTGGAAAAAACTGAAAAATAGACTCGGTACTTGAAAAAAGTCATTCAAATAATACAGCTGGAAAAAAATCTGGTTTTCCAAGTTATTTAGATTATTAATACTTTTGCGGAGTAAATAAGCGAAGAGTAGTCATGTAAATTTATGTAAGTAAAGGAAAGATGGATTTGACTTGAGCGTAAAAGGACTAGAAAAATGAAACGCGGAAAGGCTGCAAAAGCCGAAAACAATCACTCAAAGTCAGGTAAACCGCCCCGAGGTTCATTAATTTTTTTTGTGCTGCGCATACGGTAGTGCTAGGCCAGATTGGATCGTCCATCATTCTCGTAGGACCTGATTCAGCAATGAAAGAACGATTCGTTTGAGGGGGAGCATTTGAGAAGATCTATTCTTGAGTCAAAAGTTGTACTTTTTTTAGAAGGAGAAAAGTGAGGAAATAGATCGAAGGCGTAAACGAAATGATTTTCGATTGCATTTTACAGCAGTTCGATAGAATGTATGAAAAGCCAAATACTTTCTCGTCCTCGCTAGTTAATATTTCAAAACATCCAAAAAAAAAAATTGAATCTAACGCAGTTCTAAAAATTCCCTGAAAAATTTTTATTATAATTTTTGTCAAATCAGCCGTTTTCAAGAAAAATCAGCAGATAGGAGAAGCTGAAAAAGAAGCTACAGGTTATCTGGATTATGGTAGCCGGAGGCAGGCGAGCGATGGAGCGCATTTGCCGAAACTCATCAGACAACCGTCCGCCGCTGTAAGACTTCATAATTTATTGCTCGACAACAATGCAACTTTTGCCAACAAAAGTCTCACGGGTGATCAATTTCCAGGGCGTCGGATTCTGAGTGGCCTCTCTTCAGCTTACACAAATAATCCGCTATCGTTTCACAGGTCAACGCGACCGCAGCAATTACATTAACATTATAAGAAAGAGAAATGCCTGGTGTATTTTGAGGAACCAGAAAGTGTAAGGTAGATCATCGCTTCAAGAAGCACGAGAAGCACATTGTAAAAGTTACGATATCTCCTGCGAAAAAAATTGAATTTCCATCTTTGTTTAAATTGGAAAAATCCACTATTTAAAAATTACTTGATTCCCACAACGGTCTAATATCCAAAAATTTTATTTCAAATTCTTGTATGTTAAGAACAGAAAACAGTTTTTTGAATCGACATCAATATAACCACACTGAATAATGAAATAAATCGTTATAAGTAAAAAAAAGAGGGATTTGCGCTTATTTCATGCCCCTGAAAAATCACCTGAAGAAAAATCTGAAGGAAGTTGTAAAAAATTGATTTCTTTCGTATGTGTTGCGGCGTTATTCAAAAACAAGGTTTCCAGAGGTCGTATTTAATAAAATAGTAAAAACGAAGTCAGATTTCGACAGCTTGGGATGGAATACGCAAACCATTCGAAGTTTTCACACTATTCTGTTTCTTATTGAGAAGGTGACAAAGTACGGCGCGGTTTGAGTTGTCCTCGGAATTCGTCAACTGCTGTTGAGTGAACTAGAGAGAGAACTGTGAAAGTTCAGAAGAGAGAATACTTCGAACTACTACATGGGAAAAAGACTGTCGAGTAGAAGGAATATGGATTTAACATGTGTACTTGGAACAAAAATCCAATAACACCATATGCTTGACCCTGTCCAATTACCGTACCCACACAAAGGTTTTGAATATTCATCAAGAGGCAAAAGACGCGGGTTACGGTACTACACAAAGACTCAGAAGGGCAAAAAGTGCTGACCATTAGTCAACGTCTCCTCTGAATTCAGAAGACTGTTCGATCTTTTGAAGGATCGTTGTCGTGAAAAAGTTGCCGCGTTGTCCTAGTTATTGAAAACAGAAGTATAAGAATTTTGAAGAAAGACAGTAGGCTTTGGATTCAGCTAGACTACCTAGTCTTTTTTTATGGAAGGTCCTAACTGAAAAGTTTCACAGAATGTCAAAAACTCCCAAAATACTTTGAAAATGCTTTTGCAAAGCATCGCCGCTCAAATAATTGGGCATTCATAATCTAACGAACAAAAAAAATTTGAAAAAATTTGAAATTAAAGTTCTGATTTGAAAAACTGGACTTGGGGTTGGAGACCATTTGATACTGTATAGATCGATTAACCGTAACACCACGGACCGAAAACGCCGTCGACGCAGCTGGGCGCCGGCGCTTCGCAGGCCATCTAGACTCCACGTTTCAATTTTCCACGACGAACACGATTTCTGAATTTTAACAGAGGGGAAACACCGGGAAAATGATTCAAAAGGAAGAAAAACCGCTTTAGAATTCGTTCGTCCGTTAAGTGCCGAACACTCAAGAGGCTACTTTTTGACGGCAATAGATTCCAAGATCGAGTTTTCGACTAGATAGTGATTATGTTGTTCCTCCAGTTCATAGTGTTAATGACAAGAAAAACAGGTCGTATTCCATTATCCACGAAGTTTTAAAAAAATATAATCGAAACATTGTTTAAAACATCTTCAAGAAAAATTCTTTATCCTGAAAAATTGAAACCGAAAAAAATGTTATGGAGAAAAACTTAAACAGAATTGTGATTTTTTTATACAGAATTGTGATTTTTTTCCTGAACACATTTTTTTATTGAATATATTCAACTCAATCAAGGAATTTGGAAATTGCCGAATATTCGTTCAAAATTTTTTTCGCGAAACTGGCAAAATTTTGTAATCATTTGAGCATTTCCAAACGAAATTTTAAGATCACGCTTAAGAGTCCCAAATAGCGATGTATCTTTGGAGTACTCAATTTATCTAAAAGCTCCTGGAGTTCCAATTCTGCCTATTTACTGGAATCATTATAAACGATAACGCGTCAATTTTGAACTCGCCGAAATTTCTTTGAACACGGCACGAAAATTGCAACATTATGAAAAAAAAGAATTACGTTTGACCATGTATAATCTGATACGTTTGACCATATAATCACACACTGAGTTCAAAAGTTGTCATGGCGCAGTGAAAATTTCGATTTGAGTGTTTCCTGAATAACTGTCAAGCACCCTCTAGTGATGGTTAAACTTCAAAAACCTTCGTTATTAGTTTTGAAGAACTTCTGAATAAAGTAAAAGAAAAAAAAACGAGAGATTTTCATGAAGGCGCGAAAAAAGGCCAAATGACAAGTAGATCAAAAAGAGGGAAGCCGAAAAGATGATGAATGGATTTTTATAGACAACCGGGTTACTCAGCCCCCAAGAGACATCCTTTTTATTCAGATTTTTTCATTCGAATCTGAGATCTCATACATCAATAAGAATAAGAAAAACTATGAGGACACGTGGCCGACTTGTCAGCATTTGTCAAACTTGAGCAGAAGAACAGAGAATGATAAATGGAATTCGGGCCAAAAAAAAAACAGAGCTTGTCGGAGCGATTAATTCTTTGAGATTCAAAACACTTCTAGAGTTTCTAAATAATTAGACATGCAGCTAAATATTGGTTTTTCGACCCACGACTCAATTCTGGAATGGCGTTTCAAAGCTTCTGATTTCTGTTCCTTGAGAAAGTTCAAAAGGTTACCAGTAGGTTGTCAAAAGCCTTCTCTACAGCTTCCCAGAATCTTTTGAGTTCCTGCCAGAAACTTGCTGGAAGGCTGGCTGTCAGGAATTTTTTTTTCCTTCCATGGACCGTCCAACTACCTTCTGAAAACCTTCTAGAGGCCCTCTCGTGACCTTCTTATTTCGTGTAAAGTCTTCCCTCGAAGTGGTCGCTCTCATTTCGAGGCTTCCACTTAGATCCCCGGGATCCGGCACAAGATTCGCTACTTTCTGAGCTCGTCAAGATGCAACGGGATGGTCAACGCGCAGAAGAATGAGGCAAAGGACAGTAAGACCTTTTTTTTTCAGTTCTTTCGACTACACGTTTGGACTTATAGTTCGCCAAAGACGGCTTTTCGCTGTGGCTTCAAAAGTTTTTGTTTACCGCCTAGTCGATTACATCTGACTAAATAATAAAATAAATGATTTGATTCTAGCTTCCACTAAACTTCCAACCTTTTTGACAACGATCCAGAAAAGTCCACCTCGAAACCGAGCGGGACAAACGCCACAGAAGAAGAAAGCGAAGTTCCAAGTCCAAGTTATCGTTCAATAATATACAACACTCGAATTTCTTAAATATACATAAACCCTAGAAAAAAAAATTAGATGGTTTATTATGGTCAAATTGGAGTCAAGATACATCATTCCACTTAGAAAATGTTTTATTCTACGCTTTGAAGTGTATAATATACAATATAAACCGATTGATTGAATTTTTGAAGTATATATATATATATATTAGAGTTCTCAAAAAGTAAATGTTTGATGAATTCGACCAATTAGTTAAATTTCACATGAACCGTTTGTTAAAAAAACTTCATTTTGGTTAAATTTCATAACTGAGCATTGAAAAAAAGAACAATTACTTATTTTTTTCGAAAAAAATTTTTAGTTAAAAAAATGAACATTTAAATTTCATTTTGAAATGTTTGGTCAAAAAAAGTAAACATTTAAAGTTCACTTTGAAAATTTTGGTCAAAAAAATGAACATTTCAAATTTCACTTTGAAAATGTTTTTCAAAAAGGTAAACATTTATTCATTACTTTATTCATTACTATTACGGCTCTTGGCAGTATCTGTGCCGGAGTCAATTCTATCTCAGTCTTCTCCAAATGAAATCATGAATCGATTACTTCGAATTTCAAACTAATTTCTGGTTAAAATTAATAAATCTGTTGGAAAACAGAAGTGATCTGGATGGTCAAGGGCAAAGCTAAAAGCCGGTTAAGGACGAGAAAAAAATTATATGGAACCGGTCAAAAATGAGCAGACCGAAAGAAAGGTGCTATATGGAGAATTAATTGAATGAGGAAAAAAGGAAAAAGTATAGATTTGGATTTTGGTTCGGAAAATCCAGGTTCGGAAAAACTATCGGCCAAAAAAATGAACATTTAATGTTCACAGTTGAAAAAAATTTTTTTTTGTACGAAAAAAAGTAAACATTTAAAAATTCGTTTCGAAAAATTTTGGTCAAAAAGTGACCATTTACTTTTTCACTTTGAAAAAGTAAATGGTCATTAAAACGAACATTTATTTACTAGCCAGAATATGATTGTTTAGAAAAACGACCATTTATTCTTCAGTCATCATTTGAAAAAGTCACAAAATGAAAAAGAATGAAAGTGATCAATTTTGGTTGATCTTTCAAAAAAACGAAATTTGTTTGAAATGTCAAAAAAAGAAAAATTTTTTTCGTTTTTTTGAAAAAAATGTCATTTTTCAATTGGTCATTTTGAGAACTCTAATATATATATATATATCGAGCCAAGAACCGCGAACGCACACGCTACGCGTCCCGCCCCTTGCCCCGCCTCCTTCGCCTTTCAAGCCGGGAAACATTGACTATACTATGTTTCTATCCATGTGAATCCCATTATTGTAAACTATTGGATTAATGAGCCGGTAGTGTATGTCAGAAAGTAGAGACCGCTCTATTTTTAGACCATTTCCTCGCAGTTGATTCGATCTACTTGTTGTATTTTGTAAAGGAATTGGAGATGGGCACCAATAGTATCCGTAGATGAAACTGTGAGCAGCAGTTATGTCTTTCTTTAAACGTCGTTGCCAAAGGGTGTTTAGTCCAAGACGTTGAAGTCTTTCTTTGTAATTCATTTTAGGGAAAAGTCTTCTAGTAAATTTCCTTTGAACTGATTCTAGTCTATCGATATCTGTTCTTGTTAGAGGACAGAAAAGTTCTGACCCATATTCAAGAACAGGTAAAATCTTCAACTTGTAGCAGTTCATGAAGTTAGTGTGCGAGAAGGTAAAACATCTAAAAAGATTATTCACAATTTACATGCACTTTTTTACGATTACATTTACGTGACCATTACCATCAGTGAATGGTATTTTAAAAATTGATATCTAGCTTTAAACTCTTTTAGTACGCTAGAAATCTTAATAAAAGTGAAAAAAAATGTTTATTTGGATCATTTTATCCATTTTGAACAAAGAACAGAAAGTGCAGTTTTAGGAATGATGAATAAAACCGGAATTCACTGAAATAGAATATCAGACACAGAAATTGAAGAAAAACCTTGCGAGTTTAGCTGTTGAGATAGTGGTGGGTTTTTTTCTGTGATCGATTCTTTTTTTCCATCATTCGCTGTCCTTTGTGGTAAAAACCTGGATAAAAACTATATTTAAATGAAAGAGAAAGAATAGAGAAAGGTTTCTTTATAACTTGCTTTTTTCTCACGATGATTCCATGACCTACACAGGCGAATCGAGAGAGTACCATGATGTGTCCACAAAGGTACCTCTTAAAATGGATCGTGAAGGCCCCATAATGTGTTCATCGTGAGACCTCCGGCATTCCTTTTAGCTATATCTGAGCCATTTCGGAGGTACTTTAGAGTCCCTCTCAAGCCCGTCTCATTTTGCTCAAAATCCTCAGAGGTATCCTCGAGGCACCATCGTGAGACTTCAGAGCCTGCGATATACCTCAAAGGGTCTCTCAATACCCTTTCTCGATTCGCCTATGTAGAAAATAATTTCGGAACGAATGGAAACAATGAAAAACCTAATTTTGTAAATAATGAACACATGAAAATACAGTGCTGCAGTAAAAAAAAAACAAGAAAAAAACAGTTTATTCATTAATTCCCTGTGCGAAAGCGATTGCGCAAAAATCCAAAAATAGCAGTCAGAGAAAGAAAAAAATATAACTAATTTGTGGACATTCAGAAATAGTTGAGCATTTCGCAGAAATTACTTTCAACACTATTGAAATTTATTTCGCAAATTTAGAAAAAAAGAGCCAATCAAAACAAACTACGGAGAGCGAAATAATCGATTTTTTTAAAAAAATTGAGAAAAAAATTTAAAACCCAACTTATTTTGTATTGAGGTTCATTAGAGAATAGAAACGTGCCAGAATTAACTTTTTCCAAGCCTGTAGTTCTCAAAAAACTTCTAATTTATCAATTCTTTTTAAAAATTTGTACAGGAATGTTTTTTGGATTCAATTGAGTATGCAAGTTAGCGCCGTTCTGTGTATGCACCAAAGACGTCATATATTACGAAAATTGTGGGCGGGGCGTCGTAAAAAAGAACGCTGTGAAAAAATACCTGAATTTTGGAAAGTTAGTACTAATGTTCAAATAATTTCGCATATTGCTTTGAACACGGCATCATTAACGATTCAAAGAAGTTAAATACCGAAGATTTCTGCGTAGAGGTGAACAGATTAAAAGTCCCTGTTGGTAGGCAATGAATATTTGTGATTCAATAAAATGTGATCGTGAAAAATTTATAATTTTCGCTTTTGAGGACAAGTGTTGAGGTATATCTTAAAACGAAACGAAATTAGTTTTGGTACATGAGAAGTAGAAGATGAAGGACGAAGCAAGCGGAAATGAGAAGATATTTGCATGTGAATGGTCAAGTGAGCGAAGCTCGCAGCCGGCTTGCCGGGCCTATGAGCGCTCCGAACACATTTTGAAACATATATTTTTTTCTATTCAATTCAGCAGGTCGGAAAAACCGGTATAGCATCTCAAACAAGCTCCCATTTTCTTAAAAAAACCTGAAAAAAACCAATTATTTCATATTAAAAGTCCGCCCCACTACCAAATCGTCGATTTTTTTGCTTAAAAAAACGGATTTAAGGCGTTTTTTTACTACTTCTAACCAGAACTCAAAAAAATAACTATCCCCCTAAACCTACGTAATCGAAGTCGCTTTACGAAACTAAATTACTTCTAATTTTAGTTTTCTCATAAATACACTTAAAAAAATCGAAAAGATTGAGAAATTTTTCTGTTTTTCTTTACCATATTCATTAACATATTTTTTTGAATTTATACGTGAAAATAAAAAAATATGGCGGCCTCTAAAAAGATAACGAAGCTTGTGAAGTGGCACTAAACTTTGAAGCCTAAATGCGAAAAATTTTCAGCGACATGCTACATATTTTTTTCTATAAAAAAATTCTCAGTATCTTGAAAAAAACAGTAAAATGGAGAAAAAATGAATATGGAAAATGTACAAAATTATATTTTAAAATTACGTAAGTCGACATTCATTTCATCTTTCAACTTTAATTGTAGAACTTCAATACATTTAGAACAAGCTTAAATTTTTGATATGTCGTTAAACATTCAAAAAACTACTAAAAATTGAAAAATAAAACGTTCCATATTAAGAAATGGCTTTAAAAACCTCGCAAAAAAGCGAAATTAATTTTTCTTTTTTCGAGCGTGCGTCGGTGTGTATGCATCGAACACGCGAACGCCGGCATTTAAAGGCGCCTTTAAATGCCTAGGCATAGGGGCAGTAAAAAATGGGGTTTCAGGTGAAAGCAGTATCTTATATAGTTTTTCTTTGCGAATCGAATTGTGTACTCAAAAAAATTAGAGATGTGACAACTTTAGAAGAAAAACGCGATTTTACTTTCCCGCCTTTAATTTTGAAAAATGCTTTGGATCGGCAGACGGACAAATGTTTACAGTAGCCGTGCACGCAATGTTGCGGACGCCTCATTAGACTCGCATTTTGTGAGAAATAACCGGATATCTGCTTTAAATCCAGGGGTTTCTACTCTGAAAAATCGATTAAGAAAACAAAAAACACTCATTGATAATAAAGAAAACACAAATAATCGCTATCCCAATCGAAACCTGTGTAAAATCATCATTTTTCGCCAGAGAAGCATTTTTGCGATCAAAGTTTGCAAATTATACATGAATAGTAAGCTTTAGTGACAAAAAGAACTTTGGTGAAAACAGAAAAAATTGAAAACTGAAAGAAACGAAGAAAAAAGCGAAAGTCCGAAAAAAGGCGAAGCCTGTTGTCCATAGAGCAACTTTACTGCAAAGCGCCCTTTTCGCGGGAACTCAAACTTTCCTCTCTCCGACTTTGAATTATTTTTTCTCTAGAACTAGGAATTTTGGTAAGTTTCCAAGTTCACCGTTCGATTCACAATGAAAAACTCTACAAAGTACTGCTTTTAACTGAAACACCGTTTTTTTTACTGCCCCTATGCCTTTAAATGTTGCAGGAGCCGTTTTTCGTCATGAATTTACACTTCGGCCTGTTTAATTTCAAATTGAGAGCATTTTTCATTTTTTTTTCTTCTCTTAAAAATGGAATGATAATAGATTTTCCGATTAGAAAAGAGAAAAATTTAGCGAAAAAAATTTCTCCTGACCTTTTTTTCTAAGTAGTTTTTTATTATTTTATCAAAATCTCTTAGAACAATGGTATACAACATTCAGCTCAGTTTTCACAATTTTTCAGAACAGAAAACCGATTTAAAAACGGTCCAGAAGTGCGCAAAACGAATTTAAAAGAAAGCGTGCAGCGGGTAAACCGTCAGATTGAGTCTCCAGTTGAACGCTGCGCGCTCTAGTTTTTTCGCCATAACTTTTTTCTTAGTGGACCTTTTTTCAAAAACTAAACAGATTATGAAAATTGACAGTCTCCTCTATCGAACAATCTAAAAAACATAATTTTAATTTTTGGGTCATGTTGTAAAAATAGCTTGCGGTCCCTACTCATGCTTTCTGCAATTCAGTCACTCGCATTTTGCACTTTTTTCAGTACAAAAGTAAACCAAAAAAAAGTAATGCAAAATGGGAAGCACCAACTTGCAGGACTTTTTTTTTGCAGAATGCTTGCATAAGCATTGCTCTTTGCACGACTTCAGTAGAGTTCCCCATTTTTCCAGTAAATTACAGCAGTTGTTTTAGATACCAAAACTCCGCCGAAAACCATTTACAAAAAACTAAAAAGGTCTGGTTTTTTTTTCAGGTTTCGCTCGCCGTCATGACTTCTATTCTCAAAGGTGGTCAGGAATCATATCCGGTAGCATCGCAATACCTCTCAGGTAGTATCCAGGTGCCATAGAGATGGTACCCGGTCGCATACAAACGAACACCGAATGCCATACGCTGATTAACTTTGAAGTTGCTACCCGGTACCTACTTGTATCGACCTCCCGAATGACCAGTGTCAATGATCAGTATATTTCCGCTTCACTGAAAGTCTTCGATATGATTTAGATTCTTGTTCTTTCACTTTCCTTTTGACGTGAAGGTCGGAATTTCCAAAATGTTGCAAAAACACTGAATTTATTTGAAGGGATGACTTTAGATTACTCGTGGTCGCCTTTTAAAATTCAGTTTTTGAGTTTCATACTTATTCGAACTTTTTTTCCGAGGTCTTCGAAACGACTCCGAGCAGAAAGCCGTGGATATCATTCTTCTAACTTTTTCGACTGAACTTTCGGATTTCTAATAAGTCAGGAAATGACTAGCTTGAAAGCTTTTCCATCTTTTTTCAGCTGAAAATAAATAAAATAAAACACAGATGAAAAACTCCTCTTAAAAAACTTGTTTTGGATAACGTATGATAAGGCTGAAATCTCTTCGATAGTGACCTAGACTCAGAGTAGATTCGACAAACTCTATTTAATAATAAACCTCTAGCTAATATAAATAACTATTAGTCGATTTTGCTTCGTACCGGTTTTTATATTTAACATACTCTGTCCCTATTTTCTTTCTGGATATATGGAAAGAGGAGAGGAGTTCTCGAGACATAAAACAACACCAAACAGGACTTATTGCTCCACCAATCATTTTGATTTTCTGTTTCTGATTTAATTCTTTTTTATGTCATTTCAGATCGAACTGAACCAGCTGTCAGTGAAGAAACTATCTTTTTTTTTTTTTTGAAAAGCCAGTTTTTGTTTTGCCCTCTCGATCGATAGCCAACTTGTTCGAAGAATCGAGACCCATTTGAAAGTTTTATTGAAAATCCCTGAAAAGAGAGGGTTCGAGGCTCGTAGCGGAATCGCTGCAAATCGAATCGATGGAGCGAGAGAAAGAGAGCGAGGCTAGGCAAATGCAGCCATAAATCAGTCGTACGTCGAAGACGCCGAAACGCAACATTTTCCGCCAGGTCCGCATGTATCAGCAATGTCGTGGGGGAAACTGTCTTCGATCTGCTCAGCTTCCTCAAAAAACACATACAGTTCTTCATATATCAGAAAAATGTTTTGATTCAATGAATCTGGAGAAGAATAAACGATGCTCTGCTTGTTCTTTGGACTTTTACCGGACTTCGGCTCTTTTTTTCTGAACGATTCAGAGACTGTGAACAAATTTGCCTATGGGACATTTTTTTCTTCAGGTCCAACGCCAAAGTTCAACAAATCTGAAAATTTTCAGGACAACGCGAAAATTGAAGAAAAAAACGCAGATAAATAGGGTACAGTCTCAGCTAGACGAGCTTTTTCATTTCGCGGCAAGTTGGATCATTCTTTTCAGTTTTCAATCGTTGATCTGTCCACGATTTCATTTGGTTTTGATACATTCATTTGTGAGGCTTCTCTAAGCTTTTTTTCATTTTTTTATTATTTTTTAATTTTTTATATACATCAAATACAACCTGAATGCCGCAAAAAGGTAGGAAATGAAGCAGAACTCGACAAAGTCTCTCTTCTCGTTACGACCAGGTTTTAGGAAGTTGGAAATAGTAGAAAAAAGATTATAACGTTTAAGTCGTGGCGGCTTGAATAACATCTGTTGAAATTAGCTAGATGAGAAGAAAAAGACGGAGAAAAGGTATTTCACTAAAACTTCGGTTCGATGTTAGTCGGAAAAGAGGAGAAAAAGAAAAATAAAAGGCGGGCCACGCGTTGTTCTGCCTGTTGTTGCGAGCTTATATCCCAAAATCGGCATAACCTCGCAGAACAGGAAGATCAACAGGTGGAGCGACGAAGCTGTGGTGAAGGGAGAGGCCAACTGGAGAGTTCTGGCTGGATCCTCGCCAAAACACACCACCGACACGCCCTCTTTGTCTACCTCGTAGGAGGAGGGCGCAGATACAATCCATCGAGGTGTGGATTTACGGCGGCGTCCATCATTTCACCTCGGTTTTGATGTATCGACGACCGTCGTTGATCTATGATAAGGCTTTGGATATCAACCAGGGTTTCTGAAAACAACGAACAATTTATTTCAACCATAGTTGAACTCACAGTGCAACTACTGAGTAAGACTAAGAGCGCTAAGTAAACCGAAAAATAAAATCAACGCTTCCGCTTCTTACTCTTATTAAAAAAAAACAGGTTGCAAAAATCCGCAGTTTTCTAAATTGGAAATGAAAATACAAGCCGGCAAAAAAGACGACATGCAATATTTTCAGTGTAGCTTGGTTTCTCTGAAGATCTTAAAAGAAGACGTTTAGAACGAATTCTTGATAACTTTATAAGAGTCAAAGCAGAGTAGAAGGAAGAAGGCGAAAACAAGCAAGTGATAAGCTCGCAGATATCGCTGTTTTTCCTTCGGCCCCACTGGTATTGCTGCGCTACTCAACCTTACTGTATTCCCAGGATTTTCGAAAGAACTTCGAGTTTTTCTCACACCGAACATTGAGACCTTCTCTACTATTACTTCTGAAACATAGTTAAAAGTTTATGATTTAGAAGGAAAAAAATAATGGAATTGAGAACGGAAGGAGAGTAGGCAGAACAACTAAAAAGGTAGAGTCTCGTAATCAGTGCAACAGGCCGCCAAACGCGCCGATTATGACGTTGCGGTGCCATAAAAACGGACGAATAAAACCGCTATGGCCTCGTCGTTTATGGCTTTTCTTCGATATGGAGGACCGGCAAACATTATCGATCTTTCATGTCCAAACCGCCGATTCACAGCAAGGTTCCGATAGATAATTTCTCAAATCGTGAGAACTGCCCGATAAATTCAAAAGTTGAAAAAAAAAACTCTTTTTTACTTGTAAGAAGTAATTAAAGAAAAGCTGGGTTTAATGAGAATGAAAAAGCTCCTAACTTTTCGGAAAAGATGAAAGAATCCCTCTAATCAATGGAGAATAGTTGGTCTAACAAGAAATAGGACGCCCGAAAAAGTGCTAATCAATCGATCACTCACGGCAGGAACGCCGAAAGGCAGCAGCAAGTTGGAACTTGCTGTCACCCGCCGTCGGTTACGGTATCGCCAGAAGACGTGGCTCAACATTTTGGCAACTGTTGCTCGATTACACCTACACTCGCGCAGTAATACAATAAATCTGGCTCTTTTGGGCACCGACGCGGATTTCAACGCCTTCATAAATCTTACAACGTCGCGTCTAATCTCCGGTCGGACGCTTCGACAGAACAGAGCTGTTGCCAAACACTCTTTTGAAGATCTTTTCTAAGATCTAGTTCTTTTTTTTTTATTTTTGAATTTAACTGGTTCATTTTTTTTTCAGTTCCAAAAAACTATTAATTTTTCTGAACTCATTTTCAATTTTACTCGAGCCACGACCTGGGAACTCAAAATTTCATATAAAATTCACTTACAAACGTTTTTTTTTTTTACTTACTACCCCACTAAGCTCTCCAAAGATCAACTTTTGTTAACCGTGTTGAGACCTCATTAGATACCGCTGAAAAAGGATACGGTAGCTAATAAACGTCCACCGATTAGCTGACGCCGATTGATTTCCAAGTAGCTACCTTCCGATTGAATAGTCTTGAATTATCTTGATTTTTATTTTTCATTCGTTTAGTAAATCTCAATAAAGCTCAAAAAATAACAGGATAATAATCACCTACAGTGAAAGAATTACTTTGAAAATGTTATCAAGTTCTGATAAGAAAAAATTGAGTCTCTTCAGCTCTTTTCTCAAAGAAAAATGAGTTTAAAAAAAAATGCTTCCACTTTTTTTGACTTTAACTTATAAGTATTTTGGCCGAATGGAAAAAAAAAACTTTTAGCGCCAAAAATTGTCAGAGAAAAGCAAGTTGAAACCACAACACGGAATATTGAAAGAGTATTATATTATATAAAAACGCATATCGACTTTACAAAAACCGGCGGCTTAGAAGACGATGCATAGCCACCCTTTTTCAACTATAATTTAAATTTTAATGAAAAAAATTGAAATACACTAAAAAAATCGGAGAATAACGTACGGAAAAAGAAAAATGAAACTATTGTCCGTATATCAATGTTGTGAGGATGTGGTTTGATGAACGAAATGTGTGAGAATTCGATCTTTGCGCAGAGAGAGCAAAATATATTTGTAAAGAAGTTATAATATTTATTTTAAGTCAAGTTTCGGAAAAAAATAGTTTTTCCTTCAAACAGGACATTCAAATACGACAGTATACTGAAAAGGAAACAAAAAACTTTTCGAAGAGATAGCGAACGGTTGGAGAGAGAGTCGAGAGTTGGGTGATTAATGAGAGAAAACTTCAGAAGACGATGGCTATCGTCGTTATCGGCACGACGCCGTCGACACGTGTCTCCCCGATCCTATCACTTCAACTCTTTTCTAATTATCGGGTTCGAATCCAAAAATAACATTATTTTCTTATTCATTCCGCTGATTCTCCTCCTGTATGACAGAAAAAAAAAACAAACAAGGAAATACGTCTGTTATGAAAAGTCTTTACTTCACAAAGTCGCTATTTTAGATATCGCAAGCGGTTTCTAAGAAACTCCGCTTCTAGCGACCATTTGTAAACTATCAGATAAAGAGGAGAAATTCATAAAAACATAAATAGGGACGATTTATGCACGTGGCAGATACACAGACGCGAGAACTGTGTCTGAATTTTTCACTACTGAGAATCTCTCGATTCTTTTTTTGCTTGTTTTGTTTTACTTTTTAATTTTTAATTTTTATTTTTCATTTGTTTGTTGTTGCTCAGAACGAGTCAGAACGTTCTGAAGCTTGTTATCTCGCTATTTCCAAAATATCAGTGATTCAAGGCAAATTGTTCTCAAAGTTGTATACTATACTTTTTTGTGAATGAACATAGGAAAAAAACTCACTGAATAAAACTTTACAGCGTGGTATATGAAACATCAGTTCATCCGGACCATAAAAGAATAAATGTAATCAAGAAGTCAATAGTAGGCCCCATTTCGAATTGATTTGCCATTATCTACTGTCTTGTTTCTGATGAAACCTGGTGGACCTCACACAAACCTGAGCAGAAAGAAAACGAAATGAGCCCTTTATGTCTGGAGAAACACAAAGGAAGGTGTGCGTGGTAATTTTTCCCATTTTCGACGAGGGAAAAAATCAAAAAATGGAGAAGACACGCGAAAAGGATGATCAGTAGCCAGAGAACTTTGAAAGGCTCGCGGAAGCCTGGAAAGTACAGCCGTTCGCTTGATATACAGTAAATAATAGAAAATGATGAAGGCCGACGAGACGGCAGCGACTTGGAAACTGCAACGGAGACCTGAGCGGAGCGACGAAACGTCGTAAATCGTGGTGTCTGTGTGTCTGTCGGCGTCTATCAGCCGTGTTGCCAAACCACCAACGATTCGTCATCCGACGGCGCCTCCAGATGCAGCCTTTGTCGACCGCCCTTCGGAGCTCCCAATATTTATTTACTTGATCTTTTCTATGAAGTTAATCTATCTAAAAGGTGGATCTGACGATGAAGTAAAAGTTTGATGTAATTCAAGGACTTAAACGGGAGAAGGTACATGAAAATGGAAAATTCTAAAAAAAAACTTTCCTTGAGAAAATTAGTCGGAGGGTTCGTGTAGAAGCTTTTATGAGCATTTAGAATCAAGAAAAGATGGGAAATTGTTTGAGAAAGAAGTCGAAATTTTTATCTGAAAATGTGCTACGTTTTGTTTTCACGTTTTGAAAATTTTATGAAATGTTCGATTGATGATTGATATCTCTGCGCCCTCTTTTTTAGGCAAATTTCTCGTTTTCACGAACTATTTTCATTTCTCTATTATTGCACCAGCGAGAGGAAAAAATACAGAGACTGCTTCAAACCGGTGAAAGTCGGACATATCTGTGAAAAACCTAAACCTAAAAGGTGTAAAACCAGTCTGAACCTTCTACAAACCTTTTTGAAATCGATTATTTTGGCACTTTTTCCTCAAATATTGGAGTTTCATGTAGGCTTTTTTTGTTCACCTCGTTAAAGATCGCTTCCAACTGTGACCTTTCTAGTTATTAATTTTTAATGAGAAAAAAAGTATTGAACGTTCCAAAACCATATTCTTTACTGTTCATACAATAAGGTCCAATTTAACCAGAAACGAGCTTCTCGAAGTAAAGAGAGCGTTTTTTTCGTTTGAAAGTCTTGATTCTTTAAATTACACAGAAGTTTTATTTATATTAATAAGAACTATAAATATTAATAAGAACTATTCCAAAAACAAAAATTGAAGCTGAAAGGAAGTTCTTCAAATTTTCGACTCAATTTTAGTGTCAAAAACAACTTTTTCTTTTGTGCAAGTACACCATCAACTCGAGAAGTTGTCCTTGGATACAAGCGAAACCGCAAAAGGCCGTCCGAGGACCCCTGGGTTGTGCAATGGAGCACAATAAGCTTGCACAACATGCTTTGAGCGGCCCCTTTGTCATCCATCATCGGCGGCACGTCGCCAACTGTTCGTCCGATTTCCCGCCGACATCCTACAGTAGCCTCCACCGTGTTTCTGACTCAATGTCGCAAGACCAACACTCGACTGAAAATTTTTCTCAGCTCTCAGTTGTTCGATATCAACTGAAACATCTATTATTCAAAAACCTTGTTCCTTTTTTAGGCACTGAAGTCTGAAATACCATAGAGAACTGTTCGCCTGGGGACTGTTTCAGTCTTCTTTAATTGCCATAGCAATAAATTCGTTTTAACAAATTTTACATATGTTTGTACAACAACCGTTGTTTTTCTGCTTAATCTAACAATCTTGTTCTATCGTTCTGGACATGTTCATTAACATTTTCCAACGGAATTCGCAACTATTTTTTCCAGATTCAAAAAATTGACATTAGAAGTTTGATGGAAAACTGTTTTTTTAAAAATTTTTTATGGAAATATTTGAAAAAATTGCCAGGAAAAAAAACAGTCGGTAAAAATGGTGCAAACCATGACCACCTAGCCCCGCCGCTAGTTGCTCGCCGAAGGCGCTCGATTGCGGTTTAGTTCTTATTTCTGTTTCTGATTACTCGTAATGACCAACCTTACCCTAGTTAGCTGAGTAAATGTCGAAAACCCTTGAAGGTAGTTCTGGTTCGGACCACTATTTAAAAGACGCCTACAAAAGTCGCCGAAGATGATATAATAGGTGCTAACTAGATCAATGAGGTAAACAGCGTTTGTTGTTGGCCGACAAGGAATTATCTGCGACCGACTTGCCACGGGCTCGCATCGGAGCCAGGTCAACCCGTGTCAACACCTTTTTTGATCTACAAACCGCGGTTAATATCGGTCATTAAAATTAGATTTTTGAAGATTGGAAAAAAGAAAAAACTGGATACTCGAAAAATTCACGAGGGCAATTCAAGCTAAAAAGCGGTTTGAAGAGATTCTAATCTTTAGTTCTTCCTTCTTGTTTTATGTCAAAAAATGTTTCGTGAGCTTTCCGCTTAGTCTCCGCCTGATTAAACAAAACAGTTCTTAGAGACTTGAAAGTAGAGAAAAAAAAAGCGAAAAATGGAAAGTGAGAGATTTAAAGATGCCTGGGGTGTAAAAAATGATTTGAATTAAAAGTTAAAAGTGCCAAAGTTCCCCTTTTTCATTGAGAGTCAAACGGTTCAATTAAAAATGCTTAGTCACTTGTACTTTTAGAGTCAATATTGAAAAAAAATTCGATTCGACTTAAAACAGTCTTTAAAAAAAATGAAAGTGGAGAAGTGGAGGCAAATATAACTTTTCGTTTTTCTACCCGCACGCCACAAAATTTTGCCTGTCAGCGAACAATAAATATCATCATATTTTTATTGGATGTATATACGAGTCGAATAAATCTTGATTGAAATTTTTTTGGGGTTGCGGGTCTTGTTATTTTCATGAAAAGTTTTTATAGATTATTTGAATTTTGATGAGGTTTTTAACTTTTTCAAATTACTCTCTTTCTGGGCTTATTTTTTTCGTTCAAATTCAAAAAAAGTCGAGATCTTTTAAGAAGGTCGTCATTTTCGAGTTAGTAACTTTTCTGAAAACAATTTAGTTAAAAATCTAGGCTTTTAAAAAAAAACCATCACAGGATTGCGGGTCGCAGGCAATATTATATAGCCAAGGCTTCTTTCTGCGATCTCGTCAACATATCGCTGCGACTTCGTCAAAGACTCGCTGCCACATCGCTTCCTCTCATAACTTTGAAATTAACATTTTTGCTTCATTTTTAACTTTTATGATGAAGTGGATCAAATCAGACAGCGATGAAGCGCAAGACGTTGGCCGCAGGAGAGACGAGCGATATCGCTCGCTGATCTTCCGCGATATAGCGTTACTCTCGCTGCGATATAGTCCATAATATTGGGTGGTTGTCCGAATCATAACATTTTGAATTCACTTTCACCTAGAAATAGATAATTTTTTCAACTTAGCGTAAACAAGACTGTTTTTTTCTTTTCATTGCAAGGAAAAAGAATGTGTGACTGACCAATCTTAGAACGAATTTATCATGAACAACCGGTTGGGTTGCAACCGAGTCCAGTATATTTCAAGAGATCAAGTCCACGGTGGAATATCTGCAAACTTCAAAAATTAAAAGTCGGGTTAAGGGATATTTATTCTTTGAGAAAGAACTTACCTCAAACGTTCTGAGACACGAGGTCGAAGAACGCTGAAGTTGGTGTTCGAATGGATTTAAAAAGCAGACAGTAGTGCAATCCCTAAATAAAAAGCGGATCGCACTCACTAGTCAGACCTCGGTAACGCAAACCGGATGCGGCCCGAACGTTTCTGAGCATTTCTAGTGAATCCTTAAGAGTGCTTAACAGTACGGACGCCGGTAAAAGGACCGTATGAATAGCTCAAAAAAGTGCGGTTCGCATCACTGAGGTTCGCTCACGGCGCGAGAAATATGCCAAAGGCTCCCGTACCTAGGTAAAGAAAACTGGACAGTTCAAATCTATAGATCGATTAAGAGTGCTGACGTTACTAAAGTGGTCAATAGAAATGCCCCGACAAGTCGGACTCGAGTCCGTTTCGCGTTACCAACCTGACAGGAGACGCCTAAAGATCGCAGCAGTTCTTTCTCTGACACACGCCATTTCGTCTTTATCTAGCTTCGAGAAAACTATGAAACAGCGAAGGTCAGAGAAGGAGTTGTGGCCTTTACGTGCTTCCTGTCAGAGGATTGAAGAGGTCCGAGTTCGCCGGGGAGCGAATTTCCTTCTGCTCTGCTAAAAAATGTTTGGTCTTTCTGATGGTACGACAAAATCTCAAGTCTGCAAATCTCGAGGACCGTAATCTTGTGTACGCAGATCTAAAGTCCCATAATCTCGGAAACCACAATCTTGGAAAGCAAAAATCTTTGTGGTTTCCAAGATTTTGGTCTCCAAGATTTTGGTCTCCAAGATTATGGGACTTTAGATCTGCGTACACAAGATTACGGTCCTCGAGATTTGCGGACTTGAGATTTTGTCGTACCATCGTCTTTCTGGTTGAAAAATTATTTGGATGATAATGGCGTGTTCATCGGAGAAACGGAACATGCTTCAATAGTGTTCATCGGCGCGCAAAAGTTGCTTCAAAACAGTACTAATTTTTGTTTTGGAGCAATTTTCGTTGTTTCCGATGAACACGTCATAAATTTTTTGAAAAATAGGCTTTTTTCATATGTTGAAATCTGGTTTTTTTACAACTTATTTAAAACTTTCTTCACATTTCATGTAAACAATGAACTCAAATATTTCAACTTGTTAAAGTAACATTTTTGTATTTCCTCTGGGTTTCTCGTTTCTCAATTTTTATTTTCAAAACATTCTATCTCTCCCACTCTCCACTACTTTTGATGACTTTTCGTTTAAATTTTTTCATGGAATTGGCTATTTTTGAGCGGTGCTCGAAAAAGGTAGCTGTTTTGTGAAAACGAACACGAGGAAAGCGAAATGATAAAGGCGGAGGGTCCCCAGCCGGACATCCATCACTGCCGCCGCTCCAGCAACATCTTCCCTCCCTTTTCCAGCTTTCTTCTTCGTTTCATACGAACATCTCGACAAACTCCTCCATTTCTTTCCTGCAAAACATGGTTTGGAATTCTACAGCCTTTGATGAGTTTACGAAGTTTTCTTTACGTCTTTTTTTTTTGATTTAAAGCCGCCCTTTGAAGGACTGATTCAATAATTTGGACATTTATGAACACAGAGGGTGATAAAGCTTAAAAAAAGGCTCTCGAGGCGTTTTTGCCAAGAGAAAAAAAAACCAGAAAAAGTGTGGTCAAAGCCTTGTCTAGATTTACAGTAAAAATGGTTTGTTAAACTTTGTATATAGACACAACGAGAGAATCACTAAAAATTCGAAATTCGCGAGCCTAATAAATTTTTTACTTTCTTAAGAATTAATTCTTTTCATTTCATATCCTCTCATCTTGATTTAACCTTTTTTTCAAAGTGGCCCTAATAAAGAATTTTTTACTACGTTTTTAAAGGATATTGAAAGTTTTTTTAGATTTTTTTGCTTTTTTTCTTGCAAAAAAACCTTCCAAAATTGGAGGTGAATTGAAAAAAAGGTTTTGCATAGCTTTTCATTATCCATCATTCTCCTGTTCATTTGTTCCTAGGTAGAGATATTTTATTTATTGCAAAAATGAATAAAAAAATAAATAAAAAAATTTTTCACCTGAAAGTTCTTAAAAAAACTGTGAGTTCTAAATTAACTTTTTTTTTCACAAGCAAGTAACGGCTAGTGTATATTTTTTTTCACGATATCTTTCGTAAGCATGTTCGAAAAAGCTTATGGATTCTTCATCCGATTTTTCCCCTGTTAGTAGTCCGAAGTCCGGGAGTTGATCGCGTTCCTTTTGCGAGGATCTTGCCGAACAGTTGAAAAAACATTGTTATCAAATGAGAAGCAGGTAGAAGGTCGTGGTCGGAGATTTCAAACCGCCGATGGTTCCAACCCGGCTGTCACTTTCGCTTTCCGCTTCTCCAAATATTGTGACCATTCTTTTTTCTTCATTTCATGAAAGATGACTTGTCACGTTTGAATACTTCGGCTTCGTTCGTCGTCTTGTCTTTTCTCGCCTAATCAATCTTTTTTTTCCACCTGCTGTCTTAAACTGTTCCCGTCAAAACTTCTTGATATCTGGAGAACGATTGTGGAATTTTTTATGAGTCTCTAAATATTGAGGAGAGTATTTTTACACGTCGCGATTGAAAAACCAAGTATTACTGAAAGTAAATTCTCTCAAAAATTTTGAAAAAAAATCCTCTTTGTGAATGTCAGAAGCCTAACCTGTGGTCAAAAGGTCAGAGAGCTGTAAATCTTACAAAAAGGGGCTGTAATTGGTCCTAATCGAAGACGTCATCGGCGGTTGTAATCGAAATCTAAGGCGGCCGTAAATCTCCAGATTCCCCATCTTTTGTCGTTCCTCTCCGAGCCAAAACTTTATTTATGAAATCGGTTTATATTTTTTTCAGATTTCTTTTTTTGTTTTTGGTTCAATTTTTTTATTGTAAAAAAATTATAAAGGCTTGGTCAAAATAATAATAATAATAATAAAAATAAAAACCGCATAAACAAGGTTTCGATGCGTTTGAATTTTTTTCGGAAAGTAGACATAATTTTCTTTTTAGTTACTTTTTTTGTCTTGCGATTTACATTCTTGGTTTTCATGTCAATTAGTTAGGTCGCGTATTTTTCACTCCATTGGAAAAAACAGTTGAGACGCTAACAAAGCCCCCTTTGAAGGTGAAGAAGATTTTCAAACACAAAAAAACAAAGCGAAAAAAATTTGTTTATTTTTGTTGGATCCAACATGGAGGTTTTCAATTAATGTGTTTTTTTTATTGTTGTTTTTAACTTCTAAAGAAATTATCCTCAAATTTATTTTTAGCTCAAAACAATCTTTTATGTTGCGATTCTACCTTTTTTCTAGAGTTGTTTTTCAGAATGGAAAGTACTATTTTTGAAAACAAAAAGTTGCCAAGTCGTTTTTTTTTTTCAACAATCTGAAAAAACTGCGATAGTCATAACTCATAGGTCTGCGACAAACCATCGAGTCCATTATTCACGCAAGCAATTAATATTGGCGGATTTATCGTTGGAGACGCTGCGTATCTTTAAAACGCAGAATCTCTCGCCTACCATGGAAGATACCGCCCATCGCCTAGAGGCTGCGCTGATTGGTTGCCTAAGCTCCTCCTACTTGTCCGCCTGCGAGTGCATCGCCGCGTGATTTATTACCTTGCTGTCGCCGTCCGCCCAGCCGCTCCGACTTTTGCCTCTTTTTTTGCTCTCGGCCCAATTAAGGGACTCGGGACCGTATAGATAATCCCAATTCTTCTGATTAATGTTTCCGAAAATATGTCATTCAGTTAGCGCAACCCTTAAAAACACACAAGGCTTTTTCAAATATTTAATTTTGCACAATATTCTGCTGATCTCGAGGAGGCCCTCTCAAAATGCGGTCTGAAGTCTGAGTTTGATGAAAAATAATATCTGATTCTCCTCTCCTCGGACGTATCATTCTATTCCCAATTGCATTCTAATCACCGTATGAATTTTTTCTAGTGTCTTAAAAATTTTTCTAGCGGATCCTCAATTTTTATTTTTATTTTGGCATTTAGGAGTTCAAGAACTGAAAAAGTTTTTCCAATAAAAGTTTATGATTTTCTCCTTAAACATATTCAAGTTAGTCTTTAAATTTCTTTTACTTAATATTTTATAATACGCCACGCTGATGATTTTTCCAAAAATTTTTAGATTTCAAAATTTGAAAATATCCTTCCGTTTTTCTCGAACACTGTCCGTTTATTTTTCTTTCACACTTTGAAAAACGATACAGTTCAGATGAGTTGCGCGGAATCGTACGGAGGCCCCCAGGCCTACTATACTGACTGGGCCCCGACCGTCCCCTACGCTTCCTACGTTCCTCGGTTAGTTTTAGTTATTTCTCTCTTTACTCCGATTGCCGTTTCCTCAGTTTCGTTTTCTTTTTTCCTTTATGGAATTAATTACTTAATATTTTTTGAACAAATAAAGTTCACTAAGTGAGTATGCATGTACAAAATGAAGCAGGTACTGAAAAGCTTTTTATAGATTTGGAAAACACGAAATTGTGTGTGTTGATAGAACTCTTGATTGTTATAGTTTTACTCCATTATTTCTCTGACCCCATGATGAAAATTACTATTCGAAAAACTGAAGAGTTCTTATGATCTTCTTTGATGAACTAGGCGGAAGTCTCAATTTGCGAAACTTACTCGAAAGCTTTTTTCGCTTTTACAGTATTCAGTAAAGCGTTTTTTACGGTCTGCTTTTCAAAAAAGATTGTTTAGTTTAGTTTGAAACCTTTATAAAGGGCGTCAGAAAATATTTTCCGGAGTTTATACTTTCTGAGCTTTGGTGCTTAACTTTTCTCTTAAAGTGAAATGACATCGAGTACTTCCTACTCTCCGCTGTTGCCTCCGCCGTCGACGTCGGACGTGTGGTCGACGCCGACGACGACGACGGCCGCTCAGTTCGCTCAGACTCCGGCTCACCATGCACAGCATCACCACCAGCTCCAAAGCACATACAAGTGGATGCACACAAAACGCGCCCAAAGACCCGTCGGTCAGTTTCGGTTTTTATTTGGTTTCAAGTTGAAGCAATGCGAATACAGGGGTTTGTTGCAGCATTTTAGGTTCAAATTACACTTGTTTTTTTTTCCATTCAAAAAGCGTTGTTGATAAGATTTATTTACATGAAGCTTAGAAGCCCTTCATCAAAGTCTCACTGCCATGTCGCTCTCTATCTCTCTCGAATTTGAGATTTGAAGAACAGTTTTGTTTTGATTTATTTTCGACTTTTATGATGTAATTGAAGAAGAAGAAAGTTTGGAAGGAAACATTTCAAAGTGTCGCAGCGAGAAGCGACCGAATCATTGCCATTTAAATAAGGGATAGACAAATAGAAAAATGAATGAAAATACACGGGCTGGATTCAACCATAAAGAGTAGACAGGCCTCCGGAGAATTTTCGTAACTAGCGAATAAGGATACTTTAAGAAAGAGAAAGATCATCATGAATGAATGAAAGGAAATGTTCATTTCGCTCAAAGACAGATCTGTGGCGTGGAGGAAGAGAGCTACAAATTATAATTGCCTCCACTTCGATAAAGTTCCACTTAATTCAAAAATTTTTCGGTCGAATCGAAGAGAACCAAAAAAAAAAGTAATCTATAAACGACTTAAATTATTATTTTTTTGATATTTGCAGCTTCCTTGTCATGACTATTTTTTAAACTTATAAAATTAAGAACGACTTGGGAATTGTTTGAAAGATTTTTTTTCTTGCGCGCCAATCCTGATTAATTTTTTCCCCAACAAATCAACGATAAAGTAGTAAGGGAAAAACTGGTAAGATCAACCTTAAAAGTACTAAATAAAGTGCAATGGTTGAAACTAGACCTGCAAATAGAAAGTCGAAACAGCACAAAAATCAACGATTGTTTCAATCGCATTTGAGGGATTCTGGTCTTAACATTCAAAAAAGAAAAAATACTCTTCCCGATCTTTCTACAAGAACTTCATAGCTTAACAGGAAATTATTTTTCCCTACCTTTTTTTTGCTGATATTTTCATTTTTTTTTTTGCCCGCTATAAGACACTTCCAATTTCTCGCAAACCTTTAACGTTATTGGCAAGATCAGCATCAGCTGGTCGAAGTGTGGCCGATCGATAGCGTCGACCACAGGTCCCCGAAAAGCTCATCCATCAATGTTGGGAATCGCCCGAGGCTCTGTCGGACTCTTCCACCTTTTCAACTTTCCGTTGCGATAATTCTTTTATACTTTCACGAGAATGCTCCGAAATTCATGGTTTCATTCTTCCTTCCCTACTATTTCTGGGAGATAAAATTCCGTTCGGTCCAAGTTTTTTTAATCGAAATTTGTAGCGATCCGTGAGGCATCGAGAAATTTCACACGGTTGCCAGTAAGATTGATCACAGCTGCGATGCAAATTTGCGTCTTTTGGTTGCGCGATGATGAACATTTGTTCAATGCTTAATTTATGCTGCTCATATGTTGGTTTCCGACTGTTTCTCTCTTCTTGTTCCTAGCATCTTTCAAGAATATCATTCAGTGAGGAGACAGGTATTTGATTCGATTATAATTTACAATTTTGAAATCAATTACACAGTTATATTCAAGTTATATTCAGTTATAGTCAAACATAAAAAAAAAACATTCGAAGTGATCGGACCATCATTTTTACATTCTTTTTTCAGTTATTAGAGTTTAGCTGGAAATAAAAGTTTCAAAGAGATTCTGCGAGAAAGAGAAGTTCTCGGCAAAAATTTGAGTCTGCACACGATTTCACGATTACGGTAGGCATGAGAGCCGCCCGTTTTCGATTTCTCGTTTCTTTGGGACTCTCGGCCGACGGGCGTCTGTGTCCGACGCATCAGATAACAACGACTAATGCCGCAGATTCCGCATGAACGTTCAGTTTTTCTTTTGAATGCGCTGGGAGAATATTTGGAGTGACAGAGTTTAGTAATTTTTGCTTTCTGGGTTATATGAAAAACCTTAACCTTATCAAGTCGTGCATTTCAGTGCCGAAAAAGAAGGTGGTGGACGAAAATGGAACGAATAGAACGAATTTCTCTACGCTGCAACTCACAGAGCTCGAGAAAGAGTTCCACACGGCCAAATACGTCAACAGGACACGCCGTACAGAGATTGCCCAGAACCTCAAACTCCAAGAAGCGCAGGTTTTCCGGCTCTATAAAAAAGGCAACATGAACGATCTCAGGTGAAAATTTGGTTTCAAAATCGGCGGATGAAGGAGAAGAAACGCGAAAAAGAAAAGCTGTTCCTGGCCCGAGCCACTTGGGATTCTAATTCGCCAACGACGCCGCCGGAAGATTCCAAGGTTTCACAACTTCTGTAAAAGTCACCGAGTATATCGCAAATTCAACCAGTTCGTTACGATAAGCTCGTTACTTGTGTATTTTTGTGAACGTTCTATTTATTTATATCGGCCGCCTCTTGTGAACCCTCAAACCTTCCCTCAAATGTTTCTCAACAACTCGCTCAAATTGGACAAAGAAACTAGCTCACACAGCACGGGTCGCACTCTTCCCAATTTCTCTTATTGTTCTTTCCCACATAAAACGTGCCTGGAATGTCTTGACAGCTCTCGCATTCAAATAGTCTTACTGAAAGAGCCTTCCGACTGGCTACCGTACCAGAAACGGGGTGTCGCGTCAAGACAGATTATTGTTATTCTTGAGTTGTCGCCTTGAATTAGCAGGCAGGCCGCCCATTATCAGTCGGTTATCAGTCTAGGATTCCTACGGTAGTCATAGAACAAGTTTTTCTTTGCGAACAAACCGATGAATTAAATTCACGGAATGCCCGCTTAGTCTCAAGTTGAAGCTGGAGTTCCAAGTCTTTCTGAATTCTTTTGAATGCGAGACTGTGTACAGGGAAAACATTTTCTACTGTTTTTTTAGTTTTGTACAAACATTATTGCTCGGATGCCGTCTAATTTCTCACATATTTTGTTCCACATGAAATAAAAAGTTCACTATCTCTTTGGAAAATATCTCTCGAAAGTTTTCGGGCCAACTAATTGAAAAGAAGCGGAGCGCAACCAGGGAATTGTAAGTTTGAAGTAATATAGGCGGTTGGCATTTTTTCAGGAGAGATGCAATTTCCCTGATACCCGGCATGAACAGCCATCAGACCTCGTTTCATCGTTATAAATAAGAATTATCTTTTTGACACACTCGAGAAGAGAAGAGAGCTTACCGAAAATTATCCTTTTCAGTTAATCTTGCGAAAAAATGCGGAAGACCTTGTTTTTTGTGGGATTTGTAGGTGGGCGCACGAGCGGATCTTCAGGCAGGTGTCGCTCTAATCGACTTATCATTGGGACGAGTCGTCTGCCACGATGCGGCGTCTTTCATCTCGCCGCCACTTGAGTGACAGTATCGTCGCTTCCGTCGTAATGCTCTCTTTGGCGCACAGAGGCCGCGCGAGCCCCTTGCCTAGGCCAAACTGCGAAATCCTCTACTCGAGGGCGATTCCCTTGAAGACGTCGACCTGGCGCAGTTTTCCGTTCAATATTTGAGCGTGTCAAGTGAAAATGGGAATTTTTGAAGGAAACTAGCAGTCTTGTCATTATAGAGTCCTTTCTCTTTGTGCTTAAGAAATCTCAGAAACTTTGATAGAACAATTTATTTTAAAACAAAACTGTCATCCTGTACGCCATTTGCAAAACAATTATCAGTAAAGTTTTGAAGGAAACTAGCTTTGACTTTCCCGTGATTTAGGAAAAATAATCGCAGATGGAAACTTTCTCTTCGTTCATCTAGCTAAAGTACACAGCAAAGTAATTATTGGTTTGGTGTCACAAAAAAGGAAATCATCCTTTTTTCAGAAAAAAAACGGAAACTTCCAAAGATCATGACTGTGCGCAAGCACAGGTTTTCAAGTTTTGAAATTTCAAAGTCTTCTTTAAAATGAAAAGTACGTTTTTTTTCTTTCTCTCCGTAGGTTTTAATGAACCCTGATCCAAAAATTCAGTTGGAACTTATTTCTCATTTTTGTTGCCTATCAACAAGGTTTCTTATTTCTTGAGTCTGCGGTACTGGTACTGAACGAACGCGCTTGTTGGATCCGAGCTCCGAACAGTTGTTTATGAGGTCGGCCGGAGATGAAACAAGGCCGATGTCGGAGCTGACGCTTAAATTGCATGCACCCAACAATGAGCCCCGTGTTTGACAGGCGACCGATCCAATCGCATTCCCGAGTGCTAACCGCCATTCTTTTGGCCTGGATTAGCCGCCGTGACCACAGATATCCCTTGACAATGTTTGTTTTGAGCATTGCGTGTCTCTGCTCCGATACCGTATTCAAGCTTTGTGAAAATGTATGCCGTTGATAATTTTTTAAAGCTAGAGCCAGGGGCGCAGTTGGCGTTTCGGTCTAATCACTGTTTTATTTAATATTTTTTCCCGACTGCAGGCCTCAAAAGATTTTGTCATCGTAAGCAACTTTTTGAGGAAGATGATTATCGTCGAATAAACGCATGAAAAATTTTTCCATGATGTCTACGACGTGAGGGGCACGAAAAAAAAAAACGTTAAACAGAAGAAAAATTATTTCTAATTTTATTGGTGAATTAAAATTAGCTTTGAGGATTTTTTTTAATTTTAGAAAATCTTGAAGTGAGAGTTAATTTTTATTATTTATAGGTGGTGCACATAACACCGTAAAAAAGTTGAAAAAAAAAAACGTAACTCAAAGTTTTACGTTCTTATTTTCATTTGTGATGTGATTGGGAACAGCATCAAAGGAGTCTTATGGGTTACTTTAAAGATTTGTCATGGCGCGACCAAATTCGTTCCGCGTAGTCGAAGATTCTCCTGAAAAGAAGTTGAGTATGCTAGAGATCTCCTGATCGACTTTTTTGATTACAAGATTTCCAGCACAATGGTTTGAAATGTCGGCTCGATGCACCTAAAAAGTTCAAATATGATCATCAAAAGACTACAAAAGATAACATCTGAAAACGTTGTTCAAGTGGGGCATCTAACGATCTGACAAGGATTTGAACAGTTTTGGATGTTGCGCAATGAAACAAGACACCGAGCACAAAGGGACGCGTTGTTTGCTGCGATACACTTGACCACCGGCACCGCCAACGGAGTGTCGTCGGCAAACTCGGAGCCTCGCAAACTTTGGCGAGACCTTGAGCGACGATGATGGATAGAGCCAACAGGCGGCCGCCCTCCGCGCCGATTGTTGGCAAACTTTCGTGATTGCGACTCGTCAGTGACTCGTGTACGCATGATTTATGCCCCGAGCGCTTCTTGTCAGGCTTCCTCAGGGCATTTTGATCGATTATTTCGTCCATCCTCAGCTAATTGTCAGGGATTCTTGTCTTTTCTCGTTCGTCAAAAGTGTCTTCATTTTAACACCGAAAATGAAGTTCGCTCTGTTAACGAGAAAAAAATACATGAAATTCGCCTCTGGCTTCAGACAATATTTCATGTTTTACGGTTGAAAGTGCCTGGCTGGAGAGACTTCTATTAAGGATATCTCATAAAATCGAAACCAACTCAAAACCTCATTTCCAAACTTGATCAATATGCACAGGAACACTGCGACCAAACAGCTAAAACTATCAAAGAAGATTTATTTGCAACTTAATTATTTTTGAACCAAGACGTACCCATCTGTCGGTCTTTCATGTGAAACAAAGTCAAATGTTAGGACCGTTGTTAAAAGTGAGAAACGGCAGAATGAGAGGCCAGAATCGGCTGTCGTCGAGCTCGCACTCGCGGAACCCTTTGGCGAATGGATTCGACTCGATCTTCAGCGTCGTTATCTGAAAGAAAATTTTGGTTTAGTCTGAAGAGGAGCTCAGTGTTTGGAAAAAAAAGTTCAAGAGGAAACCCTGTGATTTTGATAGGCTGTGACGGCAATGAAAGACGTTTCCTCGAAGCTGAAAACGCAGCGAGTGTCATCGTCGGCGATAACGTGAATCCGCGGTCGGTACCGATGCATCGAGTTGACCACAATCTGAACTTCCATTTTTTTTTGATGGATACGAGTATTCTTATTGTAGTTTGTAGTTTAGGTCATAAATATGTTTTTTTTTTCGGTTGTTCGCTTTTCAAAACTATCTGAACCGTCACATTCTGAAAGAGAATGAGTGAAGCGGTAGATCTAAAAAATATTCTGAAGAAAGGTCAAGTTTGGTGGTATACTCTCTCTGAAGATTTTCATCGCTCATTTTTATCGAGCAGAAACTGATTATGACAAAGTTGATTGATGAAGTTACTAGATTTGACTCATGCAGCTCAAAAAAAAGTCGTTTAGGTTAGAAAATGGGAAACTAAAAGAACTAAAGGTTCGTATATACAAAAACTGATTTGGGGATTAAATGGAAAAGGCTTCTTAGACTAAGAAGAAATCTTAGTAAAAAAAAAAAGTAGACGGCCCCTTCAAAACAACAAAAAGCGAACGAACATGGCCGTGTTCGTCAAGCTGATTGTTGGTGAGCTTCATCTTGTCGAAACTGACAGGGCTCTTCATCCAGTGAGCTCCTGTCGCTGGGCTATCAGGATGCACGAACATCCGACTCGGCAGCTCTATTTCTCCTGAACCAGTACTTTCCAAGTCAAATGAAGATTTCGACCAAAACCGGGTCCCGTGGCCGTCCATCGACTCTGATGGAAGGAGTAGCGATACCGACGATTGTCGACACACTCCAGGTCCACCATCAGTACATATGTCTGAGCTGGATCCAGTCCGACTATCACGACAGAAAGCGTTGGAAACATTCTCCTGAGTTCCCAAAGAATTATATCTCATCTCTTTTCTCTGCTATATAAATAAGGGCCGCGCCCTATTTTCATTCTCATGGCACTAAAAAAAGAGCCAAAAGAAACGAAAAGAAAACATTTGACACATTTCTCCAAAAGTTGGTTGCGCGAAAGCCCTAGATTATTTTTCTGTTCGAAACCTGCCACTTTTGGTGACGATCATCTCGGTTCCGAGCTCGTGGAATCTTCTCCAGAGGGTGTTTCCTTGAAGAAAAACGCGAGGCCGGAAAGTCGTCGTCTTCTCGTCAACCTTCAGAATCGCTTCGATCGAAAAGTCCTTAGGCATCGAAGCGTGGAACGAATTGTGAGCGAGAAGAGTCGCTGACGGTCGTGTTAGCAGCCGACTTCCAGATGATCTGCACATCTGGTCCACCGTAGCCCTTTGCAGAAACTTCTTGGGAAAGCCATTTCATCTCGGATATTTTTCGCCCATCAATGTCGAGAATCGAAAAAAATTAATGGATTGGATCACCCTGTCAATGTAAAAATTTTCCAAATGAAATTTGAAAAAAATAAAGAATGAACTGCAATTTAACAAAACCTTTATGAGAAATTTACAGTAATCGACCTAAAAAGCAAAATGGATTCCAGAAAAAAAAACAGCAGTGCCGGATACAAGGCGCAGATTGAAAGCTGCTAACAGTAGTGCTACCTGAATGATTATGAAAGACTTTTTCTAGCTTACCATGGTTAGTGATTGTGAAAAAGATGGAAGTTGTGAAATGTGCAGTAAATTTTTCGAATTAATTCCTGTTTATCGAGATCCTTATATGGTTGCACGCATATAATTGATACTTGTAAATTCCGGAGAAGCATTTTATCCGAGAATTCAACGATGAATGATGCGCCAATCCAGATGTGCGACGACAACGCCTGGCGCGGCGCAGTTTATCAAAGCTCAAATTTGTCGAAAAAAAAATAAGTAAGAGAAATATTCGAATGTTTGAATTTCTGATATAGAAAATTTTTCTTCTATAATTTTGCAAGGTACAACTGTGGTACAATCTTTAAGCTTCAGAACATTCGATAGACTACTGGAACTCGATATCCCTGCCCGATTAGTGTGTGATATTTTAAAAAAATTCTTAAAAAGTTATTTTTCGCTTATATAGTGCGATTGGCTGGGGCTAGGCGATCATTGAGAGTTTAAAAGCCATGCTAAACCATCCCTTTTTTAATGCTGAATTCAGTTCATAAACCAAAACGAAAAATAAAAAAAACAATACAAAATGATACTTCCGCTAAATGCGCGCCAACGTGATGTTCCGCGCGAGTATTCAATTTTTTCGTTGCTTCTATGCCGTGTTCAAAGTAATTTCCGCGAAATGCAAAATGGTCTCTGACCCTCCAAAATTTAGTTATCTTTCTCTTTCTCTGACGGCTATTTTGAATTTCGCGGAATCACTTTGAACACGGCACTAACTTTTATCTGTTTTTATTCGCTCATTACTCTTTCTTATGCCTTTTTCAAAGTTCGTTCAAAATTAAACGGTCAGAAAGAAAATCTATAAAACCCGCCATCAAATAGTTCATAAAGACTTTTACGTTTTAGTTAAATAAGTTTCATTATAATAGGTTCCAAAATTGTTGAATATTTTTCAAGTAGTTTAGTTTTTCTATGTCAGAAAAACCGGTGGACAGAAATCTTCACGTTGGAGTTTTTATTCGTTTGTTTGAATATTCACCTGGTTATTTCCAGAAACAATGAGCGCTTTGGAAAAGACAAGCTGTTTGGAAACCGTTCAAGAGGCAAGCTTTAACGACGCCACTGAAGATAATGTTAGTTGGGATTCATTTTACTAATCAAAATTAACGAGATACGACGGAATACCTCAATCTCATACTAAAGAGCGTTCGAAAATCGAGAACACAGAGATTTTATGTTGGAGCTCTAAAATTATCAATAATCAGTGCTATCTTCAAAGTATTGCTTCTTTTTTAAATAGTCGAATTTCAGATTGCAAATGGACTCTCAAGAAAGGACGTCGAAGAAGAAATTGAAGTAAATTGACCTCTCCTTCAGTACAAAAACTTTCACTGAATTTTCCAGTTTTTGCAACGTCGACGGGACGCCGTTTTGAACCACCATGACCAATTTAAAGATTTTGCTATGGAAAAACGAGAACGTTTGGAAGAAGCCAGGCGATTTCTTTATTTTAAAAGGTAGTCTCTGAAATTCAAACCCATAAAATTTCTAACGACAGAGAAACCGATGAATTCGAGATTTGGATGCGAGAAAAATTGGAAACAATTCCGGAAGAAAACAGTTTTGATATAGCCAATCTCCAAGTACGCTTCGTCACCATTAATCATTACAACTTTGACGGATTTTAAGACTAAAATCCAAAAGCACGAGGTTTTCAAAGCTGAAGTTCAAGCGAATTCAAAAACTCTCAATGGTTTGGACGAAAATGGCGCGGAAATGATTTCTGAGAAAAATTTCAATAGTGACCTGATCAAGGTTTTTGGTTATTTTTCAAAATATGCAACTGTAATACTTTCAGAAGCGACTCGAAGAGCTTCATGCTCTTTGGGAAAAGCTTTTTTATCAAATAGACGAGAAAGCGACTCGACTTCGACGAGTCCTCGTCATGCAGCAGTTCATTCGACAATGCGATGACATCCTTTACTGGATCCACGAGGAAGTCTGTTTCGAAGATCTGGCCTGTCGATGCCCGTTGTTCAGGAAAAGACGCTCGAAACAATTGACACCAGTGCAGAAAGTGTGGAAGACATGCAGCTGCGATTCGACTCTTTTCTCAGAGACATGCACAACCAACAGCACCGGGTCAACGACGTCAACTTCGCAGCCGAGGCCTTCGGAAATACCGAAAATACGGAGTTCTCGCATGGTTTGGAGGTGTGATTATATTTAATGTAGGATGGAACTCTTTTCTCGCGAAATATTTTGATGTAAATTTTCAAGTATTTTTTCTGAAAGAATTACTGATACGTCAAGTATTAGTTCAATCCAGCGCGGGGAAAGTAGGAGAGGGCAAGATAAATTTAATGATAAGAACTTTACAGTTTAGATGTTTTCATACAGAACACAGACACTTATAACCAAGGTCATTCGTTCAAAAAAATTATATTTCATAGATTTTCAATGTATAGTAAATTTTCCGGACTTAAAAGGGGCTATAGGCAAGTCGGAATGTGAGAATTGTTGCGATCGCGACGCGGGTGTTGGCGGGAAATGCAATTTCAAACGCGAATCGCCATTTTTAATTTTTTTCCATTTTATGATAGTTTTTCCAGTCAATTTTTTTCATGTTCTTCATGAAAATTGAAAACTGAATTTTTTTCTGTAATCTTTTTCTAAAATGGAGTTTTCATCATTCGCTAAGAGCCACGTCTTGAATGTAACACTTCACTTCTGCAACTCCATCGCCTTACAATTTGGCGAAAACTGTCTATAACTTTTTGCTCAGAAATTCTCAAAAAGCACAAGAAGGATGAGAAAATTTATCTGTCCATGAAAAAGTTCGAAATAAAATTTCTTATTGAAGATAAAACTCGTTAATTACTTTCAAGTATATTTAATTACCTGTTTTGTTTTTAGAAACTCGGAGAAGTGAATGAAAAATGGAATAATTTGAAAACGTTGGCTGGTATCCGCAAAGAAAAACTCTACGGAGCCCAGCAAGTCCAGAGGCTCAACCACGAGATTTCCGAAACGCTTGTTTGGATGAAAGAGAAGGTAGAAGACCAGTCTTTTCTTAAATTTCTTGAGTTTGAAGACTGATTTCTCCTGCTTTTCTCAAACTCATCATACAACATGAAAACTGAATAAAGATACACTACGATTGATAGTATGTTACCGATTCAGAGTTTTTTTCACTTCGATTCGATTAAAAACTCACTTATATATATATATATATTTTTTCTTACTAGGGAACTTTTTTTACCCCCGGTTGAACTTTTGCTGAAACTTTGCCGAAGTGTACTTTAGGACCCCCTGATTCCAGAACAGGAAGAAAATTTCTCGCAATAGATCTCGTTTTCGAGTTAGGACACTTCAAAAGCCCGAAATAGCGCTTTTTTGGCCTAATTTGCGTATTTTGCACACTTTGAAGCTCCATAACTCGGAAACAAGATCTATTGCGAGAAATTTTCTTCTTGATCTGCAATCAGGGAGTCCTAAAGTACACTTCAGCAAAGTTTCAGCAAAAGTTCAACCGGGGGGTAAAAAACGTTCCCTGGTTAGATTTTTTTGTGTTGACCCAGTTACTCACATGAATTGCGTGCAGAAAATGAAGTGTAATGTGCTAATAAAATATTAAAATATACCTTAGTAGATTACTTTCTGCGAAGTTCTGGACTGGAAAATTTGAAATCCTGAAAATGGCACCAATTTAAAAAAAAGTTGTACACATAAGAATCGAGGATAGGACTCAGAGAAACCAGAAAAAAATCATAGTATTGAAGATGAAGCTTGAAAAATGGAACGATAATCTTTTCCTTCCCCTATATAAAAGCCTACCGCCGGAAACCAAAATGTGTGGAAGGAAGTTGTTCTTTACAGAACGCAATAGTGTCGAATGAGGAGAACGGACGCGACAGTGCAAGCGTCAGTCAGCTGCAGCGGAAGCACGAGGGCGTCCTGCGGGACCTCGCGGCTGTAGAAATGAAGATCGAACAACTGAAACAGGAGTCGATGAAAGTCGCGGGAAACCATCAAGATCATTCTAAGGAAATTCAAGAACGCTTATCGCAAGTTTTGGACGCGTGGGACAGTTTGAAAGTCGGTGCTAAGGTAATAGTTATTCGAAATTCTGATATGTAGTACTCGAAAATGTAATCTCAAAGTTTTTATTTATACTCAAAAAAAAAATTCAGTTGTACGATGAAAAATCCTCTCTAATTCTGGAAATCATAAATTTTCACACTATTTGAAAAGCTATTATCAAAGTGTTATCAGAGCGAATATTTTTCAGAATAGAAAAGAAGATCTCGCTAGAAGCCGCGATTTGTTCCAGTTCGTTGAAGATCACCGCGAAATGTCGTCCTGGATAAGTGATATGCAGGTGCCAAGTTCCGTCTCAGTAGAAGCTCTGAGATGGTATTCAGGCGATTCTCGCTGCCGACACCAGCGCAATCGATGTCGCCGATGCGGAATCTCTGCTCGAACAACATCTCGAATTGAAAGGGGAAATACGAGCCAGGTCTGATGAACGCTTTTTTGTTTAAAGTTTTCGTTCTTTTATCTAATTTTTAAGGCGTTTGTTAATTGTATTTCTAGTTGAGTTCTACGAAGTTTTCGCCCTGCTCCATTTGTGTACAAAACCCTGCAAATGTAGTTGAGTTGAAAAAAAGAATTTCATGTTGTATATTACCCCTTTTCCTGAACCAAAGTAATGCGAAAGAACATCTCTTGAAAATGAGCTTTTCGAATTTCACTTTTTTTCAAAAAGACGTTCGCAGAGAAAATCTTCTTACCCGCGTTTCTTCTCTTGGAAAAGAGCTCATCGAATTGAATGTGCCTGAAAAAGAAGAAGTTTGTTCAATATGACAGAAATCTCAGTTCTTTTCAAAAAAACAGATACGTAATAAATTGGAAAAACTGGCCAACGATGATGAAGCATTGCGCGTGTTGTGGAGAAACAAATGCAATTTTTACGAACAATTGTTAGAATTGCAACTTTTTTACCGAGACTGCGAACAGGCAGGAACTTGGATGAGCAGACAAGTGGGCTTTCCAAACGTTTATATTCGTAAACCATAACGACTTAGGAAACGTTCTTAGCGAATTCGGTCGACGGAAAATCGTTAGAAGAAGTCGAGCAGCTTCTCAAGAAACACCAAGACTTCGAGAGATCCATCATGTCCCATGAAAAGAAAGTTCGCAACATCGAAGATCTTTTCAACAAACTCCTTCAAGTTTTTCATTATTATCAAAGCTGATCAAAACTTTTTCGTTCAGAATAATCACCCAGCTTCTGAAGAAATCGTTCAGCAACGCAATTCGATACTGGAAAGAAGACAGCGTATTCTCGACTTGTCCCAAAAGCGACTTGCTCAATTGAATGTTCAATAGTTTTCAGTGATTCATAACTCTTTGATTGATTTCAGCGAAGCCTTCAATATGAATCTTTTTTTTGTGATTGCACCGATCTACAGAGCTGGATCGAAACCAAAATTGAATCTTTGCGAGTGAGTCTCCATTTGTTTGTTTATTTTTGTTAATTTACATTCGTTGAGATTATTCTTTTCGCTTTCCAAAATTTTTGTTTCCTTTTGTTCTTTTGAAGTTTCGAGAAGGTTTCAGAATTTTCTTCATGGATAATTGGAAATTTTTTGAAACGATCATTTTATAAATGCTGGAAAGATCTATTGTAGTGCGAGTCTTAAAATACAAGAAATCTCCTCAAATTCAAATCTATTCGCACATTTCCAGTTGAGTGCTGAACATAAAAGTGATTCGAATTTGATCGGACTGCGAGCTAAACTACAAAGACATTCTAATTGCGAGCAAGAAGTGAAAGCCAACGAAAATCGCCTGGAGAGCGTCCGAGTGGAAGGAAAGAAGCTGCTGAAAGACAATGATGACCACTCTGCAGATGTGCGAACCTTTCCCAATCTCATGTACCTTTTTCATAGGTACGGCGACGTATCGAGCAATTAGAAGCCAAGTGGAACGATCTGCTTAGTCTTTTTGCGGAAATCAGAACAAAGTTACAAGAGACCGAGGACGAAGAGCTTTTCCTACAAAAAACCGAGGATTTCCTGAAGTGGCTCGAAAGCTTCGAGTCCAAAGTTAGTCGTAGTGGTTTTTTAGTTGAAAAGTAGATTCAGGTGTCCTCGAAATATGTTGGTGAGAATGTAGAAGCAGTAAAAAGCCTTCAGAAAGAGCTGAATATTATCAGTTGTGACTACGAAGAGTACGCTGGTCGTCTGAGCTTTCTCGACAGTCTGGTAGGCTCCCCTTCTCAAATTAAATAATTAAGGTAGCTCTAGGCCGAGCAAATGGCCAAGAAGAACCACTCGGGGATCTTTGATTTGGTCGAAAAGTTGAAAATATCACGCGAACGCTATGAGGTAGGTAGGCAAAGACATTAATATTCAAGTTCGAATGTTGAGAACTCATTCCTTCTTCTGGAAAGGCGGAAAGCTTTGTTGGACGAGTCATCTGACGTGATTCATGCCATTCACGAGATCGACGAAGAACTTGCTTGGATAGATGAGAAGTTGAGTTTGGCGCGTGTGAAGAGCAACTGCAGCGATCCCGCCGCTGCGCCACGTCTCCTCAAGAAGCAACAGGCCCTCGGCGCCGAGATAAAAAGCCATGAAGGCCAAATCGAGTACGTCTTGCGCAACGCCGATGAAAAACTCAACAAAGTTGTTTTCTGAACTTGCTTTCATCTAGTTGTTCTTTTTTGTAGGGCACTATGCAGAACCAACTTCGAGGAAAAGCGACAAAGCTGAGTGAGGGCTGGAAACAGCTCAAGAAGGAGGTGGAGGATGGGTACAATGTTTTGAAAAACTTGTTTGAGGTACCATCTCCATTTCAGAAGTTTCGTTTTTCTTCCATTTTCAGACCCATCTCTTTCTTTCTGATGCGAAAGAGGCCGAAGTTTGGTTGTTGGAGAAAGAGCCTGCGATTCTTTCTAAAGAACTCGGAAAGGACGAAGATAGCGCGGAAATTCTACTGAAGGTTCAGGCTGTGTTTACCACGTCGAATTGGCCAATTTTAGAAGCACCGGGCTCTTTTCTCCGACCTTATTGCTTTCAAAGGAAAGATCGAAAGTTTGAGAGATAGAGCTGAAAGATGCGACACCCACGACTTCAGTGGTTCAATCGCAGAATATCTCAGATTAATTCGTAATTCAGGTCGGGAATATGTCGTCGCTTTAGTGGATTATCGTGCGAGCTCACCAAACGAGGTTTCTTTCGAGAAAGGCGCCATTTTCCCGGTCATCAACTCTTCTGACAAAGACTGGTGGAAAGTAGAATCGAATGGCCGTCAAGGATTTGTTCCTTCCGGGCACGTGAAACGGGTGGAACTCGGTCGTGAGCAGGACTTGGTCTCCGTCGTTGTCTCCACGATCCTTCAATAGTGCCGGGTTTCAGATGCACGACATCGTCCACACTCAGAAAAGCATCGAGAAAAGATACGACGTTCTGATCAAACTTGCAGAAGAGCGAAACAAGTAAATTGTTTCTTGTTTCAAAATATTCGGTTTATTTTTGTGAAGTGCAGGGGTGGCTATTGAGATGCTTCAAAAAAAAAAATTTTTTTTCCTTTTTTTTATCCTTCTGTATAGAAAACTCGACGACGCTTGGAAAGCCTTCCAGCTGCTGCGAGAAGCAGAAAATCTCACTGAATGGATAGACCGAGCAGTAATTCCTCTTTTTTCTTCTTCTGTATTATTTATTTTGAGGAATCGGCAACTTCCCAGCACATCGCGTCAGACTTTGACCAAGTCGATTTCGTGACGAAAAAGTTTGATGTCTTCAAGGGCGACCTCAAGGAACACGAGGAGAAGCTGAAACGAATGAACGATTTAGGTTCTTTTTTTCAATGCAAATCTTGAGTTCCAATTTTTCAAACAGCTGGAGCGATCATCTGTATGAGGAAGTCTGAAACAACCTCTCGGATCAAATCGCGGATTGAAGAGCTCAATTTGAGGTTCTTCTTCTAAACGTCGCTAATGTTTATTCACCTTTCGTTATTTTCAGGTGGCGTCACCTTGAAGAGACTTCAATGCAACGTGAGCAGCAGATAGACGCCGTCAAAATTATTCAACGCTTCTATACTGACGTTGAAGAGGTCATGGACCGCATTCGCGTGAGATTCCGCTCCTAAATTATGTATACACCTGGTTTTTCAGGAAAAATTGGACGTTCTGAATAGTGATGACGTTGGACGAGATATTCTTTCGGTACAGGCATTGCAAAAAAGGCACGAGGGCGTCGAACATGAACTTGATGCTTTGAATGAAAAACGTGCGCGCTTAGACGACATCGTGAGGAAATTTTATCTTTTTGGAACCCCTAACCGTTTCCAGGCCAACCTTCTGCGCAAATCACATCCGGAAGCAGCCCAACATATATACGACTTGCAGCGTGAACTGAGCGAACGCTGGGATCAACTCGTGATTCGAGCGAACTTCAGGTTCTATTTTTATTAAGATAATATGTTTTCAGGAAAAAGCTTCAGGAGCTCAGAAAAAAAGGAAGAGAATAGATCAAAAAGTTTTGAGGAAAGAGAAGTATTGGCTAATATCTCAAATCGAATTATCAGTTGACATTTTCAACCTAAACTAACCAGATATTTCACCCTTTTTTCTGAAAAACTCCCTTTTCTCGCAAAAGACATGGAATATATAATGTTAATTATATTTCGATCAATGCAATCATTTTCTCTTCTACACAGAAAAGGGCTGTTACTTGATGCTCATGACTACCATCGTTTCTTATCGGAATATCGCGATCTCCTCCAATGGATCACTTCCATGAATCAGCTGGTGTTGAAAAACGAGCTCGCCACCGACGTCACTGGAGCAGAAGCCCTTCTGGAAACTCATAATGAATACAGGTTATATTTCATCTTCAAACCAAATTTTCCCGTTTTTAAAGATTGGAGATTGACGCTCGAGCTCCGGCTTTTCTCAGCTTTGATCAGTTCGGTCATCAGCTCATCTCGAACAAGCACAGTGAGACTCCAATCATTTCTGAACGCTTGAACAAAGTTTTTTTGTTGGTGTATTCACAACTGGAAGAACTTCGTTGCAGATGAATGATTTTCGGAATCAACTGGAGGATGCTTGGCTGCAGCGTCGGCAAGTCCTCGAACAATGCCTTGAACTTCAATTTTTCAATCGCGATTGGGAAAAAGTTCCTTTCATATATGCATCTCATTATATTTCAAAATATAATAGGAAAAATGCTGGATTCGGGCTCGAGACGCTATCTTAGAGCGTGAATCTCAAGGAACAGAAAATCTCAAAGCAGTGCAGAAGAAAAATGAAGAACTACGGAAGGCTCTTTTAGCTGAAGAAGAGAAGATAAAGCGTCTTACGGCAAGTTCACTCGTCTGGTCACCGGAAGACAAGATTCCAGTCAATGGCTGACACATTGGTTTCTGAGAGACACTACGATAGCGAAAACGTTGCGCTGAAACGCGACGACGTGATCTCGAGCTGGAACAACTTGAAACGACGTTTCAACGAGAGTCAAAAAGAGCTCGGAGAATCGCAAACCGTTCAGCAGATCAATGACGACGCCGAGGAGATGGAGCGGTGGATTGCCGATAAATTTGAAGTGTGATGGGTTCTCTCTTCATTTGGAACTCTAACTTTCAGATTGCTCTCGAAGACAACTTCTACGGTTCCAACATAAGGCAAAATTACGAAAAACAGCAAGCTTTCGAGGCAGAACTACGAGCAAATCACAAAAGAGTTCAAACTTTTTTGGAAGGTAAAACTTTCAAATTTATTCTTTCCTTGATCCAACGCCATTGAGATGCAAGAAACTCGGTGAGCAAGTGGAAAAAGGACGATCCCGTAGACGAAAAGTTGAGTGACCTGAGTAAAAAGTGGAATAAACTGAATAAAGTCACCGCTGAGAAAACTTTGAGGTTTTTTCCACGCTTTTTTTCTGTTTATTGTGTTGTTTCAGGATGAAAGAAGCAAACGACCAAAAACATTTTTTGGAAAATGTCCAAGATTTAGAGTTCTGGCTGGACGATGTAGAGTCGACGTTACAGTCAGATATGTTTGGTAACGTGAGTATTTCAAAATCAATTTTTTTAAAAGTTGAATAGCAAAAAAAAAAGAAATCGAACGCGGGGAAAACTATATGCGATTAATTACAGGATTTGGCCTCCGTCAGAAGTCTTTTGAGCAAACTCCAAGCGGTCGAGGCTGACATTGCATTGCATGAAGACAACCTCCTCGAGGTCGAGGACATGTACCAGAACTTGGTTCAAAGTTATAACAAAGGCGAGAGCAAAGAACTCGGATTGCATCAGAAGGTGTGACTTGTTTTCCCAACGACGAGGAGGAATTTCCGGTCTGCCGAAATTCGTGGCCTTGATATTGAGAGTTGAACCCCCAATCTTCTCAGCTTATCCCTTGAAAGAAATGTCTTTATTTTTCTTCATTTTTATTTCTGTTTCATTATCTTTTTTAGTTTTTTTTTAAATTTTTTTAAAAAGATTTTCCAAGTTTTATGCGGTTTCAAAAGCTTGAGTTGTTCAACGAAAACTTTAACTTTTTTTTAAATTTCCGCATAGGGTTGAGTCTGTAGATTCAATTCCTAACATTCAAGGTCGCGGATCGTAAATAGACCCTCATCATTTTCTCAGATGTTACCGAGACAGTTCCTATTCAGGAAATCAAAAATCGCTTTGAAGTTGTTCGTCAGATGGCCAGTAGAAAACGTGCCGTCTTAAGTGAGAACCTCAACATTTACTTGTTCTTGAGGGATATCGACGAGGAAAAAGCATGGATGCAGTTTGTGTCTTCCGTCGTCTCTTCTCGTAATTTCACCCTCGGTTAAGAGAAAAAATCATTCTGACGGATAATGAAGACTACGGACGAGATATGCAAGGCGTGCACAATTTGCGTCGCAAACATCGCCGTATCGAAAACGAAATCTCTAATCACGAGCCTCATGTGAGAAATCACCCGTGAACAAAATCTTGAACTTTTCAGCTGATTCAACTTCGTCACAGAGGTCAGGAGCTCGTTCAGAGCACTTCCAATTCTGATTCTGACGCTGGCATCAAGAAAAAGATGACCGAGCTAACCGAAACACTTGAGCAATTGTTGTTCAAAGTGGAAGAACGGTTCGATAATCACGTTTCAGAAAAACTCGATCATATTTTCTTATAATTCTCTTAAAAGGGAAGAATTGGTTTTATCGAAGTTTGGTAGCTCAAAAGAAGTTGTTTTGATGAAGTTTGGAATTTCTTATAATTTTTATTTCAAACACCCAGAAGAAAGGATTTGTGCGTAATTATATTTTAGTGATAAACTTTTTGAAATTTTGGGGCTAGCGCAGACTCGAAGACTTCATAGATTTTTTTGATTGAATTTATCAGAAACTTTGACGATAAGACTTTTTTTCAGTCATTGTTACACCGGTTGTCATTTTTCGATTTCAGACACAAGTCGCTTGACGAGTCCGAAGCGTTCCATCAATTTCTGCTGGACGCCGGCGAGGAAGAGGCTTGGATGAACGAAAATCGGCTCGTTCTCCAGTCCGAAAACTTGAGTGAAAAAATGACCGGAACTCAAAGTCTTGTTAAAAAGCACGAGAACTTCCTTTGCGACCTGGACGTGCATAGGAAGCGCATCCTCAACTTGGTGAACAGCGGAAAAGAGGTGAATTTTCAGCTCGTCGTTTATTCTCAATTGTTTTTTTTTCTCTTCAGCTTACCAATGGCCAGAATCGGCACTCGACCAAGATCCGACGGCATTGCGAAATGTTGAAGTCCCGACTGGCCGAAATAGAAGTCTTGGCGGATTCCCGTTTGAGAAGACTGCGCGAGAATTCGGCATTCCTGCAGTTCATGTGGAAGTGCGATACTGTCGACACCTGGATCAGTTGGGAGTCGAGATTTTCCATCAAAACGTTTGGATTGAGGTGAGAAAGAAGAACTCGTGAAGCTCGACGAAGACATCAAGGATATATCGCGGGTCGAGCTCATCCTGGCCAAACAGAAGACCTTTAACGCGGGTTTGTACGCGTTTCACAAAGAGGGCATCGAGAGGTTTCCCAGTCAGATTCCTTTTCGAAGGAATGTTTTCAGAATCGGAGAGTTGAGGGATCAGCTTTTGGCCAACGAACATCAGAAGAAAGATCTTATCGATAAGCGATACTCTGGAGTAGTTCAGCGGTGGGAGAATTTGCTGAAAAAATCTGAGGAACGTCTTCGGAAGCTTCTCGAGTTGCGACAGAGTTTCGAAAAAATTGAAGTAAACACTTTTCTTTTGATGTTTCCTGAACTCACTCATCGTGGTTTTCAGGGTTTGTATTTGAACTTCGCAAAAATGGCATCAGCGTTCAATTCGTGGATCGAAAATGCTGAAGAAGACCTCACAGATCCAGTTCAGTGCAATTCTCTACAGGACGTCTTGATCCTCTGCGACAGTTATGCTCGTTCTCAGGTTGGTTCTCGCTCAACTATTCGTTAAATTTGATGAGCTCAGTCAAACTTCGAAAAAGCTGAACAGGAGCTGAAAGAGCTGCAAAAGCTCGATCGGCTGATCAAAAGTTTACACGTCGCACCAACTCCCTACACATGGTTTACCGTCGAGGCGCTCGAAGAAAACTGGCGTAACTTGAAACAAACTAACAAGGTAGTCCAAGCGAAAATTCATTTTTTTTTTCCCAACTGCTCTAGGAACGGGAGAAAGAATTAGTGCAAGAGCGGATGCGTCAAGAAGAAAACGAGCAGCTGAGAAAAGATTTCGCGAAACTGGCCAACGATTTTGACTCTTGGCTCTCTCTCACACGCCAACACGTTTTTCTCCCTGTTTTATCTGTACCTTATAAGTGTCAAGATGATGGACTTCGGCGGCTCTCTGGAGGAACAACTCGAGGAGATGAAACGCAAGTCCGAAGAGATACTTTCAAACAAAGCCAAGCTGAAAAAAATCGAGAACCTCGGCGCGATCCTCGAGAAACAATTGATTTTGGACAACAGGTTTTTGATTTGTTTTAATAATAGGTTCATTCACTGCATACGGTGAGAAAAATAAGAAGTTAAAATAATACAAGACAAAAGTGCAGTAGAATAACCAGAAACAGAAATTTTAATCGTTCTTGACTTAGAAGGCGAGGGAGACGGGGAACGGGCGGAACACGTAGCGTGTGCGTAGCCGGTTCTCGGCACGAGTTCAATTCAAGCGCCACCGACTATTTAAAAAGCTCAGTCACCCCTCTTTTTGTATCTATTATACCATTCTTAATGCACAAAGGTAAGAAATCAATGAAAGATTAAAAAAGACATGAAGAGAGCGATAAACGAGTTCTCGAAATAGTCGCTGACGGTTGAATTGAACGCGCGCCAAGAACCGCGTACGCGTTCCGCCTCTTTCCCCGCCTCCCTCGCCTTTCAAGTCGAGGAAACATTGAGTATAGTCCATATAGAGAATATGCGAATTTCCAAGTGAGTTAGACTGGACCAGTACATTTTCGCACAGAAGTAACCAAAAAAAAGTTAATGAGACGTTTTACTGTGATTAATGCGTTCATTCGATTTCGAGACCGTTTATATTTTTGGTGCATTGTCTTTTTGAGGTACACTGAGCATTCGACAGTGGCAACGTCTCAGGCGTGGGATCAGATCCACCAGCTTTCGTTACGCATGCAGTACAACTTGGAGCAACAGATTCAGGCCCGCAACCAGTCTGGCGTTAAAGAAGAGTCTCTAAGAGAGTTCACGCTTATGTTTAAGCACTTTGACCGGGTTTTCTTTAATTCTTGATTAAAAAACAGGATTTCGTTTAAAGACCAAATCTGGACGACTTGATTACCAAATGCTGAAGAATTGTCTCCGCGCCTTGGGTTTCGATCTTGAAATTGAAGATGGCAAACAAGACCCGGAGTTTGAGAAGATTTTGAATTTCGTTGATCCAAACCGGTAAGTCTTTGGAAATCGCTTTTTGATTGTATAAATGGGTGATTTTGAAGGCTCTTTGAGAAAGCTGGCTAAATTTTGATTGAAAATTCTTTCAGCAGAACTGAAAGCTTCTCACGGCAGTTGAAAACATTTTTAATGAACATTCAAATATTCTATTGAAAAAGGAAAGTATCATCTGTAGCTTTTTTTCCAACCTCAAGAAACGTATTATAAGAGGAGAGAGTTGCGACGTCGCAATTTGGAACAGATATCGGCGTGTGCTTGATTTTTCTGCTCATATACTATAATGAGAGATTTCAGTGACGGCTCCGTGACTCTGCAAGACTTCATGAGCTTCATGGTTCGCGAAGAGACGGAAAACGTGCAATCGACGGAAGACATTCGTCTTGCTTTCCGGGCACTCACCAAGGACCTCAAGCCCTTCATCACTTCCGAAGAACTCCATTCCGTGCGTTTTGTATCTTCGGCTGTACAAAATTATGCGATTTCAGGTTTTGACGCCGCAACAAGCTGAATTTTGCACGCGACGGATGAAGACGTACGTCGACTCGGCCGGTCGCCCGATTCCAGGCGCTCTCGATTATTCACAGTTTGTAGATGTCGTCTTCAATTGAATTTCATGTATTTCTTGATTTTTTTTTTTCATTTCAATGTCGTACTAGTTTTTTTGTCGTTTTTGTTAATTAAGCCATATTATAGGCATTTGGGGGCATATATTCTACGGTATGTTTTTTTCTTAATAAACATTTAACTTTGTTTCGCTATAGACAATTTATTTTTTTCTATGAGTTATTTTTTTCATTCAGCGAAGCTATATATTTAAAAAAACGCTTTCTGGAAGCTGGTTGATGACTCCTTGAAGGTTCGAATTGTCGCGATCCGTGTGCTTGAACAGGTAAAAAAAGGCAGATTTTTTTGGATTTGTCTTTTTCTTGATAATAATATATTTCTTGTAGAGGTTTGGGTGAAATGAGTTTTCTAAAAATTATACAATATTTTCACTAGACAGAGGCGTTTGGATTTGGTCATTCTTATCTCCGAAACTAACCAAAAAGAAAAATGGAAATCGGTTGTTTGAAAAACTTTCTAGAAATGTTCAAGGTTTTCTAGAAACATTCGTTCATTAGTTGTGTTTTTTTCCCCAAACGAGTCTTTTGGTTCTGTGGGTTGAACTTTTTAGTCTGTATGATAGTTCAGTCTAATAAAGTTACAATACTTTTCAATACGGTGGCTATTATAGATTTTCAATGACAGGACTTCATAACAAATTTTAGAATTAGTCTATTTATAGGTCATTTGGTGGGTTGATCATTTTTAAGACTATACAACTTGAAGACCGGCCAGCGGAGCGTGTTCGAAATCTCTTTGCCATTAGTACGCCTTTCGAATTGCCCAACTCTTTTGCCGCGCTCCGATGAATTTCCTCAAAATAGAGCGTGACGAACCTTTTTTTTGCTTTACGCTCTTCATTTTTATTTTATTATTAATTTTTGATCTTAAATTAACCAGCTTTGGAAGTTTTATACTTCGCAAAAATGATCTGAATTGAAAATCTTCAAAAATTTTCGAATTTCATCTCACACGCGTTAGGGTTTCTGTGAAAGCAATTTTCCTGAGGACCCAAAAATTAACTTCTGCACTCCGCAAGATTTTCCTATTCCGATTGAAGCTAGAATAACGAATTCCACTCACGCCACTCCTGCCATCATTCCTATGGTCACAATTCCTCATTCCTGGCATAAACCAATTTTTTCCACATTACCATTATCTGAACCGCTGATTGGGTTGAGCGAAACACAGGGAATGAAAATCTGTTTCAGAGCAACCGAAAAGGAAGAGATTTGTTCCTAGTAACACCAATTTGGAAGTTCTCTCGGAACACCCAAATTTTTCCATTTTCCAACGACTCAGCTCAAATTTCTCTGCCAACTATTTCTAACGAGCAATACGGAAACGTGTGGCATCTACGAGAACCGAAGCTTCGTCCCAAGTTTCTCGCCTTTTTCAGTCGTCCTTTTTTATTGAAGCTTATCCAGCTCATTTCTGACGATGCTGAGCCTTTTTCTGCTTATTTTTGAGGTCAAATTCGTTATTCTTTCTCTCAAAGAAAAGTAGTGAAAGTTTTTCTTCTTTCCGGCAGTATGTTACTGAATAGTTTTATTGCTCTTTGACCTTCTGACCTTTTGTAAACAACGGTCTGAAAAACAGTTTTAGCCATTTGAGTGCAAATAGAACCAGTGTGGTAAGAGCTCCTATGTTTTGAGGCGCTAACATGAGTAAATGGGGAAAAAAATACCGTCGTTTCGTCTGAAACTGCGGGTCATTGCTCATAAGGAAAATGGATAAAAGTCTTCAGCTTCTTTTGATTCGGCGCTTTTTTTTGTATTTTTTCGGAGGTAGGAAAAAAATCCAGAGAATTTTCGAACGGCGACTTTTCCGAATTTTTTATATCGCCAGGGAACTTTCCGACGGCGACCGACGTTTCTGACTATTTCCTTTCTGACTTTTTTTCCCTTATATTTTTCGGTTTATAAAAATATCTATTAACATTTTTTTCCTTTTTTTTCTATGTTTTTAATCATGAACCAACAACCTATTTTATACAAGCTAATTCAAAACGAAGAGGTTATCGAGAAAAAAAACTAGTTTGAAAAGGAATAGTCGGAAACTTTGCAGTCGAAAACGCCTTCGGAGAAGTTGAATGAACGTTGATTCTTTGAAACTACTTTCCTTCCTTTTTCCTGTCTTCAGTTTTTTTTGTCTACACTGAAGTTTTTGAAATGAAAGCTTCTGTCGGCGAAATTCCAAAAGCTTTCATCGTAGGCGACAAAAGCTCTAAAGTCAATTTTTCCCGACTTGGAAGGTGAGGGAGGCGGGGCAGGGGGCGGGACGCGTAGCGTGTGCGTTCGCGGTTCTTGATAAACGTTCAATTCAACCGCCAGCCACTATTTGAAAAAAATTTTATCGCTGTTTTAATTTCTTTTTTTTAATTTTTGAATTGATTATTCCCATGTTTTATTAAAAAAATAGTGGAATAGGTATTTTTGTTCAGATAAGACTCACCAATATTGTTCATTTTTCTTTTCTAGTCTTATTTTTTTTAAAAAATGCTGTATTGATTTACTAATCAATATTGATATTTACAAAATTTATTGTCTCAAATTTGTACAATTTTTCTTTAAAAATTTTATTTAAAAATTACTTCGCTGTCAGGAAAAAAACTAGTGGTAATGAATAACAAAGTATTTAAAAATATAGCGATGATTAATGATAAATTAGTGATAACTTATGTAGCTAAAGTAATAAAAAAAGTGAAAAAAACTACTACCATTAACTGAAAAACAATAGTCAAGAACGTGACCCTCCGTTTTTGACGAATGGCGTGGAATTTCAATTTCCTCAAAAAGCCCCAGGGCGACGTTTTCCTTCGTCTTTTCTTCCCCCATTTATAAGTTGAGTTCCCAGATTCTATTTTTTTTCAAATTTAATTGTATGTAATTGATGTTCTCTTGGTTAGTAGCGTTTCCAAAGCAAATTTAGAACAAAAAAAAAGCTAAAGTCATATTTTTTCCATTTTTCGTTCATTTTTCCCTTTTCAGGGAAATGGCTCTATTCAATTCAAGTATCAATAAAGTCGTATTAAAAATGTTTCGTCGATAAACTTTTTTCATCGACACATACGATGAAAAAAGAAACAAATCCATGAGTGTAAAATAAAGCTTAGGTCATTTAAAACCCTGTGACCAAGCAGCATTTTTGTGGCCGTTCCCATTCTCTCAATACTCTTACTTTTTTCGAGGAATTTGAATAGAAATGTAGAGAATTGAAAAGCTATGTCATCAAGGAATTCAGTTGCCATTTGTACCCGGAAGATCCAATTGAGATAATCCTTTCTCTCTTTGTTCTCTTTGCCACAAAAAGGCTTCACATTACGTAGCTTTATAATAAATCTAACGCCTAAAATTTAACTTCATTTAAATTTTTTTCATTTTGAAGCTTTTTTTGTGTTTCCTTTTTTTCTCACGAATCAGATTAAAAAGGCATAGGGGCAGTAAAAAACGGTGTTTTAGTTCAAAGCAGTACTTTGTAGAGTTTTTCATTGCGAATCGAACGGTGAACTTTGAAACGTACCAAACTTCCTAGTTTTGGAGAAAAAGTAATTCAAAGTCGGAGAGAGGGAAGTTTGAGTTCCCGCAAAAAGAGCACTTTGCAGTAAAGATGCTCTATGGACAAAGGCTTCGCCATCTTCCGAATTTTCGCTTTTTTCTTCGTTTCTTTCAATTTTCAATTTTTTCTGTTGTCACCAAAGTTCTTTTCGTCACAAAAGCTTTCTATTCATGAATAATTTGCAAACTTTGATCGCAAAAACGCTTCTTTGGTGAAAAATAATGATTTCACACAGGTTTCGATTGGGATAGCAATATTTTGTGTTTTCTTTATTATCGGTGTGTGTTTTCTGTTTTCTCAATCGATTTTTCAGAGAAGAAACCCTTAATTTGAAGCAGATACCCGGTTATGTCTGACAAAATGCGAGTCTAATGAGACGTCCGCAACATCGCGTGCACGGCTACTGTAAACATTTGTCTGCATACCGATCCAAAGCTTTTTTCAAAAATAAAGGCGGGAAAGTAAAATCGCGTTTTTCTTCTAAAGTGGTCACATATTTAATTTTTTTGAGTACACCATTCGATTCGGAAAAAAAAACTATATAAGATACTGCTTTCACCTGAAACCCCATTTTTTACTGCCCCTATGCCCAGATTAAAATGATAGTTCAGTTTTTTGAAGTTTTCTGCAGAATGAAGTCGAAGATCGAAGAGTAATCCATTAGGAGGTCTATGGAATTAATTGAGAATTTTATTCCGCTTTTTCCCTGAAAATGAAAAGATCGTTCACTCACTATGAGTTCATTAATTTCCACTTTCACTAATATGTTAGGATTTTCAGAAGGAACGCAAATATAAGTGTGAAAAGACGAGTAAGAGATTCCTTTTTTTCAGAAAAGCTGTGGAATATGATTTTCAACTTTATTGAATACGGTCTCTGTTTTCTTTTTTTGAGAAGAACGCAGAAGGCTTTTACAAGATTATTTTATTTAACCTGAAAAGCCTGAATGAATTCAGAATATTTTGAGAATGCTCCGGAAAACAGGTAAAAAAAATTTCAGTATTTTTTACAATTATTTTGTTGTGCTTCTTCCAAACCTGTGCCGTTTTTTTCTTTTTCTCTCCTACTTTTTTTTAAACTTTTTCCTTTTTTTTGCAAAAGGGTATTCCAAACAAGGCGATAAGAGAGGCTGAATGGAATCTTCTGCCGCTTGATTTTCTAGTCCCAAAGGTCGGAAGGTTTTTGAAACCTCGAAAAGGTGAAAAACGGAACAAAAGAGGTTTTCGCTTCATTTTTTTTCGTTTGAAAAAAAAGTAACAAAGGATACTATTAAAGAAGTTCAGGAGCGACCCGATTTTTATGATAAAAAAATAATCTGGTCGTATCATTTCGTGCTCCTCCTCATTAGGGTTGATCGGCGTGTGTGTGACAAATGAATCAACTTTCCGCTCGTTTTCCTATTTTCCGATGTTCTTAGCAATAAAATGAAGCTATATCCTTTTCCTCAAAATCAATTTCGTTTAATAGGGATCTTTCGATTTTGATTAGAGTCAATTTGAGGGCTGAATACAGCTTTTGTACATCAGAAAGTGCTTTTTCCCTTAGAAAGCTTTTTATTTGGCGCTCTACAAAGTGTGGAATGTTCGCGCCTCGCCATTGTTTCGAGAATGTTCCTCGCATTTGGATTCACAGATGAAATGAGTGGCCGGAGCAGATAATCAAATCTTTGAATCTGGCGGTCATTGAACGTCTCAACGCACTTCGCCCCACGAAACTGCGTCATTTCCAGATTCTCAGGATTTATCCTGCTGAGTTGCGAATTTTCGCAGCCGTTTTTGTCTTTCCAATGACGAAGTCGTTCTTGAGAAATCCGCTTGTTGTCTTATTTTTTTCCCGTTTTCACTCAAAGTTTCAATTTAAGAGAAGATTAAGTACATCAGTTTGCTTTTTTTGAAAACTAGAATTGAGGCTTTTTAGTCCATCGTTTCAAAATGTTTCTCTTTCTCTCGCATTCTCTAAATTAATGAGAGCCGACGACTTTTTTGTTTTAATAACTTGATGAGCTTCGCTGGAAGAGATGTTTTTCTGCCAGTGAACTTCATTTTGAGATATTTTTATTAGCTGTTTTTCACTTTAAATTGTAGAATTTCTCGAAAAAAAAATTTTTTCAGGTACATTAAAATATTTTAAGCTTTCTAGGGTCAACACTGATTTTTCAATAAATGAGGCGACGACCTCCAAAGACCGTTTAGAAGTTTTTTTTGCAAAGATGAAATAAATTGAAATGTGAAGGCTGAGAAATGAGAGTTGTATGATCGTTTTGAAAAAAGTCCAATCAGGACCAATGATCGTCTGAAAAAGATGCCCTGAACGGATATGTTTATATGAAATCTTCTCGGCCTTCGAGTGTCTTTATTTGGTTGTTTGGGTGTTTGTTTTCGCCAAGAGGGTTCCTTCAGCATATCATAAGGGAGCAGGCATCGCCCTATTTCTTCCATTCCAGTTGATCTCCGGATCAAGTTACTTCTTAAATCTAAAATAAGACACCTTTTGCGTTGCTCGAAATGGGCGAGATCCATGAAAAAATCTGTTTCTGTTAGAAGACATGGTTTCAGAAACCTCTGAGTAATAGCCACTGAGAAGTATTCTAGATCCACCACTTTTCTCAAACGTGTTACTCCCTAGCTCTATTTTATGTTGATAACCATAGTTTTATCCTTTTTCATGGAGAAAAGCTTTCTTTTGGCGTCATTGCGCACGTGCCGAAAAACAAATTTATTAAAATTGAAACAAAATGGCGACGCGTGACTATTTGGGCAGACGAAATCGCCAAAAAAGCGACCCTGAGGCGTCTTTGCCCAAATCTCATTCTCTTTGCCTCATTTTGGCTCTGCACACTTTTTTTGCCTTGCACCTTTTGTTTTATTGGGCTATCCAATGATTTGGGAAACACTTTCACTCGAATGCAGCTTTTTTTCTGACTCCGTCTAACAATAAATCTCTCTCTGTATTTGGACGCCGATTCTTAAGCTCACTAGGGAACTGTCTTTTTGCAAAGGCGGAAGGACCCTCCAAGGGTCCATAAAGGATCATAGAAATGTTCCTTTTAGGGTGACGAAGGCTCTCTTTTTGCTGCCTTTTTGCTCCATTTTCTCAGCCCTTATGCACCATTTTTGCTGCCTCTCCCTTTCTCCACCATTTCTCGAGCCTTTAAAATTCCAGAAAAATGGAAGGCTCGATAAAGGGAGTCTCTTTGCTCCCTTTCGCTGTCTTTTTGCTGCCTTTTGCTGCCTTTTTGCTGCCTTTCTGCGGCCTTTTTTGAGCCTCTCCCTTTTAGCGGTCATTATCCACCATTCCGACGTTGCCCGAGTGGTGAATACGCCTTTTGAAAGAAAAATACGTATCTAATTTTTTTGGTTGAACTGCAAAAAAATATTTTTTTAATAAAAAAATAATAAGTTAGTATTAACAGATCAAATGATCTGTAGATTTTTTAAGCTCTTCTTTTTTTTCCCGTAAAAACGAATTTTGATTTTTCCCGTTTCTGTGTGTTTTTGTAGCAAGCTCCAGACAGACTCTGGGGGAAGGAGAGATTGTAGTCGCCGAATTTCTCAAGATTTTTCTCCCAGCTTTTTCTTTCCAATCAGTACAAAAATTTGTCTTTTTCATAGGAGCCGTTATATACATATATATCAACTTTATATATATATATATATTAGGTTGTCAAGAAACGGATTTCGTTTTTTGATGCTTCAACTTTGACGAGTAGTTTAGGACAAAAAATCTTTTTTGATACCAAAATGTTATATATCATTTTGAAGCTCGATGTCTGTTTTTCAAATTGTACATAAAAGATTTTCTCAAAAAAAATCCGTTGTTTTTTGTTTCGCCGTTTAAAATTCGCATGAAAAGTTGCAATTTTGCATTATTTCTTTGTTCGAGCTTAGACAAAACGGCAAAGCTATTGGGACGGCTTTTTATGCTCAAAATGTGTGCAACAGAATTTGAACTGAAAAAAATTAATCAATTAGTGGTCGTAAAAATTCCGATCAGGAGATATAAGACCGTGAAAGAGCCCGACTGTTTTTCAACATGTCTTACTTTTGTTAACTATTTCAAAGTTTTGGTGATTGCACCTCTGAGAATACCTATTTATTAAACATCTACAAGACTTGTAGAAATCGAAAAAACTCATCTCATATATTGATAGCGGATTATCAGACAAAAAATGTCAAGGGAACATCCAGCGCATAAAACGACAATTTTGAAACCTTGACGCCTGCATGAACATTTTTTCATCAGTTACTCAACGAATACCACATACTTTTCAGCAAATCAAAAACGAAAATGAAAAGTAGAAGTTCTTCAACAAGCCGCAGCGGTAGATCAGTTATTTGACTTCCCATAGACTTCAAAAAAGCTCCCCGAAACAATTCACCATAATAATTATTTTGTCGACCTTTTGGTCGTTTGAGGCTAGTTCATATAACTTTAGCCAGCTGAATTTTATCTAATAATGAACAGAAGCCATCACATTGTCATTTGACAGGAGGAAGCCGGAAAATCTAGCATAAAATATAGGAAATGAAACGAAAATAACCAAAAGGAAAAATTCAAACTGTTGCTTTGAGAGCACCTTAGGAAAAAACCTTCTGAAAAGTTGGAAAAAAAAAATAATTTTGATTAGTTTTTTTATTGATCATCTGATTGCACCTTCTATTGTTAATTCACTCACTTTTTAGAAAACCTTGAAACTTTATAAGTGAGAAACGCCCTTAAATTCAACATGATGTCAAAAAAACCTTGATGAATTCATGAGCTTAGGAAATTTAGGCACGTCGGTCATTTATTTTTATTATATAAATTTTCTCATAGTCAAGGTTTTGAAGTAATTTATAAATTTTAGGTTAGTTAAAAAAACTCCTTCTGAAACGAGTTATGACTGTTTGAAGTCAACCATTGAACAACGAAATCCGTTTCTTGACAACCTAATATATATATATATGTATATATAAATTCGGCTTCTAAAATCGAATCCAATCTACATTATCTCATGTACGAAGTTAGCACTATCCTTCGTGACAAAAAGGCTCGAATTTCCTCCATTCTCATATATCCATCTTTTTGGTTATTTCAAATAACACATTTATTCATAAGCGAAAGTGTCTCGGATTTCTTCTTTCATTTTTTGTCTATCAATTGGCTCTCAACCACGGATATCGTTTCATTTTCAGCCACTGTTCTGAGCCGGATATACTTTACATCAAATCTTTTTGATGGGCACTTATCAAAAGCTCTTGAGAGCTCTGCCTTCCTCATTTGCTTGTGTCAGTGTTTTCTGGGCTCGTGGCTATTCTCGCACAACACAGAGAAGTCACAAATTTGTTTTTGGGCGGCCATAATTTCGCCCCGAGGCACAGTTTGAGCTTCGGACCCGTCTTCGGACTCCCACGCTGAAAGCGCCTTTCAGTACGTGTTCTACCGGAATCCCTATAAAAGTCTCTTCACACCCACGCTCCGAAGAGCGGCGTTTCTAACAACAAAAACGCATGACCTCTGAAGGCTTCCTCCAGTTTCGAATTTCATGAAATCAGCCCAACTTTCTCTTTTCACACCTCCGATGAATCTCATGTGTCTTCTGGGAAAAACTGCTGAATAGTATCAACTTTCTTTTCTTCAAATTCAAATTGCTCCTTTTAAATTTCGTTGAGCTCTACTATTTCTTGTTTTTATGTTTTCTATTTATTGTCGAATTTTCAATCAAAAAAATATTTCAAAGTTTAACTAAAAGGTTTTCGGATTTGTCTCCATTTTCTGTCCATTCGCAGAGAATTCGTCGGACATTGATCATCCAAAAAAAAAATTTTTTCTTCGTTCAGACTTACCTATCGATTATCTATGAGAATAATTTCAAAATAAGCAAAAGCAAAGTATTTTATGAAAAAAGTTGGCAACGCGCTGTGATTTCGTCTGTGAGGGTTTTGATTACTCTGACCTCTTCTCATAGACGGCGATTCTCGATTCGGACGCTTTCAGAGATTCGCATGACGTCATCTTTTAGAAGGCGGCTGGCACGTGGCCAAGAAAAGCCCATCACTCATTTCGAACACCGTTTTCTGATGGATTCTTCCCCTTTCGCTTCAAAGAAACTTTTCCACTCACAAAATATCTCCCCATTTTAGTTTCATTCCTTCGCCCACTTTTTTTTCTTATTATTAAAAAGTTGAGGGTATTCTCTTCAAAGTTGATTTGAGGAATCATCACATGCCTTTTTTTTCTGCAAATGAGCTTTTCGAGCAAACAAAGGAAAGCTTCCTCCTTGGGAATATTGTGGCAACACTCCCTTGATGAAATGAATAAAATGAGCTCCGATATCCGTTTTTCGCACGGGGTTTTCTTCATTCTTGTGATAAATATCGCAATTTTTTATGAAAAAAGTTCATCACAACTGAGCGTTTATAACTTGAGGCAATAGAAAAGTTAGACATCGTGAAATATTATATCATTCTTCGAAGAAAATTATGACGCTAGATTGTTTTGAGAAAAAAAAACGAGTTTTTCGACGCTAATTTATCGTCTAATTCGTCTGTTTTCTTTTTTTGGTCTTCGCAGCTCAATTCCGCAACATTTCAGATGTTTCAAAAGCTTGTCAAGTGGACGATGGGCAACGAAAGTTCTTTGATCAACTTCCGAAGAGGATCCAAAGATCGCGACGCTCAGATCGTCATCGATTGCGTGGAGGACTACATGTTAGTTTTCAGAGAAGCTTTTCCTTGTCCCGTCCCTAATTTTTTTCTGAGCTGACTTTTCCTTTCCTTTGGTTAGTCTCACTGGAATATATGAGAAGTTTCGGAAAACTTGAACTGAATAATTGCTTTGGTGGATGCCTGATCGTTATTCCCTTAGAGAACTAATTAAGATTCGCTGAGCCTCGAATCCAAAAAAAAACCTTGAAAAAGGGAAATTTAATGTCCGAGCTTTTTTTTTTGAAGAGGTTTTCTGAAATTTTTTCACAGTTATATTGTATGAACGTACATCCGAAGATTGTCAAACAACAAAATATGCAGCTTTCCGAAGTTTTTTTTCAAAGATTCCATAGTAAAAAAATGAGAAACTCATGAAAAAGAAATATAGAAATGAAAAACCTGTGTACAGACTTTTCCGGTCTTGAAAACTTTTTATCTTTCGAAAATCCAGCTTTGGGTAAGGATTTTGGTCATTTTGAAGTCTAAAGAGTCCTACTTACATGAATCAGTTGGTGTGGAAATTTCTCGAAAGGCTTAACTTTTTTTAAATTCAAAAAAACTAATCAGATTCTTTTATGAGAGCTTTTTTCAAGTCCTTCTAATCCACAAAATCTGCGAATTTCAATTCGAGATGTCCGGGATTCACTGCAAAGGGAAACCCTTACATGATTGGAATAATTATTGGTTAATTAAAAACCTATTGGAATTTAGAATAAATTGAGGACTCGTAATTCAGGAGTTAGGCGGTGAGAAATGTGGAACAGATCAGCAACTAGCAGCATTCCGTTCTGAAACCTCATATAGTTATTATATTTTTTTCTAAAAAAAACTTTGGGGGGCGAATTCTTCATTTCATTCAAAAATCTCTCGGTGTTTCTCTTTTTGTAAAGCTTCGAGCGATGCAATTTGAGGTCTTTTCAAAACATAAATTCTTAGAGTAAATCAAGTTTTTTGAACACTGAAAGGAGAATCGAAAGTCAAGCTTTTTTCGAAATACTTCAAACAACAAGTCGTGACCCGAGGCTCTTGCCGCAGTTCTCCCTTTTCAGCTCTTGGCTCATCTTTCGGCCAAACGAGCCGTCTGAGGTGTTATCTCAACAGATTTCCGACTTGCTTCCATTTAACCGAGATGTCCGTGTTCAGAGAGGTGCCCATCTACCGCAAAAAGTCCAACCGAAGCGTCAGCCGTCAACGTCTTGACCACGGCTCATCGCCTCTCAAGAAGGCGAGTCTCGACTCCGGAAGCCTCAGTTCCAGAAAATCCTCCGGTTCGTTCTTTTCTGGATCGTTTCTCTTCTCGGCTCCGTGTAAGAAGCGATCGTTGAAAAATCGTCTCAAAAACTTTGTAGAGTAACGCTTGATTGTAAATAGAATGTCGTGCAAGTAGCGACTACGAGGGAGCATTTCCCATGTTTAACAAAGTTTTAGTCTTTTTTTTTTTGATATTTCCGAACTTCTATTTCCGAACATGCAATTTTTATTTTTTGCCCTCAAAACCTCATGAGGAAATGAACAAAAAAAAGATGGGAGAAGCGGGAAAAGGGCAGACGCCGAATCATTGGACCAATTTCCTGCATCCTTTCATTGAGTCGCCCCCTCACGAGAGATGTTCCTTTTGTTTTACCTCACTCGTTACAAACTCTTCGAAGCGCGTCGCTTTTGCAGTTTCAAGTCCGCGCGGTTTGTCGAGCGACGGATCCGGCGATTCGCTGCTCAGTCCACTCACGTTGGTCTACGACCGCCGTCGGAGTCGCAGTTTGTGCTCCGCGCAAATGAAGGATGATGTGCAGGTTGGTCTAACAATCCTTTCCTTTGGAAGTTGATTTCGAACTTGTCGGCCCACAGAAAGTGGGAAATTAGCCTTCTGTGTGATCGCTACGGCTATATTCAGGCCGTTACATCGCCCTCCAAGGACAAAGAGGAGAAGCTGAGCAGCCGGAAGTCGAGCAGCGGACTCGTTCCTTCCCTCAACCGCCTTCGGATTCAACAATGCTACCGTGGAGCCAAGTCATTTTTTGCTTGACTTGTGTAATCTGAGAAGAAGAATAAGAAAACAGTTAACTCCGACACAAAGATCCAATTTTAAACGGCGATTTTCTATTTAAAGAAGTGAGGAGGAAATTCCGTGGGAACTTGTTGCAATTCGAGAGTTTCAAGAAGGAGATTGAAGATTTTCTAAATTTAGAAATTCTTTTATACTTTCCCAAAAAAATACTCTGGTCTTACGAAGATTAGGAGAATCGCACAAAAATTCATGTGGTTCTTATAGCTTTCAGAAAAAGTTATTCATGCTTAAAATGGGGAGGATTCCGATGTTCAGAATCGATATTAAAAGTGCCATCTTCAGACTTTAGGTTTGGAAGATGTTTCTGTGCCAAAAAATAATACTCTAAAAGGGTTCTAGAATTGAAAATTTCCTTTAATAGCGTTAAAATCCGAAACTATTATCAAAAATTTCAAGATATCTTCAAAAAGTTAGTAACGCACTGGGGAGGATTCCGGTGTTCAGAATCGATATCTTGAGAAACGAACGCAAATAAAAATCTTATTTTCAGGCCATCGATTGGCGAAAGCATAATGAAGCGAGCAGCGGCATCTCGGCCAGAAATGCGAGCGTTTCTGAGCAAAATGAACGATCAGCAGATGGAGTTCATGCAGAGGGACATGTACGAACTAATAACTGACGCCGTCGAAAACGCGGACAAGTCGGACAAAGTGAGTTCTGAGCTGAGAGCTTTGAAAAGAAAAGTGTTCAACTCAGGTTCTTGCCCACGCACGACAGTTTGGCGACACCTACGCTTCGCTTTGTCCTCTCGGCTTCCGTCCCGACCTCTTCTCGACTATCGCAGATGCCGCCATCGCAGAATGCGTCAAGCTCGACAGCGGAGTCCACAAGAGGTGAGAGGATCGCGAGGAATGCCTCGAAGGATGACGTCACAGATGCGAGACTCTCTCGGCGTGGAGCCAACTCTTCTCGGCCCTTTTTTCGGCTGTCCGCGACGGCTACTATCAGCGCATCCGACAGCAGCGTCGCACCTCTGTACCGCACAATCCAATTAGTAAACAGGTACTGTCTCTAAAGGCAAGAGCGATTCGATTTTTGAGTGAGAAAACCGCAAAAAACCAAGTCATTATCAATATGATTTCGTTATTGTCGTTACGTCACAAAAATTTTCAGTGACATAGAACACTTAAATTTCCGTGAACCTGTCCTACATGAAAACTTAACTAGGTCAAAAAAAGAAAACTTTCTCTAATCATCACACCGGAAAGCTGACTCAATTCATTTCCACTTAAATCGTTGGAAAACTTTCTGTCACGACCATAACGAAAAAAGACATTTTCAGCTATCGGTTGATTTTTCTCCCAAGGGAATCGAGAGACGAGACGCTGTAGTCCGTTGAAAGCGCTTGAGAAACCCACCAATTATGTTTTTGAACTACTCCATTTATGGTTTCCATCTTTCATTCAATTTTTGTCCGTCCTGTTCTGTATGTTAGCATTGAGGCGTTTTGTGCCTTGACGTGACAGGTATTTGATAGATTCCATATTGTTCTAAATTTTCCAAGAAGTGAAGACGCACAGTCGTTTCGCCAAGAGCCAACGCGCTCCTAAAGCGCTATAACTATATTCGGTAAACTACTTCTGAAGGCCGTCACGATTCTACGTATCTACGAGTTCATGACCTTTGCTTATTATATTAGCTAGTGATGAATTTTATATCCCTGCTTCCAATTTCCGATGATCCTCAGACGTGAGGTGTAATCCCCTTTTAGGGTCCTTTTATTCTTGGAACGAATGCTTGTTTTGCTTGTGTTCTCTCCACCATATAGCAATTTTTTCGTTTGGTGAAGCTCGAGAATAATTACACGCTGTTATTTGTAATTTTTTCGCTTTATCTGCAATTTTTTGTTTTTTTTTTTCTCCAAAAACTTCAGAATAAATTTATTTGCAATTTATCATTCAGTTTTGCTATCAACATGTATTAATTTGAAGGAATAAATTATGATCAGAAACTACTAAACGAAGGATCAGTGCAAAAGTGAAGCAAGGTCCGCACGTTATTCAGCACTTGTTCCCTGAAAGACTCGCGGAGGTGCGGCTCCTTCTTTTGAAGTTGGACATCGACGAGAGCGGCCTTCTGACAGGCGCTCAGATATGCGAGCAGCGGCAGGAACCGACGACACGATTCCCGAAGCTGAAAACCGACTGATTGTCTTCCGCCAAACGACAAACCTGCTCCAATGAGAACGGCATTTCTCCTTGCACTTCGTCCTCCAAAAAACCGTAATAAATCTGAAGGTACTTCTCGCGGACTTCAGTCATGTGCCCTTTATCCAGAAGCGAACAGAAGGCTTTGGCCAACTCGGCGCCCGCATTTCCGTAATGAAGCGTCTGGAATTCGTCTTTCTTTCACCTTTGCTCTACTTCATTTTAAGGATCTTAAAAGATCATCCGAAGCAAGTCTCTTTGAAAGAAAACAGTTTTTTTCGTGAATTTTTTTGAGACCTTTTTAAATTTTCAAGATTTACCAGGAAACGGTCTCAACTCGCTGTGAAACTGCTTAATAATCACTGAGGCTATTTTTTTTTGGTTTCTCATAATTTTGAGCAAGGAATTATTTCACTTAAACGCTTCTTATTAACTAATCTTTGATGTTCTTCTGTAGCTGACGAAAAAAAATTGAATTTCTTTCTTTTGTGCATGAGTTTTAGTTAGGAAAAATTTTGATAAAGTTCTTTTTCTTTCCGTAAGAAAACATCAACAGCCTCTACATACCTGGAAGTCAATCAGGGCGTCGAGTTGGACGATTTCCTCGGAATTTTGGCGGAAAAGCATGTTGCACTGCCATCCATCTCCATGAACCGGAACACGTTTCATTCCTGCAGCCTCATATTCTTCAGTCTTCGAAGAAGCTACTTCGATCTCACCTAGCTTTTCAGAAGTCGAGTCGAGCGCCGCAATCTCCTCCTCAGTTGTCATCCTCTCAACCTCTTTCCTCACCTTCTCCACGAGCTCTTCGTCTTTTGTGAAGTTTTTCAAGATTTCCATTAGTTTCAGTGTCATCTGAAAACAATTTATCACGGATTACCTGAAAGACAACTACATCAGAAACGAGCATCGGTTTGTAAATTTCCGAAAGATAACCGCGGCTTTTGATCTTCTGTTCTTCTTCAGAGTAAAACTTTTGTATAGAATGGAGGGCGGCGAAGTTCCGAAGAATCTGAAGAAAATGGTATATCTGAATGATGTCTCGATTGACCTGACCTGTAGGAAAGTTGGTTCGTCAATGAAATCGCAGCAGCTCAGCTGGATGAGATTTTCTCTGTACTCCAACAGAAGAAAGCCTTTGGAACTGTTCTCCTCGTCGAACAAGCGCCCACCGTAAAACTCAAATCTTTTTTGCAATCGTTTCTTTATCCTGATACCTTTAAAAGGCTCAAATCTCTTTTTTCCATGTTCTGAATTCTTGTGTAGAAGTCCATTTCAACATTGTGAACCTGCAACGTATTTTTATATATCTGCTGTGAAATTTCCGAACCAACCTTTTTATAGAGAGACTCGGTATCTTGAAGAGCATTAAGATCGACGGCTTCCCCTTCGATTTTCCCTTCTTTTTTCATTTGCTCTAACCCTTCGATATGGCTGATCATAGTAGGGACCTGCCACAACTTTGAGAAAGCTTTCAAAGCTGATTACCTTGAGCACGACCCTCGATGGCAAATCGAGTCTCTCCGTCGGCCACTTCAGGTTGATAAGCGCTATTTTTGAAGCGAAACCCTAAAATATCCTTCGCGATAAGAGTGTTTCTAGGAACTGACGGCCATTTCTCCAAGAAGCAGGGGCTCTCCAACGAGCTGCGGTCGGTGGCCATCAGAAAGAGCGGCAAGTTTTTCTATGACGTCATCGATGGAGACGTGCGTGGACAGGACACCGCTCCCTCGCTCGTAAAGCCTCATCCCTTCTTGAAGATTTTATCTTTTGAGAAAACTAAAAGGGATTTTTATGGTTTTCCAAACTAAATTTTTTAGAAGAAGTTTTTTGAACTTTTTACGTTCTTCTGGCACATGTAGTCCAGTGACTGATGATGGAAAAAAAATATTTTTTTTCCATCGTAAGTTAGAGTACAACCATTTTTTACAACCACTTTTTCCAATGTGAGATCCTACAGCTCGGAAAGTTAAATAAAGATAATATACCAATGAAAAAATCAAGAAAATTGTTATCATGGTCTCCCGAGGCCTATATATATGTTTAGTGCCAGACATCGCAACGTTGTGCAATCCATCGCGGATGAACTTTGGTCGGAATGATTCTCGTTACTGACAAAGACTACTCGAAAAAATATACTATTTCTCATCTTTAACATAAGAAGATTGCATTAGCATTTTCTTTCTGGTAATCTGACCGAATATGTAAAAAAACCTTGTGAATATTGTTTTTTTAGATAGAAACATTTATTTCGGTTCAAATAGCTAAAAAAATCTGGTAAAAACGAATTTTCTATGCTTTCCAACGTGTTCTCTTCCCCATACAACCATTTGATACCCTGTAAGACCCATTAAGAAAAAAATATAGATTTTCCAAAAGAAATGAATCTTTATCATTTATCACAAGCGTTTATTGAAACTTTTCAGTAAGACTGACTTTTCTGTTAAAATTTTTTCATAACAAAAATTTTGAAATTTCAATCACTTTGGAAACGGGAATAGTATATAGCCAGTCTGTATAAACGCTTTTCCACTGTGGTCTTTTTATTTCTTCTGCTTGATGCAAGTAACTATGTAGTTTTGAGATTTTCCCCGCAAACGTATCCTACTAGCCACCAACGACTTTCCGAAGACTGCAGAAGCAATTGAAATGATTGCTTATATTCTTAACTTCTGAGCAAACAATTCTGTGGCGGTCAACGCTTTGTCTCTGAGCGAGTACCAAAAGAGCTGCCGAATCTACAGTGCCATGCGCGTCAGAAATAATCAAATTTCTAAAGAAGACATAGCATAAGGCGATCAAAACTGCTACATAAGAGCCTTTCATTTGGTTTTATCTTCTTCTCCATTTTTTGATTAACAGTTCGCCGTTAAAGTTTTTCAGAAAAAAAAAACGAGTTTTCAAGGTGTTGGAGCAAAAAACTGATTTTTCGAAAAATTGCTAATTTTTTACTCTTAATAAGCTCCCACAGTTTTTTTGGGTTTCATCTCGTTCCCTGTCGTGAAATGAATATTTCCACGTACGATATTATCAGAAAGGAACAGTTTTGCAGAATTTAACAGTCCCACGGCGTTATAGTCTGTTCAGATTTTAAATGTCAAGCAGCTAACTCCACCCCCAAGGCTACAATATCCTTCGCGTCAATGTTTTATATCCAGATGACGATGAGCCTTTAATAAGGCTGCATTTTTGACTTCTTTTTTTATCTTTTAAATCAAAAAAGATCAAAGTTATGCCGTGTTCAAAGTAATTTCCGCGAAATGCAAAATGGTCTCTGACCCTCCAAAATTTAGTTATCTTTCTTTTTCTCGGACAGCTATTTTGAATTTCGCGGAATCACTTTGAACACGGCATTAGTCCCGCGCGATAAAACATCGACGCGAAAAGGTACCGTCTCAGCAGGTGCGGAGTTAGCGGGTTGACATTCAAAATCTGAACAGACTATACCACACAGTGGAAGCGGAGCGTAAGTTTTTCCTCTAACAAAAAGGGGGGTTAACCCCGCAGTGAACCCCGAAAAAAAGTGAACTTTTGGTTGATGTTTGCGCTGCACCCCGCGTTGGACCTGAATGGGGTGCACCCCTGGGGCAACCGGTCAGAAATAAAAAGTTTTTTTTGAGCTACCGTAACGACCTAGGATGAAACGGTACAAAATTGTGATATTGGAAAACAAACCACTTCGAAATTCTGTATGGAAAAAGTACCTTAATAGGCATTTGAAGCTAAACGGGGTGCACCCCTGGTTACACTGCGGGGTGCAACGAGAGTCCGACGCGGGGTGCACCACAACTTTTGTTAGAGTCCACCACGCGTTGCCGTCGAAAATCTCGCATTAGAGCGAACTTTCCTTCACGCGCCAATTTTTTATTATTATTAGGCCTTAAAGCAGCCTATTTTATATTTTTACAAATGTATTGGCTCAAATTTCAAAAATCTAATTTGACTAAGTCCTTAAGATATTTTCGCTCTATCTTTTGGTACGTGGAACGTATTTTTCCGTTGCTTGTGAAAAATCTGATGTTCAACTCAAAATTTTCGAGGTTTTGCGAAATGGAAAAAAAAGACTGGATTTGTAGTCTGGAGTTTTTGCTGAACTTCTATCGTTGAAAAATCCAATCTGCGTATGTTTCCAAGCGTTTTCGACGCGTTTTCCGTTTCTTTTTCGATTTATTCTGGCTTACAGTCGTTAATGCAGAAGCTTGCTAAAAAAAACCATGTGTTTTGCGAAATGGAATGTGAACGATAAGCAATACAAGTTTAACAACTAACAAGTGTACATAATAAATTTTTTAGTTGATGTTGATTTCTTCATCGGAAAATTGGCAAAGTTTGCTTCCTAGCAAAAAATAAACCTACTAGTAAGAAATTTGAACAATCCGTTTTCACCTGCTAATCACCTAACGATCACGTAAAAGCTGTGAAATGCTCCTCATCATCGATATTCATGAGAAGATCGTTAGAGAACAATGTAAAAAGTGTGATCAAAGACTGTTGGCAACTGGCCAAATTATGAATTGATCGTTCGTATTTGCGTCGCGGTCTATTGCGGCCAACACAGCTGACCGCACAGAACGGTGGCAGAAATTTTTATTCTTGGTTACCCCGTGAGTCAATAAACATTTACACGTCAGCGTAAATCTACGCGGAGAATTGTCTCCTAAAACTGCGCGACAGTTGCACTAAGCCGCGCCCACTAGCCACCCTATAGGGTCCTATAGGAGAGCACGGCGTTCTTTTGACGACGCCCCTCCCACAATTTCCGTAATATTTGACGTCTTTTGTGCATACACAGAACGACGCTAACTCGCATACTCATTAAATTCAAAAATAATTTTTTTCCTCGAAAAATAGCGTTTTTTCAAAACTATTGCCGTGTTCAAAGTAATTTCCGCGAAATGCAAAATGGTCTCTGACCCTCCAAAATTTAGTTATCTTTCTCTTTCTCTGACAGCTATTTTTGAATTTCGCGGAATTACTTTGAACACGGCATGTAGACGTGGAAAAAAATCGATCCTTTCACAATTCCTTTTCTAGTTGACAAAAAAACATTTGGGTGAAAGTTTTTTTCTTATTCTCTGAACACTTTCATACCTTTCATCCTCAAAATTGGTTAAAGTCCTTTTTTTGAGTGAAAAAAACGTGGAGTTTTGTGCCAAAAAAATGACTTATTGTGGTTCTATGTGTCTTTCCCGACTTATTGAAAAATTTAAAAAAAGTTTTTCTTTACAGATTTAGTTTAGTTCATCCACCTAGTGGTATTTTTTTCTCCTCTGCAACATCGCCATACCATTCTGATGTTGCGAAAATGAAGAGATTGATTGATTCGAATAAAAAAATTTAATTTGACACTGAAAATGTTGCTGAAAGGCTTTTTTTGCTTTAAAGGGAAAATTTGGTCAAAACACAGCAGTTAATATTGAAAATTGAAAAAAAAAGTTCCTTCGCATTTTGCTGTCGCAATAAAAAATAATTACCGTAAATCAGTACGAAACAGATAAAGATACAACTGAAATAAACATGAAAAATCACGTTAAGCACTTGAGCAACAAGAAATTCAAATGTTCGCGCGCAAGCTGTCTACCGTAAATCTAGGTGGAGCAACCCTTCCAAGCCGCTCCACATTTTCAAAAATTTTACATTTTCTTCCACTACGCAGAACGCCGTGAGAGCTCTCCAGCCTTTTTAATGCCGTGTTCAATTTGATTCCGCGAAATGCAAAATACCCGTTGAAGAAAGGAAAAGATCACTAAATTTTGGAGAGTCTGAGGTCATTTTGAATTTCGCGGAATCAAATTGAACACGACGTAAAGCGCCGTATATATAGTCTGTTCAGATTTTGAATGTCAACCATGCTGGTAGCTGGTACCAGCTAACTCCGCCCCTGCTGAGACGGTACCTTTTCGCGTCGATGTTTTATCACGCGTGACTAATTTTGATCTTTTTTGGTCTAAAAGACAGAAAAAGAAGTCAAAAATGCAGCCTTATTGAAGGGCCATCGTCATCTGTAGACAAAACATTGACGCGAAAGATATTGTAGCTTTGGGGGTGGAGTTAGCTGCTTCACATTCAAATTCTGAACAGACTATAATCAGCACGGATGGCGCACGGTGCATTCTGCTTTTTTGCACTCTGGTGCGAAACTGGAGTCTACACCGTGCAGTTTTGGTACTTTTTTGGTGTCGCACTGGTGCAGCACGCTAAAAGCACTGATTTGATACCTTTGCGCCAAAAAATCACCGAAATCGCTCGGGGTAGACCTCAATTACGCACCAGAGTGCATAAAAGCAGAATGCACCGTGCGCCATCCGTGCCGAGTAGGTATCTTTTCCCTTTTTTTTAATCTTTCCTTCAGAAAGTCGGCGATTCTGATGAAAAACTAGTTCGAAAAGCTGAAAAACGTCTTGAGCCTTTTCGAACAGTATTATGTTTTGGATAGACTGAATGATAATCGATATTTCAACCTTGTTTAAAAAAATCTGAAAAGAGCTTAAGATCTTGTAGAGCTCAAAAACTAAGCTTTTTTTTTTACAATTTCAACTGGTATTCTCACTCAAGATCTGAGTTCAATGTTTTGAAAAGTGAGAAAAATTGAATATGCTCTCGCAAATAATTCGGTTCCAAAATAGGTCAGACCTCCGCATATGCAAATTCACTCGACTAACTTTCAACTGTTCAGAGAGTTTACCAAGGCGAGAGAAACGTCTATGAAGGGCAACTGGTGCAGAGACGCAGGTTGCAAAAACGCGAATTTGCCGTTACTCGTCGATTCGCGGTTCCAGGCGATGTTCGGTATATATAAATCGCTAAATTTTTTTTCTCCTAGTTGTAAATAACTTAGATACCTTTATTTATTTCAGCGGCGCGAAGTCACTTTTTGTTTTTTCTGCCTGGGTGCGAGATGAGACTAACTAAAATATTGAAGCACTTGTTGCAAGAGGAGCCTCTTTTATCAAAAGTTTTCAATAAAGAACCGGTTTCTTTCTTCCCGATTTCACGGAATTCAGTTAGGCACTCCATTTAACTGCGTTTACAGCATGTGTCTCGTCCTCTTGTACTTATTCCTCAAAAGTTTCCCAAACGCAGTGTGATTCTGTTACTTTTTCTTCTTCCTGCTAGCCAAATTCTTTTAACTTGATTTCATTGATTGGAATTTTTTTATATTAGCTATCTCAAAAAAACTCGGTAAATATGGAGAGATTCAAAAAGAATGGTTTTCTTCTTAATATTTTAAAAATATACTATTTCAAAAAAAAAGGCATCAACTTTTCACAAGTCATTGAAAAGACGATTCTAGTTTCGGTCCGGAATCCCTTGTCCATTTCTGCCAGATGGTTTCGAGGAGAAATAGCGGCGTCGCTGCGGAGAGCCGATAAAATCTGGACGAAATCGATTCTTTTCTTCTTCTTCTTCTTTGGGGGGTTGGTCGTCGTTCAGTCCTCAATTAGTCATTCTCTTGCAACAATAAGCAGGAAGAATTCCCCTTTAAATTAATCTAATTAGAATCTTTTAGTGAGGATGAGCCTATGCAATCTTTCCTTTCCACAAAAGTGTTGGGTTGCAATAAAAATATAATAGTTTCTCCTTTCGTGTTAGGCGACCAACTTCCAAAAACAAAATTTTAGCCTTGCTGAACTGAGGAATTCTCAAATTCAAGAAATAACCGGTTTTTTTTTTTCGAAAAACGTCAATCAGAAAGCAGTTATGTCGTTTGCGTATAACAGTTTCTTAAACTAACTTTGATTTTTTTAAAAAAAGTTGTTAAGGGGATCTCAATGACGGGACTGTGAAACATGATCTGAAAATTTTCCTGTTTAATTGAAAAAGTCCGTAGAAAGTCCTCTATTTAAAATAGGCCAACTAATAATTATCAATATTTTTGTTTCATTTATTTTTTTCGAGATCAATTCACCTTTATTTCCATTCGAGGCTCAATAACAAACTTGAACTAAACTTAAAAATTCCAACTTGTGAAACAGGAAACTTGGTTGTATCTCCAAGAACTTTTTGTAACGCTCTTCGTTACAAAATAAAAATTTCTTCTACTATTTTGAATCAAAAACGAAATTTAAAAAAAATTAACATGGAAATAAAAAATTCAATTTACTTTTTATGAAAAAAAACCTTATCTATGTTTTAATAATGCTTTTTTTCCGCAAATTGGTAGACGAGAAAAGCCAAAAGTTGAGATTGGAAATTTCATTCTAGTGAAGCGGCTATAGGAGTTGTCGACAGGAACAGCAGTTATCACCAGCGGACGCATTACTCAGTGCCAGAGAGCAGGCGGAACCGGAGGGCGCAGACGCTTTTTGTGGAGGCGGAGAACTTTTCTCCGTCGCCGGTGCCGCCGACCGCGTCCTTCGCCTGTTCACACTGCACTTGTTATTCCGATAACTCCGTGTCAAATTTATCTCATCAGATCATCAATCTTCTCAACTCTTTTCGAAGTATTTTATCTGCGTAACAATTTTTATTTTTATTATCAAAAAATCAAGTAGTTTTTAGTGCAATTCTGGGCAATAGCCAATTGTTGTAGTTATGTTTTACTGAATTGTTTTCCCATTGCGGTTTCTATTATGTCAAACTTCATTCCGTTAATAATTGGTTTCGGAAAAATATTGATGACTGAAATTTTTTGGCGATGCTATTGAGAAAAATTCAAAAAATTTCAACCTGTTTAATATATTATGTTTATGCAAAAAATTTTTTAACTCTTCAGTTATTTTTTTTTTTGCTTTCCATATTTTGATTGGATTAGAATCTTTGAAAATTTTCCCGGCCTAATTCACTCTGGAAAATCGCTTATGAATTCGGAATTTAAACGGAAAAAAAAAATTAAAATATGCAAAAGTTGTGTCCAACCTATCCCACGTATGCCTTTCCAGGATGAACTCCCGGATGTCGAAGTTGCGGAGGTCGCTCAGTCGCAGCGTCTATCAACTCAACAACACGCTGAGCCGACAGAGCAGTCTGAACGGCCTCATCGAGCTGCCCACCATCAGCCACACGACTCTCGTCGACAAATTCGCCGTCAGTTTTTTTTTTTCCGATGTTTTCTCTCATTTTTCCGTTATATTTTAAGCTGTAGAATTTTTTCATTGAACTGAAAGGGGCTTTTCTTTATTTGTTTTTTTTTTTTCATTCTGTTCTTTCTTCCTCATGATATTTTGCTTCTGCTTTTTCAATTTTTTTCTCAATGTATTTTTAAATATTACTTGTGAAAAACATGTACACGAAAGACACGTGATGAAGAATTCAAACGCAGCTGTGCAGATTTTATTCTTAGGCTCTATTTCATTTCGTATGTGAAACGTGCGTCATAGCTTTCTCTCAAGTTTTGGGGGGAAAAAATTTAGAGGCCTGAAAAAAATAAACCTACTCTTTAAAAAAAAAGAAAAATAGTTATGTAATTGTTTCGAGATTTTTGTTGGATTTGGGCAAAGTGGAAAAGGCGCGAAGCGCTGCCGAGGGCTTCAGTGACACCGTTGTTTGTTCTTGTCGCACCGATAAATCACCTGTCGGTGGTTTTCCCATCCGTTTGATTGTTGACAGGTCGCCGGTCCGATTCGGCCTTTCCATTTCTCATTCTACTTTCAAACGTCCTAGCGAAGACGCACAGTCGAAAAAAAGCTTTTGTTTAAATTTAAAAAAATACATCAATTTATTTCGTAAAAAAATAAGCAAAAAAATAAATGACAATCTTCGAAAAAAATGATCTTTGATCAATGTGCAAAAAAGTGTCAGAAAAATATCTCTGAAATTTTCCCCTTCTTCTTTGGATCACTCAGTTTTTTCTCTAATAAATCCAGTAGGCCCAAAAACCGCGAGAACAAGAGAAGGTCCGACGGCAAATGGAACAACGGAAGAAGCGTCGCCACACGCGCTCTAGCGAACCCGTGCGGACCGGAAACGACCTAAACAAATACGGCCGTCAAATCTCACCGCCATACTTCTTACGTATGGTATCGTTACGTGGAACTCGGAAGCTGAGTCTGAGGCGCCAACAACTCAATTTTTTGTGACGAAGTGTAGTATATTATCATGACCTTCCCTGAAAGCTCCTATTCAATCACGAAATTTTAAATTTACTTATTATCCAATTTTAAAAAGAATTGAATGAGTATGGCGGGAGCAAATTAAAAGATATATTGAAACATGCAATTAAGCGGTAAGACACAATTTGGCGGCCAATCTTGGATTAAATCGAAATACAGAGAAATGTTCGATGAAAAAAAAAAAAGACATATTGGATTTTATTCATCATTCACTCTGCCCTCGAAAAACTTTTTGGAACGAAATTTTTGTCAATCTCACAGCTGCTGCATAATCAGCTAGATTTCTCTTTACTTATCGTATCAAGCAAAACAAATTTCACGTTGAAATCCTGTCAAACATTAAAGTTGTCAAACAAAACTCTTGTGGAATCTTTGAGAGTCAAGAGTTCAAATATTTTAGCGTGGATATTTGTTTTATTGAAAGTGCTAGAAAACGAATATAATGAATCAAGGCGTTTTTAGACCCCTGGAAACTTTCGCCAACTTCGAGATGTTGTACGGTCAAACAACGAGCTCCTTGCCGAAATAGTCAACGCTTTTGAAGAAAAGTAAGTTGATCTTTTTCAGCCGATGATTAATACTACTTTCATGATAAGAGATTTTGGAAAGTATTTTCCAGAGCGGCTCTTGACTTTCACTATTCGAAGACATTGAAGAAAATTTCGGCCAAATTACACAAAGTAACGCAGCAGACTGAGTGGTGAGCATTTTGCAAGGACAGTTAGTAGAGCTGGAGAAAAAGCAAAAGATCTGAATTTGACTGTCAACCGTTTCAAGAAGTTTGTTTACTCTCTTCATACGGTTTTATTATAAGGATTATTTTCTCCGAGCGATTATTTTTATTGGAATGAAAGTACTTTTATGGAGAGATCCTAATCCCAGGTGATCTGAAAAGTTGCAGCGACATCGACAGAGGATGGACCTCCGTCGCAGAACAATTCGACGTCCACGCCACTCTTCACAGGTCTCCCTCAATCACATTAAGAAAGAATCTTTAGAAACCTAATATTTGTATAGTGAAACAGTTTTTGTCTAAGACGCGTCAGTTACAGTAATCTCGGGTCAGCCCTCACTGATGACGTCGTTCAGCCGTTGCGTGCCATACAGACGACCCAGTTAAAGGCTCTGAGGGCGGTAGGCTAATTTTTTGCTAAAAGTTTTTGGATTATGAATGTGTCAGGCTGACTCTCTTGTCGACAGGGAGACGCGCAGATTAAAGGAAAAGAAGGAAGAAACGTTGAAACTGAAGAGAAATGCGTATTTGGTGGGGAAAGAACTGGAGAAGGTGGAGCAAGCAGCCGATTTGGATAAGACTAATCCTTCCAAGGTAAGAACAGACGTGAGAACATGTTATAGTTATATCAAATAAAAATATTTTTTTAAAAATATTATTAAAATATTTATTAAAAATACAAAGTAAATTATAGTTTGCCATGCGCAAAAAAAGCTGCAAGATCAAATCGTCCGGAGTGAAGACGACTATCTTTGGCAAACAATCGACTTGGAGAAACAGAGAAGGTTTTTAATAAGCTTCAGTTGATCATCACACTACTCGAAAATGCCGGAAAAAGAGACTACTTTCAGAACACAATTGTTATCCTCCTTTTCATTTCTGCACAATATGAATATTCAAAAAAAGCTATCAATAAATTCCTAAAAGTTGTGAATTCTGTGATTCTCGAGCTTATTGCGCTGTTTCTAAAGTTTCACCAAACTTGTGATTTTTCACAATTCAGAGTGACGGAAAATGTTCTTCGAAAAGGCGTTGAAAGCCTGGAAGCAGTAGAAGGACAACGGCTGGCACACTGTCAAACGGCTCTTGGACGGTACCAACGGAAAATCGAGCATCTGGGACCCAACCTGCAGCAGGTCGGTCACCGTTTCCGCCGAAATCGGTCCCAACAGGCTCTCAGATGTTCGAGCGACACAACAACAACCTCGACGTCGCCGTTGACTCTGACGTCGGCGCCTTCATTTCTTCGCTCCTCCCCTCCACGTCTGCCGTAAACCACGTCACGCTTGTCGACTTTTACGTGAGATTTGGTTTTGTTGCAAGAAAGTATTTTCAAATTAAAATGTTTGGGAGGGAATAGTTGTTAATAAGAATAGTAGGAAATCGAAAGATTTGTTTTTCCAACTTTTAACGATCGTATTAATTTCCAAATCCGTTGTGGCGTTTTCAAAGAAAAGGTCAAAAGTTATCCAAGAAAAAGTGCGTTTAATGATTCGAGATGTTTCAAAAAAATTGCGCAAAGACGACAATTTTTATCTCATGAATAGTCATAAATTAAGTAACCGTTGGATTTTCCAAACCCGTTGAGAAAGTTTTTGCTCGAAGGGATCAAGACTATGGTCGACAACAGTGTCGCTCTGCAACGCGGCACATTCGCTCTGCAGCTCGACCGGGCACGTCGTCTTGTAGTGCAGTTTGATCGCGACATTCTCATCCAAATATAGCGCCTTGGCGACGTCGAAGTCGAGTTTGTGCAGCGCAAAGTGGTTGAAAACAGTCGCGACTGTGTCGGTGCTGAACTTTGCAATTGGCGGAGCATCGAAAGGCGATCACCTGCAGAAGCTTTTTCCATAGTTCCTCGGTCCACTGGATTTACGCGTCCTCTGTCTGTTACTCAGCATGTAGGCGTTGGCCGGGTATAGGGATGTATTTGAAGGAAATTTAAAGACGTTGCTCGTCATGATCGAGGAGAGCCGACGTTTATCCCGCGACTCTACTGCACCTAGCATAGCTTCGTAGTTTTTGTGCTTCAGTGGGACCACAACTTCGTCGGTGTCAATTATCAGGACGTATCGATGTGTGAAAATATGTCTGAATTTCTCTATCCATAGTTAAAAACTATATTGGGGGCCATATGAAAGACGAAAATTGAAACCTGTAGAAGCAGTCGTTATATGGAATAAGTTCATTCCGGCGTTTTTGGCCGAGGTTCTCAGAGATAAATTTACTTCTTTTGCGTGGTTCGTTAGGTGCATTGCCAGGCAGTTGCAAAGAAGTCTAAAAGGTTTTTTTTTCTAACGAAAACAGGTTTATCTTTTGCAACGAAAAATTAGTTTGACTTTAGTTTTTTATTATCTATCCCTTAATTTCACTATATATTAGCAGAGTGGGGAACAATATTTTCAAGGTGACTCTGAAATTACGTATACCCCAATCGCCACGCCTTCACTTACCTATTTTTGTCTTCTTTTCTAGCAAACGGTCGTAAAATGATGGAAATAACACTACATCGTGTGAAGAGAAAGCGCGAACACGTCATGGTGTTTTGAGCCATGTAAAATGCGTTATATAGTTTATGTACACTATTGAAGAAAAAAATTTGGTTACTACAATTGAGAAAACTTTTATAAGGTCTCACAATAAAGTAGAAGGTTTGTTGAGGAAAAACGACTAACCACAGAGATTTTCCCTTCGCGTTCATAGTGCTCCAATACTTTGCGAGTGGATGGCCCGAGAAAGTAAGTGTAAACTCCGATTGTGTCTGCGCCGAATAGAAACTGCGCCTCGAACCACTCCAGAAGCCGCAGTGCAAAGTCCGTCTAGATCGCTGCTGTCCGGGGAAAAATATTTTTTAGAAAAACGGAACTGATCATCGAAATAGAAAGACTTTCAAAAAAACTGACCTGATAGTCCAGGCCTTTGAGACAGACAGCCACGGCTTTCTTGTGGGAGACTTGTGGTTTTGACACCACTGTCATAGCTGTGAGCTCATTTCGACACCGTCTTCTCGAAAGGGAAATAACGAGATTGGTGTACTCAGAAATCCTCTTTGGCACAGGACATGTTACCAGGTTTGGAACATAAAACGTATCTCTGAATGGAAATTGGAAATTGGCTAAAAACAAGACTTGCCTGGGATCCCATCCTCTCTGCCAAATTTCACGGACGTAACCTTTTGTAACGGCATATCGGCCACTTTCCGTGAAAATGTTGCAATATATTATTCTCTTTCCTTCGATTTTGTGAGCACTCATCACCAAAACCTGTGATCGGAATTTCATTAAAAATATGAGTTTTGATAATACAAGAAGAGCCTTTTCACGACTCACTTGAACTGAAGGATTTGAGGTAAAAAGAGAATTTTCGCGATCGTCGAAATAAGCTGAATAGACTTCTAAGTTCGCCATACGGCTCCAGTTTCTCGGTTGAATAATTTCCGAAGGATATTTCAAAAAACATAAAAAATTTTCTTCAACTGGCTGCTCCTGCAAGCTCTTGTTTTGTCAACTGTTTCTGATGATCCATGGAAAATTAGCTCGGTCCAACCTTCTCGACAACAGGGCGAACATAGTTGGCGCCGCGTTGCTGTTCTTTTAAATAATTTACCACATCCAACGCGTCTTGAGTAGCATTGAAAAAATCATTTTCTTCTTCTTCGATACTCTACAAACAAAAACAAAAAATCGATAGCTGGCGCTCAGAACAATAGTTATATCCTACTTCATCCAAGTAGATGTAGTTTTGGAGAAAAAGAATAAAGAAGATAATTGACGAGAAAATGAGCCACAGTCGACGTCTTCTGCGCATTGAAGGGAATTCGGGTGTCGAAGGTCGCTGAAGATGTTCCGCAATAACCTTGAACCCTCTCCCTTTTCTTCGCTCTCTCGGCACTCTTTTTGAATGGGCACCGTTCCAAGAGACTTTTTCACTTTCTTCCTCATTTAGCAGCTTTTTTAAATATTTGGGTGTTCCATAAGTCTTTGTGCACTTTTGATTTTTGAAAATTTCTTTTTTTTTTTCATTTTAACGGAAACTCATGTGTCAGTGAGCTTCTGTTCCTTGATGGCCACAGTAGTGATCTAGCGATTGGAAACATTATTTATTCATCTCTCCCTATTACCCGCCAGTTTCGCTTTGAACAATGTGTCCAACTCGTGTTCAATATGGTTCTGCAAGATGAATTTTTCCATTAAAGAAGAGTTCAACTACTCTGGGGTAGTTATAGTTATATATAGAGGTGCCACCATTACACGTTGAAAAATTAAACTTGGCTGAATACGCGCAGCCCAAGGGCAGGAAAAAATTTAGAAATTTTTCATGAGTGACTTTTTCCTCACATGATACCGAAGATTGAGCTCCAGAAAGTTAGCAGTTGAGCTTCGATTTTGAGAACCTGCAGTTGTGTAGTTCTAAGGCCTGTAATTCAAACGGGAACTACTCGCAATGAACTAGACCAGCTGACTAGGGAACTACTCGGACTCGGGTACGGGTTTCGAGTTGAAACTTTGGTGGCTTATAGACCTGGGTAAGAGTACTTGGAAACAAGAGAGATTATCTGCTAAACCCCATAGGCTTCTGAGAAAAAGCTTTTTGAAAATGAACAGTTTAGGCTTGAAAATTATTAAATTTCTGTTTTTCTTCTTATTTTGGCTGGAAAAAAAGTTTTTTAGAATGTATCATAGCCGGATCATTCAAGGCGACTGTATTGAAATAGAAAAAAAAGGTAAAAAAAAAGCAGTACTCTGAAAAATTTCAGGCTAAATTTTTCAGGCTAATTTTCACATTTTCTACTAATTTTTTCTCAGTTCTCTATCGGGTTTCGCAGATATTCTCTATTGTTATGAAGTATTCTGACTTGGATCTATAAGCCACTAAAGTTTCAACTCGGAACCCGTACCCGAGTCCGAGTAGCTCCCTAGTGAGACAGACCAAAAGGATATTTTTTCCAAATTTTCTTCTCTCAGTGTGTAGGGGCGTCAGGCAATTTATTGAGAGGTCATGTTTTCTGTCTTGATGTAGTTGAGGGTCTCATGTCTTATTTTGTAAAACAATTTAATTTCAAAAATTTGCTTGGGTGCAAGAGGTCGAGGTTCAAGTTCATTTATTCGGTCTTGGAGGTTCCAAGAGATAATCTAATGATCCGAATTGCCTAGCGTTGCGAATGTTCTCACAATTAAGTATATACAATAGGCCTGTCCAATGATCTTTGAATAGGAAAATATCGAATTTTGAACGAAGTGCACAAAGACTCATGGAACACCCTTAATATTTTGAATGTAGAGAAATTTCAGGCTGAAAACTTTGGAGAGGTAATGTCGGCTGCAAGACGCAGAGCCTCTCTTGACCGTATCTCGTGTCTTTTGGACGTCGAGCTGAAGAGGATTTACGCCAGAGGCACTGCTGACGTCATGGTTGCCAATTGTCGCCAACTGGTGTGTTCTGTTTTTTTAACTTCATACCGTCAGGACGTAAGGGGTGAAAATTGTGAAAACTTCAGAATTCATTGGAGTTTATCGAGTATCTCTATTACAAGATAAACGATGCAATCAACAGTGTGGACGGCGGTCAACACCGCGGCTTCCACCGATTGGCGCGCTTTCAGCACAAGCTCAAAGATAAATCTGTTGGTTTTCCACATTTTCCATTGACGGAAAGAGAATCTCAGGGCCTTCCGATGACGATCCTGACGTTGCCGCTCACAGGAGAGGACAATTCCTTGCCTCCACCTTCCGCCTCGCAGTCCAGCCACTACGCAGCTTCCTCCCGCGGCAGCGACGAGTACGAAGATTACGACAAGGTCAAATTTTATCAAATCGCTTCATTTCAAACAAAATGAATGGTAAGAATCATAAAAAAAGTTTTATTTGGTCACCAGATTATAAATGGAAAGTTTTTCCTTACAAGGGGTGTCATATTACTCTGTACTTCAGAAATTCTTGAAACGAATTCGATCATTTGTTTAAAAACTTCATCAAGTAAATAAGAAAGCCAATTTCACAGAAATATCTGCAATCCCTAGTGAAATAGGGTCAAGGATTCTTGTTCCAGATATCTGACGAAGGCTTCTACAGCTCGCCGTCACGTCAGACTACAGTAATCGACGATTCTGCTAGCCAGACTTTGTGCCGCGTGTTGTACGACTTTGATCCTAAGCACGAAGATGAGATTCCAGTGAGTTCTTGAGAGACTTCCAGCTGGAAACACTCCGAGAATCGCAGATCCGAGCAGGACAGTGCGTCTTGGTCGAAGACCGTATTGGGGACGATTGGCTTGTCGGCCACGTCATCTCCGATCCGAACTTTTCTGAATCGCAAGTCGTTCCCGGTTCCACGCCGGCCACCGGCCGGTTCCCCACTACCTACGTTGCGTTTTTGACGTTTTTGCGACTGAAAAACATTTGGGACGACTAAGGAAACCAAATTTTTAAAAAAAAGCAGCATCAGCGCGCATGATGCACTTTGTAAAAAAAAACCGTACGAGTAAACTCTTTCTAAATGGAGTTGAGAATCAAAAAAAGTTTATTTTGAACTTCATCACATTCCGATGATTTTTAAATGCCTTCTGTTTTTTTTTTTATTGAAACCTGCTTCGATCATTTTTTTTTCAATATAAGTAATGTTAAGAAGATTTTTTTTTCTGCCGGTGTGGTTTTCAAATAATTCGTTTTTTTTTTCAATTTTAATCATAATATTTTTCAACATGCCGTGACTTTTTTTCATAGTCCCCATAAAACTGTCATTCGAATCATATCATGCCGTGTCAATAAATCTTGATATTTCTCTAAGATGACGTGAAAGAGAGCGAGCTTTGGTATAAACCTCGCATATCATTATCACGACGAGGATTCCGCCGCGCAGTGACCGCGTTTCAGGTCGTTCATCACCCTTTAGTGTTGCCTTCCGCTCTTTTTTCCCTTCCGACAGCGCCGGGTGGAGAGCGAGCCAGATGGAATAGTAAGCATTAGATTCAAAGATGTTCGATCAACTCACCTAAAACGCTTTTTATGACTTTTTTAAAGAGGAACTTAACTTTGAGTAGAGCTTTTGAATTGATATGTATTTTCTCGGGTAAAGTCGGAATGATGGCCAATGGCCGTTAAAAGGGAAAGGCTCAAAAAAGGCCCCAGAAAGACAGCAAAAAAAAACCCCCCTCTTTATCGAGCCTTCCATTCTTCCAGGGATTGTAAAAGCTCGAGAAATAGTGGAAAAAAGGAGAGGTAGCATAAATGGTGCATCAGAGCCGATGAAATGGCGCGTTTGTTTTTTTTGCTATGCCTGAAGGTAGTAGCTTAAAATCAGGTTTAAATCGAGCCGACAAAATTTTAACGCGGTTTTTGAGACTGTTCAGGAAGAGTAAAGTTTTTTGCAGTTTTTGTCCGAACAAAAAAAATTGAATTGAAATTGAGGTACATGTATTTCCTGTCAGAATTTCTGAACTTCAAAAAAGCGAATCTTTTTCGCAGTTTCAATTGGCAACAATCTCAGTGTGAATTGGCCCCAAAGAAAGGATTTGAAAAGGAATATATAGCCCGTAGGGTCATTAGTTCCTTTTCGCGCGGTTCCGAACTCTCCGACATCAAACAAAAAAAAGATGCAGGACGGATGTTTTTCGAAAGGTCATCTTGCTGTTTCATTTCAACTCAACTTGGTCAATCAATTTTTCGTTTTATTTCGAAAATACCTCGATTCAAGCAAAGCTGTTTCGAAGTTTTTTTTTGAATGAAGAATATTAATGACATTCTACGGTAATATTTATGAAGAAAAAAATCGTTCCGCTACTATATTTGTTCAAAAACTTCACTATGGCGTTTCTTTATATGCTTCAGGAAAGTAACTAGGCGAGCTGTTAAGAGTTTTATTTTTTGGTAATGAACCCATTTTCACTTCTGAACACAGGCCAACCTCCGTTAATATTCAAAGAAGTCATTTTATGTTTTTTCTCATTTTTGGAAAAAAAAAGTGAACTTTTTGGTTAAGTGACAGCTTAATCTGTAATGAATAGCCGCAGACAGAAGAGCCGGAAAAAGTTGAGTCCAGTGGAAGTGGTGTGTCCCACGGATCATCCAACAATGAAATTTTAAACTTTCGGACTTCTGTACTCGGAATTTTCTGATCGTTTTCAGTTCAACACTTCCATGGTCAGTTCTTTTAAATGATCTCTAGAACTTCTCAGAAGCTTCCGCGATGCGTCCAGTTTGCGTTACCTAAGTCTGACTAGGGAACTACTCGGACTCGGGTACGAGTTTCGAGTTGAAACTTTGATGGCTTATAGACCCGGGTAAGAGTACTTGGAAACAAGAGAGATTATCTGCTAAACCCCATAGGCTTCTGAGAAAAAGCTTTTTGAAAATGAACAGTTTAGACTTGAAAATTATTAAATTTCTGTTTTTCTTCTTATTTTGGCTGGAAAAAAAGTTTTTTAGAATGTATCATAGCCGGATCATTCAAGGCGACTGTATTGAAATAGAAAAAAAGGTAAAAAAAAAAAGCAGTACTCTGAAAAATTTCAGGCCTAATTTTCACATTTTCTACTAATTTTTTCTCAGTTCTCTATCGGGTTTCGCAGATATTCTCTATTGTTTTGAAGTATTCTGATTTGGATCTATAAGCCACTAAAGTTTCAACTCGGAACCCGTACCCGAGTCCGAGTAGCTCCGAAAGGGGTTCAATTTTTGAAAGAATATTCCTCTTTTTGATTCATGGTGCTTTATTCCTCTTTAGTTATATCTAAGGAGATCATCAAATTTGAGATTCGAGCGGGATAACCAGTATTTTCAGTAAAACTGCACATAATAAAAAAATAAAAAAATTATAGCTTCGAATTCTAAATAAAACATTTTTTTGGACTTTTTTTAAGATTTCACCGATAAGATAAGATGAGATGACATTCTTTATTTGCCTTACTGAATTTTGAAAAAGGAAAAATAGAGAAAAAAAAATTTGGAATATCCATGGAGCACAATTTGACCTTACTCGTGCGCCTGATGGAGCTCTCCTGTCCAGTCTTATCCAGTCTGATTTATTCCGAGATATTCTGCCGCTTACCTTATTTCTTTCTTCAAGAAAACATCTGCAGAGCGTGTGAGGGCTGAAGATTGGATACGATTTCGCTAATTTGAATTCGAATGGCAGCACTGTGAAGCCTCTATCGTCTTGGTTTACGGGAACCATTAGGCCATGAATTCTTTTTTTTTTTCTTTGGCGATTTGCTTAATGCGATAAAGCTGAATGGCAAACGACGCGAAACACCTCGGTGGAGTGCGAGAAAAGAAGACGTCGCCGAAGAGATGGAGGCGGGGCCACAGCGTCGTCATTGTGTCGCCGTGAAGACCACACATGCACTGGAGTTTGGGTCCGTCGGCCCGAGCTCTTTCTTTTTTCTTTTTTGTTCCAATCGTCACACTTGCCCTAAGGCATCATCCGTTCGCAGGTTTGTCTGCTTATTATTTTTTCCATCTTTTTCTTGCGATTTTCTGTCTGCCGTGCCAGTTTTTCACAAAGTACAGAGAATTCGAGACTTAAAAAATGACTTTTGAAGAGTTTACTAAATAATATTTATAAAAAATAACTTTTTGAACAGAAAAAATTCGTTGCCTTTATGAGCGAACCGCGGATTAGGAGATATTCACTCGAATCTTAAAATTTGAATAAGTATTTTTGATGAAAGTTTTTAAAGAATGTTCACGATTATACAATAATAATTAAATTTTTAATTTTTCTGGGTTTGAAAGAAACACTTCAAAAAAAAATTGGGATTCGAAGGATAACAGGGGTAACCAAAATAATTCACATGTGCATTGACGGGTTCGGATGAATGTTTGCCTATATTTCAAAGTATAGTTGTGTGAACGGCTTTTATATCAGACCCTTTTGTACGAGAACTTTTTCTTAAGTCTTGTCTAAGTTTAAATTTTCAATTATTTTACGTTTTTATCTGACTTTATCTGGTGAGAGAGAGAGAGACGTTTCAGTTGTTTTTTTTTATTCTAATTATTCGGCTTTTCCGTTCCATGTGCTCTTCTCAAAAATTCTTGCTAGTATTTCTGAAGGACCACAGGTCGGATACAGGAAATTATCGAAGAGAATTGCCGTCTTCAGCCTTCCTTTTTTAGGACATGTGAGATACAAAAGACAGCTGGTAGAGGAGCCGGCGCAGCAGATCGACCTCAACATCACGGTGCCGTACATTTTCTCGGCTCGTCTTTATCCTTATGGACCGACGCGCGGCGACATTTCCATTCGGGGCGATGCCGAAGTCTACAAACTCGAAAATCCTTTTCACTTCATGGCAGGTGTCTACGACACTATTTACGTGAGTTCATGAAACTGTCTTTCAAAGAAAAATTTTTTGGCTCGAAAGAGTTTTATTCGAACTTTTTTAAATTTTTCTACATAATTTCGGGTTTTTTCGATTCAAAAAAAGCTGGAAAAGAATTAGAATAGCTAAACTTTTAAGAGTTTGTCAATTGATCTCCGTAATACGGGATTTCGCAGCTTTTGTCGTCATAAATTATAAGTGCAAGCTCTATCCCACTAAACCTCCTAATCTGCAGGATCTATGAACGGTGCAGACGCTTTCAGGCGATCTGCACCGTGTATTTTGTAACAATGTTTAGACACAAAGGCTTTTTTTTCAAAAATAGTGTGGCTCGCTTTCGATACTCTTTACATCGAAAAATGTGAGCTCACAGATCCTGCAGAGTACTCTAGAAAATATCTCTAGAACACATAATTCCAGTTTTTCGTTCTGATTTGATTCTTCTTTATTTTAATATTTTTCCCCTTTTTCAACTCTTATTCGCGCCAATTCTTTTTAATTTTAGAATCTAAAGTGTAATAAAGGCCCCTGGCAAACAGTTTTTTGTTTCTGATTGGTTAGTCACTTGCTAGTAAAACCTCGAATTTTAATATTTTCTATAATAGAATCGCGATTTTTGTCATCTGCCAGGCTTCTTCTTGTTTCTAGGAAAATTTAAAGGTTTCTTCTCGTAGAACCATTAGGCTGGACCGAGTCTGCCAAAAGTTGGTTCCTGGAATCCTGCTGGCGTTTTCTCTCTGAAGCGTTGCTGTTGTCTGGTGGTTTCCGAATTCCCGAAAACAAGCTTGCGTTATCACTTATCTCGGGCCGTCGGGCGCGTGTCAGGTCACCGCGGCTTTCACTCTATCACCTATCATCCCAGGGCGATCGATGCCGCCGTTCCGTTCTGTATCATGCGTCTGCGACAGGTTCGATCCCTATATAGGCCTCGGTAAACAATACATTTCCCATACATTTCAACAAGAAGCAACGCTGTAGCAGTGGCTCCATTAATGAATTTAACCGACCTTTCGGAGAGAGAATCACGTTCAATGTTTGAAAAATTTTTGAAAGCACGATTTTTTGGTGTTTTCGTTGTTTTCCTCCGTGTAGCCTGTTCAGTAAGAGCTAACTTTGAAGATAATTGAGAGAGGGACCTAGGAGGCTGCGAATTTTTCAATGTGGAGAGGATTTGTTAGTTGGTCTGAAGATTTCACGGGGCGTGGTCTTTAGAATCAGTAGTTTTTAAGTGAGTAATAATTGAGGATATAGGTGGAAACCCCCGGAAAATGATTAGAAATAGTTTTGATTTTTGAACAGATTACCTTTTTCACAAAAATTTTGAAATTTTTTTTATCATTTTTGTTTGAATTTTTTTTTTTGGAACTTTATTGGCTGTTATTCAATAAGGTATCGCTTCAACGCAAAAAAATTCGATTTTGAATTCATAATTCAGAGTTCAAAAAGCGTGTTTCGATAATTCAAAAGCGCATAGCAAATAAATTAACGAAGATGCCAGGTGAGAACATATTGCGACTTATGTCAAAACAATGGAGTGAAACTGTTTGTCGAGCGACTCAAGGAAGGTCATGGTGATCTTCAAACATCCGCTAGCGAGCCGAAACCGAAAGTGGTCCGCTCGTGGGCAAATAAACGTCTTCCTTCACGCAAATCCCGCATTTATTGTTTCCATGAGCCGATTCAGGACTTTTCCTCCTAAAAAAGAAGGAGTGCAGCGCTTCGGTTCAATTAGTTATTCACTCGTCGGAACGTGATATGGGGTCTGAAGTCTGTCGTTGGAATCATGAGAATACCTCTGAGGGCTTGGAGCAAAATGATATAGACTTGAGGGAGACTCTCAAGTACCTCCGAGATGGCTTAGATAGAGCTAAAAGGTATGCTGGAGGTCTCACGATGGACATATTATGAAGTCTCTACGATCCATTTTGAGAGGTATCTTTGTGGACACATCATGGTATACTCTCGATCCGCCTGTGAGAGTATTGCTGCGGAAAAGAATGGAAAAATCCGAAAAGTTATATACTTCGATGATTTTTTGAAGCGTTTCGAAGCGAACGCGCAAAGAAAAAATTTTTTTACAATAGTTTTTATTCTACTGTGTTCAGTGTAAAAATGTGACGCGAAATAAAATAATTTGATGAAAACATGCGAACAGACTCCGGACTTTTCTTAAATTCCGTCTCTACGCAGGTGTAGGCTGCTTGGAGGTCTCAGTAAATTTCTAACCGACTTCATTGCTTTATTGATTTTATCAGAATTTATTTTTTGAATGAAAATGAGAAAATGATCACCTACTTTCAATGTTTATTGAGGGAGTTCATTATTGTCTCAGCGAAAAATCTCAGATCCGAAGAGATGGCTCAATCGGAATGTCCTCGAAGGCCTCTCGGCCGGCGGCCCTGCCTGTCGACGAACCAACTATCGCAGTTTTCTGGATGCCGTCGCATGGCGGCAACGTCCACTACCGCGAAACAGATGGTGTCTTTATTCGAGTTTTGAGTAGAGACCAACTCGTTCAGACGTGAGCATCGTCAACTTGGCCCACAACGAGGTCAACATCCAGTATCGCTACGGATCACAGTTCCGCGTCAAGAGCGTAGTCCTCGTCACTTGGGAAAACGTGCACGATCAGCAGAAACTCGTGAGTCCAAAGTTTTTCGCAAGGCTGTTTCAAGATTTGTGGGGTGTCTTAGTCTCGTTGGATTGAAATGAATGAGGCATTTCTCATGAGCGATTCGAAATTATTCGGATGACCAGTTTTTGTCCTCATATGTGCGGAACGCGCTCAATTATCCTTGTACGATTTTCTGAACCTGCGTGCCTTTTGATAGCAAAAGGCTTGTACCGCATCTGAGCGTTTTCAAATTAGTTTCAGAAAGAAAAAAGAAAAACAATTTCTAAAACCATCCCGATGTTGCGAAAATTTTTTCTTCACAGGTGGGGTTAGTTAATCCACCTAGTGGTCTTTTTCCCTCCCTGCAACATCACCATACCATCCCGATGTTGCGAAAATAAATTGAATCCTTTTCAAAATAGGAAACCGAAGGCAACACTTTCCAACTGGCGTTGATTGTCGGAGATTCGATGACTTTCGCCCACCTCGTCTACAGCAAACTTGCTGCCAACAGAAACGCCGTGGTTCGTCATTTCAATTATAACTAGTGCAGAACGGAAAAGTTTTATGGACCAAAGCACATCAAAACTAAAAAATGCAGTCAATTTCAAGAGAAGAAGAAATTTCATAATATAATCATATGAGATTAGACTTTAAAAACCTTATGATTCAGGCCGGATTCTCTTCCGGGACGTTGTCCTACTCTTTGCCTGATTCGGCCACGGCCGAGGCCATGATGTTGTCGGAAAAGTCTGACATCGGAATCCCCGGCGAATGGCTTTTCCGAATTGACAGCGAACAGGTTAGATTCGTGATTTTTCTTGTGGTGTTTTCAAACTGCGTCAATAGAATTTGCGATTTCTCATTACATATACGAATGTTGACCAGTAGGAACCTGATCACCCACGTTCCCTATTTGGGACAACCATCCAATTCCTTTTTTTTCAAGCGCTTAATTTGTTCGTCAAGTCGGTTAGCAGTTTTATGAGCGTTATCTTTATCGAAAATGTTGTTCCACTCAAACACTATCGTTTAACCAGTGTTTCAATAACGAGAAGGAAGATCGAGACTTGCAGGTCTACCTGTGTGGCGCCGGTTTCAAAGGATTGGAATGCATTGAAAGCTGCGCCCCATCGCAATGGTTCAACGACTGCTCTCGAAGGTTTCCTACATCCTATTGCGAATCAGATAAGGAATCAGGATTACTCAAGTTCTAATCATTATTTGGAAAGCTTCGACACTCACGTGTGGCTGTCGGTTTCGAAGGAGATTTGAGTAGTCTCATTGAAGAAATCGAAAATTATTTCATGCCGTGTTCAAAGTAATTTCCGCGAAATGCAAAATACCCGTTAGAGAAAGGAAAAGATCACTAAATTTTGGAGAGTCAGAGATCATTTTGCATTTCGCGGAAATTACTTTGAACACGGCATCAAAAAACAGGAGTATTTTATGGGAAAAAAAGTAATGGTATACCTATTTTTCTTAGAGGAAAATGCAAAGTTTTTTTCGTCCTCTTCATTCCAAAAAAGTCTATAATAACATTAAATTTTGATGTTCAGCTGTCACTGCGACGGCGCGGACTCTTGCGACCAGGAAAACGGCCGCTGCCCCAACGGAAAGTGCTCACCCGGCTGGCAGAACGAACCTGTCTGCGACGAAGGTAGTCTTTGAGAGAATAAGCAGAACATTGAAACTTTCTGACAGACATCGACGAGTGCGTCGAGGGGACGTCGACGTGTCCTAGGGAGCAGCCGGACTGTCTCAATACTCCCGGCGCCTTCCTCTGTCTTTGTTTCGAGTACGACGAAGTTCGTAAGGCCTGCAAGAGCTCCGTCGACAGAGGTTCCTGCCCATTTCTTGCTTATCACAGAGTTCCTTCAGAAGAGATTGCTTCGCCCCCATCTCAGCCGATTCCTGTCGACATTGTTCCTCTGAAACCTTCATTTTCCAGAGCCGCTCCTACTATCAAGGCTCGTTTTAACTTAAAACGTTTTCTCTACAATTTAATTACTTTTGGTAATTTCATGAATGAGATTCTCATAAGGAGAATTATCTTCGTTTTGTAAGAATTACTTCGCCAGTTCGTTTTGTGAAGTTTTATTTGATAAGCAAACTCAAGAAGTTAAAAAAGAATTCAAAAAATATTTTTTGCGATTTAAATTACAGTAATTATGGTTTTTTAGGTTTGTTCAACAGGTAGTTCAATTTCTAGTGAGCTATTAGGGTGGCAGGAAAGAAATGCGTGTTTTTGATGTCATTTAATTTTATCATAAGAACAAGGTTATCACAAATTAATTAGAAATGTAATTTCTATCTGTATTAGCACCTTGTCAACAATGCTCACGCAGAGAATGGATACTCTCTCTGACAAACTAGGCCGCCTACGAGTCAAAGAAGTTGCGCCCCAAATTTTGACTTCATCAGAGTTATTCAATTTTTTTTGGCTGTTAAGCGATCCAATGATTCGGACAAATGATAAATGCGAAGAGCCATGTCTGAGCATTGTAGCGGAAAAAGCAGAAATTTGAAGAACAATTTTTCTGATTTTGGGCTAACACATTTTCGCAAAAAAAAAAACGAAAAAGCGATATTGTGAAGCCATTTTTCATTTCTCATTTTTTGCACTCCGTTGCGTAAAAAAACTGTTTTCTTTTGCAGATATGGGTGTGTAATAACTAATAAGCCAGTTTCACAGGTGTCTGTTGTGGATCCAGTCTAATGGCATTTTAAAATCGCCTTTATCGTCGATTTTTTCGTGTTTTTTGATTTCAAAGGTCTTTTCGCCTAGTGAACAGCGCTGAAGCAATTCGTAATGTTAACTATCAGAAAAAGCATCAATGGTGATCATAATATTGAAAGGTGCCAAGCTTCTTAAATTGATTTGTACTTCTTGAAATAACGCGAAAACTAGGAACGTCAGCAAATTATATATCCAGTGACGCACAAGGACAAGCCTTTTTCGAAAAAAACACCGTTCCAAATAATATTGCTTCTTGGATGAATTAGATGCCGACAAAAACGAGCCGCATTTCTTTCATGCCAACCTAATAGAATATATAATGCATCTATCGAAGGAGTTTTTCTTTTGCATTGTGCTATTTTATATTTTTTTCTCCTATTTGTTAACGTGATGATAATTAATGTACCAATGGTTTTGTGAAAAGGAAATTAGTGAAATGGAAGAAATGATGAAAATGTGAATCGAACCTCCCAGTTCAATCAGACGACTGCAATATCATAAGGATATGTTCAGCCGCCAGTCCAACACACTCGGTTCATTTCGACGACAAGAACAACCCGGTTGCCGCCGACTCGAAAGCCCTCCACTTCCATTTCGCAACACTTCACTAATACGGTAAATGGATTATCTAAAATGAAAAATTTTTTGGAATTTTTTCTTTTTTTTTGCGTGAGCAGCCTCAATTTGAAGTTGCAGCCCCTCTCCACCACCGATCCGACAACGAAACATATGACGACTACGACCGCTTCTACCACGGTTAGTCTTATTCTTTGAGCTCGCTGGTCAAAAACTCGAAAGTAGTTTTTTTGAAAGCATCCTGCTTTTTATTATTGTTTTCTATAAATCAATCACTTGTTTTGTTGTTTAAGTCATACACTAGACTGCGCGGTGCGCAGGAACTTTTTGAGCTATATCGAACAACCGCCTTTGGCGAGCTCAAAGTCCAAACGTGTAGTTGATCAAGTTGAAAGTCTTACGTTCTCTCGCGTCGGTCTACTCCGTGTAGTCCGTTCATTTTTGTCTCGACGAGCTCAGAATGTAGCGGCTGTTCTAACTCGGGCTCGGTGGTCTAGATGGAAAAATTAAAATGAGAGCGACCATTTCGAGAGAACTTAACACAGGATTTATTCTAGTTTAAAAAAAAACGTTTCCGAAAAAAGGTTGTGTGAAAATAAACGGATAGCTCAAAAATTGTCTGTTCTTCTATATAATTTTCGTTTTGAAGGTTTCGGTGTGCCAACTCTGCGACTCCCGAGCCGAGTGTGTCCAAGGCACGTGCAAGTGCTCCCAAGGGTGGCGCGGAGATGGATTCAGGTGAAGGAAAATTTTTCTTTTTCGAATCAGACGCTTTCCGCAGGTGCTACGACGTGGACGAGTGTGCAGTGACGGCCTCTGTCTGCGGCAACCACTCGACCTGCAGCAACACCGATGGCGGCTTCGAGTGCACCTGCGTCGGCGGCTTTCGTTCCGAAGACGGCGACTGCGTCGGTGAGTGCAACCGACCCCTGACGGTTTTATGTTCTTTGCAGACGTCGACGAGTGCCGCGAAACTCCGCAGATCTGCGGGGGCGGTCGTGGCGTCGAGTGCGTCAACAGCGAAGGATCTTTCCTTTGTCGCTGTCGCGACGGCTATCTGGGCGATCCTTCCGAAACCTGCACGGGTCAGATTTTACAACAGTTTCAGTTTGGAACGGAAAAGTTTACATCAAAGTTTCATTATTCTATTATTAGGTAGGAAAAAGAAGATAATTAAAAAGATAAACTGCGTAAAAATATGAAAAAAATGTTCATGTTTTTAAATTCTTAACAAGCTTTTTTTGAAGCATTATTTCTAGCTGGAAAATTGAGAGGCTCGAATCAATGTTATTTTCAAAGGTAAAAAAATATGATTAAAAAAACCTGAAAAATATGAAATTTCGTTCTCGGGTATTATCAAAACTTAAAGTACATATAATGAAAGGGGTTTTTTTTCCGTCTGAAGATCTCTAATCTGTTAAATGAATCGTTTTAATTTAATAAAAATCTAGTAAAAACTTATCAATGAATGAAATGAGAACTACAAGAAAAGACAACATTTTTTCTGAAGATGTGAACGAATGTGAGAGCGGTGATGCATGCGGTCCCAACGCGAACTGCACCAACACGGTGAGTCGGCCTCGAAGTCGCCACAAGCGGACGAGTTGTAGGACGGAGGATTCGAGTGCGAGTGTCAGTCGGGCTTCGAGAGGCTTGCCGAGGGAGCCCACTGCACGGACCGCGACGAATGCGCCGTCGAGCCCTGCCATCCGGCCGCCATCTGTTCCAACACTCGGTCCGTCCCTCAGGATTCTCTCCAATCGTCCTTTTCCAGAGGCGGCTACTCCTGCGCTTGCATCGAAGGCTTTGTCGGCGACGGAACGACTTGTCACGGTCAGTCCCCAGATTCTTTCTCGCGTTTTCAAACTAACTTTTCTTCTATAGCAAATAACAATTTTATTTTAAAAAATAAAATTGAACTCTTTACACCGAATCAGAAAATAAAAAATAGCTTCTGAAAACAAGGAAAAATACGACTAGTTCAATTTTTAGCGGATGCCTTCTAAACGATGCGAAAAAGGAAAAAAATAATAGAAAAAGAAGAAAGAATAGAGAAAGAGAAAAAAGAACTTAAGCGGGCCAATACTTTTCCGAACCGTGCTTTATCCGAACCAAATTCCGAACCAATGATTTATCCGAACCTACTTTATCCGAACCACCCTATGCTTTATGCGAACCACTTTTTTTGAATGCATGCTTTATCCGAACCACTTTTTTTGTAAAAAAAGTTTATTACTTTTTTTACTATTTAAATGCCGTTTTCTTAGCTTTTTTTGCGATGACTAGTTGCCCCATAAGACTCAATGACCTGGAACTAGAATTTTCTGTCAATTTCTTTTTTTCGAATTTCTTGTTATATGAGTTTGATTTTTTTTCGCTCATATTTTTCTAAAAACATCCAAAAAAACTGATCTTCCAAACTCCATCTTATTATTCAAGACTCTGAAGGTATAGAAAAAAATTGAACTCGAGCTGAAAAAGAATATGGACATGCCCCGGTTAAACCTTGTTTCCCAACAAAGATCGCTTCTGGACGTTTTTCCTTGAACATTTCGATGCCTGTTGGTTCATCGTAGGAGAATCTGCGAACGGCTCATTAGAAGAAGTTCTCTCGAGTTCAGTTATTCGAATGAGATTTTTCTTTATGAAAGTTTCTAGACAGCTTTATGTATGGTTTTTTGACAGATATTATTTCTTAATATCGCCGCCTTTTGTGATCTTTCACTTCTTCCATGCATGTTGGTTCTTCGTAGGGGAATCTGCGAACAGCTCATTAGGACGAATCCCCTCGAATTTAGATATTCAAATAAGATATTTTCTTTAGAAAATTCTAGGAAGGTTGAAGAAAGGCTTTTCAAAGCTGAATTAATATTAATCAGCGTTCTAAAAAGTGAATGATAAATAATAAAAAGATCGAAATGAGTTCGAACTTTTGCTGGCTCCAGCCCAACCCATTCCATTCAATGTTTTACCCTGTTCCGACCGTTCCCTTTTTGAAAGCTGATCGTTTGTTCAGGAACATTCAATGATTTTTTTGTCATCGAACATCTGTTGTTTTTTTCAACAATAAATTAGTCCAAATCTAGCAAAAAAATTTTTGTTTCAGCAGGTTTTTCAGGATGTTTGAAGGAGGCTCGGAAGGTTGACGAGAGGGGCCTCGGAGATTCGCTGCCACGGAAATCAAAAAAATTCAGAACTTTCAAACGGCTGAAAGTAATTTGAATCTGAGCTTCGGATATTCAGAATTGCAAATTTTTTTCTGACAACATACACTCAAATCATTTCAGTCTTTAAAAAAATATTTCGTTCCAAGCGCGCGAAACCTTTGCGCCTTCGTAAATTATCGTTTTTTTTTTCGAAATAATCGTTCCTTTTTACGGTTTTTCTGCCAATGTTCCGAGCTTTTTTTCTCTCTTATAAGTTTAATTCCTTCTTTTTTTAAGTCATAGAAGTCAATTTGTATTTCGAGTGCCTTTTCTAAAGTTATGAAGGAAAAGTTTTAGGATATCAAAATAATTTCTTTCAAAGTCTAATTTAATTTCCATCTCATTTTAATTTTCATTAATCTTTTTTTCCTGAACTATCTGGAACGAAATATTTTTTTAAAGACTGAAATGATTTGAGTGTGTGTGTCAGAAAAATTTGCAATTCTGATTATCCGAAGCTCAGATTCAAATCACTTTCAGCCGTTTGAAAGTTCTGAATTTTTGATTTCCGAGGCAGCCAATCTCCGAGGCCCCTCTCGTCAACCTTCCGAGCCTCCTTCAAACATCCTGAAAACCTGCTGAAACAAAATTTTTGCTAGATTTGGACTAATTTATTGTTGAAAAAAACAACAGAAAAAAAAATGTTCGATGACAAAAAAATCATTGAATGTTCCTGAACAAACGATCAGCTTTCAAAAAGGGAACGGTCGGAACGGGTAAAACATTGAATGGAATGGGTTGGGCTGGAGCCAGCAAAAGTTCGAACTCATTTCGATCTTTTATTATTTATCATTCACTTTTAGAACGCTGATTAATATTAATTCAGCTTTGAAAAGCCTTTCTTCAACCTTCCTAGAATTTTCTAAAAGAAAAATATCTTATTTGAATATCTAAATTCGAGGGGATTCGTCCTAATGAGCTGTTCGCAGATTCCCCTACGAAGAACCAACATGCATGGAAGAAGTGAAAGATCACAAAAGGCGGCGATATTAAGAAATAATATCTGTCAAAAAACCATACATAAAGCTGTCTAGAAACTTTCATAAAGAAAAATCTCATTCGAATAACTGAACTCGAGAGAACTTCTTCTAATGAGCCGTTCGCAGATTCTCCTACGATGAACCAACAGGCATCGAAATGTTCAAGGAAAAAAACGTCCAGAAGCGATCTTTGTTGGGAAACAAGGTTTAACCGGGGGCATGTCCATATTCTTTTTCAGCTCGAGTTCAATTTTTTTCTATACCTTCAGAGTCTTGAATAATAAGATGGAGTTTGGAAGATCAGTTTTTTTGGATGTTTTAGAAAAATATGAGCGAAAAAAATCAAACTCATATAACAAGAAATTCGAAAAAAAGAAATTGACAGAAAAATTCTAGTTCCAGGTCATTGAGTCTTATGGGGCAACTAGTCATCGCAAAAAAAGCTAAGAAAAACGGCATTTAAATAGTAAAAAAAGTAATAAACTTTTTTTACAAAAAAAGTGGTTCGGATAAAGCATGCATTCAAAAAAAGTGGTTCGCATAAAGCATAGGGTGGTTCGGATAAAGTAGGTTCGGATAAATCATTGGTTCGGATAAAGCACGGTTCGGAAAAGTATTGGCCCTTAAGCGAGGCTATCGGCAAAACGTCTTGGCTCTATATATATATATATATATTCTTCTTTCAGAAACGATTTTGTACCCTATTTCCAACGATTCGATAGTGATCCCGCGCTCCTGGAACTCGATAGCCACGCTGCCGTTGATCAGCCCTCTGCGACTCTTTGGCCGGCAATACGACACAGCTTTTGTAAGGACTTCATTCTCTGAAATGACTATTCCTCGCAGTTGTCGACGAATGGTGTTCTGTCCTTCGACCAGCCCCTGCCGGGCCTCGTTGAAAACGCCGACGCCATCCACGCCAGTGCCGTCTTCGCTCTTCACGCCCAGTACGACTACGTACGAGAGGGACTCGTCGCCTACACCTACATAAATGGTTCCTACTTTCTTTCTTTTGTTTTAAGTCAATTGGAAGGGGTCCGCTACAAGACTTCATTTTTCTTTGTACCTACAACCTGTCTACTTCCGCCGACAAGATCATAGAAATATAGAAAATTCTTGAAAACTACTGCTACTCCGAAGGAAAAGAGAGCACAGGCCATCTAAACTTTTTTCAAGTTGAAACAAAAGGACATGAACGAAAGCTATGCTTCTAAAAAAAAAAAATAAAAGTTCAGCCTTGCAATCGAGAAATCATATGGGAGCACTAACTAAAATCACAGGGTCAAGCTTTCAAAAATAACATTATCATACTATTTTGAGGACCTCTTCGGACGGACTTGGATATATTTTCTTGATTGTGCAAGATTTTATAGAAACTGACGCAGTGGCATTTCCACTCTTGACGCGAGCCTCTCTCAGCGTGCAACAGGCCTTCGGTATTTCTTCTTTTCGCACCCGAAGTTTGCACATTTTCACCTTCGATCGAGTCCGCCAAGCAGGCAGTGAAAACGTATTGTTTCCTATCGATAGGGTACAAAAGTTTCTTGTCTCATTCAGTTAAACTCTTTCCAAATAGTCCTGTCGGAGTCTTCGGACGCCACCATCCTCACTTTGATATACGAACTGACGCAGGCGAAAGGACCAATGACAGGTGAGTCAACTCTATGAGCCGGACGGAGGTTTTCTCGTCCAGGCATATCCACGCCTTCTACATTCTACATGCTTCCTAATGACCGTCTCCACACCAAGTCGAATGTTGGACAGCCGGGTAAATGGATGTTCCGCGTGGACGCCGTCGACCTGCAGACGTGTCCAGTTGGCCGCAAGACAGAACCTTTCTGTGACTCAGGTTCCCCTTTTTTTTTTACTGTCCGAAAATTAAGGATTAGAAACCTGAAGATTTAGAATGCGAACCTGGAAGATTTGGTGTTGGCTGTCGGTCCGAATGTCGCTGTTTGAACGGCGAAGCATGTGACTCCGTCAGTGGAGGCTGTCCAAAAGGTGTCTGCGCGGCTGGCTGGACTGGCGTTTCCTGCGACGAAGGTCTGAGCTCCTTCGATAAACTTCTTCAAAGCGTCGTTGCAGACGTCGACGAGTGTTCGACGAACGTCGTCAGCTGTGGTGACGGCGCCTTCTGCAAGAACACCAGAGGCGGCTACACGTGTGATTGCAAGAAAGGATACGCCCTCGTCAATAAAGTTTGCAAACGTGAGCATTGAGCCCAGTTTGTGCAAATTCTGAAGTAAAAAACAAAAAATTGGATTTTCTGCTAGCTTCAACTTTCTTCCATATGTTTCCTTAGTTCCAAGCTTCAAATTTCAAACGGTGTAATCGACGATTTCAAGCTCTGGAGCGTTGCCTCAGTCGATTTGGAGTGCCGTGTGCTCGTAACGCTCGTTGTATTGAATCTGAAAACGGACCTTCTTGCGAGTGTCGCACCGGCTTCAAAGGAGACGGGTTCAGGTGAGAACTTTTTAAACATTCTCATATTATCTTCATTTTGCATAGTGCCAGAATGATTTATTTTCAATCGAACCGTTTAAGATTTTTACTTCTATGGAAATTTAAAAAATCCGGCTGTGCTCATAAAGTTTGAAAATTGCAGTGTTCAAGCTCTCTTGCAGTTCTTGTAAAATGTATGTGAGGACGTTGCTAAGTAGTAATTGTAGTCTGTTCAGATTTTAAATGTCAAGCAACTAACTCCGCCCCTGCTGAGAAGGTACCTTTTCGCGTCGATGTTTTATCGCGCGGGACTAATTTTGATCTTTTTTGATCTAAAAGATAGAAAAAGAAGTCAAAAATGCAGCCTTATTAAAGGGCCATCGTCATCTGTAGACAAAACATTGACGAGAAAGATATTGTGGCCTGGGGGTGGAGTTAGCTGCTTGACATTCAAAATTTGAACAGACTATAATAAAGAGTCTGCCTCGAAGTAAACTGTTCTATTAGCCGTCCTTACCTTCTTTTGGGATTTATCATTTTCCTTTCTTTCCTTTCCGACTTAAAAAAAACTGATACTCGTGTGAATAGAATGGATTTTCTCAGGTGCATCGCCGAAAATCGTGAGGCGTCGCTCGAAGACATCTCAAAGCATATGCTCGATGGCTCTCCAGACGGTGAGTCAAGGACTTACGCCGCTGTAGACGACGTCTTCTAGGGACGGCTCACGATGCAGAAGTCGAAGCACCGGTCAACAGCGATCGGCCGTTCGTCATGAAAAACTGGGAAAGCTTCAAGACGTCGACGTCTGCGAGTTCCTCGGTCGCTGTTCCCAAGCTCTACACCGTGCGGACTCCGCCTCTTCTCTACACAGGTTTATTCCGAAATTTACTTATTTTTTGCCATTTTTGGTTTTAGCTCCACCGCTGAAGCCAACAGATGAAAATACATCGAACGATCGGCGTTCTTCTGAAAAAGTCGAAGAAGCAGAAGCTCTGCGAAGTTGGTTTGAACTCGAACTTCAAATTCAATAAAACTTTTCAGTGCTTTTTTGGATAGTGCCATCATCACTAATTGGTATCTGGATCCTGATAATTCTAGTCGTATGTCTTCTTTGTTGGCGAAGTCAAAGGTAATCTTAACCAAGGATCAAACTAATTATAAACCTCCATACAGGAAGCGCCGAGAACGGCAGCAATACAACCGCGGGTGGAAGTCGGGAGTGCCGACGTCTCGAGCCATCACGGCCCCAGTCGTCGCCAACCCCAACGTCATCTACAGCACGAGGCCGCGCATCACCTACGAAGGCTATTAACTTTTCGAAAAACGTTTAACTGGGCAACCAAATTGCGGGAAAACTCTTTTCTGCCCACTTTTTCCTTTCTCACTTCTCATGGCTCAAGGTTTTTCATTGTAGTCATATCTTTTCTTTCTTTCTACTTTCGTGCGGGTCGCGTTCCAACTTTTTTTTTCAAAAAAAGTTTCTACACGTAATAAATGCGAAAACCTGTGAAATATCAGAGCACATAATCTTTGTGAAAACATGACTGAATTAAATTTAAAAACATGAAAAGATTGGTTAACATTAACTCGTGTAACTCAGCAGGTGCTGGAAATAATAGTCGTACATAAAGTAGAGAAAGATAGAAAGAACAGAAGGGCAAGTGAAAAGTACTCGTGCAAAACAAAAATCTGAAAAGACGGAATAATCATTCCAAACTTCTATAAAGGTGAAAACCGGATGATCGTATTAATATATGAAGATTACTCGCCTGAAGGAATTTCACTCTCCAAAGATCTATGACAAGATATCAAAGTTTGAAAGAAAACGCAATGGCAAAGGAAGTAATCACATGAGTAAGGGAAAATGTACAGACAGTTTAGGTTAAAGTAAACAAGAAATGAGCTAAATGTTAGTGGGATCGGTTTCGTCGACTTGCTGGGGACAGTGATAATGAGTGGTGGCGAATTCGCGCATCCTCCGCACGTGTTCGGTGAAGTAGGTTACCATTCCGGACTGAACAAGGCGTCTGGGCAGACCACCTTAAAACCGTCTCCCTTCCGTTGGATACCAAATTCAATGTAATCTGGTCGAAACATACATGGTCATTTCAAAATTTTCAGGATAATTTCCATAAAATGAGCAATTTGCAAAATCAAGTTTTTTTTGGTGGAAAACGAGTTTTTTTTTAAAAGTCATATGACGTAGTTCGGTTAGCAGAAAAATCATCAAGTTTTCAAATTACAATTTCATAGTTTCTTATTTTTATATTTCAACACATTTAAAGCTTGACACATTCTGACTTATCTGCGTTTCTCTTCCCTGATAAAACCATGCAAGCATCAATCATACAAAAAAAGCAAAAAAGACAGACTGTTTCAGATTTGACGAATGAACGGTTCTCATTTTCATGAAATCTACTTCGAAAAAAAAACGAGCCTTTCAGATCTGTTTTCATCAGCCATTCGAAGTGCGCAGTCCCTAGAGGATCTTTGGAATGAGTTCGGATCAAGGAAGGATAGTTGTGCCCTCTGCAACGTAACATGTATCTTATCAGTGGCTGTGAGTGTCTCCGAACAAACCTCACAATTTTGGGATTTGCGTTTTTTGGACACAAACTCGACTCGACTGAAACGAAATACCCGCTGTAAACATTCTTGGCGGCATCTAAATGAATACGGCGGACATCCAGAAAGTCTCTGGAAATTTTTTTCCAATAAACTAAATGCCTTTAAGGAAAGAAAAACCTTGAAGAAATATAGCCACGCATAGCTGGCGCACTGACCGAATAATACAAGTCAGTGGAGTGGTCGAGATGAGCGACCGCCTTGAAAAAAAGTGTACAAAGTTTTTCAGAAAGAAAAGAACTGACTTTTCCCTCCAGCACCTGAGTGTTCCACTTGAGCATATCCTTCCAGGCTATGTTGAACAGGACGAGAGCCGGGAACGAGGGAAATTCCGCGCGGACCAAGAAGTAGCCGTCCGGACCTTGCATCACCTGAACTACTCAATAAACTCACAAAATACTCAATAATTCAATTTATTTTTCAGTCTCGTAGCATTATATGTATAACTTCACATAGACCATTCAAAGCAAATGAAAAGAGCATCAAACAAACCAAAGGATCCTCGGAACGCAAAGATTTCCATCCACCAAGCATCGAGTCTCTCAAAAGCTCTTCCGTGTGTTTCTCACCCTCCGACAGCGCCTGAACCAGCGTAACAGAGATTCTGGGCAACACCAACCGTTTCGAGCTGTCGTCTCATCTCCGGCGGCACCATCAGCCGTGACAGCCGATTTTCGTCGTCTTAAACAAAAAAATTCCCCAGTTTCAATTGGCAATAATAGAGACGGTTTGAAAAAATAGATATATTACGGCTCAAAGTCTGTTTTTTGTTACAATCGAATCAATAGGAAAGGCCTCACTTATAAAAAAGCTCTCCGCTCAATTATTTGGGGAAAAGTTAACTCTGCCGAAATTAAAAGATGAACATAATGGGCAAAAATTACTTTCTTTATATTTTCCAGTTTTTGAAATCTCATACTTCAAAAATTGATGAGTTTTTCAACAATGTTACCAAAATAGATCAAAACGATCTGCAGGACCATCATTAAATACGTTTTTCTTTTTTCAAGATTTTTTGGAAATTCTGATGTCCATTTTTCTTCTGTTAAGGTTGCTTTGGGACACAAATTATTTATACTATAAATAGCGTGAACTTTTTTGTCTCGAAAAGCGTATACTACAACTACTGCAGAAAGTTTGTTGATTTCATACCAATCTAGAGAGCGTCAATGTAGAAATAGCGTGTTTCTTATCAGAAAAACCTCAGAAAAAGAATAAATTAATAAGTAGAAAAGCTCTGCGCCAAGGATTATTCCGTTTAGAAACGAATGTAGAGCAAATCAATCTTCATATATGAAATAAAAACCACCTGCTCCAGGAGGAAAAAAAACTTATGAACCTGAGGAAAACTCGACGGCGCTGCGGAATTCGTCATTGTCTGAGAAAGTGAGGTTGCGGCGCGATATCGCGGCGGCAGCATTGGACGCAGACGACGCGACATTTCGACGCGGTACACGACTGCGAGCCGAAGTCCTCGATCTGCGAATCCAAAAAAAGTAATGTTGTGAAAATGTAGGGTTCATATGCCGTTAGTTTAGAAACAAAGTTTGAAGATTTGTGAACTATCTCGGATAATTTTTGAGATGAGGCAAAAATATGGAAAGACAAGAGTTTTTCATACTTTTTCAATTTCTTCGGTTTATTTTGTGCAACAATGAAACGGAGTTGTTCAAAATCTACCTGGGATGTTCTTCATCTGATGAATAATATTCGTTGTCAAGAATTGCCCGCGCATCTGAAATTTATGGATAATCTTCTCGAAAATTGAAGGTTTCTATGAAAATCATTACCTCAAACATAAAAAGTTTCTCAAACTTCAATATTTCCATATTATTTAACCGATTTAACCTTTATTAGAATACAAAAAAAAAACAAACGTCGGCGTTCACGTGGAAGAATTTTGAATGGCATGAGGTACAACTCGAACCAGCAAAGAGAAAAAGAAGTTATGACCAAGAGAAACTGCGGCACGGAGTTTTGCAAACGATTGAAGAAAAACAAGACCTGTAGACAAAGATCATGTTGGGAAGATCCAGGAGCTTGCCTTGACGACGATGTAAGAACTTGAGGCGAGGGTTGTGAAGGCGACGACGACCGAAGTGCTCGAGACACAGCAGCCATAGACCGTCGTCAGCAGCAACATCCGCAAGGAGGAGAGCAGCACCAGGTCGAAGAGAGATTCCTGGGCAGCAGGCTAAGTTGGAGAGCGAGAAGAAACTACCTTGAAAAACTCCTCGTTGAAAATGTTCACTTCATTGAAAAACACTTTCCGCCAGTCGTCGCCTCGAGTAACCTGCAAAAGACGATTTCTCCTTCTGAACTGATATTTCACCTTTTTTCGATAACATAAGTCTGAAAGTATCAAAAAGCTCACCGTACATATCAGCCACAACAGCACAGTGATGGCCATATCGAAAAAAACGACCACAAGAAATCTGATAATGGAAAAAAAAACCATTTCACTACAAATAAATATCTGAAACCTGCGACGATCTTTACTAAGACGTCTGGTAGAAGGCGTAGGTATCAACGGCTGGCGGCCGCTCATTTTCTGCAACAAAGTTAAAATTCTTCGACGCGAAGTCTTTTCATGCTTCGATTCTCTGAAAAAATTTTTTCTTTTAAATTACGCGTGGCTCCTCAAGCATACTCAGAAAAAGTCAAATACGAAGAAGAGAGTGATGACAGAATTTTGAAAGTACAGCGGACGTCGAGCACTCGAATCAAATAAACAACGGGCCAGGGGAGAGACAGGCGATGATAACACAATATGGTTTTGATAGGTGTTTATGCCTCGCGAACAAATGAAAATATGATTCCTAAATTTTCAATGGAGAAAAAAATAAAAAAACTTTTCAAAATTGAAATCGATTCGTTTTAATGTACTTTAACAAAAAGTTCGGCTAATACAGTGTATACACTAAGCCATGTCCAAAATTAGGCTGAGAGCTATAATGAGCCAATTTCTGATTTATCAGGCTTTATCCTTTGAAAAAAATTTAAGTTTAATTTATATATAGCTGTCATTGAAGGTTTTTGAATCAACACTTTGAAATTATATTTCAGATGTGGATTAACTGAAAGCTTTCGAATGAAAAAAATGTTCCGCTAGTACACTCTTATAGGGAAACTTTTTCAACTGTCTCATTATTTTTTAGGAAGTTTGGAAGAAAAAATGAGCCATGAAAAAAGAAACTCATAAACAGTGAATCACTCTTTGAAGGCCTAGGCCATATGCGTGAACATTAAATTAAGGCCGTGAGAATAAGAGGGCGTCATAAATTTGAAACGGAAAACTTTCTTTGCGAATATGAAAACTTTGACAAATTTTAAAGTTACATTAAAGTAGAAATGAAAAGATCCCCGTTATTAAAATCATTGAAGCCCATGAATAGATACGGCCTCAAACATTATGAAAATTATTTCAGCAAACTAAAAAATAGATACAGGGCCGGTTTTATTGGAAAATTATGAAAAGTTGAGAAAGCAAGGAAAAAAATTAAATATGGAATTTTAAAAAGCTGCTCTCGAAAAAAATGAAAGAATAAATAAGGACTGCGTAAATCGCAACCATGACGTGCCGCAGCTGGACACGCCTCGAAAAGCATGCCTCCCTAGATCATGTGCGCTGACTTTTGCGACCAATGCTGTCCTGCAGAATTTTTTGTTTGTTGGTACATCGTTTTATTTTCCGAACTTAATCGGTATGAGTATATAGCACATTGAAGTAGCTTGCAAGCGAAAACAAAGAGGCTTGAACGTTTATCGATAACTAAATTCCTTTAACTGAAAATAATTTTTTTTTTCGCTTTTTAACGTCTTTTAGTACAGTTAGATCCCCTTCTTAGAAAATTTACAGAATCAGCTCTGAACTCTTCCAAAGCTCTGCTCTTCGAAGATTTTTCCGAAAACAATTTTTTTTTGTTTCTTGGGCCGTGTCTTTCGATCGCGATCGAAGGAGTATTTGAGCTGAGTGGAAAACAGCACTTTGTCCATTTGATCTTTTCTGCGAGTTTTCTACTTTATTATTCTTGTTAAACTCTGGCGCTAGTTCGTTTTTTTTTTCACATTTCAATTCTCATCGCAACGCACTGAACAACATTCCAAGCGCGAGGTAATGTATTCCAGGGATTTCTATCGATTTTCTTTCTGCTGTGTCTCACCGTTTTTTCCTTATTCACCGGAACGTATTTATAAGTTTGGTCGTTTTTCATAACTTTGAATTCTTAGTATGGGAAACACGCAGCCAGGACCTGGAGGAATCAGAAACGATGCTGTAGGACAAAGACCTGGAAGCAGTCGTAGGAACCGCATGATGAGTGATACTGCGCGATTTGCTGCTGAAGTACTACCTTTACCCGATGGACCTCCCATGTTGACTGAAGTTTGTTATCTCAAGTGCAGGAGATCTCAAAATTTTTTGCTTTTAGGATCCACCAGAATCTGGAAATTCTTCAAGAGCTGGTGAATGTCCAGTCGTCTTCCGGTGGAGTTTCGGCACGACAAATCAGCCACGTCAGGTGTCGATAATCGGCTCCTGGGACGGTTGGGGCAAAAAGATTCCTATGGTCAAGTCGACAACTGACTTCACGACGATCGTCGATTTGGAGCCCGGAGAGTATGAGTACAAGTTCATGGTAGATGGTCAATGGGTCGTTGACGACAACCAGAAAAAGAAGAGTAACGCGATGGGAAGCGAGAACAACGTGATTCATATCCAAGAAGCTGATTTTGCTGTTTTCGAAGCTCTCGAGCAGGATTTCCACTCTTCCAACGCCGGAGAAGTTCTTCGTGGCGGGGCCGACAGCAAACCTTCTCATGACACTCCCAACGACCGAGAGCTGGAGAAGCTGCGATCTTTTTCGCAGGAGATTCCGAGTCTCGAAAGTCTTCGTAAGGCCCCTGGACCGCCCTGGATTCCACCCCAATTGCTTCAGGTTTTTTTTTAAACTTTTCATTAAATATATTTTTTTCATTGAAGGTGCTCCTGAACAAAGAAATTCCCGAAGCTTGCGACCCGAATGTTCTTCCTGAACCAAACCACGTCATGCTCAACCACATGTACGCTCTCTCAATCAAGGATAGTGTTATGGTTCTTTCGTCGACCCAGCGTTATAGAAAGAAGTTCGTGACCACCCTCCTGTACAAACCCGTATAATTCGCTAATCGATACCAATGCTCACTTTTTTGTTTAATCGTTTGAAAAGTCTTCTAATCTGATTATGAAAACAAACCAGTTTGCTTAAAAAAAAATAAAGCTGCTGTGAAAATTTAGCATGGTTGAAAACTTATTTACCGGTTCCCACTTACGAAAAAAAAAATGAAGAAAATTTTACGGAGGAGGGAAGCAATTTTAGTATGAAGTTTGGAATTTTCCATGAAGCTGTTCAAACAAGCTCCGCCCCCTAATGATGCGATAAACCAATCAAAGAGTGAGCCATTCACAGAGCGTTTTCGAATGACGTCATTCTACTTGACATTCAAAATTTGAATGGACTACATCATAAAGCATCTTCAGTTGAATCTTGAAAGAGTGTTTGGGAAGTTTTATAGAAATTCCAAATTTCAATTAGACCTTTCTGTTAGGCGTGGTAGCTTTTAGTTTGACCTGATGTCCTTTGCTGGTTTAATTTTTAATTCAGTCTGAGCAGCAATGTGTTTTTGGGAATAAATTAGTTAGGTACTTTTTGAAGCTTTTTCGTGTTTTTTATATCTTTATCGTTATTATTATAATTATGTACATAGAATTATCCGTTCTTTGTAATTGTCAACAAAGGTTTCAGGAAATCTCGGTTCTAATATCGGGGTTAGTACCGTTTTTGCACTGACAGGTATCCTCTTATCTCTTAAAAGCCATTATATCCCTTTTCATGGATAGCGAATGTTTGATCATTGTTTTTAGTTCGAATTGTCCTGTTTCATTACTCTCATTTATTGCACTTGAAATGTAATAAGCTTTATTGTCACTTGCTATTAACCTTCCACCCATTACATTTGGAAGTTCTTGTCTTAAATGTGTAATCGATTGATCGGTTTCTATAACTTATTTTTCGTTTTTTTTTCTGCTTTTTTTCTGTATGATGTCATCTGCGGTATAGTGCTTAATTTTTTTGAAGCCATTATTAAATAAAAAAACTTTTCATCTTGAATAAATTTTTTTAAATGGAATTTCATGATTTTTTTCAGATAGAATGTCGTTATAACGACTTTTTTTATTTTCAGTCGCAGAGAAGAGATCATTATTCATAACTCAAAAGCTAATATAACATTTTATATATTTGTACTTTTTTTGTTTTTCTCTAATTTTAAGCTTCTAAGACGCTCGGTTTGCTCACAAGCCCCGTAGAGAGGTATTTACTAGATTTTTAATGAACCAAAAAAAGTTCTACAGTGACAAGCATATTTTTTTAGACGCCATTATAGATAGCACTCCCAAAAGTCTCCTCTTAGCGCATTCCGCGTGCGTGCGCGCCAATTCAAATTTTGTCTCTTGAACTAGATTTACAGGCTTCCAGTATATGGTTCTTTTTGTATAATTTTTTTCTTGCATTAAAAAAATACTTCCAATTAATTTTACCCGGGTATCATATCTATGATAACTGGATATACGGGCAGAGTACCTGAAATTTTTTTGATTGTTACCGAGTAGCCTGGAAATGCTTCCCAGGTTTTTATTATTATTATTTTTTTAGTCACTTCGGTTTTCTAATTTTTTTATTCATTCTGTTTTCAGACTTCCTTTGAAATTTGTATAAGCTGTACACGTTGTTCTCCATTCGCTCATGAGAAACGAAAAATGAATTTTCAGCAGCACATTTCCTTATCATGCGAGGAGCTTTGAAAAATCGTATCTCCGCTCAAAAACGTTTCCAAAAAAAAACTTTTTTCACGGACCTGCGCGGCATTTTTTGAGAACAGATTTGGAAACAGCATGAAAAACTTCATCTAGTGAACTGTGTCTCATTCTGAAATCCAACTACGACCAGAGACCATTCCCTGGGCAGCTAGAGCTAAAATTTATGCTCGACGTCTCATGATGGACACGTTATGGAATATTCAAGATTCATTTTAAGAGGTATATTTGTGGGCACATTATGGTACCTTCCCCATTTGCCTGTGCAAGTGAGTGAAGGCGAAAAATTTGAATTTGCGCTAAAAACAAGAAAAAAACTTTCTTAAATAAAGTTAGATTCCCTAAATGAGTCAATATTAAATAAAAAGAAAAACTGGAAATGAATAAGTAAGAAAAAAATTATACAAAAAAAGAACCATATACTGGAAGCCTGTAAATCTAGTCCAAGAGACGAAATTTGAATTGGCGCGCACGCACGCGGAATGCGCCAAGAGGAGACTTTTGGGAGTGCTATCTATAATGGCGTCTTTTTTTTTTCTCGCAATCAAGTTTTTTGATCGCTACATTAAATATTTCATCAATCCATGGATGAATGGCCAATATATGAATTTTCCTGTTTCTTTTTTTGTCGTTCCTCTCGAAAAATAGAACATAAAATCATTTAAGTTAAAATCCGTTTATGCGTTTTTTTAGCCTCTTAACAATATATATATTGTAAAATGACAAAGAGAAAACTTTTTTAAACTATAGTCTGTTCAGATTTTGAATGTCAAGTAGAATGACCTCATTCAAAAACGCACTGTGGATGGCTCGCTCTCTGATTGGTTTATCGCACCATTATGGGCAGAGCTTGAGCGACGACTTGACATTCAAAATCTGAACAGACTATAAGCATCATCTTAGTCCTCAAGACGAAAAAAGTTGTTGGCTAATTTTCCAAACGAGGCGCGATATGAGATAATTAAGAGAATGAGTGACATAAAATTTTCACCAATTTTTATGTGTTTCTCTGCGATAATTATGAGTAGACTTTGAGGAAAAAGAGTGTATCACGACCGGAGGATAGTGCGATTATGCCGTCGGTTGACAGGTCGCACCTCGTTTGGTTCTACAATGCGCCATTGGGAACTTCCCATAAGCATATTTCTTGTTATTCCCCCTTGTTTTGTAACAGTGTGTGCTCCTAGTTGTACCGAGTACATCTTCTGTTTTTATGTAGGTATCGATGTAATTTAAAAATTTTCCCTTATTTTTAACTTTAATCGAAAATAATTAAAACCTCTAGTTAGTGGAAAATTCTTGCTCACATTTTCTCATCACACAGCATGTTTTACATCGATAGCTTAAAAGCTATTTGAATAGAAAAAAGTGAGGTGAAGGAAAAAGAAATAAGTTCAGCTTTTTTTTAGAGCTACCTTCTAACTTTCTCAAACTTTTTAAATATCGAAAATACGCTTGGCCGACTTCTGAGGCCGTATGCAATCACTAAGAATAACTGATGAGATAAACGCGAGCTCGGTGGCGGTACATTGACTAACTCGTAAAAATGTCGCTTTTTTCTAGGCGCGATCCCGCATTTTTCTCTGCGCCATCTCGCATTCATCTTGCATTTCAGAAATTTTAAAATTGCGAGAGAAATGCGAGCTCGCGCCTAGAAAAGTGCGATCTGGCGCCCAGAAAAATGCGAGACCGGCGCGAGAAAAAAAGCGAGATGTTTGCGAGCTCGTCAATGTACCGCCAGTGTCTCGCGTTTATCTCGGCAGTTATTCTTAGTGATGCATGAAAGAGGAAAACAGTTTTGTTAGTTTTTCCAAACATGAAAATTCCTTAAACTCGCACTAAACTCTTTAAACTGGAAGTAATTTGATTTAGCTGAGCTTCATGAAGCGAATAAGGCAGAATAATTTTCAAGTACAAACAACAGTTTTTAAGGGCCATATCTCTGGTAAACAGAGGAGAACGTTTTTCCTTTTTTTTTGCATACGGTCTCTGTGCTCACTATCATGTATTCTTAATAAAGGAAATATAATTGGATGTCAAAAAAAGTCTCTTTTTGACCGCAGGCACAGCGAATATTACATAATGGTTTTTCTGAATAACTAAAAAAATTCCAGAGATTTTGAAAGGTTCCAAAAGTTTTTTTAAAGCGGATGAATTGGTTTTTTTCTGTTTCAGATTTTCAACTCTTTTTTTATTATAACTTCTAAGATAAATTTTTTTACATACGCTTTTCGCTTCCAATACATTTTACCGAAAACGTTTAATTTTTAATGTCCTTAACGTTTATTTTATTTCATAGAACCACGTTAGATCCCTTGAACTCCTTTTCAGAAAAATTTATTTTTGTAGAGAAAGACTGTAGATGGGACGTGCTCGTTTGTTGCATTTTTGCTTTCCTCTTTTTCTCTGTCCGCTCGCGATCAGTGTCTCCTCCCCCTCGACGCGATTCTTCGTGCCCATCTTCTCGACTGCTGCTGTTGCTAGCTGTCCAATGCTTTTGTGTTGCACCTCTCGTCCTCACCTTTCCTTTCATAGCTTTGTTTCTCGCGATAGCCCCGTGGTTTTTCAATTCAATCTTCTCTTTACGATTGTATCCTTCCCCACTATTCTTTTTCCTGTCATAATCTTTTCAACTGTCCTATACGCCTGAAAGCGTTTCAGTTTCCGAAAATGTTCATTTATGTACACTTATTTTTTGAGACCTCCACCAATAGGGTTTCTAATTTTTTTTTCTAATGAGGATTATTTACATAGTCGATTTATCAATATTATCAGCCGCTGTGGTTTCGAAATCCGTAATCTTCAGAATTTTTTAAAAGCGTGCCAGTCGAAACGCGCCAGTTTTGCGAAATATTGGTTCAAAGAACGTTTCGGTTCATTTTCACTGAAAAAAATTTTCTTTCAAAAATTATTGAGCTTTCTTCCAATTTACTCAAATACGGCAGTAAAAATGAAATATGTTCTTGTTTTTTGCGCGATTTTTCTTTGTTGATTCTAAGGAATTTGATAAAAATTTATATTTTAGGGATGATTGTCACTTGTTTGTGTATTTCAAAACTCGTTTCTTTTCACTCTTAATCTCTCTCAAATCGTTTGGTAAATAAACGTCACCATCACCGTCTCTTTTGAAATTTTCGGCTGATGTTGGTCAGTGTAAAACGCGCGCCAGTAGAAACATCGATCGTTGCTGCTGCTTTGATTTGTCCCGTTCTGCTTTTCCGACTGCCATTGTTATCATATGCAAATGATAAGATGCTATCAGTTCTTTCTTCACCCCTAACGAAACATTTCCATCCTTTTCTCTCAAGAATTTCGCATTTCATCGTGATAATAGCGGAAAAAAAAAAAAACCGTTGACTTCTGAATCAAACAAAAAGTTGAAATGCTTCTCGCACTATTATATTGTCCGATCATCTCGATTCACTTTGATAAAAGGACCTCTAAAATTTTTTTCAGGTTTTGGACCATTGTATATTTCCTGTTATATGGGTTGACAATTTCAACCTTAAAAAATAAAAGTGAAAAAGCGACAAAAAGATAGCGAAAATGGCTGACGTCTTTGATATTGAACTCGATGGAAATGACCACTACCAGCCGCATTCTGCGTCAGTTTTCTTTTGTCAATCATGCTTTTCAAGGGTTGATTTTAGGTACAATGAAGATCAAGAAGTGATGGAAGAAGACAACTTGTACAGCGATGTTGCCGATGTTGGTTTTCTCATAAAAATTATTAACTTTTGTTCGTTTTACAGGGCCAAATCACGGCTCCTCCTCCAAGTTCTTCTTATATGTATGTTAATTTTTTTTTTCTTACTTTCGGCTTTGCTTTTAAAACTAATGTTATTTGTTTTGCAGGGAGGATCCAATGGTCGAGGCAATCGACTTGTCCGAGTACACGGTAAATCCGCCGAACGTGCGGGTTGGCCGACAAGATTTCCAACTTCTCAAAGTCCTTGGAAAGGGAGGATACGGAAAAGTTAGTTTTTTTTTTTCGATTTTTTATATCTGCAAAAAGTGAACATTTTTTTTTATATTTTCGCCACTTATTCCCTTATAAGTGACCATTTTTACTAACTTCATAAGTTATTTGCCTTGGGATCTTTCTCCGATCACAGGAACGAAACAATATTTCATGTTTCAAGCTATTTTTGTTCAGCTCCTGGAAACTACCAAGAGTTTCAGAAAAATGTTTTTCAATGAGAAATCAGCATTCTCGATTACTTTTGCTCACGTTCAAAATTAATGAAGTTGTGTTTTCAAAAAAAAAAAATGTTTTTTAGGTTTTTCAAGTACGTAAAACAACGGGTTCTGATGCGGGAAAAATTTTCGCGATGAAGGTTCTCCAAAAGGCAACTATTGTTCGTAACCAAAAAGATACTGCTCACACTAAGGTACGTTCCAATGTGAGAGACGAATTTCAGCGAAAAACAAAAAATGTTTTTTTCTTCTACGCAACTGTTATGAAGAAATTTGAACGATTTGCTGTGACTGGTGTAACTTTCAGGCAGAAAGGAACATTTTGGAAGCCGTTAAATGCCCTTTCATTTGCGATTTGCTGTACGCGTTCCAGACGGGTGGAAAACTGTATTTGATTTTGGAGTACTTGTCGGGTGGCGAATTGTTCATGCACTTGGAGCGAGAAGGTTTCCTTCCATTTCCCTTGTTTTTGGAAGTTTGTGATCAAAATAATATTCGGAAAGCCTTTGTGAAATATAAGAAGTTTGAATAGAAGTTAAATCAATAAAAAAAATAAATAAAACCACTCTTTCCTAATTTCTAATTTCTATTTCATATCTCGTTCTTTTTTTTGGTTATGATCGAGATTCTCATAGATTTGGAAAGTTATTTATTTATTTTTTTGAAGTTTCTGGATTTTTTTTTTGGGACAGCTGTGATAATTTCAATAGAAGAAGAAGAAGAAGAAGAAGAAGAGAGAGTTCGAAATTGAAGCAAAAAAACTTTTCAGGAATGTTCATGGAAGACACGGCTAGGTTTTATCTTTCGGAAATTGTCGTCAGTCTCGAACATTTGCATCGCCAAGGTAAGAAATGCTGATTTTCTTTAATATTTTTTTAGGGATTATTTATCGCGATTTGAAGCCTGAGAACATTTTGCTCGACGGACAAGGTCACGTGAAAACTCACTGATTTTGGCCTTTGCAAGGAAGCCATTGAGGGCGATCAGAAAACACACACTTTCTGTGGAACCATCGGTGGGTTCTTTTGGGTATGGAACCAAATTATCAGATGAACCTTATTTTTGGAAACAGCATCTTTGGTAAAGCATCGTACATGTGGGTTTAATTTGTATTAGGTTTGAATATAACGGAAGAATTTTATCATTGGTTTTTTTGAAGTGAACTTCCATGACGGAAATTTTCGTGAAATATTAGAACAAGAAAGATTGAATTGATTTTTTTCTGTCGCCAGTTTGACAATAATTGTGAATCACAAAAAAAAACTTGGGCCTTAAATTCCATGCATAAATTTTATTCTTATCAATTTTTTTGGAAAAATGCTTTCAATTCTAGAAGCGTTGTTTGCAGAGTACATGGCGCCCGAGATTCTGATGCGGTGTGGACACGGCAAAGCGGTTGATTGGTGGAGTCTCGGAGCTCTGATGTTCGACATGTTGACTGGAGGACCTCCATTCACCGCCGAGAACCGCAAAAAGACGATCGACAAGATATTGAAAGGCCGTCTCACGTTGCCCGCCTACCTGAGCCACGAAGCTCGCGACCTCATCAAGCGGCTCCTCAAGAGACACGTTGAGACGAGACTCGGTGCGGGTATGTTCCGTTTCCCTCCTTTCTTTTCCAACATACGTTCTCAGGACCAACTGACGCCGAGGAAATCAAGCGCCATCCGTTCTTCCAAAATCAACACTGGGAAGAAGTTTATGCGAGACAGGTTATCATCAGAGCTTCATCAAATTTATTTTTCATTTCTCTTATTCGCCTAAATTTTTGCGGTTTTTTTTCTTCTACATTCCTACTTGCCTGTAAGTTTAATCAATTAAATTTTTTTCTGACAAAGCACTCTGAAAAGCAAATATACTGAAAAATTTTTCAATGTACTCTTTTTTTTGTAAGCTAGTATTTTGCAGTTGAATCCTCCTTTCAAGCCGGAGATAGAGAACGAAGAGGACGTTTCTCTTTTTGACACAAGATTCACAAAAATGACCCCTGTTGACTCGCCTTGTGACACCAACTTCAGGTTTTTTTGAAACCCTTTTTTTATTTTTTCCTGCCTTGTGCAAAGTAATTACACGCGAAATTAAAATTAGCTGTCAGATAGTGCAAAAAGATAAATTAATTTTGGAGAGCCAGAGATGATTTTTAATTTCGCGGAAAATATTTTGAACACGGCTTGTGTTTCATCTTTTGCGACAAAAATTGGAATTCCAGCTTAACGGGAGACAATCCGTTTGTCGGTTTCACCTACGTGGCCCCGTCGGTGCTTGAAATGATGAGCAAGGAATCTTCAAACAAAAACATCCCTGCAGGTCACATGGCCACGTCTTCTCGTTTCGGGCGTAGTCCTCGTCGTTCCAATTTCCAGTTGTAAGTTTTTCAATTCGATAAAACTGCGTTGAAATAACTTTTTTGATCACTCATGTTAGAATGGTAGTTTTATTGATGAAAAAACAATCCATCGAGATGTTTTGTCATGAAACCAAGAGTTATTAAAAATGGACTTCTCAAATTAAATTTTTTGTTATGAAAGTGTTAGTTGAAGGTTATCTTCAGCAATTTCTTTGTAGTGTCTGTAGAAATTAGATGAAAATGATGAAATTGAAAGAATACATCAATTTGAGTGGCAATGAGACGAGCCCCGGAGGAATGCCGCAGCAGCCAAACCAGCAGCTGTTCGGCGGACCAGCCGCTTTCGGAAGTTCGACGAGCGGCCAAGGAGCCAGTGTGATGGGACTTCCCAATCGGCACATGGCGTTCGGCGGACCGCTTTTTGAAGATCCCATGGACACGGCGACGCCACGCGCCAGCGAAAGCCAGCAGTCCCAGCAGTCCCAGCAGCAGCAACAGCAGCAGCAGCAGAAGCCGCGAGGAGCTGTCATCTGAGCTTCTCCCTACTTTGAAGGATAATCTTCTCCTTCCAAATTTTCTCTTTCTGGCGTATTTTACTCTCAAAACACGCCCAAAATCAATTTTCTCTTTCTTGGTAATTTTAGGTTTTCATGATTCGTTCGAAAAAAAAAAGCTTGCTGAGTTATTCAGAGGAGCGTTTTTGAATGAGCGTTAAATTATAATCATGTCATGAATTTTTTATTTGGATATTTTATGCGCCTCTCAACACCCCAGCAAGCCGTCGTGAAAAGATCATACGACCAATCGTAAATTTACCTTCCATATGCTCGATGCCGCGGTATTAAGTGAATTCGTGTGTTTGGAACCTCACTTTTGATGCGTTTCGACTATTTTCTTTTGCTTTCTCCCACTAGTCATTCCGATTCGTGTTCTCCCGCTTAAATATTTTTATCTTTCCAAGCGCTCAAGTATAATTTTACCGGGAGAACTAACTTTGCGGAGGTAATTGAATGACTGGCGTTTTCTCATTCTTGAGAATGTGCTATGACCGCCACTCTGCTACATTTCGGGCGGTCGTCAAACTGATACGGTACATATTAATCATGTTTCCCTTCCCGTTCTTTTCGTTCTAATTCATCAAAACTTGTTTTTTTCGTTGCGCCTGTCTGAAACCTGTTACAGAATCGTGCCTTTTAATACTCGTGCAGTCCTTTGTTGTTGTGCCCTTACATAGTTTACTCCTTTATACCTAGGTCTTTTCAATTTTTGGATTCACTTTAGCAGCTGATCGCTCGAAAGTGGAACATTTGCTCTCTATTAATTGAATGTGCACCCTTTTTGGATTTGAAATGGAATTTTTTTCAAACATTTGTATGTCTTTTCGATTAAAAAAAAAGGTAAACTTCTATTAATGAACTAAATAATTGGACACAACTCGAATCGGAAGTTAGAGGTGAGCCAATGAGGATGAGATCAACAAATAGGTAAATCATTCGAATACACGTAATTTTGAAAAATAGAAGGTAATTTTTTGAATGCTCGAGATCAATCCAGTTTCGATACAAACGCTTTCTCTCCAGCCATTTTCCGCATGTCATTTATGATGATGCGACTCATTGCTTGCGCGGTCCTGGAAAATAAAACTTTAATTTAAAATAGAACGTCTGTACGAACGAAGACAGCCATTCTATCAAACAAAATTATTGGTAAAAAAATATGGAAATCGAATAGTCAAAGATTAGGCAAAATTATCTATGACTCTCCAAAATCGAGTTGTCTTTATTTTTTTTCCCTGTACAAAACCTGCTATTATATTATTTTTGCAGCTTCAAGGAAGTCTTTCAAACTAATTTGGGACATTCGGCTATTTATCATTTCTTTTCGCAGTAAATTTGTTTAGTACTTTCTCGCACATGTCTTCAGAACAAAAAGCTTTATCAAGACAGTAACGTAAACATTTAGCAGAATTTTAGCTTTTTTTTTTGCCTTTTTTGCTATTTGTTTTTATAAACATCCGCTAACTGAAAAAAAATGAGAGAAAAATCCAAAAAAAAGAAAAAGGAAAACAAATGCCCTTCGTTAGAATAAAACCTTTCAGTATTGTTCCGGTATTGTTCCGGTTTAAGTCGTGCGGATTCCTAAAAACCAACTTGTACAAGTCGTCTTCAGAAGAGACGTCGGAATTCTTGGCATCGCCCAGTTCTTTCGTCCCTTGCCAATCGTGTCTCTCAAGCATTTTCCTTGCGCGAGAGTACACCGTTTCGCTTTTATCTGGCTTTTCAAGCGACAAAATCTTCATCTTGTCGATTGAAACATCTAACGGCTCCTTTAAGACAGATATCAATATTTCAATCAATCAATCAATATTTATTGGTTGTTTTAGTCAGATGGAATCGACTAAAACAACCAAATATATTCGTTTGAGTTTCATATCACCTCGTTCAAATCGGAAAGCGAGAAACAATAACCAACCTTTTCTTTTTTTCCATTAGTGTTATCGATAGAGACGGCCATTTTTCTGTTCAGTCGCATGCCAGCAGACTTGCTCCGAGTCGTGGGAAATTTGGAGGCCGCGATTGCGAGACGCGATCTCGCCTATAAAGAGTCTATACTGAAGCTGTCGAATTGGTCTCTGTTTAAAGAACTTATTACATTCTTCATGTCAGAGGAGGAAGGGGGTCAAAAGGAAAAAAAAGTTATAAAAAATGATAACTCATCGGAAGCGACTTTCACAAGAAAACGCCCTGAAAATCAAAATTATCCTACTAAAAAACTATAGTTAAACTGCTCTAAATGGATTCGAATCATATCATTTTTTGTTATTATAAGGAAAAGATTTTTGATTTGAATCGAAGAATCGGAAAAAATGCCTTCGCACACGTTTCTATTCGAGCATTCTCTGACTTGGATTTACATTTCACAATTAAAAAAAGTTCGGATGTTGAAAGACCATGCAATGGAAAGAAAGAAATAATGAAAAGCTGAGTTTTTATGCTTTGAAGCGACATTAAGGTTTCAAAGTGGGGCGCGCCGTAGCGCAACAGGATGTAAGCTTTTCTACGGTCCACAGGGTCACAAGTTCGATCCCCGCCTCGACCCAACCAAGGAGTTCAAGAAATGTTGGTAGTGGGAAACCATGACTTCAAAATCCTCAGCCATCACATGTAAGGATGGATATGTCACTCGAGCCAGTCCACTGATATCAGGATAGGACCTAGACTAATCGAATTGGGGCGCTGACGCCGCTCAAGCGGTACGAAAGCGTATTAAGAAGAAGAATAAGGCTTCAAAGTGGAGAGTGAAAAAAAGGCGGATGAATGAATTATTTTCTTAAAGCAAACCTTGCTGAGCGCAGGGTCAAGCAGAAACCCTCGGTTTGAAGCGACGAAGATATTGACAGGCCGTGATGGCACTGCTACTCGATTGATGGAACTTCGCGGAACTGGAGGCGGACACACCGCTGCCACAGCGTTTGCGATGCGAATCGCTCGCGACGACGGAGAGCCGAATCGGTCCGTCGGCGAGAACTTCTGCACTGGACTCTTCGAATGCCGACGACCGTATTTGAGCGTCATCTGAGCTTGCGACATTATTGGATTGGTTAATCCCGAAACTAACATCATGTAGCTTTTCAACGACGATAACGTTGAAAGCATCGATCGATTCAAGAAACACACGTAGTAACTGAAAGAAAAGGTTTTTCTTCTCAGTTTTTACAGTTTTTCCAACAGAAAAGGTTCATAATGTAATATGAGAGCTTGATAAGCAGATTGAAAAAAAGATCATCTTTAAAAACCTTTCCTAGCATGACTTTTTGTTAGAAAGGACTTCTTAGTACAAATGATCAAAAACACAACAAGACACTTTTTGATAACTTTTCCCTTCTATTATGGAAGTATTCCGACATGAACAAGAATGAAACGTTTTGCATTTGCGACGAGTTTGGCATGGCCATTTTGATATAGCGTTCGAGTTGCTTGGCCACCGTGTAGGAGAGATCGCAAACGCGAGTCGCCGTCGCGTAGGCGCCGTCAAGTTGGAAACGCTGCGATCTGAAGAAGCTGGTTTTCAGAGCAAGAAAGTTTCGAACGAACTGATGATTTTCGCTCCAGTGACTTTTTTCCTGTCGTATATTTGCCTTTTTTCGATAAGTTTTTCATTTCTAGAATCAAAGCTTGGATAATACGGAATTCTACCGTAAGCACTAATTATTCAAAAAAAAAATAATCAAATGAAATTCTCTCTCAATTTGGTAAGATATAAAATTTAATATTGAATTGCAAACATCTTCACGACTTCGGAAAAAAAAAATTGAGCGCCAGAAATCTGTTGCTTCAACGAAACTATAGTATGAAATATTCGTCTCAAAATTAAAAAGTGGCCCAGCTTACATTCGAGTAGAGAAGAGACGGAAGACGTTGGAAAGCCTGCGAGAGGCGATGCCGACTCTGAAACTTCGGATCTCGCCGAAAATAATGGGGGCGATAAAACTGAGCCGCGAGAACTGGAGCTTCGTACTCGGTGACGGCTCTCTCGACGCGGAGTCCAGCTTCGAAAAGAATTCCTGAGTCGCGGTTCGCCTCAGGCTCATTGTGACAGAAAGCGTAGTCCACTGCAAAATTCGAACATCTTCTAACAGCGCTGGAGATGGAAATACCGGACCTTGGGACATGAAAGCCTTCGTTGTCGTTTCGACGCTGTGAAGAAGCTCGCGGACTGCGTTGTAGGTTATCGGATTCGAGACTTCCACTTTTTCGCATTTCGGAGATCCTTTCTGAAACTATTTTGAAAAAAGTTTTTGTCGTTTCTTGAAAATGAAAACGAAAGCGAAATAGAATCATGAACTTTCTGCACAAACGAACTCAGTTTCCCCGGTAAAAAAAGGATCAAAATGGCGCTAAAGATCTCTATATAATAGCTTGAAATACCTAAAAGTAATCAAAAATCTGGTTATTGATTCTTTTATCTCGATTGAAGAATTGCATTAAATTTTAAAAAAACTTTTTATCCAGATCCACGCATTTGAAAGCAGTCGAGAGATTTTCTCTTTTACACTGAAACTCTTTTATGAGTAAAAAACATGATTTGAAAGAAATTAAAAAATTTGATTGAAATTTGCTCATATTTCCAGAAAATTCATCTTGCCTATCACAGATTTTGCCTTTTGCTCTATCCTGATTAATAGCTTTTGAACCACGTGGAAACCCGAGCATCTTCAGTTAAACAACATCGGTTGGAAAGGAGGATCCTCACCGCTTTGATTCACAAATTCGATGAATAAAAAGGAGCTCATGCAAGAAAAAAAAATTCTACATAATTACAATTAGGTTTGTGAGAAGACAGCGTGAACCAGTCTAGAAAAACCGCTAGAAAGAACGTACAAGTCGCCGCCTGTCGTGAAGTCGGTCTCGTTCTTCGAGCCGCGAGTAGATCCGTTCCTCCCAGTCCTCCAGGAACGGCCGCTCCGAAAAAAGCAGCCGAAGTGCGGCGTCTGCGGCAGTCTCCAGCGTCGCGTCGTCCGGCTCCATCAGCCTTGCCTCCGTCTGCGAAAACCAAGCAATTAAACGGCAGCGATCCTCTGTCGCAAAACACACAAAATTGAAAAAAAAAAATCTTTCTCTTAAGAGTTTGATTGAAAGTAGATGCTAAGGATTCCTAAAAAGCAGATGCACTTTTGCACAAAAAAACAGAATAAAGATGTGAACTACACGCAATTTCCTAGAGGGTTTACCGAAAAAGGTCAAAATGATGTTATCATTATTACGTTGAGTCGAATTTATTGGTTGTACCACCTTTATCATTATTCTTCGACATCTTAGCCTGAAATTCAAAATAAACATTTGTTCAGTATGATAAACTATAACTTTTCGAACTTTCCAAAGAACTTTCCAAAAATTCATTAAACATAACAAAAAAATTAACTTTCACAAAAAAACAACTTATTACACGTGAAATTTATAGTTGGTTAACGTTTATGGTTTTTTTCACAGGTGTGACAAAAAAACAATCTCGTAAAAAAACCGATGAAGTTCGAATAACTACTCTTAAAATAATATATATGCTCTCGCGTTTTTCATGACGTGAGCAAAGGAATTTCGCGAAATTCAAAAGAGCCGGTATAGACGATTCACGGATAGCTTGGGACGTAAAAAGGCGTGTCCTGTCTGCACTCTCCACCAACCAAGGCACTGTCTCGTCTCTTTTCGTGGCAGGACCCTTTTCTCGATGGCTCAAGCCAGCCGTGAATCATCTATAGAGTGAGAAAAGAAAGCTAAATTTTGAAAAGTCAGAAATAATTTTGAAATTCGCGGAACTTACTTTAAACACGGCATCAAAAATTCGTCATTCCTATGGTTAATGGGATATATCATCAACGAAAAATAATAAAAATAAACTGAAATCAGGACTCGAAGAAAAGTTTCGAAAGATATGAAGGAGTCTAGTGAAGAGCGAAGGTGTTTCTATTGAGGAGCACTGATAGTGAGAGGCAGAGGCTGTCTTTCGACGAAGCCGACGCGCATTCCGACGCCTTCGGGGATGTTTCGTTGTATGTACTCCAGAAAAGTCGACGCCGTGCTTCCCGTCAAGTTGAGAACCTAAGAGAGTCCGCGTTTGAATGGAGTTATATAACTTGTGCATATGAAATCCTGGTCAACGAAATATCCCAGAGACTTTGATAGAAATCTGCCGAAAACTTATCTGTTCCCTGCTGATCAACTGTTAGTTTTCCTGAGTTCAAAAACCGTCTTACCTGCTGATGTACCTAGGTATGTTTTAAGAATATTTTTTAATGCATGGATGAATTATTCTCACATACTTCTGAAATTACCTTCATAAGGTTTCATAGTCCCAATTTTTTCATTAGGTTTTTTCAGTTCGACATATAAAAAACATTTTTTCGCCTGAAGCCTGATTTTTCTTGCTACTGAAGTCGCTGCTTTCTGCGAAATTTTCTCCAAATTTTTCCTAAAAACTTTTTATATGAAAACGGAACCTCGAACTTGGTTATATGCGTTCGCGTTTCATAGTGCAGCTTGTACTTCTTGTGAACGAACTTTGATCGTAGAGCTGGCTGGACCCATCTTCAAAAAGATAGGTACAAAAGCATTTCACCTAGCGTTATCAAAAAAGCGAACTCAAGATCACCTGATATAGGGTAGAACTTCGAGTCTTCCTTTAGTGATGCCGAAACCTCTGCACACTTCCTAAACTCAAGAGTCATCAAGAAATCTCTTCTGATATACAAGAGACTACAGCAACAAAATCAAATAAACATTTAAAAAAAGAACCTCAAGAAAAATGGAATACGATTTCAAGACTTCCCTGTCGTGACCTCGGTACTCGACTTCAATTGAGCTGAAACTTTTCTTACAGAAAGAAAAGAAGAAAAGGGCAAACCTGAAAAGTTTGTCAGGCAAATCTACTTGAACGAGCGGATTCTGTGATGAAGTGGCGGACCGCAGAAAACGTTCTTGGAGGACAGGACATCGAAAGACGCTGGCTCTTGCTCGAAATAAATTGGAAATCTCAGAGATCATAGCCCTGAATTTTTTTCTTGCGATCGTTTAATTTATTTAAATTTAAATTAAAAATTTACTAAAGTCAAAAAGAAGTAGTTCAAGAGACGAACATTTTTTCAATAATTTTTGACAAGACAAAAACATTTTGGAAATCATCACGATGCTGCGAGGTCTATGAGAATATTACCGCGCCGAAAAAATGCAACATAGTGCAATAGTGTGCGCCTTAATCTAGAATCACCCAAACCCCATTTTTGTTCAATATTTTTGGGTTTTGATTCAATTGAAAACTTCCTTTTGCGGTAATGAAAAGCAGGTTTCAAAAACTTCCATTTCTTACGAAGTTAGTTTTGAAACAGCGAAAGACAGTTCATAGGCAAATTCGGAAGAACCCTCCATGGAACCATAAAGGCTGCTGGAACTCCATAGAAATTTTCCTTTTAGGGTGATGAAGGCTCCTTTTTTGCGCCATTTCATCGGCTCTGATGCACCATTTTTGCTGCCTCTCCTTTTTCCCACTATTTCTCGAGCCTTAAAATTCCATAAAAATGGAAGGTTCGATGAAGGGACTTTCTTTGCTGCCTTTCTGCCGCCTTTTTTGAGCCTCTCCCTTATAGCGGCCATTACCCACCATTCCGACTTTTCAGGAGTTTATGCTTCAAAAACCTCTTGATTGAGTTGATATTAGATGATTACCCTGATAAAATAATTAGAAAGTGAGAAAAAAAGATAATTAGACATTTTGAAGTTTTTGTCAAAAGGTGAAAGGACATATCTTCGCTCTACAATAATTTGGCACCGAATTTTTTTTCATATTCTTATCATTTCCCTATATTGGATATAACCTTTCTAAACTGAATACGTTTATGTGAATAAAAAGGAACTTATTCTTCCTTTTTTTCTCCAGAATCGTAACCGACTTACGATTTTCAGATTGAATCATTATGCTTGTTTTCGTATATGGAACTCTGAAGAGCGGAGAACCCAATCATCACGTAATGTCAGCGACGGCGGGAACCCATCGGTACGTTCCCATGTTTATCGGAACCTTTTCTTAATAATTATCATACTTTTTGAAGATTCATCTCGAACGGGACAACTGTGGATAAATTCCCACTTATTATCAGTACACAGTTCAACATTCCTTTTCTGTTACATAAACCCGGTGAAGGAAACGTGAGTTCTTGATAATATTGCGATTGCCTTCAAGAGTAAACCTTCAAATGAAGTTTAGAAAATCGAAGGAGAGGTTTACGAAGTAGATGGTGTGAAACTAGCCGTTCTCGACGAACTAGAAGCATATCCGACACTTTATGACCGCAAGGAGATAAAGGTTGTTCAGTCGCGAGCGAAGAAGATAGCCCCAATCATTCAGATAAAGTTGTCGGCTGATGGAAACACTGTCGCGGCGTCTTTGTATCTTCTGAAACGATGGCGCGAGGAACTTGTCACTTCGGGAACACCTTATCTCACAAATTACTCGAGCAACGGGCCTCACGGAAGGCAATACGTCGACAGGTAAAAACGCTCTTTTTCTTTGTCATCTTACAATTTGAGGTACGTTCGAGCGAAAGAAATTATTGATGACCATACCTCAAAGACCAATCTTTACTACGAAATCTTAGGTGGTCCTCCCGCTGATCCCATTCTTAGAAAACTTAATGAACAAAAGGCTAAAGTTGATTTAGAACTTCCTCAATAAATTATTTCAGTGAGAACGTTCAAACTGAAGCAGAATTATATGAATAACGAAATCAAGAATTTCACTGTGGAAAATGCCGCTTATTCAAAAATAAATATTATTTCAAACAAGTTTATCGCAAGAAATAAAAAACAACCATTTAAACCTCAACAGCAGAAATGTAATCTCTGAAAACTCCAATCAGTTTTGATTTGACTTTGGAAAAAAGTACCAGGCTTCGGCCACATGAAGATGTTATACGTGAGCTTTAAGCTTTCGCCTTAAAAAAGAACAAATCAAAAAAAGGACAGCGAAAAAAGTTATGAATACCGAGTATAGGAACGAGCAAGGCGCAGAAATGATCCCGATATGAAAAGAACACAAAAGCCAGAGAAGAAAAAAATTTTTTCAGTAAAACAATATAACTACTATGAATCAAAACCAAAGAAAACAATTGTTATCAGAACAAAAAAAAACAAATTTACAACGGAAGGTGCAATAAATGAACTAATTTTTTGCTCTTAGATGAGGGGGGATGTATTTACTTGGGCCTTTTTCTGCCGCGGGAGCCGCAGTAAGCACTGGTTCTGGCTGGCGCACAGGAGCTGGTGTCGAATTGAGCGCGGCCATTGCCTGAAGAAAGTAATAGTCCGAATCAAAATTATGAAGCTCACTTTGACTGCGGCCAAGGCGCTGTCTCGGCCGGTACCCGTCGTGGTGTTTATCGTAGTGTTTCCAAAGACACGTGGGCCTGATGAAGCACGAATCTCTGCCGGAGTTGCGCCCGCTTTCGTCCTGGAAGATCAGCTGTGGGAATAATTAAAGATAGGCGAATCTCATGAATTGAAGAGCGGAAAAAAAGCTTTAACTTTTTAACACCTCTACTCATATCTATGAAAGGACTAAATTCGGCCGCATAAAGAGCTCTACAAAGCTTTTTTTCGATCGAGTTTGCAAATTTTTGAAAACTTCACAGTGAAATTACAATAATTTAAATAAGCTGAAACTAATGAACGAAAATGAAAATGAACGAACCATCCTCCACCGGCTTTTGACTCTTCTTTTTTCGTTTTCTCGATTTTACTAGCATCGGCAAGTGAAGGAAAAAGAGCATCGCTCATGACATCAATGGGAGCAACCTGAATGCAAACGACTTTTGTGAAAGCCATCAAGTGAGTACTTTTTGCGTTGGTGGAACATATTTGCGTTGAGCTGGAGGCTTGTAAGCAGCAGCCATCTGTTTATCTGACATCGAAACCGCGTGCTCCGGCTCTTCTTTCTCTTTCTTCTTCTGCTAAACAGAACCATTGTTTTCAAAATATTTAATCTACGGAAAAACCTCGTCAGGTTGGCCCCAGGTGCGTGTTTCATGAGCCTCGCGGCCTTCATCACTGTCATTGTTCTCCACTTCAACAGACTCAGCTTCAACTCCCATGTCTTTGATACGCAATCCTTCGAGTCTACAAAACTTTCAAAATTTTAAAATCATATCAATTTTACATTAATGCCGAGTTCAAAGCTAATTTGACGCGCGCAGCGAAAAAAGTTTTTTTCTGGTTCAAAAGAACGAGCGAAAAAGCAGCAGATTCCCTCGACGTGATTGGTTGGCACCGCACAGCTGGCAAGAAAAAAATATTTTGAAAATAAATTTGAATTGGACTTTTTGCCAAAAAGGCGGAGCCAACTAATCACGTCGAGGGAATCTGCTGCTTTTCGCTGCGTTTCGGCTCGTTCTTTTGAACCAGAAAAACTTTTTCGCTGCGCGCGTCAAATTAGCTTTGAACGCGGCATAATGTTTAAAAAATTTTCAAACACTTTATGAGTATTTATTACATGATTCTGGGTAGCCACTCAAACATGTTGATATTCTAACTGATTGGCGAATGATTCTTGTAAATAAGAAGGTTCAAAAAGCAAATAAAATGAACTTTTGGTTCAAAATCCGGTGGTATGAAAAAAACACCAGCGAAAATTCAAACGGCGACTTTTCCGATTTTTTCATTTCGCTAGGGAACTTTCCGACGGCCACCTTTCCGACTTTTTTTTCCCTTATGCTTTTCGGTTTATAAAACATCTATGAACATTTTTTTCCTATTTCTTTGTGTTTTAATTATGAACAAACTACCTACTTTATATAGGAAGATGTAAAACGAAGAGTTTATCGAGAAAAAAAAGTCGGAAAAAGTTTCGTCGGAAAGGTGGCCGTCGGAAAGTTCCCTAGCGATATGAAAAAATCGGAAAAGTCGCCGTTTGAATTTTCACCGGTGTTTTTTTCATACCACCTAAAATCCTACCTGGATACGAAACAAATATCTGAAATCCCTACTGTATTTCCTCAATTTCTGATAATTTTCGAGCCACTAAAAAGATGGAAATTATTAATTCTCTTATCTTATTCCGTTCTAAGAACGTAAAAAAAAACTAACCTTCCTTGATTACTGTCACCATATTCAATCCACTCGCTTTCTTCGGTGTTATTATTCACGCGTTTACCGTCTTCTTCACCCCCTCGTTTGTCTCCTCCATCAATACTCTGTTGATCGTATTCCTCCTGCAACAATATATAGTATCAATAAAAAAAATCTGATCTGCCAAAAAATTCCGTTTTTCGGATTCTCGCTCAAAAAATTTCTCGCAATGTATGAAAAATTAGTTCTCAACATCAAAAAAAAGAAAACACCCCCTTCTATGAGTTGGAAATAAGTGAGTAAGGCTATGTCAATTTCTTCACGTATAAAAATGACCTGACGACGCGCTTTCCGCTCCAACACTTGTCCGACGTCTTCTATTTTAACGGCTCCCTTCTTCTTCTTATCTTTCTTTTTGGCAAAGAACGCACTCAAATCGTCACTCATGTTTTTTGAGCAATCGAGACGGACAGTTAATCAATCAAACGACGCGAACCACGAAAATTCTGAAAGAGAAAATGAAATAATGATATTAATAAGAAAATCAGTAAGTATTTCGCAACCATATTTCGCAAAGTCAAATACATCACCTTTATCAAAAATTCCACCGCGAGAATGAACCGTTAAGAAAAAGGGAAGGGAAATGGCAGAGAAACAAAAAGTTTTCCTTCCCGTAGCTTGTTTGCATGCCCTGTTCAACCAACGCAACCGGTCTTTGCCTGTGGGCACATTGACCGCTCGCGTGCCGCGCCGCGTTTAGCGATACTTAAAAACTCTTTTCAACACCTGCAACGCTGCTGGTGCTAAAACGACTAACTCACAAATTTGAAGTAACTCATTCAATTTCTCGATGTAATTATTTTTATATCAAAAGTTATCTAACAAATATTGAGTGAAGCGATTATACTCAAGCGCGATTTGAATAATTTGCAACAAAAATAATAATCGCACTAAAGATAATCAGAACACGTTTCATTTTTGCACCTTTCAATTTATGCGAACGTTCGAATCATCCGATTGATAAAATTTACTTGAAAATGACATTTTTTGGAAGTAGGCGTGAATTAGATGCCGTGTTCAAAGTGATCCGGCGAAACTTAAAATAGCTGTCAGACAGTGAAAAAGATTACAAAATTTTGGTTTTGGAGTCAGAGATGATTTTGAACTTCGCGAAAATCACTTCGAACACGGCATAAATAAATCTTAATGGAAGTTTGCCCTCTCGAGTATTATGGAAATACTATCCGATATCTAGATTTAAATAAATTAAATCTTATTAGAAGAAGTCTTAAGAAGTTAATGGACCACAGCTCGAACAGTCCGATCTGAACAAGCGCCCCTGGCGATGGCGGCTATAGGCCATTCCGCGCCAGCTTGTCACTTTTTTCTTTTCGCCAAAAGGCCAGGTCAAATTTAACCAACTTTCGCTTCGCGACCTGTGTTTCTTGCCGTTATAAAAGCAGAAATTTGATCTAATTTGGTATACGGTCTTCACCCAACATAATTGCCGATATCGCAGCGGGCCGCAGGCGATATAGCCAAGGCTTCTCGCTGCGACCTCGTCAAATTCTCGCTGCCATATCGCGCCCTCTCAAAATTTTGAAATTAAAAAAAAATTTTTTTTGCTTTATTTTTGTCTTTTATGTTGAAATCACTCAAATTCAAGAAAAAAACATCTTTGAAGAAAAATTTTTCAAAGAGCGATATAGCGCAAGACGTTTGCGAGGTCGCAGCGAGAGGCGAGCGATATCGCTCGCGGCTCCCCCGCGGTATAGCATTACTCTCGCTGCGATATAGTCCACTATACTGGGTGTTTTTGGCGGAAAGAAAAACGTGACACGATGGCGCGGAATAGGCTATAGCTGGCGTGACTTAACGCCACCGTCGCGCAATAAGCTAAGATGATTCTACGTTTAAATTTACGCTCTTATTTACAGAGAACGTTGAAATTTCAATCTCATGACGGAGGACGAGATCATCGATGACAACCCAAAAAATTATGGGAACTTAAGAGAAAAAAACCAGAGATTGAAAAAATTATCCGTTTGCTTAAAACTTGAATACGCGTTTTTTTTCTGAAAAATTTTCACGAATTTTTGCACGAAACTAATCACTTTAAACACGGCTTACTCGAATGCTGAGCAGGGTATAGTCTGCTTAGATTTTGAATGTCAAGCAGCTAACTCCACCCCCAAGGCTACAATATCTTTCGCGTCAATGTTTCATCTACATATGAAAGTGGCCCTATAATAAGACTGCATTTTTGACTTCTTTTTCTCTTTTAGATCAAAAAAGATCAAAATTAGTCCCGCGCGATAAAACATCGACGCGAAAAGGTACCGTCTCAGCAGGGGCGGAGTTAGCTGGTTGACATTCAAAATCTGAATAGACTATAACTCGCATGCTGAGCAGGTGTCTCAGCGGGTGTACCCGTATCAAACCCGTGTTTCTGAGGTTATTTTAGCCCAACTGAGATTAAAATAACCTCAGAAACACGGGTTTGATACGGGTACACCCGTTGAGACACCTGCTCAGCATGCGAGTTACATAGGTAAAACGGAAAAGTTCCTTTGAAGACATAGAGGCAGTAAAAAACGGCGTTTCAGGTGAAAGCAGTATCTTATATAGTTTTTCTTTGCGAATCGAACGGTGTTCTCAAAAAATTACACAAGTCAGAAATAACCGGGTATCTGCTTCAACTTAAGGGTTTCTTTTCTGAAAAAAAAAACATTTAGTCGAACAAAAACACACACCAATAAAAAAGGAAACTCAAAATATCGCAATCCCAATCGAAAACTGTATAAAATCATCATTTTTCACCAGAGAAGCACTTTGCGAACAAAGTTTGCAAATTTCTTATAAATAGAAAGTTTCAATGAAAAAATCACCCAATATTGTGAACTATATCGCAGCGAGAGTAATGCTATACTGCGGGGGAGCCGCGAGCAATATCGTTCGCCTCTCGCTGCGACCTCGCAAACGTCTTGCGCTATATCGCTCTCTGAAAAAAATGTTTCTTCAAAAAAATTTTTTTTTGTTTAATTTGATCCATTTCATCATAAAAAGTCAAAAAAATAAAGCAAAAAAAGTTTTTTTAATTTTAAAAATTTTTGAGAGGGAGCGATATGGCAGCGAGACTTCGACGAGGTCCAGCGACATTTTGACGATATCGCAGCAAGAAGCCTTGGCTATATCGCCTGCGGCCCGCTGCGATATCGGCAATTATGTTGGGTGAAATTACTTTGGTGACAACAGAAAAAATTGAAATACGAAAGAAATGAAGAAAAAAGCGAAATCCGAAAAACGGAGAAGCGTGTTTTCCATAGAGCAACTTTACTACAAAGCGCTCTTTTGGCGGGAACTCTAGCATTTCTTTCTCTGACTTTGAAATATTTTTTCTTTAAAACTAGGAACTTCTGCACGTTTCCAAGTTCACCGTTCGAATTGCAATGAAAAGCTCTACAAAGTAATGCTTTAAACTGAAACACCGTCTTTCACTGCCTCTATGCCTTTGAGGATCCTGAGAGAAAGATGAAAAAATTCCTCTAAAAGCTCCTAAAATGATGTAAACTAGCTTTTGAAGTCCTTTTTCATACTCGGGCAAAACTGAAAAGCTCCCCAAAAGCTTTTCTCGAAAAAAGACCTTGAAAGGGTCCCCAGCAGATCTTTTTTACATCATTTCAATTCTTTTTTGCATCTTTTCAACATCCTCTGACAAAAAGGATGCTGGAAAGCAACTAAAAAAAATTCGAGCGGATTCAAAAAGGATCCTCTGAGGCTATGAAAAAGGTGCTCAGAAGCTTTTTTACATCATTTTAGGAGCTTTTAGAGGAAGCTTTTTATCTTCCTCTTAAGTTCCTTTGAGGATCCTCAAAGGAACTTTTCCGTTTTACCTATGTAGCACCAGAGGATCCTTTTCGAATGCTCTCAAATCTTTTTAGTTGCTTTCCAGCATCCTTTTTGTTAGAGGATGTGAAAAAGATGCAAACAAGAAATGAAATGATAAAAAAAAGATCTGCTGGGGACGCTTTCAAGGTCTTTTTTTGAGAAAAGCTTTTGAGGAGCCTTTCAGTTTTGCCCGAGTAAGCATAGGCAAAGTCGGAAAGAATGGAAAAAGGCTAGCTCACAATTTAATCTGACTAAATTTTTCCCAATAGAAGTTCAGTAAGCTGAAAGTTTGATGAAACTTGGCCCTCTTCGTCACGTCATAACTCTACTCAAGTGCGAAAGCAGTTTTTTTTTTTGACTTGTTTCATCTAACTTTCAATAAAAACCCTATTTTATAATTTATCAACCAATTCGAAATTGAGAAGAATTGATGTGGTTTTTCATAGACGGATCAAAAAAAAGCAATGTATGGCGATACCCTCTGAGGGCTTTGCAAAAGGAGATAAACATGGGATATACTCTCAAGTACCTCCGATATGGCTCAGATATAGCTAGGGACCGCAAAGCCACGCCCCTTTTCGCGATAGAAAAAGTGGCTTTTTTTTGGTTTTCAACTTTCATTTTGTTGTAGTTGTAAAATATGTGGAACTGGCGAATAAAATTTGACACACATGTACAGAAAAAGCTTCCTCTTTCGTTTAAAAAAATATTTCACGCTTTTTTTGATGCGTTCTCGCGGAATGTCGTACAAAAAAACGTGAATGGAACTAAAAAAATTTTTGTCATTTTTTTGCTTTTTTTCATGTGTTTTTCAGGTCGAACGCACTCTTTCTTTTTTTATATAATGATTTTTGATTCAAGTAACGGTAATTTTAAAACAATAAAATAAAAAAATTCGTCTTTGCCAAAAATTTTTAGGGAGTGCCGAAAGTCATAATTCAAAAATATCGTTAATAAGCGAATATAATCGAGTTTTTTTGTTTTTTTCAAAAGTTAGACCATAGGCTTACTTAAATTTTTTTCTCCACAGCATATGTGCTGGAAAAAAAGTTGTTTAATACGCAAAAAAATGCACTTGAAAAATAGAGAATAAAATTAGCGGCGTTTATCACACAGAAAGCGGTCGAACGCAGGTTTTTTTCAAACGATTATATACATTTATTAGTAAAAAAATCTTTCAATTAAAAAGAATAAAAATAAAAAAATTCGTCTTTGCCAAAAAAATTTACGGGGCCGTTTTAATGCAGTGATCGTTAAACGAGGCAAAAAAAGCACTGAAAAAAACTGTTTTTCGAAGTGAATTTCCACGGAAAAATTTGAGTAAAGATTTGCGAACATATTCTGATAAAAAAATAGCTGAATTACTTCAAATTTTTTTATTTTTTTGAAATAGGCAATCTGTGCTATTCAAACGGCTCAAGGCTATGGCGGATGGAAGTTCCCCTCGCCAGACCTAACAACTTGGCGCAGCGCGTGCGCTGCGATTTTTTTCATTTTGAGGTCGCGAGTTCGATACCCGCAAGCGTCAGTTTTTTTGTTTTTCTGGAAAAATACCGACTTTTTTTCGGCAAACTAGCTAATTTTTCATCATTATAGAGCTCTATTATGATTTCTTACATCATAATAGACCAGTATCAAAACTTGTTCTAAAAGAAAAAAATCGAGAAAAAAATGTCTAAAAATGGATAACACCAAAAATTTCAGTACTAAAAAAATGGTGCGCGGCGCGCACACATTTTTCGTCATAACTTTTTCATCCTCATTCTTTTTCCGAAAAAAACTAAACGGTTCTGAGTTTCGAATCGAAACAGCTATCAAACCATGCAAAGCTCAATGCTGAAAAAAAATTTTCGAAAATTGGTCTGCGGTCCCTAGATATAGCTAAAAGGTATGCTGGAGGTCTCGGCACATTATGGGGTCTTCACGATCCATTTGAGAGGTATCTCTGTTGACACATTATGGTACCATCTTGATTCGCCTGTGTGGCAACTTTGAAACTGTCCAGAAATATCTTCATTTGAAAAAAAAAACCTCACGGAAAAACCCTAGTTCAAGGTAGAACTCGAGCTAATTGTTTGTTGATATTTCAAATTAGCAAAAACAATTTCTGTTCACTTATTTGAAATCAGTTTTCATTAGATGGGGCGAGATAAACGGAAGTCCTACGAAGATTCGACCATTTCCATTGGAATTGGCTTGAAAAGGCGTTGAAAATCTTTTGAATTTACAGAAAAGGGCTCAGTTCTTTCATTTCTGTTACAAACACAGATTATAAAAAAAATATGAGTGAGCGTGATACACCCGAGCACTGGTGAATCGAGAGGTAGATACAAGTAGGTACCGGGTAGCAACTCCAGTCAATCGGCGAATGGTAATCGGTGGTCATTTGTATGCGACCGGGTACTATCTCTATGGTACCTGGATAGTACCTGGTCAGTATCTGGATGCTACCGGGTATGTACCTGAAATTCGCGATTGCCACTGACTGGCACATCGGTCGTTTATATAGCATCAGTGTTTTTTTACACCTTCCCAAGCCTTCCAGGGTCCTATTGGATAAAGCTGAAACGAAAAATAACGGTCCGGGAAGCGATTCCAGACTTTCCGGTAGCAATCGCAAGTGTCAGGTAGCTACCCGGTAGCTACTTGCATTGACCTCCGACCCAGGTACCATAGAGATAGTACCCGGTCGCATACAAACGACCACCGATTACCATACGCGGATTGACTTTTTCAAAAGTTGCTACCTGGTATCTATTTGTATCGACTTCTCGATTCACCTTTGGAGTATACACTGGTATCAATCGCAAGATCTCTTACGAACTACTGAGTCGGGATCTTTTTTTTTTTGATGATAAGAAGTCGGCTCGTCAGATGTTTTTCCCGAATGTGTATTTTCCAATTACAATCATTTTGAATAGAGTCGGGGTTTTCCTGAAAACAAAGGTGAATCGAGAAGTCGATACAAATAGCTACCGGGTAGCAACTTTTGAAAAAGTCAATCGGCGTATGGTAATCGGTGGTCGTTTGTATGCGACCGGGTACTATCTCTATAGTACCTGGGTCGGAGGTCGATGCAAGTAGCTACTGGGTAGCTACCTGACATTCACGATTTCTAACGGAAAGTCCGAAAATGATTCCCGTGTCGTTATTTGTTAATTCAGCTCTATCCAATAAGATCTACCTCCCGACTCACCAGTGAAGGCGAAAAACTACCAAAAATCACTAAAATTAAAAAAAAAATACTAGTTTTCATTTTTCAATATCGAACTTTTTATGAAAAACGCGAAAAAAACTATCAAAAAAATCACTAAAATTAAAAATACTAGTTTTCATTTTTCCAATATCGAAATTTTTTTAAAGAGTAATTTCTTGAAGATAAAATTACAAATTTCTTCGAGCGAACGCTGCTATAGACTTTTAGTTAGTATATTATTTTCAGTAAGATTATATCCTTTACAATATCCGCAAGCAAGCAAGTTATGGTCAGAAAACGGTAAAGCTGATGAATTTGATGAGGAAGAGCCATCGAAAACTGCAAAATATCTGTTCATTTTGCTTTTGTAAGTTGACATCTTTGCGTTAGCAAAGTAGTATACAAATGGTTGACGCTGGACGGTCATTTTGCCCAAATGACGTTTTTTGCACTTTTTGACTACTTTAACGCTCTTATTTTCATCAAAAAAGTGTCTAAGCTCATCGAAAATCAGTCATTTTTCGAAAAACGTCACTTTTTGGGCGGGACGTAGAAGTGACCATTTTGCCTACTTTCATTTTTTCCCTTTTCCACTTGTATTTATTGTTTTTATGGCTATTAAATGACGAATTCGAGATTCAACTCCGATCTGAAGCCGCTAACAAACTTCCATCTCTTAGAACTCGTTAAATTACTAAAAATCAAAAATTTCCGGGGAGTCCTTATGAGAGGCACTTTGCCTTCACAAGGAATTAGAGAAAAAGAAACTGGTATTATAAATTTAGACTCTTCAGAAGGTGGTAAGGGTACTCACTGGGTTTGCTATTCTAAAATTAAAGATAAAATAAATTTCTTTGATTCCTTTGGGTTAGATCCACCATTAGAACTTCAAGAATATTTAAAAGACGGATCTTCAGAAAGGAAGCTAGCTGACGCTAAAGATAAAATAAAGAATTCTCCTACGGATTCACCGATGAATTCAATAGAACTTTCAACATTCCCTTCTTTACACAAGTGTCTTTATTTAGATATCGATTGGTCTTTCTTTATCATGGATTAACAAGAAATATTTACACAAAGTTTTGGTTTTCCGCAAAGTCAGGCAGATTGCGCGCGCCTTTTCGGCAAATGCCGCATGGCTACTTCACAGCCCTTAAGGGATTTTTTTTCACTTATGAAAATATTTTGGCTGCCAGACGCCGGAGTGCTTGCGGCTGAGTTGTCTACTGTATACTTAAAAATACCTAAAATGCACGATTCGAATCAAATTTTTCATAACGTTAAGCATAATAAAATTGAAAAGTTTTTTTGCCGAAAATCAAAGAAAATTCAATTTACTTCAGATACAATGAATGAAGTTTGTGCGGTCGATCGATTTACAGGAGAACAAAGTCTCCGAATTCGGTGCGAAAACTTCAACGATAAATTTGAAACACTTAGAAATATTTTCGATTAAAGTCTTCAAATAATAATTTTTAAGTTGGAATATTCGCGTCTCTACGAATAACCAGAAATAGGAGTAATGTAAAAAGAAGGATGGTAGGAAGGAATTTTGGGTCCACGAATATTCGTGAGCGTTAATTGTGCATACACCAATCTTGGATGCTCGAATCTTGCAAATTTGAATCTTTGCATACGATTCTTGGGAATATTCACCTCTTTTCTGATTTTTTATAGTTTTTCCAATTTTTTTTGAAAACTGAGTTTGATGTAGAATGTATACAGAGTGAATGAAAATGTGGTGGCCGTTCTGCAGTGAATCTTTGACAATGTTTATGCGAGAAAGACGCATTATTTGATAAAAAGTTAGTTGAAAACAATCACACAGTGTTCATTCGTGGTCTAAACACGACATCCTCACAATAGAACGACAAATGAAAAAAAAATGAAGGAAAGAAAAGAAGAAAATTCAAAAAAGAGGTGAATATTCCCAAGAATCGTTAGCAAAGATTCAAATTTGCGAAGATTCGAGCATCCAAAATTGGTGTATGCACAATTAATGCTCACGAATATTCGGGGACCCAAAATTCCTTCCTACCATCCTCCTTTTTACATTACTCCTATTTCTGGTTATTCGTAGAGACCGTTTTCAACTTGCCACTCTGTAATTTTTCACGATTTATGGTAGTTAGAAGACTTTTAAACAAATATTACTTCATTCGGCGCAGGTACTTCTAGTATTTCTGATTCATCTGGAATATCAGAATCCAGAACGACCTCCTGTGCGTTTTCGATTGGATCGTTCAGATCAGTCCGGTGACTTTGCTCAGGAACCGTAAGTAAGGCAGAGGATTGAAACTTCGACGGACACTGCGGACAAGTATAATCCCCTGAGAGAACTTATTAAAAACTCGAAAGTGACTTCTTATTATTTGATGTTTAATTTTACCTTGTAAATGTTCGCATTTCAATTTTCTGATCATTCTTTTCGATTCAGAGGCGGTCCTATCGTTCGTGTCTTAGCTCCAGGTGCCTCTTCAGATTGTCTTCCCGCTGTTCAACGTCGCAGTCTTTTCGGGACATTTCAGAAACACCCTCATTTTAGAGGGTTAACACAAGGTCTCTAAAAAGAGTGAAAACAAATGAATACATTTTTTTTCGATAACTATAATTTTTTTCAATGTGAATAAAATGATTATGTTAATGAAAAAAATTGTTTGGGTGAATCTTGAGAACTGGAAATTTATCATTCGAAGTTTATTTCAAAATTTTAAGTTGAATAACAAAAATTGAAAACAAAACAGTTCTTGTAAAATGAATGGGCAGAAATTTCATAAATAAATTGTTTTATTGATTGAAAAGGTTTTCACAGTATCGAAAGCAGGCAAACAAAAATCGAACAACTTAGTGGACATACGTTTTAGAAACTCGGGCAAAACTGGAAAGCTCACCAGCATAGGTAAAACGGAAAAGTTCCTTTGAGGATCCTCAAAGGAACTTAAGAGGAAGATAAAAAGCTTCCTCTAAAAGCTCCTAAAATGATGTAAAAAAGCTTCTGAGCACCTTTTTCATAGCCAAAAGCTCCCCAAAAGCTTTTCTCAAAAAAAGACCTTGAAAGGGTCCCCAGCAGATCTTTTTTACATCATTTCAATTCTTTTTTGCGTCTTTTTCACATCCTCTGACAAAAAGGATGCTGGAAAGCAACTAAAAAAAATTCGAGCGGATTCAAAAAGGATCCTCTGACACGGGAAGTGCGAAAGGTCGAGGTATTGGAATTTAATGAAACTTGGTATATAGGTACTTCCGAACACCCTGAATCCAAAACAGTTGAAAAAAAGTGCGCCTTTTTGGTTTTAGTCGAGTTAGGCCGCCTCAAAGTTTGCTCGCAAAAATTGCATTGGAAGGGAGGAGGGAATGTGTTGCGGCGGCTAACTCTAGCTGCCAGCAGGCGGCGTGGTGTAGTGGCTAGAGGCCTTACGCTGTGAAACCTATGATGCAGGTTCGGTCCCTTTTTGGTGGAACTTTTTTTTGCTATGAAGTTTTTCGAAAAAATCGATGAATTTTTGAAGATAGAACGAAAAATACCGTTCAAAGTGTTAAAATTCACTATTTTATGTCGTTTTGAGAAAGACTTTCAACAAAAAAATTTTTTAGTCTTTTTTTGTCCTGCTCTATGCAGAAAATTTGGGCGTCGAGATTATTCTTGCGAGAGTTCATAGGTTTGTGATATAAATAACAACTTGTTGTAGTTCTATGCTTCTATTCTTATTCATCAAACGATTTTTTTCTTCAAAGGTGGCGGTTAGTTAACCCTTTTCCTTGTCTTTTTTTCATTCCCTGCAGCATCGCCATATCATCTCGATTGTGAAAATAAAGTGAAGCTGGACTTTGATACACAATTTTACACACATAACGTCATAAAGGAAGGAAGGAAAAAAGAATAAATCTCATAAAACTTTAATTTTATTGGTTCATCAGAAAATTTTTTGAAGGAATGGGTCGACCATAAGCCTTATGGTTAGGCAAGGAAAAATGGAGCAAAAAATTTTTTTGTCGAAATTCTTTCTTAGATGGGCATAAAATGGTGAATTTCAAAAATTTTGAGTTTTCTTTCACTCCATCATCAAAACTTCCTCATTTTTCAAATAAAAAAAATTGGCAAAAAAAATTTGACAAAAAAAAGACCGAACCTGCATCAGAGGTTTCACAGCGTAAGGCCTCTAGCCACTACACCAGGCCGCCTGCTGGCAGATAGAGTTAGCCGCCGCAACACATTCCCTCCTCCCTTCCAATGCAATTTTTGCGTGCAAACTTTGAGGCGGCCTAACTCGACTAAAACCAAAAAGGCGCACTTTTTTTCAACTGTTTTGGATTCAGGGTGTTCGGAAGTACCTATATACCAAGTTTCATTAAATTCCAATACCTCGACCTTTCGCACTTCCCGTGTCAGAGGATCCTTTTTGAATCCGCTCGAATTTTTTTTAGTTGCTTTCCAGCATCCTTTTTGTCAGAGGATGTGAAAAAGACGCAAAAAAGAATTGAAATGATGTAAAAAAGATCTGCTGGGGACCCTTTCAAGGTCTTTTTTTGAGAAAAGCTTTTGGGGAGCTTTTCAGTTTTGCCCGAGTAGAAGCTTTTCTCAAAAAAAGACCTTGAAAGGGTCCCCAGCAGATCTTTTTTACATCATTTCAATTCTTTTTTACATCTTTTTCACATCCTCTAACAAAAAGGATGCTGGAAAGCAACTAAAAAGATTTGAGAGCATTCAAAAAGGATCCTCTGAGGCTATGAAAAAGGTACTCAAAAGCTTTTTCACATCATTTTAGGAGCTCTTAGAGGAAGCTTTTTATCTCCCTCTCAGGATCCTTTAAGGATCCTCGAAGGAACTTTTCCGTTTTACCTATGTGTATACTACTAGCAAGTACCCTACTCGTATTCCTTTGCGCAACAGCGTCTCCAATATCTTCAGGTCCAAGTAGGTGGACCTGGAGCCCAATGGCTCGTGTATGGCGGCAGGGGCGGTCTCGGCCGACCACGCCCTTCGAACTGCCGCAGCTCACATTCTCGTGCTCCTTCGACGCGAATGGCCGGTCCCAGCAAGAAGTCGAAGCCGTCTTGGCTCCTCTACGGCCTGCTGGCTATCGTCCTCGCCGTCGGAATCTGTACTGCAGTCGTCATTTATCTGACTCTCATTCGACCTCCGAACTATGGACCAGACCCTCAGATCAACAGCAGCAGTCTCTTTCGTCCTATACCTACTACTGTTACCGCTAATCAAAGTTCTGCCGGTGGGTTTTTAATGATATATATATATATACATATATATATATAACTTTCAAATTATATCTCAACAGGATTGTCGAAAGTTTCCCCCACAAAACCTCAATATGGTTCGCAAAAACACAGTGCGAAATAATTCGTATTGAAATTAATAAAAAAATGATGTTTTCCTCTTTTTTTCAAACATCTTTGTCAACTTTTTATGAAAAAAAGTCTTTCGAGAATAGTTTAAAAAAATCTCTCATAAAGCATTTTTTTTCATTGTTGCTTTTTGAAAAAAATTTGACGGTTTTTTTAAATGATTTATATAAAAAAATAAAAATAAAGCTTATTGTCATTTTTTTCTAGAATAAGTTTTAACAATCTGAAATGATCCCACACTTGCTCCATACTTGCTTTATAAAATATGATGATCAGAAACATCGACGACATCTGAGACCACGTCATCGGTCCCTCTGACGACGTTGCTGACGACGACGACTTCTGCAACGACGGAGACGAGCTCGGCGGCTCCGTCGACGTCGACAAGTCCAGTCGAGATAACCCTCCCGGTCAACATCGACTCTCTTCTCAAAGAGTACTCCAAGAACAATGAGGTTTCTACCTCGCTTGGCGGCGGCTGATTCAGTTCTGCATTACACTGTTTCCGCACTTGTTTTTCATTTTTTTTTTCTCTGCTCTTTCACTTATTTCATTAAAGCTATGGACATGTAGAAAAAAATATGAGTTTTTTTTTTTAGATAATCGAGAAGTGCTCCAAGATCGCGACGAAGCCTGTGCTGTGCCGTCCCTCGAATGAGCCGATAAGGTAAGAGTCACTTGTGAAGTCTCTTTTTTGCTCAAGGCACACAGTTCCCACTTGAGTGATACCACTTTTACGATGCCGCTCAGGCGTCTGACCTACAAAAACCCACTCAAAAACGGAGTATTTCAGAAAGTTTTTGAATCTGGAAAAAAAAAGTAAATCTTTTAAATAAAACAAATACTAAAAGCTCATTCCAGAAAGAACAGCTAGAAAAGGTGTGTATTCCGAAACAAAACGATTCCAACTTGAATATTGAGCATTTTCTTGTTTCAAAGTAGTTTTCATAACTTGAACCGTCTTTATAGAGACTTGAACGCGTCATCTTTCTCGCCGCTCCACTATACTCTGAACCTGACGGTCCGTTCAGTGCAGCCAACTTTCCTCGAAGGCGATGCCTCGATATTCGCCAAGACCAATTTTCAAGGCAACCTGGTAAACTCACTTCACTCTGTTCTGTGAGCAGGCGGAAAGTTTTGCAGATCACTCTCAATGCAGGACGGCTCCGCAACGTCGAGAACGTGAAGATCATCAACTGCGGCAACGGTGAGAGCCTTTGTTTGTCTGATGGGATCTCGGAAAGAAAACTGGGACAGGTGGAAGACAAATTAGCATGGCGCTTGTCATTTTGCATGATGCGCCCGAGTGCTGCCAATTTGTTGCTTCTTTTTTTCGTTGTAATCCTCGCCCGAGAGTGCACCTGTGGCTTTTCCAATGACTAGCATTTGTGCAGTCGTCCACGAAAACACGCAGAAGAGCTTATTTCTTCCTGTTTACTAAGGAAAAACAATTTCTGCAGTTTTGATATGATATGTTCAATGCTAGTTTGAAACATCAGAAAGAGTTCAGACTTAGGAAAAGTTTTTTGGGTTAATATCTGCAAGTTCTAGTCGAAAAGGAAAAAAATAATAATATCGAATCAGTTAAGGTGAGCAGTGGAGTTCTAAGAAAAACCTAGAGTTTTTATCAGGCTGTCGAAAAGTTCAACTCAAGTGCAAAAGATATTGCGGCGAAAATCTATTGGAACTACCGTGTGCAGAGTGCTGACAAAATAAGAATAAAAACGATTTTTGAGCTCAACTGTCTCAAAAAGTGTGAATTCGTTGTGTTTTGGCACGTGGAAGCCATCGGCGGAGGTCGTTATGTCGAAGGCATAATGGATGCCTGACGGTGGATGAGTCAGACTCCTGCCGAAGTCGGCGGCCTCAGACAGCTGTTCGCAACGCGATACCTCTGGACTCTTTCCTCTGCCGCCATTAACAGTTTACGGACGAAGACTCGCTTTCACGTATAAAAAAGCGACGAGACCCGATAACAAATCGTCGGTTGAGTCCTCCGTCCAGGCTTCACGCAGTAATCGGACCTGCATGACAATGAGATTAGCATCGGCGAGTCCGATCCGCTACAAAAAGACCTAATCCACTTGTTGCTCTTAACCCCGGTCAAGCGCAATACTCGGCTGTTTTTGACAAGTGATCCAGGCGATTAGGTACTCGTAGAAAAGTTTTGATGTTCAAATCTATCTTTACAAAGTTTTTTCTCTTAGTTTTCCCGGAATATCATTTTCAAAAAGTCGCGAAAATGCTTTAAATTCGTTTTCTGCTCTTCGCTGTGCAACTTCATCACAATTACTGATACGAGTGATTAACTTTAGCGGGTTTCAATGAGAAGAAACTTGACTGAAGAACGAGGTCAATCTTTTTTCTGACTCCAATGCTTCTTCTCAAAATGACAAAGGCACGGAGGGTGTGAGAAGTTGCGGCCGGCTGAGTGCTAACAACACGAGTAACCATTAATCAAAGCCGGATGGCCATACGTCACTTGCCGTTCGCCTTACAAAAACTCTCATCCTGGGACCAAGCTAGCCTGGACCGCACAAACAAGTGGGAGTCTTGCAGGAGAAACGGTTTGTGTGACTCGAGTAGAGCATGACTCGGCGCAGGGGACGCTGTCGTTGCTCATGGAGCAGACGATCGAATCCGACGCCATCCTTCGTCTCGACTTCAACAACTTCATCTCTGCCGACAACACCGCTCATTTCTATAAGCAGGTAAAATGAAAAAGTTGCTATACAAATGAAAATAATCAAGTTGTTCAGGATATTTTTTGAAAATCGCTAGGAGAATTCATATAAGGGAGCTTCTCACTACATAAAGGCTTTAAAAATAGAAAACTGAGACCACGGGATGAATATATCTAAACGGACTAAAAACAATTTTCGATCTACGAAAAAATAAAAAATTCAGGAAAAAAAACGTTTTAAAGCAAGTTTCCAATAACTTTTTTAAAACCACTTCCAAGAAAATGCAATCAAACTTGTGAACCGTATCGTAAACGCGTCAACTGTGACCTGAATCAATATAAAATTTCTTGTTTCTATATTTTTTACCAGCGTTGGTTTTATCGATTTGTATTTTATCCTAAAGCAAGGATTCGAGGAGTGCAGTCAATTTCATTTGTGACCAGTAGTATATGCTTTTTGTATCAATCAGTTATTATAATATTTTGGTGAAATTAACTACCAACAACATTATTTCTAACTAATATACCATTTAAAATAATTACGTTATTGAGATTCTTAATAGGCTTCTGTAGACCATTGACTTCCGTGAACTCACTGCAAATTGAAAATAAAACTTGAATTTTTAGGTAGCAAAATGGGACCGTGGAATGCCGACCTTTTTGGGAACTCTGTTCGAAGAGACGTCAGCACATCAGATTTTCCCCTGCTTCGACCACCCTTCTCAGAAGGTCGAAATCTCTTCAACAGCGATTCTAAACGAACTGCTTGCAGGCCACGATGTCGCTCTGCATCAACCACAATCCGTCGTTCACGGTTCGGTCCAATGCCGACGGGCTAGCCGAGCCTTCGCCTGGAAGTACTTGCTTCGCCAAAACCGTTCCCATCACTGCCCAGCAGTTCGCCTTTGTCGCTTTTGACCGCGTCAGTTTGTCAAATCTTTTCGAATCGAAATGACGCTATAAACAGAAACACATGGAGATACTTTACTTTCCTCTTTTTATGCGCATTTAATTGGGACTCACGGTTCTGCAGTTTTTTGTTTTTGATTGGCAAACTCTTCTAGTTTAAATAGATCAAAAAAGAAAAGGTCCTGATAAAAACGTTTTGCCTTTCGCGAAGTGTTAAAACACCGATATGATCTTTAAAAAACGATCACGCCCCGTTTTCAAAAACGATTAGTGAAAGTACGGTGTACAAAAGAAGGAGGAGTTCTCTCACGATAAACCTTAGGGAGGTGAACCGCAGAAGTTCCTTTTTTTTTTAACTTTTTGCGCAATATACAAAGAAGAAGTTGCAGGCAGAAACGATGTTCTACAATCGGACGACCATCGATGGAGCTTACATTCCGGACATCGAGATTGTGTTCAGCGTCAATAAAAACTTCAAACGCGAGAAAAACGAGTGGATCCACGCAGAAGCCTCCAAAGTCTGACTTTTGTTTCTCTGAAGAAATGTCGAAGAGCCACGACTTCAGGTGATCGCCCTACTGACCAAGTGGACGGGCTTCTCTTTCCCTCTCAACAGACTCGTTCTGGTCAGCGCCAACATTCCGCCCCCAGGTCACTCGTCTCTCGGTGTCATCACTCTTCCAGTGAGTCGACTTTTTCGATTGCTTCATTTTCGGTTGTCATTTCTACTCATTTGTGGCCTTCTCCTTCTCTTAAAAAATAGTTGAATCGAAATTTTAAAATCAGATGGACGAAGTTTTTTTTCGAAAAAAAAGCCCAGCATTGTACAATGAGATCTACTGACTTTTCGCACACTTTTTTGGTCCCCAAATTTTTTCAATAACTCAAAAAATTCACAAAAAGGAGTTTTTATTTTACTTCTTCTCAGGGAGCTCTCGTCGAACACCCGAGCTACACGACGACGCACGTCTCACTCGTCAAAGAGATCATCGGCCAATGGCTCGAAGGCGTCGTCACGACGGTCGGCGGAGACGACAACTGCTTCGAGGTGCGTCCTGAACAGTTCTTCGGACAGCCTCAAAAACTGAAAACTTGTTGCACCAACATATGGCAACACTCGGCAAAGGCAGAAGCCGAAAGTTGAGAAGGAGATGTCACGTCGACATGTGTTATGATAGGCCGATGGCCCACACATGTTTACGGCTGGTTGAAACGCCGATTGTAATGCGGTTTGGCCATCAAAATCCCAATTCTCATCAATTCTCATATGTCCGCTGCCTATTAATCATCTGCTGAGCACCCAATGGTTCTGAATTTTACAAAATCTTTGCCCGTGCTGCCCATTCTTTCTTCGAATTATTGCTTCTTGACATCGACTGTAGCTAAAACGCAGATTTTTCTGACGTTCCGCCAAAGAACATTACAACGTGCAAAAACGTGCTAAACTTCGCGAAATACGATACGGAGTTGCTTTAAAAAAACGTGTTGGAAAACACATTTTTCTCTGACCTCAAATCTCTTAGCAGCGACAATATATCTACTCCGAACGATCACCTAAGAAAAGTTGGGAAGGATTTGGGCGAATGGTCTCAATAACAGACACTCGACCCATGAGCCATGAAGTAGAAACTCAAGTAGCCCAACTTCGCCTCGACAAACAACGTCTGGCGAAGACGTCTGGCGACGCGTTGCGCAACGACTCTCATGTCGAGCAGAGCGCCAGACGGAATGAGCTCTCGGAGCTTTGCCGAAGAGCAGTTTACGACTGCCGGCTGCACCTTGGCGCTCTTGAGGTCGCCGACCTCTTTTTTCATTTGGACGGCAAATCTTTTTCATCTCAGAAAAAACGACTGTAGACTCACTCAGAAATGAATGTTCTCCGTAATTACAGTATTTCTAGTATGCTCTCAGATATTTTTCGATGGTTTTTCCATTGTTTCCAAACATTTTTTGGGAGGTTAAGCATACCAAAGTTTTCAAAAACTCATCGTTATCCGTGCTGATTCACGTTGAAAGTTCTCATCTTCTTAAGTTAATAAAACTTCCAAAAATGTTCCATATAATCCCTGGTTACTGTCGATTTTCTTATTTCATTTTTCTCTAATTTAATATATAATTTTCATGTAATTTCTTAAAAAGAAATTGCGTGAGACTATTAGGATCGCTAAAAAAAGTTACCTTGAATGATTAGTTTTGTCAGAAGAAATAAATTGAAAAAGTTTGGCATCAACCCTGTCGTTGACAATATTTTTTTAACTTGAGTGATTCTTTTAAATTGAATATTTTTTTACTTTACATACCTTTCCGTAGTTCGGTTAATAAATTAATATAATAAATCGAAAAAGAAAATCTCGAAAAAAAAACTCACGAAATGATCAAGAAGTGGAAACCGGTTTCAGTCAAAAAGTAAATAGGTTCTGTTTTCAATTTTTTTTTCTCAGAAAGCCCTGACGACGTACCTTGAGTGGAAAGTGAACGAAAAGCTGCAACTAGTGAAGAAGTCGCGCAAGCAGGAAATTCTAAACATCAGGCCCCTCGACCTCAAGGCCGAAACCAAGTCGCCGAGAATTCTTCGCACCCCTTCTATCCCCGTAAGTCAATTAACAGTTGCCTCCGCTGGAAACTTGAAAAAAAGTCTCCAGTAGAACATTCTGTCGATATTCTTGACTTTGTGTCCTGTGCTAATCAAGTGAAACAAAGTGTAGTTTTTGTGATGAAGGAATTTTGCAGGGAGGAAAATGTGAGGTTCGCTATGTCGAAGTGTTCTACGCTCTCGACTCAATTTTCGGAGACGCCACAGTCATCGGAACCCTCCGCGAGGTCAGAACTCCACTCCAAACCGCAAAATTTCGTGGTTCTTCAGATTCTGAACAAACACGCGTTCTCCGTGGCGACTATTGCTGATTGGGAGGCTGCCGCCGTCGCCGCTTCTGGTCGTCCCGAAGCAGGTGAACGAAGATCGGAGGCATCTCAATCAACCATTTTTCGCTTCAGGAACTCTCCTTGCGGAATGGTTCTCTAGAAAGACGCGACCAGTCCTCCGAGCGACGGTCACGGGACAAGCCATAGAGTTCGAGGTTTGATCTGAGATTCTCGGAACGAGTTCATTGGAGTTTCCAGCAACTGACGTCGTCCCTTTGGACGGTTCCACTGGAAGTGGCAAGCTCGTCAGGCACTCAGCTGGCGGTGATCACGGAGAGGAAGCAAGTTTTGCCCTTCCAGTCGCTCGACTATGTCGTCGTCGATCCGCAGAGAAAGTCTCCAGCTTTCGTCGTCTATGATGTCAGCTTTCCGAGAGATCTGGCCGAGAAAAGGATGGATTCAGGCTGACACCTACGAGCGTCTGATGCACTGCTTCGACGACAAGGGCCGGTGTCCTTCGACAGAAGTCGGAGGGGTCCTGACGGACCTCGGCGCGGCATTGTTGGCCAATCACTTGCCGGCTCCCGAGCCGCGCGATGTTCCAAAGTGGAAAGCTTTGTTCACGGTAGGTCTTAGCTTTTATCAGACAACTTTGACGGTCGTCTCGATTTTTAACTTTTTTTTTATTAATAAAAAATGGATACGTCTGAAAAGGACATTGCTCATAGAGAAAAAAATACTAAGAGAAGATCCGACAAATAAGGCGTTTTGAACAAAATCATCGAACTCGGAAAGAAATGTTTGTTAATGATAAGTTTCACTTGAATATTTGCTCAAGAATCTGGAGCAAGAAACGGTGTTGGGAATTTCAGTTCATGACGCGGAAAAAGCTGGTCTCTGGAGACGCGGCGTGTTGTGTGCAGCACGCGATCCGGCAAATGTCCGACGCTCAGTGCACGTGGGTCATCAACGACACCTGCATGCTCCTCGACATGAACAAGGCGCTCGTCAGCGCTGCTTGAGCTTCTTCGCTTGTAAATTCTTTTTCCTTCTAATACGGTTTTTCATCAAGCTCATTAATCTCTTTCGTGCCTTCCTTCGATGCTGTTACATGTCTCAAAAGTACCTTTTTCGATACTCAGCAAAAAATAGAATTCAATCTCAGTCCCTCCTAACGAAAATGTTCTATCTGAATGAAGTTTGCAGGGCTCCAGAGAGATCGGGCTCAAAATTTCTTACCTGTCTTTTGATGCTCACATTGGTCTTTTCCGGTCTAACTGCCGCATACCCTAACTTATTTTTTGACAAAATTTGTTTTCCCTTTTTGCTTCGAGCTTTACCTGATCTTGCCTCTTCGATTCAGGAAATCTTCTCATGTACTCTACGACCACTTAAATGTACATTATGTGAAAGAAATCATGATAAATAATAAAATTCATTATACTCTGAATTGAAAACAGGAAAATAGTTTGATATGAACAAAATCGAACATAGCTGGAATAAAGAGAAAAATGAGCAAATGAGCTATCACCATTAGAATCGCTAAAGCACTTTTGAACTACCCTATTCCCTTGAGATTCGTGTACTGTACATGGCAAGTAAAAACGTTGATACTGTTAGAGAAAGAGGTGCGAATGGGGAATAAAATAATATGTGATTTTGATTGGCAGTGAAACGCGTAATAAACTATACAAGTTCCGAAAAAAAAGTAAAAACCTAAAAAAGAAACACGAACATTGAGGTTTCAGTCATCATCTGTTATTTTGCAGCTATTAGCCGTTGGCGAACAATTGGAATATGTCTGGAAGAAAGAATCTAACTAAAAATCTCAAAACAAGGTAGACGGAATCTACGTCGTAGTCTAACGTTGCCTCGCGCCTTCTAAGAGGTTCAAAAAAATTCAAAAAAGAAACCTTCAAATGTGGATGGTCCAAATCGCCCCGATTGGTCGATTTCTTGACGCTTTCTGCCCCCGAAAGTCCCACTCCAAAGTTTTTCACACACGCGCATCGTTTCTGCTTCGTTGCTGGGTCAAGTAGAAGTCTGAAAATAATACTCCATAAACAATTGCTGGACTGAACTTCTAGCTTTGGCGAGTTTTCCAAAATTCGACGAACAATTGAGAGCAATTGAGAAAAGAAGTAATAACAACTTATTACGAATTTCAATACAATAGAAAAAAAAAAATCTCAACAAAGTTTTTTCAGGAAATCGTCTATCTAGAGGTTTCGAATGTCCGCAAGAAGTCAGAGAAGTTGATAAGGAGAACTATAATCATGGATGGCATGTGAGCGAAACCTAGGGACGCCGGCCCAATCTCTGTTGATTCCGCCGCTTTTCGTCGAACACCACACTCGTCCGCCTGTCTTCTGATGCCATTCGCTATTGCACGGTGGGAAGACCTCAAGAAGAAACTATACGACCGGTTCAAATAAACTAAAGTAAATCGTGCTAACAGAAAAATTACGTGCTGGAAAGCTTCTAATAACAAGTCTACCTTTGCAAAAAAAAAATTAGAGCTTGATAGAGTAAACATCAAGTTTCAAAAAGCAATTCATGTGGATATCGTGATATAACTCGTTGAAGAAGCATATATTTACCGAGGAAGTCCCTAATGGAATGAAACTTTGAAGTTTTGTTTTGATGACGGAATAAAAAATTTAAACGAGCCGTTGCCTTTAATAAACTTTGGAGTTAGTATAACGTATTACGTTTCTTGCTTCTGAATTATAAATTTTTTGAAGTTGCGAAAACTGTAAAAATAAGAAATTTTAGTGCACTGAACTCTTCTTTTCGCAGGGAGAATCGAACTGGAAAGCGGTATAAAGAGTAAACCAACTCCTAACTCCAAAAAAAAGGTTATCGAGATGATAAATGTCAAAAATAACCTCAGCCTCAGCTGACTTCATTTTGCGGAAGTCATTGGCGGTCTCAATTCGGGCCAATACCTAAAATTTACTGATGCTTCAATCTTATCGAAACTATTTTTTTTTCGATAAAATAATACATAGAAGGAGAAGTTATCAAAAAGTTACTTCTTCGAGTTCAGAGGTAGGATTTCCCTCAGAGTCGTAATAACGTCCAGAAACAACTCCAACGATTGAATAGTCTTTCTCATAAAACGACAGCCAATCGCGAATTCCTGAAACTCGTATGAATGATTGAAAGGCAGAAAAAAATACCGAGCAAATCTTCGTGGGAAAGGCCTTCCGTCGAGTCTGTCAGACCTTCCTCGCTGAAGTCGCCAGTGACGAAGGCCCGCGTCGCGTCTCGGCCTGTTCAGGAGCTTTTTTTAAGATATTCAAAAAAATTAATGAAACGAAAACGTCAAAAAGGTTCTTCTTGAGGGCGAAATAAACACTCACCAGAAAAGAAGTGGTATCCGCCACCAACTCCATAATGTTTTTTGCCTTTGTTCACATCATAAACCCGTCCAAGGATCGCCAGGTAAATAGGTCTGAAAGAGAAAATTTTTTTTTTGAAATTTTGAAAAAGGCTTTGAAATCAATAAACTGAAAACTTCCACCACAAGAGGGCCATTTCAGTAATTTAAGTTTTTTGAAATTTTTTCGAAAAGTTCCCTGAGGCCTCCATTAAAATCTCTCGAAGTCGCAAGCTGCACAAAATTCTAGTTTCAGAGATATGCTTTTTTTTCAGAGCCAGTGATGGTGTCCTCAACTATTTGAGATCAGTTTTTAAAATTGTTAAGATGTCTTTACTTTGATATCCAAAAATTGTTGAGTTCATATATGAATTATGTGAAGCTTCTTACTGAAATAGCGTCTACTATCAGATTAGTCTTCGGTTGACTTCGAAAAAAATAAACCGTAAAAATGACTCGATAAACAAACTTAGAGTCTCTGGTTCCATCGAAGAACTTTAATTGTTCTGGTGTCAGTATTTTCTTGCTTCCCGTTGTGTGAACTTCAGCATCCACAGCCTGAAAATGCTCTCTGAGGACTTTAAACCAACATTCAACCTTATAGTACCTTTGAAAAATCATTTTCATTTTCCTTTCATATAAAACTTATCCGGAAACCAAAAAAAAGGACCTTCAGATCTTCTGCTTTCCGGGGTTGAATTTTCAAGTTTTCTTTGGTTTCTTCCCAGGAATCACGAATCCAATCCAATGTATCTCGAGTGTATTGAAACTTAATAAACTATGAATATGAAAAAAAATCAGAAAAAAACCTCTTCCAAATATCCTAAGGCTACGTCGGTCGCATTCCGGAAGCCAAAGTTGTAATATGAGGAAAAGAAGGAAAGAACAGCTATCTGAAATAAATTTTCGATTGGCGGTAAATTCGAAAACGAGTTACCTGTACAGACACGTAAATCAGTGTGGTTGTGTAGAGCCCCGAAGAAATCTTGAAGCGGCTCGTTGGCTTTTTCGGCGGTTCGCCGTCAGGCATATTTACCTAAAAAATTTATTCTTCACTTATAAATTAAAAAAAAAGACACGATAAAAACACGAAATGAACGAAACTGCATCACGGTGAAATAAAAGATGAAAAAGAGAGATAGGAGAGATAAGTAAAATATACAAAATGACAAGTTCTTCACGTCACCGTTCCATTTTTTTAAGAACTTGAAAAAAAGAAGATTCCGAATCAGATAAATTTTTTTCTTTTTGAAAAGCGTTTCTTGCAGCACGAACCCGTTATTTTTACTTTTCAAAACATTTTAATTGGGCCTGGGAAAATGTCTACGATAGAAGCTGAATTGAAACATTTATAAAAAAAAATTTTGATAGCTGAGCAGAAATCATGGTCGTAAATGAAAAAAAAAAATTAGAGAAATGACGTTCTTGAGCGCAAAAACTGCAGATAATGAAAGCACTTTGCCTATTACTGGCTCGACGGTTTCGTTCAACTATCAAACAAATTGACATGTACAAAATGAGAAAAAAAAACCTATCAAGAGACTATGAAAGATTTTCAATACATATTAGGACAATTAGCGTCTTCAGCTGGTTTTTCGCGAGTGTACTCGACGAACTGGTCCAGAAGAACAGGCCAGGCACCGTCGTCATCGTAGTTGCTCATGTCAGGTTCAACAACGAGCAAGAAATCGAGAAGCAAGTTCCAGGTGTCGCGTGAAATGGCTGCCTTGTGCTCCTTCCGCAAGAAATCCTCCCATTTACTCAGCACAGGATAGCGGTCGCCGAAAAGAATATTCCAGTAAGCCAACGCATTTTCGAGTTCCAGACTACGTTGGCTCGCCTGCTTGCCGTATGAGAAAGTGAAGATGTAGAGTTCGCGGAACTTGGAGCCGTCGTCGTCGAGCTCTGAGTCGAGCTGGTCGAGTCGGGAGCGAAGAGAATTGGCGCTGCTCACCCGTAGAGCTGTCATCCCTGCCAGCCATTCTTCCCAGGTGAACTCGCACTGCGTAGCAGCCTTGAGCTTGAGCGCCAGTAGAAGAACGCGTCGGTCCATCGGTCCCAACTGCAAGTCGTTGAGAAGCCGCAGAACTCCGTTGGGCCCGATTTTGCGCACTCCGCAGTTGTCCCGTGAGTCGTTTGCATATGTCGTGAAGAACTTCTCGATTTTATTCTTGTCGTTAGCTTGCGTCTCGAACATGTTTGGGTTTTGGAAATACAGTTCGGTCGCAACATCGACGTTCCAGCTTGACTTGGTCAGGTAGTTTATCGCGACATCTTCCGTTTTTTGGGTCCACTGGCAGAACTTCTTCACTTTATTGCGCTGGTCAGTCTTTAACCGGTTCATTCGGGCAAACGAAAATTTTTCGTAAGGTTGTGGCAGGACGACCACTTGAACCCTGGAATGAAAAAACTTGATGAAAAATAAATGTGCAATTGAAAAGTTCTAACGATAAAATTGAGTTTCTTCTCAAAGATTTTAAAGGATAAATCAGTTTTCTTAATTTATTCAATTTTTTCGCCTGTCAAACTGGTTGAAAAAAAAACTTTCCCGTCTCTCGAGAATGAATAAACAAATGTAGAAAAAAAGAATTGAAAACTTCTTAGAGGACTCTTAAAATTCATATTTCCTTTTTTTATACAATCTGAGGGTTTCAAAGCACAAGGTCGACAATCTTCGAGATCTCGAGAAAAAACCCTTACCTAACTTCCTTTGAAGAGAAAAAAATCGCGAGATGGAGGAAGAAAAAAATCGCGAGATGGAGGGAACTTCAAATCGGAGTGGCATATTATGAACAAAAAAAAAAGATGGGGTTGAAGGAACTTCAGATATGTTTAAATACACGGATATGTTAACAAATTATTTAGCAATTAAGTAAATATAGTAGATGAACTTGATCCCTAGGAGGGCTTGTAAAAATATTGGATGGAGCGCGGTTGTCACTTGCCTGCTGGTTTCGCGGAGCTTCGTAAAAGGAACATTTCAAGGTTTTCACGGCTAATTTTTGAGCTTCATCTGCGTTTTCTCAATTCATGCCGTGTTCAAAGTAATTTCCGCGAAATGCAAAACACCCGTTAGAGAAAGGAAAAGATCACTAAATTTTGGAGAGTCAGAGATCATTTTGCATTTCGCGGAAATTACTTTGAACACGGCATCAAATTCAATTTTAAGCATGCTTATTGATCGAGTCAAGAGTTTTTTAAATAGAGAAACTGAGTCTTTTACTGAAATCCCAACTCGACAACTTTGCATGAATGAAATTCAGCAGTAATAAACATTCAACAGGATTTACTCTTCAAACCGAAACTTTTTTCAAAGATATTCGAAAAAATTTTTGTTTTTTTTCAATAAGTTAAATTAAGATATGGCACGTGAAGATGTAGACTATCCACCAAATTGTCAGCCGATCTCATCAACAGCTTCTTCGCATGAAATCGTAAAAAAATTGAAGGTTTTTTCTTTCATCAAAAAATGGACTTTTTTTTTTCAAAAGATTTTATTGGAAAATCTTCATGAAATTCCTCCAAACCATGAGTGTGGGTCACCTACGCGTTATCTGAAGCTTTTCCACCATATGTCACAAAACTCGTTTTTGAGTATAGCGAACAAGGACGTACAGGTTTTCCAGTATTCTTTGAGCATATAAATAACAGTATGATTATTTTGCACAGATATATCTGGCATGTTGCCTGGCAAATATTCTCCGCATTTTCAGTCCTGAACTGCCTAGCTCGGACCCGAGAAACTTGAAGGTCTAGCAAAAAAAGATTTGCATAAGTTTTATATATAATTTTTTTTTTTCACAGGAGCAATATCATTTCATACTTCGTGTGTTGAAAGATCTTGGCGAAACTCGGCCCGATAGTCCGATGTTCAAACGTTTTCATTATCTTCTCGAGGTGAGATTTTCTATCAGAAGAACTTTTTTGAAATGTTCTACAGCTCATTCACGCGGCCAAGTTGATGCATGCGGTTAACGAAATGGGAGACGAATCATCTGTGGTATATCGCAGTCTTTTGAAGTCTGTGTTGCAAATTCCAACCGGAAAAGGATGGAAAAAGCCCCAGAACGCTGCCAAGAAAGACATAGCTAAGGAGGAAACCGATCAAGTGTTGAATGAGGGGGATAATGAAACAGAAGACGACGAAAGGGATGTGTATGACAAAGTGAGCTGCTTATTTTTTCGATTTGAAGTCATGAAGATTTTTTAGATAAAAGAAATGCTAGTGGATCTCAGCTGTCGAACGATTCATGAGATGGACCAAGTGTCCAATTCTGTGCTGGACGTAATTTTTTTCTACTTGATTAAACCTCAAAAGGTTTTTAAAAACTTTGCTACACTTTGTTAATTTTTTTTTAGTTGCAATGCGTCGAATCAAGCGAACTGGCGCTCATTATTCTCAAGAAATCGAAAATCCACTTAGAGCCGAGCATCCACGCGGTTTTAGACTTCGATTCGATTGAAAACCCGGTTGATTTGAGGTGCTGGAGCAAGCAGTGATGGCCGGCGAGCTCCCGAGTGAGTTCGAGATGACAGGCTCAGGCTGCCGCTCGAAACTTTTCGAAGTGATCCGGGAGTTGCACGACATCTCTGCTGACTTCGTTTCTACTGTCGTTCCTTTCCTGCCCAAACTTTTGCAAGTGAGCTTCCCGAAAATAGCCGCGTTCAAAGACGTTTAGGCGGAGGATGAGAACCATCGTGAACACGCGACTCGTCTCATCGGAATGATGGCTCGGTCTCCCAGAAGCAAGTTTGGCGAAAATCCCTGAAGACGAGACTTGGAACGCCTTCCTCCAAAGGTATATTGCGAAGCTCTTGCTTCACCTCTCAAATCGCAGGTTTCGCGACACGTCCGTCAAAATAAGAGAGGAGTGTACTCGGCGGTCAACCGATATTCTCATGAACCACGCCCAACTTCGTGGCCAAATTTCCGGTTTTTTTTTTTCATTTTTTTTAAAACATCAAATGCGTTACCAAAATCTTTCTTTTCACTTGCGTCAGTTTTTCCGCAATGATTTGAAAAAAATGAAGATTTTTTTCTATTAGTTAATAAGTAGTGAGGCTTTCAAAAAAAAAAAAAGGTCATTTCCGTTAGGGCGTGGGAGACTTTCCTAAGCTTTAACAGAAAAATTTCGATGTTTAGATAAGCACATCAAAAAGTTAATTTTTCTGGACTCTTCCTAGTTAAGTAAAACTTTTAGAATACTTCAAACGAAAGTAAATAGTTTTGCGAGTTTCAACTTGCAATTCTTATTAATTTTGGTCTAATGAAGATCTAATTAGACAGATCCAGACTCTGGATTCCAGAGAAACATCACTTCAAAGTAAAAATAATTCCTTCTTTTAGATTCCAACAGTAACTAAGATTTTGTTTGAAAAAAAATGAAATGCTTTCAAATTTAAAAGTTTTCTTAATATTTTTTTTTAGTATTTTCTTTGGACATCTTTTTTGTGCAATCTGAAGGTTGAAAAGCGGCGCTCTTTAATTTTCAGTATATGAATGATGTTTTTAGGGTACCTGGAGAGACTGATCCATGACTCTGAAGAATCGGTGCGCGGGCTCGCGATTCAAGTGATCACAGACACTGCGAAAGTGCGGCTGGAAGCCATAAGTGAACAGCTGATAACAGCCTGCTGCGAAAGGATGCTCGACAAGAAGGTTTTCGTCGTCTTTTGCTCGACTCAAGTTTTGGTTCCAGCCAAAAGTTCGCGCTGAAGCCATCAAACGGCTTTTGTCTTTGTTTTACCACGTCGTTTCCAACTGCGGACTGAACGGCAAGTACACTTCCTCCGACCGCGAGGCCGTCTTTCTGATCCCTCAGAAGACTTTGAACGTCTACAAAATGGCCAGTCGAAGTTCTACCATGGAAGACACCAAGTAGATTCTCATATCATCTGTCCATACTTTTCCTTTTCAAAGGGTGATGATCGAGAGATACTTCCAACTTTATATGATTCCTTACAAAATGGACGTTAATGAGCGTATCAAACTGATGAGCGACTTGTACACGCGCCTTGACCCCACCAGTGTGCAGTAAGTTTTCTCCTTCCTGAGAATTTCTATAAAAGGCTTTCATTAATGAAAATCACAAAAAAAATATTTGGATTAGTTACATTTTTCTAGTAGAAAAAAACATACGAAGTCTTCGAGAATGATCTGTTTTTTCGAGAGCCGACTTGCGAAATGAATGATAAAAAATGATTTTCTTTCACTGGCTGCTGCAGAACTTACGTGTATTCGGCTAGAAAAATTTTCGATTTAATGACTCTCATAACTCAATTCTCATCGAAATTTTCCAAGGAGCTTCTCTGACATTGTCTCGAAGTCTTCGGCTATAAGGAGATCCTTGCGAGAGCTCCTGGAGACAATAGCTAAAACGGATTTGGACCGTGAAAAGAAGACGGCGATTGTCCAGCAACGAATTCGACGACTCTCTTCCTTTTTTGCCGAGCCTCAGACGGTTTGTCCTCTCATCTTCTTCTCGCGATCCGAACCTATTTCAGCTTGTCACTGCTCTGAAAGGGTTCGTCAACCAGCTTTCGAGTGATCAGAAGAGCTTCGAACTTTTGGAGTACGTTGTTACTAACAACTACACGACGGAGAAAATGGAAACCGTTGCGGTGGGTATCAGCAATTTAGTTTTGGAAATTCTCATTGAACTTTTGAAGAATCTTTTGAAAAGTCGTCTTTCGAGTTTGAAAATTTCGGAAAATAGTAGTTTTATTTTTTGTTTGAAAGTAAGTCGTTCATTTCTAATTTGAGAAGAAAGACTTTTCCTGCGCCATTTGGGTTTAAAAGCGCCATTTGAGTTTTTTCAAAGAAAATCCTCGCAACTTTTCGTTCCTCTGCATTTTTCTTATAAAGAAGTCTACACAGAGTGAGCTATTGACCCGCATCGTGCAGCTGAAGACAGTGGCGACCTTGTCTTCGGGTCCGGGCCAGGCCCTCCGAAGATTCATCGACAGGTGCACGCCTCTCAGCATGGACAACCAAGCGGCTTTGGTTCGTTTCTTGGCCTTTTTCACTGGACGTTGGACAGCTGATCAATGCCTGGCAAAGCTAAACAAGTCTTTGATTGGCTGGTTGCGCCAATTTTCGGGTTGGAGCACCGACTCCGAAGAACTCATTTTTGAATATTTGAAACCTGTTATGAGGTGATGAAAAAATATCTCGCTTTCATTTTTCCCGCATTTTTACTTCCATTTCAATCAATTTTAAAAAGCTCCATCTTTCTTATTGTGTTTTTTTTTAAATTCGCTTGAAAAAATGACCGGAGATCTGATTTTCGCTCCGTAATTGACTGGAACCCGGTCTATTTAGGAGAATTTCAGTGTGCTTGAGAATTAATCGAAATTCAGTTCCGGAGTTATATTCATTCTGATTGAGAGGCTGAGAAGATTGTGAACAAACTTTTAAAAAAATGATTAGTAAAACCTGCAATAAGAACGCAGAAAAAAATTACAAAGAAATTTACAACTGTGCTTGATTTTAAGCTTCTTAATACGGCAAACCAAATTGATTTTCATTGAATCGATTTGAGGTGCTTATGAACAAAGTGCTAGACGTAGTCAAAGACGCGGAATGCCTCCATAAGGAATCTCTCGAAATGCTGCCGTCGCATCTGAAGCTTTTGAAGGTTGTTTCTGTGCTTTGATGTGAAATCTACCAAGAATTTTCAGCAATGGACCGAAAATTTCCCTCACTTGTTCAGCGACGAGGACGTCATCGGCAAGTTTCGACACATGCTCAAGTCCGACGAGCCGATCATCGGTTTCTTTTTCCCCTTTTCAGTGCCTTCAAACACAAGAGCAATAGTTTTGGAACAGAGATATGTAAAAGTAGAAAACTTCGCAGTTTTTTTTTACGGAAGAAGGGAATGAGTTCAAAAATAAGAGGGGGAAAAATAGTGCTGTTTTCAAAAAATTGCAATTTCAAATTATCCTCGAAACTTATTTAATCGGGCGCCAGTTGTCTTTTCCATGAAATCCCATCCCGCCTTTGCTAATATAATCACTCTTTCCTTCAATAAAGTAGGTATTTTAGTGGAGGCAGCGATGGACTCCTTGATCGCCACAATGAACCATTCGGCTTTCCGTCAGAAATTCCTCGATGTTCCTTGGTCGAAAGAGCTGTGTGATGTGAGCCGCGGTTTTCTTCTTATCTCGACAAACTCTTCCTCAGGAGATAGTGGCCTTGGTGGAAACTGATTCCAAAGGCTTCGGACGCTCCTGCAAACTCGGCGTCCGTCTCATATGTTTGCTGGCTGGCCGTGACAACTCTGCCAATGTCTTGAACAACATAATCGAGGTTTCCTTTTTCATTTTTCCGAATCGAATGTTTATTTTGAAATCTGTATTTCCTCGCCTTTAAACGGTAGGGCGTTTATAGTGTATGTGCAAAAAGTTCTCGAAATCAATTCTTCACTAATTTTGCTCGCGTCATATGTTGACAAAATCGATTAATTGACATCAAATGATTGGGAAATTAGGTTCTTCAGCATTTTTATTCGAAAATGAATGTATAGTCTACAAAGATTCAATTAAATGATGATTTTTAAAATGGCGCCGAAAGAGCTTCGCACTCATTGAATCCCACAATCTGCTGTTTCAAAGCGAGAAAAACTGGTTATTTCATTCGTTTTGAATCCTCACGATTCAGAAGCTGTTGGAAAGGATTGACATCGAAGATGAAGCCTCCCCAAACTCTTTCCAGGTTATTAGAGTTGAACGTTTGACAGTCTGTCTAATCGTTTTTAGGCGCTCACTGAAATTTTTCGCGCGTATCCGGACAAATATTTCTACAAGGTGATAGGTATCCTGAATGACAAGCGCAAATTGGGACTAGTATGCATTTTCGCCGGTTGATTAGAAATTTCGCTGTCCTCTCAGGGTTTCATGCTCTCCACAAAACGTGATGAGGGAGATCCTTTGGAGTTCGACCCTTCTCTACCCCTCGTAAAACAGCCTTGGCCGAAATATACCCCATCCAAGGTTTCGCAATACAAACTTAGCTTTTTTGAGGAACATTCAGGTCACCGCAATGAAATTCGTAACACGCGTGCTGTTCTACTCGATGGCGAGCCCTTTAGTGGCCAAGTCGCCGGAGACGGTGCAGCAACTCCAAAAGGTAGTCAAGAGCCATTTCTGCATCTTGGCCAGCATCATCAGCTCCGCCGGCGACCCCTCCGAGAGCGCCAACTTGTGGTCTGCCTTCTATTCTCTTGGCTTCAAAGACCCATCTCTTTGCAGTGCTGTGGAGAAAGCACGACTGCGCGCCGTAGCTGGCGCTTGTATTTTGAAACTTTGTTATTACTGGAACTATCGCAAGCTGCTCGACATGGAGTCGTTCATTTACGTCTCCAAATTGGTCGAAGTAAAATAATTATTTTCACGCTAAAACAGTAGATAAAAATCAGGATGAAGCTGATTGCGTTCGAAACTATTTTGTTGTTCGACTTCGCAAAGGGATCAGCAGGATGTGAAAAGCGTCTCTCATTTTTAAATTTTACTATTTTGTTCAGCCTTCCCATCGAGTTCGGGGCCTTTTTCTGTCAGGTTAATTTCGCTGTCTCAGCCAACTCGGATGACGGAGCTAACTTACGCGAAATGAAAAGGTTTATTTCAACTAAAAATTGATATGATACATATCAATCTTATTTTTCTTCTCTATAGTTTTCGAGACGGGTGTCGGCGCCTCGCACATGACGCCTTCACAACTCGGAAGAAGACGACCAATTCTGGAGCTGTAGACGACGGTTTTTTCTCTGACTTTTCATGACAATTTTTGTTTATCTCGAGCTTCGGAAAAATTCCCAATAAAGGTATTTTCGATTAAGTATTGGGGAAATTTTTTAGAATGGGCTCTGCAATTACGTACAGTTTCGAATAGTTTCCACTTGATGAGGAAAATTACATTCCCTGTTGGAAAAATAAGATAATAAAGACTTTTTCAAAGAATTATTCGATGAGACAGGCTTCGAAACTCATCTGCATGCGACTATTCGTTTTTTTTTTAGCTCATCGGCCGATTTTTGACGCGGAAAACGTTGTGGCGTACACGGTGTTCTTGTTGGCTCATCATGAAGGCTGCACTTCGAACGAAGACGTCCGTGGCCTGGCAGAACTCCAGGAATGTCTCTGGTTCGTCCTGGAAGCCTTGATCGGCGCCAAGTGCGACATGGAAACTGTCGTCCAAGTGAGTGAAAGCGAAATACGAATAGAACCAAAGTTAGAAAAAGTCCAAACGCAACTTCACGTGTCGCTTCCAATATAACTTTTTAAGAGATAAGAGTCGTTTGACAATCGAGTCATGTTTTCCAGTACTGACTAGGGCATGGTCTCCGCTCGACAACGAGTTGAGAATTGGGACTTTGTGGGTGGATAGGCCTAGGTGAGAGTACTCGGAATCAAAAATAAAATTCTGCTAAACCAAACAGGCAACCGAGGAAAAGCTCGTCGAGAGTTTTCCAGCGCGTATGTCCTCGCGCTCGGAGCCTTTGGCTAGCAACTGGCGGCGTGGTGTAGTGGGTTGTGGTCTTGTGCATTATCAATATTGTGATCAGGGTTCGAATCCTTTTGGCGGAAATCGTTTTTGCCGGCTCATTTCTTTATTCCTTCCTCATTTTTTTGGGATATCAAAAAAATTTACATCAAAACTTGTAGAAAAATTATTATTTATATTCTTTTTTTCTCATGCCAAGTTTTTCTTCTCGTGTTGAGGAACTGTTGAGAAGGTTATTCTCAAATATTTTTGTTGAAAGACAGGCAATCGGCAGCATAGTTATTAAAGTTTAGCTTCTTTCGCCCAAATTTCTGCTGGAGTCTTCGAAAATCACCATATCTTCTGACACTTGGAACGCGAAGTCGAACGGAAAAGTTTCAGTTGTTTTTTTAGTTGTTTTATCGTGTTACTGTGTTTCCGTTTAGTACACACGTATCCAAAAGACAGATAATCGCTTTTTGAAAAAGGTCAAAGTTTTATAACATATCTACTCGACGTGAATTTTCATAAACAGATCGTTTTCTTCATAAAGTAGAGAAAAAAACGAAAAAAAAAATTTCAAATCAGTATTTTGTTTTTTATTGTGATTTTTGTGAATTTTTATTGTAGATTTTTGAAAAAAATATCCCAAAAATGAGGAAGGAATAAAGTTATGAGCCGGCAAACACGATTTCCGCCAAAAGGATTCGAACCATGGTCACAATATTGATAGGGCATAAGACCACAACCCCTTACACCACGCAGTCAGTTGCTAGCCGAAGACTCTGAGCGCGGGGATATACGCGCTGGGAAAAATTCGACGAGCTTTTCCTCGGTTGCCTGTTTGGTTTAGCAGAATTTTATTTTTGATTCCGAGACGTCTTACCCAGGCCTATCCACCCACAAAGTCTCAATTCTCAACTCGTTGTCGAGCGGAGACCATGCCCTAGTGAGGACAAGGTATATTATTTTCCTAGTGACTCTCATGCTCTATTTTTGAAATTTTGCAATGTATTTCAGCTGAGCTACGCTAAATAGATAGCGCCGAAAATAACAAACAAAGAACAAATAATTAAAAATTTCATAACTTTTGTTTGTTTTAAGAATTTTTGTTTTAGTCGAATGAGAAACTTTATAATACTGAATAGCTTCAAATTAAACAATTTATCGTAAAGTTCTTTACGGAGGTGGATAAATGACGCCCCTCAGCGTTTTTAAATGTTTAAATTTCAAAACCGACGTAGGCCGCCATTGCCATTTCTTAATAAGTCACTGCCTAACATGGGGGGTCATTTTAGCGTAGGGTTCAGAATTTTTTATAAATTTGCTCAAACAATCTTTGATAGACTGGGAATCGATCCCCCATAGTCGCTACCTGCACAAACTTTTTGTTTTGGAGATATGATTTTTCAAAGTTTTTATCCTTAACCATGTGACGCCGTTTGGAAGGAATGTGGCCGCGCCACCAACCACTGCATGGCAGCTAGGAGCGTGGTGCAGTGGGTAGCGTGTTAGTCTGCGGAGCCTATGATGAAGGTTCGAATCCTTTTGCCGCTATCTTTTTTTGCCATTATTTTTTTTTTAGAATTCTGATGAGAATATTAAAATTTCATGAGTAAAACCTTTCTAAATAAGTTTGATAGCTACTTTCTTTCTAAAATCGCCTTTTTTATGGACAAAGATTATGAAAAATTTTTTGAAGTTGTGGCCGACTTCACATCATCAGAGACTAGTTTTTGAAAATCAGCAGAAAATTTTTCAGTAAAGCGCTGAACCTTCATCAAAAATCTTCGTATGTCTTGGTTGTGATAAATAACAGTGGCCTTTCAATAGGTCAATAGCCAGTTTTTAGCCTTATTTCTGCAGAAACATCTTTACAGAATATGAAAACCTACCCGTCATTCGAGTTTTATTGAAAAAAAGATTTCCAAACCCCATTTCCATCCTAATCCGTATGTTTTTTTTTTCAATTTTTCAGGAATCCAAAAATCTTTTGAGCAAAAAAATTTTGGGGAAAATTCTCTGATGATGTCTGCCACAACTTCAGAAAAATTTTCATAACTTTTGTTTATAAAAAAAGCGATTTTTAGAAAGAAAAATAGCTATCGAACTTATTTGGAAAGGTTTTACTCATGAAATTTTAATATTCTCATCAGAATTCTATAATGGCAAAAAAAGATAGCGGCAAAAAGGATTCGAACCTTCATCATAGGCTCCGCAGACTAACACGCTACCCACTGCACCACGCTCCTAGCTGCCATGCAGTGGTTGGTGGCGCGGCCACATTCCTTCCAAACGGCGTCACATGGTTAAGGATAAAAACTTTGAAAAATCATATCTCCAAAACAAAAAGTTTGTGCAGGTAGCGACTATGGGGGATCGATTCCCAGTCTATCAAAGATTGTTTGAGCAAATTTATAAAAAATTCTGAACCCTACGCTAAAATGACCTCCCATGTAAGGCACCAAGGGCCAAAACCGCGATGGAAAAAAACGCCATTGAAACAAAAAAAACGCGAAAAAATTGGAATCTTTTAAAATAACAAAAAAAACCATTGTTTTCGCGGCTTCCAATTCAAGGTTATTTGAAATATATGTTTTTGTGGAGGCGTAAATTTATTCTCTCAGCAGATCCCTAACCTTAAATCTGCAACTCTTCGCCTAAAGGAAGAAAAATACATCCGTTATCCACATAAAAAATTTAAATGGACATCATAACCACTGAAAATTTAAATAAATTAATGAAAAAATTGCGAAAACGAAGATTGAATGAAAAATGGACAAGAATGATAATATTCGCCTGACTTCTGCAACGTGGTATTACACGCCATCGCCACATAATGACTCGGCTCATGTCATCTCAGAGGCCTGATGGCTAAGGCGGGCGTGTTGCGCCCAGGAGTGGTCCTCATTTCTTCCACCTCTGCTATACGGCAGGAACAAAGTAAATACTAGAGGCAGAAATTTTAGAAAACCTCCGAAGTATTTCGCGAAAACGCCTTTTTACATAGAAAATGTCCCTAGTTAGCATGGATGGCGCACGGTGCATTCTGCTCTTTTGTACTTTGGGGCGTAACTGGGGTCTGCACTGTGCGGTTTCGGTGATTTTTCGGTGTAGAGGTGTCAAATCAGTGCTTTTAACGTGCGGCACCAGTGCAGCACCAAAAAACACCGAAATCGCAAAATAAAAAAAACAAAGCACTGTGCGCCATCCTTGCTGAGTACTTTTCTTCTTTTTTTTTGTGCTGGTTTTTCAAATATTCAAGAAATGGTGATTTCAGATATTCGAAGAGTTGAAAAAAGACGGTGACACCTACATGAGAGACTGCGTGAGTTCATCATCGAACGTGTTACGAGTGACTCCGGAGCAGCTGGAAACTCACAACAAGGTCATTCGAATCTCCGCCAACCAAGTCCCCCTCAACAAAGTCTTCCAGAAAATGTGGGCTCTTTGTGATTTGGGAATCGCCATGATGCTCTACCGTGCGAAAGTAGTCGTCAAGGACGATCGCAAAAAACTCCAGCTTTCTAAGAACTTTTTCTACCGCGTCAAGGATTCGAATCCTGCAGAGGTATACTGTTTCAGAGAGAAAGGGGCGACTTTTTTTTAAAATTAATTCCTTCATGATCATTTCATAAATGGATAATCATTTTTTCACTCATTTATTTGGGGACGCATTCAAAAGTTACACGCATAACTTAAACTCTTGGAATTTCCATCAAAATTTGTTTATTATTTATAAAGATCTTATTTTGCTCACCTAGAGTGCCAATAAATCATGTAAGACTTTCTCCACAATATCGCCCCCATATAGGCCATTCCTCGCTAGCTTGTCACGTTTTTCTTTCCGCCAAAAGGCCAGGTCAAATTTTACCTTCTTTTAACTTCGCTTCAAGACCTTTGTTTCTTGCCGTTATAAAAGCAGAAATTTGATCTAATTTGGTATACGGTCTTTTTGGCGGAAAGAAAAACGTGACAAGCTGGCGCGGAATAAGCTATAACAGGTTTTAAGCGACTAAAGAAATACTTGTTGAGGTTTACGCTCCCGACGAGCTTTTGACTGATGAGAAAAGAAGAAACGGACGGTTGCCAGCAGCGATCAGAGACTTTTCGAGTACCAAGCGGAAGAACAACTCTAGTCTTTCGTCGGGAGAAGCGACGCGCGCCGCCCCTCGTCGTGGCCTTCGAAAGCAGAAGACGTCGCAAAACATCAGCATTCGGTCCCACAGCGAGCCCGAAAACAGCGATGACGTCAGCTTTTTTTTCCCCAAACATTGTCTAAGAACGAAATTTTTATGTAATTTCGAATATAGTTCTTGATGGAATGAAAAAAATAATCATACGGTTAAAAAGGTTTTTTTAATCAAGAAATGAAAAAATTAGTTTTAAAGTTATTAGATTATCAAAATTTTAAAAATTATTAGATGAAACTCATTTAAAAAAATTTAGGAAGTTGCTCTCGTTGTGAAAAAACGTGTCACAGCTGCTAAACCAAATCGCAAAAAAGAATCGCTGGTATCAGACTCTGAAGACGAAGAAAAGGTACCAAAACAAGTGAAAAAAGCTTCACGAGCCGAAAGTTCAAAAAGTGGCTCAAAAAGAATGAACTCCATAGAGACAACCAGGCGACAAGAGGAAGATGAGGAACAGGAGGTTAGAGAAATAATAACAAAATAATAAATGGTTTTTTTACAGCTTGGAGAGCCTTCGACTTCTACGAATGGTAAAAATGCGGAAGACGATTCAGAAACAGAACCTGATGAGGAAAAAATTGTTGTTTCGCCTATCAGAGGGCGAAGAGAGATCAAATCCAAAGAAACGGTAAATTATTTTGTTACAGCATACAAGAGGAAATATTAGGTCATCGAAAACGCAAATGAACAGCCAAACGGGAGTGAGAAAAACTCGACGAACCTCAAAAAATTTGTAACTTAATCTATTTTTAAATTTTTAACCACGGTTTCCAGTTTGGTTCACAGGCACAAATTGGATCGCTTGAGAATTTAGCAATATCTCCGATTGTTAAAGAAGGAAAAATGGTGAAAACAATTTAGTCCATTCAAAAAAATGTGAAAATTTTTAGCCTCGCCGAGGTGCGAAACCAGCGGCGCTCGCAACTTCTACGCCCTTTAGAGCAGAAGCGAAAAAATCCCGTTTGAGCAAAAGAAAATCTGCGATTCCTTTGGACGAAGAAGATGAAGAGGAGAAGATTTCCCTCGGTGAACCTTCGCCCAAAAGGAGGACGTCTGATAGGTTTCTACACCCATAGTTTGTTGAATAAATCCGAGAAAACTATTTCAGAAAGAAGATAATCAAGGTTTCATCCCCTGAAAAACAACCGTCTTCAAAAAAAGGTCCAACAAAAGAGGTTACTGAATTTTTTTTCTTTCGCCTCAAAATCAGTTCTTTCCAGTTTATTTTTGAAAAAATTTAAGGTTTTCAAGAGAAGAAATGCCAAGATGACAGTTCTCGAAGCGAAAACTGCCCGCTCTCCGTCTAAAACTAAGGGAAAGTCGCGTAGAAAATAGTCCAGTTATTCCCGGTTTCTTTTTTTTTGCGAAACTTTTATTGAATTTGCTCTTTTTTTTTATGAAACCCTCTCATCTTCGAGATGAGTACTACGATTCTCACACATTCCCATTTTTCTTCACTGAAGATGAACTTTCTCCGCATTTCCCATTGTATTTTTGAGTAAAAATTGTTCTAAACTTTTATTGTTTTCAACAAACTGCAAAGACCTATTGGAATAACCCGTTTGTCTGCAATCGTAACCAGGAAAGGTTTTTTTTTAATAAGAAGATAGAAATCTGAAAAGAGAAGAAGGACCTACAAAATATATGTAAAATTGCAATCATGCACTCTTCACAGCTACCGGTTGCTTTTCTCGCGCGAGACGCATTTTCTCGGCCACGGGGTCTTCGACGATATGCAGGTAGTTGTGGTTGACGAACCGACTCAGCTGAAATTTTTTACTATTCAACAAAATCGTTTTAGTGAACTTATACAGGGTGGAGCAAAACTATTTTGGCCGTTGGAAAGAAGCATACGGCTGCTTATATCGAAATGAGGAACGATTAGTTTTAGAAAGTAGTTGGAATTGAGAATGTAAAATTTTTAAAATAAGTTCATTTTTCGAACTTCAACGAATGACCTGAAACTTGGTGAAATTAAAAAAGCCAATCATCAAAGATATTTGAGCCTGAATTCAAATCGAAAAATCGCGCTATGACACTGATTAAATATCTTCGGGGATGCTAGAAACGATAAACGACAAAAAATTTGCACTTGGGCTTTTTAGCAAAGATGAATGAAAAAGTTTATGAAATTTTCGAAAAATTATTGAATATTTGTTTGCGAAAGTTGAAAAATGCGCTCCTATAAGATACATGGACTGGAAGCACAGTACAATAGTTTGATAAGAGCAGGAGACCATAAGTTCTTTTGAAAAACGATGCGGAGCCTTTCTGCTTCCTTTAGGTCTTCAGATACACGCATGATTCAAGATAAAACTCTTTTTTTCGAAGTTCAAAATTTGACTCTTTTTTTGTGACCTGAGAAGGTCATTCAAGACCTACTTGATCGCTCTAAAATATGAGCTATAAATTTCAGCTGATTGGGATAAATTTAATGTGAAAAAAGGAAGGTTTCGAAATGAATCTATAATTAGATTCATTTCGAAACAGATAAACATATAATCTTATAGAAATCATATTATTGTTTTTGAGACTATAACTTTAATTTAAGGGTGCTGTATATGAATACGAAAAAACAATAAGGTATTCTCTCTTGGTCCCACTATCTGAACACAACCTGAGTCATTAAAAACTTTGAGAAAAACTAGCGGATTATATTGAATGAAATTTCGCTCAACAGGCGAATCTTTGCCTTCTTTTTACTCTAGACTAGTTTTGGCAAAATATAAACGAACGTCCGAATGAAAAATATAATGAAAAATTTGGTGAGTCAGAGATATCTTCAAATTTTGCCGAAACAACTTTGAACACCGTGACTTTCGAAACTTCCAACGTTATCTTTTGAACTATTTTTGAAAAACTATTGAGGAAGAATTCTTTCAATAATAGTAATAATAATTTATTCAGAAGTAAGTGTGAACTCTAACGAGTTTACGGTGGCTTAACCTTCTTAAAATTGTAAATAATTTGTATTGTCGGCTCGATGTGCCCACCTGAACTGACTGCGCTGTGAAGTTACACAAATGACAGGCGAACAAAAGCAAATTTCGCGGCTGCACGTGCCAGGCGAAGCGCATGAACACAGACGAGTAGATGCACAACGCAGTCGTCATGTTGCCCGAGATCATGTCGGGGTTTTTCTGAAACAAAATCTTGATGATGATCAAACTGAACATAATTTTTTTGTTCCAATGACTTTAAATAAAAAGAGAAATATACTCTGAAAAGCGGCAGCGTGATCCTAATGTAGTTTTTATGAAATTGCTCTCGAAGACATAAATCGCATAATCATCGATGAAATGAGTAAGAAATACCTTCAAATCACCAATCGCTGCCAAAGGAAGTCCCCAATTCGCAACCGGCCCCCAAAAATGAGTTGAAAGAAAATAGTTACGCCATTCCTTTGCTGAATATTGGCGAAAATACGTTGTAATGGCTGACGAAACTTTTGACATCCTTAAAATATTATATTTAGTCACGTTTTCCATTGAAATAAAAGAACTTCCGTCTATGAAACTAGATATTGAATTCGAAAAAGATGAAACTAAGACCCCTTTAAAAGGAAATGAAAATTCAAAAACTAAAATTTAGAAAAGAAAACATAAACAGACATGAAACGGCCGGACAGTTCAGAAGTCAACTGATTCGCGTCAAGCTAAATGCTGAGTACGCAAACAGCGAACCATACGATAGATCTCACATATGAGACGGCAGAAATTTTTTTTATTGAAATATTTCAAATTTAAATTTCTCGAAAAAAAAATGAAAAGAGGATCGTCACACAGTTATCAAAGTTGGAGAGGAAGCACTGGAGAAGGCTACAGCAGAGGCAGAGGCTTTCGTGGACGATGGCGAGGCGATAATAATTCCGATAGAGGTTTGATTCGATTTAAAAAAATGTATGCATAACTGAACGAAAAAAAGACAAATTGCTTTCCTTTTCATTCTTTTCTTTCAATTTTCTAAGGACATCCTCCTGTATGCAATTTGCACTAGAATAGAATAACCATCGAACGAAATCAGAAAAAAATTATTAAATCGCATCAAAGTCCGCAGTTCGAGCATCAAATTCGAATCGGTAACTTCTTGCTATCTCTCAAAAGCTTACAGGCCGAGGACAAAGAGGAGGCTTCGGATCAACGGCGCCTGACTACAGCAGTCCTTACCAGCCTTCCAGTGAACCTTCTGCAGAACGGAGAGGTTGGCATCCTCGAGGACAGCAACGAGTCTTTCGCGCACCTTTCGACCAGAATCACGGCCGACGATTCAACGCCAGGAGTCGCGGTCGAGGCGGCGGCTTCCACGGCAACAGGGTTTGCGTTTTTAAAGTTCATCTCTCAAATACATATAGTGAAAAAGAGAGTGAAAAGTTCAAAAGAAGAAAAATTACAGGAAAACTCGAAGTCGTACAATGTAAGCGACTACGTGATGCCGTCGATGTGGGCGAATCCTTGGGAAGCGCTCGACGCCGAGTACGCCAAGGACCTTCAAGATGCAAGGGAGGCTTTCAAAGCACAGGAAAACAATTTATTATGATAAATTGCAAAATTGAACTTCAAGGTCTCACAGCTTTTTATTAATGATTTTATTAAATTAAATAAATTTTTCTTCAAGGTAATGTACATTCAACAAGAAATCTTTTTGGAAGAAAGCCCGTCCGTATCACTTTTTTTAAAAAGAGGTAATTGACAAGTTGACAATCATAATTAGTGAGAAAAACGAATAAGATATCATATCTAATGATGTTATAGTCTGTTCAGATTTTGAATGTCAATCAGCTAACTCCACCCCCAAGGCTACAATATCTTTCGCGTCAATGTTTTATCTACAGATGACGATGGCCCTTTAATAAGGCTGCATTTTTGACTTCTTTTTCTATCTTTTAGATCAAAAAAGATCAAAATTAGTCCCGCGCGTTAAAACATCGACGCGAAAAGGTACCCTCTCAGCAGGGGCGGAGTTAGCTGCTTGACATTTAAAATCTGAACAGACTATAAAAACTTTCAAAGGGACGAAAAAATTTTTCACAACGGCGCGTATTTTTACATGAGAAATGGCATGATAGGTTAATAAAAAAACCAACAGAAATTTGCAAGATGTCATCTGAACCGGACGAATATATCGAAAGGAGAATTCAAGCGGCTTCATCAATTTCATCTTTTAGTTAAACATGAAGAAAGCATTCATTAAAAATTGTACAGCCAATAAAGTTTTGAAAATTTTTTTCAAATAATTAAAACGCATCATACTTTTTCGTGAAAATCGGTCAATTCTGAAAAACTGCTCCAGCGTAATTTTTATAATTGTCTCGATCTGAATAGATTGATAATAAACATGACCAGTAAATTAAATACCTAGGTTAGACTCTCTGAGCTACCTTAAATGAAGTACTTTTCATGAAAATTTTCAGGTTACTGAAAGTTTTTCCCAAAAAAAAAGAGGAGAAATAGGGTTTTCCTGCATGGAAACCTTGTTTTTGCCGTCTCAAAAACGAAAGAATTATCGCATTACGTGAAATTTTCATTCTCTCGATCTCGGGAAAACTAATACTTATAGCCTATTCCGCGCCAACTTGTCACGTTTTTCTTCCCGCCAAAAAGACCGTAAACCAAATTAGATCAAATTTCTGCTTTTATAACGGCAAGAAACAAAGGTCTTGAAGCGAAAGTTGGTTAAATTTGACCTGGCCTTTTGGCGGAAAGAAAAACGTGACAAGCTAGCGAGGAATAGCCTATATGAGGCATTATGCAATAATTAGCAGCTTCTTCTCATGATGATCGAACCGTAAACACAGATTTTTTTTAAATAAATACGACCTTTTGCTCTACAAAAATGCTCAAAAAGGAGGCAGACAACAAATGTCTTGAAGCGAAAATGCTCCATTTTGATCATTTTCGGTATAGTCTGTTCAGATTTTGAATGTCAAGCAGCTAACTCCACCCCCAAGGCTACAATATCTTTCGCGTCAATGTTTCATCTACAAATGACGATGGCCCTTTAAAAAGGCTGCATTTTTTTTACTTCTTTTTCTATCTTTTAGATCAAAAAAGAACGAAATTCGTCTCGCGCGGTAAAACATCGACGCGAAAAGGTACCGTCTCAGCAGGGGTGGAGTTAGCTGGTTGTCATTCAAAATCTGAACAGACTATGTAGGGTATTTTTGGCGGATAAAAACCTGACAAGCTAGCGCGGAATAGGCTATACACTCGCGTACAGTCTCTGGAATAAGAAAAAATTGTTAACAGGCACTAATATATCAGAAAAAAAAGTAGCTGGGAGCCTCTGCGGCTAAACTGTTACTACACGGGCAAAGAACATAAAAAGAACTTTTGGAAAAAGGCTTCACAAAATCCTTTTTTCTTGAAAATTTTTGACACGTTTTCGGGAACTTAAAATCTATTCTTCTTTTTGATAACTTTTTGAGGCCGTTTAGATTTTGCCCGTGTAGAGACAAATCAGAGTTCGGTACGAAATAAAATTTTTTTTTCAAGGCTCATGTGAGATCTTTTTTTTCATTTTCTCAATAATAGAAACTTTTTAAAGAAAATGTAGATTTATAAATATTTTTCCAGGTAAGGATATAAAAAAACCAATTAAAAATCAGGTGAGTAGTGAAGAAGAGAGTTCCAATTCCTTAAATGAAATGTATCGCACATCAAAGTCCTTCTAGGAAAAATGATTAAAAATCTTAAAGAAAAAGCAGCTTCTAAAAATGCCTTTCTTCATATATGAGTTTTTAAATTCGCGAACGAAACATCTTATGAAAATTATATGAAACTATGTTCGGAGTTTCTGACTCATGCCTTGGTGTTGCCAAAAAACCAGAATAAAAACAAAAATTGTGTAGTAAAACCTATTTTACATTAAAAGGATTTTCGTCTCGTTTCTATCTCTTGAAAATTAAAAAAAAAATCAAAAATAAAAGGCAACTTGCCTTCGGAAATAAACTGGGAAGAAGTAGAGAATTATCGCAGGAGTCACAGTACCAATCCAAAGCAGCTACCCGTTTCTCCTGTGCAGTTGGAGTCAGAAACCGATCACATTGGGGTAACGCAGCTGCGTACTTCTCCGTTTTCATATTTGAATTTATATCTTACAATTCAACAAATGATACAAAAGGATCAAAGCGAGAAACAAACTATGAAATGAAATATAGCAATGAGAAGAAAAATAAACTAAGGAAACATTGATATCACATCGGAAAGTATAACAACGGAATAATTTGCTTTAGCATCTAACAACGGAGAAAAATGAAGAAGTCAAGAAAAAAAAAGAAGGGAAACAGTGGATGCCGAGGTTAATGAGGCAGAGCAAAAAGACGCCAAACGATTCCCACAACCCCAAAAAAGAGAAGTCACAAACTTTATCAACAAAAATGTTCACCGTAATGTGAAATCGTCCACTCAAGCCTCACATATCATATGAAGGAGCGCTTCACAAAACCGCAGCAATGCAATACGAAGCTAAGTGCGCGCTAGGAGGGAACGCAGACAGATAAATATATGAAATAAATAGATAAATATTAGAAAGGTCAAAACGAGCCCGGAGGTGGGGGGAAGCCGAAAGGACGCGAATGCTGGCCGTCGCCGTTGAACGGCCGCTGTGGAGGTTGCTGGTGGAAGTAAGCATCGTTGGCTGCGGCCGACGGCTGCCTCGGTTTTTCCGCTGAAATTCCTTCACTTCTCAGTGTGAATAAAAAGAAATTTTCTTGCTTTTCCTTTTCAAACATTGACTTTTTTTCTATGCGCAAGTGATTTTCAAAAAAAGGATGAATAACTTTTTTTGACAAGTTAAACTTTTGAATTTCAAAAATTTGAGAAACAAGAGAAAAAAATAAAAAGCAAGTTTCATTTTGAAGATTGAAAATGTAGGGTTTGCTTTGAAATGTTTTTCCTCCAAATTGCCTGAATTCTAGTTTTTCAAATTGATTCGACTTGTTTTTTCAGAGAACATAGGGTCCAGCCTACAACGAACGTTTGGACCCCATCTGGGATTTTTAGAAACTTTCCTAGTGAAAGAAGTCAAACACACATTTTAAATAGAACTTGACGAATTCAGCTATCCGCTCTTTACAAGATAGGTTGGGCGGAATCGACGGCATTGCTAATCGACAAAGGGGAATGAACTCCTGGAAATTATCGAGATACATGAGAGAGACTAGGATCAAGTCACCATCAAAGCTTCCACATAAACGGAAGCGATATCTTCGCTTAAACTTTCAAAGTTCTTGGTGAGTTCATCGGCCTTCTTTGAAGAGTACGGATTCTCCAGATATTCACGAACTTTCCTCACGACCTCTAAAATAAATTTACTTTCTCATCCAAAATCATGCTTTCAAAAAAAACGTACCCTGGCGAACTTCGTGTTTCTGAGATTCAGGTACATAACGACCGACGGATTGAACACTCGAGGAAGGCCTCGAAACGGTGGAACTAATCGAAGGCAGAGAGCTTTGTTGCAATTTTTTCTTCTGCTTCTTGCTCCACATCTCGTGACAATCCTTGAAATTCGTCTTTTGATGAAATCTTATCCGTCTCTCAAAAACCTGATGTTGTGGCAGCTGAATCGGAGGGACAAACTTGTTGTCGAGCTCGCGAATCCAAGGATGAGCTAGAGCAGCCTGGGCGGAGATTCGCTTTTTGGGATCTAAGGTGAGCATCCGATCAAGGAGGTTCAGCGCCTGCTCCGGCATGATGCTGAAAAACTCTTGCTACCGTGGGAAACGCACAAAATCCGACGGACCAGCGGAATTCGTCGTATAGCCGCCGCGAATAAATCTTCTTCGGCTTTAAAGTGCCATACAACGGCAAAACGACGACTTCCGGCCACAAATCCGGCGTCGGAGAACCGCACATCTGAATTATAACATGTATTACTGAAGAGCGAAACAAATTTATGAGAGCATGATAAAAATCAAACCTTTGAAATAAGCTCCAGCTGAGCACTTTCGTTGTTCCCACAAAACAAAGGCTTCCGGGTGAACAACTCGCCAAGCATACAACTGAAAACAACCTTTTTCTCCAAATTCTATCGTCAGAGTTGTTTAGCGGGAGAAAATCAGAGGAATCCGAGATTATGTTTGGCGGATGGTTTCATTACTGGAAAAAAGTAGAAGGACCATAAATTTTTGGGAGGTGAGAACCAAAAAAATGGCCGTCTTTCTAAACTTTGCTAGACGTTCAGCCCAGGTAAAAATATGCAGGCGAGTATCCCCTAGTTCTAATTTTTTCCAGAAAGAAAACGCGATTTCAAATGTTATCTGAAATAAAATTTTTGGTTTCACTGTCAACTCTTAGAGGCTCTCCACTTTCTCGATGTTCTCGTTCAAGAATGTATTTCTGTCGAAGAAATAAATTTTTAAGGCTGACCCGACGCTCCAAACGTCGATGGCTGGGCCGTAGTGTTCTTCGCCGAGAAGCAGCTCCGGAGGTCGATACCAGAGAGTTATGACTCGATTTGTGTAAGGCCTTTCCATATCTTCGTGCCAAAAACGAGCCAATCCGAGGTCCGCCACTTTCAGCTCGCCTCTGCACAAATGCAAGTTTAGTATTGAAAGTAAATTCAAGCAGTCCCTCACTTATTATTTACAAGTATATTACTGCACTTGATATCTCGATGGAGGAACCCGGCCTTGTGGCAGTAGGCAAGACCCTTGAAAAAGTTATTTTCGTGAGCGAAGTACGCTTCGGCAACTAACCTCCAAAAGCTGCTTGAACAGACTGCAAATCTGCACTTCGTCGACGTTGAAAAGGTTCTTCGACTCGAGTAAGCCCATAAGATCGTGATCAACGTACTCAAAAACCAAGTAGAAGTTGACTGAATAATTTAAAATTAGATGTCGAAAAATCAGTTACTCGCCTCGAGAATTTCTCAAATCATGCATAGAAACATCATCCGTAACAATGTCAATTAGCCGAACTATGTTCTTGTGGTTGAGTTGCCGCAAAATCTTTATTTCGCGAACAGCCGTTATGGGAAACCCTTCTTTTTCGTTCTCCAGCCTCACTCGCTTCAACGCAACTTGTTCGCCTAAACCGCTAGTATGGAGAACACTCGAGAAAGCAAAAAATGACCAGTTCTGCGGTTTGTCGCCTTGTAAACTTGTCCATAGGTGCCTTCGCCAATTTGATCCAAGAGTTCATAATCGCCTAGAACCGTCATTCCCCATTCGGCGCCAGCCAATTGATTCCTTCGGGATCCTTTCCGGTTTATGATGCTGCAAAAACAGAGTGAAACAACCACTGAAACGATCGAAGCAAATTTTTCGTATAACAAGTACCTATCAACAAAAACCTTATCAGTTTAAGAAAGAAAAAAAATAATTTAACGCGCAATGGCAAAGATTTTCTAATAATAATTTTTTTTTTCTCGCTTTTGATCATTCAAAAAAAATATTGGTTGTTTGATTTATTATTGAAATTAAATCGACAAGTACGTACAAATGGACGCAGCTTGATTCATTTTGATGGAATTTCTGAGATTTCCTCTAGAACCTCTTAATCACAGCAAAATAAATATTGTTTTTTTCTCGGCTCGAAGAGAAAAGTCGATACTTGTTTTTCCTGATTTAATAAGGTTGTTCTAGAGAGCATCTCAGCAACATTTCATTAAAGTTTGAAGCTGCGTCAAGTTCTACTTCTTTTATGAAAAAAAAAAAAAATGAAACTGGCATGATCGCGGAAAAGATACGAGTAAGCACAACAAAAAAAAATTGATAGGTGTGGATAAAAAAGTAATTGATTTTTTCATCTCAAAACTTTTGCAAAAAAAACCCCCCTAAAACCCAAGACGACGCCAAAGAAAAAAAAATGTTTATTTAACGCCTACATTATAAAAAATAGATTTTTATAGAATGCTACCCGATATTTTGAATAATTGAGAAAGAAGAAAAAAACAAACACTGGAGCAGGTGGTTTCCTTCTCTTGATCTGATCCATAGAATGCACATTAGGCAGAGGGAGGCCGTCGACGATGCCAACTCGCGTCCGCGACGTCGACGCAGAAATGTCCGCATGAACCATCTGCGAAAGACTTTTTCTCGTTGCGGAGGACCTGTGCGAACCTCTGGAGCGATAGAAGGCAGTCTTTCCGGCGGGGTGATCGTCGACAATTGCACGCCGCAAACGATGCGAGGCGGTGGAACTGACGGCGGCGCCGAGACGATTCCGAAAGTCGGTGTAGCCGAAAACTGCTGTGCGACTCGCTGTAGTTGTTTTCGATGAGCTCAGTCAAGAGGCAAGGGACAAACTAATGCTTCTGGATTGGCGTTGGGCGGTGGAGGGACCGGAGGAATGAAACAGTTCCCAAAGTAAGGCGCCGCTGGAGGCGGGGGAACTGGTTGTATCTGAAAGCTGCCAGCTAGAGAAAAAAGTTCCAGCTTTTGAAGCATATCCATTCAACGGACTATGGAATGGTGGAAGAACGAGTAGGACGACGGGTCGAAGGAAGGCGGCATGCATGGCGCAGGGATGTTCAGCGAAGTAGAAGAGCCATTCATCGCGCCATCTCCCCGCTTTTGAGACTGAAAACGCACTTAAATAAAGAATTAAAACGCAATTTGTCTTCTCTAATAGCAAAAAGTCTCACAGTGCGGATTCTGAATGAAACTAAGTTCTCTACATAATTGTTTCACTCAGACATGAAATATTTTAGGAAGGTGTAACAATCTTTAACCGTTCAAGTTTGAGAGTTATGTATCTACCATCTGAAAACTAGCTCCTTCGAAAAATTTGAATCAAACAAGCTGTTTCATTAACAGCTTGAAAATATTTTTGACAGCCGAAAAAATGATTCCTTACGAACTGAAAAAATTTAAATCTTGTTTAGAAAACTCACTGAGATGTCAGGGCTAGACGAAGATGAGGACGAACTGTCGCGAACGTGTTTTTTCCTATGTTTCTTTTTTTTCGCCGATGAGTTTTTCATAACATCTCCATGCTGTTTGGCTATTTCACTTATAAGAGAGCTCGACATTCTAAAAAAAAGAAGATGAAAGAAAAAAATATGGAATGGAAATCACAATTCGGCATCGGACTCGGTAGAATAACGTCGCTTGTCGCGTCTTTTGTTCCTCTTAGGAGTTCGAGAGCGGTGTCTACTGAACAAAAAACTAGAGTTAGAGCAAGTTCAAACCGCAAACAACCTCCGCGAGCGCGATCTCTTTTTTTCTTTTCGCAGCTTCCCGTCGCGACGTCGGTCTCCTCTGGCAGTTCTATCGCGTTCCTGATGTCGCCGATCTCGAACGCGCGAGTCTCTGAAATCATCAAATCAATTAAAACTATGAACGATGTTATTTTAAAAATAAACTAAGCAAAAAACTAATTTTTGCGTGATACATAAAAAATAGAAAACGATTTTGCGTGATACATAAAAAATAGAAACTTCTGTCATAGAATGGTGATCGGTCTTCAAACCGAGTGAAATTTTAAAATGGAAACTTCGACCGATTACTAGTGATTTAATCGGCAGTCGTTGTGAATTTCATTGAAAAATGTTGTTCTAATGAAGTAGTACCGCGAACGTGGCGGAGTGGCTGAAGGCGAGCGATCGTCGCGAGAATTTCGATCTGCTCTTCTACCGCTGGACATTCGCGAAGTTGACTTTCTATGACGGGGTGAACTGCTTCGTTCTCTCTCACGATGTGTTTTGCGATCGTGAGAAGAGGCAGGAGAGGTTTCCATCAAATCTTAAAAAAAGGCACAATCAAATGAGAAATAGAGAACTTAGATTGAAAACCTAGAAAAAAATTACGAACCTCTTGAAACACAGGTGCTTCCTTTATTTTGAACTGTCCCTCGTTCTGATCGACAGTTATTCTTGGTTTGTACGTGTCTTCCAAGAGATCCACAAGAGGATCACGGCTCATAAAACGCTGAAAATCGTAAACTAATCAGGATCAAAACAACTGAATGAGACTATATGATCATATTAAACTAAATCGAACGAACAAACAAATGTAACTGAAATAGAAACAGGAAAGAAACTCATCAAACTAGAAAACTGGAATTTGAATTTGAACTTCCAAAAAGCCGGATTAGAAATGCCATTTTCAAAGTTATTCCGCGAAAAGCAGAATACCCGTTAGAGAAATAAAAATATAGTTAAATTTTGGAGAGTCAGAGACCATTTTGCATTTCGCGGAAATTACTCTGAACAAGGCATAGAAAAAAAATTTGCACGGAATAGAAAAAAATTAACGAAAGTTGATTTGCTCAATAAAAAGTTACAGAAAAATTGAAAATATTTTAGAAAACGCAAATTGATTGTGTGTGGCGCGTAACATTGTGCGGCAATTGCAAATGTTTGAATTTTGCTGCAACCTTTTTGTATTTTTATTTGTAAGAAAATATTTATTCTCAAATAGTTAAATTCATACTTTTGTATTCATTCTCCTCCCCTTCTCAAACGGCTTGGCAACATTAAGCATTTTCTCAAGAAGTTTAACTTCTACCCAAAGTTCTCGAAGCTTAGATGGGTCGTTATTATGTAACTTTACTTGTACAAGTTTTGTTTCAAGCCTATTCCTCTATTATTTCATGAAAATCACTTTTCATATTTGGAATGAGGTTGACTCTACGAGTTCCCATTCTTCATAATTTTTTCTTTGAATCCTGCTATCACACCCCTTCTAATAACGAAAACCAAATAAGATGAATAGACGATATCTTTAAAGTTTCATTACTCAAACCAACTTGGTTTAGTGTATAATTTTAGGTTGCAAATTTTTTTTATCCCTTCGAAAAGTGCCAGCTGTGCGGCTCGCAGTCCGTTGTTTTTTCATTCGCTTCAAGCCGCACTTTTCAAATTTTTCTTCTGCGAGAAGTCCTTTTCAAAAAAATTAACCGTAGAACGTTTGAGTTTTCTTTTTGTAACAAGCTGTTTATTCAATTTCAATTCAGTTCAATTTATTCAGTCTTCAGAGTAAGATGAAGAAAATCTCTGCTGAATCATGGTATAATCGAAGAGTTAGTCGTCGGCGCGGGTTACGGTCCACAATCGTTGTCCAATACGTCCCGTAGCTTTTTATGTCGAAGTTATTTAATCGGAACGGAATATGTAGCTGCTAGTTTTTTTGTTTCAGTTCTCAAAAACGACTGTAAAGGGAAACTCCAATTACTTTATATACTATCACAATGCTGTTTTCTTTTTATCATATGATTACAAAATCAGTCAAGATTTATTTTAATCGAGAAAACCCTATTTCATGTACGTCTGATGTACTATCCTTTACAATCGAGAATATGAGCCGGCCAAAATTTAAAAGGGCAATCTTTTTTCACTAAAGTACAAACTGTCTTTTTTCGTTGAGCATTTTGACTAATAGGAGGCATTCTTACTAAATACGAAGATTAGCAGCTATTTAAATAAATCAAAAGCGAATAATATGAGGCTTCTTTTGAAAATGTAAGAGAATTAGCTGATCAATTAAAATATTCACGACGTTCCTATCGGCCATTGTTAAATTAAAATAATTTCCCCACTGTGTAGGTTTGAACAACGTTCTCGTAGCCAGTCAGTTTCCTGAGCGAAATGCTCTCAGTCGGCTCTCTGTACCTTTACATCGCTCGACGCTTACACCGGCGTTCGGCTGGGATCTCTGACCGCCGTAATCTCCAACAACTCTCTTGTCTCGCTCTTCCCATCTGAGAAATGGTCGTTGCCCGATTGCGTTTGCCGCCCTTCATCCTTTCTTTCCCATCTGTACTTCTGTCTTCAGAGGCATTTTTTGTTCAGTATGACTTGCTTAGCATTCCATTTTATTATTCTCCTACTTGTAGCTCTTTAAATAGTAATTATTTCGAATGTTTCGATTCCTAGAGTGTTTTAAAGCATTTCGGGATGTTCTCACCAATTATATATTGTTGATGTTGATCGCACCTGACACCTTATAATCCGGTATTACCTATTGTCCTCTTTTTTGTTCGCTCAAAATTTTCATCGTTTTTCAATATTTGATATTAATTTAATTCTGGCGAACGATCCGGAAAGTTTCAATGCATTTACAAATAACCTGTTCAAGGCGGCCGGTGTATTAGGGTAGTTTCAAGTTTTCCGGTAAAAATGAAATGAAATTTTTGTACTTTTTGAGAAGTGAATTATCTCGTTATTTCGAGAGATAGGTTCTAAACAGATTGCAAATTGAAAGAAACATTAACAATTAGCTGGCTCCGGAGCAAACGCCGACTGGCCGCCCTAACACTGTCTCAAATATGCGTGTATTTCAAAAAAAAATTCACTGAGAAAGTAGTTTTGACGATTTCAATACTTACTGCACTGCTGGGGAGATTGTCCACATGAAGTATTTCCGCAACAGCTTCCTTCAGTTCGGAAGCCCCGTGTCGCATTACAACATCTAAGGGTACTCTCGTCTCTGAATTTCAGTGAATCACTATATATCCGCTGTTAGGAAGTAGACTGCACAGCCATGCAGTGCTTTTCACCGACTTCCTGAAACAAATTACTTTTCTTGAATTATCATTTATAATTTGTAAAGCCGTGGGAGATATCTTTCCTTGTCTTCTGGAAGCTGTTCTTCAGAGAAAAATGATGGTCAATTTTTTATGTTTCGAAAACTCAGCGACTTCTCGTAAAAAAATTTAAATTTTGAGGTGACAGCAACAAGTGGTAAACTCACACAGAAAACTTAACTCCGCCTATTGTTTGCCTAACCGATTGTAGGAGTGTAGGCGAGAGAGCCGTGAGCAGTTAGCGAAAAATGACATTGCAGGCGGTGCACTTTCAGCATTTTTGACACCAATATTTCTTTTCTCCGTGCTCAGAAGATTCCTTTTCTTTTTCTCAACAAGTACTCGTTTACTAAGCTCATTTTTTTTTTTCTTTTCTCTTTTTTTTTCAACTCCTTTCCTTAAAAACTTCCTGTCTGAGAAAAAAAAACCAATCATGTTTCAGAATGAGCGCAAAGAAATGTGCCAGAGAAGAATGTGGTAAATCCGTCTACCCGGTAGAGGAACTGAAATGTCTTGACAAGGTTCATTTTCCAGAGGATGAAGTATTTTGATTGAAAATTTTCAGGTCTGGCACAAACAGTGCTTCAAATGTTCTGTGTGCGGCATGACACTCAACATGAAGAACTACAAAGGCTACGATAAAAAACCTTATTGCGAACCGTGTGTTTTCATACATTACACATGTCCCTTATAATGTCCAAAAACTTCATTTTTTCAAACCTAGAACTTCTGACAGTTTTTTTTCTTGTTTTAGTTTTCCGCTTTGAAAAAACTCACATACCGATGTTTAACATTATTCCAAAAAGTGCTGAGTTTCTTCAAGAAGGCTTGAATTTTCTCAATCGCTCATATTTTTTTCTAGAAAAAAGAAAATCAAGAGAAACTATTTCGGGAAAGGAAAATAACGGATATAATCTGAGAATCGGAGCGAATCGACAGTGTGTCCAAGCATCAATATTTTTGTCCTTTTTTCAGTCACTACCCGAAAACGGTCGCGTCGGTGGTAACGGACACTCCTGAAATGCGGCGGATCGTGGAAAAATACAAAAAAATCAGAGCAATGTGAGTTTTTTTTTCCCCCTTTTCTCAGATATCTATTATTAAGTGTTTTATTAAAACCAGATTGGTATTGCGATATATTAGGTTATTGATCCTTCATGGCCGGATAATTTTAGTTAAGTGTCTTTTAAAAAAATCATAACTCTTGTAATTTTTTTAAAAATTGGAAAAAGTTCAAGTACCTGAAAAAAATTTTTTTTTACATTATTTTGAAACCAAATTTCACCTAGACTTCTCATTTTCAAAGAAAAAAACTGTTTTTTTCCTCTTTAAAGTTTCATGCAGTTTTTTTTAAACTTATTGCTATAATTTTCTTTTATCCTGTCGGTTATAAATTGTAACGCATCGGTACTCTAATAATCGAATTTTTTAATCGAAACTCTGGTGAAGCAGTTTGATTTCACGATCTCGGTTCTGATCGATTGATTTTTTTGCTTCACTCGAACTCCCATAAAAAATCGTGCTGGCCTTAGGGGCGGACATTACAGCGAGCAGATTCGGAGTGGATTCCTGGTTCTTTCTCCCCCGCCGGCTATTTCTGCTCAGCTAACTCGTTGTAAAGATCGCCTCGCGTGGAAAATTCGGGATAAAAAGCAGCTTTAAACTTCTCTCAATCTTTCAATGACTCACTTTTTTGTATTGAAAAACAGAAACAGAGAATTTAATACGATTGATGATGGGCCATCGTCAGGCTTTATCGAAAAACACAATGATTGAATGAATGCATCGTCGACAGACTGTAGTCACCCTGCTTTGTGTCGTTCAAATAGTTGAAATCGGAAATATTCAGATCAAATACCATGCTGAATACGAGAAGATGAGAGGAACGAAGATTGAAATTGCGGACGACCCAGAACTCGAGAGACACAAGAAAAACACACAGGTTGGGTCTAGGATATGAAGATCAAGTTCAAAGAAAGAAACCAGTTATGCGTGAAGTTTTAGATAAGAAAGGTTAAATAATTTTCGATTTCTTCTTACAACAAAAAATACGTCTAAATATTCTTTTTTCTTTCTTTTTACCAGTTGATAAAACAAAGTTTGACCTCCATTACTTTATTCTTTTCATCTCCCCTTTTCCGTTTCATTTAAAAAGCTGAGCTTTCAGACAGCTTCGAATGTTCAGTACACGGGTGAGTTGGACAAGAAAAAGCGTCAAGAACAATTCCGACCGAAGGAAGTTTCCGGCGATGCTAACGGTACGTTTTCGTTTATCTCGCAGTTTCTTGTAAAATTAACAAGGAAAAAGCCGCAATAAAAAGTTCAAAAGGAGACGTTACGTTCCGGATCGAGCGTGTTGTGGAACTCACACTTGCTGTGCATGGGGCGACAGAACTAGTTTCATACGTTAATGCCGACGTACCAGATGAAAAGACTTTTTCGATTCCAGTCATCGTTTTATCTAAGGCTTAAATCTTTCCTTCTTTTCCCTCACTTTGCAATTCTGTGCTCACATGGGATAGGCAGAACATGCGTCAACCAAACATTTTTGATACAAAAATTATATTTGAAATCCTTCTTTCAAACTTTCGATTTTTTTTAAAAGTTCATATTTTCTCTCAGTCATATCAGTAACTCAAATTTAGAGTTAAAAGCTCTAGATGCTGATTCGAAACTACAGACAAATTCGTAGAAAACTTTATGGTAAACTAGAAAAGACTATTGGATGAACTCGTCAAGTGTGATAATAATTACCTCTCTCTCAGAGATTTCAGTGATGTGAGTCTTTTTTTGACCCTGGCAATACTATCTCATGTAGGGCCTTGTCTTGTTCCAATATTTCTTGTCGATTGTTGCGTCCCGTCGTTCTATTTTGTTTTTCAGTTTTGATAGATTTCTCAGACTTTTTTGATTTTTTCAAGTGTTTTTCTAATCCAGCCTTCTATCGGACCTCATCTCACTATTCGCCCTTCCCTTCTAACTTCTCTCGAGTACTTTTCTGCAAGAAACTAACTTATTTTCACACGTGTGTGTGTTTTGTAGGAACTTCTGTAATCGTCTCTCTTCTTTTCTTCTTCTTTTTGTCCGTCGTCTTCGGCTAACTCAACTCGAACTGAAGGCTCCTGTCAAAGACCTACTGGTTCAGGCAAAGTGGCCGCGGTCGCCACGGCGGCTCCTCTCCAAGAACAGCCAGCAACGGCTCCGCCTGTGTCCGAAGAAGTCAAAAAGACCAAGAAAGTTGTCAAGAAGAAGCCTGCACAGTAATTCTCGGAGATGCACCGTGTAATCTCAACTAAAAGGTCGTGTGCTCCGAATTTCTTGTCTAAAACCCTTGACTTTTCATTAAGAAATTGTCTATTTTTCTAACCTTTCTAAAATTATGTTAAAGTTTTGGTGAAAAAGTTCTTCAACATTTATTTTCACTTGTTTGATGTCTAGCGAATCGGTGTGTTCTTTTTCATCATCTTTCCCTTCATCCTGCTGAAGTTGGAGATATGTCCTCTCTTTATTATAATTTTCTCTTCCTTGAAAAGGTGTTTTCTGCCATTCATGAAATGAATGTTCCTGGTAGATGACGCGTTGGAGAAAAAAGAAAAGCGAAAAAGAAGTGTTTTTCCTTCTTTTTTTTTTTTTTGATTTTTTGGCTTCTAAAAGTTCTCTCGCCTCATTCAATTTTTTTTGAGTGTTTTGATACTAAACAAAACCTGAGTTTTTTCAATGCACTGTTTCTATTAACAAATTAGTTCTCAAACGATACGAGTTCCCCATCCATCTTTCATACTAAAAGAGTTATTTTCTACTTCATTGGAAGTGCATGGAATGTTCTTCAGGATTGGTCGTCGGCTCAATAGTGGTGCCATCGGGGCCGCTGTCTCCAGTCGACAACGTCGCGTCTTCACGACCTCCTGATCACTCTTCAATCGTCTACTCGACGGATCGTTCAGGCATGCCTTCTTTTTAGACATTAGACGTTGGCTTGATCTATCGTGGCTTTTTTTGGTTGCGAACTAGCCTTGCGCTTTCTATTTGGGCAGTTAGAAGGATTTCAGTATCGCCAGCACAGGCTCAGCGGACCGTCGGAAGCATCGCAGACTACGACCCTCTCAACGGTAATTGGGGCACCGCCGGTCATGCTCGTAATATCGAAAAGATAGGACAACTGAGTTAGTTTGTATCTTTTTCCGTTCCTTTTGCATGCTACTTATTTATTAAGAAAAAAAGTATTTAAAAAAATCATTGGAAAAAAATAACATGTCGAAACTGAGGAAACAACATTATCAAAAACTTTTTGAGCCCTACTGTTCTCGATGTTCAAGTTTCATCCCCGTTATGAATATCATCTCTTTTTTTGGGGAAATGTCGAAAAAAATAATGTCTCTTTCTGACCAGTTAAAAAAATTAAAAGATAAAAAAAAAAAAAGTTTCTGACCAGGGGTGAAAGAAAAAACTATTTTATTAAATAAGTTTCATCTAGTTTAAAGTTTTAGTCGGCAAACCTTTTTTCCGCCTAGAGTGGTGAGACTTGCCGGCTCGGTTTTTGTCAATTATTTTTCTTTCGAATTACGCCTGTTTAAGGCGGCTGGTTTTGAGGTACCTTATCTTATAACCTCGAGAAATAGGCCCTCAAAGAGTTGGGGAAAAAAAAAACATCAAAAAATTTTCCTGGCTTCGAAACTGACGGCACAATATTGAACGGCCGCCGTATCACTGTCTTAAACATGCGTGTAATGGAAAGAAAAAAGCACCCTGAATGCCTCTAAGTAATTGCATTTCACCTCGCCGATCCCCGTTGTTTTGTGGCTGTACGACAATGTTTCTGTTCGGAAATGCATGAAATCGTGCTTTCTTCCCCTTTGAGAGACTTTTAGACAGGTAACAGTGGGCGGAGATTGTCGTTTTAGAGAGTCACGTGGACAAGCAACCGGCGAGGTTCTGTGTCGATTTTGCAGACGAAGGCAGCCGTCTCAATTCGACAGGCGTCTCGTTGTCGTCGGCGTCGCCACATTCGACGCTCTCCTCTCCGCAGAACGGCGGAGCCGCTGGTGCGATGTCGTCGGGTCGGAACTCTGCAATGAGTCCTTTTGGAGGTGCAGGGTTCGCCGTCAAGGCTATCTACGATTATGCTGCTGCCGACAAGGATGAGGTTCTTTCTCTTTCCCTTGTGCTTCTGCTTCTTCAAGAAAAAAAGTCCCAAAGTTGTTCTTTTCGGAAAGTTGAACACAGTTGCGTTTTTCTGGACATGTAATAATTCTGCAGGTCTCGTTCCTTGAGGGCGACATCATAGTCAACTGCGAAAAAATCGACGAAGGGTGGATGACTGGGACTGTTCAACGAACACTTCAGGTTTCCTTTCTATCTTATCCAGTTTTTACCGTTGACAAGTAATTACCGAAAACAGCGCTAAGTAGAACTGAGAGTTACTTGGAGAGCTCTTAATTAACTTTTAGTGGATACTTCAATCGACAGAGTATATCGAAGGCGGTTTTTTTCTTTGAAAATTTTGAGCTGAGAATATAAAACCCGAAAAGACTAGCATCCCTTGATTCTGATTCGAAAAAAAAAATTGAATCGGTTGTTTTCCATTAATGGAACATAGTATTGACGGAGAGTTTACTGTATTGGAAAACTCAATTGCAGTGGGGCATGTTGCCAGCGAATTATGTACAACCACACAAGCTACCCACAGGTCTCCATCGACTCAGCTAGCTCATATGCTTTCTTTTTACTTGATTTAAATTTTTTTGTTTTTGATATAATATTGGTTGATTCTTACAGAGTTTACTGTATTTTGTTCTTGTCTAATTTAATAAGGCTTTTTTAGCATGACGTTTTGCGAGCGATCGCTTTTTGAAGCGTTTTTGATCTACATTTCTTTCTTTTCATGTTTCATCTGGCGGGTTCGAATATTGAAAATTGCTTGTTTGCTCACTCCTTTCACATTATTTTCCCAATTGAAGACTTCTACTTAAAAAGTAGTGTAGCAAAGAAATTCTTTAAAATCATTACATAGAAGAGTACGTTTTTGTATAAATACTTGAATAATAATTAACTCCTACTTGATTTGAAATCGCACCTAAAAATCTATGCTCTACTGAAATTGCGCGTAAACACTTGAGTGACCTTGAGTCTTCTGAGATGTTTTGAAGCTTAACTCAGTAGCTTAGAATTATTTTCGTCGAAGAAAAAGTTATAGCCTGTCCGTCGCGACTTGACGATTTTCGAGTGTCTGGGTCTCTCTGTTCCCTCACCAGCGAGGCCAGAGAAACATGAAAATAGCGCGTCAACAAGAGAGGGTCGTCGAGAGACGAGGAGGGCGCAGAGAAGTCCCGTCCTTTCAAGTCGCGAAAAAAGGGGTATATGATAACCGCCTTTTGTACGGGGCGAGACGAACAGAGAAAAAGAAATAGTGTAGAAATGGAGACTCGATTTTCGCGGCCCGATTATCATATACCCAAAAAAGGACTATATCTTATGGAATTCTATCAAAAAAATTTTTTTTTAAGTATCAGCTTATAAGAAGTTTTATAAATTTTCAGTTCCAGTTTTTTTGTTTCACTTTTTTCGTGCCTTTTTTGTCGTCTTTATTTGGTCAATAAAATTCAAGCCCCAGCTTTCTTGTAACAAAATTATTTGTATGAACTTTTTCCTGTACACTTGCCTTTTTAGAAAGCTTCTCAGTAAACTCAATTCTATTTTTCACCTTTCACACAAATGTTAATCACCTTTTCATCCTTTGTTTTATCGTTGCAAATAAATGTTTATCAAGACGAACGTGTACCGCGGGGTCATTTTTATTCCATTAGTCAAGGTGAGTGGATGTTTTTACAAATAAAGAGAATGGAGAATCGAGCGAATACTTCGGCCTTTGTCGTTTAGAAAGGAAGAAAGACAGTTGAAAGACAGTTTCTCGACCAGTATGAAAATGACTTGGTTTCTCAGATTTTGGTTGAAGATGTGCGTGGGGAAAAGAAAAATTTCGTACCAGGCCGCAGAAACGACGAACGACGCGACTCCTGCGGCTCTTCACCCGTCAGCGACGCCTACAGAGGTTCGCAGAGTATCCGCGAATGGAGCCTTCTTTTCGCAGGCTGCGACTCCGATGGCTGCGACGCCGCGACAGCCGTCGCTGCCCCCGCAACCAGTGCCTGAAAACAAGCCCAGTGTCAGTGAAAACTGAGCGAAACTCTTTGAGAATATTAGAATATCTTTTTGACGACATTTGGTGTCTCCAGGAAACGCGCGAAGTGGATAACGAAAAGAAATTCGACAACGAGACGAGAAACAAAAAAAGTAAAAAACAGAAACTACCGAGTAGTGAGTTCTTTTTTCATTCAAATTTCACTTCCTCTGTAAAGAAATTTGTTTTATATCAGGATGACGAGAGACAACACGAAAAAAAAGCATAATAATTACAATCCATTTGCGACCACCCCGGAAAATATTTCAGTGCCTCGATAGGAAAACAGAAACAGAATGAGAGTTTCAGACTTGTCCCAAAATAGCCGTGAATGGGCTATTATGTGATTTTTTTTGGATAGTTCATCAATTAGTAACTGAAAACTATGACTTCAAAAAAAAATATAATTTAGAATAGAGGAACCTATTCAGACAAAAGTATCGGCTCGTCCATTCCGCCCCCGAAAATAAGGTGTGTCTCTTCTTTTCCACTTTTCTTTTTGTCCTTGAAATACAAGAAAGCTCATTTTAAAGCTCGAAAATACAAGAAAGCTCATTTTAAAGCTCGAAAATACAAGAAAGCTCATTTTGAAAAAACCTGGCCTTCCTGAAAATTTCAAAGTTTCAACCTTTGAAACTTGGGCGCACCGGAGGCCGTATGCAATAAAGTGGAAAATGCGTTCGCCTTCCATTTTCTTTGGCGAAACCATTTTCCTACTCGAGGGTAGGTAAATGGCAAGGAAAATGGTTCGCCAAATGAAGTTTTTATCTATTTTTTTCGAATTTTTTGTGTTATGGGCCTAGTTTTGGTTAGTTTTTGTTGTATATGTGAGCAGTAGACATATTAACTCAAAAAGTCATAGAAATTTTTTTTTTTGTAGCTTCCAATGAATATTTGAGCCGACTTTTTAGAATAAATAGGTTGTGTAATTTTGGTGGTACGAAAAAAAGACCAGAAAAAATTCGAACGGTAATTTTTCTGATTTTTTCATATCGCTAGGGAACTTTCCGACAAATCCTTCTCCTATTTTTTTTTCTTGGTAAACTCTTCGTTTTGAATCTTTCCATATAAATTAGATAGTTGATTCAAGATTAAACATAAATAAGTTGAAAAAAATGTTAGTAGATATTTTAAAAAAACAAAAAAACAAATAATGGAAAAAAATTCGAAAAGGGATTTATCCGAAACTTCTCCGTCGGAAAGTTCCCTAGCGATATGAAAAAATCGGAACAACCGACGTTGGAAAATTCGCTGGTTTTTCTAAAAAATTATATTTCCTTACATAGGCAAAGTCGGAAGAACCCTCCGAGGGTCCGTAAAGGTCCATAGAAATGTTTCTTTAGGGTGATGAATGCTCCCTTTTGCTGCCTTTTTGCGCCATTTTATCAGCCCATATGCACCCTTTTTGCTGCCTCTTCCTTTCTCCACCATTTCTCGAGCCTTTAAAATCCCAGAAAAATGGAAGGCTCGATATAGTCTGTTCAGATTTTGAATGTCAAGCAGCTAACTCCACCCCCAAGGCTACATATCTTTCGCGTCAATGTTTTATCTACATATGCCAATGGCCCTTTAATAAGGCTGCTTTTTTGACCTCTTTTTCTATCTTTTAGAAAAAGATCAAAATTAGTCCCGCGCGATGAAACATCGACGCGAAAAGGAACCGTCTCAGCAGGGGCGTAGTTAGCTTCTTGACATTCAAAATCTGAACAGACTATAAAGGGACTCTCTTTGCTGCGTTTCGCTGTCTTTTTGCTGCCATTTTGTTGCCTTTTTTTTGAGCCTCTCCCTTTTAGCTGCCATTATCCACCATTCCGACTTTGCCCGAGTAGATACGCAGGTGCCTACCCGCCCACCGTAACCCGGCTACAGTAAGAGGGAATGGTTCAAAAAGTTGCGGCGGCATTTTTGATGACGAACTATCACACTGAGTGAAGTTACATCATAATCAGCAACAATCAAGACGGAATAAGAAAATAAAATCAAAGAACACCGAAAAAAAAAAACAAAAAAACTATAGTTGTATACACACTGCACCGAAAAGACGCCATCATTTTCTTGGTAAAAGAGAGCATTTTCCAAGGCAAACGATCGCTTTACCATTTACCGCTTATTGCATACGAAAATGACATTCGCCGGCGAATGCTTTTTCCTCGGCGAACGTTCGCCGGCGAATGTTTATTGCATACGGCCTCGGGACTGGAAAAGAGCGTCTTTCTAACTCGAGAAAAAGCTAAGATCAGTATATTCATTTAATAAATCAAGAATCAGATTTCCTACAAAAATTAAAGAATTTTTAGTATATTTGTTTTCCTTTAGCTCGACATTGCAGGAAAGCGCGACGGTCGCCGGAGGGCCTTAAAGATGCAAAAGATCCACAGTACGCGACGCTCGACGGCGACTACCCCTCTTTCGCCCTCGCTGCCATCGATAGGACACCGGTGCTTTTTGAACTTCGTAGTGTATGGAAGACTGAAGAAAATAGTGAGGGAAAATAAGAATTTGAACACGCATGTGCATGGAAAAGAAGCACACGGGCAAAGTCCAAAAGGTCTCAAAAACCACTTTTTTAAAAGGCCTCAACGGCACTTTTTTTTTCTAGACGTTTTCTGAGAAGGACCTTTAAAGGAGATGTAAAAAAAAGAAGGCGGGAGAAGGTGGAAAAAAGAGATTTCGAGAAACTTTTGACACCTTTTTAGGAACTCGAAAAGGAGCTTTAGGCTCTTATTTTCAACGCCTTTTTGAGGTCGTTCGGACTTTGCCTGTGCAGCGATGACGTAAACTAGTTAAAAGTAGGTAAATTTGAAATTTTTTTTCTCACTTACGAAATTTACGAATACGAAAATGTTAATTTGCAAAGAAAGTCGAAAAACTTTTTCATTCTGTAAACATTGAAAGTTCGTATACATGACCTCTAACTTTAAAAAAAGCTTCACCATATGATTTACGAAGGACAATCGAAAGCACAATAAGGGATGTTTTTTCTGGAAGGTAAATTGAGAAAAGACGGAAATTTTTCAGAAATCAGTGAAAAATAAAGCAGCGGTTACTCCTAAAGAGAATGAGACACAACTGTCGGCGGTCAAATCCAAGAACGAGGGAGGAAATTTAGAACGGTCAGTGTCCCTAATGAATTTTGAAACAGAAGAAAAAATGAGAGTCATTTTTTTAAAACTGGTTTGAGACCAACGATCTGGGGAAAAAGAAGGTTCAGACGTCTTCGTAGTTCTTTTCATCTCTAATCAAAAATCTATGTATTTCATGAACAATCTCACAAGATAAATGTGTATCATTTGGAAGTTCCGAAAAAGTTAAACAATACATTTTTTAATTTTCTTTTTTTGTGGTAGCCATAAGAATCAATAAATTTTAACTGGTAAATTCACATCCAAAACTGAAAGGTTGAACAGACAGGGACTATTAAGAAAATTTGTTTATACCTGAAAAAAAAATCAAATGTTTTAATCGTGATATTTTGTTTGCAGGCGCTAGATTCTATCGCACCTCTTCACATCATTCTGCACAAATTTTTAAGAGTTCTCTTGCCAGCTCAAGGCTAAAAAAATAAACTAGAATTTTTTTATTTATTTTTTTCGATCAAAAATATCAAGTAGCATCTGAAACTAGAAAAAATCGCCAGCTCGAGCACGGCTTTTAGTTTCTTCTTTGCGTTCTGGCGATGGCTCAATGTGGAGCAGATTGTCGGTCAGTGACGTCGTCGACGTCGTTGAAGGCGTTGGGGTTTCGCGTCGGCGGATCATCGATGTGACGGGAGTGCGGTGCAATGGCTTCCGGGTTGACCCAGGCGTCCGCTCACTCAAATGGAATGTTTATCGAGTTCTGTATTGCTATGTAGAAAAAGTGAAATCGAAGTTCGATTTTTCGCTTAAAAATCGTCTTTTCTGATTACTTCATTTCACTGTTTTGATGATGTAGGCTCAATTTTCTTATGCTGATTTCAAAATTCCATTTTCCGCACGTATCTAGATTTCGATAAATCCAACCTTATCATTCCGAAAATTTCAGAAAAAAAAGGGGAACTGGAAAAAAATACCTTGGAGTGACTGGTGTTTTGGAGAAAGAGGAGGAAGAGCCGGTCCGCATTTGGATTCCCAGCTTGTTGGTAGCCAATCGTTGTGCCGCTGGGGACAGAAGAGCCAACTTTTCCGAAGTTCTTTTCGACGCTCCTCCGAAACGTGGCGTCGAACTGAATGAGAAAAAAAAACATTGGAATTACGTCAACTATATTTTTGAAATATTTGATCCCTTCTTTTTGCTATTCAAAGAAAAAAAATTAGCTAGAATAATAAGAAATCCCTTTTTTCGCTCTGTCCGCCTCCTAATTTAAGAAAATTCTCGATATTCGATCATTTTTTGAAATTTCTCATTTTAAAATATGAGAAGTTGAAAACACCTGGGAAATCAGGAAGAAATAAGAAAAGGAATTTTCGAGAATGAAAAAGGAAATTTTCATCGGTCACATTGTACGTAAATTTTTCAAAAACAAGTCTTAAAAAGCTTCAAAAAAAACTAACTGAGCTCCTTCAGCCGCCTTCATGGCGACCTTCCGTTTGTCGCGATAACGCATCGCGATCGTGTCGTTTATTCCTTGTGCGATTTGCTCGCGATACGGAACTTCGGGCATCTAAAACTCCTTTGAAAACGTCAAGCCTTGTTTTAAACAATGTACGACAGCTTTCATACGTTCCAAAAAGTTTTTTTAAATCGAATTCAACTTTCCAAACAAGTTTAAAAGAATATTCCACTCGTGTTAAACGCGACTGAGGAACTTACCTCAGACTCGTTAATTACAATGGAAAGCCCTAAATCCGTGAAAAAATAAAAGAACAAAAAATGTCATTCTCAGAACTTTCTCGGTAATGGAAACTGAAAAAGCGGCTCTCAGTTCCTGAGGAAGAAGCTGAGACAGACCTTGAAAGTTGGCGCGTTGGCGGTAGGAGCGGAGACGTCAGGAGCGTCCAGACGGAAAGGTGTGCCGTCGATCTCTCCCCACGTCATCAGAGGCGAATCCTCGACGCCAGGGGCGGGACTCGGCGTCGCCAGAATGCCCATTGTTTTCGTTGCTCCGATTTCGTGTCCCAAAACGTCGACCTTTCCTGCCTTATTCGCCGCCTGGATCATTGCCGCCCTTGACATCGACTCCTACAATTTCATATCACCGACCAAAACGATCTCAAAAAAATTAAACTAGAGACCATAACACGAAAAAAAAACATAACACAACCTAACATTTTTTTTTGCTATCAAGGATTAAAAAAGTCAATCATCAAAAAAAGACTCTTTTTCTCTATTTCTGATTAGATCGCACTTTGCTATTTTCATTTACCTTCGAAATAGAAGAAAAAAACAAACCCCTCCTTTTTAAAAATTCACGTTAAATGATTACTTCTTTCAATTACTGTTACCTTAACCAAATAGAAAAAAACCTGTCGAATTTTCTCAGAGTTTGTAAAAGGATGCTAACAACTCATTCGACATTTTTTTCGTTCCTCCCGAGCTTTAGTTATGAAAGAATTATAATCGTGAAATAAAAAGGAATTTTCTTCGGCGTGAATAAATCCCGCTCTGGGCGTAAACTGGATCTTTGCGCAGAAACTTTTTTCGAACTGGATATTTAACCTTTTCATTTATTTAACTATCTCTTCACAGAAAACCCTTTTTTTCTTCACACAAACTGAAAAATCTTACTTCTGAAGGCTTGTTCTTAACGTCGTCAGGGAAACGCGTCGCAGATTTGTTAATCACAATTTGCTGTTTCAAAGCCGCTGCAGCTGATTCTTCGGCGCTCATGGGAACGCCCTCGGGGTTGAACAGGATAGTGTTCCAAGCGGTATACTTCCAATTGTCGACGGCGATCGGCCGTTCTAAAAAGCAGTGAAAACGTTGAAAAAGGCTATTTGAAACCTTCTTCGGCGTTGGCTGTATACTTGATCGCCAGCTGGACATCGGCTTCGGCAGGCATCAAAGAGTGGATAATCTAGAAATAGAAGGATGAACGATTCAATAGCCCAAGTAAACGAAGGTGTAACCGAATTCTTGTTGTGCCGCTCCTCGGCCTCGTAGACCCAATGGCGCTTGGCACGTTCGCGCTCCCTCATGACCTCGGTGAGCTCCTCGAAGGAAGCGTTGTCCTCCGACGTGAAGCTGTTCAAGTAGCCTGTCACCGACATTTCCACTTCTTTCTTCTTCTTTTTCTTCAGATCAGCCTGAAGCCGAACATTTATCAAAAATGTGTACGTATATTACTTGGCTACTAATTCTAAGAAGATTCTCACGACTAAATAACTATGAATATGAGAGAATCAAGTTATAATCTGATTCTGAAAGAAGAATACGGAAATCGAAACAAACTTCGTTGTCGCCTTCAGCGTTGGAGTAAGGCAAAGGTGTGGAGTAAGGGTCGTCAAGTGGAGCTTCGGATGCTTTAGATGTGGAAGGACCAGGTGTCGCCGGATCGAAATTGAGCGGCGACGTCGGTCGATCCGGCTTCCCCACCAGCGGAGTTCCAGAAATCGCGTGAGCAGAGGGCGAAGTCCTCAAAACTCGTTTTTTTTTCTACATTCAATAGAGGAAAACTCACCTTCGATCTGTTCTCCTAGTTGTTCTGAACCTCACTTGAAGTTCTCTTATTTTGGCGACGTCATTTGAAGCAACAGCATCCATATATTCTCTTTGTGCCTGAATTAGAATAAAAGCACACCCCCGTTCGAGGCGGCCGGTCGTGGTACGGTTAATATTGACCGGCCGCCTTAGAACTGTTTAAAAGATGCGTCGGATTTCCGGAAATAGAATGCAAAATATTCCGATTTATAAAAACGCCTTACTTGAAGTTTTGGAAGTTCTGGAAAGTAGTCTTTCACTATGATCCTTTCTAATTTTGAAATGTACTGCTCTTCAGGAAGAACTTTTCGCACTTGTTTTGTAGATTGCACAGTTTTCTGCGAAAGTTCAACTACCTGGAAATTATAACTCATTAAAGTGTTGCAAATTTATCAAACCTTGCCATCATTGACTGATTTGGGAACGACTGCATATTTAGCTCTGCGATCTTCTGCGTCAAACGAAGACATCAAATTTTTTCCGACCTGGAAATATGCTTAACAAAGAAGCCATCATACCCTAATAGCGTATTCAACAGACGAGAATAATTCTCGAGAATAACAAACAAAAAAATTCTCGAGAATAAAAAAACAATAAATAATATGAGAAAAAAATCATTGAGTGGCTGATGGAAATTTAAAAAAAGCTTCAGAACTATGCGTAAAATTTTCAAAACAGGAAAAAACCATCGAAAAACTTAATTAAATAGGCATGTGGCTTTTCGCAAAAAAGATCGCTACAGGAGAAGACACGTGGGCAAAGAAAATCGTGGAATGGCGTAGATGGGCGAAAACGCGTGAAGTTGGACGACCCAAACCCCGCGCGCGGCGTTCTGCGTAATGGAAGAAAATGTAAAAATTTTGAAAATGCGGAGCGGCTTTGAAACGTTGCTCCACCTAGATTTACGGTAGACAGCTCGCGCGCGAACATTTGAATTCCTTGTTGCTCAAGTGCTTCAGGTGATTTTTCATGTTTATTTCAGTTGTATCTTTATCTGTTTTGTTCTGATTTACGGTAATTATTTTTTTTATTACGACAGCAAATTGCGAAAGAACTTTTTTTCAATTTTCAATATTAACTGCTCCGTTTTGACAAAATTTCCCCTTTAAAGCAAAAAAAAAGCCTTTCAGCAACATTTTCAGTGTCAAATTAAATTTTTTATTCGAATCAGTCAATCTTTTCATCTTCGCAACATCAGAATGGTATGGCGATGTTGCAGAGGAGAAAAAATACCACTAGGTGGATGAACTAAACCAAATCTGTAAAGAAAATTTTTTTAAAATTTTTAATAAGTGGGGAAAGACACATAGAACCACAATAAGTCATTTTCAGCACAAGATTCCATGGTTTTCACTGAAAAAAAGGACTTTAACTAATTTTGAGGGTGAAAGGTATAAAAGTGTTCAGAAAATAAGAAAACTTCCACCCAAATGTTTTTTTTTGTCAACTGGAAAAGGAATTGTGACAGGATCGATTTTTTTCACGTCTATAGTTTTGAAAAAACACTATTTTTCAAAGAAAAAAATTATTTTCGAATTTAATGAGTATGCGAGTTAGCGTCGTTCTGTGTATGCACTAAAGACGTCAAATATTACGGAAATTGAGAGAGGGGCGTCGTCAAAAGAACGCCGACAGTTGCGCGAACCGACAAACATCTCTTCGAATATTCCATGATTCAACAGATACAAGATTACTTTGAGGACTGAATAAATGTCAAATCTTAAATCTTAAATAGGCATGATGCGGGCCTTTACAAAATGCTACCGCTTTTTTGTGCTCCATTTCAAATTAATACAATGCGGACGTTTCTTAATCTTATCACTTTCACTCTTGTTGGCACTTTTTTTTTTACAATTTTATTTTTTTTTTTCCTGTCTTTCCTTCGAAAAATAAAACTATTCAAAAAAAGTACTACGACGGAATTAATGAATTTCTTACGATAAAGGTTTTCTAATTGGGTAAAAAACGTAGGCTTCTTATTAGAATTTTTAAAACGATTTTCTACAGTTCATGAATCCGTATTAAACCGGAAATCAGGTGAAAAAAATTGAATAAGGGACAGAATAAATCTTGAAAATGGTTTCAACAACGATACTGTCAAGAGTACAAAAGAGGCACCACTATACTGATCGGAAATCTATCGAAAAAATTAAAATTTCGTTGTCTTTTAAAAGAATAATGACAATTCAAAAAACGCCCGTATTTTATCCATTTGCAATGGAGCACAAAAAAAGCGGTCGCGTTATGTGAACGCCCACAGTTTATAGCATTCCACTTAAGCTTTAATAATATATTTAAACTTTAAAAAAATTTCGAAGTTTGAAAAGGCTGAGGCAGGCTTGTGTGTCAGGCCGGGCGGCCCTAGGGCCGGCCTGGCCCGGGCTTTGGGCCTCATTTTTCAGAAAAAAAGCCCGCGTAGGATCGGGCCGGGCCGGACTTTAAAAAAATTAAAATTTCATTTAAAAAAATTCTCACCGAAATGTTACTTTTACTTTTGAAATCATAGTTTTTTTGTTAAACTTTAAGTGAAAAATTGAGCAAAAACGTAATTTTTGTCGGAAAAAAACTTGATATCCGACTAGAAAAAAATTGCGCGTTTTGTGCCGGGCGGGCCATTTTTTCTTGAGAACCCGCTAAGTACGGAATGAAAAAAAAAATTTGTCGGCGGAGCCACTTTGCTGCTTTTTCAAACGGGAGTTCGAAAAAGTTAAGGAAGAAAGATTTATAGCTGATTCACGGCCAGCTTGGGACTTTAAGGGGGCGTGTACTGTCTGCGCTCTCCACGAGCCAGGCGCTATCCCGTGCAATTATCGTGTCAGGACCATTTTTTCGATGGCTCAAGCCAGCCGTGAATCAGTTATAATAGTAGTTTTAGTTTGCTTCCCTGAAAAACGTTTTTCAGGGAAAAACTCCCTAGGTACGGAGTAGAGTTCTCAAAATGACCAATTGAAAAAAATGACATTTCTCAAAAACGAAAAATTTTCTTTTTGACATTTCAAACGAATGTCGTTTTTGAAAGATCAACCAAAATTGATCACTTTCATTCTTTTCATTTTGTGACTTTTCAAATAATGACTGAAAAAAATGAATGGTCATTTTCTAAACAATCATATTCTGACTAGTAAATAAATGTTCGTCCTAATGACCAAATTTTTGAAAGTGAAAAGTAAATGGTCACTTTTTTGACCAAAATTTTCGAAACGAATTTTAAATGTTTACTTTTTTTTGACCAAAAATTTTCAAAAAGTGAAATTTAATTGTTCATTTTTTTGACCAAAAATTTTTCAAAAATGAATTTTAAATGTTTACTTTTTTTGACCAAAAATTTTCAAAAGTGAAATTTAATTGTTCATTTTTTTGACCAAAAATTTTCAAAACGAATTTTAAATGTTTACTTTTTTTCGTAGAAAAAAATTTTTTTCAACTGTGAAAAATTAACACGCTGTCTCCGTTATTCTCAAAAAAATTTCTAAAAAGCAACGGGTACAATAAAAAAATATTTTTTTGATTTGGATGAAACTTCACCCAGTGTGATACCCCCATCATCAGAAATGCGGACCCAACTTTTTTTGAGCCATTCCCTCTTACTGTAGCCGGGTTACGGTAGGCAGGTGGGCACCTGCGTATCTCAGTATTGAAGAGTTTTTTTACTAGGCGAGTGATATATCAATCGATAGGTAATCCAATTTCAAGAACTTTTACAGTACATACCATCTTGGGTTACGGTCGAAAAAAATTTTTGAGTTACGGTACTTTTTTTGTGTCTGCCGAGTCAGTTTTTTTCGACCACCATGAGCTTGAGCCAGGAGATCCATTCTTCCTAACTTCTCAAAAAGATACCTTATGAGAAGCTGTACAAGCTGGTACTAGTTTGGAAAAAAATCCTAGGTGGACCATCATTTCGTAAAATCGCCCCCGAAGGCGCGCAATCGTGGTCTTGCGGCGGCCAAGTGGGTGAAGTCCATGATGCCGGACGGCTCATTTTTTTCACAGATCCATTCCAATCTTTTGTTTCCATTTCACTCATAGATGTCTATTATTGATTTTTTTATTTCAATTTGAGATGTTTTCGGGTTGACCATCATTTCGAAATTTCATTTTTGAACCCAAATTTGGCCTGAAATGGCCGACTCGGCCTTTTTCACGGGATCCCTGACCCCGTATGTGACCGTTCTCAACTTTTTTCTTTCTTAAACATGAACAAGAGTGCCTGAACAACAGTTTTATAACAATCGGAAACCCTTTTGAGAGGACCATCATCTCGAAATTTCATTTTGAACCCAAATTTGGCCTGAAATGGCCGACTCGGCCTTTTTGACGGGATCCCTGACCCCGTATGTGACCGTTCTCAACTTTTTTCTTTCTTAAACATGAACAAGAGTGCCTGAACAACAGTTTTATAACAATCGGAAACCCTTTTGAGAGGACCATCATCTCGAAATTCCATTTTGAACCCAAATATCGGCTTAGTTTCCCCATTTGAAGTTTTTATCATTTACAGCAAAATCTAGTCTGCCAATTTATTTTCAAAACAGGTAATCAAAAATGAGAAATGTGAAATACCAAGTAATTTTTTTCATGAAAGAGAAAACCCGACACCCTGACCACCGGTGAGGTTGAAACTTAACTTTCAAGGTGATTTTTTATAAATGTTTTTATTCATATAATTTTTCTCGTCCTTAACCGACTTTTAGCTTTGCCCTTGACCATCCAGATCACTGTTTTCCAACAGATTTTTAATTTTAACCAGAAATTAGTTTGAATTTCGAAGTAATCGATTCATGATTTCATTTGGAGAAGACTGAGATAGAATTGACTCTGGCACAGATACTGCCAAGAGCCGTAATAGTAATGAATAAAGTAATGAATAAATGTTTACCTTTTTGAAAAAAACATTTTCAAAGTGAAATTTGAATGTTCATTTTTTTGACCAAAAATTTCTAAAAATGAACTTTAAATGTTCATTTTTTTGACCAAAATTTTCAAAGTGAACTTTAAATGTTTACTTTTCTGACCAAAATTTTCAAAAGTAAAATTTAAATGTTCACTTTTTCGACCAAAATTTCCGAAATGAATTTTAAATGTTTACTTTTTTAACCAAAATTTTTTTCGAAAAATAAGTAATTGTTCATTTTTTTAAATGCTCAGTTATGAAATTTAACCAAAATGAAGTTTTTAACAAACGGTTCATGTGAAATTTAACTAATTGGTCGAATTCATCAAACGTTCGGAAAATGTTTGGTTGAACGTTCGTTCAAACATTTACTTTTGAGAACTCTAGTACGGAGGTATACTGAAGGACCCATATGGGACGAAGGTACACCTCCGTGCGAAATTTCGCCTTGCACCGTGCGATTTGGGTGTTTTTTCGGTGCTGCACTGGTTCCTCAAGTTAAAAGCACTGATTTGACACCTCTGCCCCAAAAAATCACCGAAATCGCACGGTGCAGACCCCAATTAAGCACCAGAGTGGAAAAAAGCAGAATGCACCGTGCGCCATTCTTGCTGAGCATTTGTGCGCCCCCGTGAGAAGTTTGCGGGAAGTGGTTAGTAGGAATTCGAGAAAAGAGAATTTTCGTTTTTCTCAGGATTTTAAATTTGTCCATCGCACCATGTTGACTTTTGAAAAAGTCATTTCTGCCTTTTGGGCATTTATGGCAAGGCAGCCATCCTCCACCTCTGAGGTTACTCATAAGCAGGAGGGCGTTTCTCTCTAAAATAAACTTTAAAGAAAAAAAACGCACAAGAACAGCGTTAAAACTTTATTTTTTTACACGCGGAATAATGGAAGATTTCAAGTTACTTTCTTTGAAAGGTTTTGTGAAAAAAATACAAGAAAAGATAAATCGGCTGACTGATTTAGTTATAATTTATTTATATTCGAAGTCGATATTTAGACGAATATGCCCATTCAAAACGCCGATTTTCGTTGTATCTGAATCAGAATGCCTTCGCAAACAGAAGTAAGGCTTGCCTGCAACAGTGACGTTGTCTAAAGAAGGAATGGGAAAGCCAAGACGTAGGATTGTACGCACGAGCTCCTTAGAAGTCTCGCGGAGAAGGCTATCGAAGGCGCGCAGGAATCTGTAAACTCACCGTAAAAAGAAGAAGTTTGTGATTACCTCGGAGAGATCTCCCCGATGCTGGAGAAGACGCCGTAGAGGTCGAGGTTGGAGTAGCCTAGGTCTCCGCCTATCTTCCCTCCAGGCAGGAGCTTTGGAAAGACGCTTGTAGATGTGTTCAGGCCTGCACTATTTTCATAAGCACAAAAAAAACTTTCCGAACCGATTCTAGCCAAAACATCATGGGGATGCGTTTTCATTGGGTTTATGTAGAGGTCGACAGCAATAGTCATGTTGAGAAGAAGACCTTTCTTCGGGTCAGAGACCAGCAAGGGCTCCTGAATTCACCAAACACTTTTAGGGCGCTTTCTCGCTAAGAATACTGTGTTTTATCTTTTTGCGGTTACGGTAAACCTTCCAATTTTTGTTCTTTATACCTTGTAAGTATGGAAAAGGACGTCGACGAATTGGTTCGGAAATTGTTTGAGGCCTGGGAAAAATCGTCCGACACACAGCGACAGGAGTCCACAAGATGTGCGAAGATATCCGGCGAAGTTAGGAGAATTTTTTGTGAGAAGGAGCTGGACGAGCTGACCTCTGTGGATGGAAGCTAGAAAACAGTTGGGAACCGCGTCTGCGATCCACATCGTCACCATTCCGGGATTAACTCCAGCTTCTGCAGTTATTTAAGTCAAAATTTTTCTTATAATATTTTATCGATATCATTAATAAATTTGTTCAATTTTCTATAAAGTCTTCGCTCCAAGTGGCTGCTCTCATTTCAAGACTTCCACCTAGATCACGGTCTCTCCGGGCTCCGGCACAACATCCGCTCTAACCAAGCTCGATAAGCTCTTCAACGGATGAAGATAGGGCAGAAAGAGGTGGCGAAGGAGACCAAGATTCATACTTGATCAACTACGCGTTCGGATTTATATTTCGTCAGAGACGGTTGTTCGTTATTACTTCAAAAGTTCTTTTTCACATCCTAGTTGATTACATCTATGACTAAAACAACAAAATGAATGATTGATTGAAAATGAAGATGTTGAAAAAAAAAAAAAAAAAAAAATTAGCCTTGTTGACTCCCTAGAATTGTCCAGAGCCTGAGACCCATAAATGCATGAGAAGAAGATGGAATGTCAGTTGATCTGAGGACCGAGCTTACCTGACCAGGAGACGTTGCTTGATGACTTGCAGGTCGTATTGCCGTAAACGACGTCAGCCGAAAGAATAACTTCGACGAACTCACTTAAGTCGAGAAACGTTCATTTGATCAAATGGGGAAGGATCAAACTCTGTTGAGCGAGGGTTGGCGACGAGGTAATAGTCGGCGTAGAAGTGTTTTCCCAAGTCAACGTGCGACGGGAGAGAATGCAGAAACTTGTTGCTTTCTTCTAGGAGAATCCCTTGCGCAGCAACACAAGCCTATCAGTGACAACATTTCAAAGAAGCTCTCATTGAAACTTTTTTAAAAAGAGAGTAAAACACGAAGCTTTCGCCGTAAAGCATAGATTTTGAGAGGAGCTCTCAGAAACTGACCTGATTATGGATGACAGTTTTGAGAAGAGCCGAGAAGGGAGTTCGAAAAAGGTTGACCAGCCAAGAAATAACGCTGCCTCCAATCCTTCAACTTTTAATTTTAAAAGTTTCGAATAACCATTCGCCCAGTTGTTGGTCGTTTTGAGGTTTTCAAAATGAAATATGACGAGATTTAGATTTTTTTTTTGATTATATCGATAAAAAAATGAATCTCACTGGACATCGAGATGAACGATGTCTACAGTGCACTCGCCGATGTCGATCTGAGGCTTGCCATCCAAGGCGAACACCTTTGCCGAGAGGTTCAGTCGGATGTCTGTCGCTATGGCTTGCACCCAGCCTGAGTCACGAACCTACGGGAAATCGTGACGTTTCTTACTCAAAGACAATGTTACCGTTACGACTTGTGTGAACTCGGCACCCCACAAACCTCGGAGTTTGACTCCGCCGCCCCGACTCCCCCACGAGATGCCTGACGACGTCAGTAGGAAATCGATACTGAAATGTTTTTTCTTTTCTCTTTCACAGTTTTCATTTCGTTCAAAAGCTTCACTCTTTCATGGACGCTGTCATCTCGAGGCTTTCATCTAAACCACGGTATCCGGGCCCTAGCCACAACATCCGCTACATTCTGAGCTCGTTAAGACGCAACGGAATGAACTACACGCAGAAGACCGACGCGAAAGACCGTACGACTATGCTTTCAACTTAATCAAGTACTCGTTTGAACTTCTAGTTTGCGTTTTTTCTGGCTTTTCTTCGTTGTAGCTTCAAAAATTCTCGTTCACCGCCTAGCCGATCACATCTTCCACTAAAACAGCAAAAGAAATTATTGGTAAAGTGTTATTCTACCAAAAATCTTTTACTTTCTCTCAAAGTTTTTTTTTACAGGCAAGACTGCGCTCTCAAAAACTAGATATCAGTTTCAGACTTTCTGGACCTTCAATTAGCCTATTGCGGATTTTATCAGCCAAAAAATCCTATCTTCAGGTCCTACAAACGTTTATTGGCCGATATAGCTTTAAAAAAAGTCCTTTTGACATACAATATTCCTAGACTCTATTGCTATTCAGGACTCTCACGGAATTGGTATTTTCGAAATCAACGACTTATTTGTCGGAGAATGACTCACTGCGGAGTCGAAAACTTGTCGATTTTGAGCTCGTCCGTGGAGACAGATCCTGCTCCCAGAGGCGTCGTTATGGGGAATGAGATGTTTGGAATAGTAATTTTGGGGATCTCCTGGTCCACCTGAATTCTTTCATTATTTATTTCAAAACATAGAACGTCTACTCACAACATGATGTCCACTCTTGCTGAAAAACTTGAAAAACTCGAAATTGAGACGTGTCTTCACCGTTTCGTTCGATGTCTCCAAACCTCGAAGACTCGATAAAACCACGACTGCGAGCCAGTTCAAATATCTCATGACTCTGCAACCAGAAGTTTGTGTTTGATTTTCAAAATGTTTTTCAAAAGTTCAAAGTGATAAATTTTCGATGTGTGTCTTTGAAAATCCGCACTGTAAACTGCTTATATTCGAAAAAAAAGAGAAAAACTGAGAAGGAGCCTGTTAGTTGAGGAAGAACAGTTTACAGAAAAATCAGCAGGACGCCGTTAATAAGCAGTCCTTTTGGTCTATAAACACGCCACTTCGGCCAATTGACACCTCGTCCATCCTATCGAACATCTCTTTCTGTATTTTTCACAGCTCGTGAACGAAAAGTTTTCAAAAAAGTTTTCATTCACATGGAAATTTTCGGAAAAAAGACTAAGTCTAGTTTTTGGTTAGGATTCGATTGTATTTGAAGCTGTGGGAGCTCGGCAACTGCTGAATCGCCTTTCGCGAAGCGTCTTCATCGTGATTCCTTCGGTTGTATTGCCAATGTCGCGTATCTGAAGTGGTTCAATGAAGAATCAAAAATAAAAGCTCGAATTTAAAGCTTTTTTGAATTCTCGATTCAAAATTTCGTTTTGAATTTATTTGAGGGCGTATGCATGCAATAAAGTGGAAAACGATTTTCCGCCATTTTCAAAATAGAAAAGGCCTGAAACCTGCTAGGATATCATTTATTTCGACTTTATCTGCTGGAAAAAGCTTATAAGAAGATTCGCAAAACGAAGAAACGATTTCAGTTTGAAAAAAGACTAGTTCTGGTCATTTTTTAGTTTCAGGAAAACGGCGGAAATTCATTTCCCACTTTATTGCACCTTTGGTCTGCAGAGAATAATGCAGTTGATACGCAATGAGATAATTTCCCGTAATTTTGTGATAAACAGACTGAAGAAGCCTAAAATTTTGGAAATAATTTTCGTTACCGGTTTTAGAGATGGGGACCGCGTTGCCATGGGGGTGCGTCGAGGCGTAAAGGTTGATCTCGTTGAAAATGTACTCGTCGCTCAGTTCTTCGCTTTTTGGAGCTACGTCGTCCGTCTTCGTGGGTCTCGTCATCGGCCTTTGGACTGCCGGCTCAGGGACGTTGTCTCTCAGTTTTTACGGTTTCGACTCTCCGAGAAAAACTAACCTGGGTTGATGACTTCTCCACGCTGGAGAGCTTCGATGAGAGCTTCTAGGTCAAGATCTCCGTCGCCGGCACTTTCTCGAAGAGCTCTCTCTTTCCTCAGACGTTCTTTGAGACGTTTGATCTGTGCAAGGTTGCTTGGCAAATCGGTGTGGAACACACCTGTTCAGCCCGACGTCTTCGGCTTTCCTTGTCGATCTCTTCTTCGCGTTTCCCGTCGGCCCATTTATTGAAGCTGAACGTGTTGAACACATTCGCTCCATCGCCCATCTATAAAAAAACAATCCGCAGCAGAAATATAAAAAAGAGAGAAGCTTTCCATCGAGGCTCAATCACACTTGAAATGACGAAAAATGAAAAGAAAAAAATATATCTGTAGACTAAAGCAATTATTTCATGAAGGAAGGTGGGGTGTAGTTTAACTATGGAAAGAACGTTATTCAACTGTTTGAAAGGTTTCAATTTGTTCAAATTGTCGCTCAAATGATAATTGGTTTGGCTGCACTTCAGTTTTTCCTTAACTTTTGACTGAAAAACTTCGACATAGAGCTAAAGATTTTCAAAAATGTTTCCCAACGCCTTCGTTTTCAAAGGGCTCTTTGAATATTCTGCTTGAAGAGTTGGTTTCCATTGTTGCGCTTCTCAGCTATTCAGTCCGCAATTCGAGATAATTCTCTTTTAATACCATCGGAAAGACCTCGCCAACCAACTTAATTAGAAGAAGGAAGAGCTAAAGTTGAAGGCTTTTTATTATACCTAGAATCCTGCATTTGACTGGAAATTTCTCTCCTCCACGTCATTAAAATTACTTCAGTCTTTGATAAAGTTGTTAATAAAAAAAGAATAATTATTTTTCTTCGAACCGCAAAAAAAAATAGCAACACTTGCTTTTGAAAATCTCATTTGTTAAATTTCACATCAAATTTTTTCCGAGAAAGAATAATTTTATTGTAAGCTTCAAAGAAAGATGATGTCTATGATGGCTTCTATTTTTAAGTTCCAACAATTGAGGGAGTTTATTTAGACGTCACATGGACTATTTCCATCCGCTCATTGGTATTTCAACCGAAAACTTCGCATTTAATCGCGTGAATGCGTGGCGCGTAGACCTCATAACACGAGTTTTGTTTTGAGTTTAGTTCCGAGCCGAATTTTGCGAGGAAAAAGCTTTTTTGCACAAAGTTTCAATGAGTATGCTTCAAAAAATGAACGATGGCGTTTCGGATGAGCTGCTTTCTTTTTTCATAATTTCTTTGCAAAGAAACCTGCTTTTCCAGTAGGGTCGCTAGTAGAATACTTTTTTCAAATATTGGAAACCGATTGCGGTCAACCTGTTTTTAGCCAATTTTTTCATATATTCTCGTATAGTTCTTGCATGGCTATTACGAATTCAAGGGCACTTTTGTCCCTCTGACACTTCAATTGATTCGTGCCTTTTTTCAATCAACTCGAAAGATTCTCCAAACTCATCTTTTTGTAAAATTTCTCAAATTCTCTCCGAGTCCGGTACTTTTGTACTCTCTTCCATATAGCTTCTGGAATTATCAATGTGAAAAGTTAATGCAAAACTAGGGATTTTAGGACTGTGAAACGTTTTGCTCTGAAATTTTAATAATTTAATCTATTTCACTGGTTTCTCTTGTTTTAACTAAATCTTTCTTCAAGAGTAAGTTTTTTTTGTTTTAAAAATGTTTTTCTCGGACTTTCTCACTTTCAACCAAGGAAACTTGTCCGGAACAAATAAGAATTCAGTCGAAATGAGGCTCCTAGTGATGTCGATGATGGCGTTGGCTTTGGCCTCAGGCTACACAATCCGGATGCGCAGACCGGTCACTCCCATCGACAAGTTCTTGATGATGGTCCGTCTGGGTTCTGACCACATCTGGCAGTCCGAATTGCAGGAGACGCTCCGGACTCCGTCGAAGCGGTTCTTCGCGTCGGACCTCATCCTTAACGACATGATCCCGCTCTCTTACGACGAGTCCGCCCCCTTCTGACACGACTAAACAACAACATACCTATTGTATGTATAAAAGATTTGATCTGTTACTCGTACCGCAAGTTCTCCATTTCTAATGTTTGATCGAGAAAAAAGATGTTTGAGAACTCAATAAAGTTTCACGTGTCCTTTCGGCACACTCGTTCCTTGCTTATCAAGTTCTGTGTTCATAATAAAACCTGAGCGGCTCTGAAAGTCGGTCTTTGGTGCAAATTCAAAGAAAAAAGTGGCTTGAGCAGCATGGTAAAGTTGAAAACCATTTTTCCAGGTCAAGTTCTCATTTCACAAAATATATATGAAGTTATTTCGAAAGTGAGCTCAACGAGTTGTAGTGTACTCAGTACTACAGGCGTGTGACGGCGACGATCTTTTGGCAGCGCCTGGAAAGGCGATAAAGTTTCAAATTGATGTGCGATAGGAGCTGTGTATATAACAGAGACTGTTTTACGTGCAAAGGATTCTGACTTCTTTTTTTTTCCTGAACTCAGAAAAAGCCTCACAGGATGGCTTTTCTCGACATCCGACGTCATCATCTTCTGTGCTTTTCCCTATGGCAGTTTGCTCTTTTTTTCTGTTGTCAACAGATTTTTCCGGTAGAATTTATTTTTTAAATCGGCAAAAAAAAATTCAGGTCTTTTACAACTTCTCGCCAGAGTTGGACTGTGCAGATGCCAATTTCACTTTCTCAAAGCCTCGCTGTAAGCTTTCCAAGTAAGTTATATTGACGTCGTCAGAAACGAGACTTTTCGAGATTCAAAAAGTTTTGAAGAGTCGAGCAGTGCGATGAACTTACAAGAAACTGCTCGAAAATCGTAGCAGGAACGGCGCCTTTCCACTCGATGGTCCAAGACTTTGAAATGTTCTGCGGCGAGAAGGCGTACGACGCTACTTGGGTTCGTTTCGAAACGTATTTCTCTTTGCAGTCGTTCTCAAACCTTTTCAGGTAGCAACCATCCAATTCTTGGGGGTTCTGGTAGGAACTGTGGTCTACGGTCACTTGGGGGACCACTTCGGACGTCGGCCTGTTGCTCTTTTTGGCTTGGCTATTGGCATCATCTTTGGCGTTTCTTCAGGTATCTCTGAGCTCTGTTTTCTCTCTCGAACTAGTTTTCCACAAAATGTTCATCTATAGGACTGGCGCCGTCGTGGCCAATATTTGCTTCTTTTCGGTTTATTGTTGGATCTTCCATCGCCTGCGTTCTCGTCGTCTTTTACACTTACATTTCGGAGATGATCCTTTCCGAACAGCGCGTTTTTCTCCGATCTTTTTTTAACTGGGTATTTTCTCATCTTATTGAAAAAAAAAATTAAGAATGTTATCTTACTATTTATGGATATATTGTTAATACAGCTCGATTATTTTTTTGTTTTCTATCCGAGAAAAAAAATATTATGATAGGGTCTTTTATAGTCCCCTGTTTTCCTTTAGAACTTTGTTTCTTTATAGGGTTACGCCCGACTAGTGTTCACACTCGTTTGTTTCTTGTGTGGTTATTGGAGGTTGGGAGAGTTCTTATTTCTCTTCAATTTGATTCTCTCAGGTCAGCTTCGATAGCGACCGCTCTTTTAGCAGCCCCAGTTCTCCCTGTCCTGTACTTTCTGCCAGAGTCTCCAACTTGGTTGGAGAAAAACTGAAGTGCTTTAAAAAATTCTAATTTTAGGTACCGGAACAGAGGGAAAATTCAGGAAGCGCAGAAGGCTGAGGAGTGGATCCGGAAGTTGAGTGGCTTGGAAGTACAACTCGAGGAAGACAAAAGATCAACTCCGATCACAACTGAAAAAGTATTGATTCTGAATTTCGCTTTGGTGTTTTATAAAGAAGTGTTGCAGACTCAGGTTTACACAGTCAGAGACTTGTTCACGTCTTGGCCCATTACTTACAAGACCCTCGTTGTCGGTTGTCTCTGGTTTTCCACCAGGTACATCTTCTCCCGTGGGCTAGATAAACGCATTCAAACTCTTTCTAGTTTTGGAATTTGCAACAAATTTATTTTCATCCAAGTTTCAAGCGAAAAGAAACGAAATTTTTTTTTCCTTCTGGTCAAACGCAAGTCACGAAAGTTCTATTGTCCAAGAAGAGCGAAAAAGGGAAAATACTAGGAAAAGCTCAGGAAATTGAGGCCTTCTCTGCACATTTTCGACTTGTTTTTTTCTCCATTTAGTCTAGCATATATTTTTGTTTTCAAGTACTCCTATGCAGCGGCGGGGGTTTTCAAGAAACCGTGTGTTCCCCGAGTTTGAATACTTTCATTATGTTTCCGTCCTCAAAAAACTTTTGCGAGCCTTCTTCCATTTGCAATTTACACATTTTTAATTTTTCGTCTCTGCAGCTTGTCGGCGTTTGGAAGCGACTTGAATTCTGGCAACTTGGCCGGCGACTTTTATCTCACACAGTTCGTATCGGGAGCTGTTACGGCACTTGCAAAAATCGTGAGTCTTCTGTATCAAAAAAAAAACCTGCGGAGTTCAATGTTGAAAAAAAAATCAGTCTTTCCGATTGAGTTCTTTTTGAAGTTACTGCGACAGAGTTATTTTAAATTTTTTTTTCTCGGGGTGCAAAAAAGGCTTCGATATCATAATTTCAAAGTTCAACTGTATTTTGAAAAGGATATTGCAGTTTGTTTTCGTGCTGGATGAGAAGTGGCCTTCTTTCGACAGACGGAGACTGCACCAGCTGCCTCAGGCGCTGGTCGTCCTCTGCTACGCAAGCATCATGGTGCTAATGATGCTCCCCGAGTCGGACTGCTCCAACGAGAGCTCCCGCGACCTCGCAAGTCTTGCTGCCACTCTAGTTCGAAGAAATTCGCTGCCTTTTTCAGTCGTCATAGTCAACATTGTCGGCGTCTCTCTAATCGAAGTCACCTGGGACGCATGCTATCTCGTCGCCGTCGAGTGCTTTCCCACGCGAATCCGCACTATCGGTCTACCTATTCATGTCTTTTCTCTAAAAATTGCTTTTAGGAATCGGAACTTGCTCTTTGCTGGCTCGCATCGGAGCGCTGGTCGCTCCACAGGTGAGTAAAAAGTTGGAACTTGATGGCAGCTTCTCAGATGGCTTATCTTTCCTCAGTCTATCGTCCGGCGCCGTACGCCGTCGTGTGTGGAATCGGCCTCGTTTCGTTGGTAGTCTCTCTCTTCTTCCTGCCTGACACCAAGGGCGTCGATCTCAACGACGTCGACAAGCCGGCAGTTTACAGAAGCTCGACCTCTTCGCAAAGCGTCTGCAAAGATAGGAAGCTCAGACTAGAAACCGTCTCGGACATCGAACGGAACGCGTAGAGTTCTAATTTTTTTCAATTGTATATTTGTACAGTACCGTAAAAGCTACTTTCACTTATTTTTCTGTCTTGTCTGTCATGAGCTCAGTAAGTAGCAAACATGTTGTGTGGAATTGTAAGAAAAAGCGATATCTGAAGTGAGAGGTGAAAAAAACTTTTTTCTTCTCACCTTTTGCTGATTACTCTGACATAATAGGTTTCAAGAAACTATGCCTTGTGAAAAAGAGAATAATGAAAAAGACGAAGGAAATAAATTGGATGATTTATTGGTAAGGAAAAAGTCTAGGCTTTGAGCCAGCCGTCCAAAGTGCTGGCGATGAGCTTCCGAGCGTCGGTCAGGGACTGCAAGTCATGAGGAGACGTGCCGTACATGTCGGCGCAGTGGGCGGTGCCGTTGATAACTACCGGAACGATATCAGAACTGTTGCTCGTGAGTTTGCCGAGGGCGTGCCACGGATCGATGTCGCCGTTCGGCAGCACGATGCGACTGGTCTGAACCATTATCATAACATAGACAATAATAAATTCTCGTCTTTCTAACCAGGTAAGAAGGCAATGCAGATTTAGCACACATTTTTCATACCCTTAACTATTTTATATAGAACTTGTCTCTAAAAAATCACTATTATCATTGCAAACTAGACTTATCGCTCTTTTCTCTTTAGGATCAATAATGAACTGATTGAAAGAAATTCGTGAAATCTTTCATTAGACCCAACAACTAACCGTCAAGTTGTCACGACCGCCGTAGTATTTGTTGGTCTGGTCGACAGCTGCTTTAACAGAGTCCGAGTTGTAGGCCGATCCATATATGGCGGTGCACTCGTCGATATAGTATCTGGAAGTAAGAGATCTGCTGAGCCGAGAGGTGCAGACTGACTGGACGGGCAAGTTGTTGACGCCTCCGTACCACGGACCCGACTTGGTGGAGTCCGTCGACTGGTAGTAGCCGAACTCTGTGCACGTCTGCCACACCCAAGCGCGGTCTGCAAAACTTCCGAGATAAGAACTCGACTCGAGAAATACCGGATTGAGCATCGCCGTAGGACGTGTCTTTCATGAACTCGATAAATCCGTTGTAGTCGATGTCGTTGCAGCCGAAATAGCCACTGGCCATGTTGAAGTAGTCGTTCACCTAGTTTCCTCGGTGAAAAGGAAGCTCTTGTTACAGACCTGCTTCATCTTCTGAAGAGTGTTGGAGTTGTCGTTCAAGTGATAACGGCAGATCGCGTGAGAAATTGTCAACTGCGTTGCAAACTCTCCCTGTAACTCTGATTACAACAAGGTCACGAACAATTAGTTGAAATCTTTTTGTTTTTAAACGAATCATTATTCTTCTGAAATTGGAAATAGCTTATTAAACCTTTAGGTTTTTTCTTCTTTAGAGCTTCAAACTTGATTTATTTATTTTTTAAATTTTTTTATGATATTCAAAACATACAGCGGAGTCTCCGGAGTACTGAACAATCTCCATATAAGGACTGTAGACGGTTTCCCAGAAGTACTTGATGTTGTTGGCGTCGTTGATGTTCAAACTCTGACAAAGGCTGAAAAGCGCGATTTTTCGTATCGAGGATTTGAACGAACTTGAAGGTGGTTTTGAGAGTCTGACGGCCTGCTGGCGTCTGAAGGAGCTGGGCGACCTGGTTGAAGCCGCTGGTGACACTAGCAGCGCAAGCCGAAGAGTTGCGCGTAATCGAGTTCTGCACCACTTCGAGGTATTCTGAAGGCCATGTTGCTGGGCTCCTTCCAGTGAATCTCACCGACAAAGTCGACCTCGGCCTGGACAGGGCCGCTGCTACCGACGGCTGCGAACACGAGCTCTGGGTGCTTGACACGCGTCCAGGCGGCGAGAGCTCCTCAAACACTTTGATCATAAAATGGCTAACCTCTCTTCGATGAACAAAATATCGAGTAGATTTATTCTCAAGAGTAATTAAATAATGAAAACAAGATTATGCATTTTTACCGCTATTTTCCCACAAATCGAGAGCAACGGAAAGCTGAACCTAGAAACCGCCAACCATATTTTCAAAAATATTTAAAAATATTTTTCATAGCGATAGAGGAAGCTATCAATGTTTATAATCCGGTTAGTTTTAAAAAAAATTGCTACTCAAAAAGTTATGGCCAAAAGAGGGCGTGGCATCCAGCTGTCGGCTCGACCTCCCGATTTACCCCCCTAGCCCATAGTTGTTTATGTTTTTACATTACTATTTTGTACAACCTCTGAAAGACCTATGGAGAAAACATTTTTGGCTCTTCTATTCGAAAAATTATGATCTTACAATCGAAGAAAATAAAAATGATAAGTACTCCTTTTTAACCTGTTTTATGCGTTATTATGAAAAAGACATAGCAAGTTGCTGAAGTTTTATTGCATTTGAACCCCATAATTAAGTAAGACTTCATATCTTCATCACTATGCTCAAAGTTTTTCGTTAGATTTTTTTCTTTTTCACACCTAAATTCAAAAAAATATCTCAATTAATAGAATGAAAAATATAAAAGAAGTTTTTTTGAAACGCAATGATATTGTAAGTTTTGTCAAAAAAATTTCTCGATTGTTCCTTTTTAGGTGATTTAAAAAAAGAAAAAAATTATGGAAAGTTATTTAGTTTTGTAGAAATACGTCGATTACATAAGTCAAGTCAAAAAGTTATCTTTAAATTTTTGGGTCGAGCTGGGTTCATTCCCTTCAACGGCATTTTTGCGAAACTTTCATTGAGTCTATTCACCTCGTAGAAGTGCGACCAAGTGAAACCAAATTTTATCAAATGTTGATGTCTGATAAGAAAAATCCCTCAAACGGTGAAAATTTCAAGTTTCTGCAGCCTTATTTGCTATAGTTGACGAGGCGCAAAAGTTCGGCATGAAACCAGAATACTTTTAAATAAAATTCAAAATCGTTTAGTGAAGTTATGCAGAATATAACATTGGTTAATGATGAAATACAGCGAAATCTCATAAAGTAGATGAACTTCGAAGCAAAAAATGTGATGACCTCTATTCATCACCAGATTATATGGTCAACTCAGTCCAACCTGAGTAAGATCCTCCAAAAGTGACCCATTTAGCGTTGGCGAGCTGGGGGAACTTCGTCGTCATAGCCTAAAATTGATTTCTTGGTGAATATCCATTCGAGTCGTCCTCCACTTTGATGAAGTCAGCGGCGTCTTCGATGGCCTGTGCAGAACTGAGGAACTTCAAGTTGTCCGTCGACATGTCGCTGTAACAACCTTTTTTTTCGTTGTTCTGCTTCACAACTCCAATTTAGCTTCTCATTATATGAATCGACATACCTATTTTTTTCTATTTCCGACTCGAATAGAAATCATGAAACAGAAGGGCTCCAAAGATAACTACATGACACTATTTCAGGTTTCGGAGCTCCATTTCCTAACTATATATGAACAGAAAAACAGTGTACCGAGTAGGATGGGTCTGTCCGTAGAAACGGTGCTCGATGTCGAACACCCAGGCGCCCTGTTGCTGGGCGATCGTGGTCCATTCAAGACTGCCTAAACCCCGACATTGGCGAGCTTTCTTAGGTTGTCGTTACTTGTCGACACCCAATACGGATCCTCGGGCCCTTCGCCGCCCAGCATCAAGAAAGCTGGACCTCCGTCTTTATACCACTGGTTGTTGTACCAATAACGCTGCAATGTATATATGCAAACGAAATAATTGCTGAAAATGATCAAAGGCTACAGTATATGCTCTATTCCGCAAAAAAAAAAACTTCACATAGCATTGCCTTATTGCAATTTTCATTCATTCTGTAAATCTGTACTGTACAGTACTATATATTAGACTATACTGAAACTTTCTGAGATTTTTTGCACCTGCGATAAACCGTGCAGAATCCCATCAAAGGAGATACTACCTGCACGTTTTTCAGCAGAGAGCCCAATTTGTGTATGCTTTGGGTTTTTTTCTAATTGAGTTCCTTCGCCAGTTAACGAAAGATTTTTATGAACACCTGGTCGAAAGTTCCGATGTTGGAAGCGTCGAAATGATCGAGCTTCTGTTGGAAAGTGCCGGCAACAGCGGCGTCAATCTGGACGGAAGGATCACGCTGGAATTTTTCTGTCGACGAAAATCAGAGAGGCTCTCCTCACAATCGGCATCTTCTTCATGCCTCCGCGAGGTCTTCCGCGGACCATGTTGCGGCGAACGCGTTGTTGCTCCGCCGGTGCACATAGCGCCACAACGACTAGTGCTGGAAATAATTTTTTCGTGAAGTTCCCAATGAACGCTCCTCTCCACTTTCAATTCGAAATGAAGGAAAAAAGAAAACCTGCAAGGGACAGAAGCAGAATCCGCGAACCCATCTCGACGTCGCGATCAATGTAGTTCCGTTATCAGCTCTCGCTTCCATATCGGGAAGCATTAGCGTCGTTTACTGATTACATTGTCAGCGTTTTCGAAGCCTAAAGTCCTGTTAGCAGTTTCTTAGATAACGCGAGTAACGTTGAAACTTTTTTGAGAAAACCAAGAATTGCGATTTTAAAAAAACGAATATCAGTTAGGGACCTATCAAACTCAAATTTCCAACCATTGTTTGAGATATAGCTGAGACACTGCTCGCTTGAGCCATCGAAAAAATGGAGCGCTTGGCTCGTGGAGAGCGCAGACATGACACGCTCCCCTTAGCGTCCCAAGCTTGCCGTGAATCAGCTATAATTTTATTTTTTTATCCCAAAAAAATTATCTTTTTATGAAAAATTTTATTAAAAAAATTTAAAAAAATGGTTTCGTACGGCGCATCTTCTCTGAACGTGCAATGGGACCGCAGCGCATTTTTTGAAGAACGGATCAAAAAATTTTTATACCGTTCGATAGAATCACGGCGATTCCAGAACTCCGCCCACAAAAAGTCGTCAGATATAATGTTTTTTGTGCATGCACCTGGGGACAGAAGTCAAAATATTGCCAAACTTTAGTTTGTCTTTGTTTATACATAATTTGAGTCTTGGAGGAATAGATTAGAAGATAATTTAATGGTAGATTGACCAGTGAATTTTCGCACTCCTCTTCTCTCGGCGAACCTCTCATGTTACCGTGCTATTTTCATGCTTCTCTGAATTTGCCGGTAAAGGAATAGAGAGACGCAGACACTCGAAAAATCGCAAGTTGCGGCGAATGCTATAAGCGATCGGGAAGCAATTTTTGAAAAAGAATTTTCTCAAAGGTAGAAGAAAAGAAAAATAAGACGAAACAAAAAGAAAAAAAGGATTTTCAAGTTGTCGGAAGGCGATGTCCAATAAAAAGTTGAACTCTCGAACTATTAATTTTTTTAAAGGAATTTCTTGATATTCCCCCCTCCGCCCTCCTCCTTTCTCCAGTACCTTTTTCCCCGCAAACACATACTAAGTTTCTTGGGGAGAAATTTGAACCACAGAAAGAGTACAGAAGAGAAAACAACACTCGAGCAAACATTCCCAGGGTGAAGCCGTTCCCGCATTAATTATGGCCTTGACGTGACCGGAGGAAGTAGACGTTGTCTTCTGGGTTCGGATGAATCAGAAGATGTTGACGCTCTTGCTGCTTTTTTTCAAGGGACGCCATCGACGACGTCTGAGTCTCTTCTGGAAAAAGTATGGGCTTTTTACGCTTTGTTTCCATAACTCAGTGGTATTCGTGATAGTGATAACTGATTTGTTTCTGATCCAAAAAGGATTCTCAATCTAACTCTTGAAGCCTCCTTCATCAAAAAGGTCTCTGATCTCCTCGCCTTCATTAAAAAAATATGTATTCAGAAAAACCAGAGATCCATTTTTCTGTGATATATTTTTAAAAAAACAAGACAAGCAACTTTTTCAAAGACTAGAAAAAAATGAATCTTACAAAGAGGGATTGCCAGCACGTCGCCTTCGAAGATTATGACGGAAGTGACGTCAACGACGGAGAGACTGAAGGCAAGAGTGCTCGACGGCTACGACACGACGATCCGGCCCGTGCACGATGAGGGACGACGCCATCAACGTCACGATCGCTCTGAACAGCTTCGCCCTTCTGCTCGTCGATCCGGCCCAGGAGACAGTCACCTTTTTCTGCCGAGTTCACTCTCACCTGGCGGGACGCTTTTTCTCCACTGGGACCCTCTTCTCGAGAACATCTCTTGGATAAAAACTGAAGGAGGACCTGGTTTGGACCCCCGACACAACAGTATCCACAAGGTGAGACGTTTTTCTTGGTCGAACTTCGAGTCTTTCAGCATCTCCATGACGGCCCTCCTCGAGTCTTCCAAACGCTACGTCGACCTGAGATATGACGGAACGATTCGACAAAGCCTTTACGCAGCTTTCGTCAACTTATGCAACATGGACGTGTGTTTTTCAACACTAACTGACTTCATGGTTTTTGAATAGAAAACTGTTTTTAGCGCAGTGGTTTCACATGACTTGACGATCTCCCGCGGAACGAAATATGTTGTTCACTATTTGAATTATTTGAATATTTATTTCACTCTGATACATAAAACAAAATGAACTACAAATAAAGATACATAGCTTGAGCAAGAATTATATTAGAGTGAAATTAGGACCGGTTCTAATACGCCCTCACGAGCGAATTTACCGGTATAGAGAATAGGACACGTAGTAGGATTTTTCATCACAGTAGACGTAAGGGAATGTTGGAAAAGAGTTCTTCGTTGCTTAGCGAGTCGAGAAACTTTTTGAAACGGGTGGTAGACGTGTTAGGGTTGAATCTTGAGCAGAGTCTATTCCAAAGAGGAATGACAGTGCTAAAAAAACTATTAAATCTGGGACCAGTCTGAATCAAACGAAAAGGATACCGAGGTGAACGACTTCTACTGAAAAACTTTTCTGCGCTAGGAAAGTGGTAAATGCCCAGGACGATTTTTTGAAGAGTTACTAGAGCAATAGAAGTTCTCCTACGGAAAACGTGAGTAGAACCGAGTACATCAAGGCGATGGGAGTATGTGTCAAAGGATTTATTACGTCTCATGAAAGCTTGCCTAGTATAATGACGGTAAGGTTTTTCAAGTAGCACGGACAATTCTGAATTTATAGGCGGTGAGAAGATTTCAGAGCAATAGTCAAGATAGGGTCTAGCGTACATGTTGAATAGTAAATTATACTGCTGGATGTTCAAGTGAGCAAAAGCTTTGAGCAGCTGTTTAGATTTGAGAGTGGCAATGTTGACTACATGATTAATATGAGGGTTGAAACACAAATTTTTATCGATAAGGAGACCGAGGTCTCTGACAACAGTTTCAGATCGAATAGGCGAGCCATTAACATTGTAAACATGTTCAGGATTGTTCCTGCCTAGATGAAGAACAACAGTTTTATTGGCCGCAACTGGGAGGCCCCAAGTTATAGACCAATCGAGCAATCTATTTATACTGTCTTGGATAGCATCAGGGTTATCGGAAGAAATTTTCAAGTCATCGGCGAACAAATATGAAGTAACGGAAGAGTCGAAGATATCTGGTAGGTCGTTGACAAAAATCAGGAAAAGAAGAGGGCCAGTGACAGTGCCTTGCAAGACTCCTGAGACCACGTTGAAGCTATCATCAGAAGCTAGGCCATCAATTAAAAACTCTAGATGTGCGGCCAGAGAGGAAAGTTTTTAAAACCATTTGACCATGGTAGTATGGAATCCGAAAGTTTCTAGTTTGGCAATAAGAAGGTTGTGTGGGACATAATCAAAAGCTTTCATGAAATCAAAATAAACGACATCGATTGGTAATCCCCTACTAATAGAAAGTTTCCAGTTTGTAACAGAGTCGAGGAGAGCAAGAGTACAACTTCGATTATTGAGGAAGCCAAACTGACGAGGAGAAAATTTGAGTTTGAAGCTAGATTTAATGTGGGTGGCAATTATTCGCTCCATGAGTCTTGCGAGAGGATGAGTGAGACTTATGGGTCTATAATTTTCGGGATCAGACTTTTTGCCTTTTTTATGAATTGGAACAATGTGAGAAAGTTTCCAGGATTGAGGAACAACACAAGAGAAGTATGAATCTGTGAAGAGAATTGACAGCGGAACAGAAAGGGCATCTCTACACTGCTTTAAAACATAGAAATTCATGAGATCAGATGAGAAGCCAGTTTTGGGAGCCAATTTAGAAATGAATTTATGAATGTTGAGAGGAGAAAAGTCGGGATGAACAGAAAATGGTTTGCCGGTGGGAAAAATACAAGGAATTTCAAAATTTTTTGAGTTGCGGTTAGTAGAAAAAACGTCAAGAAAGGCAGATGACTTATCAATGTTGGATATACAATAAGCGCCTTTGTGCTCTAAATGAGGTATGGTTGGTTTTCAATTTAAGTTTTTTTAGAAACATATTTAATTACAGATGAAGGATTTCCAGAACGAACAACATCAAGTTCTTTGCGTTTGAGCAGGAGCTTAACCCTATTTTTGAGACGAGAAAGCGAGGAGTTGAACCTAGATCTCTGGGTGAAAGTAAGAAGCCCTTGTCTTCTCAGGCCAGCTTTGTTTCTAATGAGACTTCTTATACTACAACGAGAGCGATTAGGTCTGAAAGGAGGATTGGAAGGACAAAATTGATCAATTAGTTCATTGAAAATATTACAGAAATGTTGGTATTTGTTTTCAAAGGAAGAAAAGAAAGAAAATTGTCTGGGCCAATTGTAGGAGAATAAAGCATTATTGATAGCAATATAATTACCTTTGCGGTAATTTTTTCTAGGTCTGACTGTGTTAATAGAACGATGAGGGACACTTTTCAAAAGAAAGGAAACTCCTATGTGATCGGTAGCAATTGGAGGGTTAACAGGTAAGATTGAGGACAAAAAGGGATTGCAATCTGTGAGTAAGACATCAAGGATGGTGTTAGTACCACTCGAAGAAAATCTAGTTGGGAAATCGATTAATTGCTCTAGGTTGAAGCTTGAAGCAAACTGAAACATTTGGTTAGTATGACTAGCATTATCTCCATTCCAGGAGATGTTAGGAAGATTAAGGTCGCCAAGAACAATGTTTTTTGAAGATCCAAGAAGAAGAGACAAATTTTCTATAAGAAATTTTGTGTACTCGCTGCTACTGTCCGGTGCTCTATAGATTAGATTGAAACGAAATTTATATCCTGGGCAAATTAGGTCAAAAGAAATTATTTCGCAGAAATGTTTCGAGTAAAAATCGTCCAACCTGGCATCCAGCTCGATGATTTTCAAACTTTTCCTGTAGAGAACCAACACGCCTCCTCCCGATTTCTTGTAGTGCTCAGGACGTCGATCACATCGAATATGGAAGTAAAAATCATTGGTTAGCAAAGAATCGACGAACGAGTTGTTCAAAAACGATTCAGAGACGAAACAAAGGTCAAAATTCTCAAGATCCAAGTAAGTTATCAAAATTTTAAACTTAGAAAGAGAGCTAATTGATCGAGCATTAATAAGAAGACATTTGAGGTTGTTGAAGTTATTCTGATCAGATGTTAGTGAATCAAATGGTTTAGACGTTTTTACAAAAGAGTTAGTCAATTTGACATAAGTATTAGGGATATTTACATTAGGAATAACATTGAAATTAGAATCATTAGTATTTACAGGAATTTGAGGCAAAGTAGCAAGAGGAAAACGTTCGGGCCGCGAAATCGACGGAGTCACCATGAAGGACTCAGACTCACCGTAACCAACCGTGTGTGGGGTAGAAAATAAAGAAAAATGAGGAGGATCACAAACGGGTCCACGGCTGGTGGGTAGGTGAGTGTGGGGGGAGGACTGGTAGGGCAAAACGGCATCGGAAAGCGCGGTAGTGACGAGATCCTATTGTTCCATGTCATTTGCCTCAGGCACGGAAGAAGGCGCCGCGGGCTGGGTATCGACAATGGTCGGATCTTTGATCTTCGTTGAAACTACAAACTTTCTAGGTTTGTCAGTTTCGACGATTTCCAGGTCTCTCACAAAATACTTGAAGATTCCGGCCTTGACGTTATCTTCATAAGCCTTTTTTCTCAGAGAGCGAAGAAGCGATAACTCGGTTAAAGTCATGTCGCGTCTGCAACGTGGATTCAATGGACACGAGAGACTGACGACAGGAATCGAATGACGGAAGCGACGAATGAACAGATCCCTCGAGTAGGTGGAGGCAAAACGAATCTTCAGTGGCCTGCGTTTGGCGTCACATTGGTGGCGGAAAACTTCTTCAGGGCAGGGTATACCGGCTTCAGCACAGATAGCATCGACAAAGTCCTTGTCGTTCTTGTCTTGGTCAGGAGTCTTGGAGTCGTCGAGTCGTTCAATGACCGCTTGAAAACTTTTTTCGCGAATCGAGGCAAGTTCATTGGTCATTTTAACTTGGGAAGAGAGCTGGGCGAGTTTGGTAGGCAGTGACGGCGCGGTTTTGACGGGAGAAGTGAGGGCAGGTCTTTGTTGAAGTGCGCGGTTTTGGTTTCGAAGGGCTTCGTTTTCGGAAACGAGACGAGCGTTCTCAACAACGAGGCTGGAGTTGATCTCGAGAAACTGAGAAACGCGTGCGTTGAGGTCCGCATAGGCTTGTTTGAGCGTTTTATTATCGGCGACAACTTGAGCCAGCAGCGTACGAACATCTTGATCATCATCAAGGTTAGGGTCGGAATTCAATGAGTCATCCGCAGAAGGAGCAGGACGCTTTTCACGAGGTTGCCCCATAGTCCCAGAAACAAGGGGGAAAAATCGGGCCACGAAAATTTAAGAGAGAAAAAAGAGTGATATTCCCCCCTCCGCCCTCCTCCTTTCTCCAGTACCTTTTTCCCCGCAAACACATACTAAGTTTCTTGGGGAGAAATTTGAACCACAGAAAGAGTACAGAAGAGAAAACAACACTCGAGCAAACATTCCCAGGGTGAAGCCGTTCCCGCATTAATTATGGCCTTGACGTGACCGGAGGAAGTAGACGTTGTCTTCTGGGTTCGGATGAATCAGAAGATGTTGACGCTCTTGCTGCTTTTTCAAGGGACGCCATCGACGACGTCTGAGTCTCTTCTGGAAAAGTATGGGCTTTTACGCTTTGTTTCCATAACTCAGTGGTATTCGTGATAGTGATAACTGATTTGTTTCTGATCCAAAAAGGATTCTCAATCTAACTCTTGAAGCCTCCTTCATCAAAAAGGTCTCTGATCTCCTCGCCTTCATTAAAAATATGTATTCAGAAAACCAGAGATCCATTTTCTGTGATATATTTTAAAAACAAGACAAGCAACTTTTCAAAGACTAGAAAAATGAATCTTACAAAGAGGGATTGCCAGCACGTCGCCTTCGAAGATTATGACGGAAGTGACGTCAACGACGGAGAGACTGAAGGCAAGAGTGCTCGACGGCTACGACACGACGATCCGGCCCGTGCACGATGAGGACGACGCCATCAACGTCACGATCGCTCTGAACAGCTTCGCCCTTCTGCTCGTCGATCCGGCCCAGGAGACAGTCACCTTTTCTGCCGAGTTCACTCTCACCTGGCGGGACGCTTTTCTCCACTGGGACCCTCTTCTCGAGAACATCTCTTGGATAAAACTGAAGGAGGACCTGGTTTGGACCCCCGACACAACAGTATCCACAAGGTGAGACGTTTTTCTTGGTCGAACTTCGAGTCTTTCAGCATCTCCATGACGGCCCTCCTCGAGTCTTCCAAACGCTACGTCGACCTGAGATATGACGGAACGATTCGACAAAGCCTTTACGCAGCTTTCGTCAACTTATGCAACATGGACGTGTGTTTTTCAACACTAACTGACTTCATGGTTTTTGAATAGAAAACTGTTTTTAGCGCAGTGGTTTCACATGACTTGACGATCTCCCGCGGAACGAAATATGTTGTTCACTATTTGAATTATTTCTCAGTTATTTTTCAACATTTTTCGAGATTTTGACAATTTCAAAGGCTTTTCAAGACATCGAATATCAATAAAAATAATTGGATTTCACGAATGCTCTGCGGTCCCTATACCAAATTAGCAAAAAAGTGAATTTCTATTAGTTGTCTGAAAGACCTGTGGTTTGAGATTTTTAACACTCTCCCTTCTTACTGTTATAACGCATTGAATTGAAACCGACGTTCGACGTAAAAAAAAAATTAATGATAACAATTTTAGATACAGAAAAAAAGCTGTTTAGTTGTTTCCTGTTGTTCGGATTTCTTTTTTCTTTCGTTTACGCTGAGTTCAGGTGCAAGAGTTCCCCTACGACCAGCAGGTATGTGACGTCATCATCGGCCCCTGGTCCTACACTGACCGAGAAGTCCACTGTTTGGCCGGGCCGAACGTTTCAGCGAGTCCCCCCACATTTACAGTAGCTTTGGGGAGACTTTTTCAAACCTTCATCATTTAAGGGAAACAGCGAGTGGGCACTTGAGGGAATTAATTTGTCCGTGAAGCAGACGGAAGACATCGACGTCAACTTTACCTACTCTGTCGTCAACTTTAGGGTTATAACCAATTCTTCAAATCTTCAAGTCGAAGTTTTAGATGAAAAAAAAAAATTAACAAGGCTTTCTGAAATTTGCAACCTTTTCTTGAATATTTTACTCTGCTTTCTCGAAAAATACTTTCTTGCGGTTGAACTTCTTTCTATCGTTTAATGTGATTGATGGTAAAATAGAACTTAAACCAAAAAAAATGAAGAAAAAAAAATTTCATTTGAAGAAAAAAATCCTCAATTTCAAGCTGACGACACAGAGAAAACCCCAGTTTTACGTCTGGGTTCTGTTGATTCCAACCTACATCATCACTATGGTCTGCATTTTCGGCCTTTTCATACCGACTGCAAACCTCGGTTATCGCGAAGAGCGGGTTCGTTCATCGACATGGGAAACCCAGGAAGTTGGAGACGTTTCAGGTGAACCTAGGAGTGACAACTCTTCTCTCTTCTGCCGTGATTCTGCAGATAGTGGCCGACGCGATGCCCAAAACGACGTCCCTTCCATTACTAGGTACTCAAAAATGAGCCGAAGTCCACTTTTCTCAGGTAACTTCATCCTCGCCGAAATTTTCGTCGTCGCGATCGGCGTCCTCTGCACGGTCGTCGTTCTGACGCTGCACAACCGAGCTCACACCCGCGGCTGGCGTCCACCCGAGTGCATTCTTTCTTTTCTGAGAATGACGGCGAGTTGCTTCGTTGTTGCTGCATTTGAACTGAATCTTGACCTCGTCTCAAAAATCTTTCAGAATATTTCGCTCCCTAAAAACGAAGAAAGATTAACTTTTTGTTTTTCTTAAAGTTGGCACAGAGCTTTGACACAGAAAAACGATAATAATCTGATGATGTAGTGAATCACGACATAAACGATGAATCAGAAGACAAGAGACGAACGATATCCGACTGTCCAGTTTAGAATACCGTAGGTCGAAATCGTGCATACACGATACACCGGACGCGGTCTTTGTGCGATATCTTCATATCAAAAAGTGTTTTGTCTATACAAAAAGTAGGCGAAATTGATGAAAAACATGATTGAAACCGCCAGAAATGGAAATTTAAATTTACATATTATGATCGTTTTCGCAAACGTCAGCTAGTCCAAAAAATTGACCAAATTCGATAAATCTATCTTCACATCACAGGCGTATCAGGAGGGCACCGGGGGCAGTAAAAAACGGTGTTTCAGTTCAAAGCAGTACTTTGTAGAGCTTTTCATTGCGAATCGAACGATGAACTTGGAAACGTACAGAAGTTCCTAGTTTTGGAGAAATAATAATTCAAAGTCGGAAGGAGGAAATTTTGAGTTCCCGCAAAAAGAGCGCTTTGCAGTAAGGTTGCTCTATGGACAACAGGCTTCGCCATCTTCCGGATTTTCGCTTTTTTCTTCGTTTCTTTTAATTTTCAATTTTTTCTGTTGTCACCAAAGTTCTTTTCGTCACAAAAGCTTTCTATTCGTGTATAATTTGCAAACTTTGATCGCAAAAAAGCGTTTTTCGTGAAAAAATGATGATTTTACACAGGTTTCGATTGGGATAGCGATTATTTGTGTTTTCTTTATTATCAATGTGTGTTTTCTGTTTTCTTAATCGATTTTTCAGAGAAGAAACCCTTAATTTGAAGCAGAAATCCGGTTATTTCTCCCAAAATGCGAGTCTAATGAGACGTCCGCAACATCGCGACTACTGTAAACATTTGTCTGCATACCGATCCAAAGCTTTTTTCAAAATTAAAGGCGGGAAAGTAAAATTGCGTTTTTCTTCTAAAGTTGTCACATCTGTAATTTTTTTGAGTACACCATTCGATTCGCAAAGAAAAACTGTATAAGATACTGCTTTCACCTGAATCACCATTTTTTACTGCCCCTATGCCTTTAATGTGTCCATCGTGAGACCTCCAGAATACCTTATAGCTCTATCTGAGCCATATCGGAGGTACTTGAGAGTATATCCCATATCTATCTCATTTTCCTAACACCCCTCCGAGGTATATATACTCGTGGTACCATCGATAAACTTCAGAACTTGCGATATATCTCAGAGGCTACCTTTTCTCGATTTGCCTAAGCAAAAAATAACTCGTACTTTTTGAGGTTGTTTCCCTACCTGGCTTTTTCATTTCATTGATGGAAAAGTTATCTATGAACCCTTTGAAGTGACCGGCGGAGATGCCTTAAGGAAGCCGGACAGATCCTCGCAGATCTGAGGTCGTGTGGAGAAGAAAAGTTCGAAGCGAAATCTCTCGGTACAATCGGGTTGAGCACCCAGTTCGTGAATATCGCGCTGACGCCCAGATTCTTTTCAAAAAAATAATTTTTTTTCCAAATTATTTACCAAAAATTCTCTTTTTTTTCTATTAGTTTCGCTTCAGTTAGCTTTCCTGGTTGTCTTATTCCTATGAGTTCTGTCAACGAAATCTTGCCGCCTAGTTTTTTTCTCTTCAAATATTTGAATAAAAAGAAAGAAAAAAACCAAAAAAAGTTTTTTTTATTTTTTTTATAGCTGCTTAATATATCAATATTCCAATAAGACGAGTTGATCGACCTTAGGTTATACCGAAACTATAGATTTTTGTTGAGTTGGAACCCATTTTTCATTTCGAAAAAAAAATGAATGCTCTAATTTACAGGGATCCTCAAAGTTCTTAGAGAAGAACATATCGAGGATCAAGCGGAAACGAACTCAGCCAGGACTCGGATACGAGTACACTGGAGAGTGGTGAGAACTTTTCTTGTTAAGTCTTGAGAAGGGTTTGAGCGCGAGCCTCGTGCGGGAGCTCGACGTTTCGCTGACGTCGATGAGGGAGTACTTGGAAGAGGAGGAGCGAGACAAACAGCGGGAGCTTGCCTGGATGAAAGTCTTCGACCGCGTCGACTTCGTTCTCCTCGTCGTGTTCCAGATCGGCAACGTCCTCGTTACCTACTTCGTCTGTCGTCATTGAAAAAGAGGACTTTCCCATCTTTAATGTACTATTTCGGTTTTGTTGATCGATGGGCATCATTATTTTTCTGTTGAAAATAGTTTCTTCTGAGTTGAAGAATAAATATTCTACACTTCACAGTGTGAAGTTCGCACAAATGACTCCAGGGACAGATTGGTAGTGTTTTAGTGTTGAAGATGTATTTTCAGAATCTGAATTTTCTCGTATTAAATCATGCTGCCGTGCGACTGCAGAAAACAGACCTGAAATCCGAGTACGAAGAAGTTTCTTGGGTTCCACCAAACATCTTCATTTCGAATGAGACTCAGAAGACGGGGTGTCTTCAGTTTCGTCGTTGTCGAAACTGGAGCCGCCTTTCTTCCACCACATGAGTCCGACTCCCGTGGGAACACCTGGCGCTATGGTCGTACTTTCTGCCGTTTTTCTGGTCGTCACTTTTGCAGGTAAATCGGAAAAAAATTGAGCTGTCGGTAGGAACCTAAACTTCCAAGTTCAATTCATGAAAGAGTCGAAAAATGAATGGTAGCTGAGAAGTATTTTGACATTTGTGAACAAAGATGATTTTGCCGAGTTTGCTGAACTTCCTTGAATGGGGCTTATCTCTTTCGTCACCTCTTCTTATGCGCTATGGCTAGCAGGCTATGGGTACAGCTTTTTCCTGGTTTTTAATCATTTTTCTTGTGATTGGTCGGTTTTTGGAACAGAAAAATAGATTAAAACTGGATGATAACTAAACGAAAAGTTGATATTGGAAAAGCTGAGTCAAAAACTTTTCTTTTCTAAATTTGGCTCTACATAGAAAATATATAGCAAAAATCTGGTCAAAAACGCTTCTCTACAAACCGAAAATATTTCAGTGATGAAAAGTCTTGTGTCCAATGGTGGTCTCTGTGATAAAGATTTACCTAATAGTAATCCATAACACAAAGAACTATGAAAAAGCCGGATACTTCGCATTTTTCCTATGGATTGTTCCCTCTACCGCCTTGCATTCGAAAACCTCTGCGATTTGTTGCTGATACCTTGCCAGAAAAAAAACTTCTTGGAGAGGTGACGCCAATGTCGCGGCTCGTGAACCAACTGATGAACATCCCGTACGACGTGAATGTGAAGCCGTCGGACGCCGTCGCCACAATCACCATCACGCCAAACTTGTTCATTTTGCTATCGATGGCGAGTGCTGCTCTCATTGTATGAATACAAAACTCATTTATTTCTATCGGGTTTTCCGGGAGTATTATCATTCAAACTTTCCAGTATATCTATCAAAAGTGATTTTTAAACTTAACGGATGAAAAATTAACTTGAAAAAGTATCTCGTTAAGTGTTTGGGTTGAATAAATAAGTTTTGAAAATGAGGACACTTTGGAAGGGTGATCTAAACTTATATCGATTTTGTGAGATTTTTTCTTTCGTTTCGCTTCTTTTAATTTTCCATTTGTGTAAGCCCATTATGCTGCAAATATGACAATTTATTGAGTTTCGCAAAATGAAAACTCTTCAAAATTTGGTGAGCGAAGTAAAAATAATTCGATCTAATCGGCTAGATAATTCATGAAAAATTATTGGTTATTCGTTCAAAAAAAAAAAAACGGAACAAAAGGAAGAAGCCAAACTACTTAACATTCTTCTTTTATTTTTATTCAGGACCAGCAACAAGAGACCATCAAATTTACACAGGAGTTTTTACTGGTGAGCAATTTTTTTGGATTTCTTTCTGACCATATCCATGGTGAGATATCCATTCACATTGGAAGAAGTTGAACAAAAGTTAACGAATACATCTGGTGACTTGCTTTTTCGAAAAAATGACAAAGCCACATACATCAGCAGAAAAAAATATCTATTAAATGTGTGACATAACTGCGTTGCCAATCCTTGCACACTCGGAACGGAGCCGATTTCAGTCGTGGAAAGATCCGTTGCTGGGATGGAATCGCTCGTCGGTCGAGTACCAAGGCACCTGGGTGAAGATCCAGGCGTCCAAGCTCTGGGTGCCTGACATCATCTTCACGACGGCGTTCTCAGAGCGAGTGCGACCTTCCTCACTGAAGGCTTCTTGCAGAATCGACACCACGGATCTGCTGGATTCTAGCCAGCAGATGGTCGACTTGCGGTATGATGGCCTCGTGAGAACTTCACTTCCCGCTGTGGTTTCCAATTCCCTCTTTTTCTTTATATGGGCATTTCAGGTCAACTCTCCATGCCCACTTCGAATAGAGGACTTTCCCTACGATGTCCAGGACTGCAACGTCACTCTAGGCATCTTAAGAAGTGAATCATGCGGGGAGTTTTTCAGGATCCTGGAACTTTGACATCTCTCAGCTGGAAGTGCGAGCGTCCTTTCCCTCTGTAGGACCGATAGCTGGCAAATACGAAGTGAGCATTATTTTCAAACTTTTTTTTCGAAACAATACTATCTCCTGAAAAACCATTCAGGGTAACAGCGAATGGGAGCTGATCACTATCTCGAGTTTGCAATCAGACAACCTCGATCTCAGTTCAGTGAGTTTCGTGGACAATCAAGGAAAAGAGAAAAGCTCCTTTCGGATATTTCGATCGTGACCCAAAATGACTATCAATATTGTAACAAAATTATCAATAATTGTACTGCTAAAACGTTAGGTTGGCCGGCTAGAAATAAGCGTCGTTGTTGGTAGTTTAGTACACTATAAATAGGGACCGCAAACTTTTTCAAAAATCAAAATTACTCAAAAAATGTTTTTTTATACTATTCGATAGAGGAGACTGTCAATTTTCATGATCCGTTTAGTTTTTGAAAAAAGGTCCACTAAGATAAAAGTTATGGCCGAAAAACGAGCGCGCGCGGCTTTCAACTGGACGCTCAATCTAACGGTATACCCGCTTTCTGAACCAAATCGGTTTTCTGGTTTCAGAAGTCGTCCAAACTGAGCTTAATCTTTTGACATGAATTTTTTATGCAATTGTCATAAGAATTTTTGATAAAAAAAGTAAAGAAAAAACTATTCAGAAAAAAAGGTTCGGAAAAATTTTTTTTCTAATTTGTCTCTTTTCTGATCGAAAAAAATTATAATTTCACTTTAAGGAAAGAAAAAGATGGAAAAATGCTCTAAATTTGAAATGAAACAGTAATAAGTGAAATTTAATAACGAAAAAAACGGCTCCTGCAACATTTAAATGCCGGCGCTAGCGTGTTCGATGCATACACCGACGCACACTCGCACGATTTCTTTAAAAAAAGTTTCGCTTTTTTTGCTAAGTTTTTTTCAAGCCATTTCTTTTTTTATGGACCGTTCTAATTTTTCAATATTCAATAGTTTTCTGAACGCTTGAAAAACATATCAAAAAAATTTAAGATTGCCCTACATGTATCGTGGTTCTACGAATGAAGTGAAAAAAATGACGGTTTTCGTAATTTTTTTAAATTATAATTTTGGAAATTCATTTTTTTCTTTTTTTAAAAAAACGGAAGTGCCGCGCATGTACTTTTTCTGAAACGCGATAATATTGCAAATGTAGTCTAAAAATTTCTCGATCGCTTCGATTTTTTTAATTGAATTTATGAGAAAAAAACTAAAAATTATAAGTTGTTCAGTTTTGTAGAGCGACGTCGATTTCTTAGGTTTAGGGTGATAATTATTTTCCTAGTTCTGGTTTGAGCTAGTAAAAACGTCTCAAAACCGATTTGGTGGTATGAAGAGGCGGGGCCTTGCGCTCCCTACCTATAAAATATTATAAAAGTAGATAAATCAACCGAAAAAAATTTTTTTTTGCATTTATAACGTGCCAATCATTTACGGAAAATGAAGATAATCAGTCAATTTTAAAAAAAGAGTCGTGGGTTCGCGCTTCCTAGGACCTTTCTCACCTCAAAAATAATATCAAAAACTACTCTATTTACGCATTTTTAAGAACGTTCAATACTCGGAAGTGACTTATCGTATAAAATTGAAAAGGAAACCCGTCTACTACGTTCTGGTAATTCAGGTTTGAAGACTTTTATTTTTTTGAAGTTTCAACTTTGAGAAAAATCTCTGAAATAATTATATATATATTTTTTTAAATTTCTTAACCCTTAAATATCTCAGAAGGAATTATAAGTACAGTTGCGCTATAAAGTCAATGTTTCCCGACTTGAAAGGCGAGGGGAGCGGGGCAGGGGGCGTAGCGTGTGCGTACGCGGTTCTTGGCACGAGTTCAATTCCACCGCCATCGACTATTCAAAAATCTTGGTCGCCGCTCTTTTTCCATATGTTTTACTATTTTTTGATGCAAACATGAAGAAAAAATCAATAAACAATTAAAAATTAATGAAAAGAGCGATAAACGAGCGCTCCAAATAGTCGCTGGCGGTTGAATTAAACTCGTGCCGAGAACCGCGTACGCGCACGCAACGCGTCCCGCCCCCTGCCACGCCTCCCTCACCTTTCAAGTCGGGAAAAATTGAATAGACTTTAACAGTGAGAAAAAAAAAGTCCCTGAACTTATAATATGTTGTTCCCGTGGGCAAGAGATTTGAGCAGCTATGAGGCTCGAAATGAACTGATCAAATGACGGATCTGTAAAACTAGCAAACATAGTCTACATTCAAATCCAATGCTGAAGTTCAATCAAAAATGGCATACAAGTTATGCCCTTTCTGGTATCTAAATACTATTTTCGTGCATTCGGTAACTATCCCAACTTTCCTTTGCGAGGACTGGGGGATTTTTATAATTCTTCTCCCGAATAACATAAAGATAGCTATCCCACCGTCATATATTCATTGATTGAAATTTCCGATTAGAATAATCCACAAGCTCAATCATTGAACCCTTGTTATAAGATTAATAGTTTGCAAGCAAGTTGCATCGTTTCAAAGCGAGCATCACAGACATCTTTTGACGATTATTTATCTGTCCACGGGAGAAAAAAATTGAGAAAAAAGTCGATGAATTCGTTTCTTTTGAAAACCGTTCTGTATAAATTTAAAAAAAAATACAATCAAAAAATAAGGATCTTAAAAAATATGCGCAAAAATTTTCTAACGTAAGTAATCACAAAAAACGTCACTTGCGAGCGGAAGAAAACTTTTTTCAATTTTCCTTCTGTGTGGCCGAAAATTTTCTTTCTGTCTGGCCGCTGCTTACAGTAAATTTTCATGCTGCCTGAATATTACAACTACTGAAAGATAACTGTCCAGTCAATCACAGGCACCAACGTTTATCATCTGCACGCTCAGCATATTCGGAGTCTTCACTCCGAACCATAATGAAAACGAGAGACGAGAAAAGGCGAGGCTTTATTATTCAGAGGAGATTAGATCATTCGATTATTTACAAGCAAAACCTTAACTTTGCAGGTGACCCTCGGTGTGAACATGTTCTGTGCCATCTCGATGATGCTTAATCTTGTCTCAGATATGATGCCTAAAGCGTCTCGGCTTCCGCTTTTGGGTCTATTAACTTAATAATCACACAATCATAAAAGAAGAATCCCGTCTAGAAAAAGTGGATAAATCTAGGTTTTAGGTAACTACATCCTAGCGGAAATTTTCGTGATGGCAGCGGCAGTAATGGTTTCGTTGGTTACTCATACTGTCCACCAGAAGACCCACACCTCGCCGACACCTCCTCCACAGTGGCTGGTTCAAATCATCCTTTTCGACTGTTTCAGCTGCTTGAGACGCAAGAGGAAGTCGGTGACGCCAGCAACCCAAGAAAACAGGAAAATCAAGGCGCCGGTAGTGGACCTTTTGCCGTTCAAAGACCTACAGAATTCCTTAATCGAAGTACGGATCTCACTCCAATGAAGGGAAAAGACAGTTTAGACGACGAGAACAGTGCATGAAGCTTTGAAGAGGACGCAAGCCGAAGAAGATGCGCGAAACACTTGGGTTTGCATTCTCGACCGCGTAGATATTGCTTGTCTGCTGATTTTTCAAGCACTTAACATTATCGTGTCAGCACTTTACATGCGCTAGTTATTGACAAATGAAGATTTTATCCATCTCTTAGTCCATCCACACTTTAAGAACAGAATGCAATAGATTATGGGGTTAAACGTTAACACATGAGTCAAGGACGAAAAAAAGGACAAAACAATAGGTTGACGTGAGCGGATTTCATAGTCAACGAGCGCGCAATGAGAAAAATAAAAAAGGGCACAACGCATTAATATGATATATCAGGTTGGAAAATAAAATCCCGTGGCAACGGTTTCAATAGTATTTCTCCAAAATAAATTACTTATGTCGAGTTTGAACATCAATATTCATACTAATGTCAAACTGCACACTTTAACAACTGGAACCGTCGAGTTCCAAAATAGCGACCCAGATAATTACCATTAGGAAAACAACGGAAGAATAGTACTGCGGAATCCAATCATGAACTACGATCACTGCATTATTAAACGCAGCGATAAAAATGTTTCTTGAACTCCCAATAGCTACAAAAACAAAATAGCGATTAGAGCGCAACGTGAAAAGTTGAAGCACGCCGGTTTCATCCTATGAATGTGGTATAGCTTGCGTACAAGGAAAGACAACAGTCCTAAAACGAATAAAAAAGATGTGGAAAACAAGTTTTTAAAAGTGCGATTTAGAAGTAAAGAAGTGTAAAAATTTTCGTATTTTCATGGCAAACTTCAGGAAATTACGTTCTGTTCTTGAGCTGGTTGCTCAGCCAGTCGAGACCTTCATACAAACCATCACCAGACGTCGCACATGTGGCCTTTAATGAGGATGGTAATTTTGAATCAAATAAGGCTCATAGCGGAAATATTCGGTAATTCAGAAAATAAAAATGAACCTGAATATACCAAGACCGATTTCTCAGCGTGTGCAAACCCAGTTTGTCCGTTACTTCCGCGGCGTTCATGGCGTTAGGCAAATCCTATAAAAAAGTTTGATAATTAAAAAAAAAATTTTTTTTAATTGACATAAAACTAGTTTTCAAAACCATCAACGGTTGAATCTCAATAACTCACCAAACAAGATCCATGAAAGAATTGAAACTTTAATATTTCATCCTACACCTAAAAATGCTCTGTTTCAATTCAGGATTTCTCAAAGCGTTGTCGTCGCATAGATTCAAGATTAAAAAACGTTTGCTTGACAGTATAAGAGAAAAAAATAGATCAAGCTAAATAAAATATTTAAACTATTAGCCTTTTAGCGAGTTTTTATTTCAATTTTCAAAATATTAAAATAAACATTTTCCCGGCAAGTTTTTGATAGGCGAAAATCTACAACAACAAAAAATTTAGTACCTGCTTGTTTGCAAAAACGAGAAGAACCGCGTCACGAAGTTCATCTTCTGCCAGCATTCTCATGAGCTCTTCGCGAGCCTCACCCACGCGCTCGCGGTCATTGGAATCGACAACAAAGATCAAGCCTGAGAAACGAATTTAGTTCCACGACCGCAAAACTTTCTACCTTGTGTGTTCTGGAAGTAATGCCTCCACAGGGGACGAATTTTGTCTTGGCCGCCAACATCCCAAACAGTGAAGGAAATGTTCTTGTATTCAACCGTTTCAACATTGAAACCTGAATTTCGGTAACATTCGAACTGAACGGAAACTGGAAACACAAACCTATGGTTGGGATAGTGGTGACGATTTCTCCGAGCTTGAGCTTGTAAAGTATGGTCGTCTTACCAGCCGCATCGAGTCCAACCATCAGAATACGCATTTCCTTTTTGCCGAAAAGGCCTTTGAACAAATTTCCGAAAACGTTTCCCATGCTGAAACCGAATAACTTTTGATATATCCTAGTAATATATATGACAGGATCATCGAGAGCGGAAAATAGCTTCAATGAGCAAAACCAAGAGAAACGTTAGAAGCTGAAAACAAGTTACAATATGCACCCTTTTCAAGAAGGGATACAGCGGATTCCAATGTGTCATCGTGACGTCGCCCACGTCGACCGAGAAACCGCGACGCGCACGCGTTGCAACCCTTTTTGCGAGAAAAGAGAATACATGCACATCTAAGAGGGATCTTCGTTCATTCTTTTTACTTTCAACCAAACTTTCATTTTCTCTTTTTTTGGAAATAAAAAAAATTCTATTATTTAGATTGTTGAAAGCTTGGTGTCGTGCTTGTGCGGCAGGTATATGTCAATAACATTTGCCTTTTCAGATCCATATATTTTTTTTGTGAATCGAACGTACAAAAAAACAATTTTTATTGCATCGCATATAATATTTCAAATATTTCAAACACCCGCTCTAAAAAGACGAAGTCTGGAAATGGAATACCTGTAATGAAAATACCGCATAAGGTTTGAGGGCTCTTTTACGAATTGCTTTTTTTTTGTGGCCCCGTTTTTTTATTATGATAATTCTTCTCGAGTCGATATATTTTATTCTTCAATTATTTGGGGCTTGTCGCTCTCTTTTTTCAAACATTTTTTCAAAAGACAAAGAACAAAAACAGAAAATAAAGATTATAAAACAGAAAGGATAGATCAATTTATCCAGATTACGTATACAAGGTCCGCTAATAAATAATGGGAAAACATAAATGAAAACAAAAATACAATCTAAACTAAAAAAAAATCTAAAAGAAAAACATTAAATTCGAAAGATCGATTCCTTCAAATAAAAAGTTCCCGGGCACAATTCTTCGAAAAATTTTTAAAGATGGTTGAACGAAAAGAAATTCAACAAAGATGTCGGAATTGCTCCGGAGAAGGGATCATCTCTTATGATTCAACTATAGATAGATCGAAACCGGTCGAATTCACAGTCACAAACGTGTAGAATCACATCACGAATCGTCTTCATCCGACTGAAATGAGCTTTTGATAACTTTCAGACTCTATTTTTACAAATTGAACTACGAAAGTCGGAGAGAGCTAAAAATCATTTACTTCGATTTCCAAAGGAATGTTGGCAAGAAGTTCATTCGCTGTCATGTGGGCATCAGTGGTCAATACATCCGACTCTATTTTTGTCATCAGGTCCATGTCCAAAAAACTTCCTTTGAACAATTTACCTTCTTTCACCGCCTGAAAAATATTAATTCTGAAAGAAAGAACTTTGAGCCAAAACCTTAATTGCATCCACAGCTCTTCTATATGGAATAGTCGCAATTGCGATTTCGTCCTCCGCAGAAACATTCATGTCGAGAGTTTCACCGAACTGCTCCATATGAGTCATCAACTCATCGATATCTTCACTCTGTAAAAAATAAGGCATACAATTTTATGTTATTTTTATAAAATAACCTTGATTCCTTTGACAATGACAACGCCATTAAACTTAGAAATTGTATCAGAAATTTCGTTGGACGCTGAATTTCATTTTTAATTTGAACTATATGAACCCAACTACCTTTTCTCTTTCTCGATTCGACAGCTTTGTTTTCCTGCAGCTCTGGGGAAGGTTCCTTTTTACTATTCTTCAAACTATCCAGGTACGACAGCGCATCGTCGACGGTCTTCGTTTTTTCTGATATGCTTAACAATAACTGATCGGCCTGAAAGACTTCGTTCAAAAAGTAGTTATGCGCAAAATCAAACCTCTTCTTTACAAGCCTTGATCTTCTGATGGATATGCTTCACTAACTTCGTTGCCTGTTTTTTATCTTTATCCTCTGGCGACGTTCTTGCCTGACAAAAAAACTGTTAAAAAGAAGTTTGAGGTTTTGAACCTTCACAAGAAGCTGCTTCTGTTTTTCCATGAGCTTTTCTAGCAGCTCTGTCTTTCTTCTTTGTAAGTCAACCAGAACAGTCAGCTGAGACTTTTCGTTCTTATATTTTTCGCTGGCCTCAGATCTCTTGGCTCGCATTTCCTGAGTTTCCGCACTCACAAACTTCGATTCTTTGAGAGTAGCAATCTGAAAAAAAGTTACTTTCAAGAATTAGAAAAGAGAAAAACCTTTGGCTTTTCAACGACCGTTTTTGATACACCTGTCACGTTTGCGACTGCCCCCTAAATCCAAAATTATGTGCAAATCAAAAAAAAAAAAATTACCGCGCGAGAAAATTCGCCTTCAGGGTTCGAGTTCTCAGGATTATGCCAGAAAACTTTGATGAACCGATTGTTGAGGACCGGTGTAGGCGAGGTGTAGGCATTCATAGCTTCTGCTCTTGATGAATAAGTTATCAAAGCTGTATCGGGCTCCGAGTTGAAGCGAACCTTCAAAGTTATTGCATTAGTTTGTATTGAATATCGGCAAAGTTTGTCGAAAACGCTAATCGTAACTCTTGGTCATCAGGGTTGCACGCAATAGAATCGCGGAAGAGAAATTGCATTGAAATTTCTGAAAGGGACAATTTTTCACCGTAGAAAAAGTTGAAAATAGCGATTTAGGATGAAAAATAGAAATCAAGAAATTCCGCTTGCCATACTTCGTTTGGGAAAAAAACCCCGATACCTCAGTTCCTTCTATCTTCCGTAAAGGTATTTTTGTACATTTTACCAGTAATGGTTGACTCTATAGAAATAATGTTTCGATCCGTTTTTTGTTCCAATTACATATAGCTTCAAAATTATGAATTTTTCTTCGATGAAAAAAATTTTGATCCAAGCGCAGGTCCGCAAATCTCTTCCGTGTAACCTTGTTTACCATGCCCGATTTCTGCGTTTTCAACCACGCATCACGGATTTTTGAACAGATATAAAGAAAGTTGCTACTCCCGAAGTTTCGAACTAGTTTCTACCGATTAGAAATGAACAAAACAACTTACCACATTTAAATTCAAAATTTTCAACTCTATCTCTCTCGCATTCAGGAGCTGACAAACTCCCGAACAAGAAAAAAAAATTTCGTAGAAGTGAACAAACCTGAATGTTGTCCACTGTGCCAAATGTTGAAAAATGCTCATTCAGTTTAGCAATATTATTGAATTCTGGCGGAATTTTTTTGACCTCAATCAAAAAATTGAAATTTTATTTTTCCACTTTTCAAAAACCTGTAAAGTAGCTAACTCTGGGTTCCGGTTTCCGAAATTCTGATAAACGCGACCTCCACGGCCACGACCGCGGCCTCTGATCGTACCTCTGTTCGTCTGCTGGGACACTGGTATAACTCCTTGGGGCGCGAAGGACACCTGTTGAAAATATTGATTACAAGTAAAAAAAAAAAAAATTATTTTTACATTTTGAACCGAGAACGGAGGGCGCCAAGCTGTAGTGCCCGCCGTGACAGGAAGAGGAGGCGGAGGAATAGTAAAATTTGAAGCTATGGCGGGTGCCTCGGGGTTATAACCTAACAAAAAAAAAGATTTCAAAAGTAAGCGGAAAGAAAAAAAAAACCTTCGACGGAGCCATGAATATACATGTTCTCCACAGGAACACCGGGAGGAGGGGGGTTCACAGGATTATAGCCAGGAGGAGGAACGCTGAAATTTCCTCCATAGTGGTTGATAAACATTTGCGATTTGAGTGCTCCGCTTATTTAATTTTTATAATGTACATGGGTAGGCGGAATTATAGAGAGGAATTTCTGAGCGCTGCAATTTATTTTGTTGAAAATGAAATTCCTATTCATTTTCGTGTATTTCATCTAACAAAATGTCTATGAAACATGTTTAAAAAAAAGTTTCTAATATTGTGTTCTCGAGTGGTGAACGTCCAACCAAGTAGTGCTTCGGAAAAATTGCCTTTCTGCTTTGCTGTAACAGCGTCATAGTCATTGCGCGAATGACCAAAAAATAGTCAGTAAGGCACAATTTTTTTTTAATAGCTTGGAACATCTCAGCGTCGCTTAACAAAAACAATTACGTTTTTCACCACACCTACTTCTTAAAAGGGCGTCTACTAAATTCGCACTGGGGCAACGTTTTCATGGAATTTAAGATCAGTCTGGAAAAAGCCAATATTATAGATTATCAAAAGCAACTTCAGACTTCAGAGCTACTGTACAAAAATTTCGGCAATCCTAACTTGAGCGAAAATCAAGCAGCGAACCATTTGGAGTAAAGCAAAATTAGCTCGGACGCATGACTTCAATGGGACAAGGTGTTCTTTGTTGACGAGCTATTTAACATCAAAGAGGTATGCAATCTCCAAAATGCGTGTTAACTTGCTCGAAACTCGCAGAAAATCAGAAAATTAGCTCGACCGAAAGCTGCTGATGGGGGGCCCCGCCCTGCTGAGTAGATGAGTTGAAATGAAGTATAATCGGCTCGGAAAAAAGAGCCACGAGAATTCAGCCACGCGTTGACCGAATAGTCAGGCACATTTTTTTTGCATGTATAAAAACCTCTGTTTTGATTTTTTTTTTTTTAAACTCTAATATTCCTTTACCTGAAATTCGTCTTAGCCACGTCGAACTTCACCATACCCTCCAGGGCAGTTTCATCCATAACAACAGGGTCAGGTCCATGATCATAAGGACATTGATCTCCGCGGAAACAAAGACCCTTAACTAAAAAAAAGGGAAAATAAGAATGGGAAAAAATTCAAACGTTCAAAGTTTTTGCATCGTCGTTTTCGGGTTTCGCCGTTTCTGTCACGTTCTCTGCGATCGCGATCCATGCTTCTGGAGCGCGTTCGAGACCTTTAAGAATTTAATATTTTCATCGATTTTTTGTTTCAAACTGGAAATTAATGTATTGCCATTCACGTGTAGAATTCAAACTTTTATAAATTTAGCTTTGTGACCGAACAGTCAGTTTTTCCCCGATTTGCAAGGCGAGATGGGTAGAACAGCAAGTTTGAAGCCTTGCGTACGCGACGCTGCTTTTTGGCTGGGAACTTGAGGTCAAACGCAATCATGAGAAAATGTATAAATAGAAAATGTATCCCCCTTTCAAACATAACGCTTCACCCTCGCCAGCCTAGCCATTTTCAGAGAAGAGAAAAAAATATATTTTTTTATATAGTTTCTTATTGATTTTTTTCAATAAAAAAATATTTAAAAATGCACTATGAAATCAAGAAAGTCTAACTTCAAGATTTTTTCGTTTGATAATAATTGAGATTATTAATTAACGGATTCGTGTGGCAAAAAAAAAGAGAGACAAAAAGAGATTTAAACTAAGAATAACTGCGCGAAGAAACGCGAGGTCGGTGCCGGTACATTTCAAATCATTTTTCTCGGCGCGACACCGCTTTCATTTCGCACTTAATTAAAATTTTAAAAAAATCGTTCGCAGTTGCGCGCCAAAACAAAAAAATCTAGAACTGGTACACCGAAAAAAAGCGCATTATAGTCAATTTTTCCCGGCTTGAAAGACGAGGGAGGCAGACAAAGGGGCAAAACGCGTAGCGTGCGCGTACGCGGTTCTTGGCACGAGCTCAACAACAACTTTTTTTCTTTTCGGAATGAACTGACTATATTCTCGAAGCTGTCAGTTCACCGCTGTTGTATTATTCACAGAAATTTTGAAATTCTACTCCCTTGTAAAGCTGTTTTTTCCAGTTAATGAGAATTGCGATACCTTCTTCGCTCAGTCCGATGACGTTCTGCAGGAGATGTACGCCGGACATTTGTGGAGCCTCCAGAACGACCTGAACGGCGGTCGCGGTCCCTGGAAGATCCGCGAGCTGGAGGTGACCGAGAGCGTCTTGTGCGGTGTTCTCGGACATCTCTGTTACCAGCCTGAAGAAACATAACCCTTACTCCTCCTACAAAACCCGTTTGAAAAGCAAAGGCTGTAACTACGGTCAAAGAAAACCATCCCTGTAGATATTATCAAAGAAAACACGCGAATATAAAAAAAAAACGGAGATAACTCCTTCATTTAAAAACCTTCGTGAAATATTTCGAAGAAAATCGTGAAAAACAGATATTGATCGATTAGAATCTGTCCAGAGGCGTTTCACGAAGCGCCTTTTCCCAAGAATGGAATATAATGAACGGTTAAACCTGTTAGGTCTTCAACCTCTTTGGTTTAGGCGTTTAGTTAAGGATCTGGTATTATCACATCAGTTTTTGCATAATAAGTGCTGGTCAGACTCTCCCATCCAGGTACATAACATCTTTGACCGTCCCAGTCAGCTCAGAGGAAATGGTTTTAAATTATTAAAAACGAAACCTTCACTGGATTTTTTTTTCAATTTCTCATCACATCGCATTACTAATGTTTGGAATGACATTTAACATGAATTATTGGCAGAGGAAGACAAGAAAAAAAAATTTAAGGACATCTTTTTAGTGTATGCAGAAAATGTTGGCGTCGAGCATATTCTTTCAAGTGTTCACAGATTTGTGCCATGATCAACTTGGTTTTATATATCTACTTATTATGGTTTTATGTTTCTTTTTCTCACACACAAACTTTTTCTTCACAGGTGGGGTTGGTTAATCCACCTAGTGGTCTTTTTCCCTCCCTGCAACATCACCATACCATCCCGATGTTGCGAAAAATAAATAAATTGATTGAAATCGAAGTAAAAACAAGGTCATAAAATTATACAGAAGGGAGAAAAGAAAAATGCAATAACCAACCTTTTCCTTGTTTTCAGCTGGAGGAGGGCTTATTCGTTTCCGAATAGACCTTGAGATGAGAGGGTTCTCGTTCCTTTTCTCGCCTGTGCTTGGAAAGTCCTCTTTCGAATGCCCTTTTCTCTCAGTGACGGGAGCTGAAAGCTGGTTCGTCACAGGGCGACGTCGTTGCTCCTCTCGAGTAGAAGAAGAAATCGATGATGATGATGTGGGCAAATTTACCTTAACTTAGCTTTTTAGAACAATTTTTGAGGCTTTAATGAAATTTTTTTTAACTTTTGAGGCTTTAATTAAAAGTCATACTTTAGTCTTACACAAAAATTATACACTTGCCCAATACTAATTTTTGGGGATAACACGCCGTGTTTCAAACCAATTTGACACGCGCGTGAAATCAGTTCTCTCTAGGGTCGTTAAGTATTTTGAATTGCTTCTGCAACCTTAATAACCGCGTTTTTTTTCAGATACTTCCTCAACGTAGGTCTGAGACAAGTACCTAAAAGAAAATTGTGAATCCCTACGTTCAACTATTGAAAAAAAATTTTAATCAGAGAAACGCGGATATTACATTACGAAAAAAAAAACCGCTCACCTTTTCGTTCTCTTCTTTAATAGAAACTTCTGCCGGATTATTTGAGGAAGATACACTAGCAACCACTTGGCTTGGCTCTTTTTTTTCTTTCGACAGGTCTGCAACAGGGCCTGACACCGGAGCCTCGAAATATGACTTAGATTTCAAAGCATTGAACATCTTTTCAACAAAACGAACAGTGTCTTAAATTCATGATTAATTGAAGAAAAGAAAAAAGACGAACTTGACCCAAGAAAAACATCGAGCTGTTCGAGACTAAACTTTCTCACTTCGTCAACAGACATGTGGGGCTTTCTCAACAAAGCAAGGACATACTTTGCTAGTGCAGATGGATCGGCGTCACAACTTCAATCAAATGAAAAAGTGAAACTTTGATCTTCAAACTTACATAGGTGTCAGTTCTTCTATAAGCCATTTGTGAAAATCTTCTATTTCTTCAATAATCATTCCGGAAAGTTCTATCGGGAACAACTGAAAATTCACGTTTTTAATTATTACACGATGACTATAAAGGGTTCGCAAACAAATGAGAGAAAAACGCAGCGAAAGAAAGCATGAAAAACCCCCCGCAGCAGTTAACAATGGGCAAGAAAAACTGGTCCTGAGTGTTTCTCTGTCCCGTCAGAAAATCTCTTTTTTTTTTTTGAAGATCATCAAAGAAACTGATAAAAACAAAAGCATGAGAAGCTGTCGAACTGATAATTGTGATAAGTAGAGCAGTCCGGGAGAAAATGTTTTCTCTAAACCATGGTTTTGTTCGTTCCCTAGATGTGGAAAAAATAATAATAAGAAAGCGTAAAAACGAGAAAAAAATAACGGCTACATACATGCCTTTTCAGACAAGAAAACGATATGCTAAAGAAAACACTGTCATCTATCAGCGCGTTGAAAGACTCTTCTAGATTGCCTTTAATATCGCCAAAAAAAACCAATGAAACAAGAAATTATATTAAATACGGTGTTTTCCTGGAGAAAAAGAATTTACATAAAAATATACGAATTGTAAAGAAAAATATATAAGAATGAACTTCAAAGAGCCCGTTATAAAATACACCACCAAACATAAGCACACAAAAAACGCTCACAGGAGCGCTCTCAACAGATCAGAGAAAAGCTCAGAACAGCCAGCGACTCGGCGCTCTGCGCTTGATCCTTCTTTCTTATCTATATCTATCGTGAACATTTCCTAACTTCGACTTTTTTTTTTCGTATAAATTTTGAAATACAAGAGGATCTTCCATCCCTAACTTTTCTGCTATAATTATCATTATATATTCGTTAGAAAATGCAACTTTTTTTTTATTCTTCGGTTTCATATCTTTATTTTTGCCTTTCAATAAGTTCGCTTCAAACAAAAAAAAGAGCGGTTGCGAAAAATGAACTTCCCATGTATTTCCTGAATGAAGATCTTAAAGGCGCGATATGAGCGATAGATGTCTACGGCGTTGCAGCTCGACTTCATTGAAACCTTCGAACATTTTGGCTGTGCATGAACTTCGGTCGCGAGTTTTACAAGTACTTTTCGTTGATTTATTTTACAACGGCGACAGTTTGAGGACCAAAACATATCAAGATATACACAAGACGACATTTCAAGGATCAAAAATGAAGATTGGTGGTTGAACGCTTTTCTACATTCTGTCAACCATGACGTAGACATAGCATACGCGGTCCTTCTTGAATGCCTCAAGTGGCGCAACAACTTTGATGTTGAACGTAAGAAAAAAAAATTTAAACTTCGAGATACATCACGTTTGTCGTGATAGATATTAGTCTTTTGTCCATGAAACCGCTACTCGATCGAAAATTGATCTATCTTCATGGAAAAGACTTGAAAAGTAGACCTATATGTGAGTGATGGCGATGATTTTTCTTTTTAACTTTTTTTGTCAGTATGGATAAAATTCAACGAGTATCGTAATGGAGATATTGGATTCGAAAAACTATTCGTTTTCTGGATGGAGCGGCATTACTTTGAATCAAAAGGCGCTCCTCTTACTATATTTATGGACATGACATCGACAGGTCTAAAGAATATGGTGGGTTTTGTTTTCTGAATAAACGTTGATCGAAAAGCATGAATAAGTCTGCTTTTAATAAGAGAGCGCAACCGTATAAACATGAACATGAACTTCAACCTGAAAATATCAGGATATGAAGTTTCCCATTTATAAAGAAGAATCTTCAAGAGAAACTCCGTTTTCGGTTGTGAACAAGAACATAAACTTCAACCTGAAAATATCAGGATATGAAGTTCCACATTTATAAAGAAGAATCTTCAAAGGGAACTCCGTTTTCGGTTTCCCACCAACAGGTTTACGTCTACTAGCTGTGGACTTTCGAGGCTATTGCTTCGAAAAAACTGGATTAACAATAAACTTTTTCAGAGTTTCGACGTCATGAAGTTTCTGATTCACACAACTAGGTATTACTACCCCAATTCCACGGATTGTATTCTGATATTCGAAAATCCATCGATATTGAATGCCTCATGGAAGGTGAAAACTGCCGACTATAAAAAAAAACTATTAAAATTTAGGTTATCAACTCTTGGTTAGAGCATAATCGCGAGCTTACATTCGTCAGTAAAGATAGTGTATCTCATTACGTTGGAAAAGACAATTTGATGCTGCAACATGGAGGCCTGGTGAGCCGTTTTCATTCTGGATGGTTAATCGTTCGTGTGTGTCGAAGAACTTTTCGCGTGAGAAGGATATGTCAAAGTGTAACAATCTCTCCTAGCATACTAAGTTCCTCTCAGAACGAACTACGACAGCTGCCATTTTGTCATTTCTTCAAGTTTGGCCTAAAGAAACCTTTGAAAAAATTTCAACCGGTTTCGCTCAATAAGATAATAAGCGAGTGCCACTTTTAATCAATATAATTACATTATCTCCTTCTTTTTTCATATATTGTAGCGAAAAAACATATTCGTTTTTTAACTTCAATTGTTGAGGAATTATACTGCCTAAATTAATATTTAAAAAAATATTTCAAAGAAGCTTTTACTTGCTTCGACTTCAACTTCAACTCATCGATTAATAATACTACCAAATGGTGAAAAGCGTTTAGATTATAAAAAAAATCTTCACAGGATAGCTTCGTTTTCACGATGGAAGAATTAGCTAATTGTCTCCCTCCATTACCCCCGCAAAAATTTAAACTCCAAACCATGCATTCAATCGACGACAACGCAAATGAGAACTTCTCAAACGGGATGACCGATTTCCCTTCAAAAAGAGTAAGTTTATTTCAATTCAATTCTAGATGACTAATGAATAATTAACTTTGCAGAACGTGAAGTTCGAAGACGACGATGCCTCGCGAAAAATGCCACTTCTTGTTACAAGGAAGTCTAGTCGTGGCCCAGGAAAGAGATCATCTATGCCTAATGTTCTCAAGCCGTTAATTGAACGAAGGGTCAATGCGAAAGAGGATGAATTCATGAGAAATAGTTTCATGTGCATCACGTGAGTTTTGTAAAAAAATTATAACAGAAATATGGAGAAACAAATAAAAAAAGATCATATGAGACGCGTAAATTCAAGTCTAAAATTAATCAGTAAAATAATAATAATTATAACAAGAGCTGTCTCTAGATCAAATTTTTCTCACTCGTTTCTTATCGTGATCAACTTTTTAAGTCATAAAGTAATCATAAGCCAAGTATTTGTATACTGAGACAACTTATCGAGAAAAAAAAATGTTAAACACATTTAAGAAAATGCACAAAATTAGCTTCTCTTTTTCGATATAGCTTCTTCAAAACTGAGTTCTTCAGAGTCGGTACTGAGGAATTTCGAAAAGTTCCCCTATATTGAAATGAAAAAGTGAACGAATACTAAGGAAATGCAGTGAAAACTTGGCGGTAGAAAGATTGAGATTCAACTGAGAATTCCAAAATGAGCTCACTTTAGTCGAGCAAAAAAACTTTTTTTAAAAAAATTTACAAACTTTTAGTAAAGAATTAAGAGCGTTCTACCTAAAGTTCCGTAAATATCTTGTCTTAAAAGCTGCATCAAAAATAAATAATTGAAGATTTTTGCAGACCTCTCGAACACCTCTCTTTAGATAAAGTGGACGGGGAAAGCGACTTCGTGGATATCATTTTCATTAAAAACACATCGATGAAAAATGTTCTTTTCAAGTTCAAAACTACATCGCCTGAAAAATTCAGAGTACGGCCAAGTACAGGTGTCATACCGACTGGATCCACAGAAACAATAAGAGTGTATCTTCAACATGGTAAGAATACTTAGAAGAAAAAAAAACTTGAAAAGTTTTAGAATATCGCCACTCGTGGATCAAAGAGAAATTTTTGTTACTAGCCGCAGAAACTTCTTCCTCCGATATTGAAAACTTCTCAGAAATATATAAAAAATCTTCGAGCAACAACAAATACGAACACAAGCTAAAATGCAAAATGTCGGAGAATGTCCTTATTGATCTACCCGAAGAAAGAAAAAGCAGCTTTCTAACAGGAGAGGTAAGTAGTATACAAACAAAATCTCAGGAAAAACTTTGAACATTTGCAAACTCACATTTCAACGCTTATTATACATAAACGCAAGACAAATCAAAAAAAAAAATTTAGGACACTACGACAACTAAACTGAAAATCGCGGAGCTCGGAAGTTACCAACGACTAATCACGATTATGATCATAATATTGTTTTTAATTCAAATACTAACGATTCTCTACGCGAATAGAAACCACCGTGAGCTTACTGAGGCTCTACGAGAAATGTATCCACATAAAAGTTGTGAAAACGTGCCTGAAAAGCTCTCTGTTCATGAGCAAGTTTTGAAAGAGCTCTGAAAAAACTTTGATATTCTGTTGTTGGTGTTTTCCATGAACGATAAATAAAAACTTCGAAAAGTTGAAAAAGAAAACAACTATAAACTTAATGATGTACAAAAACAGCAACCGTATACGACAAAGGTATAACACTGGAAGAGAAAAATAATTCTTTCGAAAGTTGGCTGCAGGCGACCTCAAAACATTTGAAACTTTTTTGAATCCAGCTTGAAAAAAAAAATAACACAAAAAAGCCTTATCCGTTATCCTAACAATTCTAAGCATTTTTTTCAAGAACAAAAAAATAAATTATATGAACGGAAATTGTTCTAAAATTTGAAAAATACAATCTTTGTTTGATGTTGCAGTTAAAAAAAGTAAGGTCACCTTTAAAAATAGTACTTGATACTGCAATAACCGTTACGCAGACTAACAAGAAATGATAAAACTTCGCGATTAAAGATGCTATGGGTGAAATTTCCATTTCTGTTTTCATACTGTTTGCCGAACTTTAAATTTCACGTTGAAAAAAAAGAATAACTGAAGAGACAGAAATTTTTGAGCGAACAGAAAAGAAAAACGTTAACTTCTGAAAGTAAGATTTTTCCTTCTCCACTATAAGATTATTTATGTAATCTTTTCAAATCAATCAATAAAATTAGTGACAAAAGCAAACTTCTCACATTTAGAGCGTGAAAGAAAATTGGACGAAAAGTGAATCCTTGTTAAAAAAGTAACTTCCCAAAATTCGCATTTTTCGGCAGAGATATGTAAAAACAAAAAAAACTTTCGGATGGTCATAGATGAATCCGAATGGAGCGTTTAGAAAACGGCATTAAAATATTTGAAATTGAAACAAATAAAATAATGTGAAAAGACATTGCGTCGTGTATTGATCGCAGTGAGAAAAGAGGTCTCTAAGCGAGAGCGCTCGAGCACACTTGACCAGTGCTGAGTATTCGACGCTTGTACGTGGTGCAGTTCTGAAGTTGTATTTTTTTTTTTTTTAATTTAATGTTTTTTAAATTTTTTGTCTATATCGATTATGAACCTGCTGGATTAAGGGCAGACGTAATAAAACATCAAGAACGATTTTTACCGAAAATTTTTCTGCAATTTTTCATCGAATGTTTAAAATGTCTGCTCTATTTTTAAAACGTGTTTCGTTTTTCCGATGATCACGCCGTTAGTATTTTCGCTGATCTTTCTCACTCAAGTCAACCGAAAATCGTCAGTATCTCGTTTTCCTCCTTTTTTTTTTGAATCGAAACGAGGCGTGTTATATCGTATCCATTTTCTGGTTTTTCTTACAATATATTTTTTTATTGAAAGCTTAGTGAAATGTTTATTGTTTTTTTCCTATTGCCTCAGTGCAAGTCGGAAAAAAATTTCTTCTATTGCAGACTGAAAAATAGAACCAAACTTTTTAAAGTTAGTGATCGCGAGAATATTTGAAATCAGCGGGATGATTTTCACATTTTAAAAAAATGTTTGAATAAAAAATTGATTGGTTTTTTTTCTGACTAGTTGGTAGAATATTAGACTCCTAAGATTCATAGGCTAAAAATCGAACAGAGGCCGCCAACCATTTTTCATTATCTTGTTTGTATGAGACTAACATTACCCTCTCTCTCTCTCTCTCTGGCACTGTCGAGAGATGCGACCAGATTCATGCTCTTATTGTTTTTCTTTTGAGCTAAAAAAAAAACCTCACATAAACGTTTTTTTCCTTTTTAAAAATACTACCAGTATCTATTCTCACTTTTAAAACCTGTACAAAGCACTTTTGTGCAAGTTTTTTAAGAATGTATTCAACTGAAAATAAATATGAGGTGTTTTATGCGTTCAATTTCCTACACTGAGCAATAATCCTTATAGGTGAGAAAAGTATATTAAAGTGAAAAAGGCGGTATATCAGCTTACTGAACAAAAAAGGAGAATAGACACCCAGCGCGTTCGCATCACCAGTTTCTGAGTATATACGAAAATGCTGTTGACACCCGCTTTTCTTCTGCTAATCTTTAAAAAAAAATTACAACTTCGTTAAGAACCAATTTTTCAGGTAAAATGTCTAAGAGAGGACGTGGAGGAGCCTCAGGAGCCAAGTTCCGCATTTCGCTCGGTCTTCCAGTCGGAGCCGTGATGAACTGTGCCGATAATACTGGAGCAAAGAATTTGTTCGTGATTTCCGTTTATGGAATTCGCGGTCGCCTCAATCGACTCCCCAGTGCTGGTGTTGGAGACATGTTTGTCTGCTCCGTCAAAAAGGGAAAGCCCGAACTCCGAAAAAAAGGTTTGTTTACTTCTTATATTTTTTTAATCGATGGGTAAATTCAATTCCGCGTTAAAAAGTAATTTTTGGCGTCTATGTAACTCGGGCTAAACTGAAAAGCTCCCCAAAAGCTTTTCTCAAAAAAAGACCTTGAAAGGGTCCCCAGCAGATCTTTTTTTTTATCATTTCATTTCTTGTTTGCATCTTTTTCACATCCTCTAACAAAAAGGATGCTGGAAAGCAACTAAAAAGATTCGAGAGGATTCAAAAAGGATCCTCTGAGGCTATGAAAAAGGTGCTCAAGCTTTTTTACATCATTTTAGGAGCTTTTAGAGGAAGCTTTTTATCTCCCTCAGGATCCTTTAAGGATCCCCAAAGGAACTTTTCCGTTTTACCTATGTAAGTGACGCGTTACTCGTTTAAAATTATTTTGCGAACTGAAGAGATTCGGGCAGAATTCGCTTCTTCTTTTTTTCAAATCACCTCGAACACGGTATAATATACCTTTTCTACTCTTTCAGAGTAATTGGTGTGTTCGGTTCAATTTTTCAATTTAGGTTCAGTGACTTTTGTGAATTCTCACAAAAAAAAACCGACCGTAGTTTACTATCAGTTTATGTATGTAGTAAGTAGCTTATTGAAAAGTTTTGAAAATTCTTTTTGCGTGCCCAAAGTGATTTCAATTACCCCGGTAATCATAAGATTTTTTCGCCGAACTTTTTCAAGCTACTATAGACGCGCAAAATAGACGTGTCCACAAAAAAAAACTTAAACAGAAATTTGTATAAAAGGTAAATGCCGCGTAGCAAAAAAAATTTTCCTGGTTCATAAGCACGAGCCGAATCGCAGCGAAACACGGCAACTTTCCACGAAGTGATTGGTTGGCCCCGCCCATCTGGCAAGAAAAATATTTTGAAAATATGTTTGTATTGAAAATTTGCCAAAAAAGCGGCACCGTCCAATCACGCTGTGGGAACCTGCCGATGGTACGACAAAATCTCAAGTCCGCAAATCTCGAGGACCGTAATCTTGTGTACGCAGATCTAAAGTCCCATAATCTTGGAGACCAAAATCTTGTGCCGTGTTCAAAGTAATTTCCGCGAAATGCAAAATGGTCTCTGACCCTCCAAAATTTAGTTATCTTTCTCTTTCTCTGACGGCTATTTTGAATTTCGCGGAATCACTTTGAACACGGCATAGAAACCATAATCTTGGAAAGCAAAAATCTTCCTTTTTAGTCTTCTTTATTGCAATTTATCTACTCATATTCTCTTTTTTGGATCACCGAATACAATTTCTGATAAAATCTATTCGCAAAAGCGTTGATTTTTGCTTTCCAAGATTATGGTTTCCAAGATTTTGGTCTCCAAGATTTTGGTTTCTAAGATTATGGGACTTTAGATCTGCGTACACAAGATTACGGTCCTCGAGATTTGCGGACTTGAGATTTTGTCGTACCATCAACCTGCCGCGTTTCGTCCTGTGCCGTTGAACCAGAAAAATGTTTTCTCAGCGCGCCTCAAGTTAGCTTTGAATGCGGCATTAAGGTCTGAACGGTTTCAAAGTTCATATGTTCATAATATTACTAGCTTCGAAGTCAGTTCAAAAATTTTGGGTCATTACAAAGATTCCCTTTTTTATTTTTGCTAAAAATGCTCTCAAATCTTTGTTTCGCACTCAACATACTTCGTTTTCGGATCAATTCATAAAGGTTGACATAAAATTCATTGAAATTTTTTGTGTTGTGCCGCAATATTTGTTTCTTTTGTAACTTACAAACTGATCATAATCGTGAATTCCACGCCGAACTACGTATAATTCACCAATGCGCGCTATGGACGCCTAGGCAATGCTGAACAGAAATTAAACTTAAAAGTTTAAAAGAAATGCCATTTAAAAAAAAACGACCGAACCGACCGACTTTTTCATCATGCAGCCGAGTCCGTCGCGAGAGAAATGCGAGGTTTGTGGCGGTACATTGACGAATTTACAAACATATCGCTATGTCTTTGCGCGGGTCTTGCTTTTTTTTTCTAGGCGCTACCTCGCACTTCTCTCGCAATTCGAAAATTTCCGAAACGTGAGGTCTCGCCTAAAAAATTCGAAGCCAGAGAGAGATGCTTGCGAGTTTGTCGATATTACACCAGCAACCTCGCGTTTATCTCGGCAGTTAATCTTGGTGATAATGTGTTTCATTTTCAAAGAGAAATTTGAACCATGTAGATTTTTAGAATTCTAGAGTGCACTTAGGGGCTACTGTTCTTCAGTATTGTTTTTCAGTTTTGCAAGGAGTGGTCATTCGACAACGTAAGCAGTTCCGACGAAAAGATGGTACCTTCATTTATTTCGAGGATAATGCCGGAGTCATCGTCAACAACAAGGGAGAAATGAAAGGATCGGCAATCACTGGACCAGTTGCAAAGGAATGCGCCGACCTGTGGCCAAGAATCGCAGCCAATGCTGGTTCTATCGCTTGAATTTTGCTTGTTGACGTTATCGAATGAAATATTTCAGTATAAATTGTTACTCTTCGCTGCGTTTAAATCTCTCACGCACACACATCATCGAAGAAAGCTGAAAAAAAAAACATACAAATCGTTTCATAGAGTTTTGCTGATTTCTGTTAAAAGATTTTATTTTTCTTCCATTTTTTCACCGTACTTTTTCAAAAATAGTACCTACTGGAGAGGTTTTCGGCTACTATTGCTATCCTACCACAAACGTCTGGTATATCAGGCGAATCGGGAGCAGGGCTGTGCGGCAATCGATTGCCGGTTTGCCGAAATTGCCGGTTTTGCCGGCTTTTCTAGAGTTTTTGAATTGCCGGCTGACCGGCAATTTCCGCAGGGAATTGCCGAAAATTTTTGAAACAGATTTTCGATTTTTGGACTCTTCGAAGCTCCATATTTCTAAGAATTTTTTGAAAAAATGTGTAGGATTGGTGTAGGATTGCGTCATTCTGCTATTTGGCGCGTTTTAACTTCAAAATTTTCGAAAATTTTCATTTTTGAATTTATTTCATGTGAAACTTATGAAATGTGTTAGCAATTATGTTAAGAACAATCTATTTTACGTTTAACAGCAAACAACCGATTGAAAAACGGTTCAGAAACGCGCAAAACGAATTTAAAAGAAAGCGTGCGGCAGTGGCACGCCAGTTCAGACATACAGGGACCTGTCCGGTTCGCACTGCGCCTTCTCCGCTGGCCTTACTAGACCATTTTTCACTTTTCTTTCTATTTAATATAACGAACAAGGCTATTTTTGACATTCATAGATAGAAAACTACAGAAAAAAAAAACGACTTTTTACTTACTAAAACGGATAACCGCTGTTGGTGTATGCACAATTTAAACCTACAGTGTGCCAAATCGGACGGGCTGAAAAGATGTGGCGGGTAAACCATAAGATTGAGCCTCCTGTTCTAGAAAGTGTAAAAAAACACTGGTGCTAAATAAACGACCGATGTGCTAGCCAGTGGCAATCGCGAATTACAGGTAGCTACCCGGTAGCATCCAGTTACCGGTCAGGTACTATCCAGGTACCATAGAGATAGTACCCGGTCGCATACAAATGACCACCGATTACCATTCGCCGATTGACTGGAGTTGCTACCCGGTACCTACTTGTATCTACCTCCCGATTCACCAGTGAAGTAAATCCGCGAAATTCAAAGTTATCTTTGACTCTACATAACTTACTAGGGAACTACTCGGACTCGGATACGCGTTTCGAGTTGAAACTTTGGTGGCTTATAGACCCGGGTAAGAGTACTTAGAAACAAGAGATTATCTGCTAAACCCCATAGGCTTCTGAGAAAAAGCATTTTGAAAATGAACAGTTTAGGCTTGAAAAATATCAAATTTTTGCTTTCATCCTTCTTTTGGCTGGAAAAAAGTTTTTTAGAGTTTGTCATAGCCGGATCATTCAAGACGATTGTATTGAAATATAAAAATAATGTAAAAAGATTTCACATTTTCTACGAATTTTTTTTCAGTTCTCTATTGGGTTTAGCAGATATTCTCACTTGTTTTCAAGTATTCTGACTTGGGTCTATGAACCGCTAAAGTTTGAACTCGATCCGCGTACCCGAGTCCGAGTAGTTCCCTAGTTAGCTATCTTTTTTCCTTTCGGGAGGCTATTTCGAGTTTGGGGGAATCATGATTAATCATTTTGAACACGGCATCCCATTATATATACAATATATATTCAATGAAATTGCGGAAATTTTTGTTTCTAATCCTTCAGCGTCAAGCTCGCTGTTTGCGTACCCAGCACAATAGCTGACGACAATTTTTGATTCATGTAAAAAAGTTAAGCAAGATGCACGCCTGTTTAAGTTGGCTTGTCGTATTACGGTAGTTTGGATAGGTTTTTCAGTAATAAAACGAAAACTTGTGTACTTTTTGTATTGTAACTTACCTTGTAACCTCGAGAAATAGGTCCTTAACAAATTGCAAAAAAAAGAAAAAAAATTTGCTGGCTCCGAAACTGACAGCGCAATGTTTCAAACATGCGTGGATGCTTGAAAAAAAATTTTCTTTGTCTTTTACTTTTTTCCCATCAAATCAAGTAATAATAAATTGTTTTTCCCTATTCAGTTTTACTTTTTCCATTTTCAGTAGAGCGTTCCTATGAATTACACATGTAATTGATTATTTTCATTGTTTTGAAGCAATTTTTTTGCGTTTCGAAGAAATTTTCGTTTTGTCCGATGAACATGCCATTAATTTTTTTTCTTGAGCGGCGTTTTGCGTTATTTGACGGTAAAACTTCATTTGTTTCTTTTTTTCAAATAATATTCCCAAAAAAACGCCCGAAACTCTTGAATTCCGGCTGAAAAAAATGATTGCCTGTAGAAACTAATACGATCTCTAGTTCAAAAATATTGCTATTCATAATTTTTTTGAATCTTTTTTTCTATCCATTTACAAATTCATTTTCACGTCTGAGCACGATCCGCTCCTGTGGCCTGTTGAAGAGGAAAAAGTGCCTTTCTCTTCCAACATAATTTTATTATTTTTTTCGTTCACAGTGCTCACGCAGCGCGTCGCGAGTAAGAAAAAGACAAGGTACTAAAGAATAAGTTGAACTAGTTATTCAAGTTCGAACTCCGAATCGCATAGTCTGATTTTTTCAACCGCAAAGAAATAATGTATAACCATGGTGAAAGCTGTTTTTTCATCAAATTAGAGAAACAGAGGAATGGTTTCCCTCGGCGGAGAAAGTGGCGCATTCCCACCAGGATCGGTAGTTCAGTTCAAAACCGTCGAGGAATTGAACGTGCAAGGGCAGGTCGTTTGTTTTGACCCGACGCTCAAAGTGAGAAAAATCGAACAATTATTTGTTTAAATCAATATTTTTTGTAGGTACTCGTGATTCGCGATGCTTCTGCGACTCCTGGAAAGCCGATGATGCGTATTTTCAACCTTTCTCTTATAAGCGACGTCAGTTTTTTAGTTTTTAGGCAGTTTCTTTATATATTTATTCAGTATTTAAAGTTGTTATAAGGGGACTTGAGAAAAGAAACTTTGATTTGAAATGGATAACTGGAAACAGGACTAGCTAGCCAGTCACTGGTCAATCGGCGTATCCACAAAATTAGCTAACGTAGTGCACTTTCAAATTTTATAATAACTTGATTAAAATTCGGAATTTGCTGGCTAAATTTCTGATTTTTCAATACTCTTCGTGTGCACTCCAATACTATCCCAATGATCTCTGGATTTACGAAGGCTGAGGAAAATTTGAAAGTGTGCTGCCGGATAGCACTCTAGCTATTTCACCGCGTATACTATTTATTGACTACGCTGTAGATACCTTCATTAAGCTTTGATGAATAAAATGAAAAAAAGTATGCGTATGCGAAGAAAAAAAGTAGTAGATACATTTTTTTACGATTCTTTTTTTCTTAAAAAAATTTTTCCAGAGGTTTTTTTCAGATTTTTTTCGTTTTTGTTTTTGGAATCCTTGAAAAATGCTTCTGAAAGAACATTTCAAAAAAACATTTTTTTTCTTCTTTAGAACTTTTCAGAAGCAGTTTGTCTATACTTGTTCAACCACCAAAGAGCAAATTATACAGATTCATATGTTTATTGATCCATTGAAGGCTTTCTCGATAATCCATTATAGAACGATTAAGAAGAAACTCAAAAAAAAACGAGGATTTTTTTGGGCTAAAAGAACTTGTTCAGATAAAAGAAGTTTCGGGACCAACTTCCAGCGACGCGATACAAAACTTCTTATCCTCTTGTTCGACCAATCCCAAGAAGGTATAGGGTTTTCTGCACTATGAAAAAGCTGATTGAAATGTTGGATGCAGGCGGCAGAGCGGATGGTTTCGGCCGAGAATGGGCGAAGAGCCGAGTTGATGCCGATGAACGAGGTTTCACTGGCGGGGCAGCGTGCCTTCTTACAGCTTCGTCGCACGATTGCCGACGTCCGCTGGCAGGGCGCCAACATATGCGTCGTCGGCCTGGTCATCGTCTCGGAGCCGTTCAACGAAGACAGCGCTAGAGTCATTCACAAGGTTCTGCGTATTTAAAATTTTTTTTGTGAATCTCTGAAGAAAATTTGATGCTAGATTTTGTATTCTTCGAGAAAATCAACACGTTCCTTCCCTTCCGCATAGGTAATTTTTGAAAATAGAGAGATTCGTAATTGAAAATCGGTTCCAAACCAGAGAACAAAAAAAAAAATTTCACCCCAAAAGAGTTTATAAAGCTCATCGGAAGGGATTTTAATCGAAATTTCAGGTTGATAACAGCGAGTTAGAGCAGTCGCGAGCACAGAAAGCTTTGCTGCAAGTGAAGAAAATACTTTCGAAACCCTTCAACCTCGAGTGTCATTTGCCTGAACGTTTATCATGATCAGGCTTCACAATCTCAAACAGAGTGTTCTCTTTGTGCTTTTTTTCGATGTAATGTTCAAAGTTTATTTCGAAATAGATGCAAATTGGAATAGACATTTAAATCTTGAAAAGTTAACCGTCCTACAGGGTACAATCGTGACCATAGGTCATTAATCGCTCGCTAGGGATAATTTTTCGAAAGTTTCACACGGCAACCAGAACGGAGTGTAGAAAGGTTCAGACTTTTTTTTGGTTTTGTTTCATGTTGAAAGCTAGTGATTATGGAAATGAGAATCGCTAGTCGAAAAAACTTTGAACACGCCATAAAACTTCTTTCGTATCTAATTGTGTGTTGTTCCATCATTTCCCTTATGTTTTTCACTTTTTTGCTATGATTTTTTTAAACTTTAAAACTAGACTATCGTGTAGTTTTTTTTTTCAAATTTCTGTTTTTGTTTCTTATCTATCATTTTCGAAAAACGTTAAAGTTATTCTATTATTTCCATGTAAGATATTCATGCTCGAATGGCGTTTCTAAGTCCGTTCTTTTCCTAGTTCACTTGATACCTCATCTTTTATGATGTCTCGAAAGCTACATATTCAATGTAGTGGACGATGTGGATCAGAATCAAAATAGTCTTAAGAAATTTCTGTAGGGACGTTTGTGTCGGTTCCTCTCTTTGATGGTTTTCACGTTTTTGAAAAAACCCAGAGTGAGTTTCGTTTGCCTTTGTAAGCGTTCTCGTCGAATCTACATGTTTGGTAGATACTTTGTTTCAACATTATTCAATTGATAGAAATCGCACTCGATCATTCAATTTTTCTCATCATGATCTGCGAATTCGTGTGACTCGGGAAAAAACTTCATTAGTTATTGGAAGTTTGACGCTTACATTTTCATCTTAATTTTTTTAATACGTCAAACTGCAGCTGTGAAGTTCTTTCTCGGACTGGTATTTTTTATCTTATGTCTTTTTTTGTTTCCGATTCAGTCATTCTGCCAATTAAAATATTTATTGCCTTCTGCAGTTTTTTTTCTCGGATTAAATAAATTTAAGTTAACTTATTGAGTTGACGAATAAGGGTTCGCTCCATGGATATTTCTGGTTTAATGTTATTTTATTCTGGAATATTCACATATAGTTATGTCCTCAAATGATGAAATACCACAATTATCCCCGGAGACGCTGACGGCTTTGCAGCAATGGCAAGAGGATCAAAGGCGCAAAAAAGAACTGAATCTTTCGAAAGGATTACAAATTATCGACGAGGATTGGCAGGTGATTTAACGAGTTTAATTGTTTATAGGTATTTGTAGAAGCAGAGTTCAGATTAGGCGCAGACTTGTTCTGCGCCATTTGGGTTTAGGATGAGTTGGAAAAAAAAAATTAACGTTAGTTTTCAGCTGAGCCAGTTCTGGTACGACGATAAAACGGCCAGAAGCTTAGTGGAAGAAGCTGTGGCGGCGGTCAGAGGCCATCTCCCAGCGCGAATAGCCTGTGTTTCTTCGCCCACGCTTGTAAATTTCTTCCACGAATCAGAGGTGGTCTCTCGACCTCGCAATAAACAACCAACTTTTAAGGAATACCGACAAGGCGCTATTTCTGTCAACGTTTTCGAGTATGACACACGGTTCGCCGCCAAGTTTCCGTCAGAATTCGTTTTTTATGATTACAAGCAACCTTCTTCCTTAGCTCTAGAGCTACACGGTATTTTTTATGTTTTTAAAAGGATGAACTTCTTTCTAACCGACGAAATCAAACATGAGTTCTCAGTTTTACTATCATTCTGAAACAATTATGCAGTCGTGTTAACAAGGGGGGTCTCGGCGCCTGTCCCCGTATAAGAACAGCTGATAGGACTTTCGGCATTTTGAAGTTGGGTTTTGAATTTTTGGAAGAAACATGGCTGGGTCACTTATTTTTTCGTGGTCCCGCTCTTTCCCCGTTTTAGCATAACTGAGACTCAAATAGCCTCAAAAAACACGGGTTCACCCCTTGAGATGACTGGAGGGCTAATAACAACACTAATATACTGCGTTTAATTTCGCGAAGTTTAAAATTATTTCCAGCTATTTTCCGTTGTGTCTTCCACTCTTGAACGGTTCTCTCGCATTCTTTCAATTTTTACCGCTGCAATTATTTTGAAAGTGGCGTAATGAAAAGTCTAGAAATTTCACTATTGAAAGAATGCGAGAAAGAAAAGATAAGTTTGAAAAATTGATTTTAGGTCATAAATTTTTATTTCAATAATGATGATAATAATATTAATTCTCTGGGCCAAGAAGGGAATGAATCGAGAGAAAATTCGTCAAGACAGAAAATATATATGAGAAATTATGTTGAAGTGTCTACTTCAAAAAAACTAGAAGATCTGAAAAAAAATTGAATAGAAGACAATAAAAAAAGATTGAAGAAGAACTGGTGAATGGTATTTGACTATGTGGAGAAGCTGTGAGTATTTTGTAGCGAATAATTCTTTTCCTGTTAGTTCCCTGGCGCATTTAAAAGTGTCATCGTAGGGCAGAAACGTTCAAAGTATCGAGATTTGACTTGGGAGCTCTGTGCAAATTTGACCGTCTTATTTATCGTGAAAATAGATGTTGTTTTTTACAGGAAAGTTTGATTTTATTGTGGCTGATCCGCCTTTCTTAGCGCCAGAGTGTTTGATTAAAGTCTCACACACGATACGATTATTAGGAAAGGAAGACGTCAAAATTTTGCTTTGCACCGGCGCCGTAATGGAAGAGATGGTCAGTTGCAAAGTTTTTTCAAGAAAAAGCAATCTGTGGCTTAAGGCTGACAGACTTCTTGGCCTCCATCGCACTTCGTTCCAGCCTCGTCATGCCAAAAACTTGGCCAACGATTTTGCTTGTTTTTCTAATTACAAAACGCAAAAATTATAACTTTAGAAGCGATTTTCGGTTCAATTTTTGTTGTTGTTGTTGTTTGGTTCAGCGATTAATATCTACCGGTTAGACTGTAGTCTTGTTTTTTTAAAATTTGTTTTTAATAAACTTTTACTGCTATATTCTACCTCCTTTTCGTTTTGGCGTTTCAAACGCCTACTATCTGGGAAATCTATCTGCATGTTCAAACGTGTTTGGCCGTTCAGCAACGCCGCTTTTTCTGTTCGATTCTTGTCAGTGGCACGCCACATGTAACTCTCTTTCTTCGCTCTTCACGCTAATTTTTTTTTCTTTCAAGGTCTGTTTTCTCTTCAGATTTTTCCGGCAGGTGTGTTATTTTTTCTTTCATTTATCTAAAAAATGTCCAATTTCCTGAGATATAACGAAAGAGTATGGACGAGAGTATGAGTGATTTTTTTTAAAGATTTCGTGCAAAAAACGCGTACATTGAATTCATTTTTGATGTGCATATTTGTTGACTGACCGTGTGGTTACCACGGTCAGTCAACAAATATGATACGAAAACAGGAGCCAGGTTTCATTTTTTGATTGACCTTCGGAGAAAATTATTATCAACCTGTGAGAAAGTAATTCTTATGAACATATCTTAAAAAAATATATATAGTTTTTTTGCTTTTTCTATCAGACTTCTAAAAAAATAATCGAAAGATTGGCAAAAGCAAAAATAGTCTTTTTGTTTCAATTATGGGGATGAGATCTATTCAAAACTAAATTATTGCAGTGTATACCGTGTATACAAAAATTACGGCGGATCGCGTCTATGGCGCCGACGGGTCAGGGGAGCCAGTGGTCGGACGTCTTGTGTTGCATCGTGTGCAACCTTGTACGTTTGCCTTGAATATCAGCAAGACAGTTTCGATCGGATCCTTGCAGGTGTTCGACCTAACTCGGCTACCGGTGAATTTGGCATGTGGTCATGTTGTTTGTAAAAAGTGTACGAAAAGCTTGAAAAATGGGATTTGTCCGATTGATGAGGTGAGATATTAATGTGCTTTTCATAACATTTGTCGTTTGAGACCAAGGCGTCGGTTAATATCGAGAGTTATCCATCAAACATGCCACTGCTCTCAATATTAGATAGGGTGAAAGGGTCCTTCAATCAGCACAATGGCGGTGAAAAGGTTCGCTTTGTTTTTTTCTGGAAAATTTTCAGCCTCAGGGTCACCAAAAAACGGTCGAGGCCTGTTTGGTGGAGATGGCGAAGAACTTCAAACGAGCAGAGTCCGAGCGCGGCGCTTCTGTCTACAGCCCTGTGATTTTCCCTTCATATCATTGAGTTTTTCCCGCATGGAGGCGACGTTATATAACTCATTACACTTCGGAATTTGCAGTAGTTTCCATTGATAAATCGGATAAACAAGTAGCAGAGGTTATGGAAAACTTGTAAAATAAGGTGGTCCAGTAATTTTCAATTTCAATTTTTGAGAAACTAAAAAACAAATTTTTGGTATGACCTTTGCCCGGAATGTTTGAATTCATCTATTGTTCGCTACGCATTCATTGCCTTGTTTCTTGCAGAAGTTGTCACGGACAATGCAAAGGAAGTTGGTCTCTTTGCTGTGCTTCCAGTTAGCAGAAGAAGAAGGAAGGTCCAGGGCAGTAAAGGCTTGTCGAGCTATGGGAGAGCGTATAATGTCTGAAGTAAGCTTCTCAGATTCCGCTGGAAGTACTTTCACAACCAGTCCAGCTCTTTTAAACGAAGTTTTACTCTAGATTTTATTGCACACTTTCTGCGAAAACAGTCCAAACTTTTTTTTTATCGAATTGCAGATCTTGCTGGGTAATCAGAGCAGCTCGCATGTGAGTAGCAACTTGTGGACAGCGGTCCGAGCGAGGGGATGTCAGTTCTTGGGACCAGGCAATTTTTATCCGAACTTCCTTGTCTGAGCCTTTTCTTCAGCCATGCAAGAAGACGTTCTCCGCTTGATTCTGATAACTCTTGAGAATGGTGCCTTGATAGCCAGGAAGACACTGGTAATGTACGTCGTCACGACGTTGTCTGCCGATTATCCACAAGTACTGTTCTATTCACTTTCATTCGATCCGCTTTCTTCCTTTTCGGTATCGAAGACCTGTGTCGGTCATGTTGTACAGCTTCTCTATCGTGCTTCCTGTTTCAATGTCCTCAAACGAGACGGCGAATCCTCGTTGATGCAGCTCAAGGAGGAGTTTCGCACGTATTCGTCCTTGCGAAGGGAACACGACGCGCAAATCGTACAGGTTCAGAGTCTTCTCAGTATATAGTTTTGCCAGTACCACATCTGTTCAAGACGGGCGGCCGTATTACGATAGTTTAAAAACTTTTTTTTTTGTTATAAAACATAAATTCCTGTACTTACCGAAAAGCGACTACTCTTGTCACCTGGAGAAAGGTTCTTAAATATTTGCAAAAAAAGTAGAAATTTAAAAAATTCTGAATCCGAAACAGACGCCTTAATATCGCCTAGCCGCTTTAGCGCGGTTAGTTAATTAGAACATGCATTTGAAATGTAAAAATTTAAAATATGAGAATTGTTTTCCAAACAAGTTTTAAATCTCTTGACAAGTTCATTAGCAGCAAGAAAAAATAAAAGAGAACTTTAATTTTAATCATTCCAAACTAATGTTCGTTCCATCGAACTTTGCAACGATGCTTCTCGAAAGCTCACTTCCATTACCGTACTTGCAGATGGCGCTGGAGGCCGGTCTTCGTATCAGTCCAGACCAATGGTCGGCCTTGCTTTATGCAGATCAATCACATAGATCTCACATGCAGTCCATAATCGGTAGAAAAAGAATAAATGTGCGATTATATGTGCTGTTTCCAGACAAGTTACAGTCTCCAAACTCTTATTCTCAAGCTTTAGAGGAATTGAGCGCTTTGGGCACCTCACGATCTCAAATAGTAGAAATGGTACCACACTTGAAAAAGTTTCAGGACATCCACCCCACTCACCATGGTTCTTTTAATTTTTTTTTTCTGAAAAAAAATAAAAGATCATTTAGAAAAGGTAACTTGGCAACGACTAGCTGAATTGTTAAGTTCCATGAAAACTTTGATCAATCTTCACATTTCACTGGATGACAAAAAGTTTTTTTTGCGGATCTCTAATTTTATCGACTTGCTTTCCATTCAGAAAAGATGATCGCCAACGAGACCAAACGCAACGTCGAGTGGTCACAGAAAAGACTCCATCTCGATTCAAAACCAAGATGTGCAGGTTTCTGAAGTGCCGAGTGGGTTTTCCAGAATGCAGTTACAGTAACATCGAACTGGATGGTCGTTGCTCTCGCGGCACTCGATGTACATACGCACACACGCCGGATGAGATTCGCGACTACAGAGTGATACAGTATTCCCAAGTGCCGCGTCCCACCGAAATCCTTGGCTTCCCTTTTCCGCCACCTATGCATATGCAAATGATACGGGTTTGTAATGACCTTTTCTATTAATTTTCTTTGCTATTAATTCAATGGAGAATGGGCGGCGCGTCGCAGCGCAACATGTTGTGTGCCTGTCTACGGCCCACAGGGTCACAAGCTTGATCCGCGCTTCGACCCAACCAATGTGTTCAAGAAATGTTGGTAGTGGGAACCCACGACTTCAAAATCCCTAGCCGTCACACACAAGGACGGATATGTCACTCGAGCCACACTGATATCAGGATAGGACCTCGGCTAATCTACTTGGGGCTCCGACGCAAACGGTACAAAGGCGTAGGAAGAAGAAGAAGAAGAAGAAGATTAATTCAATGGAGAGCTTTTTCGAAACAAAATAAGAGTATCCCATCTCCTACCCTTATAGAACGTTAGGACTTTTCACATTGTTATTTACCTTTTCGAGTAATTTCCCATCATAGATGATTTTTCAGATATCGCTTTAATAGCCACACTCAAGTTGACATTTGGCTCGATACTTCCGATAGGCTCAAAAGAACTCTTTGTGTTGAAGCTGCAACTAAACTAGTTCAAAAAGAAAAAAAGCTTTTCTGCAATGATCTTAAAATCTAATGATTGTTGAAGTATCATCCAGCTGACAATGGTTACGTGCCGTAGAAGCTTGTGAGGTCCAAAAAGGGTTAAAAAAGAATAATTTTGTGTCGAAAATATTTGGTTTGGAAAGTTGAAGTAGAAATCCTGATTCTAAGTAACAAACTGTTTACAGCGAGGAAGAGGACTTCCGCCTAATATGGGCTCAGGTCTGGTCTACAACCACGGGAATCCTTCGTCTCCTCCAATGAACATGAGCCGAATAATACCTAGGTCGATGGGTCGGACGCCAGTTGCCGGCCGAGGCGTCCCACCGCCTCCACCGCCCATGCTCATATCTTTTCCGACAGGTTTGGTTTCTGGTTTTAAAAAAAAACGTGGAACCCTCCCTAGTTTAGATGGAAGCATGGTGGTGCCTCCGAACCAGCCGCCGCCAGGACCTCCGCCGCAGATGCAGATGATGCCGGTTATCATGCAGTCGCCGACGCATATGTCCTCTGCCCCAGTCGTTATGGTGTGAACTTCTTTATGTCCTACAAAGAGATCCTCAGCTGCAGATGCCAGGAATGCCGAACCAACCGCCACCCCCAGTTATGATCACCAGTGTCCCTCCTCCGCAGCCGCAAGGTCCGCCGCCTCAAGTTCTGCCTCAGTCACACGGTCAAGCCGTTTGGCCCTCTCCAACGGCTGGAGTTCCTCCTCCAATGCTCATTCCGGCCGCGTCTCCGCCACATCATCCACAACAACAATTCTGGATACAAAAGTTAGAAATCTTCCAAAGGATTTCTGCAAAGTAGTCGCCGTAGAAGCACTGAAAATGTTTTTGAAAAAAAAATAGCCGTAGAGTCAGAGAAGAAAGAAAGTTAGATTGTATTGTATTCAGAAATATACTATCAGTTTTTGAAAAAAGCATTCCAAGTTTTTTTTTTTCCCGAGTATCCGGCAAGTCGATGAGACTGCGGCTATGCTCAATGTGTACTTTTTCAGCTCGCAAGGCTCTTTGTTTCCGATTGATTCTTTCGAAGGCAACGGCCTCATCTGGGGGCCTAGCCTCAACGGAATGCGCGACAGTGGTCAAGATGCAGAGCAGCTGTTGCTCAAGAGAAACGAAATTTTGAAGTGAGTTTTGAAAAGCGATGAATTTTATTCCGCTCAGCCTTCCTTTGAGAAAGATTTTTCAGCCGTTTGACGATAGATGAGGACGACAACTGTGAAGACGGAATCGGCCATGTCTCGTACACAGTCGCTTCTTCAGTGTTGGATGATTCTCGGTAGAATCGCTAGAAATGTAGAGGGAGCTTGAATGGGAGTTTAGAGTGGATATTCACCACCCGATAGCACTGGTCAGTCTCAAGACCGGACAGACGATCGAATTGCCGGCCATTCCCGTCACCTTTTCTACAGTTCCCACCGAGGAAACCATGTATGTTATATTTTAAAAGATCAAAGTTTTCATTTTAAAAAATGTGGAATCATTCTTCTTATTTCTGGTAGGATATTTTCGTTAGGCTTGCAGAAGTACCATACGTTGGCTGGATCCCACCCCGGGGTGCGGCCTATCCCCCTCTAACTGCGGCCAGTATATTTGGCTTAGTATATTTTCAAATTTTTTTTCGTGCGCAAAAAGATGGGCTGGGATTCAGCCGATGTATGAGAAGTAGTAATGATAATTATGCGAAGCTGTTTAGCAAAAAAGTTCTCACTTAAAAAGAAAAAAGAAAATTTTTTTCTTTAGTAGAAGCCAATTTCTCGCCGATCAAAAAGTTACAACACACAATAGTCACTTGACAATCTAAAAACAATTCATTTACGTGAGTCGTAATTCGTATTGCAAATCGCACAAAATAAAAGATGAGAAAAGTTTCTCTGAAATCAGGAATTTTCCGTTATAAAACTTTAACGTTTTCGATCGCTTGTGAAGATGAAGCTTTCTTTGAATTTCTTAATTTGAAATTCCTTTTATCATTTTTAAAAATTATCTTCGATTTTCGCTATTTACTTGGTGACTGAAAAAACTTTTTCCTCGTTTGTACTGCTCCGAGAAACTATGTGGTATCCTAGTCGAAAAAAGTGATGGACAAGTTTTTGAGGAATATCATCGGAGACCTGGTGCAGAACCGGCCTCGCGCGCCGAGTCTGCCGCACGTACAGACTTCGGCGGTGCTCACCGGCTGCCCCAAAGCTCTTCTTGTTGATGCGAACACTTCGGCGACGGTGCAGGCCGACTGCTCCACGATGAGTGTGATGGAAAGTATCAGCCAGCCGATCGCGGCGCCTTCCATCCAGAAGTCGATGGGTAGTCGCGGTGGTTGATGGAGACGAGATATATGGGTTTGAGGGGCTCCATCTTCTGCGGCCGGCCCAACCGCCGTTCTCGTCGACGGGAGTACGGGTCTTCTGACGCCCGTCATGCGGCCTGTCCTTGTCGCTCATCCGCAGGACCTCGTTTCCAACAGTCTCGACAAGATTATCGATGTCAAGGAGCGCATTAGCGAAGCACAGGGTAAGTTTTTTTTTATATACCACCATCCAATCACTCTGTTAGTTGATCACGATATACAAAAAAAAAGTTGAGAAAGACAAATATTTTTGTATTTCCGCGTAAAAAATACACTTTTCGGTGGTCTCTCTCATTTTGATTCTTCCAACTAAAACATAGTCTCGGGGCTCCCGCTACAAGATCCGCTATATTTTGAACTCATCAAGGCGCAATTTGATGGAATACGCACAGAATAACAAGGCGAAGAACTGTGAAACCATGCTTTCAACTTGATCAACTAAACGTAGGACTAAAACGATTAAAAGATTGCTCATGTGCATGAGATTCTAATATCATGAAAATGGAAATTAAAAAAAGTGTATAGCTGGTGAACGACTGCCTTGAGTCATCGAAGAAAATGGGTCTTGACATGATTTTAAAAAAATGATAATTTCGTTAGTTTCCGAGCCTCGAATCGGCTATAACTTTCCCAAAACAAAAAATCTCTTGCACAAGTACGTTACAACGAACGCAACTGCGCGGTTGAAGGCCACGATCAGATCTGCCGACGAAGGATTTGAAGCAGTTGGCCCGGGGCGTTCTGTAACGCGCAAGGTTGGAAATGATTGACAAATTAGCTGGTGAAAAAAATCGGGAAAATTGGTTCTTTTGACAAAGTGATCGCTTCGGGGGTCGGGTAGCCCCGTCTGATCTGCGGCTTTGGCCACGCCTCTTCGGCGCTTGTTCAGTCCCAGGAAAAGCGTGATTATTAATCATTTTGGCAACCAGCAAAGTATAGCCGATAAATATCCGACAAACTCACTTTCGTAAACTTCTTTTTTCTCTTCTCAAAAATGATGGCATCATGTCCATCTCAACTTTACAGGGTGGCTCAAAATTACCCGCACAAGCTATAAATTCTGTATAAGAAAAAGTAAAAGTCAGAAATCCATGGTAATCAACAAAAAGTTTATTCATGATCATAACAACAATTATAAGCTAATCCTGTTCCATTTGACTTCCTCTCTTTGCGATGACAGCACGAAGACGCCGAGGGTACGCGACGATGGTTGCACGCAGGTAATCTGGCGACAAAGTGTCTCATTCCTAGACCAGGGTCTTGTTCAGGGCCTCGATACTTAAGGGGGGTTTGCCGTTGACCTTGTTCTGCAAAACCCCAGAAGGAGTAGTCCAAAGGTTTGAGGTCTGGTGAAAACGGTGGCCGTTAGTCCTTCGGGATGAACGCAGGCAAATGGGTCTCGGACCACTGTTGCGAAAACTTGGCTGTGTGTGCTGGAGCACCGTCTTCTTGGAGCATCCATTGACGTCTATTGTAGTGCTTCTGAGTCCAGGGAAGAAGTTTATTTCCCAAAATCTCCGAAATGTAGACTTTTTTGCTGGTTTTGACTCCTTGATCGACAAATACCAATGGTGTTTTGCCATCAGCAGACACTGCTCCGAAAACCATCACAATAGCGGGGTGAGAGGCTTGATGAATGGTCCATCCGTTGCCAAAAGCTTCATCAGACGTCTTAGCAAGTACTCGATGATTTTGAGGGTTGAATTCGGCCTGTACCGTGAACAGCTTCTCGTCAGAGAACAATGTAACCAAGTGTTCACCAGTGCGCGTGCGCTGAAGGAGCTCTCTTGATATTTCGAGCCGTTTCTTGGTTGTAGCTTTCGAGAGAATGGCTGCTTTTCTTACCTAATACACTGCGTTCAATAAGGATAGGACCCCCCTCGATTTTGGACTTTCTGGCAAAATACGGAAAGATATCAAAAATCTGGAAGTGCCATTCGATTCAGAGTACAAAATAACCCCCAGAGCCAAACTTTCATTAAGCACTTTTCCTACGAAAATGCAATCGAAAAAACGGTTTTTCGACCGTTCAATAAGGATAGGACCACCTGGAAATTTTGACTTTCATTGGTAGTTTTTGGTCAAATTCTCTTTTTGATAAGTAGTTTTTTTGTTCTCATATTATTTGTTTTCAATTTTTCTTCGGTTTTCCTTTTATATCTTCCAGGTTTAAAAAAATGTTTTATATCGAAAAATAGGGAAAAAAATGACGTTTTTTTGAGTTTGCATCAAAAATATTTGAGCGAGTGATTTTTTTCCAGTACTTTGAATGAACTTATCTTATTAATAGAGACATTTTAACAATCAAAAAAACAAAAAGAAGTTTGAAAAACATTAGTTTAAAAGTTAGAAAACCAGCTACAAGATGGTGTATCATGACCGAATTTCAGACTGTCGTCGTTTTCGACCGTTTTTCTTTCTGTATGTAGTCGGAATGGCTGTGTACTTTTTTTCCGAAAATTCGCGAAAGTGCTATGAACATAATTCATCAACAAGATAATCTAAAAAAATTTCATTTACTACGTACAATGCCGAGAAAAATGTGGAGAAAAAAATTGGTACCCGCGCTCATCGAAGGTATTGTTTCAAATAGAGCGTTTGGCGGATTTTCAGTTTGTCAACTAAATAAAACAAAAATGAAAACGTGCAATAAAAACAATTTTTCATTAGAATTAAAACTTTTTATATAATTTATTTACATGTACCGCAAAAAAGTTCGAGTAGCAGTCGGAATGGTATTTTTTCCTTTGATTCCCGAGGATCGCCAATTTTTATCCAATCCAACTAAATGTCTTTTTGTGATGGGAGCACCTTCACAAATCCTTTAGAGTACACAGCCATTCCGACTACATACAGAAAGAAAAAAACGGTCGAAAAACGACGACAGTCTGAAATTCGGTCATGATACACCATCTTGTAGCTGGTTTTTCTAACTTTTAAAAATAATGTTTTTTTCAAACTTCTTTTTGTTTTTTTGAATGTGAAAATGTCTCTATTAATAAGATAAGTTCATTCAAAGTACTGGAAAAAAATCACTCGCTCAAATATTTTTGATGCAAACTCAAAAAAACGTCATTTTTTTCCCTATTTTCGATATAAAATATTTTTTAAACCTGGAAGATATGAAAGGAAAACCATAGAAAAATTGAAAACAAATAATATGAGAACAAAAAAACTACTTATCAAAAAGAGAATTTGACCAAAAACTACCAATGAAAGTCAAAATTTCCAGGTGGTCCTATCCTTATTGAACGGTCGAAAAACCGTTTTTTCGATGGCATTTTCGTAGGAAAAGTGCTAGGATAATGAAAGTTTGGCTCTGGGGGTTATTTTGTACTCTGAATCGAATGGCACTTCCAGATTTTTGATATCTTTCCGTATTTTGCCAGAAAGTCCAAAATCGAGGGGGGTCCTATCCTTATTGAACGCAGTGTAACAGGTGAGCTTCAGCTTGTCTTTGAGGATCCTTTCCATCGAACTTCGACTAATTTTCATATCTTTCGCAATCTTTCTGATGCTCCGAAGTGGATTTCTTCTGGTTCTCTCTTTCTCAGCTTTGATCCGATCTGGAGTGACGACTGTTGCTTTTCTTCCTCTCCCACATCTATCCAAGAACGTGCTGAGCTTTTTGAAAGGAAATTCAAGTCATAGACAGTTCTACTTGGGACTGCGAGCCGTTTAATGATGTCAACCGGAGCGACTCCTTCTTTGAAAAGGTGCAGAATGTAAGAGCGATGTGGATTCGGTGGTGCCATATACCAAAAACAAAACCGATCGATCTGAATTTTGGCAAAATGGTGAAAAACATACAATTAATCAAAATTTTATGTATTACGAGCACCAGAATTGCGTTTTCGCCTTGCTGTATGGCGTCAAACTTTTGTGCGGGTAATTTTGAGCCACCCTGTGTATGAAGAGCTGAAAATCACAAAACCATTTCATCATGACTTTGTCACTCAGAGAAAATAGTTCAATGGGTTTTCTTTTCTTTTCAAGTTTTAATGCGTTTCATCAAATTGAGTTTAGTATTGAGGTTGCTTTTTTTTAATTGAAAGCTGATTAAAAACTTTATTCTTTTTTCGAAACGTTTTTAAAAGAAATTTGCATACATTCATTTTTTCCTCGAATGAAATAATTTTTGAATTCATATTACTCACAGTTTTTTTCAAGTCTTGAAGGAAGAACACACAATTATCAGAACTGTAAAAACAAAAAGACAGTGAAAAATATTTAAAAATAGGTGATTGAAATTTTAGGGCCTTTTTTTCTTAAATAGAATAAACGATAGTTATTTTTATTCGGTCTCGTTGTTTGGTACAATAATTCGTATAAGAAAAAGAAACCCAAATGGCGCAGAACAAGTCTGCGCCTAATGAATGAAAATTTAACCATTTTTCGACCGGTTGGGTTAAACATCGGTTTAGAAATATAGCTGATTCACGGCTGGCTTGAGCCATTGAAAAATGGGTCCTGAGACGATTATGCACGAGACAGTGCCTGGCTCGTGGAGAGCGCAGACAAGACACGCCCTCTTAGCGTCCCAAGCTGGCCGTGAATCAGCTATACATTGGAAAAATGTTAATGTAATATATGTTTGACGTAATGCCAAAAACGTCGTGAAATTCAGCGGGTTCGGCGCCAGAAGCTGTGAGCGAGCACTTACGGATGGAGCTGCGGATGGCGGAGAGCGAGATGGCATTCCTCGACCCGTTCACCAAGAACAATTGCCTGCTCCGCGAGCTGCAGCAGGTGGACCGCGAGCTCCAGCAACTTCAGATTGAGCCCACACGAGCTCAATAGCTTTTGTTACTTGTTCTGATTATGTAAAGCAGGCTATTGAATTCTTGTACATTTTTCTTATTAAAATAATTTCTCACGGTTAATAATTTTCGCTATAACTTTTGAGATGAAGTTACTGCATTTTTAAGCTCATGAAAATCCATTGTGTCGCATCATTGGTGGTTTACTTTTTGTTATTCTGAGTATTTAGAGGGGGTTTCGCATTGAAGAGTTATATTTTCGATTTTTTCAAGTGGCGGTATGTGTTGTTTTCGAAATTTGATTGATTTCCGGTTTGTTGCTCGTTCAAAGATAATGTTTTGTTTTCCATTTCAAATAAAATGTAAAAACAACGATGGCGGCTTCTTGTATAATTCGTTTTCGCTCCGAATCATTCGATTTTTTTTGAAGAAATTCAATTCTTAAACATCGGCTTCATTTTCAACTTCACGACGTGTCGAATAATCGGAGGAAAAAAAAATTTTAGTGGCATTCTTCACGAAAATTGAACCAAACGTGTTCATTTGGAGCAGTTTTTGCTTGACCACTAAACAAAATCTATATTTTGAAGCATTTTTCGTTTCTGCGTGTTTAATTTGAAAAAAAATATTTTTTGTACTTCAGTCTCAAGCTAGTGGGGAATTTTTTTGTTCCAAATGTCGAAAAAGTCATTTTTCCTGAACCGGGTTTTCGTGAACTGAACATTTTTGCACCTACATCTTAGTTTTTTTTTGTTACTAACTTACGATATTCTTGGGTTTATCTTGTCGAATTTTGTCAATTTCTTTTTTTTTCAGAGATGGATGAAAGTCAGTTAACTGAGGGGCCAACCACTGATTCAGAAGGCAACAATCGCCCAGCTGATAATGAGTGTGAGGTGAAAGATGAAGATGAAGCTGAATATGAATCCGAACTCGAAGAGGAAGAAGATGTCACGGAGAATGAGTTCGATGATCCTCAGCAAAGCTATGGAAACGATTTCGAAGAAGAAATACTAGAAGAGAGCCCCGAGTTCGTCAACAACTTTGAATCTGAAGGGTTTGAAGGAGGCTACGAAGAAGAAGACTACGAAGAAGAAGACTACGAAGAAGAAGGCTACGAAGAAAAAGACTACGAAGAAGAAGGCTACGAAGAAAAAGACTACGAAGAAGAAGACTACGAAGAAGAAGACTACAAAGAAGAAGACTACAAAGAAGAAGACTACAAAGAAGAAGACTACAAAGAAGAAGAAGAAGGAGCAGGGGAAATTGAAGAATTTGGAGACAACGCGGTCGAAGAAGAGATGCAAGAAAATGGTTATGATGCAGAGATGGCTTACGAGGAGCATTACGACTACGATGATCCTTATGGCTTTGATGGCGACGATGAATCGCAAGACGGATATGAAACGGAAGTCGAAACCGATTCGCAAAATTATCCGACGCAGGAAAGCGGTTCTGAAGAAGATGATGAAGAAGAGGAAGACGAAATTGACGAGGAGGATGTTTCTTCCGAGAGCTGTGAGGACATTTTCGGTGGCGATGACATTGATTACAACATTGAAGATGGAGAAACTACCAGTGAAGATTCGGAAGCCGAAGAATCAAATGTGGACATGAACTATTTTTCTGACGACAGCATTGACACTGAAGTGTCCAATTCGAAATTGGAAATTCATCCGGATGATTTTGCGGAGAATTCTGTAACTCGAGAGACGAATGACACCGGCGACAAAGAGCTTAAGCCTCAAGAAGACTTAGTCGATGGTTTTTTCGATGGAAGCGATTTCGATTGGGACGGCGATGAAGACGAGGAAGACGAATTCGACATCCCGAATGAAGAGCTCGAACGAGCCATTTTCATTCAAAATGCTCAGGAGGCAGTAGAACAGAGCAAAGAAAAAAGTGGCGCAGAAGATAGTGGAGCGGAAGAGGACGGAGAAACTGGATCTGAAGATTCTGAAGGCATGACCGAAGACGACGAAGAATCTGAAGAAACAGAGTCTGACGAACAAATTCAACCGGAGGAAGTCTTGGAGTTAAACCCAGACAACGAGAATATCGCCCAAGGTGATGAAGAGAATGGAGATGCAGAGGCTGACTCCGACGCGAACCAAGCTCTTATTTCTGAGGACCTGCCAGAAAATAACATGCACTACTTCGTGGACGCTGAGGACGAGGAAGACCTCTTTGGTATATTTTATTTTTGACTTTCATGGCAATTTTCATTATTTTAGGTTTATATTTGGACGACCGGCCTCTGTCTCCGGAGTCAGAATTGTATCGATCTAAGATGGTCTTTCTTCAAGAAAAATATGAGACGGTGCAACTCTACACACTGCAACTCAAAAATCGCCTTTACTCAATAAAAAAAGTTTACTGAGCTTTCTTGAAAAAATATGATTTGAATTACAGGAAGTTTCCCATTTCAAGCGTTTGAAACGCGTACTGGTCAATCGTCTTAGCTTTTATGGCGACCGTTTGTCGAATATTTCTCTCGAGATTCCCCCAGAAGCAGATGACAGCGTCCTCAAGCCATCCTCAAACGAACAACAGAATTCTCCACTTATGGTTCGCTCACATCTGATGCTCAAACCGAAAACATTTGTTCAGGAAGAGCCAGAAGAGGTCGAGAGAAGGTCGGAATCACCGGAGATTGATTTGAATTTCCAGGACGAGGAATTCACCGAGCCTTACTATGAAAAAGAGACGCCCGCAGTCACGGGTAACACATTTTTTTGTGTAGATTTGAAGCTTTCGGAGATTTATATGCTCGCTTTCTGGTTTTTGTAAGAATGAATAGACTTTAAAAAAAAATTCTCACCAGTAAAATTAACCGAGATATCGTTTTATATTTACAGGAAAACGTAAACGAAGGCGAAAAATATCCAAATCTGCCCTCTCAAAAAAACGCCACGTTTCTTTGGACTCTAGCGATGAAGAAATTGATTTATAAACCGTTTTTTTTTTCCTTTGCGCTTTGGATATTGATCTTTATCGCTTATTCATCATCGGGTTCATCTCCAAAGTCTTTTTTTCTCGGAGTTTATAAACTTTGAAGAAGTTGAAATTGGTTTCATATCTTTTTTGCTTCAAATTTTTTGAATATTTTTTGTCTTTTTTCTGTTTGAGTTTGGACGTGCTTTTTTTTTGTTGTTTTGCAAGATGGCTTGCTTAAAAAGTATTTTTATTCAATTAAAATTTTTTTCCGAGCTGCATTCAATGAAGTGTTTTTGCTTTTTCATTTTCACCTCCTATATAATTCATTGGATTTCCCAAAGAGTTTTACATCACAAGAAATTTTTCCGTTTTTTTAATGGAATAAGTCGCTCAGAAATGGACAATGTCGAGAAGAAAGCTCTCGAACTTTCTATGCAGGACTGGGACGGCTCCCACGGGTTCGTCGTTGAGAAGGTGCTCGGTGCGTTTATAAATAATTGGAACGTTGAAACTATATTTTTTTAAAATTTTACTGGCTTTAAACATATTTTCAGACGTTTGTCAAAGAAACGCAACGGAAGTATTTCTTGCGCGTCGAACTGGGAGCAATGACCAATGGTTCGCGTTGAAGGTTTACAACATTGACCAGAATCTTGAGGCGCTTGAGGTTTTCTCGTCAAAAAAAAAACAACTCATGGGAAATTTGCAGAAGGAAGTGAAGATGTTGAGACACGTCCGCCATCGCAATATAGTGGAGTTGCTTGACACGACGATTTACGACAACGAAATTGCTCTTTCAATGAAATGCGCACTTTTAGGCAAGTTTTTTTTAATGATAATGTTCATAAATTTCATAGTATACTTCTTCAGGTACTTTGCGAGACATTCAGGCGGAAAATTTTCCGCTTGGCATTTCTGAAAAATTAGCTGGAGGCATTTTGTGTCAACTTCTTGACGCGCTCATCTATCTGCAAGAGCAAAACGTCGTTCACAGGTTAGAATGATTGTTGGCGTTCTACTGAAAGTCGGTTCAGGTCGGTGCAGCCGAAACACGTGCTGATGGAGCGCGGCGGACGAGTCAGACTCTCGGGCCTTCGACATGCCATCGCTTTGCAACCAAACACTCGCGCCACGGACTTTGACGATCACCTCGTCGAGTCAATCTACTATTTAGCCCCTGAAGTTTTAGCTCAGGTCAAACGGGAGCCACCATTTTTTTTTTCTCCTTTTAAAAAGAATTTTCAAGGATTTTTTTTTTGGTTTTTAAATTGTTTAGCTGAACAAATAAAAGCATAAAAACAATAAACAATCTTATTTTTCCTTCATTCTTCCTTGATTGCGTTTGACCTCAAGTTTCTCGCCAAAAGGCCGCGTCTTGTACGCAACGCATAACGCTTGCCAAATTACCCACCTCGCCTTTCAAGTCGGGAAAAATTGACTGTAGCTCCGTGCGAATTCTAATAAGTCTCGTTTGAAACTTTGGTATCTAATGAAACTTTGACTTTTGAGGACATCCGAGGCTACTCCACACAGTCTGACGTCTACTCTCTGGGGATGACGCTCTGCGATGTCTCCAACGGCATTTCGCCTTTCTCCGAGATGATTCCACTCCAGATGCTGCGAAACAAAATGTTTGGAAGCACAGCGAAACTAATTGATAGAACGTTACTTGAGGGCAGTTCTCCGGAAGAGTTAGGTTCGTCCTCCATTTATCGTCGTGCGTTAGGTCGCAGTTCAGAGATGATCCCTCAGCAACATCGCGAACGACTCTTCAATCCGCAGCTTCATGAAATCGTTGCTGCCTGCTTCACTTATCAGCCCGAATACAGGCGAGCAGATCTTTCTATGTTGAAGGTTCCGAAGAAAAATTGAAAAACTCCTAGGAAGATCCGGGGAATGTGCCTTTTCTTTGAGTTTAGACTTCGGTCTGTGGAAAAAACAAGTTGATTCTTTAGAAATTCACATCAAAGACTGTCTGAGTAGATTTACCTAATGTCTATCGCAAAAATTGAAATGATTTCCCGTTTCAGATGAAAATCTAGTTCAAATATAGCTTCATATTAACTGTTATTGAACACCGAAGACACAAAACAAAAGGCAAACATTTTAGACCTACACCGAGAAAGCTGCGTTCCAACACATGGCTGATGTCTTTCAGAGATCCAGAAGGAACTGTGGCTCGAGAACTGACCGACGTCGACGAACTGCCGACAAGAACTCCTCTTCGCGGTTTGTCACAAATTTGCTTCCAGCAGCAACATTTTTACTTTCCGCTCATTAGATTTTTTCTCCGTTCTAATGCATTTATTTGTTAGTGTTTCTCTTTCAATTCAAGTTTCACAGAAGCCGTCGCGCAGAAGCCACAATCAGGAACATCGGAAAACAGTTGGAGTTGGTGACAGCAATTTTTTCCTCAAAAATTGTTCCCATATCTAAATATGTATAGTACCCCTCAAAGTTTTCTTTTCGTTTTTGTGTCGAAGAGTTTTCCTGTCTGTTTTATTTCAACAAATCGGTTTATGGGATTTTGATGGAAAACATTTCGCATTTTGTGTCCGAAAAGTATAAATAAGAAATTTCGCACCGTTGTCATTCTTCTAACTAGTAAGAGGGAGTGTCTGAGGTGAACATCGAAAATACGGTCCAAACTTTTATGGTAGGCGGTAGGAAAATAATTCTCTGTTTTTGATTGTTTCTTTCACAAAGGTGAATGGGAGCTCGATGCAAGTAGGTATCGGGTAGCTACTTATTAGCTACTTTCATGGTACCGGAATACGCTGGTCAGGAATCATACTCGGTAGCATCGCGATACCTCTCTGGTAGTATCCAGGTAGCATAGAGATAGTACCCGGTCGCATACAAACGACCGCTAATTAGAATACGCTGGTTGACTTTGAAGTTGCTCCCCGCTACCTACTTGTATCGACCTCCCGAATGACCAGTGTATTCCATGAGTTTAGATTATCTTGGCTCTCATTCCAGTCACTCCTCGTTAGTTTTGCCCATCTAATTTTGAATCGGATGCGCGAGAGTGCGCCAGATCTCAGAGAAAGGAAATTATTTAGAAAATATTTATTAATTACTAACCGAAAGTTTTTTGTTGAGACAATCAATGGATTAATAAGTAAAATTTCATGCCGAAGTTCGTAATAACATTTTATTTGGCTATATAAGTAAGACTGTTTTGTGAATCCGCATGTAATAAAGGAAAATTTGGCTCTTTGCGATGTTGCTGAAACTTGAAAATGACCCAAGTCATTCTTTTTCTAACATTGAACATTTTCTCTTCCCTATCTGAATCTTCTTAATACCTATGACACCATAAAAAGTCAAAAGTTATTTTCCACTTTATTGCATACGATTTCGGATCAAAAGTTTTTTTTTTCGCAATCGCTGCTTTTCAATGTTTTTTTCTAATGGCCACGACGAGCGAAACATATTGATAAATTACTATTAGATTTTATTATTAACATATTCAATAGCTAAGGACCACCGAAATATTTGTCTGACTGACAAAGTGGGCGCCCAAGTCGTTCTCATAGCTCTTGATAGTTGTGAAACTATTCCTGATTTATTTATTTTTTATATTGGTTGTTTATCTTTTTTTTTTCTCACGCGCCTGTGACGTTTTTGGAGTTTAATCATGAAAGTCTATCTGTTTACTCTCGTTTTCAAAGAAAACTATTGTGACGTGTACCTTAGCGTTAGTTCAATTTAAGAGCTTTTTGGTTGACCTTCTCCCCTTCCGTGCGAATGTCCTCCTTGATTCTCCACTTAGAACAAACAACAAATAATTCATTCAAGCTTGCTGTATTAGACAAAGAAGCAAAGATGATACATTTAACGTATCTGAGATCAAGTCTGAGTGTTGAAGCATCCATTTGTTAGCGCGTTATTTGCGAACTGACTTCTCAATCAAGCAGTGAAATGAAGAGATCTATGAGGAAGTGAGGTTTTCGAGAGTAGTATTTTCTCAATCAGTAATGAACTCAGAATGGTGCTCAGAAAAAGTATTCGACAGAAAACTATAACAGTCGTAGAAACTCAGAGATACGGACAGAAACTGAACTTGCAGTCTACACCGTTCAGCGATCAGATTCACAAGAGGAGAATCTAAAAAACCACAAAGAATAGTTTAAATAAGGAGCCGGTCGAAGTTGTGCAACCTCGCGGCGAATAAGCAGTGTACTCAACGGTCCATGTAGATGATGGTGCTGTTGGCGTAGGCGACGCCTCGGCTGTTCGACGCCGTGCATCTGAACGACTCGGTTACCACGTCACCGTTGTCCACCACGATCAGATCTCCGTTGTATATAACCTTAAACAAAATGTCTTGTTTTTTTTTCAAGCTGGTGAATAGGAATATTAATTTTAGGACTTTTAGATGTTAAAAAAAGGTTTATTGAATCAAGTTTTTCTTCTTTTGAAATGAAAGCCGGAATCTTCTAATGAATAAAATCATGTTATTTTTATAAGAGAGGATGATAATCTTTTTTTCGAGATTTTCTTCAAGGAAATGGATTACCGTGTAATTAGGGCTGCCCTCGATCGACTCGAGAGTCTCGTCCTCGGCGATCCGATGCCATTCAATAGTTGGTTGAGGAGTTCCGCGAGCTCGACACTCGAGCTGGACGACGTTGTGCGGCAGCTCAATACGGCTCACTGTAGACAACGAAATCCACGGCTCTATTGGATCGTTGGAAGCTTTTTTGCACTGCTTGGCTGGAGTCGAGCGATTATACAATGCGAACTGTGGTGGCTTACTCGACGGCTCCTTGCTGATCGTGACGAGCGCTGAAGACGTGACAGGAGGCGAACAAGGCGTCGTCGCTTCGCAGAAGTATTCACCAGCCGTGCGGTGATCCGCGCAAGGAATTCTCAATCCTGAAGGCCCACATTTTTTTTACTGACATGATGATGGAGCTTAAATAATTCTTGAACCATCAGCACAGCGAAATAACAACATAATGAAGTACGAATCTGGAGACGTGAGACTATCTATCGTTTCAAAAATGAAGAGATCAAGAAAAAATTTCAAAAAAAAGTTTAGTTCGCAATTTTTTTTTAAATTTCAGAAACCTTTTTCTACTTTTTCTAGAAGTTTTAAGTTTTCCGAATTCTCTGATAATTTTTGGAATTTGTTATGGTCCACACTTGGGGTTACATGCTTTTTTTGAGTGAAATTAAGTACGATAAACCCAAATGGCACAGACAAGTCCGAGACTAATTGAACCGTTTTTTTCTGTGAGTCAAGGTTAATTTATTTTTTATAAATTTGTTCTAGTTCTCACTGGATTCTAGAAGAGAAGTGCCGAGGCGCTTCATGCCGAGTAACGTCTCCACTTGGGCGCCAGGGTGTGTGTCGAGACGCCGACCGCGGTGGTGCCACGTGATTTTCGGCTGCAAAAGGAACCTCTTTTTGGATTGGGGCTTTTCAAGTTCTTTGACATATAACAATAGGGTTTAGGACAGTACCTGAGGCGCCCCGAAGAAGGAACAACTCAGCTCGAAGGACTCTCCACGATGGACGGAGACGTCTTCGAGACCGACGTCGACGTTGAGCTGCGCCTCTTCGACCAGAGTCTGACACAGTGCCGCTTCGCTCTCCAGCTTCAAATTGCTCAAAGTGAGGTTGGATTCTAGTGTTCGTTTCAATTTTTGAAGTTATTAACTACGAAATAGCTGTGAGTTGAAAAACTGGGAAAAGGTGGAAAATAACGGTAATTGATTTTGTGTTCTGCTGACGTCATTTTAATTTTTTTTTTAACTTTTATATTGATAAATTCCATTTTTCCTTTTTTATTTTGGTAAAGGGGTGAGAAATAAAGTAAGTTCGATTTCGCTAGAATTATTCACGAAAACTTCTGACTTACTTCGACTTTGGTTTCAATTTAGCCCACAGAAATCACAAAGCCTAATGATTTATTATTTTTTTTTTGAGGTTGAAACATTTTCTGCTAAGAAGTTACTTTCTCAGAAAACAGTGGGCGGCCGTGTATGTTATTCTCGACGGCACAAGTTTTCCGACCGAAAATAATGCGTTGTTACCCAAAACGAGGAAGCTCAGTTCGCATGAATGGATTTAAAAAGGTAACGAAAACTGCAAAAAAGCAGACAGAGTCATCGTTATTCAAATTTTTGAAAAAACATTTTGACGCGCTGTTTACTGTGATTGTCATGATGATCTTAATCGTTTAATTTTTCTCCAATAAAAAACTCATTTCTCAAACGAGAATTGAAAAAAAAAAAATGTAGAAACGAACGATAGTCGAGGCGGCGCTGGACCCAAGGAGTGTAATGTAAACGAGCCAACACTTCATCTGAAACTGCGAAGCATTAATATTCAAGAAAAATTGGAGATTCTGTTCAAACAGAGCCTACGTTGAAACGAGAAAAGAGAACGCGGAAAATAAAAAAAGAACAGAGAAAATACGCCTCGAAGAAGCCAATCGTTCAACATTTTGTGTGGATGATCTTTTTCCAGGGCAGACTTGTTCATGGAAAAAGAGCGATTGGACAAACACGCGATACCCGGATGCCTTCTAAATGAGACGCAATTATCGTTGCAGAAAATGAAGGACAACGTTTCATTATACGATCAGCCTGGGAGGCCTTTAAATCTGCATGAAACGGTCGATATGCTCGAGAGAGCTTTGGGAGAAAAAATGTCGACAGGTGATTATGCGAACACTCGCCTACGTACTTTTCGTCTCATAAGGGCATAGTAAACTTATACATCCTTAATGTTCAGCAAAAAAGCTGAAGTTTAGTTCTTGACAACTAGGATTAACAACCTTTGGCAACAGAACGAAAAATTTGAAAAATTTCACAAATCAGGTCGCTTCAGCATTTGGAACTTTCAGAAGAACGCTTCAGATCTTGCGTCTTTCTATAAGTTCGCTCAAACCCTCTGCAGAGACTGTGTTACGAATCTGACAAAAGCAATTTGCAGAAATCACTGTTTTGGATAGCGATCATTTCTTGCCAACGAGATAAACTGTTTACAACAGAGAATCGCGCAGCTTCACGACTCTTAAAATATCCACCCAAGTCTCAGGAAAACGATATTAACGATTGGCAAAGATAAGGTTGGGAATGCACCGACTTCGTAATGGGGCCTTCGAGATAACGGTCATCTGAATTCTCGAGTGGAATGGAAGAGAGAGGACGAGCTCTTCGAAAATTGAATGAACTTTGGGACGGCGCATCTCCAAGAAAAAATAGTTTGCAAACTTCACTCATTTTCTACACGAATTTGGTCGCGAGTGCACGACACGGCGCAATTATTCTCCAGAAATTCGAAAATCCTCCACAATGCGCCTGAGGCTATTTTTCGCAGTTTTAAGAACGAGGCGGGTTTTTCTAGGTAGGCTTTTCTCTATGACTATCAGATCTTATCTCTTCAAGTCGCACTGAAAAGTTTCAAACAGGTTTATAGCTTTCCAGATGAGGAACGAGCCCCATCGACTCCGCCTCTATTTGCTGGAACCACGCCTCCTATTATTTTTTCATTCGTGACGTCATCTCTTGTTTTTGGGATTACCTCCAAACCTAAAATGCGAAGCAAATGTTATTAATAAGGAAAGGACAGCTCTGATGATCGTTCTGCAAATTTATTCTCATTTTCAATTTTAGAGAATCTCGCGATCTTGATAAAAACAAAAGAAAAGTGAGTTAACTTTTTGAAATGATGTTCTGTGAGTAGAAAAAAAAGCATCAAATAAAAGAAAAATCGCGGACGCCCTCATTCTAATCTTCCTCATCCTAAATCGTTCCCGCCCTAATGACGAATTCAAACTTTGACTCAGCTCTCTTACGAAGTTTTAAAGGAAATAAAGCAGCCAAAATCTGTCTCATCCGATATCAGAGAAAGTGAAAAAGCAATGAACTGAGATTGAAGGCGATGGCTGTTTCGCACTGCGAGAGAACTTCCCTTTGCACTTTCTGGGTCCGAAGACAAATTCTTTGCACCTGGGGTCCATTCAAGCCGGAGACATACTTTCCAACAGAAGGCAAAACTCTCAAAACTTTCAAAAGCAATTCTTAAATAGTCTTTATTTTTCAAAACCTTTCTTTTGCGGTCACTGATCACCTGACTAGGGCTCAGTAAACTGGTTGGAGGTCCACTTTGAACCTGAGAAACGAAGAGCCCAAAAAAAGATAGCAGAAGCTCCTTTCATTCAAACGTCACCAAATTGGCGGATTAAGCGGCAGCTCATAATTAATTGCTCTTTCTATTTTTTCCTCCGTTTGTTTGCCTTCGGCGCTCAGTTTGAAAGTTTATTTCGTGCGAAAACACTCTGGAAAATTTCAAGTGCAGTTGGCGCGGCAAAAAGAGGAATTGAATCTACCTTTGACACGAGATGGCCGATGTCTTGCGTAGTCGAGTTGGGAGGTCAATTGAGAGCAGTCAGAGGAGTTTGAAGCTTAGAAAACTTCAAGTGTGGATCCTCGCATGACAACTGTCCACTTCTCCAACCAGTAAACAAAGAAGATCGCTTTCCGATCTTTTGTTCTGTGGGAAAAAAAAACACGTGGACTCACAAGAAGTTTCTACGAACGTCTACTTCTGAAAAATTCCTCAAGGTGAAGATACACCGAACGGTATTTGGTTTGAAAGAAGTCTGACCTGCAGACAAAACGGCGGTTTCGGCTTCGTTTACCCCGGAGAGGCTCGAAGTAGTCACTCAGTTACTTTGGTACAGTTAAAACAGATGCGGTGAAAAAGGAAATGTGTCCTCAAGACCTCTTTAGGATTCTACCCCGATTAAAGAATTGAATCGGCCGTTGTTCTGGCAACGTGCATATTTGGAGACTCCACCAATGCTTTTTGCAATTCAAATGTTTCAAGAAATAATCGCTGTTTTCGACGTTTCAGTTTTGCTTTCCAGGGAAAGGAATGTTTTGAACGTTCAAACTGTGCAAGGGACAATAACAATGACGTTTCAGACGCGCAGAACGCCGAAGAGACCGAAAAGAGCCGCTGAATCACTGTTGACTTTTTCGCGGTCCCATTTAAAAGCCGTTTTTTTCGCATTGCCTGATATTTATTGCTCTCTTCTCTTCCTATTTGACGCTCAAACAAACTCAAGCAAAGCTTTTTTCTCAGTTTCTTTTTCCTGTGCGACAACTTTCGTTTTTCGAAGCAAAGTTCTTTTTCATCGTCAGTTTCAGAAAAATAAATGTCCGATCACGTCTTAAACTATCGCGAAGGATTCACTTCCGACGTCAGTTTCTTGTCAATTTCATTTTCCCTGGGATGTTCTAGAAATCTTAAAATAACTGTCTGAAAAAATGAGCTTGTGATAGTGTTTTTTGGCCTAAATCTTGAAATCCGTTAAAAAGTCTAGAAGAGAAACAAGGTTTTTTTTTTCAAACCTTTGATAAATAATTTAGTAAAAATAGCTCTAATCCTTTTTCCGACAGTTATATTTATTCATTTGATAAATTTTTACCATCAAAATAAATCAAACATTTTTTTAAGGAATTACTTCTAAAAAAATGTTGATTAATTTTGCACAGAATGATCAAAATGTTTCCCAGAACCCGATGCCTGGCTCTGCTGGAGAAGTTCGGCCCAACATCGGCAGCGGGGCTCATGTACGATTTTAAAGATTTCTTTCTAGTTGTGTCAAGTAAAATTTCCACTCCCAACCAAGCAAAATCAAAATTTTCCACTTTCATTAAATTAGAAAGAGTTTGGAATGCGTACTATTCGAAGATTAATTTCTTCCAAATCTGTAGGCCAAATTCAGGCTGCCCCACATTACAACATGGGACACGGAGCAGCGGTCGGAGGATACAGTTCCTACACAAAGGAGGTTTTTTCGTTTCAGATTTCCGAGAGTATGAAATCAAAAAAAGGTTGGTAAATATTAACTTTGTCTGTCGCTGTTTACACTATTTAACCTTTGCGACTAAATTTTGTAGAATTGACAAGAAGATGTTTGAAAAATAGTTAAGCATAGTTAAACTGGACTCACTCGAACCGAAGATATTTCGTACATTAAAGAGTAATCCACACAACTTTCGAAAGTTCTGAAGTTCTAATCCGTTTTGTCGAAATTCCAGGCTGAAAGCTCAAAAACAGAATATTTGCGGAAATCAGCCTAAACGTTTCTTACAGAATCCGATGCCAGGATCGGCGGGCGAAGTCAATCCTCCCGTCGGCGGCGGCTACAACTCTTATTCGAAAGAAGTAGGTAGAACTTTGCGAAGGCTCATCTTATTTTCTACTCTTTTCAGCATCCAGTACCTGGATCAGCTGGAGAAGTGCGTCCGCATAGTGGAGTCTACGTCAGAACTAAAGCTTTTGTTGAAAAGAAATTGACTTTTTTTTCAGGGATCCGGAGGGATCATGGGCGGAACGCCAGCATACAGACCGGTTGGAATTAATTGAAAAAGAAAAAAAAATTCAGCATAACAGGGTGAACCACAGATTGGATATGGAGTTGGAGGAGCTCATTTTGAGCAGGTTTTTTTCTCTCGTATAATTACTTTCAGTCGTAGTTATTATGATAAAAGTCTTTTTTTTTCGACTCAATAAGTTTCATAAGAACCAAAGATAATCCGTCTACTCTTGGGCTTTCAGCGTCCTCGGCCTGGAGCCGGCGGCGAGGTCGACTTCGGAAATGTTGCCTACGTAAGCAATGTCTCCTTTTCAATGCATTCCTCGATTTATTTTTTTCTTTTTTAACTTCAAAAAAACTTTTCGAGGCATTCAATTCGAAACTTCTCATCAAAAAAAAAGTCTAGCTAGAAGTCCAGTTACAAAAAACTTTTTCTGATCTACATTAATTTGCCTCGACTTTTGACTTAAAACAGAGAAGAAAAGATTATAAAAGTTTAGAGCGGCGGAGGACAGTTTGGCGGCTACTCTGCTCAGGTATGAAGCAGGATAAGCGTTGAAGAAGTCAGATTTACAGCATCCTGAGCCGGGGTCTGCTGGAGAAGTTGGAAGCGGCGTCTATGTGAGTTCCGTTTCCGACTCCCATCAGAAAGATTCTTTTCAGGGATCGAGCCCGGCTGGAAGGCCACCAGGCTGCGAATATGGGAACGTGAGTGGGCCAGAGTCGGCAGTAAACGCGACAATTGCAGGCCGGAATGGCCGGACCACATCATCATCGCAGAAACAACTACTGACCGCTCCTTCCAAGCAATTTGCTTCTTAATCAATCAAATAAAACGACTTTTTTCGAATTGCCTTCAAACGAAAAGCACTTCACACTTTCTATGCTGAAGTCGAGTCTTCTTTCCTCGTCTTCTGAAATGTTTGTACATTTGCTCAAAGGTTCTTTGCTTGGTTATAATCGAACCCTCGTAGTCGCTATTTGCTTAAACATCTAGTTTTAGAGATATGACTTCTTAATGTTGCGGAATATGGGTTTCAGATCTAATTCTGTCTCGAACACGAAACTCGAAAATGCAGTTTTAAGAGACATGACTCCAAAAAATTATTTCATGACAGATTATTTGTGAGGTCGTCGCTTCTGAAATTTCGAATCTCACTCTTTCTGCATGGGTTTTGAAAATACTGGCGACTCAGACACCGGTGGTTTCTCTTCGCGGGTGCTTCGAAACGGTAAAACGGGAGGAAAACCAAAAAATTAGTACGTCCGCAGAGACCATGGAAAAAAACTTAATTGAAATGAAAAGATCAATGAGGATAATAATGAGCGCGGATGAAAGTGTGCCCATTTCCTCTGCTACAATAGATCACAGATGCCTTCCTCATTTCAAGTTTCATAAAACTTTCTGCTAATCATTGATTGGGGAAAACAACAGCGAAAATGTTTATAATAAATTTCGAAAAACGACAGTTATTCGGATGTTTTCCAATGAGCTTAGTAAGCGACTTGTAGCTATCACAAATGAAAATAAACGTTCTGTGTCCTGCCATTCTCGAGAAAGGAAAGAAAAAGAAGTTTGAATGAAAGAAGAAGTTGATTCAAAAAGTTCACGCTTGAGAAATTAAAACCCGTTGAAACACACGTGATGGTGAAGTAAAAAAAACGAAAAAGAAAAATTGAAATTGAAAAAAGGAACGGAGACAAATATTTTATGACCATGAGGTAGGCTAGGCACCAAAAGTGAGTGAAACTGAAGCCTCCTTAGTAGTATAAAATAACCATATAAATAAGGCTTTGGGGGAAAAACTTGAATTAATTGTAATAAAGAGCCGTAACTAAATTTAAAAGGAAAAATCGAATAAAGAGAGTTTTTAATAGTCAAATGAGGATTAGTCATCATCAGACATTTCCTCGGCAAAATTCGGGTTGAGGACTTGAATGGGATTGTTAATGGAGGGAACGTGAGAAGAAGTGAACGAGACAACGTCGAAACCGTTCAAGCGCGACGAAGAGGTGACCGCTTTCAGGGCTTGAGTCTTCGGTATCCACAACTCGTCAGGAAAATCGAGAAGTGAGAAGTTCCCGACAGGAAGGTCTGAAGTCATCAAATGAAGCGAACTTCGCTATTTTCAGGGCAAATTCCTCCGTATTACTCGGACCTCAGTAACGAAAACCGAACGTTTCTGAGCGATTTTAGGGATCGCTTAAGAGTTTTGACGTTACTAAATTGGTCTCTAAAATGCCCCGACACGTTCTATTTTTTTTTTTGCGTTACTGATGTCCGTGAACAAAGAAGAGTAGACTCACTCATAATTGCGATAACTCATGAGTAAGTATAAATATGAACGGAAAGTAAAAAATAGGAGGAAGAATCTCGCGCTTCTTGTGCAACTTTTCACCTTACATACAAAAAAAAGCCTTGAATATTTTTCGCCGCCGGCTAATAAACTCTACTCCCAGAGTCTTTCTTTCTGAAAAATTTCCCTTGTTCAACTTCTAGCAAATTAAAAAAAGAAATAGATTGACGGTTTTTTTTAATAGATCTGACTAACAAAGTCGGCTTTCCGCCCTTTTTTGCATTTTTCAATTTATTTTTCTGAATCTTTCATTACACGGAGTTTAAATAAATAACGCAAACACCAACTTCGAAGCTTTGCGGCATAAGCTTCAGCCTGCGTCTCGTCGTTCTCGCCGTCGTCCGACAGATCCGAGTACGAGTCGTTGGAATTCGGCGTCTGTTGGTCAGCGATGCCCGGGACATGTGAACTGACGACCATTCTGATCGTTTCGGTAGTGGCGGGGAGAGTAGAGAGGGCTTGCTGAAATCAAAAAACTCTGATAGATCTTTAACGTGGTCCTTACCGTTTGGCGAACAGCTTGTGTTTGTCCCATCAAAAAAGAATTATTGAGTCCTATGACAGATGCGGCTGTATTCGACGTTGTAGCTGCCTGTAATGAGAATGAATTCCTGCAACACGAAAATGTGTGAAAACATGTTAAAAAAGGTTGCGAAAGCGTCTCTACCCGTTTAAAAAAAAGTAAACTTTCGCGTGAGCGGAGAATTTTTCATCGTATTCCAATTAAATAGAAACAGTGTAGCTGATTTATATAATTAAAAAAACATTTAAAAAAATATATATAGTTTTTTTCACGCATATGAATTGAAATAGAAACTTTTTTTCATTGGTTTTTATCTATCTATAGTGCATGTTAGTCTGACTCAAAAAAGTTTCAGCAAAATCCATCGTGTTTGCACAAATTTACGTTCATTTTTATATGCGACAATACTTTTGGACCACCCTGTATATATAAATAAAAGAATTATATGTCTAAAGATACAATTTTTCATGAAATCGAGTTTTCTTTTGTCACCTATATTTTTTGTAACGAGTTGAACTACAGGGTGAGTACTAAATATTGAAACAACGGTTTCAGGACTGGCGTACCCATCATACTTGATAAATAAAACTCACTCATAATTATTTAGAGTCTATACGCCTTCGTGAACTTGAAGTCTTAACATTTTTCTAATATCTTGTTTTTTGATCAAATCATGATAAATTGGAACCTACCAATCGGTTGCCCAAAATCAGGTTTTGGCACGCTGCTAACCATCATCTCTAACAACGGCAATTTTTCTTAGAAGGGAGCCAACTCTAGGGACCCAAATTATTTTTGTCTTATACTACTAGCGTTACTCTTTATTCTGAATGTGTTTCAGGCTACTCTAGATTTACTTTCTTTTTAGAACTGCAAAATATGCGAATAAATCTAAGATCAACGATTAATCGCATATTACACCTTGAATTAGGAAAAATCAAGTTCGAGCAGAGATAAAATTCCGTTTTGCATGATTTTAAAAATGAAAAAAACGGTTTTGTTAGCTCTTTTCGGGGAGTGCTCCTATCATTTGTGTTAACGCTCATTGATGGAAATTTCTAAGAAATATTGCGAAAAACCCAAAGTTTAGTTTTTGTGTATTTATTTGAACATTAACGTTCAGATAACTTTCTACCAGTTATAAACATCGAAAAATGACCGCGTGCCGTTGGGGCTTGGGTCCTACACACTTTTCGAGCCAGAGCAGAGCTGAATGAAGATAGGAATTGGAATAGTTTCATGAATTTTGGAATGTATTTGCCAGAATTGCCAATGAAAAATTTTGGTACGGATCATTCACTTTTCCTCGGAGTTGCGCTTGTTCAAACGTGTTTCAATAATTAGTACTCACCCTGTATAATATTTGTCTCTAAACTTTTCAAAATGAATTCAAACATAACATCAAGTTGGTCGAGAAGCCTTCACGATTTCTCCAAAAAAATGGTCGCTTAAATTTTCAAAATGACATGAAACCACCTCGTTTCGTCTAACGTGTACCATTTCAAAGTAGATTCGAAAGAAATCATACCAAAGGATACTGGATAGCGATGGGCGGGGCGCGCGGAGACGCGGTGTTGAGTTGGTTGTCGGAAGATGGAGCGCGAGGATAGGAGGTGGACTGCTGAAACTGCTGCAGGAGATGCTGCTGCACGTTCATGCCGATCGGAGTGGCAGAAGCGGCGTGGCCGAAAGGCGAGAAGCTTGTGGCCGAGGAGGAGAGAGCGTGGCGTTGAGTCGTCGTCGAGTTGACGGCGCTAGTCGACGGTAGCAACAGGGAACGTCCGACTCCCGCAGTTCCAGTCACGATGCTTCTTCCGGCAGCCTGAAGTTCGCGTTCAGTTTCGCCGGCATGAATTCGTTACCAGAGGTATCCGGGGAAAGTTGGCTGCGGTTTGGGCCAGCTGCTGATGGATGGTGGCAGGACTTGCCCCTCGTCGTTGCTGCGGAACAAGTTGTGGTCGACTTGGCGTCGCTTGAGCAAGGCCGGAGATGGTTTCGATTCCTGATTTTCGCTTCGTTCTGCTTTCTCCTGTCAAATCCGGCGTTTCTTGCATTCTCTGTAACAAAATAGATCATTAAAACAAATAATGTTCGCCGAACGCGATGAGCCATCTGTTTTTGAGCCAACGACATCAATGGATTGCTTATCGATACGTTCACGCCGCCGTTGGAGATTTGCTAAAAAAAAAATATGTCATTTTCGAAAGAGCAAACTATCACTATCAACCTGGGGTGCTGGCAAAACTATTGATTAGAAAAAACACCCAGATATGGCAAAAACTTTCTTGAAATATGTGGGAAATTTTTTCTACCTCCATTGATAAATTCTTCCCGGCTTTCCTCTCTTTGCTTTATTGCGATTCTTTTCGTGAATGAATTTCCTCGACAAAAGAAATCTTCAAGTTAGAGTTTGGAAGTTTCGTAAAAATGAGTTATCGTGAAAATTATATTCGAAAAAAAGCGAAAAAAAAAAACCGAAGAACGAGGATCAGGTTGCCGAATCCCGATCAGGTTCTTCTGCTGCAACATGGACGGCCGCTGCTGGACGACAGCCACCTGCGGAATCGGCCTCTGGAGAAGCAGCGACGGCGCCGTCGACGACGTTGACGACGTCATATGCGGGGCAAACGCGGGCGGCGTTGCCGACTTGGACACTGGAGGCGTAGGCGGCTTGGACGAAGGCGGCGTTGACGGCGTCAGAAGCTGAACGACGTTCGAAGTGGCTTGATGCTCATAAAGGGGAAGTGCTGCTGGAGGAACTTCAGTCCGCGACGTCGTCACTTCTGACTGTCTCAACGAAGCATCCAGCGTTGTTTGCTTCTGGAAGAAGGAAGGGGACTGGGCATCGCATGACATGGAAAAGAAAACAAAATAAAACTCACGTTGATAGACAAACCAGAGACGGTGGGGATGAGCTTCGCTTCTTGCGAAAAGACGAGAAGTTCGTCCAAAGGAGTCTCCATTCCTCTTTCAATTTCCGCGATGTTCAATTCACATTTTAACTTCCTGGAACGCTTGAAATTAAAAGATAGTGAAGGTCATAATTTGAGAAAATGGAACAAAAAAAAAATGAAACTTCGAAAAAATTCACGAGCCGATTTGCTAGAATATAAATTTTGCGTAGACTTGAAAACTACTACATTTCATTTTGAAGAGTATCGCATCAACGACGTGAAGATATTTTCACGTCTGCGGCCTCGACTCACCCGGTCAAAAAATCGTCTTTCTTATTTTGCAGCTCTTTTATCACCTTCTCCACAGAGTTTAGCTCGCTCTCAATCTGTAAACCACCATTTATATAAATTTTGAAAAATAAAAAAATAAAAAAACGACATGAAAAAAATTTTTTTCAGCTTTCAATTTTGTTTTTTTCTATTTTACGTTAACTGCAAGTTTCATATTTTTTTAAAAAAAGTGAATAATGCGGGAAAAGTAAGACACAAAAAAACCTGATGGTAGTCGTGCTTGACGACCTTGTCTTTGTTAGAACCAACAAGATTCGAACGGAAAGTATTTGTGAACGCCTTCTCGACCTCCTAAATAAAGTTAAAAAAAAAAGTTTTGACATTTCTCTCACCTTTTTCCGTTTATTGAGGACCTCGGCTTCGGAAATTTTGATGTTTATCTGACCTTGGAGGGTTAGAATTTCCTGTTCAACCTGAAAAAAAAGCTCTGTTAAGGAAAAAACAAGTGGAAAGAGGACCTTTGCGAGTTCATTTCTGTATTTCATCCAGAAATAAGAAATCGTCAAATTGCTCTCAAGGTAACTCAGATCAACAGAACTTACTAGCAGATTCGCTTGCTGCTTTATTTGTTCCATCTGTAAAACTTATTTTTATTCAAAAGATGGCATTTTCATGATCTTTTATGCGTGCGTTTTTTGGGTTTAGGATGAGTTGGAAAAAAAAAAATGAGCGTTAGGGTGAAATTTTCTCTAAATCAAATATGTTGTAGAACACGATTTTCAGGATTTTTTGAAAAAAAAACTGAATATCATCACTCGAGCCGTTTTCGAGATACGGTGGCTCAAAGGGATACGGTAGAACCCTTCGAAAGTCTATATCTCGACAAAAAAATCCAACGAAACTCAACCAAAGTTTGTAATAAGGTGCAAAATAATTTTATTCAATTTTTTTAAAAAAATATAATTACTCATTCTTGCTCATTATTGCTCATATTAGAGGATTTTTCTCAAAAAAAAATCGGAACCAGTGTATGACGTTGCGGTCCGGCGTTTTATCTTGTTTCTATTGGAACCACAAAAAAATACTCCATCTATTGAGCCAAACATGGATTAGGCGAATTTTCCATCTAAGACCCGAAAATTCTAAAAAAACATGTAATTTTGCGTAAGTTTCCCGAATAACTTTTTTATCTCTTGTTCTTTTGGCTCGAAACTAGCAAAATCGTGATCAGCGCGCATTTTTACATCTACTAGGTCATTTCCAGATCAAAACAAAAGAAAAAATTTTTTCACCCAAAAAAAATTCTATGCCCGGAAACCGAAAAATTTTGTATGCCCTGGGATGAAAATTATCGAGGTTTTTCGCTCATAACTTTTTTCGAAATCAAAGTATCAGGTCGAAACAAAGTTTTTTGTTTCCGTTACGGTTACCATAACAAGGGGCATACACCATTCTAGGTTAACTAAAAAAATTTAAAAAGGCCATTTTCAAAAAAACCCCAGGGAGGAAAAAGACTTCGTTTTAGGTTCGCAGTTAGAAAACGTTTGAAATCGTTCAAACTGTATTTGAAAACTATATTCAGACCCTAATGAAGAAAGGATTTCTTAAAAATAATTTATATAAGAAAGTGTAAAAATGAGAAGTTTCGAGCTGTGAAAAAAAATTGAAGGTAGTAAATCACTAGGACATGTTTTTTTCGGACAGTAAAAATGTTCAAAATTTGAGATTTCATTTTTATATCCATGGACATGTTTCTTCAGAAATTTTTTCCGCTTTCACCACAAGAAAATATTTGAAGACATCCTTCGGATGCCAACAAAACTCGGGACACCCAGTCGCCATCGTGGGGGAGCCACAAAACAAAAGGATTTGGGTTTCCCCCGCAATTTTTCAAAATTTAATCAACCTGAACTCAAAAAAAATTTGAAAATTCAAATCAGCGAAATTTTTTTCACTGAAAAACATATTCCAAAAATTGTGTGCCTTACTAAAAAAATTAATTAATCATCATCATGAAAAGAAGCTTCATAAATCATATTTTGATTAAGTCGAATGTTTAACTTTTTGAGGGGCTCAATAACTCTAGTGAAGCTTTTACTGACAGGAAAACTCAAATTTTATAGCACACAATTTAGGAATTTTTTTCAGTGAAAAAACTTTTGATGATTTGAATTTTCAAACTTTTGTTGAGTTCAGGTTGATTAAATTTTGAAAAACTGCGGGGGAAACCCAAATCCTTTTGTTTCGTGGCTCCCCCACGATGGCGACTGGGTTTAATTTTCCGGCCAATACTTTTCCGAACCGTGCTTTATCCGAACCAAATTCCGAACCAATGATTTATCCGAACCTACTTTATCCGAACCACCCTATGCTTTATGCGAACCACTTTTTTTTAGAATGCATGCTTTATCCGAACCACTTTTTGTAAAAAGTTTATTACTTTTTTACTATTTAAATGCCGTTTTCTTAGCTTTTTGCGATGACTAGTTGCCCCATAAGACTCAATGACCTGGAACTAGAATTTTCTGTCAATTTCTTTTTTCGAATTTCTTGTTATATGAGTTTGATTTTTCGCTCATATTTTCTAAAACATCCAAAAACTGATCTTCCAAACTCCATCTTATTATTCAAGACTCTGAAGGTATAGAAAAATTGAACTCGAGCTGAAAAGAATATGGACATGCCCCGGTTAAACCTTGTTTCCCAACAAAGATCGCTTCTGGACGTTTTTCCTTGAACATTTCGATGCCTGTTGGTTCATCGTAGGAGAATCTGCGAACGGCTCATTAGAAGAAGTTCTCTCGAGTTCAGTTATTCGAATGAGATTTTTCTTTATGAAAGTTTCTAGACAGCTTTATGTATGGTTTTTTGACAGATATTATTTCTTAATATCGCCGCCTTTTGTGATCTTTCACTTCTTCCATGCATGTTGGTTCTTCGTAGGGGAATCTGCGAACAGCTCATTAGGACGAATCCCCTCGAATTTAGATATTCAAATAAGATATTTTCTTTAGAAAATTCTAGGAAGGTTGAAGAAAGGCTTTTTCAAAGCTGAATTAATATTAATCAGCGTTCTAAAAGTGAATGATAAATAATAAAAAGATCGAAATGAGTTCGAACTTTTGCTGGCTCCAGCCCAACCCATTCCATTCAATGTTTTTACCCGTTCCGACCGTTCCCTTTTTGAAAGCTGATCGTTTGTTCAGGAACATTCAATGATTTTTTTTGTCATCGAACATTTTTTTTTCTGTTGTTTTTTTCAACAATAAATTAGTCCAAATCTAGCAAAAATTTTGTTTCAGCAGGTTTTCAGGATGTTTGAAGGAGGCTCGGAAGGTTGACGAGAGGGGCCTCGGAGATTGGCTGCCTCGGAAATCAAAAAAATTCAGAACTTTCAAACGGCTGAAAGTGATTTGAATCTGAGCTTCGGATAATCAGAATTGCAAATTTTTTTCTGACACACACACTCAAATCATTTCAGTCTTTAAAAAAATATTTCGTTCCAGATAGTTCAGGAAAAAAAGATTAATGAAAAATTAAAATGAGATGGAAATTAAATTAGACTTTGAAAGAAATTATTTTGATATCCTAAAAACTTTTCCTTCATAACTTTAGAAAAAGGCACTCGAAATACAAATTGACTTCTATGACTTAAAAAGAAGGGAATTAAACTTATAAGAGAAAAAAAGCTCGGAACATTGGCAGAAAAACCGTAAAAAGGAACGATTATTTCGAAAAACGATAATTTACGAAGGCGCAAAGGTTTCGCGCGCTTTCTCATCGTTTCGATACCTGCACTTTCTTCCCTTGGAGATTTGCCAGCGCAAATAATTTTTTCCTCTTTTTAGCAATTCCTTCTGTTTATTTCATTGTATTTTTTATATATACGTCATGATTTTTCAAATTTAATTATTTGCATGATTACAATATTTGATTTACCACTGAAATTTCTATTTTTTCCTGCAAATATTGCCCTTTTTTGTATGTTAAGACAAGTTTGGCCTAAAAAGTTTTTCCTTAAACTTTTTAATTTATTTACCATTTATATTTTTCTATCCAAAACAATTGAATGCGAGCAGATCTTTGACCTGCATTTTCAGCCAGGTTCTAGAACCTGTGGGAATCAAGAAAACTGCTCAATGGAAATAATTTTTGACAAAAAAATTCTTTCTGCCGTTCCGAATACATCTAAAAAAAGGTTTCAGTGTAGATGACAATGATAAAAATCCGATTCAAGCATGCCAAAAATTCACGTTCGATTGGTTTCAGCTGTCTCCACGTTCAGTTTTACGTCTTTGAAAGTGATTCCTGTCGGCATCTTCTTGTTTTTTTGACTGAACGCCCCTGTCGTTAACCTTCCCAGCATCCTACAAACCTCCTGAAAACCTGCTGTATCCGGAACGAAATATTTTTTAAAGACCGAAATGATTTGAGTGTATGTTGTCAGAAAAATTTGCAATTCTGATTATCCGAAGCTCAGATTCAAATCACTTTCAGCCGTTTGAAAGTTCTGAATTTTTGATTTCCGAGGCCCCTCTCGTCCGTTTTATTTCCATTGAGCAGTTTTCTTGATTCCCACAGGTTCTAGAACCTGGCTGAAAATGCAGGTCAAAGATCTGCTCGCATTCAATTGTTTTGGATAGAAAAATATAAATGGTAAATAAATTAAAAAGTTTAAGGAAAAACTTTTTAGGCCAAACTTGTCTTAACATACAAAAAAGGGCAATATTTGCAGGAAAAAATAGAAATTTCAGTGGTAAATCAAATATTGTAATCATGCAAATAATTAAATTTGAAAAATCATGACGTATATATAAAAAATACAATGAAATAAACAGAAGGAATTGCTAAAAAGAGGAAAAAATTATTTGCGCTGGCAAATCTCCAAGGGAAGAAAGTGCAGGTATCGAAACGATGAGAAAGCGCGCGAAACCTTTGCGCCTTCGTAAATTATCGTTTTTTCGAAATAATCGTTCCTTTTTACGGTTTTCTGCCAATGTTCCGAGCTTTTTTTCTCTTATAAGTTTAATTCCTTCTTTTTTTAAGTCATAGAAGTCAATTTGTATTTCGAGTGCCTTTTCTAAAGTTATGAAGGAAAAAGTTTTAGGATATCAAAAATAATTTCTTTCAAAGTCTAATTTAATTTCCATCTCATTTTAATTTTTCATTAATCTTTTTTTCCTGAACTATCTGGAACGAAATATTTTTTTAAAGACTGAAATGATTTGAGTGTGTGTGTCAGAAAAAAATTTTGCAATTCTGATTATCCGAAGCTCAGATTCAAATCACTTTCAGCCGTTTGAAAGTTCTGAATTTTTTTGATTTCCGAGGCAGCCAATCTCCGAGGCCCCTCTCGTCAACCTTCCGAGCCTCCTTCAAACATCCTGAAAACCTGCTGAAACAAAATTTTTGCTAGATTTGGACTAATTTATTGTTGAAAAAAACAACAGAAAAAAAAATGTTCGATGACAAAAAAAATCATTGAATGTTCCTGAACAAACGATCAGCTTTCAAAAAGGGAACGGTCGGAACGGGTAAAACATTGAATGGAATGGGTTGGGCTGGAGCCAGCAAAAGTTCGAACTCATTTCGATCTTTTATTATTTATCATTCACTTTTAGAACGCTGATTAATATTAATTCAGCTTTGAAAAGCCTTTCTTCAACCTTCCTAGAATTTTCTAAAGAAAATATCTTATTTGAATATCTAAATTCGAGGGGATTCGTCCTAATGAGCTGTTCGCAGATTCCCCTACGAAGAACCAACATGCATGGAAGAAGTGAAAGATCACAAAAGGCGGCGATATTAAGAAATAATATCTGTCAAAAAACCATACATAAAGCTGTCTAGAAACTTTCATAAAGAAAAATCTCATTCGAATAACTGAACTCGAGAGAACTTCTTCTAATGAGCCGTTCGCAGATTCTCCTACGATGAACCAACAGGCATCGAAATGTTCAAGGAAAAACGTCCAGAAGCGATCTTTGTTGGGAAACAAGGTTTAACCGGGGCATGTCCATATTCTTTTCAGCTCGAGTTCAATTTTTCTATACCTTCAGAGTCTTGAATAATAAGATGGAGTTTGGAAGATCAGTTTTTGGATGTTTTAGAAAATATGAGCGAAAAATCAAACTCATATAACAAGAAATTCGAAAAAAAGAAATTGACAGAAAAATTCTAGTTCCAGGTCATTGAGTCTTATGGGGCAACTAGTCATCGCAAAAAAAGCTAAGAAAAACGGCATTTAAATAGTAAAAAAAGTAATAAACTTTTTACAAAAAGTGGTTCGGATAAAGCATGCATTCTAAAAAAAAGTGGTTCGCATAAAGCATAGGGTGGTTCGGATAAAGTAGGTTCGGATAAATCATTGGTTCGGAATTTGGTTCGGATAAAGCACGGTTCGGAAAAGTATTGGCCAATTTTCCTTCGGGGGGAATTTTTATTTTATTTAAATGGAGGGACTACCTAAGGGTTTGTCTCGATCGCCAAATATTTGGTTTTTGTGTGAGATAAGGCATTGAATCCTAGAAAAAGTATCGTAAATCTTTCTCAAAAAAAAATATGCGGTTCTCAAATTAATTCGAAGAGAAAAAACCCAGAGTTGATAAGGCGGAAACTAAAAATACTTACTTGGATTTCATCCTTATTGGAGCTCACTAAATCCTTGTAAAACCGAGCCAACGAAATTAGATGGTTTTGCTGAACGTCGAAAATGATAAACGTCTGAGAAAAAAAAAAATCAAAACGAACCATGCTTGGAAGCCTGAAAAGTCGATCGAGCACTTCTGCAAATATCATATAAAAACGGAAAAAATTGAAGGTGCTCTCTGAAAGAATAAAATTCCAAGATACTTACCTTCGTAGGTGGCGGGAGGCACTTGATACGTCCTGATCAATGTATCCTTAGTTTTCCGCAACGGCTCCGACAAAGAATGAAAGTACTGAAAAAGGGAACTCAAAGCTCCTTTTAGTTTTTGAAAAAGCCGAATTTTGAATTTGGACGAACTCTTGTAATAATGTTAAGGAAAACTGGGTGTGAAAGTTAACATTAGTTATGTACTAGTATTGTAACTAATTTATCGAAAACACAGGGACGCGTTTGAGTTTTTTTTTAAATTACATTTTTGAAACCATTCGAGAAAATGATTCTGTAGAGCTCCTCCCTTTCACGAGAAGCGTTTAAAACTCCTGTCAGAGGCTCAGCGACGGAGTTCGATGGAGGCGAGGCGACGGGATAAGAGCAAGGCCGAGAGTGACCGCTTGAGGGCGCGTTGTCCAGAGAGTTTGACGCTTCTCCAGGAGAACTCAAATGTTCTGAAAGTTTTTCTGCTCAAAACTAGCTCATAAGGAATCAAAAAGGGTACAAAAAACATAAAGATGCGTAAAGTAGCAACTTTAAGGAGAAAAACACATAAATTCTGAATCATATTTCTGACACAATATTCTCCTTTTTTTTCAAATATAATTGGGACTTGTTTTTTTATTTTATTCACATCAAAAACTCATGAAAAAAATTATTTGCTTTTTTTATTAAAAAAAGCTTTTTTTGATGGGAATCATAAGAAAGTTTTTTTATGATCAAAAAGTACCGTGGTGCAATGACCCATATAAAAAAATTGTACTAATGCGGACTTGAAAGAAGGAATCTTGAAAGAACATCAAAATCTTAGTAAGTTACCGTCGTCCTGGTCGTCTACTGACATCACTGAGGGCTCGGGACTGTTTTCGACCGTGCGGTTAGAAACTGTGAAGGGCCCAGAACAGAGCTCCGGCGGAAGACGAGTTGATATGGACGAGGTCCGATGCGGCGACTTCATCGACTCAAGCAACGAAGACGGTTTTCGATTCGACTGTAACGGACGATTAATTTTAGTCGCAGAACCTTCATAAGCCAAATCGTTTCCGATGTAAAAGTTTCGCTTTGCAATAAGATAATCGAAATAAAGACACGACTGTGCAGATTGGGCCTTGCACAGTTCAACCGATAGTGACTGGCTCTAGCTGATGCTATATAGAAAATGAAAGAAACTTCTCTCAGAAACGACATCTTGAAATTATCTTTTGTGGAAACGGCTCATTTTGAACTGATTTCATTTTGAACTAATTTTGAACTAATTTTGAACTAAAAAAACGAGACCAAGTCCTTATTTTTGAGACGACTTCGTGGAGAAAATGTCGGTTTTCGGCGGTTTTTATTAAATACCACACGACTTCACAAGATCTCGACCTCAGGTCGAGATTTCGCCTCGTCTTTTCTCGAAGTTTTTTTTTTTTAATTCTGCTCGTCTCGAAAATAAAATCGAAAAGATTTGCCTTATCTCGATTACAAAAAGTTTATTCCGAACAACCCTGCTTCCAATGGCCGATCATCAAACGTGAACTTTGTACATGGCGACCACCAAACCAGAAGAAATTTTGAGGCGATTCTCACCATTGGCACATCGATCTCCATGATATCATCGTCCATGGCTCCATTTCCATCATCGACGTCCATTTCGTCCTCCCTAAAGAACACTTCTAAACTCTTTCTCGGAGTTCTTTCCACTTCTCGAATGCTTTCGATGAAGACGGGCCGACGACGGAAGAACTTGTCTCTTTCGCTATTATCATGTCAAATTGTTGTCGACATTCTTCCAACGTTTTCCCAGGACCCATTTTCTCCAAAATCAAATCCCAATTTTCTGCTCCATGTTCCTCCACCAACTGCTTTAGCTTCATATTCTGAAAAATATCGAGAACATGAATTTAAAAAAAAAATAAGGAAACCTCAGCTTCAGGCCACAAAGCATGTCCTAGGAACTTTTCGAACTCTTCGTCAAGTTCCCCAGAAAGAAGCTGAAACGAAAAATCGAACGATACGAAACAATAGACAAAACCTGTTCGATCTTCTTGAGGAAACGCTTGTGACAAGGTCCACAGAACTTGAGAGTCGCTCGCGGCACCTCCATTTGGTCGAATATGAAGGCGCGCTGCTGCAACGACAATTCGCGAAGCTTCGTCGGCAAAGACTTGGTCGGTCTCATTTTGCGTTTGGCCGCTACGCAGTTTGGCACGTGGCATTTACTAAATTTGGTTCTTTTTGACTTTATCTTGACGAAAAAAAACCTTGAGTTGCGCAGACGCCATGCCTCCGATTTGCATTTCAAGCAGTATTCTCGCTGTCTTGAAGATGATATTGCTGGAAATCATATCATTAAACTATTTAGAATATGAAATAATGATTATTGTCATAAGAAGTTTTTCAATTTTTCTCTAAATAGCCCTTCTCCACGACATGGTTGATTTTCTACTTTAAAAGGGCAGCGAAGTGTCTGGAAATCCGCAATCTAGCGTCCTTTCAGTAATTTTGTAAATTTTTTGTGCTTTTATTCTTGTGAGCTGAAATTTATTCAGCTAAGAAGTCCTCTATAGCCTCTTCAAAACATCCGGTCGCCGTACGGTTTTTCGATGAAATGCGCTGTATTGATGAAAGAAACTTCCGTTGAAAGTTTGAAAAGGCCTGTGAGTTTCATCAGAGATGAGTCGGATTTTTTCAAAGTCCGAATTTTTTCAATTTTTGCTGTCAATTGACGGCGAGTGAAATCAAACGATTCGCCTGGACAGATTCCAACAGTTTTGAACAGGGGCAGCTAAAAAGCTGGATGAAATTTTGAGAAAACAAAATTGAACTACAATAAATTCTGGAGATAACTTAAAAAAAGAAAGGCTAACCGTTTCGGTCAATAAAAAGGAATCTAAATTGAAGAAAAAATTTAAACCGAAGGTTTCATAGCTGTTATTCGGCAATAGACAGCCAGGATTACTGGTCGGATGAAGTTGTTCGCAGCAGACAAAACACATGGAGCCAAATTGCTTCTCGGAAGTCGAAAGATAGCTTTTCGACTTCATGAAATTCTTGAATTTGGCCACTTCTTCCTCGGTCGGCATCTGCGGAGCCTGCAACTGAGCACAAAAAAAAACTCCAAATCGATAAAAACATACGTTTTCAGTCCCAAAACCACTCTGATAATTTTATAAGCTCTTGTCTTACAGATAACCATACGAACTTTTTTCCACTAAAAAAAGTGAACCGTACCTTGTACGTCATACGGTAGACGCGTGGTTTTTTCCGTTTGTTGAAGCATAGTTTGTATTTTCGCTCCTTTTTCGTCATGTAATAGTGCAAAACGCAGTCTTTGCAGTTTTTGTTGTCGAAGTACAAGGTGAGTGCGGCGAAATTCTTACCAAACTCCTGAATTTTCCATCAAACAGAATTTCAACGAAAACGATGATCACCTGTAAGCGACTGGTGAACAACTCTTCCTCTCCTTCCGTCCAGGACTCTTCGTTTTCTTGCAACCTGCACAAAAGATACGATGAATTTGAAGAAATAAATTATAAAAAAGAGCGAAACATACATTTTCCGCTGAACTGCGGCCATGTCTTCGATAGTGGAGCCGGGTCGTTCCTCAAAAACGTCGGCGAGCCGTTCTTCCGGTGTCAGCATGTCCGGCGGCAAAACAACCCCTCGTCTCCATTTTTCTCTTTGTTCCGCCTTAAAAGATTGGGGCATTTTTAAAACGATCAGTAGCGCATTGGTAGAGGATTTGAGCAGAGGTGGAGGATTGGGAAGGCAGCCTTTGGCTTGGCGGCCAAGCCAAGCCATTTAGCCAAGCGATAGAAAGGAGTCATTGAATTACTATTGAAAAAGTCATTTCTTCTTTCGGGCGTTTATGGCTTGGCAGGCAGGGCGGCCAGTAGGCAGCCATCCTCCACCTCTGGATTTGAGTATTGTCACTTTTTGAGGTGTCCACTGTGAAAAAGTTATACGAACAATATGAGGAAGTTCAAGAAAGAAAAAGGCCAAAAAAACCTTCGAATTAACATTTTGTAAGTCTTCGCCGCGTAGACGCTCTCCGCGTGCTATCCGTTCCTTGAAAAAAAATGTTGAAAAAAAAAGACAAAAAAAGAGCTCACTTCGTCTTCTCGATCCTTCTTGACCTCGGGAAAGAGCTTCTCTACTAAATCTCTTAACTCAGGTGCACGTGTTCTGAAACAAAAAAAAACTATTGCACGAGGGCTTCATACTCCGAAAAAACAGATTAAGAATAAGCGGCAGACATTCATTTGTTTTGAAATTCAAAACATAAGAGGAAATTTATTTAAGAAAAATTTCAAAAAAACTTTATTTGGACGTTTTCAGTGATAAAAACAGAAATTGGCGTGTGCTGCCATGCATGCAGGTTGATAATGAGCGAATCTGTCAACCGCGGATCAAGAAGGGATTAACTCGAAATCTTATTAAAATTTTTTGAAAACTGTTTACGACTATACTACTTCATATTCCAACCCGGCTATTCACATTTTTCACTTTTTTTTCGGGATCAGAATGAGCACTTAGGAAATTTGGGTTCGAATGATAACAGGGTAACCAAGAGGGTTCGTATGAGCAGGGTTTGGATGAATGTTTGACATAAAACACATAGCCTGCAAGGAAATACGTTGCGGGATAAAATTTTAGAATAGAAAAAAAAACTTACGATTTCTTAGTGTTAACTTCAAATCGTTCAATCTTCTTCAGCCATTCGCGATGAGCTTTCATATAATTCAGCGCGTTTTTCCTGGAAATATAATAATCAAGAACGCAACAGAGCGGAAAAAAACCGTTTGAAGAGATTTTCGCGCGTTGCACTACGATCTTTGACGATGTCGTCTTCTCCCTCAGGTGAGTCGATTAAGCAAGACATTTTCTTACTTTTGCGATGGTTATGGAGGAATTATCGCTCTACAAAACGGGAGCGTCCCATAACGTTGACTTTCGCTGTAATCCACGTTTTCTTGATTAACAACCTGGCAATGTTTTTGTTTCAAGAAAGAGAAAAAAACAAAGAACAAAATTAGATTAGGAAAAGTAATTAAAAGACGAAATTTAAAAAATGTAGAATGCCTGATGTAAAAAATCATTTCTTACGCTTCCTATATCAAAATTTTTAATTCGGTAGGCCAGCAGAGGTTACAACGACGCCGTCAGTGTGCCGACTCGCTCGGTCTCCACTCCACAACACTCTCTAACTGCACGTCGTCTGCGTCTATCTGCGCATTAGCTTTCTCAAAGGGAAACGATGGACACACGCGTTCTTCCACCGCTCACAAGTTTAGCTCACAGCAACGCGCTCACGCCGGTACCTCTGGTGTTTGGTTTCGAGCTTATATAGTCAATGTTTCCTGACTTGAAAGGCGAGGGAGGCGAAGCAAGGGGCGGGACGCGTAGTGTGTGCGTACGCGGTTCTTGGCGCCAGTTAATTCAGTCGCCGCCGACTATTTAAAAAGCTCGGCCACCGCTCTTTTTCTGTATTTTCTTCTATTTTTTGATGCACACATGAACATAATCAATAAATAATTAAAAAACAAATGAAAACTGGACAGCAGTATATATAGAGAGCCGGTTTGGTGAGTGGGCGTGCAAATTTTTTTGTGGATTCACTTCACCCAATAAGGCAATATTATTGACTATATCGCAGCTACAATTTAGGACGTTTTTTTATATCGGGTTCCACTTCACGCAAATACTTCCTTTTTTTCTGTAATTTGTATGTTTTTGAGTGAATAAATAAATAAAGTAGTCTGAAAGATCCCTGGTACCAGCTGGTGATATCGATATGAAAAAAAAAACGGAAAAGGCGCCGTTCAAAAGTGGCTTTTTTTTTTACATATAGCTGACTCACGGCTGGCTTGAGCCATCGAAAAAAGACACGATAATAAAAGATGAAATGACTGGTTTGTGGAGAGCACAGACAGGCCACGCCCCCTTAGCGTCCCAAGTTAACCGTGAATCGACTATAATACCTTCTTTTCGGTGGATTTCTCAAGGTCGAGTGTATTCAGAGAGTCCGGAATCTTGTCAGATCGCAACTGAAGGAAACATTAACGCGAAAGATATTGTAGCCTTGGGGGCGAAGTAGTAAGCTGCTTGACATTCAATATCTTCACGTAACACAGCAGTTCAGACTTACAGGGACCCGTCTGGTTTGCACTGCGCCGTCTCCGCTGACCATACTAGACCATTTTCAATCATTTTTTCTGTTTATTAAAATGAACAAGGCTATTTCCGACAATAATGCCGTGGATGGTAGGAAGGAATTTTGGGTTCCCGAATATTCGTGAGCGTTAATTGTGCATACACCAATCTTGGAGGCTCGAATCTTTGAAAACGACTTGGGAATATTCCCCTCTTTTTTGAATTTCCTTCTTTTTTTTCCTACATTTTTTTCCTTTGTCGTTCTATTGTGAGGATGTCGTGTTCAGACCACAAATGAACACTGTGTGATTGTTTTCAACTAACTTTTTATCAAATAATGCGTCTTTCTCGCATTCACGTAGTCAAATATTCGCTGCAGAACGGCTACCACATTTTCATTTACTCTGTATATATTCTCCATCAACTTCTGTTAACAAAAACATTGGAAAAACCATTAAAAATCAGGAAAGAGGCGAGTATTCCCAAGAATCGTTTGCAAAGATTCATGCCGTGTTCAAAGTAATTTCCGCGAAATGCAAAATACCCGTTAGAGAAAGGAAAAGATCACTAAATTTTGGAGAGTCAGAGATCATTTTGCATTTTGCGGAAATTACTTTGAACACGACATCAAATTTTGAAAGATTCGAGCCTCCAAGATTGGTGTATGCACAATTAACGCTCACGAATATTCGGAAACCCAAAATTCCTTCCTACCATCATGTCGTGTTCAAAGTAATTTCGGCGATTTCAAAATTAACGCGTTATTCGTTTAAAATGATTTCGGGAAATAGGCAGAATTGGTATTCCGGGAAGGCGAACAAAAAGTGAGTCCTACAACGATATAACGCATTTCTACGGTGAGTTTTACGCGCGAATTCGAAAATTCAGTAGAAAATGCCCAAATAACTCCAAAATTTTGAGTTCCCGCGCAGAAGTTACAGTAAAAAGGCATTGAAAACGATATATCGTTGTAGGACTCACTTTTTTCGCACCTTCCCAGAATACCAATTCTGCCTATTTCCCGAAATCATTTTAAACGAATAACGCGTTAATTTTGAAATCGCCGAAATTACTTTGAACACGGCATAATAGATAAAAAAATACAGAAAAAAAGAACTTTTTACTTACTAAATACGCATTCCCCAAATTAGGCCATTTTTTTAAAAAACTTGCTAGCGTTTGGAAAAAAACTTAATTTTTTTAAAAACTTAGATTGTATCATTGAATGTTTTAATTGCGTTTTCCTTCAACTCTGTTCATTTTTTCGTACAAATAGGCGTTGATAACGAAGATATCGCCCAAAAACCGCCATGGGTGTATGCACAATTTAAACATACAGGATTCTTGCTGCGACCTCGTCAAAGCCTCGCTGCCATAAAGCTCCCTCTCAAAAATTTTTTTTTTGCATTGCACTGCGGTTTTTCTTTTTTCCATAGCGCGCGTATGGAAACAATATTATACTCGAAATACATGTTCTGGGGCATAGTTTAAGGCCTAGATTAATATTTCAACGTCAAAACTAGAAAAAAACCAGTGCAAGAGCAAAAAAATTCTGGAATATCAGTTTTTTCAGCGACGACCCTATGTTTTTTCTGCGGAACTCGATGAGGAGCATTTACTAATAATTTTTTTAAAAACAAAAAAATTTCTGAAAAAAAGCCTGCAGAAATAAAAAAATCACGGCATCTTGTTTTATAAAGCGTTAAAACGACGATTTCTTAATTTTTCCACACAAAAAACGTTCTTTCTCTGAAAAAAGGAGTTGATTGGAACACATTAAGAAAAAAATGGGTTGTAGAAAACAAGAAATATTTTGAGCAAATGGTTTCAAAAGCAAACATCCACACGCGCAAATTTTCGAAATTTACATGTGGAAAGGAGAGTGGTACGCCCGACGGCGGCCACTCAATTTTTAATATCTTAACTGTTTCTCTACATCTAACAACAATAAAATCAAAAAACGAGTCACGCACCGACGCGCATAAAATTAAAACGGTGACATTTTTTTTTTCTCGATGAAAAAGTGTGCAATGTTACGCGCGCGTGAGGCGTTTTGCGTGTTCCAACAAAAAATAATTTTTAATTTCCAATACAAAATTCATTATTATTTCGAATTTAAAACGTTTATCGTTGAATATTCTTTTTCAAAAAATTTAGAAAATATTTTCACAGCAGTCACGAAGGAGAGTTTATCAAGGGAACGCTTGAATAATATTCATCATGCCCTGTTATTGTTGACTAAAAATAAAAAAATATTGAAAAAAAGAATAATTTCGTTTCATTTTTTTCATGATTTGCGCTATTCTGGAATTTTTTTCGAACTTCAGGGATGTTGTCGACCTGTTCAAACTAGCAAAAGTATAAAATTTACACTTTGCTTCTTTTCCGAAGATTTTTTTCTTGTTGCATTGCTCGGATTAGGAAGAACTTGAAGTTTTGAGCTTCATTTCAAGAAGTTAACCATTTTATATGTTAAAAAAACAGAGTAAAAAAATTGCAAATTTTTTTCATATCAAATAACTTTTTGTTTGAATTTTTTTACTGGTTCGATTGAATAACCTTATTATTTCTATCGAATAAACTTTGAATTTTTTTCATGGCTTCATTGTTTTTATATGGTTCTTCATATGGCGATTCCATCGCAACATATTAAAATCACCAAAAAGGCTTATTTCATTTACAGAATCGTATTTCAAAAATTTTTTCAACAGAATTTGTAAGCGCGCCCGAAAATTGCATAGACTCCCATTTTCCCTCTTGCCTGCAGAGACACACGGTTCAGTGCTAAAAGCGTTCCCGAGATACCCTCACTTTTGTCGAATTTTCTCGGCGTTCATTCAACTTAGTGCCGAGATTTTTGGGAATGTCTGTTTGAGGATATTAGCTAACAGAAAACATAAAATTAAAATTTTTATGACCATTTTGAAGAAATGGGTTGCGGTCCCTAGGCATAGGGGCAGTAAAAAATGGGGTTTCAGATGAAAGCAGTATCTTGTATAGTTTTCCATTGCGAATCGAACGGCGTACTCTAAAAAATAACAGATGTGACAACTTTAGAAGAAAAACGCGATTTTACTTTCCCGCCTTTAATTTTGAAAAAAGCTTTGGATCGGCATACGGACAAATATTTACAGTAGCCATGCACGCGATGTTGCGGACGTCTCATTAGACTCGCATGTTGTGAGAAATAACCGGAAATCTGCTTCAAATTAAGGGGTTTCTTCTCTGGAAAATTGATTAAGAAAACAGAAAATACACATTGATAATAAAGAAAAGACAATCAATCGCTATCCCAATCGAAACCTGTGTTAAATCATCAATGTTCACCAGAAAAGCATTTTTGCAATCAAAGTTTGCAAATTATACATGAATCGAAAGCTTTTGTGACGAAAAGAACTTTGGGTGACAACAGAAAAAATTGAAAAAAAAAAACGAAGAAAAAAGCGAAAATCCAGAAGATGGCGAAGTCTGTTGTCCATAGAGCAACTTTACTACAAAGCGCCCTTTTTGCGATGGTACGATTTTATCTCAAGTCCGCAAATCTCCGGAGGCGTTATCTCAGAGTACCGTAATCTCAAGGCCCATAATCTCCGAAACCACTTATCTCCTAAAATAAAAAACTTCTATTTTCTTTCTCTGATTTGCATTTTATTTTTATTTTTTTCTTGCGTTGTGCTCAGAAAAACCATCTCCGATCGAAATTGCGTACGAAAGCCAAATATTTCCGTTTTTCAAACTTTTTTATTTTTTCCACTGAGTGAAAATAGTTTTCAATTTTTCAAATCGACATTTCTTTCTATTTTTTCTTGTCCTTCAGTATCTCTGATTATTTTTTCATGTTGACAGCAAAGAAAAAAAAGAGTGAAACTCGAACTACCAATTAACTCAACTTGAAATTGTTCAGCTTCTCATTAAAAGTAGAAACTTTATGAATAAATTAGGGTTCGGCGGAAAATTTCGATCGGATATTGTATTCTGAGCACAACACAAGAAAAAAGTGAAAATAAAATGCGAAAAAGAGAAAGAAAATAGAAGTTTTTTGTTTTCGGAGATAAGTGGTTTCGGAGATTATGGGCCTTGAGATTACGGTACTCTGAGATAACGGCTCCGGAGATTTGCGGACTTGAGATAAAATCGTACCATCCTTTTTGCGGGAACTCAAACTTTCCTCTCTCCGACTTTGAATTATTTTTTCTCCAAAACTAGGAAGTTTGGTACCTTTTCAAATTCACCGTTCGATTCGCAATGAAAAGCTCTACAAAGTACTGCTTTGAACTGAAACACCGTTTTTTTTACTGCCCCTATGCCCTTAAATTCAAGAAAAAAAAAACAATATTGAAGAAAAATTTTTCAGAGAGCGATATGGCGCAACACGTTTGCGAGGTCGCAGCGGGAGGCGAGCGATATTGCTCGCGGCTCCCCTGCGGCATAGCATTACTCTCGCTGCGATTTAGTCCACAATATTGGGTGTTAACAGACTAGTGCAGAACATTGAAACCATCTAACCGTATTTCGTCGATTTCTAAATTTTAATCCAGTATTTTTAATGTTTTTTGTTGCTTCCAATCAATCAACGCTTTTTCCGTTCTGAAAAGTCGTTAATTCAAACGGCTTGATCATCTGAAAGCTGATGAAACGCTGGAGAAAAAACCGTGTTAAACGGCGGAGGAACTTACGTACCTCTTTTTTTACAAACTACTTCGAAAACGTTCGAATAATTATAATATAGCCTTTTCAAATCACTTCAAGGCGATAAAACTATTTGATAATAAACGAAAAATTCTATAAATAATATTAAAAAAATCTGCAAGTTTTGATGGAAGAGATTCTCTTCCCTACCGAACCCATAGTTCAAAAAAATTTCTCAAATCACTTTGTGAAATCAAAAAAATTTTAAAAAAATGATAACGAAAAATTTATAAACAACAACAATTAAGCCACAATTTCAAATCGAAGAGGAGCGAGAACTTCTATTTCGTTATCTTTCGTACTGACAACATGAGCTGCTCGAGGAGGAACAGGCAACCTTTTCAGTTGTGGAACAGGCTGACCCGCTGCCTTAGCGTCCTTTCTCTTCTCGTCGTTGATCTTCACGCGGTTCAGAAAATCGATCCTGCACGTGGAAGGCTTGATGTGATCGACGCGAATGCAGATGCGCTTAGGAAGAATTTTGCCTCTGAAAAGTTTTATTCAACAGCATGTAAAAAAATAGTATACATGTTCTGATAACTTTTATTTTGAAAATAGTAACATGTACACAACAGTCACAACACCTGTGTTGTGACTGTCGTATACATGTTCTGATAAATTTTATTTTTTTCCTAAAGATTTTTAATATTCCGCGTTTTCAAATATTATTCGAAGCGCGCATCTGAACAATTTTTCTGGCTCGAGCCGAGACGCAGCAGCGGATTCTCAAACCATGATTGGACGATTAGGACGGCCTTTTTTGCAAATTCCCAATATAAATTTACTCTCAAATTTTATTTTTCTTGCCAAATGGAGAGATCCAACCATTAACACTTTGTGAATTATCGCGTTTCCGTGCGATTCGGCTCGTGCTTTTGAATGAGAAAAAAAATGTTTCGCCAAGAGCTTAAATTAACTTTAAAAGCGGCATAAACTTGAAACAATAAGCCCGTTCGACAAATCCTAGGTTATATAATATTCAAAAATGTATACCGTGTCGCAAAAACGTTAAACTCAAGGCAACAAGAATTACATTTTATTCAGAAAAATCGTTCCAAGCTGCCGTAAAACGACCAGCCGTCTTGAACAACTTGTGTTTGGTAATAAAAAACCTAATAGAAATTTATTCTCAAATAGCGAATTTCCGTTTTCCTATTTTACTGGAAATCGATTATGTAAAAAAGAAACCAGTCTCGATTTTTAATTTTTTTTATTGAGAAGCAAACCTGACTTGTTTGTTGACAACAACGCCCACTCCGCGTTTGGTAACGTTGAAAACGCGGCCGGTTTTACCGTGGTACGCCTTGAAAGGCATACCCTTTTGACAAGCACCATTAGCCTTAATATCAACGATATCTCCGCGTTTGTAGCTGCGGTAGTATGTAGACAAATGTTCAACACCGTGTTTACGGAATTCGCGAGCGAACATGTAGCGCGTTCCGCGCCTCAGACCCTTCGAGTTGGTCATCCTAATGGACTAGGTTCCCCTGGAAACCTTGGTTCATTATAGTGGAATAAACAGACAATAAAAAAATTTACACACTGAAATTTTCCATGATAAAAAAAGGCAGAAAATGAAAGCTTCATAAAGGTTAACGTCATTTCAGTCACACCTCAAGCACTGGTCACTGCTAGCGGCGACTTTTGCTGGGTCTCCCGGGATGACTAAGCTCTTTTCCCTTATTTTTTCAACGAAAGCCATTCAACAGAGTTTTCTTTTTGAAGTTTTTTTTTATCAATTCATGATTTCTTATGACTTATAAGTTGTGAATATTTGAGCACGTTCAAAGTAATATCGGGAAATTCGAAATTGCGTATGTTCAAGACAATGCTACGGCGGCCGGTTATAGCCCGTTCACGGCTGGCTTGGGACAGCGAACGGGCGGTTCAATTTTCGCGGCGGTAGATCATACGAGACTATCATATCAATGCGCCTTCCACAAAATGCTGATTTTATGACTTATTTCATTTTACTTTGTATTTCGTTTGAATGAAAGAAAATCTGAAAACTAATGAAATTAATGTAAACGAAAAAGTAACTTCAATTGAAACAAAAATAATTCATCAAAGGAGGCTCTTATTGAAGGCGCATGTATGGCCGCCACGATCTACCATCGCCGCGCAAGTTAAACCGCCCGTTCGCTGTCCCAAGCCAGCCGTGAACGGGCTATAATATTGGGCCACCAGTTTTTCAGGAAATTATTTTTATTTTCATTCATTTTTTCGAACTTCGTTGTTCTTTCAAGGATCCTGAGAGGAGGCTAAAAAGGTTCCATTAAAAGCTTCTAATATTATTTTTTTAAAAAAAGCCTCAACGGATCATTTTTTTAAAATCCGCTCGAATCTTTTTTTAGTTGCTTTCCAGCATCCTTTAGTCGAGAGATCTGAAAATGATGAAAAAGTGCAATAAAAAAAGATTTAAAAAAATGTCTGCTGGGGACCCTTTCAAGGTTTTTTTTTTTCGAGTTTTTGTACGAAAAAATAGACATATTCGAAGTAAAACACAATTAGAACAGTCACGCTGCGTTCAAAGATAATTTGATGCACGCAGCAGGTTCCTACGACGTGATTGGTTGGCTCCGCTTTTCGGCAAACGCCCGCTATCAGTGTTGCTGACGAGGCGCCCTGCTGTTCTGAGCAGTCGCCCCGCCGCGCTGAGTAGACAAGTTAAAATAAAGTTTAGATGAAAAAATCCGTTACGACTAATAATGAATTCTATCCGTTGAAAAAATGAAAATTCATTTATATCATTGAGTAAGTTTTAACAGCGTGACCGCTTCGCGGTCGCCTCGGTCTGGTCAGCAGCTCTGTCCACTATAATATTATTTTCAAAATATTTTTCTTGCCAGCTGAGCGGAGCCAACCAATCACGTCGTAGGAATTTGCTGCGATTCGGCTCGTGCTTTTGAACTAAAAAATTTTTTTTCGCTGCGCGCGTCAAATCAGCTTTCAACGCGGCATCAAAGATACAATTTTAGTTTTAATAATGAAAAACGACAGCAAGTCTTAAAAAAATGGCCTAATTTGAAAAATCCGTTTTTAGTATGCGAAAAGTAGTTTTTTCTGTAATGTTTTATCTATTAATGTCGAAAAAAGCGGTCTTAATTTTCTTAAATGGAAAATGTGGTCTCGTATGACCAGCGGAGACGGCGTGTGCCTGGGGTTCTATAGTCTATTCCGCGCCAGCTTGTCATGTTTTTCTTCCCGCCAAAAAGACCGTATACCAAATTAGATCAAATTTCTGCTTTTATAACGGCAAGAAACAAAGGTCTTGAAGCGAAAGTTGGTTAAATTTGACCTGGCTTTTTGACGGAAAGAAAAATGGGACAAGCTTGCGCGGAATGGCCTATACCGCATAGTCGCCGCAGCATGCGAGACTAATGTATGAGACGTTGATGCCGTGTACAAAGTAGCTTCGGCGAATTTAATATTGACGCGTTATTCGTTCAAAATAATTTCGGAAAATAAGTATTCCGAGACAGCGAAAAAATAATTCCTACAACGATATATCGCAAGACATGCAGTTTTACGGTAGATTTTATGCGTGGAATCGAAATTTTCGTAGAAAAGGCCCAAATAATTCAAATTTTGCGTTCGCTTGCAAAAAGTAGAATCAAAATGCATATCTTGCGATATATCGTTATAGGACTAATTTTTTCTACGCCCTTTCGTAATACCAATTCTTCCTATTTCTCAAATGTCAAGATCATATAAATTATCCCTGACTCGCTTAAATTTTTTTTTGTACAGTCGAAAATTCCCGAGACGATTTTTGATGTTTTTTGTTCTGAAAGATGGAAAAAGAAGTCAGAAAATGCAGCCATATCAAAGGCTTATCGTCATCTGGAGATGAAAAATTGACGCGAAAGGTATTTTACCCTTGGGGAAGAGTTAGCTACTTGACATTCAAAACCTGAACAGACTATAACGCCCTGTTCAGAGTGTTTTCCGAAAAATTAAATATCATCTTTGACTCTCCAAAATTTAGTTATCTTATTCACTCTCTGACGGCTATTTCGAGTTTCGCAGAGACACTTTGAACATTACATTTATAATGGATAGAAAAAAAGTTTTTAATGAAAAAAACTTCTACTATTACACACTTGCGGGTTTAAAAATGAGCTATAGATGAAAAATACCAAAAATCATATAAACGAGAATAAATTGAACGACTGTGCCGAAAAATAAAGTCTTATGGCGTGTTAATCGGAGGAACGGAACATGCTTCAAAAGGCAAAATCGTGTTCATCGGCGCGCCAAAATTTCTCCAAAACAGTACTAGTTTTAGTTTTGAAGCAATTTTCGTTTTTTCCGGTGAACACGCCGTTATATATAAAAATATTTTTCAAAAAATCGACCTCAAAATCTTTTTACGAACATAGCTTTCTAACTCGATGAAGCGTCATTATTAAGAATTCATGCGTTAAATTTTAACAGATCAATGAAAATTACATGACTTTAATTTAAAAAAATTACAAAATAATGTTAAATTCTTTTAAATTTTCGTTTAGGCCGAGTCTTAAAGGCGCAAAGGGCGGAAAGGTTACGGTAGGTTTTGCATTATTGTGTCGGCCTCCCGTCTATAGCGCTTTATTTTTCAACTTTTTTAAAAATCGCTTTCTGTTCTTAAATATTCGTGAGATACTCATTATTTTTGCCAATCTGGTAGAAAATTACTAGGGTTTTGAAAACACTATAATAGTTTGTTTTTTTTTGTTGCTATTTTCCCTTTTACATCCTTCGGAAGTGGTCAAGTGTTTTTTCTAACTATATAATCTGTTCGAAAAAAGAAACATCTAAATTCTAATAGGTTGAATGGCTCAAAAAATATGACAACCCTAATTTTCAACATAGACAATTTTTTAGAAGTCTGCGAGTTATAGAAATTTTTAAACTTTTTGCGCGATCAATTGCTACCGTTTCAGATTTCGAAATTTGTTGCGATTTTTCGTAGAATTCCTCCAACTCATATAATTTTTTTCAACAGTTCAAATCAAAATCAAAATGTTTTATTTCTCACACACAAGTACTAAATTTCACGAAATAGATGTAGGGAGAGTTTGGGAACATATGTGTCGGAACTTGTGGTGATGGAGGGAAGAGGACTCGCGGTCGTGTTAACCCCCCACTTGAGTAAATTGGAATAACCATGAAGTTATTCTTTTTAGATGTCGATTATGTAGCTTTCATATTTTTTTGTTGGATCAAGAGTGTTTAGTTCTGTAATGTTGTTTTTCAAACCATTTCTCAAGTTTAGATCTGAACTTATTTTTTTCATACTCAAATACTATGTTTCTATCCATGTGATTCCAATGATTGTAAACTCTTTGATTGATGAACCGGTAGTGTATGTCAGAAAGTAGAGGCCGCTCTATTTTGAGGCCATTTCCTCGCAGTTGATTCGATCTACTTGTTGTATTTTGTAAAGGGATTGGAGATGGGCACCAATAGTATCCGTAAATGAAATTGTGAGCAGCAGTTATGTCTTTCTTTAAACGTCTTTGCCAAAGGGTGTTTAGTCCGAGACGTTGAAGTCTTTCTTTGTAATTCATTTGGTGGTATGAAAAAAACACCAGCGAAAATTCAAACGGCGACGTTTCCGATTTTTTCATATCGCTAGGGAACTTTCCGACGGCCACCTTTCCGACGAAACTTTTTCCGACTTTTTTTTCTCGATAAACTCTTCGTTTTACATCTTCCTATATAAAGTAGGTAGTTTGTTCATGATTAAAACACAAAGAAATAGGTAAAAAAATGTTCATAGATGCTTTATAAACCGAAAAGCATAAGGGAAAAAAGTCGGAAAAAGTTTCGTCGGAAAGGTGGCCGTCGGAAAGTTCCCTAGCGAAATGAAAAAATCGGAAAAGTCGCCGTTTGAATTTTCGCTGGTGTTTTTTTCATACCACCATTCATTTTAGGGAAAAGTCTTTTAGTAAACTTCCTTTGAACTGATTCCAATCTATCGATATCTGTTCTTGTTAGAGGACAGAAAAGTTCTGACCCATATTCAAGAACAGGTAAAATCTTCAACTTGTAGCAATTCATGAAGTTAGTGTGCGAGAAGGTAAAACATCTAAAAAGATTATTCACGATTTTCATGCATTTTTTCACAATTACATTCACGTGACCATTCATTTTTAAATTAGAACTAAAATGTACTCCCAGATCTCTGATGAATACATCTGTTGGAATTTTTGAGCCATTTATTGTGTAAGAAGGGTTCTCAGTATTGGATTTACCATATCTGACATGTATACTCTTTGAGCTCGAAAGGACAAGCTGTCTATCTGCTAGCCAGTTATGAATAGAGTTTAGATCTTCCTGAAGCTTATTTTTCGAAATTTTTCTATTTTCGAGCTTATCATTAATTTACAATCGTCGGCATATGTTAATAGTTCGCTGTGTTTGACTACTTTATCAATATCATTGATGTAAAGTAGAAAAAACAAAGGACCCAAACAACTACCCTGTGGTACACCCGAAAGTACGGGAATTTCATCGGATAGAGCTTCATTTATGCGTACCATTTGAGTACGTCCAATGAGATAGCTCTGAAACCAGGAGAGTAGCCGACCATTGCAACCATAAGATCCCAGTAAGTTCAACATTCTTCGATGTGTTACGGAATCAAAGGCTTTACTTATATCCAGATAAATTACGTCAACTATGGCTTTTTTTCATATACGTTTTTGAATCAAATATTTTTTTGCTTTTTGAAGCAATTGCGAAACGGTATTTCTGTTGTTCAAAAAAATCCGTATTGGGCTTTGGATATTATGTTTTTTTGTTCCAAAGATGATTTCTTAAACTTCTAACGATAATGGATTCGAGTACTCTGCATGGGACACATGTTAAACTGACAGGTCTGTAGTTTTGAGGCTCACTAAGGCTTCCTTTCTTATATATAGGTCGAACTATTGATTTTTTCCATAAACTGGGCAAGCATGAGGGTGTCCAATGATTTTTTTGGAAAAATTATTGATAAAGGTAGTGCCAAAGGGGCCGCTAGTTTTTTTGTATTATGATATTAGACAATTTATCCGGACCGGCAGAATGTAAAGGTCTAAGCTTCTTCAAACATTCGTATACGATATATGGCTCAACATTTATTTCTTCCATACTTCTAACCGAGCTCGTATTATTTATGAATGGTCTCTCATCGTCTTTAGTAAAAAAACTGAACAGAAGAAATCATTAAAAAGCCTGAGCTTTCTCATTATCATCGTTGGTGCATCCATTTTTAGTCTGCATGAAAGGCGGATCAACGAATATGGTGGTCTTATTTCTAATATAATTCCAGAACTTCTTGCTGTTTGGTCCTTTATCAATAGCTTTCTCTTCTTCTTTAATTCTAAAATCTTTGATAGCTTTCCGGTATTTCCACCAATTTGTTTTATAGGTCGATAAGTCTTCGGATTTATTCGTTTTTTTATATTTTATGTAGGAATTTTCAGAGTATCTCTTCAGTTTCATTATCTCGGATGGAAGATTAGACTTTTTGATAGTTTTCTTGGGTATAAATTGATCAATTAGTGGCAAAGTTATATTCAAAAAAGTGCTGTACATTTTGTCAGCTGTGTCACATGTACTAAAACGATAATTCCAATCAATCCAAGCCAATCTTTGTCCTAAAGATTGAAAAATTTGCCTCTGAATAATCATTTACAGTAAAAATGCTTCTCGATGTTAATTTTTTTGGATTATTTATGTTCACTTTGCAAGTTACTGTTGAGTGATCAGATAAAGGCTTTTTCAATTTTTTTATATTTTCCACCATATTTTTTTCTTAGACGTGAAAAATTAGATCCAAAAATATTGTTTCCACGAGTACTCTGCTTTACCTTCTGCGAGAAACCCTTATCACCCATTATATCAACAAAACTGCTACTCACAGAATCAGTCGACTTCAGTGTATTCCAATTTATTTGTGGGAAATTGAAATCACCCAGTTGAATCAGTTTTTCTTCAATTCAAGCTTTTTGACTGAAATAAATACATATCCCTTTTTCATTTATGGCGTGTTCATCGGACAAAACGAAAATTGTTCCGAAACCCACAAAAATTGCTTCAAAACAAAAATTGGTACTATTTCGGAGCAAATTTGGCGCGCCGATGAACACGATTTTTTGTTTTGAAGCATGTTCCGTTTCTCCAATGAACACGCCATTATAAAAATCTTTTTTGCAGAATGTCGCTTGGTGCCGTTCTCTATAACACTATCGGTAGGCGTTTTTCAACGATCCTGCTTGCATCCGCTTTTGGAGCTTACGCGATCAACTACACTTTAAATGGCTTGACGGATTGTTATTGGGACAAGGTTCGGCTTAATTGTTGTTTTCTTCTTTACATTCACACCACACTGGCCGTTTCTCACCGATACTCTATTTTTTCAAAATAAAAAAATTGAACAAATTGGCAATAAAGCCTCAGCTTTTCATGCGAATCCTTTCAAGATAATGGATAATATCATAGTATGAAAAGAATTTATGACCAAAGTTTTTTTCGAAACATATTCTATGATCTTAAAAGATCTAACGTAGGGCTCTGTTTTAAATCTTTAAAAAAATTGTCCTTGCTTACTATAAACTAGTACGTTTTTTACGTTTTGAATCGAAAAGAAATGTTAATAACGTCGAAACTGACGAGGGAAGTTTTTGAGGTGAGCTTCGCAGATATGGTTCAAACTTCTGTGGTCTGTAGTTCCAGGTATAGTCTGTTCAGATTCTGAATGTCAATTAGCTAACTCCGCCCTCAAGGCTACAATATCTTCCGCGTCGATGGCAGGAAAAAAAAAGCCATCGAATTTTCGAACGGTGACTTTTCCGATTTTTTAATATTGCCAAGGATTTTTGCGACGGCCACCTTTCAGACGAATCCCTTTTCGACTTTTTTTTTCCTCTTATATTTTTCGGTTTAAAAACAAATATTAACATTTTTTTTTTCTATTTTTTTTGTGTTTCAATCATGAATAAATTGCCTAAATTATATAGGAAGCATACGTGGGCGGCGGTTGAATTAAATAGTGACGTCATGCCGCACCCTCCCCAGCTGGCAGCGCACGGTACCAAAAGCGTTTTTGACGTCACATAACGTCCTATCAACCACCTATTTTATACAAGAAGATTCAAAACGAAGAGTTTCTCGAGAAAAAAAAAGTGGGAAAGAGATTCGTCAGAAACTGCTCCTTCGGAAAGTTCCCTAGCGATATGAAAAAATCGGAAAAGTCGCCGTTTGAATATTCGCTGGTCTTTTTTCCATACTACCTTCACGTCAATGTTTTATCTCTAGATGACTATGAACCTTTAATGTGGCTGCTTTTTCTGACTTATTTTTCTATCTATTAAAACAAAACAAAAAAGATCAAAAACCATCTCGCGCGATAAACATCGAAGGGAAAAGAAATTGTGCCAGCAGGGGCGGAGTTAGCGAGTTGACATTTAAAATCTGAACAGACTATATGACTGTTCGAAAAAAAAAGAATTATCTGCTAAGCGCCATAGGGTACTGAGAAAGAGCCTTTCGAATAAGTGCAAGTAAATCTCAAAAACGAATTCTCTTTGGGGGTTTTTTTTTAAAGTCTTTTTTTCGTGTTTCTTATGGTATAGTGAATAACAGTAGACGTTTTAGAAATCGAGAATCCGAAGAAAATCAGTTTTTGAGTTTTTTTCCCTTCTTTTTCGAAAGGCTATTTCTCAGTACTCTATGGCGCTTAGCGGATAACTTTTTTGTTTTCGAATCCTCATACCTAGGACTACATACCGCAGAATTTTGGACCACATCTTCGATGTTCACCACACACACTTTCCTTGTATGTGCGGTTTTGGAATGTGTCATTTTCAGTTTATAGTTTTCGATTGATTTTTTTAAAATACAAAACGAAATCTGCCAATCGGATATTTGAATTCTCAGTTAGATTACAACGTCGAGCTGCTTCGATTTTCAGTATATAACCACATACAGAAAAAAAAGAACGTCTGCTTCTTTTGAATCAAACATTCTGATATTTCGTAAAGAATTTTGTGGTTTTTTTTTGGTACTGTGAAAGAGAAGTTTACTTTTTGATTGTAGCGTTAGGAACTATCATTTTCTGAAACAGTTGAAGATTGTTTTACCAATCCTTTAGAAAGATTCATTTTTTAAAACTTCTCACAAAGGAAGTGCAAAAAGACACAGTTTGAGAATTTGATGAAACTTTGCTGAGATGTACTTCCAGGTCCTCTGAATCGAGAACAAAAAAAATTTCACGCTTTTGCTTTTTTAGCGGAGTTATGGCCTCTCAAAGTTTGCACTCAAGAAAAGGCTTCGCACGCTAGAGCTATAATGAGCATTATTCATCCCTTATAGGAGCAAAATTCATCCCTTATTACCAGAGCTGCTGGAGGGGCGCCCCGCTGTATCGAGCAGTTGCCGGGGCGCCCCGCTCCGCTGAGTAGATGAGTTGAAATGAAGAATAAAGGAAAGAATTGGCATAGAACCGGCTAATAAAGAAATCTATTGGTGAAAGAGAATGAAAATTAATTTATATCATTGAGTAACTGTGGAGAAATATTTTAACAGTGTGACCGTTTTGCGGGGCGGGGCGCTCCGATCTGGTCAGCAGCTCTGCTTATTACGTTGGTTATCATTTGTTTTATCATAAACTTTTCATTTCAAAGTCGGTTCATATATTACTTTTTCGACTGAAAGTCGTATGGGCTTGATATTCATCAATTTTTTGTTTGGTTGAATCATTGATTAATTGGATAACTGTCCCTTTTTGATAATTTTTGTTACCAAAAACTAGCTATTATTCATTTTAAAGTCCTTTTTATTGGTATTCTACACTTGAATTTTTGATTTTAACGACTTATTGTTCTTTCTGAACAGAACAACTTTTTTTTTTCTTATTTTTCCAGATTAAAAACATTTCCAGACTAGGTTAACTGATCATATTATGATATGGAAAGGAAAAAAATTTGTTTGACGCTCACCACTACACCACGCTGACAGGTGCAGCAATGGTAACGTCACGAGTGATATCAGCTCTTGCGTGCGAAGCCATTTCTTGCGTGCAGACTTTGAGCGACCGTAACTCCGCTAAAAGGCAAGAGGCGTAAAATTTTTTTCTTGTTCCCGAATTAGTAGATCTGGAAGTACATCTCAGCAAAGTTTCATCAAATTCAAATTGCGTTTTTTTACACCTCCCTTGTCAGAAATTTCATTGAAGTTGAATATCGAAAAATATCAGAGCCCTGTTAGAGCTGATCTGTTACGAAACTTTTGCCAGGATATCCAAGATATTTAAAATTAAATGGAGAAACTTGCTCAAAAACTTTGATAGTTTGTTTAGAAGGTACAAGATTTAGATCTCTAGAAACATGAAAGCTTAGATAGAAACATTTTTTCTCCGCCTCAAATACATCCTATCAAATAGTTGATCGAAGTGTACACTGCGACGCATAATTATAGACCCACCCTAATTTCTGCGATTTTAAGAAAGATTGAAAAACTTTCAGCCACCAAACTTTTTTTGTGATAAACCTTGTTAATAAGGAACATAATCATATCATAATTATCAATCATCCAGTTGAAAAAGTTTTTTTCAAGATACGAGAAAATCTGATTTTTTTGACCGACGCAGAATTATAGACCCACTATAAGTAATCAACAAAAATTCATTTCACAAAGTCAACAAAGTATAAAAAAATTTAATTAATAATGTGTGATGCCTCCTTGTTTCTGAGCGACTTCGAAAATCCTGTTCGGCATGCTGCCATACGAGTGATTGCAGCAGTGACTTGTCCAAACCATCCCACTCGACACGAATCGCTCTTTTCAGATCGTTGACCGTTGTATACTGCTTGGCATTCGCGTAGACCCTTCGTACCAGGACTGACCATAAATTCTCTACAGGGTTGAGGTCAGGACTGCACGCGGCCTAGTCCAGAAGAACCACGTTATTGGCCGCAAACCAAGCCAATGTGGAGTTGCTCGCGTGAACAGATGCATTGTCTTGTTGGTAAATCATAATAGCACGTCGTCGGCGACGGAGATAGGGCAGGAGATGCTGGGCAAGCAGTTGCTGGTAGTCTTGCGAATTCGTTCTGGTCTCAATAAAAGAAAGAGCTACCGTCCCGTTGCCGCAGAAAGCCGCCCAGACCATGAGACTGCCGCCGCCGAAGTTTTTCTTGGAGAAGTACATCGGATCTTTCCTCAAATCTCTCCAGTAGTGAGCGTACCCATCTGGCCCATCAAAGTTGAATTTCTTCTCGTCGCTGAAGATGATCTGAACAGAAAAACTGGGAATCATAAGGTGATAGAAAAAATTGATACCTCATTCCATTCCGTGGCCATGTTGGAGCGTGCAAACTGGAGCCGTTCATTCTTATGGCGTTGCTGTAGACGTGGTGCTGCCTTTATTGGAGTATTCACAAGTCGACCGGACCGATGAATTGTTCGTAAGATGGTGTCCTTCGAGACGTTTTCAGGAATTTCGGATCTGATTTGGTTGGCGGACTTCGTAGAGTTTGATGCTTTTCGACAGACGTCTCGTTCAGCTTGAACCGATAGCAGCCTGTGCCGTCCAGAATGTATTGATGTGCCGTATTCTTGCGGATTCCTTGCATAACGGTCAATAGTTCGTCTTGAGCGACCCGTTTGACAAGCGATTTCCCGATGGGACAAGCCGTTGTTGAGTAGAGCATCGATTACCGCTTTTTCGGTATTATCAAGTTGAGTAGATTTAGGCATTATGGCTAATAGTGATACACGAGGACTTTTTCTCTCATATACCACTGAAAAAAAACAGGAGAAACGTGTTACCATAAACGGAAACTCGGAAAACGCTGGGGTGGGTCTATAATTCTGCGTCGGTCAAAAAAATCAGATTTTTCTCGTATCTTGAAAAAATTTTCAACTCGGTGATTGATAATTATGATATGATTATGTTCCTTATCAACAAGGTTTATCACAAAAAAAGTTTGGTGGCTGAAAGTTTTTCAATCTCTCTTAAAAATCGCAGAAATTAGGGTGGGTCTATAATTATGCGTCGCAGTGTATACTAGATGCACCAGTTATACAGAAAGATCTTTAATCAGGGTATAAAAAATTTGGCCATTCGAAATCCCGAAACCAAATCAACGATACATCGATATTCAAGGTTTTTCGATTTTCATTTTTTCACGATGGTGTGGAAAACTTCGCACAAACATAGTCCGATAGTTATAGAAACGACAGCGAAAGAAAGGTTTAAAAATCTTTCAAAAATTTTCAGTAATGATTAAACTCTCAGAAAAAAAGAGGTAAACGAAATTTCGGGAAATCAAAAAAATGGATAAATAAAAAAATAACGATTTTTTTTGTTTAATTTGAGGACTCGAAATCCAGAATCTTTGAATTTCGAAAGCCGTGACGCTCTCGCTTTGCACTTGACTACGTACACTCTTACACCAAATAGATGTCGTCGCGTAGAAAAACAGAATTTCGGATACATTCATAAAACCATTTTTTTCTATCCTTTCGTTGTTTTTTTGAATACATTTCAAACTATTTTTTTCGCTCCTTTGGGAGACTCTTCACTTTTCGACATCATCGAAAAAATCAAATGTCAAATTGAAGGCTTACAATTTTCGGACAAGTAATTAAAAAAACTGATTAAAAACGAGAAGAAAGTAGAAAAAAATTGTTGAATGGAACCAAAAAAATTTCATCGGCATCACGGCCCTTGAAACTTTAACTTTTTTTGGATTTTGCGTTTAAACATGAACAAGAAATTCGTTATTAGTTTTAATTAATTTGTGATTTTGCGAAACTACCTTGAACACAACAAATTTTCATAGATTCATAATTGAGAAATAATTTTCGTTCATTTGAAGTTGATCCTAAAATGAATTTTTGAGACGAATTAGTGCAAAAGAATGTTACACGTTGCATAAGTTCATATGTACTTTAATAATCCGTTTTTCCTAAACCTTAGTTTTTTTTTTTGCTTCGACGAAGTTTTCTTATTCGAACGCTTTTTTTTCTGGAGAACCGGATTTTCACTGAAATATTGAAGTGTTAAAAATTGCGTTTTTTTTATTCTGTAGTTTGCGATTGTTGTTTCCGTAATCTTCAGAAATCAAATCTTAGCTTAGCCGAGTGAGCACTTGTTTTTCTTACCATGATATTGATTCTATGAATCAACGACTCGAGAGTGTTTTTTTTGTTTCTCTTCTTTTTTTTTAAGAATTCGAATCCATTGAGTACATTCAATAGAGAAAAGAGTAAATTCCATACGTTGCGGAAATATATTTTTTGAAATGATTTTGATAGGAAAAAGTTTCAGGCGAACCATCTCTCATGTTGCGAAAGGTGACTCGCTCGTCAAAAACGTCATAATTTTTCAGGACGGGTGATCAGTAAGGGCTCCAATGTTTCACCCAGTTTTTCTCGACGATGCGGAGCACCCGTTGGACAAAAACGGCGCGGCAAAATTTTTGTTTCGAGTGAAGCCGCTGAATAAAAACGGGTGGAACATTGTGGCACTTGCCGGTTAGCGTTCGCAGTGTTATAATCTGTTCAGATTTTGAATTTTAAGCAGCTCTCCGCCCCCTCCCCCCCATGGTTACAATATCTTGTTTTTATTGTTTTTATCGCACGTGACGATGATCCTACAATAGCGCTGCATTTTTTTGACTTCTTTTTCTACCTGTTCGATCAAAAAAGAAAATAAAAGTACGTAGGATCATCGTCACAGGCGATAAAAAATTGACGCGAAAAGGTACTGTTCCGGCAGGTTAGCTGCTTGGCATTCAAAATCTCAACAGACTATAGAGACTATATGAAGTTTACTGTTTGATCTGCGAAATCGTTTTTTTTAACTGCTGGTCGCTTATTAATCAGTTGAAGGAGAGATTAGTCAAGATTATTAAACTTTTAATTGTGTTAATCTGTATTTAAAGTATTTCTAACGCATCTTTCGAAGCTCTACTTTCAGACGAACGCGGGAAAGCAATGGAAAGACGTCAAGAAGTCGATCGCTGAGGAATGAGCACTTTCTGGGATAGAATATAGAACTCGATTGTTTTTTTTAATACGAAATAAACGATTACACTGTACTTTGCCTTGATAAATAGGAAGAATTTGTTAATGAAGAGTCGATATCAATACTCGATAATTATGTCGATAAAAATACCTTCACTGCAAATGTCAAGTGGAAAAGCGGTCTATCTATTCTTCTTACTGCCTACCGACTTTGGCCAACTGGCCGTGCAAATACTTTCTGGGTTGACGGCCAAATACCCAAGGAGGCAGTATATTTGAGGAGTGGCGCACCGTGCCATTCACCTTTTATTCAAACAGACTGCGCCAGTCGGGGGCTAGCGCCCGACCGTCGGCTCTCGCGTCCACCCAGTATTTCGGTCGTTTTGTTGGTGAAAGTCCGACGGCCTTGTACTTAGTGATCATTTCCTGCTCGACTCGGTGAGCTGATGGAGAGAGCGCAGTCGAAGTGTTCCCACAAGTACACGTCAGTCTACTTATTAACCTCTCGTCGCTTGGATTTCGTGATTCTTATTTCTAATTCTGCTATTTTTTTTTCTTCTGTGCCGCGTTCGAAATGATTTTGGCGAAAAAAAATTACCGCCGGAGAGTGAAAAAAGATAACAGACATTTTGGAGAGTTAGAGATTATTTCGGATTTCGCAAAATCTTTTTGAACGCGACGTTATGTTCGGTCTCTCATCTCTCTCATCTTCCGAAACTTTATTATAAAACAAATTTTGGTCAAAAAACTTACAGTTTGTCAACTTATGAACTTCTTAGTTTTGGAAACGAAATCGCCTGGCGCTTTCTGCGATCTCCGACTTTCTTTCTTTTTTTTTTAATCATAAATATATCCATTTTTGTTGGCTTTAACCAGCTGTGAATCAGCTATATGAATCAGTATACTTTCTTCATTTTCACAAATGGAGATCATCTTTTGAAAACTGTTTTCTTGGTTGTTCATAGGCGAATCGAGAAAAGGTATAGCGATACCCTCTGAGGTATATCGCAGGGTCTGAACTTTATCGATGGTACCATGGTACCTCGAGTATACCTCTGAGGACTTTGAGCAAAAGAGATGACGGGCAAAATGAGAAATGAGAGAGGTATATTGGAGGTCTCACGATCCATTTTGAGAGATATGTTTGTGGACACATTATGGTACCATCCCGATTCGCCTGGGATTGTGTCGAAGAAGGTTTTTCTCGGCATGATATTCTTTACATGTTAATATGTAATATTGAATTCCTATTTTCCTTCGCACAAGGCAGCCCCATGATGATAGTTCTAACATCGTAGTTAAAACTGTTTGCTATTAGAATAGTTTGTATATAAAAACACATTATGTGAAAAAAAAAAATGAATTCAACACGTCACTTTACGAAAAAAAAAAGTGAGCGTTGCGTTTTGAAAAAAAACGCTGTTCCTGTTCATGAATTCTCGTTTTAAAGAACCCGGGCGCATAAAGAGACGGAATACCCGAAGAATCCACTTTTTGGATCTGAATTCATATACCGGCTATTTTCCGACAACTTAGATAAAGATTTGAAAGGATTTCGTTTGAAAAAAAAGGAAGCTTTCGAATTTTCGTGAACTTTTCGAATAGGAGAGTTATTTGGAAAAAAAAACAAAAATGTTTTCGTTCAGGTATGTTACTACGGCGATGGAGACAAGTGGCTCTGCTACTTGCAGTCGTACAGTTCGCCGTGTCCAGCTGTGCCGAGGGTGAAGAGGAGGAACTAAACTACGAACTTGACGAAGGCGTCGTTGTTCTTACTGACAAGAACTTTGACGCCTTCCTCAAGAAAAACCCCAGTGTGCTCGTCAAGTTCTATGCTCCTTGGTAGTACTCTCCTAAAAGTTTTCCGATAACTAAAAAGTCTTCAGGTGTGGCCATTGTAAGCATCTCGCGCCAGAGTACGAGAAGGCGTCGTCGAAGGTCAGTATTCCATTGGCGAAGGTCGACGCGACTGTTGAAACGGAAATCGCCAAGCGGTTCGAGATCCAAGGATATCCTACTCTGAAGTTTTGGAAGGACTCTCAAGGTCCCACCGACTACGACGGCGGTCGTGATGAACAAGGTTTTTTTCATTAAACGAAGAAGAAGATCCTTAAACTTTTAAAACCTCGCAAAAAACTTTTCAGCGTTATAATTTGCACATTGCAAAATTTGAAAAAAAAATTTCACAAATAAAAGCAGAAAGTTTTTTTCTATTATACTTCTTTCTGACTGCGACTGTTTCAGGTATCGTGGAATGGGTTCAAATGCGCGTGGATCCGAACTACAAACCGCCGGCCGAGGAAGTCGTCACCCTCACCACTGAGAACTTCGACGAGTTCATCACCAACAACGAACTGGTTCTTGTCGAGTTTTATGCTCCTTGGTGAGTTTTATCGTGCTCAGAAATCGGAAGAATATTTTTATTTTAGGTGCGGACACTGCAAGAAATTGGCCCCGGAGTATGAGAAGGCCGCTCAGCGTCTGAAAGCTCAGGGGTCAAAGATTCGGCTGGGGAAGGTGGATGCGACCGTCGAAAAGAAACTCGGCGAGCAGTACGGCGTTTCTGGTTACCCCACGATGAAGCTTATTCGTCATGGAAGGAGGTCGGTATATCCGCGATTCGTATTAAGTTTTCTCTAAACTTGTTCCTGATGCGAAGTTTATTTGAGAGGCCAAGAAGAAAAAGCAAGTTTTAATATAAAAAGAGGCATCAAATTCAGTACTCAAGAGCATCGATATTGTTGCTCGCCTCTTTCTGTGACCTCGTGAACTCCTTGAGCTATAATATCTCTCTCTCTCTCTCAAAAGTTTTCTTCAAAATAATTTTTCTTTCATTTGAAGCATTTCATCATAACAGTCAGAAACGAACCATAAATGTTTTTTGAATGTTAAATCTATAAGACAGCGATATATTTAACAAAAGTTGCGGTGCGACACGCTACGAACTCTCGGTGTACCCCGCAGTGTAACCAGGGGGCATCCCGTTTAGCTTTAAATGTCTATTAAGGTACTTCTTTCGTACACCGTTTCGAAGTGGTTTGTTTCCTAATATCACGATAGCTCAAAAAAACTTTTTATTTCCGACCGGTCGCCCCAGGGGTGCATGCCATCCAGATCCAACGCGGGGTGCACCGAAAAAACAAAGAAAAGTATTTTTTTCGGGATTCTGCGGGGTACACCTTCATTTTTTTTTCAGAGATAAGAGCGACACTTTTACGAGATTAATGAACTTTCGATTTAAAAAAATTTTTGCGGAAAAAATTTGATAAATAAATTATTTTTTTCGAACGTAAGCTGAAATCAGTGTTCTTCTTCTTCTTCTCTTATACCGCTTGAGCGGCGTCGTCGCCACAAGTCGATTAGCCGAGGTCCTATCTTGATATCAAGCTGAAGTTAGTACGCACTGGAAATAACTGTAGAGTATAAAAGTCAGAAAGCGCACGCCGAGAGGGAATGAAATAAAAGTTGAATTTGCTAAACATTTTTTCTCTCTAAAGGCGTGTTCGCCAAAATTTATTTGAAAAAGAGTTTAGCCTCGACAATAATCCTTACTTTGGACTTGAAAACCGCTGCAATACTGCCTTCGCTGAAAGTAAAACTCGAGCCTCCTTCAGATTCGAGTACAAAGGACCGCGAGAAGCTGCCGGAATCGTCAAGTACATGCTGGAACAGTCGAAACCGGCTGCCCGCAAGCTCGAAAGCGCCAAAGATGTCGAGCGCTTCATGGATAAGACCGACGTCACTATTATTGGATTTTTCGCTTCGGATGACTCAACAGCTTTCGAAGCCTACAGTGATTCTGCTGAAATGCTCCGAGAGGTTTTTCTTTTTCCATTGTGAAACGTGTCTGTTTGCATACTGAAACTAACCAGGAACATAATGAGTTGACGAAAAGTTAAATGTAAATGGGAAGTACTGAGGTAAGTAATATAGAGAGGTTAGGCAAAACTTGAGAAGTTTACATTGAGATTGAACAATACATTCAGAGTTTGGAAACCGAACTCAAGAGAAAACTGTTCAAAGAAACATACAAAGCTCTTTCAGGAGTTCAAAACTATGGGCTACACGACGAACTCGGCTGTCTTCAAGAAGTACGATGCGAAGCCGAACGACGTCATCATTTTCTATCCATCGCTGTTCCAAAGCAAATTTGAGCCGAAGAGCCGCACTTTCAACAAGGTCCGCTTTTTTGTGGGAATGATTGACGTGGCTTGGTTGCAGGCCGGTGCCACCGCCGAAGACCTTCTCACTTTCTTCCGCGAACATTCCGCGCCTCTCGTCGGCAAGATGACCAAGGTTTTCTCTGCCTCATCACGCGATCTCATCTTCTCTGAAACAGGCTAACTCGGCCACGAGATACACTAAGTTCCCACTTGTTGTCGTTTACTACAACGCTGACTTCTCCCTGCAGTACCGCGAAGGCAGCGAATTCTGGCGCCAAAAAGTTTTGGCCGTCGCCCAAAAGGTTTTTCCTTTTTCTTCTTTTGTGTGTCTTTTTACTTGAATGAGAAAAAAAACTTCTAACTTAAGTAAAAATGGCTAACTTTCATAGTCGAAAAAGAAGATTTATTCATTTCCTTTTGTTGCAGTACCAAAAAGACAAGTATCGATTCGCTGTGGCTGATGAGGAAGAATTCTCCAAGGAACTTGAAGAAATCGGTCTGGGCGACTCCGGACTGGAGCACAACATCGTGGTGTTTGGATATGATGGCAAGAAGTACCCGATGAATCCTGAAGAATTTGACGGCGACCTCGATGAGAATCTCGAGGAGTTCATGAAGAAGATCAGCAGTGGAAAAGCCAAGGCGTACGTGAAAAGCGCGCCTTTGCCGCGAGACGACAAAGGTCCTGTGAAGACGCTCGTCGGATCCAACTTCGACAAGATCGTCAACGACGAATCCAAGGATGTACTCGTCGAGTTCTATGCTCCGTGGTGCGGACACTGCAAAGTTAGCGAGATTGGAATATTGTTCACTCCTTTCTATTGCAGTCTTTTGAACCCAAGTACAAGGACTTGGCTGCGGCGCTGAAAAAGACGGAGCCGAATCTGGTACTGGCAAAGATGGACGCCACGGCCAACGACGCTCCAGCGCAGTTCGCTGTTGAAGGGTTCCCCACAATCTACTTTGCTCCGAGCGGGAACAAGGTCTTCGTTTTTTCTGACTTTGGTAGCGTCGAAGTCGTTGAGTCTGGAAGCCAATCTTCGAAAAGAAATTTTTCCTACTAATCATATTTTGAAGAAGTTATAATCATGAAAAAGACAGAGAATTTTTTCTTTAAGAAATTATAGAAAAGGACACCATAAGAATTTTTAATAATTATTTTTTACCACGTGCGCCGTTTCGAGTCTTATAAGTGGCTGAAGGGCGACTCTTTATCAGCATTTTTCCCTCATTGCATTGAATCAAAATGGTGATTATTTTTTTGGTTTATATTTTCAGCGCATGATTTTTGAAATTTAAAAAAACAAAAGGAAATTGACAAATAAAACTGTCAAATTAGATTAGAATTCTAGGATTGAATTAAGCAAAGCTGCGAGTGAATTCTCCAAAGTATCATTGTAGGGCGAGCCTATGAAATACAACGGAAACCGGGATCTGGATCACTTGAAGGACTTCTTGAAGAAACATGCCGTGAAATCCTTCCAATCATCCGAAAAGAAGGAGGAGCTCTAAGTTGTTCTTTGTGTAGTTGATCAAATCAATTATTAATTTAAAATATTGTTTAAATCGTTTGGTCTTCCCTACGTCTCACTTATAATTACGTGTATTTAATCGAATTCACTTTTTGTTAATTGTTTGTCGCTTGATAAACTTTCCCTTTTTTTTCATGCTGGTCTTTGAGATTCGGATGAAGATTTTATGGACGTGTGGACGATTTTATTTTTTAGTTGCCAGACCACATGTCAATTATTGCGGGGTTCACAGAGGATATCTCTGAGGTTAATCTATCGGCCATTAGTTTTTTGAGCTTTTTGGATTTGGTCTTCCTTAATAGATATTATTATTCTGCTTCACCATTATCCCCATGACAAAATTTTCAATTTGTTGGATAGACACACTTTTTTGAATGCGCGCAAAATGAAAAGAAACATGAACGTCTACGAACAGAATTGCATCGGCCCAGAAAACTTTGACATGCTCGACGCCGCGAAACCAAACACCGCCCTCTCGAGCACTTTCCCGACGGTTTACGTGCAGAAATAGCAGGATTCCACGAAGCTTCTGACCCGATATCTCCGCCTCCACAAACAAAACCTCGAGAGACTTTGAAGAGCTCGGCGGCGCAGAGACGTTCTGCACTTTGCGCGGTCGGCCGACTGCTCCATTTGCCACATATTTTTGCTTCTTACTTTCTCCAACGTACTTTTTTCTTGCTCATCTAACCGGAAACTGCATCATCTTCATTGATTTTTCTACCCAATTGATGACGAATAAAAAAATTAAACAGTTTTTTTCTTTATCTCATTCCGGCTGCTCGAATCTTTGTCTAGGTGGAAATGTTTCCATTTTTTTGGCTCTGATTTTTTTTAAAAGCGACTCGAAAAAATCGGTTTTTTTTTTTCAATTTTTTCCTCCGAAGAAATATGTCACCAACATTTAAAAGAAGAAAAAAAAAATCACATTTCATACGTTTTTTTGGATTGATTTTCAAATAGAAAGCAAAGCTGTATATAACACTGTAAAACTGAATAAGTACTTTCTTAGCGTGGGTAAACGTAACTGAAAATGACTTTCTGATGATGTACAAGTATAAAAAAAAACATAGATGCCGACTTTGAAATAAGCAAAAATTAAATGTCCCTAGAGTGATAGTCTCTCTTATTGGGACTTCACACTCATTTCGGGAGCTCGATGAGCAGCTTTCCTGATACATAAAGCCTCCAGCAGGGATATTACAGTTCTCGATAGTTTGTTATCTGGAAGCTTCCACGACGTCTTCCAACGAACAACAAAAGGCCGCACGTGGTGCGCAGCTGTTTCGCTGCACATTTCGCGTTCCCCGACTGACCTGTTACACTGAGGAAGTCCACCACTCGCTCGGCTTTTGATTCTAGCAGCTTTTGACCCACTCAATCTATTCTTATCATCAGATTCAACGTTGCAATCGCAATAACAGTTATAATCCAGGACCCTTCGTATAGAATTTTCATTGCGAAAACGTAGTTTATTTCGAAAAGTTGAACATTTTCCCACTCTAAATAACAAAAAAGTTCTCAGATTTGAGACAGTGAACTCATCAACGGTATAGCATTAGCCGAATAATTTTATCTTCCCTCAATTTTTTTTTCTTGCTGAACGATTTCGCTGTCACACATCGCAGTCCTCATAGAAAATGAGGCATTTAAAGTTTACAGAATGTCTTCTATCGAAGTGACCCATGACTCGGCGTCCACCTGGGACTGGCCTCTCCAGCACAACGACGGCGTCGTCAAGGTCCACAACACCAAGGACAAGTTCGAAGTCGGACTCGACGTGCAGTTCTTCACGCCCAAAGACATCGAAGTGAAGGTTTCCGGCCAGGACCTTCTCATCCACTGCAGACACGAGGTTTGGCTTCTTTTTCCAGAAAAAAAGTCCAAAAACTAGTCAGTAATTGGCTTGGGATTGCAGTCGCGATCGGACTCTCACGGCACAATCGCTCGGGAGATCAACCGCGCCTACAAGCTGCCGGAGGACGTCGACGTGACGTCGGTGAAGTCGCACCTCGGCACTCGAGGTGTTCTCACCATCACCGCTAACAAGAAGGCCTAACTCCTTGTCACCTTCTTTGACCTAGAGGCCTTTTATCGCTCTGTATATTCTCTTGTGCGTGCTTTTTTTTAAATCTTTTTTTTTGTCCCAATAAATGTCACTTATTTTTGCAAATTCGGTCCTTGACGTAGACGCCTGCGTTCAAAAGAGAAATGACGGAGATTCCAAGGTAGAGGTTGAGTTGTCCGCCAAGCTGTGAAAAAAAAATTTTGTTGAGAATTTTTTGTTTGAACCTGAGATATGAAACCGGGCAAGGTCGTCATCACGCGTTCTTCGTAGATCTCGTACTGAAAACTATCGGAATTTTTTTTTGCTCGACGGTAAAAAAAGAATGTGATCAACTTTGCTTCATTTTAAGGCGATAAAAAGAATGAATCGAATATGAATATCTCAAACTCGACGCCTTCTTTCTTTCAAATATAAAACTGAATTACTAACGTTCAAAAAGAAAAAAATAGTCCTCAATAAATATTAAAATGAGTTATATATGTTCTTCCTCCTTCTAAGTTTTCCATTTCTCAAAATTGAAGTTGGTCAGAAAAAGAGTGCCACAGAGATTCTGAGTTTCAGAGCTGAAAAATAATGAATGACGTCAAACAATGCTTAATAATAATAATGATTGTTTTCGATCACAAAATTATTTTTACACAAACGTTTTTAACAAAAACGCATACATAATTGTCTGGAAAGGTGATGTCGATTGAAAAGGTCTTCCCGTCGCGAATGACGTGGGTCCACGCCTTCCAAGTATAATCTTCCCGATGGCAGTTCAATAAACACTGAAAAAATCAAACCATCATCGAAGAGTTTGATAAAACTGAGGAAATCGAACCGTGTTATTAAATCCTCCATTCACGACCCCATCGTAGTTGGTAACTATGATTGATGGATCGCATGTTTCGAAGCCGGCGGAAGACGAAAAATTAGATAGATACACAAAAGTACAGTTGAAGCGACTGATGACGACGTCTTGCAGCCATTTGTTGATGTAGCAAGTCGCTCGTCCTGAGTATCAGTCCTTTCACGTAGAAAACGAAATAAAACGACCTTGCTCCTTGGGGGCGAAGGAGCAGACTCGCTTGTCTGGTCTCATCAACACTTTCCGGAGATAAACATTCATAAAAATTTTGTCGTTGAACGTCAGGTAAAAGCGAGGAAAAGTCGCCACTGCGGCGAAGCTGTCCGAAACGTGGACGGCATACTGTCTCTAAGTGAAAGATGGCTTATCAGTCTTCGAGAGAAGAACACCAACCTGAGGTTCGTGACTGATCAACTCGCCTTTCGGTTTTCGAAAGTTAATGACGAGATGAGTAAACGGCCGCAAGTTGAACTTTTCCAAACGCAGACATCTAAAATCTAGAAAGGGCTGTCTTCAAAAGACCTCACTTCCCTCTGAGCAGAACATAATGAGGCTGGAAGTACGAGCAGCAGTCGAACTGATTTCTGTCGATGAAACAACTTTCGAAAATCTCAACTTCCACATGGCTAAGAAAGAGAGTTCCGAGCACTTCTTTGCATTGGACGCCATTTTGATCAAAGACAAATTGGAACATTTGTTGAGCAGAGCGAGATTTGAGCCATTTCGTGGCCAGAGCTCGAGCCGACGTCATACGGTCGACGCTCCACGCAGTGTATTCCACGTTTTGAAACCCAGATCCTCCGATGTAAAACAAAAGAATGTCTGAAAGCGTCCCATTTGGCTGTTCTCCGACCTTTTCCACCATATCTGCAAAAAAGAGTTTTTACACAATCCCAGGAAGTTATTTTAAAAAAATCCTTCTTACAGTATTGATCTGAATGTGTCAAAAATTTCTCGTTTTGATGAAATTACTTGTAAATAGAAAAAAATATTTAAAAAAATTAGGTGGAAGTTTTTTTTGAAAAATACAATATAAAAATGAAAAAAAGTTACATCATTTATGCCGAATTCTGTTTAATTCTTTCAACGTTGAATAGAATAAACCGACTTGTTAGTCGATTTTTTTTTTTTGAAATCTCAGCTCAGGTGGGTCGCCAGATATCTCGACGGCAAGTTTTTTTTTTACTTAAAAGAAAGAACTTACATAGGAACGCCAGAGCCTTTTTATTTTTTCAGCTTCGAAAATTGAAAAAAACAAACTTATTTATTAATCCTTTCTTGAGATTTTTTATTCAAACCACGCTAGCTTGTTGAGTTTTCCGCATGGCTTCTTCTCATAGTGTTCATAAAAACAATCGAATAAACCTTTAGAGCCGTGAAAGCCTTTCTTCAAGGCTTCTAAGGTTGCCCCCTAGTAACCACTCTGAAGCTCATGAGTAGTGAAAAAAAGTGGTAAGAAAAACTAATTTTCAATGACCTTTAAAAAAAGGACGTCGTAGTTGAAATGATCTGGGTTTTTGGGGCAAAAAAATGAAGACTGGGCAATGTTAGACTCTCGTTCTGCAAATTTTCATTTTAAAAGGAGATTTTTGCTTAAAAAAACTTCAAATAAAGCTATATGCGTGGAAGTTCTGTAGAAGAAGTATTCGACGAGGGTCGAAACAGTGTTAACCACGCTGACCAAGAAACAAAAAACGATCGTGACTGACCAGATTATTCTTCTTTTCTTTCCAACCATCTGAAATATTTTGATTACTTCGAAAAAGTGAAGAAGAAGCCTTTTGAAAAAACTCGATGCCGTGAACCGGGACCGTAGGCCTTCGAAGTCTCTCAGGATTCGCATCGATTGGCGAACTTGTGGATACGAAAACGGAGCCGTTGGAGTCGTAAATCGCCTTCTCAGCCATCTCAGAAAAATATCGGAAATTCGAGTGGAACGTGAAGTATCGCAGTCAAGAGCCCCATTTGGTAGAGCCTCCTTCAGACTTGTATTGTGTTTGTCAGGAAAAATTGGAGAGTTCGAATTGACATGCGAAAAAATACTTTGTGATCACTCAAAATAAAACTGTTACTAAAACTTTTATTCATTTCAAAGCAGTTGAAAATATATAAAATTATACAAATTATAATTAAAAGAAAAAAAAAGGTTACTACGATGAGGTAGTAAAGTCTTTGGGGAAAAGCAGATCTCGGACGCGGTCGAGGTACTCTCTGATTACTGAGTACTCAGTATCGAGCAAAGTTTTCGGAAGAGACGCGATATTCACGTAGTAGACGGCGGCAAAGTGTCCAAAGACCGTCGCGTCCACCTGGAAAACAAGGGAGAATATTGGACGAGAGTCGGACTGACCGCTGTCGGCTTGTCGCCGCCGAGGAACTTGTTGCTGCCGAGGACGTCGCGGACCGCGTTGAAGTCCCTTCGGAGAAGCATTTCGCAGTCGGCGTTCGAGAAATCTCCGAGGCAAACGTTCAGCTTCTTCGAGATCTTGTGTTTCATCACCGGCTTAGCGAGGCATCGGGCTAACGGCCAGAGCCAATCAGGAGTCAACGGCTTGACGAAAACCTCAAAATTTTGCGCTCCTATACAGAGGACTACGATAACAACGGCCTATGGATGTGGTTTAAAAAAAGACTTTATCACCATCCTTATCTTCGAAAAAATCTCACCTCTACGGATTGATCAAGATTGTTGAGAACTTTGAACTTGTACATGAGGCTGAAAACACTCTTGACCTTCCAAAAAGTGAACAGACTCACTAGGCCAGGTGATGCTCCACCAGACGCTCGACTGCAGCTGCGGCTCCTTCGTCTTTAGGGGCTAGCTTCTGAAATTGGCAAAGGTCAAAATTCAAAAACGTCTTATCATGTATAAATGTTCTTTTTGCTTCGATTAGGGAAAATGAAAGAGCTCAGAGAAAAGAAAATTAATTACAAACAGGAGTTTTGAAGTGTTGCTTGAGCCTCTCTTGAATTATTTGGGAGTCCGCAATGTGCTCGCCGTTGAGCTCCACAAATGGTAAAAGTCCGTGGCGCGATCTCTTCATTATCACGTCGCGAACCTGAAAAGAAGACTTCAGGATCCTGACAGAAGCCAACAGAAACATACCTCGTACTTAATGTCATAAATGCGCAGGAAGGCCTCAAGTTTCATACAGTAGGGAGAAAGGTTGCGAACGGTTTTGGCCGGAGGAAACTGGTACAGGTACACTACGTCCTTCTTCCATTCTTTTTCGAGAATCTGAAACTTTTTTCTCGAGAAAAGATGAAAATCTGAGCGAAATTCTCGATTCAAAACGTCATTCTGTGTTGAGGTTAAGAAGGCGAAAAATTAGGAAATAAAATAAAGCTGAAAATAGCTCTTCGTGTCGAAATCTTTATACATATAGTTCGTTTTTTTGTGATCTTAGTAACCAGATTCAAACGAGCCCACAAAGTATTGAATTCTGTAGTTCTGAGCAGAGCTGCGGGCAGACTGAACTTGATGACTGAAGGCCGCTCGCCACTTGCAAAGCGGTCAAAACTTTCACTTTTCGCACTTTTCTGTATCAAGAGCTTTTCAAAGGATGCGAACCGTGGATCAAATTATCATAGCTGTACCACTGTGAAATACGATGACTTGACCTTAAAATTAAAAGCAAAAACCCAAGAATTGCAAATGGAAAAGACCCTGAAGGATTTTCAGTTCATGTAAGTGACATGAACTAAAGAGAATGAATTTTTTTTAGAAGTTTTTCAGGTTTTCTGGATACTACAGGATTTTGAGCAAACCTCGGGTTCTTTATTTTTCTTAGACAAGAATCGGTAGATGACATAACCGGCGACGGCAACGATCGTCCACGTCACTGGACAACAACACGTCATCCTGAAAATTAGTATTAGATAATCTTACTGGACATTGAAAAAAGTTTAAAAGGTCGGAAACAATGCACGAATCTTTTACGGAATTGAAAATACTTCTTGACAAAAATAAACATTTTTACAAGTTAGTTCAAAGCCATCACGGCGTTCTTTTGACGACGCCCCTCCCACAATTTCCGTAATATTTGACGTCTTTGGTGCATACACAGAATGACGCTAACTCGCATACTCATTAACTTCGAAAACAATTTTTTTCCTCGAAAAATAGCGTTTTTTCAAAACTATAGACGTGAAAAAAAATCGAAATTTTTACATTTTCTTCCACTACGCAGAACGCCGTGCCATATAAAAAAGTAAAAGTCTTTGATGTCATACTGTGTTCAAATTTTCTTGCTGATACATCGAACAATAAATGAATGATAAAAAAAAGTTAACATGTAGCTAAAAGCATAGTTTGTTCAACAAGGCACTTTTCTTCTTGCCAACGTGGGTTTATATATTGGAGAATTGAGCTGTTTCGCAAGTGTGATGATAAAGAGCAGCGTCAGAAGTTTTCGCGAAGATAGCGGGTGGAGTTTATTCGGCGCCGCTTCTCGAACTTGGGTACAAAAAACGGTCAGAGTTGTGACTACGAACCAAACAACGGGCAGGCAAATAAAGACGCGTTGTGTACGCTTATCGATCTTGCCTGCCAACTTTGCAGAGCTTCAGAAAAAAATTTAAAGTTTTCTATATTTTTTGCACTGAAAAAAACACAAACTATTTGGAATATTTAACAACTGCAAACATTTTTTTCTATAATTATGGTTAAAAAGGAGATAGAATTATTAGTCTATCAAATGAGGTTACGATTTTTTTGATTCCCATTAGGTGTTTTATATAAAAAAATGTTTCGAATGTGATCACAAATTTTTTGTACTAGTATTATACTCGAGTATATTTAAAAAAATCTGAAAAAAATGAACGAAAAAAAGTGGGAGAACTGGAAAAAAATTTGATCGAAAAATATGATGGTTATAGTTCGTATTTTTGATTATATAAAGAAACGTTATCATATATATCTAGAGTTTGTTCGGATTTTGAATGTTAAGCGGCAAATTCCGATTCACAAAATAAACTTCAGCGAAATAAGATTAAAAACTATTTTCACTGAAGAACGACGCAAAACCGCACTAATGACGTCTCTATACGCGCAAAATTTATCTCAGATATTAACTACTCTATGCTGGGAGGCGACTAAGCGCCCACTATCGGCTGTGTCGCCACTAAGCGCCCTCTAAAATTTCAGGCGCCTTGAAAGCGGTTTGTGAGAATTGCGCGAAATAGCGAACTTGCCCTCCCACCGTAAATTCTTCATTTTCGAAAATTTTTGGGACTTTTTATTTATTTTCATTTTTTGTTTTCATTTCGATTTTGCTTTTGTTTTTGAATTCTTATTATTTTTTTTTTATAATAATATTTAAACTATCGTGAATGTGCAGTATACATCTTGCCAACCTCAAATTTATGACTCCTTGTCAGTAAGTGTCTCCTTCTGTTCTAAAATTACCATTTTCCTTATTGGTGGGGTGATCCCGCTGTGCTAAATCGGGTGAAACTCGGATAAACCTGTAATTCACCTGATTCAGCTTGGTGCGTTAAACCGCTTTTGCCGCGCCGTTCACCCGAAAATCAAAACAAATAAAAAATAGAAGCACCCGTTGAACGGCGCGGCTTCATCGGGTGAACGGCGGTGCAAAAAAGGCCAGCGGGTGAAGGGTTCTGAAGAAGCGGTTTAACGCGCCGTCCTGAATTCACTACAGGTTTATCCGAGTTTCACCCGATTTAGCACAGCGGGTTCACCCCACTCATATGAGAGATAAGAGTTTTTTGAGATCGCTTCAAGAAGATATCTACAATATTCAAAATGGAGATCGCGGTTGATGTTATTTGGGTAAGGTGGTCGGCACTGCCAAATCTTGCTCATGAGCAGAATGAAAGGTTAGCATGTTTAATTTTTTTAAGTGTCCTAAAGTAGAACATTTTTTCAGTTTTTCGGGCTCGATAAACCGCTAAACAAGTCAGCATGATCAGAATCAATTGATGGGGTAAGATTTGTATTTATTTTCCTACTTTATCGTGATGTCTTTTTCCAGATAAATGCCAAAAGGTTTCCAAACGTGCCGAAAAAACTAGAAGAGAAAATAGTTTTTCGAAGGTTATTTCTTGAGGTTCGCTTTTGATCCAACCTTCGAACTTCAAATTTTCTGTTGCAGATTATGAAAGACGCGCATCGAAAGGGAAAGCTTCAAGTCTTCATACAACGCCTCATGTCTTCATTTACCAAAAGAATCTCGCAGCGACTCTTTTTAAATAATCTCGCAGTGACTGATTTGACTCTTCTAACCTCCTTCATTTTAAAAAGTAATTTGAGAACGAAATTTTTTTAATTTGCTAAAAATGCTTCCAAAGCAATCTGATCGTAACAAAAATCGAACTTTGTTTTTTTTAGCCTAGTTATGGCCTACCTTTGACATGAGTTCTATCACTCAAACAAAAACTTATTATATATTCAAAGCGCCGTATTCGGTTCAAAGACGCAAGTCGATTAATTTTTAATTTTGTTGCGATGAGCGTACTCTAACAAGCATTTCAGCTAAGTTTTTGAAATTATTGAGATAAAACTTCGTTTTACTTTCGTTGTTATAACAGATTTTTTTCTCATTTATTAAATTAGTTTTGTATTTTTATCCGTTTGAAATTCGAAATTATATTTATTTATATGTCAGTTCACTTTTTCTTCCATTTCTAGTTTGGTTAAAGTATATTTTTTGTTTTCTTAATATAATATTATTTATTTACAGGCAGAACAAAAATAACATGTACAGAAAAAAAGAGAAAAAAATTTGGCATTAAGCCTGAAATAAATAAATAAAAGGCACTTGAGGCCCTCACGAGCCTCTGAGCCAGTAATGAAAGAATAAGAGGTGAGGATTGCGCAAAGGTAAAAATAAGTGAATGGTAAAGAAAGCATTATAAGTTATGACACAGTGTAGCACAGGTGAATGGGGAATTTAATTGTTTGTAATGATATAGACGCGCATAAGATGGATTAGAGTAGGGCTAAAGCACGGGTACCTGGTTCAACGGAGTCTGCTGGGAATAGATCCAAAAAGGAAATTGTTATCGAGGGATAGTAACAAAGACCTGAAACGATCTGGAGAAACATTGAGGTTTCCCAATGTAGCCAGTTTATTCCAAAGAGGGATGAACGTCTCAAAGAAATTTTCGAAACGAATCCCTACTCTGATAAGACGTGATGGAGCACGTACCGAATTTGATCTCCTGAAAAACACTGTGAGAAACTGGCAAATGACTCTCCTTAATATAGATTTTATGTAGTGTTCTTAGACAAAATTCGACTCGTCTTCTAAAAAGAGAGTTTGTGTTAATCTGAGCTAACCTGTCTTCATAACTAGAAAACCTAATGTTTGATCTCATGAATGTTTGGCGAGTAAATTGACGGAAGATGTTTTCGAGGGTGTAAGATAGTTCTGAAGCTAGGGGGGGACTGAACAACTCACAACAGTAGTCCATATAGGGAGCAACGTAAGTAAGAAAAATCCGGCTCATTAGAGCGGGAGACAGGGCGCGGAACGCTCTGATGATTTGTTTACTTTTTAGTTTGCATAAGGCTATAACTTTACGAAGGTGAGGCTCAAATGTTAGTTTGTTATCAATAAGAATGCCTAGATCGCGAACAGCTTCCGCGGAAGAGATAGTTATATTATTTATAGTATACTGAACATGAGGGTTGCTACGGCCTAGATGGAGAAGGGTGGTTTTGTGTTCGGCCAGGGGAAGACCCCATTGACTAGACCATTGGAAAAACGTCGTTGAGACCTTGCTGAAGCGCTATAGGATCGTCAGAAAAAAATTTTTAAGATCATCAGCAAAAAGATAAGCCTTTACATTATCAGATAAGTTGCTGATAATGTCATTAATGAATATTATTTCTTATGTTTGACTTCATTATTATGTGTACCTTATCTCGATAGTTTATTTAAGTCCTACATGCATTTTAAAGAAAAATAAATTAATATAATTACTTGATGTATGATGATATTCCTGCGAGCTGAAAGCGCAAAGGTTGTCTTTATTTTTTTGTCTAACTATTGCTATTTTTTTGCACTCTGATCGTATGGAATCAGAAAAAGAAAAAGCATTGGTTAGACAAAAATACCGACGACCTTTAGGCTTTCCAGCTCAAAATACAAGCAAAAAAGCAAATGGGAAAAGAGAAGGAAGTGTGCCCTATAGGACTGTCGCGCCACTAAGCGCCTACCAAACCGGCACCAAAGCGCGCGTTCGCGCGGTTTTGGGCGCTTTTAGTGGGCGCTTAGTCGCCTCCACGGCGTTCTGCGTAGTCGAAGAAAATGTAAAATTTTTGAAAATGTGGAGCGGCTTGGAAGGGTTGCTCCACCTAGATTTACGGTAGACAGCTTGCGCGCGAACATTTGAATTTCTTGTTGCTCAAGTGCTTCAGGTGATTTTTCATTTTTATTTCAGTTTTATCTTTATCTGTTTGGTTCTGATTTACGGTAATTATTTTTCATTGCGACAGCAAAATGCGAAGGAATTTTTGTTTTTTAATTGTCAATATTAACTGCTCGGTTTTGACAAAATTTCCCCTTTAAGCAAAAACCCTTTCAGCAACATTTTTCTGTGTCAAATTAAATTTTTTTATTTGAATCAATCAATCTCTTCATTTTCGCAACATCAGAATGGTATGGCGATGATGCAGGGGAGAAAAAAATACCACTAGGTGGATGAAATAAAGCAAACCTGTAAAAGAAAAACTTTTTATTTTTTTTAGTGAGTGGGGAAAGACGCATAGAACCACAATAAGTCATTTTCGGCATAAAATTCCACGTTTTTTTACTGAAAAAAAGGACTTTAACTAATTTTGAGGGTGAAAAAGGAAAAAAAGTGTTAAAAAAATAAGAAAAAAACTTTCACCCAAATGTTTTTCGTCAACTAGAAAAGGAATTGTGAAAGGATCAATTTTTTTCACGTCTATAGTTTTGAAAAAAACGCTATTTTTTTGAAGAAAAAAATTATTTTTTTGAATTTAATGAGTATGCGAGTTAGCGTCGTTCTGTGTATGCACAAAAGACGTCAAATATTACGGAAATTGTGGGAGGGGCGTCGTCAAAAGAACGCCGTGCCTCCCAGCATAGAGATATAGTAACCTCGAAACTCAAGAACTGACGGCGCGTGTTTTTTGGCAAAAGTGCGTGCGCCCGCGGAGTGTCTCTTCTATTTATTAGCTTTTTAAAATATTTCAAAACTGTATTTCAATGGAAAAGACGAAAAAAGAACCAATACCCCCGAACGTGCGCGCACCTGTGCCTATATTTATAGCTGCTATAGTCAATGTTTCCCGACTTGAAAGGCGAGGGAGGCGGGACAGGTAGCGGGACGCGTAGCGTGTGCGTTCGCGGTTCTTGTCACGTGTTCAATTCAACCGCCATCTACTCTTTTGCCGTGTTCAATTTGATAACGCGAAATGCAAAATACCCGTTAGAAAAAGGAAAAGATCACTTAATTTTGGAGATTCAGAGATCATTTTGCGTTTCGCGGAATCAAATTGAACACGGCATTTGAAAAGCCGGGTTTTCGCTTTTTTCATTCCTTTTTCAATTATTTATTGATTATGTTCATGTTTGCATCAAAAATAGTAGAAAAAAAACTGGAAAGTTCCCGACATCCAAACAGTTCTACAGTTTGTTCAGATTTTGAAGGTCGCTCAAACTTATCGCTCAAACTCCGCCTTTTATGCGTAAATGAAACCAATCAGAGAGCGAGCCGTCCACAGAGCGTTGTTGGAGGGCGGAGTTTGCTGCTTGGACATTCAAAATCCGAACAGACTCGTAATATAGCTTTTCTCCTACAGTCTGTGTGCCACGACTTGAAATTTCACATTTCACTTGTTTTTTTTTATTGAAACTAAATTGGTATCTTTGAAGGTTATATATGTGTTTTTCTTCATATTTGTTTATTTTTTCGTACAAAAAGCGCGCCACAGTGTTCCCAAACAAGCGGCAGCTGTGGTCAGTAGGCGTGGCTGACTGCAACAGCGTCACGGTTTATTGCAATAGGGGCGCGGGAATGAGAGTCAAGTTTTGTGGATTTAGTGGTTGAAAAAAGACCATTAAATGATGTTTTTCCTAGGTTCTAGCAAGTTTTCAAAGATTTTTAATGTGTAATAAATTATAACGAACAAATTTAAAGGAAGGAAGAGACGAAAAAAAGTTTTTTTGCAAAAACAAAAATATCTCCCAAAAATGTCGTTTTTTTAGGAAAAACTCGTCAAATCGAACTTCCAAAGGGAAAAATTGAGAAAAAAAGCTCAAAGCACTTCTCTTAAGAATTACCATTTGAACGTTTTAAAACAAAAAAACAGATACATAATAGCTTGTGCGAATAAAGTTGTCACCCAAAAATGACATTTTTCAAGAATAAATTCGTCGAATACTGCCTCGAAAAAAATTTTTGAGAAAAAAATCTCACAGCGTTTCTTTTTAAGAAAGTCTATTTGAAAACTCTAAAACAAAAAAACAAACGAAATATCTTATGCGAAATAAGTTGTCATCAAAAATGTCATTTTAATGCGAATTTCTATGACGAGAACAATCGATAATCACTTCAAATCTCTGGAAAACGCGATAAACACGTTTTAAGAACACATACAACGTAAAAAAAATACGAAAGAATGGTAAAATACGCAAGAAAAAGAGAAAAAACCGTATTAAAAGTGAATGAAATATTGTGGGGGTGACACGCGCCGCACCGCGTTGCGTTAGAAAAAACTCGCGTTTTCGCCCCATTGCGACGACCTTTTTTTTTCGCTTGCCGCCGTCTCTTTTGGAACACTGTGAGCGCGTTGATAACGAAGATATCGTCCAAAAACCGCCATGGGTGTATGCACAATTTCAACCTACAGTGTTCCAAACCGGACGGGCTGTACTAAGAATAACTGCCAAGATAAACGCGAGACACTGGCGGTACATTGACGAGCTCGCAAACATCTCGCTTTTTTTCTCGCGCCAGTCTCGCATTTTTCTGGTCGCGAGCTCGCATTTTTCTCGGCGCGACCTCGCATTTATCTTGCATTTCGGAAATTTTCAAAATGCGAGAGAAATGCGAGCTCGCGCCTAGAAAAGTGCAAGGTCGCGCCCAGAAAAATGAGAGACCGGCGCGAGAAAAAAGCGAGATTTTTGCGAGTTCGTCAATGTACCGCCACCGACCTCGCGTTTATCTCGTCAGTTATTCTTTGTGTGAACAGATGTACAAGGGAACTGTTTTGTATAGAAGGGAACTGTTTTTACCAGGTTGAACTTTTGATGAAACCTCGAAGGGATGTACTTTAAGGCATGCTGATTCCAAATCGAGAATAAACTTTCTCGACTTTTGCCTTGTCTTCGAGCTATGACGGCTCACAGCTTGCAGGTGAAAAGAGTGGAATGCAGCAAGAAGGAATATGACCATTTTTTTTTTCCAAATTTCCATCATCTTTATTTCTTCTCCTTATTATAATATTCCAACAACGTCTTGCTTATTTTGTTCATGTCGTTGCGTTTTGATGCGTCTCTTTCCCAGCAGTTCGCGACGACTTCAGAAACGAACTTGGGAGTTCCCTGCATAAAAAAAGAGATTTCAAGAGGTAATTCCGTGATCCACGTACTTCAGGCATTTTCATTCGGTAGTCCTGGACGACAATCTTGGCGCGTGTCTGAACGTTAGTTAGGCCGGGGTAGGGGTCGGCGCCATCTGCGTAAATCTCCCAGACGAGGACGCCTGAGACATTAGTCTTTAATGCCGTGTTCAGATTATTTTCCGCGAAATTGGGATTCAGCTCTGACTCTCCAAAGTTTAGTTATACTTCTCAATCTCCGGCTTTTTGAGACTTCGCTAATTCACCTTGAACACGGCATCAAAGTTATGGAACGCTAACCGAAAGCCCAGACGTCTGTTTTGAGAGAGTAGATTTTCTCCTGGAGAGTTTCTGGAGCGAGCCATTTGACAGGCACCTTGTCGAGCGTGTCGTCGTGGACAATAACTCTGTCGTCGGACATTCCGAAATCCGATATTTTAACTTCCTGAAATAATCAGTCACTGCACGAAAACACGAGGTACGACTGTAGCATGTAGGGTTTAAAAATACTCATAAATTTGGAGGAGATTTATGTACTCCAATCACCTTTAGCTTGCGGAGTATAGTAATGAGGCATGGAATCGTGCGAAATCATACAATTTTGGTTGCAAAGTAAAAATGAAAATACTTATTTGTAAAATAAAAAAGAGTGGAAGAACTTAGTAAATTTGGCAAAAAAACCCGCTCTCAGAATAGTGGAAAACGCGTACATGAATATCTGGAAGGAGCTCACGTTTTTGGCAGAAAGAAGACAGTTTCTCGCAGCAATGTCTCGATGAATGCAAGCTTTCCGGTCCAGGTAAGCGAGGCCATCGGCCGCTTCAACGGAGAATCGTAACTTTTCCAGCGAAGAGACTTTGCCCTTGTTCTTTCGCAAGTGATGTAGCAGAGAGCCGTCTGCAGATGTTTTGACGAGAACACAGACGGCGACTCACTCGGACACACTTCCATCACAATCATGAGCGGGTGCTCGTGGACGGCGACGCCGAGGATCTTCACCACGTGTTTGTGCGTGTATTTGCGCATCAGTCGAGCCTCTTTCATGAATTTGAGCCGCGCGTCGCGTGTTGCTTCCTGTCGCATGGTCTTCACTGCGACCTCCTGCTTGGCCTTCCCGGACTCGTACTCAGCCAGGAACACCTGCAAATTGAAACTTTTTAGGGACTTCTCCGCGTCTTCCACTTCTCCGAAGGCTCCTTCGCCAAGTTTCCTGACAATGAGAATGCTGTCATGGTTGAGCAGCCACTGCGTTCGTTCAATCGGTCTTCGAATCTTGGCGCCTGACGCCGACGACAACGGAGTTTTTGTATTTCTGAACGACAAAGTAAAGCTGAACTTTACAAGTGAACAATTACAAATGCCAGTTGATAAGATCAGGAATGCTTTTCTCATGGTGAGCTTCGAAGTAGAACGTGCCCGAAGGGTCGAGGTTCACCATGAAGTGCTTCACCGTATCTGCGCTGATTCGCACCGACAGCGCCAGCACCACCACTCCTGTGTTTGTCTCTCATGGTGAGAAAGAGCTACTTTCGAGTTCGATCCTTTGCAAAAAAGTTGGGCGACCGAAACTCATTAGAACTTTTGCAAAGGGTTATACGATGAGACGAAACGTAAAATTTATTTCTGCGATGACTCAAGTTTTGAAGTGTCACGAATTCTTCGAAGAAAGAAAAGATGGGACATTTTTTGAAAAGAAAGATGGTCCTGGAGGGTTTCATAGGAGCAGTAAATAATTTTCGAATTTATCGCGTGAACTTAAAATGAAATGGAGATTTGATTTTCCCTTCGCGCACAAAAATTGTTACACTTTAGGGCTTTTTTCATACTTTTAAAAAAATTTTCAAATTTTTAACTCGACACAGTTCAAAGAAGGGAGAAAACCTTGCGTGGCTTCCGTTTTACGGAGCAAGAAGTCGCCTTCACGACGGAGCACCTGCTCTGCGTCGAGTCGCGGGATCAGGCCGTGGTAGTACTCGGCGCCGCGGACGTCGTCGGTGATCGAGGCATCGTCCACCTTTTTCGACGAGGACAGCTGGAACTGCGGTATTTTTTCCAGCATTTGCTTGACCAACCATCGACGAAGACGTCTTCGATTCTCGTTTCATTTCGAGCTCTCTCCGGCTTCCTTTTGCAAAAATATCTGTAGAAATACCTGGCTCTACGCTCATTCCCACGCCGTTTCACACGTTCACTTTTATTTATTTTCCTTTTTTTTCACAAAGTTTAGTTTCATTTTTAAATGAAAAATTGTAGAAATTGTTTCAAATGAAGTACTCTTACCCATCAGATGCGTTCAAAAGAAATATTTGACAAAGTTGATATAAGAGCAGAGGACCTAGTCGAGCTGAGCTCAAAGCAGCTTTCGTGCCTTGACATCTTTTTTTCGATTTCGATAAGCATGCTAGTTAGCGCAGTTCTATGTTTTCTCCAGCTTATGCGTCAATCCGGCAAGCCCGGGCCAGCCCAGGCCAGCCTGGTGGGGATGGCGATAGGCTGGTGGGCCGAGTCTACAAGCCTGGTTTGCTCCAACGATGTCGTATAGCCGATTCACGGCTAGCTTGGGACGATAAGGAGGCGTGGCCTCTCTGCGCTTTCTACCAGCCAGGCCTGTCTCTTTCATTATCGTGTCAGGACCTTTTTCCACCATTCCTTGAAGGCTCAAGGAATGGTGGAAAAAGCGAGAGCAAAAAAAAGGAACCTTTGTCACCTTAAAAGGAACATTTCTATGGAGCCTTTTTGCACCCTTTCCGACTTTGCCAATGCATGGAAAGTTTATCATTTTTTGTAATTTCAGACAAAACCGATCGTTATTTACGCTCTATGATGAGACCGTTTCCCAAAGAGCAAACGAACCCTAGAGCAGCTGCACCGTATAAGCGATCATTCGAAAGAAGAAAAGGCTATCGAAAAATATTTGCAAAGGATACATCGAATGAAAAGTGAGTTTTCTGGTAAATCTGGTTGGTTACTAACAACAATTTTGTAACAAAACAACAAAACAACAAATACTACAACAACTTGGAAAAAAAAGACTATTTGAAGTCATTTTCGAAATAGAGGAAAATGGCGGAAAATCATTCCGTGTAAAATCTTCACTCGAAGTGGTCGCTCTCCTTCTGAGGCTTCCACCTAGAGCACGGTCTCCGGGCTCCAGCTCAACATCCACTACATTCCGAGCTCGTCAAGGCGCAACTGGATGGACTACGCGCAGAAGGACAAGACGAAGGACCGTAAGAACATGCTTTCAACTCTTTCGACTACACGTTTGGACTTCTAGCTCGCCAAAGGCGGTTGTTCGTTATAGCTTTTAAAGTTCTTGTTCACCGCCTAGTCGATTACATCGGACTAAAACAACAAAATAAATGATTTTATTGATTTGATTTTATTGCCTACGGTCTCTGAAATTCAAAAAATGAGTTTCTTCGGGTTTTGATTTCAAACACTTCTGTAGTTACTATATCATTAAAAGAACGAGAAATAAGTTTTCTTTGAAAAAACTCGAATTGAACCAGTTTTTGAGCCTTTTTTGTAGATTTTCGGTGGGCTATTTCTCAGTACGTCATGGCGCTTAGCAAATCTTTCTTTTTTTTCGACTATTCATACCTAGGACTTATTATCTCATTTCATCACGTCGACTGGTCGGTCTCTTTGCCGCTCTCTCATGGGATAATATTCCGACGCCCGTCAGCCCTGGACAAGCTGGGCGCTGTACTGTTCCCACATGGTGAAGCAGTTTTTTCGCTGGTACTACCAACGGGCCAACATTATTTCCCAACGCTAGCTGTCACTCCGGGACGTATTGGACAACGATTGTGGACCGTAACCCGCGCCGACGACTAACTCTTCGATTATACCATGATTCAGCAGAGATTTTCTTCAACTTACTCTAAAGACTGAACAAATTGAAATTGAAATTGATACCTAGGACTAGCTTCTCCAGAAGTTTGGAGAAGACCTGCGATGATCACTTCACACATCCCTTGTGAGGGAGGTCGAAACCAAGTTCCTGCTTTTTTTAATCATATCATCGCTTGTTCACTGGTGAATCGAGAGGTAGATACAAGTAGGTACCGGGTAGCAACTCCAGTCAATCGGCGTGTCGTAATCGGTGGTCATTTGTATGCGACCGGGTACTATCTCTATGGTACCTGGATAGTACCTGGTCGGTATCTGGATGCTACCGGGTATGTACCTGAAATTCGCGATTGCCACTGGCTGGCACATCGGTCGTTTATATAGCATCAGTGTTTTTTTACACCTTCCCAAGCCTTCCAGGGTCCTATTGGATAAAGCTGAAACAAAAAATAACTTTCCGGGAAGCGATTCCAGACTTTCCGGTAGCAATCGCAAGTGTCAGGTAGCTACCCGGTAGCTACTTGCATCGACCTCCGACCCAGGTACCATAGAGGTAGTACCCGGTCGCATACAAATGACCACCGATTACCATACGCCGATTGACTTTTTCAAAAGTTGCTACCCGGTAGCTATTTGTATCGACTTCTCGATTCATCTTTGTTTCAGAAGAAAGAGCTCCAAAATTCACAATCGTGTTAACATAGAGCTGATGATGGAAGGAAATATCTTTTTTCCAGCTTTTACTATCCAAATTTGAAAACTATGCACCAAGAATGTTTCAGTCGAAAAAAGAAATCAACTTGCTAGGAAAGTCATTTTCCACTTTATAGCATACGACATCAGGTGAGAAAAAGAAGATGTTGACTGCTGAGAGTTTTTCAAGGCCAGTTAGGTTTATTGTATTTAGACAAATCTCCAAGCTCTAGGGACATTACTAGAAACTCTTTCAAGCTCTTTTTGGTGTCACAACTCGAGCGCTTATCCAACGTTTCTTGCTTCATGAATGATGAGCCGCGAGATCACTACCGTGGTTATTTTGCCGTCGACGGTTTTCGTATCAACCAGCCGCGTGAATCTTATATTTTCCTTCGATACGACCCGTGACAAAAGAAAAGAAAGGGAAGTCCAGTCGATTGAAAATGTGTTCTGAAAAACATCGGGGTGTTTTGAGCCTAACTGTACTTACAAAACGGTCTAAATACACAGCTCGAATGATAGCGGCCTCTCATTCGCTATATTTTTTGTTCTTCTTTCGCCACCCATTCACGCTCAACAACTCGTTCATAACAGCTTTTTTTTAAGTTGGTCGGAAGAACCTTGTAAATTTGCATTTTTTTTTTGTGGATCAGAAGCTTAATAAGAGAACTTGAGTAAGTAGGATACTGTATCTTGGTTTGCTTCTTTTTTTTCAGAATTTCGAAAGCATGTAAATGGACGATAACGTTGTGGTGGAAGCATCACGAGTTTAAATGTGGAAATAGTATTGGCAAAAAAGTTGAAAATGATTATTTTTGAAATGATTCTTGAAATCAGGTTAAAAGTCGTTTTCCTTCAAATGAAAAATTTCTTATTTTTAGCCATTGATTTTCTGTTCTTTCCTTCATCAACTTGTTCCGGAAAAAGAGGTCCTCATAAGAACCCTCTGAATTTCTAAAAGACCGCCTAGGTCTGAAGCTATGAGTGCAAGAAGGGCTTCTGCAGGTGGGCTCATTTAGTGACTGGGAGGTCGCTATGTCGACTGGACAGTCTAGACGATCTTGATGTGAATTACATCGAGGAATATGACATCGATGGAAGTTCATGTGATAAGACGCGGTGTTTGCCTATTTAGCACTATCATACCTCAAATGACCACATTCGGCGCAGGCAGGTCGACTCACGGCTCAGCACTTTGGCCAATTTGAAGACGGCGCCATCATTATCTTATCTCCTTCAGTTCTCCTAACGCTGCCATCTTCCATGCACTAGCACGGCTTTTGCTTTTCTTTTCTATTTATCAGAGAACCTTACACAATCCCTTCTGTGAATATATACTTGGTTCACTGCTACCTCAAGTCGTCTTTCAAAGTTTCAGCTAAAATTGACGCAGAGGAGCTTGAAACGAATAGCAAATTAGCGGGAGAAAGGTGATTTTTCAACGTGTAAAGTTGTTCGTGATTGGAGTAACATTTGCTTTTTTTGATTCTTTTCTAAATCTCGGAGTTCAATCTTAAAACAGCCTATGGAGTCCCAAAGAAAAAAACAGTCATTTCTACAGAGTCCGGCACAGATGGGAGTGATGCAGACGCCTCCGCCGCCGACGACGACCGCCGTCCAAAAGCGCAAGGCTCTCGGCATCGACTCACTCCTCGAGGTTTCCGCCTGACTCAGCTCTCCTCTTTTATCGCGACGCCTACCGTATCCTTCATGGGCGACCGACTGAACCTTGAGCACTAAAACACAAATTTTCGATTGACTCGCTCTAGTAGTGAAAGATAAGAACTTATTTCGAGATTTTGCAAAAATTAACTGAGCCGTTTTTGAAGCTCAGAGCAAATACTTAATTTTATTGAATTACGAAACCTTTATAGAGGGAAACTTTGTCGAACGTCCAAAAATGAAAGTTCTTTCACTTTATGTGAAAGTATTTCGGCTTATCTCGAATCAATCGATGAAAAAAGTTTTTTTCGAAAAAAAAAACATTATTCCCCTTGCAGAAACATAATTTTTTTCAAGTCTTTGCTAATAAGTTATATTTTTTTTAGTTATCAAAGCTGAATGCTCTTTTTTACTCTGGTGAGATGCAGAGAATAAATGGCAGAAAAATAAGTTAAAGCGCATTAAAAGTTAAGGCTTCAGGCATCATATGTGTGAAAAAAATAAAAACATTTTTGATTTGAAATTTAAAAAATTGTATACACACTTATTTCACGGCCAGCGAAATTTGCGTAGTGTGTACGTGAAAGATTGTCCGAATAATGTTTAGCTCTAAATTTTCAAACATGTCGGCTTTTTTTTTAAATTTCAGTATTGTTTTTTATTAGAGCAAGGCAAAACACATTCTTCTATAACTAATATTTCATCATCTACTTTTCAAGTTTTCCGGATGGCCTGATCAATCTTTTGAGCTGGAAAAAAAATAAGTTCGTTTCTTTTGACAGGAATTCTCTTCAGGCAAAGCGTTCCTGTGGGATGATTGCCTTGAAAAAAGAACTCGCGGGACTGATCGAACGCAAAAAAGAGTTTCTGATGGCGCAGCGACGGGCTTCGCTTCTGGTGGACGAGCGGATGACCGACGAGAGGACCGTCATGAACGAGTTTGTTCCTTGCGACTTCCGAAAAGCCGGGAAGAGTCCTGCATAACTGTGCATTGGGTTCAAAACTACGTAGTTCCTAATCACCGCACAGTTATCACTTTGTGTTATCTCGTCTAGGTCTGATTATGTGATGGAAGGCAAAAAAAGAATAATTCTAGAAAACTCGAGTGCAAAACACATGAAAACTAAAGATAGAGTGTCTTTGTAATTTTTCAAGCCAAGAAAAAAAAAACGAGTCTCTATACCGGAGGCCACAGTGAACGATTTTTTCCAAAATTGTAATGTATTTTAAAATAAAATTTTGACTCTTGTAACCCTGAGAGACGGAAAGTTTCACGAAACGTATTTTCTGTTTGGAAATTTTTTTTAATATTCAGAGATCCTGAAGTTTTTCAAAAAATTAAAACAATTAGTTCTGTGAATACTGATATCACAAAAGTTTACAGATTCGCAGAGTTTTATCGCAAAGTTTCGTCGGCTCCGATGGCTGTGGAGGATCACAAAGAACAAATGAATCTCATCAACCACACGATCAAGGAGTAACTTGCTAGATTCGACTGAGTCAGTTCAATATATGAGGTTGAAGGTCCGTGGTGATCGAATGGCCGCGACAAGTGACGGGGCTCTCCGGCAAGGCTTCAGATGACGTCGTCGAGGTCGACTTGGCTCCTCTAATTCATCGCGCTCGAAACGTCGTCAAATGTCGCACCAGTCATCCGACGATGCGCGTCAAGTGAGTCTCAGCTGTTTCTCTGTTTCTATCGAGACCAAATTTCGTCATTTGTCCTCAGTTTGTCAAAGTTGGGCGTTTCCCGGATGCTGACATTGACACATCTTGCGCTGAGCTTCGAAATTAAAGATAACGAGGCCAAAACCGCATTAGACCCAGGAAAACGCAAAAAAACTCCTCTCTTGATATTTGAAATAATTTTCGAAATGAGAATTGGTGCTGTTTATTAGGAAGATGATTGAAAACAAAGAGTTTGGCGGCATGTGGAAATTAGAAAAAGTGCAGACTTTCTTGGGTATGTCCTAGAGAATTTTAGAACTTTCGAAAATAAAGAAATATTACTTCAGGGTGTATGCAATATCAAAAGAGGACGGCGCGATTGGAACTCAGCCACGAACCATGGAAGCCTTCTTCCGTGCAAGTCTTGTGAAGTTGGCCAGCGACGGAGCAGACTCCAGGTTAGTTCATATACTTCATTCACCTCTTCGGACCAAAGACGTCTGAACCTCGTTTTTTCGCGCATTGCTTCGCTACTTTTGTAAAATGAACACCACCGCTTTAATTTCGTCTCAAATTAACAAATTTTGAACTGTCAGCAGTTTTTTCATGTTTTGCTTGTAGGTGCTGCCAAGTAGCCGGAAAGATGATTTTGACGCAAAGAGAAGGGACCGCAGCCACCAAACTTCTCGACCAAAGCGGGGCCACCGTCAACTGTGATGGCAAGTTGGTGGCTAGCCAGGTGCACGCAAATAGTTTCTGGTAAAACTGCGCTGTTTGAGAGCTCTCCGGACGCCTCCGCGCTGGTTCTCCTGGAACAACTGCACGAAAAAGCAGCCAAGACTACCACGTTGAAATACGAGAATGGATTCTTATGTGCCACGTTTCCAGAAATGGTAATTATGGTTTGCATCTGAAAGTGGTGGTCTTCGCGAATTTCAAGAAGCATATTCCACTCGCGACGACTTGAAAAGTTGATTTCTGTGTCCTCTTTTCTCATGAAATTATGAAAAACTATGTACGCAGAAGGACGAGACGAAGGACCGTAAGACCATGCTTTCAACTCTTTCGACTACACGTTTGGACTTCTAGCTCGCCAAAGGCGGTTGTTCGTTATAGCTTTCAAAGTTCTTGTTCACCGCCTAGTCGATACATCTATGACTAAACCAACAAAATAAATGATTTGATTGGTTGATTGATAGAACCAAGAAAAGTCAGATTTTTTTGTCTCTCCCCACTTTTTGCTTTTTTTTGGAATAAAACGCAAATCTACTTGATATGAAAGTTTCTTGACCAAACTCCTTGACAACTAAATATAAATAGTAAAAACTCACAAAAAATTATAGAAAAGGAAAGAATATCTCAAAAAGAATATCTCAATGGTCATGCTTATCGAAGGGACGCAGGTGATTCACCTGAAAGGATTAAAAGGAGCTGTTGAGGGGGTGACGCTGAACTCGATGGTGGATCGACGGCAGCTCGCGACTCGCTACGCCATCCAGGTCGAAGTCGGCATCAACGTCGACAACAAACTCATCGTCAACCACGTCTGTTTCTTTGTGATTGGTCGCTCCAGAGAACGCGGCCTTTAGATCACTGCCAGACAGACCCTTTTCGAAGTTTTGGCGCAGTATGTTTATAGACAAAGCGCCTCAGAAGCGTTATCGCTTGTTTTCGACAACACGCTCCTTTTCAAACGAAAACGAGATAAGCGCCAAAAGTTGAAGCGTTGAGTTCGACTAATCAATTATTAGAACGCGTAGGCCCAAAACTTGATTTGTTTTATTAGATCATAACGGAAATCGTAAGTTTTTAACAAGACGGGATTTTGAACTGAATGTTTCACAAGTTTCAAACGACTAGATTCGACACGTTTCTTGTGAAATGAATGAACCATTTGTGACAAAGCCGAAAAAATTATGAACCAGACTGAAAAGATGATTGAAGTTGGTGGTATCGCATCCGTTTCTGATTGCCATCACAAACGACCAGACGGAGCCACTTCTGCACTCCATCTTCTGGCATCGTCTCGTCCACGCCGATCACAACGTCAGTCAGCCAGTTCGATTTCTAGGCATCATAAATCATCATAAAGAGAAAAATCCAATCAACTCTCATCGACATGATGCTAAACCACGCCCCTTTTTCTCGGGACTGTTCTATCAAGGTTTTATTTCATTGGTTTTTTTAAAAAATAATGATTTACTACTTTGAGAACCGAAATACTAATGGAAGTTCGATAAAATGCTGCTAGCAAGATTTAAAACAATATTGTAGGTACACAAAAAAACTACATGATGATCCTCGATATATGTACAAAGTTCGCCTTTTAGGTTAACTTATTTCAAAAAATGTAGGAGCCAACTGATTCGAGCGTCGATCACACGCCGATTCCTTGGGGCCTACTTCGGAAGGCTTTACGCAGCTTCGTCAAGTCTCAACTCGTCCAGGCTCGATTTCTTTCTTTCCACGAGCTATGCCACATACAAGGCATGATTTTGCTTCCCAGGCAAGTTACAATAAGTTGAATAGAAATACCCTTGGATTTTTTGAGGATCGTACAATGTAGGACCACTGAGCAAGTGAGCGCGTTGGAAACCTCTCTTTTTGGGAACCTCTCCCAGCCTGCAGAATGCGACGAAAACCCTTCGAGACATCTTCGAAACCGATTGCTGAGTGAAGAAGTTCTCCCAACAACTTTAATAGAGCGCAAAGAGTTCATGACGGTGAGCTAAACGCAATCGGGGAGACTGTGGCCTTGCTCAGGACAAGTGCTACTCGATCCTCGACATGGCGACCGAACTCGGCCACTCAGTCTGGTTCTGGCTCTTCCGTGCCACCGAAATGATCCAAGTTCGTGTTGTCTTTTTTTTTCCTTTTCTCTTCATTTGACCCCAAACTCATGATTAAGGAAAATATGAGAGATCAAATTCTAATTAGTCTGAAATAATTACAATAATCTTTTGATATTGAAGAAATAATTTGTTTTATTTATAATATTCAATGAAGATAGCAGACAAAAATGGCTTCTGCCGTTGAAACTGATAATGAGATTTTTCAACCAATTTCATAGCTTTATTCTCATATCAAATCATAACTATCTTTTTCAAACCTTCAATTTTCATGTTTCTTTTTGCTTTTACTTCAGCAACAGCGTTTGTAAAGCGATCAAGTTAATTTCTAAGTTATTATTTTTATTAGAAGAAGGCTCATTTTTTTTTACTAAACGAATCAATCAATATCAATATTTATTGGTTGTTTTAGTCAGATGGTATCGACTAGGCGGTGAAAAAATTGCTCTTTTTAGCGGCACTAACACCGCCTTTGGCGAAAAAGAAGTCAAAACGTGTAGTCGATTGAATTGAAAGCATGGTCTTACGGTCCTTCGCCTCGTTCTTCCACAAGTAGATCCCTCCGTTTCGCGGGTACGGGCACGGCGGGGATGGTAGGGCCCGGGCACGGACACCGTGTACACTCTAGGGTAGCCTCGGAATGCCCAAAAAGAAATGTTTTTTTGAAAAAGATATGATTCGCTTTATGTATGTACTTTCAAATAAACAGGTGAGAATGCGAGAAAGGATTCCGACCATAAGGTTGAATCTCACGCTTCGTATTTCACTTCCTTCGAAGAGGAATCAATTTAAGGACGTCGGTCACCGGCTCAGTCCTTCTCCCAACGCAGGAGACAAAAAATCTACGAAGACGAAAAAACAATTGGCTGCTTCGGACGATTACCAAACCATGCTAAGCCTTTTCAACAAACAGTAGGTGTAGGAATAACTCCAAACGCAGAAAAAGCTTCAGAATCCTAACCTTCTGCTCAATTAGAGACGTCCAAAAGGCTTTTGAGAAGTGCGACAGCAAGGGCGATTCCATTGCAGTTCGATTCTGCGACGAGAACGCCGGATACTTTTCGTTTGTCTATGGAGTCGAGAGGGGGTTTGCCTTTTTTGGATTTTCAAAAGATGTTTTGTTCAGTTATAAACCTTAGCTCATTTGAAATTTCGTCGGCGCCATAGTTTAATAAAACGATTATTTTCTAGCACCAGAAAAGTAGGAATAGTTTTACTCTTTTTAGAAGGAGGTCAGGGAAAAACAAATTATAAACTTAATATGCTTAAATTTTTAAAATTTTCTTACTCGGGCAATTCGGGGGAAAAAAAGTGTCTGCAGTGTGAGCGCTGTTTTGTGTAAATGAATTATAGGAAAATAAACTGAACAATTAACTCACTTTAGAGAAGAAATATTTCAGAAACTGACCTATGAACCCCCTTTTTCAGGAAGCCTGTTATGGGTTCGATATCTTCAGATCAAGTCAAGGACTTTAAGCAAGGCCTACCTGAAGTTTTGTTCGATGAAAGCTTCCCATCGAGGTCTCTCCCAAAAATTTATCTTTCTGAAGTTTGGGTCAAGGTACTCCCAAATGATACGTTTTGAAGCTTCGTCGCCCGATGAAAAATGTTTCGCACCTTCGTTACTCTTGTGAGTCTATCCAGCTTGGTGGATCTCCGAAACCCAAACGTTCAGGAAAAGAAATGTGTTCCACAACTACGTGACGCAACGGTCGAAGCCCAACAGCGTGCCGATTCTGGACGAGGAAAGCGTCCGCGTCGATGCGCTGAGTGGCGTCCAACTGGCGCGAGCCTCGCCGCCGCCTCCACAGGCGACCGGTCTGCCCAGCAGTGTCTTCACTTCTGTCGCTCAGAACATCGATTGGTCCTTGTTCAGCGAAAGTGAGTAAAACTAACTTATTCTCATGGCCAAGTTCTTCTCAGGCATGGGAAATCTCGGTTTTAATCAAGGGGTTCTGCCGCTGATGGGCTCGAACAACATGGACTTTGCTTCTCTTCTTAAACTAATAACTCACGAGCCGTAAGATTGGGTTATTCCGAAAAAGTATCAGAGTTTGATGCAGAAGCGAAGAGCAGAACGATGTTGATTTGCCGTCCACGTCGGAAGAGACCGTGTCTCCCGCTTTGGACTCGGGGCTCCAAAAGGCGTTGACGTCATCGGCTCCAAGAAGAGCGGCCGTCGAGGAAGAAGAAGACGAAGACGGCGACACTCCTACTACGATGAGCATTGCCGAGATGTTGCTCAGGCAGTACCACGAGGAACACGGGGGCAGTCCGTCTTCATGAAACTGGACGAAATTACAAAAAAAAAAGCGAGAACAGTCATAATGAAAGGCTGTACTTTTTTTTTCTTCATCCAAAACTGGTTTCGTAATCAATCATAGCCTATTTTGCCGATGCCGAGCAGTTGAAATGTTTTAATAAGAAGAGAGATATGCGTGAGTTTACCCCTACATACCTCTGAATTACATTACAATACTGGCGGATAATTGTATTTTGGTATTGCGACTGCACATGTGGGCTTGTCATATCCCCCCTTCCCTCTCCCCGATTCATCAATTTTCTCGTCTTTCCCTTCGGTTTCTCACTTTGTTTATTTGGAATTCCTGATGAAATAAAGAACAAATTATTAACCGAAACCTTTGAAGATCTCCTTCTTTTCAAAATTTTTTACAAAATGTTGGGCGGCAAAAATAGAATGAGATATGTGGAAAGCGATTATTACGCAAAATACCAGTTGGACGGGAAAATCGCGCAAAATCTGCCGTCACGCACATTGCGCCATAACTGTGCCGATCTCTTGCCCCGCCGGCAGTCTGACTCGCGTATTCCGATGCTCCAACTGCTTCTTCTGTCGTTGACGTCATCTGCGACGTCGACCCCCTCGGTCTGGTCCTGTCCGTTCGTCAACCCTATGGGGCCTCTTCCGCCCATGGACTTTCGCATGGGCGAGGAGTAAGTCTTTTGAAGCGGTTGTCGCAATCTCAAAAACTATTGTAGAAAAATTCAAAAAAGTTGAACTGAAACCTCAAAAAGGGGTTTTAAAGATGGCTTCTCTTAGCATACCGATATAAAGTCTTTTATCATTTTTGTTTTTTCTTTTAGTTTGAGTCTAAAATTTAATCTGAAACTGCGAAGCGAAAATTTTTTTAACTTCGCTTTTTCCGCGGCGTTATCATTGGAATAATATGGGCAATAAAAAGGGGGATTTGTGATAAAAAAGAATGCCACTTTGAGGACCTTTTATTACTCTTCGAATGTTTCCGTCGAAAGTAGACCATCAACATCCAAGAAAAAGACAAAATGTTTAATGCCGATATTCTCGCTTCAACGCTTTTTACCTAATGATATATAACATAACGAAAAAAAAAAACTTAAGAAAAATCAACATTCGAAATGTTTTGTTATTAAAAATATCTGAATTCTCGTAGGATAGATTCACAATTGTTAAACCGTTGTACGGTTTCGATTTCTTTGAAGATGTTTAAAATTTCACTTGAAATGCTCCGTTTCAAGAGGAGAATATGCAAAAAAGTTGTGCTGCGTAATTCATTTTTCTTTTTAGAGGTTTTCGCTCCTCAGAACTCTTTTTCCTTTCATTCTGTAGACGTTTTTGTTTCAGCTGCCCGTCGGATTCGTTTCTGCACTATTATTCCTGCTGCGATGACAATCCGTTCCAGTGTTGCTTCCATTTTGAGACGTGGGCTATGTAAGTCTTCTTGATAGAAAACCGAAACAGGAAAATGAATTCTTCGAAAAAAAACGCTTCTCAATTGGGCGAGAAGCTGTCAAGTTACAGTCAGAGGGGAATACCGTGAAGCGGAGCTCACTAGAGTCTATTTCTTTCTTGTATCGCAATAGACGAGCAATAAGGCGAGCCATAAGCTCCGCCCACGAGAATGTGTTGAGAAAAAGAAGTTTGGACTCAGAAATGGGTCCCGTTTAAGCTCAATTTTCTTTTAGAGCATTTGACTCGTATTGTCTTTTAAAATAAACGGTAGGGACCACAGACCTATTTTTCAAACTCAAGCTAGCTCCTCGTTTTTGTTATAAAAATAATGATTTTAACATGTAGTATGCGAAAACAGAGAACACGGCATTATTATAATGCCGTGTTCAAAGTAATTTCCGCGAAATGCGAAATTGTCTCTGACCCTCCAAAATTTAGTTATCTTTCTCTTTCTCTGACGGCTATTTTGAATTTCGCGGAATCACTTTGAACACGGCATAAACGTGTGATCTAAAAACATATTTTTGAGATAGAACAAAATATTGGTATCTTTGAAAGGATCTTGGTCCTTTCTTATCGACGTCTTTTATACTGCCAACTTACTTTACTTGATGATTTGTTCCGAAAAAAACCTTACAACGTTAATTAGTTAAAATTTTTTTTATATTTCTTCATAAAAATCCTTGTCGAAAAAAATTTTTGATAATCGAGTATATTTCTTCCATTTGAGTTTAACTCCATTTGAATATGTTTTCACTTATTCTTACTCTTAATCAAACTTTTTAACCTATAGCTTTGAACAGGTCATATAAAAATTTTATTTGAAAAAAAGTTGAATCTTTGGTTTTTCAGAGCTCCAATTTGAGATGAATATTGAAGAACAATAAGTATAGAAGCAATTGGGAGAATCAGTGAGCGAAAATGAAAAAAGAGTTTCAATTCTTTAGTTTGAATTCTACGAGAAAAAAAATTTAAAAAAAAATTAATATTTAGTTTGAAGTTGAAGAGACGTTTATATGTAGGTTGATCGAAGGGAGTGGTTTGTAGAGTAATGTTCGGTGTGACCTGCATCGTGCTCCTCGCGGTCGGTCTGTTCTTCTCAGGTCGACTTCTCCTTTCTGTACACTAGAAATTTCCCCGACCATTGTACTTTATCGTTCCTCTTTGTTCATGTTTAGGTGTCAGGTAATAAAAATGGCATCAAGACGTGTTTTTTGTCTTTTTTTTTCTCACCACAGCATTACATCCACAAGCCTTCAAAAACCCGTCGACCCAGATGTGGAAGCCATCGTTTCGGTTTCCCGCCATGATCGTCGCGCTTGTCTTCTTGGCCTTATTCGTTTCTCAGACTTCCGCAGCAGGTTTTTTTTTCACTTCTAAACCTTAATAAATCATTGTTTTGGGAATTTCGAATTTAAAAACTGTCAATGGTACTTTTTTTTTTTAAAGAAAGTTGAAAATTTTTTTTCGGATTTGTGGCCTATTATTGGTTGGTCAACCGCTTGAAAAGTTTAAAAAGATAAACAAATGAGTGAATTCAAATTTGAAAATTTGTTTTCAAAAGGTGAAAAAATAATAAAACCTCGGTTAGAGTTTTTAACAAAATGGATGGGTTTGAAGGCGATTTTTTTCAGAGTTTTTTCAAGTATGCTTCTCAAAATTTTTTTTTTCTCAAAATCTAGCTCATAAAATAGGTTGATATACTACCTACGGTATAAAGACAAGTATTTAGAATAAAGCCAAGACAAAAAATCAGTTAGATAACCGGTCATGGGAATTATTCCATCTTAACAAGTGGACTCTTACCGGAACTCAGACATATAAATTAAAACAATCGGGAAGGAAATGATTCATAAAAAAGCGTTTAAAACGAGATTTTCCTTATTTTGTCGCTAAACAGCACTTCATAAGATGATACAAGAACCCTATAAAATCCCTTTTTTATAATTCAAGGGATAGCTATTATCTCTATTAGTCGGTTTAAAACTTCTTGCTCAAGAGTTTAAAGAAGCATGAAATAGATTTCAAAACACTGAGCCGATTTTCGTATCATTCTCGGTTCTGAGAGGTCCGTTTTTCGCAACTTGATAGGACCGGACTTCTCTGCGCTCTCCTTGTCTCTCGGCGACTCTCTCATATTGACATGCCGTTTTCACGTTTCTCTGACGTGGAGGGAACAGAGAGACGCAGACACGCGAAAAGTGTCATTCGAACGGACTATAATAAGCGTGTGTGAGAAACTAATGTGCAAGGACCAACAGGCAAAAAATATAATATTCTACGAAGTTTTTGTGATTTTTCAGTTAAGAAAAATCCTTTAGTTTCGGACGGAATATATTCCGTTTTAAGAAAGACGAAACCGATTTTTCGACTTTCCATTTTTTTTTTCAGACACATGCCCTAAAGACCCATCGGCGCGATCTCAATTAGGAGTGGGACAAGCTGTCTGCTGCAACGGATTGATTCAGAACTTGGTGGAGACGGTCCTCGCCACGGTGGGCGACGCCGCCGAAGAATTGGGCCTCACTCACTCTCTCACCCGCATTGTGCAGGTTCGCGAGAAGAAAAAAACTTCTCGGCGACGCTGGACCTTCGGAAACCCACTTTTTTCAGTCGATCCAATCATTCATTCAACAGCATTTCGGCAAAGCTTTCGAAGTTGTCATTTCGCGCGTCGATTTCGTCCTCAACACTCATTACAACGGCACCCAACTCTGCAAGTTCGCGAGCAAGAACCTCCATCTGGCGGTCTACCAGACCCCTGGCAAAGTTTCCAGCTCAAGTCTTGCACGATTAACTAATTTCCTTGGTTCAGTACGACATCAACTCGGCTCGCGAGGCTTTCTTCTCCAACTTTGGCTCAAAAGACGCGTTCAGCGGAGCGAAGACCCTTGTCGGCAGCTCTTTGAGCTCCGGCGCCGCCGGCAGCTCATTTGGAGGCAGCAGCAGCGGATTTTTCGGATGATTTTTCTCTATTTTGTACATAAAGCCTTTAAAATTTTCTGAAAATTGCTCTGCAATGTGATGGCGAGAAGGATTAAATGAAGAAAAAAAAAGGAAAATGAAAATTTTTCTAAGTCTACGAGAAATAAGTTGAATAACCTAATCAGAATCCCCGTTTCAACCTTCTCCAAACTCCAGAAAACTCAGATCTCACGAAGTATAGTATGTGTGCCACGACTTGGAATTTCACCGAACGACATTCCGCTGTTCCGCTGCGTGTCTTTGCGCGCCTTTAATTTTTCATTCTATTCAAGAACTCGACCAACACGTGTTACTAGGGGAACAGTCCGTCTATCAGAAATGAGCAGCAATGAGATAAAAATAAATTCAAGTTTTGAGCACCAAACGTAAAAATCGACAAAAAAAGTATATAAAAAGCAGAAACTTGTGATTTTGATTTTTATTGGTAATGTTTTTATGCTTCATCTGAAATAAACAATTGAGAAAAAATGAATAAAATTTATTGGATGTCAAAGGCCGAAAGTTAACAAAACAGGTTGCAACAGGCGGCTAGGTTGTCACGAACGACGCGTGACTATTTTAGAACTCGTCTTTCTTCTTTGGAGCGTTTCAAAATAGCGTTTTAGTTTGCCCGAGAACCTATGGAAAGGTCTTGAGAGACGTTCGCAATGACAACGGAAGCAATGAGGAAAATACATGTTGACGATACCGGATCAAGTTTTACCCATAATTTATTTCATACGTTGAAACACGAAAAGCGGTAAACCCGTTTGAACGAGTTCTGGAGCAGGTTTCAAGCTGGACATTTTCTGGAAAAAGATAATTCAAATACTGAAAATAACATCACAGGTCACATGCCGTTAGATTGAATTTCTCCAAATTAACTGATACGCTCAATTTCAAAGATACCATATCTGAATTTTCAAAATACATAAGTTAATTAGTTTTGATGATTCGGATCAACAGACGAGAATAGATCAATTCAAAAAGAGATTATGCGCCTTTCTACAATGATTCATCTAAAAGCGGAGAGTGTCCTTTTTTAAATTTTTCTGTTTGGTTCCGATTTTGATTTCCTTTTTGTGGTTCTGATCAAGTTTTCCGCCTATATATATTTTTGGAAAATATACCTCAAATTTTCCTTCCGTGATCATAACAATTGATTTCTCGCCTTTTTCAATTAGAAATCAGCTTCTAATTATTGGAAATTACTTTGATTTTGATAAATTCGAATTGACCTTGAGGATAACGAAAATAATTTCAGAAATGAAGACTCTCATACTATCGATTATCGCCCGAGCGAAACTCTTGGTCATTCAGGAATTAATCTGAATTGGAGCGACATAATCGGCAATCCGACCAATGATTAACTTGCATTCCTGCTTGAAACGTTTTTCACATAACTCAGAAAGCAAAAAAAAGTTATCACCATCTAGAAATGACGCTTCATGTGGAGACTGAGATGGTCGCTCCGGGAAAAGGCGCGACTGCACTGAGGACACTTGAAGGGTCGGTCTCCGGTGTGCTTCCGATAGTGCCGCGTGAGTTCGTCGGAACGGGCGAACCTCCAGTCGCAGCCTGGCCAGCCGCATTGGTAGGGTTTCTCTCCTGTGTGAGTTCGAAAATGAGCCTTCAGATGGCTGCTTTTCGTGTAGACTTTCCCGCACGACGGATGTGAGCAGTGGTGCAGCCTCTGCAACCGAAAAACTCGTTGAAAGATAGAATTGCTCCATATACGAAGCAATGGGCAAAAAGTATATACAAGTTCCCAAAAACCAGCAACTATGAACGGAATGTCAAGACTTACTTCATTATCCAAATATCAGGCAAGGACAAAACTTGGTCAGTCAAACTTCGAGCCCATATAAACCTTAAGTAGTGACTTCTCTATCTTTTTTGGGAACGTATAAACATTCGTTCAGTGATTTCATGATTATTGCACAATTTCTTTTGCAATTCAAAATAAAAATACACTACAACAGCCGAAGAGAAAGTAATCTGTATAACAGTAAAAAAATTATGTGTGTTAGTAAGCTTTTCGAAAATCTCTCTTCGACAAGGAAACATTTTTTTAAACGAAAAAAATGAGCTAACACCTTTTCAAAAAAAAATTGCAAAAGTTCAGAGCTTTTTCTACAATAACGTCAAAAAAAAGCTTTTTTTATTGAGGCATTTGTTGGTTGAAGAGCTTCTAGTTAGATCTTCTAGTTAGTTAGTTGTGAAAGTTATTTGATGAAACTAACAAAGAAATAAATCATTCGTCTTTGAAGATTGTTGTTTTTGTGAGCTGACCTTGTCTCTGGAAGAGTCTGAGTCGGCCTGAGACGACGACGGTGAAGGTTCACACGCCTCGTCGATCGCCGAATCCTGAAAGAAGCTCCATTTGAAGATTGCCATCGGAATACGCTCACATTGCTCGAAAGCTGTTGTTCCTGCGCTACGCGAAGTTCTCCTTGTGCGTCGCGGATCATCTGTTGGACGGACTCCATCTGCCGACGGACGGCTTCAAGTTGTGTCCTCACTTTCTCGGGGTCCACCAGTCCACTGGCGTCAGGCAGAACGGCACGACAAGAAGCTGCAGTCAGCTCCTCCAGCTGCTGTTGCATGGTTTCGACGTCAAAACGTGGGTGGTAGACAAAGGAGTTGACCGATGAGGAGATCGACGAGGGCAGGTCTGAGGTCGCACTCTGCGTCTCCACGTTGATCGTCAACGGATGGGAAGATGCTGGAAAACCATCCAACATGAAAATCGACTTGGAATTATGGAAGACTTGTTTCTTTTGAACTTTTTAACGAGCTCAACATCTCATCCAGTATGTGATCGCTTTGATCAGAACACATTTTTTCAACTTTGAGTCGCTAGGAAATATTTTTACAGACCATCAATATAGTTTAGAATTTCAAATAGAAAATATTTTCATCCAAACCCTGACTATTCTCACAAAGTTCTACTGGGCTTTCTGAGAATGTTGTTGTAGGAAAGGCTGCCTGAAACTCACTTCTTGCCTGTTTTGAAATGGGGCTTGTAGGGCTCTCCATGTTTTGATCAACTGCTTCTTTTTCTTCAGCAACGGGTGACGTCTTAGTTATGAGATTTCTAGATGTCGATGGAAGATCTGCAAAGAGGAAATCATTCCTGAAACTTCATATACAGTACCATGGGTGGAGCTTGAGTGCACAAGTCTGATGGGAACCCTATGAACTTTCGTTTCCATATTTCTGCTGATTGAACCATCCTGGAAAGAGTGAGATTGGATTGTGTCGAAAAACAAACAAAACATTGAGAAGATCCGATATTTTGTATCCTGACCGGCGAGATTCAAACGTCGTCCGATTTCGAGGGGAAACTGGAGCGAAAGCGCCTTAAAATCCAACTTCTTATCGAAAACGAACAAACGTTACTTTTCATGTTCAAGTCCTGCAGAGCCGCTCCTAGCGCAGTTGTGGGCGTGTTGAAGCCGGAAATGGAAGAGAAGGGTTCCGGTAGCTTTCCTGAAAAGATGGCACATCACATGCTCTGGATTCCTGAGTAACTTACTGTCTTCGGCAAAAAAGTCGCTTTTGATCTGCTCAAGTCGAGCAGACATTGTAGAAAACTCGTTGGGTTCGAAGAGACTCTGCGTCGAGGGAAAGCCTCGTAGCCGTTGTCGGTAAGGCGAGAAAGCTGCAACGTTCTGATTAGCAGCAAAATTTTCATTTCGAACAGGCCTTTTTTATGCACTTTTTGAAATTTCTGTCTACAGTAGTCATGGCGTTCTTTAAGTTGCCGTAGTGATACAATGTTTTAGAAACGTTTTATTTTTTCTAATTCTGGGTAAAATCTTAATTCCGTGTGAAATTTTCACTCGAAGTGGTCGCTCTCCTTTCGAGGCTTCCACCTAGAGCACGGTCTCCGGGTTCCAGCACAACATCCGCTACATTATAAGCTCGTCAAGCCGCAACTGAATGGACTACGCGCAGAAGGACCGTAAGAGCATGCTTTCAATCCTTTCGACTACACGCTAGGACTTCAAGTTCACCAAAGGCGGTTGTTCGTTATAGCTTTGAAAGTTCTTGTTCACCGCCTAGTCGATTATATCTGACTAAAACAACAAAATAAATTATTTTATTTTATTTGATCGAGCCAACTGGGCAAGTAGAGCACTCAATCAGTCCAGGAGTAGATGACTCACGAAAATTTGAAAAAAATATAAAAAAATAAGATTCAAAGTTATGTTGAAGAAAAATAAAAATTAAGCTCTGACCTTAAAGATTATTGTTTTTTTGATTCAGAAAAAAAGTCTGGAGGGGGTTTTTGGCTGTTTTTCAGAAAAAGGTCTGCCCTTATATAGTTAAAAAGTGGAAAAATCTCTGTTTTCATCCAGACGTGACTTATTGCCCCCTCCCCCAAAAAAAAATTGCAAAAAAATGTAAAAAAATCTTTGTGGAGTTTTCATAATACCACTTTATATAATGTGGGATAGCGGTGAAGCCTCTAAATCGAATAATTTCCGCAAGGTTTTATAAAAAAAAAAATCTATTTCCTATTTTTCTAACTGCTATTTTCAAGATGACTAAACAGGGAGGTATCCTTCATTCTTTAAAATTTAGCTTCGACACCTTTTTCATTTTTTTAACTCTCAGTTGTGTTCCTTGATAACTTTCCGAGAAAAAAAAAACGAATTTGTGAAGGAAAATATAGATAAATTTTTCTCTATTCAAGTTTCATAACTTGAGACTTATTGCATACGTGTATTATAAAACTTCATGAATCTGGATAGAGAAGACGATTTCCCGAGATAAAACTATCTCACAGATGATAGCGAACATTTCCCAAAAAAAAAAAAACAGTCTTGCGGTGCTGTTCACAGTGAATAATATCTGGTGCAGTTAAAAAAAACTTTTATTTTCAAAATTATCATTCACCTGTTGAAGAAGTTCAAAGAAAACTTATACTCCTGTTAAAAATTTTAAACGAAAGCCAACTCATGGCATATATGCGCTTTCTAAAACCGAAAAGCTTTAAAAGGTTTCATTATGAACTCATCAGAAGTTGACTAATGTTTTTGAGTCTACAAGAGGTTGTAAACTGACCAGTGCGTTCGTCATCGGGATGGAAGTCGCAGCTGGACGAGGCTTCAGAAGAGGTCGTGGCTCTGCCGGAGTCGTCGTGGCTGTCCGTCTGAATCTCTGCGTCGTCTTGTTTTCCTTTCTCTCGATTTATTATTTTGTTTTTGTTTTTGTTGCACGCGGTGTCCCATTACACCAATGAGCCACCCCAATAATCTACCGTAACATTTGGGTGTGGCGCGCGACTATTTCGGAACTTTGACTTGAGTGTTCTCAGGCATCGAAGCGCGCCCATTCGATTATGAAGAACACAGACGTCGCTCCTCTTTTTTTGCTGATCGCAGTGATCGGCTGTTTCCAAAAAAAGAGAAACACCCAAAGAATTCTAACATTTCGAAGTTCTCTTCCCATCACAAAAATGTCCTAAAAAAGATTGTTCAATTAAAAAAAAATGATAATGTTATTCCAAGAAGTATTACAAAACTACTGAGATGCTCAAATTAACTTTTGATTTATTTTTATTATTTGCTAAATTGAGATACTGGAGCACGAAAAAACCTGGGTGAGCTTCCTTTGGAGGGAGTTTGACAAGAGACGCTCGTAGGTGTTGGAAGTCTTGGAGATTTCGTGCACGCTGAACTCTAGTTTTCAAGAAGTTTCGGAGGCAAACCTTATACTTTTCGAAAAGTATTTCTGATGTATACAGGCTTCTTGACTACAGTCTCAAAGTTAAGGTCAGGAATAAAAACAAATTTAAACTCCGTAGAAATTACAAGCCGAAAGCATGGTTAGCCGAATTGTTACATAGTGATTTCTTCAAAAAAAAAAAAGTCTTTGCTGCGCTTTGAAACTTTGACGAATGCTCATGAAAATGAGCTAAAGCTCGCAGTCTTGTCAATCAGGCGCGAACCTTTCGTAGAACTCGGAGCCGAACTGGTTGTAGCGCTGCGTGGCCTCCCGGATGCGTCGGGCCACGTCGTCGTCGCCACTCAGAGACGCCGCTGAACAAATCCAATTAGAGAGGAGAGAGCGGAGTCAGGACGAACCGGAAGCGAGGAAGTTGGGCGACAGGTAGACCGTCTTGAGAGCCCTCGCCGAGGCGTCGATCGACAGCCGCGGCTTGTTCGGGATGTGCACGACGTTCTCGATGAAAGACGACGAAGTTGAGGACGACGTCGATGACGTCATGTGCCCAAACGGCGAGCTACTGCCGCCGTACATCCCTGAATATCGTTTCGTCTCAAACAGTTGTTCTAACCACCAGCTTCAAAACATTTTTCTTGGATATTTTGTTACTTTTAAGTTTTCCACCAAATTTGATGCAGCTTTGCAGTTTGAACGAGAAAAAGCCGCAAAGCTGCACCTCCAAAGACTAAAATATTATCTGTATCTTTTATCGCTTCTAATTTCCACTATCGATTCAAAAAAATGGAAAGTAGAAATGATATAGCTTTTTTATTTCAATAACGTTTAAACGCCTAGAAAAATGGCCGAATTACGCTACTGAAATTTATGCGAAATGACGATGAGAATGATTCCTTTTCTCAACAGTTTTCAAACAGTAAGCTTCGAACTGAAAAAGTCCATTTGCATATAGTGCAAAAAACCTGTTCAAAAAAAAAAATTGAGTTTTGAGGAATAAAACATTGAATTGAAGCTGTGAATACTTCTGGAAGAGCTTTTTTTCATACATTTAATTTACACTTAAGAGAGAGAGAGAGGGAAAAAAGAGATTTGTAGCAAAAATTAAGATTTTTATTTAATAAAAGTGATGTGAACTGAGGACAGTGGTTAGGAGACCTTCACAGAAAGAATTGACGGGTAGAGTCAAAGAAAAAAAACTTGGGTTTTCTAACTCGAGTCCTCTTTTTTTCTTTCACTGGATTTATGTCAGAAAAAATTCGACCGAAAAATTTTTTTGATAACGTCTCTTTTCAAAGGCTTACAGAAATTGAAAAAAGTTGAAAAAGTGGACTTCCAACACAAACTTTTTTTCAAGCGTGAGAAAGGAAAAAATATTTGTAAAAACTGATTCGAACTAAAATGCAAAAAAACTTAAAAATGTTTAAAAGGTAAGAAATTATTAGTTGAAAATAGTCGGATTGAAATATCAGAAGAAAGACTTAGAGGAAATCGTAAGTGAGTGGAGCGTTGGAGTGATAAGAGGTGATAACGTTGTCAGCTGATGAGGCGAATGCCCTGAGGGCGTCGCTCTTCGCTCCGCCTTCGATTCTTGTGACAAGAACACAGCGAACGCTTCTTTTTGGATTTCCCATCAATTTGAGGAGCTCCAGTATCAGGACTGATATTCGAAAGGATGTCGTTGTTTCAGAAATTTTCCAGTTGAAACTTCGCTTTATCATGTTTATTCTTGAAAATGTGCTTGCTTGAAATCATAAACCAATAACTAAAAACAGGGGCTTTAATTTATCTACACATTACTCTTCTGAAAATCTTCAAAGTTCTGTGAGAAGTGTGAGAGGTGAAAAAGAAACACTTTTCTATATATCTAAATTGCTTTTTTCCGTTTTTGGTGCATCTTTAATCATAAACAAGAAAATGTCAAAAATTAGTAAACTCGATTTTAGGCAAGAAAAAAAAAACGAGAAGTGAGGCTTTGTCATTTAAGCTTTGATCACGACTGTACAAGTCTAATGAAAAATTAAAGAGGGAAAAAACCGTTTCCTAGCGTAGATCCGTTCTGGGAGAACAGAATAAATAGGTTTAGTCCGGAAAATGTGATTTGAAAATAAAAAAAAAACAAATCCGCTCAGAAAAATGAAAGAAAAAACACCAGCGGTGTGGTTAAGAGAGAAGAAGCAAAATATGAATTGTGGATGATGGTAGTCAAATTGGCAACATTGGGTTTTTGGAGAGGGACTTCTTCTAGGCGGCGGTCGGTCGGAAGTGACGAACTGGTTCGGGGCGGGCAGAAGACGTCGCGACGACGACGAACGGACATCGTCTCCAGAATCGACTCAGCCGTCCTAATCGATGATATGGGCGACACGCATGTCACGTCTTCTTTTCAGGGGCCATTCTTTCGGAGACTCTACCCACGCTGACAGCGCCACTAACGACGGCCACTTGTTTTATTGAGATTTGTCTGATTATTGAAGTCTTTTTTTTTTTTGCAAATTTGCTCTTTTTTCATTTTACTTTTTTTCATTTGAGATCACTTCAGTAATCCGAGAATTTTCCATCGGGTTGGAAATTAGTTTGAGGATGTATATCTGTTCAAAATATTTTTCGCAAGAATGAGAGAAAAAAGATTGACGCCGGATAGTAGCAAGAAGACGGATTTTAGCAAAAAAAAAACTTTATATGTTTGTCTCGATTGGACTGATAAATCACATATCTTTTTTTAAAGTTCATAAATTTCTATGAGATAATTCAAAAAATTCAACTTGTAGTAGAGATAAATTGAAATTTCTCTGAGAAAGCTACAGGGAGCGCTAAAACATAGTTTATATCTTAGCAAGGCTTCGTCGAAGTCTATTTTAACATTCTTCAATTTTCGTCAACGTTTCTGAACCTCGAAGTCTCTTCAATTCTTTAATTGAATATAGGTGTATGACTACTTCAATGACAGAAAACCATGTCTCCCACGTAGGATCAAAAATCGACAATGCCAAAAAACGCAGCACCCTTTTTCTAAGAGAGGTCAAATTATTAGGAAAACGAAAAATGAATCGATTTCAGGTCTTTGAGCAAACGATTAAACGACAGAAACCTTTTCGCGGAGCAAACGACGCCGAAAAAATGTCGCAACAGGGCGTGGTGATAAGAAAAGTGATAAAAACTAAAAATGCGAAATCAACGGTTTTCAAACAGAAAAAAAAAGAAATTGTGTCCGAGGATGACAGAAAAAGACCTTTTAAACAGTTATAAGAAATTTTGACTGGGCAATTAAGATTATGAAAACTGCAAACATAAAATAATTTTACTGGAAACGAGAACAGATATCCTAAAAAATTCTCACGATGCGGCTACATTTTTCAGATATCAGGGCGCGGTCGCTGATAAGACATCGACCGAACCAAAAAAACGCTGGCAGACATTCATCCGAACCCGTACTCATTCGAACCCAAAGCGGATACTTACTCATCCGAACCTTCCATTCCCATGTGTACCCTTTTGTTTGCCACTAACAAATTTTCTCATTTTTTTGGGTTCGAAATGAAATTTTTTGGGTTCAAATAATATCAGTGGTAACCAAGAGGGTACGCGTGTGCATTGATGGGTTCGGATGAGCAGGGTTCAGAAGAATGTCTTCCGAAACGCTATGTTCGTGAAATTTCCGGAACCAACCGCGTTTGCAAAAAAAGATTTAAATAAAAATAAAAATTGAACAAACTAAGACAGATGAAAAACGTTTCGCAAAGAAAAGACAAAACGCGAGACGAGGTGAGTAATTGTAGTAGAAAAGTAGTTGGGCAAACAGTCTCGGCCGTGTGTTTCCCAACGAAAAGCACGCTGTGCTCGTACGCGTCAGGACCGAATAAAGAAGCCACTGAGGTCAAAGGAAGCGCGGAGAAGAACAACCGAAAACTGTATCCAGAAATTCCCTTACTGAACTTTAATTGTCATTGTAGAGGTAAAATAGCATAAGTTCAAAAATATTTCAAATGAATTTCGGAAACTTATTCCCACAAGGAAAAGTACAGAAATGTCTTTAAGTGACAATAGATGGACAAATAAATAATTTGCATTTTTCAAATATTAATATTTTGCAAAAGATAGTTTCAAAACACAAAAAAATTGCAATTAGATTTCAAATTACAAAAAACGGTAACTATTAGATGATCTTCAGTAAAAGGTAAATCTGACAAAATAATCGATAAGACTTACCAGTGACCTAAGAAAAGAAAAATTCAAAGTTTGCGCAAAACTCGTCGCTGTACAGATCAGCTTCATTCGGAACGGATAAAGCGACATTTCCTATCAAGAAACTGAAGTTAAATCGGAAAGGTGATGAAACGAAAAAAAGCTTCACTTTTTTTTTGGATTATTTGAAAAAAGCACAGTTATTATACTTCAAGAAAATTGAGAGCAAAATGATTAAATTGGTGTTTGTGTTGAATCTTGATAAGTAGAAGACAATCAGACAGTCGGCTGGGCGAAACTGGTCGAAAAGGATGGAAAAGGAGAAAAGACGCAAAGAAGGCGTTTCTAAACAATCGAAACACTGTTCTTATTGCTCAAGTTTTTGAAACAGATGTGAAAGAAGACTTTCATCCTTCACCTAGATTCAGGGTTCAAATCGAGCGAGCTTAATCGGAGAGCATTTAGTTATCAGAAGAGTTCAGTTAGGGAAAAGACTTGTATTAAGAGAAGGTGAAGCTCTCTGAGGAATCAGAAAAGAAAGTGGAAGCCTACATCAGTCCGCCGATTTTACTTACCGCGCCAACCGTGGCGGTAAAAAAAAGATGAAAGAATTGACGGAGAGGAGACCAAGACGGACAAGAGAGGGAGAGAAAACAAGGGCGTGGTCGTGTACGAGACCAGGCGACACATGCGAAACACGTACCTGTGGTGGTCCGCCGCGACGAGGCGCCAGAGCAACCTTGGCGAACGCCGGTGGCACTTTCTGCCTCACAGACACCGATCTTTGGTCCCACTCAGTTTCAGACCTGATAGCCTTACGCAGTAGCGGTCGAAGAAAACATCTGCAAATTTGTACTTTTTTTTTCAAATCGATGGGATGCTCAAACGTTCTGAGTGGCTTTGATCAAATTGAAGATCTACTCAAATCGATATATAGCGTAAAACCTAACAGGAAGAAAAATCAGTGATCGCCATAAAATGATTTATGAAGTTGCTTCCCATTCATTAAAATGATAATCTGCATGATTACTCTTTTGATTTTCTTTATATGCATGTTCTATAAAATTTCGAACTAGATTTTTATTGAGGACTTTACTGTCTATTCAAATAACTTCAATGGAAGCTCCTCCCATGCGACCCCTTACACTGGTCAATCGGGAGGTCAACACAAGTAGGTTTCGGATAGCTACCGCTCGTGAGGTGGCTACCGTGTAGCAACTTGTTAGCTACTTTCATGGTACCGGAAAGCATGTCAAAAATCATACCCGGTATAGCTGATTCACGGCTGGCTCGAGCCATCGAAAAAATGGTCCTGACACGATATTGCACGAGATAGCGCCTGGCTCGTGGAGAGCACAAACAGGACAGGAAACGCCCCCTTAGCGTCCAAAGCTTGTCGGGAATCAGCTCTAACATCGCGATACTTCTCCGGTAGTACCCAGATACCATTGAGATAGTAGCCGGTCGCATACAAATGACCGCCGATTAGAATGCGCCGATTGACTTTGAAGTTGCTCCCCACTACCTACTTGTATCGTCCTCCCGATTGACCTTTGTAGAGAAACACAAACTATGTAAAGATGAAATCAAAAAAGGTTTCTGACACTGAAAAAAAGGGAAATGAACAAGAAAAGAATGAAATATTGATTTGCGAATGAGCGGATCAAACAGTTCGGCGCGTTCGGTCAGACAGACGCCGCTATTTAGTAACCAGGGACATTGCCTCAACTACAGTATACCTGTTCGGTTGAGCACTTTTTGCCTCATATTCCATATTTTTTTACAGACCATTGTTTTTTTAATCGTTTTTCCTTTCCCATATATTTGAACGGTTCACTGATGGCGTTTGCAATAATCGCCATTTTCAGTAAAAAGTCAGAAAAAAAGTAGCTGTTCTCGGATATCTTCCGGCAAACTTATATTCACCCTTCAACCACGTTCAAAAACAGTTTTATTATTAGTTAGTAATGGTTGAATTTGAGTGGGTTCATATAGTCTGTTCAGATTTGGAGTGTCAAGTCATCGCTTAAACAACGACTTTACTCCAGAAGAATGCGTGTAAAAATTGCGGTGTCCTGTCGAGCAATGCCAAAAAAAGAGCAAAGAGAAGATAACTTTGTGCGGCATCTTGTATCAGCACATAATGTACAAAAAGCTGGAGGCTATAAAAAAATGAAAAGACAAGTCAAAAAAATTGAATCTTGTAAGACAGGTTAGGAAAGTTCAATGAGGCATCCTTACGCTAATTCAGAAACATCATAATGAGAGTTGCGAAGAGAGAAGAGCCGAACATCACAAAAAAACTCTCGCAACACTACATTCGGAGTTGGTTGACACGAAACAACGTTTTTCTTTCTTCTGTTTCTCTCCCGCCTTCAACTGATTTCCAAGAAATACTTGTTCGTCGAGAAAAAAACTACTTATTCGTGGTGGTAGCGCTCCACGAGACCTTCCGATTGATCTGCTCAAGGTAAAAAAATTTAAAAAAATCCAATATAAAAAAATTTTTTTCACAAAGGTCGGAAGTAATCCGTCGAAGAGCTCCGAAACACGCGAAGAAACCTTTTTGTGAAAAAAATTCGGCGATCTCGCACTGCGCTATTTGTTTCAATGTTTTATTTCGAAAAAAATTCCTGAACCTAAAAAGTTTATCTCACCATGGTCAGAAGGATTGCGGAGAAAGTAACACTGAAATGATCGAATGGCTTAAGTGTACGTTCTGCGCACTTTGGGCCCATTTGCTGTGTACAGAACAACTGCCTAGAAGGAAGTGTCTTTGCTCAAATGGCATCTTCGAATTCAATCAATCAATTTCGAGCGACAGCGATTAATTTTATATCCGAATCATAGTATTTATGTTTTTTTATGCAATATTGTAAGATTTATCGAGAAATTTAGAGCTAAACTTCAAATCCAAATTTGATTAGTAAAAAGCCCATTATTTGCATCCTATAGTCTGTTTAGATTTCCAAAGTAAAAGTAACAAACTCCGTCCCTAAAAAGCTCTCTATGGATGACTCTCTCTTTCTCTCTCTGATTGGTTTTGATATACGCATAAGGTGTGGAGTTTAAGCGATGACTTTACACTCCAAATCTGAAAAGACTATATGAACCCACTCAAATTCAACCATAACCATTACCAACTAATAATAAAAACTTTTTTTGAACGTGATTGAAGTGTGAATATAAGTTTGCCGGAAGATATCCGAGAACAGCTTCTTTTTTTCTGACTTTTTACTGAAAAATGGCGATTATTGCAAACGCCATCAGTGAACCGTTCAAATATATGGAAAAAGGAAAAACGATTAAAAAAACAATGGTCTGTAAAAAAATATGGAATATGAGGCAAAAGTGCTCAACCGAACAGGTATACTGTAGTTGAGGCAATGTCCCTGGTTACTAAATAGCGGCGTCTCGGTCAGACAATTTACCGCTGCTTAGAAGATGAATCATCTTTAAAAAGACATGTTAACTCTAAACAAGCTTTCTAGGTTATTGACTATAAGAAAATCGTTTTCGAAACGGTAACTTTTTATCGCGACCAAAAGAAAATGCAGGACTTCTGCGGACAAGCACGCCGAAGCCGTGAATTATGGAAATTTTTTATTGTTGTACATTGTATTAATGCAAAAAACAAAAGCCAAAAACTACTGAAGTGGTCACTAAATAGAGAGCCTCTACAGTGGTCACTAAAACGGAAAATAGTGGCCACTGTAGAGGTGGGTTTAGTGGGCACTTTAGTATCCTCTCCAAGTAGTCCTTGGCGAGCCTCTAAAGTGGCCACTGAAAATTTTCCCAGTAAGGGAGAGATGCAGACCGAACACGTCTTTTTTTAACCGCTTTTTCAATTTTTGCCAAGTTTGAGTTAAAAATTATTCACTGATATCGTTTTGTTGCTGAACCTAATCCGTCGATGAGAAACTTCCATCAAAGATCTTTTTATAATCCTGCATCTCATTTTTACTGTACTTAAGTACAGCGTCTTTTTAGCTAAAGGTAGTTTTTTTTCCCAAAAAAGGAATTAATAACGTATATGGTCCATTTTCGCGATTTGAAAGGGCGGGATTCTCTGCGCCCTCCTTATCTCTCGACATCTCTCCCATGTTTACGTGCTGTTTCCATGTTTCTCTGACCTCGCCGGTAAGAGAACAGAGAGACGCAGACACGCGAAAAATTTCAAGTCGCGGCGGACGGAATATATCCACCACAGAATGTTTTTTTTGAACGCTTCTTTCAGCTCTTGAACGAATAGATGCGTTAGAAGGCTTGAGTGCTGAGGAATCTGGCCTGAAAAAGTGAAACATGCTGGCTGGGAGTGACCCTCTGCAATGACTACCGTAGTTTTGGGCGTTTTCGACCGTCGACCACACCCAGTAAGCGTGATGGGAACGCATAAGAAGGCTTTTTTTGAAATTGACGTTTTGCCGCAACGCGGTTGAAGTTTTTTCAAGCGATCTTCGATTCGTCAACAGGGATAGAGATAGGCTAAGGAGAGCTCAGAAGAATGTTTGGATAACTTGCTGTTTTAATATCATATCTGAATTTTTTTTTTTTGAGACAGTTATTTTTGTCAAAATCTCCAAGGTTCATTTGATAATCATTATATTTGGGGTTCTTTGCAGTTTCTAGACATCTCCATCAGAAGACTATATCTGGATATTCGTCCGTGCGTGAAATCAGAACATAAACTGTGTACAGGCCTGTGAAGCGGCCTTCTTAAACAGCAATAAACGTGCGCCGAAACCGCAAGTGTCGACAGAATCGGCTGGAACAATGAGGAAAACTGTTTCGTGTGGGATGTTTGTCGCAGAACACTTTGTTTGTTTTTATTCCCAACCTTTTCGTGGTTGCGTTCCGAAACACAAGAAATGTGAGCTTTTCCTTTTTTATGAACTCAAATTTGGTACATAATGATTGGAACGAATCTTCCCAAGCTTGAAGTGAGTTGGAGAATTGTCAAAGTTTCAATCCTAGACCGATGAAAGCCTCTTGAATTCAAATATTCATGAATAAATAATTTTTCGGTTTCAAGCTGTGAATAATCTTCTGTTATTCCGTTGATGTAATTGACTATAAAGGATGATTTTTCCTGCGTTTCCTTTTCAAGGTTTTGAAGGAAAAAACTGCGAAAAGTCGCTAATTTTTTACTTTCAATAAGCTCTCATAATTTTTCTGAGGTTTTTCTTGTTCTCCGTCTTGAGGTGAACATTTACGATTTTTTTTCAGAACGAAACAGTTTTACAGAAATTAAGTCAAAAACGTTTACACGTGAGCGTAAATCTACGCGGAGAAAGGTCTCCTTAAACTGCGCGACAGTTGCGCTAAGCCTCGCATACTATAGCCACCCTTTCCAGCCTTTTTGAAACGTCGTCAGAAATCCTTTATTCCTTAAGCGAACTGGATTCTAGGTCAAAGTGACTTAAAAGCGGAAAGTACGGATGGAGGTTGCTTGTTAGTAGATTTATAAATATAAAAAAACTCGAAAAACTATAAGGTAAAAAAAGTAGCTATATTCCACGAATAACGACAATTTTTTTATAATATAAGACTCATTTGAGATCCATATTATAATATGGATTTTTTTATAAGTATATACTTATTTTTTTGAATACTGTATGGCGAAGCTCTGTGTAGGAAAAAACACACACGCTAAATTGCATGATATGAAAACCGGCCATTTCAATTTTTTTTTGTTTTTAAAAAGTATTGTAAAAAAACATTGTGGAGGTTTTTTTTCAATTTCCAAAGATTCATATATTTATTTTGTAAATTCTCCACGGCAAGTTCTACTGTTGAAAGATGGTCTGAAAGAAAAAACGAATTTTTTGCTGTATTTGTAGTAGTATAGCTTTTTCAACACTTTCCATTTCGTTTCAACAATTGTTTTCGTTTTCTCGGTTTCACAAAGTTTTTTTTTCAGCCGATATGCTGTCTCTGCTGGGTAAGTCAGCGGGAAGTTTATCGAGCGGGAGCGGCCGTAACTCTCTTCTCCTTGTTTGTAGCCAACCCTACAGCAGTCAAGTCACTCCAGCAACTGAGGACAAATCTAACGTTCCTCAGCCACGTGTTAGTTCTCAAAACGCACAGTTTCGCAAAGGAACCGGCGGAAGGTTTGAGTTATTTAATTTCGCAGGCGTAGCGGGATCCCGCGCGAGTACGTGATTGACTCTTTATAAATATTTTATTGATTCAGAGCTTCATTCTCCGGAAATGTCGTGACTGTTTTTGGAGCAACTGGATTCTTGGGACTACCTGTTATAAATAGACTGGCGAAGAATGGGTCTCAGATCATCATTCCTTACAGGTTTTTGATAATTTTTAGAGGAAATAGCTAAGAACCTTGATGATAATTGTTTCCTACTTGAAATTTTTATGTCACAACACTATAATGTTTGCAGACAAGATCCGTATTACTTACGAGAGCACAAGGTTGTCGGCGAACTCGGGCAAATCCTCTTTTTCCCTTTTGAACTCAAAGACGAAGAGAGCATCCGCAAGGTTCATATAAATGGATGTAGATAAAAAAAAGTCTATTTCAGGTGGTGAAATACTCAAACGTTGTCGTCAATCTTGTTGGAACTCGCTCTCCTACCAAGTAGATTTTTCCTTTTGTCAAAAACTCTGTTAGCTTTAGTCGGGACACCTGCCTGAAAGTGAAGAAAGTCCATGATATATTAATTTAGAAGAAATAAATCGGAAGGTTTTAAACATTTTTCATATGCTTTCAGAGAAGGGTGCTTGATAATTTCAATTTTTTTAGTTAAGTTTGTGAGACTAACTTTGTTTTTTTCATCGATGCCTTTCAGAGATATACCCTTCGTACCTACCCTAGCGCATTTTTATACCCCTTCCCAAGTTTTTGATGAGCACAGAATCTAGTCATGTAACTACTGCTGCGCCAATTTCGAAAATCGTATCTATTTCAGGTTTTAATGTTGATTTTTCCGATTAGTTGAATTTATAATTTGTGAATCCACAAAAAATTATCATAAACAGTCCTTCATTTTATAATTTTCAGTTTTTCGTTAATTCAACGTTTTCTCAGCAATTACGGTTTTGATGCGGTGAACAATGAAGGGGCACGAAGACTGGCGCGAATTTCACGGGAGATGGGCGTTGAGAAGTTCATTCACTTGTCGGCACTCGGAGCTACTCCTGAGCCGCCCAAAGGCGTTTTCGTCGGCAGGAGCGAGTTTCTGAGGACAAAAGTTGCCCTTTCCCTTGAAGAAAAGGTTGATTTATCTGCGTTTATAGGGTCTGGGAGAGCTTGCCGTCAGGGAGGAGTTTCCGTCGGCAACAATCGTCCGGCCATCGATCATGTACGGCGAACTTGACGCCTTCATTCAGTACTACGTTTCGCGTTGGAGGAAAACGCCTCTCGACCTCGTCTACCTCTACAAGAAAGGAGAACAAACCTACAAGATGCCCATTTGGGTTAGTTTCATGTGTAGGATTGGTGGGAAGTCGGATTTTTAAAGTATTTATGCCGAAAATTAAAATAATGAAGCAATAGTAAGGAGGAATTGAATTGATAATGGAATTTTTTTAAAGAAGAAGCGAAAAAATTGTTGTTTTTGAGATATGATGCTTTGAACTTCCGTTTTTTCACCAAGAAGTTTAATTTTCCTTTAAGGTGTTTAATCGCCATTTTGCAATTTGCACGACAAAGAAAGAAATGAAACATCGAAATAATCAAATTATTCTAACAGCTGATCAGTGGAAACGGCTGGAGGAGAAGATTGTCTGAATAGACGGTGCTAACCCCCATTTATTATTCAAGTTCTTTGTTTTTTAAGTACTTTCTTTTGAGTAAGAATGATATAATCTAGATTTTAGTAGGATCTAGGGATTTTAAAAAAATACTATATTTTTTCTTGCTTGATACTGCAATACTATTACTTTTGTGCCGATAGCTACTAGGTATGCTTGATTTTTGGCGGATTCATAGCAAATTCCAAAGTTATAACTTGATTGATCTCTATTGGCGTAATTATTATAATAGTTTTTCTTATTTAATTTTCTAGATACAAAAAAATAGTTTTCTCCGGAAAAATCGTTTGTGATAGAGATACTGTCGGCATAAAAATTATATTTTTTCGGTTAGTTTGTCTTGATGGTTAAACTAATGGCTGTACAGGTCGGCGACGTTGCCCAGGGCATCGACAGGATCGTGCGCGACCCTACGGCCGTTGGCCAAACCTACGAGTTTGTCGGCCCCCACTGCTACCAACTCAGCGAACTCATGGACTTCATGTACCGCAAGGCGCATTGTATCCCCGACCAACAATTCCAGTGATCTCTTATATTTTTTCTTCTTTTTTTCTATTTTCTTAGCGCACTGTGGTAAACTATGATAATTTATGGGCTAAGATTGAGCTAAAGAGTGAATTTAACGGCTGGCGAAAAACAGTGGACAAAATCTTGAAATTCAATTTCTGTTCGCTAGTCAAGTGAAAAAATGAAATGAAAAAATGAAATTTCGGATCAAAAAGTCTTGGATAAACTTTTAAAAATTATTATAGAGTTAAAAAAGTTGTTTTATTAACTGATAAGAATGATAATCGTATTACATATATAGGCATCTAGAAATTCTATGAGTTCAATAGCTATCTCTAGCAAAACGTGAACCTTTCTTTTCAATCGTTCGGCTCTCTAAAATTTTTATGATTTCAAATCAAGACAAACTACGGATATTTATGTAGATAAACAAAGTGCATTACATACTATTTATTTTTGATAAAATATTGAGATTCTGAAATTCCTCGATTTTTAAGTTACTTACGAATTTTCCAAAGTTTTAAGAAGAATTTGGAGCTGTATTAACTCTTGAGAAAAACGGAGCTTTTGATTGGTTCCTTGTAGCTTCGATAAACGTCATGTTATTAGAAGAAAATTTGAAAAAAATTGAATTCTTTTTTGGTATAAAGGTTTTTTAAAATTGAAATGATATGAAACACCTTTTTTTGGTTTAATTTTTCGAAGTTTTCAAACGGTTTGCCTTTCAGTTATCGGCGCCACGGACTTCCGGATCCCTACTTCATCGCTTTGACTCTCGCGACTGAACTTTTTGGAAAATTGTTCAAAACTAAAGTTCCTCTGACCCGAGAGTGGATGGAATTTGTTGTATGTTCTATTGAATACCCTATAGAGGACACTTATTGGCCATTTGAACGGTTGCATTTTATTTTTTTTTTTCATTGCTGTTGTAGGAAGTGAAAAGCGACGTTCTGACCGGAGCCAGAACCTTGGCCGATTTGGGTGTGCGACGTCTCGTCGAGTTCGAATTCGAAGGCGGCCAACTTGCCTTCCGCCGCTCTTTCCGTCGATATTTCGAGGAACAGTACGGGGAACTCCCCGCGCCACCGCTCCCTCTTCGGTTCGTTTCCCTCTCTTTGGACTCAACCATAACGTTATACAGTTCCTTCAAGATGGATTTTCCGCAGTGAAAAAAAATATATCTCTCAAAAAAGTGAATAATAGTCCTTCAGCCTGTCAAGGCACGTAAAAATCGAAAAATCAAAGGTTTTGATAACTGCAATTAATTTCCAATCGTTCTTTCTCTTTTTCGTAGTTATCTTGTTTATTTAAACACCCATTGCAATAAATTTTTGTGGCGAACTTCAACATCTCGAAAAAAATGAAATAATTTAATTTCATATAGTGCCCAGTTGGTGGAGAGAGCAGGAATGCCATGTCCCTTTGCGTCTCAAGTGTATCGGTTATATGTAAAAAGATAGCACTAGAAAATATGTAGTAATTGAAAAAAAAAATAGTTTTGAAGGTTAAAAAACAAAAACGGGAAAGTGCGCTGGCTGGAACATTAAATCTGAGCTGATAATTTTACAGATCGCCTCCAATCACCGCAAAGAGTCCACAGAAGCCGCTCAAATCGACGTCCAGCAAGACGGTCGCATTCAATTAGGATCCCGAAAACCAAAGTTTATAGTCTGTGCTCATGCAGTGTTTTTTTGATAGCTGAGGATTTATTTTATTTGTTCAACGTTTCTTAAACGTTTTTTTGTGTTTTTTTAAATGTGTACATTTACGAGGAAAGAATATGAAACTTACAACTTTTAGTTCCAAGCATGAACAGTGACTGTTTCAAATGCTCTTGTCGATTTCGGAAGTTTCTTTTTCAATTATTTTGCTTTCATTTTAAATTGGATCTACGTAAAACTTTAATTTGTTTTGAAAAAAAAAAACCAAAAAGGAAATGAAGGAAATGTTTGAGATTGACGTGCTCGAACGAAGGCGAAAGGCGTTTCCCAGGACACGAAAAGAGGAAGCGTTTCATGGCGCCCTCGTTAGTATTTTTGGCATTCCCTCCAGTAAACTCTCGTTTGGCATTCAAAATTTAGTATCATTTCATTTTCACTTGAAATCCTCAATAGTTTTTTAATTCGAAAACCGAGGGATGGAAGGAGTTGTGATAAATTCAAAAAGGTGTAAAAGTGCTTTCTTGGGCGTCTGCAAGGCAACTCTCTCGTTTCCGCGGCGACCATCAAGTACGAAGGACATTGAGTCGCTGATTATTACGTCTGCCTGACAAGTTCAACCAATTTTCAGCTATTTTCTCTTCTCATTCGTAAATTTTCAGTAGTTTATGATCGAATTTCTTGTCGCCCATTGTTCGTATTCATTGCGTTTTTTTCAGAGAACCTTTTTAGTATGAAAAAGAAGCGACTGAAACAAAGTCAGAGCAAAAGGAGAGATATTTAATTTGCTCAAAACCTGTCATTATTTTCGTGAAAACAATGATTTTCTGAACTGTACGGCTTTTCGGGGTGAGAACAAGAAATAAAAAATCGAACTGAAAGTTTTTTTAAAGTGCTAACTACCTTTTTTTTTAATTTTTTTTTTAATTTTTTGCAGTATAGTTTTTTTTTGATTAGATTCCTTTCTATTTTTTTACATTAATTTTTGAAAAATTTTTTCCCTTTCAACACGGTTTTTTTTTACTTCCTGGTAAATCGAAGTGCTAATCAATAAAAAGGTTAACGTTTATTAGATTTTTAAAAATATTCATGCTCAAAATTCATCAGTTCAAATAGTTTTGCTTGGATATTTTTAGTTGCAGAATTATTGGATCCGCAAAAAAAAATTATAGAAAACTTCTCTTTGCCTCGCCCAGAATTTTATGATATTTATCAATATTCAAACACAAAAGTAATAGTTCAGTACATATTTTGCCGTGAACCTTTTTTCTCTGCAATTCAAATCTTTTTCTTGAAAATCGCAGTACCCAGGAGTAGGGAGAAATGAAGTGAGACGGATGTTGCGACGCTACAGCTCGCAGGGACTCGAGACTCTGGTGCTCGGAGGACGCAGGACCGTCGTCGGCAGCGCTCCAAACTGCGACATCGCCATCCAGGCGAGCGACGACTCACTTCCGGCGACCGAGCAGATTCAGGGAAAGGACGTCGCCAGCGTGCACGCTTCCATCGAGTTCTACCCAGTTACTCGCAGTTTCTGGCTCAAAGACCATTCTCTCGCCGGCTTTACTTCGGTCAACGGCGAACCTGTCGTCGGCCAGGCGAGAGTGGCACCAGAAAGTCGAGAGTCTTCCTCAAATTTCAGATTGAATTGCGTAATGGCGATCTCGTGCAAATCGCTTCCGCTCAGCCGCTGGTCTTCGAAAACAATTCTTTGGTCCCTCTCGAGGTTTCCATTCCTCGATCTGTTCAGCTTCTCAATTTTTAAGAAAAACTCTGGTTCAAATGGAATTAATAGAGATGAAGAGCGTGTCATTCTACCATTACTAGGGGTATGGAATTTTTTCCTTTTTATCTCTCAAAGAATATCTCTAGCAGCGAATTTCTCCAATTCCATCATCAGTTCGCAGCATCGCTGGAAGTCGGGCTCAATCGAAAAGCGCTCACGCTACAAAGCGCAGCAAACGCAGTCCTTCTAAAGGGAAATCTGGTAGGAAGAAGGGGAATTCCGGAAAAAAAAAGAGTTTGAAGTCGATCGCAGTGGGAGCTCTCAGTCGCAGCTCTCTTCCAGTGGCACGAGTCCGACTTCGGCAGGTCCGACTCTCTTTGTGATCAAGCTAACGTTCGTTTCAGTCCCGACAATCTTCTCCAACCTCTCGCGTCGGTCCATTTCCGTCGGCAACAATCTCTTGCAACGCGTCGTCAAGCTCCAAGCCGAAGTCATCAGCAAGGACGAGAAAGTTTTCTTCTCAACCACTTCTGCAAGAAACTTCTTTTTTCGATACGCGAACTTCTGAGTCGCCAACAGGAAACAAACGAGAAAGGAAAGCCACTCTGGCAAAAGTCGAACAGTCGGTCTAATCTACCTGAGGTGAGCACGTCTTAATTCAGTCCAACTTACATTTTTTCCATCTAGAGCTTTTTTCGCCGTTTTCAGAGAAAAAAGGAATTATTGAGAATTAAAGGAACATGAAATTTTAGAATTCGGTATATATTGTTCCAACGTTTCTACTTGAATAAATTCACGTTTTTTTCAATCGCACGTTTCAATGAATTTTCCTCATTATAAAATCACTTTCGAACAATTTTTATTGTAGAAATATGATATGATTGGGATTAAAGTTTCGAAGATGATGCAAATTGCCAGAGGTGGAGGATGGCTGCCCACTGGCCGCCCTGCCTGCCAAGCCATAAACGCCCAAAAGCAGAAATGACTTTTTCAATAGTAACCCAATGAATCATTTCTATCGCTTGGCCCAATGGCTTGGCTTGGCCGCCAAGCCAAGGGCTGCCATCCCAATCCTCCACCTCTGCAAATTGCGATATTTCCTTTTTTTTATTTATTAAAACACACAAACGGAGAAAATACATAGTTTTTTGAAGGTGTCAGGTTTGAGCCTCCACTGCGTTTAGTAATTCTGGATAATAATTCATTTTGTTGATAAGAATTGTTTGTTTTCAACACAGATCCCGTTGCACTCTGGCAGCGGCCGGCCTGAAAGCTCGAGATGCTTCGAACTTCACGCCTACAGAGCTTTTTTAGGGGCCATTGTAGCCGAGTTGCGATCTTTCAATGAAAGGTTTCCTCCTCAACCAACGCGCAACCAACCGATTCCAGAACCTTGAGAACTTCTCAAAGAGATTACTCCGAAATATTTCTCTCGATCGTCCGGTCGATAGAAGATCCATTTTCAGTCAAAATGATGGTATGATTTTTAAAAATAATGAAAGAGATAAGACTTTTTTCTGAAACAGGACATCGAAAAACGGGTGGAAGAAGTTTTGGCTGAGAACGACTTTGACGAAGTACATGTTTCGAAATTGCGGTCTTTTCTGCGGGACGAAAGAAAGGAAAAAATAACAGTAAGAATCATGTGGAAAATGAGGTGGAAATGAAGCAGGCGCTCTCTGCGGAGCTCGAGGTCCTTCTCCCGGTGATTCGAGACGCCGCCGCCATCGCCCGGGAGTCCATCAGAGTCTGCAACGTTTTCACACAGTGGAGTCGTCAGCTGGGGGTTCTTTTTTGTTTCTTTTTTTATTCAATGCTTTTCCAAATTCGGCAAAAACATTTAGTATTTGACTTTGTTAGAATAACAAAAAAAGTTTCTAACACGTGTTATTTTTACAAAGTCAAATGCGAAATTTTTTTGCCAAATTTGGAGAAGCGTTGTAAGTTTGAAGGTTAGATGCTTTTTAAAAAAATCGTTTTCGCAGCGGTTTCTTCTTTCCATTTTTGAAGATTAAAATTTTTAGAATAGTTCCAAAAGTTCACATTGGAAAACATGAATTTTTGAATAAATTGTTTGTTTTTCGTTTGTAGCACTGTGAATTCGAAAAAATCGATTTTTCATTGGTGTCATTTGAACTTATAGCATGTAAAGCAGAGTTAAGGACTCAATCAGAACGACTGGAATCACTTCGGGAGTTCTGCTTTCCGCTATAGACGATTTGAAACAAATATTCATAGATTCTCAGGTAAGACTTTCTAGCGAGAAACAAGATGACAGGTTTTTGAAGATGAGCCGTCATTGGCTGCCTCCGAGCGTCACTCCGTTGCTTCGGCTCGCCGCTCTTGAAATCGAGAAGAAAGAGCGAGGCAAGGTGAGAGGACACAGAGAAGTTCAGACAGGTTCTATTCACTCAGTGGACGGTTCAATGAATCTCTTTTCAGACTGGACAACGGCTGAAATCAATGATCATTTGACAGGTTCGCAAAAATTAGCCAAGATCATCGAGGACTTGGAAAATGACAAAGTTTGTGAGTATTGTGAGGACCAAGCGATAACGGCATCAGGTTCTGCTCCGACAAGAGTTGGACCAGGCTCTCAAGTTTGGGAAACGTCAAAGTTTGGCGGAAGACGTCGAGGTGGAGAAAGCAATAGAAGACACAAACGAAGTGGAGCAGATACTTCTGGAAGCAGAAGATCTCGTTTCCATCCTAGGCTTGCACACTTCCCGACTTCTACAAGAGATTCAGGCTGCTGAGGTATATCAGAAAAAAAGCTCTCACACAGTCAAGAGTCAGATGGCTGGAGGACTAGAAGTCTCAACGGGGGTGAGGTTGGCAAGTTTGTACGAAAAGGTCGAAAACGCCTTTGGATCTTTCCGGAAATATTCAAAAAGAAGTTTTCATACCCTCTCTTCTTGTGAATATGAAGACTTTCAGCAGAGCTGAGAAAAAACGATTCAGTGGTTTCGATCGACATAACCGCCAACGACATCGAGGAAGTGAAAAGGAAAAATAGTGGCGAGGAGTCGCCGTCGCAGCAGATCCAGCGACACGTCCCGGCCGAAAAAGTAGAGACGTTGACGGCGCTCCCGAGGCTGACCTCGTCGTTGTCGCTAATCGGCAAAGACCGCGTGCCGCCCATAATTCACGAAGAGATGGAGGAGAGCGAGGCTTTCGGAGAGTCTTCAACAGATTCACTGTTACGACGGGTTTTATTGTGTTTTTTTCAATTTTGATAGAAGTTCTTCCAGGCCGCCATAGCATCTCAAAGATATAATGATCTGATGCTTGAAAGAAAGTCAACTTCTCCTGATTTAGACCATCAACAAATTTTGGTTGATGCTAGGGCATTTCACGTAAGCTATTCGACATTCGGATTTCTTACATTTCTCTTTTTGTTATCGTAATCAAACCGCGGTTGATTTGAGCCAATATTTCATGGCTCTCAACTTCGAAACGCCCTCAAGGATTGAAGAAATAAGCTTCGACAAAATGATGGGAATAACGTTTGAAGATTAAAAAATGGACGCAGCTTTTTTGTCTCGACGTGGTTTGATCGACTTTCTAGCTGATTCTCCGCGCCTTGAAACAGTATCACGCGGCATTGCACTCTTTTTTCTATACAGAAGCTTTGTGAAAAATGAGAAATAGCACATTGACAAGGGTGAACCAGAGGCCGTATGCAATAAAGTGGAAAATGATTTTCCGCCATTTTCCTGAAAATTGAAAAGACCTTAAACTCGCTAGGATATAATGGATTTCGACTCTATCTGAGGTAATAAGGCTTCATAAGAAGATTCTGACAGAGAAGAAACAATTTCAGTCTAAAAAAGACTAATTGTAGCCATTTACGAGTTTCAGGAAAATGGCGGAAAACCATTTTCCACTTTATTGCATACGGCCTCAGAGAGAGAAGGAGAAAAAAAGGACAGACCATATTTTTTCAATCCGTGATGCGTACGTTATTCTTTTTTAAATTATCAAAGTTTTCATTACAGGATGTTATTCACATTGCGGAACAACTATTGAACGATTTTGGAGACGAGCTGGAAAAGCGAAGGCTGGACGAAAAAAAGGACTCATCTCGGTCAGCGTCGGTCGCGCAGGAAGTGCTGCTGGAGACTGTGTTCGAAGTGCAGGAGTCGTCGGACGGAATGATCGAAGCGAAGCCTTTTGTCCAGGTTACCGTAGAAGGACCTAGCGAAGAGGCGACGATTGTCGAAGAAGTCGGTGAAGGAGAAATCCCTGCGAATATCGAAGAACAAGAAAAACCTACTGAAGAGGAACTTCATAAAGTTGACGAACAGATGAACTTCCCAGAGTCAGAAGAACATAGCAATCAAGAAAATGTTTTTCAAGAGAACGATATTGAGAACAAAATAGGATATAATGATCAAAGAAAAAAAGAAGAGGAGGACGAACTGTTGGCTCTGAACCGAACCAAAAATGAAGATGAATCGATGGACCATATAAACAATGAGATAATGAACTCCAATTCTGAAGAAATGGTCGAACGCTTTCATGACACGCCGATTGAGACAAACTCAGAAGAAACCCCGTTGCTGCTCCAAACTACGCGATCAACGCCAAGAAATACAAGCCCAGGAGAAGAGACTCAAAATGAAATGGAACCTCCTGCCGAACTCCTTAAAATGTTTGTTTCTTTATGAAAAAGGGTATAGTTTAGTGTTTTTATTTAGACACAAGATGCGTGACAACTGTCACGAAATGCAAAACACGGCCGTTTTTTTGGATGAAAACAGCAAACCAAAGAGCATTGCAGAAGTACGTCTTAGAAATTAGAAAAATCATTTCATTAAAAAATTTTTTTATTCGAGCAAGTTTTTTTTTCAGTGTTTAGACTTAAAACAATCAGTTACTCATCAATAACAAGTTTTTAGAGAACTTACCCAAATTTAAAACGACAAAAGTTTAGATCAAGCACAGTAGCCATATCCAGTCCCACATCAACACAGCCACTAGAACTCCTTATGTTTTCCACCAGGTACAGAAGATTTTTCAATATTTGAAAGAAAGTACCTTAAAAATACAGTACCCCAGTCGAGACTTCGACGTCACTCCCTCAAGACGTCGAGCCATGTCCGAAGAGAAGGCGTCGACGACCAAGATTTCGAAAAAGATCAAGAGTAAAACGCCGCCACCACGACCGCGTTTCAATTTATACTGAATAGGAAGTCTAATCTCCACAGCTCTAGCTTTCCTTTTAAATTTTGAACAGTTTTATGGAATACTCAATCTTTCACTTGATTATTTCATATTCAGATACAAGCGTAATAATACCAGAATAACAGTTTTCGTTAAATCGCAAACCGCTACTCCCTGACCTCATTTCATGACATCATTCGTAACACAAGAAATAAGCGTAATCGAAATATTTGGCTATATATTCATTTTATTCACGTGAACATGATTCAGCAGATTATTATTATCTCATTTCATCACGTCAACTGGTCGGTCTCATCGCCGTTCTCTCATGGGATAATATTCCGTCGCCCGTCAGCCCTGGACAAGCTAAGCGCTGTACTGTTCCAACATGGTGAAGCAGTTTATTCGCTGGTACTACCCACGGGCCAACATTATTTCCCAACGCTAGCTGTCACTCCGAGACGTATTGGACAACGATTGTGAACCGCAACCCGCGCCGACGACTAACTCTTCGATTATATCATGATTCAGCAGAGATTTTCTTCATCTTACTCTGAAGACTGAATAAATTGAATTGAATTGAAATTGAAATTGAAAAAATTGAAGAATGGGAAGAGCCTGAATTGCGCCTTTGCATTAAAACTGCGCCTACAGGTTCATGTATTACTTAAGAAAATAGGCTTAGTTTTAAGGCTTCATACGGAGGCGGAGCGCGCATAGCGCGAAGCCGACTGTGGCTCGCTTCGAAAAAACTGAGCCACAGTGAAAAAATTCGTCAAACAAATGAATACTTGACATAAAAGGCATTTAGTTTCAAAACGTGGACACTAATAACACTATCAGGTAGCTCTAAACGATGTGCAAACTTGATACGCGTAGCGAAAAAATCTGTGAAATGTATTTCCCAAAAAAAAATTAAAAGGAGCATACTGTGCGTAAGCGTGAGCCTCGACGCCTCGGATTATTCCAAACATTTAAAAGGTTTCTAAAAAAAGTAAGAAAATAGAAGAATATAAAAAAGTTTCCAATCAAAAGGGGATTTTCAAGTGTGATAACTTTCTGTTTCTCATGTGACCGGAAAAGTTTTCACGTCGAATTTAATTTTATAAATTGGAACGTAAAAAATGAATAAAATGATATATGGCTGCGTGTGCGAATTTTGCAAATGAAGGTGATGTCATAGGGATGAACAGGGAGTAGCGGTTTGCGATTTAACGCGAAGTCAGAATAACTATGGCAAAATACAGTATCAATCAACTTTTTTTAAATTACAGTTTTGATCGAAACAGAGACCGCTATAGTATGTTCAGATTATGAATGTGAAGTCATCGCTCAAACTCCGCCCCTTATGCGTGGATCAACTCAATCAGAGAACCAATCATCCACAGAGCGTTGTTGTGTGCGGATTTTGCTGTTTGAAATTCAATATCTGAACAGAATATAACTGAAATAGATAGGAATATTTGAATTTTATAAAATCTCGTTCTGATTGTTAAAAAAATTTAAAAAAATATTGAAATTAAAATGACTGATTCAGATGTTTCTCTCATAAAAGCGATATAAATGAAAAACTGAAAAATTAATAAATTATTAATATAATTATTTTTTTCGAACATCGAGATGCAAATGGGTTGCGTGAAAAATCTTGTGATTTCATTAGAAGAAAAATATAAGAACGCGGACTAAATATCTTTCTTTCTCTTGCACAGTTCGATGATCAAGTTGATGGCGAGCTCGAAGTTCTCATACACGTCGAAAGCGTGGGAACGAGAATTCCTGAGAGCGAAATTCTTGCTTGCTGTCAGGTTCTCCAACCTGATACAACGCACGGTGTCTCCCAGTCTGACCCGCTGTTTTGTCTTTATTCGCTGGCTTTCCGTGTCAAGAAGTGTGAAGAGGCCGCATCTGAAACAAAATGTACCTGTAGAACACTTTATCGGTATTTGAATTGAATTTAATGAGCGCTATCTAGCTACAAGGCTTGTTCTGGTAGCAAGAGGCCGCCGTACTTGGCCAAAGTTTTGGAATGCAACCTTCTTGGACAAGACTATCACCATCTTCAACTAACCGCGTCACGCCGTCTTTGCAGACGAACAACATAGGCCCGCCGATGTCCCATCCGACGTCTCCGCGGAACTGAAAAACAGTCATCGAATCCCCGGAAAACTCTTACAATGTCGTGTGCAGCGAGCAGGTTCCCGGGAAGATCCATGTCCGAAGTCCACTTCAAGGTATACACTTTCACTTTACTGTTTCCAACAGCTAGCGTGCTCGTCTTTAGATTTTCTCCTGTTTAATTGACTATAATGCATAGGGGCAGTAAAAAAAAAGGGTTCCGAGTTAAATGGCGTGTTCATCGGAGAAACGGAACATGCTTCAAAACAAAAAATCGTGTTCATCGGCGCGCCGAAGTTGCAGTTGATCTTCCGCGACAGTGTTCTACGGGTCAAAGAAAAGCGCCAAATTTCCCCTTTTTATCCCCTCTCTATTGTCATCATTTTCTTTCTCGCCATAATTTTTCTATTCCTTTCAAGTTCATTGTTCTTTCTAATTAGCTACTTTTTATTTGTTTTCGTTTATCTATTTTATTCATTTGTATCTCGGCTTTGTTAAATTAATTCCTTATTCAAACGAGTAGCACTCCTTTATCCTATTAAGTACGCGTTAATAACTTCTCGTTGTTTTTACTAAACGTGTTGGTTTAACTACCCAAGTTTGAGGTTTCTCAACGTGGGATCTACCTCAACCCTTGCACAGTTGTGAGCCGCCTCGTTTTCGTACTCAATTGGTGGAAGTTAGTAAAGAGTTGTATTTGAAAAGAAATCGTGTTCGTGTTATATAAAAACCGCGTAATTACGCTTTAGAATTGCAAGTCCTCGAACACTTAAGTGTTCACTAAGCGAGAGTCGTCGAGGGGCAAGGTCTCAGACCCAGCCAGCGTTGCTTCGTCGTTTCTCTCTGTCGAAGCTGCTCAGACGACTGCGGAAAACCGTGTTGTGGCTCTTGCCCGCCGGTTCACCTTCTTTCTCCTGCAGCAGCCCAGTAAGAAAGAGTGTTGTGGCTCAGCCCGCCTCTCTCCACTGGATACAAACCGGACGTGAACTTTCCAAAAACTTACTGAGAAAGCCCTGAAGGGGAAAAACCTCTCGGAGGCGTAGAAATCTCTTTAAAGTTAGTTAAGGGAATACTAGTTTAGCGTTCTTTCATTACTGAGATTAGTAAAGTAGTGTTTATAATTACGTAAACCATCTTCTCTAAATCTACTTTGCTCCAAAACAGTACTAATTTTTGTTTTGAAGCAATTTTCTTGCGTTGCGAAGCAATTTTTGTTTTGTCCGATGAACACACCACAAATTTGAAAAAAAACAAAGAAAAAAGCTTTTTTTTTCTGTTGTCGCTAAAGTAGTTTTTGTTACCACAAACTGCGAGTCTAATGACACGTCCGCAACATCGCTTGAACGTCTACAATAAACAGTTTTCTGTACACCGATCCAAAGCTTTTTTCAAAATCAAAAGACGGGAAAATAAAATCGCGTTTTTCTCCAAAAGCACTCATGTCTGCGCTTTTTTGAGTAGACCGTTCAATTTGCAATAAAAAGCTCTATAGCTATACAAGATACTCTATACAAGATACTTCTTTCACCTCAAACCCCGTTTTTTTTTTACCGCCTTCATGTCTTTAAAGAATATTTTACTCTATTCAGGAAAGCATAGTCAATCGCATCCATTAATTGAAAAAACAAGGAGCAGACAGAGTTTTTTGGATTTCTAGCAAAAGATATATACTATTCGAATATTTACCCGATTTCTCGTCCAAAACTTTCACATTAAAACTTCCAAATTTCCCCTCTGGCTTCGGCTGTATCAATCTGAAAATCTTTGTTAGAAGTTGGATATAACTTCAATCCGACTGAACGAGTTGGTTTATTTTTTTATTCAAGAAAAAAATGAATATGAGTGGAGATTCTGATATTTTGGCCAACTTCAAATCACACCATGCCCAGTCAGATTTTTTTACTGTCAAAAATGGCCTGCCAAACTAGTTTCTTATTATTATTATTATGTGATTTTCACAATCTTCTCTTACCTTATTGTTTAATAACTCAAAGAAAGTTCTAAACAGCTCACTTGGCAATTTCCTCGGAACCATCGAGAATCACTATAACTTCGACCTTATTCTGGAAGACCATTCGGAAAAAGTCTTTCTGTGTTGTCAAGTTAAATGGCGCTTGTGCCAAGATGTACTGTGCTGAGAATGATCTGTTACTCGCAGCAAGAAAAAATGATGAACTGACAAGAACGCGCGTAGCCATCGACGAAAGACGCGTGATAATAATCGGGAGCCTCGGCGAGTATTACACGACTCGAATCAAAGAGCCACACATCTGTAAACACTCTCTGCGGCTCGCCAAGTTTTCGTTCTTACTCGACTTGGCGTTCTTATCTTTATTTGCAGGTTTGAAGTAGTTAAAGAATGATGCCGATTCTTTTCGCATGTCCTTGTAAATCTCGAGAATTCCCTCTTCGAGCTTCTTCGAGGGAGTCTTGCTTTGCAACTGCAATCGAATCATGATCGAAAATCATGACAGCGATCTCACATTTTCGATAAGTTTTTTGGGCGTTATGATGGAGCTCTTCTTCTTACGAGTGGAGCGCGTCGAGACCCTATTTCCAGAGGTGGGAAGGACGACAGCACCTCCAAGAGTCCAGTGCAAGTCCGCCATATCTGCACGACACTTTTACACGAAAACAATGATGAAAATGTTCAAATCGACGCTGTGTCTTTATTTTTTTACTCACGCACGTTGGATTCTACATTTACGTTTGAGCCAATAAAAACTGTTGTGAACTTTTATCAGAACATATTAATTATTACAGTGAGCGGGAAAACATTTATAGAAAATAAATGATAATGTTATCCACGAAGAAAAAAGTTAAGACTATACGTGAAAGATGAAATCTTCCAAAATTAAAATTTCCCCAATCTTCAGCTTTTGTGGTTTTCTTCAGGTAGATAAAAACAAATATTTTCAGTTTTTTATTCTCCAGTTCAGCTATTAAAATGCCGTTCTAATTGTGGTTTGCAGCTGTAGTAGAGAGCGAGCCTGTCTCTGCCAGTCGCTAAAAAGTCCATTTGAAAATGAGAATTGATCTGAAGGAGACAGAGATTATGGGGGGTAGAGAGTTAAGAAACCTCGGCGCTGAGAAAACTCCAAATGCCCCAGAGCAAGTGCGACGCCGGGACGAATAGCTCGACCTCCTCCAGCAAGGCTTCCGTATCCTTTTCCTTGTCCCCAGAAAGTAGAAGTCTGGCCGTCATCGCCGTTTCGGACATCTGAAGATGCATCAGTTCCTATGAGAAGGAAGAAAATTTACCTCATACAACTTATTTATATAGGAAGAACAGAGCGTCCTTCTGACATCCTTCCATTCGAATCTATCTTGATAAATCTAAACGTTTTGCTAAGGAAAAGAGATTCGTCTTGACAAACTTTATAGTACGGTGGTTCTGGATTAGTATAATCAAACGCATATTCGACGACTTGATGTGCAAGATCGAACCCTCTTCAAAATAGAAACTCAGATGCTTTTAAAAAGCTTTGAAAAACGATTTTTAAGTCTAGATCAATAAAAAAAAATTTGGGAAAACATCTTCACTTAGACTCACTCATCTTCCTGTTAAGTTTTTTTTCCCTTTTTTTCATCGTGTGATTCTACATAACAATGGGCCCGTGAGCACATGACCCGTAAATATAGTGGCAATCGACCTGTAGTTGTAACAACACCACTCGAAGTCAACGAAAACCAGCGGATCTTCATCGACTTTGCGGCCTTGCACGTCGTAGACGCCGTCGCTGCGTATGTCAAACTCACTTTTTTGCAGAATATTGCCTTCCTGAAACCCGCATATGAATTCGAAAATTTGTCTCTTCCTTACGTGTAGGTCGTTGTGTGTGAAGACAACTGGCCATGTTCCTTTTTTGTAAAATTCTTCAAGTAAATCTATTTCTTTTTCGAGATCTGCGAGGGTCACTTGGGACGGATACTGTTAAAGAACTACTTTGATGATGGTTCGAAATGCAAAAAAACCTGATCCGTATGTAATTCCACTTGACTCAAAATGAGGCTGATTGGTTTCTGTCCAGTTTCGGTCTTCCTGAAATTTTTATTTGAGTCCTCGAATTCAGAACGCCCTCGAGGTCACAAAACTAACTTTAAACTCTGTAGAAAACTTCTCATGAAGAAAATTAAGCGCGGCTCCTTACTGATAGGAATCTCTAAAGTGTGAAATCTTGAGAAATGGATCCCAATGAGTTTTGCATATCTGAAAATAAGTTACATCATTTTCCCTGATCATAAAAATTAATTTTTATGAACTTTAGTAAATATCAGACTTACTAACGACATTACAGTTTGAGTAGGTTTGAAGGAATATTCAACCTGTTTGAGAATCGTTTACTCTGGGAGCCAATTTTTTTTAATATTCCGACCCCAAAAACTTTAGAAAATATTTAAAAAAACAGTAGAAAATTGAATGAGTTTATATAACACGGACCGGATTTTTTTTTCCATCAAATTGAAAAAAAGTCTTTATTATATACCGACTCTGGTTTGCTAATGTCGTCGCACAACAGAGTTTTACTTTTAATAAACTCTTCTATACGGCCTCCGTCGAAAAAACCATACAGCTTCGGTCCAAGGCTTCTTTCTGAGGCGTTCAAAACATGTTGAAAGTAACTTCGTGTGATACCTGAGAGAATAGAAAATGACATAGTTTCTACGAAGGTTTGAACTGGATCGCTCTCTAGGCAGTGTATACGGAGCAGTACAGATTTTGGCTCGATTCCAACTGATAGTGAAGCTTTGGGAAGTTCAACTAGATAGAGCAAGTTGGAAAGCCCTCCTCTAAAATTTTAGACATCCATCCGTCTGACTACTTTCAACAAACGTTATTGCTCGAATCGAGATTTTTTCAGCGGAAACTTTGCTCCATACGCCTCCGAGAAACGTTGAGCATATTATTCGAGCTTGTTCTTTTAGAATATGTGAAGAAACATCATTATTTTTGAAAATTTCCTGAAGAAATTACGTTTTCAGAAAATGCATTTACAGATACCTTCAAACTTTTTTGAAGGTTGCTCTCTTCATCCATCATGAGGCTTAGTGCTCAGTCGAAAGAGACGCAAACTCTTACTATAATTATATCACAGAAGCATTTTGTAAACATAGTTGGCTTTATGATCATAAATCAGAACTTCCAAAAACTTGTTTTCTGTACTCGTGAACAATCGAACGAGAGTTTTATTTATTAAAAAATTATCAATCATACTGAAAAATCTATTGAATTATTAAATTCAATTCATAAAAGAAAAGTTATCGATCTACATCATGGTGCAAAAAAAAGTGTGGAGAAGTGTGCTCCACTGTGCAAAGGGCACCATTATAGGGGTTTTCTTTTTTTTTCGTACTATTTCTTTTTTTTTCAGAAAAAAGTTTTCAAAAATATTTTCTAAAAGGTTCAGTGAACACGACCGGTCCTGGGTATCTGTTTACTGCCAAAATTTTTTTTTTTTGGGTGATTTCTCTTTGTTGCAAATTAAAACTTCATCGCCGAGGTCAATAATTTTTTTTTAGCTTAATGAGCCCAAAGCCAGACGCAGCAAAATCATTTTGTGATCTTCTTGAAAGCGAATCGAACAAATCCACAGGACTAGCGGCTATAGAGACCTTACACGATGTTCTTAACCACTGCAACGGTTGATAGTTCCGCAATTTGTAGGGTCTTATTTTAATTTTCAGCAACTACCGCCGCCGAGTTAGAGAATAATTTAGTTTCGGTTGTTAGAGCGATGGAAAAAACGGATTATAGTTCTACTTCCATAAGAAGCGCAACTGATCTGTTTAGAAGGTTCTTATAATTTTACCTAGCGTTGTCGATTTCACGATATCTAGGTTCATATCTCTCGCTCCAGCAGAATTGTTAGATCAAGCGGATTTTTCTCAAGTATTGGAATTTTATCGCAAGCGAGGAATCAATTTCATCGACCGCGTGAGCCGTTCGCGCGCTCTTATTTCGAAGTACGCGAGGCCTTTCTTCAGAAACAATATGGTAAGTTTTAATCTAACTGTTTCTGTCTTCGAAACCCTTTCATGAATAAGAAACTTTAGAACATTCTGACGCATTCATACAGCAAAGTTGTTCTGGAAGCGATATGTGATGCACACAGTGCCGGTATTTCAATACATGTGTGGGTAGGGGTTTTATTTATTACTTAATATATTTCACTTTTTTTCAGGTGACAGAGTCTCAACCTGACGCATCTGGAAGAAGAATGCACGAAAGACTGACCTCTTGTGGAATCAATTCAACTCTTGTACTTGACAGCTGTGTGGGGTTAGTTTCAATTTTGTTTTTTCTCATCATTTAAACTTTATTTGGGAATTTTAAGTTATTTGATGGAACGAATACAAATGGTTCTGGTAGGCGCAGAGGGCGTCATGGAGACCGGAGGCATAATAAATAAGGTTTTTTTCGAGTTTTATTCATAATATTGAATATTTAATGCGGTTTTAGATTGGCACATTGAACGTCGCGATTGTTGCAAAGACAATGAACACTCCCTGTTTTCGTTATGTCAGAAAGCATCAAGTTCGTCAAGGAATATCCGTTGAATCAAGCTGATATTCCACAAGAGTTTAAGGTTTGCTAGTTTTTTTTATAATTTTAATTATCAAAATTTTTTTCATTAACAATATCTAAACAGTTTACTTTAAAAATTCCGTGTATTTTCTTCATTCCGTGTATTTTCTTCACTCGAAGTGGTAGCTCTCCCAGTCGGCCGAGGCTACCCTAGAGTGTACACGGTATCCGTGCCCGAGCCCCACCATCACCGCCGTGCCCGTACAAGCGAAACTGAGGGATCTCTTTGTGGAAGAACGAGACGAAGGACCGTAAGACCATGCTTTCAATTCAATCGAATACACGTTTTGACTTCTTTTTCGCCAAAGGCGGTGTTAGTGCCGCTCAAAAGAGCAATTTTTTCACCGCCTAGTCGATACCATCTGACTAAAACAACCAATAAATATTGATGATTGATGATGATGAAAGTCATTTTATATTGACGCCTGTTTGAGAAAAATATGAAAATAAGCATGCGAAACTTCCTAGTAAATTTTGTTCAAGAATAAGTCTCATTTGACGTTTTGAGATTTTGAGCATTTTCTTCACAGACCGTACAAATAAGCAATTTTCAATGTAATTTGAATCTCCGATACAAAAAAATAAGCATAAAATTAGAATTTTGAATCGTTTTCTCCGGAACAGCCATCAACCACCTTCACTGTTTGAAAATTCAGAAATAAAAAATGCTAGGTTTGAAATTTTCGTCTCTTTCCTCCAAACTTCTGGATTTAATTTTAAGTGAAGGGGTTTTTTTTTTGGTTAGGATGTAGCTCAAAACAAGCACTTTCAAGTTGTAGTTATTTTTTTGTTAGTTGTAAAAAAATCAGAAGCTGAGTATATTTTTTTCAGTACCGGACTTCAGTGATTGAAAACAAAGACTTGGCGCTGGAGCATCCCGAAGTAGACTACACCCCGCCACAGGTCAAAAATTGATTTTCAGGAATTTGGAATCGAAGATTTTGAAATTTCAGTACATCAACCTGCTGATCACAGATCTCGGGATCCTGCCTCCGGCCGCCGTTGGCGAAGAACTAATCAAGCTTTATATTTAGAGAGGAACCGTGTTTTTGTCAATCGTTTTGGTTTTTTTGCACGGTATAACCAAAGAGAAAAATGTCGGGAATCAAAATGTACTTATTTTCTTATTTATCAGCTCTTTATAATGAAATATGTTCATAGGTGTAGCCCATTCGCCAGAGCTTTGAAAGAAGGTCAATCGGGAGAGAATAAAAGTAGCTTCTGTGTAGGTGTCTGGATACTATCGCTATCCTTCGTGACGCTTGCGATTGCTACTGCATGGCTAATCTGTGGTCGTTCATTTTACAGAAGTTATTTTTCAGCCGTACCAGAAGACCTTATTAGCAATCGCCGAAAGAAAGATAGCTGCTCGAGAGCATACGCCGGGCTTCTTGAAATAAATGACAAATGTGAGGTAGGATGGTGATTGTATCCAGATACCTAGCCAATGGTATTCATCCTCATGGTACCTGTTAACAAATGAACGACCATCGATTGAGTGACGCCGATTGATTTCGAAGTAGATACTTGTCCTCCTCCCGATTGACCACTGAAAATTTTAATTTCTCTGAACTTTTCTTGGCAAAGCTCTCGTGTTTACGGGCTGATTTTTTAATGTTTCTCTAACATTTTTGGTGAAAGAAAAAAAAGACTTAACAGGTCTGGCCTTATCAAGTAATGGAAAAGGAGATATACAAGGTTTTTCGAAATTTTGTTTTCGGTTCATCATTCAGTCATGTTCTGTTGTTTCATTAGTATATCTCATACTTTCAGTTTTGATTCTGCCTTTATAGGAGTACAGGTGGATCAATAAGAAAATTTCATTATTTTTTTTCCCCCGGTTGATGTCATTTAACCTCGAGTTTGAATGTTCTTAAAAAAATTTTTTTAAAAGCATGACACGTTTTTATTCGAAATAAAACTTGTTTTTTTTTCATTTTTCAAAATCTATCGTTATGAGCTGGTACAAAAATGAATACAACTGGATTCTGTTTCTTTTTGGAATCGTGGTGGGGATGATTTTAGCTCTATTGAAGGTTTTTTTTTTCTTAGTAGTTCTATAGTCCTATGGAGTCAGGAAGAAGCTCTTCACGCCTTTAATGAGCAGAACGAAGATTTTTCGAATATTCTGTTAGGATCCAATTTAGCAGTATCTACAGGTGAAATCGGAAAAAGAGGACTTATTTTTTTTAACTTTTAAGGATTCTCCACTCCCGATGTCCCCATTCACTGTACAGTTTTAGTAGCCAACTTCTATAAGCACGTGATCCTTGAGGTCCCGTAGTTGTGCCTGTCCGAGAAAAAAGTTTTTTTAGTCGTGGGCACAAAGTTGTTCGTCGGTAAACTTCGAGCAGGTGAATTTGATCAGGGATGAGAAAGAGGTGCTCAAGGTCCGAGTATCGGCTTCGGTTTTCCGGAGGGCCGCACGTCAGGTAAGTTTTCAGGGTTTGAACAAATTGGGATTTCTGGAGATTAAGAAAGGCTGGCACGTTTTTGCGGTGGAAAGCACTTTCGTCGTCTTGGAAAACCTTCAACTTCATCTCTTGCCGTTTCAAAAACATAACCAAGAAGCAAGTTTCTTTAAACTTCTTGTTGATCATTTTTCTTCTAGGAGTGGATCTTCGGTCTCACCTCTGCAGGGACGCTTCCTTTCGATTTTGTTGCTTCTCAAAAAGCGGTAGAAAGGTCAAAATTTTCGAACTTCGCATGAAATTTTCAAGTTCGATGACTTTCTAAAAGCAAGCTGAACGTTTACAGGATGGCTGAAGGCTGCGTAAAATACCTGGCAGAAGCACACGACGACTTGCCTCATCTCCAGCAGAGCCTGCTCAAGTGCGTGAACCACCTGGGTATAGAAATTTCGGACACGCGCGACAGCTCCAAAAGACACAAGTTGGTTCCTTGTTAACAAGAGACTAACCGTGTCAACTTTTAGAATAACTTCCGCTCCTCGACGCCTTTTTGACTCCAACTCCTTTAGACAGGTTTTCCTCTCCTCCGCATATCGGACAAACAAATCTGAGAGTTTCTCATAATTCCTCTCCAGAAATCGAGTCTGGACTCAGGTGTGCTGTCGCCGTACGCTTTCATGTTCCTCGGAGCCGAACGGGATTCAGATCTACGAGTCTTCAACTACTACGTCAGACACGTCGCCTCGTCCCTGTCAGCCCCAAACTTCAGCCTAATAGTTTACCTTTTTCAGGTGTGTCAATATGAAAAACAAGCTTCAAATGACGCCTTGTCGGAGGGAAGGAGTCGAATCTCCTGCTATCCAAGAATCCACAGATTACTCTCAATGATCACTGAATTTTATATTACGGAAATATTCTCTTGAAGCGTGTTTCGAATAAATTTCTGTTGAGAACGAGTCAAAGTTATCATTTATGAAAAGCGACATGACAATGTTTGGCGGCGGCGATAGAAACGTCGTAACGCCAGACTCGATGATCTACCTGGAGGAGCTGATGCAGGAGCTGCGGATCCTCACAAACTCTCTCTCCACCAGCGAAAACGGCTACCGTCACGCTCATGTTCGAACTTTCGACGTTTAAAAGCTAGGAATAACTCAAAGTCAGAAAATATATTTTTTCTCTCTAAAAACACTTCGCATATATCCCGGACTAAATGATTGATGAGAATGACCAAGAAAAACTCCCCCACAGTACTTTGGACTGATCCTTCTGCATTTACAGATGCTTCTAACACTCGAAATACAACGCGTCTGGCAGTGTCTGAAGGTGATATTTATTCCTTCTGTTGTTTTCCTTCTTTCTCCGCAGTAAACAAGGTCACTTTTTCTGACAGTCTGGTACTTTTTTTCAGAATTACTTCTTTAATTGCTCTCTGAAAAAAGCGAAGCGGTCTAGCCGTGACACCAATATTGAACAATTTTAAACTTCATACCTTGAAAAATAGAATTTTGCGCGACTAGAGATTTTGGATAAGCGAAACGAGCAACCTCTTTCCCGACATTCCTTCTGAGGTCTACGAAAAAGATTTCAGGCTTTGGATGAGAGAAACTGCGCTGAGTTACGTACCAAATCGCCAGCAAAACAAGATCGTTTTACGATGGTTGAGAAAATAAGCCTATGCCAAGAGGATGGCGGTTCGCGGTTTGTCACATCAAAGATATTCCCTCTACAGTTCCTTCCAGAAAGAACAACATAATAGGCCGGATAATCGGTCCACGAGGGATCTCGGTGAAGCAGCTGGAGACAGAGACGGGCTGTACGATATCCATACACGGCAAGGGCTCGATCAAAGACGCAAAAAAAGCGGAGAAGCTGGCCAGAAAGCCCGGTTGGGAACATCTGCGCGAAGAACTCCACGTGCGCATCACCGCCGTCGACATCGACAAGGACAGGTTGGTCGGATCAGTTATAGCTTGCTTTCCGGGCAGGGCTCAGGTTTTGACGAATAGATATCGTTCTACTGTTTCATGTACACTGTATACCAAAGTTTGCCCAAAAAGTTGACGGTGCAATTTAAATCACTTCAAAAACGTTGAAGATGCGATCGGAAGTTGCGACGAGCCAAGGAACGCGTCGAGGAAATCATCAACGGCGGCGACATGGGCCTCAAGCAACGCCAGTTCGAACAACTCGCCATCATCTCTGGCACTTATCGCTGTTCTTTTTAACGGCAAAAACAGTTCAATCCTTCCTACTTGTGTCAATGAAAGTGTTGATAAGTCGCCTTTTAGACTCTCTGGAAACAAATCTTTGCAGTTGATATACAGGTCTTCCAAGCTGATGCTTGAAAGGTCAGTGAATTTCTAGGACATTCTGAAATCCTAAGATAGGGGTGGACTTCTGAAAAATATTTCGAAATTCACACGAAAATGGTTTTCATTGTAAAACAAACTCAGACACTGTGAAAACATTCAATAATTGTCCGGGAATGAGAATAGCTTCAAATTGGGGAGAAACCGCCAAATCGGCAGTTTTCGGAATCTCAAAAAAATCTCAGAACGAGTTTATTAAATGTCTGTGGAAGTCGTTCGAAGTTCTATTTACTTTTCATTATTAAAAAGGTAAGAAGCAAGAAGTCAAAGTCTACATTAAGATATTTTAAGCCTTTAAAGCGGCTTTATTCGAAGAAATCACCGTCTTTTTCTTTCAAAACAGCTTTTTCTCTGTACGAATAGGAACATGCAGATGCTCACGAATTACAGGCAAGGGACAAATATTTGCCCTGGAGCGGGCTTGCCGTGGCTCGCGTGTTTCAGACTCATTTTTTTTGTTAATGGCGTGTTCATCGGACAAACCGAGAATTGTTTGCAAGAAAATTGCTCTACAATAAAAATTAGTTTTGGAGCAACTTTGGTGCGCCGATGAACACGCGGTTGCATTTTGAAAAACGTTTCGCTTCTCCTATGAACACGACGTAACAAACATTCTTTGATTGATATTAAAGGTGTTTCATGATTGACTGTCTATGCTCTTCCTAAACTGGGCACTATAATTTTAATTGTCGTGTCAGGACCCTTTTTTCGGCCCTGAATAAGCTATAGTTGCTACCGAATTCAATGGAAAATATTTTTCTAATTTCTATCTTCTTCGCTTGGGCTTGTCTTTTCTCTTTCGCTTTGTGTACTTTTTCTCTAGGGACACTCAAGGCGCAGTTCAATTATGGGATCATTTGAGGCGAATGGATGAGACCCCGTGGCGAGCCAGTGTAAGAAGAATTTGAAAAAAAAAGACTCCTTTTTTTTCGATGATTTTTTGGTTTGGTAGTATTAAGTTCAGTTTATTCCTGAATTTTTCGGTGTGAGTTTAAGATATTCTGAGACATGGCGAAAATGAATAAACAAGGATCCAACAAGGGAAGAAGTCACGGCGAGGGCTGCAGGCTTCACCCCATCGATTTTGCTAGTATCCATTCTTGCTTTCCTCTTTTCGCCTTTTCCTTTTGCTCATACTCGATTCGTCCCATCAGAGGAAATTTTCCGTTTGTTTTTGTATGTAAATTCGTAAATTTTGAAGAGTTTTTTTCGAGTTCACAGTTTTCTAATTAAAAATTCGTGAATCAAATATAATGGAATACACTTGAAGAAATAGAAAAAATCTGGGCGGCCGGAAAACCTGCCGGTCCGTTTGTTTGTTTGATCATCTGCCGGCAGCTTCTTTTTCCTAATGACCAGCTTCCTATTCCGTCTTTTTTTCTGGATGATTGTAAACATCTTTTTCTCCTTCAGAGATGCTTGTGTTTAGGCTAGAAAAGCATATCAAGTTTCAACGTTCGGTCTACTTTCGTTTCACAATCATTTTTAGCCTGACTTTCGTCCTTTTTCGGTTAATTTTTCAGAATTCTTGTTGGATTCTTCTGAGGCCGTATGCAATAAAGTGGAAAATGATTTTCCGCCATTTTCCTGAAAATTGAAAAGACCTTAAACTCGCTAGGATATAATGGATTTCGACTCTATCTGATGTAATAAGGCTTTATAAGAAGATTCTGACAGAGAAGAAACAATTTCCGTCTAAAAAAGACTAATTGTAGCCATTTACGAGTTTCACAAAAATGGCGGAAAACCATTTTCCACTTTATTGCATACGGCCTCTGGGTGAGATAGTTGATTATCTCGTTTAAGAAGAATTTGATTACTTTTTTTCAAAACTTTATATAAAAATTAAAAAACACTCAGTTCCATTCATGTTTTGAAAGTTTCTCGAGCTGCTCCAGTTAGAAAAAAATACCTAATCATTTTTTTTTAGAAGATTTATTTGTCTTCAAAACTGATTTTCAGGTTTTTAGATTCTTTCAAAACTGACTTCTCAGAGAAGTCAACAATCTCGTTTTTTTTTCGTGCTTCTCCAGCTCCAATTCCAGCAAACGCGAGTTGCGAAATGCAGAGAATCTTTCTTTTTTGGGTTTCTTCTGCCCTTAGGGACGTTTTGGATCGATTAGCTCGTCCTGCTCTTGTTGCGCTCCAAAAAAAAGAAAACGGTGGCAATTTAACGTGTTTCGTTCTCTCAATTCTATTTTATTTTTTGGCAAAATGCTCTCGGATTGTAAATTATTCAAGCTTTTCGGTTGGAAAATTTGAAGTTCGCCGATCAACGACCAAGTTAGAATTACATGCTAAAAGTTGAAGAGTTTTCGGGAAATTTTTCGTTCTTCTGAGAAGTTTAATCAGAAATGTCAGATATGGAAGGTTGTACCAGAAACGACACGATATTCGATCGACTTCATTTCATCAATTTTATTTACTCCTTCTATTCCTCATTCATATTATGTTAAATCAAAACTCATTAAAAAAAGCTCTTCACTTTGATTTTCATTCAATAATGACAATTATATAGTGAGTTTTATTATCTGTAGAATCCAGTTTTGGAAATTCGATCGTCACATCCAAACGTTTTTTTACTATTCAAATTCAGCCGATCTAAATATTTTTTAACAGTCCCTTTTAAATGCACCCGGCACCTGAACTCACCTTCCCCTATGGTAATGTCCATCTGATGTACAAGTTCACGCCGCAAACTTTTCCTCAATCGTTCCGAAATTGGCCTTTGTATTGAGCGACTCGATTTCCTGTTTGGGACGGCAGGGATGGCCGAAAAGGAAGAAGCTCAAGGCCGATAAGATCTCTTCATCAACATTCTTTTCATTTCGCATTAGAACATCTCCATGTAGTACTTCTTTGACTTTTTTCAAACTCAACTCTTTCATCAAAAAAAAAAAACGGCTCTTTCTCGGTTTATCGATAATAAAACCATGGTTGGTTTATTCTCCTGTTTAGAGTTCATTTCGACTTCAAATTAAGGCCAACCTACTCCGCTTTGGTTTATTAATTTATATTTCTTCTCGGGGGTTCCATTCGCTTTCGAAGCCATCTCGTCGGACCAATTACGGCTCACACAATGGCCATTTTCGATGCGGTTCTCCGTGCGCAAAGGCTATCTCTCAACTCAATAGTTGGGTTCTTTCTTCTGAACGTTTTTTTGTGTTTTTTTGATTTATGCAATTTAACTTGATGGTTTTCATAAGTTCTTGAAATTAAATAATTATTATCAGTCTGTTCGGTTCAAATGTGTTGAATGAGCTCTCGAAATTAATTTTTTTTAAAACTATATAATAAATACACTCTTTTTCTGCACTTGATAAGATTTAAAAATTCCAAAAACAAAAAAAGGTAGAAACGACGAAAATGAAAGCAAGTTTTATTATCAATAGGTATTACCGGCTGTAATTCAGGAGTACTGGAAAAAGGGGCCGGTCTTCAAAAATCGTCTGCACATGTGGACCACTCTTTCTCTCTCATTTTTTCTCTATTGTGTCTGAAACTCGTACAAGTTGTTAGTGCGAATTGGTACAATTCGAACGATGACGTTCAGAGTCAGACGAATTGTAATCAACTTTCTCATTGATTGTTCTCTTTCGGCAACATTTTTCTTTTTTTTCCTTTTCCATTACGCCGAAAGTTTCATTTTCATTGAACTCAAAAATGTTAAAAATTTTTTTGTTCATTTTTAATTTTCAGGGATAAAATGTCTTCCGACGTTCTTCTCGGGGTCAATCATGAATAAATCTTTATTAGCACAGGTTTGAACTTGAGTTTTTGCAAGTTTCTGATCGCTTCATAGGAATGTTTTTGTGGACACGAATCGGACTTGAGAAAATAAAATATAGAGCAATTAACTTGAAAGAAGTGAAAAAGTATCTTTGTATTGGAGGAACATTCAAAATCCCGCCACTAGCTTTTTTGAGGCGGAGAACACCACGGGGTTGGTGACACCGCGGCACATCGGAAGACGCGTCGTCGTAGGCGGTCTCGGAGCTGGAATCTTGCGCTACGTGGGCTCCGTTCACGGCAAAGATGGCGTCTTCTGCGGGGTTGAACTTTTCGACGCCACCGGCAAACACGACGGAACTTTCCAAGGTCCCCTTTCTTTCATTTGTTCTATGTTTATTAAAATGAAGATTATCATTCAAAAGCGTTTTTAGGAGTTTCTTACTTTGTCTGCGAGCCCCTCCACGGCATTTTCGCTCCATTATTTCGCGTCGAGCTCAGCGACTCTACGACGTCGTCTGCCGATCTGCAGGCCATCAATCAGAATCAAAACGTCCGCTTTATTTTTATTCACCAAACTAGCTCACTATCCAGTGAAACGAAAATCAAAACGAAGAATGGGGTAGCCATCGCATTTTAATCGTAGCTTCATCGATCACATTTTTCAATTATCAAAGTAAGAAAAGCATCGAAACTTTCGAAATGCATTTTTTCGCTTCCAATTTTTTGGTTCCAAAGCCGGCTGTGTTTGTCACAAGGAACTTTCAAAAATATTTCAGAAAAGTGATTTTCCAAATGAAAATCTCAATCAAACTTTGACAGGCTCAAATGTCATAGAGCTCAAAAGCATTCATGTTTCCCATATTTGGTCTGTTTTCTCACCTGTTTCCGGTCGATTCTCCGATTGAAACATCATCAGATGACATGAAATAAACCCCGCGTGTCAGTTTCCCTTCAAATATTTCACGCCTTTCACTTTCTTTTAATCGATCTACTCTCTTTTCAGACAAGATCCAGAACTTTTTTTCAAATTTTTTTATGAAGCTGGTTTTTTTAAAGCTTTGAAACTAACATACAAGAAAAAACAGTTTGAAAATTTTCCGAGTTTCAAAAAACCATTATTTCACTACTCTCTTTAAAATTCTTACTCAGAGGAATTAACTGAGCTCACAAAAATGTTGAAACTTGAAAACAAATAGCTGAAATGGAGACTCACTCCGTGCAAACTCTAATCAAGCCACTGCACCTAACCTAGCCTAACCAAAGTTTGCAGCGACTGTCGCGGTCTGCATTGCCAGCCCTACAGCTTCGGAATCCGCTGACGGCGACGGTGCCGCTGCGGCCGTCGTCGGAAGCTCCTTCGAAAGCGCCTTCGGAGGAGCGCGTCTGCCGACCTCCAGAGACCGACCCCATGCAGATGTCCATCTTCTCCGATTTGATGGACGGCTCCACGGTTTGCCTCATCTCTGATAAGCTCTTTTTCCTCCAGCTCGTTGTAAAGTACCTGCACAAGCGTTTTTCCTTCCTCTTCCTTGCACCCTCAGGAAACGTTGGAGTTTCTTCTTTCACCCTTGTACCGAAGAAATGCTTTTTTTTAGTTTTCAACGCTTCCATACTAACTTTTTAATTTTTTCAATTTTATATCCTTTCTGCATCGTTAGTTAAATGATATCTCGCTATAGTTAAAATTTTCTGAATACGTAAAGTTTATTTCCGAATATTTCGAACAAAATTTTGATGGAAAGCCTCAGAATGATAAGAAAATTGTTCAAGAATGACATCTTATTGTTTTCAGTTCTCCAACGGCTCTTGGAGCGACGTTCAAGATTCGATGATCACTTCCAACTGCACTTTCACCGTAAGAAAAAGGGGTCAGTTTTTTTCAAAATGATAAAAAAACTTCAAACTGTTTTCATGAAAATTTCGAAAATTTTTTTATTGAATATAGAAACTTTTAGTTTTATAGATAGTCAAGGTCCGCCTATTTTGGGGTCGCTTTTTTTTGCTCAGTTTTTTTCGTTTTTTGCTATTTCAAGTGCGCACGCGTAGTAATCCTAACTGCGTGAAAGTTGGTAATGAAGGATCGATGCTGTCGAATATTTCTGAACGGTTGGCAGTTCTCCAGTTGCTCGTATAAAAAAAGATATATTATGTTCAAAAATTAATCGAAGTCCGTCAAAATAAAATAAGAAAAAAAGCTCCATCAAAACTCTTGAACGTTGGAGTTAAAAAAAAATGAAATTGACACCCAAAACGCACTTTTTTTTTGAAATTCCAGTTCTGTTTCAAACATTGACTGACAACGATTGGTCAAAGTAAATCATATATATAAGCAATTTCTCTATCTTCTGGAAGTCAAAACTCGAAAAATGACGCTTGGCTGCGTTTGGATAAAATAGAAAAACTGTCGAAAAATTGAAAAGTGAAAAAGCGCGTGCAGTTCTACGAGGGGGTGCATGCGGGAAGAACAATTTTGCGCGTCGCAACGCTTCTCGAAATTTTTTCAATGAAAAATTTTAATGTTATTTTTTTGTTATTTATACACTTTGCCACTTTTTCCATTCGTTTGAATTAGTTTTATAGTCTGTGTGCCACGACTTGAAATTTCACCGAACAACATTCCGCTGTTCCACTTCATCGCGAAGCGTCTTTGCGAGCCTCGGTCTCGCTTCGAATTGGTTCTCATTTCTGATGATGAAAGGCGCGTTAAGGCACGCAGCGGAACAGCGGAATGTCGTTCGGTGAAATCCCCAGCCGTGGTACACAGACTATAGAAAGTATTACGACGGCTTACATCAATAAACGCTTTTTTTTCTATCGAAAAAGAAAAAGGGTGTTTTACGGTGGAATTTTCCGCAATTTCTGTTTTTAAATTGAATCTCGTTGCCTCACTCTTTAGGTTTCTTCCATTTGTTTCAATGCAATGGGCTTTCATTTTTGAAAAATCGTTGGCGTTTCCTATTTAGAGAAGACATAACTGAGCTGCAAACAGTAAAAGCCTGCAAAAAAGGAAGGATTATTCAAAAAATAAAACAGGAAAAAATCAGTAAAAAAGTATAAAAATTTTGGAGTTAATGTTAATTTTTTATTTTGGAGTTAATGTTTATTGACCGATTGTTTTTTAATGAGAAAAAAAAAGTTCTAGAAGTTTCATCCTTGAAGAAAACAAAATAATTACCATTTTTCGAACATTTCATGTTTTTCAAAAAATCGAAGATTACAAAACAAACGATAGAAATTACTTGCATGGATTTAAATTTTATTTTCTTGAACGGTAGCATTTAATATAGTTCATATTACCATCCTTGTCCATTAACCGAGTATTACAATCCGAAGAATGAAATTGAAAAGGAAGAGATAATCTTAAAATTTAAAACTTTCTCATATTCATACATGTATGCAAGAAAATGGTAAAGACATAGCGCGTTCAGCCGAAAATTGTTAATGGTCAAATATCACAAATAGGTTTAGAAAATTCTGATAACCCAGTAGGAAAAAGAAACTCTCATAGAACGTTATTTCTACGGGAAAAACTTATTTTGAGTTCTGAATAGCAAATTCGAGCCATTTTCCACTTTTGGGTGAACTTTGCGAAATGATCCGCAAACACCTTTTGAGGCTTTGTTCAGGCTGCGTTGTCGGTGTCTAGTCTGTGGTATACCCATACGTTCCACACGGTCTTTCGACTTTCAGAATTCTTTTTTGAATGACGATGACAGCGACCTGATGTCGGTTCCGATGATGCAGAGCGTCCTCAACATTGACCGAGAAGCCCTCCGGCGAGAAGAACAACGTGAGCTTTTCAATCGTATTCACAAAGTTTTCTAGAAGTTTTTCGGTGCAAGCAAGTTTTCAGTTCAATCGTCGATGGTGTTGGGCGAGTCTAGAATAGGCGTTGAACATCTGCCAATCATCGAGGACGACGAACTCGAGACGCCGTTGGTCGAGGTTCGACCCATGCCGAGCGTCGTCTTCGATCAGAAGTCGGCAGCAACTGAACTTCCGTCAGAACCTGTCATCGACAAGCCACGGAGTTCTTTCCACGAGGAAGACGTCAGACATGAAGTTTCAGGTGATGAAACAACTTGAACATCAAATATAGATGCCAAGATATATGGAAGCTCCGAAGTAGTTTGTCTGTGAATATAACCAGAACTACGAGAAGTCGCATAATAGATAGCATTCCTCATTTGGCTATTCATTGAATCTCATCTTAATTTTTTTTGTCTCAAAATGTTTTTCGATTAGCTGAATATTTTCTGGTATTCGTTCTTTCTTGCTGCTTTTTTCATAGAAAACCTCAAAACCAAATATCAAATTTTTCGCTTTTATATGAGCTTACATAATCCAGATACTTTTCTTTTGTGAAATATAATCTATTTTCGTGCTGAAATGTCTTTTTCTGAACAGAAAAGTTGCCTTTTTTCTCAGCGTTTCTTTTTTTCAAACACAGCTCTCACTGTACTTACATGTTGCTTTTACCGTAGAAAATTTGTAGCCTCTTCTTTTTGCACACTTTTTTATCATCGAAAACCTCAGTAGATTTGTTTTTCGAGATGCTATGAACAAACTATTTATTTTAACAGTGCTCTTGAAAAATTTATTGAACAAACTTATGTGAAACCCAAGAAGTATACAAAATGACGTGTCGTTTCAAAAAAAAAACAATCCCATTTCGTTTAATGACTGGTATTTTGCTATCATGATAATCAATGCTCAAAGTTTGCTTGTTAAAAAGTATTCCTACTCGAGGTAATTGCAGACTCAATTTCTGGTCGATCTTCTGATACTGGCTATCACGACGAGAGCGATCCGAATATCATTGCAGTCGAGGAGGCGAAATCTCTTGATGAGTCTAAAGTTAGTCTTTCTTTTATATCCGCTACAGAGACAAGTTTGACATTAATTAGCTCCTACGGTAATTAGTTTTCGTATTTGAAAAATAGGTCTAATGATCCAGTTTTTTCCTTAACAATTATTCTTGCTATCACTATTAGTGATACAAAATACGTAATAAAAAAACGGTTTCAAAGTCTTCGAGGGTTTGTTGGCTCTATAGATGGTTCAGTTCTTGCCTCCGGTTTTGTTTAGAGATGATATGGTTATCAGTATTTGCTGCGGTTTGTCGTTTGCGAATTACCTCCCGCTCTTACAGAAACCGTCGACCGTCAATAAAACTAAAAAAGAAGCGCCCATGGCGACAGATCCAGAAACGCCGAAGACAGCTCGAAAGCCTCTTGTGAGAATCACATCGTATTCTGGCCTTATATGCCGGTTTCAGGTGAAAGAGCCAGTTGCGGTCGTTCCGAAGTTTCCCGTGAAGCAAAAGGTTCCGTCCAAACATCAGCTGATGATGGAACAGCTCAAGGTTTGTTACTTTTCTTAAAAAGTTTTGAAAATATTCATTTTTTGAAACCGAAAAAAGTTATTTAGTCTAGTGGGAACCACAACGAGAAAACGAGGACCAAAATATTTGATTCCAACCAGTCTCGTAAAGGGAGGTCAATTAGGCGCAAACTGATTTTACGTCATTTTTAGAAAAAAATTGGCGGCAACTGGTTTCTTCTTTCTTGAATTTGAAAGTTAAAAAAACAACGAAAAATCCTTTACATACATATCTTTCGTAAAAAGTCTTTTTAGGCATCCATCGAGGCTGAAAAGAACAAACCTAAAAAAGAAGTTAAAAGTCGCGTTTCACTTCTCCCGCCGCCGCAACCGGCAGCGAAATCTCAAAAAGAAAACGAAGGTTTGAATTTTTTGCCGTTCACACAAGTGAAATAGCGTCTTTCTTCAATTCCCTCTTCCATTTGTTTAAATCAAGATTTCTTTCATTTGCTGGATTGATTGCCCGTTGACAAAAGCTCTAAAGTGAAATTCGGGCCTGCGGAAACTGAGAAATTGATTCGTCCGGTTCTAGAAAGTTTTGACCATACCTGCTTTTTTTTCGATCCCCTATACATTCTGATTCGCCTCTCTGCGCGGATGATTAGAATATGTATGGCAATGTAGATGACAGAAATCCGTTTCTTCGATTATATTACGTTTTCTCGGACAGAGAAATCCTCGATTTTATCTTTTCTCTCATATTTTCATTTGAGTTAACACTTTGAAACACTCACTAGGGAACTACTCGGACTCGGGTACACGTTTCGAGTTGAAACTTTGGTGGCTTATAGACCCGGGTGAGAGTACTTGGAAACAAGAGAGATTATCTGCTAAACCCCATAGGCTTCTGAGAAAAAGCTTTTTGAAAATGAAAAGTTTAGGCTTGAAAATTATCAAATTTTTGCTTTCCTTCTTCTTTTGGCTATGAAAAAGTTGTTTAGAGTTCATCATAGCCGGATCATTCAAGACGATTGTATTAAAATATAAAATAAGGTAAAAAGCAGTATTCTGAAAATTTTCAGGCCTAATTTTCACATTTTCTACTAATTTTTTCTCGGTTCTCTATTGGGTTTAGCAGATATTCTCACTTGTCTTCAAGTATTCTTACTTAAGTCTATAAACCACTAAAGTTTGAACTCGATCCGCGTACCCGAGTCCGAGTAGTTCCCTAGTCAGTCGAGTGTTTTCAGATATAAGCATGGGAAGCGATGTGACCAACAAAAGAACGGCCTCTGCACCAGCAAAACAGCCGTTGAAGGCGGTTAACGCAGCTCAGAAGCCATCAGTTGAGAGGCCGAAGAAAGAGAGGAAGCCGCTGTACGTGGCTCCTCCTCCCAAAGGTTTGTCACACATTTTCTGAAGATTTCACACTGATAAACTGATTTCTGAAGGATAAAATATAGTTTTGCAAATCTTTCCTAAAATCCACAGTTTTTCATTCAACGTGCAGGATATTTTTTTCAAAGCACTCTTTTCTGATCAGTTTTTGCATAGATAACAATTTTCATAGGAGCAGTTGGAAAGTTCATTCAGAGCGAACCGAGAAGAAAGAAGTTGCCCCTCAAACGACGAAGCCCACCTTCGTCGGTACATCAAAGATGGCTCCCTCAAAGTCGGATACTGGAACAGAAAATGCGACAAAAGGAACATCAAAGAAAGATTTCCCCACGTCTTCTTTCGCAGGGATCGGCTCAAAGTTGGCTCAGAGGAAGCCCTCCACGTCGTCCACTGCCACAACTTCTGGTTCAGCAACGGCTGTAAAATCTCGCAGCAAGTCCGCCACCATAGGTTGCATGACAGAAAATCCAAAAAAAAAAAACAAATGTTTTGTTTCAGACGAGGCGAAAAAGCTGACGCGGCTCCGTTGGGCGTGTTCCACCGTCGACGTTCTTGCTCTTGTCGTCGCGCAGCGCGAAAAACAACGCGACGAGGCGTTTCAGAATCTGGAGATGACCAGTCAAAAACTTGGTGAAAAACGTTTTATTTCACTTGGACAGTTTCATTCAAGATGACACCCTCAACACTCTGGTCGAGCTACGAAAAAAGCTGTCTGAAACCGAAAAAATGCACAACGAACTCGTGTTGGAAGCACAACTCAAGCAGGAACATTGTTAGTTGTTTTTCTCCAATTAAACTGAAAACTTTGTTCTATAAACCCTTCCTGAATCTCATTGAGCGAGGGCAAAAGTCGCGATCTTAGCTGCTTTGCCCAGTCAAGGAAAACTCCTCATATCTATTGTGGTCATCTGTAAAACGCATTTTCAACACGTTGCGACGCCGTTCTCGATCCTCAAAGTCCTAATTTCACTTTTTATTTCTCGATTCTCAACGTCCCACCTTCATTACTAATGAATGTGCGGCAAAGCTTTGTTTTGACATTGACAATGGCGTCGTCGGCAGTGTCGGGCGCCCTTTACTCTCTGCTCGACTGCTCCGCACGCCTCCGATTCCCTTATAACTTGGCGATCTTCGCCGCAGGCTTTTTGCCTGTCTTCACATTCGTCTTTACAGTGACCAAGAACCATGATGGGGCTATCGAGCGGCTCAAGCAGCTCAACGAACAACAGGTCCGTTATAAATCTGTCGAGAATGATATTTTTCTTCCAATTTTCAAATAAAAAAAACTACTTTTTAGAGAAGAAGCTAGAACTTGTGAAACCAAAGTATTTAATAATTTAACGCTTGTAATCGAGTTGAAAAACTGAAGTTTCGAAATTTCCACTCTATCAGCGTCATGTAAATATCAATGTTCCTGTTAAAAATGACAAAAATTTTTAACCTATTTACGAAAACTCATGCATACGGATTAGAATACAAACTTCTTACCCTTGAGAAAGAAGTTTTTAAATTGTAAAATGTTCATGAAGCAAGTCCAAATAATAGAAAAGTTTTTTTCTTATTGTAGTGCCAAATTAAAATCCGAGAGTTTTTTTTTTCGAGCTCAACTTTCTAGTTTTGAAAACTCAGAAGAATTCTGGCTCATTTGGAAAATTTTCCGACCCCGAAGTGAAATGACACTTGTAAAATGTTGGTAAGCTCATATTGAAGTTTCAGTTGGACGAGAAAGCGAAAGAGTTTGAGCGAACGCTTGACGACGAAAGGCGAAGAAGGGAGGCTGAGATGGCGGCGATGAGCAGTCGTCACCAGAAGGTGGTGGCGTCGCTGGATGAGAAAATCGGCGAGACCGAGAAGCTCGCCGAGCAGCTCAAGGCCGACAAGAAAGCCTTGCAGACGGCGTTGGCCAACGACAGCGACCAGCGCAACCAGGTTGCCCAGTTGTCCTTTCTGATTGTTCAGTTTCGTGCTTTGCAGATGCTCAGCAAGGAGATTTCTTCCTTGCAAACCGCGCTGGAGATGAAGTCTGCCGAAATGAAAGAACTCCGGCAGAAGAACCAACAAGTATGTCCATCGCACTGTATTGAATTTCCAACATTGTGTATGGGGATCGAATTAAATTATGCACTGAAGATTAATTCAAAGAACTTTTATGCACAAAAATCTAGTGTAAATTGATGTTTAAAGTAAGTCCCTACCGTTTAGGATACATTGAACAAGGAATTTTTATTCTTTTTATATAACTTGTAAGAATAGTTGGAAGATGATTACTTTCTTAGAAGGTCCACGATTTTTTTTTTCTGATATGAATTGTTTTTATTTTTTTTTAGAGAAAAGTTAATTTGAAAGCTTATAGTTATATAAAAAAACGAAAAAAGGGAACGACTATAAACATTTTTTCGCCTGAATCCTCATATTCAATTGAGTATTATTTCTCTTTGTTTCTCACAATTATTACGAAACATGGTGAAGAGCGTGGTGAGCTGTATGTTGCAGAGAGAGTAGAGTCCCTCCCTGATTTTCAAAAACTGTTGTGTTACGTGATAATGTTTGAAATAAAGCGATTAAGAAATCAGTCGCTTTTGGTTTCTTTTTTTGTGCTGCTCTTCTTGAATTTGATTATTTTCCTTTCAGTTATCGTTGCAAGTAGATGAAATACCCTTGAAAGAGCTGGAGATCAGTAAGTGGCGGCACAAGTCCAACGAGTACAAGCATAGGCTCGATCAGAAGACCAACTGCGAGAAGTGAAAACAATAAAAAGCGAAAGTCTTGATGTTCGTTTTTTCCAGGGCCCTCGTGCAGCAAATCGAAGACTTGCGACGACGTCAGGCCCACGACGAGGCTGTACGCGTCGCACTCAACAATAAGTTGGACCTTATGAATTACCATTTCGAGAATGGCGACGTCTCCGCCAGCGACGCCAACAGATTCAGTCTTCCGTGCGTTGAAACTAGTGGTTATACCGGGGATTTGAAAGAAGAGTCAAGAATTAAAAAGCTTTTAGAAATACCAATTTTAGGCAACCGTGAAAAAATATGTGTTGAATGTCTAAATCCGAAAACACTTTTTTGTTTCAACATTTCGAACCTTTTTCTATGAAAAAAAAGAGACAGCGTTAAAAAAATTAATAAGAAAAATCAGAAGATATTCACATTCAAAGTTGGAAATATTTCGAATATGTTTCAGAGTTAGAGTAGTCTGACCTAGTAAGTGGATTAAAGAAAAACAGTTCTATATTTATTTTTAAATTTAGTTTTACGAGATGTTCATTATTTTCGTCGTACTCCTTATTCACCACAAAGATTTGAAGCATGTCAAACTTTTTTTTTTTGATTTTTTTGTGGTATAAAAGAAATTTTGGAAAATAATTGGAATAATTACAGGGATGATTTTTAGCAGGGAGAACCGAAAAATTTAATTTTTAATTTTTTTAATTTTTCTAGTTTTCACATCTCCGTCACTTCACTTTGGGTTTTTTTCTACCACCTCTATCGGCATCGTTTCAGCTCACGGGTGCAGTTTCGATCGCGTTCTTCGGCGTCCGGCCCTCGACCAACCTCCTCTACACCTCTAGACGGTCGAATGTTCTCCTCCAGCAACAGTTTGCCTCTTTAAACTGACCACGAAGTCACCATCAAAGTTCCAGGTGACGTGGATCGGGTAGACCGCGACGTGATGAACCGCTCGACGCTGTCCATGTACGCGAATCAGGTGCGTCTTCCTGAGAACCATGGCGATGACATCATCTACGCGCCCGACGAGATCATCTCCAGCCGGAGCGGATCCATTTCCCAGAGGCTCTCTGTTGCCATCGAAGACGACGGCGAGCCCAAGATTTTGAAGTTCGTCATAGTTTTACTTTATCGTTTTCCGATTGAATCAAGTTCCTGCAGCTAAACAGGTTATGGGCATGAATATTCGAGCCATCCACAACCAAAAGTAAATAAAATATGGGATTTTTTGCTTTCTCTTCCGAAAACTGTTCGCTAGACGCGTCATTTTATGTGTTTCTCACATTTTTTCACGCCAAAAAAGTATCCTTTTTTGGTCTCACTAATAACTCACACGTAGTCGGCGACTTTACAGATCGCGTAGGAACTTCTAAGGCTATTTTTTTTTCTCTTAAATTAGAGGCTAACTAGTAAATGCAACTAGTAAACACCCTGTCTTGGAACTGCACTCTAAATGTTTCCGTAGCTGAAATTTTTATTACGAATTTTTCAAAGGAATCTTCACAAGAACATTTTTTTAATATCCATAATTCTGACCTCTATTATTGCAAAAGTATTTTTTGAAAATCTCCATTTTTGCAGTGAAACCAATTCGCAGTCCGACTCGGGAATTGGAATCATCATGTGAGGTCGCCTCTTCCATTCATCTTTGTTTTTTTCCTTAAAACTGTGTCTGTGAAAAATGATCTCTCACATTCTTCTGCCTCTTATTCATCGCTTTTTTCCTGTGAAATGAGTAAATATTACACAATTCTCGCCGCCATGAAATCTCGGTTGTCTTTTCTAACTTTCCATTAACATCCTTCTCTGTGCCCAATAAATCTTTTCATTTCAAAATTCCCATGAACGTCTTGAACTTTCATTTTGTCTTTAGAAAATAATATTTTTGTGGAGCTTAGTTTAGGAGACTCTCAGCTATGCCAACTATCTTGAGTCCCGTGAGAAGGATCACCAGCCATAAGACAAAGAGAATGACAGTGATCCCGTGCATCGCGTAGGTCACACATCTGACCTAAACTCTTATCGTGAATAGTCTGAAGAAAGGAGGAAACTATTGTGACGGTTCTCGCCTTTTCCTCCGCGTCTCTTTCGGCACTTCCTGACTTTTTTGCTCCTCAAACGTGTCATGTTTCTTATGAATGAAAATATGATCTTTATAGTCAATTTTGTCCCATTCTTCACAACTCGAAGCAGTCTACTTTTTCTGCTCTCTCGTCGTTATGTGCTTTTTATGTCCCCACTGAAAGAGAAAAGAGAACATAGAGGTCAGACTGTTTCGAGTCGTGGCGAATGGGGTACGAATAGAACTAATTGAAGTGTTATCAAGATAATCCTTGACCAAAGATCGAATTTTGTCTCACCCGGAGGTTTTGCATCCAGAATAGAGAGTTTCTTGGTCTTAACTTCAGAATTCAAATCGGTATCATCATTTTCCCTGAAAAGTCGTTTTTTGAAATATCCCATTTTGTGTATTCGAAGCTACTACTTTTATCATATTTCCTTGATTTGAAGATTCAAGTTCGTGAAGTCGTAAAAGCATACAGACACGCTCCAGTTATTTTACGCGTGAAGATGGAATTTTCATCGATAACCTTTGAATTTTGGCTGAGTAAAAATAATGAATAACATTCAGAGATTCAGAAACTATGAAAAAATCTTCTCTGAATTCCTTAAGGAAATAAAAAATATTTTTTCAAAGTTTTGTTTTTGAGAGTTCAAAGCCTTAGAGAGAGCGATACTGATTTTCGAATATTCTTTGACAATAAAGTTTTCTATTATTTCAACTTATCAAGTTCATATTTACAAAGCTCCATAAGATCAAAAGTTGTTTATCTTATCGGTTAGACATTTTTTGCGCCTCTAATTGGCTCTAGCTCCCAAAGATGTTTGAACCTATTTTTTCTTGGAGTAAAATGTAGAAAATTTTGATCTTGATAATATTCATTCTAAACCTTTTTTTTAATGATACATGATATTTGGGGAAGTACCTGAGTGCGCCTCTAATAACACCGGGCGGAAAGGCCGGCGGCGGAGGTGGAGGTGGAGTTCCGAGTGAAGCAGGTAAGGCTGCTGCTGGAGGCGGCGGGAGCGGATTGGCAGCAGCTGGCGGCGGAGGAGGCGGAGCGCCCAAATTGTCCAATCCACAGTACTGATCACCCACTGAAACATTGGCTCTTCGTTTAACCGGGATATATCGGTAAGGCTAAAACTTTATCAATTCCTTCTTCAAGAAGTACAATATATTGTTAGGTGGCAAGATAAATGGGGAAAAAATGGAAGAACTTCACGAATTCGAAATTCGAATATGCCGCCTTTATTGGAATGGAAAGGACTTACTTTTACAGATTAACAAACGAAAATGATCACCTTCTTTGGACATTTCGTAACGTTCTTTTTCATTGTTTAACTAAATGCTTTCCAATTATTATTCAGAGCAGATCGTCGATCTGGCGGGAGCTCTGAACGGATAAAAGGTCAAAACATCAATGACGTCAGCCAGATTTTTTGTTGAAGAGGCCACGGTCTGACGAAAACGACAAACCAGTCAATCAACCAACCGGAAAAACATCACAACAGGGACAATAATGGGCGTGGTTTCTCTCGAAGGCCGTCGTTTTTGTTGTGGCACACGGTTTCGCCAACCTTTTTCCTATTCCCCTTTGTTACCCTTTTTTTTATTTTTCTCATAGATTTGCATATGAAAAGACTTTTTTCTCAATTTGAATTGTCGCTCTCCAATGAAACTTATAAAAACGTTTCAGTTGGCAGAAAAACAGATCTTCTAACCTTGTGCTCTTTGGTCTTCTCTTAAAGTTTTTTTTTCATTTTTGTTAATTTTCTAAAATTCATTGTTTCCTCCAAAAACTTTTCAACTCACTATAGAACTGTCGGAACTTTTTCTTTCGCTCTTCAGGTTCTCTCTCAAAATTCAGCAAAAGGTTCTCATTTCAGATGATCAAGCTCTTCGTTTTCCTGGCTCTCGTCGGTCTCTCTTCTGGCCTCAACTTGATCGGACGGACGCAGTCTGCCGCTGTGAGTTTCGGCCAAAACCTGTTTCGAAATGAGAACGTTTTTTTAAAGGTAAAAGGCAGGTTGATGTGCAACGGAAAGCCGGCGGCTGGCATCAAAGTGAAGTTGATGGAGTCAGACAGTGAGTCTCTTCTCTTCTGTGACACTACAAACGATTGTGATTTTGCAGACAGCTTCGGACCGGGATTCCTTGACAGGGACGACAAGATGGCCGAGTCGAAGACGTCAGGCGACGGCTCCTACCAACTCGGCGGCAACTCCAAGGAAATCACCACAATTGAGCCCTACCTTGCCATCTTCCACGACTGCAACGACGGACTCACGGTCAGACATTAACAAAGCTTTCTCTTCGGAAACGGGGACTTGCAGCCGTGCCAACGGGTGGTGCGCATCAACATTCCCAAGTCGTACGTTGAATCGGGCAACGCAGCCAAGAAGTCGTACGACGCCGGCTCCTTGGAGCTTTCCGGAAAGTTCCCCGGCGAGACGAGAAGCTGTCTCAATTGAATTTACCTTTCAAAGCCATGAACTACACTCTTATTTTATTTTTTTCATATGCATAATAATAAATTTTTTTTCTTACATAACTACCAAAAAAATTTGTGCCAGAACACCCCTAATGAGTAGAAGGCAGAAAAACGTTTTCCAATTTGTTTAAAAAATGAAAAAAAGGATTCAGACAAGTCCGCGCAAAAATGTTGTAGACAAGCAAAAAAATATTTTTAAGCGGCTTTGGGAATCTTTGGGAAAACGGAAGTTTTCAAAATTTTTCCTGCTTTATGAAATCTAATTTAAAGTAATTTAAAAATGGAACAAGTCAAAATCACTATCAGGAAAAAAAGAAACGCATATGAATCATATGATATGATGGAGCGGAACAGAGAATTTAGAATTTTTTTCAAAAAAATGGAAATATGTACCAATTTTAAAAAGTCGTGTTCGACAATTCGTGCCTTAAAAAAATTGAAATTTGAATAAAAAAACCATGCCGTTTTGACGTGTAAACGGTTAAAAATTTAATTTTTTTAACCCACGCGACTTTTTAGTAATGATGAATCACTAAAAGTTTTCTTATCAATTCTTCGATCGAGTCCTTCAAAGTGGCAAAATGGGGAAAAGTATTTTCGTTCCAAAAATCCACGGGATGTTCAGTTTTCCTCATTTCATCTTCACACTTCTGTCGATAGAAGCTATAAAGTGGTGGTCTCTATTTTCAGTTGATCTAATGTAAAAACAGAGTCCAAGAGTCTTGATACCAAGGCAAGGGAAATATCAAGGATAAACCGAGATCGAAGAGATAAAATACTCTCAAGACTAGATAAAATTAGAAATGAAGATTTATGAGTCAATTTTCTGGCTTGTTTTGAAAGGGACAGTAGCTTTTATGTTGGCCTACCGCTCGATAATGAGCTCCTATCAGAGGACGCCAAATTTGTTCTTATCTTAAAGGTCTCAGTTAGTGCCACCTGCCTTGGTTTGTACTCGACATCACCTTCTCTCTGCCAGACCAAACAGGCCGTTTCGGAGTGCTCCGAACTACCCACGTCTTCAGAAGAGCCCAGCTTCCAGATGACGTGGTGGCGGGCGCTGTGCGCTTCGTTCGCCGTCCTCGCCTTCACATACAGTGCTGTTCTCCAGAACACGCAAAGTTTCAGGCCCTCGGCGCCGCTCGAAACTTTTTTCGATGCTTTCCAGAAGCCAAAAGCCGCACAGGTTATTTTCTTCCATTCATAATCGAGATTAGCAAGAAGATGAACTGAGCAAATTTCATCATACATTTCGAAAAAGTAGAAAGCGAAAGAAAAATCACGCTTGTAATTACAGTGAGTCCATTTATATGAGTCACGTCGCTTTTTGTTTCAACCGCCTTCTAACAAATCTTGAATCGAGTCTCATGTAAAAAAATATTTTTTTATTAAAAAAAAACATATCCGCTGCATAAATTTCCCGAAAATTTCCCCTCATGTTTTGTTTCATAAATTTTTTTATAACAACTTTTCAAACTTTGAAAGCTGGAAATTTTTTTCTTTACATCTAAAAGTTTAAAAGTTTCCAACTCTATTCGTACCTTTTAGAGAATAGAGTTAGAAGCTTTGAATGCTTCTTATAATTCTTTCCCGTTTTCAACCACGTTTATTTAGGCTATATTTAAAGTTTTCATCAAAATTCAAAATGCAGAAAAAATTTTCTCGCTTGTTTTCATGACAACTGAAATGATCAGACAGCTGAGCTACTTTTTTATTCAAAAATTGAAGTATATAACATACTTCCTCCTGTCTTTGACTTGTTGAAAATCGTTATGATTTTCGAAACGCCTTGGAATATTTAATCAATAAAGGCCGAGCCAGAAGGATTGCTCGATAATAGTGCGTTGCCGCAGTTGTTTGTTCTTGCCATTTTTTGTCGAACGTGATAATTTCAGAGCGAACATGCTCGCGAAGGCTTCGAATGCGCCGAGGCCGCTCCAAAAAGCAGAATTCCTAGCAAGCAAGAGCTGAAACAGATGTTGGAGAAAGAGGCAAGACAGGACTATAAGTTCCCCGAACACATTAGGTGTGATCCTTGCTTTCGGACAGCAGAAAACGTTTTCTTTTCAGAAAGAAAAGACAGTTATCGAGGCAGACTTATCAAGAGTACCTGGACAATCTTGGTCGAGCAGACTACGACGTTCGGATCGAAGAAGGTTCTCAAATTACTACTGAGGAGTTTTATTATTTAAAAACTAAGGATGGCTTGACGTGTTGTATCCGTTTGGAGCGTGGGCCATGGACGATCAATTGATGGGACAGGCTGGAAGAGAAACCCAAGCGAACCTCGGATTCGACTGTCCATTCTACGGCTTCCGGTTAGTGTCGGCTTCAGTTTCAACAAGGTCATCAATTCAAAAACCCAAAAACTGCAGATTCAACTACACCTTTGTGTATCCGATGGGAATGGTTTCCTTCGCACAGCCTCCCTACACCGCGCCCCCATGGACCTTCCCAAATCCGCAATGGCCGAAGCAAAGGGTCGGTCAGCTCTTCGATTTCAACACTAACAGTACGACTGTTGAAGAAAAGTGTAGCGTAAAAGTGTTTAGGTATATCTATATCAGATGGAACTTCAGCTTTTTTAACAAAGAAACTAGTTGTTTTGATTCTGAGTTTAAAATAAAGTTAATACCTAATTGTTATTATAAAAAGATTCATAAAAGCAGTAAAATGGGAAACTTGAAGGATCATTCGTTCATAGCCCCATTCTATGCCGACGCCATGTTCCAGTGGATCGGCAGTACCAAAATCAGCAATGTCTTCTTCCGAAGTGTTCACAGGCCTCGCGTGCGTTTTTTTTTTTTTGTTGAAATGCTAAGAACTTAAGGTGTGAAAAAGGCCAAATGACCTCTTTTCTTGACCTTTTTATGATCAGTTGCAAAAGCAAACAGAAGGATTTTGATAGGACAGGGGCGAAAATGGTAGAATCGATATAACTAATGAGCGATTCGATTAATCGATTAGACGAGTAAAATTGTACATTCAATTGCATGCGTTTACATTAGTGATTTGGAAAAATAAGCTTGTGTTCAAAAAATGACCTGTTTCAGCTGGACGACGACGAAGTGTACAGTCAAAACACTCAAACAAACTACGGAGCTCCAAATTACGCACAAGCGCAGTACCAGGTTTCAGATTTCTGTTCCAGTTAGCTGAAAATTGTCTCTGCAGTCAAACATCAATCAGCAATACTCGAACCCCAACATCTACAGCCAACAGTCTCCCAATGTGAACCCTTTGCTGCAGAACCAGTACCAAACCTTGGGACAGGTTAGAAAATCAAGAAATTCCCGTTCATTGCAATGTAGAGTCCGTACGGAACAGTGCCACAGTATCGGAAGAAAAGACAGATGCCTGGCAGGATTTCGCAGCCGGGAATGGTGGTCGATCCACTGCTTCTCGACAACATTACCCACCACATAAAGGTCAATTCGAACTTTTGATGTTGCCTGGGTCCGTTTCTGGAACAATGATAAAAAGTCATTTAAACGAAGTTAAAAGGATCACTAAAGTCATGAGAAAATGAAATCAGAATCGGTATATATTTAGTCTGGAAGAACCAAAAAAAAACTTTCTTGCATTGGGCCCAAATTTTTTGCCAGAATATGCGTTTTTAGTTGCTTTATGATATTCAAGAATAAAAAAAGTTGCCCAGAAACTTTCAAGAAAAACGGGATTTTTATCCGTTTTCGGCCACAAATGCGTTAAAAAAACTGTCGTCATAAATTCATATTTCTCATTTTTTTCAGTATTTTCTTTTATTTAGGATTGTTAAGCATAGCCGATTGTATGTTTCCCCAATTTTTTTCCCAAATCGGTACAAGAAAAACTGTTTTAAAATATAAAAAAAGAACCAAAATGCAACGAAAATGACGAAGTTTTTTTGAACAGCGAAGTGGGCGTGGCTCTGCGGTCCCTACATTTGGGTCTACAAAATTTTGAGTAATTTGGGCGCGTGGTTGAACTAAAAATTTCATACATTTTTTCGAACTGAAGAGGATTTTTGGTTTTGAAAAAAGACATCATGATTTACATGAAGAAAACATCGGAGGAAATTTAGGCTTGAATGTTTTTTTGTGAAACGTGTCAGAACAATGTAAGCTTTTAATGAATTATTTTTCTCTTCTTCCATTTAATCTCAAATTTTAGGAAGGCTACACAGGAGCTAATGGATTTAGAGCTGAACACGCGTTTATTGTGACTTGGTACAGGGTAAGTTTTGCTCTGGCCACTTTTGCTATTTTCTTCTTCTAGATGGCCTACGGCGGCGCTCCACGTGCTCTCGACGTTTCTCAGTTCGAACATGTGAAAGACTGGCAGAACACCTTCCAATTGGTTATTGCATCCGACGAAATACGGTTTTCTAGTTGATGTTAGTGAAAACACTGTTGTTTAAAGGACCTTCGCTATTTTCAATTATGCTCGTCTGAACTGGACATCCTCCAATGAGGCCGGAGGACTGAACGGTTTCGGAGGAAAACAAGCGGCGATGGCTGGTTTCAACGGAGGAAACGGCACCGGCTGGTATCCGCTGCCTTATTCTGGACATGGTTGGTCGAGAAAAGAACGTCTGAGCGACTGCAGAGTTCAGGAAGACTCTGGAAGCTGGGCTATTTTTCGAACGTCCTCACCCCGGGACGTTGGATTCACAGAGTCGACGAACTCATAATTCCTGCTGGCTGTACCAACGCGTCCAACGGTACGACACTCTTTCTCGCGTCATTCAAAAGAAAAAAAACTTACAGGGGGCGTGGTTACTGCTCCTCCATGGGGACCGATGCAGGGCGGAATGGCTATTAACATCTCAGGACCATGTCTGCGACCAACGGACAGCATCAAGGTAAAAAATGAATACAATTTTTCAATAAGGCAGTTTGAAAAGAATGATGAAAGCCACGAAAAAACTGTTGTTTTAATAACGTATGACCGTCTAGGATCATTTAACAGGATGGATTCGTCACGGCGATCCATTTTCAGAGTCTTTTTCTAAATAGTTCGAGAGTGCTTTTTATTTTGGAAACTACACTTAAACGCATAAACTGAAGGAGAAAAATAGGAAAAAATTGTGAAAATGTGTAAAAAGGGAAACAGTGTTCTGTGGTTTGCAAAATGCAATAGAGCAAAGTTGGGCTCTGGCGAAGTTAGTCCAATTTTAGATGTTTGTCGAGGTGAGAGAAGAGTTTTGGGTTCGACAAATTTCATTTTCATATTACAACTTTTTTCGATAAGCTAATTCAAAGTTCTTTCAAAGATTACTTTCAGCGTTTTTTCAGTCTTTCCCCTCAAATTACCGGTAAAGAAGAATAATAATTTGAAATTCTCAGATCTCAAGATTAGAGGACCTGGCTTGCCATTTGGTAATATTTCTTTTGGAACATTGATCTGCAGGTGAACTTCGAGAACTGGCAAACGGACTGCAAAAGGATCAGCAGAGTTCGCGCGCGTTGCATCATGCCCATGTTCCATAAAACAGGAATGGTCCCCATCCGAATGAGTCGAGACGGAGGCCAAAGCTTCCCTTTTTTCGGAAAGTTCTATGTCGGTCAGTGAAAAGCTAAGGGAACCTTGAGATGTCTTTCTTCTTGCTCCCAAATTTTCTGTTTCCAGTTATGCCTGACCGAGCGCCTGCTGCTGTCACGCTCAAAGATGATGTAAATGACGTGAACAATAGATGGTACTTTTTATATTCTACTGAAATAGTAAAATTATTAGGTATCAACCTTACGCAAACGAGCTGACTATGGGTTGGCAGGCCCTGAACTTGACCAACAACTTAGGTGCAAGGATCGATATAAGTTTATTTGGATATTGGGAAGATGCTGACAGGTACAGAGAGTGTTGATTGTCGTTTCTGATGGGTCTCCAGATCCCATTTTGTCAAACTGGACTATCTTGCTCGTGGTCTTGCCAACTCCGGAAGTTACACTTTCAAACCAGCGACCCTGCAAAAGCAATATTTGCTCAAAGTACGTTGTGAGCCACGATCTTTTTGACGTCCATACTTTCAGAACGCATGGCAAAAGTTTCATTTTGGGTTCGTCCAAGTCGCTCTGGCCGATGTGGAGGATGGCGTCCTTTGGAGCAAGCCGACGCCTTTCCCTTGGTACTTGGAGCAAAGCGAAAAGTTCTGATAGGGTCTTTCAAGGTACCACTTGCCGGAATGGAGACGACACTACGGCAACAACTGGGCGATCGACATGTGCATCGAATGGTTCGAGTACGACGGCAAACGCCGCAACTTCCAGATAGATCTGACGTCGGACCGGCCTTGTCCTTGCAAGCTTTCGCAGGCGATGCTCGACCTGGGACGCTACATGCCCATTATGGACTGCGACAAGGACGGCGACACCTCCTGTCCTTTCAATAAAGGCGCTCAGCACTGCATCCAGTCCGTCCAGCCCAGGTTCACAACAATTGTATTTTTTTTAAGTTGCAGTTCAATTTTTCTCAGTTATAAACTTTCCGTTTTTGAAACTATTTCCAAGAGAAGCAGACACAGATTTATGACAAATGAAATTGAAAAAATAAAATAAAATACTAATTTCGGCTTTTTCATTGTTTTCAAAGCAAATATGAAATTTTTTTTTTTAATTAAAGTTTTTTTAAAAAGCTTAATTTCTTTTTTGAAATATACGGACTTTCTCTTTCGGCTCAATAGAAAGTTGTATTCTAGGGCTCCAGTCTCACGGGCTAATTTCGGGCTTGTGTAGGGGTTTTTCAATGAAGTTGACAAGCAGTAAAGAAAAATCAGTGTGATCTGAAATTTCAAAACCTCTTCTTTTACATACTCCTCTGCTAATTATTAGAAGATACATTGAGAGCATCTTCTCAAGTAAGCAACTCAATAATTTTAGACGAAACATCTTCGAATCAAGTTTATAACATCGAGGCGATTATTTCCGCCGGAATATCAGTTTCTTGTCTCGATAGCAAACTCTGGGCTCGAAAAAGGGCGAGATTACAGTTCTGCGGGATCCTCACAACAATGCTGCTACGACTACGATGGCTACCTGATGTTCACCGACGACTGGGAGCCCGACGGCGACTATACAAGGTATTTCGTCGACTGAACTATTTGCATTTTTCAAAGACAGCTTTCAAATACCCCTTTTCCTCATTGTCATGTTCCTTGCAGATTCTTCCAGCCCGGCACGCCAGCTCGAGCTCACAAGTTCGGAGCTCCGCCATATAGACTTCCGCCGTTCATTCCTACATTGTCTAATTACCAGCTAGATCAACTACCGTATCGCACATGCTGCAGGTGACACACAATTCCTCTTTCTCTCTCAAGGAATATATTTGGAGTTATGCCCAACACTGCGAGTTCTACTATTGGCGTCGCATGACCAACGGCTGCCAAGACTACAAAGCTCCAGGAGCAGGGTTCAACCATCCTGAACCGAAATGAAGCAACCATTTGGTTGAGGTACATCTACGGAGAGCCTCACGTTGTGACTTTTGACGGAATCCGTTACACGTTCCCTGGCAAGGGCTACTACGTGCTTCTCATGTCCAACAACCCAGAACACAAGTTGATGGTGCAAGTTCGCCTCGAACAGCCTGACGACACTCTCTGTTGGTTCAGATTGACTTTGAGTATTTCCTCTCTTTAGGGCACTCCCACGTCAACGCCACCGTCATCACAGGCATCGCTGTCCAAGAAAACGACAGCTCCATCGTCCAGGTGCTGAAATGAGCGCGAAAGAGTTCAGCACAAAGAATGCAGGTGTTCGCCCGAAAGCCAATGCGCAGATGGCGTTATCGAACAGACGTTTACGTCGACGGTTCGCCGAGATTCTTCGACCGACCACATTGGAAACATCAAACCTTCAAACGTATCGCAGCCTCTCTTTTTTTTATCATCTGGAACCTTTCAGACCTCGACATACGCAATCCGCTACAGAACATGAACCAGTCCGAAGTTATCATCATGCTCAAGTCCGGCCTCGGAATCCGCGTCTTCGAGAGCTATGGGATGCTCGACATCATGGTCACTCTTCCTCCCAGCTACAACACGACCTGCCAGGTATCTCAGCCTCTTTACTTCTCCACAGATGTCAATTCAGATGGGAATGTCTCAGTCTTCCGCGTTGAATGCGCCGATTGGCACCAATCGATGCTATACAACACTTGGGTTGCTAGGTTACTAACCTCGTTTTTCAAACATTCTTAAAAAGAATTCAGGAGTATATAACAACGATCCAAACGACGATTTAACCACACCAGGTGGACAAGTTGTACGAGTTTCCAATCCAACTTCAACAGCGAGTACCACGCAAATGATATATGAACAATTTGGGCAATACTGTCAGTTTAAAAAAAAAAGGAAAAAAAGACTTAGAATCGGTTTAGGGAAACTTGACGGTTCGAATGAAGCCCTTGGAAGTATACTTTTCCAGGAAAAGTTCAAGGTAAATCTTACCTGACTTTAGTGACGAAGGGGTAAAACTTTTTCAGCCGATCTACAACCCCTTATTGTTCGCTCAGTCTGGTTATGTTCCTGTTTTCTGGCCTCAATATCTTGATATGAACGCTTCTAGAGTCTTCACAATGGACCAAGTGAGATAGTTCCTCGTTTCCGATGTATTTTCTGGATTTAAGGTCGTGAGCACATGCCAGAACAATCCAGAATGTGAGTACGACTACATTATGACTGGAAGGTCTGGATCTCATTCGAGAAACTGTTCACTTGCTTTTTATTTTAGGAGAGAGGTGGGCCTGACGACTCTACGTCGACAGAAAGAGTTCCTGGCGCTAAAGAAGATTGGCTCGCAACAATGTCAGGACCACATTTTTCTTTTTCCCGTCCATTCGAGAATTTCAGTGATATCATGTGGTCCTCTGTTGAAGAAGGAAGGGGTGGTGAAAACGCCTCCGGCGGCAAATTACCTGGACGGCGACCGCGTCGTCTTTTCCTGCAAACCCAAGTACTACATACACGGCGACATCGAGCGAACTTGTCGCAACGGAACTTGGTCGCCAGGCTGGTGGGCCTGGTGTCGAGGTTCGGCTTTTCTCTTTTCAAACTGATTGCACTGTTTCTTGCAGACAGAAACCTCGAATATGCCCTCAAATGGATGACTGCTCTCCTATCAATATTTGGTGAGAGATAGTGAAGCGAATACATCTTCTAGTGTTTCAAAACTTGTGCCGTGTTCCAAGTGATTCTGCGAAATTCAAAAGAACCGGCAGAGAGGGAAGAGATGACTAATTTTTCTAGAGTTAGAGACAATTTTGCACTTCGCAGCAATTACTTTGAACACGGCATTAGTCGTCCTGTTCCTAAAACAAACGCCTCTTAACTCGAAAAACCAACATTATTCCGTAATGAGGGTTCTCTTAACAGGAAATAACTTTGAAACAGATACATTTTCTGGATTCGGAAAATGTGCATAATCGAGGATTTTATGAACTTTTAAGTCGAAGAACCTTTGGATTTTCCTACTAGTCTCGAGTTTGAAGGAGACTTTTCAGAACTGTCAGGAAAAAAGGATCCAGAGGGTCGAAACGATTAAAAAAATTATGTGATTTTTCCTGAAAAGATCAAAAAATACATTCCATTTTTTGTAAAACATTTCTTATTCTAGAAGGTCGAAGCGTTTTTTTTTTCTGAACGACGATTATCAAAAAATACAAAAACGAACTACTAAAAAAAGTACTGGAAAAACGAGAGCATTCAGTAACTCATGTTTTTTCGACAAATTAGGCTCGAGTCGAGTAGGAAAAATGATGTTATTGACATTTAGCATCATTTTCATTTTTATAGTTGCGAAATAAAGAGCCTTAGTCATTAAAAATTTTTTAGAAAAAATAAAAAAAAAGCGAAATTTCAGGTATCGTCTTGATATTTGTGATAATGTTCTGCATACTATGGGAAGCCAGGAAGAAGCGCCAAAAGGAATACGCAGAAAATCATTTGATCAAGGTTTTTTTGAAAACTGTTTAACTGTTTTTTTTTTTAAACTGTTCTCCAAAATTTTTCAGAAAAACTTGATAAAGCCTCAATACTCTTTTTTTTCAGGAGGGCGAACTATTCAGGAAGCGGAAAAGCAGTAGCGGAATCGGATCTTTGTGAGATTCAAAAATAGGGAGTTATCAGAAGCAGTTTCAGACCCGAGAAAGAACCACTGGCCGACGTCGATTTTGACGCTGACAATCGACGTTCTTCGCGAAAGACCTCGGGCGATAGGAAGGTTATGCCCGCTCCTACGGTTTGGCGTCTCTCAGGACTTTCGAAGATGGAATCTTAGAGTGTTACGGCCTGGAATCCCTCTGGAAACCTCAGTTCTTTCCGCGATGACTATGAACCTCCGAAGACATACCAAGGAACGAATCCACAAAGAAATAGCTACTTCGAGTCGTCTGCATTTTGAAAAAAAAAAACACCCATTAACTTGTTTTTATCCAAAACATGGACAATCTTGTGAATTCTGCCATCAATTTTCGATCAATCAGTACTGTGCTTTCTCTGTTCGCTTTTATGTACATAATTTTGTTGTTTTTGAGGATATATGGCCAATTAAATTTCTACGATAATTCAAAAAGCTCAAATGCAGAAAAACTAGCTCGAAAGCTTTTGATAGCTAGAGCCTTTCTCTATTCAAAACGTCAAAAATCAGTCAGCTGCTACAGTAATAATCGATCCACTGCACTTTTACTCAAAGTTTTCGCGAATCGACTTTTTCGCCGTATACTGATCTTCATTGTTGCTTTACATATTGATTATATGATGAATCCCATTGTACTTTCGTGTCTATAGAGTAAAGTCACTCCGTTTGGTGCGCAACAAATAAATTATGTATTCCCAGCACTGTGTCAGTGCATTTCAAACTGTTCTACACATGCGCCGCCTGACGGTGGGAATTTTTTTCTCATGTCTTTGCACAGGTAGGAGTTCATTATCGATAATAATAATAGTCTCTCTTGAACTTCCAAAAAGTTTATTTTAGTTTTTAATTCGAAAAATTGACGCTCATTTCTGGAATACCAAGTTTCAGCTGCCGTGCCATCTTTTCAAAATCTTTCAAACTCAGACCAACAGTTTTCTAAAACACCGTTAGGAGGTAATGGAAATTTCGAGACTACCATGGAGGCAATTCAGGAAACTGCGATGAGCTTATGAATCAGATATCTGAAAATTTGCTCGTTCTTTTTCTGTTGCGGATCAACTTCGCAGAGATAAGCTCTTCACGAAAAGCAATCCGAGAATGGAACTTCGGCCTCATATCTCGCATGCTTTACGTTCACGCAGTATCGATCAATGCCACGGTTATCAAGCTAAAAATTATCTTTTCATCGATGATATTATTTAGGACTTTCAAACAATCTATACCGTAGATAAGTACCTGCCACCGGAATCCTTTCTAACTTCTATAGATGGCTTGTCGGCTTTCCAATTGTCTCATTTGATGAAACTACATGTAGACAGTCGTCATTGGGATATTCAAAAATTCCTCGATGGATTCACATACAGTTTACCAGATGAAGACAAAAAAGGGGTTCGTTCCAGTATTAACTAAAACCTTTTTATAAATTCAGGCTACGAACTTCATAATATTGATCAACACACTGTACTGTATGTCGAACAGGATCATTCCTCGCAAGATATAACGACCCTGTCTCATACGAAGCGTGCCATTACTGCATAATTAGCGCGCCCTCATTGCAGAGCCTTCCAAATCGCAGAAAAAAAAAAATTAAATTCTTTTTTTTCATTTTTCCTTTTACAAAAAAGCATTGCTTTAATTTTTTAGTTCAAACGCTTTTCAGCAGTTTTGAATCTCATTTTAATCGAAGTTTTGAATTAGTTTTTGAAACTGACTTTGACTTTACGATATTTTCGTGGTTCATGTTTAACCAATATTTTCGTCTATCGATATATCTTGCTCGTTGGTTTTGTATGTACCTCTCTTAACTAAAAAAAAAAAGAATTATAGTGTGTTATTTTTACGAAATATCATTTCATTTGAATTTTTCAAGATGTCATATACTCCTACTCAAGAGTCCTATCAGTCTGTACTTCCGTCACATGTTTCTTCGGGTTGGAACGATCCTCCGGCTTTCATTCCGACGTCGAATTCCCCGAACCGCTTAGCTTCAATGCGACAACGCCCCATCGATCCGTCGATAATGGTAACTAATATAATTTCTCGTTTACCATAATTATTTATTAATGTTCCAGTTGTTTTTTTTCAAGTTTTACTGAGTTCAGCGATGTTGAAAAGTGCTTCTGAAATGAAAGCTTTTTGGTAAAAAAAAAAACAGCTTTTTAGGGTGGGAGACCAGCAATGACGACAGGATACGGTCAACAGATGTATGGAGGAAATCAACAATACGGAATGCCTGCACAGAATCAACAAGGTTTATCTTGTGGACTCTATTTCTTCATTTTTGTAATACATAAATGATATTTGAAAAAAGTTGTCTCTTTAAGTTCCTCAAGGAATGATGGGAGGTTCGGCACAAGGGTTCTCACAACACGCGAGTCCCGCGGTCTACGGAGCACAAACGATGAGTCATCAACAGCCGTCGACTCAGCAGAGCCACGGCACCGGGTATCTCCAGAATCCGCAGGGCCAGAACCTCGCCTTCCAGAACGCTCCCTCAGCTTTCCCGCAACAGCAAGCCGCTTTTTTGCAACAACAACATCACTCTTTCCAGAATCCCCAGTCAAATTATCCTTCAGTAAACATGTAATTAGTTTTATTTATTTTTTTCATTTGAAATCTTTCCTTTTTCTAGAAGGTTTCATGGTTTGGTGCATGCAATTTTTATTTAATTATATGGTGACTTAATTTTGCGTGTCTCTTCTGTGATTCCCATCTCGATGAGATTTTTCAATATTTTGTTCTTTATCGGTTTCTGTGAATAAATTTTTATCAATAGTCGAAAGCTTTTTTTTATTTAACAGATAACTTCAAGGTTCATGTTCCAATACTTGAGTGAAATCTAGCTGGTTATAGATGGTAGCTAGTTCATCATTTAAATCATCAGGAAAAAAATTTGAAAGAACAATCTCTTCGTCTTGATACGTCATACCATTTTTTCTCTATCAAAAAGGATGATTCTTGGCAGGCAATATGAGCTGAAGTAGCTTCAAAAGACGTAGATGCCCATATAAACTTGAAGTAAATAGAAGAAGAAAAAATCTGAGTGGAGGCCAACAGCGCCGATTTAATTACGGGTTCGTATATGTTTAACAACCTGCCGCATGATTCCAGGCCGACGAAATGTGCACTCTCCAGCGAATTTTCCGCTTTCCCTTCCTGCAACAATCGAGCCGCTTCTCCTTTCCTTGTCAGTTTACTTTTTCTGATTTGGATCTAGTGTCTTTTTCTTTGACCCCAGAAAACCGAGTCCCGTTAACTTAACAATAGTGATAAGTTTTGAGTTAGCTGCTACAAAACATGAATCAGTGGCTTAACTCATATTTTTTATTTTTCACCCCTCTCTTTAAGTTTGGAATTCTGCGCGATGAAGGTTCTATTAGTGAATTCATAGTCTTAAAAATTTCATTGCGTATTAAGTTTGGCCTAAGTTTTTTTTTCGAGAGGTACTCAGTCGACATCGTTTTTACGATCTATGATAGTTTTAAGCTGTTTTTTCCCACATTTTATCTTAAAAATGAAAATTAACCGCGAAAAAAAAAAGTTCACGAAACTGTTGCTTTCCAAAAACTACATTCGCAGCGCTCTTAGAAATCCAGTATGTCAATCTTTTATACATTATTGATTTTGCAACTCAAATTGAAAAAAAAATCTATCGAAGGGGAAATAAAAAAAAACGATTTACGGAAAAGTACCCCGAAAAAGAAAACCAACTTTTTCGAAAATTTGAAAAAAATAACGGATGCTCAAGTTCAAATGTTTCAGTAGCCGTTTTTTTTAAAATAAGTCACACTTTTTATGTTCTATTTCATGATATAAGTTTACTTATTTTAAATTTTGTATTAAAAAAATAGGATAATTTCTGATTGCCTTTCAGAACAAAAACCGATTTTTAAACGGTTCAGAAATGCGCAAAAATGATTACATGCAGCATTGGATAAACCGTGAGATTGAAACTCCATTTGAACGCCGCACATCTTACTTTTTTTGACCATAACATTTTCTCGAAAAACCGAATGGACTATGATTATTGACATCTATGGCTATTGAATGAAGTAAAAAATTTTTTGGACCATTCTGAGAAAATGACTTCTGGTCCCTAATTAAGCGAATTATTTATTGAAAGAAAACTGCATTTCTTCTTCTTTTTTTGATATATTCTTTTTTCTTTTTCGCATTAAAAACGTTAATCCTGGTATGAAAAATGAGTAAGATTGTTTTTGATGAAGAACTCGGCATTCTAGGATGATGTGATAGGTAAAACAGAGACGCAAACTCGAAAAGACGGGGAATTAGGGCCGGCGGCGTGCGAGCGAGTAAGAACCAGCGAACTGAGAGCTGTTGTCGTGCCGCCTCGCTTTTTCTGCCTTACCTGCGTCCTGCCACAGCTTTTGTGCCTTATTTCTCGTCTTTTTCCGATCATTGGAGACGGCGCCCCGAGATTTGCGATTGAAAAGCTCCAAGTTTGATGCCGTTTCAGATCTTCTAGGCGTCCCAAACATGTAGTTTAATTTCAATCGTCCGGTCTTGCCTTTGTAATGATTTTATTATGTCTAGAATAATTAAACTTTGAAATTTTTTTCCAATTATTTTTTTCCAAATCGTAGTTTTTCTCGCCATCGTCCATATTTGGGGATTCGCTTGGTTCCTAGCCACTAATCTAAGCGGAGGATTCCAATCACTTTCAAGCACTTTATTTATAGTTTAGAACTTCATTGGAAGCTACTTTACGACGTTTCTTCGTAAATCCGTTTAACCTAGTAGTCATCCGGCTTCATATTAACCTTTTCTACGGAACAAAATCTGGTTGCTAGGGTGATATGGATAATGAGTTAATTTTCTCAGTCTTCTCTGTAGATTCCTTGATTTGATTTTCGAGAAAAACTGCCTTCTTTCCACGGTTTCAAACTTCTCAATTTTTCATCATTTCCTGAATGAACGAGTCCCAGAAAATTCGGTTTTTGAATTTGAAAATTTTCTAAAGCTTTTAGTTGCTTTCGATTTAAAAAAAAATTTTTTTCATTTCTATTTTGAACGTTTAATTAGCCACAGTGGACACATATTTCGTAATCGCTGAATTTTAAGTCTGTGCAGAACCAATTAGATATATGTCGTAGCTAAGTGTAGGAGTCTCTCATTTCAAAATTAATGCCATTAGACGGCAAGACGTATTTCTGTTGTCAGACTGGGGACATCTGTATGAGAAAGGTTTTTTTTCTTTTATGTTATTTGCGGAAGTTTCACGTTGTGTAATTATTCTAGTTCAATCCTCCATTTAAAATCACTAGGGAACTACTCGGACTCGTAATCGCGGATCGAGTTCAAACTTTAGTGGTTTGTCAGAGACCTAAGTCAAAATACTTGAAAACAAGAGAGAATATCTGCTAAACCCAAGAAAGAACTGAGAAAAAATTAGAAGAAAATGTGAAAATTAGGCCATAAAATTTTCAGAATACTGCTTTTTACCTTATTTTATATTTTAATACAATCGTCTTGAATGATCCGGCTATGATGAACTCTAAAAAAACTTTTTTTATAGCCAAAAGAAGAAGGAAAGCAAAAATTTGATAATTTTCAAGCCTAAACTTTTCATTTTCAAAAAGCTTTTTCTCAGAAGCCTATGGGGTTTAGCAGATAATCTCTCTTGTTTCCAAGTACTCTCACCCGGGTCTATAAGCCACCAAAGTTTCAACTCGAAAGCCGTACCCGAGTCCGAGTAGTTCCCTAATCAGTTCAATCCTCCAAAAAAAAAAAAACCCGCTATTTTTTCTCAAACAATGTTAAGAGAAAACTACCCATCTTATTAAATGGTCAATTTTCACCCTTTCAATATCGTTCTTGAAATTATTCTTCTTTCATGAAGTTGCATGTCATCTATCAACCTTCCTCTCTGTCGTTTCTCAACCTTCTCCTTCCCGAAAAGAGATCAAAAAATTATATTAAATTGGCTGTCTCACCCTTATTATCCTTGTCCGCGTTATCCCTCCTATTCACGCTTTCTAATCCTGGATTGTGTGAAAGTGGTTGTTTTTGCCAAGCACTCAGCTGCTGGAAATGGCCGGTCCTATGAGGATAAAGCGCTTGAATCATCTCGGTTGTTCATGTCTGATTACGTAATGTCCGAAACCTAATTCATTTTTCGAGTATATGACAGAATAGCTCGGACAAAATTAGCTGCCTTGTTATTAATGATAAACTGCGAATGAAATCGCTAAGAAAAATGCACACAGAAAAAAAGGCCTGGACAGGATAGCCGCTACAGGCTCGCGTGCCGAAGCGAGGGCTCTACATGGATAGCCCAAACATCTATTTTTTTTTAGCTTTAGTGCGATTTTTTTCGCTTTTGATTAAATTTCGGTTCGATCATACCCCAGAAAGATATTGAGTTCGAAAAGACTACCAAGAAACGGAAGATCACAAGAAATCTCGCTAAATTTTTATTCGATATTTTTTATTTCCGTTTTTTGGTTTCTCACCCTAGCAACAATCCTATTTTTTGACTATTTAATCTAATATCGTTCGTTTTATAAATCTCACGCTCTTCTTGTTAGAGAAGAAATAAAAATATTTGAAATAACACATTCAAAAAAATTTTCGAACTTTGAAAAACGAATGTAAGAAATCCAGAAAGTTCATCTGGAGCAGAAACCAACTGTTCGCGATGACAATTTTTGTCTGTTTTTGTTTCCATTGCTTGATCTGTTTTAAAGTATTTGCTAATAAGAGAACACACGTTTCTCACTGGGAAAAAAATAACATTTCACGCAAAAAAGCCTTGATACACGACACTTATTGCCTTCCCGTACTGCAATGTCGGAAATCAAATCTAGCGTGACCAGTATCTTCTAACGGATTATTGCGAAATTTCGAGTATCTCTCAGTAAGATTGTAGCTACCGTAGACGAAGGTATATTTTTCTTCCTTCGGAATGATTTGGAGAAACGGAGTTGTAGCTGTACAGCTGGTTCTTTTGGCTCTTGCCGGCTTTTGTTTCATGTACTTGAATACATTTTTGTGGGGGAGGAGGAGGAGTCGCGTGAGGTGCTCATTTCGTGGCTTTCACCTTTCCTCGGATGGGTTGAGTGCTTTTCTCTTTCCCTGCGCTCATCTCCACACTATATACCAGGTTGCAGTCTTTTGTCGTCGTTGCTCTGAATCTTACGGGTGGATATTGCGTCTCTCGGCTTGGCAATGGCGTCTTCGTTCAAGCCGAGCCGGCTTCAGCAACAGCACCGCGCTGTTTTCGATTCTTTCACCATCGGTCGGTTATTTTTTGATAAGATTGGCACGAAGAATTTTTGATTAATTTGGCTTTACGGGTTTTCTCTTAAAAAAGGCATGAATCAGCGATTCTGAAAACGGCAAAGAAAATAGAAATTTCGATATAAGCACAAGCAGCCATTTAAGCGCTCTTACTGGAATTTTTTATGAATTTTTCAAACGATCGGCAGTCCATCAATGAATGCTGAGCAAATTTATGGAATCCTTCAGTAGACCTGCTAGAATGACCTCTCAGGTATATTCGAAAATTTAGAATGTCTTTTCCATGAAGTAAAAAGGACATGGTGGGTCTGCGGTAACTAGTTTTTTCAAAAGATCGAGAAATACATTTTTCAATAGTAACACCTCAGGATCTCCGAAAGAAACACCGAGCACAACGGTCGATCCTTTCCTCATCCGACCCCAAAGCACATCCAGCGCGGTAAGATTCATCCATTGTAGATGAAAAACAAACAAAAGACTTAGTTCCCATCGGCGGCGCCTGTTACACATACCGCGTGGACGGAGACGACTAAACTGAAAGAAGATGAACTCAGGTGACGTCATCTTGGCGATGAAGGAAAATATTAGGAAATTCAGTGTTGTCTACGAAAAGTCGAAAGCGCGCTCAACGGAGTTGAATCAGTCGGAACCTGTGTCTCTGAGAAGCTCGACGACGTTCTCGCCGCCCAATTGCATAGATGAGGCTGATGAACGTCGAGGACGACCAGCGACTTCTTGGGCTCGTGGAAGGTTTTTTAGTGAAATGAAGAATCGCGTCAGTATGCATTTCAAACAGCCATCTCCAATGAGTACCACCAGATAAACGTTTTATTTTTGCAATTTCGATAAGCATTCAATGAGGTCTAGGTTCAATGAGGAAAAGGTAAGGCTGGCTGACGAGACAAGCTGATAGAGTTCCAGAAAATGAGGATCTCGAAATAATCAAGATCTTTGATTGTTCATTCATTCGTCTTCTGTCTCATATGAGGCATAGATGGTCAAGTACAGAACTCATTCAGACCGGGAAGAGGGGTTGGATTAGAAAGTTTTTGAATAATCAGGAAAAAAACATTCAAGTTTCAACCTCAGGAGGTAGTTTTGGCCACAATCGTACAAGTTTTAGTCACAGTTTCAGCCACAATAAAACAAGGTGAATACTCGAGGGAGGGGTCGGCGGCCTTAAAAATGGGTTGCTCATGTATGATACAGAGGGACCTGCATTTGGCACTTTCACTCTTTTTTCATTCTCGTGAGGAAGATCCCCCGTTATCAAAGTTTTGAAGGACTTTAAAGAAGTATAAACTCCGAAATTTGTATGATTCCAATGTTCAGAGAACCTGTGAAAGTGGCGGGCGACGTTTCTTTGACGGGAGCCCAGCTGCTGCCATTTCTGATCAAGGCGACTATGAGGCTGCCGAGCGTGAGTCTCAGCTCTGAGACCGGTGTCAGTTTTGTTTGTGTTTCAGGTTAAAGGCGAAGGCGTTCAAATTCGATTACAGCAGTTGGAGGAACTGATTGATCAAGACGTCTTTTCAGAAACTTGTATCAAAAATCTGAACTTTGTAGTTGATGGTAGGAAGATCCTCAAAGGAAGCCGAAGATCTGAGTTTCAGCGATCGATCGTGGAGCTTACGATGAGGCGTGGCGATACTACGAGCTGATGAAAAAGAAATTCCCCGAAGAAGTAAACATTTAACTTTTCCATAATCTGTAAACTAGTTCATACTAGTTGCTTTTAAGATTAGGAGTATGTGAGTTAATCTTTTGTGGGAAGGGCCTCTCTATTAAAAACAATTTATCTCTTATTTTTGCATCATTGCGTTCAAAAATACAAGATCAATGTTTATCAGTAGGGAGATTTTAAAAAAATAAGCTCCATATGTTCTTTGACTTTCAGTTTCTTTCTGGGTGTCTGGAAATCAGGTGCGAATATTGAGTCGCAAAAATTTGCATTATTAATCAATTTTTATCTATATTTATTGTCCTCTGAGCTCGATTTAAACTTGAAAATTGTAATCAGCGCGGATATGAGGTGATTTATCTTTGAAAAAAGTTCTTCCCAGAATAAGAAGAAGTTTCAAAGAGTTTTTCGCGGTTTGAGTCCGGGACTTGATTTTCGGATAGCTCAAACTCAAATTTATATTGAGGTTTTTTGAAAGTTGTTCCGTTAGGTATCACGCATGCAGAAAAATTAAATGTCACCCAATTAAGGTTATTAGCCCAACATTTCTATCTAAAAAAAATTTTTTATTATTTACAAAACCATTTATCAGAATTTTCATACGGCGTAGAACTTTTCAAAAACAAGAAAAAATTACAAAAATTCTGTAAAGAGTTAAACCCTTCTTGCACACGCAAACGGTTTTTGAGAGGAAGAAATGGGTAATTCATGTTTACTGCACCTTTTCCTTCAAGCGCTGTCAACTGTGGCGTTCAGATGTCTTCGAACTGGGCCCACGGTCTGCGGCTTCTGATTCGCGAGTTGATGCCCCAGCAGAGAGGAGGACGCGTTCTTTCTGCAGGACACGTCAGAAACCACTAATTCTTGTCCCATTCGAAGACTCATTCTCCCAAACCAACCCATGTTTTTCTCAATTGCATTTGTCGTGTTACATCTGAATAAGGCTGATGATTGCTTTTGAAAACGTTTGGAGACACTTTTTCAGTGAGATATCACGCGAAATTGTCGTCTTCGATCGTTTCTTATTCCAGGGAATGTATTTTTTTTTCCGCCATTATTTTTCTTTTTGTGTTTGTATATACATATTGCGTGTTTCTTTTTTTGCGTTCAAAACATGAGGTTTAGAATTGAAAATTTAATTAATACATTATTAAAAACTTATGCGTGACTTTGCTTGGATTGTCTTGCGAATTGTCGCTGTTCTGATTCTGATATGATTTTCATTTTCGAAGGGAAGGACCTAATTAGGTGTTCATTAATTGTTCCAGGATGCGTTTGACGGCGATCGTGGCGGGTAATTTGAACGCACGTCACTGGAATCGCCGAGTGTGGCAGATTGGATACCGTGGTCCACTATTGGCACAACAAAAAGCGTGTTTTTTTTTCACAAAAAAAGGGGGGAGGGGGGGTTCACAAACGTGCTTTATTTGTCTTTTAATCTTTATTTACAAGATAGAATTTGAGAAATAACATAACAGAGCAGAGGTGGAGGATGGCTGCCCACTGGCCGCCCTGCCTGCCAAGCCATAAACGCCCAAAAGCAGAAATGACTTTTTCAATAGTAAGTCAATGACTCATTTCTATCGCTTGGCCCAATGGCTTGGCTTGGCCGCCAAGCCAAGGGCTGCCTTCCTAATCCTCCACCTCTGTAACAGAGTGAAAATAACTATTATTTTTGCCATTTTCTCTGCAGATGGTTTTTTCAAATCATATAACTTCTTGATAACATTATCAAATAATTTCGAACTTTTTAAGCAAGTCAATCATCGGTCTCGCTCGAAAAAAATGATAAATTTATGAAATAAATTGTTAAAAAAATGTGATTTAGTTATAAAATAATAAGAGAGCAGCACCTAACTGTTCTGAAATTTATTCTCATTGGTTGGACTATCATTTTCGGATTTTGCATGCGAAAAAGTGGCCTCGATCTGATAAAAATGGAGTATATTTTTCCGGTCTTGAAGATCAAAAATTAGTTTGAACAGTTTCAAGCGATCGAAAGAATTCTCAAAAAAAAGTAGACTGAAAGCCAATACAAAATTGTGTACACATGGGGAATGTTTTGGTCGACGAGCGTGTTCGGCGAGAAGATTGAATGACTTCCAGGACGGGCCGACCGGACTTTCCAGTGTCTGCCGGCGACGTGAACACTCTGCGCGAGAGATTCGCGCGGGAGATGTCTGTGATGAAGCTGCTCACGCGTCCCTACGTCACCAAGGTTTTTCCGGCGCAAAAAAGCTACCGGTGTTGAAGCGAAAAATGTTCTTCCACTGAGACACTTCCTAATGTTGCTCTAAAAAAGTTGAAAAAAAAAATAAATGTGATAGCAACAGTTGACAAAATTTCAGGACCATTTTTTAAAGTAGCTTGATCTGATTTGTAAGTCGGCGCGTCGAAAAAATTCTTAAAAATATCCCAATTTCAGAAGGTGGAGGAGGACTTTCTTCTATCGAAGGGAGTCGACAGTCTGCAAGGAATTCGCGACAACACTTTTGCCGACCTCGAGGCGCGTAGAATGCCAGGAAAGGTGAGCAGTGACGATTAGAGCTCACCAAACCGATCATTCAACCATTTCAATTGATCAAACTATTGACATGTCACTGTTCAACCAAATTTTAACATGTCATTTTTTGAGAGATCGTTTATTAGGTCAGTTTTTGATCTCTCACAGTAATGATCAATCATTGAATTTTAACGTTTTGATATATCGATATTTCGACCAATATTTTCAATACAACATTTCGATCGATCATTTTTCGACCAATATTTTGAGCATAACATTTTGATCGATCATTATTTCGACCAAATTTCCAATAAAACATTTCGATCAATCATTTTTTTTTGACCAATATTTTGAGCATAAAATTTTGATCGATCGAAATTCCGAGCGATCGATTTTCAAAACAGATCGCTCACACGTGGCAGGTTTTCGGTACTAGTTAAAAGGTGAAAATATTTAACTTTTTTCCGACAAATTAAAGTTTTGCATTTTTCTTGAACTTATTTGTTATAGTCTATATAGAATTGTAGAAATTTTTGCTTTTAGTACCAGTGAACACAGAGAAACAGAAAAACGATGATGATATTTCATTACGAAAAATCAAAAAAGAAATTATGATGAACATTTGAAAGCGAAGCGGTTTTTAAACAGTAGTTTTAAACATACTTTTTAACAAAAATTCATTTCGATCAATCATTTTTTTGACAAAATTTTCAATACAAAATTTTGATCGATCATTTTTTTTCGACCAAAATTTTTAACACAACATTTTGACCAATCATTATTTCGACCAATATTTTTCAATACAACATTTCGATCAATCGAAAAACTGAACGATCGATTCAAAATGATCTCTCATTTAAATGAAATGTTGACATGTCGAAAAAACGAGAGATCATAATCATGAGACATGTTAATCGTTCGGTAGCAAGAAATGTTAATCAATCATGTTTTTGGTAACATGTCATGAAAATATTGGTTGAACGTTTGGTCGAACGATCGGTTTGGTGAACTCTAGTGACGATTATCTGAGTGATGTCATATTTGCACAAGAAAGAGGAAAAACTAAAGGAAACTAGTAATTTATAGAATTAAGAAACTGGCCAACGAGCTTTGCTAGAATTCATTCTAAGAGGCCGATTCATTTAATTTGATTATAATAGGAATTTTTTTTTGTTTGTTTTGAATTAAGTAGTAAAATAGCCGAATTCAACCGTGAAATAAGTAATTTTGAAAGAGCAAAATAGAGCAAAAAATTCAGCCGAAAAGAACGGACGGAAGCAAGGCGGCGGTCCGACGAAGAGGAAACGTCGGCAATCTGCTTCATGAACACGTCACTGTCGAAGACTCACTTGCTGCTCTCGCGAATAGGAAAAGATGGGACTAAAATTGAAATTTGACGAGTCGCTTTCTTCCTTTTATGTATGTTTATTTTTATCTTTTTCTTTGGATTACTGTAATAAAGAAAATTGATAAAAGATATCCTTTGAAATTTTAGGAATTGCTGCGCTTTCTAATAAAACTGGAAATCGAGAAAAAATCTTCTTAACAGAGGATTTTTTTATAAACTTTCCTAGAACTTATTAAAGGGTTAGGTTGAGATTCTTCGTAATGTCCGCTATGTTAATTCTGTTTCTGGTATTCGTTTTTTTTTTTTCGGTTTTGAAGTAATTAGCAAGCCTATTCCCGCGTGAAACGCGGGCTTTGTAAATGTTTATCTCAAAATTTAAAAGGTTGTGCAGGTATAGCGATTTGAGAAATTTCAACCTACCCTCGAAAAGTGCTTTGACAAATATCGTAGTAAAACGCTGGTATATGAAAGTTGAAACTTTTATCAAAAAAAGAAAGGATTCACAAAGATAGTTTTAGAAAAAAATCGACTTATTTCACCCAATTTATGACAAATGATAACTTTTTTCTTAGTTTTTCGTATTTCCAGTTTTCCTATTCTTTGAGAAAATTCCTATTATAGGAAAAATTCTCGTTGAATGTTCTTTTTTGTTGATGTTATTGTTTTGTTGAACAGAAAAAAATGTAAAAAAATTTTTTACACAGAGAGAATTTTAGAAAAATTCATAGATCATCATGTTTTATCATTTGCCGTACGCTCTGCTGTAGGTGTTGGAATTTGAATTCATGGATGGATTGTAGAAAAGTTGAGAAGAAGACCCGTATCCTTGAGCAGTTTGGTAGCAACACGTGGAAGAGTATTGAGAACAACAGGATGTGGAGGAGCTGGAAGAGGGGTTGAACGAGTTTCCATAAATCCCATTGTTCGAATATGGAGAAACAGAGACGCTGTCGTCGTACTGATATGGCGAAGACGTTGTTGAAGGCATGTAGTTGGCATTTGGGCCGGAAGTCGAAGTGTAGGGACTCATCGTAGAGCTCGACCCCGAGTTAGGATACATGGAAGAAGAGCTACTGTAGACGAACTGAGTGTAGGTCATGCTCGAAGGAGAGTTGGACGGAAAAGGCGCGGCAGTTGTGCTCAGCTGCTGTTCGCGCTGGAAAGCAGAGTTTTGCGGAAAGCCAGCGTTGGTGGCGAGAATCGGATCGAAGAACTGCGTTGATGGCTTTTGCTGGTAGTAATAAGGCGAGTTTGGGTTTCCTGCGTCGAACATGGCTCGTGTGCCGACATTGCCGTTGTTGTAGCCGTTGCAAGTGCTACAGGGCGTGGAAGAGAAACCGTCATAGTTAGAAGCCGAAGAGCTACTCGACGGGCTGTAGTAAGGAGTATTGTAACCGTAGCTCGACGAAGGACTGTACGTCGTTCCTAAATTAACCAAAAGTAGATTTTTGTTTTATGCTACATTAATAACGAGAAAGGCACCATAGCCTGTTTAAAAAGTTCAATTTTTGGAGTACTTGAAGACGCATTCATGAAAAAAAAAATAGACTTCGAACTGCTTTTTTCACTCCTAATTGAAGCTAAGTCGACTTCTAAGTCTTCTGACACTCTAGGAATCATTTTTGAATATATTTGGTAATGTAAGATTTTTCTCTATACGTTTTCTTTGTTGAAATTCAAATTTTTTATTTTCAAGAACTTGTTGAAATTCTCATTCAGAAATATCCAACGATTGTTGCAGTTTATCAACTCAACTTTTTATTTCCGTATTCGAATTGTTTTCAATTGCAATTGCTCGTTTACTTCATATCATGCGTGAGTGTGTGTGTTAAACTGACGTCAAACATTTTATTAATTGGATCTCAAGGGAAATTTCTCGGGGAAGGCACGAATTAACTCGTAGGGATTCTCAAAATATGAAATTACAAGATTAATCGAACAGCCGGACGTATTTATATGTACAGAGGGTGACGGTGATAGGCAGTTGGAATAGTTTTTTGAACGTTTTTTTTTTCCAGTTCACATCATTTTAAAGCTTTTTAGGAAGATGTTTCTGTTTGGGAAACCATAAAATAACTTCTGGAAATTTTAATTTTCTCAACGTTGACTGAATTTTGATGCTAGCAAAGATAGACTCGAAAGTATAACCATTATATGGATTGATTTCTAAAAGTCTAACTCTCTTTTCGCCTAAAATCTCAAAAGGCGATTCTTTGGAGCTCGAACCGGCGCTGACCGTCGCTTGCGTCCGCCGCAGTTGCAGTTAGGACTCTGTTGCGAAGATGGATTGTACTGGGGACCATTAGAGTACTGCGAGGAACCGCCGTACTGTTGGTTGGCCATGGGACTGTACTGAGGAGTGTTTCCGTACTGCATCGAAGTGCTAGGAGACTGATACTGCTGGTTTGCTGAGCTGCTGGTCTGCTGATACTGCTGAGCTGATGGATTGTACTGAGCCGAACTGGTGCTAGAGTATTGCTGAGAGCTGCTCGAGCCGTACTGCGAGCCGGAGTACTGCTGACCGTTGCTCTGAGCACCATTTCCACTGCCGCCCATCCCTTGCTGAGCTGGAGTCTTAGGCGGCGGTGAAGGCGGTCCGCCGATCGTGTCGAAGAAAGCCTTGTTGAGAGCCTGTGTTTCGGCGATACGCTGAGGATTTGTGTACTGGTCGCCCTGGTAGTCGGGAAGATAGCCTGGCTGACTGCTCGAGTCGCCGGTCGATGACGACGACGAGGCTAAAACCGGCGAGTGACAGATAAAGGACAAAATCATTCAGATTTATGTATTATTGTACATGCGAATTATTGCTTTTTTAAAGTTATTGTACCAGTGTGTGAGAGTGCAGATGAGTTGAACTGTTTCGGCTGTTCATCGGAAAAAGCTGACTATGAACTCTTGGCCAATATAGTTTGGGTCGGATTTCGTTAGTGCTTCGATGATGGCGCGAGTCGCCTCGCTAATATAAGCCGCGTCGCCGGCTTCACTTCCTTCAACGACTTTGTAGACGACACTCGTGGCGTCATCGTTTGATGGTGTCAGCTGAAAGGACAGAAGTTCCTCGTCATCAGGACGAGCGTTGCCGGTCGAGGCCTTCGGGTGACTGGCATAGTCAGCGATTAGAACATCAGGTGTCTGGGACGGCGTTGGCGGCGGCGCATCTGGTGCCCCGCCGATGCTGTCAAGAAAAGGTTCGTTAAGGGTGTGCGTGTCTTGGCGTCTCGACGAAGTTGTGTACTTGTCTCCTTCGTAGTCTGGCAGAAAACCAGGAATGCCGAAGACGTCGTAACCGGCTTGCTGTGCAGCCTGCAGAGCGTCCGGTTGTGCCGAATCTGTGACTGTTTTTGGGTTAGAAAGAGCTTGATTAGTAGCGGTTATATGCGTGCTTGTGGAAATTTGTAAGAATATACTTACCGTAGTTTTGCTGTTGTTGTAAGGAGATCGACGCCAGCAGGGCCACGAGCAGTCTGAAAAAACTTTCAGTGGCAATTTGCAACAAGAATGTCAAGTTATACTCGATTCTTTACCGTATCGCTTAGCAAGAGTTAGAATATTTAACAATAGAATACAACTCTCAAGGCTTGCGCAAAAAAGTTTTAGTCGCTCAACGTTGAAAAAAATAAATGAATGATGGATTATTTCTAGAGAGCAGGTAAAGCTCATCTTTATCATCACAAAAACTTCGAGGTAAAATGTATTACTTTTTAAGCGGCTTCCATGATAGACTTTTGAAAAGTGAGAAGTCGTTGGTTTAAAAAAAAATCCTGAGTTAATTCTTTTATCAACGATAAATTCCATTAATATTTACCATCAAGTAAACAAATAGATCGAAAAATTAGTGTGTGAAACTGAAACAGAAAAAAGACTCACAGTGCGCGGAACATGTCTGGAAACGGCGGTCGCAGATGAAGTGCGAAATTAAATGCCTTGTCGAGTCGTGCCAGGGGCCGCTTTTATAAGTCGACGCGGCGTCGCCCATCTCTTCTCACAAAGTTCCGCCTCCTCGGTGCCGTTGAAGTAGTTGAACAAGCAAACAAGGCTGGGGTTGTATCGCGTTGCAGCCGAGCGTTCGAACAAGGCGCCAGTCGCCGATTCATCCGATTTCCAGACACGCAGTCCTTTTTCGACACACCTTCGACATCCACTTGGGCGTACTTATTTCACAGCTAAGCCCATGTTTATTCCGAGTCGATGAAATGAAAATTTCTCACAAGGAAGGTCAGACCGTAACGATTCGGTGTATTTTATAAGTTCGCCGAAACTCTTTCTGAACGCCTAGATGAATGTTTCAAATTGTCGCTCCCTGCGCTAACTTTTAGTTTTACAGGTATCAGTTTTTTTTTGGCTCAGCTAGCGAATATTAGGGATCTCAGACTAGAACTTCATAGGGTGTTTGGGTAAACTTTAGAAGAAAAATGTTTTTCATTTCTAGGCGAAGGACTCAAGGATTTCAGTCGTAACGTTTTTCGGCAGAATTTTGGTACTCATGTTGCTTTCTGATTTAATGAATTTGTAATCAAGTTATTTAGTGTTTTAGCTGTATTTTAATTTTGATTTCAAAAAATGTCTCCCTTATTTGAAACAGCTTGAATTATTTTTTTTGATTTGTAATTTACCCTTTTCAAAACTTTCGCGTAAATTTTAGCGAGTTCTCGAAAACTGACATTTCTCAAAAGTTTCTCGCTATCGCATCTTTGGAAACAACAAACAGACGTTGGTCCCAGAGTTTGTCAAGTATATCCTCGCCCTGAGAGTTGAATGACTTTCAATGTCAACAGATAACTCTTCTCTTCTAATTTGAGAAGAGAAAAAATTCTGTTGGAGCCTGCAAGCTAGACAACAAACAGTGTATTGAAAAATGTTCTGATAAGTTGAGCATTAAATTGATTTAAACATTTCAAATTTAATGAAAATACTCCAGCTGAATGCGATTTCGAAGCGAAAAACAATAGTGAGAAGTCTCAGTAAAAAAAAAATTCGATCTGCAGAATAGACGACCGAAGAGAATTTGGGAGCCTTTCAAAAAACGAGTATTCTCAAAAAGAAGACGCACTGCCATATCTGCAATGAAACGAAAACAGCTCGCGTATCAGTGCCATCAGCGAGACTATTATCTTTTTTTTTTCTTCGAGAGAAACGGAGAAAAACCTGCGAATTATTTCTGTGCCAGGCAACGGAAAACTTCAACAAACAGAACGGCCATCGTTCGGCTGAAAGTAAGGTTGGAATGTGCACACAGGCAAAAAGAACGAACAGTGATCGGCGAGCCCGAAACGAAAGATTGAGCACACAGCGTGGGTGGCGACCTGAGATCATCGCCAAACTAACTGCATGTCATTCTCGTTCTAAAAAGAACTGCAGCACTTGTCTACACATGTTTAATGCACTTTTGTGAACCAAAGTATGCAGAACTCATAATGAAGGACTGCGATTTCTGTGCAGAGCTTCATCTCACTGCTGCTTGAGCCAAATCTCTTTTCTGATAAAAAGTTCACGTGGCATTAGTTCAGAATCGGAGGATTGAACTTTTGAGGAATGCCAGTCTTTTTTTTAATGTTTCGTATCCGGTAGAGTGAAAAGCTCTGCTAGACAAACTAACATGAATATTAAGCACCCCAAAAAAAAAACTCTGCTAGCTTATATTTAGAACATGGCGTGAAAATCGACAATATTCCACCACAAGCTTATGATTTTTACACAGAAAAACAATTTGACTGTATTGGCATTTTCAGGACTTCACTTCGCGAATCAGTGTGATAACGATGTCGAAGACCATGTGAATTGAGAATGATTTCATTGAAATCGCGTTGTGAAAACAGTTAAACGGTATTCGCATGACTTCAATTCTAGAATTATATTATGACAATAAATTAGATATGTTAGACTCAAAAACTAATAAGTTAGTTCACCAGTGTGTGCGGGCCAATCTGCGTTCTATCAGTACTGCTGTAGCTTTCCATTGACCGAAACTGCCGGCTGTCCCGGTAGAAAAGCCAACGTGTGTTTCCCCTAAAAAGCCAAAAATGCTCCATTCAATTGAATTCTTACCTTTGCGGCGAGCTTTCCATCCGACTTTCTACGAAACTCGCACTCGGTAAACGCTATGTTCCTTCCAATTTTGAGTACGGTAGCCGTGATTTGCAGAGTATCGCCGGCTTTGACAGGAAGCATATAACTGCAAGAGAAAAGTATCGGTTGAGAAGGTTGGAGCGCACCTGACTGCCAGTTCGACGGAAGCCATTCCCTGGTCCTTGACCGACACACCGACAGCTCGCGCCGTAATGATGTCGGTCAACGTAGCCGTTTGTCCTCCGTGCAAAGTCCCCTTGAAAAAAACTGACTTTGATGCTCCATACCGACCATTGAGAAGATGCTTAGAAAGAATCACCTTCGAGTTCAAGTGATGCGGCTGTAAAACCATTTCGCATACAATTTTCTCTTTAGACGCGAACTTGGGGACAACCTAAACATTCCAGATCAGCTGCAAAAAAAAAACTCGCTAGTGAAATCAACTTCTTTTTGTGAAATCTCAATATATAAAAACTAAATATCTCCCCTAACGATTTTGCAATTCAAAAGATGCGGCAAAAAAGGTTTGAACGATCTGAAAAAAATTTTTATTTAAATTCCTAATATGTTTTTTTGAAAGCTATTCTCCGCAAAGACAGAGTGACAAGTCACCTATGCAATTGAAAATACAATTTGGATCATTCCATTGTCATAATAATTCATAGTAAAACAAAATAACAACGCTAATTCTCAATTTTAACCGGTCAACCTTATAGGTATATTTGAAAAAATTTTCTACGCCAAAAGTTTCCATAAACTTCGATAAAAAAAACTTTTCCAACTTGGTAAAACAGAAAATAAAAGCTCACGTCGGCGCCGACTCGATTGAAATTATCAACTTCAGCCAGATGTTGAAATTCGTAAATGACATCATCCAACTCTGTACTTGGAGCTTCTACCTGAAGTTTATTCTTTAACCTAGAATCGGAGTAGTTTCCGGAATCTTCCGAGGAAACTACAAATTGTTTGACATGACGATATCATAGTTGGCAAAACTCACCTTTTGACGAGTATCGTCCAGTCTTTCCAAGTCATCAACAGCTTTTTTCAACTTTGTACTGCCTTCCCAGAACTGCATCCGCTCATGATCCATTCTGCAACTTCTCATAAAAAAACATGAAAAACGGCGAAAGGCGCGGAAAAATGACTAATAACGATAAGCTTCGACAGCTGCGATAAAAAAAATCAAGATAAGAAAAGATACTTTGTTCTTTTAAACTTGAAAAAATAACTGTCACAACTCCAGATTGTATAAATACCTTTTTACTATAACTTCACAGCCAAATTATTTAGATTTGCCGATTGATCCTTCATCTTTATTCCATTTGCTATCACCTCTCAGGAAGAGAATATGAAGTTCCGCAGGCACCAAAAAAACCTTGATGGATGAACAATTAATATCAAATTTTTTATTAAAATATTGAAAACACTACGTATCCCGAAACGTTGTCTGCGAATTTGATTTGAACAAAGGCAAAAAAATTCTCTCAATTGCCTGGAATTTACCAATCATTTTTGTTGGTTCTAGGGATTGCTGAAAGGTTTCAAGAGAAAAATGGAGCAATCACAAAGGATCGCAAGATTGCGCGCTGAGGACTCGGTCAAGGGCGAAGATCTTGCGCATGACCGGGGAGAGGTACTGGTTGAAATAACTGACAAGTAAAAATATTCACTTTTACTAAATTATAGCTTTTTATGAAAAATCATAATTTTATGATAAAAAAATATTCACTTTCACAAACTTATTGTTTTTTTATGAAAAAAATTCATAAATTTTTTTACAAAGAAAAATTTAGAAAGTCTTGAAGGTTCAAATTTCTGGAAAAACATGACATTCACTCAGAATAAAAAAAAAATTATAATGAACAAATTTCAGGTTTACTGAGGAAAAAATAACCTGCTTTGACAGCAATTACCCCGAAAATACAATACAAATACAACGAAAACATCTGATATCAGTGAAAACTGAGCGAACCGATCGCTTAAAAACAAGTTTGAAGAGATGAGGTAAATTGGAGCCGTCGCAGATCGCTTGAGTAATTCGACACACGGTTTCTCATTGGGGCGCGCTTTCATCTTTTCAGTAAAGAAAAATAATTAACTATCGTGATACCTCTCCGGTATAGTATCCAGATACCGTAGAGATTATACCCGGTCGCATACAAACGAGTACCGATTAGCATACGCCGATTGACTTTGAAGTTGCTACCCGGTACCTACTTGTATCGACCTTCCGATTTACCGGTGTTATGACAATAGTTTTGAAATGTTTATTCATGCAGATGTAACAAATAATTAACAATGCGCTCAATAAATTCGACTTTTGTACAGAAAATAGACATTTTTGAAAGAAAATATTCTCAGACGGCTATTTCTCCTGGGCGTTCCCGACGTGGTTGATATCTCTGATTCGCAGAAGTGGTGCCAGAGGAGTATGAAGGGAGTTTTCTGAATGGAACCAAAGTTCAAAAACATTTTAAATGTACGCACAAATCTCTTCGTGAAGAGCTTGACGTAGAAGAAGCGTTGCCTCGCGGTTCTTTATCAAAGAAGATTTCAGAAGACGTGGTAGTGATCATCGGCTTTTGAAGATAAGAGCTTCTTGGCGGCATGTTCAACGGCATCTGAAAAAAATTTTAGAAAGGAAACTAGTATACGAAATAAACTAACGAGTTCATGGCTGTTTTTGGCGACTTCTTGCTTCTTCTTCATATTATTCTTATGGGACTGCTTGATGTACCAGAAGACGGCAAAGATCGATATGACGACAGTGAGAAGGGCGATGACCACGCTCGTCCAGAACAGCCAGGTCAGAACGTTGTCTTTGGCTCTGTGACGGCACCACGGCTGGCCGCCCATCGTCCATTGCATTCGGTAGGTTCTGTCGTGCTCGTTGTATCTTTTGCTACCTGGAGACTCTATATGATGAGAAATATTATATCCCAAATGTTTACAGGTAAACTCGGCGTCGCCTTTAATTATATGCGTTTGGAAGCAGCTGAAGGACAGTTTGTCCCCTTCCAAGTATGCTGGTTCACCACTCGAAGGTCCCTCAAACGAAAATTTAAATATACGCTTTTCATATAGCCATCGAAACGGCGGTATTTGATGTAAATGAAAACCGGGGCAGAAAACAAAATTCACAAAACTAAAGGGAACTTTTTTGCACGTTTTTTCTTCGTGGCTTTTTTACTAAAGTTTTATATAGGAAGTAGTTGAACTACTTCTTGAACTTTTCAGCTTGCTTTTTTACTTTCCGCCTCAATACGAAGAAAAAAAAACCAACCTTGATCAAATATTCTGGGAACTCGATGTTCATCGCCCCACAACTATTATCTTAAATTTGTTCAATGAATAATTTTAGGAGAAAGGAAACTGATCCCACACTTAGCAATGCCTTCGAATCTGTGTCGCTGATAGTAGTTATAAGAGTTGCGGGCTTCGTCGCCTAGGAGTCGTGCCTAGAAGTGTGAGATGAGGAAAGACTCGCGCGAAGGACACCTGGAGCATGACCGCGTCGAAGAGACAAGGCACGTCGCTGCCGCACTCCGTCTCCAGACCCGCCAGGTCCGTCGGACACCGTCTGTAGGTCTTCCGTTCTTCGCGACTCAGGTACTCGGGCTCAGCTGCAACTCTCCATGAGACTTCTCTGCGGATTTTCACCCACCTCGACGTGTTTTGCAAAAAGATAAAAAAGCTCGAAAGTTTACTTCATCAACAGGCTTGAAAATTTGTTCATTTCTGCAAAATGATTTTACTAAATTCACAAAGAAAAAGGAAATCTCACCTCATGTGTGCTGAAGGTGTTTTGTAAACAGGCCCCTTCAAAAAGTGATCAGCAAAAGCCTGAAAAATTAGAAAAATTTCTGGAAAAATCGAGCACTAGACTTGAAAAAAATTTTCGAAAAAAATTTGTTTCAATTTTTTTTTTAAACCTTCTAATTTCATTTCACCCTTCCCTTTCAAAAACGAAGGAAGCTTTCAAAAATAGGCTCACGGCTTCAGTCTTTTCCTTATTTTCATCCTATGTTCTGATAACTTTTCAAAAATACTCAAAAAAGAAAGCTGATTCATGAAAATTACGAAAAAAAAGAACCTGGAAAAGATTCTCTTGGTCACTCCGGGAAGTGAAAAGGTCCGTGACGTCATCGTTTTGCTGGGCGAGATTCACTGACATTGTCTCTGCTTCGCCTTTGACCATGTCTGAGACACACAATTCAACGATTTCTGGTCAGAAAACGCACATCGCAAGAGTTGTTGACGGGTTCCTTGATCGTTAACTGCGCCCCAGGCCAACTGCGAATGTCCGAAATCCTGAATCAACAGGAAAAGAGAAAGTGGTGACTTGAGAAGGAAACTGAACCTGAAAAGACTCGTCAGGGAAAGGATTGATCAATCCTTCGACGCGAGGTCGATCCAAATCGAGTTGTTCACTTCGAATCTGAAGACTTCCGATTCGTGTTCTTGTAGAAATCATACTTTTCTCGAGAAGTTTGCAAGAATTGGGAATATCGGAAAAGAACCAACCAGTTTGTACTGCGGAGGAACGGAAACCTGAACATCGAGCAAACCAAGACTCTCCATATACTGGAACTTCCTGAACACAACATTTCCAGTACTCTCAGCTCGGAAGTCACAAAGAACCGATCAATGTCTATGGCGTAGGACTCTCGGATTCGCAGTCCGATCTGAGCCTTGTCGATGACGACGAAGATTTCTGCTTGGCCTTTTTCCACATTGTTCACGTACACAGTTAATCCTATTGCAAATTACTTTATGAAAAAGAGAAAGAGGAACCTCGGAACCGCTGCAGATGCATATTGTCAAAGTAGCGGATGACGTTTCCGATGATTATGGACGTCTTGTACCTGCCTCGTCGTGTATCTTTGCGCAGAAGTACGTGTACCCTTCAAATGGAGGACTGAGAGCATCATGGAAAACATCAATAACGACAACAAAGACAAAGACTTTCTCAAAAACTCATTGGACTTCTGATTGAAGCTGTATTTGAACTCACAATGGGACTTTTGAGTAAAACTAAAATCATCGTATATATTAGTTCTTAACGCTGACCTCATATCAGACACTGGTAAAATTCGAAAAAAAAAACACGATCTTTGAAGGAGTTTCGGCCGCTTATAGTTGAAGAATTATTTCAGATATTGAAACTTTAATCGAAGTAATTTCGAAAAGGATGAAAAAAGCGAGAGAAAAATATCTAGATATTGTAAATGAATGATTCTCGAAGTGGAAACCTGTCGGCTCCTTCGCTCTGGACAACGACGCCAGTGACGACGGTTGTATTTGTTGGTTGGACCAAATCGCGCTGCTCGATATTCAGAGCCCCTACAAGAAGCCTTTCTACAAGCGATCTGCTGAACTCACCAAAGTCGATGCTTCGGTCTGGAAATCTCTCCATTCGGACTTGTACCTGCACCTCAGGCGTCGAGTGAGTCTTGTGAGCGTGAAGGAATGAGAAAATGCCAGGTTCGTTGAAAATGAGGTTGCGGTTATTGAGTGTCGAGATTATTCCGGCACCTTGAATCGATCCTGAAGCCAAAAACTCATACGAAACCCTGTCGTGGCGGATAGAACCTGTGACAGGCGGCTCGTAGGCTTGACATGCGCTCGACGGACGACGCCAGTAGAACATCTGGCAGCGGAAGTCAGCAAACTTGCAGCAAAGGTAGTAGGGCATCAGGTCGTGGTGGAAGCTGGACAGACCGGGAACCTGAATGTTCCCTAGTCTTTCTTGATAGAAACACGTATATGGATTGTATTGGTTTCGTTTTTTCATTATTTTCCCAGGCCAAGTTAACCTCTTTTGAACAAATCGTTTTGCATTGAACAACGTCTTCAGGACTTTAAAACATTTTTTATCGAATTATGATACCGTTTTGATACGTTTACACTGTAAACTGGGTTTTGGGGCTTCATATGGTTGACCCAATAGTCGATTGATTCAACTTCAAAACTCACTTTTCTTTGCGGTTTATTTTTGTAATGGAAAGCTCTTTAAGAATATCTATTTCTAATTTTTATTTTTAGCCTTCGTATGGCTGATTCTATACCCTGTTTTTTCAAGACTCAAACCATTTCTTGTATCATTTGAGAATCACGTTTTTTTTCTTCTTGGAGCCGTTGAAGTATTACTTTCGAAACAAAAAGAGTCACCTCGAACATTCCTTGAAAAGGTTCACTGCCCATTTCGTAGGCGCGCGTGGGAAAGCCCGGCGAGTAGGGCGTCGAGTCGTCGACCTTTATGATAGGCTGGTAAGAGGACTGCATGAGGAAGCCTTTGGCGTCGTAGCAGCACGTTTGTCCGTAGTGAGTGCTGTAGGAACTGCTCTCAGTCCCATGCTTCGTCCTGCGATGAGCAGATCCCCGCACGTTCTGAGCCGACATGAAGCAGTTCATCGAACCCAGGGTTTCAGTGCAAGAAACGTCTCGGAACAGCTGTAAACCTTCTGACGCTAAGCCGTAAGAAACGGAGGACTGACGGTGCTGCAGCGAGGATGTGGCATGAACCGGCCAAGGTCCATTCTGGCCTGCTCGACTTTGCATGGACACGAAGAGTTGGTCTCCGTATCGCGCAGAAAATTGTTGAGAGCGCCGTCTTCGTCGTACCAGTCATGACACATTTCTCTAGCCTGTGATAAGGATGTGAGCAGTAGCGGAAATAGGTTCGGTTGCCTTGTTCTTGACGAAGTTGGCCTTTTGTTCGCGGTCCTGCTTGCTCCCGCGGTATTCTCCCTCCGAAGGCAACGTCCAGAGCCAGTGAAGCGAAATTGGAGAAGAAACCATTCTGAAAGCAGGAAGATGGGTGGCAAAAAGCGACTGCGGACCCTTCGTCGAGCTCAATGTTCCTTCCGTGATGGGGATCTACAAACACCGATTCCGCAGACTGGTGAAGAGGCGCCAGCTTTAGGTATCCAAACCTCAAATTTCTTTTTCAGTACTGATATCATAACAAATTAAACCTATAGGTGAAAAGCTCGGATTTGAACTCATCTCGACCCAAAAACCACTCCTCGACTTGATCGATTTGTGGGTGCTCTACCAATGGATGCCAGCGGTAATGCTCTTCTGCGCGATTTTGGAAAGTTGCCATTCTGCAGGGAGATGTTCGAAAGAAAGTCGTCTACGAGATTTGATCCCACCTAGCCAGAACTCGATGTTTCGGCACAAATTTTTTCAATTGCACATCCTGGGCTTCTTTGTATCCGACGACGTACAGCCCAATAGGAAAGTTATAAATGGAGTCGTCAAAGTAATTGACCTCGTTGTTTTGACTCAGAACTCGCGACTGAGTGAAGTTTCGCGGATACCTGCATGACGTGGAGGAAAAGGCGAAAAATGTCTGGTTTACCATTTGATGGTCATGTGTGTTGGCGGAGGGTTCAGGTACCAAGAGTGCAAATCCCCGATGTCCAATCTCATTGGATCTATCGTCGGCGGAACTAGAACATTCTTTTGTACTGGAAAAATACGGACCAACTCTTTGCAAACCAAAGTAAATAAAGCCGACGTAGGCTTTTTCTTCGTTCGAAAGGCCAGACTGCGGCTGAAAATAAACTGTCTTCGTGCCCCAGTCAAGAATCTTGGGCAAAGTGCATCGCGCAATCGACGGATTCAAGATTTCGCAAGGGGCAATCTGGAGACTCATTCTGAAATCAATGCGGGTCGATAAGATCACCTGGCGCTGTTCAATCATTAGTACGTAGGTTTCAGACGGGTTCAGGCACAATCCATTAACATCGACCTTGGTTTGGCCCAGCATTGACGCGATGTTTGGATAAATGAGCAGAGGAACTGGAACCCTAACTTCTTATTGCTTCCCTACTGAACCCACAGGTTCCTCCGGTTTTGTTGCTGCATCCGGCCGGTCTGACGACGTCGTCAACACGATGCACATATCGACCTCTGGAACTCGAACTTTTAGTTTTAAGTGTTTATTCGCCATTTCGCAACCTGCACGAAAATTACATTGAATCAAAAAACAAAACAATCAAATAAATCTCACAGCTGATCAGTGGAAACGACTGCAGGAACAGATTGCCTGAATAGACGGTGCTAACCCCCATTTTTAATTCCATTTGATTATTTTTTAATTAGTTAATTTGTATACTCTTTAATTATGAAAGTCCTTTATTGACTTGAAAAGTTTCCCTGTGGAGTCACCTGGCGACGTGAGGAATAGAGGATCGATGGGCAAGAGAAGAAGGCTGCTGCTTAGTCTGTTCCGAGAGGTCGACCTGCACAGATCCGGTGTGGTTGCCGCCGTTGAAGATCGCCTGAATACCTCAAAGCTCAACTCCTGATCAACTCTTCGAACCTGACATCTTCCCGTTCGAGAGTTTCCGTTCATGTCAGCTGCTTCATAGCCGAGTTTGTAGTAGTTGATCATTGTGTACGAGAGCAAACCCTAAATAGTTGACCTGATGATTATCCTACGGATTACTCGTAATCAACCGAAAAATTTTATTTTCTAAAATGCTTCAATAAGCTTTTTCAGTGTAGCAGATATTCACAAAAACACTTGGACCAACGAGGCTGGGAATCACGGCCAGAAAGTATCAGACTCATCTTTTTAGCTTTTTATGTTTACCTTCTCGAACTTTCAATTTTTTCAATTTGACTTGAACTTCAATGAAGAGCAGGGGAGATTCGTGACCATACCTGGGCATCGGTAAGCCAAACGAGCTGGAAAGTGCTGAGTTCTTCCTCGCTGCCGATGTTGGGCCGCAAGTTTTTCCAAGTGACAACTAAAGCCGCTTCGGCTCGGAAAGTCGACGCACCGGCGACACCTTCTGAAATCATCTGTTCCTCAGAAATCGCACATCATTCTAACGCTGCAAGGCCCGTTGCATGGCGTCGAGAAACTGGTCACTCTGGGCGTCGCATCGGACGTGTTCCTGCTTGCCTAAACATCTGGAGCGGCTCTCCGATGCCAACGGGATCGGATTAGAGCGAGCCGCAGAACTCCGCACTTCTAGCCGGTAATACACAGCTGAGTCGGCCCCAAGTCCATTCTGGATTCGTTGTCTACAAAGAAACTGTAGCACGTTATAATTTCTCTTCAAAAGCTCAGATCAAAACTGAGAAAAAACTTTTCGAACTATTCTTGCACTTTATTTTACAAACAGTAGTTATTGAGAAGAGGAATATCAGAACACACTTGCAGAGGTAAGGAGCGATGACGGCAGGATCACTTTGCGTCGGCCAATCAACGTCGAGTCCGAGCTTTAAAGTCGAAGAGTCGTCCGAAAAATGAGCGAAGCTGATGAACCCGTTCGTCGAGATCTCAAACATCCAAAACTGCCAGAATTCTCCACTTGCTCACCATAGTGTAGTTGTAACGAGCACCGTAAAAAGGAAAGAAATTGTGGAGCCGTATCAGTTTGCCGTTCTGTCGTTGGTTGTCGCGGATGACCTCGTCGCCGAACTCGACGCCATATCGCACAAGATTGCCTGAACAAGAATCGAAAAATTGCGAAATCGTGGCTATTCAAAACGAAAAGATCCGTTGTAACACTTCTATAGAAAGTGAGATAGAAAAACTTTCCCGTATTAGTTCGAAATCGAGAAATATCCTTTCAAAAATAAATGTGAATTTAAATGAACTATTCGAAGTTTCCGCAGAAGTTTTCACTGTCATTCGAACGGATCATAGAACTGAAATCCCTATATCAAATAATAATTGTCAACCATAATTTTTTATAGAACTTTTTTCAAAATATAAGACACAAAAATATCCAAAAAGAACTTTTCAAAACCTTCATATTCCGTGAAACCTTGGCCGAACTGGTCGCTTACGTGCGTGATGTCTACTCTTCCAGTCTGTAATTTCGTACTTGGAACATTTTAATTTCTAGATGTTTTTGATCATATCAATTTGACGAAATTTAAACGCTAAATTCTAAGTTTTTAGAGAATATATTTACAAACCTGGTCTAAGCTGATTGGTTTATTGTCGAAATTCGAATAAAAAGGTACAGCTTGCTGGTATTGAGCTGCCAGTAGCGGTATTAACGAAATTAACAGAAGTTGCATAGGAATAATACAGCAAAATACACCGGAAAAGGGTTTTGAAAACTGACTCAACATAAAAAGTGATAAAAAAATAGACGTCTCGAGAGTGGAGACGCAGGCCCTACGGGTACTTTGATAAGCACAGTTATGAGTCATCACGGCTCTCATCCTTTTTGGCAGCCTACGCGAAAACAAATACAGTCACCGCGTTCGAGAAAAATCATAAACTCATGAGAAATCTATGTTAATGCCGTGTTCAATTTGCAAGTAATTTCCACGACATTTAAAATTATCTCTGCCTCTCCAAAATTTAACCGGTCGTACTACGGTAGTTTAGATAGGTTTTTCGGGAATAAGGTGAATGCTTGTGTTATTTTCGGAAGTCACTTATCATGTAACCTCGAGAAAGAGGTCTTAACAAATTCCATAAAAACAAAAAACGTTGGAAAAACTTCCTGACTCCGAAACTGAAAGTAGGTTCGGATAAATCATCGGTTCGAATTTCGGTTCGGAAAAAGCACGGTTCGGAAAAGGATCGGCCCAATATTGGCCGGCTGCCGTAGCACTGCCTTTGACATACGTGTAGGTTTTCAAGTACGGCACGTCTGATCTGTGCAAAACGTTTAAATGAAAAGATAAGTGTATTGAAAATAGTCGTATGAGGAAATTTCATTCGTTTTGGAGAAATGACGGTGAGCTACATGCAGGAAGCGGCCACCGCCAACTCTTTCACCTTTCTCCGGCTACTTTTCCGTTGGCGTGGCAGCGTATGGAAAAGTGTGGCTTTTGAACTTTTCGTCTGGCTCTTCATATACTTCAACTTCAGGTTTTTTTCTGCATATGAACGCTTATAGGAACTAGTGAAATAAAAAAGAAGAATTTTTATTATCAAGAACAAGTTCAGTTTCACTTTTCTGCAAATTTTTTAGATATTGATGACTGTAAAAATTAACGCACAGGGGGAGCTTCAGATATTAGATAGTCTAAAATTCCAGCACGATTTACGTCTTCTTCCTGCGGGATTCGAAAAGTGGGAACATCTATGAGCAAGTTGTAAAGCGATGTCAACAGGTTCTTTGCCAACTTTTTTTCTTACTTCGAGAGTTCATCCCATCTAGTTTCCCACATTTTTTTTTGGCTTAAGGCCTAGCATCAACAAAAAAAACATGAGAACGCCGCTGAAGAATTATTGGAAGTCAGACTTTTCCGAACGCCGACAAATGTGGTAAATCTAGATGAGGCTAATTGGTTTTCTGATCAAAGATATGCTTTTTTATTTTCTTTCACCTCGAGCCTTCTTTATTTGAGTTCTCTTGAAGATAGTGCCAGAAGGACGAACTGTGGTGACGTTTGCACTTGGCTTCTATGTATCGCACATCACGAACAGGTAGAAGGAGTGAAATACCTCTGACGGAGCTTCAGGTGGTGGACCATCTTCATGACGATCCCTTGGCCTGATACGACGGCCCTCGCCCTTTGCGCCTTTCTTCGCACGAGGAGCAAAAAGCATGAGGTTCTTTTTTCTTCATGTCGTCAGGTCTTTTTTGTTTTTCAAGGAAGTCTTTTTGAGTCAAAAGTCGACTTAGGTAGAAGACAAGGCTATTCGCAAGTCAATATTGCGTTACATGCTCCTATCTTTTGTCCTCGTTTTTCGGGACGTCAGCGAACGCATTATCAAGCGTTTTCCGACCTACAAACACTTGGTCAGTTTCTAATTATTCCAAATCGCAGCTGAAGATTCAACAGGTCCCAGCTTTGATGACTGAGGAAGAACGTCTGAAATTGGAACGAATTGAAAAGGTTATTCTTTGCGTTTTTCATCCTTGCTGATCGAGTTTTGAGCCGAACTGTTGTTGGCGTCAAAAGCGCACCAACAGTTTTTTCACTTTCTAAGTAGTTGATCAACATCAAATGCTGATGTTTTTAAACTTTTTTTTTTCACATACCAGCTGAAGTGACAGTTGAAAAAGTTATTAGTTTCAGTCGCATATTATGAAATCACTTCAGTTTGGCGCGTTCGTTAAGTGAATTTTCGCATGATTATAACTAGAACGAGGAAGGATTTTATGAAGAAATATTAGCCAAAAACGCGCAAATGTAGTTAGAGGAAGAGCGTCTTCAGTGAAATGTCTGAATTTTCTGGCGATTGTAAACGTAGGGAATGAACAGGTGCGAGTTCACTGGATGCCGATCGAATGGAGTCTGTCGTTGCTGCGCCGCTGCCGCGAGCAGGGCTCTATCGACGAGCATCACTTCTGCACGGTCACTCGGAAGGTTCTCGACTACCGGCAGATGCTCCACAATATCCTCTCCTTCGACTGGGTCAACGTGCCTCTCGTCTACGTCCAGGTCCGGATTGACTTTATCACTTTCCGACGTCTTCAGGTCGTCAACCTCTGTACCATGTCCTACTTCTTCTTGCAGTTGCTGGCCACACAGCCCATATTAGACGAAGTTCATTTTTTGTTTTCGTTGAAGAAGCAGTTTAAGTTCAGAAACAAAACCAACAAGTTGACATCGTCCCCGTCTATTTCATTATGGAGTTTATTGTCTTCAATGGCTGGCTGAAAACCGCTCAGGTAGGAATTTGAGCTTTTATTGGGCTTTTTTTTATGGACGGATAGAAAAATAGGAACAAATCTGCGAGCCGCGGGTTAAGAGGTAACTTCTTCAGAGAAGATTCTCTTCTGAATCATGAAATAAATGAAGAGTTGATCGTCGGTTTGCGGAATCGCTTTGGCTAAGAATGTCTCGTAGATCATCTCGTCCCTTTTCGGATAGTAACGTTAGGAAGTTGAGCGTTCCGACGATCACTGCTTCTCCATGTAGGAACAGTACGGCGCCCAGCTCGTCCAAGGCGGATTAGACGAAAGCGGAATTGAAGACCGACCACTCGGGATGTAGAAGAGATAATGAGATAATAATCTTTTACGACTACAGTACTTCCTATTTTACGACTACAGTACATTATATTACTTCAATTGACTATTTACATTTTTCTTTTTTTTTCTTTTGGTTTGGAATGGTAATAGTGGTAACCAAAATAGTAGGCGTGGGAATTGATGGATTCGCTTTGGGTTCGAATGAGAACGGGTTCGGATGAATGTTCGCCTTCATTTTTGTACAAAGTTTTGAAACATTTATTTTCATAAAGTTTTTATGCACGATAGGTAATGAGCAGGTTATGCTCAATCCGTTTGGAATGGACGACGACGACTTCGAGGTGGACGCCTTGATCGAACGAAACATGATGGCGAGTTGTATTGTTTTCAATATTCGAAGAAATGTTTTTGAGATCTCTTACAGCTACGTGGAGGACTTGTTCGACAAAGCCCCGCGTCTGGTGGACATCGAAGTGACGAAACTGCCGCACACGATGGTTTCTAGTTTTCGCCTCTCTTCACTCTCTCTATTCCAGGCCTCGGCGGCTCTTATGGGCAAGGCGAACCCCATGATCGGTTCTGCAGCCAACATAAAAATCAAGAAGGCTGATCAAAGGCAGCTCAACAAGGATAACTTCCAGAAGGTTGTCCCTTCTTGTTCTCTTTTTCTCAGGTTTTAGATTACCAACTTCATGAAACATCCTATTGCGTCTTCGACGCGTTCTGTCGAAGGAATATCCACTCTACCGTGTAAGATTTATTCTTCTTTCACTGTAGAAAAACTGTTTGCAGTCGATAATCACGAAACTAGTCAGAAGGTTTTTCCTCCATGGGCAGTCAAAAAAAAATTGAAAACTGAAGAAGTTTGCCACGCCGACAAGTTCGGCTAGAGATGAGAAAGACGACCCGCGAAAGATTGCTTTCGACTTGGACGAGGCTATCGAAAAACTCACTAAACTCAGGGAAAGCCAATTCGCCGATCAGGTTGCGTGTTTTTTCGAAGTTTTCAGAGTCTCCGTGGTAGAGTTATTGTTAAGAATTTCGGAATTCTTCGGACGAGTAAAAAAAACATCGAAATCTGTTCTTTTTCAAGATTTGCACGAAAAGTTCTGATCAGACTCACTTAATATCTGGTGTTCCGCATTGTTACTCGGAAATTTCTAAAGTTTACAAATTTCTGTTTTTGAGAAAAAAAAACATTCGAATTTATAAAAAAATAGTTCCATGGGTAGATTGGCAAGAGTGACTTATTGCGTACGCGACAAATATTTGAGGAGAAAAACAATAAGTCGAACGGAAAGAATCATGCGAAAAATATAAACAAAAAAGGCCTAAAAAATTTTTTTCAGGCCTTATTTCACTCAACTTAGTATATTTACTGAACCATGGAAAAACAGAAATTATCGTGGAAGTATCAAAAAAAAAAAACCATCAAAATAGTGGCTCGTGTTTAACCTCGATTTTCCCGCCAAAAGCAGCGTCACCATCGCCAATTTGCCGTCGAATTGACTATAGATGCCGTCGATGAACAGTAAGCCGCCGAGCCGTCACAGGGACCTGGATCTGATGTCCGCGAAGACGCAGACGCCATCGCTCGTCGCGGAGAAACCTGAGGAGAAAACAAAAAGGTCTAAGAAAATGAATTTGGATAAGATTGCGCCCCCCGTCAACGAGGTACATCTGAATGAATTTTTTCTCATTCGGTATCACAGAAACATTTTTCCAGACTGCGCATTCTGCAGCTAATAGTGCGGCTGTATCTCGACAAGCTGCTCAACCGGACCGACGAACTGACAAGGACGTCAAAAAAGAGATCCGCGTTTTAGTTGAGAAATTCCTACGCAATGAAAACGTGAAGATCGAGGTCGTTTTTCAATAATTGACAACTTCAAATAGGTTTTTCTCAGACCGCCCCGAGTCGGTCGATGAACAAAATTTCGGTGAGTTTCTTTATTCCTAGAAGTTATTCCAGACCGAAATATTGACCTCGAATCTCTCCGGAAAATAAATGGTTGAGACGGAGAGCACAAGACGTCCATTGACGACGCCGATCGCGACGACCGTTGCAAGTGCTGAGAACTCGGTCAGGGTTCAGAAGATAGTCAGGCCGGACTTTGACCCCAACCTCGACGAAACTCAGAAAGACGATATCCCATAAACTTCATGCTTTGTCTTCAATTGCGAAAATAATACATGCTTTCAAAGAAACGAAAAATAAATTGTGTGCTAATTAGCTTTGGGCGAAATCAAAAACTATCATAAATTTCTTTGGGAATGAGACTTGCATTTTTTTGGCTTATATTTTTTTATAAATTAAACTTTTTTTCGCTCTGAAGAGGCTTCAAAAAAAGTCTTTCGTTGCGATCACTCAATATAGCTCACTTCGCGACAGTTTTTTTCAATGAACGTATACCAAATTTGATCAAGTTCCCTTCAAGACCTTCTTTTTTTGCTGTCCTCTCTTCACCCAACACAATTTCCGAAAACGCAGCGAGCCGCAGGCGATATAACATGTCGCTGCGACTCCGTCAAAAGCCTCGCTGCCATATCGCTCCCTCTCAAAAAAATTTGAAATTTGAAAAAAATTTTTTTTTGCTTTATTTTTGACTTTTTATGAAATCAATCAAATTCAAGAAAAAAACTTTTTTTGAAGAAAAAAATTTTTTTCAGATAGCGATATAGCACAAGACGTTTGCGAGGTCGCAGCGAGAGGCGAGCGATATCGCTCGCCTCGCGCCCCCCATCCCCGCGGTATAGCATTACTCTCGCTGCGATATAGTCCACAATATTGGGTAATTTAACTCAGTCCTGTTTTTTTATGAAATAATTTTCTGAAAAGGGATACAAGCCGCATTTTCGAGAGTCCGTGAGAAAAGATGGCGCACAATTGCATCAACTCGGAGGGCAGTTGTTTCCAGACGGCCAGGGTGCAGGGCGGCGCTCCGTGGCGCGCAGTTGTTCCTCGCTCTTCGCCTCGAACGCTTCCGTTCTCATTTCAGCTCTGAGCATGACCGTCTCTTTTCCATTTTCTAAAGCGAAATGAAAGAGAAATATACATTTTGCTTGCTTTTTTTCCCTTTCATAGGAATTTTTTTAGAAGTGATAGTTACATTAGCAATTCTTCATAATTACATTAGAATTTATTTTTTTCTTTTTAAAAATACATTTACTGAAACAGAATTAAAGTTTTCAGCATTTACTAGAAAAAGCTCGCATGTGAAAATCTGTTATCGTGCAACTAGAAGCTTGAGAACCAGAAGAAATTCTTGAGCATGAACCTTGATCCAATACGGAAGTCTACTCGGGGGAATATCAGAGTCAGTGTTTTTTAGAGCAGAAATTCATCAAACACGAGCTTATTTTCTCTGAAGCCATGCGCAAAGCGCTAGACGAAGACATTTCGCAAGGCTTCTTTGCATCATCGTTTCTCGTTTCGAGGGAGACCGACCCCTTTGCAATGTCCAGCATATTTGAAGATACAGCCCTCTTTTTTTTTTGAATTTTTTTTAAAATTTTTGATGTCATGAGAACTATTCGTTAACAGTGGTTTTTTTTATGGAATTATTCTGAATATGAGTAAATAATAAAAAATGAAAAAATATGGGAAACTTAATTAGGTCTCTTCCTTCTCTTTTTTTTTGTGAAATCATAAAATTGTGAAGACGGGAAGAAAGTTGTCCGATTTTATGAGCATCAGACTCACAGCCTACGTGCAGTTTCGCAGTTGCAGTGCTTTAGATTGATCGCCGGCCGCCTTTTTCTCCTCGCTTCGTTTTTTTTTCCTTCGGATGCTTATCCTTGGAAATCGATTGCAGCATAATTCTCTCAGCTACTTCGCATTCCGAACTTTATATTTCACGTCACTTGAATAAGGGATAAATGATAGGTTAGAGATCCCCATAGCGGAAAATTATTCCAATTTTCTTTTTCCTTCAGGAGTTCCTCTCGACTTCGAACTCACCCATCTTTGATAAACAATTTAATGAACAACCGTTTTTTTTTAATAAAAAATAAAGACACGTGAAGCTAGGATAAGATATGAAAATCAATCTACTCATAGTCAATTTTTTACATGATCCAGAGCTTCCCCCGCTGAAATATATTGAAGACCTTCAAGACCGTAATACAAGATATAGGGCTAATAAACACCTCTCAACTAGAAAAATGAATAATTAGATTGGGACAGACGTGCGTTGGACAAAACGTTCGATCTTCTCATTTCGTCAACTTCTTTTGCGGCGGCATTTTTCTTCCTGGTCAAATTTTGCGTTCTGATCTAACTCTTCGTTAGAGTTTTTATCTTTTGTATATTTCCCCTGATAGATCTTTTCAATAATATTTCTCTCATTGATTTTCTCTCTCATTACTTTCCCGATTTATTCGAAATATTGCATACATTGTGGAGTTTGCAGGATGGCATCGTACGCTCAGTTCCTGACCAAGGAGAAGGAAGACGAACTCCGTCAAATCGCCAATGCGATCGTCAGCCCCGGCAAGGGTATTCTCGGTAAGGATTCACTTGACCACGTTTTTTCTTATTTTTCCTATGAAAGAACGGAAAAAACGTCGATTACAGCCGCCGATGAGTCGACGGGGAGCATGGAGAAGCGGCTGCAAAGCATCGGACTGGAAAACAACGAGGAGAACCGTCGCAAGTACCGCCAGCTGCTGTTCACCGCCGGTGGAGACTTCAACAAGTGCATCTCTGGTGTGATTATGTTCCACGAAACGTTCTACCAGAAGACCGACGACGGCAAGACGTTCGTCCAGTTACTCCAGGAACAGGGCGTCATTCCCGGTATCAAGGTGATTTTTAATAATAATAGTTTATTCACTGCCATAAAAAACATTAGGTAGTATAGAAAAATTATAAGTGATCAACATATGACGGGCAGAAGAATAACAATACGCGGGAAGGAGTCAACCCCAACCGTTGGGGCCCAACGAGTTGACAGGTACCCGGAAGTAAAAAAATTTTTTTGATACTTCTCAATCAAAATTATATACATTCTTTATCTCTTTTTTTCCATATTAGAACGGACTCAACTGAAAATAACTTTAATAGTCCAAACATATCAATTATTTTTGAAAAATGACATAGGTCCGTATTTTTTTAACAGAATTCAAACGAAAAGGATTTTCTCCCCTATTTTCCAGATGTAGACAAATTATGGTTCTAAACATGTAAGATTATATTATATTCCACTTTCTAAACCTGAAACCTACGGCCTTTTCTGTAATAAAATATATGATTCCCGATTCAATGAGAAGAATGAGTGCAATTAAAAATAGTATCACCTTTTTTTCAGGTTGACAAGGGTGTGATTCCTTTGGCCGGAACTATCGGCGAAGGAACCACCCAAGGTCTGGATGACCTGAACGCGCGCTGCGCTCAGTACAAGAAGGTTTGTCGATGAAAGGTTTTTCGGCTGCTGGAAGAAGACGATTTGAGGACGGCGCTCAATTCGCCAAATGGCGCTGCGTCCACAAGATTTCGACCACAACGCCTTCGGTCACAGCTCTGAACGAGATCGCTCAAGTTTTGGCGCGCTACGCCTCCATCTGCCAGCAGAACGGCCTGGTTCCGATTGTCGAGCCGGAGGTGTGTGTACTGACAAACATGCTTTCCCAACCAAGGTTCAGATTCTTCCTGACGGTGAGCACGACTTGGCTCGCGGGCAAAAGATCACTGAGACAGTTTTGTCCTACGTCTACAGAGCTCTCAACGAACATCACGTCTTCCTCGAAGGAACACTCCTCAAGCCGAACATGGTGACGGCAGGCCAGAGCTTCACGGGAACCAAGCCGACCAACGAGGAGATCGGCCTGGCCACTGTGACCGCCCTCCAGCGTGCCGTTCCTGCTGCCGTGCCTGGCGTCGTTTTTCTTTCCGGAGGTCAAAGCGAAGAGGATGCCACCAAAAACCTCAACGCCATCAACCAAGTCAAGGGAAAGAAGCCTTGGGCTCTTACTTTCTCTTACGGACGTGCCCTCCAAGCCTCTGCGTTGGCTAAGTGGGCCGGCAAGGACGATAACATTAAGGCTTCTCAGGTTTGATTAATTTTTTCTTTCTTTGGACTCAGCAATTCTAACTTCAGCGAAGATTAAGGAAAATAATTGTTTTTCTTTGAGTAGTTTTAATTTTTTTTTTTCTTTTTAATTTTTTCATAGATTTATGAGTTCCTAATCTTATTCTTTGGTGGAGGGAAAATAGGAATCGAACGGCCGGCCACTCATTGAAACCCGCAAACCGAAGCTGTGTATTGCAGGATGTTTTGCTGCACCGTGCCAAGAGCAACTCGCTGGCTTCCGTCGGACAGTACACGGGAGACGCGAATGCTGACGCCGCCGCCTCGCAGTCGCTCTTTGTCGCCAACCACGCCTACTAAATTACTTTTTTCGGATCTCCACGTCACACTACAGTACAGCTTGTTCATTAACACCCTTCCTTCGTGATTCGTTCTGAATAGCTTCTCGATTTACCTGTACTAATATATACTGATAAATAGATATTAAATAAATTTATGTCTCAGAAAAAGAAAATTCAAACGAGCAACAATAAAAAATCAACGATGACGTACTTTGGGGAAAAGAAGAAAATCAATGAAGATCCGACTCGGAAAAGCCAAGATCGCGTCGTCGGCGTCTCACTTCGTCTTGTATCGCTCCGAGGTTTTCGTGCGAAGAGTCAAGGTAAACAACTTTTTGCTCTCCGTTCATTCGGACTTGTCGCGTCGCCTGGTCGCAAACAACTTGTGAGAACGTTCCAGGAGATTTTTAACACAACTCTTTTCTCTTCTCTGGGAAGTTAAAAAAAAAGAGCTTCTATTTAGTTTTGAATAATCGCTTTTTTTCTTAAGAACTATGATTTCGATCGTTCGAAAACAAAAACTTTGAAAATAGTCTAGTGAGAAGTTATAGAAAAAGGAAATAACATACAGAAGAACGCTGTGCACACCAGACAGATATCCAAACGCTGAGGAAAGTTGTTACAGCCTGTAAAAAGGTTTCTTGGATTGTGTTTAAAAAAACAAAAATCTTTTTAAACTTGAGAAATAGCGTTGCCTGTGGGAGAAGGACAAATTCTCATAGAACAAGAAGTTGAAAGTCACCAATAAAAGGATCCAAACAATAATCGGAGTGATTGTCAGTGCAGGGAACATGGACGATCCGAATTTGACACAAATGGCCGCTTCAAGAATTGTCACCACTCCGTAAACCCAACACTGCATCCCCAGACGCTTGACCAAAGGATCCGTTGCGTACAAATAGTATTGTCTGAAAGATTTATGAACCTTACGAAAAAACTATCAACGTCTGAATCTCAATCACACTCTAGTTCTTTCCTTCTGGTGAGACTAACTTCTTTTCAACTTTTCAAGTTCAGTTCTTCTGTGATTTTTCTGCCCTCTTTTGGCGGTCAGTTGAAACAGCTGAAATGATGAAAGAAAAAAAGAGCCCACTTGATGGAGGGCGCAGAGATGAAAGCAATGAGGATGATTCGCCAAAAAACGACTGGATGTTGCGTGTCAATGGCAAAGATGTGTTTCAGGAAGAAGGTGTTCAGCTCTGTCATCTGAAGATGCAGAAATAAACATCCTGGAAGAAAACCCCGGAAAATTGAAAAAAAAAATGAAAACACACGAGCCAAACGATGACGAAAAGGTAAACGGCGAAAGTTCGTCGGACTACGTCATTTATGGCTGACCATTCCCACTGAAAATAAAAAACGCCTACACTAATGTAGATCTCAATGATATTTAAAGAGAATGCTCCATCAATTTTTTATTTCGAGGTTTACCTTGCTCCAGCTCTCCGGTGTAAACTGCAAAACTACGCGTTTGAATCTTCCGCGGCCTGAGTCAATATCTCTAAACAAACGGAGTATTCAGTAGGCCTGATTGTACCAATTTAAGTTTCTTTCTAACTTTTTATAGTTGAGAAGTTTGATGTTCTCGACTCACCCACTAACTCTATCAAAACTAAAAGGGACAGCTACCACAAAAAAAAAAATGAAAAAGAATCATGAAGGTTCAAAAATGACGTCACGACATGTAATACTTTGTGGTCGGTAAGTTCTTAAAAAACTGGAAAATTCCAGTGGAGAAGGAAACGATAGACGGAGAGAGAAGGAGCTGGACCAACTTGATACTCTCCCAGTGATAGTTGCGCATCTCGAAAAAGTGGCAGATCTTGAGCCCAAGCCAGATTCCGAGGCCGTTGCACAGGAGAATGTCGAGAACAAGTGCGTCCCACCAACACTCGGCGAAGTTGGGCAGCAGTTGGGTGAAAAACATCTGCAATATCCAGCCATTCAAAAATTTCCAAGCGGAGATTTCTTTAACAACATTAAGAGAGAAAGATGATCTTTTTTCGCTTGATCGACGAGCTTAAAAAAATCTAGGAGAAGCTGGGAATTTGAAAAAAATTCCATTATTTATTTATTATGGACTAAACATTCGACTTTAAATTGCAAAAAAAGAAAAAGAATGAGTTGAACTATTTTAAGAATCGAAAAATTATTAAAAAAATGGATGGGTTTTTGTGACAAAAAAACGCACTTCAGTGACCTCCCAGCAGATGCTGATATACCAACACATGACGCCGTGACGAATCAGCAACGCCTTCATCGCCCAGCCCGTGAAGTGGGCAAACGCGAAAAAGTCTACGTTGCTCAAGAACTTCTCCATACTGATGTCTGAGCAGTTCACCGCATAGTTCTAGAACTACATCACTATCGTTTTTTTTTAAAAAAAATTGTGCGTATAAATTCGATGAAAGCCAAAAAATTGTTTGAGCGATTCGAGTTTTCTGATCATTTTTCTTTCGTTTCTTGAAGTTTTCTTGTCAAACTTTTTTTCCGAGGCTCGCCAGCTCTGTTCTTTCCCAGGTATCGTTTAAAATCAAAAGAAATGCAATAATGTGTCCTCAAAACCACCTTTTCAGCCAATTTCTCGAGACTGAGGCCTTCGGGGTCCAGCCACGATAGAACCTAAATTTCCCTGTTCCCTTATCGCGATGTCATGGAATAACTAACCGATTTCACATCATTATATGTTTGGAAGAGACAGAACTGAAGTATCAACATATAAATGACTGAAAGACCAAAAATGATCCGCCAAACGATAGGATGCGGTCGGATAAAAGGCCCTGGAAAAAAAAATTTAAATAGAAAAATAAAAAAGATGGTAACCGTTTGGAAAAGCTAAGGCGCTAACAACTATGAAGAGCATCAGGACGGAGAGCAAGCCGTCGTAGACATTTCTCTTGGTATCTTCGCCTTTAGACCTGAAATTTTTAGAAGGTTACAACAGCTCTCTGATAGAGGAAGGAACCCGACGAAGGCGTTGTAGAGGAAGTAGACGGAGAGAAGCACGAGAACAGTCAGAGTGTGGGGTTTGTAGAAAAACTCGAGAGTTATGTCCTCCACGACGCGCTCGTTGACCATTTCGAAACGCGTCTTCTCCAGCATGTCCAGATACCTTTTCGACCGTCTTCTTCGTTTTCTCTCGCTTCAAAACGCAATTTTAAACTAAGTCGTTAATTATCTATAATATTTTTTTCTCTGAGTTGGAATTTCATTGAACAAAACTCTTTAGATAAAAAATTGAGCCATTTTGTTCATGAGAAACGAATTGAAAAATACTGTTTCATAGAAAATACTGCAAAAAAACAGTAAATAGAGTCACCATTTGCCAAACTCGTCGTGAAAATTATCAGGCTTTGAATTTCGAAGACTTTTCTCGAAAACAGGCACTCAGAAACTTTTTTTTTTTTGAAAACAGTTCTTAACAAGAATGTTAAACAATTATTTCCAGATTATACACATTTTGTTTCTGAAAAACATCCGAGTCACCTTTTCTATATTTTGAGTCAGCTTTTGTATGGCAAAAAAAATCATGCATCATCATTAACGGTCGATGAGCACCAGAATACATGAATTTTCCATCGAAAACGCTTCCCATTCTCTCCGTTTGTCCTTTTTCTTTTTTCCTCACTTTTATAGGCCATGAGAAAACGATTATTTCAAATGGGCGATGCTTCGAGTGAAATGGGCCATTATTCACGCTCAAGGATTGACGTCAAATTTCGAGAATCGCTGGATACCTTACTTTAAAAACGAGATTACGGTCGCCAAAACTTCGCTTTCGTAAAAAAAAACTGTATAAAACTTCAACAGCAGCCTTAAGAAAATATTTCAAGGATCGAAGAAAGTGGGAGAAAAAAACGCGGCAGGGCGGACAACTCGCTGCAACTTCGCAATCGTTTTACGCTCTATCGCTCTTTAAAAAACTGCTTTTCAATTCGATTAATTTCATCATAAATTTTAAAAATAAAACAAAAAATTGTTTTGAAATCTCAAGTTACTGAGATGGAGCGATATAGCAACGGCATGTTGACGAGGTCGCAGCAAGAAGTCTTGGCTATACCGCCTGCGCCCCGCTGCGATATAGTCAATTATCTCGGGTGCAGACCTTGTCCCTTTTTTTTCTCTCCCAAGTCAGCGGTGCTAAAAAGTAACACTGAAAAGGTATTACAGCTTCGAAACTTTTTCAGGTTACACCGAACTGCTCAGTGAAAATTTTATAGAAACAATGTTACATGGACTTTGTTTTTGATAAAACCCATCCACACCGATTAGATTGATTTTGGAAAATAAAAGACCTACCTTAAGTCTTCATTCTCATCCGTTACGTTCGTCTTGGCGGCCGCATCAAGATCGTGGTCCAAGTCGCTTCCGCTAGTCATCCTGATAAGATTTTGTCACCGAAACAGCGGAAATTAGAAAAAAAAAGAAGAGAAAATTTGAACATAAGAGAAAATATTCACGTTTCTACGATGCTTACATTGCGGCGTCGTAAACCTTGCATATACCTGTGGGTAAGACAGTTATCGAAAGCTTCATAGAAACATTTTTAAGCGTTATGAATTCCCGTGAAACTCGAAGCCATCATTAGTTTTTAAAAAGAAAATTGACAGTAATTAGAACGAAAAGTATCAACATCAACAAAGCTCTTTTTTAAGCCGTGTTCAAAGTGATTTCGCGAAACGCAAAATAGTCGTCAGAGAAAGAAAAAGATTACTAAACTTTAGAGAGTCAGAGATAATTTTACATTTCGGAAATTACTTTCAACACGGAACTAAATTGGTGTTCTTCCTACAACAAGTATCAAAAATATATCGGTTTTTAAATAATTATAAACTTTTTTTCGAATGAAGTTTAAAAAGTGGAAAAAGCCTGTACATCATTGAAGACTGCTATGATGCTAAAGGTCCTACAAATGAAAAAAATAAAAAAACAAAAAAACATCGTGGTTCACCAAGTTTCTCACATACAAAAAAACAGTTTTTAGTATTTTTGAATGATTCGTGGGTTCACAACCATGATCTATTAAGAATAGAATTTGAAAAAAACTTCATCTATTACAATTTATTAATCCAATTTGATAATTTTGAAACATGAATATTTTGAAAAAAAAAACAACAAGAAAAAACGAAAAAGAAAAGAAGGCGTATGTGAAACGATTGGCAGCAAAAAAATCTGTGCGATAAACAATACCGGCTTCAATCAAACGGAACCTATGAAAAAGAAAAACTATTGAACCAATATAATGCAAACAATTAATAGACTTAATACCTTAGGAAGTTATTCATACGCGTTTCAACTATTTACATTTCCCTTTAATTCTCACTATTACTAATAAAATTTAAAAAAATTGATTCACACACAGAAAACATGGACAAACGTACAAATAAGTAAGTGAAAAAAAAAAAATGAATATGAATATGCCAAAAAAAAAAACCAGTATTTTTTTTCCAAAATAACTGAATACCCCCTCATTTTTCGGGAAAAAAAAATCTGTTCCAAGTACGCCCCAACGACGCTGAATAGTGCTGAAAAATTCCTTCTAGCATTTCAATCGAACAAAAAACACAGTGAATTAACTCTTTTCTTCTTTTTTCTCTTTTTCCATTCGTTCCTGAAGGGTGTGCCATTGAACTACAGGGCGACGTGAATTCATCATATCGGCCCATTGTTCCGAGCAGGCGTGACTCACCTTCAAAATCAATAGTGTGCAGAACACTAAATATGCCGAAAACACCCCATTTTCATTCAAATTAAATTCACGAAAAATATAGATACACAAATGAAAAAAATATATATCATTTGACCTCAAAATTCTACCTGAGGAAGATTCAAAGACCTGCTGGCCAGTGTAACTTCTCCAATAAAGTCGTTCTTGCTCATTTTATCGTAATCCCAAACAGATATGATCACGTGAACTTTCTGAAAAAGATCATTGAAATGCTTATTCAAAAGTTGAAACTAACATCCATCATTTGTGGATCTATTTTGAATTGAAAACTTTCGTTGTAGTATGGGTTGAGTGTTTTGTATTTACGAAGAGTCTTCTTTTTGCTCAGAAGCTTCCTCCCGTGATACAAGTATATCTTCACATACGGGTCTGAAATATGGAAAAAATAGTTCGAACTTCAAGAGGCTTCGCGATTTTATGAAAAATAATAATTGAATTGATTCTTCAAAAATGTTTGAAAACTTTTTTTATTGTAAAAAGCTCTTATAGACCGAATAAAGATTTAGATTCTGGGCATAAATCTTTCAGGTTTTTGTTTGAAGTGAAATAAGAGACCTAGATGATATGTTTAAGACATTGCCTTTTCTTCTTTTGGAAGTTTCTCATAACTTTTCTCTTGACTTACCAAAAGTGATGCCTGAATAAGAATTTCAAACAAAAAAAATATTTATACGACCAGAAAAAAAGTATTCTAAACTACCATAAACAACCTCGAACAGGTTTATCTGAAGCTGCATTCATGAAATTGAAAAAAATTGATTGTTTTTTTTATTGACCCTAACGTCAAATAAGGCCCGCGTTTCCGGAAAAAAAGAGGCTTCAAACTGCAAATAATTAATCTTAAACACCCTGAAAAGGATAAGTTTCAAAAATTGAAATTTTTTTTAAACAATTTCTCTTATTGATGTGACGAAAAAAAATCGCAAAGTTGAAGTCGAGAAAACGAGGAAAAAACCTGAAGAGCCGCCAACGTCCATTTTTTTCAAGTTTCGGGCCTCCATTATCGTTAACGTAACGGTTCCCGTTGCAGATCTGTATCGTGTAGAAAAGCAAATGTCTCCAAGTCTTGACTCGCGCTAAAACTCACAGAAAGTTATGAGGAACCTTGGTTTGAAATAAAGATTCTTTTTCTTTTCCTCATTTTGAGTTTTGCCTGTTTTTATGCGATTCTAGCTTTTGCGAGAAAAATGCTCATATCAGTAACAAACAACTATTTGCACTCCGTTTTTTTTTTCAAATGCGAGAAGAGTGAAAACATTTTGCTAGAAAAAAGCTAAATTTTGTAACGGAATCCATCCATTTGATTAACTAAGAAGAAGAGGAATATGTCAGCACACCAATCCTTCGCCATAAATCCAGATTAGTATCCTGAAAATTGCTAAACCACCTCGTCATCATTTTCGGGCTTGTCCAAGGGCTTCTCGATGTCAGAAGTTGTCCCAAAATCTATGGATTCCAAGGGAACAGCAATCTGTCCCATTTTGTCATCTTTCGACAAGCGATCGTAGTCGTACACAACGAGCATGAGTGTTTTTGATTGTAGTTCGTTGAAAGGAATCTGTATTTCACTTTCATGAGTTATCCACGCCTAAACAAACCGCGAATAAAAACGTCTCGTTAAAAGTTGGGTTCAGTGTATTGCGTATAATCTTAGTTTCATATTTTTGCTTCCTTTCTGGATAAATAAAAAGCTTGACATAGGGATCGGACATCCCATTTCTATCCATAGCAGGTAGGTTGCTTGCTTTCATGATGGTGACAGAGAGCTGAAAAAAACCACTACAAACTTTTTTATCTTAAGGTTAAAGCTCCGAAAAATAACATCATGAATGCTCTCTATCCTTCAGTGAAAAATGAGAAATAAGGCACATCAACGAAAAAAGAAGTTTTGGAAAAAAAAAATCTAAAATTCCATGAAATGTCATAAACATACGTGGAGAATTTTGTTAAATTTATTCTAGAGAAAAAAATTTTTGTGCTAGAGCATTTTTCAATTAATAAAATGAAGAGAGGTGTTTTGATATGAAAAAAAAACCTTTGACTGCTCAAAGTCGTACTCTAAGCGGAAGTTGATGGCTCCGTAGTTCTTAAAATTCGATTCTTCGAACTTGATGGAGCTAGGCTGCACCGTGAGCGTTTTAGAGGAAAAAGAAGGAATGCCAGCGCCCATATCGACAGTTTTCGGATGACCATTATACTAAAAAGATAAATTAGATCAACACGAATACGAAAGTTCCTCCATAAAAGTTCATGGAAATGCTTTTTCAAGGAAACTTCCTACCATTTTGATTGGAAAACTAAGAAGAAATTATTCACTAAATATATGAAACTATCATGATGAAGACGATCTGCCTTTGAAGTAAATATTTCGTTGTTAAGATGTAGAAATGGGGTATTCATAGTGTTTGAAAAACGCTTCTCGGGCCAAATTTAATTTGCGAACAGCTCTCGTAAAACCAGGAAAAAATAAACGAGAAGAGTGGCGTTTGCGATTTTTTTTTTCTCGTATCTAAAGACGCCTCTTCTGTTCTTCATTCGATATGCTTATTGAAACGTTTTTGAAAACATAAACAATGAAAAAAAAAAATTTGAAACTTGGCTATCTCAACGCTATAGGACAGCTCGTAAACGTCGGTTTTCAAATTTACGACCCTTCAAAACAAAACAGCTCAAAAATTTTTATTATTTAGATTCGACGTGCGGCGAAGTTTCCTTCACATCCAAAGAAGAGAGTTCATACAAAGAGTGAAAATTAAAACATCCGACGCCATATCCTGTATGCATTGAATTTTACATCAACAAGATGAGCCTGCCTAGAATTTTAGTAATCGAGATTTGGAAAAAAAAGAAAAACTTTCGGAAAAAAAAACGCAAAAAAAATGTTTATGACGCATATTCTTGTGCCCTTTTCGCGTATCTTCATTGAAAATGTCTAAGAAAAAAACAGTTTTGTTAGCAGAAATAACAACGAAAAAATTTCTCAGTCACATAGAAATTTCACATCGTTTTGATAATAAACACAACTCTATTCTGACTTGCTCACACCATGAGAAAAAAAATGGATTCAGTCTTATTTCACGCAGAGCTACATAATATTATGGGAGATAACATTGAAACGAATGACACAAATGGAAAATTTTTTTAAAACTTTATAAGCTTGAAAGTTTAGAGCAACACACTCGGAAAAAAGATTAATCTATGGATATGATATAATCACTGTATACAGTACATGTACAGCACTGAAAAAAAAGTTGAGAACGTCTGAAAAAAACATTACCATGAAAATATAAAGTAATTTGGTTATTTCATTAGAAGATTTCCGTCTGTCTCTTTTAGAGAAATTTTCCACACACAAAAATATAGTTAACAATCTAAACTGGTCCACCTTTTTGAGAAAAATGAAGAAGGAATCAATTTCGCAAAAAAATAAATGAATTCGCATTAAATAAAAACCATTTCGATTTTTTTGAAGGGCCCTAAGACTCTCATGAGAGAAACCAGTAAAAAGCAAAATTTGAAAAACAAGAGAAAATAAGCATTCAAAAAGCTAGGAGGAATTTTTTTAAAAAACATATAAAAAAACGGATATGTTTGAAATTCTCATGTCAAAAAAACAAAGGTGTCAAACACAATTGTAAAAAAACATCAAATTTTTTTTTGAATTTAAATTAAAGGTGAGCGTGCTGAAACAGAGTGAAAGAGCTTACCCTATGAAGCGTTGATCTTCTTATAGGACAACAAGTCGAAAAAATGCGGAATAAGGGAGAACAAACGATAGCGCCAGCCGACCACATGTTTGTGAAGAAAGTGAGCCTTATCAGCGAATGCAAGTTTTTTTGGTTTGAAGCGTCAGTATCGACATAGCCAAAATACTTAATTATATTATAAAAACAGCGAATTTTTCAGAAAAAAATATAATAAAAAAACGAAAAATCCCTATGTGGACAGAAATGCTTGAGAGGTTCAGCTCCACCTCTTTCTTCGGGGCGTGGCCTGACGGGAGACTCTCGCGACGAAAAAGAACACAGCACCGCTCGTTTCACCGTAACCCAACCTCTGCTTTTTTTATTTCATTTTCATTTTCTAGCCTTTTTTTCTATGCTTATTTTTTTCGAATATTAAATCAATAAATTTATTCAAATCATGAAATTTTTAGTAAACGATGGGCTTCCAAAAATCTTTTGGTTCTCGCACCCTCGCAAGTTCGGCCCCGGATCGCGTTCTTGGCAAGTTTTTTTGTTTTGTTTAAAAAAATGTATTGGAAACATGTTTTTGCACAGTTTTTTTGAACATCCTCGAGAATTATAGCTGATTCCTCGAATTTTTTTCTGTTTTTTTCATGTTTTTTTAAATTTTTAAATTGAAGTCAATTCTTAACTTCATTTATTCCTTTTTTTCTGCGCACGCGTGTTTACTCATCCGTGCGCACGGATGAGTAATTTTCAAAAAGGAATTTAATTATGATTACTCGTTTTTCATTTTGAGACTTTTCATGAGAGAATTGGCTTCAAGAAAGGAAGAAAAAAACGCAAACAATTTTCTAATGACAAGCGTTAGCTATATTTGAATGGTATTTTTTTTCCAGATTAAGGTGTTTAAATATTATTTTTTTATTTGGGAAAAAAATAAAAAAACTTCAGCGAAAAAGTTACAAACATATATTTTTGTCCTGGATTGATTGAAGCAAGGATCGAGCATGAGACTGCTATCTATGGTTTTTAAAAGTTTCTACAAAAGATTCTGTAAGGAAATTTCGGCATAATGAGGAAGCAACTCTTTTTTCTCTCCACTTTTACACCGAATTCGTCATTTTCTCAATACGGGTAATTTTCAGAGAAGGAGAAAAAAAAATTTGCAGGAGTAGATATTAAATTGGCATTTTGAGAATTTTCCGCTCTTTTTTTTCACTATCCATTAAAATTTTTCTTTCTTTCAATGTCAAGAAGATGTATTTTTTTTCTCTAAATTTTATTTTCTCCGAGTTATATCATCGTTATTTAGTCGCGTGTGTTCGAACCATCACGGTCTCATCCGCAAATATGGTCTCGACCTCTGCAGACGTTGCTTCCGCGAACAAGCCAAGGATATTGGATTCAAGAAGGTTCTAACATTATCTTATAAATTCTCTATTTGTCTCAACTCACAAAAATTGCATTTTCCATCGAGGAATTTGACTTCGGCCGTAAGAGTCATTGTAAAACTAGCTCGGTATATCGCTGCAGGAACCTTTTTTTTTAACGGCTACCGGTGTCCTAATTTATGGAATTCATTTTAAATCGAAATTTGCCTATTTCAAAATCATTTTAAAATTGCTGAAATAACTTAAAACACAGCAAGGGTTTTTTTTTTGGTCAACTTCTCGCCACACTGCTCCTAAAGAAATGCAAAATTTTCTGTCATCCCATGTAATTTTTTCGTCCTGCTGCTTGAGACTGTTAGAAAAATTAGAAAAAAAAAGTTTTTTATTTTTGCTATTGCAATGGATTCGCGACTTACGCGCGAACTCGAAATTTTGGTTATGCCGTTTTCAAAGTAATTTCGGCTATTTCAAAATAGACGCGATATTCGTTTGGAATGATTTCGGGAAATAGGCAGAATTGGTATTCCGGGAAGGCGCGAAAAAAGTGAGTCCTACAACGATTATCCTCGCATGCTGAGCAGGTGTCTCAACGGGTGTACCCGTGTTTCTGAGGTTATATTAGTCTCAGTTGGGCTAAAACGAGGGACCAACGGGTGTAAGAAAAATATGTAACCCAGCTGTGCTAAAGCGGGGTCTCAGTTGGGCAAAATTTCTACCAACTGTGCTTATACGGGTTTTAAACGGGGGCACTCGCTGAGACCCTGTGTTAGAACGGCTGGGTTGCCCTGCTCAGCATTCGAGTCGTTTGATAAGCATTTTTACGGTGAGTTTTACGCGCGAATTCGAAGTTTCCGTAGACAGTGCCCAAATAATTTCAAAATTTTGAGTTCCCGCGAAGAAATTACAGTAAAAATGCATATTGAAAGATATATCGTTGTAGGACTCATTTATTCCGCGCGTTCCCGGAATAGCGATTCTGCTTATTTCCTGAAATCATTTTAAACGAATAACGCATCCATTTTGAAATCGCCGAAATTACTTTGAACACATCATTAGTAAATGCACAAATAACCGAAGTTAGAAATTTCGTGCGTCGTCATCTTGTTGTAGAGTTCAAATTTTTCACGGCTTCTCAGGCGGTAGTGGGGGACGCGGCGGAATTCTGTCTCCAGTTTTTGTCTTCAAGCGGAAACCCCTTTTTCAAATGCGTTATTTTTATTTTTATAATACTTATGCCGCGTTCAAAGCTAATTTACGCAAAAAATGGTCAAAAGCACGAGTCAAAACTCAGCGGATTCCCGTGATTGGATGGCTTCATCTTTTTGGCAAATGAAGTCCAATATCTTTTTTTTTTCGAAATGGGCGTAGTCGACCGATCACTATGGGAATGTACCGCGTTTCACTGCAATTCGGCTCGTGCTTTTGAACAAGAAAAACTGTTATACAACGCCTCAAAATAACTTTGAAGGTGGCGTTATTTATTATACCATGCACATTAAGTTCTTGTAGAAAATGCCCAAATTTTATGCCGTGTTCAAAGTATATCGGCCGAGAAATTCAAAATTATCTCTGACTCTCCGAACTCTATAGTCTGTTCAGATTTTGAATGTCAAGTAGCTAACTCCACCCCCAAGGTTACACCATCTTTCGCGTCAATGTTTTATCTTCATATGCCAATGGCCCTTTAATAAGGTTGCTTTTTTGACTTCTTTTTCTATCTTTTAGATCGAAAAAGATCAAAATTAGTCCCGCGCGATGAAACATCGACGCGAAAAGGTACCGTCTCAGCAGGGGCGGAGTTAGCTGGTTGACATTCAAAATCTGAACAGACTATATTTATATTTTTCTCTCTCTACCTGACGGCTATTTTGAGTTTCGCGAAATCACTTCGAAAACGGCACTCAAGTTCGCACGTAGAAGTTACAGTAAAAGTTCATATGTTGCTATATATCGTTGTAGGACTTTTTTTTTTCTACGTCCTCCAATTCCGATTTCCCCCGTTTCCCGAAATCATATAATACAATATGTAAAACGGAAAAGTTTCTTTAGGGATCCTCAAAGGATTTTGAGCGGAAGCTAAAAAGGTTTCTCTAAAAGTTCCTAAATTGATTTAAAAAGTTTTGAGCTTCTTTTTATAGCCTCAGCGGATCTTTTTTTAATCTGCTCGAATCTTTTTTGTTAAATGATGTGAAAAAGATGCAATAAAGAAATGAAATGATATAAAAAAGATCTGCTGGGGACCCTTTTAAGGTCTTTTTTTTTTTTAAGCTTTTGTGTTTTACCGGAGACGAATAACGCGTCAATTTTGAAATCTCTCAAAAGATCGCCGAAATCACTTAGAACATGGCATTCAAATCAATCTAATCATTTATTTTATTGTTTTAGTCAGATATAATCGACTAGGCGGTGAACACGAACTTTTAAAGGCACATGGGCAGTAAAAAAAAAAACGGGGTTTCAGGTGAAAGAAGTATCTTGTACAGTTTTCTTTGCGAATCGAACTATGCCTTTAAAGGTATAACGAACAATCTCCCTTGGTGAACTAGAAGTCCTAGCGTGTAGCCGAAAGAGTTGAAAGCATGGTCTTGTTGTAGCTGGAGCCCGGAGACCGTGCTCTAGGTGGAATTCTCAGAATGAGAGCGACCACTTCGAGTGAGGATTTTACACAGAATGCAAAAAGCATTAATTTGATCCGTTATAATTTTTTTAAACTCACGACTTATAAAATCTGCCTTTTTTCACTTTCTTATTATAAGGTTATACGAACAAAAAAAAAGCCCGAAATCGCACGAAATAATTTCAAACGAGTAAAAAATGAGAAAAATAATATTCCAAACAATTTCCATGATATTTATTTTTATTCATTTTCTTAAAAACAAAAAACAAGAAAATATAAAACAACAGTGAGTAAAATTGGAAAATGGCTATTTTGAATTTCGCGGAACCCCTCTGAACACGGCATTGTAGCCCGTTCACGGCTGGCTTGGGACAGCGAACGGGCGGTTTAATTTTGGCGGCGAAGGTAGATCATGGCGACAATCTATGCGCCTTCCATAAGAGCCACATTTTATGACTTATTTATTTTTTTCTCTTATTATTCGTCGATTTAAGAAAAATCTAAAAAAATCAATTAAATGAATTTAAAAATAATATAAATTCAACAGAAACAGAAATAATTCACCAAATGAGGCTCTTATTAAATGCTCATGTATGACCGCCATGATCTACCATCGCCGCGCAAGTTAAACCGCCCGTTCGCTGTCCCAAGCCAGCCGTGAACGGGCTATATTTTGGACTATCCTAATTTTAGTTATCTTTCTCACTGTCTGGCGGTTATTTCGAGTTTCTCAAAATGATTCTCAACACGGCATAATACTTTTTGATTTTCAGCTCGACTGATTGGTTCCTCGTCTTCTGGTGTGACAACGCTTGTTCATTGTTTTTAACGCAATCAATAAATTGTTATTTTTGATCAGCTTTCTGAACAAAAAAGTGTTATTTCTCATAATTATTTTTCAATAAAGGGATGAATTTTAAAGCTGACGTTCTCAAACTTAGAATGGATCCAGCGGAGGCTGGAGATTGGTTGTCGACACGTCCTCATCAGCTGATATTTTTAACTGGGTTGGATCCTTCGAATAAACACCAACATGGTCTCGTGGTTAACGCATTCCGGTTGGATAAGTAGCAAAAAGAATTTTTCAAGAATTTTATTAGAGCGAGAACGCCGGAAAAGCCTCCTTTGAACTTGCGAATTATCAGTGGCGAACTGGATATAGCTGAGAAAACAGAAAAGTCTTTGTCCGGTGCAGGTTTCGTTGAAAGGATGGAGCATATAAGTTATTTTTCTCAGGCATATTACGACGAGAGTGGCCTTTAAAATATCTCGAAAATATTCCTGCTCTCATCGTTCTGTTCGTCGATCTTGAGTGGGATCATCCGTCCTGGCAGGAGAAAAAAACTGAGGCAGAAAGTAAAGTTGCGAGTATTCGTGCTTCTTCTCGACAAGGAACCCGTATCGCTCTCGTTATGCTCCAAGACAGGTTCTCTTCACTTGATTCGCAAGCTTGGGGGATGAAAACGTTCTAGAGCGACTCCAACAACTTCAGACGACAACCTTGCGGCTGATAGAGCCCACGAAATATGTCAAATATGTTCTCTTAACCCAAAACAACTCTTCGTTTTACCTCTGCTTGGCGAAATATCGGTTCACTTTGTTAGTTTTCCTGGTAAAACTTCTTCAGGTATATGTATCAAAATTGGAATCGGCTTTCCATGAGCTGGCCCAAGGCTTTTACCAGCAGAAGTTGAAAGTAAGATGAAGAATCTTCTGAGGGAAAACCAGGATATCAGAGTATTCGGGCTCGTTCAATACCAAACAATTCGCCTTCTCTGATAGTGCGGCAGTTGTTCAAACTGGCGTTCATTTCCGAATTGCGACAAGACACGCATTCTGCCCTACGGTATTGTCTCCGAAAATTGTCCACTCAAACTTGTGTAGGAACTACCGATTGGCCTACGACCAGTGCAAAGACCATATGGAAACGTGGGACGCCGGAGACGTTTATGAATGGCGAAGTGTCGTCGGTCTTCTGAATTACAAAGTTCGCTCAGTTTTTTGATTGAAATTAATGGGCGATTTTTTGAGATGTGTGAATTGTGTTTTCTCCATAGTACGGCCTTGGAAGCGATCAATCAGATGCGGAGGCATCAGTCGATTTTTTTCTCTTCAGCTCCTGGAACTTACCCAACTCCTCAGCTGTCCCTCATCGAACTTCTTCTTTGGAAAGCTAAGCAGGTTCAAGCGTCTTCCTCTCTTTTCTGGAGATATATCCTATTTTCAGTGTTGGTACTTTGCCCACTTGTTCGAGCAGGCCGTTTTGGGCGGATTATCTGCTCTGGCGACTTTGAATCCAGGAACTCATCTCGACCAGGCGGCCAACATTTATTCTGCAGCAAACAAGGAGATCTCTTTGGTCAAGCAAGGTTTTCTTTTTCCTATGTTTCTATAACTGATGATATAATCAAACTTTATTTTGAAAGAATTGTAACTAAGTTGCTCTTTTCTATTTCGATCGGTAGGAAATGATATTAAAAAAAAGAAATAGTATGACCATAAAGAAACAACCGATAATGTGAGGCAGCGAGAAAATTTCTTCAACAAGTTTCTTATACTTCGAGAAAAAAAATATTGCGATTCCTAGCAAGAAATCCTTTCATGTTCTGGTCACAAAAGATTAAAAATGAAATTTTTCCCCATAAATTTTCAGCGACTTTTGTTTGATATATACTGGTCAAAAAATGACATCCAGATCCGAAAGTTATCAGTGAATGTTATCAGTAAATCGTATGAGGTATATGTAGAATAGGTAGGCCTAGCGTCTGTCAAATTCCCTTCTATTCAGATTATTTTTTTGTTTTTTTAGCAAGGTGAAAGCATGCTCAAGAAAATTTTGGAAATTTGCCGAAAAAAGCTGCGAATTCGAAAATAGGGCGCCATGAGCGATTCAAATCAAAAAAAGAATTTTTTTAAGAAAAATCAATTTATGAAAAAAATTTTGTTTGGAAAAACTTTATTAAATCCTATCATTTTTTTCGATTTCGTCGTGTTTCAGCGTTTTTTTAATATTGTACATATAGCACAAGATAACACTAAGATAATAATTTCGTTGAAGATTTTCTCTCAAAAGTTTTTTTCAAGGCTCATGATATCAATCTTTTTCTGCCCCTTCTGTATAAAATTCAGATCAAAATCTTGAAGATCTGTGGATAAACGACTTATGAATTTGATTAATTTTTTCATCTTTAGGCTCTCTGTTGCTCGGACCTTACCCGAACCCAGATCCACTAGGTCAACAAACGGTAGGGAGCTTGCATACTTGCAGTTTGGATCTTCGTTTCAGGAGTTTTTCGGACAACGTCCTTGGCGCGTCGGCATTTCCGGCTTGGCGTCTCCGGAAATTGAAGCGGGAGCCGTCAACGCCATTAAGGTATTTTTCTGTCGGAGAACCTCCTTCATCATTTTGGTCAGCAACGTCTTGTCGTCAACCACGCTGGCGTTATTTCTCTTCTTTCTGCTGCCATGACCCATTTCAAGAAGTACAACTGCATCCGCATGCAAAAGAAAGTCATGTGCGAGGTTTTCATTTTTTAAATATTCACAAAAGATACATTATCCGAAGTCTGAGGCCTTATAAACATTGATTTTCCACTTTGAGCACATTAGGTTTGTGCGTTCGACGATTACTTTTACATTTAAGAAAGTTTTTGTGGAAAAAAATAAATTTTGCTCATAACTTGCGAGTTCCTCAAATCGAAAATTGAAAACTTGGAAGCAAAGACTGAATTGCATTCTCTGGCGGTTATGGGAAGAAGCTTGAGTGGTACCGAGTAGGAAAAACATCAATTCTCATACAGCTCTCGAAATCGCTCCGACGTTTATTAATACGAAGAGATTTAAGTTGCTTTTCAACTAAAGTGCACGTTAGATGATTTAAGTTCTCAATAAATATAATTTATATTTCCGTTACAGTCACCGGCGTTGTTTTGTTTCTCGTCTAAAAAAGTAATCGGTGATTTTGACATTCAACTTATTTGCATTCTTGCAGTATTACTTAACATCTCAAAAAAAAAAACACTAATCATTAAACCACAATTATCCAGATGGCAGACGTTTACTACGCAAACGGAGATGTGAGCAAAGCGTTGCAGCTGTGGAGTTTGGTTGTAAGGGACTCTTCTTTGCCTTTTTCCTTACGCTCCCATCTTCTTCACAAAGCCGCTTGTGCTGCGTTCGTTTCAGCGGCGGTCAAGGTTTCTTTTTCAAACTTGAAGGCGAAAAAGAAAAGAAATTAGGAGTATGCGTGGTGCTGCGTGCAGTTCATGGCTTCCGGACAGCCGCGGTTCGAAAAAGCCTTTCAGGAGTTGATCGCCGGCAGGATTCCTGTTGCTCCTTTTGACGACAATGAACTCAGTAATCAACAGGTTTTATATTTATCTCTTTTTCTATGAAATAAAATAGAGACGTCGCATGCTAATACTCACATTTTGTCACTCTAAATTATCTATAGCAGTAGGTTGCGTAAATGGGTTCCGAGCGTAAAATATAACTATCGCGAGCGGACAAAATAATTAAAAAAAACTCCATTTTAAAAGTTTCAGATGTCGTCTTACAAGCAAAACTGGAGCAAAGTACTAACCGAGAGGCAGTTTTTCGTACTGCAGGCATCTCGTATCGATTCCTTTCTTTTTGTCGAGGTTTTTGAGAAAAAAAAAAGTTTTTTGGATCATATTTCTCCTCTAGGTAACTTTTCTAAGTTTTCAAGTCACTGAAGCCAATTCGAGAGTTCCCGTTTGTATCCGGTTGACCTCTTCCGCCATGTCCCCGATCCGGTATGAGATTTTTTCTAGAATGATTAATTTTGAAATTGGAGCTTCTGTTGGAATATTATTTCATTTACAGATTGGCAGGGATAAACGTGGCTTTTTCCAAAACTGAACAAGTGCAAAATGGAGTTGAAAAAGTTGGATTGGCGCCTCTGCGGCTGAGTGGATTCCTTCTGCAGCCTAAAATACCGACGGTTCGGATGACGCTGCTCGATTTGGGCCAAATGCAGCAGGGCGAAGAAATCACGGTCAGTATTGTAACTCTGCATTTTTTTTTAACATGAATCGTTCCAATTATTTCTTTTCACTTCATTTGAAAGCTATTTTTTTTCGCTAATTTCGAGAGAATTCTTTGGAGAAATTATTTCGACTGTGTGAAATCCCAAACAAGGATGTCAAGTTTTATCTTTCGTTTTCAGGGCTTTTTCTTCTTCTAAGATCTCTCTTTTGAAGGTGTCCTGCGTGAGTGTTGAACTGGGCGACCGTCACTCTCCCATGTTCGGCCAAATCGACTTCGACAACTCTTCGCTGAACCGACCAGGGCCTATCGTCGCCTTGTCTTCACATCGATCCGTCTTGGGAGTTCCATCTTTGAAGTGGGAGTTTGCGTGTTCATTGAATGGATTTCCGTTCAGGGTCGGAGGTTTCAAGAGCGTTATGGGACTGAAAGAAGCGGTCTCTATCAAATGCCTTATAGGGGAAGTGGCAACTGCTAAATTGCAGCTTTGCAATTTGTCGAAGAGGATTTTGAAAAGTGTCAAGTATTTGTTTATTTATTGTAGTCGTTAGTACAAGACTTGAGGCTGGAATTCAAGCGAAATGAGCAAAGTCAGACGGAGGCGGCGGCCGTTCTCTTCGTAGACAAGGGCAATGAACTCAAGTCGGAACTCGTGCTCGCTGTTGCGACCAACGTTTCTGCGCTTGACCAAGTTGGTCGTTTTTCGATTTCCTTCAAAAAGTCTTCCAGGCGCTGGTCGACGTTCAGTTTTCTGCTCAACTTGTCGGTAGTTTCGATTTGTCTCTGGAGGTAATTAATGAGGATTGCAAGTATTTAGAAAGATGAAGAAAAATAAAACTTAAGAAATTAATTATTAAAAATTCTTGAACTACGCTCCGTTTGAATATTTTTTTAAAGATTCACGGCGTTGAAAAATTTTTTTCTTGTCAGAACATTTTTCTATAAATAGTTTTTTTCTGCACACAAAAGAAAAAAAGGAAATTTATAAACTCCCTTTTTTTAGCCCTTGGAAATTTTGAAAAATTTTTCAATAATAAAAAAATAAATGGAGAGATCTTCATTCTAAAAACTAAGTAATTGAAAAACATGTGCAATCCATACGTGTACTTTGAAGATCTCATTTTGAGAGGAAAATTTTATAAGCTCGGAAACGGGAACTTCGATTATTCAGCACTGAATTTCAACATTCTGAAAAGTTGGGGATTCTGGTCCCGCCTTCCCTTTTTGCTCATAAGAAATGTTTGAGGTGAGCTACCTCGTGGAAGGATCTTCTCAGAGAGAGACGGGAAAAGTGTTGGTGGCCGTCGAGGCCAAGGAGCCTTTCAGTGTCCGCAGCGCGATTCTCAACATGAACGTCTGTTCTCAGCTTCATTGTTGAAAGTCTCGAAACTCTAAAGTTTCAGGGCATCCCCATGATATCGTTGTTGAACCATTGCGAGCACGTCCTCAAAGTCGACATCACTTCCGCTGCTGATATCGTTATCACTAGCGTCGAGTTTCTACTGGTCAGAAAACTTCATTTTTCATTAGAAGACACAAATTTTAAAAAAGCTTGGAATACACAGAGAGGAAGCTCAACAAAAAGTCTTCTCAAACTCCATCGTTTCATACATGGGATGAGCATGACTGGCGACAGCCAAGTCCCCTTTTTTTTTGTTAATTTATAGGATGTGAAAGTTCTTTTTTTCCGATCACTTTTAATTTAAAAATGCTTCTGCCAATCAATTGAACTTCACAAAACAAGTTTTTTTTTTTCATAAGATCAGACTAGTGCCGCCCAGCGCTCACCCTGAACATTTTTTTTTCACGGTTTTTGCCAAGTCTCCTCCCCTTTTTCAGGCCCCACCGAGACTATCCCATGTATGCATCGTTCACAAGAATAGTGGTAACAGGAACAAAAAAAGTTCTTTCATAGAAAAACTTCCAGAATTTTTTTCCTCTTTTCTAAATACTTAAAGCTTTTTACTTAAAGTGTAGAAAAATCATATTTCAAAAAAAAATTAATTCAAAAAAAAGATAAACGTTGCTTTCTAACTTTTCGTGAAAACTAAAGGCTACAAATGAAGTTTATATTTGCGAAGTCTACGTTCAATTGTTGAATAATGGTTTTCTTTTAGTTCTGGGAACCTAGAAAATTTGGGTGGTTGCGACTTTTCAAAAAATTCCTGAGTTTAATGTAGCGTAACTTTCCTTGTCAGCAACTCCAAATTTGTGTACCCACAAATTCCATTTTAGGCTGACGTCGTAACTTTTCTCGACGCTTCCAATGGCGGCAGTGGGACGAATTTAGACGGTTTTCCAAATCACTCTTGTAATAAAAAAAAGATTCTGAACCCAGACGAAGTCTTTGAGCAGGAAGTCATCAGCTATAATGCTGTGATCGCGGTTTCGACGGCGGACGAAGACGTCGAGACGCCGTTGGGTAGACTCGCCGTCGAGTGGAAACGGTGTGTCAAAGAGGAATCTTATCTTTAATTATCTTTCTGAAAATTATATCGTTATTATATATAAATTTGATGAAAAAAATATAGAAAAAAATTATAAAAAAATCTATTGTTCAAAGTAGCGAAACTAGACTTTTCGCTTACCAATCTTTGGCTTCTTTCAAATAATTTCTCAGAATGTTTTTTTGAGCAATTTATTAAATAGAAAAAGTGCTTATTAAAATTCAAACGGCTGTTTTCATGATCTATTTGCCTTTTCTTTGAGTTTGCTCAAACACCTCGTAAATAAGTCAACCGTCCTTATCAGCAAAAAAAACGTGGAATAGAAAACTTTGAATGAAACCTTGAAGAGGACCTGATCGATGTTTTTTCCTTGTTAAATGTTTCAGTATTGAAATGAGCTACTGTGAAGGAATTTTAGTTCTAGTCCTAGAGGGTTTCAATTTTCTAAAATTTCCTGCGTTTCCAGTGCGGGCTCTGCGAACTCAGTGCGTTCGCTGCTGCCCTTGTGTCGCGTGGCGGTTCTCCCCTGCCCAATCGGCCTATCGGCTCGCGTTTTCTCTTCTCCGGCAGCAGTCCGTCAGCCGATCGACGTCTGCTTCGATCTACAGAACCATTCCAACGAAGTTTCCTCTTCAAAATCAACATTTTTATATCAACTTCTCTTTTCAAGAGCATCGAACTGACTGCGACTTTTGAACTATCGGAAGTTTTCATGTTCAACGGCGAAAAAAAGGTTACGTGTTGAAAAAATTTCAAGATAAAGATATTGTGTCTGCAACACTACTTGCATTAAATAGGATATTCTGGTTTTCTATGATCAAAAATTGATGAAACTGTCCTAAAATATACTTCAATCACTCGAAATTACTCAATGCTCAACTTTTCGGATATTCCCAGGAACAAAAAGCATTCGGGAAAATTTTTTTTATTTCCAATGAATTCTGAGATTTTTCAGTCCTCTTTGGTGATTCTGCCTGGAAGTGTGCGAAAAATTCACATCGTTGTGATGGCCCTCAGTGCAGGTCGCCTGGCGTTTCCACGCATCAACCTCAGGTTTTTCCTTTTTTTTTATTTTAATGATTCGAAGCTCTCCGGATAGCCTTATTTCGTCCTTTTTTTTCCTATTTGAAAAAACAGCCTATTGAGAAGGTTCCAAAAAAATATTCTAAAAATAAAAATATTTTTACTGACTCCTCATCGCAACCTTGTGTTTCGTCATTGAACTTTTTCATGCCTTCTATTTCACACCTTTTTTCTGATTTTTCATTGGATTATCACGATTTCCTTCTCAATGAACACCTGAATTCCTCTTTTTTTATTTTCATCAGAAGTTATGTTTTTTAAAGCTAGTCTGTTGAACGGATCGGCTACTGTACTTGATCGTTAATGCTCATTTTGCTTCTTACTTTTCTTGAGAGACTTTTGAAAAGAGCAAAGAATCACAATTGATTTTGTATGCTTCAGATCGCCGCAAATAGCCGAATCCACACTTCAACACGTTCTTCGTACTCTTCCTGCCGCTATTTTTGTTCTGGTGGGTCTGTATGTCGTTTTCGCTATCATGTTTTCATTCTTTCGAACACGATAAAAATTGTAAATTAAAGTAGTTGATTGATGGTTCAGTTTTTTTTTGTAATTTCGTAACAGAAGCCTCATATTGGACAAAAGAGTTAGTTTTGAGTCTTGACTTGCCGAGTGAGGTTCTTTTATATAAATAAAAGTCAAAAATTTTCAAATTTCGAAAGCTGTCGATTTTAAAATAACGTGAAGCAAATCATAAGGTTAATTTATAAGCAACATAAACACATTCAGCTGGATATTTTTAATATTAAAAGTTTCTCAGTCTCAGCTGTTTGAGCCGTGACCTTTTTGGACCAGTTTCTTAGAAAAGGCATCTTTAAAGAGCGATCTATCGTCGCCCACTCTCTATTTCTACGCTGCCGCACGTGCGTGGAAATATATCATTGAGTATCTCGTTTTCGACCAAGAAATATTTGCGGATGTTGCGCGGGTTGTTGCCTGGACAGCTAAGATCACGAACTCCAACTGCGCTCAATCTGAATTTCAAAACAACAGAGCGCGGTTTATTCTCTGACTGACTCATGGCAGCAGCGTTTTTAGCGGAAAAAAATCATCTGCACTGGAAAATGAATTTTTTTGTACCGCGTTGAAGAGATTTTTCAGACAGTAACGGTTTCGAGTGAATTATCGTACAATTCAATCACGAAACTTTTTAGTCGAAATTTCATAGAATTTTTTCATTGTTGTGCTTCTTCAGAAAACGGAATATTGAAAAGAATCCTCGAACGTTTTCTTTTTTTTTCTGCCCGCACTAAGCTCGGAAATAATTAATGAAGTTAATTTTCCAGCCGCGGTCGAAGGAACACTAACGGGTCAACCATCGATGTCAATCTGAACTGTGATACACAAAAGAAAACGAATACGGAGTTCTTTTATGTAAATTGTTTTCAAAGATCTTTTATAGCCTCTTTCATTCAGGGCTGTTCCATGTTCTATCAAATAGTAACCGTATATTTTGCCTTCTCTCTAACAAAATCAATGAGTTGTTGCTTTTCCTAAAATAATTTCAACGGATTGTGAATGAATCGTTTTTTTGGAAAATGAAAATATATTTATAACTATTTTCCGTGAGGATTTTTTCATTTTTTTTTTTCATCATTAAACTCAGAAGTTCACTTTTTTTCCCATTAAGCAATTTTTTCAGGTGAAGAAACCGAATTACTCTTTTTTTCACTGAATGCATTTTTTTCATTTTGAGTAATGGACACTTTTACCTATTTTTAGGATCAGCAGCTTAGCTATAAAGAAAACTGGATTTTAATTTTTCTGGTTTTCAACTTTTTTAGAAACAGACATTCTAAATTCAGATTGCGCTCAGATAGTGCAAGAACTGAAGATTGATGATGGGAAGGGTCAGTTGATCCTCAATCTCGGCAGAATATCGAAGTTCTCTTTCTGACAAGCTCGGTAACATCTTGTCTGGAAGACATCATATGCGCTTCTCTCCTTTTGAACTCCGTATCAAATCTTTTAACGGTAAGAAAGTTTCCGAAGCCTTCAAAACAGAAATAGAGTCTCAAAAGTGGTGAACTACGATAAATAGTTAGATTGGAAGACTGTTATCTTTATAACTGTAATTGGGCTGTTTCGAATAGTAGCACAAATTGATTCTGTACTCGGAAACTCTTTAGGAACCTTTTTTTCGTTCTTAAAGCCTTTTAGGCAATGAACATTTTCTGAATAGGTTTAATTTTGCTTTTTTCATGTCACTTAACTACAAAAACTTCGGAAAATTAGGAATAAAATCGAGTTTCAATCTCAGGGAGGTAGTTTTGGCCACTTAGTTTAGGGAAACTTGGGAGGAGAAGTCGGCGGCCTTTAAAAGCGGTCTGCCCATGTAAGGTTGTAACTTTCTTTTCGCTGTCGAGTAAAATGAAACGTCTAACACCTTCTTTTAAAAATTTACTGTTATTGCAAGTCTGCCTTTGCCAAGAGAAAATCGTTACACATTTTCCTAATTAATTAACTCTTTGAAGAAATTCTCAATTCAGAGTAGTGAACTAATAAGAATCATAATAGTTCTCTAGTCAACTACTCATTCTAACTCTTTATTACTTACACGTGTTACTAGCTCTTGTAATGCCAAATGTTTTCTTTCTTTTTATTCGTATTTCTGTATATTTTTAATCATATTTTCAATTCTAGTAATTTTGGTGGATGAAAACCTTAATTATTATTATCAAACGAAGTCAGCAACTAAAAGTCTTACGGTCTCATCTGGTAGAAAAAAACGCAGACGCGAGAGCTTTCCGGATAACAAACTACTGATTATAAGGTGTCATGATATTTGCAAAAAGAAATAAAAAAATAATTATATAACTTATTAATTTCAAAGAAGTTTTTTTGAGGCTAAAAAGTCGCGCGCAGTTCATTCAAAGATGTACGGTAGAATGGCACGCCGGACACGCCTTCTCAGCGGATGATCCACGCCTCCCGTCCGGTATCTAGAATCACTGAAAGTAAGGTCGGGCCGTCGAAAAAAATGCTCTGTCGAATTCTGCTGTTGCTGCTGACTTCCGTCGTCGCTGACCTCCATTCGCCGGGTCACTCCGGAGGCTGCTCCAGCAACTGCATCCGAGGCCTCGAGCTCAGACGCATCGAACAAGTCAAAGTGAGATTTTGGATTTTGAGGAACTTTCTACATTTTTTGCTCTTTATGTAAAAAACAGTTATTCCAGCTTTTTGCGTTCAATTTCCATCCCTGATTTCGAGTCTTTCGACCTTATTTTCTTCTGATTTATACATTTCAATCTTTCTCAAAAATCAAGCATTTTAAATCCAATATTTTCTATTTCTCTCCTTTTAGGTGGGTGGAAAATTGCTCTGCACTACAGATCCAGGATTTTGTTTTGTGAACTTGGAAGCTTGTTTTTTTTGCGTTCTTTTATGCAATTATGTTCTTTCAAAATCAGGTAATCAATAATCGGACTTGCTACCTTCTAAACGGAAACTCTCAAACAATTTTCAGACTGTTGTAAATTTTTCAAATAATCTGAATAGGAGATATTAAAGAGTTCAAATTTGAACGAAATACAGTTCTGAAAGTACAGAAACTCTTAATATCATTGTATTTCGTTTATCGATTTTAGGCTCGAAAAAAAAAACAAAGAAATGAGAGCGGAAGAATGAGAAAATAAATACGCCAAAGAGTGAAGTTGAAGGCATAGGGGCAGGAAAAAACGGTGTTTGAGTTGAAAGCAGTATCTTGTAGAGTTTTTCATTGCGAAGAACGGTTTTCTCAAAAAAGCACAGATATGAGCACCTCCGAAGAAAAACGTGATTTTATTTTCCCGCTTTTTAATTTCGAAAAATGCTTTGAATCGGTGTACAGAAAACTGTTTACAATAGGCGTGCATGCGATGATGCGGACAGAAAGAAGATTTTTCATAAGAAAAAAAAACTGTAGGATCCTTTAAACTATCAAAATTTTCGATTATTCACACGGAGTATAGAAAAAAAGTTCTTTTCATTTGTTTACGACCTCTTTCAAAGGGTTGTATTTTTTTGACCTGTTGGGGCGCCACTTCTACTGTGACTAGTGGTCTTGTCGATGATGGAATCCTCCAGGATTTTTCCCTCTCGAGGACTTACCTGTTTTAGTTGAACTGTGCTCGTGTTGAGACTTTGGGAGACGGGGTCTAGCATCACAGGACGATTTTTCACGTTTCGATTACTTTTTTTTGATGTTAATATTATCTTTCGGGTCGCACATGGTCATGTTTAGGGAAAACACATGAAAAGTGTTAGCACCAGCACGATTAATTTTTGATTTTTAGCGTAAGTAAACTATGAACTCTGATTATGTCTCGAGAAGATCTCGCACGCTTTTTTAGCGTATTAATGGAGAAATTTTACACTTCACAAAACTTTAAATTTTATTAAAAACAGCATTAATGGGCATTTGTAAGCGCAAAATTAGTGAGAATATTCATCTGAAGTTTTGATCAGGTCACTCTGCGGTACGCCTCAGCAAGTTTTTTCATTTTTTTTTTGATTGGGTTTTTTTTATTCATAATGTTAGCACGATCTTTATGAGACCATTCTTGACGTCGGCGAAAAAAAAGTTACTCCCATCTTTGTTCATTTTTGGTTTTTTTCATTTTCTCACGGGCGAGAGAAAGATTTCGTTTCTTTCCTTGCGTTAGTCGACTTAGTAAGACGAAAGTAGAGCGTTCAGTGAATATACCGTACAGAAAAAAAGACAAAAATATCATCATTGGGTTGGGCGAATTGTTCGCGTGGTTGTCTGGTCAAAATAACCTGAGGCAGTTTTTCGCTCTCCGAAATACAGTCACTCATTAAAACGTAAACTTTCCTAGCCTGACGATGTATAACTAGTTCAGCTTTTCCTTTTTGTTTTGAGCTTAAAAGGAAGGTAGAAGTTGAACGAACTTCTCAGCAGAGTGAAATTTTGAAACTGTGTTGATAATCAGTGATTTAGACTTTTTCCTATCAAAATATCGACTATTTGATTTCTGTTTCAATGTTTATTTCTGAGTTTTTTTTCTTAGCGCTTTACAGCAGTTGAAAATGCTTTTAGATAGCGAAAATCTAAGTTTTATAAACCTTTCATAAAAAAGGTTTCATAGGATAAGAATATACTGAAACAACATAGAAAAAATTTAAAAAAAAATGCAAAATGAAGGAGAGTGTTGTAGAAGGAATTGAACTTCGCATTAGAAAAGAGCCGTCCGTTTTCTTTTCATATAATTGTTCAACCATGTAACTTTTCTTTAGAAGTAGACTTTGGGGTTAATATTCAAATTCAGTAAGATAATAGGAACTTTTTTAGGTTGGTTAAAATTTTTTGATATATTTTGAGTTAAATCGGACTTAGAAATAGTGGATCGTAATTTTTCCGGTATAAATTCAAAAAATCTGAAGTTGGAGAATTAAAAAGATTAAAAAAATGTTTTAGATCCAAACGTGCCAAAAAAAAAGGACAAAAAAACATGTAAAAGAAGTTTGTAAATGAGAGGAGAGCTTACCAGTAGAACACACAGGAGTTGCCGGCTTGAAATGAATACGACGAGCTTCTAGAGATGGGTCAGGATTAAAAAAGGAGGAAATCTGTTGGGTCGGCCTGTGGATGCTGCCTCAATGTCGACCAAAACACAAAGATAAGCGACCAAAACACACGTTTCTTAATATGTGATAGTGACGACCCAATTGCACTGATCCGACCTCCGCGGATATCTGTCCTTCGCATTGCATAATTTCGCCGTCGTAATATTTTTCGCGTGGCGGGAGAGCCGGCGACGGAAATATCCTAGGGACATGTCTTGGTTCTTTAATCGACGTGTTTAGGTTGATCGGGGCTTTGATTTTCCAGCAAAGAAAACATAAATAGAATCGGTTTTTTTGGTAGCGTAATTTTAGTAGCCGAAAGAAAGCGGAGGAATAGTGAAACACGACCACCCCCTAGGTTGGGCTCAGGTTGCATTTTTTAGAACGAAGAATAAACTTTCAGACAAGCAAAGGTGCATTTCTTCCATCGCGAAAGGTGCACAAACTTTGGGAGTTCAAAACTCGCTCATGGCATAAGATTTTCTGAGAAGTTCAGTTCGTCGTCAAATTTGATTTGGAGGAGTACGCTTTTTTTTGTAAATGAGTTTAAAACTTCATTGTTTCAGTGCGTAGAAAATTTTTCTTGCTGATTTTCAGAATAGTCATTCAAATTGTTGGTAGCTCGTTTGAAGTTAACTATGAACTGTGGATTTTTTTTTTTCTAAGCCCTTATCTGTGGTTTCTTGCAATTATCTCGCTTTGGTTGAGCTCGACAGCAATGCTTGATGATGGTCCTTTTCATAACGGGCATTGGGCGACCGCGAATGACCGTTTGCAGACTCTACTTTTGCTGGAGCTAGGACTGCGAAGCGAACCCAACATGACGCAGCTGAGGAGGCCGTCGCTTGGGGAAATCCAAGTGATCCGCGCCCTCATCGACGCCGAGAAGCAATCCGAGCTGCAGAGCCTCGAGACTCGCTACGTCATCGGTTAGTCCTGTAGAGAACAAATCTTTCCCTGGGAAATCGATAAAACCCGTCTTTCAGGAACGAGTTCTGGTGGACCAGCTACAGCCAACTTCGCCAGCCCCATCAAAGGAAAAATCGATTCAGTTAGTAACTTCCTTGGTTTATCGGAACCCTTTTATCTTTTTTCAGGTGAAGCTGACGTTCTACGTCAACATAAGCGACGCACGTCTTCTAAGCTGTCGGGAAACTGAAGTCAAAGTTTTTGAAAGGAACGTCGATGGAACGGTTCGACAATAGTTCTCAGACACCGCTTTTTTTTTTGCTTTGTCAAGAAATCTAGCTTTCTCACTTTGGTACCGCCTTCATGTGATCATCGATAATTTTCCAGCTCGGGCCATTGTTAGTGTCTTCGACCTACCGGATTAACAACTCTAAACGGATCGCCGTCGACATAGCCGTCAGTCATTATAAAAGGTTTTTTTTTCGCTAGCTATCGAGAAGGAAAACAGGTGAGATTTTTTTTCCACTTCAAAAAAGTCAAACGGGGTTGTTTCGATCTACTTGTTCATACAGTTCATACAAGAAAGCGAAATTTCGAAAAATAATAGGAAATAATTGGAACAGCTTTTTCACATTGTTTTTTTCTGAAATGCTCATCAATTTAGTTTGAGATGGCAACTGGGAAACAAAATACCGGGAATCTACGTCGAGGTGCTCGTTGACAACGTCAACGTCGCAGTTCATCCTCGCGACTCAGATCAAGATGAAGAAGTCTGTTTCTTTGAAAATCGTTTTTGAAGAAGCTGAACACGTCTTCAGAAGATGGTCCTGGCGACGAAGTTCTCGACGCAGGTCCGTCGTCGACGCGACGCCGCCCCCGTCTGTCCTCGCGAGAATCCCTCCGCAGGCTGCTGCATGTACGACTTCGAGGTGACGTTTTTCCCTTTGAGTCCTGATATCTTCGATTTTTTATAAAGCATAAAACTGACTTCATAAAAAAGGTGAGTAAATGAAAAACCGAGGAAAAAACACGATGTCAAAAAATCTCTCGCTCCTCTATATTTTTTTTAAAGTCACTCAATTCAGCCGCAAAGAACTCTTTTTCTCGTTAAATTCTTCTGACTAATTGGTCTTTCGAGCTCCTCGAATTCCGAATAAGTGTTAAATTGCGTATGGTTTGTTTGAATGATTTGGAGCATGTCGAATTCTGAAGAAATTGCTCAGCTATAACTCAGATCGACTTCGAGAAGATCGGCTGGAGTTGGATCATCGCGCCGAGAACCTACAACGCGTACTTGTGCCGCGGCGACTGTACCCTCAACGGCCATCATGTCAGTTTCTTTCTTTCTTCTAAGAGAGATTGTTGCACATTTTCGAAAGATTCTATGATACAAGCTAGTATCGTTCGTATTCCGCCCTTAAAATAAAAATAGGAAAGTTTGGTTAATTTATTTGAATATATTGGCTCAGTAAACTTGACGGTCTTTTTTTTGAGAACGGGGCTGAAAAATATTCTTTTTTGACTGTTTTGAACGACCAAATTGTATCGTTTCACATCAGTTTTCCAACTCTTATCTCATATTTTCTGTTTCCTTGAAAAAAACTTCTCCATTGGCAGCAAAACGTTTGAATCGCCTGAAAACGCTGATGAATTTCGCTCCGATTGCAGATGCACAGACACGGACACACGAAACTTGTGAGGGCGACGGTCAGACAAGAGGGGACTCCTGACTGGCTGGCGGACCAGATCGGCACGTGCTGCCACGCCACAGAGTCAGTCTGCCCTTCTCGCAACTGTAGTTGACCTCCTCCTTCAGCTACGAGCCGCTAACAGTCGTCTACGTCAACCAAGACGGATTTGTCTCTCAGAAAGATATTCCCGGGATGATCGCGCGACGCTGTTCCTGCTCTTGAATCTTTCTCCACTTCTTTCGATTTGTCCCCAAATCTATTTTAAAAAAAAAATCGAACGATTTCGAGAAACTTTCATGAATCTGCTCAACAAAAATTTTGAATGTCTAGGTTACAATCTATAGTCGCTACCTGCGTGAAAATTTAGTCCTAGAAATGTGGAACCTGGAATTTGTAAAACCCTGGAAAATGCAACTTTTTAAATTTATATTTCCATTAAATTTTTCGCAGATGCGCGCAATTTCAGCCCAGATCTTCAAAACTTTGAGCAAATTGATAGAAAAAAAGGACAAAATCTGAAAAAAATTTTCGAAAACTTTCAGCGAAAATTCAAATATTGTTTCATGTCTTTCAAATTTACTGGTATCCCTTTTAACCTCACGAAACCAAACTTGTCAAATCTAGTCGTTATCGTCCACAAAACCTCAAATTTATATTAAATGATGCTGGTCCTGTCTTTTTCTCATTCTGGGGCATTAATATGAAGATAAAAAAATCATAGATTTTATATTTTTTTACGATGTCTTGATTTCATGTCGCGATTCGGAATAAACAACTGAAAATTTAATATTTTTTTCAGAGCCATACAAGAAACCCAAACTATACAAGCGTAAACATATGTATAAATTTGCACATCTATATTATCGGAAACTTTAAATAAGAAAATACCAGTGAGTAAACCAAATTTCAAAAAGCGAGGCATAAATTATATCCGGACTGACAAGAAAAATAAAAGAAGCGAAAGCTGAGGATCCGAATAGCACTTCATCACAACGGGAAGCATGTCAGCAATTCATAGAAGGAATCCTGAAACGTATGAAAAAAGATGAAAAGTACGCGTAATGCATAATATCGGCTAAGACCATCGTTCGACGATCTCCGAATACACAGTTTAGAAAACCCATGTTCGATGATAGATACATTTACAATCAGATAAGCTGGTGGTCGAAAATCTGAGTTCGAAAGCATATTATCCGTACAATAGAATGATACAAGAAAGTTATTGACATAGATTGGAAGGGTGCAGTTCGAGATGAAAGCGGTTACACAAGAAAAAAACTGGTCGGAGGAATATTCAACGGGATCGCGGTATAATTTTCGTGCAAGTGGGGACTGAAGAATGGAACTTTCGGTAACGCGGAACATTGGAAAACAACCTTAAAACAAAGTAGAATGTGCGAAACAAACGACGTCTTGATAAAAGACAGCTTTTTGAAACCAAAAGAAATCACTGCTCCCAGCGAGAAAGGTCCTCTCTTGGGTACATGTCGTAGGACGAGTACAACATGGAGTTCTCTCCGCCCGGCGAAATAGAGCCGTCGTGTCTATCTTCTGAAGAGGGCTCGTGCATCATTTCCGAAGAGAACCCTTGAGATTCCAGAATGATTGATAGAATCAAAAAAAGAAGTCTCACCGTCGTGCATCTGGTGATGTTGGTTTGGAGCCGCAGGCAACCGCTGCCGCGCGCGATTTTCCTGTTCTCTTTTGCGTTGTCGTCGCTGCGCGTCTCGCATCGCGTTGTACTGCCGTCGCTCTTCGCTGTAATACTTCACTTGTTCCCCGAGCCGCTTTTTTCTTCAGTTTGTCCAAAAGAATAAACAAGTCCGTTCCAAAAAATACCTGCTCTTAAGAAAAATTCTCATGAGTCGAAAATTGAAGAAACTAAGAAATGAGAGACGTGGTATGATTTTGAAGCTTAAAGCAACTTGCAACAAAGAAGTTTATAATGAAAAAAAAATAATTTTTCATTATTTTTTCTTTTTTGAAGAGAACTTATCATAATAAACTGTGTTGAGTTTTTCATTCTTTCTCACGTCGGTAAATTTTTGGAAATAAAGATTTAATCAATTTTTTTTGATTATCTCGTTTTTCTATTTTTTTTTTACCCTTTATGACATAAACGTTCTATTTATGCAAGAAAAAAGTGCTAAGTGCGACATCAAAGTAACATCAGTAACATCACACTGTCAATTTGAGCTTTTTTTTCGAAGACTAGAAAGTTGTAGAGGTTGAGGCCTTTAGAGTCTTCAAATGATACCTCAGATTTGCGTCAGGCCGAATTCAGAGATCTCCCAATTAATTAGTGAAATCATCTTATTTCTCAGGTAGACAGAGCTCATCGTCTCTCCTCACGAACCTGTTCATGCGGTGATATTTGGCCCGAGCCTGTTCTGCTCTCTTTGCTCGTCGCGCCTGCGCGTCGATCACGTTCTTTCTTGTCGAATCGTCCATCTGTTCTAGGGCCACTGATTCGGCCAACTGACAGAGTTCGTCGTCTCGCGCTCGCGCCTTCCGCAGCATCTCGGCCCGCTTCGCGTTCTGAGCTTGTCGCAGTGAAGGTTCCATACTGTGGTATCTGAAAAAGGATATATTTTGCGTGTACAGAGAAAAAAAAGGCGTTCTCTTCTTGGACTTTAACCTCATAACTCTTTGAGTGAGATAAATGAATAAATAAATGAATGAATAACTCATAACGCTACATCTCGCCTGTATCTATGTACAATACCTAATCATTTAGATCTATTTGAATTTCATTAAACTTAAAGCAGACAATTTTTTTTTGTTGCTTTTAATTGACTCAAACTTCCTGTCAATATCTCCCGTTTTTTCATTTCTCAACTAACGAGTCTTCCTTGAAAGGATCTCAAGGCTTACCACAACAAAAGAACAAAGAGAAATGTTTCTTTTCGATTTTCAGAAAGTCTATGTCTGTGAGGTCCCCGATAATTAACTTGTGAGACTGGTGCCAGCAAAGACAGCTCGCTAGTTGAAGTTCAAATCGAACCGTAGCCTTGCTCTTTCGGCGCGTCGCGCTTTGCTCATCGCGTGTTTCGACGTCATGGCGCCGCCTTGAGAGTGGTTCTGCGAAGGAGAAAGATCTTGTTGGATTCCTTCGGAAGAGTACCGCAAATCCGGCTGCAAAAGTCCTTTTTCGCTCAGAAAGACAGAAAACAACAAACGATATCGCCGACTTCCACCGTTTCGTAGATGCCGTGTTCGCTGGACGTTGTCGGAATGAGATGAATGGGTTGATTCGCCATCGCGGACTCTATTTTCCCTCCTCCGTTCATATCCATTGGAACGTTTTGAGTGATGTAAATCTTCTGGCCGCTACTTATCGCTCTGAAAAATTATTCTCGTTTTCAACCCAACAAAAACCTCTCGAAACTTTCCCCCTTGGGAATTTTTTTATTGCGATACAATCTTCTTATTCTTACCCGAATGAGAAATTTGATAACTGAATTAACCTCATCTGATCAGGTCCGTTGATCAAAGTGCCGTCCGCCATCCGAATTTCCACAGGCTGCCCATTCAAGTCATATCCTGTCATCAGCATTTGCTGGAGGGCTTTCTCATCGATCAATTGCGCCTAAAATCGTTGCTTGAACGAATTTCTACCGAAGGGCTCTCCACCTGACAGAACATTTTCTCATGGACCGCATCGACGTCATTGAGCAAGAGGACCTGCTCAGAAGAACCCAGCATTTCGCCGTGGGTCTCGAGGACGATTTCAGGCTGCTCCATATCCTGCACCGACTGGAAGCGATTGACTTGAAGCTCAGGCAAAGGCATCGGGAGGGGACGACTCTGTGGCTGAGACAGAGCCATATTGGGCTGGTGATGTTGCTGTTGTTGTTGTTGCCGAGCCAAGACCATATGCGCCTGCTTCGTCCGTTTCTCGACCTCTCTCTCCATTTGGAAGAAGATGTCGTCCTGACTGGCGACGGCCGGCGAAGCGGAGGTCCTTTGGTTCGGCTGCACGTCTTCGGACTGCATCGACATGTCGTTGTTCATGATCAGCGAAGAAGAAGTCGAGGAGGGGCCGTTTTCGAAAGACATGTCGTGGGACACCTCCGCAGCTGAAAACCAAATTCAAATTGAAAAGTTACGAGGAAAATATCAGCTTGGACATTTTTCAAGACCTTTTCAAATTTTCACAAAGTTTTTATAGAAATTTCAGTGGAAAAAAATCTAACAAGGTCTTCAACTTTTTCTGAGCTTCTGACGGTCTACTTCTGCGGTTATTTGTATAAATTGAAGTAAATGATTAACTTTCCATTCAATGGTTTTCGTACATGACTCGTTCGAAAAGGTTCTGATTATTGGGATAAGATCCGAAGGAATATAACGAAACCTCTTCGTTTGGACAAAGAGCCGTTGACGGCGGCCTGGGATTGGGTCTGCCGCCTTTGCTGAGCCGCTCGCGTCTGTTGCCGCGCTCTTTTGGCCTGGGCTCTACGGTTGTTGTACTCCTGTAATGTTCCCATACTCATCTTGTGATTTTTGTGAAGGCGTGAAAAGGAAAATTTTGTATTTTCGAAACGAACTTTCCGCTCATCTGGCGTCATTTTCTGGTAGCGAAGCCGTGCGGCTTCGGCCTTGCGAGCGTTTCGAATCATGATTTGCTGAGCCTTGGCCAGAGCCTCGGCAGAGATTCGGCCGGCCGGCGTCGATAGTAGCATTTCTTCTTCCATTCGACGTCTTCGGAACGCTTCTGTTCGTCTTTGGTTGTACTCTCGCTTCTCTTCCAACGACATCCGGTGATATCTGGCCAATTTTTGATTGGCAAAAAGATTGTGAAATGAAGTTTAATATATAATTATCTATAAAACTTTTTAGAAAAAATACTATTTTGTCTGAGTCTTCTTGGAAGAACTCTTCGAGATTCGCAAACTCATTGGCCTTTAATATCGAAAGCTACCGATCTTTTTTGAAAATTTGCCTATTAGGAAACTTTTTGGTCTCCGGTTGGACTTTTCATGAAACTTTGCTGAAGTGTAATTTAAAACCTCATGATTTCAAACAGAAGGAAAATTCCATAATAAAACTGGAAATGGAGTTTGAACGAACTCGCGCAAAATTTATGGAAGGAATTCTTCATAGATTAGCTTTGTTCAATTTTCAACCAGAGGAAAGAATGAGGAAGAAACGAAAAAGAGACCTTTGCCTAGCCGCCTCAGCCTTTTTGGCGTTGGCCATACGGACGTGTTGTATGACCGTGTCAGAATCGGTTTTGTTGGCGTCGGGGTCGATTCCGAGTTGTTTCAGACGTCGTCGCTGGTTGTAGGCCCGACGTTCGCTTTCCGACATCCGTTGATAGCGCGACCGGGCGGCCTCGGCTCTTCGGAGTCGCGCCCGTTCTTCGCGATTCCTCCCCGATCCAATCAGCTCATCTTTGAGTCTCTGAAACGTTTCCGATCTCTTCACATCTTTTGAAAGCAGGGTAGTTGAATGTTTTCCTGAAGCTTTCCATTCCCGATCTATTTTTTGTTTTTCTAAAATGTTTGAACCGGAAGAAAAACGGACAGATTCCTCAGATTCCTGCAACAACTCGTCGAGTTCGCGCTCTTCTATTTCTCGACGACTTTTCTTCTGCATCAGGGTTTGTATCCGTTCCTGACGTTCCAAGATGAGCTGTTTCCTCTCTTCTTCAAAACTGCAAGAAAATATCCTTGATTTCAAAGCGAAAGAGGAAAATACTCTATGTCCTCATCGGACTTGAAGTCGTCAACGTCGATGTCGACATCACGTAGTTCTCTGAAACCAGCCAAATCATCTCAGAGCAAAGATGAGAGGAAAACTCGAAAGTTTCGTCGCCATCGGCCGAGGTGCTCGGCTCGTGGTCCACGAAGAACGTGTCGATGTAGGCGTTCATTTGGTCGGCCTGCACAGCGGCCGGATGGACCGTTTCCTGCAAAAAAGAACATTTGCTCTGCTTCAAGGAGATGATTTCAAGATATTTCAATACTCAAAACTTCACCAGCTTTGAAATTAAATAATAAAAAATCAGCACGCCATTTCCCCACATAAATTGTTTTTTATGCATATTCGATACCGATATCCCTATCAAATGGTTGAAAAGTATTTAATCCTGTAGGTTTCGATTTTTTTTAATATCAACTGATCGAAACTAGTTTTCGGAATTTCAACAAATAAATAAAAATGAAAACATCATTCAAAAAGAAAACCAGCAGAACAAACCAAAGAGTCGACAGGACCGGAAAGATGGTGCTGCTGTTCGTCCAAAGAAACGCTTTCCGAGGTCGAGCACAGCATCGGCGCCAAAATGAAGTCCTTGCGGTCTGGAGAAAACATCGAAGCGCTCGAAACGACGTGGTATGTAGAAATCGGCGGTGCGTAAAACGTCGTCGTCTTCAAAATCGAGAAATTCAGTGAGTGACGACTATCGAAAGGGGACACTTTATGGTCCTGACGAAAGAAGTTTTCTTACTCGAGCTCTGAATTTTTCTGTGCATTTGTAATTATCCTGAGAGTCTACACCTTCCCAAATTCCGAAGTTTCACCAACAAAGGCATTCTATGTCTAATGCGCTTAAAGTTATGAGACGCATTTTCTTGATAGCTATTCGCACAAAAACTCACGGATGGAGAGGGCTAAGAAATATTTTCTTTATTTCGTGACATATAAAACATCCAGGCGACTTTACATTGATTTCTATTCAATTTCCTGATTTGAAATTCTACTTTTGCTTCTTGAACATTTTCTGTAAGGAGAGCTTCCGATCGAGATATAGCTGTGAAAAATTTTCCATTATTTTTGCTTTGTTGAAAGCGGTAATCAACTTTTGTGTACACTGGTCTTCCCTTTTTGGGGCGAAGTTAAGTTTTTCCAAAACTATAGAATTTCAAGTAAATGCTCTTGACGCGACGAGAAGTTTCAGGGTGGCATTAATAACTCAGAACGCATGTTTTACTGACCAACTCCTTCTAATCCTCGGAACGACTAAAAAAACCCAGTCACAAAGGAACTTCTCGGCTCAATTCGGATCGGAAACAAGGACTGAGGCCTACCTGAAAGGAAGGAACTTCGGCAGCGACGAGGTTGGTCAGTCGCGACCCTCCTCCGCTGTCGGACCTCGGAGAACCCGACCCAATGTAAATCGAGTGCTGGTTCATTATTTCTGCCCTGAAATCGGCTCTCGCATGGAACTCACGAGAGCTTCTTTGAATCAGGTAAGGCGACTCGTAATCAAACGTTAATAGGACGCACAGAAACAAAAACAAAACTAGAGAATTTATTCGATTCGATTGAATTGAGAAAACAGAGCTCAGTATCGAGAGTAACAGAAACAGTATGAACAAAGATACAATCGGAAAACTTAAAACTTTTTGCGTTTCCTTTTTCTCGAATCCTGGCAATGATACATTGCAGTACGAGTAAAACGACAACGAAAATAGGGTGATCCGTGAGTAGGAGGAGTAAAATTTCTGAGAATATTTGCAGTATGATACGAACACAAAGCCATTACTGTTCGAACGAAACTCGATTTGGCTATTAAAAGAAACAAATAATAATAAGGCAGAAACGAGAGGATTATTCGTCGATAGAATACGAACATTTTGGCAATGACAAAAATATAGATGATCTTTTGGAATTTCAACACTACTATAGAAATTGCGACTAAATAGAAAAAAATATACGGTCAACCACAATTATCTGGGCAAAAAAAGAGAATTGAGATAACATTCTAAACGCCAGCCGGATGAAATACCATTTTGAAATGCATACAATGTTCAGGGGCAGGCATTAAACTCGCATAAAATTCATCAAAATGGAGAAAAAACTGGGATATTCTACTTTAAAGAATTAAAAAAGGATTGATGCTACTAGCCCCTGACAGAAAGGATATATGATACAGGAGGTAAGCTTAGGCACGGCCTTGCTGTCCATAGGGATTGAGGATCTGCTGCGGGGCCTGCTGAGAGTGCTGCTGGCCAGAAATCATCATGCCGCCGGCCGTGTAGATCTGCTGCCCGAGGTCGTATTTCTGGTCGAGGCTGCTGGCCGAAACTTGGTGAGAGACTGGAAGCTGGTGCACCGAATGAACGACCTGCTGGTGGCCGATTCCGTTCGAGCCGAGCTGCAGTTGGAACTGAAAAGAGACGGTAGGAGTCCGAGGTGAGCGCTGAGTTACCTGTTGGCCGCCCAAATGCGACTGCCCGTTCGTCGGCTGCAATATGTACGTTTGGCTGCTTGGTGAGACCGCTCGAGCCACTTCCTGTAAAAAATCATATCTGAGAAACAGCACGCTCAGAGAACTTTAAAGCCTTCAAATCGAACTGAATATTAGAAAACGCATAACTTTCAATGGCGACAGAAAAAGGTATGTGGCTTTGTTTCAAACATAATTTTTCACCTAGTATGTTTTTTAGGAAGAATCTTAGGAAACTCGGCTAAAAATATTCCATAATTGAAATGCTCGCTTTCAACTACTAACATATCATTCATTCCACCTAGTATAATTTCTCCTCTTTTTTTCCGGATACAACGTTCTTGATTAAAAATAACTCTGTATAAAAAGCTGATGAAAATTTGATTCTCCGACGTGAACGACCATTTTTTCCAAACAGTGGAATTTATACCTCTCAAGTGATACTCCTTTGTAACTTTCGCAGTTACTTCACTTTCGTTTACATTTGCTCCAAGAAAGCTCTATGAAATCGGATTGTGCGGACCTGGATAGCGTTAGTTCGTTGCTGTCGAAGAATGGCCTGCTGCGCCTGCTGTGTCCTCTTGAGGACGTCGCGTTCGAGCGTCGAAAGGGCGTCGAGGTCGTCTTTCTTGGCCGACGAAGGTCCTGTCGGAATCCCAGTGCTGGAGGCGTTGCTGCTGTCGAGGCCGTTCTGGCTGGCCGTGTCGCCGTCGCCGCGCCGCCTCTTCGGCGTGTAGCGCTTTTGATTGTAGGACTGTAACTAAACAACATTCAACCGAAGAACACAAATTGAGCTTCTTTCCATCAAGACGCCAAAACCGCTGCAAAACACTTTTGAGACAACTTGTTTGAAAGCCAGCTTGTTTGCATGCAGTCTTGATCGGGAAAAATCTGAGGAATTTCGATTTTCACCTTGCGCTGGTCAGGCGTCATTCGCTGATACCGGAGACGTGCGGCCTCTGCGCGCTTCGCGTTCCTCACGACGATCTGCTGGGCCCTGTCCAAAGCTTCGCCGTTGATGCGACCTATTGGCATCGCCAGCAACATCTCTTCCTCCATGCGCCGCCGTCTGCAAAAATCTTCTTCGATATACTAAGAAGCTGATGACCATAGGAGCTCTTATGGCAATTTTGACGTCTTTCCCTTCCAAATATGATATTTCAGCTCCCTAAAAAATAATTTCAAGTCAGAAAACTAGAAAATCTCTTATTGAACAACAAAGCGTCAACTTTTGTTTTCATCCCACTGAACAGGCGTTTCTCTTTTTCAGTAGGCTTAAACGTCCCTTCAAACTTTAAAATTTTCGGTTTTATGACGTGCCTCAAAAGCATTTCCTCAAACGCAGAAATTAAGTATTTTTCAATGAACTTTCAATGAGTAGTTTGGCTTGAAATCCTTTCTTTTAAAAACATTTTTTTTATGGACTGAAAGTTTAATTTTCTTTTAAACTATTCTCCTGAATGTTCTTTATGAAAATGGAACAAGATAAAAAATAAAAGTACTGAAACAATCAAATTATGTGGAATAACTGGAAATGAGTATCTTTCTGTAGAAAACTCTCCAAAAAACTAATAGCCTTTCAAGCAACCTTGGTGGGTTGTTCAAAATTGTCGAAATCTCTTTCGACTAACACGTGAGGTCATTTTACTTTGGGGATTGGAAATTCCTAAAATTTGACCGCGACACTTCCTAATGTACCAGATGATGACCCTGAAAGTCTCAATCTGCCCCAAAATCGACGACAATCTCGAAACCTTTCCAAATAAGCCATTTTTAGACTTTCCGCTATTATTTCTCGCAAACTAGGAAGTTTTTCAGGTTGAGACTATCAGGATCTTTCAAAATTACAGTAGGAAATAATCTAGCCAAATTCCAAGAAATGGAAATTCCCAACCGCAAAAAAAGATGATCTCCCTTGTAAGCTTTATATTTTAGTATACTTTTTTTTCGAAAACTTTCAAAATTTTACTGTGCTCTCTAAAAACGCAGAAAGCTGTTGTGCAAAATAGTTATACCTGAAAGCTTCCGTTCTCCGCTGGTTGTAGACTCGTTTCTCCTCGTCGGACATTCTGTGATATCTGAATGAAACCTGGGATTATTTCCGTTTTCGAAGATAACATGCCTCTGTCGTGCGGCTTCGGCTTTCTTGGCGTTCTGCTGCTTGATGTGCTGCCGGACGGCTTCTTCATCTTTGATAGGATCTCCCGTTGTGACGCCGGTCACCTGTCAATCCAATATTCCCGTTTACTTTTTTTTTCAAATTCAGAGGTACTCGACCCAGTGCAAAATTTTACTCAGAAACCCAAGAAGTAAGCTTTTCAATATTTCTAATGAACCACGGGCATCAAGTGACTCGCTTCCCGTTTTCTCGCAATAAACCTAAGATGAGCAATAGATTAATCTCGTCTAACTACAAGGTGCCGAAACGTACATTAAAGAGTGCAACTGGGATCCAATTTCTTACAGAAAATGTGAAAGTTATGAGACACACGCACAACACGACTAACTTAAAGAGACAAAAGAAAGTGATAGCTTTTTACATTATTTTTTGATCCAAGGAGGAGAAAAGAGAAAACCAAAGAATGATGTTCTCACAAACGATTCTCGCACCTTGGCCATTCTTCTGTTGGGATCGAGAGGGTCGCCCAGCAGCAGTGAGTCTTCACTGCCGATCCCTTGTACGTCGCCACCAACGTGGCCAGCAGAATCCAACTGCCGTTCCGACTGCAAAATCAACTCCCCTTTCACGATTTTCACGCATGCCCTCATTATTCTTCCAGTTTCACAAAATTCGAAGTAAATAATCCTTCTAAATAAAAGGAAAGATCATTGAAATATTATCATGTCTTAGGTTCTTGGCGAAACAGTCTGGGCAGATCTCAAGTGGCAAATGGAGAAACTATTCGAGAAAAAAAAGAGTTCTAATAATATCCGGTTTTTACATATTTTCTCGGACAAAATAATTCCTTATCCGAATAACTTTCCGATTTTTTTATAGGTTTTTTTGTGTTTTCAAAATACGATTGACGTGCTAATTACTTAAAAAAATACGAATTTAGAAAAGATGACAACGTCGATTGGTTTGCTCATGTACGTATTCGAGAACGTAAAAAAAAAAACTAAAAATTATTTCTCGAGTCGGTTGTGCGTGTGGTCACATTGACGTCAAAATTGGAGCCAAATGGGCTAAATCGTTTTTTTTCTTCAGACTATCAAATGATGAATCTTCAGCTGAAAGAGAAACTCATTCTACTTTACGATTTCGAACTTATTTGAATTTACTCAAACATTTTTTAGCATTCTAGATGAAGATATATCAATATTTCGACGATCATATTGCACCTCGTTTAAAAGTGGTGTAAGGGGTTTTTCAAATTCGACTAATAATGATATCTCAAGGAAGCAAAACTTTTTCAAAACGTTTCTCTGAGAAACTTCGGAGTTTCTGCGTGCTTTACTATCTGCCCCGTGCTTTCAGAGGACACACCTTGATGGCTGCCAGGGCGTTCTGCATCTGCCGCATACGACGTCGGTTGTTGTGAGCGCGGCGTTCTTCGGGAGTCATGCGGGCGTACCGCGTTCGCGCAGCTTCTGCCCATTTGGCTCTCATTCGCTTCTCGCGTAGCTGCTCTGTTATATCAGGATCTTCCTACAAGATATTGTTTTCTAGAAATAAAGTCAAAGTGGCTCTGGAAACTCTCGAATGAATCCACTGTTTTTTTTTTAGTTTCTTTCTTGATATTTTCTTCAGAATAAGTTACTCTGAAAATCCTAGTTATAAAGCTCCATCAGTTTGATCACAAAAATTTTTAAACTGAAATATTTTTTGAAACTCGTTTGAACTCAGACCTGAATGTCGTTAGTTTCACGTAAAATCGACTCCAGCTCCTCCATCTCCTTTTCGCGTTGTCGCTTTCGTTTCTGTGCTAGAGTCCGCTTGAGATTTAGTTCGCGTTTCTCTTCTGGTGTGAGTCGGTGATATCTAAAATCGAAAATTGTGAAAAAAGAGAGAATTTCCGACAAGTCCTCGTACCTTTCTGAACTGTTTTTTTTTCAGAAGAAAAGAAGGAAAAAGTTTAATTTTGAAAAAAGAAAATGAAATGTTCACCTCATACGTGCGGCTTCGGCTTGTCGCGCTTTCTTCTGTCTCTCCTTCTCTGCCTTGTCTGGAGAGCATGCGATCTTGACAGTCTTAAGAAAACTATGGAATTAAGGATTGAAAAAAAAAAAAAGAAAACAACAGAAGAAAGAGATAAAAAAGCACAAGGTAGTCAGTGCTCGACAATCACAACACACACCTTGAGCAGCGGCTCTACGACTTGCTGGTAGGTATTCAGAGGCTGCTGCAGCTGCGGAACTTGCACACTCTGAACATCACGATAATGATAATGAATGCACAATACGAGGAGAATAAATGCAGATTGAGCTGAAAATTTGAAAGAAGAGGTTGAACGATAGGCTCTCAAGGCGTTTCGGGCCGAACCAAACACAAGACAGTGTGCATTGAGATTCAGAACACGCTGAAAAAATACCTGGACAGTTTGTTGTGTGCTCCAAGAGGAAGAAGTGGAAGGCGCGGTATTGTCGACAAAGTAGGCGTCAAGCATGGTCGCCTGAAAAATATTACAAGTTCAACTCGAAAATGTGTGGTTACCAGGTTTTTGTCATCTGCGCCTAGTCTTCTTTGCTGTCCTTGTTGTATCTGAAAATCTTTTTTTTTCTAGCTAGTTGTCCCGGAACTAACGCTAACGTTTCCGGGGATGAAGGTGGCTGTCGTCGAAGAATGGAAAGGAGCCGTCGTCGAGTTCGTGTACGTGGTCGCCTGGTACGACGACGGATGAAACGACATCGAGTTGATCTGAAATTCGCGGATTTTCTCTTTCATTATAATCGGATACTCCATGATCCGAGTACGAAGCAATTGATTACCTGTTGATTTTGACCGTTTGCATTGCTGCGTGGATCTGACGAGTAGGCATACGTCAGACCCTGGTTCATGTTGGAACCCTGAAAGTTTTAATATGAAAAAGAAAATGGAAAACAAACTTTGTAGTAAGAAACTTTTCGAACGAAAATCTTATCTGATTTTTTAAACGTGAAAAAAAAAACGGAAAAAAAGGATAATAGTCAAAGAAAAAAATTTACAGAGATACAAAAAAATGATATAAAGAAAAGAATTCGTGAAACGGCATATTTTATATTTGAACTAAGCATAGCTAAAACTCTCAAAAATTTCCCAACTTTTTAATTAAAATATAAATCAAACACAATTTCGACAAATTCATCAAAAACGGCATTGTTCAAAAAAACAGAGAAATATCAGTTATAGTCATTTGTTTCATTCAAGTACCTTCCATTATCCAATGAAAGTTTTAGGTTTATAAAAGTAAACAAGTGCGCACTAGTGCTCGAATGTCTAAAGAAAAAAATATCTCGGAGAAGAAAGTTTAATTCGAATAGCCCTCAAAACCTCGCGAATATTATCTTCTTCTTTTAAAATATTCTTTCAACTGATTTTCGGACATTTTACGTTTCTTCATTGAAATAGCGTTATAAATAAGTCAGTTCACTTTAAAAAATCTTTGAGAGAATGTTATTTTGCGTCGAGATTATGCACCACAGGCACCAACAGTACCTTGAACGGAAAAAAAAGAACGAGGTGTCCGAAGCTTATTCCTCGCAAAGGATCGGTCACAAAAGATTCTACGAATTTCGCACCAAATCATATATGAGTTGATTGTTACAAAAAATGATTTAGTTTGCAGATGTGGTCAATTTTTTTTTCGCTTTCGTGCTCCTATATCCATGAACATTGTTTCCACCGAGCTACGTGTTATAGGAATGGAGAAAAACACTTCCAAGTCAGAATACTCCGTTCGCCATCATCTAATACAGTCTGACATGTCTGCTCCCTCTTTCTTCTCGCCTGCGAGTTAACAGCAACAGAACAGTGTAAGCAAGAGAAAGAGAGAAAGAGAGAGCGCGCGCGCCCGAGGAAAAATAATTTCTGATATATATCAATAGATCGCAAAAATTTCTCAGAAGTTTGTATACTTGACTCGGTCTTGGCTCGAAATTTTTCGGAAAAGCGAATTTTAAGGATAGTATTCTTTTGGCACATTTAGCGACATTAATATAAGACAATAAAAATAACGAATTCGTCACACTTATCTGATTTTTCAATACTCCCTATAAATAATTTTTTTTTTGATCTTCTGCAGCACCAGCTTATCAAAATAAAACGTCTCGAAAACTATTTCTGGTTTCATGTGAGCAGCCAAACACTTATCTAATTAAACAAATTAGCACAACTCGATCGTAAGTTTAAGCCTTCTATTCATCATATAGGGCTCAAACAATGAGCTCAATTGAGCTCATTGTTGATCAACTCAATAAAAAAAAAGCTCAGTCATCCGAAAGGCGGAATTGTAAGAAATACAACCAGAAATCCCTTGTTTGAAGTTCTAAGAGACTATCCTTTTTTAGGCTCATCTTCCTTCTGCCATTGGAAGAAGTTAGTCAGAGAAATCGGTTGCATGTTTTTTTTTTCATTGGAAAACACTAATACCTTTTTGAAATATTTCAAACTTTCTTTCAAATGATCTTGAATAATGTGTCTGTATGATTATCTTCATAACTTCCAAACACAATTTCTTTGAATTTACTACTGAATTGAATTGATCTCCATGTTTTCCTCTGCTTAGAGCTCTCAGGCATGTTCTCAGGCCGATAGAACGATTCCATTTTCAAGGTAGAGAAAGAGAAGTGGTGGGTGTTCTCGTTCGGGAAAGCAGATGAAAAGAGAGGAAGAGGTTACAAGTGAAGAAGAAAATGCGGTCCAAAAGATAATAGAGATTGAAGAGGGTGGTAGGAAACGGAGGCCGACGTCGGCTATGGTGGCGAAGAGACCTGACGAGGACTGCTTGTTGACGACGACGCGCACGCACACAAGGCCGCGTCGCTTTTGCCGAGACACTGTACACAGCGCGGAGAGGCGGGACGCCGAGGCACTGCATCCTTGCTTGAGGCACAGACGTTGGAATGAGGAGGGAGTGTGTAACTGGAGGAGGCGCAGCGCAACACATCGGCCGTCGTCACAGTATTGATCGTGGAGGGTGAAGGCTGGAGACGAGTTGCTAAGAAGTGCACTGTTTCGATGGAGAACGAGGTGTCCGAAGTAGACGAGGAGCCGCTCGCTATCTATATGGAAACATACAAGCAGATAGCCGAGACAGAATGCATAGAGAATTAGACAGGCCCCGCACAAAATAATAAGTCATAGAACATGGTTAGTTTCGATATATCAGCGCGTTTTTCGCCTTCGTAGCTGCTGTTTCCACGCTTTCTCAGCTGAACTCACAAAAAGTCACCGTATCTGACTGATTTTGCTGATTTTCGCGTTCAAATTCACCTTTGTATGAATTCCTACAATTCGATAATTCAACAATTGTTCCCTACTAGCCACAATTTGAAACAGTATATGGCTTTTCTATTTTCCTTTTTTTTTCATTACCTCCCTGAGATCGCAAAAAATTGACAGAAGCTTAAACATGAGAGCGTCGCAGAGGGGAAGAGAGTGTAGACAAGTTAGATTGTTTTGAAAAGCGGAGAATGAAGAATATATCACTTATATGGGTTTTTTTTAATCTGCGTTTTTAGTCGTGTCATCAACAGTAATAAACACCAAAAATCAATCGAAACCAGTGTTTCTAACCTCTTTCTAGAACCTTCACTATATACTTATTTCTTTTCTATTTTAAAAATGGAGAAAAATTTTTTTTTGCATAGTGATTTAAACTGTTTTTACTTATTGAAATAAGTATGCTAAAAAAACTGAATAAGTATTGAGCCGTGAAGAAAAAAACCTCATATTTTCAAGATAGTGTAACGTTTCATTATAAAATTCATTTGAACAACTTGAGATACGATTTTTCGCGATTTAGACTGTTTTAGTAATTAAAGGGTGACATGTTTTTCACTTAAATTTTTGATTCATAATGGAAAAATTTTCAGACAATAGTTCCGGTAAATAAGATTAATGAGGAAAAAGTTTCAAGTTGAGCAGGAAGAAAACAATTTTTGAACCGAAAACGGCTTCATTTCAATTTAAACTACTATTACACTCCTCAAACTTCGGAAAGCCCTTAAAAATCAGAGAAGACGAGATTATCCTGAGTAAGGTTACCAGATCAGTTACTTTACATTGTAGCTATGGACCTTCCTGTTTCATATTATCAAGCTGTATGAGTGACTGAAAAATTCAAATTTGCATATTTATCTTTATGAATGAATGAATCCGTTTCTTCGGAATCCATTTTTTTTTTCTACCAAAAAGATGTGCTTTGTAGGTTTCAATACACAGAAGCAGAGACTGAACAGGCACCTTTCAGGTGTTCCAAGACAACAAAAGATTCAAGGAAACGGTTACCGTTCTCTCATGGATCCCCTTTGCCAGTAAGAAAGAAAGGAGATTCCTTAAAAGCATACGGTACCTCCTCTCGATCTCTGCGCGGAGGGACTAGAGAGGCGGCGGCCGGCGAAGAGAGCAAACGAAATAGGCACTCACAGTCTAGGCGGAGCAAAGGCCTCTCTCTAGCACTCCATCACCACCACACTCTTTCCTCGGCTTGCCTTGCCTTCGCCTGACGCCTCTATTCCAACATACTCTTTTCGCATTCGGCTCATCAACGGAATCTCCACGTCAGCCGCGATCTCTCCCCATCGATCGCACCTCGCCTAGGGACTCTTCATCGTCGCTTCTTTGCGGTCTCATCGATTGACGCACTGTCTTTCTCCAGATGTCGCTTCTGGAAGCGACGCCGAGAGAATTGCGTCTTTGTGTGAGGTCTCTCGTATCCCAAACCTCCACTTGCATTTTCATAAACATATGGCGAAAATTGAAAATCAACTCAAAGTTAACCCTCCGCAATTTCGAAAGAGGACATATGCTGAAATACTTTCACATAGTATTAGCTTACAAATCAGCAGAATTTTTCTTCTACTGCCTTTAAGGATTATGATATTCAAACAGAAAAAAAGAAGAAGTTCAAAAGCCTAAAATAAGCAAATTCCTGAATTAAATTACTTCATTCGCCATGACTTAAAACTTGTCTGCCCCTTCTTATCCCTCGGAGAAAGAATATTCTTCCGATTCGTGGCGAGAGAAGTCTTGGGTCACACAAAGGGTGAAAAATAAAGATATAAAGTTGTGATCTCATCAGCCCTACGAAAGTCTTTAGCTTTTCTGCAAATGGCTTCTGAAAGCGAGCTAGAATTTCACACAATTTCTGCTCAAAAAAACTTTTTCAAGCTTGGTTAAGTTCAGTCTTCATACCATTTTTTCCAAATAAACCCTTTGCTTTTTTCTGCTCAAGGGTGTTCAAAGCCCTGAGAAACTCAAATTAAACGATTTCATAGTTCATTTACAGTAAATAATTTACTCTAAAAAAAGATTTTCAAAGGAGACTTCACGTGGGAATTTTTTTTCAGTTTTAAGCTAAAAAGCTATGGCGAATCGAGTGTGCTGAATGATAAACTTTCGTTATTTGATGTACTAAACTTGCACTAAAACTATAATTACACTATTATTACAAGATGTTGAACAAATCACATAAAGAAAAATTGTTGTTCCAAGATATTATGACAAAAATTTTCAATGAACACATGAAAAGTACCCAAATAGTGAAAAATAATAATTTAATTCCGAACGTCGGCGACAACGACTTCAGACGATAAATAACTGTCCACAAATGCGAAAAGTGGTTCCAAAATCTTCTCGACGGTGATGATTCCGAAAGTCGACGGTAAGTAGAGGTATAGCAGGGCGGACGCCTAAATCTGATTTTAATAAAAACGAAGTGCAATCCAAGGAGAAAGTTTTTGGTTTGAGAGATATTTTTCATACTGAAGTTAAAATAAACACCAACTACCTTAGCTGCATAGTAGAAGGGCAGACTGGTAGCAGGAGTAGTGTCGAGGACTGTGAAAAACCCAAAAATTATCCAGTAGAGCACCCAAAGCGAAACCATATGCTGGTCAAATCGCTGACTACGTATCGCCTGAAGTTTCTCCTGACTCGGACTTTCAAGGATTACCTACTTGGAGAGACTTGAAAGCAGGGTAAACGACGCCGATAACGTTAGAAGCAGTCAGAAGAATGCCGCCGAACAACAGGTAAACAATCGTGAAAATCATCACCCTTGCCGTCAACTAGAAATATCATTGAAATGCGCCTATTTGAGCTATAAACTAGTCTCTCAGAAATACCTGAAAAACTCACATGCTCCCTAGGGAGGCCTGAGAGCTCCTCTGCCTTGATCAAAGATTTTTCGAGCCAGTTCTCCTTGTGCGAGTGCAGCCGCGCGTGAAGAAAGTGATCCAGCTGCGAACTGAGCCCTGCCATCCTGCGGAAAATAATCGTGAAGTCAAACAGTTTTCAAGCATGTAAAACTATTCCTAGGGTGGTACAGTTCATTTTTCTCAGTTGACATTGAACTTATCTAAAAAAGAGATTGAAAAAAAAACTTCATGCAGTGTTAAAAAAAGTCACGAATTGAGTCGAGAAAAGTTTGAGACCTGTGAATATTTTAACTAATATTTTTCCCTAAATTGCTTTATAAAGACACACATTTCCTTAAAATCACAAATACAGTAACCCCGACTCGACACGGAGATTTTGAGGGAACATACACTCGGCTTTTTTTTTTGGAAATAGGAAATGAACATATAAAAACTTTTGACAGAAAGCAAGAACACAGCAAAATGTGAGAGTTTTATGGTTTCAGACTTCTCTCACGGTCAAAAAGCGCCATGGTGGATTTCGAAAAAAAAGATTTTAAAGAACAGTTACGAAATGAATTTAAAAACGTACACCTAATGTTTGACAGTGGTCGATTGAATATGAAAATGATAAAAAGTGTCTGGAGGACGGCGAAGACTATTTTGAATGGCGTGGGAAAGAGAGGAAAACTTCAATATTTGTCCAAGTGGCACGGTCAAAAAACAAATATCTGCGTTATCGAGATCACTCATGTTTGGACTCGCTTGACATCGAAAAGAGAGAAACGGACTTTCCCTACCTCACTTTCCAGTTTCTTCTTTTGAAAATTTTTCCAAAATTTCTGAAAATTCACAGTTTCCTTCGAGAGCGACGTCATTTATATAACAGACCCAATTAAGAGAAAGTTTCGTAGGCAGAAGAAATCTTTCTTGATAATTTGAACAAAAAATGACTTGAAAACAGAGAACAGTTCGAATTTGTTTCCGCTATTATCTAAGAAATGTATCACCACTCCGTGCCAGCTTGTCCCGTTTTTTTTTCCCGTGAAAATGACCGTTCCCCAAACTTGAGCAAACTTTGTTTCAAGACCTTTGATTTTTTTTTGCTGTCATTCTCGCAAATTTCTGAAGCAAAAGATTTTTTCAGTAGCTTTTGTTATGCTGCGCTCTTAGAATGCGATCGTCTCGCGCAGCACACTATTTCAGAAAACTCGAAGAAAAAGGATGAAAAATTCTCCATATATAAACTTAGCCCCTTCACAAAGTTTAATTTCTGTGACTCTGAAAGAAGGGTACATGAGGTGCACAATTTTTTTTCATGACTTGAAACTTTTTGATCGGCATTTGTAGTGCAAGTTTCACTATATAACGAATTAACCGTAGCTGCTCAAGTTGCTCATATATATATATATATATATATATATATGAATTAATATTCATTATTATCCGAGTTTCCTCTGTCTTTCTTTTTCATTAAAGTTTTTTTCACGACTTCAAGCTCTGTTATTTTTCACAATAACTCAATGTAAATTAATTTTTTTATAAACCTCAGCGTTTTTGTTCTGTTCGATTCACATGAGGCGCTCTGACCGATCCAAATCTTCGATTCTCTTTATCAGAAAACTGTGAAACAGCGTCCAAGAAAAAATCCTTTGTCCGACTCTCTCCAATTTAGTTATCTTTTTCTTCTTTGACGCCAAAATAGTCGTCATGACGACTATTTTGGATTTCACGGAATTACTTTGAACACGACAAGAGATTTCGAGCAGCGAGGGGAAAGTTTGCTCTACAGCACACTTTTCTGGCGCGATGCGTTTTTTTCATTTTTCAAATTCGTTTTTTTATTTGTGTTTATTTTCGATTTTCATATAGCCTATTCCGCGCCAGCTTGTCACGTTTTTCTTCCCGCAAAAAAGACCGTATACCAAATTAGATCAAATTTCTGCTTTTATAACGGCAAGAAACAAAGGTCTTGAAGCGAAAGTTGGTTAAATTTGACCTGGCCTTTTGGCGGAAAGAAAAACGTGACAAGCTAGCGAGGAATAGCCTATAAAAAAAAAGTAATTTGTCGATATTAGGATAATGAAGAGGAAAAGAAAATATGATATTACTATTGTTTTCGCAAGGACTTGTGACTTTTGTGTAGATTGATGCACTCAGTGTACATTTTTTGGTTCATTTCAGGTTTTACACTAGAAAACCAATTCCATGCTGCTATTTCTTGAATTTTTTTTTAAGTAAATTGGAGACAAGGACTCAGTTCGGTTAAAGATTCAGTAAAAATGTTGAAACCCCCTCCCCTCTTTTCTTCTTGAAAATTATTTAGACAGGAGTTTAATACTTAAAAAATATATTTCAGCGATCACAATGGCCCATATATGCTCGATTAGTGGTGAAGCGACAGAGGAACCAGTTGTTTCTCCAAGCTCTGGGCATATATTCGACCGGAGGCTTATCGTAAAGTACATAACTGAAAATGGAACTGATCCTATTTCCGGGAACGCGCTCTCAGAAGATCAGGTTAGTCTTTCACTCATTGAAAAAATTTCTTTTGTTGAAGTTGATTGGCTTGAAAAGTGGAGATGGAGGATCGGCTCCTCGCAACGTTTCTGCCACTTCTATTCCTTCTCTCCTTAAAATGTTGCAGGTTTCTATCAAACGTGAATATTTTTATAGAAAACATTTTCAGGATGAGTGGGATACTGTGATGTTGAATAGCTTCAGTCTGAGACAGCAATTGCAGGTCGCTCGCCAGGAACTTTCTCACGCTCTTTATCAAGCACGTTATTTTCTTCTGTTTTATTTTGTTACCAGTAACGCTATTAGAAGGATAGATTTTTTGTTTTTCGAGGAGAAAATTGCAATATCAATGTTCGAAGTTCAGCACGACGCGGCTTGTCGCGTTATCGCTCGTCTTTCAAAAGAGTTGACAGCGGCTCGCGAAGCTCTTTCCACTTTGAAACCACACACGGCAAGTAAAGAGAAAGACGTGTCGATGGAAGTAGACGAAAACGCTGAAGAAGCCCATGGTTAGCTTCGTTATCGTCTAAGTACCTTTTTATTTACAGGTATCAGCGAAGCGATAATCAAGAGTTTGGAAGAAAAGTCCAAGTCGTTGACCGCTGAGCGGAAGTCTCGCGGAAAGAACTTGCCATCCGGATTGGCTAGCCAGGAGGATTTCAGTAATTTCAAGCAAAAGGCCGCTCACACTGGAATTCACTCGACTGGAACGCCTGGAATAACTTCTCTGGACGTCAAGGCGAGTTTTTTTTAATTAATTTTTTTTAGAATTTCTCATATAGGGCTCTCTTGCTCTTACTGGCGGTGCCGACAAGACAGTTGTCCTGTACAATTTCGAAAAGGAAGAAATTGTGCAGACCTTCAAGGGTCACACTAAGAAGATCAACGCCGTTGTTCTCCACCCAGATGGAAAAACCGCTGTTTCCGCTTCTTCAGATTCACAGGTCCGCCAATCTTTTTTTTTCTCCGCTATCAGTGGTATCTGATCAGTGTCTAATTGCTACGATTTGAAGATTCGTGTTTGGTCGTCGAAGGAATCCGCTGCCACGGCCGTCATCGACGTCCATCAGGGCGCAGTGACCGGTTTGTTTTTAATTTTTTTTTTTCTTTATCAAACATTTGTTGGCTAGATATTTCTTTGAACGCTACTGGAAACTACATTTTATCTGCTTCTGATGATGCTCATTGGGCTTTCAGTGACATTAACACCGGCAAAAGTCTCTGCAAGGTTTGTGATTTTTTGAATGTTGATGTTTCATTGTGGCTATAGGTTCCGTCCGATTCCGAATCTCAAGTTGCCATGTTCTGCATCGAATTTCACCCGGACGGCCTTATTTTTGGTAACTATTTAGTTTTTTTTTTGATGATTAATTTTTTATTAGGAACGGGCACGGCTGATTCAGTTGTCAAGATTTGGGACTTGAAGAGTCAGACTAATGCGGCGAACTTCCCCGGCCACACCTCTGCCGTTCGTTCGATTTGTTTTTCAGAAAACGGATATTATTTGGCTACTGGCAGCGAAGACGGAGAGGTGCAAATTTTTGTATTTTCCTTTGAACCTTCGTTTTATCTTAGGTGAAGCTTTGGGATCTCCGTAAGCTGAAGAATCTCAAAACCCTGTCCACGCAGGGATCCCAGCCAGTAGGTTTTTCAAAAAAATTTTTTTAAATTCAAATATTTTCCTCGTAATTTTTTTGTTCAGTTCATAAAAAAATGTAGGTCGGAAAAGTTGTGTTTCATCTGTTGTGAATCTTAAAGAGATGAAGTATAGAAGTGGCACATTATCAGAGTTTTTGAAAACCTTTTTATTGAATTCGGCTTTTCTTCTCTTCGACTTTTATCTATGAATTTAGTTTGAACGCTTTACTTGACCAAAAACCTACACGAAAAGTTTGAAAAAAATTTTTTTTTCATTAAACTGTTAAAAAATTGTTAGGACATGGAAACATTTTTGCTCGGCGATAAAATATATACTTCCATGATTTCTTGAACTAGCATGTATTTTGGAAGTTCTGTTTATGTCTATGTCCTCAATTTTTATTTTTGAGAGGACGTTTAGGTTTTCTTGGGTTTTTATCTCACAGTAGTATAGTCAATTTTTCCCGTAAAGAAGCTTGAGCCATTTCCCCTTTCAACTTGGGAAAATCAGACTATACCAGACAAAATCCATTCGAAAAATGTTACGAGAGAGTTTACAAGGATAGTTAGAGGCAATGGTCTTGAAATTGGAAAGAAAATTCACGAGTTCAACATAAGTTATGTTCCGAGAAGGAACTTGTCATATTCCCACTTTTATTCACCTCTTCCGGTCTACAATAATTTAAAAGACGTGTAAATTTGTCAAGTTGATTTTCTTTAAAAGTCTTTAAAAATCATTTGAGTTGAATAAATTTTCATGAGAACGATCTCAGAACTCGAAAAAACTCTGAAATTGTGGCTTTTAAGTGTTCATTTAATTGATTAATTAATTTATCTCACTCAAACACAAAAATACAAATACCGAATAGAAAGTGAGTTAAGTGAAACCCGATATATAAACCCCCAACGAGCGATTTACCGGGATGAGAGACGCGTATTGAAAATTGAGAACAAACATTTCGGATTTCTTAGAGAAGCCTCTTGCGCACGTTTGCGAGTAGTTCATTGTGGTCGAGAGAGTTGAGAAAATTCCTTAAGCGGGTTTATATTTTTAACAAGTAAATTTCTTTCGAATTATAAGATGACAAATTCTCTAGGTTCTCTTAAATAAATTTTTCCGTTTTCTTTTTTTCAGGAAAAAGAAACTTGTAGAATAATAGAGTCAAAACTGGCAGAGTCCGAAGAGATAAAAATGAAATGCAATGTGGATTTATTTGTTTCGAAACGGTGTTCCTTTTCAGATCAATGACATAAGCTTCGATATGACTGGAACTTATTTGGCCATCGGTGGACAAAACGTTCAACTCTTGCACGTAAAATCTTGGCAGGTAGGCAAATGATTAGGAACTTTGATTATTCGTCTTTTAAGGAATGCGTTACTTTGACTGACAACACAGCCGCCGTGACCGGCGTCCGTTTCGGGGAAAACGCCCGTTCTTTGCTGAGCAGTTCCATGGACAAGAGTTTGCGCGTGTTCAGCATCTGAAGAAATTCCCATCTTTTGTTCGCCCTTATTCTACATTGTTGTTTTATTTATTTTCCAAACTCTACCATTTAACTCAAGCTTCAAAAGTTTCTGATCTTGTGCTCGTGAATCATTGGTTGTTGACTGTATGTGAATGAAAATTTTTCGTGTGGTTCATTTTGTTTTCAGTGCTCTATTCATCGTTCTGAGCGATTTATCATGCTTAACTCTGACCACGTTTTATCTGTTAGAAAGACGATGAACAAGAAGAATTAAGATTCCTCTTCGGTACTGCTTCACTGCCCGGATTGAGAAGAGTAACCACGCTTTTTTTTTTTTCGAAGATTTGGGTCCTATGATGCCTTCTGGGGCCAGAATAAGTGAGCGTGAAAGCGATTTTCGAACGGATGATATTAGCATCTCACGTAAAAATGAAGGATTGACGAAACATAAAATATTTTTCAGAGATTGAGCGAAAACGGCCAACGTCGGATTTGATTTCTAGGTCGTCCAAGAAACCACGTTACGCGCTTGGTTTCATTTCTTACGATATTTCAGCACGGTGATATGTTTGATTCAGAATTTCTTATGCATCCTATCTCTTCTTTAACACGATTTTTCGGAGGCTCCGGAAATGATGAAAACGAAGAACAAGAAATACATGAGGGTCAGAGATTTAACTGTTGCATCTTCATCAAATTAAAAACTGAATATTTGTTGGCGCGTTGAAAGAGATTTTGCGGAGTTTGTCGAAATAAATAGTGGACACTTCAAATTCATTCGGATGGTTTTTGTTTTCCAGAATTGCTTTGAACACGCCGATATGATTTTTGCAACCGCATAACAAACTCAAATGATATAGTCATTTTCCGACTTGAAAGACGAGGAGGCGGAGAATTTCGCGGGACGCGTAGCGTGTGCGTACGCGGTTTTTGGCACGAGTTAAATTTAACCGCCACCGACTATTTTAAAAGCTGGGTCACCGATCTTATCGTAACTATTCTACTATTTTTATTGCAAAGATGAAAAAAAAATAATGGTGAAAAGCGATAAACGAGCTCTCCAAATAGTCGCTGGCGGTTGAACTGAACTCGTGCCAAGAACCCCCTTCTGCGCCTCTCTCGCTTTTCAATTCGGGGAAATTTGACTATATATTCAGGGAAACTTTGAGACAGTAAACTTTTTTTTAGAGAGCCATGAAAGCTCTAGAGTTCGTAATCGATCAGAAGGCGAGGATGAAATCGAAGTGGTACGCTTTAAATCGAAATAAAAACTTCTATGACTCTAATTCAGATCGCGACGATCAGCGGAGGACGTCCCGTTTCGCCTGAGCTTTTTCGCGAATCGATACAAAACAAAACTCTAGAATTACAAGAAGATGAAGAAGATAATCTAGAAGTTGTCAATGTGAAGTCCGATGCGGCATCTTCTAGCACTTCCTGTGCAGAATCTGACCGCAAAGTCGAAAAGGAAAAGGAAAACTTAGAAGACGTCAAGGTCATCTTTCAATCGGCAGGATTTGCCCCAAGCGTTCGTCAGTCACCTAAGAATCTTCCAGAAGAAGACGTTATTAATTTGTTTCAATCTTTACTCAAACGTTTTCTCAGGATCTGCAAGTTATCAGTGAAGTGATAAACCATAGCGGCGAAGTTTCGGCCAAGGAAAGGCTGTCGATAGAAAGCGTTAGAGACGAGGTTAGTTTGATTTTTGTTTAAAGACTTTGTTATATTCAGATCGTACGTACATGCGAAGTTGAAGAGGATTCTGACGTCGAAACGATCGCCTCGAATAATCAAGGTTGGTGGCATTTATATGTTCGCAAGCCATTTTTGGATGCAGAGGATGGCTGTCTGGTCTTCTCCAATCTGACGTCTCCGACGCCTGACGACAGCGCCAGTCGCTCCGCCACTCCCCACACATTTCTCCCCAGTGAGTTTTTTCGCCAACCAAATGCCAGTATGCCGCAACTCCATGAAAAAATCTGCTCCTCTGCAACTTTTTTCATTAGTCAGAAGTTTTTCACACGTTTCCGTCACGCGTGTTTTCTACTGACCTTGGTAAAAGCTCGTAAATTGAAGGCTTTTCGATATCGATACGCTCTCAAAGTTGATACTTCATCTATTACGCAATAAAATGAAAAAAAACAAATAAGCGATAGATTTTTCCCATCAAACAGAAGGAAAAAGTTTAGAGAATACGGAAGCTCGTTCTCGAGACCACTGGATCCGCTCTCGGCAGACCCAATCGGACAACCGTAAGCAAGATTTCTGAGTTCTCATTTACATTCCCTAATTTTTCAGGATGGAATTCCGACTCAAAGTCTCTCATTCGCCGTCAACCTATCCCCATGAAAAAATACACGAAAAAAATCAACCATAACGTAAGTTGGTTTTTTTTAATCTCGAATAATATGCTTTATTATCTTTTTTCAGAATGTAGACATGCACGCTCAAAAGCGATATCTATCGCTTCTGGAAAAAATGGGCGTTTATAAGCAAGATTCGAAATCTTTGAGGTTTCTGCACCGTCTGCTTCTATAATTTGTGAACTTTTCCAGGTTTCCCATCGGAAAAACAGCGAGAGGGAAAAATTTACAGGCGAAAATTGAAAATCTACGACGAGTTGGTTTTTTTTCGATCATTCAACCAAATTGTCTCCATTTTTTCTGGGATCTGGGGGCTTCAATTTTTCAATTTTTTTTTGAGATCACTGCCGGGTTTTCAGGGAAAAAAACTTATTCTCCTAAATTTAAAAAAGTTTTTTTTAAATTTTAGTTATCATCTTGAGAAAAACTTTAAGCTCTGAGTGAATTTAGCTGAAAATATAATGACTTTTTGTGTTCCAAGAATTTCTTTTTATCGATAGATGTTATGCCATGTTCAAAGGGATACCGCGTAATTCAAAATAACCGTCAGAGAGTGTAAAAGGTAATTAAATTTTGGAGAGTCAGAGATAGTTTCAATTTTCGCGCAAATCTCTTTGAACACGGCATAGATTTCGAAACGGTTCTATGCAACTTGAAGCCTGACAGAAAAACTCATTAATTATTACACTTGAAAAAAGAAAGTTCTTATTGTACTTGTTGAACGGTTTTTCCTTTTGTTAGTTTAAAACGTACTAACTTGTAACTAAAAAAAATTGAAAGCAAATAAGAAGTACAGAAAGAATCTCACGAAAAAAAGTTTTTGACGAGGTTTTTTTCTTATATTAACAATTCGCCGATTCCCTTGTTTTCGAATTCATAAAAAGGTTAATTGAATGCATTTCGAATGCATTTATGTACTGAAAACTTGGCAAAAAAGTGATTCAGAATAGTGATTTATAATTTTCATCCGTCCGCAAAATTTTTCAGAGGCAAAGAATACCGAAGTCCTTCGGAATTACAATATCAAAGTTTAGTTTTTAGATTCGATCTGGAAAAGAGGAGAGCAATTCTACTCTCAGGTATGGCTAGTATAATTGAATTTTCGTGTCAATTCTTTGTAAATAGGAATGTGAAAGAGTCTACTCCGGAAACCTCGTCCATGGTGTCGATGGGAGCCAACAGCTTCGCAACGTTTTCGTAAGACTTGAACTGAAGTGGGGATTCCTTCGTGGTTCAGAAGAGCCACTCCTTCTCCTTTTTCGGAGGCGCGTTCTCTGAGTGAAGAGAGAGTCACAGACATAGTGGGCCGAATGGAATCTGTGCGAATCCAGAACTCCGGAGTAGAAAACTTCAACAAGTAAGCGAAATGGTCGCTTGAGATTTGAACACAAGGTTTTAGGCTTTCAAAAAGACTTGACACATCCCGTTTCCATGTAATTTCCCTGACCGAAGAGCTCCGGGTGAGGAGCAACGCTCGGCTCAACAATGTCGACGACATCGAGAAGAAAGTTAGGGAAAAGCTGAGCATCGAGGGCATCAAATACATCGTGAAGAAAGAGAAAAGCGAGTTCCCTCGTTAGTTATTCCCACCTATCCGGAGATAAAGAGGGATTTCCAGCCTTACCTGAAGAAGCTGAGAACCTTTGCCATACTGTGTGGCGAGGACGTGGCGACGGAGAAGTTTTCAGCGAAGGTTTTGGGGTGAAGCTCACTCGCAAGGACCTTTGCACCCTCGACGGAATGAATTGGCTCAACGACGAAGTCATCAACTTCTACATGGAGTTGGTGTGTGAGCGCAGCAGGAACTCGTCGGACTTGCCCAAGGTTAATTCAATGTGTTTGATTCATTCGAGTTTCTGATATAAATGCGTAGTTTTTTGGTTAACTTTTTTTTTCGAAGATTTTGCAGGACAATTTGAGTAAAGTATAAGAATGAAACAGGTATCCAATTCAAAAAGTTTTCAAGCTTCTAGCAGTGAATTTACTGAACGGTTCTAGCATCTCCCTAGTGTCAAAAAGAATAAATACCAACAAAAAAAACATTTGCAGACTTATGCCTTCAATACGTTTTTTTACTCAAACATCGCGACGAAAGGATATACTAGTGTGAAGCGTTGGACAAGAAAAGTTCGACCTCACTATTGAAATCAATAATCTTTGCGATTCCAGGTGGATATTTTTGCCTATGACGTTCTTCTGATTCCTGTTCATCTGGGAGTCCATTGGTGCATGTCGGTTATAGAAAGGATTCTCGTTTATTCTTCGAATAATTGAGACTTCAGGTTATCGATATGGGTAAAAAAGAAATCACTTACTACGACTCTCTTCTGAATGACAACTACCAATCTCTCGAGCTATTAAGGTAGACTTCAACTGAACCAAAAAAGTTCTTTTTTGCTTTCACTTGCAGGCAATATTTGAGCAGCGAATCGGCAGACAAAAAGAAGGTTTCTTTCGATTTCACGGGATGGAAATTCGAAATGAAAAAGGTTCACTTGGAAATTTCTTTGAGACTTCTCGCATCTTCAAGTTATCTCTATTCATTCGAATGAACTTCCAAATAATTATCTTTTCCGCCTTGCAGGATATCCCCCGGCAAATGAACGGCAGCGACTGCGGCGTCTTCTCTTGTCATTTCGGCGAATTCGCGTCACGTCGGCGGAAGCCAGTCTTCAATCAGTCGCACATGTCGTATTTCAGGAGACGGATGGTCTTCGAATTGGTTAATAAGACTTTGATGGTTTCCTAGTTGCTCGCTGTGTATCTCTTTGTCTTTCTGTTAAATATATTTTGATACGGTTACAAAATTCACTGAATAATACATTGCAAGACTCTTCTGTTGAATACACTTCTTTCCTTTCTCCCTATTTCGAGAAATTCTTGTTAACTGACCCATTCATCGCTTTGATATGAGCCTATTTTTGATCTCTCCGATGTCTCGGTGTTCATCTTCAGACGAATCGCATCTTTGTGGATTTAATCTGAATGTAGTCCATAAATGAAATTTTCGTTCTTTTTTCTTCAAACTTTTTTTTTCAACGCAGTCGATTCGCCGACGTTATTTCTATTAAGTTAAATAAACATAGTTTTCGCAAAATAACTAAAAAGCTTCAGTTTTTGGGGAATGAGTCACGGCTCAACCAGCTCCGGAAGCCTGTTCAAAGACGGCGCAATCGATCTGATAGCTGGCACCCTAGGTTGGTACCATAGAACAGGTTTCAGAGGCACAAAGTGTTCTTCTTCCGAACTTTGTCAGAAACATGTATATCCATAGTGTGAAATAATACATTTGAAATACGTGGAAAGTTATAGCTTTGGTTTTTTTACGCAAAAAAAAAAAGGAAAACCGACTTTCGGTTTTTGTTCCTATTTGCCTTAATTCCTTTATTGTCAGGTGGCGTGGCGAACGTGTACGCCGGCCAACCTCTGGACACAGTCAAAGTAAAAGTTCAAACGTTTCCGCACCTCTACAACAACTGGGTGACATGTCTCAAAGACACCTACCGACTCGACGGCGTCAGAGGACTTTATGCAGGTGTCCTTCTCAGTTGAAAGCGTTACGAATCGCCAGTTTAGTTCATTGAAACGTAAAACTTTCTCGATTTATCTAATCGAAAAGTTTCGCAGATCTATCTAATTTCTTTGATGCTCCTCCTAATTTCTTTGATCAAATTGGTAAGAGATCATCAATGTGAACCATAAGTATAGTTTTTTCGTATGTGTGGCTCATCATTTTTTAATGTACCTTTTGGAGGGACTCTTCCTGCGTTGGCCGCTAACGTCGCGGAAAACGCCGTTCTTTTCACTGCCTATGGTTACTGTCAAAAAGTTTTTTCGTTCTATAAAACGAAGCAAAATTCTTTCTCCAGTTGGTTGGAGTAGCTGCCGGCCGGTCGGACGTCTCGAATATGACGCCCTTAGAAAACGCCTTCTCAGGCTCTCTGGCGGCGGTTTTTGCAGCGGCTGTGCTCTGCCCTACAGAACTCGTCAAGTGTCGCTTGCAAGCAGCTAGGGAGATGAAACAGAAGTGGTGGGTTGGATGGTCGTTGCTTGACCATTTAATGAGAAATTGTGGTTAAGCACACCGGCATCTGTTTGTCGGGACATGTACCGGGAAAAAGGCCTCCGAGGTTTTTTCGTTGGAATGACGCCCACTTTGGCTCGTGAGGTTTTTACATTGGATGCTTCTGTTCATTTTTTTTGAGGTCACTTTTCATTTTAAAGGTTCCCGGGTATTTTTGTTTCTTTGGCGCCTACGAGACGTGTAGATACCTATTGGCAAGCGAAGATCAAAGCAAGGAAGAAATAGGTTAGTTTTTTGAGGTCTTTTTCGCTATTTAATTATTTTCAGGCCTTTTCAAGACGGCTTTGTCCGGCTCGGTAGGTGGAATGGCTTTATGGACATCAATCTTTCCCGCCGACGTTGTAAAGTCGCGGATGCAAGTGTCCGGTGGCGGCTCTTTTGGCCGTATTATTGTAGAAATAGTCAGAAACGAAGGTTAGCTTTTTTTTTGAGTTTAAGGGAATTCATCAACTCTAAAAAAAATTTTCTCACTTTTTTTTCAAAGAAATAAGTTGAGAAATAAGATTTAAGTAGGCGGAGAGGAAAAAGTTTAAAAAAATTTTTCTTATGATTGCTTTTGTTTCTGTAGTTCGACATTTTTCATTTGAGGTCTTCGCGGTTTGTACAAAGGCCTGCTGCCCACAAATATTCGAACCTGTTTTGCCTCTGGATGTCTGTTTGTGGCCTATGAAGAGTCGCGCAAGTTTATGCACATGATATTCTAAACATCCGTCTCCGTATTGCTGATTTCGTTAGGTTCTTCTCTCTTCCGAGCCATAGCTTTCATTGTGCCTTGTTGTTTTGTTCGCAAATTGTCAGGTTTCAGTTTCCAGAAAGTTATAAACGTTTTTTCTTTTTTCGAATATGATGTTCAACAAATTTCGCGTTCATCGCTGGAGTACTGTAAAACTTTTGAATATTTGTTCGAATGGAGTGTATTTCATTTGTTTAAATTGAAGGTAGTGATAGGGTTGTGTATGTTAGCCGCCTTCCAGAAGAACTTCTCGAACAGATACTCTTTTTTTCTGATCAGCCGCGTTTTCAGTTCAAGCGTCAAGCCGGAGTTTTTCAAGGTAAAACATGTTATAACCTTCTCAGACATGGCATCGCGAAACGGAATGCTCCGGACGTTTCTGGGCAATCCTAAGGATCACTTAAAAGGGCTGAAGCTACTAAAAATGGCCACTAATAATGCCCAGAAACGTCCGGAGCACGTCTGTTCTGCGTTAGCAATGTCTTTTTTTTCTTCGAAGTGTATAAATGATGAGACCTAGAATGTAGTTTATGAAGGAAGTGAACTTTGTCAAGAGAATAGTTTATTTTTAAAAATCCTCTACAATGAAATCCGCCACCGATCAATTGGAAAGAAAGTTACTCATATTTTAATTTTTTTTTAAATCTGTTTGGTCCTGGTCCTTTTTTGCAGGCAATAAATCCTCTTCTTTAAAAGTTACGCGCGAAAGTTTAATTTAAAACAAACGTATCACGCCACTACTGAAACTAGCGTCACTGCCCGTTTTTTACGGCTTGCTCTGAACTCATTCCGTGTTCAAAGTAATTTACCGAATTTCGAAATGATCTATAATCGCTGAATCTAAAAAGTTTTTGCTGTTTTCTTTACACTCTATAACGATCATTTCTATTTTTCCAAGATCATATCGAACGTGTATAGTGCAAAGATGCGTGAACCTCTACTTTTTACACTGTGAGTGAACAGAACTTTTTTTCAATTTCATGCAAGCAAAATTTCACCGAAATTGGTTTTCAGGTGAAAATAGGAATAGAAAACTTGCTATTATAAAACTTATAAGACTGCTTCTGCGAATAAAGTTTGTTAGTTTTTTGCTAAAAAAAGCCATATCAACGTCATTTTTAATTCATTTCAGCTCGTTTCTAAATCAAGTGCTTTATATATACCTTATTGTTCACGGTTTGATTGAAATGTGAAAAGTCCGTTTTTTTTTCCTTTTGTGAAGCTGTGCAAACATCAAGTAAACAAATGTTAGTTTTGCTTGTTTTCTTTTGTTGGATTTTAACAAAGTTCGATGTGCATGTTTTGCTTCTTTCATTCTTTCGGGAAAACTAGGTCATTTTTTCGCGCCAGTTAAGGTCAGAGAGAGAGAATTCCTTTACGGCGTACGCCGCAGTCTCGATTTTCCTTGTTACTTGAAACGAAAATAATGCAGCTTTTTTTTATCTGCTTTATTGAATGTATACAGTGCGCGTCATAAGTATAGCCCCCTCCCCTAATTTGCACATTTATAGAAGTTAGGAAGAAGTTGAGGATATCTTGTCAGCGTGCGATTGTTGAGTGCACGAAAAGAACTTACTCTGCAAAAGATCTCAAATGAACTCGAGTCTATACGGGAACGCGAGCGAAAAACCGCAAAAACACGTCGCGTCAAAAGTATAGGACCCCCCTCCAAAAAGCTCATTTTCTTGATTTTTCTTTTTTGGCTCTGTGATAATTCAGAAAAGTTTTAATTTCTCATATTCATAAAGGTACATCTTATCTGCTAAACTAGTTTGAACTATTCCAGAAATAGGCGCATTAGAAATATTTCACGAGAAGCGGTTAAAGTTGCTCATTCCGCGTTTTAGAGGCTACTGAAGCGCTGTCCCACGATGAATTTTCACGAAATTTTGCAGGTTAATTGCTACACGTCCTCTGCTCAAACTGTGAAAAAATCATCTTTGGTTCTGCTTGATATGAGGACCGAACGAGGGAAAAACTGAAAATTACCTTTTTTCGCAAAATTCTCTGTAGAAATTGGTCGGCTTTAGAAACTTGATGGAAAAACAGAGATACTAGGTTGAAAAAATTCGGAAGAGTTTTGAAAGTGATGAGAAGTAGGGGAAAATGTTTTTGAGCAAAAATTGATACGTTTTATTTTAAAAGCGACCATTAACGGTCAAAACCTGAAATTTTTGACTTCTACAGTCACTGCGGAACATTTGATGAAGTATTTGCAACTCAAACAAGTCGCTGCGTTATATTGTATCCATATTGATGTACAGAAGCAAAAATAGAAATCATTCCTCCCAATTCGGGCATGAAAAATCAAGAAAATGAGCATTTTGGAGGGGGGTCCTATACTTTTGACGCGACGTGGTTTTGGGGTTTTTTCGCTCGCGTTTCCGTATAGACTCAAGTTAATCCGATCTTTTGCAGAGTAAGTTCTTTTCGTGCACTCAACAATCTTACGCTGACAGAATATCATCATCTTCTTTCTAACTTCTAGAAATGTGCGATTTAGGGGGGTTCCTATACTTATACCTGCTTTTTACAAATAAGGAATCTTTGAAAAAAAGTCAGATTGCGTCAATATTATGAAATAGACTATTGCAACTTCTCGAAAAAAATTTACATGGTTAAGTCTTAATCTTTACGAAAAAAAAATTCAAGTTCTTAATAGTTTATTACTATATCTTATCGACGTCACATGTCGGTAAAATGATATTACATTGACGGATTAAAAAGCTTTTCGAATACTTTCAAAATTTAATAAATTCATCCTACAAAAATTTATGAAAAATTTTTAAAACGTATCAATTTTTAAAAACTCGTTCATAGGGGGAGTCGGAGAATCGAAAAGGGCTTCAAAAAAATGTTCGTTTTGGGTGACAAATGCTCCCTTTTTGTTACCTTTTTGCGCCATTACACCGGCTCTCATGCACCATTTCTGCTGCCTCTTCTTCTTCCACCATTCCTTGAGCTTCAAAAAACCAAAAAAAAAAAAATGAAAGGCTCTATATATAGAAAAAGATTCTTTTTGCTGTCTTTCTGCCGCTTTTTGAGCTTTTCCCTTTTATCGACCAATCCGCCATTCCGACATTGTCCGAGTTTTCTAATTGAAAAATTTTTTTTTAAAAGTCAAAATTTCTATGAATTTCATTGGAATTTTGACTTTTTAAAACCTTTTTATTTTTTGATAAGAAGTTTTTTCATACGAATCCCTTTAAAAAGACGCTGTGAATATGTTGAACTTTTCACTTTTGGTTATTGTACTTCGTGTGAATTTCAGATCCGTTTTTCACAAAATTTTATTTCCAGGTCGAGGTTGTGACGAATAACCACAGAGTTGGCCGAAAAAAAGTTGTGCAAGAACGATTTACAAAGCAGTTCCGGCACCGAGTTTCGGATTATTTGAAAGCAATGTCTTGTCCTGAAATCGAGGAAGTTCTCTTTTTCAAATTATTCTTTTAATTGATGTTTGTCAGAAATTGGCGCCACTTCGCGCAGCTGTCAAGGAGTGTGGAGATTTGGTTAGAGATCTAAAGGTATCTAGTTTTCAAATTTTCCTTTTAACTCAACTCAAATCCAGGGAAAAGGGGCTGCTAAAATTGATATCGACAAAGCCGTTGTGGAGTTGAAAGCTCGAAAAAAGAAGCTTGAAGAAACGGTGCTTCGTTCAATTTTTCTGTTAATAATTGGGGAATTCAGGAAATAGCTCTTGCTCCAAAAGAAGCGTCTTTTGACAGGTTAAAACTTGAAGATCTTCTGAAGCGTCGTTTCTTCTATGATCAATCATTCGCGATTTATGGTGGAGTAACTGGATTGTAAGCCCTGGTCCTCTCTTTTTGTCTGTACGCTCAGTTCAGGTATGACTTTGGGCCGATGGGATGTGCCCTCAAGTCGAACATGCTTCAAGTTTTTGACAGCGTTTCCGAACAGTCGAAAAAAGTTTTTTAAGGAATGGCGGAAGCATTTCATCCTCGAAGAGGGAATGCTTGAAGTCGACTGCACTTCCTTGACGCCGGAACCTGTGCTGAAGGCGTCAGGCCACGTCGACCGATTTGCCGACTGGATGGTGAAGGACACCAAAAACGGCGAATGCTTCCGCGCCGATCATCTTATCAAAAACAGCGTTGAAAAACTGCTTCAGGCATAATTTTAGAAAAGAAACTTTTCAATTTGTTGCGTTTAGGATAAAAAGACGAGCTCAGAAACTCGGGATCAACTGCAGGATGTACTCGCTAGGTTAGAAGGTTTCGATGACAAGGATATGCACGAGGTATGATTCTAAAACCATGGCCTTAAGAGGGTGAGTATGAGTTGGCGAAGATCATGTGCGGAATTCGTCTTTTTCTTAATAGCGCGAAAAAATGTTTACGAGTATATCATATTTTCAAATGTGCTGATCAATAATGTAATCTTACACAGGTGATATCTCGCTTCAACTTCAAGTCTCCCATTACCGGAAACGATTTGACTGCTCCTATCGCATTCAACTTGATGTTCCCCACACAAATTGGGCCTACGGGGGATTTCAAAGTGAAAAAAAATCAATCTCTTTCCTAAATCTCACTCTTTCAGGCTTTCCTGCGGCCAGAAACAGCACAGGGAATTTTCGTTAACTTCAAGAGGCTGCTTGAGTTTAACCAGGTTTTGTGAGCTTTACTGATTGTGATGAAACGAGAATTTCAGGGAAAGCTTCCATTTGCCGCTGCTCAAATCGGAACTGGCTTCAGGAACGAAATTTCGCCCCGCCAAGGGCTTATCAGAGTACGCGAGTTCACCATGTGTGAAATTGAGCACTTTGTCGATCCCGAAGACAAAAAATTGGCGAAATTCTCCAAGGTGTGTGGCCTGACATGAGTTTCGAATTTCTGATTTTTGAGGTGGCTAATGAGCGCCTTACTCTTTTCTCAGCTTGCAACCAAATGGACGGTCAACCTGCTCAGCAAATGGCCATCGGCGAAGCTGTTCAAAAGGTTTTTCAAAATTTCTAGTTGGAAAATAGAATTTTTTCAGAAAGTTGTGGCGAATGAAACACTCGGATATTACATGGCTAGATGCCAACAATACCTTCACAAAGTCGGAATTGATCCTCGCCGAATGCGTTTCAGACAGCATCTTTCCAATGAAATGGCCCACTATGCTCAGGTTTTTAGCTTTTCAAACTTGACAAGAAATGAGCTTTTTTTGCGCGAGTAGCGTAGTTCAAATTTTTCCTCAGCTTAATTTTACTGATTTTTTTCTCAGCGTGGAGTTTTAGGACTGTTGGGACGCTGAGATCTTGACATCGTATGGATGGATTGAATGCGTCGGAAACGCGGATCGCGCTTGTTACGACCTTCAACAACATTATAAGGCAACCAATGTCAAGGTTTTTTTTTCCACGGCTTTCAGCAACGACAAAGGTTTTCAGCTCACTGCCGAGAAAAAATTGCCGGCTCCGCGTAACGTGAGCGTTGTGGAGCCTCAGCCGAACATGGCGTTGTTAGGAAAATCTTTCAAGAAAGACGCCAAGAAGGTTTTGCTCACTTTTGGGAAAACTTTCTACTGCTCTTTTCGTAGATTCAAGCAGCGCTGTCTTCCCTTCCTGAAGAAGAAGTCGTGGCAATGAAGAAAGAGCTGCAAGAAAACAAGTTTTAAATTCTCTTTCAAATTTTTCAGATTTTAACTTTTTTAGGAAATACGAACTAAAAGTGGATAGCGAGTCGTTCACACTTACACCAGAGACTGTTGCAGTCAAACGTTTCGAGAAAACTGTAATTTTATTCTCTTTTCTTTTTTTGATTCAACTTCCTTCAGGTGCATGTCGAAGAAATCACGCCTTCGGTGATCGAACCATCCTACGGCATCGGTCGTATCATGTACTCTCTGTTGGAACATTCGTTCCGTCAACGCGAAGGCGATGAACAACGCACCGTCAGTTCTACAGTCTTATTTTTTCTTTTTCTGATATCTTTTAGGATTTTAAGACTACCAATTATTATTGATTCATGAATTCCCTTTTAAGATAAGCTTTCCGTTTCACGCTTTGTGCTAGTTATTGTGTTTCAGTTCCTCTCGCTGAAACCTTTGGTGGCACCGATCAAGTGTTCGGTGCTGCCGATCTCCGCCAACGAAAAGTTGTCGGTTATCATCGAGGCGGTGAAGGAAGAGCTGGCCAAGCACGACATGAGTTTCAAAGTCGACGACAGCTCTGGATCGATCGGCCGCCGCTACGCGAGAACTGACGAAATCGGAATTCCTTTTGGCGTGACCGTCGACTTCGAATCCGAGGCCAAGCCATGGACAGTGACTCTCCGCCATGCCGAATCCATGGCTCAAGTCAGGCTCGAGGTCGTTAACTTGTGATAATATTGCATAGCTGTCACTTCTGACCATGAACTGAACAAAGCATTTTAGCTTTCGGAACTCGGCCGCGTCGTGTCGGATTTGGTTAGCAATCGCCTCACTTGGAGCGATGTCCAGGATAAATACCCGAAATTCGAAACAAAGGCGGAATAGGTGTTCGACCTTATTTTCTCGTTTAAATGTTTTCTTTGGGAATGTTTTACTTGTTATAAATTTATTTATAAATCATTAATTTTTTTCGGCAGTTTTTGTTCGAAATCATGTTTTGATTTTTTCAAATAGAAGGATTTAAAAAAGAATTGTTTCGAAGAACGAGCAGAATCAAAGATGAATCGAGAAGTCGATACAAGTAGCTACCGGGTAGCAACTTTTGAAAAAGTGAATCGGCGTATGGTAATCGGTGGTCGTTTGTATGCGACCGGGTACCATTTCTATGGTACCTGGGTCGGAGGTCGATGCAAGTAGCTACCGGGTAGCTACCTGACATTCGCGATTTTTTTCCGAAAGTCTGGAATTGCTTCGTTATTTTTTTTTTTCGAACGACCGATGTGCCAGCCAGTGTCAATCGCGAATTTCAGGTACATACCCGATAGCATTCAGATACCGATCAGGTACTATCCAGGTACCATAGAGATAGTACCCGGTCGCATACAAATGACCACCGATTACGATTCGCCGATTCACTTGAGTTGCTACCCGGTACATACTTGTATCTACCTCTAGAGAGCTCTCGATTCACCAGTGATACTGATAAGTGCTATTGAATTTTTTTTTTTTTTGGATTTGGCTTTTTATTTTTGTTTTTCAAGATTGTTCTTGCGTATATGAATCTTCTTATAAACCATATTAAATCAGAAAAAGTCTGAATCAATGAATTAAAATAGAGTATGAGGTCTTTTATGTTTCCACTTTCGCTGGTGAATCGAAAGGTAGATACAAGTAGGTACCGGGTAGCAACTCCAGTCAATCGGCGAATCGTAATAGGTAGTCATTTGTATGCGACCGGGTACTATCTCTATGGTACCTGGATAGTACCTGGTCGGTATCTGGATGCTACCGGGTATGTACCTGAAATTCGCGATTGCCACTGGCTGGCACATCGGTCGTTTATATAGCATCAGTGTTTTTTTACACCTTCCCAAGCCTTCCAGGGTCCTATTGGATAAAGCTGAAACAACAAATAACGACCCGGGAATCAATTCCAGACTTTCCGAAAGAAATCGCGAATGTCAGGTAGCTACCCGGTAGCTACTTGCATCGACCTCCGACCCAGGGTACCATAGAGATAGTACCCGGTCGCATACAAATGACCACTGATTACCATCCGCCGATTGAGTTTTTCAAAAGTTGCTACCCGGTATCTATTTGTATCGACTTCTCGATTCACCTTTGTTTATTGCACACGGCCTCTGCTGAACTCGGGCGAAGTCGGAATGGTGTATAATGGCTGCTAAAAGGGAGAGGCTCAAAAAAGGCCGCAGACAGGCAGCAAAAAGGCAGCGAACGGCAGCAAAAAGGCAGCGAAAGGCAGTAAAGAGACTCCCTTTATCGAGCCTTCCATTTTTCTGGGATTTTAAAGGCTCGAGAAATGGTGGAGAAACAGAGAGGCAGCAAAAATGGTGCATAAGGGCTGAGAAAATGGTGCAAAAAGGCAGCAAAAAGAGAGCCTTCTTCACCCTAAAAGGAACATTTCTATGGTCCTTTATGGACCCTCGGAGGGTCCTTCCGACTTTGCCTATGAAGAAAAAGTGAAAACGGCTTTTCGCTACTTACTGTAAGTTATAATAATTCATCCTTTTGTAAAAAAAACCTCATCAGATAAGTTCGAAGAAACCATAATAAACCATTATATTTTTGCCGTTTGTTTAAACGAATTTAAAATTGGTTTCGTTAACTTTTAAAACTATAAAATTTTATAGAGTGCGATGGCGATCAAAGATAAATCCGTGCTCTGAAAGGCAAGTGTGGACTACTGCGATTTTTTTTTTCTATTTTTTCAAATTTGAATCCGTTTTCGAACTTTTTCTATTTCTTCTAGGATTCTTATTATTCCCCTGTTCAATAACTTATAGATCTAACAGTTTGTTTAATAGTTTATTATAATCACGGCTTTCTTCGAATGGAAGAAAAAAATATTTTTCAAAAAGGCAGTTTTTTTAGAATTTTAATTTTTTTATTTATAAGCTCCCACTTCGCGTTAAATCGCAAACCGCTACTCCCTGACGTCATCCCTATGACATCATCTTCATTTGCAAAAATTCGCACACGCAGCCATATCATTTTATTCATTTTTTACGTTCCAATTTATAAAATTAGATTCGACGTGAAAACTTTTCCGGTCACATGAGAAACAGAAAGTTATCACACTTGAAAATCCCCTTTTGATTGGAAAATTTTTTTTTCTCACTTTTTTTTAGAAACCTTTTAAAGGTTTGGAATAATCCTAGGCGTCGAGGCCCACGCTTACGCACAGTATGCTCCTTTTATCTTTTGGGAAATACATTTCAAAGATTTTTTTCGCCACGCGTATCAAGTTTGCAAATCGTTTAGAGCGACCTGATAGTGTTATTAGTGTCCACGTTTTGAAACTAAATGCCTTTTATGTCAAGTATTCATTTATTTGACGAATTTTTCACTGTGGCTGAGTTTTTTTCGAAGCGAGCCACAGTCGGCTTCGCGCTATGCGCGCTCCGCCTCCGTTTGAAGCCTTAAAAACTAAGCCTATTTTTCTTAAGTAATGCATGAACCTGTAGGCGCAGTTTTTAATGCAAAAGGCGCAATTCAGGCTCTTCCCATTCTTCAATTTTTTTCAATTTCAATTTCAATTCAATTTATTCAGTCTTCAGAGTAAGATGAAGAAAAATCTCTGCTGAATCATGGTATAATCGAAGAGTTAGTCGTCGGCGCGGGTTACGGTCCACAATCGTTGTCCAATACGTCCCGGAGTGACAGCTAGCGTTGGGAAACAATGTGGGACCGCGGGTAGTACCAGCGAATGAACTGCTTCACCATAATGGAACAGTACGGAGCCCAGCTTGTCCAGGGCTGACGGGCGTCGGAATATTATCCCATGCGAGAGCGGCAATGAGACCGACCAGTCGACGTGATGAAATGAGATAATAATAATCTGCTGAATCATGTTCACGTAAATAAAAATGAATATATAGCCAAATATTTCGATTACGCTTATTTCTTGTGTTACGAATGATGTCATGAAATGATGTCAGGGAGTAGCGGTTTGCGATTTAACGAAAACTTAAGCACCCTGTCCGATTAACTTAAAAAAAATATATACATCGGCTTTTTATAAATATTTCTCCTCATTTCTCTCTATTTTCCACTTTTTTCGAAACCTCTGTATAATAGTTCCACTATGTTTAAAAATAAGAACTTTTTTTCAGAGAAGTCCTATTATGTTTGGGTCAAACAAACCAGCGTTTGGTTCGAGCAATGTATTTGGATCCACAACAGGTTAATTTTTTTTGTAAAGCTATTGTTAATTCGTATAAAAAAATTTTTACATTCTCAATTTTCACTGGATAAACTATAATCTCGAGTGCAATTCGAAGAGACGTTCAAAAGGCGTACATCATTTTTTCTTGAATTTTTTCTTGAATTCAAGTCAAAGTTCCGTTATAAAAAAGAAGAAAAGTAGATTAAAAAACAACTGACGCTCATCTCTGTAGAAAATCGTATAAATAATAATAGTTTTTTTTTGTGAATTGTATTGAACTACAAAGATCGATGAAAAGTTTAATTGTCTCACGATCCAGAAGAGAGTATTCTCTGAGAACTGAATAAATTGCTTTGAGCAAGTTTTACAATAAAAAGTAGTTAATTTGAGTTGATTTTGAGTAGTAATAAATTAACATTGCAGGTGGATCGAGTTTATTCGGCCAAACTAACAAGCCGAGTATTTTCGGCCAACCGACAGGCACTTCCCCTGGGTCTAGCTTGTTTGGTAACCAACCAAAAACGAACTCTCTTTTTGGAAACACTCAGCCACAACAACAGTCGTCTATTTTCGGTAGAAACTTAACTCATACATCGGCTGGATCCCACCCCAGCCTTTTGCGCGCGAAAAAAATTTTTTGAAAATGTACTGATGTAGGCCGCACTTTTCGGGGGGTAGACCGCAGTTTGCGGGGCCGCATCCCGGGGTGGGATCCAGCCGACGGATGTTTTGGCTCTTATTTTCTGCATTCTGTTTTTAGGATCAAATCCAGCTCAAAATACGGGAGGAGGATCTCTGTTTGGAGGAGCAAATCCTGGAAAATCAATATTTGGCACTCCAACCAACACAGGAACCTCCAACCTTTTCGGTTCCAATACTAACAACACTTCAAGCGGAGGAAGCTTGTTTGGAGGAAACAACTCGAATCCAACGACAGGGGGTGGTCTCTTTGGAAGTAAGTTTTCAGATCTACGAATGAAACTCAATTTTATTGCTTGCAGCATCAATATCATCAGCTAATGGAACTACGGTGAAGTTTGATCCACCCATCGCCCAAGACACGATGATGAAAAACGGGACGCCTCAAAATATATCTACGAAACACATCTGTTTGACTGCAATGAAGCACTACGAAAACAAATCAGTCGAAGTAAATTCTAAAAATTTACACGCAAAAAACCGTATTTTAGAAATGGACCTCTTTTTTGAAAAGACAGATTTCTTGAACTCTCTTCATCTTTTTGTAGATTGAAAAAGTTCTCTTGAAACAGTTTCCCGTTCAATTTCGCTTTTTGTTCGAAGATCTTTGGTAGATTTAAAAAAATTATGCAGTCTACGATTTGCATCCTATCCAATAAAATGAGTACACAAAGAATATCATTATCGTTGAAAGTTCTCTTCATTTGCAATAACACTCTTTGATGGTTTTGCAATCAAGAAAGCTATCTACGCAAATTTTCAGTTCTAGGAATATGCAGAGAAATATGAAGCTACTGAAAACTACTTTATAAACGAACGTATTTTTATCGCTTTGTAGATGAAAAATAACGCGAAAGCAAAGACTAGCCACTTTTCAATGTGTTAGACTAAATATGCATTTTCGTAGCTCTTGATTCCGTTCAAAAATTCGCTCGTTCTAGGAGTTGCGGATAGACGACTACGTCGCCGGGAGAAAAGCTCCCTCCGGCGGGAGCCTCACCAGCGGCACCAGCATTTTCGGATCTTCGAACTCTTCTTCTCTCTTCGGAAACAACAACAATCAACAGCAGCAGCAACAGAAAACCTCACTTTTTGGAGGAGCCTGTACATCCAATTTCTAAAAACTTTGTATGAAGATTTTTCCAGCTAACACGTTCGGCAGCGGATCAACTAACACTGGAACATCATTATTCGGAAATACACAATCGCCTTCTGCGACAGGCTCTATTTTTGGCGCGAAACCAGCTGGTGGAGGACTTTTTGGTTCTAATACAGGTGTGATTTGATTTTTGTTTCACTACTTTTTTCCAACTCAGGTGCCTCAACTTTTGGAAGTACTGGCGGAGGTTCTTTATTTGGGAACAACCAACAACAACCGAGTACAACGGTACGTGCACAATCTAGGAGCCAACCCTTAAAATTCCAGCTTTTCCGCCAGTCCTCATGAAAATTGGCTCACAAGGGAGATTTTTCAGTTACCACTTAGTTTGCTGAAGCGTACTTCAGGACCTCCTGACTTCAAAACAAAAACGAATTTCTCGACCTCTGGCTCATAATTTCGCTACAACTTTTAAAATGCTTTCAATAGCGCCCTTTTCCATATTTGTTCAGTTTTCTGAAGTGAAAGCGTCTTATTCGGCGATAAAGCAAAAGGCGTGAAATATTTTTTCGTAAGGTCTCCAAGTACACTTAAGACAAGTTTCATCAAAAGTGCGAATCAGGGCGGAATCCTTTTACCTTGTCAGAAAAGTCACCTTATAAGTCTAAAATCAAAACGATAACACGATAAAAAAATAGTTCTAAGAAAAAAAAACTTGAAATCGTATCTTTAGAATTTTTTTCTCACCAGGGAATGGTCTCAGCTCACAGTGGGACTTCTGAAAGAGACCATATTTTCTAAATGTAGTTTTTCACGCTGATTCCAAATCCGTTTTCAAAAGCTGCCACCGAGGCCTGTGAAAAAAGTTATGGACCCTCAAAAGTCGAAAATTTCATAGTCTCCGATCGAGCTCATTTTTAGAAGGTATATAGTCCTTCTTTCCCTTGTCACGATAAACCATCAAATTTTTTCAAAAAACCTTTATGAGCCAAGATATGACCTTTCAAAGCCCCGCCGCACACGAGAATGCGCGCGCGGTGTAGTATTGCGATCTGACGGCTGTCGAAGCAACGGCAGCGAGGAGCAGTGGAAAGGCGGCGGACTGGGGATCACGAGGTCATAGGTTCGGTGCCCACGCTGCGCAAACTTTTTTTGCAGTTTTTTTCTTTTTGGTTATTTCCGTGTAAGTGCTCCTTTTTTGAGTTTCGAAGCGTAGAAACATGAAAACATTGCGTTTCGAGCCTATTCAAACAGCTGGACTTCTTTTTGTCGCAAATTTTTTCATGGATTTTTTCGAGATTTTCCATGTGTATGCACAGGTTGGAATGTCAAAATTTTCAGAAAAAAAACTTTTGGTTTTTTTTTTTTGAAAACTGGCTAGACGCAAGTTTTCATAACTGCGCTGGTAGAAAAACGCAGACATTTTTTTCGGAATTTTTTTGTCTCTGGTTTTTACTCACCACTCTACGAGAAGAAAAAAACTTTCAATTTTATTTCAGGTTGTGGCTGAAATTTCCAAGGAGGTTTCTTTTGATTCATAAAAAAATTTTAGAAAAAAATCTCCTCACAAAAAAATTTTTTTCGTTCAATTCTTGAAAAATTCATAGTCAGACGACGGTCATAGGTGAGCCCACTGCAAAGCACCAAAAAGTCTATTGAAGAAAAAAATAACCTTTTTTTCGGTGTTCGACAAGCGTAGCTATGATGGCTTGGGGTTAGACAATATTTGGAAAAAGAAAAGATTAAAAAAAACCAAAAAAATTTTTCTGAAAATTTTGACATTCCAACCTGTGCATACACATGGAAAATCTCGAAAAAATCCATGAAAAAATTTGCGACAAAAAGAAGTTCAGCTGTTTGAATAGGCTCGAAACGCAATGTTTTCATGTTTCTACGCTTCGAAATTCAAAAAAGGAGCACTTACACGGAAATAACCAAAAAGAAAAAAACTGCAAAAAAAGTTTGCGCAGCGTGGGCACCGAACCTATGACCTCGTGATCCCCAGTCCGCCGCCTTTCCACTGCTCCTCGCTGCCGTTGCTTCGACAGCCGTCAGATCGCAATAGGACACCGCGCGCGCATTCTCTTGTGTGCGGCGGGGCTTTGAAAGCTCATATCTTGGCTCATAAACATTTTTCGAAAGAATTTGATAGTTTATCGTGACAAGGGGAACAAGGACTATATACCCTCTAAAAATGAGCTCGATCGGAAACTATGAAATTTTCGACTTTTGAGGGTCCATAACTTTTTTCACAGGCCTCGGTGGCAGCTTTTGAAAACGGATTTGGAATCAGCGTGAAAAACTACATCTAGAAAATATGGTCTCTTTCAGAAGTCCCACTGTGAGCTGAGACCATTCCCTGGTCAGACTTTTGGAATTATATTTTTATAGGTCTTATCCACGCGGCGAAATTTCAACAGGCTTCTTGTCGAAAATTGATTTCTTATTAAACGTGTACAGGGAACGTCATTGTTTGGTGGGGCTTCTTCCACGGGTGGTAGCCTATTCGGAGGTCAAACACAACAAGCGCAACCACAACAATCCACTGGCTTCTCTTTTGGAGGCGCTTCTACGGTTTTCTGCCATTTTATAACTTAACTTTTTTTTTTGAAGGGTGGATCCCTGTTTGGACAACCGGCTGCAAATACGACTGGAAGCTTGTTTGGAGGGAACACAAACGCCTCGGGTGGGACAGGTCTTTTTGGAAAGCCTGCCGCCGCTACGACTGGATTCTCTTTTGGCGGCTCGTCCGGTGCCACGAATACCTTCGGTAAGAATCTCCTGCGTTTGGAAGCATCGCTAGGACTCAGGTACACCTTCAACTGGCGGCGGCTTGTTCGGAGGCGCCACTAACAAACCCACAGGAAGTCTTTTCGGTAACACAGGAACTGCCACCGGAGGCGGTCTTTTCGGCTCTCAGCCGGCGGCAGGAGGAAGTCTCTTCGGCTCCTCGCTCACTCAAGCGCAGCCTGGTGGTCAGTAAAATAGATTTTCGGTTTGAAGATCGAGTAGAGAGTTCGTGAGGTTTTTTTTTAGGAAAGTTGTCATTATTCAGAATGAAATTCAGAACGCGCATATTCTAGGATCACAAAAGTAAAAAAGGAAATAAACTTCCTAGTTAAAATACACTGCGACGCATAATTATAGACCCACCCTAATTTCTGCGATTTTAAGAAAGATTGAAAAACTTTCAGCCACCAAACTTTTTTTGTGATAAACCTTGTTGATAAAGAACATAATCATATCATAATTATCAATCATCCAGTTGAAAAAGTTTTTTTCAAGATACGAGAAAAATCTGATTTTTTTGACCGACGCAGAATTATAGACCCACTATAAGTAATCAACAAAATTCTTTTCACAAAGTCAACAAAGTATAACAAAAAAATTAATTAATAATGTGTGATGCCTCCTTGTTTCTGAGCGACTCCGAAAATGTTCGGCATGCTGCCAACAAGTGATTGCAGCAGTGACTTGTCCAAACCATCCCACTCGGAACGAATCGCTCTTTTCAGATCGTTGACCGTTGTATACTGCTTGGCATTCGCGTAGACCCTTCGTACAAGGACTGACCATAAACTCTCTACAGAGTTGAGGTCAGGACTGCACGCGGGCCAGTCCAGAAGAACCACGTTCTTGGCCGCAAACCAAGCCAATGTGGAGTTGCTCGCGTGAACAGATGCATTGTCTTGTTGGTAAATCATATTAGCACGTCGTCGGCGACGGAGATAGGGCAGGAGATGCTGGGCAAGCAGTTGCTGGTAGTCTTGCGAAGTCGTTCTGGACCCAATAAAAGAAAGAGCTACCGTTCCGTTGCCGCAGAAAGCCGCCCAGACCATGAGGCTGCCGCCGCCGAAGTTTTTCTTGGAGAAGTACATCGGATCTTTCCTCAAATCTCTCCATAGTGAGCGTACCCATCTGGCCCATCAAGGTTGTATTTCTTCTCGTCGCTGAAGATGATCTGAACAGAAAAATTGGGAATCATAAGGTGACAGAAAAAATTGATACCTCATTCCATTCCGTGGCCATGTTGGAGCGTGCAAACTGGAGCCGTTCATTTTTATGTCGTTGCTGTAGACGAAGTGCTGCCTTCATTGGAGTATTCACAAGTCGACCGGACCGATGAATTGTTCGTAAGATGGTGTCCTTCGAGACGTTTTCAGGAATTTCGGATCTGATTTGGTTGGCGGACTTTAGTAGAGTTTGATGCTTTTCGACAGACCCGTTCAGCTTGAACCGATAGCAGCCTGTGCCGTCCAGAATATATTGCTGTGCCGTATTCTTGCGGATTCCTTGCATAACGGTCAATAGTTCGTCTTGAGCGACCCGTTTGACAAGCGATTTCCCGATGTGACACGCCGTTGTTGAGTAGAGCATCGATCACCCTTTTTTCGGTATTATCAAGTTGAGTAGATTTAGACATTATAGCTTATAGTGATACACGAAGACTTTTTCTCTTATATACCACTGAAAAAAACAGGAAAAAACGTGTTACCGGAAACGGAAACTCGGAAAACTCTGGGGTGGGTCTATAATTCTGCGTCGGTCAAAAATCAGATTTTCTCGTATCTTGTTTATCACAAAAAAAAGTTTGGTGGCTGAAAGTTTTTCAATCTTTCTTAAAATCGCAGAAATTAGGGTGGGTCTATATTTATGCGTCGCAGTGTATAGTCATGGTCATTTTTCGATAAGTGCTGTTTTTTTTCTGAAAAGGAGTTGTGCGCACACGTTCTCAAAAAGCTTAAGACAAGGATAAAAAGAAAAAAATAGGTGAGATGGTTTTATTTTCCGAATTCATAAATTAGAGTTAGCTAAGAAGTTTGAGCGAAAAAAATTCGAGGGATCTACTTAGCGAATTTCAGCGCAATCTCTTTTTGGAGCTGCTCAGCCAGCGGCACAAGCTGCGCCGGTGGTCGTGACGATCGGAGCTCCAGCTGACATCACACAGCTCCAAGCCAACATCAAATCGATCCAGTCGCAGCTCACCGCAGTTCCATATGGAGATTCCCCGCTGCTCAAGTTCAATAAGAACTCTTCATCGCCCACAGAAAACCAGACTCCGCTAAGGTTAAAGATACTCGGAAGAAAAGTTCTAAGAAATGTTCTTCAGCGCCCAAAGGCAAATGCGATTCATGGCTGCGAAGAAAACCACTCCCAGCAACGGAATCGAGTCTGAGCAATCGTCTTTTCTCTCCAACAACATTCCCAAAGTCTCCCTATTCACAAAGAAATCACTCAGCAAGTTGATATTCAGGTGATGAGCGATATGTCGCCCCTATCTCAAAACGTCGCTTCTCCCGACCCAAAGGAACTCAAATATAAGTCGAAAGTGGCACCTCCTACCTTAGGGCGGGGTCTTGGAGCGAACAACACTTTAAACAATTTTACTAACTCTCCGTCACTAAACGGAACAATTGTCAATAGGTTTGTCCGAAACGAGCTGTCCTGACCGATTCAATCTGTAGAACTGTCGACTCGGCGATTGAGGCCTCCCTTCACAAGGAGTCCAATTCGCTGGGCTCGTTGAGACAGCGCAAGTCCAACTTGAAGCACCTCGACATGTCTGTGATGGCGGAAATGTCGCGTCTCGGCTCGAATGCCACCAATTCTCCTGCTCTCACCGATCCAGACGCTCTTCCAGCTCTTCCGGCCGCTCTCCCACCAACCGAAAAAAACACTGTTCTCAGGTATTTTGATGAGCGGATTGAAATCTATGAAACTCAAGTTATGATTGGAAAATTTCGAAATACGAGATGAGAAGAAAAGTTTTTCATTTTTATATTTTGTTTTGGTCAACTTTTTCTTCGTCAAAATAATTAAATTGCAAACAACTCTTGGCCGAAAATTTTTTGAATAAAATTTGTCGATTTATCGTAGAACGATCATCCGGTAAGTCGGGTGTATTAATAAGAAATCAAAAAGTTTAAATAATTTTTCCCTAATTAAAAAGTCTGATAACGCTTTGGCCAACTGTTTATTTCAAAATGAGAGAGATCGACTTTTGTTGTTTTTTTTTCCATGTTTTTTTGTTCGATAATCCTTTATGGGAGTTGCAGCCCAGAGGACGATCCTCATCTCGGACAGCCTGTCCGCAAAAATCGCATTCAAGATCCTCCGCCGCCTCTCAACCTCGACACTACTGCCGACGAATCAGCTTGCGAAGTTCGAACCGAGAATCGTAACTCCAATTTCCTCATTATCTTCTAAATTTGCTCTTCTAGAAAACGCTGTGGTTGTCCATGACGTCGCGGAAGAGAGACTTGATGTGAGGATCAAACAGTCCGATTATTATTCCATTCCATCGACTGCTGAACTCAGCAAAATGGTTTTTTTTTATCCCTTTTTCAGTTTTTCTTCCATTCATTTATCTATTTCAGGCGATCGACGGAAAAATTAAAGTTACCGATGGCCTGACTATTGGCCGTGCTTCTTATGGAAGTGTGTTTTGGCCAGGCAACGTCGAAATAAGAACGGGAATCGTCCTGGACGAGGTGAGGGATTTTGGTTGCACAAAACTCGCAGTGATTCGAGTTGCAGTTGGTTGTTTTCCGCCGCCGCGAAGTGACCGTTTACCCGAACGAGGAGGAAAAACCAGCGGAAGGCGAGGAGTTGAATCGTCCAGCAGAAGTCACGCTGGAGCGCATTTGGTACACTGACCGGGCCAGCAAGCAAGAAATTCGAGTACGTCCGTGTTGGGAAGGAGGGCGTGTTTAGTAACTTTTTCGAGAACCGCCGCAAAGCTTTTTCATCCCTTTCGAAGAAATCAACCTGTACCCAGGAAATTAACATTTTTCTAGCTAAAATTGCAATAATTTCGATGTAATTTTTCATCCAACACACTATCTCTCCAAGTTTTAAAACGTCAAAAGATGAGAAAAAGAGAAGATTTTTTAGATAACTTCTATACCTATTCGTTTTTTGAAAAAAAATTTCCAGTAAAAATTTGCGGGATTCGGTTGAACACCTGTCTCATCAAATAAATGGGTTCATTTTTTTCTAAATTTTTTTATTTTCTGATCGAAAGTTTTCTGTCCTTTTTTCAGAGAAAAAGTTTAGGAGAGGGATTTTAATCCAAAAAAAAACTTTGTTTAAAGGATTACCAAGTACCCAAAAAGTGGTTCATTCACTCAAAGCTAAGGAACGTTACTTTGTTCAACCAAAGTGCCTCTGTCAAAACTTGACCGGATCAGTTTTCGAAATTTGCAACCTTAGTGCCTTGAATAGTTTTAAGGGAATATACAAATTATTAAGTAAGGATTTATTTTTGACCGATTTAATATTTTGGTTTTTTTCAATCTACACAATCGATGGCGATAGTTCTATTCGATATTTCTAGAAGCATAGAGTCCTGTAGTTGTGGATGACTTTACAGGACGCAGTGCGACTGGCGGAGGTCGGCTGGAGGGAACGTCTCGAGCGACAGACCATCAGGATGGGGGCCAACTTCAAGGATTACCGTCCAGAATCCGGCAGCTGGGTGTTCCGCGTAGACCACTTCAGCAAGTACGGCCTTCCCGTGAGTCTTCCTGCAGTTTTTGTCGGACTTTCTTCCCTTTCAGGACGAAGACGACGTCGAGAACCTGGTTCCGAAGAAAGAAAATCGCGGCGCTCCAAATATTCTTGACGTTCAGAATCAAGTTCAAAGAACTCCTATTTCGTACAGCGATAAGGCGAAAGAGGTGTGGTTTTGATTGTCTATAAATTGTCATTTCTGAATAAAATTTTCTTTTGAAGTTTTGATGGAAGTATATCTGCAATATAATCGGGATCATTGAGGATAGCCAATAACTTTTATAGGAGTGTCCAAAAAACAAGAAATTTTCTTCGCCTTTGGTTAGATTTCAAATGAACGCAAAAGCCCCTTCAAAAGAAGAAAAAAATATTTCGGGAAGTTCATTTTTTACTAAAGGAAAGTTTTTTGAATTATTGAATTGATTTCGAAGTTTGTTATTATCAAAAAATGGAGATTTAGGTGTTTTCCGATGTTGCTCATCTTAAGCCAGTATCAAACGACGCTATTCTCAACCTTCGACCACCTATCCGTCAGGTATACGTGGCTCAGAGGCCGAAATCAGAGTATGGGTTGAAGATCGGCTTGGGTGGCGGGCTTCTGCAAGTAGCTGAACAGATGGAATACTCGTCCTTCGAGGAACAGAGCGACGACGACTTCGTATCCAAGGTGCATCTTGTCGGGGTTTTCCCTCAGAGTGATCGAAGATTGCAGATTCCTGAGAAGAAAATCAAGCTGGAACTTCTGGCTCAGCTTGAATTGGAAACCAGGTTTCTTTGTGGCTGTCCTTCTCCTTTATAAATACCACTTCAGCCGTATGGTGAAGAGCAATTTTCTGGACGAGCAGGTGGTTGCGAAATGCGTCAATCCCACTAGATGCTTCGAAGGCGGTTTCCTAGAGGTTTTCCTTTTCTCCTCACAACTCTCATTTCGAAGTTTACAGTCGAAAATGGCCGGATTTAAAGTGAGCCAACTGATAGATTCTGGCTGCGTCCGAGGCAGGTCAGCCCGTGTCGGATGGAGCGCAGGTGAGGATTTTTCTGTTTCAATGAAACGACTCAGCATCGCGTTTCGAAAAGGAACATTTTCGACCAGTTTCACATGTTCAAATTGAAGACCTTTCTTCTTTAAGAGGGAAAAACTTTAAAAGAGCAAAGTTTTTTCTATCTAACCAGGGAACGTTTTTCAACCCCCCGGTTGAACTTTTGCTGAAACTTTGCTGAAGTGTACTTTAGGACCCCCTAATTGCAGATCAAGAAAAAAATTTCTCGCAATAGGTCTTGTTTCCGAGTTATGGAGCTTCAAAGTGTGCAAAATACGCAAGTTAGGCCAAAAAAGCGTTATTTCGGGCTTTCGAAGTTTCCTAACTCGAAAAAGAGATCTATTGCGAGAAATTTTCTTATTGTTCTAAAATCAGGAGGTCCTAAAGTACACTTCAGCAAAATTTCAGCAAAAGTTCAGCCGGGGGATAAAAACGTTCCCTAGTAAGAGAAAGCTACAGCTATATTTCAATTCATCGAGAGTGTGTGTAGATTTTTTTTTATCAAACTTTGATTATAAGTTCTACCTCGTATCAAACGTTCTGTCTGTTGTGGAGTTTCTGATGTTTATTTTTTCTAGCAGGAACTCTGGTTTGCTCCGAGCAACCGACGAGCAACGCAGTCCTCTTCATGAGCGTCGATCGTTCTGCAGAAGTCAGCATCGTGAGTCTGGCCGGGCCATTCTCCAAGAAGCTTTTTCCTTCAGGAGACAATGACGGCAATGGTTGAGGCCAACATGGCTCTCTCGGTTTCGACGCGCAACGCTTCTGGAACCGCCCTTGTTTCCTACGACGGCAATTACGCGAACCTTCTCGATTCTTATGTAAAAATCTCACAGAAAAGTGCGTTGTTTCAAGAAAATTATGGCTCTAAAACGGCTTGTCCATCCTTAAATCTATATAATTAATAGCTAGAAATAGTTTTCTATGTCACGCCTATCAATTTAAATCTTTTTACGTCATAATACATGACCATTTCATTCCATTGATAATTTTCTGATCGAGGTTTTGCTGATTTCTAGTGCCAGGAAAAAGTGTGCCCGTTTTCTTCTCGAGAGAACTCAAATTTGAACACTCAATGGATTGGAGTCGAAACAAAAAAACAATCTTCAGATGGTTATGAAGATCTTGTAAGCATATGGACTCTGTGTCAAGCACTGTTTCCAGTCAAACGAAACGGTGATCAAATATTTGTTTTCCAAAATAACATCGGTTTTCCTAACAGATGGATGGGAATATCTACGAGGGGAAGAAGTTGGCGCGTGGTTGCGAGATCAAGCTCAGCGTCATTTCGAAATCGATATCCCCACGGAGGAAGGTGAACGCCTAGATCGATCATTCACAAATTTATTCGAAGCTCCAAATTTTTCCATTCTTCTTTCTTTAGAAATCGGCGACTTTTTTTTTTTGCAAAATATGTTCCGAAGGATTTAAGAAGAGTTGAAGTTTTTTTTTTTTTGAGAAGCTAAAGTTAGATCATAGCCAGAGTTTTTGTCGGTTTCTATTCTTGTCTTGACTCAATGGATTGGAGTGTTGTCAATGCTTTACCATTTCAAAAGTTCTTATAAAAAGAGAAAGAGTCTTCTGAAAATGCGCCGCCTTTTCAAAAATGACAAGTTGACAGGAAGTTATATACTACATGTCGTTTTGCGAAAGTGCGATATTGGGGTTGCAGGATCGGACGTGTGGAAGGCGCTTTGCTTGGGAGACCGAGACGAAGCCTGTCGACTGGCTGCCACGCAGGGAATGGTCGTGCTCCCCGCGAGTCTTTTCGCGCTTGACATCAGTCCCGAGGACACCAAGCAATGCTTCCGACGTCAGGTTCTCTCGTCCCCCGGTCAGCCCTCATCCAGAAAGCTAATTTAAGATCGATTTGTGGGAACGCAACGACGTTCTTCACACGTTCAGCGCGTCTGTTTTGAAATGTTACCTCGTGTTGGCTGGATTCTCGCACAAGAAGTGGAAGCATTCCGGCAGGGAGTACACTGTCAATTGTCTCGAAGGTCTTCACTGGATACAGGTGTCATCTCCCGTGTCGGTTCTTTTCTCACTGAACTCCCTACAGGCCCTCGGCATCCACATTTGGTATTTGCGAGGATGGAACGGGATCGAAGAGCCTTTCGAAGGCTACATGGGCGACGTGAAAGCTGGCTTGGCTGTTTCTCACAACGACGATTTGTATGGAGAAGTAGGACCCACTGTCTGCGCTGAAAAAGAGTTTGACTCAGTTGATAACACTGGCTTGCAATCCTCAGTACTCGGTGGAAGCCGCCATCGACGCCGCTACTTCTTCCTTCCCACATGACACTTTCTTGAAGTGGGTTTAAGCTGAACTCGATTTTTTCACGAATACATCGATATTCAATGACTTTCTATGGTCTTGGAATAACTGCCACATTCGCTCTCATCAAAGCCTTCATTCTTATTTTGTTTCTTCAAGTTTTATAATGTATATAAAAATTTTTTTAATATAAAAAAATAAAGCATTTAGCAAACTTTTTCTTTCATCTTTTTACCTAGATGGCATTTGTGGAGCGTTTTTGTGTTCCATCGGTTACAAGACGATGAAGAAGGATAACGAACACAGGCTTCACACGGCCTACAGCGGCCAACTCGAGGCGTCGTGTCTTTCGCAATTGGCCGTCTTCGTCCTGTCGCACATCTCCAAGGACAACTGGTAGGCACCCATCTTCTACCTCCAACAACAAGTCGAATCAGCCGGGAGACGATGATCCGCGACTTGCTCGACAGAATCGCTCTTCACACCTCCGAAGACGAATTCCGACGCATCTCCAGCGACTGTGACGTCACTGAGGCTTTGACATCCGCCGCGAAATTCGTGGCTGCTCAGGTGTGCCTCCAGAACCAAAAAAACCGGAAAGTCCAGAGAAAGAGATGACTCCAGAAAAACGTTAACTACGTCTCTTGTCCGATACATAATGTGTTCACAGAAGGTTATATTATTTTCAATCATTCCCCACTTGAAAGGAGAGATGGGTCGATTTGCAAGCACTGGTCAATCGGGATGTCTATACAAGTAGGTACCGGGTAGCAACTCAAAGTCAATCGGCGTATCGTAATCGGTGGTCATTTGTATGCGACCAGGTACTATCTTTATGGTACTGGGATACTACCGGGTAGGTACCCGAAATTCGCGATTGTTAGTAGCTTGCACACCGGTCGTTTATTTAGCACCAGTGTTTTTCTACACTTGCTCAAGTCTCCCAGGGTCTTATTGGATAAACTGAAACAAAAAATAACGACCCGGGAAGCAATTCCAGACTTTCCGGTAGAAATAACGAATGTCAGGTCGCTACCCGATAGCTACTTGCATCGACCTCCGACCCAGGTACCATAGAGGTAGTACCCGGTCGCATACAAACGACCACCGATTACGATACACCGATTGCCTTTTTAAAAGTTGTATTTGTATCGACCTCCCGATTCACCTTTGAGAGTGAATCATTGAGACGGGAAAAATGAATCATAACACGGGAAATACTGAAATCCGAAGTGGACTTTTATTCGAGTCAATTTTCAACTCGCTCTCACCGCCTTTGGCAAATTTCGGATGTAGTTGTTATCCGAAAAGATAACACACGAAAATTCATGCTGTCTTTTTGAGGACGAAAAGACTTGAAAATAAACGAAGGAAACCGGCTTCGCTTTTTTGCAAAAAAAAATTCTGTACAGAGTAATGGCAAAACAGCAAACGCTTCCGGTGGTTACGAAGGGAACAAGATAATAGACAAGAAGAAACTAGGAAGTCGAAAATTAGTTAACTTTGTGAGTCATTTTCACCATCAACCGTTTGTTTTTTTAATAAAAACCATTTAAATGGTTATATTTCAAATCGCATAATTTTTTTTCCTTAACGGTCAGTTTTTTCAATCAAATCTTCAAAAATGATAATAATGTAAAGAGGGGCTTTCAACATGTTCTAGAGATAAATCGAGCACGGATTGGAGGAAGAGATTTTTTTTCCACAAATGTGTCTGATTATTTTCGCATCTTCTCAAGTTGATAGGGGGTAATTTACAGAGTAGGTCACCTAATATAGTATGTTCAGATTTTGAATGTCAAGTCGTCGCCCAAGCTCCGCCCATAATGGTGCGATAGACCAATCACAGAGCGAGCCATCCACAGAGCATTTTCGAATGACGTCATTCTACTTGACATTCAAAATCTGAACGGACTATATGGTGTTTAAATAACTTAAATAAAATAAGCATTTCCGATGTTGTGATTCCCGCGAAGTCGCACTGTGCGCAATTTTCTATACGGAGAATCGATAATTTTTAAAGCTTCTCAGTGCTAAAACTTTATCCGATTAGCAAAAAAAAATAATCATTGAAACTGCACATTTTCAAAGGAGAAACAGTGTGCAGAAAGTTTTTGATTTTCTGTAGAAATTGAAAAAGAGTCAATTTTCGGTCTTGAGACACTATGAATGATGATCTCATACAACACACACAATTTGAAGAACAACGGCAACTCTGGACTTGCTTTTGAATGCGCCGTCGAGGCTAACAACTTCGAAGAAGCTCATCGACTGTTCGTTGAAGACGTCGCTCCAAACGCAGTCATCACCGGAGACCTCGAAACTCTGCGTGTGTCTTCCGACCTCATCGAACCTTTCTCCGCCTCAATCCCGGTAAGAAACGAAAAAAGGTCACCGGAAAGCCCGTCCTTCCAGGGATGGGGCGCCTACGGACAGATCTTCTGCGACTACAGCAACTTGCGAAACCTTGACGACCAAGCGACGGATGTGAGTGAACTTGTGAAAATGAAATAAATAAATCCGAGAAATAAAACTTTAGAGCTACAAAAATCGAAAGAAGAAAATTTGCTTTTGGGATTTAAAAAAAATCGTATCTTACTGTTTCCCACAAGCGTTTCTTGTTTGAATTTTCAAACAGAAGGCATTTGTCATCTGACTCGAAAACTTTTTTTTCAATCTTATTTTTCAATTTTTCAGTGGTTTCCTCAATTAAGCGCAATAAGTTAAATTTTTTTTTTCTTTTTTCTTTCTCTTTACTCTGTAAGTTATCTCTGAACCATGTAGTTTTGGATATAACGATGAAGTGTTCGCTCGATTCAAACCCAATTTGATTTTTTTGCAGGCTCTGTGCTCTTTGATCGAAGCACGGTTGCGAGCGCCAAACTTCACGAAAACCATTCAGAGGTTTTCCATATAATATGATGGTTGAAGGGGCCAGATTTCAGAATAAGCATCCAAACGATCGGCCGAGAGCTGTTCGAGTTCAAGAAGGCCCAGACGGGCACCAAAGACTGGACCATGATCCTCGGCCCTCAGAATGCCCGCAAGGCTCTCCGCAACATGACGCCGCTCTCCTATGCTCATTGTCCTCTTTCCTTTTCATAAATTTATTCTTTTTTCATACTCATTTTGCATTGAATTTATTTTTCGTGTTCTTTTTCCTTCACACCCGTCGACTTTCGATTTCTCATGTTGTTTTATCGTTTTGGCTGATATAAAAGTATTACCTGATGAAATTTATTATTTCGTAGCTGAGAATGTAAAGGCAACATGGTTAAAACACGGCGGATGAAAAGGCAAGTATTCAGACTAATTATGAATTCGTTTTGCAACAATCAAAAAGAACATTAAGAAACCGCTATTGACGATCATGCCTAAAGCCGTAATCGTGAAATTATTGATATCATCGAGTGATTTTGAACAATCTTAAAATCCTCCGTAGAGAGGAAAAAATGGTCGGGAGAGATTCGGTCTACATCAGTAAACAACTGCACTAAACTTGAATATGCTCAAAGGAACAAATGAAAATGAAAACGATTTGCACAGCTGAAGTTTACAAAGAACTCATTGTTTCGGGGCCGAGGGGGGCTTCATCCCATCAAGGCTTTCTTCTTGAACAGCAAAGAAGCGATCGCGTCCACAGACTTCCGTTTGCGCTGAAAGTCCACCATGACTGTTGATCTCTCGACAAACGCTCACGTTTTCGCTTTTGGGAGTGACGAGCAAGTCTTCGCCTGTCGGACTTCCTTCCTTCGAAGAGTGCGACGGAGAAGGCGAGCAGTCGGTCGCCTGCAAAGGAAAATCAAATACACATTCATTTCGTGGTCTTTTCGAAAAACTTCTAGGATTCTATGACTTCTCTGAATACCTACTTCTTCGCCAGAGCAAATTCCGGATTCTGGGCCGCTGCTCGCCGTCTCACTTTCTGTCCGAACGTTGAGCTCCAAGAAATTCAGCTTGGGATTTTCCTCTTCTTCGTTGTTGTTGTTGCTCCCATTTTTCATGCAGGACATCTGGCGCTGCGAAATATCGGGTTCCTAGAAACGATTATGAATCATTTTCTTGAAATCGTTTTTAAGCTCAAACCAATATACAAAAATTTCTTTCTTGACTTCCAAAATAGTTTTGGAGTTTTGTTAACGACGTTTGAAAAAAATCAAATATAACTTAATTTGAGTGTTAAGGAGCACAGATGCCGGAAAATTTCGAGTTTTATTTTGTAATCAGAGAAAATATTTCGTCAAAAAAAATTTTAATTGCTTAGTTTTAACTCCATTTGAGTAAGTACTTCTTTCCGGATATCAGCATTCATTAAGAAAAGCATAGTCGTGTTATGATGAAAAGCTAGAAAAAAAAAATTGGATTTTTTTTTGGAATTGGAAAATTTCAAGGGGAGAAAGATTTTTATCAATTAGTTTTTTAATTGTAAGCGTGCGAGTTTTTTAAAAACTGTTCTTATGTATTCTTGTACGTGTGATGGAGTGGAGCAGGATTTCCGCAAGCAAACACTCAAACTTGTCAGAAGCTCAGCCGTGAGAAAGTACCTCGGAGCAGGGCTCGTCGTCGTTTTCCTTGGAAGATGACGCCTGCTGCAGAATTGGCAGCAATGAAGGGTTGTTAGCGATGAGCGCAGACAGCCAATTTGCCGGTATTTGGGGGGAAGGCGTCGAAATCTGCTGGCTCTGCAAACAATCGCTCACCAACTTCACAACTCTAAGATCATTAGAAAGGACAATAAAATCCAAAAAAGAAAACTTTTTTCATTCTCATTTGTCTAGTCTTTACAGCATAAGTAAGCTAATCTGTCTTCTGGAGACTATGCCAAGCCTTCTCCTCGCGGTCCAGACTCCCGACTGAAAAAGTGTCAATGGCAGGTCGGAAAAGAGAAGTCCTAGATTCACAACTACAAAGTTACACTGAAAGGATATCGAAGAAATACTATATCCTCTATGCAAAATATCCTAACTTGATCTTTTTCGAGCCTTTCATTTTTAAAAGGTTTTTGGTTGTTGAGAAAAGTTTAGACTGACGGTGGCTGAGAAGAGATTGATCATGTCCATCAATTGGTTGGGAATTTCACTCTTGCGCTTGGCCGAACCGGAGGTTTTGGCGGTCCTGGCCGAGAAAGATGTGGAGGGAGAGCTGGTGCTGACGCGTTCTTCGCCCTTGAGTTCGGCTTGCGACAAAGAGCCTGCAATGGCGGCGAGGCTGAAGGCCGACGTTTGATGAGGCCTACCTGGCGCGCGGCTACTCACTGCGATCGCCCGTGCGTCACCCGGCTGACCCGTCCTCATCATGCTGTTGTTATGTGCGTGCAGCTCCTGCATCCTTCTCATTTGATTCATCGAACATTTTGAATATCAAGCTGTTCTAAATTTCTCGGCACAGAAAATTTCTCGGCATTTTTGAGCTAAATGGGAAATCTATCTGTGAATTGATACTAACTATTAGGTCTGCTATGCTCAGATAAAACTAGCTTAGAAAACTTTTTTTTCCATGTTTTTTAACCTTATAGATACATCGAAAAAAATTCTTGTTAATCGTCTGATCTTGCCAATTTAGAGTAACAAACTTCTTGCTGCATTTTGATTTTTAAGAACTGTTTTGAAAAATAGTTGCTTATGTTTTTAAGCTCAATAGCCGGTACTTCTATAACCTTTTTGTCGGGGAAGGTCCAATTGCAGCAACCGCAAGTGAAGACGCGGGTTATTCCGTGCAGAGAAGACATGTGCCGACGAACTGTCTCATTATCTGTAAAAGAATTATGATGTGAGAAGAGGAAAGGCCGAAAACTCACGAGAAATCTTCTGGTCACAGATTTGACACTGTTGGTCGTCACCGTGAAAGTTGAGCCTGTGTCGGTTCAAAGAGGCCGCATGACAAAAGGTTTTTCCGCAGTGTCCGCAAAGGAACTCCCCTGAAAAGATTTCGAGGTTGAGATGAGACTATAACTTTTCCATTCTACAGCTTCATATGAGCCTTATTTAATTCCGATATTCAATAAGTACCTTTCAGATCTGGACGTTTCAATTCTGCTTCGGGGCGATAGGGCATGCTTTTATCTGAAAAAAGGAATTGTTCAAAGAGAACAAAAACACTTCGATTTCAAAACGCAAAGGTGAAGAAGAATAATGTCACATTTATGGGAGTGATTGGCAAAAGCAGAATCAATGGTAAAGGACATGCAAATACGCCGACTAAACAACAAAAACACCGTGGAGCCCCGAAAAGCTTTTGTGCGCGTCGGGAAGAATAGTCAAAAACATACTCGTATACTTGAAGGCATACTTACAAACAGTCAGAAGTCGAATTTAAAAAAAAAATTGCACAGTGGATAAAAAATTTTGACTTTTAAAGAAACACAAAAAGTAGCCGGCTAATGCTTAAGATATTATAGTACTCTACAGCCCATCAAAAAAAACACCACGAAAAAAAAAATCGAAGCCTTATCGAGGAAAGAGCCAAATATATGAGAATCTCAAACTATAAAATATTAGGAGCTTAAGATATTCGAACTTTATAAAACAAAACAAAAAAAAAGAAAGAAAGAAAATTCAAAGTAGGCATGTAAATTTGAATTTCCGCGCTTTCGCGATCTGCAGCTTCGCGTTGTCTACAGTACAAAAAAAACAAAAAGTGAGAGCTCTTTCAAATGAGGGAACTCATCTAGCAGAATTCGTTATGTTTCTGAGATATTCGTCCGAACCTAGTGGTTGATAAAATAGCTTTAAAGCAGTGGCAGGAGAAGAAGACGGACAATGAGGAGAGTATGGTTGGCGAGGTTGGTGCTTTTGGGTTGGTGTGCTTGTGAGTGACCTTGGCACATGTAATGCGCTCCAGCACTGTTCGGAGGTGCCTCTCACAGCGCCGTACTCTCTTGTCGTCTCCCACTGTCCAAAAATGGGAGGGGAGCGCGAGATGCCTCTGTGGCGTCGCCATGCATGAAAAGCCACCATTTGCCCTCCTCAAACCTACTGTAGAAGAACCAAAGCAACAATTGCTCTGGAGGAAAGAAGCTAAATCGTAGGTGTCAGCGCGGAGGTGACATATTCTTGTTTATCCGGAAATTCCATGGATAGAAGCTTCTCGGAGAAGTTCAACTGATGTTCATTTCGCTCTTGTCACAAAAAATTTGTAAATTAATTTAAGACTTTTTGTATGCGAACTCGCTAGCGCACTCGACACTATCAAGAAGTTCGACGACCGGCATCAGAAGCTTTTCAGAATCCGTCTTTGAAGTTTGCAACCATATTATTCTGTTTTGGTTTCTACTTGAGATCTGGATAAGAAATGAACGAATTGAGATATCCGAATCACACTTTCAAAGTTCAATGCAATTTTTGAAGGTTCAAATTCAAATGTCTCCGCGCGATTTGAATGTTCATTATATAACCGCAGAAATCACAATTTCTGGAAAACGAAAAATTGAAAAACGCTCAAGAAAGCAAATTTACAGCCTAAATATGTTGAAAATCCATCTTATTCCAGATTCACACTCTTGCCAAGTTTTTTCCAAAAAACGTACTCCAAGACCAATACTAGCTCGCAGAGGGGATATCTTCTCAGTGTTGAAACCGTGGCGGATGGAAAAACTGGAAGGAAAAATCGAATTTTGAAAAGCAGCTGGCAGGTGCCGAGAAAATCTAACTTCAATTGAAATAAATGTGTTTTTGGTCGTAAGGGTCGTCGAAAAAGGGTCAAGCGTCCAAAACCGAGCGGCGGCGGTGTAAAGAAAAACGAAGGAGAAGCCGCTGAGAACAAAAAAGGAGAAGGGCAACTTAACTCTCGTTACTTTTGCCGTCCAAAACGAGAAAGTTTCAGTCAATCGATAATTCAAGATGGCGGACGACATTTATTCTTTTTTTGTCACATGAAGCATGCAAATATTGAAAGTTAAAGTATCATGTTTGCCTCGGTGCACGGCATAACACGGTAAAAAAGACTGATCTTCTGGATCACAGAGCTCCTAGCTACGTCCTAAGAAGAGCCCTTAATGAACACGACTTTCAAATTTTGAAAAAGGAGAGAAAAGCTCGAAATGATGAGGAGAGTCTCAAAAAGCTCGTGGCAGTATCAAAAAAGCTCGTGGCAGTAGAGGTAGAGTCGCAATCGAGGACGCAAAAGAAACAGGTAGAACCGTAAAAGGCGATGATGCTGCTGCCTGATGCACACGCAATCGTCAACAGGCAGCAGGAGCGCAGGTGGAGAGAAACAGAGAGTATACAAGTAAAAAGGTTGGCCGCGAGAGAGATACCGTGTATTTTTGGGCAGAGGCCCCCTGACGAAAGAATCCAGTTTTGAGAAGCCCCGAAATGGAACATTTTTTTGCGAACAAAATCGGCCATCGAAGCACGGGAGGCGCGGCAAAACACATCACATGTCGACGCTGCTTACAAAACAGAAGACGTCGAGAAGACCAGGTCAACACTGAGAGAAGGACGCCGCGAGAAGCACAGATGACGTGCGCAATGTTTGGGATGCGATTGACGGTCAATAGTTGACCGGAATACTCCTCAACCAGTTCTCCGTTCTCTCAGTTGAAGTAGACATGAGGGAGCTCCAGAGATTGTTTGAGCAAACTTGTAGAAAACTCCAAACGTCCAACTAAAATGACCACTCTTGAAATGAAAGCAACCTATGTCCAGGTTTGGCAGAAAGGAGAGATGTAGGGAAAATAGAAGTATACATTATACAGTAAATGAATAGGGAATGAGGATGTCTGCCAAACTCTGGTGGTAAGACAAAGAAGACCGTAAGAATAATTAGCTTTGAAAAAGAAGGCGTGTGCAGAGGAGGGATCAAACTCAATCTGACCTACTTGTGCTCGCCAAAGATAGGAGGTGCGAGGAAAAGCGACCAGCAATTATCACGTCACTCGCGCTTCATCAACCTACCTCTATCACTTGTGCAACAACTTTTTCTCGTCTTCTAGTAAAGAAGTCTTCCTTGAGGCTTGTATGTCTTGCGAGACTTTCGAAATGGGAAAACGGGCATAGTACCTTTTCCCACTCATTCCAAATTTGAGCACAAGTCTACCCGGCTTACAAAAAATATATACGCTTCATGTTCTCGACCTCTTCAATTCAGATGTCTTCCTTGCACCTTGCTTATTATTTAGGTTATTCGGATTCATGTAGTAGAGCGGAAAAAAATTTGTGAAACAGTAGATATTGATGAAGCGAAAAAGTGAGCATAGCCCTTTTTGGAAGTTACGTTCCTTGTTTTGAGATGGTGTTCAGATAGATTTTTCGAACTTCGCTTGTGTCTACAAGTTTGATTGAGAGGTCCTATTTTGAGCATCAACTTAAAAAGCTTCGTTAAAAATCGGATTCAAAAAATCGAAGCAATTCTTTTTACTATTTCTCGACGAACGGCAAAGAATCTCTACGGGGCAGCTGGTGGTAGGATCGCTGTCAAGTTTGCAAGAAGTGTCTCTCGGAAGGTCACTTCGAGCCGCTTCTTCTTCTTCTCTTCTCTTAGTTTTTCGAAAAAACGCTACTGACGGTCGACGGCGCAGAAGGAGAGAGGAACACGAGATAGTAATTGCCGAATGGGCGAGGACAAAAGCTGCAAGGTCAAGCCGCGCCGACGCATTCAGCGACCGTTCGACCTCGGCTACAATCAAGCGCCTCTCTGCCTTCTATCGGCTTCCCCTTTCGGAGTTGTCCGTCACAGCTCACCGGCTCTCCATTTCATCCAGTCTTAATCAGTGTCCGGAAAAATGATTCCTACAATAGAAAAGAAACCAAGTCTGTTCCGGGCAGTAGCAATACACCGTTTATTGCAATAACCGTCGATGAGCACCTAGATAGACAACGAATACAAGTTTTTTTTTCTTTTTTTTTCTGCTTCGTGTTTCTAATTAAAGCTATGATGAGTGTTGATAAGAAAGAAGAAATGAACTCTTAGAAAAAAAAAACCTTCTAGTTTACCGTAACACCAATGGCCGGGTGTCAACTTGGGGAATTTTTTTCTCGGAGCACATTATTAAAATTTTTTCATAAAGTTATATTCAGGAAATTCAGGAAGGGAAAAACCCGTTTTTTTTTCAAGTTCAGTTTTTGGAAATCCTATATAAATCTGACGGATTTGTTGGATTTATTTTCCAGACGAAGAGCACATTCGGCGTGGAAACAGTTGCAGCCTGAAGTACCGTTAATAAATCGATGGGGGAGGCGGCAAAGTATTCCGACGACTGGTAACCGCCCTTTTTTGGCCGACGGCTTGTTTCAGGCACGCGTAAGTCGCACATAATGCGCGCCGAGAGTTCTTTCTCTCGCGTTTCCGCTCCCAACTGCCAAAAAAGCTCGAGAGGGCCACCACTGTCTTTGTCTAGACTCATGGGAAAACGACCCGCAACGAGTCTTCAAATTTTCCATTTTCTATTTCAAAAAACTGTTGCGTCGCAAATACTTGGAGGAAGATAGAAAAAAACTTTGCTAAAATCAAAAATGAAATTCGGTTTTTTTTTAATTATTCGGTTTCAATGAAACGCAACTAGTATGAAAAGTCTACAAAAACGCTCGGAAAGTTCGAGAATGAAATGAAATGGCCTACTTATAATGTATTCCTAGCTGCATGGAATCACTGAATTCTCAACTAATCATAGAAAAAAAGAAAGCAGAAAAACTGTGAATTAGAGCCTTGAATATTTATCATACAAAGATAATGAATCGAGACGGTCTCAGAAAAAAATTAGAAGAGAAACAGATAGGTACAAAAAAAGGAAAACTGAAAATCGTTGGTTGCTGTGCGCCTCTTCTGTTTCCCAGACTTTCAGATTTTTTTTTTTTTGAAACAGTCCAACGCAACGTCTTTTGCGCAGAAAAGGGCACATTGGGACTTGAGAACTTGAACGCAAAAAGGATGTTTTACGACGCAATGGTAGCAATAAATGGGAGCGGATCGGCTCCAATTGCTCGAATTGAGATGGGAATCGGCTGTTAATCAGTTCACTGTTTTGAAATATCCGTTTAAAAAAACTGCGAGTTACCATAGAAATAGGAAAACCGTCCAAGCTTTTTTCAAAGAATTTTCAAAGAAACGAAACATTTGATTGAAAACTTCTTATCAAACTTGAATTTAAAAAAATGTAAAAAAAAGGAAAATTTGAAGCGTTGCTTTCATATAAAAATGGAGACAAAAAAAGATAAAGGAGATCTTCAAAAATAAAGGAACTTCGACCAAATTTTGATGATTTGCCTCACGTTTTGGTCATGAAAAAGAAAAAATTCTCTTAATAAAAATTTTTGAAGAACAATTGTGAGACTTTTCCGAATGGGGACGAACGGCGACAAAGCCCTCACAAGGAAGGTCAAATTTCTTTGCGGTGGGGAATTTCCTGAAACTCTGCCATTGAACTCATTGACGTACCATGAAAATATCCTGAAAGTCTCGACCTTCACAACTTTCTAGTTTTCGAGAAACAATGACTCAATACCCCAAAATAGCCTATTTCAAGCGCTTTTTAGGGTTCCCTTTGACTTTGAGGTTTTTTTTTCTTGGTAACTAGAAAGTTGTGCCGGTTGATACTCTCAAGATATTTTTCTGGTACATCAAGGAGTATATTACTATATATTTCATCAAAAAGTATATACTGGCCAATATTCGAAAAATTCCTTAACACAATGAAAAATTGTCTCCATTGCGGCAATGGCATTGCCAGCTCAATTTTTATAATTCCTGGCAGCCCTAAGAACTTGAATTATTTTCAGTTAAATTTCTCATCTTCTCCATTCCTTTCTTTACTCCTCTATATTCTGCAAGTTATTTTAATTTGTGTAAAACTTTTATGAATTTTTATGGGGGAGCAAAATACATTCAAAAATTTCCTGATTCTCAAATTTTCAAACTTCCATGAAGAAAATTTCTGAACTTTTCACACATAAAGTAGACAAGGCGAAGAGTTGCTATCAGAGCAAACACCACGGGTATTTGTCCGAGTTCAGCGGTGTTAACTGATAATCGAAGACTGATAGGAGTCTTTTGACCGTTTCGGGTGTTTTGGAGAGGAGATGAGTGTCGACAGCGTCTTTCAGCTCGACCGCTACCAGTTCATCGTTCTCGCTTTCAATGAGTTCGCCATTTTCACCATGCTTTCCAACGTCGTCAGTCTCTTTTTTCACTGTTTTTACTATCTTGAGAAAAGTAACAGAGAAATTCCATTTACTTCCATGAAAAAAAAAAGTTCATTAAAAATCTATGTAAAAAACGCTCAATTCATTTTTTCGCAAATAAACCAAGACATAGTTGTTTCTTTGTTATCGTCATCGTTTTCGGAAATTTTGAAAATATTCGAAACTCTATTTGTCGTATTCAGACTCTATAATACAGTTTCCTCAACTTTTCATGTCGAAATGCGAAATTTTCAGTGTATTTTTGAGTGTAAGACAAGGAACTTCTTTCAAGACTTGAATTTTTGATTTCAATAAAGAAAAGCAGATTTTCAACGTCTTCGGTGTGGCACATCCGAAAATTCTCGGTTGCGACGATGTCTTATACAACGGAACGACACCTTGGGAAATATGCGCCGAATACGACTCCGACGTGACCTGCGTCCACCCTGTCGTGCAGTACGAGTTCAAGTCTGCGGCTGTCGAGGTCCCTTTTGCTCATTTCCGGTCGAAAACTTAGTTTAAGTTCCAAGAGTTCTGCAACCGGCCGAGTGGAAACGCGCTCATGATATTTCTGTCTGGGTCGCCGAACCGAGCCAAGTTCTCGACGACGTTGCAGATGATGGGCATCATGCTGGGCTCGGCGATCGGTGGCTACACCTCCGACAGGTTCGGAAGACGCAAGGTGACAGCAGCCGAAACTTGGTCATGGCCGATGACAAATCATTAATCCAAAGAATCATCACGGTTCGATCGTATGCTAGAGTAATCCAGGGTTCAAAAAAAATTATTTCAAATGATCGCTAACATGGTTTTTCAATTCATCCTTTTTTCTCCCTGCTTCTTAGAGAAGAGAGTATTTCTGAGAAACGTTGAAAGAAAAAAAGCTTTTCTAGGCCGCTTCTTTTCTCGAAATGATGTGATATGAGGTTCATACATTTTTGAAAAATGAACATTTGTTCTCGAGCTTCTAATTAATCATCACGTCTGGTAAGACGCAGATATTCTGACATGGAAGGTCATTTTTGCGTAGGGTTTGGAATTTTCTAAAAATTTGCTCAAACAATCTTTGATGGACTGGGAATCGATCCCCGATAGAAGCAATCTGCGCAAACTTTTCGCTTTGGAGATATGATTTTTTTGAAGTTTTCGTCCTTTAACACGTGACGCTGTTTGGAAGGAATGTGTCCGCCGCAAAAGCCATTTCATGGCAGCTAGGAGCGTAGTGAAGTGGCTAGCGCAGTAGCCTGCGAAGCCTATGATGAAGGTTCGAATCTTTTTGTCGCTAGCGTTTTTTGCCATTATTTTTTTGACGGATTATGATGAAAATGTTGAAACCTCATGATTGAAACCGTTCCAAAACCGTTCGATGGCCACTTTCTTCCAAAAATAACTTTTTTCACAGAAATTTTTTTTTGAAAACTTCTCGAAGTAATGACCGACCATCACATCATCAGAGACTAATTTTTTGAAGAACAGCAGACACAATTTGAAAAAAGCGGTGAACCATCATCAAAGGTTGTTGCACGTCCTGATTGAAACAAAGAACAGTTTGGTAGAATTTCACTGTGTCAAACGGCAATTTTCGCCTTTTTGCTACAGAAAAATTCATAAAAAATACGAATAAATACCTGGAAAACAGGCTTTATTGAAGAAATTTTCTTCAAATTCTCCTTTTTATTACAAAAAATGTTGTTCTCCTAATGTTCACAGTTCAAAAACATTTTTTTGAAAAAAATTTGAAAAAAAAATATTTTTTGATGATGTGAAAAAAATGCCATAACTTCGAGAAATTTTCAAAAAGTTTCTGTGAAAAAAAAAGTGATTTTTGAAAGAAAATGGTATCTCCAAAACGAAAAGTTTGTGCAGATATAGTCCGTTCAGACTTTAAATGTCAAGTAGAATGACGTCATTCGAAAACGCTCTGTGGATGGCTCGCTCTCTGATTGGTTCATCGCTCTATTAGGGGCGGAGCTTGAGCGACGACTTGACATTCAAAATCTGAACAGACTATAGCGCCTATGGGGGATCGATTCCCAGTCCATCAAAGATCGTTTGAGCAAATTTTTGGAAAATTCCAAACCCTACGCAAAAATGACCTTCCATGTGAGTTCTACATTTTTTGAACAACATTTTTTTTTATTTGCAGATGGTCTTGTTGTATCTAACCTCCATTTTCCTATCAACTGTTGCTTCTTCTTTCGGCCCAACCATGGAGTTTTACATCAGTTTTCGGTTTCTCGTCGGTATTTTCTGTGGAGCACTCATCACGTACGTCGAATCTTGAGCAATAGGGCACATCATTTTCAGCGTTGCGAATGTTTTCGTGATGGAAAACCTTCCTTCTGCTCACCGTCTTTGGATGAGCACAGTAGTGACATGGGCACCAAACTACATACTTTTCTCGGTTTTCGCTTACTTTGCGCAGGAATGGAGGTATTCCACAGAGTATTTTCGATGGAAACTGATTTTGCAGAACCCTCGCCCGAATGAGCAGCGTCATGACTGTGTTCGCTATCCTCATTTGTGCATTGTGAGTTCCCAAAAAAGGATATTTTCAAATTCTTATTTGTTTGGTTCGATGTTGAACCTGAATTCCAGTAATCTCCAAAAGTTTGGCTGTTAGTGGAAATTTTTAAACTTTTTGATTCAAAAGAAAAGGCAAAAAACCGTGGATCACTTAAAATCGTTTCCTTTGATCTTGAAGATGAAGCCCCCTTTTTTTTCAATCTCATGTCGTATAAGGTGAAGGAGAGCGGATATTAAAAACAACCATTTTTGAGAAAGCCATTGACAAAAAACTTCGACTTTGTGTGGATAAGGAGAAGGAGAAGATCATACTTGAATGAATCTAAAAATTAGTTAAGATTTTCACAAAACTCACGAAAATGTGAAACAATAATGTATTTCTTTTTGAGCACACAGTTTTAAAAAAATGAGAGAGAAAAAAAAGTTCTATTTGATCTAATTGCAGTGGAATGCCTGAGAGCGCCAAGTATTTGGTACAGAAGCGAGACAAAAAAGGAGCCCTCGCTTCTTTGACCTTCGTGAACCAGTTCAAAAGCTCTACAAAAAAGGTTCCTATTCGAAATTATTTCCTTGCAATTGAGTTTCTAGCAATAATCGAATCAACCGTTTCAGTATAACCGACCAATTTAGAATGATTTATTTTTCAGTTTACTCCTGAGCAACTCGCAGAAATTATCGACGTTGAATGTGCCAGTATTGCGCAGAACGAAAACAAAAAACGGAAAAATGGCATCGCGACGCTTTATTCCACGAGATTCCGCAAACCAACAATTGTAGTATCCTTGTCTATGTGAGCCAAGTATCATACATTTTTTTTTTTCATTTTTTCCATTACAACTACAGGTTTGCTTTGAGTTTCATCACTTACGGCTTGCTGTTCAACTACGACGCTTTGAGCGGTTCTATTTTCGTGAACATGGCGATTTCTGGGGTCTTTCGCTACATTGTCGGCGCCTTGGTTTGGTTTCTCTTCTTTGGTTAGAAGCAGGTTTCCTAGGTGGCGCTGCTTGACCACTTCTGGGGCCTTGGGAGAAAACGGCTTCATTTCTCGACCATAACCTTCATCATGACCTGCATGCTCAGCACTTTTCTCATTCTCGTCACAGGTATTCCTTTGCCTCCTACGTTAAGAGAATGAGAGAGTTCAAGGCAACAGCATCCGCTTTAAGTTTTTCACTCGAGCTTTCACGCTACTGGCCTTTGGAACTACCGGCTGCATGTATTTATTGGTGAACGATTTACCTGTTAAACGTTACGAAATGTTTAGCTTCTTCTCGTCACAGCCGAAATCTTTCCCACAAGCGTCCGCAACGTCGCCTTAGGACACGTTAATGTATGGGGTCGCATGGGCAACATCCTTGGACCGATGATTTTCAACGTAAGAAAGACTCTAGCCCAAAAAATATCCGAAAATTGTTTAGCTTTTCAACGGGAACAGCTACGCTTACCTGATTCTGGTTATACTTTCTGTCGCCGATCTTCTCATTTTCCACATTTTCATCCCCGAAACGAAAGGCCGCCCATTGCCTAACGAGACAGCCAAAGACTTCCCCAAGAAGAACGAAGGCGTCGAACTTTTGGCATTATCTTCAAAAAATTGACAACTGGAAGTATTTAATGAATTTTCTTCCTCTTTTCTTGCGAGCTAAAACATGTCGAAGATTCCCTTTCGAACAGTGCTTCAGAAACCATGAAAAACATGTAATGGCACATGCATGCTCTGGAAAGAGTTGGAGTGGCTCCAAAAAGCGAGAAAAAAATGCCTAAAAAGGTATACAGGAGGACAGATTTGACAGTCGATTCAAACTTTACTTCACTCACCCTCCAAAGCTGAGGCCGTATGCAATAAAGTGGAAAATGATTTCCGCCGTTTTCCTGAAACTCGTAAATGACTATAATTAGTCTTTTTCAGACTGAAATTGTTTTTTTCACTATCCGAATCTTCTTATAGAACCATATAATAAAGTCGAAATCGATAATATTCTAGCGAGTTTTTATTATTTTCAGGATGATGGCGGACAATCATTTCCCACTTTATTGCACACGGCCTTTCAACTCGGACCTTGGTAACGTGAACGGGACGTGAATCGGACGTGCCGGGGCATTTCTAGTGTCCACTTTACACGGCGTTCCGAAAAAAAAAAGGCGTCAAACTTTCTGAATTTACAAAAAAATTTTAGTGCGCGCTACGGATAAAATGCACTGAGTATCAAACGTTAATAACTTGTTTTTTCGATCGCCTTGGGCTGTGTACTGTAGATTTCAAATTTCGCGCCAAATTTTTTTTTTTGACGTTCACCTACCTCCGTTTGGGAACACCGTGCTTTAGTAGCCTCAGCACTTTTAAATGATCCCCAGAATCGCCCAGAAACGTCCGGAGCACGTCCGTTTCGCGTTAAAGTCCGTTCAGATTTTGAATGTCAAGTATAGAATTACATCATTCGAAAATGCTCTGTGGATGGCTCGCTCTCTGGTTGGTTCATTGCGCCATTAGGGGGCGGAGCTTGAGCGAGGACTTGACATTCAAAACCGGAACAGACTATACCATTGTCCGAGCAAGAGAAAGCGGCTGAAGCACACTGGAGCACTATCCCTTAAAGAGAACTTATTTTCAGCTCCCGCCTCGCAATTCGTTTTCGATAATTTCAACTTTCATTTTATTTTTTTACCACCTTGTTTCTGAATTTAATGCTTTTATTTTGGTAAAAAAAAATCGAATAAAAAAGATATTCAATCTCCACTTTCAAGGCATACGGGCAGTAAAAAACGGGGTTTCAGGTGATAGCAGTCTCTTGTATAGTTTTTCTTTGCGAATCGAACTGTGTACTAAAAAAAATTTACAGATGTTACAGCTTTTGAAGAAAAACGCTATTTTACTTTCCCGCCTTTAATTTTGAAAAATTGCTTTGGATCGGTGTACGGACAACGGTTTACAGTAGCCGTGCACGCGATTTTGCGGATGTCTTATTAGACTCGCATTTGTTGAGAAATAACCGGATTTCTACTTCAAATTAAGGGTTTCTACTCTGAAAAAACATTAAGTCGAACAAAATACACACACCGATAATAAAGGAAACACAAAATATTGCAATCCCAATCGAAACCTGTGTAAAATCATTATTTTTCACCAGAGAAGCATTTTGCGAACAAAGTTTGCAAATTATACATCAGAAGAAGGTTTTTGTGGCGAAAAGAGCTTTGGCGACAACAGAAAAAATTAAAAATTGAGAGAAACGAAGAAAAAAGCGAAAGTCCGAAAAATGGCGAAGCCTGTTGTATATAGAGCAACTTTACTGCAAAGCGCCCTTTTGGCGGGAACTCAAGATTTCCTTTCTCCGACTTTGAATTATTTTTTCTCCCAAACTAGGAAGATCTGTACGTTTCCAAGTTCACCGTTCGATTCGCAATGAAAAACTCTACAAATTACTGCTTTGAACCGTAACACCGTTTTTTACTGCCTTACCAGCTCGGGCAAAGTCGGAATGGTGGATAATGGCTGCTAAAAGGGAGAGGCTCAAAAAAGGCCGCAGAAAGGCAGCAAAAAGGCAGCGAACGGCAGAAAAAAGGCAGCAAAGAGACTCCCTTTAACGAGCCTTCCATTTTTCTGGGATTTTAAAGGCTCGAGAAATGGTGAAGAAAGGGAGAGGCAGCAAAAATGGTGCATAAGGGCTGAGAAAATGGAGCAAAAAGGCAGCAAAAAGAGAGCCTTCATCACCCTAAAAGGAACATTTCTATGGTCCTTTATGGACCCTCGGAGGGTCCTTCCGACTTTGCCTATGCAGAAAGCAGCGAAATCTATTTTTTTGTTTTTCAGGTATTTGAAGCTTTTTTTATAGCTAGAACGCGACATTACAATATACGGCTGATTGCGCTGGGCGCACATCGAGAGAGCTCGAGAAGTATGAAGCAAAAGTTGAAAGGACTTTAGATACCCGCGTTTTTTATTGGCGGAACACGCTTCCTGAAATGAAGCGAGCAAATAAGGTTATTGTTTTTTTTAGCTCTGGCAGTCACAACATGATGATTTTATATAGAAATACAATGATGAAAGCATAGGCAAAGTCGGATATAGAGCCTTTATTTATAATAAAGGACCATAGAAATGTTTTAAAAGTTTTAGGGTGATGAAAGCTCTCTTTTTGCTGCCTTTTTGCTCCATTTTCTCAGCCCTTATGCACCATTTTTGCTGTCTCTCCCTTTCTCCACCATTTCTCGAGCCTTTAAAATCTCAGAAAAATGGAAGGCTCGATAAAGGGAGTCTCTTTGCTGGCTTTCGCTGCCTTTTTTGAGCCTCTCCCTTTTAGCGGTCATTATCCACCATTCCGACTTTGCCCGAGAGTATACAAATAAAAAATCAAACGACGAAAGTTGGAAATGAAATCTATCACATTTGCGCAATAACATAAACGTTGCCTAGCTCATAAACGATCAAGGTCAATATATATATATATATATATATATATATTGACTGATATATATATTGACTATTTTGAATTATATATATATAATTCAAAATAGCCGTCAGATAGTGAGAAAGATAACTAAATTTTGCAAAATTTGGAGTCAGAAACGATATTGATCTTCGCTAAATTACTTTGAACAAAGCATTGAAATGAAAACACCTAATCGCAAATGGGCTTCGAAGTTCCTCCTGTAATGAGTCCCCTTTCATTTTAGAAGTTCTTATTCCTTTTCTTTCTCTGACGGCTGTTTTGGATTTCGCGAAATCGCTTTGGACACGGCATACAAGTTTTGACGGTACAGTGAGAGAGCCGAATTTTGCGCTTACTGTGATTGAATTTCTGCAGTTCAAACCAAACGGAGGGGTGTGCTCACAAAACAAATATCGCGTGTACTTCGGTTACGCGCAATTTATAAAAGATTTGAGCTCCAGCCAAAAAGCCCTATGAGCTGCGAATGTTTTTTTTCTCACTTGAAAATGGTTAACATCTTAACTTCCAGCTTAAAGTAGCTTCATTAGATATGCTTTTTTTTAATCAATGTGAATTCATCGTCAATATATGTTGTTAAAAATCTCATATAATTATTTTCAGCCCTTTCTTTCCACTGAAAAAAAGTTATAAATATTCAGATGAGTTCTGCTGTTTTACTTAGAGATGGGGATGAAAAAGAAAAGATTGAAACGATAGAAGAAAGTCATTCCAATCGCTCTTTTTTCTCCGAGACCTTGCATTTTTTAATATGCGCTGGTGGAATTCTCTTGTGCTATTTCTATTTTGGAGTCCAACAGGAAAGAATGTGAGCTTTTGGTATTTTAATATATCTTGTATCTTCGGTTTTCAGAGTTCAAGGAAAGTATGAAGGAGGCGAGAAGTTCACTTACATCCAAGCATTAGTTTTTTTCTTATGCGTAGCAAACACTATCTTTGCTTGGATTTTCCGTCAAAGAAACGACATTGATAATGTTCCTACCAAGTGTGTGATTTTTTTTTTTGTTTAATCGTTCGAAAAATTTGGATAAAGCACAAATTCAAAAAGTCTTTATTCGAAAACTTCAATTGATTATGTGATCAATTATGTGATCTTCTAGACTAAGAAAATAAAAACAAAAAAAAAAGAAAAAGTTTTGTAACGCGTAAAACGCATTAACTATCCATTCTTATTCATTAAAAAAACAATAAACTTTAAAATCGGAAAAGCTATTTGAAAAAAACGAGGAATTGGAAAATGCAAGTTTTTTTCATTGAAAAAAAAAAATGATTGAGTGTGTTTGCAGGCTGTACGCTTCTTGTGCTGCTAGTTACCTTCTTGCCATGATTTTCAGTAACCAGGCTTTGCAATACCTGCCGTATCCGACACAGGTGAAAATTAATTAGAAAGATAATTTTTCAACTTCTTCATTAGGTGTTAGCAAAGTCTTGCAAACCCATACCAGTGATGGTTTTCGGAGTACTTTTTGCTCAAAAGAAGTACAAATGGAGGAAATATCTATACGTGCTGATGATCGTTGTTGGCGTGGCCATGTTTTTGTACAAAGATAAGAAGTCGAAGGCAGAATCTCAATTTGGCATAGGAGAGCTACTTTTGGTAAGTATACAATTAGTTTTTTGAATGAAGTAGTCACTTTTTGTTCTAATGGGGTTGAATTTCAGTTACTCTCTCTAGCTATGGATGGAACAACGACTTCCATTCAAGACGTAATTAATAAAAACTACCGCCGTAGTGCCTTGAGCATGATGCTTTTCATGAACCTTTACTCAACAGTTTATCTGGCAGCGGGGTTTTATATATTCGTTTGATTTTTCTCTAAACGCTATGTTTCAGCCTTGTCGTGACTGGGGAGCTTTTCTCGTTCTTCGGCTTCATGCAGAGACATCCTCATATTTTCTGGGACCTCAGCTTCTTAGCTGCCTCTTCTTGTGGCGGACAGGTTAGCCTTTCTACCTGAAAAACACAAAAAAGCGGAAGATGGAGATCCGTATTCTAGAAAAAAAAAATTTTTTCAGCAAGTTAGGGTAAAATTATATGATCTTGAAGCGATAATCTTTCGGACACATGTATTGAACTTTCGAAAAAAAAGAACAAATGATTTTTGGGGCCTTTTTAAGAGAAGCACATTTTTAATCGCTGTAGAACTCAGAGTACTCAACTTGTATTGACCTTATCTGAACTTTGAAGTTGCGAACGAAAGATTAACGAATCTTCCGACTTTAATGTTACGGACCAATCTTTTTTGGACTTTTCGAAAAATGATTACTCATATACTGGTAGGGTCTCTCTGCGGCAAAAAACAGAGACAGTCCGCGGGTGTAGATGGCGAACGCCCGTTTTCTCACCTATTCGTTCTATCGGCTATCCGTGTTCGTGAACAGTTATATCCGTGAGGTTCGCCCTTTCTCATCTTTCCGCGCCTGTCCCCTTCCCGTAGACTAACCGGTTTTGCTCACACCCCGTCGGCTCTCTTCGTGTGCCTACAGCCATTTATTTCTCCAGTTTTCTTTTCGAAAAGCAGTCGCGGAAATCAAATCATTGAGTTATCTTTCCACTTCGTTTCAACATAAATTCGTTTGTTTTCTGAGGACACCGAAGTGTTTATTTGGCGCTCTCCGCGGTTTGGAACTCTTGGGCGTCGCCCAAACAATGGAAAAATAATAATGGCACAGTTTTGCGAACGGTTTCGGTTTTCGGGTAAAATGTTACAGGAGTGAGGTTTTGCTTGTGTCAAACGTTCTCGTGCCGAGTGCTGGTTGTGGTTCGTGAATTTCTTCGATGTCGTTGCTCTGTTCCGGCCCGTGCGATCCTTCGGCGTTCTTGATCGTTGTCATTCTTAGGTACGCCGCAAATGCCGCGGGGCTCCTCCATCGCCCGGTCTTCATGACAGAGGCGGAGTCCTTGCCGGCTTCCACCGCGTTCGACGCCGCGCCTCCCCGGAATGCGTGGCTCGTGTAGTTCCTTTCTGCAAGGCCTGCGTTTGAGAAGAGAGATTTTAGTTCCTTGCTGGCCGTGGAGTATGAGATTGGTCGACCGGTCGAGGCGGACTGGAACAAGAACAACGCACCTTGGCACAGCCGCCGATGTCTCTCGTAGATGGTGTACTCGTTTTTCGTCAAGCAGATGCTTATGGACGTCCCTTTGCCTTTCTGGTCGGTCTTGGATCGTGCCAGGAAGATGGAGCCAGCTTTGCCTGTGGCCTCCACGACAACATCTTCCTGTCGCAGGTTGATGGCTTCCGAGATTCTCAACAGGCCATTATACTGTAGAAGGCTGAGGGTCGCCGGCCTGTCAAATATCGGGTTTTCGGAGGCAAAATCGATAAGGATACAATAATCTTTCAGGGAAATTTTGGTTCGATTTTGAGTGATTGGTTTTGACCTGCTAGCTGCGGATAAGATGGAGGATTCCAGTGACTTGAGCTGCGGATCGACGGGTCCTAGGAAGTGGGTGAGACTCGAGGCTGCTTGCGCCACCGACGCGTGCTTCTCCCGTCGCATCTTTTCCGTCAGGAAAAGAATTCGCAGGTCGTTCTCTTGCGGGTGAAGTCGTGCTAGATCTCTAGAAAAACTCGAGAATTGCTCTAGATGAATTCGGTAGTTGGATGGTGTTCGGGGATCTCCCCGATTCAAACACTGACAGCAGTTTCTTCGCCAGGACGGGTAAACCGGCTTTTGCTGCCCAACTCGAAAGCCTTTCTGCCTGGTCGAACCTCGATTCTGCAATTCGCGTTGGTTATTGTGTGCGTTGGCAAAAAAATTTTTTTTTTTTGTGAGAGGGGTGGGTGGGTGGGTGGGATCAACCTTTCCTAAAGGTTAAACACAACTGGAATGAGGGAATTTCTTAGAATTACGGATGCGCGCGTTTGACGCGAGTTTACTGTAGCTAAATTTGTGTGGTGTGTTTCCGCGTGAGACCCCGATGGTAAAACCTTCGGTCTCTCTCTCCAAACAAAATAGTATTTATCTTTCCAGTTCGTTTCAACATAAATTCATTTTGTTTTCTGAGGAGACCGAAGTGTTTATTGGCAGGGAAATGCAAAGAGTGTGCACTGACTCCTCATCGAAAAGGAATTTCTTTTTTGGGAATAGGCCTATCTGAAAAGTCTAGAAATACGAAAATAAAAGGAGATTTGGTAAATTGCGAGTTGAACGCTTCACCGGGTCCGCCCAAATCAAAAATTTTTGCTCCCGTCGGCTCTTTCAGGTTCTTCGAAAAACGGGATTTTCAATCCAAATTTCAAGGTGCTTTCTAGCCATGGTGAGGGTTGATCTTTTCTCCATTCTTTTAAGTAGTTATGTATGCTACCGGCTATGAACTTACCTTCAGAGGTATTTGTTTGGGCACTGTCTGGCCCAGTGAGACCGGGAGCCGCAGTTGAAGCATTCACTTGCGGTGATGTTTTCGACGCGAGCTCTCTTAGTTGGGATGGGGTCACCTCGAAGGCGGAAAGAATTTTGTGTAGGAAATCCGTTGCTTGATGGTGGTGCCGGAACGTTGGAATCCATGAGGCTGGGGATTGGGGCCGCCCGCTGCCATGAGACGGCACCGAATCGGAAGGGCTTGCGCAGTCTTTTGGCGTCGTCTTCTCGAGGAATTCATCTAGCCACGGGATTTCGGTTTTCATCCTCTCTCTTTCCTCCTTCTCTGCCATGAACTTAAATATCTCTGGCCTGGTGTCTCCAACTTTGAGCACTTGGTTCCGTTCCGAGAGGGACGCAAGGAGGTTGTGGGTCTCTTTGTCTCGTTCGTCCTTCGTCAGCTTTTCCAGGGAGCTTATTCGCTTATACAGAGATGAGTTGAAATCAAACTGGTTTTTTAGATCCGGATTCGAGAATCGAGGCGTGGCTTGGGGTTCGGGTGCACGGGAGCTTCCTTCTACTTTGTCCGTTAGGGAATGTAGGAGTTGTCTGAACTGTTTCCCTCCGAAAGCTGCGGCTTTGGCGCTGGGTCTGTCATCCTGTAAACAAACAGGTCAGAGTTTTAAAATTTGGAGTTATGTTGCCAATATGGAGCGGAAATGCGCGCGACAAGAAAAACTAAGGAAATTTTGAATGGGGGCAGTTTCTTCCGGTCAAGACGCGAGGGACGGAGTCAAAAAGGATAGCAAAAGGAAAAACGTAGAAAAGTGAAAAAAATTTTTTTTTCGATTTTGGGTTCAAATTGCGGGGGGTTCGAGAATAAATTAGGACAGGAAAGGGGGGATACGATGAGCAAAACTGTGCAATAAAAAGAGCACAACCTTTCCTAAAGGTTAAACACAACGGGAATGAGGGAATTTCTTAGAATTACGGATGCGCGCGTTTGGCGCGAGTTTACTGTAGCTAAATTTGTGTGGTGTGTTTCCGCGTGAGACCCCGATGGTAAAACCTTCGGCCTCTCTCTCTCCAAACAAAATAGTATTTATTAAATCGTTGACTTGGAAGGCGGGATGAGTATACTGTCCAGGGGGAAGCGTGGCGTACGCGACGCGGCTTTTTGGAAGGAAGTCGCGATCAAATGCAAGCCATCATTTTTCTGCTTTTTTGATGATTACTAATGAAGTGCAAGAAAAAAAATACCTATAATAATCAGATAATCAGGCCGTTTTCTTGTCTAGTTATCGTATATAATAATTAGATTATTTGCTTTTCCCTTTCAGCTATCTTGGAATCTCAACTCTTACGTGTAGCTGGAGAATCCCGTTTTCTCAAGTTTTTAAGTTAGATTTCGTCGTACGATGAAAAAGGATAAAAATGTTGATGGTGATTAAGGCGAATAATATAGAAAAGTTATTAATGATAAGAGTTTATTTTGCGAAGATACGAGTTTACCTTTCTTGGAATATTGCAGTATTTCATCTTCAAGACGGTGCACGAGTTCTCGCCGTTGACATGCTCGATTGTGACGACGACGCGAAAGCTTTTCACCATAATCATTTCGGTTGTCTTCATGAACCATCCACTCTCCACACGCCAGTCCTACGCCACTGCTGTCGTATTTTTGGCTCTCACTGTGGACGCCGTCGACGGCAAACTTTCGCAGTCCAAAAAGAAACAGTCTATCGCCTGATATATCAACCTTTATGTGATACTAGTCATTTTCTGTACACCTGTTTCTTTTTTTCTCGTTCTTTTTCATATTTGGGTATGGTTTTTGTAATTCAACCTCAAAATATTTATTGTTAATCTTATTTAATTTATTAGAAAAAAAAGAATTCTATTTGAAGCATCAAACGTTCGTACCACACTGAGAACTCTCAAAATGCATCCATCAAGAATTTGCTAGTCTGTTCAGGTTTTAAATGTCAAGCAGCAGACTCCACAACGCTCTGTGGATAGCTCGCTCTCTGATTAGATTGATCTACGCATAAGGGGCGGAGTTTGAGCGGTGACTTGACTTTCAATGTCTGAACAGACTATGTGAGAACATTAAAGTTGGATATTTATACAGTTGCAGGAGGTAAAAAAAATTTAGGTTTTATTTTCAAGTTGGGTCTTCTGCGGATAATTTCTTACACGTTAACATAAAATTGAAAAAGTAAAGTGCCCCTTTTAGGGAGAAGCGTACTTATTGACCACTAAAAGGAAAGCGAAAATGACCACTGGAAGGACTAAGAATGAAGTATGCCTCCAAGGGGTCATTTCGCAAAGCAGTTTGAGTGTAGTACCACTAAATGCGAGAAGGAGCACTTGGAGATCAAAAGAAAAGACGCAAAGCTAGCATTTATCAATCTTAAAATAATTTCTTGTCCTTTCTCTAGTGCTATAGCCGAGAATCGTAGGTTCGTCGCACTTTTTGAGCTCAAAAGCTAGTCTCAGTGTTCTTGGACGACTTGACTTGGCGAAAAAGATGAAGCCGTATCAAAAAAAAAGTCAAGCCTCGGGGAATCGAAGACCGCAGTAAGACGTTTTAGATGTAATCAGATTGTTTAGGAGGTTTATTTTTTTCCAGCGTATATAGAAATCATGAAAAGATAAATTATATGGATTAAGAGAACGCATATTTTGAATCTATTAAGCCTCACAAGGTTGGTTGTTAAGGTCTCACATTTCTCCTATTGAAACAAATATTCATTGACTTTTTTTACTGAACAAAAGAGAACTTTTTTTGAATTTTTTTAAAAAAATACTTTTTTTATATTAACTGACTTCAGTTTCCCACATTTCGCGTTCCGTTGAAATCAGGGAAACTAGTTTCAAAGCGCGTGATCACAGTGCCGAACATTTTGAACTTCGCGCCTTATTTTTGGGCGCGACCGCGCCGCTCTTTCACGCGGAGCGGTTTCGCGTAGGATGAAATCTTGGCAATTTTTTTCCTCATAATTTGATTAATTATGATTCTCTCGATCTCTTCATAAACTTGAGAAAAATACTCCGAACAAAGTATGAAATAAAAATTTTGAAGGCTTACTAAAAGATAACATTCATACAGCTTATTAAATTTATTTTATTATAAAAATAAAAATAAAAGAAAAACCGAATTGAGTAGCTTTTTGTATTCTGTTTTTTTCTAGAAATTTTTGCTATCAGATTCCAATGTTAATTTTCTTCTCTTTATCGGTCATTAAATTATCTCGATTTCTCAATTTTATTCAGTTGTTGTTTTGAAATTTTGAATTTTTTTCAAACTTAAATTTCAACTTCTTGAATACAAAAATTTTTTTCATGAAAGCTTTCAAAAATTTTTTTTTAGCAGAATTTGAAGGTGCAATAAAGAAAAAGGTTATCAAGGGATGCACATTTTTTTAATTATTTTTAAATGATAAAAAAATATAACTATCATAGGTAAAACTGAAAAAGTTCCTTTGAGGATCCTCAAAGGATCCTGAGAGGGAGATAAAAAGCTTCTTCCAAAAGCTCCTAAAATGATGTAAAAAAGCTTTTGAGCACCTTTTTCATTACCTCAGAGGATCCTTTTTGAATCCTCTCGGATCTTTTAAGTTGCTTACCAGCATCCTTTTTGTCAGAGGATGTGAAAAAGACGCAAAAAAGAATTGAATGATGTAAAAAAGATCTGCTGGGGACCCTTTCAAGGTCTTTTTTTGAGAAAAGCTTATGGGGAGCTTTTCAGTTTTGCCCGAGATCCTTCTTTTTTTATTTCAATTTTTCACTTCATCAATGAGATAGCAAATATGTGAACAATTATATTCAAGATTCTTACCTCCTTACGAGTTATCCAGACGTATTTTCATTCAAATTAAATTTTCAGGACATTTTTCAGCCGGAGCTTTTTGTGACACTATGCCACAAAGCTCATCGGCATCATCAAAATGGTCTCCTAGAACAAAGCGGGATAATTTGTCATTCAACGAGCCATCAACTTCATCCGTTGAAGTTAGTTTTTTTTTTCAAAGCTTATTTAAGTTGGTTACTAGCCTTCTAGAGAATTTGGTTTTCGTTCGCACGCGTTCAAACGGAAAACGAATGTATAGCTGATTCACGACTGGCTCAAAAATCGATACTTTTTTTGTTTCGATGTTCAGTTTGAAAATAATGTCATTCTGGCGTGAAGTTGAGTATAAAAATGGCCCGATAAATCCTTGAAAGCTAGATATTTTTTATAGTCGTTAACTGCGTAAAAATTTAGAGAATATCGTTCCAAATTGAAAAAAAAAACTGACGAAGCTGCAGTTTTTGAAAATTCCTACAGAGTCGACTCTTTCATAACGGGTTCAAAAAATGATGAAAAACGCAAAATCAACTGTGAAAGTGCGACCAGGCCTAAGTTTTACAGCTCATTAAAGTAGATTAAGTAGAAAAATTCAAAAATTTCTTCGTACGTTTTTGTTTTTTTGTTTCTATCGTGGACAGTTTCTGCTTTCAAATATTTTTTTCAAAAAAATATCGTGCAGTTTTCAAAGTAGATGCGCGTTTATCTTTTTTTCCCCGTCTAACGGCTATTTTTTTAATATCAAAGGAAAAACGAACTTGTTTAGTTTTGAAACATACGAAAAATTCAAATATAAAAGATTCATTTCTTGTTATCTTGTAAGCTCTCAATTCCAAACCTCCACTGCATATCCACAATGAATTTATGTCTATGACTAAATTATTTTTTTATAAGATATTCTGGAAAAAGAAGTAAAAAAAGAAGCGATAAATTTGATAGTAAATAAAAAAATAAAAAAAGCCGACCACCGGAGAGCTTTTTATAAAGCCAAATGCAAATCAGAAAAAAAGTGAGGCACGTGACAGTTGCCACATGTCATTGTTCTTCCAAGTTGGGGCTTAGATTAACTTTCACGCAGAATAAAATAAACATTTTATCTCGCGTAATTCGTGAGTAATTCAGTTATTAAGCTATCCTATTCATCTCAATGTTCAGAATTTCCAGGATCCCTCAACTTCTGCAGAAGAACCTTCCGAATTGAGATCGAATCTTATTGCACGTTTGCTGGCTAAAATAAGAGACGTGCGCGATGAAAGGTGAATATATTCGTAAAATAATAATTTCTTTTGTTAATGAAAGTAACTTCGTGCATTTATCAATGTGAATCAGTAATGAACATTTTCACGCTGCCAGTTAAAAATATTGAAAAATCATAGCTAATTTTCAGAGAGACTCTGTGTTTCGATGTGAAGAAAGAAGATGAATGTCCCAAAGAACTTAGTCATCCTACCGAACGGATAGCGCCGCTCAATGATCATATTCTTCAGCTCGAAACAAGGTTCATGGTTTTGCTGATAGGAGATTCTATTTTAATTATTACAGAACGTCTGGTGTTTTGTTAGAAGACCTCTTAAAAAACCCAAGCTATGCGTCTCTGGCAATTAAGATGGAAGCCGAAGGTGATTTTTTTTTCTGATAATTTCTGAGATCATTATTTTTTCCCCGCACAAACACTTTTAGTTTTCGTAGAGAATGTTTCCCAATTCACCAGACAGAAGTTTAAAAAAGTTGAACTTGTTTTTCCTTTTTTCAATGAAGCGTAGATAATGTTTCGTTAGTAGTCGGGAAAAGAACTGTATTCGTTTCACTTATGTCGCGTTTAAAGCAGATTCGACGCGCACTGAAAAAATGAAATCCCAGGGCTCTCTAGGGCTGGAAACATTTCTTAGTGATTTCTTCAATCTGATTCGCCACATTACCTAGAATCTTCTCAACCTACTTTTGAACGTTATACCATTCATGTTTTTTCCTTTGTCGAGCGAAACGCTATTCAAGAAATTTAATTCTTTATAAGTGAATTGCAAGGTGAAAGTATATGTGATAAAAATGAAGTTCAGCTTTGAGCAGCAAAGAACTTGCCCCTATCGAAGTGAAGATCGAGGACGTCGCTTCTTCGTCAGCTGTTAGTCTGCTTTCTAGTTTCCTGTACTTTTTTCATTTCTAGTCCACGAATGTTACAAGTGGCTCCCAATCCGTCTTCGATGGCAACCAGGAGACGAACGTTGAAAAAGCAGCAAAAAGAGTACGTTTTCTTCTATTTGGCTTATATAATTTATAATAAGAAACATCCTCAAGCTTTTCCATTGATCAATATTTTTCCTTGCGTAGAACCTCGTTAAAGAGTTTTGCATAACTTTTATTTTGCTCATAGCTGAGAAATTTGGCAGGAAGCGCATGTTATGGCGAAGATTGCGGAACTTCGAAGAACTGGGATGTGGACGAATAGCAGACTGCCGATGTGTGTGGAACCTGCTCGCAACAAGACTCACTGGGACTATTTGTTGGAAGAAGTCAGGTGGATGGCGACCGATTTCCGACAAGAAAGAAGTTTCAAACGGAACGCTGCTAAAAAGGTGTGTCCCTCGACCGTTGAGCAATTACGAGCTTCATTCTTCTTTCAGCTAGCTACCGCAATCAATCGCCAACAGAGGGATAAACAAATTGAACAAGAAAAAGCTGAACAGAGAGTTGTTAAGGTTTTTTCCACCTAGTTTCTTCTCTAATTCCATTTTTCAATCAGGAAGGAAAGAGAATTTGTGCTTCGATTGCAAAAATGATTCGCGATTTCTGGCAGAACGTCGACAAAGTCGTCGATTTCAGAGCACAGGTTGTTTTTATTGAATGTCTTTTTTTTTAACAAGCCGGTTTCAGGAGATCCTCGAGTCGAAAAAACGAAAAGCCCTGGACAAGCATCTTGCTTTCATTGTGGGCGAAGCGGACAAGCTGAGCAGCATGGTTCAAGAAGGACTGATTGCGGAGAAGAGCTCGAAGACGCCGTCGATCGCTTCGGATCCCGCTGACAGTACGTTACCCACAACGAAAACTCTCATTACTAAAACTATCGTATCCAATATAGAAAAAAAAATTAAAGAAAACGAGAAGCGAAGCGTGTGCGTTCGCGGATCTTGGCAGGAGTTCAATTCAACCGTCATTGATTGTTTGAAGAGCTTGTTTTTCGCTTTTTTCATTTCTTTTTTGGTTATTTATTGATTTTTTTATTTCTGCATCAAAAAATAGCAGAATAGATGAAAAAAATATCTCGGCAAACGAGCTTTTTTTAAATAGTCGCTATCGGTTGAATCGAACTCGTGCCAAGAAACGCGTACGCACACGCTACGCGTCCCGCCCATTTCTCTGTCTCTCTCGCCTTTCAAGTCAGGAAAAAAATTGACTATAAACTAAATCTCAAAAAAATATATCGTTTTAATTCAATAATCTCGAAAAATAAAAAAAGTTTCTTGCTTTACAAACTCGTTTTTTTGGGAGTTTTCTTTGGCAGAATTTTCAAATTTTTTTCATGACGGTTCAAAAAAATTGGAAATTTAACTTTATCTGTCGAGTTAATCTGTTTATATATTTTTATGGACTAAGGGAAGGTTTTACGCTGATTTTACAGAAGATGACGCTGAGTTTTCCGGCGATGAGTCTGAAACTGATGACGAAAGCACTATTGCGAAAGCTGAGCTCTCCGTCAGGGGAGAAGAGGTCAGGAACGAAGTGGCCGCTTTAGAGGACGAAGCGAACCAAGACATCGATGATTTTCTGGCTTCGGTTTAGTTTTCATATTTTCTATCTTCATTCAGCCCAGTTTCAGTTACCGGAAGGCTATTTGGCATCACTTGGAATTCAACCATCCTCCATCAAAAATCGAGAAGAAACTCCAAACCACAAAGAAATTGGTGAAAGTAGCGCAGGCTCCAGCGCAGAGGTGCATTTTTGGCTTTCATTATACTCCGAAAATCTTGCTTTTTCCATCATTTTCGCTTTTATCATTGACCCTACATTTTTAGAAAAATTTTGAACACCTGAATGATGACAAGAAGATGGATAAGAGCGAAGTTTGTGAAGTCTCAAGTACATCGGCTTCAATTGACGAGGCGTCCGAGCAAAATCAAGACCATGCCGCTCTGGTATTTTTGATTATATTATCGCCAGAAGTAAAAAGAAATCAGCGGAGTAACGAAAAAAAAGCTAATTCTTGAAAGATAGGTAGAAATACGGGAGGTGGGAAAGTACAGAAAATTAGTGTGAGATATAAATAAGAGACAAAAATTGAGAATAGGATGATTGAGTAATTGAGCGCAGAATATATTTAGAATTTTCATATGTTCTTAGAAGAGTCAACTTTTTTGTCTACAGGATGGAAACGGCGATAGCCGCGGGGTCCTCGAACAAGTGGATTACGCAAAACTGAACAGTGAAGACAGCGACGAACGACAGAAAGAGCTAGCCAACATAGCGGAAGAAGCTTTGAAGTTTCAACCCAAGGGATACACTCTCGAGACTACCCAGGTTTCTTTCACTTTCTTATGAGAATGGAAACTTGTGAGTTGAAAAAAATATTCTTTTCTCGTTATTTGTATTATTAATTTTTTTTAAACCTTTTTCCTTATTCTGATCATCATCGTTTCTTTTAAAGGTTAAAACAACAACTCCGTTTCTCATTCGAGGAATTTTACGCGAATATCAAATGGTTGGCTTGGACTGGCTGGTTACTCTCTATGAAAAAAATTTGAACGGGATTTTGGCGGATGAAATGGGTAGGTGAAGCCTTTTTTTTTGCGTGACTTTAGACTTTTCATTTCCACTGTGACTCAGAATCATAAGAGGAACCAAAATATTCGCAGTTTTGGCGTTTCAGTTTCGCCTGTGTCGCGCAAATGCTGAGTTCAATGTACAAGTTGAATTAAGGTCTGGGAAAAACGATCCAAACTATTTCTCTATTGGCCCATCTGGCGTGTTCCGAGTCGATTTGGGGTCCTCACTTGATTGTCGTTCCGACGTCGGTGATTCTGAACTGGGAAATGGAGTTCAAGAAGTGGTGTCCAGCTTTGAAAATCCTCACGTACTTCGGTTCTTTGAAGGACCGGCAGGAGAAAAGAAAAGTACTTGTTTGAAATACTTCATCTTTTTCATCTTATTTTTGTAGGGATGGTCAAAACAGAACAGTTTCCACGTCTGTATCACTTCCTACAAAACTGTGATTGCGGATATCAGGGCTTTCAAGAAAAAAGTTCGAGGAAAATATTTTCTAAATTCGTTTTTATTTTTTGAGGCATGGCAATATCTCATACTGGACGAGGCTCAAAACATCAAAAATTGGAAAAGCCAACGATGGCAGGCCTTGTTGAACATGCGAGCTCGTAGAAGGCTTCTGCTGACAGGTTTCATTGAAGCTTACTTTTTTCGAAGATGAGATTTCAGGGACACCGCTGCAGAATTCTCTGATGGAGCTTTGGTCTTTGATGCATTTCTTGATGCCGGCCATATTTGCGAGTCACGACGACTTCAAGGACTGGTTCAGCAATCCGTTGACCGGAATGATGGAGGGGAGCGTCGAGTTTAACGCCCCTCTTGTCCAGCGACTTCACAAGGTTCTCATTTTCTTTTTTCTTTTCTAATGAGGTACCGATCTTTAGCAACCAAGAATTGTTTAGGTTCTGCGGCCTTTCATACTTCGTCGTTTAAAATGCGAAGTGGAAAAGCAACTGCCCGAGAAAACTGAACACGTCATCAAGTGCTCCCTGTCCAAGCGTCAACGATACCTCTACGACGACTTCATGAGCAAACGGGAAACTCGAGAAAATCTCAAATCAGGCAACATGATGTCTGTGTTGAACATTGTCATGCAGCTGCGCAAGGTTAGAAAATTATTTTTTTTTTAAAAGTGATTTCGAGTATTTATGAAAAATAGAACGACAATCAATTATTAATGGAACTAAAATTTATTTTTCAGTGTTGTAACCATCCGAATCTTTTCGAGCCTCGCCCAGTTGTCTCTCCACTCGTTCTCAACAAACAGACTCTGCACCTGCCTGGCTTCTTGTTCGACATCGCCGATTCCGATCCAGCCAAAGACCAAATAATACCTCATATTTTCGATCTGCGGAGTCGTCTCGGAGGCTGGCAAACGCAGGTGCGACTATTGATAGTTTTTCTTCGTATCCAAGGCTTCCAGGTTTCTTCGAGACGACCGCTCGTCGAGGAAGTCGGCAACATTGTCGAAGTTCTGCGTCCACCTACTGTCGAAGGCTTCCGCTTCTGTAGGACTAATTTCGACGCGGTAAAACTACTTTTTTTTTGATTGTTTAGACAATATCAGCCCAAAATATTTTAAGAAAAAAATTTTATTAAAGTTTTTTTATTGAAGAACCATTTTCATTTTTTTTATTAAATTTAATTTTTTTACTCCTCATGTCAGTATATATAAGAAAAAAACTTTATTTTCCATGTACGTTAATACCTTTGCCTTTTTTTTGAATCAAAGTATGTAGGATTAATTTTTCGATATTTCCTTCTATGAGGCAGAAGTATGGAGTAAATTTACTTCGGAAAATACATTTTTTGAGGACGAATTCATTGAAAAACTTTGAAACGTGGTAATTTATCTTTCCGATTTGCTCAATTACGACTTGGTTTTTCTTAATATCAATTTTTTTTCGAAAATTCAAATACAGGAAGTACATTCAGAGGTTTTCAAACTCGCTGGCAGCTACAAAAACAAGGCGAAGCGCTGACAGTCCCAGTGAAGAGGAGTCGAAGTCGAACACAGAGCCGATCAACGGGCACACCATTTCTGAGTACCTGGCGGCGATAGACGACTCGGGAGAAAACCCAGCGACGCCCGTCAGTGCCCAGGGACAGCCATTCGCCAAGCCGCCTCAGAGGCCAGTTTGCGTAAGCTCGACAGTTTTTCTAAGTTTCCTCAGAAGTGTTTTCAGTCGAGTCTCCGTGCGAAAACCGTCCTGAATCCTGCGCCGCTCTCCATCTCGACTGACTCCAGAGGCTTCCACTACAACATGACCAATGGCGGCACTCATCCCACGAGAAGCTACGCCGACGCCCGTTTCAGTCCCCCGCTGAAAAGACCCAAGCGCACCGACAAATTCGAAGCCTACGTTCCGGTTAGTTTTGCTCTCAACGCCTTTCTCATTGGAAATTATTTTCAGGTCAAATTCAATGACCGAATGAACAGCATGAAGCGAAATCACCGTGTTGTTGTTTTGCGGCGGTTCGATTCCATCAAACGGCCCATTCTTTGCAACGAGCTGATTTCGCTCCTTCGTTTGGATAACTCTGTTAGTTATTTACTTGTTTTCTTTAATTTCAATTTTTGCACATCACTACAAAAAAAATTAACAAGGGTTTTTGTAAGGGTTTTTTGTTCGTTTTTTTTTGTTTTGCGTTACATCGATATTGAGATGGAAAATTTTATATGATATTAGATTACATGAAATTTATCGTGATTCTCGAATAAAAAAATGGGAAGAAATGGCAAAAGTAGTAACTGCTTGAGCCGATGTTTTAGCGTGAAATTCTACGTTCAAGTTCGTTCAATTTATTCGTTTCAGAAGGGCGGAATGTGTGAAAGAGATGAAATCAAGGTTTCACTCAATGGCAGTACGGATCTTCTTCTCGATAGGTATTTTCGAATTCTGTTTTGTGTTCACGAGCAGTTTCAAGGTTCTCAATGTATTCGGAAAACGTAGTTAGCGACGCGTTGGACTGTCGCGCGAGTTCTTTGGGTCGACCGGTGCCGGGACTGGTGCGTCAGAACAAAGTGGAAGAGGCGGCGAAAACCGTCCTCAGCCAAATGCCGAGTACTTTCGACAAAATCTCCCTGTCGCGGGTCGTGCAGTTTCCAGAGCTTCGTCTCATCGAGTACGACTGCGGTAAGAGAGGTCCCCCATTCAAACAATCACTTCCTGTGCTTAGGAAAACTTCAAATTCTTTCGAATTTGCTGAGACAGCTGTTTTTGTACAAACATCGGTGTCTGATCTTCACCCAGATGTCTCGAATGCTCGATGTTCTTCAAGCTTTTCTTTCTTACCATGGGTATCAGTATTTCCGACTGGACGGTACAACTGGCATCGAACAGAGACAAGTTCTCCACGGAAGTTTTGTTTAACGCAACTTCTGTTTTCAGGCAATGATGGAACGTTTCAATGCAGACCCTAAGATATTTTGTTTCATTCTATCTACGCGATCTGGGGGTGTGGGTGTGAACTTGACTGGTGCGGATACCGTCATTTTCTATGATTCTGATTGGAATCCGACAATGGATGCCCAGGCACAGGACCGTTGTCACAGGGTTTGTCTACTTAGATATCGAGAGAAGATATGGGACTTTTAAGATCGGACAAACGAGAAACGTGGCAATTTACCGGTTGATCAGTGAGAAGACCATCGAAGAAAACATATTGAAGAAGGCGGCGCAAAAGAAAAAGTTAGGAGAAATGGCGATCGACGAAGCGGGTTTCACTCCTTCCTTTTTCAAGCAGTCGGACAACATTAGGTTTTGCTCAGTTTTTCGTGCATATCACACATTAGATTAAGAGATCTCTTCGATGGAGAAGAAGTTGAAGTGGAGGCTCCGGCCGACGCTCCTCGCGACCAGAAAGACTTGGAGAAAGTTTTGGCCAAGTTGGAAGATGACGTCGACGTCGTCGCTACCAAGAATGCTACCGCCGAAGCACGCGTCGACAAGGCAGAGTTTGAGGAATCGGCGAAACTGCCAGTCAGCCATCTCTCTTCCGATGAACCGCTAGACGAAAAGTACATGGATCTTATTGGCCAGGTACTCTTTTTTTTAATACAGGTTGAATGCTCTTTTTTTAAGTTGAAACCTATTGAACGCTACGCAATCTCTTTCCTCGAAGAAGAATACAGACCAGAATTCGAAGAAGAAGTCAAGGAAGCAGAGGTATAATCGAAGCGGTTCCAATGTTTATAAGATTTTAAGGCTCTGATTGATCAGAAAAAAGAAGACTGGGTTCGAGCTCACGAACATGCGATGTCCGAAAACGCAGAAGATGTTGGAGACGACTTTTATCTCGGTGGAAGTCTTCTTGATGAGGTACGAAAACGCCGCTCCGGAGGCTCCAACGCGACATATCCTTCACGTAAAATCCAAACCGTTCCCACTCGTCATTCAACCCGCCAAGTAATCTTGCGCAACTCTTTACGATCTCCCAATAGACGGCGCGTTCCTCCTAGCAGTTCTTTCACCCCTCTAAGGTCTCCGGTACGGTCAGCCGCACAGTTAGCAGCAGCAGGACTAGTGCGAAGATCGAAAGGAATCACTCCAACTGCCGGTCGAAGTGTCAGTCAACCATCATCTGCACCCGATTCTTCGAAGCGTGGACGTGGCAGACCTCGGAAGATCATCAAAGAGAGCAAGCAGTTCACACCCGAAGTTTCAAGCGCCAGTTCTGCAGAAAGCAGTAAGCGAAAGGACGTCACTGAGCCACCAACAACAGATACGGTGCCGCCTAAAATAACTATTGTGAAGGCGCGAGCTTCATTAGCCACAGCAATCACATCTGTTCCTACTACCAGTACACTTACCAGTCCGAGTTCCCGTCTTTCCTCCACTACGCCGACTCAAAAGCCGACTGTGGCTCAAAATCCAGTTTTTCCGGTTAGAACAATACGTTCTGGTAGCTCTGTGGTTCCAACATTGAGACGAATTCCAGCTTCAGTTGTACCACCTCAAGCGCGTATTGTACGGATTTCCAACTTCGTCGCGCCTGCATCAATCCAAAGAACAAGTTCTGAAATCTCTCCGACGCGAATCGTCACCCAGAGACATATCGTGACATCGGCTCCTGTTCGCAGGATAGGGCCTTCAGGAGAGCAACGCACATTCTACGCCTATCCGGCACGTGGCCAATCCAATATGCGGCCCGTGTTCCCAGTGAGAGTGATCTCTTCTCAAAGAGTCGCTTTGCAACAGCCGAACCATCAGCAGAATATGCAAGCCTACGCTGATAACATAGGACAACGACCTGGATTGGGAGACTATGAACGTCCAAGGCTTTCATATCGCCGACCTGATGCAGAGCCGGAGACCTAGGGATACCCTCAAAAACTTCCTTTTTTCACTATCTCGAACTTTCATACTTTGTTCCATTTTTACCTTTTAAGATTTCTTGTTATTGCAAGACGGGTTAGATTTTTTTTTCTCCGCTTTAGAGAGAGCAGTAGAACTCGGTTATTCTCATCATTGGTACGCAGAGGAAGTACGTGTGACATTTTTCATTACTGGTTTTCTTGTTTTCCATTCGTCTCTACCCCTATTCTTATCTTTGATATCACTTTCTTATTCAATCGTTGTTTATTTTGTGCAAGTTGGCTTGCTTCGTTGTTTTCTTGTTACGATTCGATAAAGTTGTCGGCTTGTTTCATGCATCGTATCGTTCCTCACACAGTCGCCATCCCTACAAGGGAATTTGCATTTCCGAGTTCAGTGTTCGCGCCTGATCCGTTGTCCACTGCGTCTGCGTTCTGACCGCCGTAGAGACACGTCTTCGCGCCCGGAAAGCGTCTGATCGTAGAACCAAAGGAGAACAAAACGGGTCGGGAGCGAAGACATCAAGGCGCAGTGGGGAACGGAACGAGGCACAGGTCGAAAATTTTGAGTCGTTCAAGAAACAACAAAGAGTTTTTAGGCATTTAGGATATTTCGTAGCCAAACAACGTTTTTTTGGTACTTTTAAAAAAATACCTTCTTTTTTTATTTAGATAAGAAATTTCTCACGATTTTACGAAACCAAACGTGTTCTCTTTGAAAAATCAGCGGTCTGACAAGCTACCAATTCGCCCAAACGCTCTCTGAGTGTCAGATGCCGATCCCTGATATCATATGTCTACCTGCGCGAGTTTCTATTTTTTTGAAATATACATTTTTCAGCTTGCAAAAATATGAATTCTAAGAAAAATTTTTCGAACTTTTTAGCATTTTCATTTTTTTAAAAAAAGTCGGACAAGGCAGGAACTATGCGGGATCTTCATCTAAACCTTCAGAGAGTGTTTGAGCATATTTCTAGAAAATTTCATGTCGCAAAGTAGACATGACCTCCCGTGAGAAAGAAATTCGTACAAGTTTTTTTTTTTCCTGTCAGGTTTGGCGCCAGTAGCGCGACAACATCAAGGAGTTTCATTTTTGTAAGCTTTAAGCTTTCTCAAAGCAATCAACTTTGCGAGAAGCCGTCACCACCGGAAGTTTCTTCAATGAGTTGACAAAGATCGCAGGAAATCAAACGAAAAAAATTGATAGCTCGTAATAAAAAAATTTTTTTAACAAAAAAACAGAACTTGCCAACTTTCCAAAACCATTAATATTGAAGAGGTTTTTTTCTCTTATTGATCCCTCACTTTTTCTTCGTCAGAAATCACCAAAATTTCCATTTTAAAAATGTTGATAGCTCTCCATTATTTATTTAAATCCATTTCGCTTTTTCGGAATGTTAAAAAAACTTGTTATATAACAAAAATAAGTACGTTTCTTTCGACAAACCTCGTTCTTATACACAAAAATCTCAATTACATTTTAATTAATTGGTATCTTTCCATTGTTACTAATATTCGAAAATTAAAGTTCATATTCCAGATTTTGGCCGAAGGATTAGGCTCGTGTTTCGATGACCCACTCATGCCAGTGAGTTAAAATTGAAAAAGGGACAAAAATAGCAGAAAAACGGTTTCAGTCGTGGCTGCCACCGTCCCCGCCGATGTCAGAAAACGAGTTCGACAACTACATTGACGACACTTTTGACCTGATCTACGAGCTCGACCCAATGAATGAGACCCGGCTGCCCTCGACAGTTCACGAGTTGCACAGACCGCTCGCGAAACGTCAGACGCCGGCCAAGTGTTCAACCACGCGAAAGACGTCGTCGCTCTCCTCGTCGACGATCCCTCGAGACGTGCAGCGTTGGCTCGCCGAGAGCAAGTCGGAGAGTGAGGCAACGGTATACGACGTCGTCTCCAAGAGTCTGATGTCCCCGGCGGTGCCCTCCGTCAAGATTTCCGGGCTAAGTCCGGCCCGGACTGACGGCTCGTTGAGTGCTGCTGAAGAAGGTCAAGACATCAAGCATGGTCAGTTTCCATGAATTTCCATTAACGTTTGATTTTTTCTTGGAAACCCCAGAGTTTGTCTTATACAATTATTCGATATTCGTTCAGTGATTAAAAAGGATTCGAAATAAACTGAACGTGAATAATTTCCGATTTCAACAAAATTTAGGCGCTGACTCGTTCTGCGCAATTCGGGTTCAGGCTGAGTTTATTTTTGCCATTTTGTCTGAAATTTTTCTGAAGTTCTTAAAAATTTGAACTAACTTCCAATCAAAACGTCTCGGCTTTCTCATAAGAAGCTGAAGTTTTACTGTTGAAGACTTCACCTTTTTTCCCTGTATTCAGGTAAGAGCCAACTCTTTTTTTTTAACAATTTTCTAGAAAATCATTTTATTTTGGAGATCATTTATATTGAAAGTTGAGATTGAATAGAAGTCATATTTCATAATGAGAAAATTAGCTTGGAAAAAACGGAGTTATTATATTATAGATTTGACGAACGATGCGACCAAGGTGGTGAGGAAAGAGAAGCGGCGCGAGAACGCGAAGGGATCGCGCGACATGATGAAGCGAGCGACAACGCCTCCGGCGCCTGTTCGCGAGGAACTCGACTACGAAGGACCCAACTGGAGCATCATCGAAGATCAGGCCCTTCTGCTGGTACCTTTTGTCTTGATTCTCTTTCTATTTCCGTGTATCTGTTGGATATGGACGATAAAAGACGGAAAAACTTTTCAATAAAGTTATAGTTATAAAAAGTTATACAAATTAATCTTTTAAAGTTTAAAAAAACTCAAAAAAACTCGAATAAAAAAACAAAAAAATGTCCAAACGGACTCGGCTTTTCTCTTGCTTTTTTTTGGAATGACGTAAAATTTGAAGAAAATATTACACATATGATCAAAGGTTCAACAGTTCTAAATCTTTAAACTTCTTTTTTTGGGAATAAGGATATGTTTCGTATTATGTCAATGTTCTTCCTTTGACGAGGAAATTTGAGGCTGTCGAGAATGCGCAAAGAATGCAGCATGAGATGGATCGGACCACCTCCACGGGATCCATGATTTTCAACTGGGAGTTGATCGCCCTGTCTGTCAACCGCGTCACGTCTTTCTATCGGTAAACGTTCACTGTCCAGGACAAAAATTATAAATGAAGCAAACTTGCGATGTATTTCCAATCTTGTATAAAATTTGCAATCGATGCTAGCTGGGGGCTCAACGGCTTGGAAGAAGTAAAGCTTGATTTTGTGTGGAATTCAAAAATTTTCTTGAATGTAATTATTGAATTTAATTCCCTAATGAAAGAATATCTTCAGGCAGCAACACATAATAAGTGAAATAAAAAAACAATTCTCATATAATTATTATCTTCTAGAAGGGACATTCAACAATTCCTCATTGTCTGATCAAAATCCTATCTTACTAGGAAACTTTTTTTACCCCCGGATTGAACTTTTTGATGAAACTTCGCTGAAGTGTACTTTAGATTCCCCTGATTTCAGGACAAGAAGAAAAATTTGGAAATTTCTCGCAATAAATCTCTTTTTTTCGAGGGGGTATGTTAAACGCTCCCTGGTTAGCTCTGTGTGGATCAATTATGGGATTTGAACTAGTGCTGAGTACGACGACCAAGAATCCCAGTCGACTGTTTCTCTTTTAGATTACAACTGAATCCTTTTTTCAAGGTCGGCGAGACAGTGCTGCATACGGTACCAGTCGGCTGTGCGTCCGCGCGAGATGGGCCAGTTGCTGGCTAACGACCCCGTTTCCAAAAAGCCCTTCAAAATCGTTCTGTCCTCTCCGGAAATCGGTCAGTCAGATCTAAGTAGACAACAAGGTATACACTTCCCTTTCAGTTCACATGCGGAAAGGTCGGGCGACGACTCAGCTTCAGTATCACCACGACTATCCGTCTATTTTGGACAAGCGCAATTACAACCGCATGAATCTTATCAACAGGATGAGTTCTAGACTCTCCGTCCGTTTCTGGCGCGGCCCACCTGGTTTTTATAACTCTGAGAACCTAAGAAACCGATTTATTGAAGAAGAACGCAAGTTGGACTGTCTTGAAAGTCAGCTCCCAGCCAAGCACGAATCTCGTCTCAAAGAGTTCGGTATCGATATCTCCAAGCCGGTGGATTCAGAGATTATCACGAAAAATCACGAAGAGAAAATGGCTTTACGAGAGCTGCAGAAGCGAACAAATGAGAAGGCGGAGGAACGCGGGGTAGGTAAATCGACTAATGAACATATTTGAGTTGAGACTCAGGCCTCCCCACCGCCCCACACAAACGTCGTCATGGCCCGACAACACGCGGTTTCCGTCTCCAAGACCGGAACGATGCCTGTCAGAACCACCATGTACATCGACGTACCGCCGAGTCAGGTTCGTAATTTTTTAGCTACTTTTGAGAATATTTCGTTGTCTCTGCTATACAAATGCGAAGACTACCCAGGGGACTATAATTTTTTCTCCTGCTAAACATTTAGAAAGTCTTTTCAGCCTCTCCAACGTGTCGCGCACCCCAACGTCGGCCAAATGCCAATACAGCAACCGACCCTCGCCGTCCACGAACACCCGATGGTTTGCGATCCGGTGCTCAATGGAACATAATACTTTTCAGAATACCTTGGCGGCGCAACAGAACGCTGGCAGAAGAGCGGCTTCTATTCCCACCATTGGACATCAGTCGCAGTATCCTACACAAGGTCCCTTTTTTCATTTCCAATGGTCCCGAAGATAGCCATTTAGGCATCCCAAACGCCAACTTTGTGGTTGTTTCCTCATCTGCTGGCCAACAAGACCAACAAGTACCACAGCGTCTGCCGGTATTTTTCTTTGTATTCGTCGTCTTCAAAAAATGTTCCAAGGGTCCATCTATGAGTTATTTGGCATCTTCCACAATTCAACAGCAGCAGCAGCAGCAGCAGCAACAACAGCAGCAACAGCAGCAGCAGCAGCAGCAGCAGCTACAGAGTCAGCCGCAGACCAATCCTCAGCAACAAGGCGGCCAGATTTATCCCACTCAATTGGTCGTTTCAGCCCCACGCAATGGACAGCAAAGAGTCATGCGGGTTTGCTGGTTCTCACCTTTTGAGGTGTACACGGAGGTGTTTTCAGAGTGTTCCCAACCGCTCAGCCATGTACGTGTCGCAGCCAGGCGCCCCCACCGGCGAACGAACCTACGTCATGCAACAGGCGCAACAGCTGCGCGTTCTGCCCTCCAATCAACGTCTCCATTCCGCTCTGCCGCAGCAGAAACGTTCTCTCAACTCTCAACCACAGCCTGGAACAGTACCGGTCATTTCAATAACCCATCACTATTTTCCTTGCTTCAGGTTGCGGCAATGGTTATGCCTAATCGAACATCCGTCTCTCAAATTCGCTCTATTCCGTATGTTTTTTTCTTCAAAGTTCACGTCTCTTCAAAACGATTTCGTAACACTTGATATTCTGGTATCTAGATGAGGAAGCAAAGTTGGGCGAAATTTCAGTTACCAAAACGAGATTAGGATTATTATGTAAAATTGAACAGCTTATCAAAAAAAAAACCGTAGAATCAGAGAAATCAAAATTTGCGCCGGAGGATTTTCACTCGATGCATTTTTGCCCTTTAAAAGTCGAACTTTTATCTTTTCCGGAATGATTTATAAAGTATAGCTCGGCTTCCAGACGCACCTATTCACAAGGTCAAAGAATCAACGTCGTGATGGCCCAGAATCCGATTCGACAGACCAACACAGGCTCGCCTGTTGCATCTTCTCACGTCATTCCCGGTTTGAGAGAGTTTTTCTCGCATTTGCAAAGGTGCTTTGAAGGATCAACGGCGATGACGAGACAACTGTTAACAACGACGCGCCAGATGCCCGTTTCTCGCGGTGTGTCTCCGCAAACTGTTGCTCAGGTTTGTGCCCAGATGTACTTGTGCCATTCAAAATTTTTTATGCACTGCTAACTTTCCTCTTGGCGGTAAGTGAGACTTATGCCGTGTTCACGGTAATTTTAGCGGGATTCAAAATTTTCTCCGACTCCAAAGTTCATTAAGCTTTTTCACTCTCTGACGGCTATTTCGAGCTTCGCAGAATGACACTGAACACGGCATTAATCTGGTTATTGAAAGACGTTAGGCAAGCTTGAAACAAAATCTTCTGATATCTTACCAAGTAAAGCGAAGAAAGACTTTTCAACGATCAGAGTTCAGCAAGAAGAAACAATAAAAGATGACAATCATGGTTCAAATTTCTTTTTTTTTCTGGTTTAATTTCATAATTTCTTTTTGAAAAAAAAAACCGAATTTCATTTATCATTATGAAAATGAATTGAGAAACCGTATTGCAAAAAAAAGGTGGAAAATGTTGTTTTATTTCTTTAAAAAAAAAAAAATGGAGAAAACAGGTCGCGGTTCAGGTAGTTTTGGCGCCTCCGACGTCAAACGCAGTCCCGATTCCGGTGGCATCGGCTCAGCCTCCGCCTCTGCTTCACGTGCAGTCTACGCCGACGTCTTCGCACCCTTCGGCTGTACTGTCCACTCAAGCGGCCCTTTCAACAGGTCCTGCGGCACCCTCTCCTCATGTGACCGCAGGCTCTGTATCTAGTTCTCAGCCTCAACAGGTACTCCCGCCAACTTCTCAGTCCGGGTCATCCTAATTGCGAGTTATTCTCATTTTCGACTTAACTAACGCTGTTACGGGTCTTTTCGAGTTATTTTGTTGTTGACTGCCCATTTTTCATTCTTCAAATGTTCTAGGATCTTCTAACGTTGTACATGTTTCACTCCGCACTTGATAGATCTCGAATATTTTTGGCATTTACTTTTTCTTGTTTGATAAAACACCATTTTTTTCAATTTCTCTCGAATATAAACTTGTTGCGATTAGAAATCGATGTGTTGTTTTTTTTGGGAAATTATTTTGAAGATTAGGAAGGTAATGTTTTTCTCGGGTTCTTCTTTAACGTTCGCCACGCTATGGTTCCAATCTGAAAATCGAAGGTCTTGGATCCGCATCTCAGAAGCCGCCTTACTTGGATGGAATTTCATTTTTGTCGGGCCACCAGTCTTTGGATAGGGGCTGAAACAAGAGAAAGGTTAATTTGGACTGGAGGTAGGCGTACCCTTGACGATCGGAGGGAAGTCTCGACATCAGCACGCGGCACTGAAACTATTCGCGAAGGCGCCATCATGCTTCTGGCAATCGACGGTCACAGAGAGACAAAGAGTCGGACTCACTGGGTCGGAGCCAGATTCGCGTCGTCCATCTCCAGCTCTTTCCGCCTCTCCGACTTTTCCGACCTCTTCGACCTCTTCCGCGGACTTCCCCTGACGCTTTCTTTCACGTTTACTTCGCATTTCTTTTTTTGCTCAATCACTCTCCTGGAGCTCGGTGTTTTCGTCTGAGAAAACTTTATTATATGATACCCAAAAATATTCATATTTTATTCGTCTTTCGGTTCAATTCAAGCTCAATCACATTCATCAAGTTCAAGTTTCAGCGAACATAGTACTTTCGACGTAGTAATTTTAAATTTACTCGCATAGTCAATTTTTCGCGACTCGAAATACGAATGAAAACAGCTGTTAACAAGGGACGGGACGCGTAGCGTGTGCGTACGCGGTTCTTGGCAGGAGTTCAGTTCAACCGCCAGCGACTATTTGGAAAGCTCTTATCACTCTTTTTCATTCCCTTTTCAATCATTTATTGATTATATTCATGTGTGCATCAAAAAAATAGTAGAACATACAGAAAAAAAGAGCGTCCCACCCCCTGCCCCTGCCTCCCATATTTTTTTAAAAAATTCAAGTTTTTTTCAAAGGTTTTTTTGTACACGAGCACATACCAATACCTATGCCGTGTTCAAAGTGATTCCGCGAAATTCAAAATAGCCGTCAGAGAAAGAGAAAGATAACTAAATTTTGGAGGGTCAGAGACAATTTCGCATTTCGCGGAAATTACTTTGAACACGGCACTACATATTCATGAAAAATCTTTAGGCGATCGTTCTACTGTATAACTTATACGGCCCATAATAATATCTTAACTTTCGTGAAAGAAGATTTGATTGATATTTGGTTTTCCCAAAAAATTTTTAGTTTTGGTCCGACATGATTTGTTCGCGAACTTTCTTGGGCGTAGGAACGGCTTCAGGGACCACGGGAGTCTTTGGCTTCAGGATTTTTTCCGGCTTCTTCCCTCCTCCGTGTTTGCTACACAACACCACCGCGTACAAAGAAGCTGTGGCCACCAGAAGCTCGCCGAACATGGGTGAAGGCCACGAATAGAAATGAGGCGGAAGGCGCGTTTTCACGCTCTTCGGCTCTAGCCAAAATGTTTTTTTCAGCGTTGATGTTTTCCCATTAACCCCGCCTCGTTGAACTTTTGTCTTCTTTGTACTTTTACTATTGTTTTAAACAAACTATTACGGACCTCAAAGAAACTGCCGGTACTAATCAAGAAACGGTTTGACGCGAGCGATTTTAATTACCACATTGTAAAGTGATTCCGTGTTCAAAGTATATTCAGTGATTTGACGGCGGCGTCTGTTGAAAGACCCATTTTCTAACGGCTCCTGAAACACCAATTTCGCGTAAACATTTTACCGAAATTCTCTAACAAAAGTTGCGGCGCACCCCGCGTTGAACCCTCGTTTTACCCCGCAGTGTAACCAGGGGTGCACCCCGTTCAGCTTTAAATGCCTATTAAGGTACTTTTTCCGTACACGATTTCGAAGTGATTTCTTTCTCAATATCACCGTTTTCTACCGTTTCATCCTAGGTAGTTACGGTAGCTCAAAAAAAAACTTTTTATTTCTGACCGGTTGCCCCAGGGGCGCACCCCATTCAGGTCCAACGCGGGGTGCAGCGCAAACATCAACGAAAAGTTCACTTTTCTCGGGGTTCACTGCGGGGTAGACCCCATTTTTGTTAGAGTTACTTCGAACACGCGTGTTCACGGCATCAGATCGACAATAGTTTTTCAGGTTACTGTAGTCTAAATTTTTCACGCACATTGCCTCTGTCTCTTACATGTTATTTTCCGCCTTCACTGTCCTCTTTTTCTGGTTTTTTTTCATGTTCAGCGCATTTGAGAAACGTTTTTCTATATGTATATGTACTCAAAAGGCGAAAATGAGAGCCAAAGTCACGGCGCGTTCCCCAGCAGTGCCTGAGGGCTCATTCTCAAATTCCCGATTTCTGTAGCTACTTTTGTAATGATTTGTTTTCTTTTATTTGAGTATATACAGGTCACAAGGTTTTCGGCAAGTAATAATATCCATCCGAATTACTACTTCTGTTTGGAAGTGTAACTTTTTGGGTATTTTTTATATGTGAAAGTTACTGTGAGGTATAAACGTTTTAATGTCGAGGTTAAATCGAGGTTAAAAGCTACCATGTATATAAATCAAAGACAGTGAGTACACCAGATAAGTGTTTATTTTGAAAGATATAGATTATGTACTTTTGCTTTTTTTTTCATCTTTTTCGTTCCATGGCTTCGTTCAAGTCATAAACGACCAGCTCAGCGCTCTAATTGTCAATCGCTTTTTCGCGTTATTTCCTCACGTTTAAGTTATTTTTCAGACTTTGCAACTGACATTTCAGTGACATTTTGTTTTTGGTGAAAGACTGGAGACGACTGAAGATATGAGATATGGCACTCGAACGCCGGGCCGCCATCAATCTCCGTCCCACTTCTGACGACGGCTTCGCTCGATTGCTCCGCGCTTGGTAATCTTTTCGGAAACTTTCCACATTTTCATTTTCTTAACAGATAGCTGAGATATTGCTCCAAAAAGTACCTTAGTAGGAGATCCAGGTTTTGATTCCTTTTCGGCTTATTTTGTATTGTTTGTTAATTTTTTATTATGTAAAAAAGACAATTTGTCTTATTCATAAGTTTCTAACTGAATAATGATGCATAGATAAGAAAATGTAAATCAAATTTATTTTCTTTTTTTTTTTTTCAAGTCCAACATAGCATCGATGATACCATCACTAGGTAGATCATATTTTTTTAAAGTTACTACGCAGATTTGTCAAAAAAATTTTCAGGACAATAAAAATCAAAAAAATGAAATAGAAAGCTGTGCCGGAAAGGGGATAAGTACGTGAAAATGGGTAAGAAGAAGGAAATGGCAGCGACGACAAGACTTCTGGGTATGTTCTTACATTTTTTCTTATTATTTCTTTTTTACTTTTTTTTAAAATTGAAATATGAACTTGGAAAAAACAAATAAGTAAAAAAAATAATTCTATCGTGAAAAATCTATTTTGAAAAACGCTTTTATGAGTTTACAAAAAATAAAATTCGGGGTTGAGGCCAAATATGATCGCGCAGAAATTGTTTAATGGATACCGTTTCTGATTTTAGAGTCATGCAGTGCATTCTCAATTCTAGTGTGGGCAGCAGAGATGGCGCAGTGTGGGCCTGAGCTCGTGTGATGAGTAATCTATAAAAAGATTACCGAGTAAATCGATAAAGATTCTAGAAAAAAATCAAAGGAAAAATATTGAGGGATTTTCTGTCATCAAGATTATTTATTAAACTTTGAATGAGCAACTCTCAAACTTCGTTTTTTTTTTTTTTCTAAACCAATTCCATTATTTAATATATTTTCTTAAAGGATTAAAAATTCGATTTTTTTCCACTAATGAAGTTAAATAGGCGCCGCTATTTCTAGACCAGGGGCGTGGCTTGCCTCACCGTAATTTTGTGCAGTGGCGCGCACATGCTTACTTTTCCTCAGTCATTTTTCTTTATATTTCTTCATTTTTCATTTTCTTATTCATATTTCTTTTTAAGTATTCCCATTTGATTTCAATATAACTCCTTCTATTATCTAATTAAATTTTTTTAATTTTTTTGAATACATGGTTCTTCTGTCTTTAGTATCGTAGACGAATTTCTTGAGGCCGAAAAATCGTTTTTTTAGTTTAAATGAGTGTACGCCATTGCGAATAATTTCATTTTCGGGGTTCTTCTACTTTCCCATAAAGATTTTTTCGAGCCATAAAAAGTGAGCTCTTTATTTCGATGAAAAATCTCCTATTTTGATAAGTTCAGGCCCTTTTTTCTAGTTTCTTTTGAACACTTTGCGAATGTGTCCAAAGTCCACAGGAAGAGGACTCCAACTATTTGATGAAATCTACATCGTCGACGACTACTTCTTTGGTCGAATTAAAAAGTTTTATAGTTTATTTGCTTTTTTATTATCTCCGCGAAGCATACACCGCTGTGGGAAGTGTAGCTACCGCATGTAAAGATTTAAAAAGCCTAAATTCATTTTCAGAAGGAAAGCAGATATGATGATTTTGCAGTTAACACGATCTATTTTGAGATTTGTGTCACGACGGCTTCATTTTTCCTGGATTTGAACGAATAACTTCGGTCCTCTGGTCATGCGCGTCATTTACCTTCATCTCCATGCAAAAATCTTGACGCTGTTAAGCGATTCTATCTGAATTAAAGAAAATTCCCTATTAAATATTATGTTCAAGATACACAAAAGATAACTGGCTATTCGGGTGTGATATAAAACCTAGTTCGGGAGCGGTACATCGACAATCACGCAAATATTTAAATATCGTCTCCGCGCGGATCTCGCATTTATCTCGCTTTTTTAACGAACTAGTAAATATTTGAATATTTTCAAATCGCGATGTTGCGCCAAGATAAATGCGAGGCCGCTTCTAAAAAAATGCGAGACCCGCGCGAAGACATAGCGACATGTTTACGAATTCGTCAATGTACCGCCAGCGAGCTCGGCAGTTCTTCTCAGTGTACCTCCAAATGTTTAATAGAGCACAGTCAAATTGAATAAAAGTAATTGGTGCAGTTTTCAGTGTTTTTTAGGCCTTGCGAGATTTATGCCTCTTCAAAGTTTTCGAGTTCTACTTGACAATCCTTTACTGCGTTATAATTCGAGAAATTTCGCATATACCCTAAACTTTTGACGCGTCTTGTTTTTCGGTTTTATTGGGTCGCGTTGCCATATAGATTCGAGTTCGTCCGAGATTTTTTTCGCACGGTAAGTTCTTTCCGTACACTCAAAAAGTCTTACGCTGGTAGAATATTCTTAACTCATTTCTAAAGTATGGAATTGCGCAACTTATTTGGATTCCTATGCTTATTACGCGCAGTGTATAATAATTTGAAGAATCCAAAAAAAGTGATTAAAATAGCTGAATTTTTTTGAATTTGTTCGTCAATTTTTCTCCACCAACAATTAGAAAACTAATAATTGTGAAGCAATGAATAAATGCTGCTCCACATTTTTTTGCAGAATGATTTCAAAGAAAGTACTTGAGAAGAACCATATCTTCGAAAAATTAAGAAATAGAAGGAGTTATATTGAAATCAAAGGGGAATACTTAAAAAGAAATATGAAAAAAAGAAAAATGAAAAATGAGTATAAAGGAAATGACTGAGGAAAAAGTAGGTATGTGCGCGCCACCGCACAAGGTTACGGTGAGGCAAGCCACGCCCCTGGTCTAGAAATAGCGGCGCCTAAGTTAAATGAATCTTTTTGCGCTATTTTCAACAAGTAAGTAACGTAAGAAAAATCGTTAAGTCTGGTTCAAATCAAATTCTTATTTTAAAAAAATCGAATTAAGAAAAAAATTAAACAGAAACAAATCGAATATCCATTGAGAAACGTAATAATTTTGTTATCATTTTAGTTAAAAAAATGAAAAAAAAATGATGATAAATATAGAATCAATCTGGCTTATCGGAAAAGACAACAAAATGACACTGTGAAAAAACAGAAAAAATGCAGAAGATTTTTGGCAAATTGCGTTTACCTAATCGCTTTTCGTAGACCTCGGAGCAGCTTCGGCTAGGTTTTCCCTTTCTTATCTTTTTGCAAACCTTTTTCGCGAGTTTTCCCGCTTTTGTAACCTTTTCTGCAATATTTCTCGTCAAACTCGTCGTAGAGAAGACTGAAAGATTCCAAGGCGCGATAAAATATTGATCCTTGATTCATTTAATTATCTATTAAGACGTTTAATGAGTAGAAGAAGAAATGACTTGCGAGATGCCTAAGACTTTTTTTAACGCAGTTGCGAGCTCTTGAGAATCAGGAGCAGAGAAACTCACTTCTTCTTCATTTTGCGACTGCTTTGGGGATTCTCGTCAGGCAAATACACACACACACACACTTTTGGGCCGCGGCGCATCTCATTAGGCCTTGAGGGAAGGGCGCTAAACGAGTGGAGAAAAATAATTTTGCGCCGCCTCCACACGTCGCTTTTGCCTCTATCGCTAGCATAAAAATTCTTCATTACCCTGAAACTATGTTCGATTACGAAGACTTTTTTCAAGTTTTATGGTATTTTTCAAAAGAGTTGTGGAACTTTGCCGTTATGAGCGATTCTTTCTGAACTTTTCTTTCCAAAAATCGCTTTCTCTTTTTGAAAGAAGAGTTAAATCTTAGGAGATTTATTGGAGGGGTGTTGCGCCTCGCTTCTGCACATCCAGCACCCAAGTATCGCCTTTCACCTCTTGGAAACTTCCATTCGAATTTTCTCTTGATGCGAGTTTTCAATTCTGCAGAACGTCATAAAAGAACGACAGTCAGTTATCGCGACGCATTATTGCTCGGATGAACTCCGTCCCTCGGGGACTTGGTCTCACTCATCTCTGTACTTTCCTTCTCCACTTGCTCATTTAATGTGTCGCAACAATTTTCCAACAAAACTCTGCTCTCTAGCAGCTCAGTTCAGTTTTTTAGCAAAAGGTTGAGAAGTGTCCGAAGAGTGGTACTTTTCTTGTTTTTTTTTTCGACGAAATTCGATGTTCTTTAACTTTGTCTGTGAACTCTCCGATCCTCGATGACATGCCACTTTGCGTGGACTACAACTGCGCAGAATCATTTATTCTCGGAATAGACTTTGTCTTTTTTGTTTGCTTATTGAATACTCGGCAGAATCTTCTTCGTTGGCTTCCTTTTCGACTTGACCGCTTTTTCGGCGCCATCCATCAGTCGGCCGCCGTTCCGCTCCTACTCTTCCTGCAATACTTTGGTCCGTCGTTTTCTCGCCTCAACGCTAATTCTTCTCTATCTGCGGCTTAATCACCCTCGAGCTTTTTTTTTGTCCACTTCTCGGGCCTATGCGTGCGAAAGAACACTCTAAAAAGAGAAGTTTAGCTCCAGTTTTGATCGAACATCAAAAATTTTTTTTGAAGGTTTTCTCTTTTTTTTTCTCTACTGATTGTTTAAATCTTTCTTATCTTGGATAGAATATGTTCTTAGATACAGGTTAAAAGCGCAAATAATCCAGAATGAAATTTCATATCTAGCAAAAAATCAAAATATAATTTTTGATAAGTTGCAAGAACATAAAATTCAGAGATCTTGCTGAAATTTCTGAAGCCGGTTTAAGAAATAATAAACTTTTGATTATATAGAAGATTTTATTTCCGGTTTTATGTTCTAATATTTCTTTTCTACTTATTCACGTCTTCAATTTTGCAGAAGTTTTTGACTATTCCATGTTTGCAAAAACAAAAAATTTTTGAGGAAGTTCATCGAAAGGCGTTCCTCAGAACCTGAATCAGTTTGCAGGTCTCTCGGCGTGCAAAGCGGCTCTTCCGGCGACGATGCTGGCGCGACGGCGGTCGTCGGTGGCCGCAGTCGCGGGCGTCTCTGTCGCCGCGAGTGCCGTCGAGCCTCCGCGAAACGAACGTCGTCGTCGCGGCGAGTCCATCAGCGCCCTCACCGAGATGATCAACATCGAACCCACCAGCATCATCAACAAATCTTCCGGTTGCGTTCTTTTATTGCGAAAAAAAAAAAATCAAAACTTCTTTATAAGTTAATTAAAATGTTCTTGAACTTCACATGAGCTCATAGCACGTGAAAACTCCTTTTCGAAAGGTTTTATCATCAGATTTGCCGCATCAACTGTCAAAATTGGAAGAGAAAGATATTATGAAGTACGTGAATTTAAGCTAGAAATCTCTACACGACCGGAAATTCGGCTCACCAATTTTGAGACTCATGGCTAGCAGAATAAGTCAGATTTCTGTTTAGTATAGTTCCCACTGACGAATTTAAACTCTTGTTTGAAATTCAGTTGGAGGTTACTGAGCTTCAAGTTTTACTTTCAGCCCTCAATATTGTCTTTCGAACTCATTAATTCAAGCATAATATCATACTGGAAACTCTTTATGACGATAGAGGATCATTCTGAACCTCAAACTAGAATATTTTTAGAAGATTTTTCCTTCTTAAATTGTCATCTTTTTTCGAAGAGTACTTTATTGTTTTTGGATAGTTGTCGACACCGAGTTGAATTAATTTTGCCGAATGTCTTCATGCGTTTCGAAACAAAAATAGGAAGGAATAATTTTTCAATGAAGTTGCCAAATGTTATCATGTCCATTTTCCGTGTAATGTGATATTGAAGTAATGTTTTATCGGGTTAAGAATTGCTGAAGAGCGGCAGAATGAGAGACGTCGTGCGGATCGCGTGTCTCCTCTCGATGATTTCTGTGTGTGTTCACACGCCGGAGACGATAGCCATTTGGCCGCCGTCCAACTACGTGATCCTCGTGAACGACCTCCTGGTCACGCTCATCTTCTTCGTCGAGGCACTCGTCACTATCCACAGCAACGGCCTCTGGGATGTCCGTTCTTCTTTTCATATAGATAGTTTACTGAAAGAAACCTGAGAATGTTGTAAAATCAACATGGACTGCCTTAAATTTTCAACTTGGACTTCCCAGCTCACAAAGAAGCGCTCTTTGGATAAAGCAAAATGTTGAATTTTTTTTTATCTTTGGTTTTTTTAAAGTCCAAATTGGTATGAAAGTTTTTGAAAATGGAAGTGAACATAAAAAAAAAATAATAAGAAAAAAGATTTTTTTTTTCCTTGCCGTTTTGAGTTAGGGCTCTAGGTAAACTTCAGCCTTCCGTTCAAAAACTCGAGAAATTCTCTTTTTATTGTGAATCAACTTCAACGAGAATTGATCTTAATTTATTTTTACTTTAACGAATTTTTTTCTCGCGTTTCATTATTTAAAAAAATCTTTTTTTATCTTCTTTAAACGCTTTTTCTCACACGTGAAAAAATGGCGCCATAAAAAAATTACAAAAGCTAAACACTAAAAAGTTAAACAATCTTCATTTTTTTTAATTTCAAGGGAATCGCCGAACTTCTTAAGAGTTCAGAGTGCAATAACTACTCGGCTTCAACATATTGAGAACGCCAACTGAAAGCAATTCTTCAGGGCTCTTCGTCATACTTGCGCGACCGCTGGACGCAGTTCGAGTGCTTCATGTTGCTGATGCACGTCGTTTCCTGCAAAGTGCACATCTACGAAATGTGCACTATCTACTTCTCTTCTCTAAATCTGAAGGTCTGATCAAATGTAATATCTCCTCTTGAACCTCCCATTCAATCTACAGTACACTCCTTGGCTGAGTGCCCTACGTTCTCCTCGTCCTTTTGTCATGCTCAGGTTCATCCGCTCTTTGATACGATTCGAACTTCCGAAAAACCGAATCAAACAGATAATCAAGTGAGGGAGATTCCATTACTCCGGAACGCGGTTTTTTTTTCTGATTTCAGAAGATCATCTCGACAAATTCAAAATGTCGCAATTTTCTTCATGTTCTTCGTTTTTTCATACGCGATAATGGGTGTTCAGTTGTTCGGTAACTTTAACCTTTTTTTTGTCTACCTGGTAAAATTGAGGGCTCCAGTAGATCATTTTCAACTTTCATAAAAAAAAACCAAAAACAATGAAGATTTCACTTATGAAATTAAAAATGATAAAGGGCAAATGGAACTATATTTCGATTCTTAATAGATAAATCTATAGAATAAGCTTCCCATATGGAATTTCTTTCAGTTTCATGGCACTGGTGAATCGAGAGGTAGATACAAGTATGTACCGGATAGCAACTCAAGTGAATCGACGAATCGTAATCGGTGGTCATTTGTATGCGACCGGGTACTATCTCTATGGTACCTGGATAGTACCTGGTCGGTATCTGGATGCTACCGGGTATGTACCTGAAATTCGCGATTGCCACTGGCTGGCACATCGGTCGTTTATATAGCATCAGTGTTTTTTTACACCTTCCCAAGCCTTCCAGGGTCCTATTGGATAAAGCTGAAACAAAAAATAACGATCCGGGAAGCGATTCCAGACTTTCCGGTAGCAATCGCAAGTGTCAGGTAGCTACCCGGTAGCTACTTGCATCGACCTCCGACCCAGGTACCATAGAGGTAGTACCCGGTCGCATACAAATGACCACCGATTACCATACGCCGATTGACTTTTTCAAAAGTTGCTACCCGGTAGCTATTTGTATCGACTTCTCGATTCATCTTTGTAGAGAGTAATTTCGAACAGTTGCACATAATTTTTGAAATATTGAACTTTTTCAGTCTTGAAAAAAACTTATTATTGAGAAAAAATGCGGTTAAGTTAAGGTTTTTGTAACTTTTGTCGGGGGAGCGCAATAAATACCAGACTATTCCGCTAACGGGTAGCGATTTTTTGCAGCTCGTTTTTCTGAGCTGATTTTTCATCGGGAATTTTTTCGATGGCTTTTTCTTCTTTGTTTTTTACGTCTTGTAATCAAATAATTTGGCGCAGGAAGGCTGAACTATCACTGTGTTGTGAACGGTACTGATCCGAAAAACGTGACTATAGCCGATCTGGCGATTCCAGACACGATGTGCTCGGAGAAAGGCGGCGGTGAGTCAAGAGAAAGAAAGGAAAAAGAGAGAGAAATGCAGGAGGCTACGAATGTCCTGACAATATGGTGTGTATGCGACTGCAGCTCAGCGCCCAGGACGAAGGCCTCTACGGACAGTTCAGCGACTTCGGTCAGTCTCCCAGAAGACCTGCCTCACGTATTTTGCAGCCTCTTCTCTTTTCACTGTCTACATGGCGGCCTCGCAAGAAGGCTGGGTATACGTCCTTTACGACTGTCTCGATTCCCTGCCCAGCGTCGTCGCGTTTCTCTACTTTGTCACCCTCATTTTCTTCCTTGCCTGGCTCGTCAAGGTGCTTCTAAAAGGAGATTTGCGACGATTTCTGATTGCAGAATGTGTTCATCGCTGTTATCACAGAGACTTTCGCTGAGATTCGAGTTCAATTCAGCGAGATGTGGCAGAACCGCGAGTCGACCGCCGAACAGACCTATTCTCAGGTTTTCTTTCTCAAAGTTCAATTCAGATAGGGAGTAAAGTTTGATGAGATGAAACGCGATCATTCGATTTAATTAAAAGAAAAAAATGTATCATATTATTGTACTTTTAAGCCCGCTTTTTCAAACCAGTTTTTGCAGAGACTGGAGAAAGGAGAGAACGGCTGGCGTTTGGTGGAAGTGGACAAGTACGCGAGGAACAACGGCTCGTCTTCCTGGCTGAACACCGTCGTCACGTCGACCCTCTTCCAGACCGCCATGCAGCTGTTCATTCTGCTCAACGCCTTCTTCCACGCCACGTTTGTCTTCAAACACGACGCCTCGGACCAGCCACGCAAGGTCCTCTACTACTACGTCGAAGTCGCCTTCACCGTGCTCTTCAACGTCGAAGCTTTGGCCAAGATCTGGGCGTTTGGATGGCGCGGCTACATTCGACGTGGTCAGCACAAGTTTGATTTCATCCTCTGTCTAGGTCAGTTTTGCTCCTTCGCACCTCAAATCTTCAGTTTTTGAAGGCTCATCCTTGAATGCCGTGTGGGTCCTTTATGAAACCAACGTCTTCACCTACTTCCAAGTTTTCCGCATCGCGAGGCTCATCAAGGCTTCTCCAATGCTCGAAGACTTCGTGTACAAGGTCATCCCAGTTTCATCATCATCATCCCTGAAGGTTTCAGATTTTTGGGCCGGGTAAGAAACTCGGCGGACTTGTGATTTTCACCGGAATCTTACTGATAGTCACTTCTGCCATATCGCTACAGCTCTTCTGCTACGTGCCCAATCTAAAGAAGTTCACTACATTCCCGATGGTATTCTGCACTTTTGTAAAAGTATATATAGTGCTTCAAACGCTGAAGGCATTCATGACCATGTTCCAAATAATCACACAAGAAGGTTGGACAGACGTCGTAGTCGAAATCCTCCGTGCGACTCACGAGTCCGCAGTTCCTTTCGTCGCCATTTATTTCGTCGGATATCATCTTCTCGTCACTCTGGTTTTTTCACTGTCTTTCTAATCAATGATAGTTTTTCAGATTGTGTTGAGTTTGTTCGTTGCTGTCATTCTTGATAACTTAGAAATGGATGAAGAACTGAAGAAAGTCAAGCAGGTCAAAGCTCGTGAGCAGGTTTTGTTTTTTGCTTCTTTTCAAGGATTAACGTAACCACTTGACTGACAGAATGCGATCAAGCCAACACTGCCGCTTCGCTTGCGTATTTTCAATCGTTTTCCTACAGCGCCGCAGATGATATCCTTGAAAAAAGTGAGCACGACGGGGGTCTTCGAAATCGACGGAAAAAATTGAGGTCTCGTCGGACTTTCCTTTGCCCAAGATCCGAGACTCGTTCACACGGCAGTTCGCAGACGACTGCGACGTTTGTGTCGACCTCGATCAAGGTACTTCTATGACTCTGCAACGAGCTTTCTCGTCATTTCAGATCAATGGCGCAGCGTTTTCAACACGCCGTCGGGCATCGGAAAGGCCAAGACGAGCATTCGCCACGTCGGCCAGCTCTCCAGCAAGTCCATTGTGTCTTCCATGTTGCTGTACGTGCATTTCGCTGTCTTCTAACTCTTCTAAAATGAAAAAGGGGCAAAAAAACAAGGAGTCGCTTCTCTTTCTAGCGTTTTGCGTCGCCTTCATTTGGTTGTCAAAAATTTGATATTCTTCAAATAAAGTTCTCTTTCATCTGTTAATAGTTATATTTTTAAACAGCTATTTTTGTCAACTGACATTTCTTGAACTCAAATTTCCGTTCTGTATTTGTTTGATAGACCCTTTTTTCCGAGAAATGTTTCCTTCCAGAAAGATTTTTTATTCAACCTTGTTGTTCAGAGAATCCAACAAGAACAGGGCGCTCTTCTCCGAATCCAACCAGCACATCGCCAGCTTCGCCAGATCCAACACAATCAAACCCAAAAACGTAGTAAACATGTAGGCTTCTCTTCAAAAAGTTCCACTTCGCCTATTTGAAAGTTTAGGAGGACTCGCTCTCGTGGTCTTGCGTCTTTGAAAGGAAAAACTCAGCTCATTGAGGGTTTCAAGGTTATTTGATTCTGAAGTAAACTGACCGATGGTTGAAGCAGGAAAACGGCGACCTCCGAGCAGACGACTCGGCGCCCAAAAATGAGAAGAATGGGGAAATCGACATCAAAGCGTTGCAACAGAAGCGCGCTCACGCAGAAATCACTAGGTAGAAACAGAAAAAAACTGTTTGGGGGAGACTGACCAGGGAATGGTCTCAGCTCACAGTGGGACTTCTGAAAGAGACCATTTTTTCTAGATGTAGTTTTTCACGCTGATTCCAAATCCGTTTTCAAAAGCTGCCACCGAGGTCTGTGAAAAAAGTTATGGACCCTCAAAAGTCGAAAATTTCATAGTCTCCGATCGAGCTCATTTTTAGAGGGTATATAGTCCTTGTTTCCCTTGTCACGATAAACCATCAAATTTTTTCAAAAATTGTTTGTGAGCCAAGATATGAGCTTCCAAAGCCCCGCCGCACACAAGAGAATGCGCGCGCGGTGTCCTATTGCGATCCGACGGCTGTCGAAGCAACGGCAGCGAGGAGCAGTGGAAAGGCGGCGGACTGGGGAGCACGAGGTCATAGGTTCGGTCCCCACGCTGTGCAAACTTTTTTTGCAATTTTTTCTTTTTTGGATATTTCCGTGTAAGTGCTCCTTTTTTGAGTTTTGAAGCGTAGAAACATGAAAACACTGCGTTTTGAGCCTATTCGAACAGCTGGACTTCTTTTTGTCGCAAATTTTTTTCATAGATTTTTTCGTGATTTTCCATGTGTATGAGCATGGGCTGGAGTGAGAAAAATTTTTTTGGTTTTTCTTTTTGAAAGCTGGCTATACGCAAGTTTTCATAACTGCGCTGGTAGAAAACGCAGAGATTTTTTTCCGGAAGTTTTGGCTCCGGTTTTTTTACTTACCACTCTACGAGAAGAAAAACTTTCAATTTTATTTCAGGGTTGTGGCTGAAATTTCCGAGGAGGTTTCTTTTGACTCATAAATAAAAAATTCAAAACAAACTCCCCACAAAAATGTTTCGTTCAATGTGATTCCTGAAAATTCATAGTCAGACGGCAAAAGGCGACGGTCATAGGTGAGCCCACTGCAAAGCACGAAGAGTTTATTGAAGAAAAAAACTTTTTTTCTGTGTTCGACAAGCGTAACTATGATGACTTGGGGTTAGACAATATTTTGAAGAAGGAAAGATAAAAAAAACCAAAAAAATTTTTCTGAAAATTTTCTCACTCCAGCCCATGCTCATACACATGGAAAAATCACGAAAAAAATCTATGAAAAAATTTGCGACAAAAAGAAGTCCAGCTGTTTCGAATAGGCTCAAAACGCAGTGTTTTCATGTTTCTACGCTTCAAAAACTCAAAAAAAGGAGCACTTACACGGAAATATCCAAAAAAAGAAAAAAATTGCAAAAAAAGTTTGCACAGCGTGGGGACCGAACCTATGACCTCGTGCTCCCCCAGTCCGCCGCCTTTCCACTGCTCCTCGCTGCCGTTGCTTCGACAGCCGTCAGGTCGCAATAGGACACGCGCGCATTCTCTTGTATTGGCAGGGGCTTTGGAAGCTCGCGGCTCACAAACAATTTTTAGCTATCATAAAAGCAAAGCTCGTCGAAAACAATTTCGTAACACAACAGAATCAGCGTGGCTACCCTATGGTCTCTTTCAATCCTGTAACTGAACCAGTAACAAACTATGTTTTTACTTTGCGCCCATGTTGAGAACGTTAGGAAACCAGATTATTTCTTGTTGTAACAGATAAAAGTTTCAATCTGCACAGCTTCCTTCTTTTCAAGAAACGAGAGCTCAAAGCCTGAGAATCGGTTTCTTCAAGATATTCCGATGGTTTTCTTTGAGAATGCTTCAGAATTTTGATGAGTTTCTTCGACTACGAGTCGTCGTTTATCGAAAAATATGAAGTTTTCGGGGCTATTTTTAGGGAGTTCTCAACCGCAATTTAGAGATCATTCTTATGAGAAAAAAGGAAATAATTAATATGGGTTTTCATCTTGGAAATCAGTTTTTCGTGGTGGGTATTTCTTCCCAGTGGGGGAACCAAATTTTTAGATTCTTGATAAAAAAATAAAAACTTGAACGAATAAAGTGTTGAGGAACCGGATAGAAGAAGAGATGCGCGAGAACCATCCTATGTTCGATCGACCGCTGTTTCTGGTCGGCCGAGAATCTTCGATTCGACAGATCTGCCAGTACCTGGCTCATGCTCAACATTCAGCTGATGCGGCTCAAGCCAGGAAACACGGCCAGCTGAAATACAAGCAGCTACAGTAGGATACGACTCCATTCCCTCATCGGGAACTTCTTTGCAGCGATTTCCTCTCGATCATGACTTACCTCGACTGGTGGATGGTGACTGTGACGTCACTCTCCTGCGGCTCGATGCTTTTCGAGAGTCCCTGGCCAACTACTGGCGAAAACCTCATTTTCAACAATTTTTATCTTCAGGTGGGCGTAAATGTCATTCGAAGCCACAGTGTCTTCAGGTGACCGAGTACTTGTTTGTTCTGATGATGAGCTTCGAACTTCTCGTCAAGATCATTGCTAACGGCTTATTTTTCACACCGAAAGCCGTAGTCACAGACGTTGGTGACGTCATGACAATCTTCATCTACTTTGTAAGCTGCTTCCAATTATACTTGGAGCACTGTGAACTTCCGAGTTTTAGTTTTGAAAATCATAGCGCTAGATCTTCCGAATAAAATTTTTTTTTCAACGAACTTTCCCGCAGAAAAAAAAGGTGCTTTTCTCATAGTTTTGAAAAATTGATTTTGCTTTTTTCCTATATCAGCTTGTCAAAATGATGAAATGTTCTAATTATTACGGTATTTCGTATGGAGTATCTAATCAAAAGTTCAAATAACGTTCTAGACGAGTGTGATCTATCTCATTTTGATGCCGCGACACGTGGAGATCAACAGCTGGGCGCAGTTGTTGCTCATCTGCCGGTAGGCTCGGAACGAACGTCAATTTTCGAATCAGAACTCAGGGCGATGAGGCCGCTCCGTGTGTATACACTCGTCCCGCACATCCGACGCGTTGTTGTGGAACTTTGTCGTGGTTTCAGAGAAATCCTTCTTGTAATTTCGTTTCGCGACGAGGCTCCTGATCATTTTTTCAGGTGACGATCCTCCTGATAGTTCTGATGTTCATATTCGCGAGTTTCGGAGTACAACTGGTCGGCGGGAAACTTGCCGCTTGCAATGACCCTTCCATCTCCACCAGAGTTTCCTCAATTTTCGTTTTTTCTCTACTTTTGCTTTGTTTCAGAGCAACTGCACTGGAATTTTCGAGCAAAAGCTTTTTGTGACGCGAATGGACGTGTACGGAAAGCACTCAGACTACCTGCACCCGACAATTGTCGTTCCTCGTGTTTGGTGAGGTTGCTGGTCGTTTTGATCGACGACTGGTCGTTCAGGACCAACCCGAGGAACTTCAACTTTGACCACATCGGAAACGCCATGCTCGCCATGTTCGAGACGCTTTCCTACAAAGGCTGGAACGTCATCCGCGATATTCTCTATCTTCGCCATGGACCCGTACGTTTATATATGAAGTAACCAAAATCGGAAAATCTTTCATAGGCTAGCATCAGACTCAATAAAATAGGTGTGAATTTCACCAAATCTCGGAATCTCGCACTCCTCATTTTCATTCTTATAAACAGTTCCGTAACTTTCTGAATTTATCTTCAAGCAGGCAAATGGTATCCTTCAAGGTAAAATTTCTGCATCTCTAATAACTGATCTGACTTCCACACACATAGTATCTTCATATTAAAAAGTATAATTATTTGAAAAATTTAACGTTTATACCTCTAGATATAATGAAGAACTTTCGATTTCACAATGGAAGATCAAGTTAAAATACATCACATCACTCCCTCGAGCTTACGTAGATTTTGTACGCATTATCAAAAAAGTTGTCGCACATTTCGAAAAAAAAAACAATTTTCTTTTTACACAAAATTTTCTGCTCGCCGAATTTTTTTTGTTGAGTTAATACCAAAAAGTTGTAGTGGGCTGTCGTTTTCATCCACATCTACGTTTTCATGGGCTGCATGATAGGACTGACCTTGTTCGTGGGAGTCGTCGTTGCCAACTACACAGAGAATAGAGTACTGGGCCCTTCGGAAACGGAAGAATGATGAAAAAAACAGGGGACAGCCTTGCTGACAGTGGATCAGCGTCGCTGGCACGATCTGAAAGCAAGACTGAAAATGGCCCAGCCGCTTCACGTGCCGCCGAAGCCTCCGGAGAGTGCCAAACTCCGTTGCTACCTCTACGAACTCACGATGAGCCGTTCTTTCAAGCAGGTACCTGCCAGTCGGCGATTTTTGCTTCTGAATGTCCACAGGCTTTCGCGGGCTTGGTAGTCGTCAACTCGCTGACGTTGGTCATTCCATGGAACGAAGGCGAAGAAAAGGACCGCAAGTTCGTTCTTCTTTCGCTGACCGTTCTTTCGGCGCTTTGCAGCCTCCTTTTCACGATTGAGGTAAAATAAAATCCCTATACATTTTTTTTCATTCGAGAATTGTCTTAATCCTGTGCGAAAGCTGCAAATTTCAGAAAATAACGCTGAAAGAACAAGGATGTTAGGAAAAGTCGATAATTAAATTTTAAATTTTGCAGTTCTCTTGACAGGCTCTTGTTTCCTTGGTTTAGCTTTGGTATACTGAGCTTATTTGACAGCGCATATTACTGATGAGGTTATACTTTCAAACGGCAAGTTTTTCAGACCATTCTAAAAATGATTGCATTCACGCTGGCTGGATTCTGGCAGAGTCGACGTAACCGCTTAGATTTTTTCATAACGATTCTCGGCATCACATGGACCGTCTTTCACTTCTTGTTCCAACGTTAGATAGCAAGGGTAGACTGCTATGAGTTCTATTTTGGTTTCAAGTACCTGCTCACTTTGCCGGAGGGATACGAGAATGGAAAAGACTGACCTATACGTTTGGCTATCTTGTCGCTATTCTACGTTTCTTCACTATTGCTGGTTAGTTATGGGAAAAAACTGTGATTTTTATGGTTACATGAAGGATAAAAAAGGCTACTCCATTTATCTCAATCCAAAAGCAACATTGCAGGTAGGAAATCCACCTTGAAGATGCTGATGCTCACAGTAGTGATGTCGATGGTTCGCTCTTCCTTCATCATCGCCGCAATGTTCCTTCTCGTCCTTTTCTACGCCAACGCTGGCGTCGTCCTCTTTGGCATGGTCAAGTACGGTCAAGCCGTCAGCAAGTATCTGTTTCCTGAATGTTCTCCCAAGGCTGAGAATCTTCCAGACACGTCAACTTCCGGAATGGCCGGGAAGCTCTGGTCGTGCTGTTCCGAAGTGTGACTGGCGAGGATTGGAACGACATAATGCACGACTGCATGGTACGTTCTGCTCATTAAGACAGAAAATTTCAAGTGGAAAGAAATATAGGATTCAATTATTATGAAGCGAGTCCTCGTTACTGTTTTGAAAAGGTTCATAATCAATATTTGGAGTGAAATTTTGTTTGATACCTTCTTTTTAAAAGCTGGTCTTATGTTTAAATGGGGGAAAAACTTGCAATCCTGGTGAAGATTTGAATTAGCAGCCATGTGGACGTTAAGTATGAACTTTACCAGTTGAGCTTATGTTGCTTGTTATTTCATTCCACTTGAATCGATTCAGAGAGCACCTCCATTCTGCAATTGGTCGCCTGGATCAAGTTATTGGCAGACCGACTGTGGGAACTACTTCGGCGCCATTGTCTATTTTTGCTCTTTTTACCTCATTATCACATACATTGTCTTGAATCTTCTTGTCGGTCTGTCCGTCGGGCTCAATTCTTGTTCTGAAAAATTTCATTTTCAGCTATTATTATGGAGAACTTTTCCCTGTTTTACTCTAGTGAGGAGGATGCTCTGCTCTCCTACGCCGACATTCGCAATTTTCAACTTGTTTGGAATATGGTCGACGTCGAGCAAAAAGTTTGTATATGTGGAAACAGAATGGAATTATTTTCTTGAAGCGCTCGATCCCGGTAAGACGCGTCAAATTTCTTCTTCGGCTTCTGCGAGGACGTCTGGAGGTGGACGACGAAAAAGACGGTCTTTTGTTCAAGCACATGTGCTACGAGATGGAACGGCTTCACAACGGAGACGACGTCTCCTTTCACGACGTCCTCAAGTACGTCTCCTGTCACATATTTTTCCAAGAGTTCTGTTTCAAGTATGCTGTCTTACCGGAGCGTCGACATCCGCAAGAGCCTGCAACTGGAGGAATTGCTGCAGCGAGAAGACCTGGAGTACGTGATTGAAGAGGAAGTCGCGAAACACACGATCCGCACTTGGCTTGAAAATTGTCTGCGGTCGATCAAGGCGCGTCAGAACAATGCGGTTGCTTCTCCTATCCCTTGTCATAAACCTCTGCAAGTTCAGGGAGGCGAGCGTAGAATAGCCAACGCGGCTTCTCACATGTCGTTTTCGCACCCTGGAGAGGTGCCGACCAAGTCTATAACTGTAATGAAAGTTTTTTTTATGAAGAAAAATCAACGATCTCAGATAATCGATGACGTCGCTCCGCAAGAAGACGACATGGAGGCTACAGACGGTAGTGGGAAGCGTCGAGTTCGCGGGAACAGCGTCTCGGATGTGGTCGTCGGCAGCGGCAGCGAGAAGAAACTACCTCGAAGAGCCGAAAAAGGCAGCGAAAAACTGCGCGAAAGACGGGGCACGCTTCGTCAGATGCAGGCGAGCCTGGCTTCGTGTTTTAGATTGAACTTTTTCTTCAGATGGGTACTTACGACGAGTTGGAGGATGTCCAAGAGGACGTTGACGAGAGCAACGATCCAAGGAGGCCTTCATTGGAGTTTCCCGGTTAGTGCAGTTTTTTTTACTCAATAGGAATGTAAGAAGTTACTGAGATTGGAAAGTCAACTTAGTTTTATTGATTTTTATTACAATGTATAATAAAAATAATATAATGCCAAAAAAATCGATTTAAAAAAAGGATGTTTTTGAAAAATTAAACTTATTTGCTAACATAAAAACCTAATTGTTACTTTTTTTCCATTACTCTTTTTTTGGAGTAAAATTCGACTCTTGAAAAAGGGAGCCCGATTGAAATTCGATGAACTGTCAGATTTCTGCGACACACGTCGTCAACTTTATTGAACGACAGTTTTTGCAGCTGGAGGAGGGAAATTGACCGATCTCTCGAGCGAGAAACAATTCGAAGACATCAAAACGTGGTGGAATCGCTTTTCTTGATTTTTTTTTCTAGTTTTTTCACGGGTTCATCTACGGAGTTCCTTTCACAAAAAATTTACTTCTGCCAATTCTTTCCTTGTATGGAATTGTGGTCCGTTGAATTTTATTTGAGTGATTTCAAGAGCGGGAAGAAACACTGCATAAAAATGCCTTTATAACAGGGGTTCTCACCAATAATTTTGCACATTAAATTTATTTTTCGTTCTTCACCGTGTGAAAAAAACAAAACTTTTTTCGAAAATTGAAAAACTGCCAATAAAATAGATCATATCTGTTCTCACTTCATTTTCCTGTAAATTTTTTGAGTAGGAAAAGAAAGGGATTAGCAAGAAAAGGACTTGCATCATTTTTTGTTGTACGATCCATCTGAAACAAAAACTGAAAAAAATTTTCAACTTCTTGAGTGGCTTGAGAACAGCAAATAGGGCTGTTGCGGTAATAAAAACAAAAAAACCAGTCTTACAGGACGAGGTGTGAGATTCAAAATAAAAGTGACACGTTAACATGTGATACGAAATGAAAGTTTTAAAAATGAAAACGATAAATATACAGAGCCACAACAATTTTCGCGTAATGACTGAATAATCAAAAAAGTAATTATAGAAACATTTTTCGTTATTAAAATGCTTTTTTTCAGTTTGAAAGAAGTTGTTTTCAAGCCTCTTTCGGTCTCTTCTTTTCTATCTTTTTTCTGACTTATAGGAGTTGATCGAGCTGATAACGCTGCGGCCCGTCTCATCTGTGCCTCCGACAAAGGAAGAAAACATTCGTTCCAGCTTTTTAGTTATACTGTTTCAAGGAAGGTAGAAGGAGACTTGGTGGTATGGCTTCTGGCGTTTTGTCGCAACATTTCGACCGCGTCTGCGTAGGAAGGTGGAGGCGTAGAGGGACGGCTTGAAGCGTCGCCAGGACTCAGCCATTTGCTCTGATCAGTGGCGAAGAGCCGATACGTCGGAGGCGGTCCTGACTGTCTGAGTCCGGCTTTTTCGCGGAGAAGAGTTGCGATTGCATTGAACAGGAAGTAATTCTAAACTTTGTTTCTGAAAATTTGAAAGGCTTGGTATACTTGCGTAACTTTTAGCAATTCTTAGTGAATATGTTTCTCAAAATGACCAAAAGAAACTGAAAAAAAAACCTCGTAAACTTGAGAAAGAACGGCAAGAGCCACGAGGGCAAGGTTGATGAAAGATTCAGGTCGCATCGATTCAGATTCAACAAAGCCGAAGAAAAGACCCATCGTGACGAGCGACATCTGAGCTATTTTATATTAAAAAGTGGTATTTTTTTCTGGTAAGTTAAAAATTAAGAGACGACGTGGTTAGAGCGGGGAAAAAAAGTAGTACAGATTGATGTAATTTTAGGAATATTAATTTATTTTTTTCTGAAAAATATCCAATTTAAAGATTATTCCAGATCTTTTTAACGATCTGGAAATACAAAAATTCTCAATGTTGTGATTTTGCGGATAAAACTTTGCTGATCTCAAATTTGTGAGTCATTATTTTTCTCACGCCCAAAAAGTTTGTTATCTTAAATAGGAATGTGGAAAACAACAATTAAAACTACGAACTTTGTAGAAAATGTCGGGAAGCATGCAGAGAGGACGGCTGAGGTAGAGGGCAGTTATCGAAATGCCGATAAGAGCGGAAGAGATACAGAAAAGGATGTCCAGGACAAAGGGGTAGTTGTAGAAAAGCCAGCTGGCGATTATCAGTCCTGCCGTGTAGTTGACCAACGACAGCATGCAGTACGCGCGTCTAGTCTGCAATTCTAGTTGTTTTTCAACTTCACCCGATAAGTATGGATGCGCATCCGTTCATAAAATGTATCTTAAAGGCATAGAGGCAGTAAAAAACGGTGTTTTAGTTCAAAGCAGTACTTTGTAGAGCTTTTCATTGCGAATCGAACGGTGAACTTGGAAATGCCCAGGACTTCCTAGTTTTGGGGAAAAAATAATTCAAAGTCGGAGAGAGGAAAGTTTGAGTTCCCGCGAAAAGGGCGCTTTGCAGTAAATTTGCTCTATGGACAACAGGCTTCGCCATCTTCCGGATTTTCGCTTTTTTCTTCGTTTCTTTCAATTTTCAATTTTTTCTGTTGTCACCAAAGTTCTTTTCGTCACAACAGCTTTCTATTCATGTATAATTTGCAAACTTTGATTGCAAAAATGCTTTTCTGGTGAACATTGATGATTTTACACAGGTTTCGATTGGGATAGCGATTATTTGTGTTTTCTTTATTATCAATGTGTTTTCTGTTTTCTTAATCGATTTTTCAGAGATGAAACCCTTAATTTGAAGCAGATATCCGGTTATTTCTCCCAAAATGCGAGTCTAATGAGACGTCCGCAACATCGCGTGCACGACTACTGTAAACAGTTGTCTGCATACCGATCCAAAGCTTTTTTTAAAATTAATGGCGGGAAAGTAAAATCGCGTTTTTCTTCTAAAGTTGTCACATCTGTAATTTTTTTTTGAGTACACCATTCGATTCGCAAAGAAAAACTGTATAAGATACTTCTTTCACCCGGAACTTTGCGTATGGCCATCACAAGGACTTCAGGTTCTAATCGAATTCCTGATAGCTAAACGTTTCTAGTGCGTGCAAACCTTCAGATGCTGTCGGTAGCGCATGAAGCGGTGGCCGGCTCGGTAGAAAAGAAGCTGCGGATTCATGGCGAGCGGAGTTTCGCGTCCGACGCCGTCACACATTCGCAGTCCACCAGTCTCGCGAATTTTTTTTTTCGCAAACCTTGGACCTTTGTCGGTCGACGTCAGCGGTCCGAATTTCTCGGCCTGTCGCATGATTGCGGCCAACTTCTTCTCTTTCTCTTTGAACGACCGTGCTAATATTTCAACCTTACTGTAACCTTCCAATCAAATTCACGTGCATCGCATGTAAATATTTGGCGCAAAAGGGAAATCGACGTCTGCAACTACTCGCAAAAAAAATGACCAGAAGACAAAATATTGAGAAAAAAACAAAAGCAAAGGAAAGGGAACGGTTCGGGTGCACGTTGAATACTACACTGTTTGACAAGAATTCGACACAAACGAGTATCGCCCGTACAGCTTTTCATGTTCACTCGAAACAAAGGCTGGTGAGTCGCACGATCAGCCCATTTTGAGAACAAAGTTTTCGAAAATAAGCCGTTTGAAAAGAAATCGTACACATTTGACAACTAAAAGTTGAGTTCTTAGACATTTTTGCATTCATTGAGAACACAAAAGTATGAAGACTGTAAGCCAAAGTTCAACAAAATGGATTTAGAAAAGATAAACTTTGGTAGTGGGACCTATTTCAGAAAGTATGGAGATTTCATTCGAAGTTTTTTTATTTGGTGAAGAAAGAAAAAAACCAATTTTTAAAAAAACTCTTAAAAGAGATTTGGACTTTTGGAGTTCGAAAAATTTCTGCGAACAGATAGTATGTCTGAAAAACGAATGATAAAGATGACTCAAATTTTTTTATAAAGTAAAAAGGAATGAGAAAGAAGTCAAAACTTATTCGCGTAACTTTTCATTTAACTGAGGATCAAAAATTAAAAAAACTGGTTTATCTCTGTGTTTTATCATATTTTTTTATCAACAGGCTTACACCTAAGCCAACCAAAGGACGCCGAAAACAAAGCTGGACGAAATACAGAGAAATTTTTTCTCTCCTCGTCTTTTTTTGGCGCGCGAAACAATACCTCGACTTTGGCCAAAGTTGTAAAGAGAAGAGACAAACGATGGAAGTTGAGAGTTGAAAGTCGAAATGGAAAACGAGACGAAAAGAGAAGGGAGAGAGCGACTCTGTCGCGGAAGAGTCGCTTCCGGCGATTCGCGTCGTCATCAGAACAGTAAAGACCACAATTCGAGACTGTACTTGCGACTGAACAAAGGCCCTCGCGAAATCGTAGACGAGCTGATCGCGACTTGAGTCGCTGTAGAAGGTTCGCGAGGGTGGCGCTGCGACCACGGCACCTATATAAGCGAGCTGGTCAAGCCGTTCTTCTTCTTCATCTTCAGTCTTAATTTTTTTCCTCAGTTTTTTGGCAACAGTTTTTTCAGTGAATGTTGAAACGAAATGATTGGTTCCAGATAATTCGCAAATATTCTTCGGTTTTCGTAGACCCATAATCAAAAGAATGGCAAAATTTTTATTCAAAAATAATGAAAAAGGAACAGATCTACAAATTCTTGGCTTCTGTTATTCAAAAATTACGCTAAAAGTTTTCATTTTTGAATAATAAGAAATAGGCCGATTTTTTCGCCGGCAAGGGAAAAATAAGTCTTTGACCTATAAAATATGATAATCTTTCTCTGAATATTCGATTCGAGTCTGAAAACCAAATAACTAAAATATTTTTGGCCCGAGCTTACCAATTTAGTACAAAACTTGATGATTTGAGAACTTTCAAAAAACCATCTGGCTTCAGACAACCAGCAAAACAGTGTTCAAAAAGAACTTCATACAATAATTTACACATTTTTTTGTGACATTTATGTATATTAAGAAAGTTCTTTTTAGTTCATCAAACCGGATTTCAAATGTTAGGTCCTTTCTTCACCTGAAAACACAAAAACTCATTCTGAAACCACTTTCTTCGTCTTATATTATCTTCCTAACTTCGAAATCTCTCTTGTTCAACAATTTGAAAACGGAATTTTTTATATCGTATGTCACAAATGGAATTTGGATTCTAACCAAAAGTGTGTCGAATGCCTGATGATTCCTAACTGAACCCACACGTCCTCTGGTCCCGCCCACCACAACTCTCGGCCAGCGGTTTCCGTCGCTTATAAAACACGCGCCGTCGCAAATCGCAACCAACCTTTCCACTTTCCCAAACACAGATGTCGGCCGTCCGTCCGATGGAGCTCCACACGGAGAAGACCCCATACACGGCTCCGGAGAGGCTCACTCGTGGCCAGAAGGCCAAACGCTGGTTCCGCAAGTACTTCCTCGAAGGTATCCTCCTCTTTCTGAAAGAAAATTCATAAATCGAATCGTGATTCACTTTTCGACAATGTTTCGAGTGAATAGATTCAAAGCATTTGGTAGTGGGAGAATATGAAAAAGTGTGAAAAAGGTCCTTTATAGAAACTTTTCTAAAAAACTTTTTTTTAATTTTTCAACACCTTATCAATATTTCTTTTTCAGGCCAACATTTGGAAGATGACGCTGCTGAACAACTAGCCAACCTTCCACCAAACCCGTCTTTAGGCGATCTTCTCTTCATCAAGTACCGCAAGTTCGTGGCCATGCTCATTCCCTTCCTCTTGATTCACGTAAGTCGTTTTTCTTCCTTTTTCCAAGACACTTCGCATGTGTTTACAGACATTTTGGTGGGCCACCGCCATCAGACACAACTTCTTCCGCTGGTATCCGGACTACTGGCACATGCCCCTCACCATGGTCCTCGGCTCTTTCGTCGGAGGTTCGTTGGAAACTATTCAAACGTCACTCAACCCAACGACTCTCAGGTATGACTTCCGAGGGTTCTGGAGCCGTCGCCTTTCCCGTGATGACGTTGGCTTTGCACATTGCTCCTGGAATCGCTCGCGATTTTTCCCTCATGATTCAATCTATCGGTTTGTTTCAAAATGCTCCATTTTTTGAATGATTCTGACGTCTTCTGCAGGTATGACGTCCGCACTGGTGTGCGTCATTTTCATGAAGGTCAAGATAGAACATCGCGCGGTCATTCTTGGAACGGCTGGAGCCATTCCCGGATTCATCATTGGAGTTCACTACGTGAGTCTGTTTTTTCCACTCTGAAAAACGTTTTGGAAAAGATTTAACCTGCTCAGTCGCTTACATATATGACTAAAACAAACAAAAAAAAATTGATTTTTGTTGATTGATCAACTTCAGATTGATCCGTTGTTCACCGGACCACAGAAGAAAATGCTGTTCGTCTCTATTTGGACCGCTTTCGCCTTCGCTTTGGGTATCCTCAATTCGCATAAGAAGCGCTCCACCTTCCGTGACATTCCCGAGTTTTGCTTCTGGAAAGGATTCGTCCTCTTCATAACGGGAGTCGTCGGAGGTAGACTTGATTCGAAAAAACGTTAATAGATGAATTAATGTCTTTTCAGGTATCTTTGACGCGTTCGCCGGCTCTGGAATCGACATCTGCATCTTCTCGTTGATCACTCTGCTCTTCCGAGTCACGGAAAAGACGGCGACACCAACGACGGTCGTCCTGAAAGGCATCAACGCCGTCATCGGCTTCTACTACCGAGCCGTCATGATGGGCGACATTGATCAGATGGCGTGGCGCTACTTTGCTCTCTCGATCCCTGTCTCCTCTTTCACCGGCCCCGTCGGGTCGTTCCTTGGGTCCCATCTCCATCGGCAGGTTAGAACTTTTTGGTTCCGAAGCTATGATTCATCCAATTCTCTTTTTTTCTGAAAAAGAATTCGCCCCTACCGAGCCAAAGAGACGGACAATTCATAAAAATCTGTTTTAGTGGGTGAAACGATGGAATTTCGTTTCATAATTTTCTTAAAAGCTCTCAGTGCTTCAAAACTTTTGAGTGAGCACTTGAGTATAGTCAAAAGTTCACTTTTTATGAGAAAATGTCCAGGTGGTCGCTGCTTTCGTCTACATCTTGGAGGCGATCGCCCTGACCGGCTTCCTCTTCACGCGACCTTCGTGGCAGCTCATCGCCGTCGGCGGCTGCATCATTCTGGGCGGCTTCGTCTTCTTCTCGGTCCTGTCCAAATTCGGCGCGATCCTCATGGCGCGCATCGAAGAACGACGTCGCAAAGAGCAACACAACGGCGTCACTCATTAACCATTCCCTTGTGCCTGAGTTAGGAACATCTCCAACTTTTTGAAACGGGCGCTTTTTCTCTTTCTTTCAAAACCGGAAAAATGCTCACTCAACCTAACCTCGAGTTGTACAGCTTCCGTTTGTTGTTATATGTTTGATCTCATCTACTAGCGGTTTTTAGAGTCACATTTAAAGATAAATTTGAAATTATATAGAAGTTTTCGACAGCAAAAAAGGAAGAAAAAAGTTGATGGGAAAACACCTGAACAATTATACCTTCAAGGACAAGACACAATTTCATCTCTGAGTCATTTTCATCTAAGTCTGTGGTCCGTCGATATTTTTTTTAGAAGGCCTCCGAAAATAATTGAAACCGGTGAAAATTTCTGAATATATATATTTACTTATATACATATTCGTTAACACCCAATATTATGGACTATATCGCAGCGAGAGTAGTGCTTTACCGCGGAGGAGCCGCGAGAAATATTGTTCGCCTCTCGCTGCGACCTCGCAAATTTGGCATATTTCATCATGAAATCCAAAAGTAAAGCAAAAAAATGTTTTCTAATTTCAAATTTTCGAAGGATTTGAGAAGGAGCGGTATGGCAAGAGAGACTTTGACGAGGTCGCAGCAAGAAGCCTTGTCTATAGCTATATCGCCTGCGGCGCTCTGCGATATCGGCAATTCTGTTACGGGAAAGATTCTTCTCGTTTCGTAGGCCATTAAGAGCTTCACTGGATATACGACAATTTGCCCGCGAGAATTTCAATTTCTTGTTGCTCTAATACTTCAGGTGATCTTTTTGTTTATTTCATCTGAACTCAGTTATAGACTATTATAGAATATAACTTAGAGTCAATGTTCCCCGACTTGAAAGGCGAGGGAGGCGGGGCAGGGGGCGGGACGCGTAGCGTGTGCGTTCGCGGTTCTTGGCACGTGCTCAATTCAATTCAATTCAATTCAATTTATTCAGTCTTCAAAGTAAGATGTAAAAAATCTCTGCTGAATCATGGTATAATCGAAGAGTTAGTCGTCGGCGCGGGTTACGATCCAAAATATTTGTCCAATAAGTCCCGGCGTGACAGCTAGCGTTGGGAAATAATGTGGGCCCGTTGGTAGTGCCAGCGAATAAACTGCTTCACCATGTTGGAACAGTACGGCGCCCAGCTTGTCCAGGGCCGACGGGCGTCGGAATATTATCCCATGAGAAAGCGGCAATGAGACCGACTAGTCGACGTGATGAAATGAGATAATAATTCAACAATTAATTGTGTGTTCCCAAACGAGCGGCAGCTGTGGTCAGTAGGCGTGGCTGACTGCAACAGCGTCACGGTTTATTGCAATAGGGGCGCGGGAATGAGAGTCAAGTTTTGTGGATTTAGTGGTTGGAAAAAAAGACCATTAAATGATGTTTTTTTCCTAGGTTCTAGCAAGTTTTTCAAAGATTTTTTTATTGTGTATTAAATTATAACGAACAAATTTAAATGAAGAAAGAGACGAAAAAGTTTTTGCAAAACAAAATATCTCCCAAAATGTCGTTTTTTAGGAAAACTCGTCAAATCGAACTTCCAAAGGGAAAATTGAGAAAAAGCTCAAAGCACTTCTCTTAAGAATTACCATTTGAACGTTTTAAAACAAAAACAGATACATAATAGCTTGTGCGAATAAAGTTGTCACCCAAAATGACATTTTCAAGAATAAATTCGTCGAATACTGCCTCGAAAAAAAAATTTTGAGAAAAATCTCACAGCGTTTCTCTTAAGAAAGTCTATTTGAAAACTCTAAAACAAAAAAACAAACGAAATATCTTATGCGAAATAAGTTGTCATCAAAAATGTCATTTTAATGCGAATTTCTGTGACGAGAACAATCGAAAATCACTTCAAATCTCTGGAAAACGCGATAAACACGTTTTAAGAACACATACAACGTAAAAAAAAATACGAAAGAATGGTAAAATACGCAAGAAAAAGAGAAGAAACCGTATGAAAAGTGAATGAAATTTTGTGGGGGTGACACGCGCCGCACCGCGTTGCGTTAGAAAAAACTCGCGTTTTCGCCCCATTGCGACGACCTTTTTTTTCGCTTGCCGCCGTCTCTTTTGGAACACTGTGAATTCAATTGTCGCCGACTATTTAAAAAGCTCGACAACCGCTCTTTTTCAATTTTTTCTACTATTTTTTGATGCACACATGAACATTATCAATAATAATTGAAAAAAGAATGAAAAAAAAAGAAGCTAAAAACGGGGTTTTCAAAGAGTAGATGGCGGTTGAATTGAACACGTGCCAAGAACCGCGAACGCACACGCTACGCGTCCAGCCCCTGCCCAGCCTCCCTCGCCTTTCAAGTCGGGAAACATTGGCTATATATTCGTAGCGACAAAAAAATGTAAGAAATTCCTCGTTTTTAATTTTCAAATGTAATTGTTCGGTTTTGGTGGATTTTATCTTATGGAGCTGAAAAATGGTTTTTTTTTTTTTGGGTTTAAAAATCAATAGTCTCACGGAAATAAGTGCTTTAACACGTTTTGAGGGTGGAAAGGAATAAGATTATTGGAAAAGTGAAAAAAAACTTGCACCCTTATTTTTTTTTTCCGTCGTTAAATCAACTAGAAAGTGAATCTGTGCTAGAACAACAGTTTTTTCATGTGTATAGTGTTAAAAAATTCGATTTTTTTTTCTGTTTTAAAGGCATAGGGGCAGTAAAAACGGTGTTTCAGTTCAAATGCGAATATGCGAGTTAGCGCCGTTCAGTGTATGCACCAAAGACGTCACGTAAATTAAGTAATTTGTGGGCGGGGTCAAAAGATCGCTCGTGCGGAACGCACTATACTTTTAACTACGAAAACTTCCCATGAAGAGTTAAAAATTGATATTAAGTTGTAAAACTTTCCGTTCCTCCTGATTAAATATTCAAAATCATATTATTATTGTTCTTATAGTCTGTGTACCACGACTTGGAATTTCACCGAACGACATATTCGGGCAAAACTGAAAAGCTCCCCAAAAGCTTTTCTCGAAAAAAGACCTTGAAAAGGTCCCCAAGCAGATCTTTTTTACATCATTTCAATTATTTTTTGCGTCTTTTTCACATCCTCTGACAAAAAGGATGCTGGTAAGCAACTAAAAAGATCCGAGAGGATTCAAAAAGGATGCTCTGAGGCTATGAAAAAGGTGCTCAAAAGCTTTTTTACATCATTTTAGGAGCTTTTAGAGGAAGCTTTTTATCTCCCTCTCAGGATCCTTTGAGGATCCTCAAAGGAACTTTTCAGTTTTACCTATGATTCGATGTTCCGCTGCGTGCTCGGCCGCGCCTTTAATTTTTATTTTATTTAAGAACTCGACCAGCACGTGTTCCTAGTGGAACAGTCCATCTATCAGAAATGCGAAGCAGTTCAAAGCGAGACCGAGGCTGGCAAAGACGCTTCGCGACGCAGTGGAACAGCGGAATGTCGTTCGGTGAAATTCCAAGTCTTGGCACACAGACTATACTATTATTAGCATTGCAGTTTTTTGGATGTCATTTGAAAAATCAGTCATCAATGGAATTGCAGACTTATTCAAAAAATCTACCGGAGCTAAAAGAAAGATTTGAAAGCGGAAAGGGAATTTTGACTTGTGTAAATACTTAATGAAAAACAATCCAAATCTCCAGCTTACTCATGACTTAAAATGAGACTGTCTGCTCATTAGATCGGACCTAGGCTTTGGTCCTTTTGAATATTCGAAAACGTCTTTTCCAGGAACATTTGAACTTTGGTATCGCTAAACCGATTCGCCGTCAAAAATTCTGCGTGCACATCACTTGATAGTTTTTATTTGCTGAAAAATTTCCGGGTGTTTAGAGAACTCGGCTCTATTTTTCGAGAGAGAGACCTGAATTTGGGGCGCGACACGAAAATAGGCTTATTACATTATTACACAGGCTTAGCCACATCGATTTGACAAAAAAATCGGCCTCATCTGTTTTTCAAATGGGCAAACTTGCAAACTTCATTTCTCTGTTTCGGGTTGAACGATGAAAGTTGAAAGACCAGCGGAAAGAGAAGGCGGGGCCGTCTGTCACTATTTTTGGCCTTCCAACGCCGAACTGCCGTACAAAAACGTGTTTGAAATTGGATTCATAATGGGTTCCAAGAAGGGCGACGGAAATGGCAAAAAGTCGATAACCAAATGAGACTTTCGAGGTTAGAAAAGGAATCGAGATTTTTTTAATCTTAAAATTTTGAAATAAAAATACTTGGCTAGGAAAAATGGTCCAGCGAAACAATTAATTGAAGGAAAATTCATAAATTCTTCTTTCTACGCTTTTGTACCGCTTGAATGGGTTCGACGTCGACGTACGTCCCAAGTCGATAAGCCGAGATCCTATCCCGATGTCAGTGGACTGGCTCTAGTAACACATCCGTCCTTGTGTGTGGCTGGGGATTTTGAAGTCGTGGGTTCCCACTACCAATAATTCTCGAATCCCTTGGTTGGGTCAAGGCGGAGACCGAACTTGTGACCGTAGACAGTATAGTCTGCAAAAATGATCTTTCGACCAATCTTTTGGTCAACATTTTTATAACATGTCACCTAAAATAGGAAATGTTAACATTTGGGTTGAATGAAATGTTAAAATGTCTGAAATAATGTGATCTTTCGTTTTATTTGACAGATCAACATTTATAATAAAAATAATTTAAAATGACGTGTCAAATTTTGATCTCTCGAAATGTCATTATGAAATCAATAATCAAAATTTTAATCTTTCAAAATGCCATTTTGAATCCAGTGGTCAAAACTTTGATCTCTAAAAACGTCATTATGAAATGAATGGTCAAAAATTTGATCTTTCAAAATGGTTGAAAGATCATTCTTGCAGACTCTAGTAGACAGGCACACAACCTGTTGCACTACGGCCCAAAGGATTATTTATTAATGAGGGATTTATAATGATTTACGTATGAACTCTTAGGCTTACTTTGATAATTAGCGATATCTTCGATCTGATTTTACGTAATAAATTTTTGATTATCTAAGTTGGAATAGGTTTCTCACTGGAGCAATATGCTATGCTTTCGCTGTTCAAAATTTTACATTTTCTTCCATTACGCAGAACGCCGTTAGTTGAAAATAAAACTTCAAGTTCTCTTTTCTTCCGGTTTGAAATATTTTAATATTTTAATGAAATTGACTCAATTTTATAAAGTTTTCGAAGTAGTCCCGCAAACTCCAAAATAACCGTGGGAAAGTGAAAAAGATAACTAAAGTTTGAAGAGGCAGAGATATTTTTGCAATTCGTGAAAGTTACTTTGAACACAGAGCGTACTTGAAAATGTCTTTAAGGTAGCATACTTCGAAAAACTTGCGTTCGTGTCAGTGAATGAAAATGCAGAAAAAATAGCAGGGGCGGGCGCCGTAAATCGTACGACTACTGTATTTTTGATCTGTTCATGATCCGTTTTTGTATTACAAGATTCACCCTCCCAAGATCTCTCAAGATTTCCGGAAAGAAAAAAAAATGAGAAAAATGTCTAGGGTGGGAGTTGGCGTCGAGGTGGTATGCACAGCAAATGTCATATCTGACGAGCTTTCATGAAGGCACCAATATTATGGGCTCTATCGCAGCGAGAGTAATGCTATATTGCGAAGGAACCACGAGCAATATCGCTTGCCTCTCGCTGCGACCTCGCAAACGTATTGCGCTGCATCGCTCTCCAAAAAAAGTTTTTCTTTCAAAAATGTGTTTTTTTATTTTATTCATTTCATCATAAAAGTCAAAAATAAAGTAAAAAAAATTTTTTTTTAATCTCAATTTTTTTTTAAGGCAACAAGACTTTGACGAGGTCGTAGCGACATGCTGACTAATTCTCAGCAAGATTTCTTCGCTATATCGCCTGCGACCCTGCGATAATTATGTTGGGTGGGGGAAATTCCGAATTCGCCGCGTTGAAAAAATAATTCTTATGCCGTGTTCAAAGTAATTTCCGCGAAATGCGAAATTGTCTCTGACCCTCCAAAATTTAGTTATCTTTCTCTTTCTCTGACGGCTATTTTGAATTTCGCGGAATCACTTTGAACACGGCATTAATGGCGTTTTCATTGGAAAAACGGAAAAACGGAAAAATTTTGAAATTTTGTTTCAAAACGAATAAGCGTGTTCATCGGCGCACCAAAATTGCTTCAAAACAGCGCTAAAATATCATTGCTCGTTAATTTACCATAAGATATTAACATTATTTAATTAAGAGTCGTTTCGCTTTTGGATAAATTTTTCAGTTCGTACGATAATCAGAGCGACCATCGCGTTTCGATCTTCGAATGGTTTCCAAAGGCTTGAATACGGTTTTGGGACATTTTTCATGGCGTCCTGGAAAATTATCTCAGCTCAGTTTTTATATTTTTTTTTCCTTTTCTCTTCTTGAAGCTTAAAATTCTGAAATTATGAACTTTTTCCAAAGGCAAAAGTTTCGGAATGTAAAAAAGTTCAAGTACCTCGAAACCAAACAACGACCATCAGAAAAAGCGTTTGGTTTTTTTCCCCCCAAGGTTCTCAAGTTCTACATGTGAAATTCAGCGAATTTCAGTCTTTCAAAGTGTGATTACCTTTCTTCCCTTTTTAATACATCTTTTAATTTTTATAATTTTCAGACTTCCATAAGCTAATCGAGAAAAGGTATCGCGATACTCCCTGAGGTATATCGCAGGGTCTGAAGTCTAATGATGGTACCCCTGAGGACTTGGAGGAAAATGAGATGGACAAGGGATATACTCTCATTCACATTCCATTTTGAAAGGTCTATTTGTGGACAAATTATGGTACCCTCTCGATTCGCTTGTATTTTTCATCAGAAAGGTTGGAAGCAGGAGTAGATTGCCAAATCGTTTTGCCATCAAAAATAATTTTTTTTTTTAGAGATAAGGAACTCTTTTTGATGTACAAAAAGTATATTGTTGAATTCGCAAATTGATTGTTTTTGAGAGCACACGCATCGAAGGTGGTTTTGCCACAGAGCAAGTTAATATTTCGTTTTTTTTTTTGTTTAGTAAAAGTCATTATCCAGCCCCTTGGACGTATTTTTAAGACCGGTTTCGTGTAACTTACAGCCAACTTGAATTCGAAGATGCAGCTTGAAGTTTTTTTATTATAAAAAAATAATCTGATTTGCTTCATTTTTTTCTGGTTTTTTTCGATGGTTTTTTTCGAACTTAATTAAAAAAATCTCGCCAAACTAGATTTTTAATTTCTGCTTTTTTTATCTATCAATTGTTTTTTTCTGAAGCCAAGTTTTTCAAGGTATATAAATAATTTTTTTTAAAGTGTTTCTTGAACTTTTTTTCGGTTTCAATTTTTTTCATATTTATAAATGATTTTTTTCGAGGAGAGCTATTTTTTTCCTATTTAATATGTTTTTCATTTTGTTATCAGTAATTTTGAGTCTTTTTTCTTTCAAGATAGTTCCTAAATATTTTTAGCGCAATCAAATGTTTTTCCACATCATATTCTTCAAACTGACAAGATCCCAAACATTTCAGGAACTATTATCTTAAAATCCGAAAATTGAAAAAAAAAATTTAAGTGTTCGATAGTGCGTCTCGGTGTGTTTACACCCTAAGCACCATAACTTACGAAAAATTTTGACTTACGTATTGAAGAAAACTTCATGAGGAAAGGGAACTTTAAGGTCTCTTTATTTGCAAAAACGGGGAAGTTAAGCGGGTAAGGCTCTTCATATTTTCATCTAGTGAAACAGAGCCATCTGCCCGGGCAGAAGTTCCCACATGAAACTTTTGAACAGCTTAATATCTATGTGATAAAATAAATTGATAATGAGGAGTTTCCATTTAAAAAATTGAGATTATTGCGTATTTTTTGTTTTGGGTAACTTGGAAGTATCCAAACTTTCTGTACATACATTTCAAAAGGAAAATATTTTTTGGAAATTATCACTGGGGAATTCGAAAACTAGTCCCATTTCAGCATCAAAAGAAAAAGTACAACGGGTTACTGTATTATTGCGTTCTCGTTGCGTCAAAAGATCTCTCATCGATGAACTGTAAACGTCATTTAGCACCGCCTCTCACACATAAAACCGCGTCGACAGGTAGGCTTTTGTGGCAAACAAAATGGCGTCGGTACATCCCAACGGCAAATCGGCGTTCAGTCAACCGCTTTCTCGCGGACAAAAGCTCCGTCTCTGGTTCCGCAAGTACTTTCTTGAAGGTGAGGTCGACCCTTTTTCACAATGACCTTGTTCCCTGTGCTGAAAATGGAAAATTCAGAGACCCTCTTCCATAATTGATTTGCGCGTGATCAGAGGTCGTATGCAATAAAGTGGTATAGCCTATTCTGCGCCAGCTTGTCACGTTTTTCTTTCCGCCAAAAAGACCGTTTACCAAATTAGATCAAATTTCTGCTTTTATAACGGCAAGAAACAAAGGTCTTGAAGCGAAAGTTAGTTAAATTTGACCTGGCCTTTTGGCGGAAAGAAAAACGTGACAAGCTAGCGCGGAATGGCCTATAAAAAGGTTTTTTTCGCCATTTTTTTCTGAGAATGGAGCTGGCCTAAAAAATTTAGTTTTAGTTTTTTTCTTTTCTTTTATTTTCAAAAGTGTTTCCGGCTGTTTCTAAAAGGTTCAAAAAATAATAAAAAATAAAAAAGAAAAAGTTTCAATGTAGAAAAAAGATCTAGCATACGGTCTCAGTTTCGAAAAATTTTTTTGAACCAGACAAATTCGAGTTTATTTTTTTAATTTTTTTTCAATTTAATTCAGACGAGAACGCAAAAAAAGCTGCTCCAAGTAACGCTTTAATTTTTTTTTTCAATTATCTCGTAAAATTTTGCTGATGGCGTTCTGTGAAGTAGTCAGCTGCAGCGTAGCTCAGCTGGTAGGACTCTTTCCTACCGGCAACAGAGTCGTTTTCTCGATTCTTTCTGGGTTCCTTTCAGTTATCACAAGTGAACATTTTACTTTTTTTGAACAATACCTGTCATGAACTTCGAACCTATTAAAAAGGTGATTTATTGCTTTGTTCGAGCCGGAGACTCGAACAAAGCAATTAGTTTAAAGTTTCCCTTATTCTCTCGTTCAGTTTTCATGAACCTGAAGTAGGTTGAAACGAATTTGTTTCTTAATACGAGGCGTATGGGAACAAAATTTGTCTTTTTTCTTTCAAAATCGGAAATTTCTGCTGTTTTTTCGCGCAATCATTTAATTGTACGGCCAAACCGGTTTTTTTTTTTAGTTGACGGCAAGCGTTTCAGGACAGCACTTGGAAGATGAAGCGGAGAAAAACCTTGCGAATCTTCCCGAGAACCCAACTCTCCATGACCTGATCTTCATCAAATACCGCAAATTTGTCGCAGGCCTCATTCCCTTCCTCTTGATTCATGTCAGTCTCCTGGCCGCCTCAAAGTCCAAAAGGAGATTTTTTCAGACATTCTGGTGGTCGACGGCCATCCGGCACAACTTTTTCCGCTGGTATCCCGATTACTGGCACATGCCAGTCACCATGGTCCTCGGCTCATTTGTCGGCGGAATGACGTCAGAAGGAGCTGGAGCGGTTGCGTTCCCCGTCCTCACGTTGGTTCTCCACGTGGCGCCTCCAATAGCAAGAGATTTCGCGATCATGATTCAGTCTATAGGTGTGTTGCATTGAGAGACAGAGAGAGAGAAGAGAAGAGATGCGAAACTTTAGGGATGACTTCCGCGTTGACTTGTATCGTTTTCATGCAGGTCAAAATCGAGCACCGCGCCGTCCTTCTCGGAACATCCGGAGCCGTTCCCGGCTTCGTTCTTGGAGTTCACTTTGTAGGATTCTTTGCTTCTTTTCAAAGAGTATAATAAGACGATAAATCAGTTTTGAAAATGCACTTTTAAAAAAAGTCCCTAATACATGGACCGCTTTGAAAACAGACTTTCCTTTGCACTTAATTCACAAAAGAGTTTTTGAATTTTTAAAAACTCTTTGTGGAGCAGTATTCGTATAATAAGAGTAGCCCTTGAAAAAAATAACGTAGATCACTAATTGTTCCGTCTTCTTTTTACCTTCTTAAATTTCTTGGATCGATAAATTCATCAATGAAAAATTTTAACGATACGATAAGAAATGAAAAAAAAGTAAAAAAAAAGGTTTCCAGATAGATCCGCTTATGACTGGACCACAAAAGAAGATGCTATTTGTCGCTATTTGGACGGCTTTTGCATTTGCTCTGGCCATCCTGAATTCCCACAAGAAACGAACCACCTTCAAAGAAATCCCAGAGTTTTGCTTCTGGAAAGGACTCGTTCTGTTTGTCACAGGACTCATTGGAGGTCTTGCTGATTGTTTCATAAAATTAAATTTATTTCGGACACAGGTATCTTCGACTCTTTCGCTGGCTCTGGCATCGATGTGAGCATCTTCTCGGTGATCACACTTCTGTTCCGAGTCTCGGAAAAGACGGCGACACCGACGACCGTCGTCCTAAAAGGAATCAACGCAGTTTTTGGTTTTTACTATCGAGCCGTCATGATGGGCGACATCAGTGAGGTCGCCTGGAAATACTTTGCCGTCACGATTCCAGTCGCTTCTTTCTTTGCCCCCCTTGGGGCTTTCATCGGCTCGCATTTCCATCGCCAGGTCAGATTTTCATCATCACTCTAATTTCTAGACTAAGTTTTGTTTAAAGAAGCGTCCAAACCGACGGAGGAAACTCAAATGTTCAAATACGAGAATTTCGTTCGAACTAAATAAGCGAACAGTATTTTTTTTAATTAAAAAAAGAAAGTTCAGGTGGTGGCGGCGTTCATCTACATCTTGGAGCTGGCGACGCTCATCGGCTTCCTGTGCAACGGACCTTCGTGGCAACTCCTCGTCATCGGTTCTGCGATAATCGTTTTCGGCTACGTCTTCTTTCACGCTTTATCACGTGCCGGCGGCGTCCTTCTGCAGTCCATCCAACGGCGGGGCAAACAAGACGTCTTTTAGGTTTTTTGAACTTTCTTAGTTTTTTGAGGCTGTTTCTATAGGCGATCTCTTCCGACCATTGTGAATGTACATACCTAATGAAAACTTTAAAATTTATTTTTAAAGGTTGAGCTCATCGTAAAAAATATGATTCAAATTAAGAAGACCCAAAAACAATTTTTTCACTCACACGGGAAGTGCGAAAGGTCGAGGTATTGGAATTTAATGAAACTTGGTATATAGGTACTTCCGAACACCCTGAATCCAAAACAGTTGAAAAAAAGTGCGCCTTTTTGGTTTTAGTCGAGTTAGGGCGCCTCAAAGTTTGCACGCAAAAATTGTATTGGAAGGGAGGAAGGAATGTGTTGCGGCGGCTTACTCTAGCTGCCAGCAGGCGGCGTGGTGTCACTAAGAATAACTGACGAGATAAACGCGAGCTCGGTGGCGGTACATTGACTAACTCGCAAAAATGTCGCTTTTTTCTAGGCGCGATCCCGCATTTCTCTCGGCGCGGCCTCGCATTTTTCTCGGCGCCATCTCGCATTTATCTTGCATTTCGGAAATTTTCAAATTGCGAGAGAAATGCGAGCTCGCGCCCAGAAAAGTGCGAGCTGGCGCCCAGAAAAATGCGAGACCGGCGCGAGAAAAAAAGCGAGATGTTTGCGAGCTCGTCAATGTACCGCCAGTGTCTCGCGTTTATCTCGGCAGTTATTCTTAGTGGTAGTGGCTAGAGACCTTGCGCTGGGAAACCTATGATGCAGGTTCGGACCCTTTTTGGTGAAATTTTATTTTTGCCATTTTTTTTTTATTTGAAAAATGAGGAAGTTTTGAGGATGGAGTGAAAGAACAGCTCAAAATTTTGAAATTCGCCATTTTATGTCCATCTGAGAAAGAATTTCGACAAAAAAATTTTTTGCCCCATTTTTCCTTGCCTAACCATAAGGCTTAATGGTTGACCCATTCTTTCAAAAAAAATTCTGATGAACCAATATAATCAAAGTTTTTATGAGATTTATTCTTCTTTCCTTCCTTTATGACGTTATGTGTGTAAAAATGTGTATCAAAGTCCAGCTTCACTTTATTTTCACAATCGAGATGATATGGCGATGCTGCAGGGAATGAAAAAAAAGACAAGGAAAATGGTTAACTAACCGCCATCTTTGAAGAAAAAAATCGTTTGATGAATAAGAATGAAAGCATAGAACTACAATAAGTTGTTATTTATATCACAAACCTATGAACTCTCGCAAGAATAATCTCGACGCCCAAATTTCCTGCACAGAGCAGGAGAAAAAAAAATTTTTTTTGTTGAAATTCTTTCTCAAAACGACATAAAATAGTGAATTTTAACACTTTGCACAGTATTTTTCGTTCCATCTTCAAAAATTCATCAATTTTTTCGAAAAACTTCATGGCAAAAAAAAATTTCACCAAAAAGGGTCCGAACCTGCATCATAGGTTTCACAGCGCAAGGCCTCTAGCCACTACACCACGCCGCCTGCTGGCAGCTAGAGATAGCCGCCGCAACACATTCCCTCCTCCCTTCCAATGCATTTTTTGCGTGCAAACTTTGAGGCGCCCTACCTCGACTAAAACCAAAAAGGCGCACTTTTTTTCAACTGCTTTGGATTCAGGGTGTTCGGAAGTACCTATATACCAAGTTTCATTAAATTCCAATACCTCGACCTTTCGCACTTCCCGTGTGTCAGTTATAAAAAAATAGAAAAAAAAGATAAAATTAGTGAAGTTTCGATTTCGTTGCTCTGAAATCTAATAGAAATTAAGTTGACAAAAAAATTTGAAAGTGTTTTGTTTTAAAGTTGGCAGTTCGTGTATTTTTCTCGCTTCAAACTGGTTTTTCAAAAAGTTTGCATATAATTTATTGTTCATGATTTTATTAACTCATAATTTCATGATTCTCACCATGATTCATGTGAGCTTCTCTGGAGTTTTCAGAGTTTCTAATATTCGGATTGAATATTTCGCAGTAGAAGTCTCTGTACAAAAATACCTCTCTTCGTTTTCAATACTAAATTAGATTAAATCTCACAATTATTAAATATAAATGATCAAAATTTGAATAAAAAAAGGAATAAGACATCAAAAAGCAGCGAAATTTTAGAGTATCAATAAACATGGTTCCAATGAACGCAAATTCGTTGTTCACAACTTGAATGGATCGATTTGTTTCTATTATTGAAATTTAATTCCTACAACGTGTTTGAGATACGCGAAACATGCAAAGAGGAGTTGGTGTCCGAAGTTGTTTTCTTGGCGTGGCGGATGCGGAGAACTTTCTTCTCGACCCAAAGACGGTAGGGCGCCACGAAGTAGATGGTGGAGAGAGGGTCTGCCAGACAGGGAAAGCTGGCCAAGGCGAGGTGTAGGTACTCCATGATTGTGAATCCGCGTTTTGTTATCTGACTCATCATTCGCAAGGTTCCTTCGATTCCAGTTACCTGGATCGTGATAAAGTAAATACTTGTAGTGGAGTAAGCCAGCAGAATGAGCATCGATTGGAAAGTCAAGGCCTGGAAAAATATTGAAATATACTGCAGATCGTGTGAATGGAACCATACGTGAATCATTCTTTTTGTGCTTTCTACGGTTTTCGCGGAAAAGCTCTGCGATTGATCCAGGGTTTGCAAGATTTTGCTCCTCCAGTAAAATATGAGCAACGGATAGACCATGCTGCTGAGAAGGATTGCCGTGTTGAAAGTGTATATCAAGTCGCTGGTAGACGTGAAGCCGCCGATTGGGCCATAGAACTCTAGTCTGTACTCTGGATACGCCTTCAATTTCAAGAAGGATGAGGATCCAGCTTTCTCACAAACTTCAATAACTCGCTTGGTGACGTGTTCGAAATCGACAGCGGGGATATACGGCGACAGCTGAAATTTTAACTGTAGAGGCTCATTTTGAAAATAAAAAGGATTACTTACGAGAAAATTCTAAACTTTTTAGTAAGCCTGAATAAAAAAGGAAGATTATTCCTAAACATTGCAATGGTTGCTCAATTCTTACCAGAAGGTTGAGAGAAGCAATATAGCACACGACGAGGTTGCGGACAAGCTGTTTTCTGGTGACGCCTTTCATCTTGATGAGCGAACGACGGAAATGCATCGACAGCATTAAAGACCACAAAACGTTCACTTGGCAGCCGTTGTAAAAGTTGTAGAAAGCAAAGCTGGCCGAGGGTCCCAAGTAGCGGACAGGACCGATAGGCAGAAGTCCCATCGTATTGTTAGCTTCCAGGAATCTGAAGAAATTGCTTTTCTCTTGGAATGGAAGAATCAAGACGCTCAAAGGCAAAGAGAAAATAATTTTGGTCGAAAAATCCGAGCAAAAAGGGGTGAAGCGCAAAGCACACAGAAAAGGGATTACTTGGTTTTAAATATGGAACTTTCTGTGATAATTTTTGATGGAATTTTTTTTTCCGAATTTTCCTTTTGCTCGACTTTTCTACGGATTTCTCAACCTCTGCTGCATGCAACACGTTGTGATTATAACCATTAGCTGAGTAATATAGGTGTTGGCCAGCAAAATCCTGAATGTTTACGTAATTCGCAATTATTCACAAGACAAACCGATAGTCTTTGAAAGCTTGAGGGCTGTGGTGTTTGATGAGGTAAAGAAGCGTTATGTTGGAAGTCGAGGCCATCACTCCAAGCATACAATAGTATAAATGTATACAGAGCTCTATCGTAGACGTATCTACATACTGTAAAACAAATGTTAGGTTCCTCAAAAATGCGAGAGAGAAACTCACAGTCGCATTGAAAGTCATGCTGCAAACTGCTCAAATCATCAGCTTTTGGGGCAGATTATTGCACATTTCGTGCGAGAGAATAAGAGTTCATGGGAATAAAAAAAACTTTCGGAAAAGCTCTTGCGAAAATCTTTCTATCACACGTATAGTTTCTTCGTGTCTCGAAATATGCCGCTTTTCTGACAGTGAGTGACTAATTTCCATAAAGAAGTTGACATGAGTCCGCTGTAGCCTTTGAGCCACACGCTACCTTTATCAACCAGATCCACACGTTTTTCAAATTGTACCAAACGATAATTCTGATCACTCACGCAAAATACATGAAAAAATATTTTTGTGCTCGAAATTTTTTTTACAATATCTCACTCAAATTTTTTTTTTCTTGTCAAAGCTTGACTAATAATCTGAATTTCTGACGAAGATATAGTAAAGATAACTGCCGAGCCTGGCGCGAGAGAAATGCGAGGTCGGTGGCGGTACATTGATGAACTCGCGAAAATCTCGCTCAGTCCTGGCGCCGGTCTCGCATTTTTCTAAACGCGAACTTGCATTTCTGCCGAAAATTGAAAATGTCCAAAATGCGAGGTCGCGCCGAGAGAAATGCGACATTTTTGCCAGTTTTTCAGTGTACCGCCAGCGTCTCGCGTTTATCTCGAAAATTATTTCAGTGCTAATATAGTAAAAATTATAGCAAAAAAAAGTTGTGAAGAAACTTATTGAAAATGAACAACGTAATTGATGACCAAACTTGTGATATCAGGATGCGAGTTCAGAAATTTTCAATTAATGTTTTCTAGTTTCTTTTTTTGTTTTTGCAATCCAGGTTTAGACCTTATCCTTGATTTATATGGGTTATTGAAGAAGTCACGTTGAAAGTTTCACAGCGTAGATATTTTTTTATTTGGTCTCCTTGGTTTGTACTCCGTTCAGCAAGTAATCAGAGCGGAAATTTTCCCACTCTTTCATGGGCTATTTTTAAGTTTTCTTCTTTTATTTAGCAACAAATAAAAAACAATGAAGAGTTTATTTTTGACATCAGCAAAAAGTATTCAGTGAACAGAATACCAGGTTTGAAAGGATTTCAACCAATTGGAAAAAAAAACAAAAATTTAAAGACGGCGTGTGATCAGTTGGAATGGATGCGCGAGTGCTGTCGGAAGACGGTAACAGTGACTGAAGGCGGCGGCCGATCAAAGTTCGACGGCTTCTGGCGAAGCAAGTGACGAGTGACCCAGGCTCTGAACGGAGCCACGAAGTAGATGGTGAAGATAGGGTCGGCTAGACAGGGGAACGAGCAAAGGGCCACGATGACGTACTCCATGAAGGTGATGCTGCCTCCGGCCGTCTGAAACTGCAAAGCCGTCCCTCTCGACATGTTCCGACTTACGGTCGAAGTCAGGAAATAGAAGACGTTGGGCACGTAGCACGTCATCGGTAAAAGCGCTTGGAAGGTCAAAGCCTGTAAAAGTGTGTGAACAGATTATGGTTGGAAGATCAAACATGGATCATCAGTCGGGAACTCTGTTTGGTTCTTTCGGAGAAAGAGGAGTTTGCGTCATTGAGCACCTTGAGCACGTCAAATCTCCAGTAAAAGATGAGTATTGGCATCAGACAGCAACTGCCGAAAAGAAGGGTCGTGTTCATCGTGTAGATTATGTCGCTTATCGATACGAAGCCCCCGATCGGACCATATTTTTCCAAACTGTATTCTGGATGGGCCTGTAATAGGAACCGTTGTTTGGACGGTACTCGAAATCCAAAAATCTTCGAAAGTTTGTCCCACCAAAAAAAAAATGTTAGAACGTGTTTTCAACTCACCTCGATTGCATTTCTCATAACCGTTTCGAAATCAATTTTCAAATGGGGAGTTATCTGAATTTTCTAATAAGCCCTTCACTTAATTTTCTGAACTTCACCATCAAATTTACGAAAACGGCATATCCGATCAACAAATTTTGAAGCATTTTCCTCCTGTCGACAAGTTTCATCTTGATAAGAGAACGTCGAAAGTGCATTGAAAGAAGAATGGAGACGGAAGCGTTCCATTGGAAGCCGTTGTAGAGGTTGTAGGAGACGAAACAGGCCAGAGGACCGAAATAACGACACGGTCCGATTGGCAGTAGCGCCATGGAGTCGAACGACACGAGAACTCTAAGCGAAGGCTTTCGAAGGATCTTCAGAAGCGCTACCTTTGGTGCATGAAGTAGGAATTGAGGACCGCGAACATCTGGTTGATGCAGGTATTCGCCAGAAGTATTCTGAGAATTAATTGAACTTAAAACAATTACTTGAAACTAAAACCTCAGTGAATTTTTTTGTATGAAAAATGTTCTCATCATTGAATCCTCTCAAATTTTCCACATTTTTTACAATCCATCAATTGTCAGAAATACGCAAAGTCAAATGCAAATAGACAAAAAAAGGTTTACCCTCCGAGCTTTCGAATAAAGAAAAAGTAAAACGTTAGCTTATAAAAGAAAATTTTTTATTTATTCTTTCCATAACGAAGCCGCAGTCAGTACCTGTAGTCGCTGAATGATTTCGGACTTTTCTTGATGACGAGAAACAAGAGCAAAAAGTTCGAAGTCAGTGAGGAAAAGCCGAGTACAGCATAATAGACTCGGAAACCGATTTCAATGTTACGCGTGTCGATATATTCAACCTAAAAGAACACTCAATCAATGAGAGAAAAAGCTGGAAAACCCTACCGTTGCGTTAATTTGGAGCGACTTCATTGTGCGGTGGATCCTCAGACACTTTTTACCTTTCAGGTATTGGATCGAACTGCAAATCTTCTGTCTTCATTTCGAATTTATTATCGTCATGAAATGGGTTTTTTTTTTTGCAATTTCGACAAAGATAGGACCGAGAAATGAAATTCGAAAGATCGGAAGCTATTTTCTAAGATGAGACAGTATGTTTTCCAACAGATATGAGATTTGTGACATAGCTTTGAGATGAAGGAATGGGCATATGATATTTTTATTGCACAAAGTGAAAAATTCCCGGGAAAGGGCTACTGAAGTTAAAGAGTGTAATATGGTCAGAGGGTCGATTGGTGAAACTTTGAATTTGGCGTGGGAACGCCACCTTCTGCTTTTTTTTTAGGCTTTTTGATTAAAAGTACCAGAAACGAGAAACTACTTATGTTATGAGACAAGTTTTGAAAAAAAAAAGATGGTTTATGTGAAACTGTTCTTGTAAATTTGGAAACCTCCAAGTGATTCAATTACGTGATTCGCTGACAATTTCCCGGCATACTTTGGAAAGAGCCCACTGAGATCATAATCATTGGAAAAATACTAATATTTTCACGATGGTTATATTTTCTCACGTATAGTTGTTTGCGTCCGCTTCATGTTCTACGAAGTTGATTAAAGATGGAAACAAACGGATTTCGTGACTTCATTAGTCAACCAAATGTTTTTTTAGGCATTCAAAGTTTCAGAAAAAACAGCTATCATTTCCTGATAAAAATCAGAAATTAAAGCCGACTATAAACATATTTCATTTGGCAGCTCAACACAAGTTTTCTTGTTATCAAATTGGAATAAAAAGAATCGAAAACCGCCTCCAAAATAAAAATGAGCTTCTGGGAGGGCTACCGTATCCTTTAAAAAGATGTCTGCACTCATTTTTTTTTGTTTCTTGCGTGCCGCAGAAAATTCAAAAATCCACGGGATTTTCTCAGGGAATTTTGCTTTGAATTCTACTTTACGAAAACTCTACGTTTATTGATGGTCTAATTGAAATTTGAACAAACTACATACATCAGTACATACAAGAAAAAAGAGGAAAAGTAGTTATAAGGCCCTGATATAAATAAGACTGGTGACGCAAAACGCGTTAAAAAGTGATTCTTTCAAAGATCATGCTCTTTGACTTCCTAATTAAGCGATCCCTGGAAAACAAGCATTTTGACGCTCCGCATTGTATAATTGTTTATTTTGACGCATTTGACAAATCATGAACAAAGGAAGAAAAAGAACTGAATTTTGTTATAAATCTTTTGTGATATTTGCACGATACAATAAACAAAAAAAGATTAGGATATAATTCGGATCGACAATTTTTCAATTGCTCGACTTCGGCAACTTCATCTTTCTTCTCGGTTTTCTGAAAATAAATTTTTTTGGAAATAATAGAAAGAAAAAAACTCTTCCTGGCGCGTTTTATCCATCTGACCGACCTGAAATTGAAAAATTATTGGTTTTGTGGATTTTTTGAACAAGGTAAGGAGAAGAGAAAAAGGAAACCTCCGCGTTAAGACTGCTGTCCGAGTCACTGTCTGCAAACACCGAGTCAGAAAGCGTTAATTTGGGAATAATACGAAACTACCAACACCTATATTTCTCCCTAGGGAACTACTCGGACTCGGGTACGTTTCGAGTTGAAACTTTGGTGGCTTATAGACCCGGGTAAGAGTACTTGGAAACAAGAGTGAATATCTGCTAAACCCGATAGGCTTCTGAGAAAAAATTAGAAGAAAATGAACAGTTTAGGCTTGAAAATTATCAAATTTTTGCTTTCCTCCTTCTTTTGCCTGGAAAAACGTTTTTTAGAGTTTATCAAAGCCGGATCGTATTAAAGTATAAAAGAAGGTAAAAAGCAGTATTCTGAAAGTTTGCAGGCCTAATTTTCCCATTTCTACTAATTTTTTCTCAGTTCTTTATGGGGTTTAGTAGATATTCTCTCTTGTTTTCAAGTATTCTGACTTAGGTCTCTGACAAACCACTAAAGTTTGAACTCGATCCGCGATTACGAGTTCGAGTAGCTCCCTAGTCAGATTTTTTTTAAATCCATTTTCTGATTGTCTTGATTTATAAACAACTCACCATCACTATCCAGATGATTTTCGCGTAAGATTTCGTACTCGACTATTGTCAGGGGCGTCATGTTCTTGTTGAGCTGCGTCGACATCTCAACGGGAAGTTTAAGAGGAAAGATTTTGGTGGCAAGGACCTGCTCGATGGGCGGCGGTGGAAACTTTTGGAAGAGTGAGGAGCACAACATGACGAGATCGTTGAAGTCTGGCCGTTCGTTCGGTTCTCTCAGCCAGCACTTCTCCATCATCGTCGCTACTTCTGCGGGCGCCGTTTCTGGAGAAACTCCGGCTTTTCTCTTATTTTATGAGTGGGATCAGACTTTCTGGAACATGAGGAGAAACTTTGCAGCTCTTCAGTACATCCATAACTGCCTTTACGTTTTCAAACTCCGAAAGGGGTTTTTTCCCATTTGAAAATATCTTGAATTGATAGGAAATGAGAAAAACGTGGTGCTCTGACAAGGAACCTCGTTGGACAAAACTCCGAAGGACCAGACGTCCGACTTCTCGCTGAACACCGCCGTTTCTAACATTGTCTCAGGAGCCATCCACCTCACGGGCATCTGAAAAGTGACTCTTTGAGTGAACAACCCTGTCAAAGAAAGAAAGAATATGTATAAACATATTATTTTTGCTGAGGTGTATGATCAAACAATAGTTGCTGGATGAAGCCCATTTTCATGGTACCAAAGTCGATTCTCACCTGCTCGGTGGCTGTGCAGTAGGCAGCCAGTTTGACGGTCAAGTCGCTCAAGCCAAAGTCCGTCACTTTCAAGATTCCGTATTTGCTGAACAGACAGTTCCTGGCCGCCAAATCTCTGTGGACTATTTTTCTGAAGAGAAATCATGAACAGGTCTTGGACTCCAAATAAACTTCTCAGCCATGTGAGCTAGCCCTTTGGCAAGCTGCCAGCAATAGAGCAGCTTCTCGCCGTCGCAGATTTTCTGGCCCTGGAGAAAGAAGATTTCGAGAGCTCATGCTTGCTACAAACGTGCTGTACGAGGTGTTTCAACAGCTCTCCCCCCATCAGCTCCATCACCAACAACGGCGGCATCGTGTCAAGAGCGATTCCGTAGAACTTGAAATAGATCATGTGAAATATACCTGGAGTAAACAAAACTCCGAGATGAAGTAGTACATTTAATTTAGACAAATATAGATGGTTTATAGCCTCAGTTTTCTTTTTCTGACTTCGATATTTTGGTCTCAACTCACTTCTATGATGTAAGGACTTCTCAGAAGTGACATCATTCGAGCTTCTTTCAAAAGAGCTTCTTTTTCCTTCAAAGCTTCTTCGCCTTAAAAAATCAACTCTCTCGAAGTGAACTCGTTGGGGTTCACACTGATCTGTGAATAAATTATTATTATTAAAAACTCATTCGGTTACAGAAAAAAAGTTTTATATAAAAAAACGAATATATTTTTTTTAGATGAGCGCGCATAAATTCTCACTGGCTAGAAGTTTTTTCACTGCAACGTCGTGGTTTTTGAACCTTCCCCGGACGACTACACTGAAATTTCCCCCTCCCAGATGCTTCTTGTCGTCAGTCCTGCAATGGCCAAGGATAGATGGGTGTGAGCTTGGGCCTACATGATGACGTGATTGTTGAGGAACCAGCTGGGCTTCGTCATGTGCTCCGAAAGGACGGTGTTTCCGTTCAAAGGCTTCGCTCTATAGTGGGAGACCAGCTCGAGAACCGCTTCGAACCGTTCCTGTAAAGGACAGGTTCACGAAAAGAACCACAGCCTCCTCTCGCTCACCTCTCGGCCTTCAAGATGCCATTTCCTGTTCTCTCCTTCGAACTTTATTGAAAAATGTTCCACCTTAAATAGAAAAGACAATTTCTTATGGAAGTTTTTCCGCTTTTTTTATTTTAAAAACTTATTCTGATCTTATAAACACGAGATATGTTCCTCACATTATTTTGACACAGCCTGAAGATGAAAAAAAAAAGAAAAAGTCCGATGAAATTACAGAAACTTGAATGATGTCCTTTTTGAACTTTCTTAAGTTAAAGAATAGTATTGCTAATGTTCGATATATAAATACTGTCTGAACGCGGAGAAAACTTGAAAATCGTCGCTCTTGAAAGACACGCCGACGGACAGAATGAGACTCATAGCCGAGTTGACGACGGTCCCTCGCACCAGATAGTTTCCCTTCTTTTTGATGATTTTCTGATTCCGACGTCATTTGCGTCATTCCAAGCCAAAACCTCAGCTTCGGTCGCCGATATAAGACCCCAGAACCATGGCTGCTCTTCCAAGCGTCGTTTGTTTCGCCGCACCGGCATTTTAGAAATGACCAATATGTTATTTTAAATATTCTTTTTTACGTAATAAAATGGAAAATAATATCAATTTATGATAGGTTAATACTTCAATAAAGTTTCTGATCACAGGTTAAGGAAGAGATGAACACGTAATAAACAAAAATGATTATGCTTTTTGTAGACCTGACTAAATAAAACAAGTAAAATCAATGATTTGATTATGGAAGTAACTGCACGAGAGCCACGCATAAAAGACTCGTTGAGGCCATCACAAGGAACTGAGAATTGCTGTACCAATGATCCTGGGAAGTTCGGAGGTCAGAGAAAGAGTTCGACGAACAGACAAACCAAAGCGAAGACGTATGGAGCGGAGATGGCGCCGATATTGCACAGGGTGGCGCAAACCCCCAGGCAGCAAGTGCGGCAGAACGCCGGAAACAAGTCGGTGCCTCTGACGTAGCAGCTGATGTAGCAGCAGGATGCCGCGAACTTGGCCGTCAGCCACACCGGCAGGTAGACCGCGGACCCTTAATAGACAGGTAAGAGCGAGAGAGTAAGATGGACAAGACAAAGAATATCAGAAAATCGAACTTTGGAAAGAGAACTGATTTGAAAAAAAAAACTGTAAATATTTACTTTAATAAAAAAAATTATTTTCTAATTATTTTGAAAGCCAGATAAAGATGTTTTTTCAATGTAGTCGCGACTCAAACTTTGACTTAGTCAATGTTTCCCGACTTGAAAGGCGAGGGAGGTGGGGCAGGGGCCGGAGTGCGTTCGCGGTCCTTGGCACATGTTCAATTCAACCACCATCGACCCTTTGAAAAAGCCCGTTTTTTTCGCTCTTTTTCATTCCTTTGTCAATTATTTATTGATTTAGTTCATGTGTGCATCAAAAAAATAGTAGAAAACATTGAAAAAAGAGCGGTTGCCGAGCTTTTTTTAAATAGTCGGCGGCAATTGAATTGAACTCGTGCCAAGAACCGCGAATGCACACGCTACGCGTCCCGCCCCTTGCCTTTCAAGTCGGGAAACATTGACTATACAAAAACTAAAACTACAAAATAATGACATAATACGTTTTCAAAAAAAGTGAAAGCTTCTTTGACGGCTCATATTCTATCTTCCTAGCTTTTATCCATTTAGTTTCATTCGATGTTTTTCTCCCATATATTTTGGTTGTAATTTTGAAAAGTTGCAAGTTGCAACTCCAATTTTTTAACGTTTATCGTGAAATTCGATTTCACAACCGAACAAACATTTAAAGAAATAAAATAAAAAAGTCACAGAGCATGTTTTTCAACTCTCACGTCTATTATTTGCGGCTCTTTTGCGTGTTACTCTCTTACAAAAGCCTACCTGGTTGCAAGAAAAACATGGCGACAAGAGCCGCCGAACCGAGTACGTGAAAAGAGGACACCGCCGTTCTAAGCTTGATCCTCAAACGAGATGAATCGAATAAACAATACATTTTTTAAAAATTGAATTGAATACTTTCAAGGTCGTTTCTTTATGATGAGTCACAAAATCCAAATCGAGAATTTGAATGCAACATTGGAAATGCAAAAAACACGGTGACTGAATAATTCCCGCATAATCCGCTTTTCGTTTCTATTTTTAAATTTTTAGTCTTCTGATCTCTTGACCGCTTTATTCATCTTGCATTTGATCTTTTTTGGTCTTCTTTGCTCATCATTGGGTCATTGGTCTCGAGAAACAGAGATAAAACGAATTGATAACCTTATCACGTTTTCAAAAGAGCGATATAGTCTGTTCAGATTTTGAATGTCAACCAGCTAACTCCGCCCCTGCTGCGACGGTACCTTTTCGCGTCGATTTTTTATCGCACGGGACTAACTTTGATCTTTTTTGATCTAAAAGATAGAAAAAGAAGTCAAAAATGCAGCCTTATTAAAGGGCCATCGTCAAATGTAGATAAAACATTGACGCGAAAGATATTGTAGCCTTGAGGGTGGAGTCAGCTGCTTGACATTTAAAATCTGAACAGACTATATCAATTAACGACTAAATCTTTCGCATATATAACTAACCAGAAAAGAAGATAAAACTGAAGTGCGTTTGTCAGTGGCTTGTAAATATATTCAAAAACTATGAAAATTCAACTGAATCAAAGTTTTAAAGAATCAGAAATTATTATGTTTCCAAATTTTTTTCTTTTATCAAAATCAATGTAGAACTGTTATAGGATTTTCCTAATCGAGCGAAATATTGGACTTCACTTTTCCGAAGTACTTTTGCTACTGTATCAAGACTAACCATTTGAGAATAAGAGGAAGAAACAAGTATGCAGGCAGTTCGACGATTCCAGAGAAAAGGAAAGAGACGAGGGGATCGACGTCTTCTAGAGATGTTGAAGTGAGCGACAGCGCGCAGTAGAGCATGAAGTCGAGCATCCTGCCAAGACGTCTTCAACCTCTCATTCCTCGTCGCTGACGTCGTCTACTCACCAGATGAACGCTTCGATCAACGTGTGCAGCGCCATCCTCTGGTTGTGGACCATCTCCCTCACTATCTCTCGCACCGTCCTTTTGTTCTCGTTTTCTCCTCTCGAACTCTCCATGATCTTACTCAACTGGTAGTTCAGCCGCTGCCCGTTCAACTGTTCGTTCTGGAGACTTTTCATTTTTATCAAAGATAGAGTTTTGATCCGTCACCTTCCTTATCCATCTTTCTACTTTCTCACAACTTTCGGTTTGAGCAGTGAAAGTTATACTTTCAGGAAGAGTACTGAAAAATGTTCATGGTAGCGTAGAAGAATCGGGAAACCAACAAGTACAAGAAGATGGCAACGAAGACGTTGGGCATCGAAGAGGCAAGTTGCAGTTTTCTCCAAGTGGGGAAGAGCAAAGAGAGAGGAGCCAGGATGCAGTAGCCAAGCACCCAACAAGAGCCGAAAGCCATCGATGCGGCTCCATGAGCCTTCCGGGGCAGCGACTCTCCACACAGCACCCAGTTGACCATGGTCAGAGGCTGCAACTCAGACCGTCTGAGGCTGAGAGCGGACCAAACCGTGAAGAAAGAGCCTTGGAAGAATCGGGCCAAGAGGAGGTATTCAAAACTTGGAGCCAGAGACCCGAGCACACCTGCGACTCCCGTGCTCAGCAAAGAGCCTACTATCACCGGTCGACGCCCAAACCTGCAAGTAGATATTCAATCAAGCAGCGAAGAAGGTTCAGGAAAACTTGTCGGCAAGCGTAGCGTAGAAGTGGCCAACCAGGAAATTTCCGAAAAAATAAACCGAACTTGTAAGTTCTGCTGGGTCAATGAAAGATCCGTTTACTTCCAGCTGAAACTGTTTGTAATCCATACTATTAAAACTTTTTTTCACAGAAAAAAAACCCACCTCGTCTTGTATCGTGACAAAAGAGCAGTTTTCGACGCAACGACCAGCAGGAGCCATGAAAGCCGGCGAAATCGCACTCAATGCACATAAAGTCCACAAAAACGCCATAGAGGAAGTGATGAACAACGGATAAACCTTGCATCTCAATTGATCGAATGTTACATTTGAAAAAAGATGAACCACACCCTCCTATCTGGCCCAGAAGCTGCTGAAGTGTTCTGGAGACTTCTGTATCTGGGGAGTCGTCGACCAGTGGAGCCGACACTGGCAACGGCATCGCCGGCGGATTTCCAGTGATGGCTCTCCCTTTTCTCAATCCGTCCAGCCTCAAAAAAGCTGTTAACAAAAGAAGAAGAAAAGTTTCCTTAACGATATAGTTGATACGGAGAAGCCGACGTTAGAGACACCCTGAGAAGTCATTTTGAAGCTAGACAAACTGACTTGAAGTATTCAAAAAAAGCGGAGGTGAAAAAAAAAAAAAAAAACTTTTTATGATCTTTTGATCTTCAACAAAAATGTTCAGAAACCCCCAAATTTTAACATTCAACCTTAAAAACTTCTAAATTTTAATTAGTTTTTGAAAGTATAAAAAAATTATGTAAACTATAAATGTGAAACAGTTTTATTTGCGTTCATGTCAGTCTGACCTCTCTTTTTGCATCTTAAATAGATTATAAAATTCTCAAGTAAGGTTTTCTTACTGTTGAATAGCAGAATTTTCGTATACATTAAAAAGAGGGTGTAGATTCGATTGACATTTTTTTTTACAAAGAGCGGATAGTAAACAAAACGTTTTTAGGGTTAAGCTGATAAAACCTCAAAATTACCACGAAGGAAAAGAAAAAAAAATCAGAAAATGAAGAATTCCATGGAAAATAGACTCGCCGAAGCGAAAAACAGACACTGCTCTTGGGTCCTTGAGAAAAAAAATTCAATGAACAAAAAGTTTCAAAACTAAAAAGGCATCGGCATACAAAAAAAGGTTTGTTTTTCCCAATAAAAAAAAAATGGTTTTCGATGTTAAGCGCAGCTCTATAAATGATTATATCTGCTTTTAATTATATGAAAGGAAAATTGACGGGATTTATTGAAGTGAATATTGACTTCAAACTTTACTTCTCCAGCACGAAATGTAATTTTCAGAACCGTGTAAAGTTTGATGTTCTACATGGAGAGAAAGAGACTCGGAATGACGCCAGGAAGGAATGCGGCGGAAACGCCCCTTTTTGCACGCCGTCTGCTCGTTTCTCCTATTGATAACGGTTTTTGTAATAACCGAACCTTGCGCTCCACTCAAATAACTCACGTTCAAACCTCTGAAAGGCCATGTAATGCGAGAAAAAAAAAACGCAGCTGTGAGAGAAAAATCGATGAAAAGGGCCGGCTGGCGGCTTGCCAGGACCTCCGTTGCGTACACACTCCAGTTTTTTGTCCGTCATCGGTTTCTTCGCCAAAGACGTCCTATAAAAACGATAAGACAATAATAAAAAGAATTTTGAAGTCGATGAGTTCCATTCATTTGAAAACATCAGAAACACATGACAAAGTTTTGATACGCTCTTAACAAATATGCAAACTTTTTAAATTGAGTATTTAAATACAAAAAAATTTTTTTAAAAATAATAAAAAGATTGAAATGAAAATTACTTGCAACTGCGCTTCATTCGAATCCTACCGATAAAAATTTTACTTTTTCAGTCTCACCTTACTGTGGGGTTTAAGCGTGCAGACAAAGCGACGCAAGCTCTCCATTATTAGAAATAATTTTTTTCGAAATACTCAGGCACTGGTGCGCGCACGCGCGGGGGTTCTGATTCTTTTTTTCGCCTTTTCCACTGAAATTCGGTTTTGAAATATATCTTTCAAATCTTGCGATACTACCCAGTGCCCCTGCTACCGTTTTAAAAGTTGTTCCGAGTACTTTCGAACAAATTTATGAAAAAATATTCCCAATTGAAAATTTGGTATTTCAAATTTTTGTGTGTTGTAATTGTTATAAACTGGAGCAGAGCAATTATAGAAGATGAACAGACACGAAAAAAATTTCAAATATATACCTTTTTAATTTTTAAAAAAACTAAAAAAAAAATGAAAAAAAAACACCCCGCGCGTGCGCGCAGTAGGCGGCGCGCACGCGCACTTTTGGCAACAAACACGCGCCGTCAGTGCCTGAGTATTTCAGTGGGCATGCTGGAAAAGTCGGTCGGTTCGGTCGGTCCGTTTAGGAAACTCTTGCCTTTTTGTGTGTACATTACACATTATCTCATTTTTCGAAAACTTGCCATTTCAGTGGGGTTTTGATAGACTAGTCTAGCTAAATATTTCACTCTTCTATAGTCGTTTCCGTGAAAAAGTAAGAGTTTCGAAGATCAATTTGAACTCGCAGGTATTAATTTGAACGTGACATTATTTATAAACACTTGGTTTAATTTTTAATTAAACCGGGGAAGGAGTCTTCAGGTGCCTTTCACGCCTTCCGGACGACTATTAGTCGTTTATTTGACTGATCATTCAATTGATGGAAGCTCCTTTCAACCGGTCTAAGACAGGGCTACGGCGGCCGGTGGCCGGTCAATATTGTCAGTTTTGGAGTCAGGAAATTTGTTATTTTTTTTTTCTTTCTTGCAATTTGTTAGGACATCTTTTTCGAGGTTACAAGATAAGTTACGTCACAAAAAGTGAACAAGTTTTCATTTTGTTCCCGAAAAATCTAGCTTGACTACCGTAATACGACCGGCCACCTTGAGCATGCGTGTTCGAAAGAGTTAATTAGCCTCATATTTTTTTTAAATATTCATTCAAATTATCAGGAAAGGAGTTTGTTGTGTCGTTTCAAATTCAAACTTAAACTAGTAACTTTTATTGTGTTTTATATAAATTCCTCAAATCGTTTTTTTAAATTTCTTTTCTCAATATGAGGAAACTTTAATCCATCCAATGGCCATTTTTGAATATTTTTCTTCAAGCGCTCATCAATATTTCTCCAGTAAGAAAAGAACTCATTTTCTATAACAGAAAAATTCAGCAAACTCTTTTTACATGATTGCTCTTGTTCGAAACTTTTACCTAGAGAATGGTCTTCGGGCTCCAGAACAATGTTCGCTACATTCTCAGCTCGCCAAAGCGCAGAACAACGAGTACCGTAAGACCATGCTTTCAACTTGATCAACTACTCATTTGGTCTTCTTTTTCGTCAAAGGCGGTTGTTCGTTATAGCTTTAAAAGTTTTTTGTTCATCGCCTAGTCGATTACATCTATGACTAAAACAACAAAATAAATTATTTACTGATCTCGATAAGGTACAGAAATGTTTTAAATTTTCTATTTGAGAGAACGCCGAAAATTGTTTCATTCTCGCATGTTTCAGACTGTGGCGGCCGGTTTCCGATCAATATTGCGCCATCTGTTTTGTAGCCAGGAAAATTTCTAACTTTTTACTTATTTGTAAATTTCAGAACTTATCTCTCGAAGTAACAAGAGTAGTCAAGTCTCGACAGTGCAGAATCCAAAACGAGTTTTTTAACTAACAATCGGTCGCCTTGAAAAAGCCTTAACTTAAAATCTAAAAGTTCAAGATGACCAACGCATAGTCTATCCTAAGTATCGTAATCTTTCCAAAAATAATGTATAAACACAAAAAGGGTTATTCATTTTGGAACACTCCCTTTGTTGTACATTATTTGGACACTCATTTCGAGATGGTTTGCAAAAACCTTTAGAAAGACAAGTCTATGCTAGCCAGGAAAAACTTTATTGCATTGAAATCGGCGATTTTTGTTATAAACACATGTGCAAACATCTTAAACCATGTGCTATTGAACAAATTTCACAGGAATAGACCGAAAAGTTTATTAACGGGCACCTGATGACCAAAAAATCCACATTTAAATTTCTTTGTTGATATCGCGATCAGGCTTGTGCGAGGGCCGTCATCCTCCCGGCCCCCCGAGCATTTCGTAAGCCCGGCCTTAGCGAGGCCTCGAAGAAAAAATGCCCCGCCCGGCCCAAAACGCGCAATTTTTTCTAGTCGATATCAAGTTTTTCTCCGACAAAAATTACGTTTTTTTGCTCAATTTTTTTCACTCAAAGTTTAACAAAAACTATGATTTCAAAAGTAAAAAGTAACATTTCGGTAAAAAATTTTTAAGTGAAATTTTAATTTTTGAAGCCCGGCCCGAGCCCACGCGGGCTTTCTTCCTGAAAATGAGGCCCAAAGCCCGGGCCGCCCGGCCTGACGCACAAGCCTGATCGCGATGCATTTCTAAGTTTTCACACAACATTTCGTTCATCAGAGCGACCTTTCAGAAAGGCAGAGAAGATCGACTTTAGTGTTGCCACTCGACGAAAAAATTTTACTTTCATTATTCATAAACTCGCGAGCAAATTGTGGAAGAAGACAAAAAAATCAGAGAAAAGAAAATAAATTGTTTTCTTTCAATAAGCTGCTTGTTCTTTTACAAGCGAATGCAGAAGATGTCGTGGAAGGAGTTGCTGATATCAGATGAACGCGGCCGACTGAGAGGCGGCGACGGGGTCTGACCAAACAAGAACTCGGACTTTCGTTCTTCGCAGCTCGAAGCAAACGTGTCAACGTGCCACTCGAATTCGCGAGAAGACACCGGGTCATAATTTCGGCCAGCTATTTGATCAACCAAGCACGCCGGAACTAAAATCAGGGAAGTGCAGCGTGGGGTTTTTCGAGAGCCGCGTATCCACCTTTTTGACCCTTCCATCGGCTCCTTCACTCGCGTATCGTTTACCTGTCGTCTGATTTCCCTACAGTATCCCTCCGTTCCTCCTTGATTTTTCCTCTTCATTTTCCACTGTGCATTCACTAATTTTTCAACACTTTCTTATTTGGAGTTACTTTGATGCGGCTGCGAACCGCCTTATTTATTCTTTTCCGTGAGTTTCCTATTGCTAGATGGAAGTAAGGTGAAGCTCAGTGGTGCGAAGAAGCGCGGCGTACTGCGAAGAAGGCGTCAACTGCGAGGTCTGTGAGCTGATTTCTCCTGGTCAGCCATGCAACATTTTCGAACGGCTCCCGCAGCTGGAGTGCGACAACTCTACCAAGTTGGTCACCTCGTTTTACTACCACTCTAATAAATGAAAAAAATAGGCTCAATCAGTTCAACTTGCGGAACTGCATTCATTAACTTTTTTTTTTTCGTTGTTCAAGTTTTCATTTTAGAACTGTTCTGTACAAACCGAGTCGATACCTCATGTGCGTCGACGGGGAGGTCAGTGTTTTTTAAACATCGTTTTGATTAATTTGATCTCCAACTTATTTTTTGGGGAGCGTGTGTCAAGCAGGAAAAGCTCGTCACGCAAAGCAAACTATTTCTTTTTTTCTATCATCCGCGTTTTGGTCTTTTTCGGCGATGCGTCACTTCACAAAATTTTAATCCTTTGAAGAAAAAACTTCACGCTCTATTCTTTCATTCATAGTTTCATTGCCTTCTAACGGAGATTTTATGCATTACAAAGAAAATGAAACTCTTGACTGGGTTGGTCGACGTAAAATCTTTAATGGATTTTTACTATGAGTAAATTTGTCTTCTCAACTCAAAATTTTTTTGTGCAGTTCAGAAAGTGAAGCCAGATGAAAATAACCGAATCTGAAACTTTGAAAAGTTTTGAAGTTTCATTCAGATTCTCTCCTTTGACTGTAGCAGAGACGGAGCGACACCAGCCGTATTCAACCCAGTCATCCGAGAATGCGTTAGAGAGGATGCCTTCAAGAGAAGAAAGCGTGGAATCACTGGTTTGACACATTGCGAAAAGCCGCTGAACTTCTCGCTCTAGGGTCGGCTCGAGTCGGCGACATGTGCTCCTTCAACACAGACTGCCAACGTGGCATGTTCTGCGGCGGAGGCGTCTGCAGCTGTCTTTCGGACTTTGTCGCGATCGCTCAGCATTGCTGGCCGAGTGCGTCTGTAGAAATTACTTCGAATATAAACCTCGGCAGTCTTTTCACAAACTCTTCTATCCTTTTCCAGATTTTTTTGAGCATTGAAAAAATGATAGACTATTTACCTGAAAAAATGGGATACTTGCTCGAAATTCTCACAAGGTTCTGTAGTCTTACAACGGTTAATCAGTTTTTCTGACTTGATTTTTTGTAAATCAAGAAAGCGCGTGCATATGATTAATGATGGCTTGGTTAAATAACTCGTGTTCCAAATTAAATTTCATTTTTTTGGAATCGCGACGTTTTTAAAAAAGTAACTCTATAATGAGGCTTTCCAGAGCTTTAAAAAGCCTCTGAAAACGCGGCTTCAACATTATCAAAAGTTTCGAAATCTTACGCATGAATTCCGTCGACTTCAGCTTGTTTTGAGCGTGCTGCTCTACTTTTTTCTTATTTACCTCGAAGAATAGTGTTAAAGTGAGCAATGGGTTAACAGAATAAATAGAGAGAAAGTTTTTGAAAGTTTTTAAAGGTCTAGCTGGATTTCTTGTTGGCTTTATTCATGTAGTTATATTTTACACATCTCCCCAACAAAACAGTATCATCCAAAACACGTTCTTATGTACAGTTGATTATGTGGAGAGGGTCCAGTCATGTTCAGAAGTGAACCCCGGAGAGTCTGGATGTGTGGAAAATCGACAGTGCGAGGCGGTGTGGCCTGCCACAACCTGCTCTTCGGCGGGGCTCTGCGAATGTCCAAAAGAAACCGTTCCGAGCAGAACTAGGTTGACAACTCAGAAATTCATCAAAAAATTAGAATTGCAGAGATGGAACTGTGTGTATTTCTTCGTCTATTCCTCCGTCCTGTCCTCTGCCAGAGTCTCATAACGGCAATCCTAATCCGGCTACCGTACTCGCCAATCCAACATCTCATCCTTTGAATCCCGGAAATTACATGTGAGTAAATGATACCAATTCAAAATCAGTTTTACACTAGGGAATATACAGGCGGGCAATTTGACAAGATCTTAAAAATATGAACTCCTTTTTTTAAAGAAATTACGGCAATTTTTTTCTGCCCTTTTTCTTTTGTTTTATTTCGATAACTTTGATGTATGAATGAGAATATTCAAAGTTATAAAATGAAGTCATTTACAGTTTTTTTCGTATTATTAATTTAAATTTTAACAAAGAAAAATTATGTTTTATCGTTACAAAAATATTGTTTTAAAAAAAGAAAAAAAGTGTTTTTTTAGAGGGATTGCCTAGTTAGTATGTGAAAGGTTTTTTGTTTCTCGTTTTTGAAAAGGAAAAGTTTCTTTTTTCCTCTCTATGTTTAGGCCTGTCCTGTGCACCTCCGTGTCGAGCGAGACCCGGACGTCAAACGGCGGCGACGGCTCCACTTGGTGCGTCTATCCCGACGGCGAGAACGACATCAACATTGGCGACATCTACAACTGCATTTCTCACCCTCAGGTCGCCGATTGCAGTTGAGAAATAATATTGGTCGGGTCAACAGCCGAGTAAAAACAAACACTGCGAATTAGCTTGCCAATCATGAGTCAAGTGTCTTTTCGCACTTATCTCTCGTCTTGGGGAAATTTTTCCAACTTATGAAAATACGAATGAGATTTTTCATCTATTCGTTTCAGGTCAATAACAAGCTGTTCCCGGAGTATGCCGAGAGTGTCGATGGAGTTTGTTGTCACAATCGAGGTACAATTGTTTCGCAAATTACGGAAGCCTTTACATTAGATGACCTCGTGGGGAATGATTGAAATGTTTTATAATCGGAATTTTCAAATAAATGTCATCGGTTATCTCTAAAATTGATGCAAGTGAACGGCGATTCTCTCAAAACTTCATTTCATGTTCAATTTTTTGTTTAAAGTATGTTAATAACCTCTGAGGATCTTTTAACTTTCGAGGTACGTTAAAGGAAGCGAATAATTCCTTATTTGAAGCCTTCGTATGCATTCAACCGCTGGAATCTGGAGACGAGCCTTCGGTTCCACGTTGGTGGTACAACAGCGCGACCGGCACTTGCGTTCAGTTCATGTGGGACCCAGACACGATCAGCAATGCTTCGCCCAACAATTTCCGCACCGTCGAGCACTGCGAGAGCTACTGTCGCGATAGTAAGTTGTGTGTTTGGGAAATAGATTCGAAGAGAGTTCAGCGTGTCGTCGCGGAATGCCCGAGTTCGCCCAGTCCAAGTATTCGATTCTGGACGAAGTTCCGCGCACCAATTGCATGGCGTCGACGTCGCGCTGCGATGCCGAGCACCAGTGTTCCTTGATCGGCTCTCAACAGACCTGCTGTCCAACTGCTGGTAAGTCTCCTCTATTTTCCCGATTTACGTGGAGTTCAGCTCACATCTGTAGCGCACATGGAGGTCGTTTCTTGTTAACTAAACCTCCTGAAAACTTCGACCGAGGAGTTCTCATCGCGGGACAGTCTGTCGGCTCAATTGGAACAAGTTTAAGATATCAGATTTCCAGCAAGTCGTCAACTCGTTATTATTACGACGTCGACCAGGGACGTTGTGTTAACTTCATGTACCAGGGTCTCGGAAACTTCAATAATTTCATTACGAAGCAAGATTGTGAATCGTTCTGTTCCAAGTGTGAGTTGCGACATCGCGTTCAAACGCTAACTCGTAGGATGTAGTGGTTTGCGAAAACGGCAACCCACTACGGATCGGAGAAGAATGGCAGCGCTGCGAGACCAACAACGACTGTCCCTCCTCCCATTCTTGCCAAGGAAGTCACAAAGTCTGTTGTCCCACTGCGCGTTAGTTTCTCAGCTTCTGCCTCATTCCGAGCCTTTTCCATTCAGAATCCCTTTGTACGCAACCGAAACGGCTGGGAGATTGCACCTCAGCTGTTCGGAGATATTGGTTTGTTGACTTTTTCCTTCAGGCTGCCGGTTCCGAGAAAGAATGTTTTCGAGACAATTTTGGAACTAAAACTAGATTTTTCTCTCGCAATCCATGATAAATGCATCCTGTGCGAGGTTTGCAGTAAAAATACTTCATTTTTCTCAAATTCTTTAAAAAAAAACTGCGTTTCCCGGATTATAGGATGTTATGTCCTAGGACTCAGCAAGAGCTGAAAAAGCCATACTTCCGTATTTTTTTCAGGTGAGCAGGCTTTTCGAAACGAAAATTTTAAGTTTGTTTTTTTTTTTTTTTGATTAAATAAGGATCTCAATACTTCAATCAAACTTGCTGAAAGCTAAATACTTTTCAGAACTCACATCCTGTCACATAAAAAGACATTTTTGATTAGGCCGAACCAACTCACTCCGAAAAACCTTAATTAGACCCACATCTTCTACCTAAGGCTACAGAACAGATCACCTTAACTCATGCTGTCCAGGTTTCTCAACGGTGGGCTCATATTAAATCGGCTGCGTGTATGAAACGCACTTATATAAGTTTTAATTTAAAAAAAAATTCCTTGCTCCAGCGTGCACCGCAAAAAGTTTTAAAACAAAATCTCTACACTTAATCACAATCATTAGAATATTCGGAATGTTAATAGTACTCAAAGTTTATCTGTTGAACTTTTTTGTCTACTCGTCAACAAGACTTGACCGTTTTCCTTCAACGATTCTAGGCATGTTCAAATTAAAGGTACAATGCAGCGACGCGAACCTGCGAAATGTTCCAGTACACCGGCTGCCAGGGTAACGACAACAACTTCGGCTCGTTGGTCTCGTGCCAGCAAAAGTGTCGCGGAATCCATGGCAGGAAATCGGAGAGTTCCGTCAATGGGTCCAGATTTCAGTAGAGCCTAAATGTGTTCACGGACGAGCTTTCCGAGACCGGAATGGCAGTTTTCAGCAGTGCTCCGACAAGCAGAACGGTCCAAAATGTCCGGTCAACTACGTTTGTTCCTTCGACGGCATCACCCACGGTTGCTGTCCCACAAAATGTCTGCTTTCCGAAGGATTTTTGTCAGAGTCGTTGTTTTTCAGCCTTCACCTGTTCTCTCAATCCAGACAAAGGTGTTCAATGCGGCTCCGGCCGTTCTTACAGGTATCCACGGCTCGTACTATTTGTTGCAACGTCGGGAGAATGTATCTTTACAATTTTAAAAAGATTTTTTTCAACCTCCTTATTTATCTCTTACTGTAAAAAAATAATTATAGGTCCGATTTCTTTAAGAATTTTATTGTCAATTTTTCTCCGTCTTGTTTTCTTTTTATTTCTATTTTTTTATTCACTGATCAGTTCTGATTTTTTTAAACTAGATGATTCGGCTAACTTATAGTTTTCGTAAAGATTCAGTAAAAAAATTCTTCTCAAAAATCATTTCTAATTCACACATATTTTGGCTTTGTCAGCTTCCTCAGAAAAATTTATATTTTTTTGAAGTTTTTTTCAACTGTAAAAAAATGCATTATTTTAAACATTATATAATTTAAAAAAACTGAAAGAAAAAAATGTAGTAAATCAAAATTTTGAAAAAAAGAGAAGAACAAATCAAATTATCTTGTTATCTTTTCAGTTTCTTTCATTCAGATACTACTTCAACTCTAACAAGCAGACTTGCGAAACGTTCCAGTACGAAGGTTGCGACGGAAACTCGAACAACTTCCTCACCTCGGAGGACTGTCAGACCTACTGTGGCGTCGGCGGTAGATGATCTGAAGAAGTCCTAGCCGAGTGCCCTTTTTAGGCTGTCCAAATGGGGGCGTGCCTCTGAGAGATGAGGGAACGAACCGGCCGATGTCGTGCTCCGAGATGAAACTCTGTCCATCGACCCACGAATGTCTTTCCATCCCCATAAATGGAAACGTGGGAAACCGCTGCTGTCCCACCAAAGGTCTTTCGGATTTATTTAACTGACGACAAACATTTCTGTTTTTAAATTCCTTTTTTTAACACAAAATTTGCTATAGAGTGTCAAATAAGCTGATCTGATTACATTTAAGCATGTTTCGTCGAAGTCAGAGCGAAGTTTATTGGTGTCTTCAACTTGAAGACACTTCAAGATACTTTATCGAAATTTATTGATAATTTTTGATTCCATAATTGTTGGTTCGAAATTTTCTATTTCTTTTTTCAATTACAGCTCACATCTGTAGTCAGCCGCCGCAACAAGGAAACCATTGCTCCAAAATATCCGTGTCGAGATATTATTTCAATATCGTCACCAAAGAATGCGCCAGTTTCCAGTTCAACGGCTGCAATGGAAACTTGAACAACTTCGCTTCGCCCCAAGAATGCAACAACTTTTGTTCATCGGCAGGTTTGACCTCTTTCCATCCCTGACTCTGAAAATTGATAGTTTATGATTTATTTATTTCTTGGACCAAGAATCATTCGAACCGTGATTTTTGCGGTTCCAAACAAACAAAATTATCTTTGTGAACCCAAAAATTATCAAGCGAACCCAAAAAGTGATCTTAGGAGCCTAAACTTCTTTTTACCGCTTAAAATGATTGAATTGAGAAAAATAACTTATGAGACTGTTTAGAATTTAAGAAAAAGTGTGCACCTTAAGAAAAAAACAAAAAAATCCTTCGAGAAATCGTAATTAAAAAAATTTTTTCTTTGTCTTTTTTATCATTTAACAGCAATCTATCTGCGCAACTGTGCGGAACTGTGATTTCAAGGTCGACTTTAGGATGCGCCGTCGGTGAAGTTGCCTACAAAGACGTGAACACGAAGAGGGCCTACGACTGCAACAACGTCCTAGTGAACAGCTGCCCGGCCAACTTCCAATGTCGCTTCAACTCGCTCACCTCCGGCTACGTCTGCTGCGGTTCTTCCAGCATGGGTCCGCGTTCGTCCCCTCAAAGTCCTGGAAATCTCGTTTCAGACGTGTGTCCCTCGGAGGAACGCGCCTTCATCAACGCCCTCGACGAGTCGGTCCGCGAGTGTGCCATCAACATCCCCGGCAGCTGTCCAGCCGATTTCCTTTGTCGATTCAATGCTCAACGCAACCGCTACTACTGCTGCGCTCCTACCACTGAAAGTTTGTGCCCGTCTCTCACTTTCAACACGATCATCGTCTTCAGACGTTTGTCCTGACGGCCGCGCCCTTTTCCGAGCCAAGAAGACTTTTCTCCCAGTGAGGTGTACGCTCAATTCGCCCAATGCTTGTCCTGATGGATACAGCTGTCAGAGTCGAACTAAGAATGTTCTACAAGGCTTTTGCTGCTCTGCTAGAAGTTTGTTATCAACAGATGCACCTTTACCACCGATACGGTTTCTCGACAAGAATTTATGTTAACCTCCGCTTGAACGAAAAAGAATAATTGGGAAATATCTGTAGTATTGATCAAACCGATCTTCTATCCTTTATGCAGTAGCGGAGATTTCACATGCAAGGAAGTTTTAGCAAGTTTGAGAGAAGACTCACGTTATAAATTTTTTACCCTTACGGACTCTGTTTTCATGTTTTTTGTATACTTCATGATTACGAAGCATCGATAGGACCGATTTGAAAAATAAAGTTCCCAATTTGAAAGGAAATGTATCATTTTCAGACGTTTGTAAGGGAGACGCAGAGTTTCTGATGGACGAAAAGACTCGGATGCCGCGAATCTGCACTCCAGGAGCCTTCGTTTCCTGTCCGATCGGCTTCCGCTGCCACCGAAGTCATCCGTCTGCCACCAACGGGTTCTGCTGCAAGGGCGACATCAACGCTATTTCAGGTGGATTCACCTGCTCACGAATTCATGGAACGGTCCAAAACGTCGTGAAAATCGGAACTTCGGCAGTGATTGCGTTGAAGTCAATTTCAAACAAAGTCTAGACTTGAGAACATTTTAAAGCCAGTTTTCTTTTTGGAAACAAATAAAAATTCAACGTGATGTTGCTGAATTTGATTTTTTTTTTTTTAATAACTGCTTTCAAAACTTTTTCCTTTTCATGATAGTGCAATTAACTGACTTCGAGAACAGATAAAAAGAAAAAAAAAGAAAAACATCTGAGAAAAATGATATTGATCCGATTTTGAGTGAAGACGTTCAGAAGGATGTCCTCCTGGAGAGTTTGCGTACGCGAAGAAGAGCGAAATCGTGGCTTGTGATCCATTTAACCCAGAAAATAAAGGATGTCCCTCGACTTTTAGGTAATTCTTTTGGAGTTTTTTCCAGCGATCAGTGCAGAAAGCAAAAAGTTTTCTCTGAAAATTGAGCGCGAATCTCCAAAGCACGACTTTTTTTTCCAGCTGCCAGTTCGCTGTTGCTTTTCAACGTTACCAGTGCTGTGGGAAAGATCCTATCGAGGAGGACGAGATCGAACAGGAAGGCATGTCTTTGTTTGAGTGACTTTTGAGTGGTTCTTCTCTTTATAGTTTTACCTGTCGGTCTCTTATCCTATCATATCACACGAGTAAAGGTCGTGCTATCGTACTTATGAAAGAAAAGAAGTGCAACACCTCAAAAGCCAACACTTTTTTTTTCCGAGGCTCAGAAGGAAGAACTCGAGAGCGTTGCGTTTGACCCGCGCCGACACGTGCTATGCAAACAGCTCCTCTTTTTTTTTGACCGCAAATTACATAGTAGCTTTCATAAAATGTGACGTCATTTCCGCATGTTATGAAATTCCGAGGATTTGAGTTAAGTACACTATACAGCCCTAAATTATGTGGGCTTTGAAAATTTCGCTTCTCGCCTTTTTTTTGAATGGATATCAACTTTGATTTTCAAAGATTAACGTAAATTTTAGAAATTACGAGTGAAAATTTTTGGATTATGAGAGTTCAAATAAAAGTTATATCAGAGTTTCCTGAAAAAGTTTTCCTTGAACTTCCGGCTACTTCGCTTTCTAAATTTTTCAATCAATTGAGCTCAAAAGGAAAAAGGAAAAGTTTAACAAGAAAACTGAAAAATCTCCACAAGCCTTGTCAGTTTAAGAGCGGATTCAGAACTTGGCTGTCCACTGTCGCAAGTTGCCCTGGTGAGTGACGAGAGACCAGTGATCTGTACAGCCTCTGGACAATCTTGTCCGACTGGATACTTTTGTCAGTTCTCCGACCGGAACAAGCAGTTCCAGTGCTGCGGCCACAAAGCTGGTAGGTGAAGGAGCAGCCGTGTATCTTCAATGTCTCTCCACAGGTTGTCCTGGCGACTCAGTGGCCTACCTCGACTTGACTGGAGCCGCTCAGGAGTGCTCCATGAAGTTGGGAAACTGTCCTTCTGGCTTCGTCTGCCAGAAAACGCGACCAGGAAAAACTATCTGCTGCACAGGAAGTCCCATCAGGAAGAGGGTGCGTTTTTTTATGGCTAGGTTCTAATAGTAAGTTTTCTCAGCCTCAAGAGAACCGCAATCCGCCATTGCTTCCAACGATAGAAGCTCCAATGGTGACCAGTGCAGAAGCGACACCTCCTGCGGTTTTTTCGACCACTGCAGCACCAATCACTCAGCCCAACAACAGCGTACGACCCGGGCCACTGTGTCCTCCCGAAATGATTATGACCAACGGAGAGTGCAAGTACGACCTTCTGTGTAAGACCTAATCACACAATCGCGGGACAGAATTCGCGGCGCCGTCGGCTCGGCGTGTCTTCTTTCGTCACAGTGCACAACTGGCGCCGACTGCGTCATGCTGATCTGCGTCTGCGGACGAAACTACCAAGAAGCCGATGGACTTTGCGATCGTCTTCCTGAGAGCTCTTCTTCTCCTTCTCCGCCTACAGTTCCTCCCACAACAGCTCTTCCCAAATCGCCTGCTCCTGCCATCTGTGGTGAAGGACAAATTGAAGTAAGACTCTTTCAAGATTTCTGAAACTGCTTTTCGAAACACTTTCACGATAAAATGAGAACGATTTTCGAATTTTCAGGGACAAACCTTTCAAAAATTTGCGGAAAACAGTGATACGAAACAAAGTTTGTGACAGACCGTATTTCTGATCTTCTTCTTATTCTAATTTCGTATGATGCTCTATGTATGATGCTCACCACGTTAACCAGATGCAAAGAAGCATCTAGAGTGTCTGCACCCTATTTTATCTCAGTGTCAAAATTATAAAAAGTATTCACATAGTAGAAAAAAACGTAAAAAAAGGAGGGAAAAAAATTTGCGCAAAATGTCAGAATATTTGAAGTCGGGACTCCAGATCTCCTGTTTTTAGTTTTATAGATTTCTCAATTCCAACAAACAGTTCTTGAAAACTATGATAAAAATGATTTAAAAAAATGATAAAAATGGAAATTAATTTCAGAAAGAGGGAAGATGTCTTTTTTCTGCACGAGTAGGAGCTCAATGCGAATTTGAGGCTCAGTGCAGCAATGGAGCTTCGTGTCGAAAAAGCCGCTGCGAATGTTCCGAAGGCTTTTCTCCGTTTGAGAACCGATGCCTGAGTGAGCACTTTGACAATGTTTTTTCTGAACTTCTGTTCTGAAATCGATTTTAAAAAATTTCAAAAAAGCGTTTGAGAGAAAATGTAAAGTCTTACATGATTTACAAAACTTCTTCATTTTTTGAAAAATTATAAATTTTTCGGAGACGAAGTCTCAAGTGAAAAAAGAGCTTTTTGAGTTATTTCGAATCAAAAAAGCGCTGTTTCTTTAACCGACGCTAATTTTACGTTATTGCCATTAAAATCGTTCAAAGATGAAGAACTTTAGATAACGTCAACTTGTGCCCCAAGCCAAGGACTCCAGTGATATTGGCCGAATACTCCTTGACTCTGTGCAACCGAACGCCCTGTCCGAAACCGTCGACATGCACCTACTCGAAGATGATCAGCGGCTACATCTGCTGCTCGACTAAACGAATGATCGCTCAGCCTCCTCCTCCCAGGAGCATCACCATTCAACCCAAAGACCGGTCTGAAGGCCTCATTTTTTGCTAACGAACCTTGACTTTAGAACCACCTCGGCAGGTTTTGTGAGAACGACGAAGCCTCCGGTCAGGAACATCGCTGGCGTCACTTCTCAGAAGAGAGTCGCTCAGGGACGAGTCGGCAAACCTTCCACGTCCTTTCTCACCAAGTTCAAGTGTCCCGACGGTCGAGCTCCCATGAACTACGGCGACACGGATTTGCCGATCGGCTGTACTCCTGCCAGAGGATGTCCTCAGGTCTGACTCCTTCTAAATTTCCCATGGCTACCTGTGAATTATTTTTTTGATTAACAAGATACTTTTTCCTTCAATCAATTTCAATCAATTTGTTTATTTTTCGCAACATCGGGATGGTATGGTGATGTTGCAGGGAGGGAAAAAGACCACTAGGTGGATTAACTAACCCCACCTGTGAAGAAAAAAAGAAGTTTTTTGTGTAAGAAAAGAAACATAGAATCATAATAAGTAGATATTTAAAACCAAGTTGATCATGGCACAAATCTGTGAACACTTGAAAGAATATGCTCGACGCCAACATTTTCTGCATACACTAAAAACATGTCCTTAAACTTTTCTTGTCTTCCTCTGCCAATAATTCATGTTCAATGTCATTCCAAACATTAGTAATGCGATGTGATAAGGAATTGAAGAAAACCAGTGAAGGTTTCGTTTTTATTAATTTAAAACCATTTCCTCTGAGCTGACTGGGACGGTCAAAGATGTTATGTACCTGGATGGGAGAACCGATAACAAGCTAGAACTTTGCAACACCCATACAGTAACCTTCGAAAAAAAGCGGAAGTAAAACTGGTAGCGAGTCGAATTATGAGTGGAGAACCAAATTTAATGGGTTCTGATGATTGTCGAAAAAGTTGTTGAAAAATAGAAGAATTTACAGAAAATTGAAACGGATAGTTAGGATGAAAAATACTTACACCTTGATTTTGAGTAGAAAAGTTTTGCAGGGCTATTCTTGCACCAACGGCATCTGCTGTCCTTCCGGTCGTTCCAAAAGGAATCCATGTCCTCGTGGATTTCTCGCCATACCCGTGAACGAAAATAATACTTACTGCGGTTAGTTACTCCATACGTTTCAGGACAATCTTGTTATGATATGCCGTCCAAAGCCAAATCTTGCAGAGCCACAATGCAATAGAATAAGATCAGCACCTCCTCTGTGCTCAACCAGAAGAAAAAGGTCGATTTAGATTCTTTTTTTGTAGAAATCAAATCATATTGACTCCCTCATTTGGCGAATACAAATGTTTACTTTTTGAGAGCGACGATATTTTTCGACGCTTCCGCCCATGAAAGGGTGCGTTTCAGGCTTGTTATTGTTGTAATAAGCTGTTGACTGTCATTGTCTTTCAATTTGCCTAGTCCAATCGTTATTTTCTCCATGTTGATGCTTGTTTATAATGTATCATCCCGGTAAGCCTTTTTCAATTTTTTGTCTTTTTTGCTGATCCATATACTCCATATTCCGATTTTTTGTTATAATGAAAACTTGAACCTTTTTTTATAGTTTTTTTTTCCCAACTTCGTCCTTTCATGCAACTTGTACTTAATACAAAAAAGAAAAAATGTGGAAAAAAGTATCATGAAGTGTAATCCATTCCTAATCTAACAAGGAATGTTGAAAGAAAGAATTTCAAGATGACTGCGCAGGTCATTTCGATTATATTTGCACATTCGTATGATGAGCAGAAAATAGAAAACCGCGCACAACCTAAAAGTCAACACGGGAGAACCTGTGGGGGTTGATGAAATGTGGGCGGAGCGAGGCCAAGCTTCATTCGTTTTTGCACTACACAAAAAGTGTGGAACGAGGTCGTGAGCTCGCCATACACCGGAGCGCCGAGAGACACATCGAAAGCTCTTATCGAGAGCCGAGATCAACTGCTTGGGATGTGAACTTTTTGATCGCATGAATAAAAACCCCAAGCTTTTCAGTGATTCGAAGTTTCAATGAAACAATGGGTATTAAAGGAACTGTTATATAAAAATTTCTGCGTTGGAGCAAGTGAGCAAATAGCTCAAAGAATTGGAGTAAGCCTTTTTATTCAAAATATATTCAAACCCCTTTAATTGACATTATCCTCGAAAGTCATCGGAAAATTCAACTTTTTGAATCCCAATGTAAAATTTTCGTGTTTTCATTGTTAATTTTTGAAGGGAAACTTTTCTTTTTTTTTTCCGGAACCACAAAAGATATTATATAATTGCGTTATAAAAATGGATAGAAAACAATTGAACCTTAAACTATTTTCCACGATAATTTTTCTTCCTTTTATTACTTTTTCGATGAAGTTTTCATAATGCAGAAGAGTTGTGATGGCAACGCAGTCAGCTTAATTTGTATTTTGAGAAGCTTTTTTCAGAAACAAAAACTTTTCCAAGAGGCCTACTTTTCGATTTGTCTGCTAATGTATACCATTTGCTGATGGTTTTTTTTTCAGAGCACCTTCGGAATGGGTACAAACGGCTCAAAGACAACATGTAAATCGCATTACCAGAGAGCTCGATTGTTAAGTGACCGGCGGTGCGGCTTGCGCATCGGCTCTACTCCCGACGAGCGTTATTTCGCAGTCCGTTCGGCGAGACAAACAGCTTTTGTCTAAGTCGAGGGGTCTGAGAAGTGGCCGGCGTAACCGTAACGGGAGGAACGAAGGGGCGTGCGCCTGTGGAGCTAAAGAGCGAGCTGAACAGAACAGAACACAAGAGTGGAGAAGCAGCGGACGCGACCTGGCGTCGGAGCAAAAGCATTCTTCTGCCTGAGCTGTGCCTTCTTCATTCCCGTCCACATTGCTACAGTCTTCGCTTTTCTCCGCTTCGATGTATCTACTCTTCGCTGTCCTCCTGCTTGCAGGTTACCTCTTCAATTCCTTTCCATTTTATTTTTCCTTTCTTCCGTTCAGTTTAGTTTTTGCATTCCGTTTTAGAAAAATTTCTGAAACTCGTATCTTTGATCTTATGCACAATTTGCAATCGATTAAAATACCTTGATTTTCAACCGCTACCAGGGATTGGGTTTATAAGTTACTTTTGCGTATTGGACTTCAGTAAAGTTTCCGCATTACTTTTTTAATTTTTTGCGTTTTGGTCAGCCTCTATTTTTTCACTACCTTCAAAGTTTGAGTTCAAACGGGTCGATAGATGCTTTTTTCACGTCTCAATTTTCTTTCCTTGGTCATGAATTCCAATATACCTATCTCCCGAATCATATGTTTATCATGAATAAGTCTTTTTTCAATGCATCTTTTGTTATTTTTCAACCAATTTCACGAAAAAATTATTCTCTAGACGAAGAGATTCTGAATCAATTGATCGGATTAGCTTTCCAATAAATTTCTTCATTTTTTTCAAAATTTAGGTTCAAGCCTACTATCAGGGTTATTTTTTTATCATTCCAGGGAGCTACCTATATTATAACACTACCTATATTCAAATGTGAACTATAGAAATGCAGGAGATACGGTGGCGAGCGATCCGAAGTCTCCATGTCGAATAGGCGACGCATGCGGCGATGGAGCCACTTGCCAGATCACTCAGGCCGGAGCTCCTTGCTCTGAGGAAACCACCCTCGAGTCACTCTACTGTGACGGAGCCACCAAGTGAGTTTCTAGCCCTTTTTCTCCATCTTATTTCTTTGTTTCAGTAAAACAGACATGCACGAGAACGCCTTCCTCGTTTGCAACCTGGTGAAGAAAGAAATTGAGCGAAAGCTTTGCGGCAAGGTTTCTTTTCTTCAGAATTTTGAATTTTTTCTCTTTCTCAGGCTGAATTCTTCATCGATGGAAAGTGCCGGGCTGGCAATGTTCGCTACAAACGCCAAGGCGTCGCTGGCTCCGGAAGAGTCGGCGACTTTTGCTCATTCAACACCGATTGTCTCACGGTTCGGTCCCATTTCTTCCGGCGCATTCTCAATGCTGTTTGTATCAGGGCATGTTCTGCTCAACCGGCTCATGTACCTGTTTGTCGAACTTTGTCGCAATCCAAGGCTACTGCTACCTCAAGAAAAACCCCGGCGAGTCTGGCTGTCAGTACGCCGAGCAGTGTTCTGCGGTCTGGCCAGAGTCTCGATGCGAAAAATCGCGTTGTGAGTGTCCAGAAGACGTCAACGGAATCCCATACGTCCAGGTGAGCGTCCAGCCGCGAGATTCCGAGAAAAGTCATCTTCTAGGCGAAAAGCCGAGACGGAGTTGTCTGCGTCCTGCATTCCGGAGAGGACGGCGACCCGGTACCCAAGTGTCCTCTGCCAGAGTAAGGAAGAAAGCGACCGCGTCCGAAGACTTTCCCTCATTGCCAGATACGACGACGATCTTCTCACCATGCCCGTTTCGCAGCTGAGGAACCCCGCTATGACAGATCCAGACGATTCTGATGTCCAAATGGGAGAACACGTGAATCCTCTGCAGTTCTGCTCGTCGCAATCCACTGACTACACCACTTTTGTGGCCAATGGCGGAGGCGCCTGTGTCTACTCGAACGATCCACAAAGTGGCAACGGTAAAAATCACTTTTTTAGCGCTCAGAAACAGGAAGTATTAACACTGTATATGTAATTTAGATGAAAAAAATAAGCTTTAGATGTCAATTTCCTTTTTTTTGGTAATTGTTAAAAAAATATGATCAAACAGGTTTTTAATAGAATTTCACAATTGAATTTCTTAACTTCAAATTTCATATTTTCTGGAAATATTTTTTTCTGTTTTTTTAAACAAAAAAACCGTATTTTTCGAAATGATGAAATATTCGAAAAACATTTCAACCCTTTTTTTGGACTTTTTGGTCTAAAAAAATCTTTTCGTTGTCCACTCGAAGTTTTTTTCAAAAATTTTCTCAAATAGTATTGAATACACTCTGAGACCTCTCAACGCGCACAAAATGCTCCATTTTCTAATTTTTGAGGTCTGAAGCCTCGAAACTCTTCAGAATTTTTTTCTCGGATGAATTGCTTCAAGATTTTTAATAGTTATGAGCCCAAACAAAAAAGATTTTCAGACCTTCCTTAGAGCCAATCGGAAAATGTGTTCGTTGTAGGAATCTACATCGCCGACATCTACGACTGCGTCACTTCGACGACGTCGATGACAAATGTGAAAACGGCGATGGAAGGCGTCTACGACATCCATCCGGCATCAGACGGCATCTGCTGTCCCAACCGAGGTTCGAGTCCTTTCCAATAGAGACCAACCGGCTCTGCTGCAGCTTTCACGTGCATCCAGCCGAAACGAGAGGCCGATTCCGGGTCGGCAGCACCCGCCGGCGTCCGACCACGTTGGTGGTACAACGCAGTGACGGGCACTTGCGAGCAGTTCATGTGGGATCCGTGGGATGAGACCGAAATGCAGTCGCCCAACAACTTCAAGACTCGCGAGCACTGCGAAAGCTACTGCCGCGACAGTCAGTTTCTTTTCACTCCAAAAGAACTGTTTTATGTAGAAATCAGATATCATCTTTTCCAGAGCCGGACAGGCATTTTCGTGTTCATTTCTTCTCACATATTTTGATTTTTTTTTCTTTATCCTTCTAGTTTACGAAATTTTTAAAATTTTAAAATATCTTTACATTTTTTAGTCCACACACTTCCAAACTTGCCCAGTACTGATAGTTTTCATTTTTTGAACTCTGATAGTTATAGTAAGAACACGAGCTGGCACTTAAAAGTTCATCGACACGGCTTCCGCGTTTTTTTTTTTACGCGCCGAGTGTTTGTAAAGAGCCTTAGCTGATGGACACTGATCGCGACACGTTGATAAGAGGTCGAGTTGACGTCGAAGCCTCTCGGCGCCCCACGAACTTGTTCCCTTTCGCCAGGAACGTCTTAAAGTGACCGGCACCCCAAAACCTCGACCAATGTGCTCTTAAACGTAGTGCAAACACGAAACGCACGACGACAAACAGAATCCTTTCGCTTCGGTCTATCTCTTGCTCGTCGCTGTTCAACACTTTTTCATTATTTTGCAGAAACAAGATAGCCGATCAACGAAAAAAGAAAACTTTCCAATGCTAACAAAAAGTTGATAAAAAATAACCATTTTACAATAAGGTCATTTGTGATCGATATTTGCCGAATCATTTGCTGAGAATCTAGAAAAGTATTTTTTCCACTCTACCCGCGCATAGTTATGGACTTATGATCTTTCGAGTCTCTTTTTAAAAGAAACCAGACCGGCGGCCAACTTGAAACTCCGAAAGTTTATCGAAAACGCAGTTAAAGGCCATCAAAAACCTCATTTAGCTTATTGAATCGAAAAAAGAAGAAGAGGATTGTAAATGCCTCCGCGACATAATGTGTCAAGCCGAGAATTTTTTCTGAAAATGAGATTTTTCCATATTAACTTAACCTTCGTTTTCTCATTTTCTCATCACTTGTATTCAGCTTGCAAAAGAGGCTCGCCGCAGTATCTGACGGGAGCCAGTCAGAATGAGGACGAGCCGGTCAACAACTGTCAGACAGCCTCCAGCTGCACCTCCAACTTTGAGTGCACCTCGATCGGCAGCATGCAGCTGTGCTGTCCGACAGTGGCCAGCGTCTGCAGCTCGGCCGGCGGTCGTCCTGTCGACCTTCTCAGGTTTTTCTTTCTCTAATTCTCATCATAAAGCAAACGCTTATGGATTTAGATCAACCAACTTTGACGCTGGTATGACCATGAAACGCAGCTTCTCGATGACCTACTCGACCAGCAGCAGGTTTTTATTTTTGTTATTTCAAACCATCTTGGCAGTTTTGGTAAGTTTTTTTGCTTCGTTGCTTTTTTTTCGTGAGACTTTCTGACGCAAAAAATTTTAGATGAGTTTGAAAAAATGGACAATTTCAAAAAATCTTGGCTCTTTATTTTCAATATTAATTCTTTTCGCATGCCATTTCAAAAACATTCTTTTCAAAAAACGCTGGAATTATCCAGTTAGACTAACCTCTTAAAGTAATGAGATTCGTAAACATCAAAGGAGTCTAAAATTACATACGTTTCTAGTGTCAAAAAGAAAGCCGTAGAATAGTCTCTTTGCAGATATTATTACGACGCTGAGCAGGGCCGCTGTATCGCTTTCACGTACAATGGAGCCCTCGGAAACTACAACAACTTCAAATCTTCCGCCGACTGTGAGCTTTTCTGCGCCAAGCTCCAGTGCAAGTACGGGACTCCTCTGAAGATCGGAGCCGCCAACCAGGTTGACCAGCCTCATCTCCTGAAAAAGGAGCATGTTCGGTATTGCAGCGCTGTTCCACCAACGCCGACTGTCCCAGCACGCACGAGTGTCAGAGCGACCACAACGTCTGCTGTCCACGACCACGTAAGTCTCCAATAGTTGAACCTGTGCCAGAAAACTTAGAGCTCTTTTGGAAAGACATCATTTTTCAAAGATTTCGAAGCAAGTTCCCCCTAAGAACGTCAATGCCGTTCAGAAGCGATCTGCTCGCAGCCTCTTCGCCTCGGCGACTGCAAGCAGAGCGTCCGTCGGTATTGGTACAACGCGGTGACTCGCGCCTGCGAAATCTTCGACTACACCGGCTGCCAGGGCAACGACAACAACTTCGAGACTCTTCTCGAGTGCCAGAACACCTGCGAGAACATCATTCGTAAGAGAATCTGTACACACAAACTAAACCTTTGCGTTTTGAATACTCAAGAAACTTTTTCCAAACGCCTTTCTTCTTCTTTCCAAGTGCACTGTTGTTCCATTTATCATGAATTTCCTTCGATTTCCAGTCCCACATACCTGAAAATTCTTTGCAGCGGAACCCCAGTGCCCTCAAGGAGACGCCTACAAAGACTACCAAGGCAACTACTACGTCTGTTCGAACTCCGGCGCTGGCAATTCTTGTCCTGTCAACTACGAATGTTATTTCGACGGATATGTCTGGGGATGCTGCTCGACCAAAGGTAATCTCGCTCTTTTTCCTCGTTCCACGAAGCCTCGTTCAGCCTACACTTGCACACTGTCTCCTCACAAGGGAGTCACTTGCGGATCGGGCTCCTCCTACAGATATTTCTACAACTCGCAGACGCAAGAGTGCGAGAGCTTCCAGTACAACGGATGTGACGGAAACAGCAACAACTTTGCGACGCGCGAAGACTGTGAGGGTTACTGTGGAGTCGGAGGTACTGTGGTTGATCCAGCAGTTTTTCTGAAGGAAAACGGTTCAGGATGTCCAAACGGCGGCACGCCGGAACGCAACGAATTCGGCCAGCTGATGGTGTGTTCCTCGACCCAGATCTGTCCGACCACCCACGAGTGCACTTCGGTCAACTCTGGATCCAGCGTCGTCAACCGGTAAATCTCGATGGAAAGATTAAAATGTCGACAAAAGTATTGAAACTCCTAGCGCGCTTTCTTGAGTTTTGAAAAGTTTCACGGCTTTGAGCTCGACGCTCTTCAGCAATTCAAATCGGTTGAAAATAATTTTTTTTTAAAGTTCTATAGGATCATGAAAAACGAAAAATTCTAGGTGCTGCCCAACTCGTTCATACATTTGCTCTCTGCCGCCCCAACAGGGATCTTCGTGCTCGTCTTCTGCCGCTGCAAGGTAGAATAGAGTTCACCTAACAAGTATTCAAAGGCGATTTCCAGATTTTATTTCAACATCGTCACTAAAGAATGCACACAGTTTACGTACAACGGCTGCTCAGGCAATCTGAACAACTTCGCGACGTTGGAGCAGTGCAACAACTTCTGTCTCTCGGCGGCCTGCACTCCAGGGGACGTCGCCTACGTCAACCCCAACACCAACATGCCCTACGAGTGCAATGCCGCGCTGTCGAACAGCTGTCCAACCAACTTCGGCTGCACCTACGACCCTTTGAGCAGCAACAGCGTCTGCTGCGGAGCCACCAACATGGGTAGGAGGAAAATAAGGTGGAAGATAGACTGTGGGAGTCTTCCAGACGTCTGTCCCGAAGGCGAAAAAGCCTACGTCAACGCCGTCGATATGGGTGTCCGAGAATGTCTCATCAACGTCGAGGGAAGCTGTCCATCCAACTATCTTTGCCGCTTCAATGCTCAGAAGAACAGGTTTGTGAAAAGAACGACTTGAAACATTTTCCAAGATTGCAAATAGTTGAAGGAATATTGGAAACATCGGTTAAAATAATTAGTTTTTTGGAATCTCAAATAGTTTATTGAAAGTCAACGAAAAATGGTCCTTTGAAGGTACTACTGCTGCGCCTCGATCACTGGCGACCTTTGCCCCGCCGGAAAAGCTCTCTACCGCGAGCCTTCCTCCAAGAGTCCCATTCGCTGCACTATCAGCAGCAACAGCAACCAGTGTCCCAACAGTTACTCTTGCCAATCGGACGTGCCTGGCGCCTTCCAAGGCTACTGCTGCTCGGCCAACCACCTCTGTCCGAACAAGGCCGAGTTCTACCTGGAGGAGAGCAGCCAGATGCCGAGGTTCTTTTCGATTCTTCCCGCATCGATCCTCAAGTAATCGCTTGAGGTCCTGCACTGTCGGAGCCTTTATCACCTGTCCCAACGGCTACACCTGCCAGAGCACTCAGAACGAGTTCACCACCGGATTCTGCTGCAAGGGAGAGGTCGCTTCCGTCTCAGGTTTTCGCTTTCTCAACATTTCAACAAGCGATTCATTGCGTTACCCGAATTTGCAGACCTGCAAAGACAATTTTTAAAAATTTCGTTTTTTGCGCTGCATGTTTTAAATTATATATCATATTTCTATATAATTGAAAACTTCGTATGATCCTATGTTTTTCCAATTCATCGAACCTTGGAAAATTGCAGACGGATGTCCTCCCAACGAGTTCGTCTACATGAAAGACAACCAAATCGCTCCTTGCGACCCCTTTAATCCTCCAAACGCTCCTTGTCCCAACGGCTACTCTTGCCAGTGGTCTCTGGCCAACCAACGTTACCAATGCTGCGGAGCCACTCCGATTTCGACTCCAAAATCGATCGCCGCCCTCGGCTGTCCAAACAACCAGGTCCGTCATTCAGGACATTCCGCCATCCTATGATCATATCAGGTCGCCTACCGCGAATCCGCCACAAACGCTCCACGAATCTGCACGGCCGCCTCACAAAACTGTCCCACTGGATTCTTCTGCCAATTTTCCATCGCCAACAACCAGTTCCAATGCTGTGGAATGAGCGGCGGCTGTCCCAATGACTCGGTCGCCTTCATCGGAATCACCGGGGAACCTCAGAACTGCGCCATCGGACAGGTTTGATTTTCTCGCAAGTATCGGAAAAACTCTACGATGAGGACTTGTTCAGAGTACTTGTCCATCTGGATATTCCTGCCAAAGAAGCATCACCGGATCTCAACTGTGCTGCACGACCAACGAACAGACATGCTCAGAGAAGCAGGTCGAAGTGGAAGGAGCTTGTCTTGACCGCGCCTCTCTCGGAGAAATGTGCACCAACCAGGTGAACCATGGCTCGACTTTTGTGAAACAGATCGTTTGCAGGTGCAATGTCCATCGGGAGCCATCTGCAGAGATTCGATGTGCTCCTGTCCCGAAGGACATCGAGACGTCAACGGCGCATGTCAGGCAGAGTGCGGAGAAAACGAGGTAGTTCTTCTTGAAGCCGCAAGTTTCAATTTGAAATCCCAGGTCGACGTCAAGGGCTCGTGTTTGTCAAAGGCGTTGATCGGAGAAAACTGCGAAGCTGACCAGCAATGTCAAGGAGGGTTAGTGCAGAAGAAGATTATTCATCCACCGCTAAGTTGGAATGGAAAATGAAAATCCAGACTTTCTTTTTGTATAATTTCATGTTATCCATATAAAGCCCTAATTAAATTTCTTCTCAAGCTAGTGGCGAAAAGAACTCACATTAGAAACAATTTAATTAAACGATGTTATTAGGCGACGTTTGCCGAGAGTTCAACTTTCTTTTTTTGAAAAATAAAATAAAATGTTGATTGAAAAATTTTCAAAAATATTGAATCAAGGAATTTTTCTAGCCGCTCGGGAGCCCGTCAGTTCTTATGTCTGTTACAGCTCTTCTTGCGTCGAGACTGTGTGTTCCTGCCCTGAGGGCGAAGACGCGGTCGACGATGTTTGCGTTAAAAAGGCCAGCCGCCCGATGTCGACTTGCCCCATTCCTGGACAGGTGAATGGTGTTTGGACGCCATGTTCGAGCAAAATTGTTTCAGATCCCGTACCTTGACGCCAAGACGAAGAATGCGCGCTTCTGCAACCCTGCAAGAGCCAACTGTCCTCGTGGCTACAGCTGTCAGTTCTCGGAGACTGCTCAGCAGAACATTTGCTGTGGCGGTTCTGCTCCAGGCGCCGGAAAGCCCGCGACAATTCGAACCGGCAAAGGGACGTTTAGCTCGAAGCCGGGCACCGACAAGACGCCGACGGAAGGCAACGAGAACGAGGAACAAGAAAAGGAAAAGGAGAAGACTCCTGAAGAGGAGAAAGTCAACGTTTGCGAGCGTGGAAATCCGTACCTCGTCAACGGCACGCCAAAACAGTGCACTTCGTCGCCGTGTCCGTCAGGCTACAAGTGCACCTTCTCGAAAAAGAGCAAAAACTACTTCTGCTGCTCCTCTGCTCCATGGGGAAGCTCAACAGCGAGCCACGGATGTCCCTCCGGAATCGCTCTGCTTTTCCCATCTACAGGCACTCCTGTCCAGTGCTCCAGCACCGGCTCCAACAGTTGCCCATCTGGATACCGCTGTCTCAAGAGCGGCGGCAATCGGTACCAATGCTGCTCCATCGAGAACGGCGACAAGACCAGCCGTGGAAGAAACGTCGGCGCAGCGACCGCCGCACCGAAAACCAGAAAAGATTTTGCCAACGGTCTCAAATTAACTGAGTTTTCTGTGAATCTTATTCTATTTTAGGTCCGTGCCCCAACGGCCAAGTCCAGGTTTTGAGGATCGTTGGAGAACGAATTGTTAAGAAATGCGAAGCTAAATGTCCGGCTCACCAGGTTTGATTTCTTTTTAGTTTGAGGCCGTACACATGACATTTTACGAATAATATGGAAATTTATGATAGGGTAGTTATGATGATAGTTAGTTTAGAAAATTTTAATGAAATGATGATAGTTTTTCATTTTTTTTTTATCACAAACGTTTTGGCATAGATGTTTATCCGTTCATAAGAAGAGAAGGAACGTATATGCTCATGTGCTCTGGGGCTTCAGGTTCTCTGTAACGATTAATATTGCAGGTGGCTGTGCGCGGAATCTGCAGGGACAAGTACCACGCCGACGCGCCTCTGAACAACGAGTTGTTGTTGTGAGAGAAGCCGTCTTCGCCCGACCGACGGACGACTGAGATCAGAGCACGCAGATGATGCAAATTCAGTAACTCGTCCTCTTTTATATACTTACTTGTCTGCTGCGTACCCTTTCGTCAGTGTCCGTTGTTCCTTTATTTATTTGTTTATTTATTTATTCATTTCTTTTTTTTTCACTCCATCTCCTTTTGTTCTCTCTTTCCATGCTCGACTTTGCCGCCGAGTGTCGGCGATTGCATCCGTAGGTGCCATTGCACCACTCATTTCCCAAGTTGCTTTCTTGTATCGATTGCAAATTTTTGTAAACGATACATTCGTTTCTTTTTCTGTGATCCCTGTTGTCATTTCAAACGTTGGTGGAGACGTCAGTTGTGTTTTATTCTGCACAGTTAGTGCAATGAATTTACTTGAATTAATTCATGCGAAAATAGATTCACACAAATATTAATTCTAAATGTAAAAAAAAGTAACTACATTTACTCGCGTACAGGTGAAAAAAGTTCTGTAAAACGAAAATCGTGACAAACTGGCAAAGAATCGCGTATACTAAAAAGAAGCTCTTGAGGCGCGTAAAAAAATTTCAAAATCCCTCTCGCTTCAGGCACTGACGGCGCGTGTTTGTTGCCAAAAGTGCGCCGCCTGCTGCGCGCACGCGCGGGATGTCTCTTTTATTTTTTTCAGCTTTTTTTAACTAATTAAAAAAAGTAAAAAGTTAAACATTTAATATATTTCATGTCTGTTCATCTCTTGTCATTGCTCTGGTCCAGTTCATAATAATTAGAACGCACAAAAATTTGGAATACAAAAGTTTCACCTGCAGTTTTTTTTCATAAATTTGTTCGAGAGTGCTCGGAACAACTTCAAAACTTTGAAAGTATTTCAGTGAAAAAGGCGATGAAAGTATAGATGATTCACGGCTAGCTTGGGACGCTAAGGAGGCGTGTCCTGTCTGCCCTCTCCACGAGCTAGCCGCTATCTCGTGCATTATCGTGTCAAGAACCTTTTTTCGATGGCTCAAGCCAGCCGTGAATCAGCTATATCAGTATAGACTCAACACTGGTGCGCGCACGTGAAACCATCAAACAGTCGTCGATTGTTATGTCCAGTACGCAAACAGTAAATACAACGACAATTTTTCATAAAAGCGACTCTTTATTGAAATATTTCTGAAAAAAAAAGCTTTGAACTCTGAAAAAAGGGAGATGAAAGTTGGAATCAGCAGATTTCTGTTTTGTTCAAGGGCTTCATTTTCAACAGGTTCAGTTCTTCCTTTCGATTTTCTGAATAACAAGTTTTTTCAGGAACTTTTCATAAACAGGCTTTCCGAGAAAATTTTGTACTTCCTACTCAATACGATTATCGTACATGGTTTCCTCTTCACATGTCTGTTCAACTGAAGAAAATGGAGGCTAAAATCCGATCAGTTGACTTAGTCGTCGAGGTTTTATTTTGTTTTATCTTTCGAGTACAATGACCGTTTTGAAGGTCCATGATGCGCGAATTCCTATCTCCGGCAGAAATATGCAGTTTTTAAATCATCTTTACGCTATTCGACCTCATATACTAGTTTTTAATAAAATGGATCTGATCGACATGAAGAATTACAGGTTTTAATCCTTGAACTATTTTTAATTATTTGTTGCTTACAGGAGACGCATAGAGGATTACTATTACGAAAGAGGTGTTCAGCATGTGTTGTTCACAGATTGTAAGAAAAAACTTCCAAGGTTCGCCCTGACTTAGAAAAATTTCGACCGAGGATTTATTCCGAAATAATGCATTATTTAGAGGGCTCTGAACGATTTGAAAACGTGTATGGTACAAGCGTTAGAAAAAAATGACCGTTTCAATAGGACGGTCAAAACAGAATACCAAGTTGGAATTATCATTTTTTTTTTTTGTTGGAGTCTAATGCCATGCTCAGGCAATGGTGGTTGGTATTCCGAACGTTGGAAAGTCGTCTCTCATCAATGCCCTCCGCACACTTAGCCTTGGAATAAAGAAAAAGGCAGTTGAAGAAGGTTTTCTTTTAAATTAGAATTTCCTTTTTTCGAATGATATTGTTCCAGGCGCTCGTCCTGGTGTTACAGTGCGAGTGCAAAATCGCGTTCGGATCTTGGATAGACCGCCATTGTACATGATCGATACTCCAGGGGTTCTATCCCCATCGCACCGGGATGTCACAGAGGTTTCTGCTTCAGATTTGTCGCTTCGTTAAAAATACTTTTAAGGCTATGAAATTAGCGTTGTGTGGATTGGTTCTTGATAGCCATGTGAACATTTTCTATCTTGCCGATTTTCTACTCTTCTGGCTAAACAAGTTAGAAAACAGTTAATTAAAAAATTGAAAAATTGAACTAATTAGATCAGGAGATTTCTCATACCTTGATTTATTGAAGATTGGTGGTGAGCCTTCAGATGATATCCAGACTGTTCTGTTGAAGACTTGTGTTGCTCAGGTGAAAAATATAAACAAATAAATAACTTGAGTTATAAGTTTAGAACTTTCGCGTAAAAACGTCTCGTGGGTGCAGAGGGCTATGTGGAAAGATGGGATTTCGATGGCGCCGCGGAACATTTTGTTAAGCTCTTCAGAAATTCTGCTTTTGCGGATCGATGTTTGGACAATGATCGCTTGCTGTCATTTTAATGAATTAACGGTTATTTTCTTTTTTTGTTATTTTCTTCTCTTCCAATAAATCTCAGATAAACGTTTGCAACTCAAAATTTCTTATTTTTCAAAATATTGTAAAGTTTCTGCACTATCAATGTATTGGTCAAATTGAGGGAATTCGGAGGCCGGGAGTTCCAAAGTGAATTCTTTGAACACAGAACTGTGTGACACACGAATGAAATGTAGGTGTTTCTCGAAAAGTTTCATACTTGCCTCGTTGTCCTCAACAATCTTCGCCGTGAACTTCAATAAGTTGAATTTCTGAATAACTTGATGTCCGAGAATCATTCGTAACGACTTACTCTGATGCCGTAAGAAATGATAAGAGAAACTGCTTCCAAAGCTATTCCTTTGCGACGAGCTGACGGTTCAGCAATCATAACTTCAACTTCGGCGTTCCTTTCTTCCCAATTTATGAACAGATTGACGTCTCCAACCATGCACGCAATCTTCGAATATGAGCTTCATTGTCAATTATTTATGTGATTTTATCACAATTTTAAAAAAATTTGAACAATAAATAAACCTGTGGTATCCCATCATCGTATAACTCTCGTGATAAAACGATGAAGGTGAGTTTGTCTTCATCTTCAAGCCAGCTTCGTTGCATTTTATGTTCCTCTTCGAGTGTGAGTGGCTCAGACCCTGTTAATCTGAAATGACAAAGTTTTAAAATGAAAGGGTTATTCACCTTTGAAGTTCTTCATCTTTCATCCATGAATGGTACTTCGGCACATGGTGACTTTTATAAGGAATCAGAACACAGACGGATGACAAAATTTTCTCGTTCTCGTTGATTTTCATCACTGCGATTACTGCGACTTAGGCAATATCTCTCATCATAAATCACTGAAAACGCTTTTTTCGGAGTGTTTGTTCAATGAAATGAACTTTTTTGAGCCTTTCAGCAATAATCAGTGGCTTTTGCACCTAGAGAGGTTTTTGTGTTTCAAGTGCAGACTGGTCAACGTGAGTTTGCAAAACGTGCACATAGTAGTTTTATAATACGTGCGCAGCCCCCAAAAAAAACCTCTACCGCCAAGTATTTCAAACTTAAAATCTTTATACTCTATGGAAAACTCGGTGGTCCTTTTTTTTTCGTAGCCAATTGATATTTTTTTTCAAAATGAATTTTCTATCTTGAACTAGTTGTTTCCAATATTTTATGCCCAATAGAGACGTGAATTTTATATCTAAAGCCTTTTGCCTTATATTTTTAGTTGTTTTCCTACCCTGACGCTTCTGGGTATAATTCTTCGTAGTCTAATAATTACTAGATTCCACTGAATTAATATGATCGTCTGTTTTTCAGGGTCATTACCAAAGATGTTAGGACGAGCCATCCAAAAAATTAATCTTTCATCACCCATGGTATATTGATTTTCCTTTGAATTGTATCCTCATTTTTTAGACTAATTCTATTCGTGGCAAAGCAAAAGGTGTGATCATAAACAATCCGTCGGCCGATTTTTTAACTTACAAGGTATGTTAATATTAATATATTATTATTCCAATCTGACTCTCAATGTTTCTTTATTTTTGCAGGGTCAAGCGGCAGACCACAAACCGAAGCGTATCGAACTTGAAGCTGGCAAAACTTATTCTTGGTGCTCGTGCGGACTCAGCGTCAGTCAGGTTTTCTTTTTTTTTTCTTGCCGAAAATGCACGAATTTTATCATTTTCAAGAACTTTCTATTTTTTTTTCGCAATATGCGGATGGTTTTATAAATGGTGAGATAAATTCTTATTAATTTTTATTTCGATAATTGAACAATATGTTATATTGTCTTGAGTTTCTTCATTTTACACCAAAATGCAAACCAATACATTTTTAATGTCAAGAAAATTTTTTCTTTTTTTGTGGCTTAAAATTAATGATAAGCCCCTAGTTTCTTCACAGAAAAACAAATTTTCAATTCAAAAGAATCTCAAAATAAAAAAATAGTCATGCAATAAATATTTTATCATTCCTTTTTTTCACTCCATATTCAGTTTGAAACGTAAAACTAGTTTCATTGAAAGATTAGGTGATTTTCGCCACCGTGTACACGAATAACAATTGAGAAAAAAAATTGGAAGAAATTTCGACATTTTTTTCTCATTTCTCGAGAACTTGAATATTTTCAGCCTTTTTGTGATGGAACCCACAAAGTTCCTGGCCTGTCCACAGCGAGACCGATTCGATTTCAGGTGCGTATTTCAGTTTAAGTCTCGTGAGAAAGTATTACAAGTAATTGAATAAGCTTCGTTTAAGGTGGAGAAAACCGGCACGTACAATGTTTGCAACTGCAAGCAGACGTCTACGCGACCCCTTTGCGATGGAGCGCACAAAGATGTATATTTAATTTTTTTTTTTTAGTTCACCAGGTAGCCGTTGACTGAAAGCGCATAGGCAAAGTCTTATGTTTTAAAAAGAAAAAATTAAAGTTTTAAAAACTCGTTCAAAAAACCCTTCCAGTGCTTATATATGTCTTTCTATCGAATGGGTCTTTCTTAATGTGGAAAAAATGTGAAATTTGTAAGTTTCAAATTTATAGTGCTTTGTTCCGTAAAAAACTAGATTCAGTAAAGTTTCTAGATCCTGAGCACACAGGCCCCAAATCAGAAGGCGTCTTGAGTCAGGATGCAGGAGACAGGGATTTTTTTGATTTTGAGACGAGATCGAGACAAAAAATGTATCTCGAGACAAGACCATTTTTTTCGAAAAATCTCGAGACGAATCTAAAAAAATCTTTTTGTCAAAAAAACTTGAAATGACCAAAAAAAGCAAAAAAATTGTAGAGAAACTTACTTTTTATTAAGACTTAATAAGAATTGATGTTTTAAAAATGGGCTCCAAAATGGCAATATTGTCATGATGTTAAAAATTTTATTGAAAAAAATCAAGTTTTATGACTCATTCTTTCCTTTTTAGGAAGAGAATTTTTTTCAAAGAGGGTCGATTATTAAATTTTTATATTTGAAGATTTATTCAAAGATAAAAAAATTTTATTTATGCATCTGGAGACGAGAGGAGATTGTCGATTTTTTTGACCGAGACGCGATCTCGTCTTGAGATGTATCGAAAAATCTCGAGACGAGATCGCGTCTCGTGCATCCTTGGTCTGAGTAGAATGATTTTCTCTGATGAAAGCAACTTTTTAAAGATCTAGACTTTTTCAATAATTGCGAAAACAAAACTCGCTTTCTGGCTATGATAAACGGAAGAAAAATCATAAGAATCGGTTCGAGCGCTGCCTCATTGACAATATATTGCTAGTTATTGATTGAGTAAACAATCCACCTAGTTATAGGCGATCAAATTTTTTTAAATCAAAAACTATAACCCAATCTGTAGCTCCCAACAAATATTTCCCCTCATGCTTTGAGGGGCATATAATTTATGTTTAACAAAACAATGCCGATATTACTGCTTTTCTCTGGGGATGGTTTTTTTTTCTCGTCATTCATTAAAGTTCTGAAGATTCGAGTTTGAAGGTTTCGCGGGAACCGCATCACACGGCGGCGACGCGATTTGTCGCCTTCGATGAATCACCGGTCTACGATGGCGTCGCTCGCAAACTCGGATACAAAACGAAGAATGGCGGATTTCAATAAACTCAGAAATCTTCTTGTATCCCCTGTTTGTCTTTAGTCAGATGTAACATAGACTTATCAAAAAAATAAATTTTTTATTTCAAAGAAATTAGCTCGTTTTTTTTTATTATGTAATGTGTAAACTGCACACGGTTTCTATTTTAGCGGTGAGTTCACCGTCGTTCATTTTTTGAGCGCTTTTTTGTACTCTTCTTGCAAGATCGACTTCATTTTCTCCATCTTACTCGTGATCTGGAATCCGTCAATTTTCTCCTCTGCCGTTTTCGCGCCCCGGACGATTGCCTTAGCTGCAAGTCTTATTGGCAGTGATTCGGAGAGCTGAAATAGCTCTTGACGGTACTCTCCAGTTGCTTTTATCTCACCTGTTGGATAACTTTTTCATTGTTGAGTAACGACCTCACGATCCTATATACCATCGAATGCTGAAATTCTGTTTTTTGAGGATGAGCGAAGGGGAATCACATACGACAACAGAAACTCATCATTTCATACAAAAGGCGAAAGGCATCATTATAGACGTTTGTCACCGTCTTTTTTATTTTAAGATTTCATGTTTCAGGACTACGCAAATGAACTCTTCGAAAATCGAGCTTCGTCATCAAGTTTCTACGAAGAAGGTTTCTCCCAGTTGATTTCAAATTCCACGACAAAGTTGCTGTTTGACTTGCCTCCGCTGGTTACTGACAAAATATTCTCCTATTTAACATACGACGATATCGCTAAAACTAGAATGGTACTGGCTTAACAAAATAAATCATTCACCCTGATTGCCATGTTGAGGTGAGCACCAGGTTCAATGACTATGCGAAAAACGCACTCAACAGAGGTTTCAACAGACTTGGGGCTTCTCTAGAAAGCGCCAAGGCCGCCGTGAAGCGAGAACTCCCTCGCCGCGAGTCTCAAAGAAGGTATCTGAATGAAAAAAAAATCTCAAAATTTGCCAAGATGATCAACACACTTTTTTTCACATCGCAAAATAAACATTTTCTTCAATAATTTTATAATGGTTTTAGTCCTGGCTTTCAACGATATAATATATACTTTTTGTTTTATTGTTTCACCTTTATGATTCACAAAACGCATTCTGAAAACATGAAAAAAAAAACTTATAGAACACATCGATTAGCAAAGTTGAACGAGGTTTACGCTGCTCTTGACACTCGCTACGCTCTTCTCACTATGACATACAAGAAGTTTATGTCGCATTTGAACCCGATGCTCAACACCTGCTTTATTCCCGGCAAGGTGACGATAAAGAAATCGCCTCCTTTCTCAAAATTTTATTTTGAGGTACTGGACGAGTTTTTCCGGGTGATGAACATTCTGCAACGCTGCAAAAGCAGTGGCGGACAGTTCACAGGGGATATTACGGAGATTCTGAAGGACGTTCGAGACTTGTCGAGGTGAGAGTTCATCTTGGAATAGATACACGACGAAAATTCAGTATGGCTATGGAACACTACGAAGAACAGGTCCAGCCAGGGCTGGAAAACGCTGCCGAGGAGGAAGGCGTTTCTGCGGGTTACTTCGGAAACCGCTCGGTGTCCAGGACTCCGGTCATTTCCATACCAAGCATCCGCTCGGTCGACGGGACGCCTCGTCAGAACAAGTAGACTGCAACCCCGTCTGTTCAGAGTGAAAGAAGAAGTTCAGCGCAAGCGACCGACATGGCTCGCCAGTTCTCCGGGACTTTCGAAAAACCATCGAAGACAAGGTCGACGCGCTGCAGAAAAAAGTCCGCAGCCAGGACCGGGTCATACAGCGCTTGGAGCAGACCACCACCGCCCTCTTCTCGTTCCTCGAAAAAGTAGATTGCTCTTTTTCTTCGGCTAGCTGAGTTGATCAACTTTTTTTTTCTCGTATGTTTCACAGCTGCGTAATTCAGTAGGCAGATTCAGACGAGAACATTATTTTTCATTTTAAAGCTTTTAGGTGTGTCCGAATAACTCCCAGGAGCTCGAAGAATTGAAACAAGAGTTGCACATAGCAGAAGAAAGCGGAGACGAGGTTTTTTTTTCCAGTTATTTCTTGTAAATTTTGCGCGGACATTTGAAGGGATCTTTTTCTCCATGGAGCGAAGAAGCAGAAACAACGTCACAGAAACGACACAAACGGATTTTCGAAGACTGTGAAGGCTGCTCAACGCCCAAAAAGAAGCGGACGGAGTAAAAATGAATAACTAATTTTCATATTAACAAAATCTTTCGTAATGATTGACCTAATCTTCTAGTGCACTAAGAATAACTGCCGAGATAAACGCGAGACGCTGGCGGTACATTGACGAGCTCGCAAACATCTCGCATTTTTTCTCGCGCCGGTCTCGCATTTTTCTGGGCGCGAGCTCGCACTTTTCTAGGCGCGAGCTCGCATTTTGAAAATTTCCGATGTACCGCCACCGACTTCGCGTTTATCTCGTCAGTTATTCTTAGTGTGTCGGCTTCGCATGAACGATTGAGCCACCGTAAGTGAAACTTCAAAATATATGATCATTCATGACAGATTGACAACTAAGTTAAATTTTTTTTTCCAAAAAGCAGGCGCTCTCAAGCAAGACATTCGGAGTTACTGCATACACCCAGTTTCGTGGACTATATCGCAGCGAGAGTGGCGCGACATAGCAGCGACATAACTCGCTGCCATCTCGCTCAGCTCTAGCAAACTCCCGGCGCGATATCGGCGCGAGGTCGCGGATTATCGATTGGTCACTATTTACGTGCCATCAAAAATTTTACTTGAATTGTTTTATTTTTTTCGTGTGTTATATTCTCTCTGATTTTTTTTATGTCTATTTTTTTTCACTTAATATTTCTAAAATGTTAATTTTACAACTAATGTAACGCTCATACAGTACCGTCAGAAAAGGAAAAATTTTTTTCGCTCACAACTTCCTCGTATAGAGCTCAATCTTTCTGAAAATTTTTCAGCTGTGTTTCTAAGTTTTCACCACGGTGTTACAATCAACAGTCATCATATTTCCAGAAAGTTTCAAAAGGGTGAAATCCCATTAAAGAAAGTTGTGATAAAAAACTTTTTTGTATATATTTTGACGGAACTGCACACCTTTCTTGAATTTGAAAGTCCTTTTTTCGCATTTTTTTTTTCATGTTTTAACCAAGAATTTCAGGTTATTAGTACTTCAAAATGGCATCTAAAATTTTTTTTCGATCAATAAAAGTCAAGAAAGATCCGTGGGAGATGGCACCGAAACTTTGCTTTTGGATACAATCAATAACATTCTTGGTAAACTATTTTTGAAACAGTATATCCATTTTTACTTGAAGATATGATTTGCACTTTGGCGTCGATGGGTAAGGAAAAGAAGAAATGAGGCATGATTTCGAGAAAGCACGTACTGCTGTCTTGATACAGTCGCTCCTGTGAGTTATTCTCTTATTCAAGGTTGGACTTTTTTCAGTATTTCTCTTTTTTAACCGATTTTATCATTTAGAAAAGTTTTTGACGCAGCAAAAGAAGGATATGCCGAAAACTATCGAGTCAAAGCTTCCAGTAACATTTTTAAGGGAACTTGTGTGTCAATCTGATTGTTTAACTTAATTTTCTTTTTCAAAACTTCTTTCATTTTCATTTCGAGCCTCCCTCCTTTATTTCTTTTATTTGAACTTTTAAAGATCATCTACGAGCTTACAATCGGTTTTCTTTTCTGTTTTTATTGAACCTACTCTTTTCCTAGTCAAATTTTTTTCCTATGAAAAATAAACGATACACATGTTTTTCCTCATATTGTCCTTTTTTATTCTTACTTGAAGCTTCACTCTTTCGCCGCAATTCAATTTTTTTTTTTCTTCTTCAGATTTGTACATACTTTCCGTTTACTTCGAGTTGGAAAATGTATCATCAATTATTTGGAACATTTCTTTAATGCTCTCAAGTTTTTCATTTAAATATATTGTTTATATTAAATAAAAAAAGTAAAGAAGGTTGATAAAGACCGATATGTTATCATGTACAACCCAATAAAAGTATGAAGCATAGAAAGCAAATCAAGAAAAAAAAGCCCAATCGAGCTAAAAAATTTTTTTGAAAGAGCGACATAGCGGCGAGATGTGAGCGACCTTGCGCCGAGAGGCGAGCGATATAGCGTTTCTCTCGCTGCGACCTCGTCCGTAAAACTGGGTGTAATCAAGAAAAAAATATATTAGAAACTCGCAGTCAAATTTCAAGGAAATTTTGATGGTAATTCACGATTATTTCCTCACTGACGTAAAGTATGGTGTTGGTTTCAAAATCCTTTTTAAAAAAATACTTCTGTTCTTATTCTCTTCAATTTATTGATAATAAATCTGTACAAAGCTGAAAATTTTTGTGTATGGAAAGGGCTATAAACAATGTAAAGGCTGCACTCTCAAAACAAACAAGATATCTGATCACAAGTAGTGTAAGTGAAAACAATGAGCAAAATTCGCGAAGCTTTGAATGGAATCACGAACAAAAAAATATTGTTCGAAAAAGTATCTGGCGAAACAACAAAAACAATTTTCAAAGATATCTAATTATCAGATTATTATATAATACTGTTGAGATATGAGAACATGAATTTTAAAAAAATGGCAATCACCTTGGTCATGTTAAATTACACGTTTAACTGATAATGATGATTTGAAATATCTAAATGGTTAGTTTTTTTTTTCTGAATGACTAGAGAAGAAATTTGATCAATGATGAAAGAAAAAAAAAATTAATTAAATTAATTCATGGCTCTGGTGTGTCAAGTTTTTTTTCAACATAGTATTGAACAAGAACGTCGACATTCTTACGAAAGTTGTCAAGGTGCGACTCGATGTGACGAATACAAATTTCGTCGAGGTCGTCTTGACCTAGAGCGACGGCTTTCAATATTGTGTGGCGGTATGGGACAGCATGTGACAACATCTGAAAATTAAATTCGCTAGAGAAATTCCAAGAATCTTTCATTACCAAACAAACCTTCTATCTACTTTAATGACATTGTTCTAAAGTTTGAAGGTGAGGGATTGAAAAAAAAATGAAAACTAAAAATTATTAAATTAAGTCACATACCTTAAAAGCTTGTTTGGCGACAAACCCATGATGACGTTTGAGAGACTTTTGATAGGCTTGATCCACGACTGACGATAAGTTTTCTGTTTTCGAGTGGTTGGGATTTGTCCGATATTCCGTCACCATACGAGTTAACATCTCCAGCATGAACTGCAAGCCCCTAAAAAATTTAAAAATGAAAAAATTCAAGGAATAAAAAACGGCTCCAGCATGGAGAACATTTTAAAAACCGAATGGTAATTGAACATTTTCTGCTGGTAATAATACTGTCCAAACTACTGTTCAGATAGCAATTTTTGCTCTTTCGCGTTCAGAAGTTGCCTCGCAAAAGGACATGTTCGTTTTTTTTTTTGCCAATGGAGACGTCATGAAAACGGTGGCGAAATCGCAAAATTTTTCATATAAGTTTTCTAAATAACATAATTTCGATCACTCACTTCCCCTTTTACACACTCTTTGAAAATTGCGAGACAAAAAGGCTCGAAAAGTGGCAAAAATTTAAAAAAAAAAAGTTTTTCCTTTGTCAACTCTCTTATTTTGTCAAATAGTCTTTACAGATCCATAGAATTCAACGTTGTAAAATTATTTTTAATAACGAACATCAAAACTCGTTCGAAATTAATTCAAACCAAGAAAGACAAAGTCCTTCAACAAGACGCGGCAGCCCTACGAATACTTCAGATTAGTTTCAAAGTATTTAGTACACGCACCTTTTTAACCAAAGAAGCCCCTCTGTTGCTATTCCAAAACGGCCACCATGTTCGGCGAGATCCATATCGATAAGATCCTGGAGATACACTTGCCCTGAAATCTTCACTTTGAACCGTTTATTATACTTGCTACTTATAATTGGCATACAAACAAAAACTTGATAAATCCACTCATTTAGATATGATAAATTTTTATTTTAGTTTTATACGAGAAACATTCTTCAGCATAATGACCGCAAGAAAACCTTCTTTGTTGCTCTCGTAACGGTTGCGGACTTTGACGACATTTCCTTGAATGTCGTTTTTAACCAGGATGAACGCTTTTCCCAGAAACTCTGAATAACTTGGTAAGTCAATTCAAGATACCAAAAAAAAACTTGCCGACAAAACTGGCGATCCCTTGGCAGGCATTCAAAAACTGCTCGGTAGGAATTTTTCCCTCTTCTAGATGTGGGAATATATGTTCAGGTTTAGCAAAGTAAGTTTCGTGTCCCGGTGAATCTGGAACATCCGCTACAGCAGCCATTACTGTCTGAAAATAATTTATTTGATAAAGTAGCAGCTGAACGACATACGAAAAACGAAACGTCAAACCAGATAAGCAAAGTTAAAAATACACGTTTCAATCAATAAGAGCAAATTTCAATTGCTAGATAAAACAAAAGAGATCTAACAATCGAGGAAGTTAGCTGCCATCAGTAATTCAAGAGCAACTTCAGCCGGGATTTGGAACTCTGGAATCTCCGTCGCCGCATGAGTGTAACGCACTTTGTAGGTGAAATACTGACAGACTTTCTGGAGAACGTGCGAAGGAATCTCTCGGAAGACGACAACATTGGTCTCATTCTCAGCGTAGACTCCCGGGCCACTCAACATCGCCTTGATCGTACCAGAAGTGAGGGCCAACTCTCGCTTCACAATGAACTCGTGACCATCGCTGCTCACTAGTTGAACGTACTTGGAGTTCTGTCCATCTACTCCTTTGTTTGTAGTGGTATCAAAAGCGGCTTCACTACCAGATTTATCCATCTTCTGAAACTTATGCAAGATTATACAGAAAATCAGTTAAAGAAAACATCCGCCAAACAAAAGATGAATAATTCGAAAAAAAAAAACTAAATCAATACCCGATTAGATTTAAAGAAGCTTTACCTTTCTTTTTTCACGTACCAAAAAGTCATGTTCAAAACTCGAGGAAAATAGAGAAAAAGCGGCGAATTAAGAAGATGTAACTTTTGCAAAATTTTAGAAAGTGATGGTTCGTCTTCATCCCGAGGATACACATTGACGCCAAAGATATTGTAGACTTGGGGGCGGAGTTAGCTGCTTGACACTCAAAATCTGAACAGACCTTCTCCAAAATAATGGAGGGTCCGAAGAAAAATAATACAAAAAGTTAACGAAATACATCATTATATGATTAGTGATTGTAGACTACTCCAGTAGGACCATAATTTCTTTTTTCACAATAACGCAACGTGTTTTGAAATATCTAAGGTTAAATAGCCGATTTATTCAAAAAAAGGCCACAAATTTACATCTAAATTTTGATAACTATAAAAAAAAAGATATTTTTCAAATCAAAGTATGTGAAATTTTCTAATTGTTTTACTGACGAACATACTGAATCTCTTTGAACATAAAATAATGTCGTGTTCAAAGTAATTTCCGCGAAATGCAAAATGATCTCTGACTCTCCAAAATTTAGTGATCTTTTCCTTTCTCTAACGGGTACTTTGCATTTCGCGGAAATTACTTTGAACACGGCATAATAAAAATTTTGAAGAAAACTTGTTATTATGCTTTCTTCAGTGGAATGAATGAAAATGATAGGATGTGAACAGCTGTTTGCTTTTAAATTATTTGTGCCACACGTGTCGCCAATCCACAGTAGCCTTTTCGTTGCGGGTGATTAACCATTCTTCAAATTGTTGCCCGTCCAAGACGGGCGGGACATGGAATGCTGTGCTCACCCATTGGCAACTGATTTTCAACTGATTTTACTTTAGTTTATGCCGTGTTCAAAGTGATTCCGCGAAATGCAAAATAGCCGTCAGAAAAAAAGAAAAAAATTTAATTAAACTTTGAAGAGTTAGAGATGATTTTGCATTTCACGGAAATTACTTTTTAACACGGCATAAAGATTTTTTTCGCGCTCAAAGTTTTTTTCGGAACCCTTTAACTCGCTGGCTTGCCTTTTTTTGTTTCAATCAATGCATTTTTTTGAGTTTTACATCAAAAAATGATAGAAAGAGAAAAAAATTATTTCAAAAAAGAGTGAGCGAGTAAACTGACGTAAGCCAAACGAATTGCGCGTTCAAAGCTACGTTGAGAATTTGAGGAAATTTGAATAATTAGGAGCCGTTGACAAGACTGAAGTTTATTTCGCCGCGTTCGTGAAGTTAGCTTTGAACGCGACACGTGCTTTAATTTCAAAGCAAGGACAAAATGAACTTCCGTTTAATTTTCTCTTCTGTTTTTTCTATCTTATCGAGCTTTTTAAAACTATTGACGTCAAATTCAGGTAACGCCGCGACAGAATGTACTGCCACCGCCTCGCCGTCCCCCTTGCTCGCTCCATCCTCGTGAGTGCCTTTTCTTTAATTTGTTTAGAAACTGAAGAGTTCTATCTATACGCGAAAATAATTGTGCGTGGAGAATGAGTTACTATGCACAGCAGTTTAAGTCTCGGGAATGTGCCGGAAAAAAAGTTAGCATAGTTTTTTTTTTCTTCAAAAAATAGCAACACTAAAAATGTTTGCCTAGTCCAGTAGGGTTGTTTGTGGCGTTTTCACCTGAGAAACGGAACATGCTTCAAAACGAAAAATCGTGTTCATCGGCCCGCCAAAGTTGCTTCAAAACAGTACTAATTTTTGTTTTGGAGCAGTTTTCTTGCCTTTTGAAGCAATTTTCGTTTTGTCCGATAAAGACGCCATTGAAATGTGCTTTTTCTCGAATCTAGGTAAAATTGAAATCGTCTCGAAAAAAAAAGGATTTGTTCTCGCGAGATCGGGTCAGAAAAAAAAACATGGAAAAAATGTTCTTAAATAACGTCCGAATGTATTATTTATGACACAAATTGATTGAAGGAAAAAAAAATGGACAAAAAGACAAAAAAAAATGAGCCCCGCAATCCAGCGCGAAGATGCGTATTCAAGTTTTCACCGTCGCCCGTAGGATCCCTCGCATGCTGAACAGGGTAACCCAGCCGTGCTAAAATGGGTCTCAGCGGGTATAAGCCCAGCTGATAGAACTTTTGGCAATTTTTAGCCCAACTGAGACCCCGTTTTAGCACAGCTGGGTTACACACTAGTTGAGACACTCAGCCAGTATGCGGGCCCGCTGCTTGCGTACCCGGCGCATCCATCGACGGCTTTTTTTTTTTGTATTTGCTAGTAGGGTCCGCATTCATTTTTGCTTTCAATATCGCACTACCATCTGTTTTTACTCCTGTTTCACACTCAGAAAATCTGGCTTTGTCGGGAGCGCGAGTTAAGGGGCATTTGCCAATAGTGTTCTAAACCTGATGAGCTGAGCTAATACGAAGTCGCTTTTGTTAAAGTTTTTTTTTTCTTCTATATTTTACCTTGGCAAATCGTGAGTCTACAGAAAATTTGTATATCAGGTCTTTGTCGGAAATTAGTTTTTTCTGTTCGTAGAAAAGAAAATAAAATAGGTTGTTTATCTATCTTCTGAAATTCCATTTTTCAATATTTTTCTTGAATAGCTGAGCGTGTTCGCATATTCGAAAAATAGTCATCGATTATTTCACCAGGTACGCAAACAATGGATCTTACGCGCGACGGTAAAAGTGAAAGGTTATTTTATCGACGGATTGCGTTGATCTTTTTTAAGTCAGTTTTGCGATTATTAATAAAAACTATCTGGAGGAAAAAGAAAGGGTCACAGATTTGTTTATCAAAAGAGAGAAAAAGTCTATCTTGAACTGTTGTATATTACTAATGATCGAATCAAACCAAATTAGCGGCTTTCTAGATAACGTGAAGAGTGAGAGTAAAAAAAGTATGACTAAACAGGCTTGCGTTTTACCATTAAAAACATTTCGTTAATAGTTCAATTTTTAACGTCATAATTTTCATTTTAAAAAAACTGATAAAACAAAAAGGGGGTGGCGAAAAAAAGCAAAAACAAAAAAATCTCGATATTCGCATATATGCTCCGCTTTCCCCGACTTAAAAGGCGCGTAAACTGGAAAGGGTGACTTTTGGCGCGCGAAATGTATCTTTTGGCAGCAATGGTCATCGTAATCAAGAAAAAAAAGTTTATTATTCGTGTACTGTTTTGTTCAAATTAATTTTTTTCAAAGCCACATATGACCTCGACTTTCCCACCTATAGTATGCGTAACGCTTAACCCTCACTCTTGCCAATCTACTCAGAACGCCTCTCAAACTTGATAAAATTGACTTTATCTACAGAAGTATCATAGAGATACCTGTTATCTAATGAATGAACGCCGGTGGGCCTATGTTAAGTAGAACAAACGTGCTACCTTTTTAAGTTAATTTTAAAAAAATATTGTGGGTGTAACGCAAAAAGGAATTCTTAATTTCAGGCCCAGAGAGCTCCCCTCGCTCTCCGAGCTGAGAACGCTGTGGCTGCTCGACTTATGCACACCACCATTGCTCGCAAGGATATTGACAGTGCTGCTAAGTACATTGGTGCTGGAGCCGCCACCGTCGGAGTCGCTGGTTCTGGAGCTGGTATCGGAAACGTTTTCGGCGCTCTTGTCATCGGTTACGCTCGCAACCCATCCCTGAAGCAGCAATTGTTCTCGTATGCTATCCTTGGATTCGCTTTGTCCGAGGCCATGGGACTTTTCTGCCTCACTATGGGTTTCATGATTTTGTTCGCTCTTTAAATTCTGTTGTTTAGTTTTTTTTTTTTTTGAATTGTTTTATTTGGAGTAGACATTCGTTACTTTATTCTGTTGCATAAAGATGAGGGGAGCGAATGTCTGCACAGCAAGTAATCTTTAAATAGATTGAATAAAATTTTTTTTTGATTGTGAAAATTTAATTTCGACGACTAACGAATGAATTGTTTCTTAAGAATTGTTTCGAACATAATAGCGTTTTCATAATAAAATTGAGTCAGTCTAAAACCATGATGTCCTGGTGAAGCCGACCGTTGAGAACTGAGATTTTAAGCAGTTTGAGTGAGCAAGTAAGTCCGAGTTAATATTATGGACCATGTCGCGAGGGAGCCGCGAACAATATCGCTGCAACCTCGCAAACGTCTTGCACTAAAATCTAAAAGTTTTTTAAAATATTCTTCTTCAAGTTAATTAATTTGAATATAGAAGTCAGAAATGAATCAAGAAATTTTTTTGAAATTTCGAATTCATTCTCGCATCACGGCATTCCTAATGGGGGTGAGGGAAGGTGAGCGAGGCGTCAAAGTTTCTGAATTTACAGAAAAAATTTAGTGCGCGCTACGGATAAAATTACGTCACAATTACACTGAATATTCAACGTTAATAACTTGTTTGTTCGATCGCCTTCGGCTGAAGTACTGTAGATTTCAAATTTCGCGCAAAAATTTTTTTGACGTCTTGCCACCCCGTTTGGGAACGCCGTGCGCATAGTGGCCAGGTGCCTCAACGGGCCCGCATGCTGAACAGGGTGCCCAGCCGTGCTAAAAGGGGTCTCAGCGGGTGCCCCCGTATAATCACAGTTGGTAGAACTTTTGGCAATTTTTCGCCCAACTGACTAGGGCATGGTCTCCGCTTGATAACGAGTTAAGAATTGAGACTTTGTGAGTGGATAGGCCTAGGTAAGAGTACTCGGAATGAAGAATAAAATTCTGCTAAACCTTACAGGCGGCTGAGGAAAAGCTCGTCGAAATTTTTCTAGCGCGGATAAGGCCGCGCTCGGAGCCTTCGGCTAGCAACTGGCGGCGTGGTGTAGTGGGTTGTGGTCTTGTGCACTGTCATTATTGGGACCATGGTTCGAATCCTTTTGGCGGAAATCGTTTTTGCCGGCTCATAACTTTATTCCTTTCACAATTTTATTAGATTTATTTCAAAAGTTTACATCAAGAGAAAACTTTCACTTCTATATAATTTTCTCATGCCTCATTCCGCGCAATTTTCTGTTGAAATATTCAAAAAACGCCATATCTTCTGACACCTCGAACGCGAAACCGAACGGAAAAGTTTCATTTTTGTTGTTTTATTGTGTTATTGTGTTTCCGTTTAGTACACACGTGTCCAAAAGACAGGTAATCGCTTTTCGTGATTCGTGAATTTTCATAAAAAAATATCGTTTTATTTATCTTTTGCCCATAAAGTAGAAAAAAAAACAAAAAAAAAATTTCAAATCAGTATTTTGTTTTTTATTGGGATTTTTGTGAATTTCTATTGTAAACTTTTGAAATAAGTCTAATAAAAATGTGAAAGGAATAAAGTTATGAGCCGGCAAAAACGATTCCTGCCAAAAGGATTCGAACCATGGTCCCAATATTGACAGGGCACATGACCACAACCCACTACACCACGCCGCCAGTCGCTAGCCAAAGGCTCTGAGCACGGCCATATCCGCGCTGGAAAAATTTCGACGAGCTTTTCCTCAGCCGCCGGTAAGGTTTAGTACAATTTTATTCTTGATCCCGAGTACTCTTACCTAGGCCTATCCACTCACAAAGTCTCAATTCTTAACTCGTTGTCGAGCGGAGACCATGCCCTAGTGAGACCCCGCTTTAGCACAGCTGGGTTACATATTTTTCTTACACCCGTTGTTCCCCCGTTTTATCCCAACTGAGACTAAAATACTGTTAATGAGAGTAACCACTCCAAAAAAATAATTTATATATACATTGAATGAAGAATTCACGCGGAATCGCGGGAAATTAGATTTAAAAAACGTTCCCTATAGTTTGTCATATTTTAAATGTCAAAGACAATGACGTCATTCGAAAGCGCTCTGTGGATGGCTCGCTCTCTGATTGGCTTTTCGGGCCATTAGGGGTGGAGCTTTAGAAGCGACTTGACATTCAAAATCTGAACGGACTATAGTTAGGCTTTACCACGCTGTCTCTGTAATTCTCAAAAAAACAACGGGTACAATAAAAAAAAATATTTTTTGATTTTGATGAAACTTCATTCAGTATGATAGCCAATCATTAGAAATGCGGACCCAACTTTTTGAGCCATTTCCTCTTACTTTAGCCGGTTTCGGTAGGCAGGTGGGCACCTGCTTATCTAATTATTGAAGAGTTTTTATCAGGCAAGTGATATACCAATCGATAGGTAATCTAATTTTAGGGACTTTTACAGTACAAACCATCTTGGGTTACTGTGGGAAAATTTCGAGTTACGGTACTTTTTGCGTCTGCCGAGTCAGTGATGAGCTTGAGCCCGGAGATCCATTCTTCCTAGCTTCTCAAAAGATACCTTTTGAAATGCTCTACAAGCTGATACCAGTTTGAAAAAATCCTAGGTGAACCATCATTTTGCAAAATCGCTCCGAGGGGCGCAATCGTGGCCTTGCGGCGGCCAAATGGGTAAAGTCCCTGATGCCTGACGGCTCACTCTTCACAGATCCATTCTAAAATTTGTTTTCATTTCACTCATAGATAACTATTATTGATTTTTATTGCAACTTGAGATGGTTTCAGGTTGACCATCGCCTTGAAATTTCATTTTGAACCCAAAATTTGGCCTGAAAATGGCCTGCTCGCCGTTTTCCACGGGTTCCCTGTCCCCAGCTGAGAGCGTTCTCAGCTTTTTTCCTACTAAAACATGGGTGACAGTATCTGAACTGAAGATTGATGACAATCGGAATCCATTTTGAGAAGACTATCATCTCGAAATTTCATTTTGAACCAAAATTTGGCCTGAAAATGGCCTGCTCGCCGTTTTCCACGGGTTCCCTGTCCCCAGCTGAGAGCGTTCTCAGCTTTTTTCCTACTAAAACATGGGTGACAGTATCTGAACTGAAGATTGATGACAATCGGAATCCATTTTGAGAAGACTATCATCTCGAAATTTCATTTTGAACCCAAAATTTGGCCTGAAAATGGCCTGCTCGCCGTTTTCCACGGGTTCCCTGTCCCCAGCTGAGAGCGTTCTCAGCTTTTTTCCTACTAAAACATGGGTGACAGTATCTGAACTGAAGATTGATGACAATCGGAATCCATTTTGAGAAGACTATCATCTCGAAATTTCATTTTGAACCAAAATTTGGCCTGAAAATGGCCTGCTCGCCGTTTTCCACGGGTTCCCTGTCCCCAGCTGAGAGCGTTCTCAGCTTTTTTCCTACTAAAACATGGGTGACAGTATCTGAACTGAAGATTGATGACAATCGGAATCCATTTTGAGAAGACTATCATCTCGAAATTTCATTTTGAACCCAAATTTGGCCTGAAGTGGCCTGCTCGCCGTTTTCCACGGGTTCCCTGTCCCCAGCTGAGAGCGTTCTCAGCTTTTTTCCTACTAAAACATGGGTGACAGTATCTGAACTGAAGATTGATGACAATCGGAATCCATTTTGAGAAGACTATCATCTCGAAATTTCATTTTGAACCAAAATTTGGCCTGAAAATGGCCTGCTCGCCGTTTTTCCACGGGTTCCCTGTCCCCAGCTGAGAGCGTTCTCAGCTTTTTTTCCTACTAAAAACATGGGTGACAGTATCTGAACTGAAGATTGATGACAATCGGAATCCATTTTGAGAAGACTATCATCTCGAAATTTCATTTTGAACCCAAAATTTGGCCTGAAAAGTGGCCTGCTCGCCGTTTTCCACGGGTTCCCTGTCCCCAGCTGAGAGCGTTCTCAGCTTTTTTCCTACTAAAACATGGGTGACAGTATCTGAACTGAAGATTGATGACAATCGGAATCCATTTTGAGAAGACTATCATCTCGAAATTTCATTTTGAACCCAAATTTGGCCTGAAGTGGCCTGCTCGCCGTTTTCCACGGGTTCCCTGTCCCCAGCTGAGAGCGTTCTCAGCTTTTTTCCTACTAAAACATGGGTGACAGTATCTGAATTGAAGATTGATGACAATCGGAATCCATTTTGAGAAGACCATCATCTCGAAATTTCATTTTGAACCCAAATTTGGCATTGAAACGGCTGAGTTCACTTATTTAATTTTTTTTTAAAAGTTGAATCAATTTTCCCTTTTTTTTACCAGGAGCTTCGAGAGTTGGAGAAAAGATTTGAAAGAAAAAAGCCAACAAATTTTTGTATAGGTAGAACAGGTTATACTTTGTAGCATCTGAATATTTTTTTTAATTGTGACCAACTAGTTGTTCCAAATAGAAGAAATTGTTCAAAAACAGCGAAAAATAAACTGAGTGTCCGTCTTTTGTCCCGTTTTAAGAAAGTTTCGAAAAATTAAATAATAACGACTTTTCAGCAAATTCATGTTTCGAATTGAAATTTAAAATTTGATGTTCCTCTTTAAAATGCTTCAATGCGTGTTTCTTTCTAATTAACTTTCAGCTATTCAGGTCGAAAAGAGAATGGCACCCAGAATATCACCCAGAAAAACCAATGAATTTACTGAATGGGTGAAATAAGACGTTTTCAAGCCGAATTTGAGTTCAACTTAAGTTTCCAAAGTGATGGTCACCTTAAAATCGGTTCAATTCGACGTAAAGTTTTAGTTCACACCTCTCCATTTATGTTTCAGGAAGAAAAAAGCTGAGAACTCTCTCAGCTGGGGACAGGGAACCCGTGGAAAACGGCGAGCAGGCCACTTCAGGCCAAATTTGGGTTCAAAATGAAATTTCAAGGCGATGGTCAACCTGAAACCATCTCAAGTTGCAATAAAAATCAATAATAGTTATCTATGAGTGAAATGAAAACAAATTTTAGAATGGATCTGTGAAGAGTGAGCCGTCAGGCATCAGGGACTTTACCCATTTGGCCGCCGCAAGGCCACGATTGCGCCCCTCGGAGCGATTTTGCAAAATGATGGTCCACCTAGGATTTTTTCAAACTGGTATCAGCTTGTAGAGCATTTCAAAAGGTATCTTTTGAGAAGCTAGGAAGAATGGATCTCCGGGCTCAAGCTCGTGGTGGCCGAAAAACTGACTCGGCAGACGCAAAAAGTACAGTAACTCAAAATTTTCCCACAGTATCCCAAGATGGTATGTACTGTAAAACTTCTTAAATTGGATTACCTATCGATTGATATATCACTTGCCTAATAAAAACTCATCAATACTGTGATACGCAGGTGCCCACCTGCCTACCGTAACCCGGCTACAGTAAGAGGAAATGGCTCAAAAAGTTGGGTCCGCATTTCTGATGATTGGCTATCACACTGGATGAAGTTTCATCGAAATCAAAAAATATTGTTTTTATTGTACCCGTTGCTTTTAGAATTTTTGAGAATTACAGAGACAGCGTGTTACACCCTTCGATATACAACAGTTTGTGCCGCGATGCCTTTTCGCTTGCGCCTTCAAAATTTCATCACTTTCTGATTGAAATTTTCGTTCGGATTTATAATGAACGAACCATGCAACGCTGTTCACATAGGCGAATCGAGAAAGGGTATCGCGAGACCCTCTGAGGTATATCGCAGACTCTGAAGTTTTACGATGGCACCTCGAGTATACCTCTGAGGACTCTAAGCATAGGGACCGCAGGCATTTTTCTAGAAACCATTAGATTTAAATGATATTCATATGACCGTGTACTTCATAGTCCTGAAAACTTTTAAAAAAAGAGATCTTGGAAAAAGATCGACTCTGAAAGAAGTCACAGCCATTAAAGCGCGCGTTTCGCGATTTCAATTCTCTGTAGAAAATTTAATTGAGGTCGCGAAAAAAGCAGAGCTGTTCTCAAGTCGGGGCGACCCTGGCCGAGGCCGCCCCGACCGCAACGCGCCCCTGAGCGCCCCGGCCCGCGAAGCGGTTTTCATTCAGGCCCCCGAAGCGAGCGCGAGGATTTTTTTTTCCGTATTTTTTGTTTTTATTTTAGTTTTTTATATTGAAAATGAACTTTTAAGTTATTTATGATCCATGAAAAATTTTAATTTTCATTGTTTTTTTGACAGAAATCGTGCTTTTTTTGATTTCACCTTTTTCGCATCTTTTTTTCGTTTTTTTCTCTTTGTAAATAAATAAAAATAATATTTCAAATAGTGGTTTGAATGAATTTTTTTTGCAAAAAAATGAAATTCCTGATGATGTGAAAAATTTCAAATTATTTTTTTATTTATTAATTTGTTTTCTCTAGTTCTGTAAATTGTTCTGGCCACTTAGGAAACTATTGAATTTTTGGATTAATATCTCATTTCATCGGTTTTTCTCTTTATTTGCTCGATAATAAATGTTTTTTTGTTTCACTTTCATTTCAGTAAAACTTGCGCTTTCCATAATTCGCAAAAAACCGGGAGTCAAAACAAAATTTGTATCTACGGGTCGACCGAGTTGACCCCTACCAAAGGCCGACCGCGGCCGCCCTCGAATACGCCGCAAGTCGGGGGGCCCTCGGTCGACCGCGGTCGCCCCGAGAACAGCTCTGGAAAAAAGTACGCGTTGCAAGGGTGCGGCGCGCTCTCAGAGCAGTAAAAAAATTACAGAAAAAGTTTCTTGTTAATTTTTTTCGCACTAAAACACAGTAATGATGGTTTTTCATTATTGGAAATGATAGAACAATGTCCGAAGATGAGGACCAGCATAAATGAACACTGAAAACGAATAATTTGAACGATTTTCAGCGGCGAAAAAAGCAAAATTAATATTTACGGAGTTTTCAATGCTTTTGATGTTCAAAACTGTTAGAATATAATTAGGAAGCACGGATAAACGCAAATTCTCCCTGAAACAAGATTCGATACAGAATTCGGAACCGATAAAAGGTTGTGAATCCATAGAAACACAAATAAATTAATTATTAATGACTTTTATAATCATTCTTGTAGCACTACAGTACTTTTAAATACGCTGAACTCATTAAAATCCACATTTAAGTACTATTCAGGTGAATTTCCCGACTTTGAACGTGTTTTCCAGTGGAATCCGGATAGTGGTAGTTTGGCGAGACTAAAATAATTTTTTTGTTCCGGAAAAGCATGTGAAGTTCTATTTTGTTTTCCTAATTACATTACTGAACGTTTTGACTCATTTCAAAAAAGTTTTACACTCTTTTTGCTTTGAAAACATCGCAAATTCGGAATTTTCGTGGGTCGGTGAATGCACAATTTCGCCAACGCGCAAATGCAGGATGCTGTTTTTTTATTGTTCGAATGAATCAAATTTTTGAAAGCACAAGCAGGATTTTTTTCATTTTTTTGACTATGTTGAAGAAAAAAAGCAAATCAAATCAAAAATAAGAAAAAATAATTTGCCTTCGACTGATAAAACACTTTCCCAAGTGTTTCAAAAAAATCAAAAAAATCAAAACTTATTTTTTTAAAAATTAAGGTTGCAATAAAAGTTTTTGTTTTTTTATTTTCAAAATGTTCTAAAAACTTATAGAGAACAGTTCAAAAAAATTTTTTTTACGATGTTTCGCGGAAAAATGCCAAAGTTCCCGAATTTCGAAAGTTGCGGTTTTTCCGACGCTTCGATATTTGAAAGCACAAGCAGGAATCTTTTTATTTTCACTTATATGGTGTATTTTTTTACATGCTTAACAAAATAAGAAAAAAAAATAACTTGCCTACGAGCGGGATTGTAAGTATTCAACGTTTTTCCACTTTTTCACACAAAGGCGTCAGGAAAAAACGTCATTTTAACCGATTCTTTTTTTATTTACAGCTATTTCTCCTATGTAGAATTGTAGAGCATAGCCGATTGTATGTTTCCCTCAATTTTTTCCCGAAACGGTTCAGGGAAACTGCATAAACAACAATGAAATGTCAAAAATGCAACAAAATATACGACGTTTTTTGGTCAGCGAGGGGGTGGCCTTGCGGTCCCTATCTAAGCAAAATGAGATGGACCTCCGAGATGGCTCAGATATATAAGGTATGCTGGAGGTCTCGCGATGGACATATTATGGGATCTTCACGATTCATTTTGAGAGGTATCTTTGTGGACACATTATGGTACCCTCTCGATTCGCCTGTGCAGCTTTTTTTTGGACCGAGCAGAGTCGAAGGTTTCAGAAATCTTTTTTTAAAACTAGAAGTAAGTCTCACTATCATCTATTCACTTTCAAAAAAGCAGTCGCAAAAAAAAATTCCGTGAAGTCGCCCTATTATAAATTGATATCTCTCAAAATGGATCGTGAAGATTACCTTTTAGCTATATCTGAGCCATCTCGGAGGTACTTGAGAGAAATCTCACAAGTATATTTCATTTTGCTCAAAATCCTCAGAGATATTCTCTTTGTACCATCGTGAGACTTCAGACCCTGCGATATACCTTATAGGGTATCGATATACCCTTTCTCGATTCACCTATGATCTTTCTAGATACTTCAAACTTCAATCAAGGGCCACCTCTTCCCCCACCTGCAGAAATATTCCATATATGACTCTTTTTTCCATTTTCTGACAGAATATTAAAATTTTCATGAACAAAAATAACAAAAATACACATTAATTTCTACCCGGAAGATTTAAAGAATTCAGAAAATTCAAAAATTTCGAATTATACGGCAATCCAAAGTGTCGATGGCAGCAGCGTCTTGAACGTTGAGATCTGTTGAAAACCATTCCCTCAACTCCTCTTCTTCCATCCCTAACATCTTGCTTAGCTTGACGTAGGTAATCGATGGCCGATATCTATCATTTTTTTTTTACTTAATCTTTTTTTTTGATAACTCACGCTTTACAAATTATGTTCAATGCTTTCCTTCGTTCTCTTTCCACGAACAAATCCATCAAGAAAGGGCACATCTTGGGAGCTTCCTTAAAATAATTCTCTAAAAAGAAAGAAATGCATGATAATTACATCAAAAAGTTTGAAAAGACGGATGTAATTTGACGAAGCCACAGCAGACCGGACCTTCAAAGCAAATTGAACACAATCGTTTCTTTGCAGCTTTGGGGTCAGTTCTGAAGTTGACTTTGGCTGAGATTAAATGTGAGACCCGCCTGCTAGCAAAGAATTGATATCGATTGAGTTCTCCATAGCAATGTAGTACAGCAAGCGGTAGGAAACGAACTCTGCTTGATTGGGACAGTTTTCAATTTCACTGTAGAGCAACTTCAGCTGGGACTGGCACTAAATCAGAGGTTCATCTAAATTGTACATTTTATATGGAACCTGATTGAATTCTTCACGGTCCTTGTTCTCCAGCGACACCCTCGCATTGATCTCGTAAACAGTCACAGCAAACATACTGCGTATTCTCTGCACTGTTAGATCTTGCCTGAGCATAGCATTCAATTAGAAAAGCCGATTATAGTCTGCACTATCTCACCTGATGGATCTCAACTGACTCGATAAGTAGCGGTATTCCGACTTTGCCTTGTACTTCTCCTTGACGTTATCCAGAGACAACTCGAGAACTTCCAGGGGGCGTACTTGACTAGGGTCAGGAGCCTTGAAAATTCTTTCCCTTGTAACAGAATAACTTCTGACAAAAGCAACCGCTGTCAAACGGAAGTAGGCTTTCTCAATGTCTGTGCAGGTCCCGCGGATGATTTTCCCTTTCACAATCGGAGTAACCATCCTTGGACCGGAAACTTGCGAGATCGTATCGGCAAAACGACGTGCACGCTCCTCCTTGACAAATATTATTAAGAAAATTAAATACCATTGACAAGAAAAGTCACTTTAGTGAAAACTTCAAACTATTTTCATCAACCGCTTTGTACAGTTTGGGAAGCTGACCTGATTTTTATAGTCAATACCCGCCAAATCGGTTTTATTTTTCATTTTAGACTAGTGAAAGGCCCATTGTGACAAAAAAAAATTTACTGTTAGGTGATCAGAAGAAATCAAAATTTTTTCAAAAAGAGAAAAATCAGATAACTTTCAATATTTGAAGATTTCCAGCCTTTTTCCAGCCGGACTATTTATTTTTTTCCAGATCAAATGCAGAATGACTGAGCGTACCCTTTTTGCATCGCTTTCTTCTTCGACCTTCCAATGTTCACGGAACGGCGTCTTTTTTTTGCTCGCGTTGGCCGACTGTCGAGCCGCCTTCTCTGCTCGTTTTTCTTGCTTGCTCTTCTTTTTGCTTTTAACCTGAGAAAATAAATAAAATCGAAATGAACTTTCACTTCTGAGAGTTCTCCCAATCTGCTCTACCGCTAGACCTTGGATTCTAAGATTTCAACGTCGCTGTCAGTGCTACTACGACGCGCATTATCACGACGAGAACGCTTGCGCTCTGGCGACGGCGAGACTACGCCTCCGCTGGCCGAACCGTCACTTCTCCGCCGCTCCTTGGCGGAGCCCCGGTCCCACTTTCTGGAGCTCCCGTTATTGGCCGGAGCCCCTCGAGGCAACTGATTAGCCGGCGTCCACATGGTCGGCAGCTCATAATTCCGCTCGTGAGGCAAAGGTTCGCGCTCCCAATTGACCGTTGCAGCCGTGCCGGCGTCGAGCAACGGCTGCAAACGTTTCTTCAGGTATTCTTGCACTTTTTGCCTGTCTTCTGCGGAATTTGCCGCTTCGAAAGCCCGCTCCGTGTAGCGCCTGAAAGAAGCTGATGAGAAAATACGAAAAACCATCAGAATGCCAATTTAAAAAAGCCCTAAATTCAGAAAGATGAGGTGCATGCACGAATCTCAATAATGCGCAAAAAAAAATTGAGAAATTAAGGGCATGGTGTTCGAAGTTTTTTATAGTGCCTGTTCAAAAATTAATTACTCTTTTCAGCATATATATATATATATATTCATTGTATATATATATACAATATCCACTCGAGAAGGCCATTGTTTATATATATATATATATATATATATTTTGATTAACTTCACTTACTAGGGAACTACTCGGACTCGTACGCGTTTTCGAGTTGAAACTTTGGTGGCTTATAGACCCGGGTAAGAGTACTTGGAAAAAAGAGAGATTATCTGCTAAACTCCATAGGCTTCTGCGAAAAAGCTTTTTGAAAATGAACAGTTTAGGCTTGAAAATTATCAAATTTTTGCTTTCTTTCTTCTTTTGGGTGGAAAAAAGTTTTTTAGAGTTTATCATAGCCGGGTCATTCAAAACGATCGTATTAAAACATTAAATAAGAAAAAAAGCAGTATTCTAGAAATTTTCAGGCCTAGTTTTCACATTTTCTATTAATTTTTTCTCAGTTCTCTATTGGGTTTAGCAGATATTCTCTCTCGTGTTCAAGTATTCTGACTTGGGTCTATAAACCACTGAAGTTTGAACTCGATTCACGTACCCGAGTCCGAGTAGTTCCCTAGTAAGAATAACTGCCGAGACAAACGCGAAACGCTGGCGGTACATGGACAAACTAGCAAACATGTCGCATTTCTCTCGGCGCGACCTCGCATTTCGAACCTTTTCAAATTGCAGGAGAAATGCAAGCTCGCTTTTAAAAAATGCGAGACCGGCGCCAGGACTGAGCGAGATTTTTGCGAGTTCGTCAATGTACCGCCTATTTATTTATATGAGTCTCATTCAATTTTCGTCAGCTCCTTTTAACCCCAGTTCTGAAAAAATAGCGAAATTTGGACACAACTTTTTTTTTTCTCTATTTCTGCACAATACTTAGCTAGATGCATCGCGATAACGATGAACAAAACTATTCTCCTAATAAAACGAAATTCAAAAAGATAATTAATCAAAGGATACATAAAATTTTCGGTTAATCATTCAAGTTATTTTTCGTTGCAAGAAGCTGTTTTGAATAGGCAGAGACCAAAAAGAAATTTTCCAAACTGTTTCAGCTTTGCATAAAAAAATGGAATATAATGAATCATTAGAAAACCGTAATTTAAGAATTATATGATATCTCCGAAAATGTGTCATCCCGCCTCTAAATTGATATACCAGAAAACTTGAATCACTGAAAGAGTTTCTACCTAACCACAGCTGTGAAAAGCGAATACTCTCAGAAAAAAGTTTCCTTTCTAGAATTCGAAAAAAAGTTTTAAAAAAAACGAAAGCAGCGGTAATTAGAAAATGTATGGAGTTCATAAATTTTGAGCGAGGTCAGGAACAAAAAAGCGACTAACTTGACGCCTTCAGGAGTCGGCGGCCTTCCTCGCATAGGTCCTCTCGAAAAGTTGTTCTGGACACCCATATTGTTCATCTGCTGCTGCGGGACGAACGTGTTGTTGAGAGAAGGGATAGAGGCCTTGTTTCCGGCGAGGTGGAAAGGTACGAACGGCTTGTTCACCCAGGGTTTCTGTCCACGACCGGCGCTCTGCCAGCCATTGTTGGAGCCTTGCCAGCCATTGTTGGAGCCTTGCCAGCCATTGTTGGAGCCTTGCCAAGACTTTTTCTGATACTGCTGCGATTGATATCCTCCGGCCATCGTATTATAATTATGTCCAATTGCGGCTCCGGTGGAAGCGGTGTTATTCCACGCGGGCCGATGAGGAGTCGCGGTAGCACCGGCAGCGTTGAACGGTTGGCTTGAGTACGAACCGAAGCTGCTTCCAGAAGGCGTCGGAGGTGCTTTGAAAGAAGGGTTCAGCCACGGGAACATGTTGTACATGCTCGCGTGATCTTGTGTTGCTATTTCTGGCGTTGCTTTCGATTGAGCCATCTGCAATAAGTTGACATTAACATCCCAGAATAAATTCATCCAACATGATAAGATAGTAAAATAGAAAAAAATCTTCTCCGATTCGCGTTCCCTTGGAAGCAAAAGAGGTTTGAAAAAAGCGCACAACTCTAACGCGTAGAGAAAAAAAAAATAAATGGTAAAGGTTTAACTTCGCCCGCGCCACGTTGATTTTATAAGGCATCACGCTACTATTTCATTTGTCATGTTTGTTTTCGAAAACTCGTTGAGACGTTGGCCAACAATTATCGAATTTTTTTTCAGGTCAAAAAAATTCATTGTATATTGATATTCTAAAAACCTAGAACCAAAGTGAATATATCAAATGTTTTACAAGCCCTTGAAAATATTAAGCAAACGCGTAGCTTCTGAAGTTATAACTTCGAGCTTACTCTTGTCCAAAAGGCCAATTATCAAGAACCATTCCAATATCAAAATATAGCCCGTTCACGGCTGACTTGAGGTTTAATTTTCGCGGCGAAGGTAGATATGGGCGACTACCCATGCGCCTTCCATTAAAGCCCCATTTCATAAATTATTTATTTTTATTTTGTCGATTTTAAGAAAATCTGAAAACCAATGAGATGAATGTAAACTAAAACTAAATTAAATAGAAACATAAATAAATCACCAAATGAGGCTCTTATTAAAGGCGCATGTATGGTCGCCATGATCTACCTTCGCCGCGCAAGTTAAACCGCCCGTTCGCTGTCCCAAGCTAGCCGTGAACGGGCTATATAAACACTTGAAATACGAGATCCATTTTCGAATAGCTCATTAACATCTGGTATTAATATCAATTCAAGCGAGACTCCACAATGCAATTTTCAACTTTTCTCTCCTTAGTAATGGTAACCCTGATGTTTTTTCTAAAAAAAAAACCTTGTTCAATTCTTCTTTTGCTTTCTTCCATGCTTCTATTTGGGTGGCCGTCGGTTCCGGAGCTGCTCCAGGGATAGGAATGGAGAGCAAGTCGTCGCTGCAAATGTTCAATAGCTTCTAACTCATTTTTATCATTAGGCAGTTATGATGAGACAGTATACGACATTCGACAAGGAAAACTCACCCCATATCTGAAAAGAAGTTGACTTTCCTTGTCAAAAAACTTACGAAGCGTCTAAATCTGAAAAAAAATGGTCCCGCTGCAAAAAAAAAACGGAGATTAAAACGCGAAACAGAACAATTGAGAATGAATCGGGACTTGTCCCAGTCGTAAATGGAACAATAATAGAACTATTTTTAATTTAAAAATTGTTCTTTTAACCCTATCAATTTTTCCATGAAAAAAAGGTTTTGCTTGTTTTGGAAACCTTGCTGGAATGTTCTTATGTGCTATATTCTAACTGATACAAAACTGAAAGAATTATACGGACACCGCGAAAAGAGTTTAAGAACACGCAGTCAAAGATAAAGTGAAGAAGTAATAAACGTTTTTCTGGTTTAAAATATATTTCCGAGTATTCAGAGTTATCTAGAGCACTATAAGAAAAATAAAATCCGTCATCAACTCGATAATTTGAGTGTTTGAAAATTACTTCGAACTCGGCATTGATATTAAAAAGCGCCATACGAGCCTGCCCATTTCGCGTTCAAAGCCAGTTTTCCGCGAATACGAATTTTTTTTCTGTAGAGTTACTTCGTATTATGAAATGACTTTTTTCAGGCTACATCGATTCGTTTCTACAAATTTCCCAAGGTAGCTTTGAGCGGGGCAACAATATGCGCTGGACAGGCTTGTACACCGAAATGTGACTTTTACTTCTGAAATCATAGTTTTTGTTAAACTTTAAGTGAAGAAATGAGCAAAAAAATAATTTTTGTTGTAAAAAAAACTCAATATCCGACTAGAAAAAAATTGCGCGCTTCGGGCCGGGCGGGCCATTTTTTCTTGAGGCCCCTCTAAGGCCGGGCCGGGCCGGGCTTACAAAATGGTCGGGGGACCGGGAGGGTGACGGGTCGGCCCTCGCACAAGCCTGGCGCTGGATATATATATGCATATATATATATCGCATATGCTCAACGGAGAACTAAATCAATTTTGCGCGTGTGGTTTCTCGTTTTTCCCGCAAGAGCATATCGTCCATATACAGTAGCATTATACACATATTAGGTTGGCATGAAAGAAATGCGGATCGTTTTTGACGGCTTCTAATTCATTTGAGAAGCAATATTATTTGGAACAGTATTTTTCGTTGGAGAGGACTTGCCCGTGTGCGTCATTTGATATACAATTTGCTGACGTTTATTCCGCCTCTCTATAAGAAAAATAGCTCTGAAAAGGTCTTTCCAAAAACTGTATTGCGGACCTAGTTTTCGCGTTATTTCAAAAAATACAACGCAATTTCAGAAGCTTGACGCGATCCAATATTATGACTACCAATTATGCTTCTTCCTCATTGTTAACATTTTGAATTGCTCTAGCGCTATTCACTAGGCGAAAAGACCTTTGAAATCTAAAAACACGACATCTTTGAAACTGGCTCATCAGTTCTTACACATCCATATCTGCGACAAAAAACAGTTTTCACGCAAAGGAGTGCAAAAAATGAGAGCCGAAACAATGGCTTCACAATATCGCTTTTTGCGAAAATGTGTCAGCCTAAAATTAGAAAAATTGTGCTGCAAGGTTCTGCTTTTTCTGCTACAAAGCTCAGACATGGCTCTCCGCATTTATCATCTTTCCGACTCATTAGAACGCTTAACAGCCAAAAAAGATTGAAAAACTTCGATGAAGTCCAAATTGGGCGCTCAACTTGTTTGACTCGTAGGAGGCCCAGTTTGTATATATGTATGTAAAATTATATCCTCAGAAAATTTACAAGTCTTTGGATATATATTATCATATATTTCATTCAAACTAACGCAACCTCAAAAAATTACTGACCAATGTGAGAAAAAAGTGAGAAAAAAAAAATTAACGTCGATAAATTTGAAAAATAAACGTAAACAATAAAGGATATAAAGAATATTGTCTACGTCTGCTCATTTCGAGATTTATGTCGCTGCCAACTGGAAATGTTTCCAGAAAGGAATCCAATCAAGATGTAAGTGCGTAGATGTAGATATACGACTGAGTTAAGGATGAAAAATGCGATTCGGTGTTGAAAATGGAAACCTCGATGGACACGATACAAACGGCATCAAAAAACGAGTCAGACAATCGTCTGAAGTGGAGCAGAAAACTTTTCATTGAAAAAGTGAACTAATTTTCTTCGAAATTTAATCTCCGTCATTGCAGCCTACCGTCAAACAGCTCTATAAAGAATTCGTGAACAATAAGAAATGGAAGCCGGAAACAATGTCTTCGAAGGCGATGAACGAGAATCCGGGCAAGTGTCGCTACACCGACATCGTGTGCCTCGACTCAACGCGAGTCGTTCTCAAGGTTTTGCCAAATCCTTCAGCCGCAAGAACAGAATTCCAGGAGCGTCCTCCGGAAGCCGACTTCATCCACGCCAACTGGATGAAGATGCCCGATGGAGTACAATATATCTCTACACAGGTTTGTCTTGCCACGTGGTCTCGCGATTTGCGCTTAGGGACCAATGGAGGAGACAATTGAGGACTTCTGGCACATGATCTACACTGAGAAAGTTTCCGTCGTTATCATGCTTTGTGCTTTCTCTGAAGGTCTTTTAAATTAGGATTCTTAAGGAAAAAAAAAAATCATATTACAGGAAAATTCAGCAAGTCGGCCTATTACTACCCCATGAAGTCGGATTATGAAAAGTATGGTCAGTACAAAGTAATCAAGAAAGGGTTGAAGCAGTCGAACATCGATAACGTCAAATATCGTGTCCTTGACGTCGAAAAAAAGTTTGCTTTCATCGATTAAAAATTATTTTGTAGATGACTAGGAACGACCCTGTCCGCGCCGGCCTGGCCGTGGCTTTGGGCCCGTTTGAGAAAAGATCCTGCGTTTGAGCAGGCCAGGCTGCAAAAAAAAAAAAATTGAAATTTCATCGAAGAAGTTTCAGCGAAAAATTATTTTCTTATTTCTTAAATCATAGTTTCTGTTGAACCCTAACTAGGGAACTACTCGGACTCGGATACGCGTTTCGAGTTGAAACTTTGGTGGCTTATAGACCCGGGTAAGAGTACTTGGAAACAAGAGTGAATATCTGCTAAACCCGATAGGCTTCTGAGAAAAAATTAGAAGAAAATGTGAAAATTAGGCATGAAAATTTCCATAATACTGCTCTTTATCTTATCATTAATACAATAATCTCGAATGATCCGGCTATGATAAACTCTAAAAAACTTTTCTCCAGCCAAAAGGAGGAGGAAAGCAAAAATTTGATAATTTTCAAGCCTAAACTATTCATTTTCAAAAAGCTTTTTCGCAGAAGCCTATGGAGTTTAGCAGATAATCTCTCTTTTTTCCAAGTACTCTTACCCGGGTCTATAAGCCACCAAAGTTTCAACTCGAAACGCGTACGAGTCCGAGTAGTTCCCTAGTAAGTGAAAAATGAGCAAAAAAATGTATTTTGTGGTAAAAAAAAAAGCTTGATAATCGACTTAAAAAATTTGATCTTATTGAGCCGGGCCGGCCCTTTTTTCTTGCACAAAAGCTCTCAAAGGATATACAGTCTTGAGATATTGGAGATATCAATTAATTGTCGTTTTGAGCGGCAAGTCATTGACGGTTCACCATTTTTCTTATACTTCATGGCCGGACCACATTGCTCCGACATCGCCCACTTTTGCTGTACAGCTGCACCGTTTGGCTCGCCAAAAAGTGTGGTTTTAATTTGAAAAATATTGCTGTAATTGTTTTCCACGAAAGAAAAGACTAAAAATAAAAGCAAGCCCTCACTAAAGTCGGCAAAAAGTCTAACAATGAAAATGAAACCTGAAAAACAGGCAAATGGCGGCCCAATCGTGGTTCACTGCTCGGCTGGGATCGGTAGAACAGCCACTTTCATCGGTGAGTGCATGAAACTGGCTCGAACCAACCCACTTCAGGGATCGATTACGGTATGCAGCGGGTCCGCGAGAACTCGAACTTGGCTCCCTTCGACTTGATCAAGGAAATGCGGCGGATGAGGTTGATACCTTCGATGCGTACATACATCGCCCTTTTCAGAGATAAATCGGTCCAGTCGTATTTCCAATACGCCTTTATGATTGTTTGTATCCTCGAAATCTTTGCTCAGGTAACTCAATTTTAAAGATTCAAGAAAATTAACTGTCAGGAAATATTTCAAGTAGAACAAAGAGGCTGACAAAGAAGTTTGTTACACTCGAAAGTTCGAACTAACTATAAAATTTATTAATCAAACGAAGTATAGTCCGTTTTTCGCGACTTGAAAAGGCGGTACTTCTCTGCGCCCTCCTTATCTTTCGACGTCCCTCTCATGTTTACGTGCTGTTTCCATGTTTCTCTGACCTCGCCGGTGAGGGAAAAGAGGGACACACACGCGAAAATTGTCGATTCGCAGTGGGCGGACTATATATATATATTATGTAACAAGGGTCTTGAAGCCTACTTTCTTCATGATTTTTCACAGAGCTGACGCTTCAGATTTGAGTTTCCAGCAGATTTCTTCGGTCAAAAATGTTTTGCTCGGTCAATCAAGAAGTTCCTGTGATAGTTTCCGAGTATCCTGCAGTTTCGATATGAATTACTTTGCTTTATGTGATGCCATTACTGTCAATTTAGGGGAAGTATACAAAAAAAATTATTTTTCATGAATAAAAATATAGTTGATTCACGGCTGGCTTGAGCCATCGAAAAAGGGTCCTGACACGATAATAAAAGAGGTAGTTCCTGGCTCGTGGAGAGGGCAGACAGGCCACGACCTCTTAGCTTCTCAAGCCAGCCGCGAATCGGCTTTAAAAGGACTATTAAACATTTTTTTAAGTACTATCAGAAGTTCTGAAAATTCACTATTCTTCAACATTTTCACACCTGCTCATTTTTTTCCTCTTTGTTTTCTCTAGCGGCAGATGAGTCAACTTTAATGATTTTTGAAAATTTTTCGAAAATCATACGCAAATTTTGTTTGCGTTTAGTCTGAACTGTATTTTCAAGCACATGCTTTCCTCTAACGGGAAAAGTTTGCAGGACAACGCGATCCCTCGAAACGACAAGCTCAAAAGTTACATCGAGGAATACAACAACTCAATGACAAAGAAAAAGGAGAAATTGGATAAATAAAAGTATTGTACAGCTGTACTTTATGGTGTTTTCTCGGACCAAATTTTTTTCGAAGTAAAGTTTTGTTTGCCTTTTTGGGGGGTTAAAATTTTCGTTACCAAAAAAGTAATTATTCAGTTTCACACTTGCTTTTCCACACATCTAAAACTCGTGGACGGCCTTGAAAATATGGGAAAAAGTTGACATTACCAGAGTTTCTCATTCTTCGAGTTCTCTTCGAACATGGGCCCGAACAAGGTGGCCGTCAAACGTAAATCATCTAGCCCATGCCTAGCTTAAACCAACTTGGGCTATATAGTTCCTGAGAGGTGTCTTCTGGCTCGACTGTGTTTCAATCCCAGCGAATCGCAAGGGCTCCAGGCCCTAATCAATTTTTTTTATTCTATTGGTTTTACATAGGGCGATTATACAGCCGCTATCTAATCCAGTTTGACTAAATAACCGTCTGCTATTTCCCAGAGCCAACGAAGACTTAGAGAGCTTCGAAATTCGAGCAGTTTCGGAGTTCGAACAACGCATTGCGGACGGGACAAGGACTGGAAAAATAATAGAGGCTGACCTCATTTGAAGGTCGCGCCACGGGCCGATCCTTCCACTCGACGATCCAGCCTACTTTTTACGCCTTGTTTGTGCTTCCATCGTTTCAAAACTCAGTTTTGTTCTAAACTCTCCTGTTTTTATTGGTATAAGAAACTGACTCCAAAGTTTTCAAAAATTTCGACTAATCCCAAAAAAAAATCATTGAGACTCTTCCGTTTTGAAAAGCGTGAAATATTCTCTGTCGTGACGTGACGAAAGGCAACAAAGTGACCTTGAAGGCCGTAATTACTCGGTCCATTCTAAATATTTTCAATTTTCGATTCTCTTAAGAATTAGTTTGGTAATTAATCAAGCAAGTTTTGAACGCAAAGGTGCACTTTTCAAGACCGGTATCAAATCGATCGCTCGTGTTTTTACTGACTTATTTTCCTTCCGTCTTTTTGAAATTTTTTGATTTTTTGAGTGAGGAAAACCGACAAAGCTGTTGCTACATTTTCTGGAGCCGTTTGACTAAAATGATGGCAAGAAGAAGAAATTTTATCGGCGACTGAGGAGTTCGACGCGATGCATCGTGTGGTCAGACGACGTCGTTCGCTGGCCTACCTCATCGTATGCCTCGGATTCTTTGCCACCTGGTGCAGTCTTACGCTCCTTATTCTGTACCTGCAAGACAGTGTGAGGCTTTTTATTTTTATTGGTACTTTCAAATTCTCAAATTCGACATCCAACAGAAAGGTTCTTCATATCCTTATCGATAAGAAAAAAAAGCGACGGTGGAAAAGTTGTGAGAAATGAAAATAATAAGATTATCAAGAAAAAAAAGAATTTTTTGACAGCTTGTTTCCTAAATTTTTTTTTTCTCAGCTCTTCCCGCCTGGGAACTTTCAGCACAAGTTCGAGCGACAGTACGACCGTCCCAACTTTCAGGTTATAAGAAAAAAAAACAATTAGAAAAGTCAAAACATTTGAGGTGGTTGTGGGTCATTACAATGGTAACTTGCCGGAAGAAAAAAAGCGAAACCTGACAGTCGGTAAGTATTTGGTCGCCTCACTCTGACTTTTGTTCTCCTCTTTGAAAATCGACACAAAATCTCGAAAAGGCTAAATCATCAACATACTTATGTACTTTCTTCGACCAATCTTCTACTTCAGGAAGATAAAGTTTTTTCTTGACCTACCAGTTGCAACCAGTTGCACAGTTTGAGCCACAATCAAAAGTTCGTCTTCGAAATAAATTAAATTCGAGGAAACCTTTAATCAATTTATTGTTTTTCAAATTTTGGGAAAATGCATTTTCACCGAGTCCTGTATCCGCGAAATTCCTTTTTTTGGCAAAAAAAAAACTTGAATCATTGCAGCAGGTTTTGAAAAAAGAAGCATTTCTAAAAAAAAAGAGTCTTCATGCTAAAATCCAAGTCCAAACTATAGCGAGAAACTTACAAGGCTGATATTGAGAATAACCATATCAAAAAGCCTTTTTGGGGTTGCAGAAGAACTAAACGCAAATGGATATGAGCCACGAGAATCCTGGGGAGAAGGCGGCGACGGCGTTCAGCTGAGCGACGCTGAGCAGACCAAGGCCAACGAGCTTTTCCCCATAAACCAGGTAACTTTTCGGCTGAAAAAAAGGCTGAAACTTATTTTAGTTCAATATTTACGTCAGTGATGGGATCTCAGTTAACCGCAGACTTCCCGACGTCCGGAAACTCGCCTGTCACAACATTTCTTACCCAGGTTCGACTCAACAAATACAATTTATTATTGAACCTGGGGTATAGCCAACTTTTCCCGACTTGAAAGACGAGGGAGGCGGGTCAAGGGGTGGGACGCGTGGCGTGTGCGTACGCGGTTCTTGGCACGAGTTCAATTCAACCGCGAGCGAGCATTCAGAGGACTTATAGACGATTCACGGCTAGCTTGGGACGCAAAAAGGCGTGGCCTGTCTGCACACTTCACTAACCAGGGCACTGTCTCGTCTCTTTTCGTGGCAGGACCCTTTTCTCGGTGGCTCAAGCCAGCCGTAAATCAGCTATATTTATCGCTCTTTTCACTCCTTTTTTAATTATTTATTGATTATCTTCATATGCGCGTCAAAAATAGTAGAAATTACAGGAAAAGAGCGGTTGCCGAAACTTTTAAATAGTTTAAACAGCGATTAAATTGAACTGGCGCCAAGAACCGCGTACGTACACGCTACGCGTCCCGCCCCTTGCCCCGCCTCCCTCGCTTTTCAAGTCGGCAAAAATTGACTATAACAAAAACAACGAAAAAAAAAAAAACAAAATTTTGGCATGGAGATCATTGAAAAACCTGAGATTCAATAGTTTTCGTTGGAATTCGTAAGGCATCGATAGTCAGCCTTCTTGTCAGCCGAGCCGCCTAGCAGTCAAGTGATCCAAAGATAGAGGGATAACGAAACAGAAAAAAGAAATTAAAAGATTAAGCTCTTCTGCCGACGACCTCCGTAATTATCGTCTACCACAACGAGGCGTTCTCAACCCTGGTCCGGACTGTGATGAGCGTCGTGAATCGTTCGCCGAGGCATCTACTCTCCGAAGTCATCCTTGTTGACGATTTCTCTGACCGAGGTATTCCGCATCTCTACTTTCTAAGTGCTTTTCTTTTATAGAGTTTCTGAAACGACCAGTTTTGGACGCAGTTTTGAAGAAACTTCCGGTATATGTCAAAGTGATTCGAGCCAAAGAACGTGTCGGTCTCATCCGAGCGAGGTTGATGGGAGCTCAGGTTTTCGATTAATTTATTTGAGCTAATTATCACCTCAATTAAGAAAAGGAGAACGACGAAAAACATTTGAAAACTCAAAGAAAACTTTAAAAAAGAGTCAAAATTAATTAGGAAAGTATTCGATAAGTGTTGGACAAGGTTAGCTACAGTCGCCCTTTACGACTCGAGACAGTCTGTCATTGCCCACTGAAGCAGTCAAATAGACAGGAAAATATAAAAACGCACATCTTTGAAAAATGTCTTTTTGTCTATCAAGTACTCAGACTTAAGCATTCAGACGCGAAGATTTAGATTGAAAAAAAAAAATTAATAACGAAGAAAAGGGTAAAGAAAAAGAAAAGAGAAAAAGAGAATATTGACCAATGACGCGAGGATGGATATAGTAAAAGATCTTCGCTCTTGAGAGCTGAATCCTTTGTTGGTAGAAACTTCATTTAGATGCGGTACGCGGAACAAGGATTTGAGAGTCAGAATATTCATTAAAAATGACCGAAATAGCAAAGTTAAAATGATGAATGGAAGAGAGAGGACGGCAGCGCGTCCGCGGCCGGATAGATCTTGTCTTGGCTCCGTCGTAGCTTGGTTTTATAGGCGCTGGACGGCGACGTCTGAAAGCTTTACAGTTAGAACGTTCGAAATAACTGCGTAGGAGGTGGTAAGAGATTGTACAGAAGCGGAGGCTCAGAGGGAGCCTTCGCTCGAGTCTTTTACCGGTCGCGTCTGGTGATGCGGCGCGCGGTATTGAAAACCTTTTAGCGTGGGTGCTTTTAGATGACGCTTTGATAAGGAGCCGATTTCAACGAAATCGAGGTTGTTTCTTTGATCGGTCAAGTTCAAAAGATTATTCCTTACAATATGGAGAGCAAAAATCTGTGGTCAGATATCAGAGCGAGAGCAAAATATAGTTGTAATATATAGATGGTCCAATTATAGTCGTTTTCCGAGTTGGTTTTTTCCATTCGAAAAAGGTCTTTTTATGATATTGAATGTGAGATTTGTGAAGTATCTTGTTTTCAATAAGTTTAATTCATTTTTTGATAATCATTATTGAAAGAAAAAAAAAACTAATCTTTCTTGTCCCATAAGGTCTTCTAGCCTGATGGAAGAGTAAAATTTTTTGTCTTTTTCAGCATTTACTGTGTGATAGAACATAATGTAATATTCTTCGGCAAACGTACTTTTTTTGTTTGTTTTTGTAAACATTTGAAAAAAGTTTATTTAGTTTTAGTTTGATTTAGTTTGATTTTACACTTCGCTAAGAAGTGTATTCATTGTGAGAGTCGATTTCAAGGCCAAATATAGTTGATTGGTTATAAATAGTTTGGTTTTTAACATTTTCAGTGGGATTTTGATTTAATTTGAAAGAGTAATAAGCTTTTATAGATAATTGAAAAACTTTCCATATATAGTCCGTCCGCTGCGACTTGACAGTTTTCGCGTGTCTGAGTCTCTCTCTTTTCCCACACCGGCGAGGTCACAGAAACGCGAAAATAGCGCGTCAACAAGAGAGGGCCGTCGAGAGACAAGGAGGGCGCAGTATATCTAGCATCTTTTTTTACAGCTTAGGTTTATATTCCATCAAAGGGAGAGTTAGTTCAGCAACCTGATTCTATCGAAAAGGTAACATTGTTACCTCAAACGATACTATTCTCTTCTTTGAGAATGAATATATCAGAATACGAAATTGTTTCGAAGGATGGAAGTAGGGCAAAACCTCCGGAAATTCAGTATGACATTCAGGAAGCGAGCGGCGACGTTTTGACTTTCCTCGATTCGCATTGCGAATGTACGATTGGTTGGTTGGAACCGCTATTAGCTCGGATAAAGGAAAATAGGTGAAACTCTATGAAATTCGTTGACTCATCCATTTTTTCATAGGAAAGCAGTGGTTTGTCCTATTATCGACATCATCAACGACCACACTTTCCAGTACCAAAAGGGCATTGAGCTGTTCAGAGGCGGATTCAACTGGAATCTTCAGTTCCGGCAAGTTTCTCTCTACTCGAACTATTATGCTCCATTGTTCAGGTGGTACTCCATGCCCACAGCAATGGCGAAGAACCACCTCGTTCACTTGACAAAGCCCATTGAGTGAGTTTTTTTATCTTTCTGGTTCAAATTTTCCTAACTCGGGAAAGGTTTTCACTCGGAACATCAGAAATTTCTGAGAAGTAGCCGGATAAGTTCAACCTTCTTCCAGTGACTTGAGTTGCTTCAGCCGTTTTTCAGAAAATAGTCCTGGAAAGGGAAATGCTTACCATTGACTCCTGATTATTCTTGACAGGTCTCCGACTATGGCCGGAGGGCTGTTCAGCATCGACCGACGCTATTTCGAAGAGCTGGGCGAGTATGACTCCGGCATGAACATTTGGGGCGGTGAGAACCTCGAGATCTCGTTCAGAGTAGAGCCATATTCATAACACTTCATTTGTTCTCTATTTGCTAGATTTGGCAATGTGGTGGTCGGGTTGAGATCCTTCCATGCTCCCACGTCGGCCATATCTTCAGGAAGTCGTCTCCGCACGACTTCCCCGGCAAGTCTTCAGGAAAAATTCTGAACGGAAATCTGCTGCGCGCAGCTGAAGTGTGGATGGACGACTGGAAGTACTTCTTCTACAAAATCGCTCCACGTTCGTTCCTTTTTTTGGAAAACAAGGCGCGAAAAGTTGTAGAAGCGCTGCACATGAGGCGGTCGGAAGATGTCTCCGAACGAGTGGAGCTGCGAAAGAAGCTTGTCTGCAAAGATTTCGGCTGGTATCTGCAAAACGTGTTCGTTGACCACTTCCTGCCCACGCCTGTTGACAGATTCGGACGGGTTCGCGTCTTTCTTTTTCTCTCCAGTGATAACAATAGGATCCGATACGCCGCCACACTTTCTTTATCCGCTTTCTTGATCAATTTGAAGGCCCACTCGGATTGACCTACTTGTCACTTCTCGGATTGAAACACCTTTCCTCTCACTCATCTTTCCGTTTTCTAAATAAATTTCCATGGATTCTCATTTTATATTCTTCGTATAAGTATATTGCGCTCGAAAGGTTTTGAAAAATATATTTTTGAAGTTTTATCGCAAAAAACGTTGAAAAAACGTCTGTAAACCTCGAAAAAAAGAAAAAAATTGGTCGAAAATGTTTGTTTTGTACAAAAAAGCCTTTTTTTACCCGATCGAGGTTGTACCATTTCCCTTCATTGTTTATTTTCGATTTAATCCTGTTCCTGACATGAAAATCAGCTTCTAGTTTTAAAATCGTTTTGAGCCAGTGTGTTCAAATTTTCAATACGATTTTTTTTTTTCAAACGCCCGAATAATTTTTCGAGAAAAAACTTTGTGAAACTATTTTCACGTAAATATTTTTCCATCTCATTTTCGCGACTATTTTTGAGTGCTATGAAGTTGAAAAATTGGATATCTGAAGGTCACGGCCGCAGGCGTCTGCCTCTCGTGGCAGATCGCCACGGGGTCGTCGATCCGTCAGCCGACGACCGCCGTCAACTGCTCCGAGGCCGCATTCACCAAAACGCAGGTTTGCAGATGGCTGTCGGCCCGAGTTACTGTATGGCGTACCGGCCTGGAGAGACTGGCCCCAAAAATCATCGGCTTCTTGCGTCGCGCTGCACGCTCGGCTTCGACGTGTGGCAGGTCCGTTGATTAACTGGATTAGGCGTGAAAGCTCGCTATTCATAAAGCAATAAAAAAACGTCATTTTTCTCTTTTACTTTCTCATTTTGAAAACTAGAACCGAAAAACGTTGAACTTAACTTTGTTTCTTTTTTGAGAATCCATCTTTCTGATTTAGAATAATGATTCAATTTTTGATGAAGACATTGTAATAAAGAACTGATGAAATCATATGTTTACTGGCAAACAAGGCGCGACGACCTTGGGCACAGGAAAGACCATAGAAATCACGCCCTCGTTGTCACTTCCAGAATATTTGCACTAAATCACCGCAATGTTTCCACTAGTTCAATCGAAGTATTCTCTTTGTTTTGGCTTCATTATCATCGATTGAAATAATTCTTTTCTTTTAGTGAATTCTCTGTTTGACGCGAATCAAAAGTTTCTTTTTTTTCCTTTTCAATTATGTGCAAAACACGAGGGCCGATCTAGACGGCGAAAGATGCAGCGGCATGCGCGAGGCGAGATGGCCGAGTGGTCTAAGGCGCTGGTTTTAGGCACCAGTCTCTTCGGGGGCGTGGGTTCGAATCCCACTCTCGTCAGCTTCTTTTTTGTGTCATTCAGTGTGTTTTGCAGTTGTGGCTGTGGACGGCGGACGGAAGAATTCGCACCGACGAGCATCTGTGCTTGTCGGCGACACCAACCCTCCAGGCCGACGGCGCGTGGACTGTGCAGCTCAAAGAGTGCGCTGGATTCGACATAGAATACTGGCGTTTCTCTCCCAAGGTTCCTAAGAAGTCTCGTTGCGAAAGCTACAAATGTCGTTTACAGATCGGCAGATTTGAACATCAGAAAAGCGGCCTCTGCCTGGCGGCGCCAGAACTTTTGAACGCGTCCAAAGACGAACTCAAACCACCAGAGATGTCGTCGTGTCGAAGTCGGGAAACGACTCAGGTTTGCAAACTCTTTTCGAGAAATATATAATAATTTTACACTATCAGCATTTTATACTTTTTCCAATTTACAAGGAGCCCTGTCGAAAGACGTAAGAAGTACAAAGATTTTTCAGAAATGGACACTCAACGAAGTGGAGTGGCGATCAACTGAGTGATTCGCGGCTATTCACTATTGTTTATATGTATTCGACAGTTAATCACATTTCGAAAAGCCAAAGAAAACCTTAACATTGAAAGCATTAAAACGTATGCCATTTTCACAAGAAACTTTAATAATGGAGTGATATTAGAAATAATCCATGGCCTCACTGCTTTATAATGATTATTTTAAAAATTTTTTGGGGTAATTCAGCTTTTTCTCGGTGTTTCCGTGGACGCGAGGAGTCCATTTAGATCATTTCGTGTCCTAACGGCTAATTTTTTTTTCATTTCTACGTTCTCTCATCTCGAATTTCACCTTCTCGCCGGAAAACAAAATCTTGATCTATTTTGAATTCCTCCTGTCACAAGCCATAACATTTTTGCCTTTTTTTTGTGTTGCAAGATAAGTTTTGAGCAATAGAGCGAGAAAGAACTTTTCCGAGAGCTAATAAATGATTCATTTTGAATCTGACCCTTCGAATATGATTCACTTTTCCGTGCATATAGTTTTATTGACGAAAAGTGTTAATTAAGATTTTACCTGTCTCAGGAATTGTCTTTTCGCTGTATTGCTCAGACTTAAACCTCAATAAAAAGCATATTTAATTTAAAAATTAACTCGACGTTTCGAGTCTCTTCTCTAGATATTATATTATAAAATGTTTACTTTCCATTAGATGATACTTTCCTTGACGAACGTTGCCTACGAATATTGTGATGCAGCCTGCTCCGCATCTGTCATTCATTTTTTGTAATTTCATTTTTTTTTTTTTCATTAAAACGCGCCATTCCTTCATGTTTTTTCCTTCATTTTCGGTGATCATCATAACTTTTGGAAAAAGGTGGCGAGATGCCGCAGCAGAATGTATGCAGAAACGCTTTATCTTCGCTTGCCAACTTCGTTTTTTTTTTAATTAAAAAATAAATGTTTTTTTTTCGAAATAGTTTATCGTGATAACAACGGAAAAATAGGAAAGAATGCAAAATAACAATGATCTTATTTATCAAGTGAAATTGACGCACCGTAGTCTAGAGATCCGAATCAGTGGGGAAGTTAAAAATGAAATGAATGATTACATCATTAAAAAAATTGACCTTCCTTTTCGGGATATTTAGTGAAGAAATTCAGGCGGCGAATTCGGGTTCTGCCTTCCTGACAGCAGCATTTCGCAATGCGACCTGAGAATTTCGTGAAAATTATTCGAGAATCATCTAAAACCTGACGGACAGCTATTGAACGCCTTCCTCGCGGAAAATTTTGTACGCCTGGGGCTTTTTTTAATGTCGCTATTCGCGCCTTCGTAGCAGGAGAATCAGCAGAAGGCGTTGAGGATGTTTGAGGTTCTAGAACAGAGAGGGATTTTTGAAAGACCAGAGCTTTTGAATCGAACAAAGCTCATGAGAATTTCCGAGCTTAAGCAAAAACAATGAAAACCTTCAGGAAACTCATCAAGAGAATAGTATCTTTGATTTCGAAAAAATCAATCAACCACCGCGAATTCTAAAAAGTCATGGTTGATAAAATTTAAAAAAATTTATTCGTTAAGTATGTACTACTTTTCTTCAAGTTTTCTGAAGGAAAAATTTTTTTGCCGACTCATTGAATTATGGGAAAAAAGGATCATACAGTAACTCACTTTCAGATTTTTTTGTATTCCCTCCGGGAGAAATTTGCTCTTCAAAGACTTGCAGAGAAGACGATGGTTTGAGGACGACGCGACCCATAGATAGCCTTTTGTACTTCTTCTCGACTTTCTAGAAACTCGAATTACAAGGAAAACCTGTGAAAAGCATAGAGGAAAGAAAACTTGTTTCAAATTTTAAATCTTGAATAGCTGTCCATATCACAATTGTTAAAAGATATAAGAAAAGAAAGAAGAAGAAAAGAACCTTGGCTACGGCGACTTTCCTTTGTGGAGTCTTCCGAGCAGGGAAGTTAGACAGTCCAGGAACGACTTCCCGTCTCGATTTCGGAGGCGTGGTCTGCACGTTTTCCACGTCTTCTTCGCTCTTACGTTTCACGGCTGCTACAAGTTCCTTTTTATTCTGAGTTTCTCAGAAACAAAAATGAATCAGGCCAGCTTTAAAGCATACAGTTACTTTGATTCTTTTTACTTTTTCTGCAAAGTTTTTCATGATAGAAAAGATCATGGTCACTAAAATAGTGTTTTTTCACGTTTTTTTTTCAGTTATTACAAATCAAAGTTATATTTTCAGTGTAAAACGGATACAACTAAAAATATTGGAAAATTAAACAGGATAGTGGCTCGACACAAGCGATCGACCAGAAGATAGTGGCCGATTTCCCTGCTTGATTTTTGAAGAACGGTTTCGGAAACCGATTTGAAAGGAAACACCCATGGAATAGTCATGAGCACAAAAAGAAGAAAGAGGAACCATCTTTCGATTACGACGGCTACTACAACTTGATTTCAATTAATTTATTTTAGATCATTCTCACATTATAGTATAGAAAAAATTGAAATGGCGTGAAATCTGGGAAGTTTGTGATGTTCTATTTTATTTGTTTTTCTTTTCCTAAAATTATTGGCAACCCTCATCTTATTAATCAATTAACTTTAATATTTTTTGCCATCACGTCAACTAGCATCATCGAATCACCTTTTTTCTTGGCGACCGTCTTTTCGATTGGCAACTCGGCCTTTCTTCGGGACCTCAAAGATTGCGGCGGGGCTTGGAGTTCGTCCGTATTTTCCCCGTCGTCGAAAAACGTTTACTATAAGAAAAAACAAAAAACTCTTGCAACCAACCTTGAACTGCTGACTTTACAGCTCTCGAACTCCTCTTAGGAGTAGCCAGTTTTGAAGAAGTTCTAACAAACGTCTAAATTCATAAAATCAAAGAGTTACTAGAAAATAACGCGTCTATTTTCGCTGACTCCAACTTTGGGAGCCTGGCGCCGTACGCGAGAAAATGAGTTTGTTCACCGTGTTCACCAAAAGAATGAAAAATGGCTCAAACTTGCTTTTTAAATGTGAAATTGATTTTTTTTTTTTTGGAAAAAACCTTTCATAAAAGTTTGTCATACAGGGCTTCAAAAATTTTCAATACAATGTGCGAAAATAAGCCATTTACCATTTTGTTGCATAAGGTCTCGAACTTTTCAGAGCGGTTTACTGAACAAAAATAGGAAAGGAAGCTGTGTTCAGCTAGTTCTTAAGCCTCGTTTGCACATTTCCAAGGTTTTCTCAGAACCTCGGGGTTTGAGATGATCTCTCCTTTGCAGGTGTTTTTAGTTCAATAAACAATAAACGTTTTAACTTGATCTGCAAACAAAGTGAAAGAGGTCCCCTAGTTAGTTAGTTAGTTAGTTAGAGAGCTTCCAAAGGGTGGAAATTCTAGTAATTAATGAGATCATTTTTCAGCTACAAAACTGAAATAGTCTTCGGGGAAACGCACCTTCTTAATCAACTTGTAGTCAACCTTGGCTGTATAGGACGTTTTATTGCTTACTTCCAGCAAAACCTTGACGAGTTCTTCACAAGAAGCTCCCTTGAAATACAAAAACTCCCAAAATTATCCAGAAATTTCGAACCTTTGTAAGTGATGAGAGGGAGTCTGGAAGATCTGCGAAAAACTTTTGTTTTGCTTCGAAAACTTTCTGAGGTGTCGCTTCGAGAGCCTCAAAAAGGCAATTCATCAAGGTCCTGTTGAAGTTCCCCTCACCAGCCAAGGAAGTTTTCCTGATGCCCAGAAAATGAGGTTGTAGGCGAGAATTTCCAAATCTCCGCGATACGAAGGTTGGCAGCCGCGATGCGCGTCTCGAGAAGTAAATATCGCTGTTCCATTGTGAGCTCAAAAAGAAATATCAAAAAGAAAGGTTTTCAAATGAATCGACTCGTAGAGCCGGATATTAGCGCTAGAGTCACGCACGGCGCTGAAGTTCTCTTTTCCTCTCATCCAAGTATAAATCCCCAGTGCTGTACCGAAAAAAATTTTCACGGCCATAAATTTAAAAAAGCAACAGAAACATACGTCGGCTGGATCCCGTCCCGGGGCATTTTCAAATGTTTTGACATGCACTTCCAACTCACATAATTATATCCCCTTATGGTTTTCAAAATTTTCGAAACCTATATATATAATGTGGAATATTTTCATTTAAAAAAACCTCTTTTTTTATCCGGCTTGTCTTCGTTAGTGTTAGACTTTCGCGCCAATCCATAGTCAACCAATACTGAAAAATCTCTTTTGTACGTTAGACCAAGTCAAAGAGAAACCTGCCGAGGAAAAGTCGTTGGCTCGCTCGAGGAGAATGTTCGCAGCTTTGATGTCGGCGTGAGTGTAGTCCTGGTAAAAGTTGTAATGCGAAAACTAATTTGTAGTAGAAATATTTCATTCTTTATGAACTTCTATTTTCTGGCAAATGTTTTGAAAAACAAAGTAACGAACCAAATCGTGGATATACTCTAGAGCGTCGATGATGCACTGGGCGATTTGCAAGCAAACTTCAGAAGAAAATTTGCCGCCTTTTGCTGATTCGCGAATACTTTCCAGTGATACAGCGTACTTGGGAATTATGAGGTAACGCATGCGCTCAGTTCCGTAATCGAAAATACCATTGGCGATCACGTGAGGCACACCTAGCCAGCGAATTTCTGAATTATTATAGGTGAATAGAACAAAAACGTTGGCGAAAGGAAAATGTAACGAACTATTTTTCGCTTTGAAGTTCTCAATGAGCTCCGCGCGCAGAATTCTTTGAAAGACATTCACTTCTGTGAACAAGGGTCCGTTACCGGCCGGCTCAAGTTTTATAACCAACTCCTTGCTTGTTCCCGCCTGAAATTTGAAAAATTCTTCGTTATCAAATTTGAACATGATCCTGAACCTCTTTACATGTATGAATTCGACCAAAACCGCCAACTGCGAACTGATTACCAACAACAAACGTCCGTTTTTTCACATCCACTATGCTCGTTCCAGATTTCACTTGTGTACAAAGTTCATGCAAGCGGTTGTTCCCTTTTTTCGGAGGCATTATTGACTGAAAAAAAAACATTATTAGAAATTTGCACTCACAGGTCAACCAATCAAAGCTAGCAAAAAATGAAATCTTTCGTATACGTTAAACCTTTATGAAAAAAATCAAAAAAACTATGGCTTTCCGGAGCAAATCGGTTAGAGGATAAAAATTAAAAACAAGATTTCCGACAGAAAAAATCATAAAGAAAAAGAAAAAAATTAGAAAATACAAGAAGACAGGCCAAAAAAACTTTAAACTGAAACCACGGTTTTATTTTTTTAAATCAGAACAATTGACTGGCTAGCAGAGTGAAGTGAAAAACTTTCTGTTTTCTAGAATCGTATGTTCATTGAAATACTATATATATATATATTTAGTAAACGACCTAATATATATATATATATATATATTAGGTCGTTTATTTGGTGTATAACTTTTCAATTTTGGATTCAAACAGCAAAAAATTTCTCTCCCGTCATCCTCAGCTATCTGTTAACATGACTGTTAATTTTGGAGTTCCTGACTTTAAAACGAGCAATGATATACTCAAAAAAGGGCAACTAACTCGATTTCAACCTCTCTTAGAAAAAATTTTTTGTTTCTTTAAAAAAAAATGTATGATTTAATGTTTTGTAGTTGATGACAACGAGGGAGGATGGAAGAACAGATAGAGTAGGCAAGCTGACTTTTTAAACAAAAAACCAGCCTAAAAATCTTTTTTCTTTAAAAGTTTCGGTCAGTGATCAATGACAATGACATGGTCGCTGAACATTTAGACGCTTTTCTCATGAACGGCTTTGAGGATGTTTCTGATTTTTTGTGGTTAGTTATACAGACATGGTCTGTATCAGTCACTTTTTCTCCAGAAGCTCTGAACGTTTGACGCCGTCAGAGAGCCTTTAGAAGTTCATCGAACTGTCATTTCAATTGACTGAGGTTTCCAAAAAATTTTGGCCGGAGAAACTCAGTTGAACCTTTTCTGCTTTGACACATGGCTGCAGTGACCTTTGTTGTACTTGTTTTTCTATCAACTTTAGAGATAGCGAAAGAACAGAAAATTTGAGAGTGGATAGAAACCACTGCCCTGGCGCTATAAAAATTTTTTGATGAAAAAAGGCTGTAAAGTTAAATCCTCACGGTAGCTGCCGGTTGCTAATGTTATGCTTATAATTTTTTTTCAAAAAACCTCGAACCTGATAAATAATTACAAATGTACTTCGGGGAAAATCAAACGAAAACAGGACGCGCATTGTTTCAACAATGTTGACCAATCATAAATTTGAATGGCCTGGCTTTTGAATAATTAACTCATTTCTCAAATTTTTTGGAAGCAAACGAAAATTTTCACGAGCAAGCACACGACCTCAGTTTACGTTTTATGTGACTTGTTCGAATGATAAGATTGAAAAAGTAAGATAAAAAATAAATTCGCAAAACTTTCCAAAAATCGAGATTTTTCGAGTTCGGACAAAGTTTTGTATCTTTTTTCTGCATAGTGTTATAGGAATACAGTTAATTTTAATCTGAACTTCAGATTGTGTAGTAGTAAATACTATATGAAGCAAAATTGTGAGAAGTGCTTTTCTGGTTGAAAACTTTTTTTTAAAAAAGTCCTTCAAAAAAAGAAAGAAACTTAGTAAACAACCTAATATTAAAAGTTTATGCCGTGTTCAAAAGTGATTCCGCGAAATGCAAAAATACCCGTAGAGAAAGAAAAAAATATAACTAAATTTTGGAGAGTCAGAGACCATTTTGCACTTCGCGGAAATCACTTGAACACGGCATAATTAAAGAAACAGTTAATTGTTTTATAAACTTATTTGAAATTTTTGACTTGGCGGGTCTGCTTTATATCGTCGTCGTGTGCTAGCTAAATAGGGATACAGTACTCATAAATACGCTCGCGCTCTTTTGTGCAAGTCGTCCTGCGATTAAAAAAGACGCACTTTACTGGCTTGGTAATTATAGTTTGAAAACCTTTCCTACGGTTTCGAGGCCAAAAGCCGTTCTCACGAGGAAAGCTTGCGACGTGTTGGAAAAGTCGGTGCGTATTTCTTCATAATATGGCCAGTTTCGAAGTCTGTTTTCAAAAGATCTGGTCATTAAGTTTACAAAAATTCATTTTTCAAAAAGACATGAAGTTTATTGAAAAAAACACGAAACCTTTTTTTTTGGGCCGCATATATTTTTCTAATAATAAATAATAAGGTTTTTTTCAAAACTTAAAACGTTACCATAATCGAGAAATCTACACACTTTGGACATCAAAAAGCTTGTGAGGTGAACATCGCTGGTCTGATCTGATAGTAGGTATTCCTCGGTATGAGTACTCTGAAACAGAAGTTGTTGTCTGCTAAGCCTTAGGGTGCTGAGAAATAGTCCGTCGAAATATTACAGGAAAAGCTCGAAAACGGATTTTCTTTGGGTTCTTGGTAAAAAAAAAATCTTTCTCGGGTTTCAGAAATAGTGATTTTAACTAGCCGTTTGAAATCGGGTACCCGTAGAAAATCAGTTTTGAGAGTTTTTCATAAATTTTCGACAGAATATTTCACTGTTTCCTATAAAGGTCAACATATAAATCTTGTTGCTTTCGTGTACTCATACGTAGGATAATCTGCCATAGAAGTTTGGACTAGATCTGCGATGTTCCCCTCACAAACTTTCCTTGTCAGTGTTATTCGGCAATCAAGAATTCTGCGCCTTTCAACACCCCAGCAAGTATTTTATTTACATTTAAAAAAAAACGAAAATGAGACGATTTTTTCTTCATTACCGCAAGCTTCCGTGAAATTATCGTCAAATGATCTGATTCTGACTCACTCAGATCTGAAAAAAAGAAAAACGCGGCCCCTCAATTAACCCCTGCGCGCAGAAAAACGCGCAGGAGGTCCATTGTGTGTTTTATTATTATAATAGATGGTGTGGCACGGGCCACGGCAGAAACAAAGCAAATAGGAGGAATCGATCGACGGCTGACCCCAGCCGTCCATTTCGCATTCTGTTACTGGCCAATGGTCAGCCCTGCTGCGTTTTGAAAAAAGGATGATTTCAAGAGAGAAGAATCTCGAGCCGTTTATCCCGAAGTTCCATTGTATCATTGCAGGTGCAGAAAATGGTATATATTGATGATGGATAATTCGAAAATTGGAGTGGAAAAACTGTTTCGTCATCTCGAGCTTCGAAGTAAAAACATTCTCTCGTCGAAACTTTAAAAAGGCTTCCGCTACACCCAACATAATTGCCGATATCGCAGCGGGCCGCACGCGATATAGCCAAGGCTTCTCGCTGCGATCTCGTCAACATGTCGCTGCCATATCGCTCCCTCTCAAAAAAATTTTTAAATTTGAAAAAATTTTTTTTTATGTATGGTTTTTTTATGATGAAATCAATCAAATTCAAGAAAAAAATTTTTTTGAAGAAAAAAATTTTTTTCTGAGAGTGATATAGCGCAAGAAGTTTGCGAGGTCGCAGCGAGAGGCGAGCGAAATCGCTCGCGGCTCCCCCGCGGTATAGCGTTACTCATGCTGCGATATAGTCCACAAAATTGGGTGTAGCATTTCGAGAAAAAAAATGTACTTTTTCTCTGAAATTCTTTTTAATTGATTTCTTCAATGGGTAAAAAAGGGCAAAATTATTCAAGAAGCCATGCATGCAAGCCGAATTCGCTTTTATCTCTCAAATTTGCATTCGTAATAAAATTCTCCTTTTTTTCATTATTTCTCATTCATTGAAGTGCCGTTCTCCAGCGTACTTTACAACTAGGATAAATTAATAAACCTAGTAAAGATAAATTGAAAAATTTATAATAAATAATAAATAATTTATTCTTCAAATGATAGGCCTTATCTGTATAGGCTTTGTTAGAAAAGAAAATGTTTGAGCTTAAAAAGTGTACCAATCCGATCATTTTAAAGTATTTCTGAAACCGTGCGTGACTTTCGAAAAATACAAGGCCTCACAAATTGTTTGGCTTCAACTGCTTCAAATAACTATTTTATCGCCTTTAGCCTTTCTTTTAAGGCGGAATTATAATTTGCTTCCTTTTATTTCGATCATTCCCTGAATCGAAAGCTTCGACTGACCATTAGAGCAACGGCCAAATAATGCACAAAACACTTGAATTAATTCATCAGCAGCCGTTTCTCTTCGCGATTCGGGTGGCCAACTGGCGTCCTCTAGCTTTTCTGAGCTCTCCTAACTCGACGTGCTCTTTGTTCTCTGCCGCTTCAACCTCTCCTCGCACCACCTACTGCCTATCTCGTTTACTCTCCCATAATTCAGGAAAATCTATTTAATATCGCAAAGAGGTCAGCTCCTCCCTTTTGTGCTCTTCACGTCTTTTTTAGAAGCAAAGGTTCTAGCGAAAAAAAAGAAACTTTTATACAAGGGAGATAAAAATGCTTCGTTTTCTCGAAGCAGCCGTCCGGTCTAGTCCTGTTATGGCTTTGCCTTTAAACAAAAAAGATAGTAATATCAATTTCTTTTCTTCCAAATGCAAGTAATTCAGAAGAAAAAAAACTGATGAAAAATAAATTATGGTTGCTGAGCAAAGCGCAAAATTTGCACGTGTCTCCCGCATTTAAAATGTATCAAGTACTGGCGGGGCGATGTAAACGACGATTAAAACGGCTTTTTCTTTGTTTTGCTCGCAAAGCACTTTCAGAGAAGTGGCTCACTGCCAATTTTTCGCGTTTAAAACCCGGTTTCATCTTTTATTCTGTTATATCTTAAGATATGCTAAGAAATGACTGGGGCAGGCGAGGAACTGAGGATTATAGAAAGGTCAGTTGCCTAAAGCCAAACAGATGAAAATGAAGTTAATAAGTCTTGATTTGAAACGAAAGGAGTACATAATGGGAAAACAAGATTCAAAGAAGGATTCGTTCATCTTTCATTAGAGCGGCTATTTCCCTTTGTCATATTATAGCCGATTCACGTAGGACAACTTGTGACTCTGAGGAGGTGTGGCCTGTCTGCGCTCTCCCCAACCAAGAACCGCCTCCTTTTTTTTATCGTGTCAGGACCCATTTTTCGATGGCTCAAGCCAGCCGTGAATCAGCTATATTTCGGTTTGAGTTAATTCACAAAAATTTAAACGACGGCACTGCGTGGAAAAAAAAAGAAGAGATTTTGCGAGTTCCAATGGAGGCTCTCACATCCGGTCTTTCTTTCACATATTTAAGCCCTTACTTTCAGCCAACCAACGACCGAACCAACTCGTTGCACTCAATTTCGGATGGAGAAGAGAAAAGAAAATTTATTGGGTCCTCAAATTTCGCTTTTTATGCTCTCCAACGAGCGCCTAACATCTGCTGCAATGACCTTCTTCTAAATCTACAGTGTCGATTGAAAGAGAGTAATTAAAATCTTGAGAAAAATGGAAATGAAACACATCCCCCTAATGAGAAAAAAAGATAGCCGAAAACTTTCTCAGTTAATTTAAATAAAAACTCATTAAATAAATAATTTCACCCATAATCAAACTAATCGGTCAAATGCAGTTATCATTCAGAGAACTTATTTTTAAATTATTTTTTTCATTTATGCTTAGAAGTCACTTTTTCTGTTCGTATTTTTTTATTTATTTCTTCCAGCAGAGGATAATTGATGCCAATTTATCCATGATTTCTGAGAACGACGTTCTCGCCAAGGATAACGAGAAACTCAAAAAAGCTGATTTTATTTTCTGGGCTTTTTCAAAAATTTTTGCTCGCTCTTCATAATGCAAGAAATTTAGTATATATTATATAATTTCTGTGAAAAAAAAACTATTTAATAATTATAAATGCACTAAGAATAACTGACGAGATAAACGCGAGGTCGGTGGCGGTACATTGACGAACTCGCAAACATGTCGCTTTTTTCTAGGCGCGATCTCGCATTTTCCTGGGCGCGATCTCGCATTTTTCTGGGCGCGACCTCGCATTTATCTTGCATTTCGGAAATTTTCAAAATGCGAGAGAAATGCGAGCTCGCGCCCAGAAAAATGCGAGACCGGCGCGGGAAAAAAAGCGAGATGTTTGCGAGCTCGTCAATGTACCGCCAGTGTCTCGCGTTTATCTCGGCAGTTATTCTTAGTGTGTTTTCGAATTAATTGAATTCATGCGATTTTACGCTGGAGACTATGCACTAAAAACATCCCATATTACGGACGCGAAATTCTTATTCTCAATTTTTTTGTCAATTTTTTTCTTCGTATGACAACATATATACATGTAATTACTTTTGCTTCCTACTATTTGGTGTTTGAAGATTTCGGTATTTGAATAATTTAACGAAATAAACGTATAAAACTCATTATACACGCTTTTGCAAAAAGAAAAATTGAATTTAGAACTTTTTTTAAGTTAATTTTTTTAAAAGTAAGCCAAGCGTTATATAAATTCGCGTTTTCCTATGTAATAATCAAGAAGTAATTTGGATCACAGAATTATTCGGGGTGATATTTCGCCCAGTTTTTCATATAAATCTGATGCTAGATAGATCGTGAAGATCATACAGCTCGCTTTCAGTTGATAAAATTAACGTTAAATTTTTTTTAGTTAGCGATTGTTAGAATTTTTTAATTTTTTAAAATTTTATTGTTATTCTGTTTCATTTGTCTCCAAAAACTTCGTCTGCTTTGTTTTTTTTTTCCACAAGTTTACACAACGGTAAAAATTGAATAGAAAACGAATGAAGTTGGATCATACAGTTTCTACGTTTTTCTGTCTATAAAAAAAAGAAAAAAACTAAGTAAGCCTGAAATTTGAAAAAGGGCATATAATTTTGGAGTTTTGAATTTGCGCGGCGAATGCTCTCGTCGCCGTCGATTGCATAGTTGGACAAAAAAAAAAATGAAATTGCTGAGAATGCGATTTGGCTTTGCATCGAAACTTCCCTTGTTGAAAACACATTTTTCTAGTTTTTAAAGCTAATTTGTTTGCAAAGCGAAGAGAGAGAGGCAATTTCAGGAAATGAAACAGCCGGCTTTTTCGAAATTGCTCGATGAATTAAGCGCCAATAATTTTTTTCCCGCTCTTCTATTGTTTCAAATTGAAAATCTCATTGCTTTCAAATGTGGAGAGAAAGAGAAGCTACAGATTCTGAGTTTTTGTTAAAAAAAAATCACTTCGATATTTAACAAAATTTGCCGTAGGCCAACGTGTGAGTGCTTTTCATTTTTTTTTTTATGCGGGCAGTTTTGAATCAACAGTTCATTTCACGTTATTCTGTGTAGGTCCACCGTCCTATTTCGATGTTTTTCCTAGGCTGAAGTGCGATCAAGTTCTACTACTCGAACATTGGTAACGCGAAACGGACGTGCTTCGGACGCTTCTCGCCATTTCTAGTGACCACTTTAGCAGCGTCAGCACTCCTAAGTGATCCCTAGAGTCGCCCAGAAACGTCCGGAGCACGTCCGTTTCGCGTTACCTATGTCCGAGTAGAATTATGGGATTGAAAGTTTCGATGAAATCGAAGTCTCTTCAACTTGTTTGTGCCTAATCAAATGAAGTATATGTTGAAGAGTATTAACTAAGAATAGCTCCTTTTTCTATTTGTGCATGAGATCGATAAAATTGAACGAATCCGCTGTTCATTCACGATGCTGAATCTTTAGAGCATAATGTTGTATCATTTCTATATTTGTATGATTCTTCATGCAATCGACGGGCTATTTGTTCAGTTTCTTTCGCTGTCGTATAATTTTTTATTTTCGTTTATGGCGGACCTCGTTGAGCCCACCAAGTTTTCCTTTAGGTGTCCAATTGTCCTGGCTTCATTATATTTTTACATCGATTCTCACGTCGGCATATGGCTTTCCTGCTTGGTCCCATTTCATTCCGGATGCACTCGTTTTTCAACTTTTTTTTTTCATCGACTTTAGCTGCGTTATGCGACCAAAATTTGGCCAGTTTCTAACGCAAATATTTGCTCCATCTTTCTTCGATTTTCAATTTTTTTTTTTTGAAATTCGATTCTTACTTTTGCATTGTTTTGTAACTCTTTTTGAAATGTTTTATAACTCCTTTAGAAATGAAGTTCTTATCGAAGCCTTCAAATTCAAATATGACTGAATTTATTGCCATTTCCCACTTCACAGCTTTTCAGTAAAGCGAAAGAAGTTGGCTTTTTGATTTGATAAGAGTTTTCGGTGCTAAATGTTGTTAAACGAGAAGTATACTGAATGATTTAAAAATTTAGGAGATTTTCAGAAAAGGTTCTCATTCAGAGACCCTCAATTTCTTTCTCAGGAAAATGTGTTCACAAAAATGGCAAAAGATGGCCGGCAGCTGTGTCGTTTCAGACCATCAGATGGCCGCGAAGGATAACCGGACGGATGTCGAGGGGCGGAGTCAGATCCGCCCACCTTCTGTTCCTGCTCAGGTCAGCCACTAGCTTTCTTGATTGAAGATTCGAAATTTTTTAATAAGTTATGCAGTTGAAGGAAAATCATAAATGAAAAGTTTTCAGTTAGTTTCTTTGAAGATTGACTCGTATTTCTGCTCGTTTAGAATAAATAAATAATGAAAGAATTGACTTTTTTTGGATTTATCGTATGATATGCATTCTCCGAACGTTTCAGAAAGAAATTCGGAATTTGTTATTTCAGACTTCAAATATCTTTCAAAATTTAAATTTGGTTGGATGGTCTTGGCAGGATGTATAGAAAATTTTATTATTAAATCTTCGTCCGTCTTAATTATTTTTCTTGTTTTCGAGCATTTGGAGCCCGACGTAAATCTCAAATTCATTTCAGCATACACACAAAAGTGATTTCTCCCTCATTCGAAGGATTTTTCCTTTTTTTTTTCTTTCTGGAAGTTTCTCCTTAAAGTTTCTATTCTCCTAATACTCGATAAAAGTTCTGCTCTTATGAAAAACAGTGTTTTCGATCTTTACGGCAATAAACAATAGCGGAGTAGGTGAGAATTAGGACAAAACTTTCCTTAGTTCTGGTTGTTTTTTAAATTGATGTTCCTCTGCTTCAATTAAGGGTCTTAATGTTTTTCTTTTGACGTCATTGCTTTTTATATTGAACTATGAAGAAAGTTACTTCAAATTGTTGGCATATTTCGTTTATTGGACTTGAGCTTTTGAACTATTTTCCCATCATGTATTTAATTCAAGTTAAATACTAGTTTATCTGAATGAAATCTTTTTTTGAGCGGACCTCATATTTTAGAACTGTTTCGCCGTCGCTTTGCAACTCCAGACTTGTTTAAAAATCTATTCGTATTTGTCAGTTCTACACTTTTTTCATACCAAAATCGTTCTTAATTTTGTTTCGCAGGTCTTTGTGTGTGGCGTGGTGCCTGGCGCCGGCCATTCTCTGTTTGTACGTGGTGAGGTGACCTGTGGTCTGCTTTCGTCCTCCTCCTCCTTTATTCTACACATACATCTGTGCCGTACTTTACTATATTTTCTCTAATCTCTCGTTCTCCAATGCGTACCGTTTGCTGAAACGAGTGCGACGCCAGACCCACTGTCGGAAACATCGATTTATGCGCGTAGGCTCTGACCATCACCACCTTCCATCCAGTTACCATCGAATCTGCATAGTTAAGATATGAACTCCTTGGAAACTTGCTGTACATGCTGGATAAATTCTCTGGACTCTAGCAAAAACGAAACATGTAATTGGAGGCATTTTTTCAGAAGACCTCTAATCCTTTAGGACAGATGTTTTTACCCGATTTGCACCGCGTTTTATTTTGTCCAGTAGAATATTTTTCCTTTTTTCTATAGCTCTTTGATTGATGTTTTTCTTATTTTGCACGAATACGCGATTTCAAATGCTATTTGGAATTTCAAATCCAGAAGCGGAGGCTCCGCCTCTGCGTCTGGATAGCTGCCAGAAGGCCCCACGGGCATCTGTGCCATCCAGTGCGTCTGCACTTCGCACCCTTTCTTCTCGTTTTCATGTGCTTCTACAAGAATTCAGTTCTCAAAAGGATGTTTCTGAGGCTTTGAAACAAACAACGACATGTTTTTTCTTACTTTTCGGCGTTATCTAATTCTTTTTTATCCATTTGTCTTCTCGGAGTTTGACAATACATCCTTGTTACTTTCTTTTTTCGATGCTTCATCACGTTTATTCAATTTCCCGAATTCTCTTGGTTTCGAAGATTTTTTTTTTTTGCAACGAGGTTAAGTTCATAATCATTGGAAGCTGAAGAAATCTGTGAAGTTTCGGGTCTTTGTGGACTCAAAGTCTAGTTTTTTGCATCTTTCTAGATATTTATTTTAGTTCCTTATTTTGAATCAGCTTTTGCGTTTCAGTTCTCAAATATAATCCTATGGAGATTCTCCAGATGCTCTCGAAAATGGCCTTTCAAGCATATTCAAATGGCAAAATGAAACAACCGCGTTTTGAAATTAAAAGAAAACCCTTGCTTAAAAAATATTCGCTTTTTTCAAATAAAAAAATAGAGTTTTCTAGTTCACCTTGATGAAAAGATATTATTATCAGTGCTCAAGAAAATTTAGTGAACTTTTGAAACGGAACTTTTGGATTGACATAATTTATTTTTCATTTTATTCCCGTTATGACATTCTTTTTATCAGGTTTGCAGCTATTTTTATTGCATTTAAATTTTTTTGTTTGCTGCAACTAATTGAAAGGGTCGAAAAAGGCATGATTCTCTTAAAAACGCGACTCTTGGAAAATATTTAAAGAGAACTCTGTCGTTAAAAGTTGCTTAATTTCGCCAAAAGGTTGCCTTTCTGTGTAACTACGCGTCTTGTGTGTTCTTTATTCGATTTTCTTCTCTCTCGATACACTTACTTTTTTTTTGAGAAATTTCTACTGCTCGGCTCTAATTCACTCGGACGGACGTCCTTCTCCCTATAAACTTTTGAACGAATCGCTGGGAGAATTCTATTCGGGCGATATGAATGGGATTAAAAGTTTGAATTTAGAGGGCACAACGAGCGAATGTCGAGCGCATTCAATTTTCTTCCAAGGAACCTGGGGTATTTCATACTATTTTTAAAAATATTTTTTTTTAAATTTTGGGACCTGAAAAAATTAAACGAAAACTTCGAAAAGGGCTGTCATCAGCTCTGTGCGTTCATTTTCTATTATAAGCGACTACTTTCCCAGAGATATTGAATATCCTCCGATTGGGAGATCGAGGTCGTTTCCGCTTTTTGCATGCTATTTCTTCGCTCCTGCTGGTCACCATACGCTGCGTTTTATTTAGGCAGTGACCCAAACGGATCGACCAATGTGCTTAATGGTTCTTCGATATTTGAGTATATTTGTAGACATCTGCGGTAGAGCCGTAATGCCTGTTTTCTGTAGCTCTTTCAATTTTATTTCGGACGATTGAAGCGTCGGCCAGTGAACAGATTTTTTGAATTCTTATCGTTCTGTCCTTTTTATTTTGTACTTTTAGTCGAAAAAAATCAGATTGCTCCATGGATAGGGGATGAATTTCAGACTTTTTCCCATTTTTCTTATAGTTCTGAATCAACTTCTTTCTAGATGGTATACGTTTTTCGTTCCGCCAAAAAGAACGTATACCCAATTAGATTAAATTTGACCATCTTCGCTTCAAGACCTCTGTTTTTTGCTGCCTTTTTCGGGTTTTGTTGATCAAAATTTTGTATATACGGTAGCTTTTTCTCTGCTGGGGTTTTTTCAAACGTGATCGTCTCGCGCGGAACGCATTACATTTATCCATTACAATAACACTTTTCAATTATATTATACTCGAATGAACTTTGGACGACGAATTTGTGATGTTTTTGACGTCAGAGGAGTTTAAATTTTGTGCCAAGCGCTCGTTTTCCTACCAAAACCCATAAAGCCCAATTTAGCGTGTTCTAATGTTCTCCGCACACTTTTCTTTGAATGTTTTCGTGGTGACAGGCGGTGGGACGCGCTAGATCCTCACTTATTTCCACTTTATGGCTGAAATAAGCATAATTTTTGTTTGAACTTTAGATCCCACTTTTTTAATCTTTCAGAACGCTCCACCCCTAGTTGAAATGCGTTTTTCGGTTTACCGTTGAGCGATTTGCTCATGATTATATTTGAAGTGTTTGGAAGTAAAAAAAAATCCTCCGTAAATTTCAAACTGCGCAAGAGGCCAAATGAAAGGGATTCAAAAATTTCCAATATAAACATTCGCTGTTTTCTGGAAATTTTAGTTTATGCGAAAAAAAAGAAGGCCCGCGATAGTCCTGGATTTCTAATACAAAGTATTGAGTTACAACAGAAACAAAGGTTTGCAGAGAGATGGGCAAAAATTTCACAATTATTAGCAGCCGGCGTTTTTCATTCTGCATACGATAGTGATTATTCTTATTGCTTCAAATTCAATACTTTTTTTTAACTCGGTAAAGATTTAGAAAAAAGGGAAAATTCAGCGTCAGTTTCTTGTGTTATTTCATATTTGTGGCATCTTTTTCCTTTCAAGAATATTCCTTGTTTAAGTATTGGCCATCAAAAATATTAAAAAATAGAAGACTTGGTCTGCACAGCAGACTTTCTTATCCACTTTTTTGTCTTGTGTTTTCCCTCTCCTTCGTCCCTCCCAGTTTCGGCTTCTTTTTTTTTGTTGTTAAAATCGGTTTTTGGATTTAAAAGGGAAGAATGGGTGCCGCGAGGAGAAAGGACTACGCGAGGAGAAAAAAAAAGAATAAATTGAGGAGGTTTGCGAAACAACTGACGCCTAGGGAGTTGGCCGAAATGAGAGAGATGAAAGGACCTCTTTGGACACCAAAATTCCTTTTTTTTTTTTCTTTTTTTTTTCGACGAAGCCCTTTTTCTTCTTGATAATCAAATAAGAGTTCCGTAGCTGCTTCTTCATAGAGCGTTTTTACTCTTTCTCAGTGGGATATATCACAAGACGGACTTTGTCATGGCCGAACACCGAAACAAAGTTGTACATTTATTGGTTTTCGACCGTCTGAAGATTGAAAAGTAAGAGAAGAATTTTGGAAATCAATTTTTTGAGGCTTCTTGTCTTCAATAAACATTTTGCTTTTTTTTGTTCCACTCAGCACAGCTTACATATTCTTAAGTTAATGTTCATTAGAAAAATAATACGCTTTTTTTTTGCCGAAAGCTCTAGTCTTTTAAAAAATCGTCGCCGCCCTGTTTAAAAGAAGGGTAGACATAATTTTCCATCAAAGTTATGAAGTTCATGACCCGTTTCTGAAGATGTTATTGGTATTTAAAGAGGCCTGATCTTATAGTTTTGTTTTTCCTTTTCGCAATTCCGTTTGACTGTCATATATAGTGGGTATCGGGAAATAAAGAAACTCAACGACGGGTGGTGGAAAATAAATAATCGAGCAAAAAGGTGGGACGTGCAAAATTCGTGAGCCTCGAGCGCACTTTTGTATTTGCTCGAACACTTTTTTTCCCTTTTTTTCCACCACACCGTCAAAATTTCTTTATTTTCCGTCCGTCTAAACACCTAAAACTACTACAATTGAATTCTGAATTATTTAATGTCTGATATTTCCGCTTTCATAGTCCTTAAAAGTTTCCAAACCCATGTACATGAAGTGAAAAAAGGGAGATCGCAAAGTTTTCCGGAAGAGAAACCATGTAGCGGTCATTTTGCTTGGGAAAAGCACTCGTGGGTTTCATTTTTTCTTTCCAAAAGCGTTTTGATATCTTATTTCGGTCGAAGGCAGTTCTCAAACAAAAAACGCTTTTTAAACAGTGCGGTGCAGTTAATATGAAAATAAACATCGCGTTGGCTAGGTGAACTTTCTCTTTTGAATGATAACAAGAATAGAAAAATGGAGAGAAAGTTTTGGGCACTATAATTTCATTTATATTGATTGAGGTGAATAGACGCGGATTATTTATCAAAATTCTCCCTTCTCGACATCTTTTTGTCTCTCCGCTAAACATCTTGTTAAACAAAAAAATTATTTTCTTCTATGGAAAAAAATATTTAATTGTTGTTGGCTCGAGAGAAGCGGGTGCCCTGAAAATAAATTTGAAAAATAATATTTATTATTAAAAGAGACGGCGAGAGAGAAATGAAATTTTAGGCGGCTCAGATGTACACAATCTGCGCCGTTTTTTCCACATTTTTTTCTCTATTAATTCGTAATTTGCGTGACCATTTAAAGAATATTTCAGCTGAAATCGATTTGAACAGAAGAAAATTCGTGGCGCCAAATCTGTTCAAGACTCGATTTTTTCATTAGATAACAGGTCTCACTTTTGGTTTTCTCTCCGAAAGTTGCATAGAACCGTCGAAATTGCCTTACTTCTGTTTGATTCTTGATCATTTAAGACGTTTAATATTGTTTCAAAAACTGGTTATCATTTTTATATGGCTTTGTTTGCTAAAATTAAAAAAATTGAGTAAAGTTGGCCCTTTTCGAGTATAAAGTGTTGGTAACTGTATATCTCCTAATTTTTGATTGACAGGGAATTATTATTTCCAATTGAACTATCCAAACTTGTGTGGACCTTTTTGAGCCCGTCTAATTGTTTCTCCTATTGAATAAAGATCGCTGTACGTGAAGTTTTATTAATTTCCAAAAATTATTTCGTAAGCTTTATATTTCAGACTCAACTGACATAGTCATTGTACTAGTCTTAAATCTTTTATAGATCTGGAAATGAATTTTTTTCCACGGAGATTTCACAGCACCTCATGTGTTATGGTGAAAAGAATTGGGAAATCAGTTTTTCAAAATATTTTTTATAAATTAAAGTAATTGGATGAGTGGGAATGGGCCGAGCGAGCATCAAGGACAGATGGTCGCACCTGCCGCATGCTCCCTTCCCATTTGCCTATTCCGCCATCTCATTTCAATTTTGCCCTCTATTCGAAGTTTTCTTGGTTCTTCTACTCTGACGACCGCTTTATTGCTATCTATCCATCAACATTATTATGTTCACCTCGATTCCCTCATTTCTTCTCTGTATTCCCGTATCACTCGTTATCGCATTTTCATTTTATTATTCCGCATTCACTTATTTATACGCCAAGCATACTTTACCCGTGGCTTTGTTGTAGAGTTTTCTTGGAACTTTCGATGCCAGAGATTTCGGCTGACCAAAAGGCAGAGGGTCATTGTTAAGCTTCGAAAATTCTCTCATTTTTTCAAGGTTCACTAAATGAGGGAACCTTTTCTTATGCCGTTATCTCCGACTCTTGATTTAATTTTAAAAGATCGAGGATGACCTGCACCGTGGCTTTTGCGACCTCCGCTGAGGGCAACAACTGCGCCTCTACAAAATGTTGTTTTGGCCAAAGGACAGCTTTTCCCCATTCATTTTGCCTTCTCCACACTTATTTATATGTATAATATTTTAATAGGCCTTCCTTCCAAAAACACGATTTCAGCTTTTTTTTTTCTTTATTTTCCTCGCTTCTGCGTCATCTCTAACAGACAAAGCTCCGCCTCTTTCTGGGGGGCACTCGTCTTCTTGTTCGTCTCCGAAATTTTTATTATTTCTCTTCATTCATTTTCAATTTTTCTCATTTGAGGTCGCTCGCCTTTTTTTAGTACTTCTTCAGTTTTTTTTTCTATCTTCGTTCACTCAATAATTTTTGAAATTATCTAGTCTCAACGGCACGAAATCAAATATTTTAGACTTGTTTGAAAGTCTGTTTTTTCTAGTACAGCAAGAAGTTTGTTTGTTATTTATTTTTCGATTTGAACTTTTTTTTAAAGTATGGAGCAACCTCAAGACTCTCTCATTGAACTATCCCATTCTGAAAACTCTTGTGAGCCAATAAATTTTGACCTTACAGTCTAAAGAACGTTTGAAAGTTTACTGTTTTTCAGTATTTCTACATTTTTTTCTGAATTTCATTTCTGTTATTGAAGTCCTCTTTTCATTTTTTCACTTGCAAAATGTATCTTATCTATTTTACACAGCGATTTGCGTGCTGCTCCGCGTCTTCACCGCAGCCAAAATGTTTAATTTATACACATTAATATTCGCACCACCCGTGGCCCACGTATTTTCTTTCTTTTCCGTTTCGCTTATTGCTTGTGCAAAAAGAGGTTCACTCAACTTTTCCAGAGGATGCTCCATCGCGACGAGGAGCACATAGCACATTTGACAGCTTCCGTCGCCAATCACCTTAACACAAATGGTGCGTTCTTTTATCCCTTGTTTTTTTTAACTCGAAAAGAAGTTGCGAAATTTTTCCTGCAATTACTCAAAGCACAGAAGTTTCTCCATGTTCAAAAACCAAAGCATTAAGCTTCTTTCAGGAGACTGTTTTATTGAAATAGCTTTGAATTGTAACTTTTATGTGAGAACAGAGTTGTGCCAATTTTTTGTGGCAAAAAAAAGTTTTCAAATTGGCTTTGCATTTTTGAGCTTTTGCCAGCTGTTCTCGCTCCTTTTTTCTTCCCTCTCCGACTTTTCCATATTTCTTGGCGTAAAAAGAGTTGGCAGCAAGTTCAGGGCTGTTTTCGACGCTGAGCGATGAGCGGAATTCCACAGACCGCAGTTCAGCGACTCCCTCGCACAACGACGACAATGAAACCCAGGTTATTATTATGTTTTAAAACATATTTTGCGCCCTGTTTCGAACTTTGAGTGGTTTATTGTAACCGACCAACATAAGAAGGTCTTTTTGCACCTCGAAAGTTGCTGAAATTGAAGTGAATAATAAGTGAGAGAAGTGCTGAATGCGGCGGCAGTTGGAAATCTTTGTGGGCTGCCTCGCACGTTGAATTTCATCCAAAAGAAGCCAAAAGACGCATAAAATGCAAAGCAAGCAAGCCTCATGCTGCATCTCAACATTTTGATGGAAAGTTAGAGAACGAGAGAGAGTGAGAGAGAGACGCGGCTGAAATGGCGAAATTAAGCGAGTTTCATATGTAATGTAAAATGCAATTTTATGCGTTTGCGCGAGTGTCTCTCACGCGGTCTCTCTGCGCTGCGGGACGCGTTTTATTACACATTTAATACACTAGAATGTGAAGGACACACGACCCTCTCTCTCCAATGAAAAGAGAGATGAGGAATTAAACAAATGGGTCGACATTTTCCTGAATATTTTTATTTTCCGGCTGGAATACTTTTCTGGCTTCTGCAAGCCTCGAAGTTCTTTCACTCCATTTCTTATCAAAATAATCAGCTTCTGCGGTCATTTAAAAGAAAGTTTACTAGGGAAGCACTGATGGAAGTACTATGGTTGAACGAAAAACGCGAAGAAATCAACTTTTGAGTTTTTCGAGTTCACAACCACTTAAAATTCATGTTTTCAACTGTTTTCATTCCCCGCAGCTCTCATTCAAAATTATGACCAAGTGGGGGAAAATAATAGAAATTTGGTTAGGAGACATCGTTTTTAATTTTGAGTTGATTCAGGACATGTTGGACGAAGACGTGAAAGACGAAGTGATCAAAAACGGCGTGCAGATGCTAGAAGAGACGACGACAGAGAAGAAAAGCGTGGAGGAACGTCTGAAACAGCTCGACTCAAACTTTGTCTACATACAGCACCAGGTTCGGCCAGCCTCTTTTGGAGAAAGAGTCTTCCAAATGCAGTGGGGATATATGATACCAAGAAAAACAGCACACTTTTATTTGGGCACTATTCTGAAGATAACGAGGGAAGACGTTTAGTTTGATCAGTGGACCTTTTTCTCTGCGCCTCTCTCCTTACTCGCTCTCTAAAGGACACGAACTCGTGCATCTTTGGACGATTAGACATCGGCCCGCGCCTCGTGCTTCAGTTCCTTCGACTCGAATCAATTCCAAATGCAAGCGTTTTGAAATGATCACATCAAGCAGCTCTAACTTTTCTTCTCTAGTGAATTGGCGAAGCTTTTTTTTTATTGAAAAACCGCTCTGGTTCTTAAAAAAAACTTTAAAAAAGTGAGTACTTAGTTCCAAATTAAAAAAAAGAAAAGTTTTTTTTTTGACCAGCTCTTGAAATATCCTACGAGATTATTCGAAAAGAAACCCTTTCGACCGTCCAAGTAGTTGTTCTTCAGTTCTATTCGGCGTTGGCGAACAGCTAAATTTGAAAAATATTCGCCTCTTCGGCTGATTCATTTTATTAACGCCAAAATGTCGAGTTTCGCTTCAAACAAATGTAGACAAATAAAAAGAGGAAAGAAAAAAACCGGTCCTTTACATATTTTTCTTATTCTTTTTTTCGTCTTTTACACTCGCCCACATAGATGAGACGGGGAAACAGCAGCGTTGGAGGGGTTTCGCGTAAATTTTCCTTTTTTGTCTGTTTGGGAAAATGGATGAAAGATTCAAAAAAAATGGCAAAAGAGGCTGTTTTTAGCGAAATGCGTCAAGGTCGTTTTGTAATTATTGGGGCGCCGGACGACGTGAATCTTCTGAATGAAATTTGTACCGTATCCTGAGTGCGAAAATCGTAATAAAATGTTTTCAAACGCAAAAAGCTCGAAATGTTTCTGTTAGTTCCAGTGTGTAGTCTGATGATTTACCTCAGCAGCTATATTTTAAGAAATAATAATAATTGTATAGACTCGACCGAGCCCAGAAAGAAAACCTCCGAGATGTTGAATTGATTTTTGTTTTTGGTTCTCATGTCATTCCGAAAACTTTGAAACTACATTCAAATAGAAACAACAGAAGACAACACATTCTAGTGTTCTATTTTTGCACGTTGAGGTACAAAATCACGACGAAGAACTGTTGAAAAAGAATTATTTCAGGAAAACAACCAAAGTTCTACAGTTTGATGATCTTGCAAATGTAGTGTGTGTTTCAATTTTGGAATATTTTTATTCAACAACATTTTACGGCCGCTTCGTCATGTGATATAATCTTTTCACGAACTGCTATCTCTCTTTTTTCGCTGTAACTAAAATTCCAATTATTTGCTCACATTTTGGCGGTCCAGAGATCAAAGTTACATTTAATTCCATAGGTAATTTGATCTGAATAAGTAAACGCTAATGACTGGCGGCAAGCGACTTTTTCGACTCAAAAAAGGTTGAAACTGAAGGAAAGTAAAAGCGAGTCGAAAGGAAGCTCCAAGACTTTGCACCTAACACTGATAAATCGCGAGCAATTCTTGGTATATATCACCAAATTTGAGAGCTCTGTGCAGTTTTGATATATTTTTTGCTCTTTTTGCTTCAATCCTTTCAAATTTCCATGAACTTTCGGCTCGAAAAAGAGTTCAGAAAACTGAGAAGAATATGTTTTATTATCTCAAAAAAGTTTTTATCACAATTTTCACTCAGTTCTTCGTCGGCTTGTGACGCCCGTGTTAATACAAAATGTCTTTTATCAGACAAACAATTTGTGCAAAAATCGTTAAAGCGGCATGAGACGCATGCATAAATGATAGCAATACAAAGATTTTTGTGTGCTTTATTATCAGTGAAATTGCTCTGATTTTTGAATCTGAAAGTTTTTAATATCGATAACAAGAAACGCAAATGAGACAAAGCATAATCCTTGAAAAGAAATTAAAAGGATTTTTTCCAGCTTGCTCGAGTGATGAGACAAATGCACGTGTCGCCTTGTAACTGTGCGACCTGCGCCAGTGTCCATCAGAAAGTGGCTGGAGTCCGACAAATTGTGAGTTTTCTTTTCTCCGAGGTGTGAGTCTGTGGCTAGATAAGTCTTGTTTCGCGTTATTTCTGTCAATTGGACGAGTAAAACCGGAAGAATTTTGTAGAAAAAACTTTTTGGAACGTTTGAAAAATGTAAGCCGTTTTAGCCAAGATGATGTGACCGCAATGTTAAGTTATGTAATTTCAAATAATAAAATTGAAAAAAGTTTTACTAAAGCCAGAAGGGGAATTTTCTTTTTTTTTTTCGTTGAGCCTCTTCAGCATAAATTCACTACAACTTTCTCAGCCGCAAATTGAAAGAAGTTTGGGCTTGCTATCTTTTTTTTCGTTGTTGCATTGTTAAGACTATCGTTCTTATTGGAAGTCAAACGTGGCAAAACCAGTATATCATGCAGATCAATATTTCTCAAGAGCAGTAGACATAATTCCGAAATTTTACTTATCATACAGTGCAAATTACAAAACAATATTCGCGGTATGAATATTCGGTTCAAGAACGATCCTGGACACATGCTGGCCAGCCTGTTCCCCAACGCGTCCCATCAGCAGCTGCAGACGCTCGTCGAGCTCTCCAAAATGAACAAACTTCCATCCCAAGTCGTGACGTCAGCACCTTCTTCCACTCCGACGACACCTTCTATAGTCGCGCCGCCATATCCTTCTCAGCGAATCGGAAGCGGTTAGATATTTTTCCTTCCAAGGTTTTCAAGATTGAACAATTAAAAAAAAGTTTCTTCCTCTGTTATTATATTGTCTAGTCATGTCCATCTGAGTTTCAATCATTCCGGTCCTCCCGCAATTAAACTAGGGTTTTCAGGTTACGGATCGAATCCCGGAGGTGGAAAGATAGTGACTTCTGTGGACCGGAAAGCTGTAGCCGAGTACGCCAAGATGCACGGAGGAGCCGCCGCGGCCAAAAAGTTCGGTGTTCCGCCTCCCGTCGCTACGTACTATCAGAGGAAGGACAGCAGCAACTGTCAGTTTTCCTGAGAGTTCCTTGACAAGTAGCACATGAGTTCAATCCAAGTTCATTTCCAAAAATTAATTTTTTTGGAAATGATTCAATCCAAGTTCATTTCCAAAAATTAATTTTTTTGGAAATGAATTTGGATTTTTTCTCCGAATAGAATCAAAGAAGTTTTAATGAACAATTGTAGTTTCAAGCTATGTGCCTTTGAACGGAAACTCTGAATTTTTTTCATCATTATCCGAAGTATCTATAGTTTATATTGAAATTTGAACCCATATATGATCAAGTAGTATAAAAATGAAATAGAACTGAAACTAGATTTGTTTGATTTCTTGTCCATGGTGACCCAAAAAAAAAAAAGAATCTAAAGTGCAAAATGAGCAATTATCGATGTTAATAACACGAAAATCGCGATTCAGCTCTGATCCCAACGACTCCCGTGAGCGCAGTGATGCCGCAGCTACCGTTGTCGGCGCCGCACGGAGGCTCTGCGACGGCTTCTCCGGGCCCTTCTTCGGAAGGAGATCGCGAGGAGAACGGAAACGCGACGCCAGCCGTCTCTTCGGCCTTCCCGGCCTTCGGATCGCAGTCCAGCGTCACAGAGTGCAGTACTCCGTCCAGTGGAGGTCCGCCTAATCTCGGTCAGCCCATGTTCGCGCAGTGTCAGTTTCCACAACCATTATCCTTTTTCTTTTCAAAGATGTCAATCGCTTTTGGTTTTCTTTTTTTTTTTTTTAAATCTCGCCATATTAAAATCTTCTACGCGGAATTTTTTTTTTTCTGAGCGTCTTCAGGTCGTTAGAAAAAGTTGCGAAACAAAATTAAATAATAAGCACTTTTTTAAAACGTCTACGAGCTCGCATGATGAAAGATTTTAGCTATGGTGGACATGCTGAAAATGAACGCAGCGCACGCCACTGGCTCTCCAGGATTTTTGCGCGGCCGAGGACGGGGAAGACCGAAACTCATTGGTTTGTTCTTTTCTTGCTTTTTTTTTGAAAAAAAACCCCACAAATGTATCCGTCTTTAGCTTCTTTTTATCAAATAAACTGTCGCTTTGTATTACAATGAGTTTTCTTTCTAAAACTCCCTTGAAAATTGTGAAATAACTAAGTTTGAGATTTACGTTTGTGTTTGAACAGCCTGTCAACTTTCAAAGCGAAAAAGATTTCTGTCAAAAAAAAAAACGCAGAATCGTTATCGACATTGTTGATCTTCTAGTTTGAACTATTTTGCAGGCGACGAGCTGGACGCGGACTTGGTCGACTACATGGTCACAGTGAAGCAGAGCGACCCCCACGGACATCTCACCGCGTCTCAGGCTCTCCAAATCGCCAAACAGTACATCCTCGATCGCGTATGTCGTCTCTTCTCCCAAAATTTATCCAGATTCTTCATCAAGTACTTTTATGGTTTCAGGCTCCTGGTCTACTGGAAGAACATGGCGGCCACGTGAAGCTGAAGCTGACGTGGGCGATGAAACTCGTGTCCCGAATCACTGAACGACAAAAGGTTTTTACCTTCTTATTCTTTTTCAGTTTTTGTAACATTTTATAGAAAATTTATAGGAAAAATAATATATTAAACGTTATAAATCGGACTTCCATTCACAGAAAAATCAAAGCGCGAGCTTATCATGTTCGTCGCGTACAATTAAATTTTTAAAAAAATGATATCTTGAAAAATACATAGGAAGTGAGTCATCGAGGTTTTTTTTTTCAAAGTTGACCCGAAGAAAATTTCCATGAAGAGTCAAGCTTTTTTTACAGAAAAAAAAATGGTAAAAAAAGCTTTTTTTCAAAAAAAAAAACGCGAAAAACGTTCAGGAGATCGAGCTGGGTTTGCCGGCGGGAACTCTGTCGAACATCGGCCGTCAGCAGCTGAACAACCTGCCCGGAGGCAACTTCATGGCGGACATGATGGCTCAGAACATTCTGTCGCAGCACATGTTCATGAACCTCAACGGAATCGGCGGCGCTCAGAAAGGCTCCGGCAGCGACGATTCCACTAACGGTCATAACGAGGAAAACATGCATGGTAAGTAAAGTTCGAAAAAGTTCTAACTTCAATTTGAAAATTTTGATCAATGAACAAATGAGAGCAAACAAGAGCTAGTCGTTGTCTGTCGTATTTTGAATTTGAATTTAGAGTTGATAATCCAAATTCCAACACTCCTCAAAAACAACATCGCCGTTTTTTCGAACATTTTATTATTTTGTGAGAACTCCTTATGATTTTTCTCGTTCCAGAAAACCGTCATGCCAAGTGTCAAAGGAGTTTAATGGATCATTATAATCTTTCCATTCTATCTGTGAGATTTGTGTTCGTTAGATTTGAATTAGTTGATGAATAAAAACAAATTTGAAAATTGGTAATGATTCCAGTGGCGACTCCAGAAATCCTGAATGTGAAAGAGCTGCATTTCCCTCTTCTGGCCAACATGTTCGAGAACGGAGAGAAGAGCGGTCTGGTAGAGGGCGAGATTCCATCGACGAACGACGACGACGACGAGGAGGAAGATGGAATGGAAATCGGCGTTGGCACCATCTGAATTTCTTCGGAAATATAGTCTGTTCAGATTTTGAATGTCAAGTCCTCGCTCAAGCTCCGCCCCTAATAGCGCGATAAACCAATCAGAGAGCGAGCCATCCACAGAGCGTTTTCGAATGACGTCATTCTACTTGACATCCAAATTCTGAACAGACTATAGATCTTCCCACTGCTTGTTAATATTTTTTCAATTGGTCTCATCTGAAACCGTTAATATTTAAACCTTCTTTATTTCTTAATAAGAAATACATTTCAAAGAAATTTGCTTATACTCATCGCGGTACTTTATATCAATCTCATCATCAACCTGCTATTTATGATTTATTTCTGTGTATAAATAACCTCTCCGCTCTTGTTCAATTTTTTCTTATTTATTGAATTATTTCTTTCCATGGTTCCTTCTTTCTTGCTCGATATCGAAGAAACAACATTTTCACTCAAGTCAACATTTCAATTTTTGCGTTTCTCTATGAGATGCTTCCTAGCGCAGAAATAATAATTTTTAAAATTAGAGATAATAACGAAATCTCTCTCCAGCCAGTTCTGTTTTCGAATGCATTTCATTTCCGGGCGTCTAATTATGGCCCCAGCCATGGGTTTCCTCTTTGTTTTATCCATTTTTCGTGCCAGTCTTCTAATCATTAAAGTTTCATCTTGATTTTTAGCTCCCAATTTTTTTTTACTCAGTGGTTGATAGGAAAATTGCTCCGTTTACGATGGTACTATTGAATGTGGATTAGATTCGGATATGTGTTATATCCTCCTTAATGGTGCCCCTTTTCTTTTTATTTTTTTCATTGCTTCGATATGCTGTTATTTTTGTTTATTACTAATAAGCACGCTCTCATTGTCTTTTTTTCGATTGTTTCATTGCCCTTGTCCTGAATTTGTTTCATGTTTTAAAAATTAATAAGTGAATGAACAATTTCTCTTTTTTTAAAATCTCGTAATAAAATTGAACGCTCCTGCAGCCTTTCACTTCTCTTCTTCCAGAGTAGAGATTGTCTGAAACTCACAAGGCTATGAATCTGGAATCAACATGTAAAATTTTGTTATCGTTGTCCTAATTCGAAAATTGAATTGCAATAAATTATTCAACTTTATTTTGACGAGTATTGCATTGAGCACAGCTTACAATTCATGTTAGTGTTTATTGTTTTTACATTTAGTTGCTTTAGGCTGCCCGAGGGGCATTCCAACAAAAGATTTGCATTTTATTGCGTTTCGAAGTAACTTCTGTGAATCGCAAGAGACCAAACAATTTGTTTAGTTTGAATTTGAAGGCATTTTGTAACATTGCAAGGCGGCGTATAGACCGAAAATATGCTTGAATTCTGAAACAAAGTAGAGGCTACTGAGCGATACTGGAAGGTGAGAAGATTCGTTAGGACTAAAGAAAAAGTGAATTGGTGGAGTCAAGTGGAAATTAGAAGAAGAACGCCATATGGCGTGTGTTATCGTCCCTACGAATGTATAATTCGAGTAATTCGGCGCCGTTTTTATGTCCAATAGTCTTCGCACTCTGGGGACTTCTTACTTCTTTTACTTTCAAGGGAAATGAATAAAACTTTTTGTCTTTGAAAAGGTAAAAATACGTATCGTAAATTCAAAGCACACATCAATAACTACGAAGCGCTGATTCAAGCGACTCAAATTATGCCGTGTTCAAAGTATATATATGTTCGCAAAATGCAAAATTAGCTCTGTCTCTCCAATTTCAGTCATCTTTTTCTTTCTCTGATGGCGATTTTGGATTTCGCGGAATCACTTTGAACATGACTTCACATGAAAGAAAAAAAGAAACAAGAATAATTAACAAGAAAGGAGGGTGACCGGCTTTGAGCCCAAAGAGGTTGAGAATTCTTACATTTAGTTTATATAGCTGTCTTCGAGTTACTTCCATCCATACCTATTTGTTTGTTTTTTGATTTTATTCTCCTTCTTTTGAAATAAGTAGCGCGTATGAAATAAAAACCAGCGAATTTTCGAACGGCGGCTTTTCCAATTCTTCATATCGCATTTTCATATCGACTTTCCGACTGCGACGTTTTTTTAGAGCGTTTTTTTTGATGGCTCGCAATAGGAAATGACCGCAAAAATAAATCATAATAATCTTACTAGATACGATTTTTTCAATATTTATGTACATTCAGTTGTGTTTTCGATCAAGGCGATCTTTTGCTCATGTGAGACATTTATTTGTTGTTGTAACTGCGTATGAGCAGGGCAAGATAGGCAATAAGTCGCACCGAAAATATCATCAGCGCTAAAATTCCCACGTCCGGCCACTTGTTATTCGCCGAGAAGTCGATCTGAGATCAGAAAATCGAAGTGGAAAAATATAAATGAGGAGCTTACCGAGTGTAATACTTCGTGACCAGTTCGGGGACAAGAACTAAGACCGAACGCCGCTGTTTGGTTCAGACATTCTGGAAATATCCATAATCAGGATACTTAAAAACTTTTCTTCCCACCAGCAATTACTGAAATCGACTCCCATTCATTAACCGCCAGCGCCTCGTAACCATACCTTCATTTGAAGTTCTATTTTATTGAAAGTTAAAAAAACGTTTGTAGGACTAACTTGAAGTAGGAAAGCGAGGATAGCCAGGTGAAGTAAGGAGGGATGGAGTCGAAAGAGATGAAGAAGCCGCCGAACGCCATGATGGGGATGACGAAGATGGGAAGCACGGTCATGGCAACTGCAGTGTCGCCGAAAACGGTCGCCACGGCGTAGGCTGCAACTCAATGCTCGGTCGGCAGAAGAAGTCAGACCCACAGATCGAGATGGCGACGTTCGTGATGAGGACAGAAACGAGCGAAGCGAAGACGAAGTTGTAGACGTTGGGATAGAGTCCTGGAGAGGAGGAATCTTTATCTCTGCGCTTTTCACACTCACCTGCCATGAAGTAAACTATGGAATTGTAAACGATCGGCAAAACAATGTACTGAGGCAGCTTGAAATAACATTGTTGGTCTAAGTATGGTTTCAGTTGAAAACTTCGGCCAAATTCTTCGCGAGAAAGTAGGCGCTGGTCCGATAGACGCCGTTGGCATTTTCCCGCAAGACGATCGGTAGCTCGGCGGTGATGACCTGCAGAAGTTTCTTGCCTTGCAGCCGCTGGAAACTTGCAGCCAAACCGGAACGTTGGGGAATTGAAGCATGAAGTTGATATTTCGAATGTGATTGAACATTATGCCATTTATAGATATTATGGTTGCTGGCGTGATTGGTGTCTGAAAGTAGACGAGCCCCGTAATCAAAGACGTGATCTGCAGAAGTTTTGTAAGACTTGTATTCGGTCAAAAAGTCTGAAGTTCCTAAGAAAAACACTGGAAACATACGATGATTTGAAACAGCCGTACTCTGAGCAGGATAGGATCCCGCACGACCGCCAGCCACGATCTCCACGAAAGAGCCGCGAATTGATCCCAAAAAGAAGCGACGTAGCTGTAGAAACTGGTCTCAATAACATGAGGTAAGTACGAAAAAAAACTCTTGACTGAAGAATGTTTTTGACTTGATCGAGTCCCTGCGATCCGTTTTTGTGGATTCAATCTGAAGTTAGCCTATTAAATCTGGAAAAGAAGAAGAAAATCTTGCCTTGTTAGCTTTGACGGCCTCAAGAATTGCTTTACCGTTTTCAGATTTTAAAAAGCCGTCTCGAATTTTCTGAGAAAACGTGTGAAAAAGGAGAACGAGAATAAATTTCCTACTGCGATGGTCTTGAGCGAAGTCGTTCTGTCCTTGTCGATCACAGCCAGAGTGCGGATCAAATGGTCTGCCGGATTGAAGTATGGAGGACAGGGGAAACCACACCTCAAATCATTTTCAATAGTTTTTTCCATATAATACTGCTAACCTGGCGAAAAGCGGCGCTGCATCGCCTCCGGGACCTAGGTATATGATCCTTCCGCAAGCCATGAAGCACACGCTGGAATACAATAAGCTTCTTTGTCTCTTCGAGGCTCACTTGTTGAAAAGTTGGTAGACTTGGCTACTCGGCTGGTGGATCGTTATAACAACTGTCATTCCGCCGTCAGCAAGTCTTCGAAGGGCTTGAACTACGTGACCTGTCGCCAAATGAAATTGAGAACTTTTAGAGACAAACCAGCCATGAAAGCGTCCAGGCCGGAAGTCGGCTCGTCGCAAAACAAAATCCGTGGACACGTTAGGATCTGTGAAAAATGGTTCGAATGCAAAAAAGGGAGATGAAATAAGATAAAAACAGCAAAAAGGAGCAGTATGAACACCTTCAATTCGATTTACTGCTGGTATCATATTTTTTGCAAAAAGAAAAACCTCGGAGGCGAACGCAAGTCGCTTCTTCTCACCACAGGAAAGCCCTTTGACGGAGTTGGGCACGCCGATCAGCGTAGAGGCGCAGTTTCTGAGACCCATCTGAGTGATGGTATCTTCCACACGAAGCTCTCTTTCGTGTCGCGTGAACCGTCCGCCCATCCGCAGCCGAGCCTGGAAGTCTCCCGAGTTTCGAAAGAATCCGCCAATCCTCACCATGAACCGAAGATGTTCTCTAGGCGTCATAGTCCCAACAAACATGTCGTCTTGCTGAACGAACGCGGATATCTGCAGCGAGTTGATTTATTGAAGTTTTTTTTAAATAAAACTATTCGAACTTAAAGTATCATGGGAAGAAGTTTTGAGAATAAAAAAGAAGCATAAAGAAAATATGTTCGGCAAGTTTTTCGCAGTGAGACCAGGGATAACTAATCTTCGTCAAATGAGAACGTTGGCTCTGCTAGGAATTATCAAATACAAAGATTTTCACATATAGGAAGATGAAAAAACAATTTTTGCATTCCAAAAACGCCGAAATAAGTAATCTCTTTTTTACCATTGATTTATTTTGAAAAAAAAATGAAGAGAATTATTACCTCTCTAACTTGCCATTTACTGGCCCGGTGGCCATCGACCATGATACTACCTTGAATTTCCAGGTTTGCCAAGTTTCGAGAGGTCAGAACATTCAAAAGCGTCGTTTTTCCTGCTCCACTTCAAAAATTAAGATCAAAAAATGATCTTAAAATAATCTTACCTGCTCCCCATGATAGCAAGTAGTTTTCCGGCTTCTGCCATTCCACTCACTGAAAATGTGAGTCTAACTGTTATACTTTTAAAGTTCTTGAAATCCTTTTTTTCAAGTTTGTCTCGGCTTTGTTAAACTGTTTGAACGACTTTTAAACTTATATATATATATATAAAAAAATGTATATATATAATAATCTCAGAAAATTTTCAGGCTTCCCGATTCCTCAACCAATTTTCCTACTACTGTTTCTCCACTTTTTTTTTCTATATGGGCTCATACCATTGTGAAGTATCTCTTTGAGTTTCTTGGGCTTCCGAGAAAGGTATTTGTCAAAAAAGCTGCTCGAGCGACTCTCAGGACCATTGACATTGATGGAGGACCAGTAAAGATTGCACCTGACGTACACAAAAGTGTTAAGCATAGAAAAGGCGAAAAGCGCAAAAAAAGAACAAAGATAAACCAACCCATTCGGAACGATTTCTCGCGGCTCAACGCTCCCTTTGTGAGAGTTGCTTTGCAGCAAACCGACGTAGTCAGCCATTCCTGTAAGAAGAGCCGACGAAGTGACCCGAAAGGTTTATCAGAGGGCTACCTGCTAGTTCCTTATCTCTGACCTCCTGCGTTTCCCTGCTCTCCATAATGTTTCCCGTGTCTCGTACGAGTCGAGCGCATAGTATTTAATAACCTGTTTTGACTTTTTCAAGCTGAAGTGAAAGTTCGATAAACAGAGAAAAGTTACAAACAGCAGGTACTCTGACGCTAAAATTTAAATTACCAAACTGTCACTTGAAAATATTTTTTCATAGTTATCGCCAAAAGTGCTCGGGACCTCTTTAAAAAGTTGGAGCACTAGGATGTACTATAAAAATATAAAAAAACTATTTTAGAGCTTTATTTCGATAGAAAAGAAAAAAAGAAACAGGACCCCCCGTGCGTGCGCGCTCGTGCCTGAGTTTCCGATGATTTTATTTATTTATTTATTTATCTCACTCAAACACAAAAATACAGATACAGAATAGAAAGTATTTGAGTGAAGTGAAACCCGATATACAAACGCCCCAACGAGCGATTTACCGGGATGGGATACACTTATTGAAAATTGAGAACAGAAGTTTCGGATTTTATTTTTTTTTTAGAGCAGTCTGTTGGGCACACTTGCGAGTAGTTCATTGTTGTCTAGAGAGTCGAGAAAATTCCTGAAGCGGGAGGCTGAAGTGTTCATGTCGAATCTTGAGCACAGTCTGTTCCAAATAGGAATGACTGTGCTGAAGAAACTGTTAAAACGAGGACCTGTCTGTATGAGTCTCATTGGAAAACGAAGTGAATCAGTTCTTCTGAAGAAATTTTCTGCACTTGGAAAGTGGTAGGAGCCCGGGACTAATTTTTGGAGAGTTAGTAGAGAAATGATTATTCTCCTTCGGAAAGCATGGACAGAGCCGAGTACACTTAGACGGTCAGAATATGAATTAAAACGAACATTTCTTCTAATAAACACCTCTCTGGTGAAGAAACGGAGAGGTTTTTCAAGTAGGGAGGAGAGGGCACTGGTTAGGGGTGGGTTAAAGACTTCACAGGCGTATTCGAGGTAAGGACGAACATAAAGATTGAAGAGAAGCTTATATTGCGGTAAGCCGACATGTGAAAAAGCCTTAAGAAGTTGACGAGATTTCAACATAGCAATGTTGACAACATGATTAATATGAGAATCGAAGGTGAGTCCTTTATCAATCAAAAGACCAAGGTCTCTAACCACATTTTCCGATCTTATAGGATTTCCATTTACCAGATAAATGTTCTCAGGATTGTTTCTACCTAGGTGAAGGACGGTTGTTTTGTTGCCAGCCAAAGGCAGACCCCATGTTTTGGACCATTCCAATAACTTGTTGATATTTTCTTGAAGTTCGATAGAGTTATTCGAAGAGATTTTGAGATCATCCGCAAAAAGGTAGGAAGTCACAGAGCTGTCAAAAATACTAGGAAGATCATTGATGAAAATTAAGAAAAGAAGGGGCCCCGTGACAGTTCCTTGAAGTACTGCAGAAACGACGTTAAATTTTCTTTCGGAAATAACTCCATCTATGAGGACACTGGAAGTGCGGTCAGATATGAAATTTTTGAACCATTTTATCATTGTTTCACTCAGACCGAATGCTTTGAGTTTAGCCAATAAGAGGTTGTGCGGAACAAAATCGAAGGCTTTCATGAAATCAAAGTAAATAACGTCAATAAAGTTGCCTCTGCTGATAGAAGATTTCCAATTTGTAATGCTGTCTAGAAGGGCCAACATGCAAGATCTATTATTTAGAAAACCAAATTGTCGTGGGGAAAAGGATAATCTGAAATGTTTTTCAATGTGTGAAGCAATCATACGCTCCATAAGCCTCGCAAGTGGATGTGAGGCTTATGGGCCTGTAATTTTGAGGATTTGATTTTTTTCCTTTTTTGTGTATAGGAACGATGTATGATTGCTTCCACGCTTGTGGGATATAACCAGAGAAGAATGAATCAGAAAATATGATCGACAAGGGAACACATAAGGAATCGGCAAATTTTTTGAGAAGAAAGAAGTTGATATGATCTGAAGAAAACCCTATCTTCGGAGACAATTTGGAAATAAACTTATGAACATTCATAGGTGTAAAATCGGGATGAACGGCAGAGCTTCTAATGCATGGAAAAATGGAAGGAATGTCATAGTTCTCAAAGTTGCGGTTGGAAGAGAAGACATTGAGAAAAGCGGTGGATTTTTCGGCTGTGGAGCTATAGATTACGTCATTAACCAGTAGAGGAGGCAGAGAGGGAACTTGTTTCATTTCGGGAAACATATCTTACAATTTTGTTCGAATTATTAGATTTAATTACATTGAGTTCTTGGCGTTTGAGGAGGCGTGAGACTTTCTTTCTTAATAAAGAAAGTGAACTGTTAGCATTTGAGAGGTGACGCTCTCGCCTTCTCAAATTAGCTCTTTTTCGAATAAGTCGTCTAATACTCCAACGATTTGAATTAGAATGATAAGGGATTTTAAGAGGGTAAAATTGTACAATGAGTTCGTTGACAACTTTTGTTAAATGTTGGTACTTGTTTTCTACAGAAGAAAAATATGACAACTGTCGATCCCAGTTCCGAGTGAGGAGAAAATTGTTGATGGCTACGTAGTTACCTTTCCGATAATCAATTTTTGGGGAATGAGGAGGAGACGGATGCATGGAAGCCATTTTCAAGTTAAAAGAAACTCCTGTATGATCTGTAACAATTGGTGGATGAACTCGAGATATGGACGGTATAAAGTTTTTTGGCTTCGAAGCTTTTTGTTGAAAACTTGTAGTTTGCAGATAAATCTCTATTGATCTTGAGCTGGTATATAAAAGAGAATTTTCAGCCGAGGTTCATGAAATTTCTAACCACAAAGTGAACTTCTTTTTTTTTACTTGTGGAAGCTATTCAAATAAATGAGAAAAAAATAAATAAAATCTTAAGAAAAACTAGGCAAAAGTATAGTGAGATAAATTGAAACATCGGGAAAACGATCACATAGAATTTTTCGATTATTTTGCTCGAAAAAATCCAGAAAGTCTACTTTTTCAAACTTATGTTTAACCTTCTGAAGCGGAGTCTGGCAAATGCGCAAAGGTGTTCAAATTTCAGACAATAAGCCTATTTAAATCAAAGTGCAGCACAGTTTCATGTGTCCACAGCAATAAATCGTAAATATATGGTTTCTGTTTCTTCTGAAACCTTCGAAATTTTTTTTCTGAAAACGATATTTCTCTCATCACGTCTTTTTAGGTTGATAAAAATCTTTTCAGAAGCACGTAGCATAGAACTTAACGAAAACTCAACGTGTGATAAGTATCATTCGATGGCTTAATTTATATCTAAAAAGCATGGTGAGTTGTTCTACTTTTTGTTTAATTTTTCACCGGTACTTTAATTTTATTTCGAAGATCCGACGCGTCGTTGACACGGAAAAGGAAGAATCGAAAGGGCTTACAAAGGTGGAAAAAGCGCGGTCCAAAGAACTTGCATTCTACCTGCGATACGGCGTTGACCGAAGACATGGTTTGTGTTCGGAAGCACTCGCAAAACTGTTTCCGATCAGAGCGGCTAAACACGGACTCATCTGAAAGTTCGGAAGGCAGCTCGAAAAGAGCTGAGACGTTTGACAACGAGAACGAAGACGCCTACAGCCCCACATCGGCCAGCCCGGCTCCTCAACCTGAGAAGGTACGAAGAAAGGTTGAGGGCCAAGATTTGCGCAGATCGAGCACGCCGAGCTGGACCAGGAGCTGGGCTCCCGCAATCTGACGCGGCCAGGCTCTTGGAGACGTCTGGGACTGCTGTTCTCCTGCATCACCATGCTCAAAAACAGCATAGTTTTTGTCGAATGCTTCGCGGAAAGTGGAGGATGTGAGTTCGGCTCCAAAATGATCACAGTCTGTTTGTTTTGATCGAAAACCGAAGGGTTAATTCATTTTCGAATTCAATAAGTTTTCTTTTTCAATGATTCAGTAAGTCTGACAAAAGAAAACTGGATTCAAACGTCATTTTTTCATCGTAAAAAGAGGCTAACTATATATTTTTCTGAAACATCCGCACGTGTTGCTTGACTTAAGTCTATCATAGGCATTTTGATGAAAAAAAAATTGTCCGTATGGTAAAAATCGGGTGAAAGGACCAATTTCAATTAGTTGGTTGTTAGTTGCGTTCCTGATCCCGTACTCGGTGGTGGCGATGGTTGTGGGAGTTCCGATGGCTCTTCTGGAGCTCTCCGTCGCTCAGTACGCCTCCGCACCGTTGTACACCATTTTCGAGCGGATAGCTCCAGCCTTGAGCGGTTCGGAAGCTGTCCAGAAAACGTGATCCAGACGTTTTGAAGGCGTCGGCTACAGCCTGCTCGCCATGCGCGTCTTCTATACGCTGTTCATTTCGATGGAGCCGCGTTTCCTTGTGTTCATGGCTCAGTCGATGTTCTCGGTGCTTACCAACGACACGAGCTGGGTTCAATGTTCCGATTACCCTTCTTTTCGTTAGTCCAATTTCGAGTTGTGTTAAAACTTGAATTCAAAAATCTTCGGTGATTCACTTCGATTTTACTGATGACTGATTCAGAAAAGAGGGTGACCTCTCATATTTTTTAATGGATGCTGTTATATTTTTTCGAGTTTTTGATGTCTGGAACGACAAAAAAACCGTTACTTACAGGAAAGAACAGTAAGAGTTTAAACCCACCTTTTTGATCATTGTGCAAAGTTTTGATTTAAAATTCCCCTGATACCAATCCAATGCTAAAAAGAAATTAGAAGCGCGATTCAAGTTCGAAAAAATTATTTTCCGGCTGCTATGAAACGAGAAAACCTTGCTCCGAGTCTCAAATCCAAGTGAACGGATACTGCGTCGACCAAATGACGCCGGCGGAGCGCAATAGGTTTTTTCTAGCCGTTTTTCTAGAAGTCCGGTAAACCTTCAGGTATGGAAAGCTTTCAATGGGAGCCTACTATCTCAATGGAAACAGGGCTTTGTCAATGATTCCTTCCCAAATATACAGGTTTTTTTCGGCCAATTTTTTGTCAAGTACTGATTTGCTTCCAAGTTACACAGTTCAACTCTCTGGGAATGTGGAACAGCTTTTTTCTGCTCTGATAATGTTCTGCGTGGCGGGCTATATTTCGTACAGAGGGATGCGTTACTTTTCAAAGGTTTGACCCTATTTGCAAGGTTTCGAAAAAGTGGAAGAGTTCAACCGGATTTATTCTGCTGCTCTTCTCAGATTTTAAAACTTTTTGTTATTTTGAAAATCAAAGTTTTGGGCAGATTGAGTCTTTCAGGGTCCATTTTTTTTTGAATTGAAAAGTCATCGGTTGGAAAAGAATGAAATTTTTTTGAAAAGTGGTTTTTTTTCTGTGACACGATTTTTGCAGATTTCTATTCTCTTGTGTCTTGGTCCACTGCTGGGAGCGCTTCCGTTGACTTTTGTCCTTTACGTTCATACAAAGGCAAGAGACAAGGTTCTGGAGGAGATCTTCGACATGACGGACTTGGGCAAGGCGATGTCGTCTACCGGATGGATGAACGCATGTCGCGCCGTCGTCAAAACGATGCTCGTCGGCGACGGCACACTTCTCGTCGTCGGCTCCACCTCAGACTTCCATCAAAACGTTTTTCTGTCCGTTTTCCACGAAAAATGACTTCCTGATAGCGTGTTTGAGAAAAAAAGACTTCTGAAAGAATTTCGCGAATTGATTTACTCACCTCAGAAGGAAAATAAAATGTATCACGAAAGTCTCACGAAAACCTTTCTCGGAGGGTTATTCAGTTACTCAAACTATTTTCAGTTTTTCATGACTTGTCCATTTTCAGGGACGTACTTCTGCTAGCCTCTCTTGGCACCGGAGTGCGTATTTTCCTCGCTTTGGCATTTTATCCCGTTTTAACGATCGGCCATAAGCTTCTCTATCCATTTGCAAGTCGTGGATGTTTGTATTTTCTTATCTTCTCCGAGAATTTCGTTTCGATTTTGTGAAAAGAAGGTGATCCTTCTTCAGACAACTCCGGTGTCCTGCAGTACTACCTCAGTGAATTGTTCTTCGCCGCTCTCCCTTCGTTCGACGTTTCTATGGATCTCAAGAAGTTTTTTGCCGTCCTGACGTTCTTCTATCTCACAGTCAGCATTTCCTATATAGCCTATCAGGTAGGCGTTTCTTTTCTGTTTCTCTTGCACATCGTATTGAGGTTATAACATTCGAAATGCTCATCACATTGTGCTACCACACATTCCCACGACTACTGTACTTGAATGAGAAGCTCGTGCGATTCTGTGTGATAGCGGCTTCGATATCTTTCTTCATGTCTTGCAGAATAATCTCGAACTTGGTTTGTTCTTTTCGAACCGCGGCTTTGGCTTTGCCTCATGAGCTTCCAACATAGTTCTGCTTGATTTTCAAGACGGCGTACCCGATGTACGGACAGGAAGACGAGCTCTTCAATGAACACTTCTACATCGGCCTCCTCACTTGCGCCGCTCTCTATGAGGCCGCATCTATATCTCTATTTTACGGATCGAAAAGACTTCTAGTTAATATTTTGGTGCGACACGCCTTATTTTAGCTTTCCTCTCAGTTCATGTTCAGACTATGATTTCATCTCATAAGAAGTCTTACCACCTTTTCAACTTGATTCGCGGCGTTATTCATGTTCAATGGTCGATTTTCATTCCTATTCTCTCTGTGGTTTGTGATGGCTGATTAATCGGGAGACACTCCATATCTTAGGTTACGGTTGCTGGCATTTTGAGAAGGACACACGTCATCGTGGACACATTTTCGTTTATTTTTTGCGCGATTAGTGGCTTGCCGCTCTACATAGCACTGAGACAGGTGACTCAAAATCAGCTTTTGTTACATTTATCTCGGAGAAAAAGTGGATCGTCATTTTCAGTTGGTGATGCACCTACGGAACAAGGAAAGCGCCCACGTGATGACTCTTCCACATCGTCGATGGGGTCCGGCCAATATCAACAATCGACGGCTCGCTGAGCACGACGAGCGAGCCGCTCGAATCGTCGTTTGATCATAAAGGCCTTTTAATTTCTATCTTGCTGTTCAGTAACCAGAAGAAAAGTTTGAAAATTAATAAAAAGGGTAAATTATCGTCCTAATGTAAGTGGCGTTTACGTTTTTAGTAAAAAAAAAGTAATTTATAGTCTGTGTACCACGACTTGAAATTTCACGGAACGACATTCCGCTGTGCCGCTGCGCGCTTTTGCGAGTCTTAGTCGCGCTTTTAATTCTTTTTTCTTTTATTAAGGTGCTCTACTTTCATGCGCTCCCACAGCAATAACAATCAATTGAAAGCTTTGCCTAGATTCGGAAGACGCTTCGCGAACGCACGCAGCGGAACAGCGGATTGTCGTTCCGTGAAATTTCAAGCCGTGGCACACAGACTATAGCTGTGATTATATCCTGGTATGGTTGGTTTCCCTTCAAAAATTCATCAAGTTTTTTTCAACTCCAAAAATTTTTCCCATTCAAAAACTGTAAGAAATTAAAAATTTATTACAATCATCTCAAAATGACAATGCCTATAGATTCAAGTGTCTTAGAGGCCAATAGAGGAAAAGTGGAGAGACGGAACCCGTAGCTGGGACGATTCATAGCTAATAATTCGTATTGATATCAAAGACCAGTGTCATTCGTGCTATATGCAAATGAAGTGAGACTATTCAAGGAGCCCGGGAGACCCGTGTAGCAAGAAAGTATGAGTTTTGAACTAAAGCTGGTAGTTTGGCAGAAGGCGCAAGCGCATGACCTAGAACAAACGCGATGGATTGCTTCTTACAAGAACCTGACTCGAATAAATTAAGCAGAAAAAGCGAGATCGGGGCCGTTCAAAGGCTTAGGCTTGTGGCGGCAGTTGAAGGCGGCGACGGCATCTTGGACACGACGACCGCGTCGATTGGCGTTGGCTGAGGCGGCGGCGATTCTTTCCGGATAGTTGCTGCTCGCGTCGAAGAAGCGGCGCGCGTTTTCACCTTCAAAACAGTTCCCATTTTCCTTGTGATCAAGCGTTTTGTTGAAGTCACTCACATTATTAATAAATAAAAAAATCAATGGGAAAAAGACTTCATTTCTACACAAAAAAATAAGAATAAGTATGTTGAGGCCAATTTCTATCATTCTTTTGAAGTCAAAAAAAGAAAAAAATCTATTTTATTGTCATCAAGTTGAGAAATACATTCAAATGAGACAAATCTTGAAAAAAACCTTTGAAAAAAAGTCATGCGACCGCACGCCTCACAACTACAAAAAAACGCTACTTCACTTTTTTTAAGTTGTAATAAATTTTTTTAGAATAAAGCGATAATGAAAAATTTTGCGATTATCGATCCACTAACTTCTTTAATTAAATAAGTCTTCTAAAAAGGAAAAATAGTTGAATTTGAAAACCAATGACACAGTAATTTAAAAAAATTTTAATCCTCTAGTTGTGCAAGTAAACATTACTTGATGTCCTATTTCAGAAAAAAATAGAGAGAATAAATTTTTTTAATCCAAAAATTTTCTGTTCCCAATATCATAGCATCCTTGGCGGGTGAAAATAATAATTTTGATTCGATTGAGTTTAAATGATTCTAACCTGTACGAGATTGACAATCTGGCCATTTCCTGTAGAACTGCCAGTGGAGGAGCGCGGCCGCTGAGAACCGGCCGTCGAGATGCTGACGTCAGTTTGCGAAGATGTCGAGTTGGCCGTGGACAGTCGATGTCCTTAAGATGTTATCATGATAGCCTCCATGAAGTAAAAAGAAACGAGTACCTCTTGCACTAAAGGAAGTAGGAGCTGGAAGAATTTCTTCGCGAGACGAACCTACAGCAGTCGCGCGGCCAGACAACGGCAAGAACGTTTTCGCGTTGTTGGAGTTCAGCACCTGATTTGATACGTGTAAACGTTAATCAATCAATTGGTGAGGACACATTTTTCGATTTCCAACTTTTCACTCAACCTCTCTTGTTTTCGTCGGCTTCCGTATGAAACAGAAAGTTCAAATAAACTAACGAGTTGAGGAGCGACAGGAGTCGTGAATGAGAACGTCGCCTCGTGCTCCGAGGGATGGTCAAATGAGAAGCCGTTGGAATCCGAAGAGCCTGACGTCATGTCCGGCGAGACTGAAAAAAAAAATGGATAACACATTCAAAAATATACAAATTGATTGAAGTTTTACACCGCTCGATTTTCATTTTATTTGCATTCTCAGAACAAGAAGGTGGGATGAAGACATAAATTTGGCTCTCAAATTTTGCATCAGGGAAAAATATTGCCAAAATTAAATGACTTTTTTTTTCGTTCGATTTCATTTCTTTCTTTTTTTTTACTTTTAAGTTTTTTGAGCTGTCACTTTGTAACACAGCGCTGCTTCGGTTAAGCCTATCAAAATCTGCACCGATTTCGTCGGGAAGAATGGCGCGGTCGTGCTCGCGATGGTCGCCCAGCTCCACTCGACCGGCGGCTTCTTCAGCAGCCCGACAGCAGTGACCCTCGTAGTACTGCAAGGAAAAGTCCCCAGCTCCGCGTTTGGAGATTCACCTGGTAGCCAAAGTACTTGAGAATGTCGGCTTTGCACATGGGGCAGGTACGGTGCTCCAGAAGCCACGGATCGATACAGGACTTGTGGTAGGCGTGTCTGAAAGAGTTTCCTGTTACAATCAAACTTCTAGAGAGTCTAAAAAAATCGTGATGTTCGAACAGATTCTGATTATTTCGACGTTCAAAGACCGACTTGCAGGGCAGGATTCTGATGATGTCGTGCAGCTGGTAGGGATCCAGACAGACGGCGCAATCCGTCTCCAGTTCCTCGTCCCCCGTCTTCACTGGTCGCGTCGGAATCCGCGCCAAAGCTTTTCGAGCCGCGTTGAACAACCTAAAAATTCCCTCTGATTAAATACATTTTACTCTGATCTTGAGTAATGATAAATATTAAACATAGGATACACAAAAACTCAAAAAAAGGACTTTTTGTTTTCGGTGGGAACTATTTATGAAAAAAAAACCCCCAAAAATAGACCCAATACAAATATTTTTTTTGTTTTAAAAGACCACCCCAAAAGCAGAATCAAAATTTGAAAAAAAGAAACCTGGTAAGCTAAGATTTAGATATAGATATAGATTTAAGATATAGTCTTAAACTCCTAACTACAATCTTTCTACGTACACAGTACTCCGCATTGAAAGCTGAAACTCCGATGCCAAAACACTATTCGATTATCTTTTACAAGTAAACACAAAACATTGAAAAATAGTTCGAGATTCTTTAGAGAGGTCATTCTCAGGAGATTATATTATCGAAGCGGAACCTTCGCTGGAGTCGATCCTTGGCGTGAGCGTAGCGGAATCGCTGGACGTAGTAGAAGACGAGCCAGGCGAGAGATATCACCATGAGAATGATGAACGAGATGGAGACGAACAGGACCGACGTCTTCGAGAAACTTCTCAGCGCGTCCGTCGACCCTTCAGGAGGCTCCATCGCCTGAAACCCTCTTTCTTGGAATATTTGATTCACTTGAGTATTTAGAAAACGTGTTACAAATAAGTGGACAATTTTTTCACGCTTTTCTTTTACATTTCATGCCATTAAAGAAGAACAAACGGAAAAGCTTCCCTCAGTTGAAAAATTTAATTGTCAGCTTGTGAACTAGTAAACTGGCGACGATGATTCTAGAAGGACGAGAAAAATAGTGGACAAAAACAAGAGAGAAAGCCTTAAACACGCAGTTTTTGTGACAAATTAGCAGTGTAAATCTGATTCTCAATAGCAAAAATCCTGAAATAAAAAAGCAGATTTCTCATTAGTTCTACGAAGAATTCTCCAAATTCGATTAGAACAACTTTTCAATTAATTCGAGACACGATTTGATTTCAAGTATTCTAACCAGTTTAAAATGAGCACAAACTGAAACTTAATCCAAACATTTTATAGATTTCATCAAGTTATATTTTCATCTGACTTTTATCAGTTTATCTCCCAATCTTTTATTGCATCATCATCTATAGAAACAGTTTAGGAAAAAGGATGATGAAAAAAATAATAATTCCAGCGAAGTGATATGCAGGTAGTGAAATGAAACTTTCAAGAGATACGGTAATTTTTTTTTTTCCAAAAAAGACCATGTGGAGAAAAATAGTTGAAAACAAAGGAGCTTTTTAATTGTTTTGCTAACTAATGGACGCTAAATTCAAGAGAACTAGCTCGATAACAGCTGTATCCAGGTACGCGAGGCATCCAAAGAAACTAAGAAAAGGGACATTTCGACGGAAAACTGCGGTGCGGCAAAACAGCGACGGGGCGGTCGCTTACACCTTTGCAGCTGCTGTCGGAGCCGCGCCCATTAATTTCGAGGCACACGTGTGACTTTCGACTCCGTGAATCAAAACTAGAGAACCTAACCTTATTTGCGGTTCAAATGCGAACCATTCGTCCAGCGAAAACTCATAAAAATTGAATTTATTTTAAAGAATTAGAAGTATGTGTTTGTAGTTAAAAAGAAGAAAGAACTAACTAACCGTGAAATTCAAGGGAAAAAAAATTCATTTTGCAAAGACAAAGTGTTGAAGAAAGAGTTCTTACCGACTCGGAAAAGGTGCATTTTCCAGAGAAAGAGCCGCCGCTGGACATCTGGAACCACCCTGCGGCGATTCCGGATGGAGCCTTCTGCTTCGAAACTACGAGAGAGCGCTGGGACAGAACCGCCAGACGGTCTGGGCACGCTTGGGCGCATTCCGAGCACCACCACAGCACGTTGTCCTCTTCCTGCAGGCTGCCTGAAACTCAACTTTCTACTCTCTTTCGTTTGATCTAAATGAAAATGACTGATTTTCCGTAGGATGTACATCAATAGAGCTTGAAAAACAGTCCGAACCCAAATTTAAACTTATTATTTCTTTTTTCCTCGGTCAGTCCAAATAAACCACAATTTTCTGTTTTTTTTTTCGATTTTTTTTGTGAAAAAGAGAAGCGCGTGTGCTTTTTTTGTTAGGTATAGATGATAAAGAGAGATTTGAGTTTAAAAATCACACTCATATGGTTGAAAGTTTCATTTCCGATATTGCAAATCCTAATACTTAAAATGTATCATTTTCAAAACAGCCGATTCTCTTCTCACCAAAAATCACTTCTGTAGTGCTTCCCGGATGTAAACGTATTGAAGACGGCAAACAAGAGAAATCCCTGTTTCCTGCCATTTTGTCTCCATAGCGACTTGCGTTTTTACAATTTTTTTTTCAGGCTCTGTTTGGTGTTGAAGGGCTTCACGTTTTCGCGGCGGAAATGAGATTTCTCACGTTGTTAATCTATCCACAATGAAAACACTAGAGATAATGACTTTCGAGTAGTTTCATTACGATATTTGGAACTAATAATAATTTTCAATAAATTTTATGAACCATAAATTTTAATTGGTAAGTCTTAGAAAACGAAAAGTCTTTTTTTTATATGCAAAAATTTCCAAGCCTTGTTGAATAAATATTTTGAAATCCTAAAAAAAATTAATACGCTTTCATTCCCCATATTCAAATCCACGTTTTGAACTTCAAAATGACATCTGCTCCTTCGCAAGATACTTTTGGGAAAAAAAGCTTTCAAAAAATGGAAAGGCGGAAAGAAATCACTTGAAAGGTCCTTGTAAAACCCAATAGCGAGGATCTCAAAAAGGGAAATATTGTAAGTAGAAATCCAAACTTTTTCTTCCCTTACTGAGGTCAAATGGGTTAGGGGAAGGAAAGGGAAGACGGACCATGAGTGCAGATGTCGCCGAGGAACTCGAAGGAGGAGGTCGGGATGGCGGCTGTGTTGGAGGTGAAGATGCCGCTCACCGAGACTTCAGGACACGAGAGCTTCACCTGGAGTTGGCCCAGGTTATTCCAGACGTCTTATCATTCATTTCCCACAAGTTGTTCCCACGAATAATTCGTTATTTTTTATTAGCTACAACATCTTTTCTCTAACAAATTTTTTTCGTATGAATTAATGAAAAAAACAAACTAGTTCTGAAAAAAATAACCAAATAAAAAAATAACTCGAACTAAATTGGCATCAAAAAAATTATTAAGTATGCAAAAATCAAAAGTTGCAGAAAATTTCTGAAAAACAATATTAAACCAATAGTTCTCAAAGTTTTTTTCTAAGAGCAGTTGCATATGATTCATGAGAAATAACTAATATTTTTGTTGGTGCAGAAATATCGAGCGATAGCCGAAAAAAAAGGGAAAGAAACCTTTCACGCCCAAAAATAATTATGGCGCGCCAGTGTCCATAAATGGGTTAATAACGCAGCTGGCCCGCAAATGTTCGACTTTAATACTAAAATGCCGTCTGTGTGACGATCGGAGCCCGTTGAAATATACTCATGTCCTTAATGGTTCAATTGGATTAAAATACGTCTCTTGATCCAGATTAGCAGGTTCCTTCGCGGTTCGAGCGAAAAAGCCAAAAAGCCAAAAATACTACCCAACAATTTTCTCTGCTCATCTAAAAAGTTCGATTTGGGCATTGCCCACTTTTCGTGAGAGTCTTGCATTCCATCAAGTCACGATGGCTTAATCTCAGCTTTTCTAAAACTTATTTCAAAGTCTAATTTTTTCGTTTCGCGCTTTGAAGAATTTGTGAATTAATTTGCATTTCATTCAAACCTCGGATTTAGAAAACTTGAACCAAAATTCTCTCGCAAAATGCAAGAAAGGCGAGAAGGCTTCTAAATTATTAATTTCGACGAAAAAAAAGTCTATCCCGAAATCGAATTGCGGTTCTACTTTAACCAATTCAGGGCAAAATTCAAGCTTTGCGGAACTTCCTCATCACAAAAATGTCAGAGACACAACTAGTAGATGGCTCACATCTACGTATGAACGGACATTTTTATCTTGAGAAAAAAAATGAAGAGGCAGAGAAGCAGAATAACCTTATAGGTGTTTTTGAGAGCGCCTTAAGATTCAACTTAGTCTCTATAAGAATTGCCTACATTCGTTCTTCGTTTGTTTGTGCGGCATGGATACATCAATAAGCCCATTTTCACACGTAAAACTCTAACGACAAATTCCGAAATGAGCAAGAGCCAAGTTTGAAGAATGAATTGATACCGTAATCTCTGCTTGTTTCTGTTACAACTTGGTAATTTTTGAATTGAATGGAGTTGATAAGGGGAATGATATTTTGAATGCACACCTTCGAGAAGCCTAACAAAAGTTCTAATTTGAGAGAGCCGAGGCTGACCTTTTGAAGAGAAAAGAGGTCGAAGCATAGAGGGTAGACTTGTACTGAGAATATTAAAAACCTCACCTGAAATGTAGTCGGAAGTGACCAGGAGAACCCGAAGCAGCGGAAAAAAAGCAGGAAAAAAGAGAATCGGCAGGTCATGGCGGCGGAGACGAGGCCTGAAAACGGTCCGACTGCTTCCTTGCCAGACCAACCAGTGGAGCCCCGGAGGCGTGGTGTGCTCTGCGCGAGAGACAGCCAGACGTCGAGGCTGCATCGATCGGACGTCGTCAGCTGGCTCCCACCCCTTCCTACGGACCCACGGCTTTTCCGACCGTAAAACGGCGGCCATGTAAGACAACTACATCAACTGCTGTCTTTATTTTTCTTTTGGTAGAAACATGCGGCTTTTTAAATTTATTAAAACTGTCAAGTTAAAACTGAAAGTTCTCTTTGAAGAGGATTCAAACAGCGGGTCCAAATCGAAAAGACGTCATTGATTTTGCTAAAATAAAATCCATTTTCCTCGTGTCTCGTTTTCGAATATTTTGCCGTCCTTCCGCGGAAGTTAAGCTCAAAGATTTGAACAAAAAAAAATTCATCAGTGCCTCCATAAATCAGCTTTTCTTTGATTCGAACGCTTCAAAGACCTGATGAAAACTAATAAGAAATGAACTCACCACTTTACAAAGAATCTTCCTCGCTTGGCCGGCCGCCCTTCCTGAAAAAATACTTTTTCAAGTTCGAGTATAATAGTGAGAAAGAAAGGGTAAATGTTATTGAAGAGAAAAAAAGCTTCAACTATCAGTTCATCTCTGCAAGAAAGACCCTGAAAAAAGCGAATGGAACACTTGGAGTAGCGAAAAAAGAAAAGAAAATGAGTCAGTTGGGGCGCGAAAGTGATAAAAAACCGGCAGTTCCTTCGAAGATCCAATCTTTAACTTCCGAACAAACCACATATTTTTTGGATTTGTTTTTGATAGGGTGAATTGATGTGAGAAAAAGACCTATCAGAAGAGAAAATCGCGACTCAACAGAAAACGATTCCTGAGAAAAAAAAACTTCCATTGGGGATCGAATTTGCGCTGTAATGAGTTGTGGATGTCAAACTCATGAAGAAGTTATTAGTCACACGGTTCAGCCGAGTGAGAACCGAGCTGTGGGCTGCCTAATTGACTTCCTTATCCACGAATCTGCTCACACCTCGCAAGACTCCAAAAGACCTTCCACGAGTTCCTGAAAAGCTTCGCGGAAGCTTCCTTCTTCAGAAATCGCGTGAATCTCTCCGAACAATGAACAATTTTTCGTTTCATCGCAGTCCATCTGGTTTTTCCGTTCTCTTTGCGCAAGATCAGAGTTTTCAGGACAAACTTTTTTTACACGCTTCTTTTCTGAAACATAAAAAAGGAAAAATTCTGGATTTATTATCTAAATTATGTTTCACGATAGCACGTAAAAATTGTAAACAAAAATTTTTTTGAAATTTTTTGCTCTTTTGGAAGAATACACGAGACCCTTGGAAATATGCGGAAATCCCAGACTACTTCTCGCCGTTTGAGTTTATGAGCTGTCGTGCGAAATATTCTAGGAAGCATGACGCGAAAAAGAAAAAGAAGGAAATTCTTTGCGCGTCGAGGGGCTTATATAAAAAATAGTAATTGCGGAAGAGAGTTCAATTGAATAAGTAGACAAATTACATTCGCCCACATGTGGCTCAACCCACCTTAAAAAAGACTGAAATGACGACTCATTTTTTCAAGATTATCCTTTCTATAGTCAATGTTTCCCGACTTGAAAGGTGATATGGGCTGGTTGGCAAGGGCGAGGTGTTGCGTGTGCGACGCGGCTTGTTGGCGGCGAGCCAAAATTCAAATGTGGGAGACAATTTGGAGAGTTCGGCCACCGCTTTTTTTATTTCCTTTTTTTCTTTTTTTCTTATTATGTTTTTTTATAATGTTTTTCGATTTTTTTATTTCCTCAATGTAATATTGTAAGCGAACACCTTTTCAGTCTGTTTTGCATAGAATGTTTCTCAAACGTGCTGCGAAACGTGAATCATTTTCGGAAAACTTATCGGTGGTTTTTGTTTCTTTCGTATTTGCTGAACTTCTCAATTTCAAACCTCTAACATTTTTATAATTTTTCCATTATGTTTGATTGCAGGTGGTGAGCAGAGAAAGAATGAGTGAGAAGCTATGGTGTTTGAAAGAAAACACTTCGTTGATGGCAAACAGGTTTGTTTCAATTTTTGTTGAAATTTCTCATTGTCATTTTTCAGCATTTTATAGAGCGGCATCAATATAAAGAAGTTTTACAGAATAGATAACTCTATACCTTCTTTGGACACTGGATTTTTTTGTCGAGGCGAGGTTTCTTGGATTCAGACGGCATTAACGAATTCCACAAATAAGAAAAACGTTCTGTGTATGTATAATTTTTCTTGATTTCTACGGTTTAGAAAAATGCGTTGTGATGACCTGTTTCTATTTTCTAACAATATCCTTTAAAAAAGGTTGCCGTTTGAAGAAATTTTTCATTTGAAATATTTTGGTTATACTTTTTATTGACTTATCATATTATCCGTGTAGTTTCGTTGTTCATCTAACACTCGCTTTAATCATTGTCCACTTCAGCGGCGTCAAAAAGCTGTTTCCGTGATTTAATTCATCATCAATTACTCTCCGTTTCCGTCGATTTATTCTCGTTAGAACAATTTCAAGAACCTTTTAAACAAGTTTATTGGAAGGCGAAACAAAATAACAGGTTAGCAAAACGTTGTGAGGATGCTGATGTAGACAGTATAAAAGAGAGACTTCATGATATTCCCTGAAAAGTAGTATTGATTACATAAAGAAAAAAAAAATTAACCTTGAAAAATGTCATGTTCGTTAATGTAAAATTTTCGTGGGGAACAAAATATATTTACGAACTTTTTTTAGGAAAAAGTAAGTATTAACTGAAAGGATTCTTAGTTATACACTGGAAGAACAGTTAAACCAAAAAAACAGAAAAAAAGAACAAAGGCGAAAAACTCACAAACCTTGGTAATCGTCCGCGACTCGTTATCTTCTCTCTCCATTTCGAAAAAAATCACTGCAGAAATCCTGAAGTTCTTCAATTCAGAATGTGAACCGACTCCATGAAAAAAACCTTTTTTTCAAGATTGTTAATAATTCGATAAAATACTTCGCAGCACTCCGAAAAATCGTGCTTCTAAAGGTTTCCACTGCATTAAAAAGAAAAAAAGAATGAATGAATTTGAGAAAAAAACCATGAACTTTAGTGAAAAATCGCTTCTTGTTGATGTGAAACCCTCGACTTCTGAGTTTTTTTGAAATTCTTGAATCGTATTTTTGCTTTGTCTGAAAAAGTATCATCAATGAATAAATACAGTAAAATTTTCACGGCACCGAATCACAAGTAAAAAAATTCATATTTTGCGACAAATGAATGAGCAACGATCAACTTGAAGAAACTGTTGTTTGTGCGAAAAAAACACGATTATTGGTTCAAATAAAAATTCACAGAAGCAAATAATTTGCGAAAAACATTATAAAAAAACAGAATAAGAAAAAGAAAAAAGGAAATAAAAAAGCGGTGGCCGAATTTTCCAAATTGTCTCCCACATTTGAATTTTGGCTCGCCGCCAAATAGCCGCGTCGCACACGCAACACCTCGCCCTTGCCAACCAGCTCATATCACCTTTCAAGTCGGGAAACATTGACTATACAAGATGTGAGAATTGTAATCAGCGCTTTTGGTAGAGATACTCAGATCTCTGGAGATTATTTCTTATCGAAACGAAACTCCATTTTTTTGGTCTTTCCAGAATTTCCTCATTTAAGTCTGCACGCACGAGAAAATATTTCCGAAGCGCGGAAAATTTCTCAACCAGTTCGATAAAACATTTCCAGTTAATCTTTTCCTCCAGAATCACACTGAAATTGAGAAATTTCGGTGTTATTTTTTAACCTGAGAACAACGATTTTTTTTTCAGAGAAAAATTTTGTAATCAGCGCTTTTTGTAGAGATGAAGGAAACAAGGAAATGGAAAAAAGTCTTGTAAAACATTTTGGCAGGGTCGATTCAATAAACACTTATCACGATCAAAAAAACCTAGCCGGATAAACACCAAATAACATGTTTCTCTAGCTGAAAAAGAAAAAAATGACGAAAGAAGCCGGGCAAAAATTTTTACTTTTACTGGGAAAGAAGAAAAACTGTTTTTTATTAGTATTTTTTATTGAGAAACCCCGCTAAACTTTCGACTTTCCAGAAAAAAAGGGCATTTTAAACTATCTCTGTGACGCTATTTACTGGATGAAAACGAGAAATAACGAGAATAATCAGATGAGAGCTAGTCGGATGTGGGTCTTCCGGCTCAAAAAGATTATCGCTAAAAATCATCTCGCATCGAGATAAATGAAAAAGCACACCAGAACCTGAGATTTCATCATCGTCTGGCCTGACTAGGGCATGGTCTCCGCTCGACAACGAGTTGAGAATTGAGAATTTGTGGGTGGATAGGGCTAGGTGAGAGTACTCGGAATCAAGAATAAAATTCTGCTAAACCCCACAGTCGACCGAGCAAAAGCCCGTCGAAAGTTTTCCAGCGCGTATATGGCCGCGCTTCGGCCAGCAACTGGCGGCGTGGTGTAGTGGGTTGTGGTCTTGTGCACTATCAATATTGTGACCAGGGTTCGAATCCTTTTGGCGGATATCATTTTTGCCGGCGCATAACTTTATTCCTTCTTTATTTTTGGGATATTTTATTCAAAAATCTAAAGTAAAAATTCACAAAAATCACAATAAAAAATAAAATACTGATTTGAAATTTTTTTTCGCTTTTTTTCCCTACTTCATGGCCAACGATTAAGAAAAAGATCTGTTTATGAAAATTCACGTCGAGTAGATATGTTATAAAACTTTGCGCTTTTTTGAAAAGCGATTATCCGTCTTTTGGATACGTGTGTACTAAACGGAAACAGTAACACGATAAAACAACTAAAATGAAACTTTTCCGGTCGATTTCGCGTTCCAAGTGTCAGAAGATTTGGCGATTTTCGAAGATTCCAACAGAGATTTGGGCGAAAGGAGCTTAACTTTAATAACTATGCTGCCGATTGCCTGTCTTCCAACAGAAATATTCGAGAATAACCTCCTCAACAGTTCCTCAACACGAGAAGAAAAACTTGGCATGAGAAAAAGAGTAGAAATAATAATTTTCTACAAGTTTTGATGTAAATTTATGAAAAAAAATAACCCAAAAATGAGGAAGGAATAAAGTTATGAGCCGGCAAAAACGATTTCCGCCAAAAGGATTCGAACCCTGGTCACAATATTGATAGTGCACAAGACCACAACCCACTACACCACGCCGCCAGTTGCTAGCCGAAGGCTCCGAGTGCGGCCATATACGCGCTGGAAAACTTTCGACGAGCTTTTGCTCGGTCGACTGTGGGGCTTAGCAGAATTTTATTTTTGATTCCGAGTAGTCTCGCCTAGCCCTATCCACCCACAAAGTCTCAATTCTCAACTCGTTGTCGAGTAGAGACCAAGCCCTAGTGAGAAGCGCGATGCAAAAGAAGTTTTAACTCATTTCGTAGCGAGAAAGATCGTTTGTAGGTCAAAATCCAACAATTAGAGCGATTGGCGAGCGACAACCCAAAGGAAAAGAGCGAAAAATGCTGAGAGGGCAACCGAAAAAAGTTCTAGCTTCTTTGTTTACTTTGCTAGTTTCCCTTACTGATTGATATTTCACAATAACCTACAAACTTCTGAGAATCTCGATTGAACTTTTTTTATATGAAAAAAAAGAAGTACCAGGAGCAGATTTTTGGTCTGATTTCCCGCAGTTCGAGAGTTGAAATTCAAAATCTTCCCGAAAAATGGCGATAATTAAAACAAAATGAGAGAATAAAATGCCAACAATATAACTTCATCGAAATGAAAAAAAAAATAACTTCATAAGTCCAAACATGACACAGCTATCTCGATTCAGGCAACGCGAAACTCATCAAGGAAATCCAAAAAATATCCTTTTAAGCCCAAGTTATAAAAAGAAATATTTTTCACCAAATTTGATCTTTTATAATACAAAAAATCATTGAAATATCAAGCTTATGAGTTTTTTATAAACTGGTCCAGGCGGAGACTTAATAAATCTCAGAACAAAGCAGAGCGCCCTTCAAATGGAAAGAGATCCTTCCAAGGAGCGAAGCGTGGATTTCGAGGATTAGACGTTAAATAAGTGCGAAACCGGTACAAGAGCGAAGGTCACTTCGGCGCGAACTCACCCAAATTAGAGGTGTAGCGCAAACTTTTTTCTGAAAACATAAGTTTTGCACGAAAAAATGATAGTAATCTAAGTCAATGAATTTTTTTCGCAGTTTCTCATTTGAGGAGAAACTTTTCCTTTTTTTTTCAGTGCGCATTGATACCTCAAAAACTAGCAATTTTCTGATAGCTTCTTATTACTGCAACACTAATTGTAGAGGGATCCCCTGTTTCGATATTAAACACTGAAATTTTCGAAGCGTGGGATAGGTGCATATCGCAATTTTGATAAAATTGTTAGAGGAAACTGAAAAATACAGAAAGTGGGAATTTCGACTAGTCGCCGATTTACCGCCTTTCCACGAGTGATGAGCATGAAGGTCAAACTTCCTCGTTTCAAATTGTCGGACAACTTTTTGAATTCTTGAGGGTTTTCTTTAGAAAGTTCTCGACTGCGGTTAAAAACCCTGAGCGTGGGTTTCTCACGAAAATAATGTGCGAAGACGAAAGTTCACAATTGCACGTCGACTAATAATCACAGAAAGTCATTAGGGAAATTTCCAAATGAGAATCTAATTTCGTGTAGCCGTCTTGAAAGATATGAATCAAAAACAAAATAGTTAGTTTAAAATTATAAAACAAAAAAAGGATATTTTATCTAAAGACCGTTTTCTTACAGAAAAAATACGAAAGCTTGGTCAGCAGGAATTTTCAGACGCGCGTTTACTGTTCGGAACTCTCAAATATTCATGCGAGTGAATATAAAGAACAAACAGGAGGAAGAAAAGAAAAAATCGCACGAATTCAAGCAGAAATGGGTCGTGGAAGAGCAATAGAGGCAGCGTCGCCATGGGCCATCGGCAGCGAGAATCGGACGAACAACAAACGAGGGATAATTCATGGAAGAAATTTGTCAGCATATTTCAGAGACTCCTTTTTCCTTTTTCCTGTCAAGAGGCAGAAATTATTATGATCAGATCCTACGAAGAAAGAAAATAAAAACTTCAACAATCACCAAATTTTGAATTATTTTAAAAAGGGAAGAAAATTACAAATTTTGCGAGATAGTTAAACTTCAAAACTCAAAAAAAAAGTTTTTTTTGTAAAGCGATACTAGTTGTTTGCCAAATGCAGGTTTTACAACACAAAGGTCTTTGAGGGCTTATATAAAATGCTTGAAAGCCGGCGGGATTTGTACGCTGCTTGGATCATGAAAAGAAAAAAAAAACCAGAAAACTTCGTCTTCTTATTCTCGTAGTAAACTTAGAAACGTAATTTGTGGCACTTAATATAGTCAATGTTTCCCGACTTGATGCCGTGTTCAAAGTAATTTCCGCGAAATGCAAAATACCCGTTAGAGAAAGGAAAAGATCACTAAATTTTGGAGAGTCAGAGATCATTTTGCATTTCGCGGAAATTACTTTGAACACGGCATGAAAGGCGAGGGAGGCGGGGCAGGGGGCGGGACGCGTAGCGTGTGCGTTCGCGGTTCTTGGCACGTGTTCAATTCAACCGCCATCTATTCTTTGGAAAACCCGTTTTTCGCTTTTTTCATTCCTTTTTCAATTATTTATTGATCGTGTTCATGTCTGCATCAAAAAAATAATAGAAAAACATTGAAAAAGAGCGGTTGCCGAGCTTTTTAAATAGTCGGCGATAATTGAATTGAACACGTGCCAAGAACCGCGAACGCACACGCTACGCGTCCCGCCCCTTGCCCCGCCACCCTCGCCTTTCAAGTCGGGAAACATTGACTATATGAATATTTAACGACTTTATCGAAGCTATTTGAGGAGTTTTAAAAAAGCTGATCCTTTAAAACTGCAATGGAGAAACGATGGCTGTTATGCAAGTAATTTCAAGAGAGTGATGAAGCGGTCACTGACCGAAACATAACGAAATGAAAAAACTTACATTTATGTTTATAAACACGTTTTCTAACGATTTTATGCGCACAGAAGCTCGATCGAAGCAGCAGTTTCCTCTTCGACAAAAAAACTTTACTTTTTTTCATCTGAATTTATTCTAAAAAAATATATATATTCAAACTGTGAAGCCATATTCAAGAAAAGATAATGCGGTCGAAATAACAATCACGAGTGATTCCGCGAAATATAGCACTATGAACACTGTTTAAAAAAGAAAAAAGCGCAAATTTGAGAAAAGGTTACTCAGGCAAAAAACGGCATCCCAGCGCGCATCTGAAAAAAGAAACTGCAGACCTGCGCGCATGCACCGGTTTAGAGAGCACTTTTTAAAATTGGAGAGACCAGAGTCGTACTCTCCTCGCTCTGCCTGAGGACCGGCGCGCTGGCACGCCAAATTCAACAAAAAACGCCATGCCAGCGCACGAGTCTCTTCTCCTCAATTTTATACCGTGCTCTCTAAACTGGTGCATGCGCGCAGGTCTGCCGTTTCTTTTTTTTAGATGCGCGCTGGCATTCCGTTTTTCCCCTGAGTGAAGATGCGTTAAACACTAAGAATAACTGACGAGATAAACGCGAGGTCGGTGGCGGTACATCGACGAACTCGCAAACATCTCGCTTTTTTCTCGCGCCGGTCTCGCATTTTTCTGGGCACGAGCTCGCACTTTTCTCGGCGCGACCTCGCATTTATCTTGCATTTCGGAAATTCTCAAAGTGCGAGAGAAATGCGAGCTCGCGCCGCGAAAAGTGCGAGCTCGCGCCCAGAAAAATGCGAGACCGGCGCGAGAAAAAAAAGCGAGATGTTTGCAAGCTCGTCAATGTACCGCCAGTGTCTCGCGTTTATCTCGGCAGTTATTCTTAGTGAAATATAGTATGTTCAGATTTTGAATGTCAAGTCGTCGCCCAAGCTCCGCCCATAATGGTGCGATAGACCAATCACAGAGCGAGCCATCCACAGAGCATTTTCGAATGACGTCATTCTACTTGACATTCAAAATCTGAACGGACTATACGCAAGCTGCATTTAGCGCAGTACCAGACTCTAGAGCTCTATAATCGACGACATCCTCTATACTTTTTTTCAAGATAACTTCCGCTGGCTATACTAGACCATTTTCATTTCATTTTTTCTGTTTATCAAAATTAACAAGGCTATTTCGGACAATAAAGCTAGCTTATGTCTCGCACGTGCTGTGTTAAAAGTAATTTCCGCGAATTGCAAAATTATCTCTGACTCTCCAAAGTTTAGTTATATTTTTTTTTCTTTCTCTGACAGCTATTTTGGGTTGCGCGGAATCATTTTGAACACGGCATTTAAAAACTCGAATTTTTTTTTATAAACACGTCGTTTTCACGAGGGCGGTGGCAGGCTTGTGCGAGGGCCGGCCATTTCCCAAACCCGGCCCGGCCTTAGCGGGGGCTCAAACAAAAAAAGGACGGCCCGGCCCAAAAAGCTCAAATGTTCTTAAAGACGAATTTTCCGCTTTTTTTTAACGAGTAGTTTTTGATTATTTTTTTCTCTTGGAGTTATAAAAAACTATGACTTGACAAGTAAAAATTGGCCCGGGCTTTGGGCCTTCATTTAAAAAAAAAAGCCTGCGCGGGCTCGGGCCAAGCCGGGCTTCGATTAATTTTACTTGTTGGATCGTAGTTTCGAATACCTCTATGAGAAAAAATAAGCAAAAACCCCACTTTTCTCGTTAAAAAAGCGAAAAATTCGGCATGAAGAAATTTTGAGCTTTTTGGGCCGGGCCGGCCATTTTTGCTTGAGGCCTCCCTGAGGCCGGGCCGGGCTTGAGGAATGGCGAGGGGCCGATAGGCGGATGGGCCGGCCCTGGCACAAGCCTGAGCGGAGTGTAAAATTTTTTGAAGCTAGCTTTTAGAGCGCGCTTGCTGCATTTTCCTGCAAAATTCAAATTTCAATGCATTGAAATTTCTGATCTGTTTAGCCCGTCCGGTTTGGCACACTGTACGTTTAAATTGTGCATACACCAATAGCGGTTTTTGGGCGACATCTTAAAAAATAAACAAATTTGAAGAAAAACTAATATAAAACATTCAAAGATACAAATTTAGTTTTAATAATCAAGTTTTTGCGAACGCTGGCAAGCCTTGAAAAATGGCCTAATTTGGGAAATGCGTCTTTAGTAAGTGAAAAGTCTTTTTTTTCTGTAATTTTTTATCTATTAATGTCAGAAATTGCCTTCTTAATTGTATTCAATACGAAAAATGATCAAAAATGGTCTAGTATGGCCAGCGAAGACGGCGCAGGGCAAACCGGACGGGTCCCTGCAGGTCTGAACTGGTGTGAATGGTACGAAAAAATCACAAGTCCGTTAGTCTTGAGGACCGTAATCTTGTGTACACTCACAGCGTTCTAAAACGGGGTTTACGCAAAAAGAGATGGTACGATTTTATCTCAAGTCCGCAAATCTCCGGAGGCGTTATCTAGCTTTAATTTTTTCTTTTTGGTCTGTAATTGGTCTGTACCCAAGAGTACCGTAATCTCAAGGCCCATAATCTCCGAAACCACTTATCTCCGAAAACAAAAAACTTCAATTTTCTTTCTCTGATTTGCATTTTATTATTATTTTTTTTCTTGCGTTGTGCTCAGAATACCATCTCCGATCTTTTTTTTGTTTTTTCAAATCCTTTTTTTTGTTTCTATGCACTTAAATTTCTAATTGATGTTTTTAAACGTGTTAGAAAGTTTTTAAAGTGTCCATAGCTCGTTAATGTGCCGAAACGTTGTTTATTAAAGAAAAGACTGTTTTTAAGAGACAAAACCGAAAATCGAAATTCCAACTCCAAGAATCGATCAAAATATTAGTTCCCAACTAATAAACAAGAAAAAAAAGCTGTCAACGTCCGCGCAAAAAAGAAAAATTTCGACTTGACGAAAAAATTTAAAAAAAGGTGTAATTGGTCTGTACCCAAGAGAAAATACCGAAAATCGGAATTTCAACTCCAGGAATCGATCACATTATCAGTTTTCAATTACTTAAACAGGAAAAAAAAAAGAATACAAAATCAAACCTGAGTTAAAAATTTCGACTTTCGTGAACAGAACAATTATGTAGTCCTTTGAACCAATCAAACCACAAGAAAATAAACTGCGAAATTTTAAAAGAGTTATAGGAAATGACTAGCAACACTTGGAAACTATAAATGTTAGGAAAAAAATGTTAGCCTTCAAATAATCAAAAAATCCGGACTCTTAATTACGACGCGAAAAAACGATTGTTAGCCACGCCCACTCATGCAACGTCCGCATGCTTTTCAGAAAAGGGGCGGGAACCCCGCTTTAGACTCAGGCACTGACGGCGCGTGTTTGTTGCCAAAAGTGCGCATGCGCGCCGCCTGCAAACGCTCTTTTTGCGAGAACTCAAGCTCTCCAACTTTGAATTATTTTTTCTCCGAAACTAGGAAGTTCGGTGCGTTTCCAAGATCAATGTTCGATTCGCAATGAAAAGCTCTACAAAGTACTGCTTTGAACTGAACCACCGTTTTTTACTGCCTTATGCCTTTAAATTTCTTCAGGGGAGCATGCACAATGCCGTGTTCAAAGTAATTTCGCGAAATGCAAAATGATCTGACTCTCCAAAATTTAGTTATATTTTTCTTTCTCTGACGGCTATTTTGCATTTCGCGAAATTACTTTGAACACGGCACAAGAAACATCATATCTGACGGGCGGAGGTAGCGTTGAACGCCGTTTTTTTGAGCAATTTTTATAAAACGGTAAGTTAAGCATTCTATAGAAAAAATTTGCTTTTTTTTCTGAAAAACACTTCGAATTTTTCAAAAGTATTCATATGACGTGTCCAGGCTTGTGTCCGGCTGAGTGGCCCGGGCCGGCTTGTCCCGGGCTTTGAACCTCATTTTTTTGAGAAGAAGCATGTGCGGGTTTAGGCCAGGCCAGGCTCCGAAAAAGTTTCACTTTTTCATTTTAAAAAAATTGACACCGAAAAAAATTATTTCTACTTTTTTTCAATCACAGTTCCTATTGAATTTGGATACTAGCAAACATCGTAATATTTGTCGTATATTTTAGACTAGAAGAGACTTTGCGCTTTTTGGACCGGGTCGGTGTTTTTGCTATAGGCCTCGATAGGGCCGGCTTAGAAAATGGCCGATAGACTGACAAGCCGCGCGCACAAGTCTGCAGACTTAAAAATAGTACGACGCTTCAAATTGCGCCCTACCGCAAACCTCTGCTCCATTGCCAAAATTTTCAAAAAGATGACAAAATAAATTCTACCTTTCTTTTTTTCAGTTTCTATGTTGTATTTGTTATTGATCGTTTGAACTAAAATTTCAAGCTTTTAGACATTCTCAGGCGAACGGCACAAAAGTCATGGGAAATTTCATTAAAAAAAAAAAATAGAATAGCCCCAGAATGAAAGGTTGAAAACGGTTTGGCTCAAGATTTATAAATCATACACATACTATGGGAAATTTATATATACGATTCAAGAATTATTTTTCTTGGCTCTGGCGTGAGCTCAGTGTAAAATTTTTTTTTCGTTTTATTGATTCGGGATAGAAGTTTCAATTTATGTTAATATTTTGAGGAATTGTCGCTTCATTATGGGTGACCACTATGGATTTTCGCTTACGACTTTCAGGTTCGGGTTTTCTAGTTCCATTGGGGATATTATTTTTTTGTAGCCCGTCCGGAAAGTTGATGCAAATTGAATATGCGTTAAACGCTGTAAAAAACGGGCAGCCTTCAGTTGGATTGAGAGGTATTGTATTCCTTTTTTAATTTCACGGAACGACATTCCGTTTTTCCGCTGTGTGCTTTCGCGAAGCGTCTTTCGAATCTAGGTCACGCTCTCAATTGATTGTTATTGATGTGGGAGCACATGAAAGTAGACTACCTTAATTTAAAAAAAAAATTAAAAGCGCGACCAAGTTTCGCAACGGCGCGCAGCGGCACAACGGAATGTCGTTTGGTGAAATTCCAAGTCGTGGTACACAGACTATATCCCTCGAATTTTTTCCATTATTATAGTGCGCCCGCGCCAACCACAGTAAACATTTTTTTTTTGCAACTTTGATCCACAAAACGGCGAAAAGGCAGAAAAAATTAAAGTTCTTAGAGCGAAGTGTGATCAGTTTTGATTTAATTTGGCATACGATCTTTCTCGCAGAGATGAAAACGGGACAAGTTGGCGCGGAATGGGTCATATTCGACAAGTTTCTTTTAGAAATTGCTCAGAAATGCGGCATTCTGCTTCTATTTTATCCATTGAGGCGCAGTTTTCAAATAATATTTTTATATCTTCATAATAATGACGAATTATTCTTCTTTTTTTAAACAGCACTTTCGAACAAAATTATAAAGAATATTTCCAAGTTAAGTTTGGTATTAAAATTTTCGGTGTGTTCGAATTTTTATAAAAACAAAAAAAAACTTAAGCAGCGCAATTAGGAAAAGATGAAGAAACACGAAAATAAATTTCGAAATTTTCAATCAATTAAAAAGCCGAAAAAGGAGAGACATTCCACCGGCGCACGCTCTTTTTGCAAAATTTTCGCCGTCAGTCCCGGGGCGATAATGTTTTAAAAACACATTTTCAGCCAAAGATGGAGTTGTTCTCGCCACAGAAAATATGGCCTCCGTCCTTCATGACGACCAAGCAAAAATTGAACAAATCAGCAAACATATTGGTTGCGTCTACAGGTTATATTTCACTCATACCGAATTTTTTCGTTCACAATTGGAACTTTTGTAGTGGAATGGGTCCTGATTTTCGTATCCTGGTCAAGAAGGCGAGAAAAATCGCCATGGAGTACGAGCTAATGTACGGCGAGGAAATGCCGACCACACAACTGGTTACACAGCTCGCCGCAGTTATGCAAGAGTACACGCAATCCGGGTACTTTCATTTTTAGTATGGAAAAAAATTTAATTTTCTAATCGAAACTTTTTTTGAGAATTTCGAAAAAAAGTCGAACTTCTTCAGTTAGTCTTTCATTTGCTTAAATCCGTAAATGTTGTCTTCCGCAGTTGACAATTGCTTTTTAACTTGGGAATATGGAATATTTATTGTTTGAATATTATGTAGAGTTACGATAAATATAAATAAGTAAGTTTTGATTAAGCAGTTTTTTTTACAGCGGAGTTCGTCCGTTCGGAGTATCCTTGCTGATCGCTGGTTGGGACAAAGAGCCAGGACGACCACTTCTTTTCCAAAGCGACCCATCTGTACGTCCACCTCACGCTCTCTTTTGTATCAAGTTCGTCCTAGGGCGCCTATTTCGCGTGGAAAGCGACAGCGCTGGGCAAGAACGATGTCAACGCCAAAACTTTCTTGGAGAAGCGGTTCAGTGAGGCTCTCGAACTCGACGACGGCATCCACACGGCGCTTCTGACGCTCCGCGAATCCTTCGACGTTGGAATGAGCGAAGACAATGTCGAGGTAGAGGTCGTTGAGAGTGACTTGTGGAAAACTCGAAAACAGAGATGAATTAAGAACTCAGCAGTTTTATCTGGTCCGAAACAAATTTCTTTGTTTTATGATCTTAAAAAAATATTTCACAATTTTTGTTTGGTTTATTTAAAGATTACTGATGAATCATGAGGTAATTGAATAGTTTTCATCGAATCGCGAAAATGTCATTTACGAAAAATGGATCTCGCTTTCTTGGGATAGTATTAATTATATGCGTTTGATTTCCAGCTGCTTCTCCATGTAGAAACAGTAAGACCTTTAAAACATATATTTTTTCTCAATAATCACGATGAAACCTAGAAAAAAGCAACTTCTCACTTTTAACCATTTTAATCGTCTTATTTTGAGGTCGCGATTTGCAACCACACGGGCTTCCATCGCTTGACAAAACAACAAGTTAAAGATCATCTTGGCACCCTTTAATTTTCTTTTTCCGCTGAGTTGTGGCGAATTCAAACGTGTTTTAAATATTTATTAAATGTTTTCATCTCGGTTTTTTGAAATCAATTCGTTGTTTTATTAGGAGAGACCCGGTTCCCTCCTTTTCAGTGCGATTGTTCTCATCAACGCTATTTATAACTATGAAATAAATTTTTGCTAACTTGGTTTTTTTTTTTCTCAAAAGTATTATGCGGTCTCCGCCCGAAGAGAGTTTCGTTGTCAAACAATTTTTGGAGATTTCATTTTTGTTCAGGTTCTGCTTCATTTCATTATGACAACCCAGCCGAGGTGAGTATATCAAACACTTTCTTTCGAAAATGGTTAAATCTGAGGTTTCTCCCGGACGCTCAAGTTGAAAACATAGCTTATTTTTTCAAAATTTTTTGAAATGTAATCAAAAAGAGTTTCAAGAAAAATTGAAAAAAATCTTTCCAAAATTTCAGATTTATTATTCGTTTTTTTAAATTTGAGTTTTCACTGTTTATATCTGCTTTTTCGTCATCAAATAAATTGTGCAGGTTCGACTGGTTCCAAACGGAGAGCGAGGTGACGTTGACGATTCTGAAGCGCGGTGCCGTGCTCGCCGATTGCAGCGTCTCTTACAACGAAAGAAATTTGTTGGTCCGCCATCAAGATGACGTCATATTCTCTGGTTGCCTCTTGCATAGTGTCAACAGCGAAGAATTCACCCTCTCCTGCACTCCTTCCAAGGTCTGCCTCTCATTAGCGCGCTGTCCTACTGGCTAAGACGCCTCAACGCGGCCAAAGCTTCGCGGGTTCGGTGCCATGCTGTGACGGAATGATGAGTTCTTCGGACAGGTGGAAAAAATCCACTGATCCGAAGGACTTCAATAGGCCGAGTGTTAACGGCTTCAAGTCGTGATGACTAGAAATATTGAGAGCGAATATGTCTGACCGTTTTCCAGCAACCAATAAAGCACCTAAAGCGTACATATTAAAATAGTTTTTTCATTCTTTTTTTGTTTGCAAACTAGTCCCGGTTCACTTGAATTTCTGATCGAGTGACTGCGAATTATCAAATTACTTTTTCAGTGATATTTAGAATGGTTGGCTACTTTATTGAGTTTAATCCTAAACAACTTTTTTCAAGTTTAAGGTGGAGGTGAAAATGCCGAAGAAGACTGGTGTTAGATGGGCTTCGTTGACGGAAACAAAGAAAGTGGAAGATTTTTCGACCCCGGCGACCTCGAAAAAGAACTGGGACGCTCTTGTGAAAGTTGGTTTTTTCTGACATGTTTATAACATGATAAATGCAGCTTCATAAAAAACTATGATGCATATTATCTTTTAGCGCTCTCTCAATGTTTATTCCGTTCCTTGTGTATTTTATGACTAGTTTTCCAACTTTTAAAGATAGACAAATCGGATAATAAATACTATAATTTTCAAAAATTGACCGTTCGACCAATATTTTTTCAACATGTCATAATAAATGGTCATTGGTCGAACGGTTGGATTTTCAACGTTTCAACATTCACTTCAGAGTGACATGTTGGTTTTTGACCGTTCGAAATGTAACTTCGAAATTGGTCGGTCATTTTTTGACCGTTCGAAATTTCATTTCAAAAATTGTTTGATAAATGAAGATTTATCGTCAGAAGCGCTCCAATGAGAAGCATCTAGTTACCAATGTCTGCCCCAGAGGTGGAGGATTGGGAAGGCAGCCCTTGGCTTGGCGGCCAAGTCAAGCCATTTAGCCAAAAGATAGAAATGAGCCATTATTTACGTGGTCTTTGGCAACTAGGTCAAGTACGTGGCGATAACGCCCTGAACTAATCATTATTAATTTTGTGAATTTTGAATTGTTTTATTTTCCGCAACTTCGTGATAACGTTTTTAACTTACTGTAACAGATATTTCAGCAGGAATTTTCACTCCGACGGGTCAGTAGGCTACATTTTCAGGCTCACTAGAATTACTCGGACCAAAAAATTTTGAGATGCCATGAAATTGATGCAAAAGTATTTCTTTTGATTCGACTGTGTTAACCGACTTTTTTCCCTTATATTTTTCGGTTTATAAAGCAACTATTAACATTTTTTTCTATTTCTTTTTGTGTTTTAATCATGAATCAACTATCCACTTTATGTAAAAAGATTTAAAACGAAGAGTTTATCTAGAAAAAAAAGTCGGAAAAGGGTTAGTCGGAAAGTTCCTAAAAATAAAAAATCGTTATGTTCGAATTTTTTAACAATTAAAACTTCTGATTCCTTTGTGTACGCAAGTTCCATACATTGCTCAAAACAAGCGCTTCTAGATGTTAGGGCGATTTCGCCTTACAAATGACAGTCGCGCCACGTTGACTTTTGAAAAAGTCATTTCTGCCTTTTGGGCGTTTATGGCTTGGCAGGCAGGGCGGCCAGTGGGCAGCCATCCTCCACCTCTGATCTGCCCCATGGATAAAGCCCCTCCTCATTTTTTGACGTTCGAAATGTCACTTCGAAAATGTTCGGTCAGTTTCGTAAATTCGAGAAACTGGTCGGTCAGGCGAACGGTCAGAAGAATGACATGTTATAATCGTTCGAAAACTGAACGGTCAAATCAGTTGAACGGTTTAATTGGTCGAACGGTCAAATTTTAGAAAACTAATATATACCCTGCTTATTCATGCTAGCGCAAGCCCAATTGTATTGAGAAGAGCTGCCTTCAAAAAAGGAGGGTGTTTTTGAAGGAAGAAGAAGAGGAGGCAGCCGAGGGCGACGAGGCCATCACCAAAATGTTCCAGAAAATCTACAAAGACTCGCCTGATGACGTCAGAAGAGCCATGATGAAAAGCTACCAGTGAGTTTCATTTCCAATTCTAGAATTTCCATTCATTTAGAGAGTCTGCTGGTACAGTTTTATCTACGAACTGGGCGGAAATCGGCAAGAAGAAGGTGGAAGTTCAGCCGCCAGATTGCATGGAGTACAAAAAGTTTTGAAACAGTGCATGGTTTCAAGGGAAAATAAAAAAAATAAACAGTCATATGAGGCGTCTGAAGCGACGATCACGAGTTACTATATTCATAGTTTTTGATGATAATGAAAATATTCTTCGATCAGTGCGGAGGCTTGTTGATCTAGGGTGCAATTTTTGTCTGTGACATCCTTGTTGACGCTATTTCTTCCTAAATCAAAAAGTGAGAAATTAAAAAAAAAGATCTTACTATCACGGAGGCTAGTGCATCAGCGGTTTTTGGACGAGAAATTGTGACTTCGACTTTACCAAACTTCTGAAAAATATATAATTTAAGTGGTTAAATTGATCGTCAAAACGTTTAGGGCACTGATTAGCAGCCGGCGGCACTGAGAATTGTCGCTGACGTGACTGCCGTTGATTGCCTCGATCTGATCTCCAACTTTGAAGAAACCCATAACTAGCGAGTCTGTAACCAGCCACGTTTTAAAATGCATTTGGAAGGAAGCTAACTTTCCTCCACTTGGCAGACAATGACTCGGCCGTGAACCAACTGAATCCGTAATCCGAAGCGCTTCCCTTTGACCATCATCAGCGTGTCGGTGATCTTCTCGTACCTAAAGTCGCCTTGTCGAATGCATAAACTCGTCATCTCACTTTGGGTCCACGTTTGCCGAAGTCGCGTCATCATCGAATGCGAGAGTCTGCACAAAACACTCACAAACAGAAACAGTTTTCATATTCAGAAAAAAAAAATGATGTGAAGCCGATGAATGATAAATTTAGATCAAAGTATGAGCATTAATCACTAGGCGGGCAAGCGAAAAAGCAAAAAAAAAATCTCGGTAGCTAATTGACAAAATTTTGAAAAAATGATAACAGTGAGTCTTTTTCATCGTGATCATATTAATTTTTAATTCTGATAAGTTTTTATGGCCATGTTCGTTTACGGTTTCTTGCCTTCTCTTCATCAGTGTTGCATCCTTCTCCTGAAAGATTGGCTTTGGGGTCGAGAGTAGGCATGTTATCGCAAGAAATGAAGCATTGAAACAACGTCTTTCCGTTGTATTTCTTCCACTTTTGACGTTTGTGTGCGGACATCATGTTTAGGTCGTGCAAATGACTTAGGAAAGGTGCAAACAACTTGGCGTGATGGTCTAAGCCTCCCGAAAAAGGGCGGTACAGAGCTTCAGAAAAGAGCTGCAGAAGTTGAACACAGAATCGGACATGACTCGCAGTTTGGTCAGTCTCCTCGTTTTATTACTGGCAGAGATTCTGAGCAGTAGACATGGCACGGAGGCGGCGTGCTACCCGACAGGGTCTAACTGCGTTCCGACCTCGCCGTTCATGACCTCCGTCTCCTGGAAGGACTGTCAGCAGTACTGTAACAAGTGCCGTGGCTACGCCGTGGGAGACTGCGTACGCGTCTTCAACGAGTACTGCAAAGGCAACTTTCAGTGCAAGTTGGTTTTGTTTTCTTTCATCAAACTTTCAGCCCGCCTCAAGATTATCCTTTTTTTGATTTTTGAGCTAATTTCGACAAAGGTCAAAGGCATTCGAGTCTCGTAGTTACCTTGTTGTTTCAAAAAAAACAAAAAATATTTAAAGCTATTAGTTTCGAGAAAGTTTATTTTCACCTGTTTTTTTATCAACAATAGTGATAGTCAAGATAGTTTCCAACAATAGCTACGAAAAAAATATATTGTCTTTTTCGCAAGTTTTTTTGTTTTGAGGGTAATTTGCATGTTTCCTTTTTTTCTCAAATGTTCGAAAAAAATTGTTCTCAGAATTAAATATCACTTAAGTTTTGTCGTGCGACATTGTCCTTCCAAAAAAACTATGATTTCAGATGCAAAGGTAACAAGATTCCGCTGACGAAGAATCGACTGGAACTGGCAACGTGCCAGCTCGGCCTCTGAAATCTCTTGCCCTTTCACAGTATTTCCTATGGAAAGTTTCATTCGAATATAAAGAAATGAAGAAAGTTTTGGATCTCCTTTGTCAAGAAAGCACAAAAAAGTGTTTTGTCGGCTCAAACGGTTTTCTTCGTCATGGAAGCTTCGCTCTTTGTCTCCTTATCCTTGTCTACTGCCACGTCGTCTTTGAACTTCTTAGGCTTCTCATCGCGTTGCAAATCCGCCAGGAACTTTTCTCCATTTTTATCTGCAATTATTTTAATGAGAGGAACAGCTTCCTTCTCATTTTGCACAAGCTTCTAGGAAGGTCTTTTTGAAATTTATGCATGAACGCAGAAATATTGTTAGAACAGGTATCGGTCAACTCATCATATTGAGATAAAAACAGTTCATTGAGGCTCGCTCGTACAAAAAAGATCACTGCTATTTCAAATTGAGAACAATTATTCAAGTTCGTTTCAACAAGATACAATCGCTCACTAAACAAGTTTGCCGAAGCAACGAAATTACGCAAAAGGAGAAAAGAAGAGCAAAAAAGATGTAAAAATGAAAATATAAGTGGGAGATTTTTAATTTAGCTACTCTTACCTAGAACTGCGCAGACAGGTTTCACGTGAACGAAGAAGAAAACAAAAAAAGCGGCGATGATGTGAAGCAAGCCGACAAAGTCAACCAGAAGGATGGCCCACCAGGGCGGCATCGGCAACAGCAGTTGCTCCGCGAACTCCGACGGCACCTGCGAAAAAGTTTTTGGCAGATTCGTGATATTGCATATCAATGACCCTTAAGCAAACAATTCTGAAGGAAAGCTTCAGCTGGCTCCTCAGCGTGTATGAGTTGCCCTCAGGCCATTTCCGCCAAACTCACCACCATTTGTCGCCAATTTATCGCGATGAAAGCCGAAATGATTGAAAAAGGAGAAACAATCGACGCGCTCTTTTCCGTCTTCACGTACGTTTTCTAAGCTTCTTCTATGACTTCAAAAAAAATTTTTCCGAAGCTAACAAAATCCTGTAAATCTTTTTCTTATTTTCAGAGTCCCGAAAATTTGCGAGTAATGTCTTTTTCTATTTTCGCTACGAAAAACTTATATAGATTTGAATTCTTAGAAATAGTCTCAACATTTTTAAAACGCCGCCAGCGTCGCGAAATATTTCTTTTGATTCTGCTGCTGGGAAACCTGCCGAGAGTTAATTCAATCGTCACAAAAAACAGACTAACTGACTGTCAAAAACCGTCTCGAAGTCTAATACGTCTTTCAAATATTTAGAATATCAAGAAATTTCAGCTCTAATCTTATTCATTGGAATAATTTCCTGAAAGTGGAAGCGTCCGCACTTTTTGAGATTTCACGCTGATCCTCAACGTCTCTCAATCGCCGCAGACGCGAAAAGTGCCCATAGGAGCTTGCAATTCATCATGTCAGATAAAATATTTGAAAAAGCGGCGATCGAACACAAAACAATTCCTTTTTGAGTTTCCGTCGCTCGAGAATGCTCCGTTGGGACTTCGACTCCCGTCAGCATATTCATTTCGCTACTCAAACTCTTTACTGTGTTTTAGGGCTAGGACAACTTCACTTTCTCACTTAATTCCAAAATTTTTTAAGTTTGAAATTTCAAACTTCCAGAGCTCTTCTTCATTTGGTGCTTTGAGTCGGCTTTTAGCTCTGATTTATTCATAGAGCCGGACTTTGTCTTTCCTTTAAAGCTCGCCTAAATTCTCTTAAATCGTTGTTTTCCCTAAACTCCTTTCTTCATAATTGAAGAAATTAGTGCGATATTATTTCTTAAAATTTGAAAAAAAGCTTAATTTGTTTTATTAACTGCATCATTAAAAGCCCATGAACAATTTGAAAAAGTTCAGGTTATTATCTTTCAAAAAAAAATCGATTGAACATGTTAATCAGTCAGCAATTATTCATTTCTGTTTATCTGAAGACTTGATCTTTTCTTTGTATTGAAGAGCTGAGGCGAAAAAAGAAAGCTTGCAATTCTCTTTGGTAAATTAAATTGTTTTCAACTCTTCACCCAAGAAAATGAAATGAAAAACCCGCGCGGCTTCTTTTTTCACTCTATCTTTGTTCTGCGAGTCCCAAATCTCTTCCTGGTTCGACTTTGAGCCTTGTTGCTTTTACAAAGGGCTCGGGTAGAGCTAAAGTTCAGATGTACGCCGTAGTAACCAACTCGGAGCGTCGTCTTTGAAGAATGGACGTTGTTTTCGAAATGCAATATTTTGCACTTCATAGCAAAATTAAATATCCATGACTTCGTAGAACTCTTAGGAAATGAAAAATAATTGAAGGTTAAACAGAAAAAGGAAAATTCTTATCTAGAGTTTTAAAAGTGCATCAATTTTTTCTCTCAATAGAACTGATGCGATTCTTTCGATCATAAATTCATTTCGTGAGTCAGCTTAGAAAAAGTTGCAGAGCGTAAGGATTCCGCAAATGAATAGTTCGATCCTATCTAATTTTACAGGCGGAGAGTTTCGAGTTTGATCTTTACCTTTTCGCGTTTCACTATAGTCTCCTATCTCTTTCCTGGAGTTTCGGAAATGAGAAGTGTTAATATTTGCGAGTTTGGGACATGGAAATGAAAAAGCGCCTTTGTCTTTCCGAGAGCAATCGCAATTGCTTCCGGCCCGGACGTCGACACTTCCTCCGTTTACTCCCATCGAGGGCAATACTTGGCTTTTGGTTACAGTATATCTCTTTCTCGATGCGATTCAAATATTACTAATGCTCTTTATTATTATTTTTTTCATCTGTTAGAGAGTATTATTAAAAGTTGAAACCTGTAATGTATTTCAGCCAGTTCTTCTCTGGGAAAATTCGCAAAGTCAAGTGACTCTACTGATAGAGAATCTTTCCGTATGAGTCGTGATTATTAACCTCTGATCTTCCGCTACAAGTTACGCGAAGATGAGAACCTTTTTTGCAAAACATGAAGGTAGATCTGATTAAAAATTCAAATCTTTGACACGCATCTACTTCTTCACACTTCTGGTGAGAATTTTTCAAAAATCTCATCCAAAACTAATTTATATGGTGCTCTATACTGGCGCCTTCTCGAACATTCAACCGGTAACCGATAATATCAAAGATAATAAAGAAATGCGAGGGAAGCTCGAAAACTCGAAGGGTCCGACCTTGTCACTGCACTATCGTGCCGTCCACTCAAACACATGTCGTGTGTCTCAGTCGCTTCCTCATACTTTTGCAAGCCCTGCTCTGATCGTTTCTCAGTTATTTTTGGAGATCGTTCAGGGCGTTCTGCCAAGAAGTTTTCGACAATCTCACAAACCCAAATTGACGGATCACGACAAAGAGACAAATTTCATAAAATATCATTTCACTTTACTCTATAGGCTAAAATGGAAAAAAAATGTCAAAGATCCTCTTTGAGTAATAGCCCACATATCAGATTATAGAATCGTCTAGGTCTTTTCTTTCTGTTTTTTTTTTCCAAGAATCCTTGCGATACTCTCTTTTCTGGATTCGCTCATCTGATTTGCCAGTCGAAATTAGTTCAGTTTCCGGGTTGCCAAGTCTCAATTGGCGTTCGCACTAGTCGCTTTCCTTTTCAAGACGCGGTCAGTCGAATTAGGTGCCATTAAAAGTCGTTTTCAGGCCCCAAGCGTATCATTGGCACGTACCCAGAGCTCAACTCTTTCATCTTTCCGCCTCCGTCGCCCCGTTTTTAATGAGTCGAATTTCCAATGGTGTAAATGGGTAGATACTCGCGGGAATTCTCCTATAAGTCTTGGAAAGCACATTTTTCCAAAAGCGTTCAGTGTAGTGAGCCTGAAAAAATCTTTCCCACTTTTTTGACGTTTCGCTGAAAATTTTATCAACGAAGTTGTTAATCAAAGGACTACCGACTAAAAAAAGAAAAGTAATTTTTTGTCTCCATTCATCCACTACATCTGAGTTTCATTCGAAATTATTCCAGTAGATACTCGAAATGGATCTCTCATCTGGATAGGAATGATTATCAATGCTTTTTTCCTGAACCCGCGCCCTTTTTCCTTGAGCTTCGGGAAAAGATCAGCGGTCAGAAGATCGGAAGGACATATAGAGTCCAAACTGTTTTGAAAACGGCGGTCGAACCAGCGCCGTTACAATTTTTATCATACTTTTGTTTTTTTAACGTCTTTCAAATACTTCGAAACCGTACGGAAAAAGGAAAGCTCATATCCCTCTCCAAAACTTTTTTAGGTTGATTTTCCAAAAAAAAAAAGTCTTTGTTTTCCTTCTTGTTCCATCCCGAGTTCCTGTCAAATTTTGAGTATTCAGTCCAGAGGCTTAGTCGTGATCGACGAGACTTTCATTTGCCAACTACCACGCCTCCAACATTCGCACTCTTCTTTTTTTATATTGTTTTCAATCGGTAACTAACAACTGAATGAGAATAATTAATCAAGTTTCAGAGCCCAGTTTATACATAAACCTATTGATCTTTGATCTCACTGTTTAATAAAAAAATGAGTTTTCTAGTGAGATTTTATAGAAAAAAGACGAATTGAATTACAACCACCTGATTGATGTTTGTTCTTTGGGGATTTCGGCGCTTTTGAAATCTCGTAGGCATTGCACTGATTAGTGAAGGTCAATGAGTTTAAAATCAAAAATGATCCGTTCATTTTTCGAGTCTCCACATAGTTCTGCAGGAAAACGACCTCTTACTCGAGAAAATTGGTTCGATTTATAAACAATATGACTTGTTTATGTTTCAATTCGAACGTGTTTGCAACTTCGGGATAATTATGAGAAGAGCATTTTTTCTGCTGGAAATAACTTCTTACACTTTTTCCTTTGAAACTCACAATGAATCCGTTGACTCAAAGTAGTTATCTCGCGATTAGCTTCGTTCCTCTGCTAACCTATGCCCTGAGAAAGCCTTGAATCTAATGCCTCATTTGCCAATTCCTTCTTTAGTTTCTATTTTTTTTTCTTTCGCTAAAAATTTTCACATGCTTTATTTATCATTTTTTCATTTCAAGTGTTTATTAATGAGAGAGGATTTTTTCACTCGTATCGAGAAAAATGCAAAGCAGTTTTTGAACTCCTGTGTAACCCGATAAGTGAGCAGAGCAGCCTCGTTCTCACAGGTGCAGTGTGAATAACGCGAGTCATTCTCGAATATCTCACCCTTCTTCTCGTTTTATTCACTATCAAACTGGTTCGAAATATCTGATAGAAACCGCCGTGGCGCTTATTATGATTTTCTGCCCAGCAAAACAAGAAAACGCCGGCCAACAGTTGCTTTCTCCTCCTTGAAAAAACCCAAGAAAACGACATTTGCTCTACATTACACGTGCTTCATCACTTATTTATCCACGTCTCTACATACATTACATATTTCATCGATTGAGATTTCAATTACTGTTCTAAAACTGACCAGTAAAAGTGGTAAACTCTGAACTAAGGAATTTTTTTCAAATAAATGTGTTAGCTAAAAAAATTTATCGCTTCTTGGTCAGAACGCATTTTTCCAGGAAAAAAATTTGATAACATTGTTTTCAAAAAAGTTATAGGGCAGTATAGGTTATCCTTGAAAAGAAGTTTCAATTATTCAATTGTTGAATAAAGTTTTTGCAAATCGTTTTTGTCTGCGTTATAAGAAACGATGCGTAGAATTCGAATCTTTGGTTAGTTAGACACGCAAATGACAACATTTTTTGATATAATTATAAGTGCATAGCCACATCTAAGCATTTTTCAGCCCGTCTTCTGTTGAATTATTCTCTTCGCCACTTTTTTTGCTCGCGATGATAAGTAAGGGAAACAATCTATCAACTAAGTTTCAAACATTCCATGTGGATTTTCGGAAAAGCTGTCAGTCATTCGAAAAATGTGAAGGAAGAGAGACAACGGCTCTTTTTCAAAACAATAAGTCCAAAGTATAGGGATCTCAAACGATATTTTTGAAACATTTTGAAAATTTTGATTTGAAATTGATGAGACGGGTTATAGAGGTCTTTGAAAGTTTGAAAATTAACTTTCCCCAACTTTTTCCCACTGTTAAAGAGAACTGTGAGGAAACAGAAGCATTTGATCCCGGTTTTTAGGGCGTATCCTCTCGATTTCAAAAATGCGCAGCATTTTTTTCTGAGTTTCTCTAAATTAAATCAGATTTAGAGTATCTTTCGTTGGAGTTAGCCCATTTTATCCTGTTAGCAAAGCTGTATTTTCATCGAAAGTCCCTAGAACATTTCGAAATGAAACTGAGCTCCTGATCTGAAGATCGATGAGATCCCCTGCTTGCCAGACTCTGGAGAAACTCCTGATGGCGGCGGATTCCCAACTGACATCTGACGGCCCGTCGCGCCTTTGATTAAATTCCACGGGCTTGCCGAGCCGTTTACATCCAACAACTAACCGTTTAGGGCTCTCTAACCTTTTTTACTCATGCTCCAAATGCTCCTTGTTTTTGCCTCTTTCGCGAATTCCGATTGCTTGGTCGACATGCTCTTCGTCAAATCTTGCTTTTTTTTAACTCACAACAGTCAATTTTCGTCAAAAAAAAGGGGAAATTTCAAAGGCAAAGCTCCGAAAGATGAGAATACAAGTTCCTTTTTATTTTCTCACGACCAGCTTTGCACACAAATTGAAGTTTTGCGCGTGAAGTCTGAACGAAACTGAAGATAATTTCGTTGGAATTCAGAGCTCAACTGGTGAACCGAGACAGAAGACGTCACTGGAATGAACGAGAGCGATTGGCTCGTCTCCGCCTACCTGCGGACGGCAGACGCCGGCTTCAGTGACGCCAACAAGTACGTTCCATATCGACTTTCTTCTCTTCGAGTAGAGTCTGATTCGATTTTCATTTCACACGTGGTGCCAGCTTTTCAGTGAGCTTTTGATCCAACTACAACTGTTCAAATATCGAAATTAGCTGTAAATAGTTTGCTCTTTTTCCGTTTTCTACTGCTTTGATTTTGCTTTGAAGCTAATTTCCCAAATATTTTCCCGTTTCCGAAGTAATTGTTCTAGAAGCTAACATTGAATGAACGCGCCGGCCAGAACTCTCCAGTCAAACTTTTTTACGGGTTTTCAAAAAGGTTCGAATGAATTACCAGGAATTACCTTTGCAATCAGTTCCATTATTCGGTTATTATGGATAATAATATCTATGTAATAATAATTATTTAATAATAATTATTTATTGACAGATCAGCGTGAACCCTAACGAGTTCATTTGGATCTAGAATTTAAGAGAATACATTATACAGTTATACATCATTTGAGTCGTGGAGGAATATACAAGAAGATCTCGTGCAATGGTAGATTGACCAGTAAATTTTTTAAAGACTTGGATTGGTGGCTGAATTGAAATTTGGAAGTGAGTTTGTTCCAAGTAGGGATTGTTTTAAAGAAAAAATCATTAGAAAACTGACCTTGAGAACGCAGTCGAAGTGGATTTCGCCTTAAATTGGACCTGAGGGCAAAAAGTTCGAACTGGGGAAAATGATCGATACCGAAGACAATTTTATGAAGGGTCAGAATGTCGTATATAGCTCGTCTGAGGTAAAGTGGAGAGATATCAAATTGCTCAAGGCGGTCAGAGTAAGATTCAAAGGATAAGTTGGACCTAATAAATATTTTACGAGAAAAAATTCTGAGAGGAGATTCCAGTTTGTAGCAGAGATCAGAATTAAGGGGAGGGTTAAAAACTTCGGAGCAGTATTTCAGAATAGGCCTTACATAGGTGTTAAAAATTTTGAACAATAGATCAGGTGATTTGGAACGAAAACAGTTGAGTATCTGATTTGAGCGAAGGGTTGCTAATGCCGTGTTCAAAGTAATTTCCGCGAAATGCAAAATGGTCTCTGACCCTCCAAAATTTAGTTATCTTTCTCTTTCTCTGACGGCTATTTTGAATTTCGCGGAATCACTTTGAACACGGCATAAAGAAACGATATTGTTAATGTGAGGAGCGAGAGTTTGTTTATTTTAGTTTTTTTATTACTATGTAATTTGGCTGAAACGATTAACCTCTTCATTTTTTCATTATATGATTTCTAAACTTTGTGAAAAAATTTAATATAACAGCTTTATTTCTTGAGCTGGTCGCCGGATATTTTGACAAGTCGACGTGCTCCAGGTGATTTGAGACAGGTGACAGCCTGATGTCGTATTAAGTTTCATTCGAAGCTCAAAAAATATTAAGTTGTATGTTTTAAGATCAACTTGTTTATATTTTCTACAATTCATTGAGTTTTGAATTTTAAGAAAAAATAGAAAATCAAATTTGAGCGAAAAAAAATCTTAACATTCGAGAATCTGGGGTTTCAGTTTTTTCTGGCTCTTTTGGAAACATAACTTCACTAAAATGTCTTTTGCCCCCGAAGTTTTGCTTTCAGACAAACTGTTATATTCCAACTCACTCATCAGTTCAACTTTCTATAACCTCCAAAAAAAAAACTATAGTTTCGATTCAACTTTTTGGCAGCGGAAAACCTTTTTCCAACAATTCCCAATAGCAAAACCATGGATGGAAAAGCCGTGCTTTTGTTGCAGCACGAGAAATTTTGAACATCTTTCCTATTTTCTGCTGTCTCTCTTTTTGTGCAGTCCGTTCATTTTTCATTCTTCAAAGAAAGTCTGAGAACCCATTTTAAATGTCTTGAATTAGCTCTGCAACTACTTCCTTGAGTTTTTGCATGACGAAGAGAGGGATGGATTTTTCTTTTTCTCTTTCTAGCTTTTTTATATCTTGATATTCACGGACATTTCTTTTCTCACTTCGATGGCGTCCAAAAAGGTGGAAAGGCAAGCTTGATTGGCTATCTTCAATGCGGGATTATTGGCGTTAAATCGGATTAGAGAGCAGTCATTTTTTCGAGGAAACAAAAGCCTTTTCATCCCAGTTCTCCTTGCCGAAGCTTATCGTGTCCTTCTGTCAGTTTGTTCTGCCATTTACTTCGAAGTGTGTCGGGTTTTCAGAAAGATCCTGGAATGTGAAAGGAACTCCCCGAGGGAGCTTCCTGTCTTTTGAACTACGCGTTCGCTTCTTCTTTTCCGTTTCAATAACGTTCCATGTCCTGAGCACCTTCGGCTTTTCACTTTCCTTGATTTCAGTTGCTTGAACTTGCAGGTCACCTGTTTCAATTCTTTTTTTTCTCTCTCAAACACGATTCAGTTCTTCAGAAATGACTCGAGAAAATTGCCCTGGATTCACACGTCTGTCGTCTCAACCTTTTTTGTGTTCCTTGAATTGCAAGCTTTCATCCCTTCTTATTACTTTTTCTGGGTTTTTGCTTCAGGAAGTTTTTCAATCTTCTTCAAAAAAGTAATATCGAATCTTTGACTAAATCTGGTTTCACGCTTTTGGAAGTCCGTTATTGGTTATAGGGGAAAAAAAGGCGAATGAGGAAGTTTTAACAAAAAGCACGAGGATCGGGATGTATGAAAAATGAAATCAAAAGGAAAATGGAGCGAGGAGAATCTGAAAAAGGCGGGAACCAGTAAAAAGTGCCATAGCTCCAAAAGATATAGTAGTTTGAATAAATTAGAAATTCTCTTCGTCGTGGGACTTTTGCATGGCCAGACGTCTTCTAATTTCTTACTTCCTCACCTCGTCCAAATTTTCTTTTTGTCGGTTCTGAATTGCCACCTCCGCTAGTTTCACACCTTTCAACTTTCGCTCTGTGGGGGAAAAAAAAAATGGATTTTTGTAGCGAAACTGCCGTGTCGACGTCGGCGCCGATGGGGACGGTGGTGCAGGAAGAGATCTGCCGGTTTCGGGCCACCACCGAAAACTTTGTCGTCGTCGTCACCTTCATCGTCATATTCCTGCTCTCTGTCATCGGCAACTCCCTCGTGCTTCTTGTCATACTCAAGGTGACGTCGGTCGGGCTGTCTCCCGAATGACCTTCTGTTTGCAGCAACGAGCGATGAGGTCCATCACCAACATCTACCTGATGAACCTCGCTCTCACCGACATGATGCTCTCCGTCGTGTGTATGCCTCCCACTCTCGGTAACTCTTGTCATCTTCCATTAGTGTTTTCATTCAAATTCCGTGTAAAATCTTCACTCGAATTCCGTGTAAAATCTTCACTCGAAGTGGTCGCTCTCATTCTGAGGCTTCCACCTAGAGCACGGTCTCCGGGCTCCAGCACAACATCCGCTACATTCTGAGCTCGTCAAGGCGCAACTGGATGAACTACGCGCAGAAGGACGAGGCGAAGGACCGTAAGACCATGCTTTCTACTGTTTCGACTACACGTTTGGACTTCTAGTTCGTCAAAGGCGGTTGTTCGTTATAGCTTTGAAAGTTCTTGTTCACCGCCTAGTCGATACATCTATGAGTAAACCAACAAAATAAATGATTTGATTGATTTGATTGAACTCTATTTCAAATCCGATTTAAATATCAAACTGTTTTTGTAATAAAGGAACACATTTTTTTATTAGGCGAGGCGTTTTTTTCTTTGTATGAGTAATTATCATAAAGAAGCATTCTAAACAATCAAACTCCTCATAATTTTTTTATTTTTTTCATTCGGTTACAACTCTCCCTTCGAAAAATTATATCCATTAAATAAAAGCTCCGATTTTTTTATTGATATTTTTTTACTTCTTCCGAAAGTTTTTTTATCCCTTGAAATTTATTTTCTAATTTAAAAATTGAAAAAAACGAAAAAAACCCTGTTATTTTTTTTATTCGGACAGCAGCCGCCATTAGCAGAGTGATCAGAATTTCGAAATGGATTTTTAAGTGTTTCTCAAAGCTGATTTGACAGTTTCGATGGTGATGAACTGCTGGATGTTTGGCAGCTTCGGATGCAAACTTTTCGCCTACCTTCAACGTGAGAGTCTTTGCCGAGATACCTTTCATCCGGAGATTTTCAGCGGTCGTCGTGACGGCTTCAGCCTACACATTGGCTGTGATCGCTTTCGAACGATACTTTGCCATTTGCCGACCTCTTCATTCCAGGATTTGGCAGACTCGGTAGGAAAGCAGTTGTATTCTCAGGGAAGACAAGGACTCCAGGTCGCACGCGTACGTCATGATCAGTTTGGTGTGGACCATATCGATACTGGCCAACGTGTTGATGCTGTTCATGTATGAGCAGCAGGTGTACAACTCCAACGGCATCACTTGCACGCCGATCCACGCCCCCATCTACCATTTCGCCTACCAGGTTCTTCTAAACTTTAACTGAAGGCTCATTTTTTTCTGGTATGGATAAGTATGATAAATGTTGAGTTTGAAAATTTTTCCATTTTTCTGTTAGGCATAGGGGCAGTAAAAACCGGTGTTTCAGTTCAAAGCAGTACTTTGTAGAGTTTTTCAGTGCGAATCGAACGTGAACTTGAAAACGTCTTCACTGAAAAAGCAGTAGTCTAAAAAAAAAAGAGGAAAAAAGGAAGTTGGAGTTCCAGTTTTTTGCAAACAATTCTGTAAAGGGTGAGAAAAGTATATTAAAAACTTTGATGTAAGTGAAGCTTGTTGGAAAAAAAAAGATTCAGGTTTACATGACGGTTGTGCTGCTGGTGATTCCCCTGGTGGTGATGACGGTGCTGTACGGCTCGGTGATCAACTCTCTGAAAGGAGGCATTCGTCTGGAGATCGCCGCGGCCAACGCCGACAGCCTGGCCGCCGAGAACGAGAGTCAGTGTCCTCGCGTGCCGTTACAGTACTCCCGGTCGCACCAGAACCTCGGTGGCGGCGACTGGTTGAGTCCTTTTCCGCGCGCCGCCACCCACCTCGACCTCGTCGAGTCTTGTGCCGTGTTGCAACAGCATCCAGGTCTTGTGCATGTCCCATTTTTTGTTATAGTCACCATGTTTCGTTTTCAAACTCTCTGCAGGGGATTTCGATGAGCAGACAAGGAACTCGCGGCAATCCTGTTTGAGAAAAATCCATAGTGATAGGCTTCAAAAATACTCAAAAATTTTATCTTGGCAATCGTTATGAATATTTAACAAGCACTCTAATCGAAAAAAAAAACTCATCCGGTCACTGTTTGCCAAATTCCTGATTTTGAAAATCGAAGGGATAAGAAACGCTTTCTCGTTAACATTTCGAATATTTGTTTGCACATATAGCTATATTTTCACTTTTTCGTATTTAAGTTTTATTTTTTAAGTTCTTCTCGAGTTTCTCTACTGGTTTTGACTAGCCACACATATTATGAGTATCCACCTTTTTTGGTTTTATTATCAATTTTTTTTTTGATTTTGGTTTTTAGTCTCCTAAAGGAAGTCTCTGAATCGTCAAGTTTTCGTGACAATAATTTTCTGTTTCAACTTTATGTGTTTTTTGTTCGCTTCAAAGTGGTTTCATGGTATTTGAGTTTAGTTTACTTTCATTTTCGGAATGATATGCATTGGTTTATTTGCAGCGAGTACGGACGACGAGATCTTGGAGAACCGGAAAATGTCGTTCATCCAAAAACTGACGCAGAAGTTCAGTTTGCGCAAAGATTCTAACAATCCCAAGTAAATTTTGTCAATAAAATATGAAATTTGGGCTTTTTGTATTTTTCTTGAAGCTGTATTCTCATCGAGAGAACTTTCAGAGCGAACTTGGCCCACCGAAGGAGTGAAACTTCGATTTGTATGGACGGCAGCAGTCTCCGTTCCACACACAACCAAAAGTCTGCGATGGCCAAGCAAAGAGTTATCAAGTTTGCTTTTCGCTTCATTTTCTTGAAATGACCAATTCTTCAAATTGAAATCTTTTATCGAAGAACATTTTGGGTTTGCAGAATGCTGATAGTCGTCGTGATCATATTCTTCTGTTGCTGGACGCCCTCCTACATTTGGTGGCTTCTGCTTATTGCTGGAGACTCGTTCCAAGTGAGTTTCTTGCTCAGGAGCGGACGATAGGTCAAGTCTTCAGAGCCTCCAACTTTCCGTTTGGAACTCCGACGTCAACACCTTCATCACGTTGCTCACCTACATCTCGTCCTGTACGAATCCCATAACATACTGCTTTTTGAACAAGAAGTTCCGCAACGCCATCTATACAATGTTCGGAAAGAAGAAGGTCCTTCGAAATCATTTCCAGAAGGTACGTTCTTGTGTTTCTCTTTCTCTTGCTGTTTTTTGTGGTTGTTGAAAAGACGCTTGTGTACATGAGGAAACTCAACACTAGTTTAGTATTCAGGTTTATGAGCAGTCCGGAACGAGAAAACCCAAAGAGTAACTGTCAGTAATACTATAAATATCCATAGTTGACTAACCCGTTTTCCTGAGAGAAACCCAACCGCATCAACTTGAAACTTGCTGTCTGTGATGAGATGTTCAGCGTGATAGTTGTGCCGTTTTGCAGGTGTACATGCCAGTGAATCTGACCTCGAAAAAAGTCGAGGACAGGACCCCGATTAAAAGGTTTGCTTCTTGTCCTTCGGCAATCCTCTCCGAGATATTTGCCTAACATTTACATTAACCATGATTTTCTTCGAAGATAACAACTAGACGATCTCATTGATACGTTTCGGCTTCAAGAACTCAAAAGTTTTGGAATGTCCATTAGGGAAATTAACCTTGCTTGTAGCTGTTAACATGTTATTAGCTTCTATGCAAGTGATCTCATGTCGCAATTTCGATTGGCCTGAAATTTTCGAGGAAACTGTGTACAGGGTGGTCCAAAAGTATTGTCGCATATAAAAATAAAAGTAAATTTGTGCAGACGCTATGGATTTTGCTGAAACTTTTTGAGTCAGACTGACATGCACTATAGATAGATAAAACCAATGAAAAAAGTTTCTATTTTAATTCATATGCGTGAAAAACGATTTTAAACCATGTCGTCCGAGCCTGCCGCCGCACGCAGGGGTCATGTTAGAACTTTAATTTTTTTAAGGTCTCAAAAATTTTTTCTGGAGTGGTCAATTTGGGCATCAAAGGTCCACACTTAAATTTCATAATACTCAAAGATGAAGGGCTACGCGCTCACAGCTTTTGAGATTTTGCCTCTCTTCCAAAACGTCAGGCTCCGGCGAAAAATGACCTTCCTGACGCTTTTTTACGTTTATGCTTCTAGATTTCCTTTTGATAAGCCCACTGGATTGAAAGTTGGCATGAAAAATGATAAGAGGTTTCTAAAAACATTTATCTTTTTGATTTATCTGTGTTGCACTTCTGGCTCGATTACCATCAAGAAATCTTCGGCAGACCCACACGAAATGATCGAACTTAGAAAAGTCCTCATAAGTCAGCTTTCCAAACGTTTTGATTACTCATCTTTTGCAATCTACACCTTTTTATCAATGAGACACATAAAGAAAAAAGAGTTATAGAATTTAATTCTACGAGAAAAAAGGAAATTTTTTTTTCGCAACGGACTTTTGAGCTGCGTGCCAGCAATGTCAATTTTTGGTCTGTGTCAGCCAGACAAAACTTGCTGTTATTTGTGTGCACCTCAGCCAATTTAGATGAAATTTTCGAGAGACATAGAAGAAGGGACTAGAATGCTACAAAAAAAGTAACTTTTGTCCAAAAATATTTTTACTTATTAAAATGACCTGTTGTTTTATGCGACAATACTTTTGGACCACCCTGTAATCGAATTATCGATTTTTAGTTTCTTAATTCCACATTGCAGGTCGATTTCTACGAATTGCAATCCTCAACTTCAGGTCGTTTTTGAAAATGAACCTGTCGGTCAAACAGTGAGTTATTCAACTGTTAAATTATAAAATACAGAACTTCTTTCTACGCCTTTATTTTAATTTTTGAAGTTTTCAGGCGGATTCTGCATTTTTACAACAAAGCGACCAAAAAACGGCAGATCTTGATTCCTGACACTCTCGTCTTGGTTTCTGAACACCACACAGTGCCCTTGAGTTTTTTACGACGTTTAGTTTCTTATGTTTTCAGCCAACTTCACTTCGAACTCATTGCCAAAATTTGAATCAAAAATCTTTTTTTTTCCTATGATCAGTTGGAAATCGGCAAATTTGCTTGTCTATTCATTTTCTTCATGTTATCAAACGGGTCCGACCTCTGTTATGTACAGAGTTATGTTGTACTGGTAATTCTGCAAATTCAAATAAAAATCTTTAACTCTCTCTTATTTACATCATATATGATTCAAAAAAGAACTCGTGTTGGAAAATGCTTCTGTATGGGAATCTCGAAATTAATGTACGCGTTTTCAAAAAAAGGATGAGGATGGATAGAATTTTCACAGGTTCTGGACTCGTATGTATTTTGGAATGGGCGGCTTCGTCCTTTCAAACGTCGATGTTGAACACAAAGGTGTAGAGTTCATCGACAACTGCCAACGCTGCAATATTCTTTTTCTGGACGCATTTGGCAAACTAATAACTCTCGTATTTTGATCATTTTTTCTTTGAAAGAGAGGAGGAAATGAACCAGCACTGACATTAATAACACAATAGTTTTTTTTTTCAAGTAAAAGCTTATTTTACGGACCCTCTTTTACAAGGAAAGCCCTTTCTGCATGGCTTCAATCGTCCTGATGTCATGAATAAATACGTCTGACAGATTGGGTGACGTGTTTGGAAGGCTCCGGCAAGCGTGGCGCATAGAGAGGACCAAATAAGGAAACGCAATTTCTTTCAAATCGATAGAGCCTAAAACATCTAAAAGCCGAAAGTTTTTTTATGCATTGTAGTGTTTTTTTTTCATACAGTTCAAAATTCTCTGACCCGCAAGTTTTTCCCACCCTCCTCTTCGGATCAATAAAAGCTATTCGCACCTTCAGACTGAGAAGAAGCAACGAGGAATCGGATGAGCGAGTCCGTGAGCAGGGCCAGGAACTTCATGTTCTGCGCCGTCATCATGTAGAGACCGTCGCAGTAGGGACAGTACTGTCGAACTCCGCGGCGACTGACTGAAAGAGAACAAGGTTCTGGAGGCGGCGGGAGGACAACTAACGCGTGTCGGAGACGTAAATGGTGGGGATGTCGAGATCCTGCTGCGAATGGAAGAAAAAGGAAGAATGATCGGCGAAAAGGTAAGGATGCATCCTGATGATTATTTCTTGTTTTTTTTTCGTAGGAACCACACTTTTCGAATAAATTTTCTGACTTCACACTTATCTTCAGACGAAATTCAAGTAAAATTTTCAAACTGGAAATATCAGAAGCATAAAAAACAGGCATTTTTTTCTTTGAACCATAAAAATGCAAAACGGGCAAAACTAGAACATTTCTTGAAGTTTTCTACAAAATTTGCGAATTAAGATAAACTATGAGAGTTCATTTTAACAACGCCGTTTCTGCATCAGCAAACCGTCTTCGAAAAAGTTCCCAACTGACTTGTAGAGTCCGTTGATGGAGGAGGCGTTTCGAATGTGGAGCTTCACTGGCAGAAGCCAAGGCTGGAACTGCCAGTCGGAAACGAGCATCTCCGTCGCCATGCTGTAGGCCATCGAGTACCTGAATGAAGGCTGACTCAAGCAAAAAGAGCAGTGCCTACTGCTGGAAAACACCGTCGTCGATGTGCGTCCTTGACGTCACCTGAATGAAATCACCCATGTGGCTGTGCTCGTGGAGAAGTCGTGCCGCCTCAGGGAAGTCCTGCCAAAAAAGAATTGCTTAAGAGAAGCTTCACTATTAGTTAACTGAAAATTTTAGAAATAGTCTCGAAAAACAATAGAAAGAAGAACGAATATAAAGCAAAAAATCGATGTCTGAGCTCATTCTCCATTTTAGGCTCTCTAAAAAAGCTTGGATGTCCAATTCTAAATGTAAGAGATCTTTCAAAAAATGTAAGAGAACTTTCAAAAATGTAAGAGACCTTTCAAGAAAAAAAAGATTCCAATTTCTTGCATTCTGAGATTTTCAGGATCTTCCTTTATTTATTCAACACCGAACTATACAAACAATTCAAGGACGAAGAGATCACTAATAAAACTAATCTGGAGAGAAGGGACTAAAAAGCAAATCAAGGACATGAGATCTGAAAAAATTGTCTACAATGTCTTTTTTGACAGTAGATGGAACGATTCCCAAATTGCAAAGGCTTATTCGATAATTTTAGGTCTTCCAAGGATTTTTCCAGTAAAACTTTCGAGATAACTCTGAAAAAGAACCTCTTCAAAGCCTTCGGGGACGGCTTGACTGGCCGGAAACGGGTCGAAGTGCAGCATTCCGTCGACGACAACAGCTCCTGTGACGCTGCAATTGCATCTTCCCAGAAGCGGAATGAGCACGTCTTCGACGAACGCGTGGCTTCCAGCCAAAGCCTGAGCAAAGTCCGGTCCCACTATTGTAATTTCGGTCTTAATGATTCGCTGCAATGAAAGGCAGCATTTTTTAGTTGAAAATTTATGAGTAAAAATGTTCGAATTTTTGAATTCCTAATCTCGGCAATCGACGCTGTCCTGTGCTTTGGTTTTTTTATACTTTCCAATATTAATCACCTCGAAGTCTCAAATATTTAAAAAAAGTAACTTATATGAAGGTTTCTTTTTGAAAAAAAAAGATAATGATAAAAGCAGAAAAGAAAGTTGAGAAGCGCGAGAAGTTGAGGAATGAAAAATAGACAAACCTTGTGTTTCATATCGAAGAATGCATAGAGAATCGTGTACTTTCGTAGGTACAGAGAGTCCAAAGTCGACAAGATCCTTGCTGCCTCTATCACTGCGGCGACTCCCGAACCGTTGTCATCGACGCCTGAACTTGGTTTGTTCATTTTCTAACACTATCTAATGAAAGGAATAAATTACCAAAAATCTTTACTTTTTTCTTAGAAAGTCTCAATCTGCTCAGTTTTTATGAAAATATTGCGTAGAAACATAACAAAATATTTTGTAAAAGGACGGGGACTACACATAGGGGACATGCAAGCTAGCTTTTTTTTATTGCGCATTTTTTTTTAGCTTCTTTCGTCTCGAGCTCTCGCTGACTGGCGGCTGCTTGAATCTCGGACTTCGATCGCTTTGCAATTGGCCTTGCAGTTGTTCTCTCGGCGGCAACGACTTTTATTTTCAATATTTTAATTTAATTTTTAATTTTAGCGAGTGGCGGCTGCGGTTGTTTCAGCAGAGCTGTGGGGTCCGCTCCCCGCTGCGTCGACTCTTGCGAAGCGCTTATATAACCCTCTAGGACGCTGCGCCCGACTTGCGATGGCTTGCGCTTCACGGCTTTCCTCACGGTTCTTATTTGTACTCTAACCGCTTTTTTAAATCCTGTTTTTTTTTACTTTTCTTTTCGATTTGTTTTCGAATAACTGTTTCTTTTCTTTTTCTTATTTATTTCTGCTATTCTACATATTTCTCAAGTCTCACCCAAGATATTTCGCAAAGTATTAAAAAAAGAGTTGAAAACACAAATTTTTTTTTCAAAATGCTCTACTCTACGATTTTATAAACTATTCATGCAAATGAAATACTCAGAACCTTATTTATTGTTTTGGATTAATCCAAAACATCGATTTGATATGTAATGACAATTGAAAGTCCTATTCATAATTTGGATGATTTTTTTTTTTGAATTGTTGTTTTTTTCCCGATTCATATGTGGTATATGACTTTTTTATTTACCTTTTGCATCAAAGTTAAATTTTAAACTGCTTACCAGATCGAGTCCTTTCATAAAAAAAACCGATATTCGTGGTTTTTATTTCTCAGGGAATAGTAAATTTCAGCGCTTTTATATCAACTACGTTTTTCATTGTTAAAAGTTTCAACTTTTCCGCAAAACCCACCTGGACTGTTCTCTAAAGTATCATAATTGGCTGTTAAGACGATTATCCGGTCCTCCGATGTTCCGAAAAGGTCGCTTTTTTGCACGGCGATCACGTTAGCTCCAATCTCGTTCTGCAAAACGATGACCAAAAAATAAAAATAAAACCAGAGCGACACTTTTTTTCTTCTTTACAGCAAAAGTTTCATGTTCTCACTTATGATCTACATTCCTTTTTTTATTTTTTTCTGCCCGTAGGGCACTGATTTTTCGCTGAAAAAATTTATAAATATTTTCTGTTCAGTTTTTGAATGTCAAGTAGCTAACTTCGCCTCCAAGGCTACAAAATCTTTCGCGTCAATGTTTCATCTCCAGATGACGATGAACCTGTAATGTGGCCGCATTTTTCGACTTCTTTTCCTCTCAGAACAAAAAAAGATCAAAAATCATCCCGCGCGATAAAACATCGAGGTGAAAAGGCACTGTGCCAGCAGGGGCGGAGTTAGCTAGTTATTATTTAAAATCTGAACAGGCTATAACAGATTCATCTTTTCCTTCAATTTCGTGCTAAAAAACTTTTTCCAGCCTTTAATCTTGAGTCAAAATTTGCTATAGTCTGTTCAGATTTTGAATGTCAAGCAGCTAACTCCACCCCCAAGGCTACAATATCCTTCGCGTCAATGTTTTATATCCAGATGACGATGAACCTTTAATAATGCTGCATTTTTGCACTTCTTTTTCTATCTTTTAGATCAAAAAAGATCAAAATTAGTCCCGCGCGATAAAACATCGACGCGAAAAGGTACCGTCTCAGCAGGGGCGGAGTTAGCTGGTTGACATTCAAAATCTGAACAGACTATATTTGGTAAGAAATTGCCCGGTGCGCACAGGTCTCCGCGCGCGTAACGCGTAACGATGAAATGATAAAATAAAAATAGAATTTGAAGACAGTCAAGGAAACTTGGCTCCAGATCTGTCGACAGCCAAGCTTCCCTGAATTTAGAATGAACATACGGTTTCTTCATGAATGAATGTGTGAGTCATGGAAGGAAGTCCGACAGCTTCGAGTGCTATTTTTATCGCGTTTCTGGTCACTTGCTTTTCCGTCTCATTGTACCTGCACTCTTTTATTTCTGAGAAATCCTCTGTTACGAACCTGGGGACGGAGAGGAACTTGGAGAGGTCGTGTTGGAGGCGGTCGAGGTCCGCAATAGTGTTGGCCCCTCTCGAAGCCGTCACCCACGTTATCAACAGACTCAGGAGCAACATTTGAAGGTCTCCGTTGAACTTCTTACTCTGAGATAACATATATTTTTCCACAAGGACTATATGAAGGACGACCGAAAGAGAATGAATCTTCAAAAACTAACTTTAACTAGAGAGGCCGTTAAGTTTTTATAAGGAATTTTGTTGAGCGACAAAATGAAGTGATTATACGAGTTAACACATTAAGCGAAATAAAAATTCAATTGTTTGACACATTTATAGATTGAGTTCATAAATATGAGACATAGTTTAAAAAAAGAAAAGAAAAAAACCCGATTGATTCCAAAACTTAGCTAATTATATAAGTCAGAAGCTTTATACAAAAATTATATGAAAGATTCGTGAGAATGGTTGAGAAAGGAAGAAGGCAGAAGCACGTTTCCGAAGCACGACTGGCGGCGGAAACGGGTCCGATGGCTTGGCATCGGAACATCGGATCGGAACACGAGGCCTTGGAGCCCCCAAACACTTTGAACTCGCGACAGCTCAATGCCGGCCACATCCGCCCCCTGGACACTATTTGCGGTCAAATATCCGTTATTTTTGACGCAGCTCGGCCACCGGTTTTTAACGAACTATCACTTTGACCCTGCTTGCTTGTCCCCACTCAAACTCTTTCTGTTTTTGTCAACTCGTGTTTTTCTGGCCTATCTTTTCTGTTTGCTTTTTCTCTTTTTAGCTTCTTCGACTTCGCTTTTTTTATTATAGCCCATGAAAAAAAAAACTTTTATGCGTCTTTTTCAGGCCGTGAGATTTAGATTTCAACGAGAAACCAGTAACAATCACAGATGCTTTATCAGATTTCCACAAAAGAAATATACACGAGTTTCCAAAATTAAAAAATCTTATGTTGAAAAGATTAGGTTTAAAGCTTTTTTTTTGAAAGAAACACTTTTGAGTCCTTCGTAAAAATAGCTCGAAAACTGAGATCCTCATCACCCGATTTCTTTCATACTGACTAATCTTCACTCTTTCTCACAAGAATATTCAAATCTTGGTAACGCGAATCGGACGTGACGGGGCATTTTAGTGACCACTTTAGTAGCATGATCACTCTTAAATGAACGATAGAATCGCTTAGAAACGCCCGGTTTTTGTTACCTAGGTCCGATTATAAATATTTTGGTCATTCAATCTGTCATTAATAGTTTAGGTGAGTGAGAAAATTTGAAGGACAGTCAGAACACGTTTTGGCAAGTGAAAAAACATTGGAAAATTATCTTCAACGTCAGGATTCCATGACAGGAGGCTCTTTCAGATAATACGTCCAGTAGATCACGTTGAACAGCGCGAAAACGACTGAAAACTATTTTTGTCAAAATTTGTTTGGCAATTCGTTGAAAATGAATTTATTGAAACAACTGTCAATTTTGCCGAGCTCCAGCAGTTTCTAGATACATTAAGTCGTCTTTAATTTCAAAGAAACCTAAATTGAAAAAAAAAACTAGAATACGTAAACCTAAAGTTGAAAAAAAAATTAAAATACAGAGAATATCAGAATTAAAATTCCCATACTGTTTCTTTCCATTTCTGTACGAATACTCACAAGGAAAAGCGAAACGCGCAGCCTTGTCGACGGCAAGAGCCTTCCGAGAAAATCCCAACGCTCTGTACATGAGATGAGCCGCGTTTTTGTTCACGTGTCCGTAGTATTTTGTCGGTCCCTCGTCGTAGTCGCTGTCAACGTCCGCCGCTGAAAGAAAATCGACTTTCAGAGCCAGAGAAAATTTTCGTTTTAACAGAAAACTCGGATCGGCTCCAAGCTAATCTTCATTGTAAAGTTGCTATATACAGCGGACTTTCCGACTTTAGGAAAAGCTGAATTTTCATTTCCCTTAAATGAGGAAGCCTTTCTAGGAGCATTCCCTTCCTGAAATTTTGTGTGGTCTCTAAAATTGGTGGCTCAGCCTTGGCTCTTAAAAACTGCTGACGAAAAGGGTAATTGATATCTGTGAATATTTTCAGCGCTTTTCCTACGCGCGTAAATGCATTTCATGACTTCCAGAGCGAGAAACCCACCAATCAAGGGTTTTCCGCCGAAAGAGCTCTGCATTTTCTCGGCCATGTGATTGTACTTGTTGGCTCTCCGCATGTAGCTGTTTACCAGGGCGAACTCGAGCAACACGCCGAAGATGAACAACATGCATACTGAAACTGGCGTTTGGCTGGTTGGAACGACGCCTCCAACCTCCGTAGAAGTAGTCGATGGCCTTCGCGTAGGACACCGCCGGCAGGGCGTAGCGAATTCCGTTTCCCTGAAGTTCTCCCCAGTCACACATTTGTAATTTTCAAAGACATTCGGTCAGAAAACGTTTAAAACCTGAGTGCTCAGAGTGAGCAGAGTGGTGAAAGACAAGGAGACGCGAGCCGGAACTGCTCGGCGATCGATCCAGAAACTGACCCACGATATCGCCACGATCAGCGCTGTCGGAATGTAGCTCTAGATTTATAAAAAATAAAAAAAAACAATTCACTTCAGTGTACACCTGGACGAGGTGGAATCCTATCGCTCTCTTCAGATTGAGCAAGCCTTGAAGACAACTGAAGTCTCCTATAAAGTTCAGAAGCTGATCTCGATTAAGGTCATTCCCATGAGGTGTGTCGTGTTATTCAAACGATCGAAACTTGTGTCGCTGATCGAAAAATAAAACTAGCAGTTTTTTCATCGAGTTTTAGAGCCATTGAGCGTCAAAAACAGTGTTACTGCGGTCGGTGTAGGGACTCAATAACTTGAGATTCCAGCATCTACCTCTGCGCGAAGAATTGTGTGTGAGAGTGTAGAAAAAGGTCCCGTTGCAGTAGTCGTCGTCGAGGGAACGAATGTGGAACTCGGGAAGGTCGATAGCCGGATTGAAACGGATAGGGTCATCTGGAAACCAGGTCACGTTCATCTCCTGGCGCACGTGTGCATCTAAAATATAAGAGTGTGTTTTTATGAACTTCTTTGTGAAAATGATTTTTTTTCTGGAACACTCGTTTCTTGGAACCTGTTTTGAGGTTCTTCAACACAGCGGTTTCCTTGAAATGAAACGAAATGCACGCTGCTAGTTAATTTTTCATTTTTTTTTTCGTTTTGTGAAGCGATCTGAACCTCAATCTTTTTTTCACAGATTTAAAAAAAATTAAGATTTTTGTTTTCAATAGCATTTCTCTCAATAGAAAAAAAAAATGAATGGTCAGAATATTCGGTCAGCTATTTTGAAATCACAACATTGCTCGAAGGTATATTCCAAGCCAACGTTGTAGAAATGCTCGATTTCCGAACTTTTTTAAGAGGCTGAAAAAGGGTGCGACGCGACAAACAAGCGAAGAAATTAAATTATTCCACTGGAACGCCTTTGTTAGTACTGGAGTGTCCAAAAAAAGTCATTTTCCTTGAGAAGACCCCATGGGAAAGCCGACTCACAGCTGATTATTTTGATGAAACAAGTTTGGTAGTCCAGCGGATAGTCTTGCAAGTCCAAATTGCAGGCTGAAAAAACTTAAAAATAAACATGGACTGAAAGATGCTCACCAAGATTCAAGGTGACCCGCGTTCCATAGGATATCGTTCCGGCAGGGGATATAAACAGATTGAAGTTGTGCACTGTCACCTGAAGCTGATGCTTTCTTTACTGCATTAAAGAGTAATAAATCGAAGAAAATTGGAGCGGAGAATCCTGAGTTAGTAGTAGTGTGAAAGTGCGCTTCAAGGTTTAAAAAAAAACTCGACGTTCGTAATTTCGTTGGTGAAAAAATGAGCTTGCAAACTGAGTAGTTTATCCACTTTTGAAAAGCACTTTCGTTATTCTAGACACATCAGAACGTCATTGAATTTGTGATTTCATTCTAAGGGAAAATGCTTCGGAGATTACTTCGAACATTTCGTAACAAAATATGAAAAACGTAGCTAAAAATTTGAAGAACAGACTGTTTTGCCCTTAAGGTTATCATCGATCCCTCAAATAAATTGACAGCTTTTATAGCCTTTCAAATCATACTTTTTTCTCTTGTGTCGTTGTGAAATCTACTCTGAAGCGGTCTGACCTTGTGGAAGTAGGCGGTTCTGGCGTTGGCAAAGTAGAGATCCGGAAGCCACATTCGGTCGAGGATGTCCTTGTCTGGAAAGTCGTCTGATGTCTATCATCTGGAGACGTCTAACAACTGAGAAAACCATTGATTAAGATGTGATCGGTGTGATTGTGCCGTAGGTCGTTGTCTTGCCAGCTCATGTACAAGTACAAATCCATATCATATGTCTGAACAAGGAAAAACGTCTCCCAAAAAAGAGTGAACTAAACCATTTCAGTAGCACGAAAGTTGCCCAAACTTTCAACATAAAAACCGACGTAAACCCTTAAGGGACCACTTTCTCCGTTCGTTGGCATCGGCTTTCGTTTGAGCATTTCGAAAACTTCGTTTGCCTCGGTCCAACATGATCTGAACTTTTCATTCAAAATACAAAACTCCAAAAATGGAGAATGAATAGCTTTACGTCCTTGAATTTTACGACTTATACAAATAAAGAGAATTTTTTTGACCGTTTGCTGAAAACTTTAGTGAATTCTCCTTCTCCGAATAAGTCTCATCAAAGCATAAGCATAATTCGAAAAAACAGGATCAATAACGAAGATTATTTAATCATTTTCATCCTCGTAAAAAAACTTGAATTTAAAATTCTTGAAGCATTTTTCAAAACTCTCCAGCTACAGTGTTTGAAGGAAAATACCTTTGAAAACAACTAAAAACAAAAACAAACAGCTAGAGTTTCGGAGAGCTGCCAGCTGCTATTTCACTTCTAAAACATCCTCATACTTTTCCTCGTATTTAATGGATACTTTAAAATGAGAAAAACCTACAACAAGATGAGAAGAAGGATGGAGAAGGCCGACTTCATGTCGAGAACGTTGCGGGTGTCGACGAGGTTTGGCTGCAGCAGCGAGACTTATTCCGGGGGCGGGGCCTCTTTCGGACGCTCCCTGTCTGGCTCGAAGGCCGGCAGCCAGTTTTCTGCGCTTCACAACTCCGTCGTAATCAAAACCTAGCACAATATTCTCCGACAGAGAGAGAGGAGGAGATGTTAAAGTGAGATGGTGACCTTTTGGGAGCAAATTTTTTGTCTCAGAGAGACTTTTTGATTTTTGATCTTTTTTTCAAAAACTGTAACTATAAAACCTTAGGTACCTGAGGATGTAACACAAGAAAGGCGAAACCTCTACCTAACGACAGGAAGCCCTCCTAGTACCACTTTTCAGTGAAATGATGAGCACTTCATTCAGGAGCACTCAGGCCAGAAAGTTCGCAGAGAAATATATTCCCTGGAGAAGCTCACAAGAAAATATCAAGGAACACGGGGGCCTTTGGACTCTCTCGAGCCGTTTTCACATCATTTGCTGACGTTCACGCCCACACGATATACTCTGGACATATCAAACTTTCAAAGTTCATATTATTAATGTCGAGGCAAGTCGACTTTTGGCATCTCGCGAGAGAAAAAAATTTCAAAAATTATTGAGTTTATTTAACAATTTAAGAAAAAAAAATTCATTTAAATTTTCACAACAATGGAAGTGGCAAAAAATTACTGTATTAACTAAAGAGCAAGTACGGGCTTTTTTCGTTAACTAACGAGATAAGACCGTACTTCATTCGCCACGACTCGAAGCAATCTGGCTGTCTGTGCTCTCTTCATTCAGCGACGCTCTCTTATCAAGCGCCACTGATAGAAGAAAAAGCCCAGGCATTTCGGGATTTTTCAAGAAGGGTAAAATAAAATATAATAAGGGAGATAGTGGTGTCAAAGCTGAAAAAAAAGGTTTTTTCGTTCGATTATTTCCAAGCAATTTGTTATACATTTTATTTAAACCATAATTACCTTTTTTGTCATCGGAGCTGGGAACGACTTATTATTCTCATACAAAATTATGTGTCACAACTGAGCTTCCTGTTGATAGAAACGAAAATGACAGCCATTATCAGAACTAAGGCTACAATTTTCGTCTTCAAGAAAAAGTCAACGGCGCTTTCTTTTTCGAAATAAAAAATAGGTGATTCAGAAAAAATTAGGTCGAGAAACTTGCGAAGAGTATCCGGGGACGTTTTGATACCTAGAAAATCGTGCCAAAGAAAGTTTTTTGAAAAGCCACCTAAAATTCATTTCATTTTATATTGTTTCCTGTTTTGACGGAAGTCTGGCCGAGCCAATTGTCGATTTGTGCTAGTAAAGAAGAATTCCGTTTAATCTCTGATCTTTCAAAAGTTATTGAAGATTTTGCGATCCTAGGGCCAAAATTATGAATGTTGTGTAAAATTCCGTGTACAATCTTCACTCGAAGTGGTCGCTCTCATTTCGAGGCTTCCACCTAGAGCACGGTCTCCGGGCTCCAGCACAGGATCCGCTACATTCTGAGCTCGTCAAGGCGCAACTGGATGAACTACGCGCAGAAGGACGAGGCGAAGAACCGTAAGACCATGCTTTCTACTGTTTCGACTACACGTTTGGACTTCTAGTTTGCCAAAGGCGGTTGTTCGCTATAGCTTTTAAAGTTATTGCTCACCGCCTAGTCGATTCAATCTGACTAAAACAACAAAATGAATGATTTGATTCAAGTCGAATAAGCTCCAAACTTTTAAATCACCCTGTAAAGTCAAAAAAGTCAAAGTTCGGTTAAAATGCCTATTGAATGATGAAATCGAACAGTGAAAATGTTTAGAAACTTTTTTTTTCGAAAAGTGACCAACGAATATATTGTTTCTTTTTCATAAGCTCATCAAAAACCTTTACTGAAAGCGAAAATATCGATATATTTTTCGAGCTCTACAGTCTTTTTCGTTCAACTTTCTTTATTTTTTCGTCTGCTCATCAAATTTAAGAAGTTTCGGATGAGAAAATGAAGAACGAGGGAGCGAACCGAAAAGAAAAAAGCCCCGAGGCATCATGGCGGATGAATTTTCCTGCGCCAATGAGAAGGAAAAAGTGACCTTCGCCCTTGCTGTGAAAAACGAAAAAACAGCCCAGGTTGTACTGAAAAAAGAATTGGAAATGTCGATTGCATAAAGGCGAGGATAATGGTGACAGCTAGGAAAGTCTGAATTCTTGAAGCTATTCAAAAAGTTTTTTTTCAACTTTTTTTCAACCTAACCTCTGTATTTATTTCCATTTTTCTAAATTCAAAAGCAATTTGGTGAAAAAAAAGCTTTAGATAAAACTAGTGACTAGGCGGGAAAAGAAGAGCTTCGTCTGAGTAATTGCTCGATGACTTTTGCGAAAAATTAATTAGTCGGAAGTTGGGCTCCTAAAAAAGAACATGTGGTCGGCAGGCAACTTTTCAGCAGAAGATAAACTCCAGGAAGGAGTTATAATGAAACGTCACTGTAGTCCACTTGTCGAAAAAGCACAATGTTGCTGCGGTGTTAAAAGGACCATCAAAACTTTTACAAAGACCTAGTCAGAGCGAAAAGTGTTACTTTGCATCATATACGCTTTCAAAAACCTTATATAACAAGTTTTTTCTAAGTACAAACTCAAAGGTAAATAGAAGGCACTACAAAACGGGAGAAAAAAAAAAATCAATTTGCCAACTAGATACATTATTAGAAAAAATTTGACTAACTTATTTTTGAACTTATCATTTTGTTAAAATTTGAAGTTTTCATTTTTCAAACAGCTTAGACAGTAGCTTCATATATCATTTAATTAAGAAAAGTTCTCAAAATGAAAAATTTGAGAAAAAAAAAGCCAAAATAAAGATGAAATCGAGAATAACTGGCCTATTTGTGCAGTGGTCCCTTCATAGAATATTCGAACAAACGTCCACTGATTCTTCAAAACCGCGAAAAAAAAAACAACTCTGAGAAAACTTGTGATGATCATTTCCAAACTGCATATTTCAAAAAATGATTAAATGAAAATAATAATTTTAAAAAAGATCAAGAGGTTCCGGCCGGATGTGTGGAAACAAAAAATACTTAATCGTTTTTCGGAGGGATCTTTTCTTTGATAGCGGGTGCGTCTAATTACTTTCAAAAAAAAAAATCACGAAGCTTTTCGATTTGTCTGTTCTTCTTATATCCTCTTACTAATAAAAAAACAATGGGAAAGTCATCTCGACTGGGGAAATAAATCACTTACGATGAGATCCTTGGAGAAGTTATTCGTTACTTAGTTACTTTAGAATCAAGCACAGAAAGGTCGAAAAACGCCTACATATAATAATATTTTTTTAGAGTTGTCATTCAAAACCAGCAATTTACTCGGTGTAGGTCTCATTATTCCAACAAAAAAGCAAGGATTTTCAGGTAACCTTTTTGTTTTACCAATATTTGAAAGGAGTATAGGAAATATATAGAAACGTCAAAAGAAATAAAGTTGAAAAGTGAGTGAAAGCCGAGGAAAACCTAGGATTGGGAATCGACCTAACTTCTACAAAGACGCTTAAAAGTGAAGACGTTAAAATATTTGCTGCAATAAATCAGTGCAGAAAAGAGTCATTTCATTTTTGGGAAGTCAAGATACTTTTTCAAACGCCTGCTGAGCTCATTCGAAACGAAATGAAAATTTTTGTTTGGAACAAAGTGACAATTACTGAATTCCTGTTCTTGCTTTGTCACCAAGCTCCTAAAAATCGTAGGAGAGAAAGTTAATAGAATTGGGACGGAAAGAAAGACTTTGCGATTTCAAACAACAATTGAGAAAACTGTCTATTTGAATGGAAATGATGACTGGAAATAAACAAATGAAACGAAAATCCAACTGCGGTCGCGGAAACGAACACGAAATCATAAATGCATCGACAACGCCGTTTGCGCATTCAAGGAGTTCTCACTAGACACAATCTTTTTTTGGTACTTCCAACTTTTGAAGATCTACTGTACTCAGAATGCGGAAGTTCAAAGCTTCTGGGTCCATAAGCATCCTTCGACCCGTGGATGTAAGCATAAACTTTGAATGCATGTAAACATTCTTCGAGACATTGTCCCCGTTCAATAGGCGGAAATTGAAAAAAAAAAAACATTTGTGTTTTTTTGCCCTGCTCTTGGTAGTCGTCATTTCCTGTTGGAAATTTTTTTCTGAATTCTTTTAATCCATCATATGACGGAGATATAGTCCTCAGACCCTGCTCTCCAACCTAAACTTCGAAAAAGAGCGGACGACCTTTTTCTTTTCTTAAATCTCCATGATTTTGAACAGTCTGACCTGTCTACACGCCCTATTCCCTCACATGGGCAGTCATATGAAACTTCAAAGTATCACATGAGAACAAGAAAGTCGTTTCCAGAGAATGGGAAGCTGACAAACGAAGCTGCAACACTTTGCGAAGAAGGTATAAAATGAATCAGAATATTTAAACTTGTTTTAACAAGAAACGTCTACCAAAATCCGAATAAGTAGAAACGAGGAAAAATTTTCAATTGAAAGGGACGTAGCAAGAAAGTAAACCAAGCGAAACGCCGGAAATTCGCAGTTTCTTGAGTTTTTTTTTGTTTGAGGCTTTACGAAAGTGCCTTTTCACAATTCCAGTAGGACGCTTTGAAATTTCTTTGAAGGTCTCTCTAATTGTGCAAGAAAAACTTCGAGTTAAAGATGGAAAAAAACTCAAAAATATCTTGAAGGCGGTTTATTGTCGCTGGAAGAATGGATGGAAACAGGAAAAGTGTTCACGGCGGTCAGTAGCAGCCGTTCTCGATTTTCGCGACGCAGTCGGCGTCCGGACTGATCGAGCAGACGCACGTCGTCAGTCGCATGCAGAACGACGCTGCAAATGCGATTCCCTTCGATCAAAAACTTCTTGAGCGTGACTTTTTTATAAAATAGGAAATATCATCTTCTTTGATAAAACTGCAACAACTGAAAAATTCTTAACGAATTTTGCGGTTTTTCAAAATTTTCCCATTTTATGTCAAGAGTTTCAAAAAACTATCAGCAAATTTCAAAGTTTCGAGTGGAAAGACCGCTTATGTAGCTGTTATGAATCTTAACGGCGTCTGATTTTGCTCAAAAGAAAAAAAAAATTTGAGAGAGAAAAAATGGAAACTACCGGTTATTTATATGGTCTGCTGACTTTTCAGAAGTGAAAGCTTGGAATGAGGGAAAACAAAAGTTGGCTCACAAAAAGGATTGAAGGGGTCGCGGAGGATGCAGTGACTGCAGGCCGTCCTGAGACAGAGCTCGTCCTCTTTCGTGCAGAACGACTCGAGCGACGCCCGACTGCAGTCGCCGCCGTGTCCTGTCGATTCTTTTCGTTTCTCATCAACAAAACCCTTGATTCAATTTGAGAGTTAAGGTACAGGCTGTTAGACAGCAAAAAATTAACTGTGACGCGTTTCTTTTGAAACGGTGGTCAGGGAACAAACCGCCGCATATGCCTACGAAATTCTAAAAGAACGGAATTGAAAAAATATTTCAATTAAAACACAACTCCTCTTTGAAAATGTTTGGAAGAAGGGATCAAAATGAAACCTAGAAGCGATCGACGGATGCCACTTCTTGGAAGTCCATTCACCGCACACAGCAACGCTACGATGCACACCGACCAAAGCGCTTGATTCATCATTTCCCCTCAAAATATTCAATCATTTAATTCTGAAGAAAAAAGACTGGACCTATCGGAATAATTCAAAAAAGACAGGGAAAACCTCTCGAAGACACTCAACTGTGATGGGAGAAGGACAGAGAAACACGAAAATGCTCATCTGATAGGCTCAAGAAATTTTTTGCGGCTTAGGTGGCCGATGTAGGGAACGCTGATGAGTTTCGTTTTGGAGGAGCCGTCGCTTTCCGGAAATTGGTTGCTGACCGGAGGCCCTTATTGCAAAAAGTTCAAAGGCAATTTCGACTGGAGTCGGAAACTTTCTAGGCTAGGTAGAAAAATAAAACTTGTTCACACATTAATCGACATAATTGAAACAAACATTTTTCAACAACGAAAAACAGGGAGAAACCGTAAAAAGCGAGATGAAACTACAACCAAAGTTTTACTTCGATTCAAATTGAAAAATTTAACCGAATCAAAACTGAAGTAACTAAGCACTAAGCCGCTAATTTGTTAAAAGAGCAAGAGAGGCACCAAACGTTCACAACAGACTTTCCCTTGAAAACGGATGGGAATATCAAAAATTCTGTCTCGCCTTTTTTTTTAGCTTTCAACTTCTAACTTCCAATGTGACGTCATGTGAACAGCCTACTTTGAATATTTGCGTTTTTCCAACGCGAAATTCTACTTGATTTTATTGCATTTTTTCACGAACTAAAAATGGTGTAGCTGGTTTTTAATTTTGACAAAATAAAACTGCGAGCTCCAAGAGGAAACGGAAAACTTCGCGAAGGAATTTTGCAGCTCAATGAAAATCCGGTGACGATGAATAATGGACTATAGCTACATTTGCTTGACAGAATTTGAAAAAAAAAAGACGCCTAGGGAGAATCGGCCAGTGTGTCTCTTTTTCATTTCTATTGAAAAAATCTTGACATTCCGACGAGTTTTCTGAAATTCAGTTCATGTCATCCGAAAAAAAAAGTAGATATAAAACTTGAAATTCACAGTAAATTTCATTATTTTTTCCGGTTCTGATCTCAAGGAAACGTTGGAAACTTGAAAAGGTGTTGTGAAGCTGTTCACGATATCGATAGTTGTCACAAAGGCGTTTCTTTTCATGTGGAATATCCGGTTGAATGGACGAAATTGCCAGCCGAGAGCCTCTGACGCATAAACTTCAAATGAATAACACCTCTTCTCAAAATACGTGAATTCATTGAAAGAAATTTTGTGACTCAAACGTCCTGGGCGCCAAAACTCTTTCTCTGAACCACACTATTTCGTCGTTATCTAGCTGTGAGAAAACGACGAAATAGTGTATATCAGAGAAAGAGTTGTGGCGCACTTTTGGCGCTCCATTTCAGAGAACAGAAAAAATTTGAGATATAATATCGGTTTTATTGGATTTGAAGTCTGCAACGAATAGAAAGAAAATTCATCGGAATAGAAATGAAACTGTTCTGAAGTTAACAAATATTTTTGAGAAATAATCAAAATTACCGTCCTACATAAAGTAATCATCTGAAAAAGCTTTTCTTTCTTGTTTTGAGGGGCTGCTCTCAATAGCCCCATTACGAACCGAAATATATTCAATTTTAATTTTCTATGCACATGAAAATTTTCAGCTTGCGTCCAAGGATTCGGTTAGATTGAGAAAACCTTCGCACAAGTTTAACACAGTCATTTTTCGGCACCCAAAGCGGTAAAAGAAATATAAACGAAAATCGGACTGTTTCAAATCGTCGCGAATGGGATTTATTTTTTTAGAAAATTTCCGTGTATTTTCTTCACTGGAAGTGGCAGCTCTCTCAATCGGCCGAGGCTGTCCTATGTACACGCCCGGGCCGCACCATCACCGCCATGCCCGTACCCGCAAAACTGAGTGTTCTACTTGCGGAAGGACGAGGCGAAGGACCGTAAGGCCATGCTTTCAATTCAATCAACTACACGTTTTGACTTATTTTTAGCCAAAGACGGTGTTAGTACCGATCAGAGGAAAAAATTTTTCCCCACCTAGTGAGTTCCATCTTACTGAAACAACCAATAAACATTGATGATTGATGATGGAAATATATTTTCGAAACATCCAACCAAAATTGCCGGGCAAGTCATTTTATTGACGAAATTAAGCGAAAAAAGTCCGTGGTGAGCTTCTAAAAGTTGAAAACGTCCTTTTTCGCAAACGAGGCAAATAAGCAGGTAGCAACCATCTCTATGACGTAAATCTAACTACGTAATGTCTCGGCCAAACTTCATAAAGTTCCACTTGGATGACTTCCCCACAAAAGAGAATTCCGTTTCAAAGATTTGTTTCACGTCTTCTGACAGGTGGACGTTCGAAGTGAGTGGAGATAAACTTTGCATTGTGACAATGAATGAAGAATAATCCCGTTAGAACATTTCATTCAAAGTAGACTCAGATTTTACTTTTGAAAAAACGAACTTTGGAATACTCAATTAGTTCAGCTCGTACGAATTGAAACTCAAAAAAACGGCTTTTCGCTTCAAGCAACGCGATGAAGATTTTTTTTAAAGACTATAATAGTATTTCGAGTGACTTTTCCTTGTTTCGAAAAATGAAAACAAAATCTAATTTTATTCGATTCTATGGAAATTCTATGGAAAACTTGACTTTGAAAAAGAACTCACGTGACGCTTCATGACGTGTTGAGTATTAATGCCGAAGTTAGCTTCTCTCCGGGCCGTCATTTCGAGCTCGAGAAGAGCCATGAGACCGTTGAGTGTGCGGCGGAAGATCGCCAACGATCCAGCACGCGTTCCGGAAGACGCCGTCAGTTTTCTGTTACCTGAATTCGGAAAAATACCTTCTTTTCTCAGAAAGTTCTTTATTTATTGTTATACTGACATCAGCACGAATTAAAACTAAAAATATCTTCATGTATCGTATATTCATACATATATATACAAAATCGCAAACCTTATTAATTGCAAAAAAGTTGATTTTTTTGATTTACTGAATGAACATGGAAAAACAGATCTGTTCCTGATCAGAGAAAAAGGAGTAAAGTTTGTGCAATATGTGCAATCTGTCTTCTTCTGCTTCAGCGTTTGTCCCGCTCGGTTGCGGGGTCCGCTATTCTGGATCGTAGGCGCCATTTTATTCGATCGGCTGCATGGTCTGGGTGTAGTCGGGTGTTCTTCATGTCGTTGTGGAGAGCGTCCAACCATCGTATATTCATACATATATATATTAATAGAGTGTGTGCAATCTGTGCATGCTTAAAATTTGAGAAATATGTGCAATCTGTGCATGCTTAAAATTTGTGTTTTGCGAAGCTTTGTGCAATTTGTGCATGCTTTCAAGGTTTAAAGAAAATTTGTGCTTTGCACGCATGTTCAAGGCGGCCGGTCGTATTACGGTAATCAAGCTAGGTTTTTGGGAAATAAAATGAAAACTTGTGTTCTTTTTGTGACGTAACTCATCTTGTAACCTCGAGAAATAGGTCCTTAACAAAAGAGAAAAAATTTAAAAAAATATCCTGGCTCCGAAACTGACGGCGCAATATCGACCGGCCACCGGCCGCCGTAGTTCTGTCTCAAACATGCGTGTTTGGACCTATAAATCTTCATGAGGTATATATTTTATGTTTTCCAGGGCGCGGAGAAAGTTTCACCTGTGATCCCCACCACTGAGGAAGCGAGAAGTCACGACGTTCGTTTTGAAACGTCTTTTTTTTTTAAAAAAATTCGTGAAGCATGTTCACGGAGTTCTTACACCCAATATTGTGGACTATATCGTAGCGAGAGTAATTCTATACCGCGGGAGAGCCGCGAGCAACATATCGCTCGCCTCTCGCTGCGACCTCGCTAACGTCTTGCGTTGTATCGATCTCTTAAAAATTTTCCTTCAAAAATTTTTTTTTTTCTTTAATTTGATTCATTTCATCATAGAAGTCGAAAATAAAGCAAAAAAAATTATTTTGAATTTCAAGTTTTTTGAGGGAGCGATATGGCAGCGAGACTTTGACGAGATTGCAACAAGAAGCCTTGGCTATATCGCCTGCGGCCCACGATTCACGGCTAGCTTGGGACGCAAAAAGGCATGGCCTGTCTGCACTCTTCACTAACCAGGGCACTGTCTCGTCTCTTTTCGTGGCAGGACCCTTTTCTCGATGGCTCAAGCCAGCCGTAAATCAGCTATATATAGGCAATTATTTTGTGTGTAAAGGGAGTCAAGCTTTCATTCAGTGCGTTGGACGAGGACTAAACAGAATAATCAACTTCTGAAAACGCATTCGTATAGATAAACCGAAGCAAAAAAGAGTTTTCGTTAAATCGCAAACCGCTACTCCCTGACGTCATTTCATGACACCATTCGTAACACAAGAAATAAGCGTAATCGAAATATTTATTTTATTCACGTGAACATGATTCAGCAGATTATTATTATCTCATTTCATCACGTCGACTGGTCGGTCTCTTTGCCGCTCTCTCATGGGATAATATTCCGACGCCCGTCAGCCCTGGACAAGCTGGGCGCTGTACTGTTCCAACATGGTGAAGCAGTTTATTCGCTGGTACTACCAACGGGCCAACATTATTTCCCAACGCTAGCTGTCACTCCGGGACGTATTGGACAACAATTGTGGACCGTCACCCGCGCCGACGACTAATTCTTCGATTATACCATGATTCAGCAGAGATTTTCTTCAACTTACTCTGAAGACTGAATAAATTGATATGAATTGAAATTGAGATTAAAAAAATTGAAGAATGAGAGGAGCCTGAATTGCGCCTTTGCATTAAAACTGCGCCTACAGGTTCATGCATTACTTAAGAAAATAGGCTTAGTTTTAAGGCTTCACACGGAGGCGGAGCGCGCATAGCGCGAAGCCGACTGTGGCTCGCTTCGAAAAAAACTGAGCCACAGTAAAAAAATTCGTCAAATAAATGAAATACTTGACATAAAAAGGCATTTAGTTTCAAAAAAGTGGACACTAATAACACTATCAGGTCACTCTAAACGATTTGCAAACTTGATACGCGTAGCGAAAAAAATCTGCAAAAATGTATTTCCCAGAAAAAAATTAAAGGAGCACACTGTGCGTAGGCGTGGGCCTCGACGCCTCGGATTATTCCAAACCTTTAAAAAGGTTTCTAAAAAAAGTAAGAAAAATAGAAGAATAAAAAAAGTTTCCAATCAAAAGGGGATTTTCAAGTGTGTTATCTTTCTGTTTCTCATGTGACCGGAAAAAGTTTTCACGTCGAATCTAATTTTATAAATTGGAACGTAAAAAATGAATAAAATGATATGGCTGCGTGCGCAAGTTTTGCAAATGAAGATGATGTCATAGGGATGACGTCAGGGAGTAGCGGTTTGCGATTTAACGGGAAGTGCAAAAAAGAAACCAAAAGCAAAAACCAAGGCAAAAAAAGAAACTTTTGTTTTTCGAAGAAGAGAAAAACTGGCGTGCGAGATTCTATATAGCACGGTTCTCGCGGCTGTATCGCTTTTTTTCAAAAATAAAAAAAAATTTTCCCGGCTATATATACGATTAGCTTTTTCCCGAAATCATTTTAATCAAAAACGCGTCGTCTTCAAATTGTCGAAATTAATTTGGACACAGCATAATATTATCGAAATTTGAGTAGTTTCAAAAATAAAAAAGATTTCAGTCGACGCGACGGAGGAGGGCTGTCAAAAATAACGGAGGAAATCCTGATAATGAAGTCATATAAATCTTCTTGGTCTCCTTTATGTTTTATTTTTCAGGCATTTCCGAAAAAACCGCTTGATGAGGTACAATGGGAGGTATAACTGGTTCACGGCTGGCTTTAAGAACATGCGGAGTACCTCAGGTGCACTTTTAATTACCTTCAGTCGGAGGTTTAAAAGAGTTACTCTGAGAGGCTCATAAATAGGCGTCTCCCAATTTCATTCGTCCATTTCTTTGTCTCAAGTCAGCCGTGAACCGCCTGTGTCTTTATGTCATCAAGTATCAATTCAGAAGAGCGTATCTCGCAGAGTGAGAAAAATTGGACCAAACACTGTGACTCGGACACAGGAAGCGACTGCTGATGGCGAGGTTTTTGGCTTTTCTTTCAATATTCACAAAATTCCTGTTTAAGCCGACCACTGAAGCCAAGACGAAGCAGGATCAAGTCAGTAAATTAGGAACGGTTAGTTTTCTTCTCCTTTTTGGTTTTGCCAATCGCAAACTTTTTGCTGGAATAAATTCGAGACTTTTTGTATGAATTTATGGATTTATTGTTCTGGATACAAAACAAAGGGCTTCAGATGAGAAGGACGATAGCAAGCAGAACTCCACGTAACAGAGGAACCAACCGCGGTCCGGCCCAGTCCCTCGTCAACACCGTTACTGGCAACCGCACCGAAGAGAACATACCGGTTTGGAAATTTTGTTTGATCTTCAGATCGCAACTAGTACCAAATCTGAAAGAAAATATTAAAGGAAAGTCCTAAACGGAAGTTTTACGAAAATATTTTAGGCGTATCGGTGAATAAATTTTTGTCAGGGCACTATTAATTTTTCAAAGTTTTCATTACTTCTCGATATATTAATCTTATGTTTTTTTTTTCTGGGTTTGTTGTTTTCCAAAAGAGAAACTAGCGAAAATAGCTGTTTTTTCCGAAGTTTTTGGTCTATTTTTCTCACCTATTTACGTCAGGAAGAATTTAACTTATAACTTTTCCACGTTAAGAGTTGTTTGACTTTAGGTTCAATCAAAACCGAGCACCGTCAAAAAAAGCGGCAAGAAAGCTTTGCGAGAAGGAGAAATTGTAGAAGGAACTTCTGCGTGAGAGTCACGAGTTTCTGGGAAAATAGTTCAGCGTTTGAGGTATAAAATTGTGTGTCTGATCCGCAGCGGAAACTACAATGTTGACTACAAGGTTCTCGACGAAAACGATCAGGTTTTTTTCTACTAAGCTCTGTCGTTTGGATGAAAATTCCTAGGAAATGTTCTTGCGAACAGAGCCTGGCGGAAAGCCGAAGTTGAAGTTTGCTGTGAGTCAAAACTTGCTTATTGGAAAGAAGGATTCTTGCAGTCGAGCATTTTGATGAAACTTGGGAAGATCCCAATGAAAGAAAAGGAGAAACACGTGCTGGACTTTGTCGAGTTTGGCGTAAGCAAGAAGCACAAGTTGAACGTTTTTCAAATCGTCAATCTGAAAAAACGACATTTTTTTCAGTTCGTTGTGACTTCGTCTCATGGACCGACGGTTGAAGACGTCAGGAAGCTCTTTGTTCACACGAACTTCACTCTCGACTGCGCCTTCAACGTTTCCGTCCAGGCTCTCATGGTGAAATTGCTTTCTTAGAATTTATGCAATTTCAGTTTTAAATTTGAACATCTTAAATAGTAGAAAGGTTTTCGTTGCTGATGATTCAATTTCATAATGGTATTTCATCGTACATAAATCAAAAAAGCAAAATGAAGAGCAATAAAATTTAAATTATTGAAATTACGAGCCTAAGGGTTAGAATGGTCAGTTGGAACCGCTGTTAAGATTAGCTTGTTGGGTTCCCTGATTTTCTCAGCAAAGTTCAAAAAAAAAGAAAAATTTAAACGTGAATGCTTTGATATTTTGCCGGCTAGTCTCCTCTTTTTCGAAGCTTTGTTGGCACTTTTGAGGTGTTTATAGGATTTTTTCTTTCGAATTTTCCTTTTTGAAAGTTCACTCTAAGGCGCTACAAGCAGTACACAAATGTGGATTTATCAACCGCAACATGAAGCCGTCGGCGCTGAACATTGGCCTCGGGGACAAGGAGAACGTGGTCTACCTGGTGGACTTCCGCATCGCTCGAACTCACATCGACGCCAACACCAAGCTTCCGAAGCCGGCACGCGCCAATGTGCCCTTCATTGGAACGACTCGTTACGCATCGCGCGCATGTCTTCAGTGCCTCGACCAGGGGCGTCGCGATGACCTCGAGTCTTGGCTCTACACGGTAAATCTTTTTTTTGCCGAAGGATAGAAAAAATTAATAATTATTAGCGCTTTTCTTATTTCAGCCTACTCACATTTTTAACAATTTCATTCAAATAGCTCGCTGGCTCCGAAGTCGGGAGTTACCTAAAAGGAACCTCAAAAAAAGATCTTAGTTCCGAGAACTGTAAAAAGAAAGTTTTACTGTTTGAAACACTGCAGCAAAGAATTTCAGTATAGCGCCACTTGACGTGAAAGCGTTGACTCCAATAATGAGTTTATGAAGTGTGTGAGAGATAGATGCATGAGCGACGCTCAACAATCTCAAGTATAACACTATCAAATTTAAAGCCGATTATCCTCTCTTTTGCTCTGGATATCTTTCATACTAGTACTTTTTATGAAAAAAAAATGTTCACAGGTTTTTAATCTGATCGATGATAACAACGGCTTGCCATGGAAAAGAAAGACGCGTCCTGAAACGTTGAAGATGAAGGAGCAGTTCTTCAAACATGAATGTTAGACATATTTCCATGAATAACTCTCATCAGATTTTCAGTAGAAATAGCCTATTCCCTGGTGCCGAAGCCTATGAAAAGACTTGTTGAGTATGTACAGCAGCTTTCCTACGAGACCGAACCAGACTATGCGTAATTTTCAGCTGCTTAGGCGAAAGAAAACATGAAATTAAGATACATTTTCACCTTCCTGCAGTCTACGATGAAGGAGTTCAACTTACAAATGGAAAAATACGATTGGAGTGGAAAAGTTCCGAAGGAGCTGACCAAAGAAGTCTATCACGGGGTTATTCATCAAAGAGTCTCTGAAAAAGTTGCTCGTTTCAGGGAGTGCGATCGCCGGACAACAAGCTTTCCGGTGCCGACGACTTTGAGTTGGTTGAATTCACCTAAAATTTAAATTTGTCATTGCAGAGGGAATGCGGCTGCTCAAATGGCCAAAAAAGTAAAAAGAATACGTCATATTTTTTAATCAAATCAAATTTAGAGGGTTACCGATCGGAAAAAACTTTCACCTGGAGACTGCATTAAAAACGGAATTACAACGTTTCTAGCAAAGCCATCTCTGACATCAGAATTAATCTTTTCAGCTGGAAAGTTGTATCTTTGCTCGGCTCCGGAGGGTTCGGAGACGTCTACAAAGTGCGCAACCCTGCAAATAGGGCTGCTCGGGTGCTTTCCAACTTGTTATTTGTACAGTTCTCACCTTTTTCCAGCCTCTTGCGCTGAAAACGGAGAGCGCTTTTGGAAGCAAGACGATGTTACGTCTGAAGGTTGAAGTTGGAGTGATGATGACGATACATGAGGCGCGAAAGAAACAGCAGAAGCCTTACCGAAACTTTGTCGAGTTCATTGATCGCGGAAAAAACGACGAGCTCAAGTGCAAGGTGAGATGTACATCTAACTTCTGACCGCTTTTTCCAGTTCGTCGTCATGAGTCTGGTCGGTCCTTCAGTGGAAGATGCCCGCAGGAAGTTTGGCGTTAAAATATCGCATCGTCCGTCGGCCTACAACATTGCGCTGCAAACACTCGAGGTCAGCCTCGGGAAGTTTGGAATTCTCGAATTTCAATCGATTTTGCAGGGAATCCGAGACCTACACGAACTCGGTTTCTTGCACCGCGACATCAAGCCAGCCAACTTTGCCTTTGGAATCCACGAGAACGAATCGACGGTCTACGTCCTCGACTTTGGAATCTGTCGCAGTTTTCTCGATCCGGCCACCAAAAAGCACCGCGTCCGTTTTATTTTCTCCACCTCTCCCTTCCCAGTGTTCTGATTTGAGGCCCCACGCAAAAAAGTCAAGTTTCTCGGTACCACAAGGTTTGCCTCCCGTGCGTGCATGAAAAACATGGACCAAGGCAGGAAAGACGATATCGAATGCTGGCTTTTTATGGTTACATTTCGATGAGCTTTATCGATCTTATAACTCATTCAAGGTTTATGATGTGTTCGATGAACAGTACGGCATTATGTGGAAGAACATCCCCAGAGAAGAAGTTGTCACTGCGAAGGACTTGTTTTTTCAACATAAACGTGAGATTTAGTTTTGAAGAACTGTGGAAACAGGAAAATTGCAGTTTCCAAGGTATACAGGAACATTCCAAAGGGCTTGAAGGTCATTGTAGAGTATATTGACAAACTCGAGTTCCAGTCTGAACCAGATTACGCGTACGTTTTTGTTTCATTTTAATAGTCACGAAAGATGAAATTCTGAAGGTACATCGCAAACGTGCTGAAACAGACGGCAGCTGATGGAAAACATTCGACAAATGGCACGATTTGGGTTGGCAGACTGAACAAAGCCGCTTCACAGAACAACTCGGTTAACTTCTAAGCAAGACTCACTCCAGTATTGCTTTTTCAGGACGAAAGCGGAAGTTCCGACATCGAAGTATCTGGATCTCATGATACCGAGACTTGAAAGCCACATAGCGTCGCCTCGATTCCTCCATTCACGCTTTATTCAATGTTTTATTTCAGTCATTTGCTATGCTTTCGTGAATGAATAAATTTTCGAACGCGAAGGGGGGTTTTTTTTTTTGACTACGGATTTTACATATTCCTGAACTATCTGCTCTTAAGATGTCTTAGATAGAGCTAAAAGGTATGCTGGAGGTCACGATGGACATTTATTCGATATTCATGATCCATTTTGAGAGACATTTGTGGACACATTATGGTACCCTCCCGATTTGGCTGTGTAGTCCTTCAAATCAGGCTTGTGAGCCAGTTCGGCATTTTTTCTATTAGTCGGAAAAATTGACTATGTCAGAGGTTCGAGAATTAGAAAATATTTGATCGTGTTAAAGTTCATGCCGTGTTCAATTTGATTCCGCGAAATGCAAAATGATCTCTGACTCTCCAAAATCTAGTGATCTTTTCCTTTCTCTAACGGGTATTTTGCATTTCGCGGAATCAAATTAAACACGGCATCAGTTCAAATTGGTTGAAGTTTACACTTGAAATGATTTCGAATATTCTGGAAAATTTCATCATGAAAATAAGAAAAAGTTTACGTTGTTAAGATTCAGACTCAAGTTGAACAAAAGTAATAGTGGCGATTAAAATTTTGTGCAGTAATCAGGCTTGTCCCGGGTGACCTTTGAAGTCTTCTCTATCACGTGTTTTTATTTTATTTTGAACGTTACTGTTCAGAGAACCCTTTTCAGAGCAATTTCTCGTAATTAAAATCTCTTCAGATAACTATTTATTCAAAATTTCAAATTCGTTGATTGAATTACTTTACTTTTTTTGGACAAAAAAATATACATAAAAAAACGCATATCTTTTATCTCCCCGAACTGGCCACTTCTAGATTGTTAATAGAGCGCACTTTTCGCATGCCTATTCGCTGTGCTCAAAAATTTTTTTAATTTTTTTATGATGCTATGCATTTTATCTGTTTTTAAGAGAAAAACAAATTCGCTGTTTTTTTTCTTTATTTTTTTTCACTGTTACATAAGATTTACAAAAAGCACTTTTATGTGTCTAGAAATAAGTTGATTCGTTTTCAAGAAACAAACAGATATATCTTTTTTTTCAATTTTTTTGGAGCCGAAACTTATGTGCTCATCCAATCGCATTTTTTCTTCTTGATTTATTTATGATCGAAAATAACAATTATCATGCAACTTTTTAAGGTGATGCGGAAAAACGAAACAGAAGGACTCAAAACTGATAACTTAGAAAACTTGAAGGAAGGGGACACTTTTATTGATTCTACAACTGGAACCCGATACAGAGTAAAGAAAACTATTTTGCCGCATTATTCATCTTCTGGACCACACGGCCTAGGTATGCGTTTTATTATTTTTTGCTGAGAGTTAAAAGTTTGAATGAAATTTTTTAGGAGATCCAGAAGACCGAACATTGCGGAAAATCGAAGCGGATGTGATCATCCCAAACAGAATGAACACTCAAATTGAGCGAGTGGAATGTAACTCGAGTTATCTAGGTTGGTCCTAATGGTGTATTTAAACATAGTATGTGGTGGCCTACGAGTTTTCAAAAAAAGTTCGATTGGAAAAAAAAAAATGATTTTCAAACCAATAATCGAAAAAGTCACGTCACAGGCAAAGTCCAAACGACCTTAAAAAGGCCGTGAAAAGAAGAGGCTAAAGCTCCTTTTTGAGTTCCTAAAAGGTGTCAAAAATTTCTCGGAATCTCCTTTTTTTCCGCCTTATTTTTTTTAGAACTCCTTAAAAGGTCCTTTTCAGAAAAAGGTCTAGAAAAAAAGGCGCTTTTGAGGCCTTTTTTCCAAAAGTCCTTTTTGAGACCTTCTGGACTTTGCCCGTGATCGTCCGCGAAATTCACAATAGCCGTCAGAAAGTCAAAAAGACAACTAAATTTGGATAGTGAGAGATGATTTTTGATTTCGCGGGATATCATTTTACAACGGCTAGCCGTTGTAGCCGCGGCTGCAAAAAGTTATTTGATCTGTGAGTATCTTAGAGAAAGTTTCATTCGAAATTATTTGAAATGAAGATGTGTGAATTTTTGTATTCTCTAAAAGTTTGAGAAGATTTAATTTACGTAGGCCATTATTTTTTGAATTTCGATTGAATTTTCAAACCTTATCAAAATATACACTTGCATGTCTTTTTATACGCAGAAAAAAAGCGAAAAAAAATTCGAATGGAAGGTTTTTTCAGACCTCGTCAAGTGTTTTCGAAATGATGGAGCTGTCGCCGGTCTCAACACTTGTAAACCAGCTTTGGAAATTTACAACCGATGCAAATTCGAAAAGTTAGTTGAGTAAGTTTATTTACCAAAAGGAAAAGGTAACTTTAGGTTTCACGACCCCGAGTTTCGTTCAAGAATGACAGACGAATATTTGGCAGAACGGTCTGAAGCTCGAAGAACTGGAATGACGTCACAGCAGAGAAAGCTCGAGGAATACCGAGAATGGAAGAGAAAAAACAACACTGCTTCGGAAAAATGAGGCATTGCAGTATATAATTGATAGGACTTTTTCCAACACGAAACTAGCCGAATAGTAAATTAGGGAGCAATTTTTTTATTTTATAGGATTTGACAAATATCCGACCGGTTTCACAAAAAAATCTTTCCATAGACTAAATGCATTCATATTTGAAAGCTTGGAAGGCGTTTGAAATGTATCCTAAATTGCCGATGACCGATAATTTCTAAAATTATAGCCGTGTTCAAAGTGATTTTGCGAAATGCAAAAGAACAATCAAAAAAGATAAGAAAATTTTGCTGAGCCAGATAGTTTTGATTTCCGCGAAATCACTTTGACGCAGAATGCGTTTTTTGTTTTTGTTTTTTCTTTCGTAGTCTGTATCACATTTTCCCAGCTGTTGATTTCTTTGTTCCTGAGGTTATCTGGTATCAAAAGCTTATTTCCAAAACGAGGTTGTATTTTATCAGTTCTTTGCAAGATCCTCTGCAAGTTTTCATATGCTTCGAAAGTAAACTTTTATTTTCGTTTCACAAAAGTTAGCTTTTCTATAACATAGCCGGAGGTTGATAAGTTTAAGCCTCACTTCCTTGAGTTTTATCGAGCCCTTCTTCTGCCGGCGGTCCGCCTGAGAGTCTGGGATTAGAGGAGGTATGAAACAAAATGTACCTTTCTGTGATTTGCCTTTCTGGGATTTGCCTTTCTGGGATTTACCTTTCTGGGATTGACTTTTCCTTCCGCTACTCGCTTCCTTTGCACTTTCTTTACCTGAAAACCACGTTTGAGGCTAATGATGGAGGGCTTCTCTAGCAAACCTTGACAGCTTTTAATTATTTTCTTTTCTGTTTTTTTCATAACTTTGAGCTGAAGCAAATCTTTGAGTTATTTTTGATACAGAAACTATACCCTTTCTGGGGATGAAAGAGGAGTTGGTTCCGCGGTTAAATTTTTCGTCGGATTAGCTTTCAACTCCTGGAATATTTTGATGAATTTTCCTAGAACTTAAAACGAAAATCCACCTGATTTTTATCGTCGCTCTCTTCTTTTTTTTCCTCTTCTTCCTGTACTGCTGGGGCCACTGCATTTAATATTATATTATTCAAGTCAAATTCGGCGAGAACACACTCATCTGAAGGTAAAAGTCGTCGACGTAATCTTCGACAGTTATGATTTGAAGTGTGTTCGTTGGCTGCAGCTTCGTCTTAGACTTGTTAACTGAAAGCATTTCGACCTTTTGAGAAGAACTCTGGAAAATTACCGCCTGTGCTCTGACCTAGGAAGATGTCGTTGCACTGAAGGAGCGAAATTCGACCGCATTTTGTTGGTACCTAGGACATCTCAAGTTCACCAAACGCTATTCCGCTCAAAATCCTTTAATGTGATGTGAGGAGGTGTTTGAAGACTCGAAGCGTCAGTAAAACTACCCTCGCTGGATGACTCAGCGTTGTGGTATGAATATCTTACCTTTGCTGAACTCGCGAGATAATTTTGGGTGGAGTGTTGTTGACCAACCAAACCCATATCATGTAAACTGAATCCGTGAACATCATGAATTATCTGAAAAGCATGCTTTGACGTCTTTTTCCTCTTCGTTCGCAGGAAAGAACCAAGGACAACCTTGTACAAATGGTCTTCCACCGTCTGCGCCGTCGCAGAATGGAACAACCTGCCCGGCTTCTCTCTCGAGCCATCGGCTCCTTTCCTGTCTTTTTTCCGCGAACCTGAGTCAGTCGTATTTAATCAGTCTTTTTAAAACTTCCTATTACTCACAGCAGTTTCCCATAGAAGTGTTCTGGTAGAAATGACACTCCCCTGCTTCCTTTCACGGCCTGCCGGCTTATTTATATTTCTTAAGAAATTTTTCCAATTTTTGTGTTTGTATTTATCGTTCATCGGGAAAGGATTTAAAGTTATCAAGAATTTTCTCCTTTTCCGAAAATCGAAAGCGAATGCCAGATGGTGGCAGAGCCATTTTTCTCGAAGAACTTCCCATCTCACTCAACACAGGATGATCTCTTTCACTTTTCAGACGTTTTCAGCTGACCTATTTGTTCCTTCTTCTTTCCTTTTCGAGACTGTTTATATAGTGGGAAAAGAATGCTTCGTTCGTCCCAGCGAAGGTTCAGTCACGACTAGTACACTTTTCATCCGAATACGTTGAAAGGGAAAACAAATTCCAACTTCTGACTATTTATAAAAAAATATTGTTTTATTTAGCTTGTTTTTCAGTGAAAAGAAGAGCAGAGAAATTATTTTCGTCGCATTTATTGGCTCGGATTCTTCTCAAGAGGTCGTTATCAAGCAATGAGAGCGCCATTCGTCTCCTCGGCCATCTCTTTGGAAACCCTCTGCCGTCTGCACTTTTTGAATCTCCAAACATTTTCGCGCCTTCAGGACCTTCGACAAGTGCCTGTTCGGAAGTTTCCGTCAGCCTTTCGCATAAATGAAGAATCTTACTTTTTCTATTTTCATTTCCTGTTTTTTATCGACATTAAGTTTTTGATAGAGAAATCGTCAAGCTTAAATTTCTAAATCGTTCAGAGCTTACTTGTCCACGCTTAGATGTACTAGCTAAAGGTTCTCAAATTGACTATTGCACAATAATTTTTTATTTTTCTTGGAACCAAAGCTCAAGCTTGGCCCATAATAGGCGAAAGCGCCTTATTCACTGTATGAAATATACGTGAATAAAAAAATTGCAACTTGAGACCTACAGAATTCACCTCTATAAACAGTGGCTTAGTCAGTTTTTTGGGAATTCGAATTCATTCTTCCGTCTTTTTTATTTTTTAACAGAGCTAAGCATTTTGAAACGTTTCGACGTAAATTCAGGGAGACAGCATCCGGTCTTACACAGTAGATCGTTTCTCCGCTTCTTCACTTTCTGTTTTCGGTTTCTTTCTTCACAGAGAGCCTCCAGCGCAAGAATCGGACTTGAGAAACGAAGTTGCCACCTACTTAGGACCTTGAAAGCCCAGTAACGTGGGTCACGAAGTGGTGGGCAGCCTGCTTGCAGGAATAATTCAGCCGCGTCTTCCACTTGCGCACGAAACACCCGCTCGCTCTTATATTGTTCTCATTGCTCCTTTCGCCTCATCTTCCTAAACTTCCGAAAGTGCGTCTAATTCTGCATACGGATCTACTGGACAATAAAAATTGTCATTGATAACGTTTTCTTGAGAATTTCGAAGATGCTCTGATCAAAACATGTTCTCAGCTAACAGTGGAACGTCTCAACAAGGCTCATTGGATACCGTTTTAAAGCTGAGTTTGAATCGAATTGAAGCGGAAGTGCGTGGAAAAAGTTATAAACGCTTTATTTTGAAAAAAAAAACTTACTCCTATTGAACTCTCCTTTGACGGCAGATAGATTTATTACCAAAAAAGTTTTTTTTTCTGAAAAGTTATTGGACGGAAAGTGATTTTCGAAAGAAGAAACATATGAGGAAAATAAGATTTAATGTTAATTACTACATAACTTCTTATTGAGAAGTCTGAGTGTTAGCGGAGAACTGGTATACCAAAATAGACAAGAAAGGTTCATTTACATTATTCGCCATGTGTTCATCATGTGCATTTGTTTACATGAGCTCGTGGAGATCCTAAACACTGCAAAATATAGTTATGACCTCATTCCTGTGATCTCACTTCTCCTGTACTTCTCACTAGACTCCTATATTGAGACAAAAAAAAGAACTCCTAAAAATTTACATGCTTCTTGAACCTAAGCCGGATCTTGCGAACTTATAAATATATCCACTTACAAACTCTAACAGAAAAGAGAATCCAAAACCAATTTTTCAAAAACTTTGAAGGTGGAATGTTTTTAGAAAAAAAAAACCCTTGATCAAAGCTTGAAGTTTTATACTCTTTCATTGCGTCCTTCTCAAAACTTGGTATTCTATAGACTATAGTGTCAATGAAATGACATAAATAGTTTTATATGTGTTCTTAAAATGATAAAATAACACAGCAAGTGTTTTAACACCCCATTGATATACGACTCGAGGAGGTGACTCGATACGTGGGGGCTGTTTGGGCTCATTAAACGCAAACGACTAAAACCGAGAAGCCCATTTCGCGGCGACGTTCAATCCTTGTTTTTTTTTTCAATTTCAGCTTTATATTCGAAAGCGAAAGCTTGAATTCATCTCATTGCATTATGTTCATATTTTTAAAATTATCACTTTAGTTTCGATTTCAAAATAGTTTTCAAAGGCAAAAAAAACGGAAAAAAAAAATTACAGCCGGGTATTCTATTTGCATGGAAATTGACCTGTCACTAGCTCACAGTAGAACTTGTTGTCAAGGACTTCGCGGCAGGCTTGTTCGAGGGCCGACCCCCGGCCATTCTCTGAGCCCAGCCCGGCCTTAGCGGGGTCTGAAAAAAAAATCCGGAAAAAAGCGGAATTTTTTTCTAGATCAAGTTTTTTACGACAAAAGTCACGTTTTTGCTTATTTTTTCACTTGGAGTTCAAAAAAAAAAACTATTTTTTCGGTGAAAATGTTTGCAATGAAATTTGAGTTGTTTTCGAAGGTTGGCACGGCCCAAGCCCGCGCAGGCTTTTTCTCAAAAATGAGGCTCAAAGCCCGGGCCGCTCGGCCTGACGCACAAGCCCGGAAAACTTTTCGAACAGTTCACATTTTTGCTTAAAAAACCACATGCATTTTTAAGACATTGTTACGGCGGCCGGTCAATATTGCGCTGTCAGTTTCGGAGCCAGGAAAATTTTCGAATACTTTTTCACTTTTGCAATTAATCAAGGACCTATTTCTCGAGGTTACCAGTTAAGTCACGTCACAAAAAACACACACGCTTCCATTTTATTATCGAAACCCTACCCGGACTACCGTAACACGGCCGACCACTTTAAACATGCGTGTTGACGTTTTTTGGTCGTACCAAGCATTTTTGTTTGAAAGTCTCTTAAGAGCTCATTTGAGTCCACTACAGAGCACAATAGCTTAATTTTTTGTACAAAAAGTAATACAAACATTTCTTCCTCGCATGCCCAGAGTTTCAATGCCTTGTTCAATTCAATTTCGCGGAATAAAAAGTTGAAACGTTAAAAATAACGATCTCGCTTTTATATCGACAGCTGTCGATATAAAAGCGAGATCGCTGGCGGTACATGGACTAACTCGAAACAATGTCGCATGTCGCTCTGTCCCCGCGCGAACCTCGCATTTTGAAAATTTTCTAATTTTTTGAGTGCATGAGAAAAGCGACACATAGAAATGCGGTCACGGCGTTCTTTTGACGACGCCCCTCCCACAATTTCCGTAATGTTTGACGTCTTTGGTGCATACACAGAACGACGCTAACTCGCATACTCATTAAATTCGAAAATAATTTTTTTTTTCCTCGAAAAATAGCGTTTTTTCTAAACTATATATAGACTTAAGTCTATAAAATGCGAGACCCCGCGAGGATAAAGCGACATTTTTGCGAGTTCGCCAATGTACCGCCACCGACCTCGCTTTTCTATCGTGCAGGGCTTATCTTTAATAATTTTTTTTTCTTTTAAGTTTCCTGTCTCTCGCTCGTTTTGATTTGTCGATGGAATATTTTTCAAAGTTCTTTTACAATCGCGATGATTCAAATTGACTTCAATCTCGACATTTTGATATTTTCATGCATGCAGAACTCGCGTTTTTGATACTTTCTTTTTTCACAAAAAATCGCTCAAAAAGAAATATAGGGTTTTTTTCCGTGTCCCAGTTTTCAATACTGTACGTTCGTTCGAACGTTTGGTTTTGAGAACTCTACTATATTGGACATGGTTTCCTTGATCGCGTCTAAACATGTCTTTTTTCTTCCTGTTTTTCGATAGCATCATTGTTTTCATTTTTGGAAATATTGATTATTTTCAGTTTTACCTTCCGAAAAAGTCTCTTCGAAGAACTTTGAGCGATACTAAATAAAACATCGTTCATGTTAACTATTTCCGATGCTCTACACAAATCTCTGGTACGTGTTTTTTTTTCGAATTGTTGCCGCACCGAATCTTGGAATATACTATAGTTAAAATCATTCGCTTTAATCAAAAATTTTTTATTTCAGGAGATGAAAAAGTCGTTATTAATAACAAAATCAATAGTTAGAACTCAGAAAAAAATAGTTTATAAAGAAACATTCGCTTCAGGCCGAAAAATTTTTCAAATTTCCACATGCTAGTGCTAACATAATGGGGAGTATTTTTTAAAATCTTAACGTAATTTAAAAAATATTTTGAAGTCTTTTCATCGAGAAGTTTTTTTCATGAGTTAGGTTGGGAGAACTATACCTGAAGATGATGATATCCTTTCCTTCTACCTATACTCTTGTTGAACTTAGTCGTTTAATCCCCATTTAATCAGAGTTGGAGAGGATCTTCGTGCTTTTTGAGTGATTGTCGAGCTCGCCGTCAAAAGTTTGAATTTGTCCTCTCCGCAGAACCATAAGTCTGAGACGCGGGCGTGAAATCTTTGGAAATGCGTGAATCGAAAATTCAAATGGGCGGCGGCTGCTCTTCACGCCGTTTTCCGTGCTCCTCGTAGCACAAAATTCCCACGGTTGGAACTCTGAAGACGTGGACACTTTCAGTTTTTCATCGCCCTATCGCATTTTCCTTTTTGGAAACTTCTCCACTATCCTCACTGCCTTTTTTAATCGCGATCTTCTTAATTTTTCTTTGACAAAAATTTTAAAAATCGGCTTTTATAGTCAAAGTCAAAAAATATTGGAATTCATCAATTGATTTTTCTTTCAATGTCTGCAAACGTTTTGATATTTTAGTGCTGTCGTAAATTCAGTCTTTTCTCGTTGAATTTGGTTGATAGTTCCTCAAAGGGATTTGAATCAGGAAACTCGCTATTCTTCAACTTAATTCGCATTTCGTTGGCGAGCAACAGAGGTTATTTCTCAAAATATTTATAAAAATACAACGCTTCTTTTGATACTTTCCCAAACTACTGTGTCCGAACCAAATTAATTTTCTCTTTGAATCAAATGCTTCTGTCAGACGCTACCAGCGATCACTGTGCATTTTGGAGCTGGTGAATGTTTGCTACAGTGATTAAATTATTTGACCCGAGGAAGGCTTTTGATGGAACCGATGGTCTTCCCACGAGTACCGTAGTGTTTGCTCGCGAGATCGGAAACAGGGTGCGCAGTTCGAATTTCTCTCGCTTCAAAGTAATTTCTTATTTAACCTTTTTGATACGGGTTATGAAAAGTTGCAACAGACACAATAGTTTTTATATAAGGATTATTTTTCCCTCTTGAAAATGGCCCATCTTGAGCTGAATTAATCGCCTGAAGGCATTATTTGCATATTGAGTACGGAGGAAGTTTCTGTTCCTCAGATATATCACCCTGGGCCATTTTTCTCTTTCCGGACAGAACCCAATTCCACTCGATATCCGTCGTTGGACGTCCTCGAACAGCCTATCATATTTCACTCTTTTACTTATCGACACGCCTTTCAATTGGTTCTTCTGCAGCGCTTTTCACGACAGCCGGCTCAGTCGCCGTTTTTTGGTTATGTTTTTTTTTTTATGGGAGGTCCACCTTTTTCTTAAATTCAAGTTCACGTTTTCTATAAATTTCCAGTTTGGCTTCTAAGGTTCTATTTGCCATGTTCTCTTATCTTCCTAATTTTCAAAAATTCTGTCTGCGTATTGAATAAAGCATTAGTTTGAATTCATATGAGTAGGGAAAATGGTTGTATTCCAAATTTCTGTAGATCGTGTCGTTTTTATTAAACTTTTTTAGGGGAAACAAGTTCAGTTCTCGGATTTTTTCTTGCATGGCAATTATGTCGTCCCACAAAAACTCTGTAGGTCTATAAATGCAGAACGAGCGGAGTTTGTCGACGTGTTTGAGCAGAAGCTCTCGAAGCGTCGGCGGTTCGAGTGTCCCGTGTGATAAAAGGTCGGCCGACCGTCTGCCGGGAAACGCAGAAGCTGGCGAAGCGCCAGCAGGAACTCGTCGAAAAACTCGGAGTCTGTGCGTGACTATGTGCAAACACGGCGAACACTCGAAGCCACGCCGGCGCCCATTTCGCTTTTCTGCGGAACATGCCGCCTTTGGAACCTCTGATCCGTTCTTTCACCGGGAAAATTATCTGCTTTCAAATTAATTAGCTCAACTCTTTTTACAGCTGTTCTTCACAATAATCAAGTAAAGCCGATTTTCTCCGTTTGACTGCTCCATTTCATTCCATTCCATGCACAAATTTTTGTACTCAGCAATCTTTTCATGCAGACATTTGTAGTTTTCCTTCCATGTCTTGGCGTCTGTTCAATTATTTTATAACAAGAGAGGATCAACGAGAGAAAGTACTAGACTGGGGAAGAATTTTGCTGGCTTTACTCTTGACGCGCTAAGCGCTGCAAGTCATGAAGACGTACGCGTCGGGCCTCATTTAGACTTCACAATGCTCCTTTAATCAGGTTATCTTGGGGGACGCCGAAGAATCCGACCCTCTAATTCGGTTAGAGTTCTTCCACAATCCAGAACCACAACAACTGATTTTCTGAATACTTTCTCAATTTTTGTTCAGCTTCGAATAGTCGAGCTTTCGTCGTAGCTTCAGAACAACATAACGTTCCATTTTTTCCAATTTTTAGCTTTTCTTCTTTCAATACAGCGCCATCAAAGATAATTTTTAAGTTTTAACGCATTAATTTTTTGTAAAAAAAAGATCTTTTTCTTATAAGATCATAAATTTTTGAACAGTTGAATTTTTTGGAAAAAAAAAGTATTTTTCTTTTTCACGTGTCGGTCATAGTAACAAGCTACCGAGAGATATTATGAAGAAATGATTATATATCTATATTTTAAAAAAACGTTTAAAAAAAATTTATTTTATGATCATTTGGAAGTAAAAAAAGTCAATAAATTCTGCCTCACCATAAAAAAATGTTCTATTGAAAAAAATAGAATTTTAATGATGAGACTATTAGAAAAATTTTTTTTAATTGCAAATGATGATTCTAGGCTATATCATGAAGAAAAATGTTCTGCAATATCACCAATTTCGGCGCCACGAGTGCAGGACGCATGAAGAGTGTTCACTTCTTCTCAAAAGAATTTTCCAAAATACATCAATAAAATTAGTTTTTTTCAATTGAGTTTTCCCATCTTTTTTTAATACGCTTAACTTTCTTTTCTTTTTTTTTGGTCGAGCCTTTTCAACTTATTAACTCCAATTCTACACATTTGAACCAGTGTGATAGGGGTTGTCAGAAAAAAACTTTAAGATTGTTTACAGTTAACATGAATCAAATAGCATTTCTTATTTTGCTGTATAATGAGAAAAATAATCATTAAAGGAGGAATTTAAATTCGGGACTAAACGAAAATAATGAAGGAACGAAGTTAAATTTTTGCATAAATAATTCAGCCTTTAGTTTTTTTCAAGAGTATCATAATTATCACTGAAAGCTCAAACTTTTACATTGTTGAAATGTCTGTATGTTCAAGGTGAAGTTTAGGCCACGAAGAAGGCCTGGAGACTTCTTTCTTGATGGCTTTTCGAGCACTTCCCATTTCCTAATTATCGTGACGCAATCGGACGAATTAGCCCACCGAAAGAGCCTCATTTTGGCCGCCGACGTGGTCCTCGGAATGCTTGTTTCGTAGCAAATTTATCGTGCTTGATGATAGCCGAGGAAATGTTTGCGCTTCGTTGTTTGCCCATATTTGGCTCGCGCAGATGGCTTAGTCTCTATAACTTCTCCGAAAAATCGATTTTATCGTAATTTAGCTCCTAACAATCCCAATATAATGTTTTTATCACTGTGGTGAGTTCAAAAAACCGAAAACCAATAGGAGTTTACGAAGAAGTCGTTTGAACATCAGTGAATAAAAAGTTATTCCAAACGATATTAATTCTTCCACTTTCTTTGAATCCTTCAGGCTGTTTATTAATAGACTTTCTTCAGTAGTTTCATCGTAAGGCCTGAGTTTTTTCTAATGGACTTTGGTACACTCCGGAGAACTTTGCACTGACTTTGGCTGGACAATATTCGGCGCCTCCGAGAAAAGAAGCCGCTGCGGATCTCCGCAGATGTCGTCGGCTTCGAGCCTATGTTTTGGCTCTCCGAACCGCCGGAGGTCCGCCGCACCGTCGTAGGAGTATCCGATTTCAGCCCCGTACGTCTGATGCGTTTGCTCTTTTCGCCTCCCCCGCTGGACTTAGTCCTGTTTCACCCACTAGTTTTGCTGACAAACTTTTCTTTTCGTTTTTTTCTTTTATGAGAAAAAATCTTTATTAATTTTTGTATTCCTGAATTTTTTGGTGGGTCGAAAAAATGTGTGAGCATTTATGCCAAGTACGATATCTAGAATTTTTCGGTCAATTACTATACTCAATCTTGGGCTTATTTTCAAAGAAGGAAGACAGTGAAAAAGTAGAAGATGAATGGAGATTATTCACCTCATATGGAAGTATTAATAATTTAATGAAAAAATTCAAAATCCATCCAGAGCTGTCGGGTTACGCAAAACTCGGCAATATCTTCGCTTTTCAGTTGTTGGAGAACGTTCTTCGTTGCTCTGTTATCGCTTTATACACTGCCGAACCTAGACTTTTGGAACATTGGAAATTTGACGCTTTTCTCGTCGAACTTTTATCGTTTTGCCTATGTATAAGACTGTGATGGGACACGATTCCTTGGGCAAACAAGCCGCGCGGCCAGGCAAAGCCAGACCCGCACACAAACACACCAGCCGAAGTCTCACCTGCAAGTGCACCGTGGGTCTCGACGCAAAAGCGTCTTTCTTCCCTACCATCTGTTCGTCCTGAACCACCGAAACCTTCTTTTTTTCCGAATTAGAAACAACTTTCTTCTAGAAACCGAGTTTTTTATCGTGAGTGCTAGTTCTTTTTACGCCACTACTTACCGCCAAGACTGTTCAAAGCCTGCCTCCGAACTGATCATTTCTGATTTTCTGAGTACTTTCTGAGATCTACGTGTGATCACATATAAAATTTCGGGCTTCAAACCATCTTTATCGGAACTTGAGAAAGCTCGAGCTCGTGGGTCGCCTATTCACATCCCATTTTTGGATTATTTCGTCTGCGATCGTGCTCTGGAAACTACCGGAAATAGCGTTCTCGCATGATTAGCTGATCGATATTACAGTCTGCTATCTCTTTTGCTTATCACTCGCTCCCTTTGCTCTATCGGACAACGCCATTTTGGCACTTTTCTTCAGATTATACGTCCTTTTATTCGCTCGTTTTTGGTTTATTTATCATAGACTCTACTTTTTGACATTCTCTACTTTGAAAATGCGACCGTTTAATTCAAACTATTCAAGTTTGAACTTACTCTTTTTGGAGTTTTTGCAGAAGCTTTATTCATGTTCATTTTTATTGCCAAGCTAAGCTTAATGAAGGTAATATTTCTCCACTGAACACCAAGAAAGTAATTATTAAACTCTGGCAGATCATTCTTTCTCTCTCTCTTCAAAAATCCCTTTTCCTAATGATTTTTAATTTCTCACGCAAGTGCAAAAAACCACAAAAATTCATCAAGTCTTGGTTTTTGCGGAGAGCTGTTCGAACCGAGGCGGGCGACGAGGTTGTCAACTGAGTGACAAGTGGCGTCACTGATATTATTACAAATCACCTCTCTATATCTCGGTCTCTTCGCGTTTCTCAGTGCTCCCTTGTGCATTCTGAGCTTCCTCGGTCATTCCAAGTGCGTTTTTTGTCGCCGAAAATGGCTCCTGAATGAAGTTCTGCCAGCGTCGGCTTGGAATCGTCGGCTTGGAATCGTTATTCCGTAGGCTGAGATCTCTTTTCTGTCTTTCTTGCCGAGTATTCCTCTGATCGACAGTGTCCCACCTGAACTGTGCTGAGTTTGTCCGCGCAATGAGCATCGCGTCTCCTGTCGCCCATGTTAATAACCGTCCGAACTCACAGACGATGGATCCGTCGATGTTCAATGGATCGCCCTACTTGGCGTACGGACTTGCGCCGCAAACCGCCTACCTCAGTCAGCAGCAGCAGCAGGCTCTTCACAACAACATAGTCATATCCACGTGAGTTAATAATACTGTTTTTCTAATCTAAAAGTTTATAAATTGAAAGTCATTCGGTTGAAGAGCCGAAATCAGAAAGTGAGAAGGGTCTAGAATTAAAATAAAATTTTATGGAAGGACATATTTCTCCTCTTGCTCGAAATTCATCTGAAAAACTCACTCACGCGCTCTCTGATACCGAATAATGATTTATAAGTTAAAACCTTTGCAGATTCCTTTTTTTGTGGAAATTTCGGCTTTTTTATACGATAATAAATAACCATCACTTGCGTGATTTTCAATAAAATTTCGAAAAATGTTCAAGCAAGAGTAAAATGACCTCTCTGTTTAGGAAAAAGTATCATAAGAAAAAGTTACTCGACTGAGAAACCGGAGTAGTACATTTTAAGAAAAAGCGATTTTGAGGAATCCGGTAGACCACTCAACGGACCCCTCGTCGTCTACTTCTCCCAGAGAATCGCCCAACACGAGTCTCGTCCTCACCATCAGGCTTCTCATGCAAGGAAAGGTAATCATCATTTTTTTTTTCCTCTTTCCTTTCCAAACGGCTTGAAGTTTCATAAATTTTCTTACTTCGCTCATTTAAATTTAAAACCTTGAGAAGTTCATAATAAGAATGACAAATCTTAATGATAGGTTTTTTGTTTTGTTTTCTGTTCCAGAAAACTGTATCACTCAGTCGAAAAAATGTAATTCGTCCAAGAATATAAGATCTTTGAGCATATTTAGGGCTCTAAATGGTTTTTAATCAAATGCGAATGATTGCAGGAAGTCGGGAGTATAATCGGCAAGCGCGGCGACCAGATCAAGCGAATCCGCGAAGAGTCGGGCGCAAAGATCAATATTTCTGACGGCTCTTGTCCCGAAAGAATCGTTACCATCACGGGAACTCTGCCTGTCATCAACAAGGCCTTCACTATGGTCTGCAACAAGTTCGAAGAGGTACGCTTTTTTCTACAGAGCATACTTTCTTACTGAGAAAGCTGTTTTTTTCATTTAAGTCTTTGAAAAAAATCCATTGTGAAAAAGTTCATATGAAAAAAATGGAAATACAAAAATTATAATAAGAAAGATAAAAATGAATTTTGAAGATTAAAAAAATTGTTTATTTTAAAACTATGGCATCTTCTCAAATATGTGCGTTGGGCCGGGGGTGATGGCCGATCGACTCACAATCGTCGCAATCGCGAAGTTTTTAAAAAAGAAAAAGAAAAAAGGATTTTTTTTTTAAAAAAAGAAACATATTTTGGATTACTCACTCCCCCATATATACACTCTAAAAATTTCGAGACCAAAAGGTTCGAAAAGTAGCAAATTTTCGACCGCTTCGCGACCGCGTTTCAGCGATATGGCCAGCATGACCGTTCAGAGCACAGCTCTGTCTCAAACACTTAAATTTTTTTTCGAACCAAAAACAAGGACATTCTGAATCTTGTAGAGTTTGCGATGGTTACGGTAGGCTCAGAAAAAAATTTTTCACATATCAAGTTTTTTTTTCATTCAATAAGACTGCGTTCTTTAACTATGGAGGGATTTTTCATCAATCAATAATTTTTTATTCAAAATTCAAATATGATCTCTTTTGAAATGTTTTTCCCTTACCATGGGTAGTTCAAAAACGGTTCGAAAAAGCTTCTATCAAAAATTACTTACAATATTGTTTGAGAGATGAGTATTTTTTTTCTATTTATCGTTTCTGAGTCACTTGCTGGAAAATATTCAATCAATCAAACTATCATTTTGTTGTTTGAGTCGGGTATAATCTACAAGACGTGCTTCATGATCAAACGATCGAACAACTGCCTTTGGCGAGCTAGAAGTCCTAAAGTGTAGTCGAAAGAGAGGAAAGCACGGTCTTACGGTCCTTCGCCTCGTTTCCGTGCGTAGTTCATCCAGTTGCGCCTTGACGAGCTCAGAATGTAGTGGATCTTGTGCTAGAGTGAAGATTTTACACGGAATCATTAACAAAAAATTGATGTAGTTTTGTTTTTAATGTGCTTTATGATCAAAATGAACGTGAAAGTTATAAAATGGAGAAAAACTAAAAAAATTGGGAACTATATCCAATAAATTGCTAGTTTTTTCATAACCTTCTAAATTTCTCAAATTTTTGTCATCATTTTTAGAGGTGTTGCCTTTCGGTTTTGCAAAAATTTAAAGAATGTGCTGTTTAATGAGTTTTGAAACGGTGAGAAGGATGTATCACATTTCGTTTTTATGAAGCGGACTTTTTCTTGAAGGGAAGTTGCCCTGTTCAACGAGTGTTGCGAGTGCAAAGGAACGACAACAGCGCCTCGTTATCAAATTTCACCCGACAAGCTCCTCAGAACTTGAAAATCATTACTGATTGCGTAAGATCGGAATTTTCAGCGGCATCTCTTAAGCAGGCGTTTTTCGTCACTCCGAAATTTGAATCGAAAAATTGAAGACCGAAAAAAAAACGAAGTTTATAGTTGTATTCACTGTTTACTGTTTATTGCATCTTCAATGTAAGAATACATGTGCAATCGACTTTCATTGGTTTAACTGTGTTTAAACGGCGGCAGGAGCTGTGGCTTAGGCAGAGACGTTGTGAATTTCGCTCGTAGAACATCAGGTACAAGAGAGGTCGTAGGAAGAAGTACGGTGCCGGCTTTCCAAGGGCCAATGGCAGAGATTGAGCCTTTTCGCTGCATGCAGCTCCCAATTTTATCTACCCCGGAGGGACGAAAGGCAGATAAAATTGGAAGGCAGATAAAATAGTTGTATTAAATGTTTTGAATGCAGTTTTGGAAGGGGGAAAACAAAGTCATTTTCTATACTCGCGATTTCACAGACGTGCCATTAGATGTCTATTCGCGTAATTTCAATACCCTCGGGAAGTAGCTTCAAGTTAGTTGTCAATCGATTTGGAAAGGTAGGTGAACTATGACAAATAATGAATAGAAGATGTGTATCAGTCGAATAAGAAGAAAAAAGAGAGCTTTTATATAGGTCTTCTAAGCCACTCGACATTTGACTCAGTTATGCGCTCTATGGCTATGAGAAAGCAGTCATATTCAAGTTCTCTGTGAAAATCCTGAGTGTTTTCGGTTCAGGACATGCTGATGCTGCCCAACTCAGTGCCCAAGCCGCCGATAACCATGCGGCTGATTGTCCCGGCGACGCAGTGCGGCTCGCTCATCGGCAAGGGCGGCTCCAAAATCAAAGACATTCGCGAAGTAGGCTTTTCCCACGGATAACGAAATGAAAATGTTTAAGCCTATTTTCATCGGATTCAACGGTCAGCACAAAATATATTTTAAAAAGTGAATGTTGTAATAGGTTTCGAGTATGGCCTAAAACTTTTACTTGAAAATAGAATTTTTATTTCAAAGCTGATTGTTAATCATAATTCATACCTTTTTATGCTTTTCCAGTTAGATCTGCTCAAAAACTTTTTCACGAATTTCAGCCTTCTGAGTTCGTTTTGGAGATTTTCTAGATTTTATGGGATCTTTGTATCGTAGGAAATCGGCTGCGTATCCAAGTTTCGTATTGGTTCATTAATGATATTGTCAGTATGCAAAAAGTCAGTTATTCTTTTGAAAAAAATAACCAATTTTTTGAGTCTCTTCTTCCTTCTTGTTTTACGTTCTGAGTTGTTCAAAACTAGGCGACGGGCGCCTCGATCCAAGTGGCGTCGGAGATGCTTCCGCAATCGACCGAACGTGCCGTGACCATCTCCGGCAGCGCCGACGCCATCAACCTCTGCATGGGTCAAGTCTGCCAGATTCTCCTCGAGGTACGCATTTCAGAACTTTGACCTTTTTTCTTCAACAATATTACGTGAAAACCTTTTTGCAGATCCTGAATAGTAACAAAACTTCTTGAATTATTTAAAAGTTTTCCTTTGACTCCAACACTAAGATTCGGGCCATTTCCAACTACTATATGTACTCCGTTTCGCGACTAAATGTATGGTTTGAGGCGCCCCCGAAGGGGGCGACGATATCGTACCGACCGAAACCGACGTTCAACCCGTTGCTGATCGCCTCTTCTGCGGCAGCCGCCGCCGCCGCCCAACAACAGCAGCAGCAGCAGTTGAACGCCTTGATTCAGCCCCAGAACATGCAGATCGCGGCTCTTCTGCAGCAACAACAGCAACAGCAACTCGCCGCCGCCGCCGCTCAGCAGCTGCTTTCGCCTGAGGTGAACATCTTCGAATTCTGTGTCGACTCGTCGCAACTATTCAAAGTTTTTATCAAGTTTCATTATTTCATATATTACAGAACATTTTTTCACATTTTTTCGATTAGCATGCTATCCAGGAATATTTTCGTAGATGTTTCCTCCGTTCCTCAGCCGTTCGCTCCCTTGTAGACACGCTTCTCTGACCTGTTACCCAATCAGTTTTTTTTGCGCTACAAAACCTACCGTTTAATTTGACCTCACCTTAATTAGTGCAACAAGTCACCCTCCAACCGAGCATGGGATCGCTCAAAGTTTTGAAGACGAGTATGCATTTCTTCGGAAGCTTAGCATTCCAATTAAAAAAATAGGTATACTCATAGGTCTACTTCAAGAAAGGAAATTTGGCGCTCTATCAACCGAACCCATAATTTTCGAAACACTCAGCTTCCAAAAAAAAATTTTGTTTGTTAAATTTTAAAGTATTAGAAGTTGAGACCATGCTTGGCTTTCCAATCAATATCCACCAAATTCCGACATGGCTTTGATTTTTTTTTAGTACAGAAATACAGTCTAATAACTGAGGTTAAAATCGATGAGTATGAACTGAAACTCTTTTGTAATAGATCAGTGTAGACTGAAACTCTGTTTTCATTTCAAAATCAAATCTTCATTTAAAAATGGATTCTAAGGAATTTTGAAAATAACTTTGTTTTGAGAGAAGAAAAGGAAAAATGGGATCGGTTGCGAGATTGTCAGAAAGAAGTTTTGCGAACGGCATTATCTCGTGAGTTAACAGCGGGTCGAGCGTCGTGTCGTTGGTGGTTGCCTTTAGGACCTGGTTTCCTTGTTGCAGCTTGCCGCACGTGCACTCATGAGCGGACAGTTCTCCGCGGGCTTCCATCTGCAGCCGACTGCGGTGGCGACGTCGTCTGCCGGTGCTCTCGGCCACCAAGGTGAGCCGTCGAGCACACTTTCTTTCTCTATTTTCGCTCCTTTCTATCATTCCTCTCTTTGATTGCTTCTCTTAGACCTCGTTAAATCTCAAGATGGCACAAAAAAGTCTCTTCTATTTTTCAAACAATTAAGATAATTTTTCGGTGTTAAAAAAAGCTTTCAGGGTTACATATTGATTCGCCACTGACTTGAGCTAATCGATTATATCAAGAAATTTTAATTTTTTTTTTTGAATAATGAGACGCTTAGCAAATATGCTTAGAAAAGAAATATATAAGGTAACCTTTGAAGTTTTTTCCGGCAAGATCGCGGTGAATGGAGTATAACTTTTATCCTCACTATTCCATCTGTACTCAGTGATACACTATTCATCCCGCGTTATACTGATATCTGCATAGAACTTGGCAATTAAAACCGAACCCTGGCTTAGTTGGAAAAGTCCCTTTCCTTTTTGTCTCATTGTGCGTCTTTGGCATGAATCAGTTTGGTCCCAGCGTCACACACGTGCTTATGTCCTTATGCTGCTTTCATAGCTAATTTAGGCGTAGTTTTCCGTCGAACAGTCCGAAACGCCCAAATACTGAGTTATTTAGTGGATTTCTCTTTTGGTAGAGTCTCTTTTGATTCTACTTCTCTTTTTGACTATATCCAAAGACAGTAATAAAAAGTTCAGATTGATTCCCATCAGTTAGGTTTTTTCAAAATTATAGTTTCCAGCAAACTTTTCTTTCAAATGAAAATTCAATCAGTTTATAACTATTTTCCTCTCTTTCCAACTTCATTTTTTCTATGAACTGTAAAAAACTTCAAAAATTTTTAGAGTTAGTTTATCGTATTTTTTATCGGTTTTTCACATGTTATTTTCTCATCTAGTTGTTTTTTCACTCATCTCTTAGAAACGTAAAAAGGCATTATAAACCATATCCAACGAAAAGTTCGTAATCGGAGATATGTGACAAAACAAAGCGTATTTCGAGGATGTTTCAGAACTGGCTCTGTTCGGCGGCGGGCTGATGATGCCGCAAACGTCGACTGGACAACCGCAAGATCCTTCCAAAGGAATGACCCTCGACTGGACTTCCGTCGAAGGTCAGCAGCTCATGAACCAGTACGCGGCTCTCAACAGCAGGTTCACTGGCTTTTTCAACACATTTTTCTCTGTACTTAATTTCTTTGAAAGTATTCTTCATCAGCCCCTTCTTTTGGTTAGAACATAAAGTATGCGTGATCGGTGGGTGCCTATCTTAGGCAGTTGAAAAGGCGATAAATGGTTTCCGTACTTTTTTTTTTACAATCTTTAAGCTATTTTTAAACTCTTCAATCGCTTTTCTAGCGAATTTTTTCAGACGGTTTTTTCAAACTTTTTCCAAAATTTAAAATTTTTTTTCTTGAGTTTGTAGTTTTTAAAGTCAGAAAAAAGGAGTAATTATGTAATTTTCCGATAAAGTTGAATCAAAATGTTTTCTTTTTCCAGTATGTTGATGGGAGCGCCTTTCGTGAAAGGAGGTCCATCGCCGCCAAACGGCCAGCACGGCTCCGGATCGCTTCACCACAACAAGCCCGCCTCGACGCGCTTCAATCCGTACTGAAACCTCGGAAAGACTCTTTGCGAACCGCTCCTGACCTTGGTTGTGTACAGTTTGCCCCCACTCCAACTAGCAATATTGAATCTAGTCGTCAAAGATTTTTTAATTATTTTTCGCATTGTATGGAAGGAATTATTCAGCCTACGGGTTGGTACATTTTGCGATTCGTACTCTCGAATCGCAGCTCGAGCTTTTATCTCAATAACCAAAAACTAATTATTCCTTCTTTTGAAACTGTATACGGTGAATCTCATGCCTCTCGATCACAGTTTTTCTATTTTACTTCACCATCACTACCTTCTCTTTTTTTGTCTCGCTGCTTCAGTTCAATTTTGATTGTCCTCACGTGATTTCAACGCCTCGAAGCACACATTCCTATTTATCCGACTTACTCCACTTTTTTCTCTTTTCCTGTACAGAAATCTTGTAGATCTTTTTACAGACTCATAATCTAATATTAAAACTTTATATTTAATCAATTTGTGCTTTTTCTCTGAGAATATAACTGGAAAAACATAAGACCTTTTTTCGGTAAAAGTTGTGCACATTCGATTTCATTTCCCAAATAGTGTTGTGAAAACTATTATCACCCAAAAAGCAATTCTGTGAGCCCTCAAACGAGCTTTGTTTTTACTTTATATTTTCTTTTTTTTTTCATTTTTGATACCATTTTCTGATTTCTCACTTTTTGTGCAGCCAAAAACGGTGTTTATTGCCTGGCAAAAGCTTTTTCTACACATTCTATCATCGCTCCATCGTTCCAACGTGTCTTAAATTTTGATTTATTTTGAAGATAAAATTTCTATTCCAATTTTAGTTCTTCTCGTCACAATAAATAAAACTTTTAAGTATTAGAATACCGTTCAAAGTAATTTCTGCAAAATGCAAAATTATCTCTGACTCTCCAAAATTTAGTCTTCTTTTTCTTTCTCCGACGGCTGTTCCGGATTTCGCGATATTTGAACACGGCATGATGAATTGATTCAAATGACCGACAAAAATAATGAAAAATCACGTTTTGTTATATTTTTTGTTGTCAGACGTGTATTTTATGCAAAACTTCAAGATATTTCTACTTTAGGTCGGCATGGCGGAGTACGAAAAGTTGGGAGATATAAACGTGAGAAATCAGTTCGTCGGGCAAACATCTCAGCCCGATTTTCAGGCCCCGAAACCGCCACCGCCCAGGTTCTATCAATCTCAGACGCCGCCCCCACCGCCACCGCCTCCGTTGTCGAAGACGCCGTTTTCAAGAACGCCAGTGGCAAAAACCCCGATTCTCAGAACACTGACGCCATCAAGAACGCCTACAAGGACACCTACGAAAACGCCAACAAAAACACCGCCTGCGGGAAAAAGGCCACGGTTTGAAACGGATAAGTTATCCTCGCAATGACAGAATTAATTGGAGAGAGAAAATTGAAAACGAGGAGGAATCTCGAGTGAAAAGCGTTCAAGCGAAATTTGTGACCAAAAAAAGAAAATCGAGAGATAGAGAACGAGGAAAAGTGCCTTCAAAGGAACTTGTTAAAGTAAACTTTTTCCTCACTGATGAAACGTGTATTCAACCTTTCAGTTGGAGAAGTCCATGTTCTGCTACAAGTTTTTATACTACTTTTGCACTTTGGCGTGGTTTTTCTTCTTTTTCGGATTCGCCTACAGCTACCTGTGTCGTCTCGGATACTTGGATTCGCGGCCTTTCAGCGATTTTCTACGATACAAGAAGTCCCATAAAAGCTAGTACCTATATTTTTGTCTAGCATTTCAAAACATAACATTTTGTTTCACAACTAATTCTTTATCTAGATTCTGGAATAATAAAACGGAGAAACTTGACCAGTTGGCCTCCGCAAAGTTTGTCCTCTTTGTCTTACGCATACAAAAACAATTTCGAGGAAACCCTTTCATTTCTAACATAACAATGTATTTGAAAATGATTTTTTGAACAGGTTAGAGTTACTCGTAACGTATAGTTTAACTCGTATTGAGATGATCATTTTCATGAGAAAAAGGAACACAGATAGCACAGATAACAGAAAGTTATTTGGACTTTCGAGTTGTTCCGAGTTTACGAGACAAGGGCTTTATGGGGAGTCAAGCATTAACAGATGATAGTGCTTCGAAACATTTGTGAGGAATGAGTGGAATGTGCTTTCAGATGAAAAAAAAACATTAAAATTTAAAATTAGAATATCTGTGAAAAAGTTTTTTGAAAAAAAAACTGGACTTTAAAGTGATGGAAAGAACACCAGAGATAGCACACGGATAATAAAAAAGAAAAGAAAGAATTATTTGTCGCTAGTGGGAAGATATTTGTAACAGTTCGGAGAAGCACATCTGAAACAAAGTTGTCGGATAGGTATAGTCAATGTTTCTTGACTTGAAAAAAAGGCGATTGGTAAACGTGAAGAATTGCGACTCGCGGTCACACGCGAGCAAACTTTTTTTTCTTTTTCTGAAAGTTTTTTTAAAAATAAATTTATATAATTTTTAATGGTTATGAAAAAGATTCAGTTGAACGGATAGAAGTACAAAAATAATAGAAACTTAATTTCTCTACATTTTTTCATGATTGAGTTTGACCTCGAGTTCCCCGCATGCTTTGGCTGAATCCGACTCTGGGGTGAACAAATTCCGGCATATTTAAAGATATTTTCTTTCTTTTTCGCGCGCAGAAGCCTGGGGTGGGATCCAGCCCACGTATGGTCCCCCAACAAAAACCGCGTCGCGTACGCAACGCTTCACTCTCGCCGATCTCTACACACTTGCCTTTCAAAATAGAGGGATGGACTATAGAAAATTTTCGAAATCGACTACTTGGCTACTGTTTGGAAACCCGTCCGAGTTCCATGAAAATAGAATTGGAAAATAAGCAAGTTTTTGGAAAGACCTTGGAGGTTCGATATAACGCAACAAATCTTCCAAACAACTCCGCTTTTTGAATCCACATAAATTTTTCAGAGGCTTGAAAAAATCAAACTTACGTGCAACGTGTAGATGTTCTTTTTGATTTCCTAGTGTCTCCAATCATTTCTGGCCAGTAATTGAACCCGAGAGCCTCGCCTTCAATTCACGTGAAGAGTTTATGACAAGAAGAAAAGAAAAGAAACCGGCTTTGATATCTCGGAGAGCAAAAAGAGCCGCCCGAGGGAGGCAAATATGTTCTTCGCAGAGAACTTCCACCATTGCCAAATTTGGATCGCACATGTGGTTCACAAAGCGGGATATGTTACTGCAAGAAATGAAACGTTTCGGATTCTAAAAATTCAAATGATTTAGTCTTTGCGCCCCGATTGTTGCATTTCGAGGGCGCTTGTGCGGCGCGAGTTCAAGTTTCGCCGCATTTGCGAATCCCGGCCATTTTTCTTTTATATCAAATTTCTTGGGATTATTCCACATTGTAGTACCATTTGTATTTTTGATATTATTGATGGATGAATCGTGTTTTAAAAGTTTTTAGGCATGTATACCATATATTAGACAGGAGCTGGTTTTGGGGGCTGATTCGCTTGCAATGATTATTCCAAAGTGAGGGTGATTCTTGAAATTCTGAAATTTCCCCAATTTATTGGTTTTTTCATTGTTTATGTGCCTTGAAAATATTTTAAAATTTTCTTTTGATGAATTTTCCGTTTAATATTCTCCGTTCTGTTTCATTTGATCCTTTTCTGAAAGACCATCGAAAAAAATTATTTGAACAATGCTTCTGAAAGTGGGAGATGGATTGAAAAAGTGGCCGAGATTCGTAAAAAGCCAAAATCTGAATTCGCTATGCTGATCCCGGGTTATTGCTTTTCTAGTGAATAATACGATGAGAAAAAAGCTGAAACTGAAACGAAACAAGATCTCGAATGTGAAATAGAGATCGTGGCTCGAAATAAGTTAACTTTGAACGGACCCATGATGTGTTGCGTCAATGTTTAATCCTCTGAGAGTTGTCATACAGAAGATGGAAGAATTGCCGCTGTCGCAGAATTCCTTCTCTGTGACAATCTGAAAGCGGAGAGTAGTCCGCGTCTGACTGCACTCATCACCTTGCCCAAGTACTCCGTCACAAAATCTCCTTTTCTGATGTCAGCTGCCGCCCTGACACCCCAGCCAGTCTCCGGGTTTTCGTAGAACAGAACGAGAGTTTGCTTGCTTCCATTCTGAACTCCGGCAATGTCTCAACTTTTCAAAAAACGAATTCTCAGTTTGAGCTTATGTGGAAAGCCGATACATTTCTTACGGCTCCACTTGAAAAATAATAGTTCCAAAAATGTTATTGGATCTACATTAAACTCAAACCAAGGTTGATAAGATTCCTTCGAGCAATTTGCGAGTCAAAAGTTCAACTCTTAAAAATATTTTGATAACCGATTTCCTGCATTCAACAGAAGGGAAGACAAATATTAGGTTATTCAGCAAATTTCTTTTTTTCGACTAAAACTTTTTTTGAGCGTATAAATTTTTGAAATTTGGATTCAGTCAATGAAAAAAATTCCTATGCAGTTTAATTTCAACGTACACCGTTTGCAGTAGACGATCGACTCAATCTTTTTACCGTTAGATCATTTTTGCTCGCAACGGCGTTTGAGAGCATTCCGAAAGGAAACTTTTCCGCGAAACGAGCAAACCTGGACGACTTTGGTGTGACAAGAGGGACCGCAGCCACAGTGATCGGTACACTCGACGGCAATCAGAACCTTGCTGGAAAGCACGTCGGGCATTCCGAGCCGCCCGTCCGCGTCGTAGTGCAAAAACTGCACTTGATCAACCCGCTCATCTTCAACCATAGTTGTCTGAAAAGTGTTCTTGAGAACTTTGTTGACGGCAGGTTTTCACATCGTTCAAGCAGCCACAGAAGTTGCCACAAGGAGATCGGTCTCCGTCTGCGCGATCGACGCAAGTCGAAACATCCGCACAAGACTTCAGCGTGACTGAACAGTATCGTGAATCGAGAATTTTCCAAAAAATTCAAATTTTTTCGCATTTTTGTACTTCTTATTTCTAAAAGCGCCTACATTATTTCAGCTCACAAAAATAGAACCCCGACAATTTTTACTCAAACTTTTTTGTTCATCAAGCCGAAAACAACAAAAGGAGAGCGAAAAGAAGAAAACCTCACAAAAAACGTTTTTCTTCTCTTTTTTTGTTTTCCTCATTTTTCCTCACGCCTTCGCTCATTTTTTTTTCAGGGAAACTTGGAACAGAATATCAAGTCGCACTATTTTCGATTCGAGTCGCATCGTCCATATTTTCCAGTCGAGCAAGCTGTTCTTTTGAAATACAGCTGCAGTTCTTTTGATTCATGGACCGTCGCTCCGAAGATCTCAGATAGAGGACCGCCTCCGGACTCAACTCACTTTTCGAGATGTACTGAAAGTTGAAAATACTGCAAAATCTGTGGGGCTCATGAATTGAATTGATCCGATTTCTCTCGAAAGTGCATGCCAGAAGAAAATGTTAAACAGATTTATATTATCCAACAAACACAACCCAAATCTTGGAAAAAAGAACTCGCCTTGAAATCGAAGGTTCGTAAAAGTCTTCCTCTTCTCACCGGTTTCGCATACCAATTGGCGTAGTGAATGTTGCCGACATTCAAAGTTGAATGGCTTAAAAATTTCTTATTTCTATGGAATGATCGGTCAAAACCTTTTTCTGTGCTCATATTCAATGTCGGCGAGGTGCCAGAAGAAATTTTCATTCTTCTGAAAATATTGAGCAGATTGAAAAACGCGGAAGACGGCTCGGAATGTTCCCCCAAGTCTTTTTCTTCAACTCTTTTTCAGACATTTCTCATTCCAAAAACGTTCATCATAAACCGACAAAATCTTCCTTGCACCCTGCACTCAATCTTTCATGTCCAAAAACGTCTCAAAATATAACGAAGAATAGGAACAACTTCGGGGCGAGAGATTTTTTGCGGAATGCTATTGGAGGAAATACAATCTGCAAAAGATCGCCGGAGCATTTCTTTGAGACCAATCGTTTTATATAAGTAGGAGAAGAGAGAATAAAATAGAGGGTTGAAAAAGAGTAATAGGAAATTTTTACATAGATATGTCTCATTTCAAGAGAATAGCTCGTTTTCAGAATCAAGTTTGAGTCTGAATAATTTGTTTTCAACTTGCCGGCAAGGTTTTGGCGCTAATTGCCAGACGACGATACGTGCTTGAAACGTTCTTGGCTTTCAAGTTTTCCTCTATCGCATCAAACGCACTATTCCTTTCGCGAAGCTCCTCGATCTGTAAAAGACGAACTGGAAAAAGCCAATTTGACAGCGAAAACCTTGTCGCCACAATTGCCGAGTTTTTCCAAGTCAACTTCGCTTCCAGTGTTCGGTTGCCACTCCAACCAGTACACGTAGGCCCAGGAACAGTCGTTTCCCGTCTGAAAAGCATCCTTTCACGACGAGGAAACGACTTCAATCTCACATTGTAGAGGGCCTGAACCTCGTACTCGAAATTCCCGTAGTTAAGTTTGCTTTCGTCTTCCTTTGTGAACTTCTTTCGTTGTTTGAATGGGAATTCGACAGTTTCATCACTCGTCGCGACGACTGAAATTCCGAAGATCAAGACCATCTTATCGTTTTAATTATAATTTTACCTTCTATTGATTCGACGGAAGCGATTTTGCGCTTCCGTGAGTCTACCTTCTGGAATAATATGACTCTTAAGAGCGATACTTTTCAAAAAGCAGTATCAAGTTTCAATACTCACGGCAATGTCCGCAGGGGAGACCATTCCTTCTTGACTGTTCTCTTTATCGTCGTCTTAAAGTTTCAAAGTTAGAAAATCATGCACAGCATAAAATTAAATTCTGCGTAGCGAAATTATTTACTTTTTCGAAATCGCTGACAAGTATAGAAATAATCCTTACAAACCTTCGTCTTCTGCCATTTCCTCTTCTAATGATACCGATACGTTTCGTTTCTCGGAATCCTGCATTTAACTATTAATACCACAAACGAAAAAAAAAGGTTAGTATTCAATGAAAAACTGGAAAAGTGCTATTTATAATTTCAAAACCAACAACTTTCATCGCGTAGATGCCTTCTTGAACCCACGACTGACCAAAATCGTCTTCCTGTTTGACTCGAAAGTTCGTCATTTTTATTAGTGGAAGCCCCTCTCGAGGAAACGACACTGAACCGTTAAGAAATTATGAGCTTTTCCTCGAAATTCGAAATAATGTTCGACGCGATTCGAAAAGCGTGGTACAGCTTTTTTAGAACTTTTATTTTTTTACGTCGCTGCGTAGACAAAAAACTACCGCATAGCATTCTCTATATCAATTTATTATTCCAGTTTGTGGAGAAAAATGTTCACGAAATAAAATTTAAAAGACCTACTTGGCGACCTCTCGTTGAAAACATCGCCTTGTTTGATATCACAGGTCGAAGCTCTCTCAAATGCTAGAAATTCTTTTGTTATTGGCTTAACTTTTCTTCTAGTTTACCCGTGTCAAAATAAGGCTCCTTACATGGTTTGACATTTTCTAGATTTTTCTGCCTGTCATCGAAAAACCTTATCCGGTCTCCTCTATGTCCGGCGCTGACACGAGACTTTTTAGCGGGTGGGTTCATCTCCTGCAAGAACTTTTTGAAGCAAGCTTTTTTAATCCTAAAAAAACGTTTGAAAAAAACACATTAGAGACCAAAATCATCTTCGCTGCTAGCCATGTTTTTTTTCTGATTTCAATCAAAATATTTTATTCAAATGAGTCAATCTTTTTATCGACAAAATTGCAGTTTTCCCATTACTCTTGTTGATGATGGTATGAAGGAATTTTGGGCTCCCCAATATTCGTGAGCGTTAATTGTACATACACCAATCTTGGAGGCTCGAATCTTTGAAAATTTCTATCTTTGCAAACGATTTTTTTGGGAATATTCCCCTCTTTTTCTGATTTTTTTATAATTTTTGCAATATTTTTTTGTTAACAGAAGTTGATGGAGAATATATACAGAGTGAATGAAAACGTGGTAGCCGTTCTGCAGGGAATATTTGACTACATGTATGCGAGAAAGACGCATTATTCGATGAAGGTTAGTTGAAAAAAAATCATACAGTGTTCATTTGTGGTCGAAACACGGCATCTTCACAATAAAACGACAAAGAAAAAAAAGGGAATTTAAAAAAGAAGGGAATATTCCCAAGAATCGTTTGCAAAGATTCAAATTTTCAAAGATTCGAGCCTCCAAGATTGGTGTATGCACAATTAACGCTCACGAATATTCGGGGACCCAAAATTCCTTCCTACCATCTTGTTGATCAAAACCAACTTTGAAAAACTTTATTGTTTTTAGACTTAATTTAAAATATCTAAAATGTCCATACCCAAAGACTCCATAATATTAAAAAAAGTTTTATTGAAGTCAATAGATCCTGCTTTAAATTTAAAAAAATGCATGGAATGCAAGATCAAAGGTGAGTATAACAAACTGAAAGATTTTTTTATTTTAATTTATTCAATATAGTAATCGTTATTTAAATTCTTCTGATGTGCATCAGATATAGGATCTCACTCTGAGAGACTAGAATTCTGCATAAAAGTTACATTTGCGCCTTCAAACTACCAGCCTATATACTTGGAGGCCTGTCCTTTTGGCAGAGCTTAATGCAAGCCGGCTGAATCAGGCTGACAATGCAATCGCGCATCATTATTCGTAGAAAAAAAAAATAGAACGCGAAAATTCTTCTTGTTGAATTTTTGCAACGATCGCTTTACGGCAAGCATTAACGCTATCCAGCGCACCTTAAGAAAATATTAAATCTGATTCACGGCCAGCTTGGGACGCTAAGGGGGCGTGTCCTGTCTGCGCTCTCCTCGAGCCAGGCGTTATCTCGTGCATTATCGTTTCAGGACCCGTTTTCCGATGGCTCAAGCCAGCCGTGAATCAGCTATATCTTTGAAGTCTTCGAAAGCTTGAGTTTATGTGAAGCAAATTGAAAAACAAAAAAAAAACCTTGATAGAGTGTCAAAGAAAAAAAAAAAGAAAAAAAAGACGAAGAAAGAAAACATGAAATTTAAATTATTTCAAACGTTTGAAGTTCCATTTTTCGCGCGTTTGTCTGTGGAGCGCAATCAACGACGGCACAATCACCGACCTCATGCCAGGCTTGTGCGAGGGCCGGCTCGTCACCCTCCCGGCCCTCCGACCATTTCGTGAGCCCGGCCTTAGCGGGGCCTCAAGAAAAAATGGCCCGCCCGGGCCAAAACGCGCAATTTTTTTCTAGTCGGATATCAAGTTTTTTTTACGACAAAAATTACGTTTTTGCTTATTTTTTTCACTTCAAGTTTAACAGAAACTATGATTTCAAAAGTAAAAGTAACATTTCGGTGAAAATTTTTTTAATGAAATTTTAAATTTTTTTGAAGCGCGGCCCGGCCCGAGCGGGCTTTTTCCTGAGAATGAGGCCCAAAGCCGAGGCCGGGCCGCCCGGCCTGACGCACAAGCCTGCCTCATGCTTGAGTGTGGCCAGATGCGCGCTCGAGCGCTCATATATACCCGGAGAAGACCTGGTTGTCCGCTTTTTTCGTCTTTTTATATCAAAAATATACTCTAAATTCTCTATTACTGGTTATAATAAGCGATATAATCCTTGCAAGGAGACTCTCTTAATAGCTAATTAAATGAAAAGTTCAAATTTAAACTTCAAAAAAATCGCGTAAAACTCTTCTTTAACTCTATTTACGAGTTTTCCGACCGCCTTGAACTGGCGTGATCGGGATAAAATTTATACTGTGGAGATTTTGAAAATTGTCTTCTTTTCTCCTTTTTCGCTAATCGTTTATAAAAACCCTTTTCGTTCCAAACCAACTGCGGTTGTATACAGCACTTTATTGCTAGCTTTATCATCAATTTGAAAAAAGTTTAACATAGCTTCTGAAAAAGTCTAACAGTCGTCGATTAGTCTGTCGGGTACGCAAACAATGAAATAGACGAAGAAAAATATAAAGGTTATAAAATATCTGCGAAGGATTTCCTAATAAGAAAAGGTTTTGAATTTCGTGTATACAGGTGCTCATTGTAAGCTGCTTTGAATTGGCTTACAAAAACTCTCAGCTTTATAGTTTTTAAACTCGGAAACCACGTGCAAAGGCGCATGCCTCCTTTTCCCGATCTACTTTACGCTTTTTTTAGGATTACTTCTCCGGTTTATGCTGGAGGGAGAGCGTTGGGTAGACGAACTGACGGCTTCCCTAATAGGATCAGACCTGTGTTATTACTTGCTATTGATTCCTAGCCTCGTTCCTGTTCTCATCTTTTTTCATTTCCTCATTTTACTAGGTATAAAACAAGATTCGAGAAAATCAATTCTTAATTCTTCAAGGTAACGAGTTCTTTGTTAACAACTGAAATGGCGGATGTGGCAGCGATTCCAAGATATTTAGACGGAACTTTTCCAACGCTTCCTGAAGAAGTCAAGGATTACGTGTCCGGTAGAAACCTATTTCCAACCTTAGGAGAGAAAAAAAAACCATTACAGCTGTGTTGAAAGAAAACGCGGATGAGTTGACGTCATTGGAAGAAGTTATGGACGCAGTTGGAGATCACCTACAAGTTTTTAATTTGGACCTCCAGCTTTTCATTTCATTTCCAGGCTTCGGTTGATGATTTGAGTGATGAAGGAGTTCATAATGCATGCAATTATTTGCTCCGTCTTTTGCATGGAGAGTGAGTTTTTTTTTTCCAGTTCACCAACTATCAGATTAGCAAGTATCTTTTAAGAAAAGATAGGATCGGAGAGAAAAAATGGTAAAATAATTTTAATTGGCATTGGATGTGTTGAGCTTGCTTTTTTCAGACAGTGCTTTCAATATTGAAAATGTCGGTATTCTTCAGCATTGTTTTCTTTCCCTCGAAGACGATAATTAAAATTTTGAAACTCTTTTTTGTCGGCTTTCATTGCATTAACTTGAGCACTGCTTACCAACTTTTTATTTGAAAGATTCCCATTTTTCCTCACAAGAAGAAAATTAAAAAAAAAAACGGTTTTGCAGCAACCTGCCAAAAGCAGTCAGAAAACAAGAAGCGACGACGAAAAGACTTGAGCAAACAGTGGATATGGCAGCTGAGAACCAAGATTTTGCCGCCCTCGAAAGCATTTGGAAGGTTCAAACGCGAGACACTCCTATAGTAAGGCCGTCTTATATGAAAGTTGCAATGGCAATTCCAAGATCGTCGACAAGAAGAAGCTGGAGAAGGCGGACGCTAGAGCAGCCTTGAAAGCTGACGCCCGAGCTGCCGAGGCTCCCACTGAGCGGCGCAAACGCAAGAACGAACCATCGGCTACTGCTTCTCAGGTATCGGGCTCTCCCATTCGAGTAAAAAATTGCGACAAAAATAAATTACATTATAAAGTTAATTTTCGAATATTCCGAAATTCTCTCCGGAAAAGAACGCGGTTGGTTTCATTTTCGCTTCTTCAAAATACGCCAATAGGTTCATTCTGTTCTTTTCTTTTGATATTATCTTTTTAATTGGTTCGATCAGATTCTATCATTCTGATTGCCTAGCAATCATCGTTTACTCAACAAAAATAGGTATTCAATCCAGTAACTTATATATTTTTTCACAGATACGCGATTTTTTTTAGGCCGATGAGCATGCATGTGTTCTCGGAATGGAAAAAGCTCAAAAAGTTAATTTCGCAAAAATAATTTTTTTTTTCGATCACCTAAAATTGTCGTTTTTTTGTTTTTGTTTTGAATGGCAAAGTTCAGGCCCCGATGAAAGAAGCTGCACGTGGAACGAACTCGAAAGACGTGAAGCTGGAGAGCGTCGACATATCGATTGGCACCAAGTAGGAAAAATGAAAATAGTTTTATTTTTTTAATTTTTGTGTTTATAGACAACTTCTTTCGTGTGCGGATCTAACAATGGCTTTCGGTCGGCGTTACGGTCTTGTTGGCCGAAACGGTATCGGAAAAACAACACTATTGAAAATGATTTCTGGGTAATATTTTTCATTCATCAATTTCTGTCGATGAATGGTATTTTTACAGAGGACAGTTGAAAATCCCACAGAACATTTCCCTTCTATCTGTCGAGCAGGAAGTGGAGGGCGACGAAACGCGAGTCCTCGACGCAGTTTTGCTCAGCGACACGCGACGTCAAAAGCTTATCGATCGCGAGAAAACGCTCCAGTCGCGCCTGAACAAGTTCATTGAATCTTGCTAAGAACCCATCAATATTGTTTTCAAGGGAAAATATCACGGACGCCGAAAAGAACAAATGGAGCGATGAACTAAATAAACTCTACGCGGAGATGGAGGCGCTGCAGCTCGACAAGGCTCCCGCTCTAGCCTCTTCCATTCTTTACGGTCTCGGTTTCACACCTGATGAACAGAAGAGACCAACCAAGGTTTTTTTCGTTCAGCCCCTGGATGTTCAACTCTTCGGTGCAACTTTTCGTTCGTAAAAGGACAGTTTTTCAGGAATTCTCTGGTGGTTGGAGGATGCGTGTGGCCTTGGCTCGAGCTCTATTCGTCAAGCCAGATTTGTTGTTGCTCGACGAACCGACAAACATGTTGGACATGAGGGCCGTTTATTGGTTGGAGGGCCATCTTCAGGCATCGCCTTTCGCGTTTTTCCTGTTGACAGCTGCTTCGTTTCAGGGCTGGGAAGGAACCATCCTCACAGTTTCCCACGATCGAAAGTTTCTCAACGAGATCTGCACGGACATCGTCCATCTGCACACGCGACGACTCGACCATTACAAAGGAAATTATGACCAGTTTGAGAAGGTGACCACATTTGCGGATGGTAGAAAAGTTTGCTCTTCAGACGATGAAGGAGAAACTGACGCAACAGCAGCGGGAGTATGAGGCGCAGCAACAGCTCCGTTCTCACACTCAGGAGTTTATCGACAAGTTCAGGTGGGTTGAGAAGAGGTCGGCTTGAAATGAAAGCCTGGAACTCTAGGTACAATGCGAAAAGAGCCGCGATGGTGCAGTCTCGTATTAAGATGCTGGAAAGGCTGTGAGCTGATTTTTCTGTCTTTCTATGCTCATCGTTCGCTCAGACCGACGCTTCTGCCGGTGGAGCTGGAGTCAGACATCCATTTCAAGTTCCCCGAGTGCGAGCCGCTCAACAACCCTGTGCTGCAGCTCGACGAGGTCTCCTTCAAGTACAATGGCGAAAATTCGCCTTTCTTGTTCCGCAAACTCAACCTCGGAACCCACACGGCGTCTCGCATTTGCATTGTAAGCTTCGAATTCTCATTTGATTCGAGAGAAAAAAAGAACTATACAATTTTTTTTCATGCGAAACGGAAAGCTGTACATTAAGCATTCAAATGCTTTTCCGGCTCCAAAATTTCGAACTTTTTAGAAGAGTCGAAACTAAAAAATATAAATTCATGCAAGTTAAAAATTTAAAAAAATTATAAGCTACGAATTTCGAAATGTTTGTTTCACCGTGATTACCTCTCCGTTTGATCTATTTTGTCTTGATACTGTTTTTTTTTTGTCTGAAGAACCTATCTCGTAGGTTGGAGAAAACGGTGCTGGTAAGACGACGCTTCTGAAGTTGCTTCTCGGAGACCTGGAGCCTTCTGTCGGTACGAGAAACGTAAACAGGCTAGTTTGAACTCTTATTTTCTTCAGAAAGTTAGGATCCTTTGCAATTTTTTTTGACGAACTTATTCCTTTTTCTGCTGTCAATCTAACAATTTCGGTTGAAGGCGAATCCGCATTGCCTACTTCACACAGCACCACGTTGATCAACTCGACATGGACACTTCGGCCATCGAAGTTCTGATGAAGAACCACCCAGGTAGCAGCTGAACTCTTTCGTTGCCTGAGTGAGACTTTTAGGAAAGACCCAAGAAGATTATCGTGCGGCTCTTGGCCGCTTTGGTCTGGCCGGCGACATGGCTCTCCAGGCCGTGGAGACCCTTTCCGGAGGTCAAAAGTCTCGTCTCGCCTTTGCCAATCTTGCTCTGATGAAGTTTGTTGTTTCTTTCAGATTCCCATTTTCACCAAAAGTAGTAAAGAAGCAAAATATTTCAGCCTGGGGGCATTCGGCTTTAAATTTATTTTCATTTCCATATTTTTTTAAACTAAAAATTTCACTCACATTGAGTTCATTTTTTCGTTTCGTTCTGGTTACTCTTCATTTTTCTTTCCTGGAAAAAATAGTAAGAATTACTTATTGAAAAAAAGTAAAGGTAACGGAGTGGTACCGAAAAAAAATTCGTTATCTCAAAAGTTGGTTTGGTATCTTACAAACCATCAAATACATTGGAGATATTATTTTATCAGATAGCCAACCGCTGAGTTCACTTCCATTGGAAATATAATAAGCTGTCATATACGGCGTAAGAATTTTTTTTGAATTTAAGGTTCATACCTTTTTCCAGTAACATTTGAGATACCTAATCAAAGTTGACCGAACGTTTTTTTCAGTCCGAATTATTTGATCCTTGACGAGCCCACTAACCATTTGGACGTTGAAACAGTAGAAGCTCTTGGAAAAGCTCTCAACACCTTTAATGTAGGTTTCCTTTTTTTTTGCCGTCGATGTTTCTTTCAGGGAGGCGTCGTGCTTGTTTCTCACGATGAACAGCTGATCGAACTCGTTTGCAAGGAATTGTGGGTTGTGAAGGTGGGAGTCATTTCCACTTTGATTGGTTTATTTATTTTTTTTCTTAGGACCGAATGGTCACCAATTTGGAGGGCGGACTCGAGGAGTACCGGAAGCAAGTTTACAAGCAGCTCCAGCTCTCTAATTGATTTAATTTATATCGATTCTATTCTGCGATCCGTTTTTGTTGATTTCTTTTTTGTTGTCTCGGTGATAAAGTCAAGGTTGAGTTGAAATGATTTTATTGTAGCAGAGAGCGAGCTTGGAACATGAGACAGGCGTCGTCTCCGGTCACATCGTCGTGCAGTAAATACTCGAGCTGGTAGGGAGAGTCGTTCTGAAACATTCGGTCTTTCTGAAGAGAGATTAGTGAAAGGTTGACTTTGAGCAGGTTGATGATCTGCTGAGCGTCCGAGAAGTCGAGTTCGAAGTCGAGGGTTTGCGGACCCAGCTTGATGGGACAATTGACGCCGTTGGTGCAGGCATCGAGGTCGTTTCTGCAAAGGGTCAGCGACGGTTGGCCCGAGTCACACTCACAATAGTCCGAAGGTCGGAAGAGAGGTCCAGGCACATTTGATCGTGCTCCATGACCAAACTTTAATGGTCTGCTTGAGTCCTGGCGAGCTGTACACGTTCTTGGCGTTGTTGGCGGTCGTCCGGATGAGAAGAGGCTTGTTCAAGTGGATTGGGTACTCGAAAACTCCTGTAGACATTTTTAGAGTTCTACATTAAAAAAATGTACTATATACACAAGGAAAAGTTTTTCAATGGACTATTTTTCAAGATCAATCTTTGGTTTATTGACAATATTTCCATTTTTTTATTTGAAAAGAGTATGAAAATCAATAAAGTTTTTGCCGATATGTCTTGAAGAAGAATGACTTACATGGCAGAAAAAACGTGAATACTTTCCAATATTTCTTTTTTCAAAAATGTTTACGAGTTATAGGACCTTTCTTTTAGGCGTTTTTTTTCTCTCAAATATTATTGATAAGTTATACACTCATCTTTTCGTCATGATCAAATCCTAACTTCATGGATCTGACCTTTGCAATCGACGGTGGTGACGGCGGAAAAGGTCATGGGTCCCGAGGAGCACATCCACCAGTTGGTCGCCGTCTCCGTCGAGTTTGGCCACGTCTGGCAGGCCGTCGCCGACCCGACTACCGTCAGCAGAAAAAGCACCGCGCCGAGCATTTCAACACTGTTGCCAGCACTTATCAACTCTCTCCGTTTGTCTTTTTATGGTTCTTTCCAATTTTGACGATAAAAGATAAGTTAGAGATAACTTTCCACGTGTTTAGCACTCAAAGAAGTTGAGTTTTGTTGGGTTTTTCTTTTGAACAGTCTGCATGAAAATTCCTGGTTGGATTTTTGGAAATCTTGCAAAATTGTTCGGAGTTTTTTTCGTCAAAAAATAAAAGGAAAAAACCTTTTGCTTTTGTTATTTTTTTTTACGAACTGAAAATTAAAGAAATATTTCAGCGCTTGCTCTCAAAACTTGAAATTCCTGACAAGATTCTTCGTTCAGGTTTTTCTTCTTCTTCAGAATGACTAACTTGTTTATTGTGTTTATTGCTCGTTTGTATTACAGGACGCCGTCCGAGTGACAGGTCGGAAAAGGTCGATTTCTCTTGCAAATTCCACATTGGAAGACGTTATTTACACATTTCTTTTTCCCGTATAGACACAAATAGTGGGTTGCGAGGCTTTTTACTTGAGGTAAGCCCAGGCCTGGACCATGAGACAGGCATCGTCGCCGGTCTTTCTGTCGTGCAGAAGGTACTCGAGTTGGTAGGGCTGGTTGTCCTTGAGCAGGTTGATGATGGCCTGGAACTGCGTGAAATCGATCTGCACCGGCAGCGTCTGACGGCCTGTCTCCACTGGACACGGGACGCCTTGGTCGCAAGCGCTCAAGTCCTTCCTGCAAAATATCTATTTCTTATTTTTGAACTCTCCTGCGGATCAATCAGAAGCTGTCAAACAAAAAAAACTCGGCGGAAAAGCGAGGTAGACGAACTCACAGAAGTCCGAGAGTCGGGAGGGAGCTCCAGTGGCAGGAGCCGACGCTGCTGAGAGACCAGAGGTTGACAGTGTTCCGCAGGTCGGGCTTCGTGTAGACATGTGTGGGATTGAGGATGTCCGCCTTGACAATGATCGGCTGGCTCAGGTGAATCGGGTACTCGTATTTGGTTCCTGCAATTTCGTCTTTTGATGTTTTGAAAGATTTCTATCCATCCCTTTTTCATTTGAAGCCCTCAAGACAGTCTTGAGATAAGATAAGATTTCGATCATTATATTCTCGGCGCTTATCAAGCTTCTTAACAAATACCATTTTTTTTCGCGCTGGTGATAAAACCTGGTTTGCCATCAACCTGGAAGTTTCATGATATCCCAACTAATAACTCGAGAGTTTTTACACAATCATTTTGCCGCGAACGATGATTTTAATCTCTTGCTTAAATCTGACGGGATATTTCTTGAATTTTCTACGTGTCCTACAAACTAATTCAAAGGAAATAATCAAGCAATAAGTTGTCTTTGGATTTAACCTGAGGCTGTCGAAAAGTTACGAACCGGTCGAGTCGAAAGGCGTCGCGTTGTAGAAGGTGATGGGGCCGGCGTTGCATTGCCACCAGTGCATGGCCTTGTCGGTTCCGTTGGGCGCGGCGCAGGCCGAGACGGCGGCGACCACCGACAGAAGAACTGCGACCTTGGACAGCATTCTCGTCTCAGGACTGACTCTTCTCCTTCGAATCGAGCTCCTCTTATACGGAAACTTCGCTCGGAGCAGGGGCGTGTTGATATCGACCGCGTGGAGCTTATCAGCCAAACTGCTGAAAAAGGAATCTTGTCAAAAAAGAAGGACCTGATAACGAACAAAGAGCTTCTTCGAGGCGAACTTTGGAGAGTACTTTGTGACCCGAATCATTTGATCAGGAACCGATTCTGTAACAGATGGTCAGTGAGAACACAATAGAATATACTCCGCTCAGTTTAAACTGAGCCAAAAGCAAAGAGACTGTCGTTCAAGAATCTACTTTTCGTGTAATAATTCTTGAATAATTAAAAAAAAAATTTCTTGAATAATTTTAAAAAAAGATCGTCGGAAACGCTCGAAAACCGTCTACTACTTTCACAAGAAGAGCGAGATGCTCTACGCGCCGTCTACTCTTGATCAACGGCAGTTTCGCAACCGACGAACAACTCTTCAATTATTCCATGATTCAGCAGAGTACCTTCTCTGAAGACTGAATAAAAGTTTCAAAAAAAAAGTTTAAAAAAAAACTGCAGGATCTCAATCAAAGAAATTAGTTTCCGTTTCATTCTGTTTTCTTATAAATGTCGGACTGATAGAAAACGCCTTGCACAGCGAAAACAGTTCGTCGCGTTTTTTGAATAACTCATTTCAATAATTGGAGCGATTTAAAATCGAAAGTCGAATCTTGTTTTGCGAAATTCAATCGATGAATAAAACACTCAAGATCCCAACTATAGTCCAAAAAGTATGTGTGGCATCAAATTCGTGTTATTTTTAAGACCAACGTGATACGATTTAAAATAAATTCAAGTTCATCTGTATAATAATTTTTCTCTTTTTTTTTTGAGATCAAACGAAGACCCATTTCAAGTGGACCCAGTAGCTTTTCAAATTGTCGCCTATGTTTCAAACTACTTTTGAAAAGCAACCTTGTTGACAAAACCCTCGGCATCCCATGTTTAGGAGAACAGAATAAACTAGAAAAGAATGGGGACCTTCGTAATCAGGAACCAATGAGCACAAAACGCGGCGCTATCTCTGACGTTTCCTGCCACGCTAGCTCCGGGTTACAAGGACGCATCGAACCTCTCTTTTCCTCTTCCGTTTATGTTCTTTTCGAATAGAATAGTTTCAAAAGACAAGTGAAATATTTATAATTGATAGAATTAAGACAAATATGTCGATCACATCGGGAGAAGTTCACTGTTAGTTGTAGACCAGAAATAACAAATAATCACCGCACCTAGGTTATCAGATAAAGCATGAAGGTCAAAAATATTTTCATATTACAAGAAAATTTATACATAAACAGTCTCTTGAGTATCATGATATGGTTGTGAGATGAGCTCTAAATAGTTAGAGAAGAAATGAAAATCATTGTACAGGAAGATTAGTTCAATAGAACATAGTACAGTGAAATCAATTATAAATAGGAAAGGCTGGAAAAGAAGAGAATATCAGGTAATGACGACGGTGCTCTGCAGACTTTCAGAGCTCTCCGAAGCCTTGACGTTCTGGAGGCGCATCTGGAGTTCGCGGCTGCGAATCATCACTTCCCGAGCCGAGGGACGTTGTTCAGACTCTACGGCCAGCATCCACTTTATCAGGTCCATAACTTCTTCGTTATACCTACGAATTAAATGAAAAAAATATATGATTTGTCTGAAAGCGAATTTCTTGTAGAAAATTGTAGTATGGATATGAAGCTGAGTGAAAACGTTGAAGTAAAATTTACTATAAATATAACGATGATTTGATAAAATCTTCTTAATTAAAAAAATTTCAACTGATCTCATAATTTGAAGCTCAAATTTCGAATAAAATATTTCTCGCTGCCCCAGTAAATTTCAAGTCTTACTTCTCGATAGTTTCAACCCATATTTTTTTTATAGGAAAGTTGAGAAAATACTGACGGCGCTTCCTTGGGATAAGGGATCATCTGCGGACTTTGGACGGCGAGAGCGATGCTGTTGCCTTTCTCGTAGGTGAGGTCGAAGGGCGAGACGAAGAAGCAGAGGGCGTAGAGACAACATCCGAGCGACTGAACGTCGGTCATTTTCGATTTTCGTCGTGCAATTACCCAGATGTCGACACGGTCTGTGATCATGGAGCCAACCTCGCAGGTGAACAGTTCTGGAGCGCGATAGGGCATACTGCAGAGCTCGGCCGCCTCGTCCAGATATTCCTGGTGTTGTCGAGAGTTCTCGACAAGTCTAGGGACTCTGAAAAAGTTCACCAATTGACTGACTTGACTTTCGACAACCTTCCACAAGAACCGAAGTCTGTCAGAAGGCCGCGGCCGTCATCGCCAATTAGAATGTTGGCGGTCTTGAGATCGCGATGAGCTATGCTCTTGGCGTGAAGAAACTCCACCACGGAACACACTTCCACGAAGTACGTCAGGACCTGAAAGGCAGCTGACGATAGAACTTAGCTTCCTTTTCTGAATCAGACGACGTTCTAGGAGCCTTGCCTGAAGTTGGTCAAGCCACTCGGAGTTCTCACGACGACGGCCGAGCTCGTCCGCCAGATTGCCGCGGTCGTAGTAGGGAAACACGAGGTGAAAAGTCGAATCGCCGCTGATAATTCCCAGCAACTGCACTGCGTTTTCGACTCCGTTGAGTAAGCGGTGGACTTCGACCTGCGAAAAATGAGCGCTACGGGTTTTAGATGAAGTGAGATAACAAACAATAATCAGAAAAAAAGATACGGAAAGAAAAAAAAGTTGAAGATGATTCAGAACATTTCACTCCCATTTGATCTATGACAAGAAAAAATTGCACACTAACTAGCTTTCATTACAAAAAGCTGAAAGCTAACTCAAGAGTTGTCCATTAGTAAAAGCCGAGGGTGAATGGAAAGGTCAACCAGAAGCTTTAAAGTTACTTCCTCTCCCAAAATCTTCCAACGAGGAGGCTTTGCAAACGACGCTGGAATGATTTTCTTTGGATCGTGAGAATTTGCATAGCATCCTAGACTGCCAGAACTATTTTTCAGTAATCGATTAAGACTGAACCTCTTCGTGGACGCGAATTTCTTCTTCATCAGAGTTGACAATTATTTTCTTGACTGCGTAAGCGTCGCCGCTGTCCATGTCTTCGCACCTGAGCACCTAAAAACTTTGTTTTGAAGGTCAAAAATCGTCGGAGCGGACTTGGCTGAAGCCTCCTTTAGCGATTTCTTTGATCACTTTGATGCGAAGTCCATCTCCAGATAAGTCGGCGCTTGACAGCGCGCATCCCATTCTTCTTCCCAGGGGCAGAGTCCACCTAAATTATCTGAAATGAAACTAGAAGAAAGTTCGATAGAGGTTCAAATCAAGAGATTCGATCGAAGTCAACGAATCAATGAAGCGGTTAAAATGTTTGAATTAAAGCTTTATTATGCGTACGCAATGCGAGAACACGTAGAATTAAGGCAATTTTTCATGGATGTAGATCATTTGGTCAATAAGGCCAATAAAGCTGATATTTCTTTCAACAAAATGACAAGATATTCCGATAACAAAAGATATGTTATGATAACAATGGAAATGCTAAAGTTCTGTCTTTCCCTTCGAAGGAACTAAAGGCTGCAAGATTGAGGAATTTTCGGTGTCCGAGACATAACCATTCTCGTGAGTGTAACGTTGCGGAGACACGGACAACGGATAGAGTGTGAAGGCGTCAAGATCGCGCTTTTGAAACTGCTCTTTCCAATCCTGAAAAAAACTCGACTTTCGATTTTTTTTTTTCAATTTTGCTTTGCAAACTGCAAAAAAGACAAAAACGTCTTGTAGCGAAGCGGGTCAAGTTCTGTATACGTTTTTTTTGGCAAAAAAATGACAAGCCGGTGCGGAATGGGCTACCTTACCCATTAACTATGCATCAAAACATTCTAGCACATTGAACTAGAATACAGAACTTCCAATGTATAAAATTTTTCGCTAATTCAACGTATCAATTTTTAAGAATTTAGAGATTAGTCCACCGACAAAAGTTTTTTTCATTGAAGGCCTTCTGATTAGTTTATTTCTTGATTGTTGTTTACATTCCACAAAGTTAATATGCTGACTTTTCCTTTATTGAAAAACATAAAAGAAGTTTGTGAAAAATGACCTGATTAGGGTGTCGATCAAACATGATAGGAAGAAACTCGTCGACTGGAACGATTTTTTGGAGCGGCTTCGCAGCCAGCAGCTTTTCAGCTCCGGACTTGGAAAGCAGGTAGCCGAGAGTCCAGTAGGAATAGCCCACGGTACTCAGGTGCCGATGGCCGCTCACCCACAGTTCTTCCTGCGAGGCGAACAGAATTATTATCACTTCAGGTCGGGAGACACAGGTAGAAGCTCCAACATTTCAAAGAGTTAATGAGAAAACAGAGTTTATAAAAACAGCTTGAAACGTTCAGCCTATAAATATTAGTCTGACCAAATAAAAATAAGCGTCTTGCTTTTTGTGTTCCATTGGATAAAATCTATTTTTTTAATTTACAGTTAAGAGGCTGAATGTCTTTCTGAGTTCGGACCTGATCAGCCTGCTTTTTTCGTCCCAAGTAAATGAGGTCCCAAGGTTTTCCGGTGGCGTCGAGATCAGCGAGAACTTCGCGGACTCTTTGGAGTCCGTTGGGAGCAAATCTCAGGTCGTCCTCAAAGACAATGACTCGATCGAGTCCCTCTTTGACCACATCTTCCCAAATTCTGCGAACCAACCGGTTTCATGAGGCCATCCGGAAAGTTCAAACCTGTAATGGCTGAGAAAACAGCCGATTTCGCCGGCTTTGATTGGCCTGTTCATTATGGGATCTCTGTAGGACGGTAGCGTTGCATGAGACTTGTGGGGGGACGGCAAAGAATCGAGGTAATTTCCATCTGTCGCCTCCCAAACGGTCGCTTCCACTCCTATAACTTATTTAAGTATTAGGGAAAGTCACTTTTCTATTGCACCTAAAAGCTCAAAAATCTTCTCCATTTTTTGCAGACGTTCGGGTCGTCGCTTCAGGTTGATCACGTAAATTCTGGAAAACATTTTTAGAAAATTATTATCGACAAAAGAAAAAATAAGGAAAAAAAACTTCTGCGTATCCCATAAGGAAGGCTCTGGTAGCCACGGTCGAACGGATCTCGAAACGATTGGAAGCGGATTTCCATCGGCGATGACGTCAGCCAATTGGTATCGGAACTAAAAACTGACTGATTTCCTTTACTTAATTCTCATACCATAGTTCGACGATCTTCCAAATCAAGCTCTGGGTTCACGAAAAAGCCATAATCGTCTTGATTGTCCACATAAATCGGTATGTCCATTCGCTCTGCGGAGTTCGCAAAAACCTGAAAACTCAGAAAAAAGTTACCTTTTACAGCAAAAACTTTTATTTCCAAATGCTCCGTAAAGTTCTAAGTTACCACTCCTACAAAAAAAAACCAGTTTTTTTCGATAAATTTTTTAAAGAAGCCTCAAGAATCCTGTCCCCGATCAAAGTAAATATTATGTAAAGAAAAACTTTAAAAGGTCGATAAAAAAGACTTTCCTGAGAGCTTATTTTCACACTTAGTCCAAATTTTCTCCAAAAAGGAACCTCTAGAGGTTCGTCTGCAGCTTCGTAGTGAGGGAGATTCTGGGCGTCAAAAGTCAGATAAGACGAGTCAATGGCGGTCAGGTTGATGGCCAAAGGTAACCAGACTTTTTTCAACACCTCAAATGGGCATATGGACCAGGAGAAGAACAAAGGCAACCTGCTCCCGCACATTCTCGCGCTTCTGAACACGCTCGCTCGCCTCTTCCACGTTCAGACTGCCGTCGACACTTTGGAACAAGGGAGTTACTACCAGATGAGAGGGTTCTCTGAACAACATCTGCAAAAGTTCCGTTTGGACGTAAAAATAATCGGCGATAGATAATTGATCGGTGGACCAACCATGGAAAGAATCGTCTCGAAGAAAAGTTTCAATAAGAAAAAAATCAACGATTTCAAAGCAACTTTTTCACAAGCCTATATAACTAAAGTTGGACTTACTTCAAAAAGGTTGTTTTCTGATCTATTTCTGAGCATAGATCTTTATTCGCCGTTATCCTCTATGTCACATCTCCTACCCCGGTCGTTATTCTCTTTATTTTCTTTGCCATCTCCGTTTTTGTTGTTTTTTTTTTTACTTTGTTAATATAATTATCGCGCATGTATAGTTGTAAAAAAAATTTCATTATATTTTATATTCCTCTGAACTTATACTTGCTTTAGTAAGTATGAATTGAATACAAATAAATTTTACAATTTAAATTTATGCAACAGGGAAAATTCTGATGATGGATCTCCCGCTAGCCGTAAACTTTTGAGACTCGAAACCGCTGCTCCTTATAACTTCGATCCTCATTCAATTTAATTCAAAACTATTTTTAGCTATATGAAAAAAGAAAGACACCTGTAAAATGTTGGGAGCCTTGGGAACTGTGTCGCCAGGAAGCAAGAAGCAGCGCGAAATCTTCTGCACTCTGGCACTTCGGAGCGCGTCCTCCAGCCAGTTGGTAGAATCGGCGACGAGCTTCACGCGACGGAAATATTCGCGCGCCGAATCGAGCCACCTGAAAGTCATATCCAGGTCAAAGTCCACTATTTTTGCAAAAAAAAAAGAAGCATACCAGCCAACTTGCTGCTGGGTGGTGTCCTCTTTGCTGTGGACGTAGATCTCGAGGCTGATCTGCTTCTTGGGATAGTCGATATTCTCTAAGAAACCGAGAAGATAGGGCAAAGTGTGAGCATCGGTGTCGAGTCCAAGGGCGAGAAGCGTCGTCGGATATAGGTGTCGGACGTCTCCTTCCTCCGGCTGCGCTCCGGGAAACAGCGCCACCGCCGTCGCCAGGATCCCTAGGGCCACAAACAGCCGCCGGAGCATGCTGTAGTCCGTTCTTACTGTAATGCGGATCAAAGAAAGATTCTGAGATGAAGATCAGGAAGAAACGGGAAAGAAGAATTTATATTTTGCCTTGGACTCAAAAATAAAATTCATTTTTTGGAGCCATTCCTTTGCGAGGGGTCTATGTTTCTTCAAATTTTGAAAAAAATATTCGAAACTAATTTGAGAATAAGTTTTTTTAATTACCGTTATTTTCACTGAAACATATTTTTTTTCGAGCCCTAACTCACCGAGGAATTTTTTCACCTTAAATGCCCAATAATGCTATTTTTTTGAATCGAAGAGCCAATTAAACCCAAAAATTACTTATGGAAAAAAACGAGAAAAAGAGGCAAAAGAAATGGTTTGATGATGAAACGATGAGTTTAAAGTCTCTCTTACGACAGAAAAAAATTTTTGTAAATATAATTAATTTAAATAAACTCTTGTAAATATAATTAATTTAAATAAACTTCTTTCAAACAGGGACAAGTAACCGACGGTAGAATCCTTATTCAAAAAACAAAATTGACATAGAAATGAATGAACTAAATCAGTTTATGATCGTGGAAATGGACGCGATTAGATGGAAACGGATGAATGATCGACAAGAAACCCATCGCGCACTGTTAAGCTATTTGCAAGGCAGGGTCAAAAAGACTATAATACAAAAAGCTGAGAACAATCAAACTTATACACAAAAAAGATGATGAAATAGTGAAGAAAAGAAGGAAGCGCCAGACAATATCGCGACTAGGCTGGACATCTGGCGGACCGGCACACAGGTCAGACGCACTGCGTACACATTTGACCCAAAGTTTAAAAACACTCGCTCAATACCAGAATAACCTAATAAATTAAAATAAGTTGAGGCAATGCAAAATATTCCTTTCCAAATTAGGGTTTTCGTCAATACATGGATTCAGATATGTTCAAAATCGTGACCTTGACCATGTGTTGAAAAATTTTTTTTTTTGCTGCCACTGAATCCACACATCTTGAAATTTCATGAAGTTTCACAAGTATAAGAACAGAAAATTGAAAAAAAAAACGTACAGCGTGGCTTAAAGGCTTAGTTGAATTTGGAACAAGTATCTGCAGAAAGAAACTCGTAATGGTTAGGCGATATACTCGTAGGTGTCGTTCTGACCGTCGACGCGCGCCATGTACTCCTTGTCGATGAGGAAGCCGATGCAACGCTTGATCATCTCCACTTTCGGCTTGAATCGAATCGAGAGCTGCTGGATAACCTCAAACACGGCCGCATTCATACCGTAGAATCCTTTATTTTTTATAGCTTTTACAATTTCGATGCTTGTAAAGCATACATGGGCAGGTATAAAATCGATAAACCTTGAGGAAAAAAAAATTTGTAGCTTTTCACAATTAAGAATTCGATTTTCTATTTTTTTTTTAGCTTTCTGAAATAGTTATGAAGAGAGGACGTTCAATGCTAAAAAAAATACATCCTAAAAAAGAGCGAAAATGAAAGAATTAGTCGTATCCATAGCGCTCGTATGTATATAAACAATGTGAAAAGATTTTTAGAAAAATTTCAATACGTTGTGCCTTTCGAATGAGACTGTTTCAAAAAACAAACAAAAAAACCAACTTCGGACATGAGTTGCGAATGAGAAATCCGTTTCCTTGTCTTCATTATGCGCACAATGGTGGCCTACAAAAGACAATTTGAACTCACAGGACCAGAAAAAAAAGAAAGAAAAACAGACGTCGATGACTCCTTTCCGGTCCTCGTCGACATTCTTCTGCACGTCGGCAGTCTCTTTCTGGACGTCCGGTCGAATGGCCAACTTGGACAGGTCCACCTGTCCATTTCGTTGACTTTCATCTTGAATCACAGAAAACAACCTTGACTTTCTTGTTGGAGTACGAGGGATTGAAGGAAACGACTGCATCTGCGGGCAGTTCTTCGTTCGAAGGCTCTTTGTCAGACTTCAATATTTCGTTCTGCAATTCTCCTATATAAAAAAGAGCTCGAAAGTCGCTGGTGTATATGTTTAGCGGATCTAGTCTGGAAAAAGACCTTTATAAGGGAGATGACCACAGCGTTGGCGGTCTTGTTTTCCATTTTCGTGGCCTCCATCAAACTATCAAAACTGAACGAATCCTGGTCGTTGTACATCAAAAGCGTCGTCATTTGTGCCGTAGTCGACTGAAAAGAAAAACTCGACTTTCATCGACTTACATTATCAAGTAATTATCTTCACATTGAAAATTCTGCTCAAAAATATCTTCATTTAAACAAAATTCGCGTTTTCAGGTGATTTAAAGACTTCTCAGTACATATTTGAAGCCTACAATAAACAGATATTGTGTGTCCAAACGCGAAGTTCGAACTAACCGTCAAAAAGTGAAAAAAAAATTATTTAAGTTTTGGAAAGTCAGAATTGGATATTATAAGTTCTTCTATCCCTGAAATAACACAAAAAATCATTAAAAGTGGAAAAAAAAACTGAGGTTAGTATAAATTTTTTGATACACCTTTTAGATCTACGTTTCAGAAAATATAATTTTAAGGAGAAAAACTTTTGCGGTTATGCTAAATCTCTACAGCTTGATAGGCTTGAAAAGAAACTATTCAACAAAAAGTTTATATTTTTGAACCTTTTATCAATTGTTTGATTTCTTAGTGATTTCAGTTGGAACTAGTCACTGAACGCAGAAAAAGTATTCAAAAGAAAAACCAATTTTTTTTTGGTTTTACTTCCTTACTTGTGCAATTTTCCTGTCTGTTTTTTTAATCAATGATTTTGTCAATGAGCGTCTGACCCTTTTTTCGCCCGTTGTTAGACAAACTCACAGTGAATACGTATTTCTTGGAATAGCAAAGGGCGACGACCTCGCCCCTCGACTGCGAGTAGATCTGAAATCATTTGTTGGATTTGCTCCGCGGAAAGTGCAGACCCAGGTGAGACGGCGGCCGTTGTGTTTGGCGTGATAAAAGTCGGTAAAGTTCTCGACGCAGTTGCTAAGTTTGACGGGCAAGTGCAAAGAAGTCGGCGTGAATGTCGGCCAGGAGCCAGAGCTGCAACACGGAAATTGATCCTTGGAGGTCAGCTCAGAGATGAAAAACCTCAGAACCAAAATGTTGAAGTCCATTCCGAGCGCGTTTTTGTGGTCCGTCGTCATCTTCTCTTTGAAATCTGTGCACAGGTCCTAAAACATTTCATCTTGGAAAAAAAAAGCTTTCGCTCTGCTCAATAACGCAGGACATCAAACGAAAAAACAAAGGATTTTTCGCAGCGTCGAAGGGCTATAACTTCAGGAAAACTTGGATCAAAATTGTGTTGCTTCAAATAAAGTTTGCTTCAAAATTTCAGTAAACTCTAAAACGGTTTCCCGTTTTCACCTTTCATTTCATATTGCTAAATATGGAAAATTGTCAAAAAGATAATAATTTGTCACCTTGCTGACTTGAGTGTCGTTGACCATTTTCAATAGCCTTGTTGTGTATTCGTAGCCACACATGTTTTTCAATTTGGTTATAAGGGCGGTCTCAGCGTCATCGCTTGCCGAAATCTCAGTTATCAGTCTGAAAATAGAGATTCGCCTTTTTTTTTCTAGGCCTCCAAAAATTTGACCTTTTGCTGAACAACTTCGTGTAGAACTTCAGAAAAACGTCTTTATCGTCGATATATTTGAACACAATCATCTGAAAAACGAATTATTTCAGGTTGAAAAGGTGAAAATTACAATTCGTACGAGTTGTCCCTCTAGATCACTTTCTTCCGTGTTCTTCGAAGATTTTCTCAATAATTGATCGCAATATCTGTAATTCATTTCACAAAAATTCCACCATTAAAAAGTGCAGGAATTTAGGAAGAGTAATTCTGTGCAAAAGAATTTTGAAGGTTCGGCTTGGCAACTTGAGAAAGAAATACCTGGCCAAGAGTTCTGCGGACTTGTTGCCGATCTGACTGGAAGGTGAGCGAGTAGTGACCGCATTGGAATTTATGAAGTTCGTTGAAGCCTAGGGACAGAAGGAAGATTTGGAAGCAAAAAATTATCTCAAAAAAAAAAAAAATTAACTAAAGCGTTTTAAAATAATCATCGAAAATGTTAATATGCGCAAAAAACAAAACCCCGGGTTTTTTTATCATATAAAAAAAGTCAAAAAAGAAAATCATTAGAAGTTTTTAAAAACATGAGACAAAAAAGATATAAACATAAAAAGTCACCTTGTCTAAAGACTGGATAAAACCGGCATCGTTGCTGAAAGATCCACCGACGAGTTTCGAATATCGGTCGTGGACATCGAGAATGGTTGTGATGTAAAGACGCGCGTCCTGGCACGTTTAGATAAATGGCGTTTTGAGTTTGAATGCGAAGCGGTCGCGCTACGGGCCGCCAAATAAGAAAAAAATAGGACAGTTCAGAATATAAAAGGAAATTGAATATTAATCATTAGTAGCATAATAGTCATATTCCGAACTTTTTTGAAAAGTATTCAAAGTAAATTAATTAATTTTCCTAACAGAAATGGTGATTTAATCCGAAAAAGCGAAAAAATGAGATTGAGGCCAAAAACGCATCACGATCGCTTTGCCGACACTTAGAAAATGCCGCACTCCGGCGTTTAAAGTCGTGAAAAATGGGGATGAAGTGAGAAAAGAAAAAAGTAAGCTGACAAAAAAGCGATTCTTTTCCGCCATAGCTTTTCCAAATAGATCAAGCAAGTGATCTAGCAATATTAAATTCGGTTTGGATATATTTTTTATTTGAAAACTTCATTCGATACCTGTACTCAAGTTTATGATTCTCATGGTTTCGAAAATTCGTAAAACGAACGTTGAAGGCGTCCTTGGCAACTTTGTCGAGGGCCATGTGACCTTCTTTCGTGATATGCTTCTCGAGAGCAGCTCGGAGATTGTCCAGGCCACTCGACACTCGAGAACACAACTAGAAACTCGTAGAATGTGCAATTTGAGGCTTTTTTGAAGCACCTTGAACATGCGGGACAAATCTTCGTCTTTGCTGTTTTCAAGGAGACCGCCGAATGCGTTTTGGAACAGTTCTAACTGCGCAGTGATCAGGACTTCTTCGCACGTACTCGACAGAATCGCCATCGTGTGACCGTTGAGGTAGAGCTGACATCTTGTCAACTCTTCGTCTATCCGTTTCTCCACCTCAAACCATATCATTTTTCATAAAAGTTGATTTCTCGAGGAGAACGACTTGTTTTTAGTATTTTTTACTGAGAAATTGAATAGATTATCTGGAAAAAATGTCCTTTTCTGCGTGTCAAAATGTTTATTTTCGAAAAAAAATTACGAGCGAATTTCAAATTGAAAAAAGTACTTCATCTTTTATTAACACGACCTCTATATTTTTTGTGTATCGTTAGAGCATTGGAATTCTAAAAATCTGTTGGCTATCATCCATAAAAAGTCAAATTGCCCAAAAATTTACTTTTTTTAAGATTTACAAATTTTATTCAAATAAAGAAATTTTCTATCAGGAGAGAAAGTTTTTTTAACAATGAATATACTGACTATTTGGCGGAGAAAAGGTTCAGTTCAAAAAAAAAAAAATTTGCAATTCGATTTTCCGTTATACGCAAGAATGCTCATTTTTTTCGAATACTTTGGTCTTGACGTCCTCGATTGTTGCTTAAAACCAATTCGGCAACTTGGGAACTGTTTTTTTGAGCCCTTTCGATAACTCGCTGCGTTTTTCGAAAAATATTTTCTTTGATATTTTTATTATGTTTTTCTTTTTGAAAAAAACTGTTTCGATTTTGAAGAGTCAAACCTTTTTTTCATGTACTCTGTCACAGAGCCGCCCTGTCCCAAAAAGTCTGCCGACTCTTGCGCGTAGAACTCTTTCGTAGCACGCAAGAACTTCAATTCAAAGTTTTCTCTGAAAAAATTATTTATTCTGTTTCAAAGCTGAAGTTGTACCTGTAGACTTTGAGTTTGTCGGTAGGCGGTACGGCAGGCGCCGGCCCAGGAGAAAGAGTCGTCGGTGGCGCCGTCGGAGACGATCTTGACGAGGTGTCCTGGTCGTCGATCCCGAGTTCGACTGCAAAACTCCGTTTCTATCCGCTTTTCACAGAGACAAGGCTTCATCCCAAGAAATGATTACACGTTTCAAACCTCAAGCACTTTTTTTTCAATAAAAAAAAATTCAAAATTCTTGATAGCCTCTTCGGATCGTTTTTGTTTTTCCTTTAATCCTTCCCTCGCGTGATTTCGACACTATGCCGATTCATTTTATCATTAGATCTATTTTGTTAAATATTCATCCGATGATGTAAAACTATATGCGTTCGTTCATTGAATTATATACAAAATCAAATTGGAATCTTTGAATGTTTTGGCGACTGCGAAGGCTACAAGAGCCAATATTTTTTTTTCTTTCAAGAGTTCGCTTCTCTGATTTGTGACTAAAAATCCACTGCATAAGTGAGATAAATTGTAAACGTAATGAAATTAATAACAAATCACCCAATTGGGACCCGACGTCATCCATAAAACCAAAATCTAAAATAGAAAATGACCGTAAAAGTAACCTAAACACTCTACGACCCCAGAGATGAAGCCTTTGTTGATGGTGTCCCCCATTCTCTCGCGCTTTATCAATTCCAAAACGGCGTCCGTCACACGCTCCTTCATCTTCGCGTATAACTTGTCCTTCCAGATCATCAATGCAAGCTGAAAAAACAGAGTTTATCGACAGTTATGAGTATAATGATTTACCGTGTAAATCATGTAAATATTTTCGCGACCTTCATCAAGTTCTCGACGAATCCAATGGCGGTTTAGATACGCAAAAATACCATCCATCACCTAAAAAGTATGAATCGAATAATTCCTTACCCTTCAAAATAAAGAATGTTTTAAAAGCCCCTGCGTTCAATTAAAAACAAGAAAATTGGATATTTATTCAAGTTCGACTTTCCGTCAGCCAATGGAAGATCTGTGGTCTACGTGAGTTAATCTCAAAATGAACTTTTTTAATTTCAAAAATGTCTCAAATTTAAAGAGAGTAACCAATGGAGAACCTTGGATGATATACGAAAGTTACTCCATTCTTTGGTATAAAAGTCGAGCAAAGCTTCTCCGTACAAGTCGATCCCTTTCTAAAACCGAAAAATTCCAATATAAAAAGTTAAAAAGAAGAACTACCGTTTGAATGTCGACGACGTAAGCTGTGACGAAGGCTTTGAGCCGCTCGTACATCTCGTGACCAACGAAATCCGCGCCTTGTGGAGCCCTCCCGATTCTTTGCGTGGAACTCACCCCCATAGCAGATCCTGTCGATATTCTCGTTAAAAGTTGAGAAAACGCTCAAAAACCATTTTGTAGCCCAGAAAGCGTAGAAGGCCGTCGATTGCTGAGATTTCCTGATAATGTGATGGCCGTACAATAGTTGTAGACGCTTCTGAATTTTTCATTCAAGCTTTCAAGCTATTTCCGATTAACTCACGTGTAGAGTCCCATATATCTTTGAGATGACATGGGCTGCCTAGAATAAGCGGTGTTTAGACCATCGGTCAGGTCTTCCCAAACTTCCGTCAGGCTCGCAATGCGGACGTTCGATGTGCTGGGGGTGACCATTTTTCTAAAATTTATTAAAAAAAGTGTTTGTATATGGCGAAAGGAGAAAAAAAAAATTAAAAAAAGATAAGTTAAAGCGAAATGCACGACAAGAATCACGGTAAGTAGTTATTCAGAATAAGAATTAAAATTATTCCACCTTTAGGAATGATCGGTATTAAAGAATATAAGAAAATTAATTAAGAGCGTCGAATGGACGATCTTGCCGTTTTTCTGATTGTAATAATGAACTATTGTAGGTTCAGGCGCTTTTCAGGAGTTCTAGAACTAGTTCTAAAACAGTTAACTGGGGACGTCAGATTGGACTCTTTAGTGAGAGTCGAAGTTAAGATCGAACACAAGAAATTAAAAAAAGCAGTATCATTTACTTCAAATTCGAAGAAATTTTTTCAGTTAAGATATTAAAAGAAATAAAAAAAGAATGAAAAAAATATGAAGGTTGGATATAAATTTTCAATAGAGGAATTGTCCTTGAGCTTATAAGCTAGCCTGCTTCGAATAACGTACATAATTCGGTTGAAATCATCTTTTCAGACACTAAAAATACTCGGAATATCAAAACGTATCGAATTTACCAGCACTGAAATTTCAGCATATGGCCGGTCGGCTTTCTCATTTCCTCACGCGACGGCGTGAGATTTCCATCATGTGAATTTGCGCTGCTGTATTGCAGTCTTAATACTACAGTAAGACAAAAATAGGGGACTTTCCGCACTATGGTACTATCGACGTCTTTGCATGGAGAAACTATCCAAGCTTAAGATTAAATAATGAACTTTTTTGTCGATCAGTTTTTTTCGAAAAGGTGATTAAGGTGCATGAAGGGGCGCGCCGTAGCGCAACAGGTTGTGTGCCTGTCTACGGTCCAAGGGTCACAAGATCGATCCCCGCCTCGGCCCAACCAAAGGGTTTAAGAAATGTTGGTAGTGGGAACCCACGACTTCAAAATCGCCAGCCGTCACACACAAGGACGGATGTGTTACTAGAGCCAGTCCACTGACATCATGATAGGACCTCGGCTAATCGACTTGGGGCGCCGACGCCGCAAAGGCATAGAAATAAGAATTTGTTTTTTATTTTATTTTAAGGTGCATGATAAATTCAAGTTTATATAAAAAATTACGAATTAAAAGACATGAACACATTTTCAAAATTTATTCCATGGAAATTCAATAAGTATAAAAAGATCAGAAGAGCGACCCGTAAACAATATACAAAAAAAAGCAGATAAGTTTTAGATATTCGTTTGACGAACTATCTTCTTCGCTTGATGGAGAACTTCTTCGAAACTATCCCGGGTTATCTGCAAGTATGTTAAATTTACAGACCGATAATTGGAGAAACAAACTTCGTTCTCAAATATATGAAAAATGGCTTCAATCGCACAAGCGCTGGACTCCTCATGAATTTGAGTGCCTAAAATTCATTACAGAAAGAAATGTATTTTCGGACTAACCTGCATACAAATTTTGAACATTCTTGATGCCTTTCTGTCCTGTGACAGCATAGATTCGATCATCGTAAGACTAAAAGGAAAATATGAAAAAATCAGGAAACAAACTAATTATTTTTACAATTTGATCGCTTTCTTACAAGTTAAATTGAAAATTTTCCGATTGGTGTTTTCTGAAACTTGAATGGTTTTCATTTTCACACACCAAGAGTTGTGGTAACATCGGAAACTTTGATTTTTAAACACAACACAATTTGAGCAATCTTCAAAAAATACAAGATATTCATTCTCACTTTTTTCATGTTAAAACGTTAGCCTACTTACCCCGTGTGCTTGAAAATTAACGACAAGTAGCGGATTTTTTCGTGATTTTTTATTGGCGTCCTGTGTTGGAAACTTATCGATGCCGAAAGAATCGGTGAGGCATACAGCTCTCACTTTCTCGTCTTGCAATTCTAACTTCGCCATCTGTATATATTTCGAATGAAAAAATATAGGTGTAAGTGATATACAGTGTGGTAAATATCAGGGCCGCCGCGGCTATGAGCGACCACGAAAATTTTCTCGGCTGCACAAGGACTGATGAACCATTTCCACACATTGCAGGCATGTTCAATTGGATCAGAACTGTTCTGGAAATAACTCGAACAAAGTAGGAAATGACTCTAACGAAAGGAGATCAGACCATACACTGGCTGGACTGGCTGCACCCCGGGGTGGTATCCAGCCGACACATGGATCAGACTTTTGATTGTTGTTTTGTACCTTCAAACGGATTCCCTTCGACTCGGTCAAATTTGTGTTGAGCACAACTACTCCCCAGCCGTTCGCTAATGCCCTTTCGATATAAGGAAATTGAGTGCCACGATTGATATTCTCATTAATAATTAGCCTAAAAATGAGAGTAGTTTTTTTGAAATTGATTATACCCAAGAACCTTCTCGACCACTGACCTGCGCGGACAACTCCTGTTCCATGAACTAAAACTAGCAAAGTTTCCGCTTCTTGATAATTTTCAGACGTAAAAAAAAAACTGTATTTTTCTTTCTTCTCCTTGGAAACACACTCGGGTTCCTTCAGCTGAAAAAATCTGTTTTCGAAGCAATAATCAAATGAGGTATCTTTTTAAACAGAAAAAAACCATTAATATTTTTTTCATTCGTTCAAATCAAAGCGTTGACCGGATCTACCATTATATAACCGTTTGATACACATTCCGAAGTCTTAAGCAAAAAAAAAAACAGAAAACAACAGAAAACTTACTGTAATACGATTCAAAGAGTATCTGCTTTCCATCAAACTGTAAATCTCTTCTGTAACAGCTTCTCCGAGAGCTTCGTACTGTTCTTGGGTTGTGAAAACAAACGGTTCATTGTTCTGAAAGTAATAAATAGAAAAAAACCGATACTGAAAAATCCAGGCGACTTTTGAAACTTCTTTGCGAGTTTTTTTTCTATTGTCAACTACTTTTGTTTATTTTGCAAAACAGACTTGCCTTTATACTACGTAGTTCACCGCTATCGTTGAAGTCGTAACCAAATGATTTCAACTTGCGTCCCATGATTGGAGACAGGAATCCGCTGGAAAACAAAAGAACAAATAATAAGAATAACAAAATTAACTTTCCCGAACGCAATGCTATTTCAGAAAGCAGTTAATATGTTGAAAAAAAACTCCAGTATGAACTAGTGACAATTACATTGCCCACATTTTGTGGCAACAATCTTTCCTATACAAGAATGAGTCCTCCTTTTTTTCTGATTAAAGTTAACTCAAAACAGGTTTGCTGGCTCCACACATGTTTCAAACAGTGCTAGCACTAAGAATAACTGCCGAGATAAACGCGAGACACTGACGGTACATTGACGAGCCCGCAAACATCTCGCTTTTTTTCTCGCGCCGGTTTCGTATTAGTCTGGGCGCGAGCTCGCATTTCTCTCGCAATTTGAAAATTTCTGAAATGCAAGATAAATGCGAGATGGCGCCGAGAAAAATGCGAGGTCGCGCCTAGAAAAAAGCGACATTTTTGCGAGTTACCGCCACCGAGCTCGCGTTTAACTCGTCAGTTATTCTTAGTGAGGTCGGCCGGTCATTAATGTTAAGTCTGTGCCGGAGCCACCAATTTTTTCAATTTGGAAAGAAACTAAAACTTGAATGAAAGCTTCTCTTCTCAATAATTTTCCTTGATCATTAAACTGCAGAGCGAAGGATTCAAAAGCCCCTCATGAGCTTTCGGGCCAAAGTGAAAATTTTATGTAACGACATAACGTGTTATATCGATATACGACGTTCTGATATGAGCTCACAGCGCCGACGCTTTCTCTGAGATATGAGACGCCCAAAGGCGCATCGCAATGTCGAACCCATGATATTTCTTCGGTTAGCGGTTGAAGAAATAGCCTAGGTTAGACAAAGTGTTGCGATGGCCTTTCGCCTAAAGACTCAGGCGAAACAAAATTTGCGGCGCGCCTCTGGGCGTGAAAACAGCGGAGTGGGCCCTAAAAGAGTTTTGAAAAGTGCCTTGGAGCAGAACTGCGTGTAATTAAATTACTGATTTTGAAACGCTGCCGAGAATTTCCAGTTTTTTTTTTTCACGCTTTTTTTTAAAGTTTTGGCAAAAGGTAATTTTTATTATCTTTGCTAAACAGAGGAAAAAACATCTTTAGAGCCTTTTATATCAAAAGTTCTTACAGAATTCCCTGAATCAAAAAATTAATGTTGTCTATCTGCCGCTTTTTAATAGTTTGCTCACTATTCTTTCCAAATCAGGACAAGAATTGTGATTGTGATTATTGGTGATAAAAAATCTGTTTGCGATGAAAAAAAAAACTTACTTTTAACTCCAGGCTACTATCGAAACTTCCTTGCGAGTTTTTTATTTCTATAACCTTTAATGTGTTATATGTTTTCAGAATACTTTTCGAGCGTATATGCTTCAGAATTTATCCAGAAGTATGTCTCTTTTTTCAGGGTAGTACATGTGTATTGGTTGATTCAACGGGTTATAGTTGATAGATTTTGTTTGTGCAAAGAGCTGAGAAATGTCGAAAGCGGACCAGGCTGTTCTTGAAAGAAGAATTCGTCCAATTTATGGTTTGGGGATACTATCAGTTTTTCGTTCACAGTTTTGCAGACGCTCTCGATAATGGAAATCCTAAGAAGGCTTTCCAGGAGGCTGAAAAAATATTGAAAAAACATCCTAACACTGTGTGTGCGAAGGTAGCTTTCTTAACCAACATTTATCACAAAAAGTTGATATAACTTCAGGTATTGAAGGCTTTGGCTCTGATCAGGAACGAAAAGCTTAGTGAAGCTCTGATCATTCTCGATGCGCTTGATGTCGCAGGAGTACGTCATGACGAAAGCACGATGATGGCTTTTGTGCATTGCTACAAGGTTCAATTTATTTCAGAAATGGTTCAACTATATTTTTTTTTCAGGATGCCGACGTACCAGAACGTATCAATTTGCTGTACGAAAGAGCAGTTGAGATGGATCCAACCGAAAATCATCTTACTCAACTTTTTATGGCTTATGTTAGAACAAAGTGCAATTTTTTCTATGTTGGATATTTTTTGTATTATTCTGTTTAGGAAGTACAAGAAGCAGCAAGAAGTTGGACTACGGCTGTTCAAAGAATATCAAAACACTCCATATTACTTTTGGGCGATTATGAGCATCGTTATGCAGGTTTGAAAATTAGTGAAGCAAATATCCTTCGTATGTTTCAGGCTACCGAAAATCCATCTCTCGGTGAGAAAATGTTATATCCTCTTGCGGAGAAAATGCTTCAAGCTCACATCCAGAAGCATGGCTATTCTAACGGCGCCGGTTCGTTGTAATTCATACCGATAAGCAGTTTAAGAGGAAGTAAATCTACGTAGAACGTTTTTCCGAATTTTTTTGTTCAAGCTTTATTTCTTTCGGATTCTTCTAAAATTTTTTTCAATTCTACTTATCGCTCCATTGCATATTTTTTGAAATGCAGAATCGGAATATATATTGAAGTCGAACAGCTTCAAAAAAAGATTCAGAGGCTTTGAAGAGGAAAAAAATTATTTAAGAACCAATTTCAAGCAAAAAAATAGAAAGGATTTTTGGTATCTGCAAGATTTCTTATATTTCTCAGAAAAAAATTTAATGAATTTTGAGACTTGGAAACCGAGAAAAATTAATGGTAATATTTCAGAAATTGACTTGCACACGATGATTCTGGAGGGAATGAAGAAGAGCGAAGAAGCTTACTGTCTTCTGACTTCTCCCAACGCTCTGAACCTGCCCATTCCGCCCATGTTCATGAATGAGAAGAGAGTGCAACTTTTGATGCAAGCCGGCAGATACGCAGCCGTCAAAGTTCTGGCGGAGAAGGAAATCGGCGAGTAGTACGTTTCACCGAAGTTATCATTTTGAACTCAACTTTGAAGTGACGATAATTGGTCAATGTGGCAAGCGCTTTTCGATTCTTCTTTGAAACTCATCGAGGAAGCGCAAACGAAAGGAGATTTTACGGAAGCTACCAGGTTTTTTTTTCAAGTGCAAAGTTATTGTAGAGAATAATTTGATTTCGCATTGAATAATCTTCGTTTGAATCGGTCCTTGTTCAGACTTTTGGACGAAATGATTGCCCTGGTGAGCGAGCATTGCGGCGGAGATGGAAACGCGCCTTCCAAGAACCGAGGACCTTATCTCGCCCGGCTCGAACTCATCAAAAGAATGGCGAACGCTGGGCAACCGATTCGCGAGGCTTTAGGTACGCGCACAGTAGGTAGGTTGCGTCCCGTCGCTTCTTCTTTCCAGCTTCCCAAACAATCCAGAGATTCAATTTTTTCAGGAGAACCTGTTGAATTCATTGTCCACTTCGTTAAAAAGTTCTACAAAAAGCCATCTTGTTTCACAGATGTCAAACTGGTATGTTTGAAATTTTCAATGCGCTTACGGAAAGTTGTTCTCAGTATATGTGTTTGCTGAACGAGGAGCAGAGGGTGCATCTGAACGACTTGCTCACGTGCTTCATTTCGGATTTGGTGCACAACGAAGACGGTTCTTGCGAAGGAGTTTGTTCCAAAAGATAATCGTTTGAAGACCTGAGAATTTTAAGGAGGACAAAGTTTGGGCGATAATTGTTTACGAGCGTTTGCGACGAATCACTGGCTTTTGGGCCAAAGAGTCCCCTGAAAAGCTGCGACAACACGTTCAACAAATTATCGCTCAAATTGCTCAGGTAATTAAACTGCACAGGGAATGACTTTATAGATAATATGGAATATTCTTTATTAAACAAATACTCGCTGTTTCGGAAAAAGATCCACTGGGATTTTCAACTTTAAACATTTTGAGCTTTTTTGGTTTTAGGCCTTCCTCTTTAACCCCTTTTTCTCAAAATTTCACCTTTGTTTTCAGCCGAATAGAAGTGAACTGGCCATGGGAGCCCTCACTCATTTGATAGTTTCCGTACTTTGGGAGGTTTGGCGGAAAGAAGGTAGTTAATGTCTTCAGTCTCGATCACCACTCTAGATGCAGATGACGTCGAACGATTCTACGAAATGATACTTCTTTTGGAGTACGTCGCTGCCAAAAACGCATCGGACCCTCTCAGCAAGCTTGTTCTTCTTCGAGCATACGGCCAAATCGGTTTTCTTTCTTACTTAATTATTTTGAACTCCCATCGATTCAGTGTTAGGGACCAATGAGACTAGCTTAGTATCATTTTAAACCCTTAAACAATATAAGGAGTATTATAAGATTGACTCGTAAAAAATGGGCATTTTCAAATTATTATTTTTTTATACGTTTCATATATTTTTATTCCATATTTATTTCGAAGCTAGGAATTGAAGAGGCCATTATTTCTTCTCATTGACGTCGGTAATGAGTAATTTTTGCAGTTAAAACACTTTCTGTATCTTTCTATTTTTATCATGAGTTCAAGTCAAATAAACTCCTCTGACACCTCCTATTTTTAGCCGGCCAGCATTAAGTTAAACATGTAAACTTATTTTCTGCACTTGTTTTTCCCGAGGCCGATTTCAAAAATTGTAAAGTTAATCAATAAATAAGAGGTTTTCTATGTTGGTCGACAGCAGAATTGAGCCATCAATCGTTATTTTCTTGATGGTCAATTGATTTGATGTAAAATATTTTTTACGAACGCGTCCAGGCACTGTGAGTTTCGTAGACCATGCTGAATTCCATCTTCAACTTCATGTTTTGACGGATACCATCTGCAGGAAACACGACGCGAATCGCGGCCCTCACGAAATTGCTCGACATAAAATCTGTACAGTGCGAATCTCTTGGATATCTCACGTTCCCCGTATTCGAAGCCGTTGGACGGTATTTCTTTTCATGCGTCACTTCGATGAAAGATGACGTTCAGGTTCAATCTAGCGGTGATATCAAACACTCAACTTTCCATGGTTTATGAACAAGCCGACAAAGAGGTTGTTCATCGATACACTTTAGCTTCTTTTTAAGAAGGGTATTCAAGGTCATGGAATGTTTGCTGGGCGCCTACAAAAATGGTAAGTTCACTCAAATCCCTCGCCTGGTGCATCTGGAGCAGACGATGAAGATGTCGACGCAGGTACACTCATTGATTTGGGCAGGCTCTTCGAAACATGAATTCAAGGCTATCAGTTGCGATGTGATGAACAGGTACTTGTCTTCCTTGTTTTGTATTTCGGACCTCGATGAGGCAATCACGACCATGTATGGAGATGAAGAAAGCATCGGTAGCTCAGATTTTCTGTTTCCTTCTCAAGTATTACTGTTCAGATTGGAATAAATTATGCGACAATCGTGACTTGGACGTCATTCCGAGTTTGGAGCCGTACAACTACCAGAAGCTTCTTGACGACATGAAGAAGCGATCCTACTGTGAATTTGTCAGTTTGTATTCCTTTTTGTCTAACTAGGGAACTACGCGGACCCCGTCACGAGGGTGGAGTTGAAAATTTCGTGACATGTAGATTTAGGTAAGAGTGTTTGGAAAAATGAGAGATTATCTGCTGAACCCCATAGGCTTCGGAGAAAAAGCTCCTAACTAATATAGAAAAAGTCCTGTACGCGCCTGGGCCTTCTTCTTTCACGGAGGTAGCCTGGCGTAGTCTCATGATTGACTTTTTCAAGTAGGTTTAATTCCTGTGGAGTGCGGCTCTTTTTCCTTCAGTTTTTTTCTCAGAAGCCTATGGGATTTACTAGATAATCTTTCTTGTTCCCTTCCCTGGGATTCATCAAAGTTCAAACTCTCAACTCTTCAACGTACCTTGTAGATTTTTTAATTGCTAATCGAAAGGTCTACCAAAAATCGCAGATATAAGTACTTTTGAAGAAAGTCGCGATTTTATTTTCCCGCTATTAAATTTTTTAAATGTGCTTGAGCTTGGTGTACAGAAAACTGTCAACAGTAACCACGCGAAATTGCGGACGTTTCATTAGAATTGCAATTTTTAAATTGAAAAAAAAAAGTGATAAAAAATGTCGCTTATGTCGCTTTTATTCATACTTCTTTACGAAGTTAAGCTTTGAAAAGTTATCGAAAGAAACTAGAATTTCGTAATATTGACTAAATATAAAGTTTTGCTTTAACTTGAGAACTTTTCTTTAACACAGGCGGATATTTCGCGACTGCGTCACCTTCTTTGCCGAGCTTTTGCGGCGGTCGGACGTGTGACGAGGTCCGACGTAAGCCCTGCGAAGTCGCGCAACGAGCTCACTGAATACGTCTCGCTGTTCAACGCGCATCTCGAGTACTGCCTTCACGAGTATTTGTCGATGGAGCTTCCTGTTTGTATCAGTCGCGTTTCGCCCCTATCTGGTTGTTTCAGTCGCGACTTCTGCAGTCGCCAACACCCATGCGACTCGCTCAGTGGGTTCATTCCGGCGGTCTGCAGATCGTTCGTCGTTTCTTACAAGTCGCACTCGACATCGTTCCCCTGCTTGACAACGGGCAGATCCCTTCAGAATCTGTCTTGGGCTCCGCAGAACAGCTTTCGGCTGAACTGAAAGGTATTCACATTGTTCATTTAATCGATGAAGATCATACTAAGAAATTACGTAGAAAAAACCCGAAGTTTATGAAGTTTCGTTTCAAACAAGCTTCCCATCAACCGCTTGAGACCATTTTAAATACGGTTTGCACTGTTAGCGAAACTTTTTTCGATGAAGAAAGAAGTTAGATGTTTTTTCTAGTGAATTTTTCATAGCTGTAATTTAGTTGTGAGAGAAGTTTATCTGAATCAGTCTTAATAGTAAAAAAGGAAAAAGAAAGTTATTTTAGAAAAGAATGTCAATAAAGCGTGGGCCGCCCGCTTTTGTTTTAGTTTCCTCAGCTCTCACTTTCTACTCACGATTAGTCGTTTGTTTTCAGCGGTCGTAGAAGTTTTTCCAAGGGAAAAGATGATGATGCGACCCTTCTACGCGTTCGAACCAATCTGTGCTGCTTCTCGCGCACTTCAAACGCTAGCGTCGCTTCAGCTCATCTTTAGACTTCTTGATAGACTTGTTTGTCGGCGAGCTTGCAACAAAGAAAGCAGCAAAGACTCGAAGAAGGCAGGAAAGAAAGCGGAGCAGGTGAGACTAGTCTCCATCGAACTTGAGAAATAGCGCTTTCAGAAGGGATCTGGCACTCCGTTTTCCGAGAGATGCAAGGTGCTGTTGTGTGAAGTCTTGGTTGCAGCCAAAACGCTCAACGTTCATTTAACTGAACTTTTCGAAAGCCTCTCTGAGGAAGAGATTTTGCCGAATAAGCTGGCCGATGACCTTGGACAGGTTTGTGTTCTCAGACTGCTTATATTCACAATACTCAGACCTTTCCATTCTATATACCGAAACAAATAATTTCTGCTACGAAATACTTCAAGCCTTTTAAACGTTTTCTCATTCCGTTTGAGATTTTTCGCAATTCAGCGACATTTTTTTTCAAGAGATGCTCTGAATCTTGTTAACTAGAGAACCTTGCAGAAAATAGGGGGTTTAAGTATCCATCATAGAAATTCTCGAAAATCGTTTTTTTTTTTTTCGCTGAAACAAACTTTTGTTAATCTGTAGTTATAGCTCTGAATAATTGATGATTATTGATTGGTTTCAGGCGCAAATAGTGCTTTCTTGTCGACGGGAACAAGTTGACTCACGCATTCTGCGCTCCTACGTCATGGCGATAGAGGACATGCAAACTACCATTTCCTCGTGGATTTGAGCACTTATCCAGCTTTTTTTTTCATCATTCAGAGGTTGTTTTTAAAATTTTTCAAAAATTTTCGGCATATTTCTTAAATTATTGGCGAGGATCCTTGAACAAGTCTATCAAAACTGCTTTGGTTCTGATTGATGAATCAACTTATTTCACCCTCGGTTTCTCACGAAAGAAGTTTTTTTTTGCATTTTAATCAAGTTTTTCTATTTGTCTCTCCTATATTCAAAGATAGTTCGAAAAAGCTTGAAATCCGGATTTATTATATTTTTATCAGTTCTCGAGAGATACAAAGTCTAGGTTTAGTAGCTTTTCTTATTTATTTTCTACCCAAAAAATAGATTTTTTTTTAGTTCACGTGTATCGTTTTTTGTTTTTGATCCTTCACGCACAATATGTTCTAATTTGCGTCTCCAAAAGTTATGCTCATTCTTGTTGATTTTCATGACTTATTATTTGTGCTCCTCTGGCATCTCAAAGCGCGTTGTTCGGTGATCTTCCCCGTGTCTTAAATTATTCACGCGTAATAAAGTTTATTACTTCATGAGGGTGATATGTTGAGAACCTGGGTGTTTTATGAAAAAAACAATTATGTGTATATAATAGAAAAAGCCATGGTATTAACGTTCGTTGTATTTTAGATTCGGACGTAGTTTTCTGGCACTTTTTCGGCCACTACGCACCAATTTCCGTGCTCAAAAGTTGAGGAGAGAATTCGTAAAGACGGCGTCGACTCGACCAAGTCCTCAAGCTCGCCTTTCCGAAACACGTGGTAGAACCGATAGAATGTTACCTTAACCGCAATCTGGGGTAAAAATCGATTTTGCTTCGAAAATTTCAAAATTTCTGAAGAACGTTGTAACAACCCTAATGGATAAACTTCATGAAAACAGTAAACGGCAAAAAAATTTCAGTATTGGGAACCGATTTTTTTGAGCTTTTTTTTATAATAAATATGTGTTTCGGCAAACTTTTAAAATCTCGAAGCTACCAAAGTTATGTTTGGTCTAATTCGATAGATGATCATAACATCATTTACTCATACTATTTTAAGTAGATATAACCGGAAAAGAAAAAAAAATTTTATCAAAGTTATCATTGGTCTCTTTGGCTACTGGGCCAATTAAAGGATTTAAACCGGAGCTTTTTTTTGGGAAAGGCCGACCTCTCGGAGTGTGGCCATGGCCTCCGTGACGGACTCTCGGAGAATTGTCTGAGAGAGCTCCTCTGCGAACTGCTCCTCCACAGGCACGATCAGAGATGCCAGCCGACGGCCTTCAATTGTTTATTTCTGTTTTATCGAGTCTCACAATGCTGGTTGTTTTCGTCAAGACCTCTACAAGGAGCTTGCACGGTGCGAGCACTGATTTTGCACTTTTTTGTTGCACGGTGCATGTTGTCGTTTTGCACTTCGCAATTTTTGGTCTTTTTCAGTGCGCATGAGGTGCAACACCGCACGGTGCTGACACTCTGGACCAAAAAACTAAACATGCTTTCCTACTCAATTTAGGCCTTTTCTTTCTTCATCATCCGACTTTTCTAACGGAAAAATCATCACTAAAACGAAAAAAAAAGTATAAATAACATGTAGAACTGATAGAAATGGACTGAATTGACAAGATTTCGAATACCCAATTTTCTGATTCGGAGTGTCAGCACCGTGCGGTGTTGCACCTCATGCGCACTGAAAAAGACCAAAAATTGCGAGGTGCAAAACGACAACATGCACCGTGCAACAAAAAAGTGCAAAATCAGTGCTCGCACCGTGCACGCTTCTTGTAGAGACTCACCCAGCATCGGACTCCATCGTCGGATGCCCGAAATGAGAGATTTTGTGGTCGGAAGAAACTGCGGCGAGGCCGCAGGCAACGTCGCCGGGCCTTCTTTTCGCGGTGACAGACTTACAATCGACGGCAACGCTTCTTTTATCGTGTTCACCTATCGAAATTGACATTCATGAACTTATCTTGATTTGAATGGTGTTCAAAGTTACGAAAGCTATTGAAAACCTTGTTGAGAATCGTCGAAAACCATCTGGAGCTGGACGTCGTCGGCTGTTCACAATTCGACGTGATGTTCACGGGTATAGAAGCCTGAACTTGTGCGCGATTGAAGAAAATGTTCCGAAAATTTCGCTTTGAAATGCACCAAATAGTCACAGTTATTTTAGGTTCGTCTTTCAGATGGATAATATGGTCCCACCTCGATTATACGTTGTTCTTTTGTCGAATTCATGTGGAACTTCACTTTTGGCAGTCGCCCTATAACACTAATTATTTTTGCCAAATTTATTATATTTTGTTCGCGTCGACTAAAAACTCTGACCTGGTCGTCTCGTCTTCCTCCTTACTTACGAGGTCACCAAAAAAATGAAAAAAAAAATGAGAGCGTCTACAAGAAAAAGGCGCAAAAGTGAGTTTTTTCCATTTCTGGCTAACAAAATATGAGACAAATTTTTTCCTTTCGAAAATTTCCTGGAAAAAACCGTCTTATTTCTCGAAAGTCCAGAAAAAGGCAAAGCCAGAAGACTGAATCGTTCAAGTGAACCTTGAAGAGGGAATATCCACAAATGGAACACATTTTAAAGTACCGTTGATGACTGTCTCGTGCAGGTTCCAGGGAACCAGCACGTCCTGCGAAGGAAAAACGCCGTTTGGCTGTTCGAAGGCCCACGTGTACAGCAACATCTGGCCTCCGACGCGCAGGCATCTGGCGCATTCTGCAAAGTCCCGGACTCATAATCGTCTCTTGAATCCTCAGTACCTTTCAAAGCCTGTCTTCTTCTTGTGACCGTCGAGAGATGATGGATGACGGAAACGTTGAGAATCGCGTCGACGCAGCCGTCCCTCAAAAGTTCGTCTTTACTCCAGTTTGCGTGTTTAGGCGCAGACTTGTTCTGCGCCATTTGGGTTTAGGCTGGGTTGGAAAAAAAGGGCGTTTCGTTAACTTTTTCTATAAATCAAATACGTTTTAAATCAAAGTTTGACGTAAACCGCAGTCAAAGAAGAAACTTCACCTTAAAGGAAGAGTTACGGCGTCTCCGAGCATCAAGTCGAGCTTCGACTTCTGTTTCACGCTCAGCAACACTTCGGAACACGCGTCGATGCCCATCACGAATACTGACGGCGACGTGTACTTCGCCTCGCCACACCCTCAAATTTATTCATTGAGCTCAAACTCGGAATTTCATGATCGACGTGAATTTCTGATGAGTAAGCACTTATAGTAAGATTATTTTAATTTTGGATTTCGTGGTTTCTAAGAACTTTTTCGCATAACGATTGTAAAGTCTCCGTACGCACTATCTACGAAACAAACTCACTAGGGAACGTTCTTTACACCCCGGTTGAACTTTTGATGAAACTTTGCTGGAGTGTATTTCAGGCCCTCCGATTGCAGAACAAAAAAAGCATTTCTCGGAACAGATCTCGTTTTCGAGTTTTCGAGTTTTCGAGTTATGAACCTTCGAAGTACGCAAAATACGCAAATTAGGCCAAAAAAGCGTTATCTCTGACTTTTGAAGCATCCTAACTCGAAAACCAGATCTATTGCGAGCAATTTTTTTCTTGTTCTGCAATCAGGAGGTCTCAAAGTACACTTTAGGGATGTTTTATCAAAAGTTCAATCATGCGTAAAAAACGTTCCCTAATCAGGTTTTAATGTTCAAAAATATCTTTTTCATAGGAATGAACCGCTAACCGACATCGACGACGACGCATCCTGGAGGCAAAGATTCTACAAAATGACGAACACGAGGCCAAATACGATGCGAAGTTTGAGAGGAGCGTTTGTCCTCAAAATCGTCCTTTATCAAAACGGAATAATTTATTCGAACTCCAATTTTGACCACTTTTAACTTTTTACGAAAAACTAAACAATGTTGGAACGGACGTTTTTGTCAGCTCGGCCACAACAAAGAAAGAACTCTCACAAGTATATATGCGTAAAGCTGTACCTGTTTCTGGTAAGTGGCAAGGCGGCTGTAGATCGAGTGCACATATTCGCTCTCCGCCGTCGATTGATCTACTGACGTCATTCCGGCAGACCCATCTAGATCTCGTCGATTCGGACCCAATTTTTGTCACGACCTCCAACAAAAGCCAATTAAAGCAACTTTGTGAATTGTTTTAAATGGATACTCACAACTTCAAATTCACAAACTAAAGAGACACTGTATAATCATTTTAATGCATTCCCGCTCAACTCAATAATAAAATTTAAAATTCAGAGCGTATTCTGGAAATATTAATTGTAAATGTGTTTCTCACAGTGACTTTTAGCCGTAGACGTCCGGCTCGGCTCTTATCGGGCTCGGATGCTCTCTGCTCATAGACTCTTTTGAAAGATGATGAATAATCACTAGTCGCGCCAAATTATCTACAACTAGTTGTCACAGTTTTGATCGCACTGCCTTGCTTAATAACTTTCAAGATTCCGGCTCGTTACGACATCCATATCGTCAATGTGTATCATTCAGACTCGACTTTGAAACTTTTGACAAGCCTGCTCTCTCTTTTCACTCAGCGCTTCAACTATAGAAGAAAGAGACAAGAAGTGGAACATTGGAGTCTCGGAAAGAGAGAAAGAGAGTCCAGACAAGTCAGAGCCTGTGAAATGGAGACGGAACTCTTGTTTATCTCATTATTCAATATATTAAATGCGAAAGCCAAACACTTTTTTTATTCAAAACTTTTTTCAAAGGAATTTCGAAAAACGAAACATTTTTCAAAGTCGACGGGGATGAACTGAGAATTCAAAAGGCAGGGAACATGGCACAAGACCAGGATTAATCTCAAGCTCTTCGAGTTTCCGTGAGCGGCAGCGTGTGAGCGTGAGAAAATTGATTCCTCGGGCTTTGACACGAGGTTTCTTCTCCTGAGGCGCAAGGTGTGCAGAGACGCAGCCGGCGCCGATTAGGGCAATTGTCTTCGAGGACTCCTCCGGAAAGCTACTTCTCTGAGCACAGAAGAGCAAACGTCAAATTCGAAATGCAACAGAATGTTTGAAGCTGATGGCATGTCATTGTCGACCTGAAAATCTTATTTTTAACACCTAAAAATCTTTTTTTTTAACAAGGATAACTTCCCACAAAATTCTTGAAGTAATAGAGCTGTCTACAGATAAGTTTTGAAAAAAAAACTATATTTTATTGAAGTTGAGATTTTTTTCTGTTATAACATATTTCTGTTATTTTTCTATAGAAAAATCAATATCAACTTTTTGTCAAAAAACCTGTACTTTTTCATTAAAACCATTAAACTGGTTTCGAGAAACCTATGCATCATGAATATCAAACTTGAAATAATTATTTTATGTTGCTTCGCCGTCGTATATCCCTGAACAACAGTGAAAAACATTAGTTCTTCCAACTGGGCGGAGTCTTAAATTACTACTGTGCGACGCGATTGTGCAAGGAACACAATACAGCGCAAATCACGACAAAAGTAGCGACGCGCCAAATTTTGAGTGATCCCTTCAGTTTTTCAAATCATTATGACATACACCCAATATAATTGCCGATATCGCAACGGGCCGCACACGATATAGCCAAGGCTTCTTGCTGCCATCTTGTCAACATGTCGCTGCGACCTCGTTAAAGTCTCGCTGCCATATCGCTCCCTCTTAAAAAAATTTGAAATTTGAAAAAAATTTTTTTTTGCTTTATTTTTTTGACTTTTATGATGAAATCAATCAAATTCAAGAAAAACTTTTTGAAGAAAAAAATTGCGTCTTTGCTAGAGTTGAAATCGATCTAGCGCAAGACGTTTGCGAGGTCGCAACGAGAGGCGAGCGATATCGCTAGAATTACTCTCGCTGCGATATAGTCCACAATATTGTGTAATTAAAGTTATTTTGCTGCGATAAATACCAAGCCTTCAGGTAGAGCTGTTAGGTTTTTTTACGATACTTATTGGAGATGTGTCACAAAATAGCTTTTCACGCCGTTCAAAAAAACAAGTTCTTAGTTTTTGAACTAATAACTGTTAATAAACCTTGAAGGTTTTTAATAAAATTTTAAATTTTTTTTCACAAATATATAACGCTGAACCTTGAGAATATTTTCGGCAGGATCAAAACTGTTTTCAAAAGCTTTTTTTCGTCTCCAAATACTCTTCTGGACTTTTATATGACTTAAATTCAGAATTTCAACTCTAGCAAAGACGCAATTTTTTCAAATATATTTAATTTGAAAAAAATCGAGAATTTACTAAGTTTACTTGCTGGGACATCCCATTTTTTTCATGCATATTACGCTTATTAGCTCGTTTTTTTGTCGACAATTCTTTCTATTTTCTAAGCGGTTTCGAATAACTTTCATCAAAAATAATTATTGGAGACTTGATGTTTTTATCATTCGTTTTAGTTCGCTGTCGATTGTCAGCTGTTTATAAGTAATGCTAAATGTTTCAGAGTTCGTAGATGCCGCTCTGGAAGTTGTGATGCAGCCTTCGAGTTCCACCCGCCACGCGGACGATGTCCAACGACGGAAAGGGACTTCTGATCAAATGCAGAAGTATAAGGTGAAGTTTAAGATCAACATCATGAGAAAATATTGAAGAGCGAATTAAATAAACATTTTTCATTGGATTTAACTTGTGTCTTTTCATAGAAGTTCAATTTTCTTGTTTTAAGATTCATCCTTCTTCAAATGCTCATTCTGGTGGTCAAACCAATAGATTATCGAGAAGAAAAGAACCAGGTATTTTTTTTTAAATGTCTGTTCATTTTGTCAGTGGATACTATTCCTATTATGAAAATGAATATTTGTTGCAGAACAGGACTTTATCGTGTTGAGACTCCTAAGTCGCATCCAATGTACAAATCAACCGAGAAAGAAGAGATCAAACGAGTGGCAGGCGTTCTGAGAATGCCCGAATCTCATAAATACTATAATGTGAGTCGATCTTATAAACTTTTTGATTTTTGTTTTCTTAAAAAAATACAAAATTTCAAGAAAAATCAATGTACAACATTTATAATTTGGTAACTAAATTGAATGAATGTTTATTTCGCTCACAGACAGATCTGTAGCGTCGAGGAAGAGAACCATGAAAGTTATATTTGCCTCCACTTCGATATAGTTCCACTTTAATCTTAAAATATTTTAGGTAGAATCGAAGAGAATCAAAAACCAAAGTAATCTATAAACGAGTTGAATCATTTTGTGATATTTGCAGCCTCTTATCAAAAACCAATTTTTCAAACAACTTTTAAATCTTCTTTGGTCATCCCCTAATTCTGTTTAAGCCGTTCCAGTATTTATACACGCGTTGCGTAATAAAGTTATAGTGAACATGATGGATTGGTGGTGGTTCGAGTTTAAGGCCGTTGCCTCTCAGTTGGTTCCGTCTATTTGATATTGTTTGTAACTTGAATGGAGATGAACACCAATAATAACCATATATAAACTGATGTGTAATTATGACATCTTTTCGCAGTCTCCTTCTCCATAGAGTGTCTAGAGAAAGTGATTTTTATCTTACAGCATAGGTTTCTTTTGGGAGAAGCCGTCTGGTGAATTTTCTTTGAACCGATTCTAGCCTGTTTATGTCAGATTGGGTCAGTGGAGAGAATAGCTCCGATCCATACTCTAAAATTGGTAGAATTTTGGCTTTATAGCAGTTCATAAAGTTTTTAACTGAGAAAGTGAAGCAACGGAAAAGATTATTGATTATACGAATGCTTTTTTTGACTATTATGTCGATATGATGCGTTTTCAGAAATCAACTCCTAAATCTCTAATCACCTCTTGTTTGGGGATGGATTCTTCTCCTATTCTATAGTCGTTCCAGATTCCCCTTCTTTTACCATACCGCACATAGACGCTTTTAGAGCTAGAAATAGAGAGTTGCCTTTCTGAAAGCCAGTATCTTATTGAGTTAATATCTGATTGCAGCTTGAGGTTATAATTATCAATTTCTGAGCTTATGAATAATTTTACGTCATCTGCATAAATGAGCATTTTGCTATGTTTTACGACACTAGTTATATCATTTATGTAAATCAAGAAAAACAACGGTCCTCAGCAGCTTTCTTGCGGACCAGACAACACCTCGGTTTCGTTGGATACTTCATCATTGAGACGGACAAATTGAGTTCTATTGGTCAAGTACTGTGAAAACCATTTTTGTAAGCGACCTACACTTGAAGCTAATTTTCAGAGGTTTCGAGAAATTATTAACAATTTCTTTTTACTCCAGCTCATTATTTTTCTTCCTGATCTTGCTATCAAATACATTGCGATGAAAACATTGCAAACAACTTACTTACAGTTGTATAAAAGCCTCCACAGTGGTGAACCGACGGATCCGCGAAAGTCGGCCGAAGTCCGCAGCAACTCGCAGGTGTACACCTACGGGGCCAAGCGACCGCAGTTGCTCTCGTTAGCCATTCCCAACTTCTCCATTGACGCCTGTTCTGGCGCCACTCCGCCTCGACGTGAAGTAATTTTTTTTGAAATTGTGAAAAAAAATTGGAAAAAAAAATAACAAAATAGAAGAATTTCAGCCTTTTTTTTGCGATTTTCGTTTATGTGTCACGATGGGAAAGAATCCAGAAAAGAAACACATTTTTTTCATATTGAAAAACTAAAAAGAAAAGGTCATCTCTCCTAAAAAGCGCCCTTGTGGCGCGAACTCAAACTTTCCTCTCTCCGACTCTGAATTATTTTTTCTCCATAGTTAGGAAGTTCGGTGCCTTTCCAAGTTAACCGTTCGATTCACAATGAGAAACTCTACGAAGTACTGCTTTGAACTGAAACACCGTTTTCCAGTGCCCATATGCCTTTAAAAATTCTCTTAGAGCGAAATTTCAGAGTCCTTCCCGTTTGATGCTTTGAGAAAAACTCTAATATTCAAAATCTAGGTTATTTTCTCGAATTTTCAAACTAGTTCTTTTTCTATGTAAAGTCAAGAAAAATTGAGCTGCTGATGAGACTCGGCGACCCGAGGAACCCCACGAAGCGGTCGCATTGTCAGAAGAGCCGTTGTCCTAATCTTTTCATCAGCTTTCTTTTTATCTATTTCTTACATTTTTACTCATTTTGAACTTTGCGGGTCGGGTCGCCCCTGGGAGACTGCTTCAAATGGCGGGAGCCCCGTCGGCAGAAATACCTATGTGAGACCCAAAAGCTGATTTTTTTTTTTGCAGGTCTCAATATTCAATCTGAACGACAACATGACTCACGAACTCCTTCAGTCTTTTGCCTCGTACGTTTTTTCTTTCCTTACATTTTTCCACATTCACCTTCTTCCTTTTTAGGACTATCGGCGAAATTCAAGAAACAGGGATCTGTTACCATCCGAAGACGAAAAAGCATCTTAGAATGGCTTTTGTAGTTTTCAAAAAGACTTTTCACGCCGCGGCTTTCGTTGAAAAGTATAATGTGGAAAGGCTGCTCGGCTCCAAGTTGGAATGTCATCTCGATCCTTTTTGTGAGTAGTTTTATCTCAAAATAAGTTGTAAGATATGATTCAAAAGTAAATCCTTTTCAGAATCAAAAAATAACATTAAAAAAATCAATTTTCAGAAAGGTTCATAAAAAGAAAAATGCTCATTTAATTGAAAAATTTATTATTATTATCTGTATTTTATTGTGCCGTTTAGGGTAGCTAATTTTCGTTTTTCTAAAGAGCTTCGAAATTTTCGGAATATTTGAATTTAACATAATTTCTTCTCCGCTTTTTTCAGTTTTTTTTTTCAGTGGCAATTTTGAATCAAAGACATGAAGATGAGACCCACAGCCAGTCTCCTTTGCCGGATTATCTGAAAAAAGTCGAGGAAAACGTGCTGACGGATTTGCGCGAGAGAGTCCTACGTCAACACAGAGGTTAGTGTCGCAGACTTCTCCATTATACTCTCTCTTTTTTTTTTTTTGAAAGTTAGAGCGTTTTTTCCTGCATCTTCACAGGAATAATAATGATCAAAAATTTTCACTCGAAAACACATAATTTTCAATTTTTGGCGGGAGTTTCGCGCCAAAAAGAATGAATGCCGGAATATTTCTTCCAATCTTTGAGGATTTTAATGCTCATTATGTTTTTGTTCCCAAAAAAGTTGAGAAAAGGCAGTGAAATATGATGGTTTTCAGATTCTCAACGTATCTCCCAGATCTCAGACGCAGCTGAAGACGTCGAAGGCGAAGCGATTCTCGACGTGGAAGGCATCGACGAGTTGCCACACGAGAGCAACGCCTTCGAAGCTGAAAAAGTGAAGGTCTGATCATGTTTTCTACACGGAATAAATGCTGAAAACGCCTGTAGACGGAGCTGTTCGCGGATCCCGATGCGCCCACGACGTTTCTGAGGGAAGAAGCGACGACGTCAGCCGCGGAGCCGACAGTACTGCCGCCTGTCCGAGTCGTGCCCAAGTGGACCTCGCAATATCCAGAAGGACTTTCTCACGCTCCTGTCGGCCATTTTGCCGGCGTCCCCACAAATCATCTTCACTACCACAGCCACTACAACCCTCAAGCTGTCGGGTTCCCCAGCGGTCAGTTCCGTCTTGTTCTTCGTTCCGCACGCTTCCGCTTGCCGCGTCTGTTCAGCTTTGCATGTGCTTGTGGTAGTGTTATTTCTTGCTTTCAGGGTTTACAACAGCGCAGTGGACACCTACTCTCCGTTTCATCAAAGTAGAGGTTAATAATAACAAATCCACGATAGCGGCTACGGGAATATGGCCAGATGCGAAGCCCGATACCAAACAAGGCGTTGTATCAGATGTGAAAGTTGAGGCTGACGATTTCAAAAACATCCTCCAAGAGGAGCTGAAAGAAGTTGAAAAAGAAGGTATTTGCGCGCCTACCCAGAGCTCAAACGTTGAAAAAGCTTCTGAGACTTTTCGGAGCTCAGGAAAAGTTTCTTTCACGATAAGAAACAATCAAGAACCTATTGCATCCAGCCAAAAGCTTTTCATTCCGGCAATCTCAGCTGACGTCAAGATCGAGACGATGCCAGTGTCTTCGACGCAGGAAATGAGGAACGACCGTTCAGTTTTATTCGAAAAGATCTTTAACGAACATTCCACGCGACAAATCGAGAGAGCAAAGATCATAGAGAGGGCGATTGAAAAGAAAAAATTGAAAGAAATTGAAAGAGCAGAAAAAACGAAGAAGTATATGGAAATAGAATCACAAAAAAAGTCTAAAGAGAAGATTTTACAAAGAGATAAAAGTATCGCGAAAGGAAAAGACAAGGAGAATAACGCCAACCTGTTGCGTCACGAAGAGAGATCGACTTCAAGGATCAGCTGGAGCAGGAATTTCTCTGAGAAACCGCCGAGCCACTTTCCTGCTCCTTGGTCGAATCGCCGGTTTTTAGTTGACAAATTTGGCCGACATCTTTCAAAAAAAGAGTTGCGTCGTCGCGAGAATCGTCGGATCTACGGACACCGAAGGTTTTCTCGTCTTCAAGACCATAGAAGGCACTTCTACCAAGGTTTCGGGTTTGAGGCGCTTTTTGAAACTTAAGATTAGGAACGCTCGAAGATTTCTTTTTTTTCTTTGTAGAATTTTCAAATAAAAAAAGTTCTTCAAAAATTTTATGAAATTGATAATCAGTTTCGAAATTTTTTTTCTCATTCTTTAAAATAACTTGAAATAAATATTGTGTTTTGAGCGTTTCAATTTTTAAGTTTGAATTGCAATATAATGCTCGCTCAAAAGCTTTTTAATCGATTCAGTGGGTGTCATAGACGAATTGAACTTCTTTTTTTGTAATAGTTGAGAACGACAGGTACCCAAAAAGTTCAATTTTTCTACGCTTTTTTTTGCTATTTGAAATCAATATCGCGATCTAAACATTTAACAGAAAAGAAATTTGAATTTTTTTAAAAAATCATTTGCAAAATTTTTCTCTCTGCAAATTATCACAGCGTCTCCTATCCTGTATTACGGGCAAAAAATCTAAGCTTTTTGTTCCGTTGTTCCAACTATTTCACCTTTGCACTTCTTCTACTTTTCTCGGTTAGTCTTGCGCGGGAAAAGTAGTCTAAAACTCACGTGTGACGTTTTGTTTGTAGAAGTTATGTCTGACATGGAAGGTCATTTTTGCGTAGGGTTTGGAATTTTCTATAAATTTGCTCAAAAAATCTTTGATGGACTGGGAAACTTTTTATTCATGAAATTTCGACATTTTTATCATGATCCGTCAAAAAAATTAATGGCAAAATTCGATGGCCGCAAAAAGATTCGAACCTTCATCAGAGGCTTCGCAGGCTATCGCTCTAGCTACTGCACCACGCTCCTAGCTGCAATGCAATGACTTGTGCTGCGGACATATACCTTCCGAACAGTGTCACGTGTTTGAGGACAAAAACTTTAAAAAATCATATCTCCAAAACGAAAAGTTTGCGCAGATAGCGACTATGCGGGATCGATTCCCAGTTCATCAAAGATCCTTTGAGCAAATTTATAGAAAATTCCAAACCCTACGCAAACATGACCTTCCATGTGAAGTTTGCACATCCGAACCAATTCGAACACAAAAACGTGGGATCTAACCTTTTTCACAGTTAGCAGTCTTCCAAGTCGTTTCAAGCGCTGATTGGCTGACTCTCTCCGTTGATTTTTTTTTTGAAAATAAGGATTCTCGTTGCAGGACAGAGTTTCCGACACGAAGAAGCAAGAAACTACCGGGGCGACGGCCCTCTCTACCACGAACCTCCGCCTCCCTATGAGCAGTTCGCCTCGTCGAGCAGCCACGAAACGAGCAACGTGCGCTCTCGGAAAAGCGAGCAGTCGAAGAGTTCTCGACGGTCTTCGCCTGTTTCTTCGAGTGACGACGAACGCACCAAGTCTCGCAGGAAAAAGCGCTCAAAAAGGTCTCATTTTCACCAGAAATGCTTTTCAAAATGGTTTCTTTTCTTTCAGACGTCGTTCTTATTCGAAGACCGAGTCTTCTGCTCAGTCGACGGATGAGGATGTGATAATGGTCACGAAGAAGGAAGAAAGAAGGTCAGTTACAGAAAACAAATCATTTTTGGAGACTATTTTTCCAAAACGTGTTTCGTTTGATTTTTTTTTTGTGTTTTTTCTGAGGTATCTTTAATGAATGCTGGACGCAGCTCAATTGTATAAGCTTTTTCTGCTTTTATTCATGATTTATTCGGAAAAAAAAAAGTTAGAATAAGCTTTTTTTTCCCCTAGCGTGCTTGTTCAAAAACCATGCCCAACTTACTTCTGACATTTTGATTTTTTAGCAGAGTGGAATATATTCGAGACGGGAAAACAGTGAAAGAAATCAAGGAGCTGAAAACGAGGACGGAGACAGTTACTCGAATGAAAGTGAGCACCAATGTGAGTTTTCTTCAAGATAACTTTTTTTTTTCAAAATTCTAAACGGAAAGGTTAGTTTCTGAAATATCATGTTTTTACGTGCGAATCAGCTTCAGTTAGAAAGGAAGACTTTTTTCCTGCGTTTCTTCAAGGATGCCCCTTTTTTCGAGATATAGTATCTATCCTAAAAACAAAAATCGGGGGAAAAAAAAACTTTTAATGTTACCTATAAAATTTTTTCCCAGGGGAAAATCCACTTTTATTCTTTTTTTCAGCAAAATGGCTCAGAGAGCAACTCATGCGACTCTTCGCAAGGCGGAGAGAACTCGCGGCGTTCGGCGTCGCTTTCGCCGGATCGTCGACGGAGCGACGCTGAAAGAAGACGCGAGAAAATGCGCGCGACTTCTTCCTTCTCGACGAAACGTCGCAGCGAAAATACTTCGGAACAGGACAGTTCGAAAAACAAAGCAGCACACAACTGGAGCGACTCCGACGACGACGACTCCGACGAAAGCTCCAAGAAAAGCTTTGCCCGACGTCGCAAAAACAGCAAGGTTTTTCATGGCTTCCTTATCTCCACGATAAATAAATTGTTATGAGTCACTTAGGAACCTTTAACGAAATTTCAAAAGTTTGACCATAAAAATTTGTTCCATCCCAGATCGCGTTAGTCGTTTCAAAAAGTTTTTAGAACAGAATAATTTTTGAGGTGGTTTTAAAGTTGAGAAAAGTTTTCCACGCTGAAGATTGTTCAGAAGAACTTGGGAGACCGCTCTCTCGATCGAGAAGAAGCTTTTGTGGAGCGTGTAACTCCCAAAAAAGCGAAACCGAAGACGCCACCGCAAGAGCCGCCGAGTCCTCCGCAAAACGCTGCTCCAGTCGCGGCTGGCCATTTTCCTCCGAGAAACGTTTCTTCGGCCGCGCCGCCACCACCCATGCCTCCGATGTTTCTGGGAGCAATGCCAGGCTACCCTCCACCTATGCCGTTCTTCGGGCATCCGCACATGCTCCCTTTTCCTCCTCCGATGAACTACGTCGTTCCTTTCAATCCCTCACTGCCACCGCCAGCTCTGGTCCATCCCAACATCTCCGTCTCTGTGGTACGTGGCATCTGTTCTTCGTTCCGAAAACATCTGAATCTCAGGCGACTCCGACTTTGCGGAAGACGACGACGCCGCCGCCGACTGACCGAGAGAGCTCTCCTCCGCGAATTTCTCTTCAAGCTCGTGCTCTTGATATTTTCGGAGTCAAGTCCACGGGAGGCCTTCCTGCTCCTTCAGAGTGAGCTTTAAACTCTTTTTGGATTTTTACTTTGTAACGAAACGCACAATCGTTTTTCTCTTCAGTATGTATTCACTCAGCGCTATTTAGATATATCCGAAATTAATTTGATTTCAATCGGTAAAACATTTTTAAAGATCTTTCAATAAGCTGTTGCATCATCTAGTAATTCCGTAGAACTTAATTTGAGAATACACTTTATTAAAGGATTCTAAGCTTCTTTTGTAGTTTTTTTTGTACGATATCATTTCCCCGATGCAGCGCGAGTCGAACAGTACTTGCAAAGACGACATCTTTGGATAACGACGAGGAAGACATGGATGTGGAGGTTTCGACGAAATGCTCGTCGATGTGTGAAGAGACGGAGGAAGAACGCCTGGAGCGGGAAAGACGCGAGACGGAAGAAGAATTCACTCGCAGAGTCTCCTTTTTCCTGATTTGAGTTGCGATCGATGACGGTTTCAGGAGAACATCTGGCGCGAACTGCGAATGCGAGTTCTTGCCGATTTGAAGTCGGAGCTGAGTGAGAAGCTTTGTGACGACCTGATAGGTCTGGCTCGCCGGAGCTGCTTGAAACAGGTCGATGAGATCGTCCAGGAGAGAAAAGAGGCAGAAGAAGTCCGATTAAAGGTTATTCATCCATCGATTCGCTTTATGGCAATTTTCTCAGGAGGAACGAGATGCCGAGTTACGTCGAAAAGAGGAAGCCGAAAAACAATTCCCTAAGTTCTGGAGCCAGGTACAGTTAGTAAGTGAATTGCAATCAACACAGGGAGATTTCAGTTCGGTTTTCATAGCAACGACAGACTCATCCCGATGACGTTCAAGCGGGTATGTCCGATGTCCTGTTGCTTCCAACGCCATTGGAATTAGAAAATCATTTTTGTTTTCTGTTTTACAGAAGCTGGACCCCGTCAGACAGCCGGCGACGTCGAGTGGCGACTCTCGGAAAAAGCGCAAGTCAAATGAAAGGCGACGCATTTCCTCTTCTGCCGAAGTCTCACAATCTTCCTCTTCGAGCTCCGACTCTGACTCCGAGTTGGAAGAAGAGAAGGAAAAGGAGGCTGCTACCACCAAATCCTCTTCGGAGGCTGAAGAATCCGACTTGGATAGGTCTGTTCCGAAGTTCTTGCAGACCCATCTTTTTTTTTTCTCAGTGGCTCGAGATCGGAGGAAGAAGATGAAGATGCGGCTTCTTCACAAGATGAACTCCCCATCAAACCCAGGAAGAATCGGATTCTGAGCTCGACTCCAGAGTACGGCCAACTCCATTTTTGAACGTCATCCAGTAATTGTAGAGATTCGGTCAACTCCAGTGCAGGAAGCGATGACGAGAGTGACGTAGACGAGCTCAAGGATTCTCAGGAGGCTTCGACTAGCAAAGAATCGAGTTCTGACGAGGAAGTCGTCGAAAATAGTGAGTTTGAACAAGTTTATCCTTTCATTCAAGAAGAAAAACAAAATAGAAGTATTAGTTAAAGTCGAAGAAGTTGTCTGGGGGGATTTTAAAGGCTTTCTTTACATGTTTTCAGGCTTTTCCTTATTATTAAGAAAAAATGGCGAATTTTTCTTCGTTTTCGAGGACTATCGCGATTTCGGAGAATCACTATTTTTTCATAATTTAAACTTTAAAAATTTTACGCGTACTTCTCTCCTTTTTTTCGATTTACCATAACTTTTTAAAATGTTAACGTTTTTTTTTAGACTTGCGTGTAAAGAGGGGGAAATCGGCAAGTCCCTCGCTGACAGCGACGCCGAGAAGCGAAGATCTCGAATCGGAAACGCCGGCGAAGAAACGCAAACGGGATTTGTTGTCGGATGGTGCTGAGGAAATTAGAGCCAAGGTTCTATTCTTATTTCAGCGTGAACTTATTGAGATCCCTTATAAGAAAGCCTTTATTCTCCAAGCTTTCAAGAAGACAGAAATTTTACAAGAGATGATCAAGTCGTCCTCACTTGAATGTTTTGCGCGGTTTCTTCATGCTCGGGTTTTTTTCAGTCGAAGACGAAAGCGAGGCCGACGTTGGCGACGAGTTCTTCTGCACCGTCCGTGTCGCAACTGGCGACGGCGGCACCAATGCGTCCTTTGTTCGCGACGGTCAACATTCGCAAGATGCCCCGCGACTTGGTCGAGACCCTGGCGGCAAGTGCGACTGTCTCCGCCGTGGAGTACCATCCGCTCATCACCGAACACTGCTACTTCAAGCCGGAGAACGATGACGTCACCATCAAAGTTCGAGATCCCATTGTGCGATTTTTCTCTTCAGAATTTATCGTGGATATCTTCCTGAAATTATGTCTGGCAAGGAAAGCCATTCTTCTTCTTACTTTGATTTATTCTGAAAATTTAGTTAATACATAACTAGTTGTGCAGACTTACAGGATTTTAATTTACTTCATCGAGGGGGCACAGAACTTCGAAGTACTAATTTTCAGACTTCCTCCATATTCGATCATCCGCGTTCTGGGCCGATGGAGTTCCAAGCTCCGCCCGAGGAGAAGCTCAAGAAACAACAAAACAGGCCCCTGAAAGTCGCGAAACGGCTTCCAAATGAACTCATCCAGCTTTTCCCTCATTTGTAAGCTTCTTTAAGAATACATTGTTATATTCACGTTTTAGACGGGAAGAACCAAAAAAAGAGATCAGGTTCCCGAAGAAAACCGAAGACCAAAAACAGAGAATCATTCACGACTTCGGGGTTCGTTACTGGTCTGAGAATTTTTCCATCGAATGAATGTTTTGCAGGAGTTTTTGGACGAAGAAGATCAGAACTATGTGCGGATCGCTCTGGAGAAGTTACAGCCTGAAGGCGTGAGGCCGCCTTGGGGACAGTCGTTGACTTTCGTCGAGGTGCCGCCGCCGCCGCAACCGCTACTCGTGGTCTCTTCATTTCCTTTGCTTTGTTCCCTCTACTCTGTTTTTATGTCTCGTGTTCTATTAGGGCAAGGCAATTGATTTCAGAGTTTTTTTTTATGATTTCGTTCGAAAATTATTTGATGAAAGAAAAAACTCTGAAATCATGGTTTAGTAGGTATGAAGCCATCATAAAAATAGAAATAATCAATGGTTAGACACTTGAGAAAAGGCTGAATTTTCTCATTTCTGGCGTATGTCAAAAAGGATCTGCTAATAGAACGATTATTGTTATTTCTCTATTACTCTGACCTCATGATTTTCCAGCAAACCCCGTCGTTTACGCGACATGGCAAGCCGGACGTTTACTACGCGGACGAGGACTTGGAAGGGGTGATTCCAGTGGAAGAAGGGTGCGCCCGGGCACGGGCCTTCGTCAAGATGACCGTCAAACAGAAGAGAAGCCTCGTGCGACGTCCAGACAACGTCACCCACATCAATGAACGGGTACTTGCATTTAACGTCCATTCTCGTGGAAATATTGAACCGGAAATATCTTATCTAGGTAATTTTCAATTTAACAAAAGAAAAATCGAGATAATTTCTTTCACATTTTTTTTCTTGAAACGACGGAAACAGAAATCAAGTTTTTTTTTTCTTATTTAACACCTCATACCGACTATTCAATCTCAAACCTCCGTTCATGTACACCAAAAATTATAAAAAAAAAACATTCCCTATTTTAAAAATAATTTGTATAATCTGTGTGCCACGACTTGAAATTTCACGGAACGACGTTCCGCTGTGCCGCTGCGAGCTTTTAATTTTTTTTTTCTCATCAAGGTACTCTACTTTTATGTGCTTCCACAGCAATAACAATAAATTGCAAGCGTGACCTAGATTGGAAAGACGCTTCGCGAACGCACGCAGCGGAACAGCGTTGTGTGAAATTTCGGAATGTCGTTCGGTAAAATTTCAAGTCGTGGCACACAGACTATAGACTTGATGACTTTCCATTAGTTGAGCACAATTTTTTTTTTTCTTTCTCAAACAATGTTTATGGAAGCTGCAGGACGAAGCGGCGGCCAGGCATCAGGCGATCGCCAACAAAGAGTCGCGCTCCTTGCAACGACGTCTTCTGAACACTCTCGGCGACGCCAACACCGATTTCTTCAAAGTCAACCAACTCAAGGTTCCTACATTCATTCATACATAAACAAGTCCTTCTTTTTTCAGTCTACGGTTTAACTTCGAATTTTTTTTTACATGTTTCAATGAATAGGAGTTTTTCTAAACAAAACAAAATAGAGAGAAAATTTAATAATTTTACCTTGAGTATTTTGAGAAATCGACAGTGTTCATAAAAGAAAAAAATGAAACTTTTTTTCCAATTTACGATCTTAGCAAGATACTATTATGAAAAAAAGTTAACGTTGCAAAAAAATTATCCAAAATTTTCGAGATCCTTGAACTATCCGTATGTTTCTTATTTCTGTTTTAAAAACAACTGTTTATTGCATCTTTAAGAATACATGTGCAATCGACTTTCATTGATTTAACTGTGTTTAAACGGCGGCAGGAGCTGTGGCTTAGGCAGAGAAGTTGTGAATTTCGCTCGTAGAACATCAGGTACAAGAGAGGTCTGAAGAAGAAGTACGGTGCCGCCTTTCCAAGGGCCGAGGGCAGAGATTGAGCTTTTTCGCTGCATGCAGCTCCCAGTTTTATCTACCCCGCAGGGATGAAAAGCTTGGTCGACCTCGGGGGAACTCGAACCAACGACCTCGCGGACGTTAGAAATGAATTTTTATTTCAGTATCGCAAAAAGATGATAAAGTTTGCGCGATCGAGAATTCACGGCTGGGGTCTGTACGCGATGGAGCCGATAGCGCCAGACGACATGATAGTCGAGTACATCGGCCAGAAAGTGCGGTCAATCGTGGCCGACGTCCGCGAGAAGGCCTACGAACGCCGTGGCATCGGCAGCTCTTACCTCTTCAGAATCGACGAACACAGCGTCAGTAGAAATATGAAGACGTCATTTCTCCTTTCTCTTCAGGTTATCGACGCCACCAAAATGGGCAATTTCGCTCGTTTTATCAACCACTCGTGCTCGCCCAATTGCTACGCCAAGGTAATGCGTGCGAAAAAAAAGACTTCTCAGAAGCTTTGGTTTGGAAAAAAATCAGGGAACACGATGTTGAAAAAAAATTTTTTTTTCATGAAACAATACAGGGCTCAAATTCGGAAGTTCAAAATCCGAAAAGGGATAGATTTGTGAGAAGCTTGAAAAGGAGAGTTTCCGAGGTTTCGAAAACACTTTCTTCCTGTTATTTTCAGTTTGTTTGTCGAAAAAAAAAGTGAAATCGTAAAACCCACAGTTATGGCGGTTCTCTAATAGATTTATGAATCTCTGAGTTTCGAATAAAAGCAATCAATAGAAGATTAAAAAAATGCTGCTGGTTCAAAACGGTATGGTTCTATTACAGGTGGTGACAGTGGAAGGCGACAAGAGAATCGTTATCTACAGCAAGGGGCTGATAAACAAGGGCGAGGAGATCACCTACGACTACAAGTTCCCCTTCGAAGAAGACAAGATCGACTGTCTTTGCGGCGCGCCCAACTGCCGCGGCTCTCTCAACTGAATCATTTTCCTATTTTTATTGTATCTACTCTGTGTATATCTACTCACTTTAATTGCCGCAAAATTGATCAGCTTTCCTCTGCTTGTGAGACTAAGTTATGTCAAATATTGGTTTTTTGAAAAATTTTCTTTTAACAGAGTCAAATTTTTCTCTAAAAAGGTTTCTTCCAAAAGCTTAGAATGATGATTAGGAAACTTTCAAAGAGCAAAACACGATTCTCTACGAGTCATCAGAATTCATGAAGCTGAGAAAAAGCAACTATAAATTAACGAGAAGGGTTGTGAATTCCTGCTCTGCTCTTGTTTTCTTGATTTCTTTCTCTATTTCTGCACCATTTTTTAAAAGTTTTGAGCTTTTTTATAATATTAGGCCTCAAAATATTAAAGAATGCAAAAGTTTGTGTCATTTTAAAAAATTGTTATCTTTCTGTGATCCTATTAGAATATAATTTGAGCTCTTTTTATTCAATTTTTAAATCAATAGCTCTTTCAACATTTGCCTCTCTGAATGATCTCATCTACCTCGTTTGAAACGAAATAGTTATTCCATAGCGTGTGTCGGTACTCAGGTTTCGTTGTTAATTGTTGAACTTGGTTCCGCCCGCCCACGATCTACCTGATAGGAGTTCAATTGCAATAAGTCACTTATACTCATAATTCTCCCCTCTTCCGTTTGTTCTCTTTTTATTTTTCACTTGAAGATTTTTCTAAGAAAATTCCCAATTTTTACGGTGGTTTTTTAAAACTGTTCATGTCACTCTTTTAGTCATTGAAAGTACAATGAGAGTCATGAATCTTCATTCAATCCTTCTAGGAACTTTAATTCTGTTTTACGATTTTCTGTATGATCCATAAATATACCTACATTGTCTCTGTAAATTCCTGGATGATTTGGCTGTGCCAAAGACTTTTGCTAGAAAGCATAACATAAAATTAAATAAATTTATTATTTTTTTCTTTTGCGTTGGAGCTTTTAGATGTTCCTATCAGCCCGTCTTTCGGTCCTTATTTTTTTGAATACATGATAATCCGAACTTTTTTCGCGTTTTCCACAATCTTTGTTGAACTGCAGCTTTTTCTTTTTGTGCAATCGAACTTCTTTCTGTAAATAAGCTGCATTGTTCTATTTTTTTTTTGTAAGTAAATTGCTTTATTGTCAGAAGAAATATCTAATTTTTTTTTCATAGAATAGACTCAATGTTTGAAGAAATACCTTAGTCTCTTAGATATCGCTTGATTTACCTTGAGAGCTCTTGCTATTTTTTTTTCTAATTCACTGGCACTGGTTCATTTTTCTACAAAACAATGTGAAGTCGTTGAGGAAGCTAGAGTGTCACTTGAGATGCGATCTATGCAAAAAGACCTTGGACATAAAGGTTGTGTCGAAAATACATCGAAAATCAAGAGTTGATGGTATCAAATTGAACTGAGCTCAGAATCAAGTAGAGTTCACGAATAAAACGAATTTTTCTTCCTTTACATCTCGAATGAAGGTGGAATTGTAGAAATGCGGTCTCGACTGCTTCTCTTTGCTGTAAGAGCGTTGCGAAGTGGACCATTTCTGCCGCACCGATTTCTCCAGACGACGCGTGTTCTCGCCGACCGCGGATTCAAGCAAGGTCAACGCCGAACACGAGTCGACGTTCCTTTTTAGGAAGAACGATTCGATTTATCAGACTTCAGGCCGAGGCACCGGCGACACGGGAAAGTCGTCTTTGTTCAACAACGAGCGGCGCTGGAAGGACGATGACGCCTTTGCCGCTCTGGGCGCCACCGACGAACTTTCTTCTTTTTTGGGGTGATTCTAATAAAAAAAATGTTTTTCATTTCTCGGCACGTTTGTTTTGTGCAACTATGACTTCGAAAAGTTTCAGAACTATAGTCTGTTCAGATTTTGAATGTCAAGCAGCTAACTCCACCCCCATGGCTACAATATCTTTCGCGTCAATGTTTTATCTACAGATCACGATGGCCCTTTAATAAGGCTGCATTTTTGACTTCTTTTTCTATCTTTTACATCAAAAAAGATCAAAATTAGTATCGCGCGATAAAACATCGACGCGAAAGGGTACCGTCTCGGCAGGGGCGGAGTTAGCTGCTTGACATTTAAAAATCTGAACAGACTATAATTCCTCTAAAAAAATTTTTTTTTCTATTTTTTTTCTTTTCGGATATGTCGACGGAAAATGTTACCTTTGACCCTATTGATTTCCGAAATAGGCCAAATTCAACGAGAACTAATTTAAAAATAGTGTACAATTTTTTGTACGCCAAAAATCTCTACTTTTAGAGTTTGCGGACAACTTGCCGAAAAGGACAGTCAACTGCAGGATTTGGTGGAGACCTTGACTCGACTACAGTGTTGCCTGCAGGACGTCGGAGCGCATCTCGCCACTCCGTCAGGCTCTTCGGAGAAAAAGACAAGTCTGCTTTTCTTTGACAACACCGTCGTATTGAAAAATATATCCAATGAAACCATTCGGGAATCTTCATCTTGACTTTGCAAGAGGATTTGTTTGAAAAAGAACCTGCTTCCAATATATAACCTGTTTTGTGCGAAGATTTGTCTCCTGCCATTCTTTTTCTTCCAGAGTTGACTTCTTTCGACGGCGAGATGGTCGAATGGATCAACGCCGAAATCGACCGATACGGCGACGAACTGCCTCCTCTGAAGCAGTTCATCCTCTCGGTGAGACTCTTGTCTTGACTCTCCAGATCGAGCTCAGGGAGGAGGCGCCACTTCGGCTAACCTACAGTATGCCAGGGCGGTGTGTCGTCGTGCTGAGAGAGCCGTCGTCGCTTTGGTACGCTCAGAATCGGCCGATCCGCAAGCCCTCAAGTTCCTCAACAGGTTGAAAGTTCACTTCTCGCAACAGAAGCTCATATCCTGTTTGTGTAATTCTAAAGAATTTTGTAGTTTGTAGTCAATAATATCAGATTGATTCTAGATAAACTGAATTTTTTGACCCTCAAAACTTTTCTTTTTTTTTCTCAACTAACCAATCGACAGATTTCCGCAAGTTCTGCTAATTATAGAAGTTTTATCAACGAAAGGCGATTTTCTAGAATGAGCGACCTTCTGTTCGTCCTGGGACGCTACGCCTGCATGAAGAACCAGAAGGAGGAACTTACCTACTTGCGGCCTTCCTCATTCACAAAACTCCGTTGGCATCGCAAGAAGCTCTCCAAGCAAGAATAAACCTCTCCACTGATACTTCATAATGAGTCTTTTGTCTCTAAAAGGCGCAAGAACTTTCAACAGAAACATTTTTTCAAACGTGTATATGTATAGTGCTCGTTATAAATCTTTGATTTGGAAAAATGTTCGCGTTTTGACTTCAAAAGGTTCTTTGGCTCAATGACACTACTTTGCAACTTTGACCGGCGGTTTTGGCAGGAGTTTTTGGCAGATGTCGAGTGACGCGAACATGCGTTACGACCGACAAGTCCGACTGTGGGGCGAGGAAGGGCAGGCGTCGATTGAAGCGGCGACGGTATGCGTCCTTGGCGCCAGCGCCCTAGGTTCCTTTGAAGACCCACTACTTCTCAACTTGTCTTTGGATTCAGGCACTGAGACACTCAAGTCGTTGGTCCTCGCCGGAGTTCATTCCTTCTGCATCGTCGACGACGCCATCGTCGAGCCCGCTGACGTCGGAAACAACTTTTTCCTTGACGAGGACGACGTTGGCAAGTCAAGGTCCCAGGCAACCATCGACAAGCTCAAGGTGACCTTTTTTCCTTTTCCAATCAGAATCGAGCCTTTTTCTCTGTTGGAAAAAATAAGTTCGATATTTTTCAAGCAAAAAATATAGGTCGTGTTGAAACTGGAAACCCTCAATGATTTTCAATTTTTTTGCTTAAGGACGATAAGGTTATGAAAAGGCGGATGTGTTTACCAGAAACTGGGGAAATCCAAAAGAGCTGTGCTTTTAAAAATTTTCTCGGAGTCTCTAAAATATTGAGAAAAGACTAAGTTCGTAGGAAATGAATCCAGCAGTCTCCGGGCTTTTTCTCAACGTCGCGCCAGCAGCTCTAGACGACAATCAGTTGGCCCAACTGGCCAAGTGTTCAGTTATGGTCGGAACTAACCTTCCGCAGGAGTTCGAGGCTTTTGTCGCCAGCTACATGTACTCGTTGGGCGTTCCTTTCATTTCTGCCAAGTGAGATACTTTTCTTTTTTGTCGACATTCCTCAGTTTTTCTCAGAGCTTTTGGTCTTGTCGGAGAAGTCCACGTTTGCGTCAGGGAGCACACAATCGCCAACTCTCACGATGAAAACCCGCGTCCGGATCTCAGGTGATCAGGTGGAATTCTGAGCTGAAAAGAAAAGTTTGGTCGGCATGAATAAGCATTTCAAGGCGCGTGTATGGTGAATCGAAATCTCGCGCTTTTTTTCCAAGAATAAAGTTAACAACTATTTTCTTTAGCGCTTATTTTCCACTCCGCAGGATCACCTATGTTAAATAATTGATGTGTTTTTTTTTGCTGAATATTTTTTGGGGTTTCTATACCCCGTTTTTCGTGACTTGAAACTGCTGTTTTTTTCTGTGCCCTCCTCGTCTCGGGTTTTTTTTCTGACCTCGCCGCTGAGAGAACAGAGAGACGCAGACAATCGAAAAGTGTCAAGTCGTGGCGAACCTACTATGTCTCTCTTATTGTGAAAAAGGAATATTCCTGGAGGTTTATATGTTTCAAGACTCGATGTTCCGTTTCCGCAGCTCGTCGACATGGTCGAAGAAACGCGACTCGACGACCTGACTCCGGCTCAGCTCCATCACACGCCCTACATCCTCCTCTACTTCAAGGCGCTCGAACAGTTTCGCAAAGTAATTCTAAGACACTACAAAAGTGTTTCGGATGTAAATGTTCTACAGTTTAATGAAAAAAGTTTCAAGTTTTCGTATTCACTAGGGAACGTTTTACGAAAATTAGGCCAAAAAAGCGCTATTACGGGCATTTGAAGTGTCCTAACTCGGAAACGAAATATATTGCGAGAAATTTTCCTATTGTTCTAGAATCAGAGGGTCCTAAAGTACGCTTCAGCAAAGTTTTAGCAAAAGTTCAACCGGGGGGTAAAAAACGTTCCCTAGACAGCACACCAAAGAAAGTCCTTTTTTTAATTTTTACTCCTATTTTCAGGATCATCGAAACCCAGATGCGTTCCCCAACAATTACACTCAAAGAAAACAAATCCAGGAGATTATCTGGGCGATGAGGAGACCGAACGAGTCCGGAAGTTTAGACTCCGAAAACTTTGACGAAGCAAAAACTTCGATCACTCGCAGTTTTCTGAGAACGACGGTTGGTAGAGAAAAGGATCGAAAATGAGATTCTCTTGAGATTCCACAAGCAGTGAAGGACATACTGGCGGACGAGGCTTGTGGCACCTCCTCGCAACCTTTTTGGATAATCTGCGAGGCCCTGCGGCGTTTCAGCGAAGACAACGATGGTATTTCTTTCTCGATTTCATTTTTGTTCAATCTTTTTCGCATTCGGTAGAGCATACTTTCGGATCTTCAAACAAATTGAGGTTTGTTTTTATTTCAGGACTGCTTCCTCTCCGTGGAACACTGCCCGACATGACAAGCGACAGCCAGAGGTTGAGATAGAGTTTGAAGGAAAACGTTGTGATTCGCGTTCTCAGATACACGCGCTTGGCACAGATTTTCCACGACCGCGCTCAGACGGAAGCCGACGAAGTCTACCGTATAACCAAGCAGGTCGAAAAAGAACGAGGTGTTTTTTTTTCTTTTTTTTGCGAGTACTATGTTCAGATGGTCGTTTCTTGTCTATTGCCAAAAAATTTAAAAAAAAAAGATCTCGCTCACAAGTATAGTACTAAATCAGCTCCAAAGGATTTTTTTCCAGAAATTCCATGATTCAAAAATAAACGCCTTTTTTTGCTTATAACATGAATTTTGATATAAGGAGACGCTCAAAAAAGAAAAAATTATGGAAAAAGACCCAGATATAAAGAAAGCATCGTTAAAAAAGGGAAAGTGAGCCTAAGCTCGAATACGAGTTTTGATCGGACTTTGAAAAGTGAAAATAACTGCAGTTTTTATTTGAATTTTTTTCCATTTTTATCCAAAGATTAATGCATACTCGAAAGTATGATTTGCAGAATAAAAAAAACTTTTTCGAGACCAATTTTACACAAAAAGTGTTTTACTAATTTTTTTTGTCAACTTATTCGAAAAAAAGAGAAACAAGAAAGTCGTACCAAAAAAAAAACTGAGATGTTTGAGGGATCGGAGACGTGATCAGCCAGGAAATGTGCTACCGATTCTGCAAGAACGCCGACCGGATACGCGTGCAGCGCGGAGAGCCCTGGGACTTCGATCGTCACATTTCCGTCAGTTGTTCTCTTTGCTCCATTGAGTTCTCGACTGTATTCACCTAATATTATATGACTCCAGACTTTGATCCGGCGCATCAAGGAGATGAGAGACTGCGAAGACGCGGAGACTCAGAGAATCGATGGCGCCGTTTGGCTGTTGGTTTTGCACGCGGCGTTCAAGTTTCAGCGGGAAAAGGGAAGGTTCGTCAGAGATGAATTCGTTGTCTCGCAGGAATTAGAACATTCGAGAATCTCAATTGCAACCCTAACATTTGAATCAGACACAGTACGAGAGTTTGGTGGATCTTTGCTGAGACGTCCGATTTTGATCTGTAACTTACTCTAGGATCAGTTCTTTTCAGAGAATATTCGAATATTTCAGTGAGTTCATGGTTGGATTTGAGGTTCCCCGGAACGAATGGCGTTCCGTGCCCCATCGACACTTTCGACTTACAGCAGCGCGTGGAAAGTCTCATCAGAATGTCTGACGTTTGGTTACCGAAATCTCCTCGGAAGTCTTCTCTGTTCAGGAATCCGTTGAGAAGATTCTCCCACGGATCCCGATGGACGCCGTCAAGGAGATGTGTCGGTTCGGAGCCTCCGAGCTGCACGTCGTCGCCAGTTTTGTTGGAGGTTGGAGAGTTGACGTTCGGAGACACTGGGCTCGTTGCAGGCATAACCGCCCAGGAAGTGATCAAGCTGGCCACCAACCAGTATCTGCCCATCGACAACACGCTCCTGTTCGACGGCCTCACACAAAACGCGACAACTTTCCGTCTCTGACCTAACCAAATGCCTTTCTTCAGCTCGGAACTCCTTCGAGTCTCTCTCGATCTGAACGATTTGTTACTCATCTGCAATGCGGCCTTATCTCTTCTGAAACACTAAAAATAACCAAATAAAAGAACACTTTCCATTAACTTCTGGTTCATTTTGAATGCAATCATTTACACTCAATTATCTGTTTTATCATATTTTTTTCAAAGCTCAGCACTTCTACGGCAATTTCATTTCGATAAACTTTACCCTTTTCGATACGGTTTCTCCTGAAAACTTGATTTCAGAATCAATGATCTTCTTTCAAAATATAACGTGATAATATAATTTTTCATATCTTTGAATTTTTTAAGAAGTGAAAATCTTTTATAATTCCTGGAAGGACGTGAAAAATATAAAAAAATTTCTCTCCTAAAGTTTGGACCATTTGTTGTTTTTTATGAAATGAGAATTTTCAAAATTTATTTCAATTTTTTGGAAATTAATAGGAATATGTCGTCGTGTGTGATGAATTTGTAGCCGTCCGAAGCAGCAGATGCCATTCCATTTTTCTGAAAGGTTTGTATTCATGATAATTGAATCATGATCTAAGAATTAAAAAACGACTAATTCAGCGTTAAAATAGTTCAGAGCAAAATTAAGCTCGAAAGTTGGCAAAGAAGTTTTGTGAGGACATCGGAACTTTTTGGGAGTTTCAACCGGCCAGTCAGACTTTACGAATTCTTAGAACGTAATCACCTTAAGAGCCTCAATAATATGGTTTTGTTTGAGACAATGGCATCGAAAAGTCTTCCCGTCGAAGTTATAAGTTGTCGCGTCCAAAACGCCACCTTGGATCTAAGAAAGCGTTTGAACGTTTGTTCGATTGGAAACGAACCAGATATCCGCCGTCTTCGATCAGAGAGCAAGCGCCTTTGACTGCCTGGAAGTAGCCTTGAAGCGTCTCGCACGAGTATTCCAGACAGAACACAGTAGACACGACCTGAGCGATTCTGGAGGCCGTCGGACGCTTTTCTCACCTGGAACTTTCGAGGAATCTCGCCACAGCCGTCGACCTTCCAGTGGACTCCACGCACGACGGGAGCCGCGTGGACGTCGACCTCAAGAACGGCTTTCAACAGCCGTCGCGCCTTTTCCTGCATCTCCTGCGGACTTTCCATCGTCGCTTCTATGTTTCCTATCCACTTGCACACGTTCTCCCAGTTGAATGTCGACCTAATAAATATTCCTCTGTGTTTTTGGGCTCTTCCAAAAATGTCTTTAAGGTTTAAGATTTCTCAAGATCCCGATAAATGGCTGTTCTACCTTTCTACCTACTGCAGAGATCGTCTCATAAAAGAAAAGGTAAAGAAATCAAAATATGAATATCTTCTGTGTTTGAATGTGATCAAAACGTCTGGATCAGAAATTCTGTTGTTTGCTATATTCTGGAAAAAGTCCGTTTTCCCCTCCTCATATTGTCTTTTTTTTATATTAGAAAAAAACCTATTTTCAATCCAACTTTGAAGCTTTTCCCGGTTTGCGGGGGCGTAGTCGGACGTGTAAATGGACTTGGCGCGATCTCGAAGGGCAATTGGCAAATATACGGTAGGTCCTCAATTTCAAAATGTGTTTGCTGATCTCTTATTTCGATTGGAGCGAAAGCGAGCTCTCTTTCCCACACTACTTTAAACCTAATCATCGCAAAATGGTATATTTCGACTGAAATTTGTAGATTGGTTTTGTCGTCGAAATAGATGGAGAGTGGTTCAAAATTAGATATAGAAATCAAGTGTTTTTAATTATCAGTGATAAATTTGAGTGAAGAAGGAAGTACCTGCGCCCAAATCAAGAACGGAATCCAGCTCCGAAGGCAGTCGATACAGGATTCCGGGCAAGAAGAAAAGAACGACTTGCATGGCCGTGTCCTCGGACGCCGATTTGTAGAAGGACTCGAGGTAGGCGTCCGGATTGAACTGTACAAGTAAATATTCATCTTTAAAATATCACTTTACCGTCTTACAAATAACTTTACTCATTGAGAACTAGTTGATTTTCTAGTGGCTCTACCCCGAAAAATCAAAGGTCAATCGAGGTATCCACAGCGTCAGTCAATAACTAGATAGCTATCGGTGTGCTAGCCGGCAGCACGCTTATAAAGCTTCTTCAACCCTCGCGAATCCAAATAGTATTGGGACAGTCTCGGAATGCACACGTATAGTATTGAAAAAATTGAAATTTTGACTATATGACATAGTTAGACAACATTTCATATATTGATTGACCGTTGTCATAACCCGAGTTAACTTGAGAGTTCACTGTTTTAGTTAATCATGCGGATTGACCAGTGATGGATAACCTTGTCGCGGTGTTCTTCTGCAGCGCAGATTTCTTCTTTTTCCTCCTTTTTGGTGCTTGGCTCCTCAGATAGAGTCGACTCGTTTACCATTTTTCTTTCTGAAGATTCTTCCTATTACCAGCTCCGGCACTGCCATTACCTTCTGATAACTATCGGACGTTACTTTTCGAGTAGATCCTGACGGATTCTTGTGCGTTATGACGAGCGAGGGATAAGGGAAAGGCGAGAATAGTGGACGGAGCTGGACCGGCGAGACTGGCTCCTCGTGTACTCTGCGGACTCGGACTCCGCAGTGTAACACGCGAACTCTCTGCGCCGCCAGAAACACTCCACCTCGGCTAACAAGGGCCCGATTTGAAATCTGCGAAATCGCTCTGCAGTGGTTCGAAATGCTTAATCTAATCTCATCAAAACATCTTTCAAAATGTCTGCTCCTTCTGTATTCTTTTGTTTTTCTTTGTCAATTTTTCGGAGAAGTTCTTTCAACTTCTACTCGGTGGCGCGTTGTTGCGTTCGAATGTCCCCTACATCTCATCCCTCCTTTTTATCCGTGACAAATCTTAGATCTTCTCTTTACCTCTTTCTCACCATTTTATTCGCTTATTAAATGGTCTCTGGGTTATAATATTTTATATGAAAAACTAGTTTGATAAAATACTAAACCACATTTTTTGAACAGTACTAATTACGTTTTAAAATTTTTTTCAAGCCGTCTGCCTACGTCCAAGACGAAGTATCTTACGACAGGGTTTTTTTTAAAAATTTTTTTAGAAAAATAATATTTTTTTGCATATTTACTACACTCATTCATGATATTTGCGATTTGTTTCGTTTATTTTTTTTTTATGTATGTGTTGAGCAGTACTCGAATTGAAGTTCATAAATAAATGCGGTTGATGAATTTTTCGAAAGATATTGTGTAATTTTTTTACTAGTTTATTAGAAAAAAAACATTATTACTTTTTCAAAATCATCTTTTAACGTTAATTAATTTTTTTTTGTAGATTAAAGTTTATAAATATATGCGGGCGTAGATTCGATTACCAGCCAAATAATTCTTACTTTTATTATTTTTTTTTTGTGGCATTTCATGTTAATCTAACTTTCTTTTTCAGTTTTTTATGATGATATAGCTATAAATTGCAAGAAGTAATGTCTACGGGTGTTCTGCAGTTTGTAAAGGGAATCGACTTCTCCAGGAATGACTTCTCTGTAAGTTTAAATTATTTTTCTACACGATAATAAAAAAAACTTGATGAAAAATGTCAAATTACTCAAGTCTATAGTCTGTTCAGATTTTGAATGTCAAGTCGCCGCTGAAGCTCCGCCCATAATGGTGCAATAAACCAATCAGAGAGCGAGCCATCCACAGAGTGTTTTTGAATGACGTCATTGCAGTTGACATTTAAAATCTGAACAGACTATATCTTATCGTTGATATTTGATCGTTGATATTTAACAATCATTAACATGGAAGGATGAATGAATGACGGGACAAAAATTAAAATTTCAATTTTTTTTCCTTTACGCAAGGATTTAACTTTCAGTGGCCGAATAAAATCAAACATAACAAAGGCTTTTCTGTTTTTTTTCAGTGAAATTTAGATTTGATAGAAAAATTGATTTGTAGCGTCAATAATACATATTTTCTTTTTAATTTCAGGGCGAACGATTCCCACACGATGTGGAGCAGATGACGCAAATGACATGGCTCAAATTGAACCGAAGTAATCTGGAACAGGTTCTTTTTACATATTTATTTTGATTCTCAAATTTTGAAATTTCATTTAGCACTGTTATTCTGAAGGAAAAAAATAGAAAAAAACTTTTGGAAATATCTTTGAAAAAAATTTTTTTTTCGAAGATATTTCCAAAACCATTTTTCGTAGCTTCTGTTGGACTGCGTATGTATTTATGGCTTTTTTGTTAGATTGAGGGACGATTCATTATGCGTGAGACTATCAGTTAAAAATGAGAGTCTTTCCTGGACATCGGAGAAATTTCTTGTATTTTTGCAAAAATGCTTTATTTGTCGAATTGTTCCAAAATGTCTTGTATTTCTGCAAAAATGATTTATTTTTCGAATTATTCCAATAAATGGATTCTGATTGAAAACAATTTCACATTTTGTTCTTCACCTATTTTTTGACTTTGAGGTGCCTGACGAGTTGTCGCGATGCGAGAATCTCGAACACCTGCAGATGGCGCGAAACCAGTTGACGAGCGTCCACGGAGAGCTTTCCGACCTTCCGCGACTTCGCTCCGTCATCGTCCGTCACAACAACGTGAGCCTCCTTCCTCACTACCAGAAGTCCGGAGTTTCAGCTCAAAACGGCTGGAATCCCCACCGACATTTTCCGCATGAAAGATTTGACCATCATCGATCTCTCGCATAATCAATTGAGAGAAGTTTCCAGTTGTTTCTTTCCAAAGTTTTCTCATATTCCTCTCAAGGTTCCGCCGAATCTGGAATATGCCAAAGGGGCGATCGTCCTCAATCTCAGTCACAACAACATCGAGACGATTCCCAATGCAGTGGGTTCCATTCTTAGTCGCAGTGTGTTCCATCCCCTTCTGTCATTAAAAAGAGGCCGATCTTCTATCGAAGTCCTTCTTAACTTGTTTTTCTATTTCTCTATGATCTCATATTATTATTTATATTAGATTTTTCACTTAGTCTATTACACTTTAAAAAAGCAAAAATTAGTTCGAAAATCCATTAACTTTTCAGAAAGTCGCAATAAAAATTTTCGTGAGTTATTGGTTTTAAGAAAATCATTAATTCCATAAGAAATTACAATATTAAAAAAACATTCCTCCTGTAACGTACATTGCTTCAGAATTTTTTGTCGACTAGGGGAGTTTTTTTACTCCCGGTTGAGCTTTTGGGGAATCTTTGCTGAATTGTTTTTAGGATCTCGTGATTTCAAAACAAGAATAAATTTCTCGCAATACATCTTGTTTTCGAGTTACGAACCTTCAAAGTTTGCAAAACATTCAAGTTATGAAAAAAAAACGCTATGTAAAGCTTTCGAAGCGTCTTAACTCGATAACCAGATAAACTGCGAGAAGTTTTTTCCTTGAAAATGCTCCTTAGTGAGCTATCGATGGAGGATAAACTTGAGAATGTTCGAAGAAATTGAAGCCAGATATGTTTTAGGTGTGTGCGAACTTGATTGATTTGCTGTTTCTGGACGTTTCCAACAACAAACTGGACATTCTGCCGCCGCAGATGCGTCGCCTGACGATGCTGCAGTCGCTGAAACTGTCCCACAATCCGTTGCTGCACTTCCAGCTCAAACAGCTCCCCAGGTCGGGCGCTGTCGGAAGACCTCAACTCTTCCTTCTTGTAGTATGACTGCGCTGAACGTCCTGCACATGAGGAACACCAACAGGACCATCGACAACATTCCGCCGGCGCTCGACGACCTTCAGAATCTCCGAGACGTCGACTTTGCCGAGAACAACTTGTCCGAAGTGCCCGACGCTCTTTTCAAGCTCAAAAACTTACGGAAGCTCGACTTGAGCTCTAACAAGGTAACTTAAATTCTCATCTATATGTTTTTGTCTTGTCTCGGGTGCCTATATTCTCAATGTTCTCGCTTTCCTTGTATTATGTTGTTAGAAACGATAAATAGGGTTTTTCAAGACATTCTCAATCTAGAGGCGAGTTTTTGCGTACAGAATCAGAAGTGATAAGGGTGTTGAAAAGTTTGAGGTTATCTTGAAGAATATTTCTCATAAATGGACGAAAAAAATTATATTCAAACTTTTCTAAGGAAACTTTGAAGTCTTCTTCAGATCACAAAAATCAATCTGACGGAAGGCGAGTGGGAGCAACTGGAAACGCTGAATGTGAGCTCCAACGAACTTTCGGCCCTTCCCGACTGTCTCGTCAAGCTCTCACGTCTTCAGAAGCTCTACGCCAGCGACAACCGTCTTACCTTCGAAGGTACTCAGAACTCGTTTTCAAGGAGAAGGAGAAGTTTGAGTAAATCTAATGAGAGTCATCCAATGCAAATTGTAGTGAAAAAAAAATTATTTCCTGAGCTTTAAAATTTTTTGTCTCTTTCTTTTCAAAGTGACGTTATTTACGGAATTTTTTCGTAACTTTGCAATAAAAAAGCATTTTAAACCTTTACTTACCTTTTTCTTAGGTTATAGAAAAAAATTAATAAGAATGCGCTTGCTCTGTAAAATAAAGTTTTTCTGACGAGATTTCTATCTCCTTACTCTCAGTGAATAGTAAGTTTATATGCGATTAGACAAAGAATATAGTCTGTTCAGATTCTCAATGTCAACCAGCTAACTCCGCTCCTGTTAAGACGGTACCTTTTCGCGTCGATTTTTTATCGCGCGGGACTAATTTTGATCTTTTTTGATCTAAAAGATAGAAAAAGAAGTCAAAAATGCAGCCTTATTAAAGGTTCATCGTCATCTGGATATAAAACATTGTCGCGAAAGATATTGTAGCCTTGGGGGTGGATTTAGCTGCTTGACATTCAAAATCTGAACAGACTATAGCGATAATTTTGAAAATTTGAATTCGAAAAGATGAGAAAATTCGTCTCTCGAATGCCTTTGTCAACTAGCCGAAATCTCGGAATACAGTTTTTGGTAATTTTATTGACCTTAGGAATACCTTCTGGGATCGGCAAGTTGCTGCAGCTCACGGTGCTGCACTTGTCCTTCAACCAGCTCGAGCTGGTGCCTGAGGGCGTGTCTCGCTGTGTGAAGCTGCAGCGACTGCGACTCGACCACAACCGCCTGATCACCCTCCCCGACGGCGTCCATCTCCTGCCTGACCTCAAGGAGCTCGACCTCCACGAGTTGGTTCTTCTTTCTTTTCTCCTTGCCTTGTATCCCATTCAAAAGTCCGACGTACACTTCATTTCCTGAGCTGAAACTTCCATGGAAACGTCCAAAAAAATTTTCTTTCGTCACTTTTTCTCTAATATTGTTAGGGCTCCTGTTCGGTAACTTTTCAAGTCAACGATGAATGACTTGTAGGATTGAAATGAATGTGTTCGCAGAATCGACGATGAACTGCGCAGAATGAATTTCAATATTTTAACTGATACATCTTAATTTTTTCACGAGCTTTGACTGATTTTAGTTCTTATCTTATATCCAAAAACGCGCTAAATTGATTTTGGGTAGGGCAAAAAGGTGTCGTTTTTCGCGCATTTTCTCTCATATCCAAGCCGGGAGTCGAGCGGTTCCATTCGTTTCTACTTTTTCGAGGTTTATTCGAAATATTTTTCTTTGATTCTTTTGATTCCGCACAAACTGTGAGTAAACATAATTCGATATTTCTTGGTTTCATTTTTCTCAAAGAATACGAGTGTTGAGATTTAAAAAAATGAGATACACCCGAATTTCACTGCCTTTTCAATGTAAAATTTACAAGAAATTTTGGAAAAAATTTCCCAGAAGCTTTAGTTTTTTTTTTAAATAGTAGTTCAGATTCGAATTGAGTTTTATCTTTTTTCCTGGCTGTACTCTCATAATCCATTCATAGGAGGTCACGCTCCTATTTCAAAGGTTCGCAAACAAACATTTTGCATTTCTTCATTCTGTTTCACAAGCTTTTATGAGGCTTTAAAATCGGGGACCTTTTCCGAGGATAGTTTTCTTCTCCGTTGTTCAGTTTCCTTTTTAAATAGTCTCGTTTGATATTTTTCTCTCTATTTGGTTATGATTGTGGTCGGAGTGCGTGACTCACTACCTCATGGGGAATCATCATACGTCATCGCGTCCTTCACATTTTCTTTGTTTGGAAATGTTTCCGTTTCTTCCTTCCCTTCAAATCAGCTCTTCTCAACAGATCAATGAAAATCCTTTTTTCCAGAAATGAGAATTTGGTGATGCCGCCGAAGCCGAACGATGCACGCAAAAAACTCGCTTTCTATAACATCGACTTTTCTTTGGAACACCAGGTCTTTTTTTCGAAATATGAATTCTATCGGTAGGATAGGTATGAATTATGAGGTTGCGACCTCCGAACATTCCAACTGCAGAAAAATGGATGGGATTTTTTCATAAATGATTGATGGGTTTTTTTTTTGTTGGTCGATGCCATTTTCGTGGGTTATGAGTATTCGAAATGGGAGTGAGCACCTTTGGAGACTTTTTTAATAAAATTTGTTCTCTTCACGAAATTTCAATTTTCTAGTGAGGTGTGGCCGAAGTCACAGTTTTCACACAAGATTTATTCAAAAACAAAAATTTCCCGAATATCTTGATTTTATTTAGGTTTGAATGATGAAAAAGAACAAATTTATTATATTGAAAAATAGAATGAGAGAAGCACACGTTTTATACTCAAGGCTTAAAAAGATATTTCTTTTGAAAACAGTTTAAAAGAGCATAACCGGTCCGTTTTACAAAAAAGAAAACAGGGATTTTCAAAAAAAGAAGCGAAAACAGTTGCATCACGTACATGTAAACATAAGGTTCAGACTTTCCGACATGTTTTCATGACAGATGTTATTCTTTACGATGCTTTTACTTTCTTTAAGTGACCCTTTTCTCAAGATTAGGAATCCTAAATACTAATATTCCAAAAAAAAAAATATTTTTCAAATAAAAAAACATTGAAAAATATTAATTTCATCGTTAAGTTAATGAAATGGTCTTCACATTAAAATATAACCCACTCATTTCGAGTTTTTTTTTTAAATTTGTAAACGACAGGACGGTGAATGGTCTTTTTGTTCTCAAAATGCCTCTTGAACCAAGTTTCTGTTGAAGAAGAAGCTGGCGGGGCAAATGGCGAGTCCGTCCTCCTCGGTGTCGTCGATCCACTCCGGCGGAGCACAGAAGGACGCCCTCGCACGGCGGAAAGAGTTCATCCGCCGTCGGAAGGCGCAGGCCGATCAGCAAGGCGCCGACAAAGTCATCCAGGTACGATCCACTCTCGGAGGGAGACGTTTTGAAGAGAAATTCTCTAAAATTAGTTTTCGAGAATAATGCTTTTTTTGAACTGGGAAACCTTTTTGAAATGTCCTTCTTTTGTCCATTGGAACTTTGCTAAAGCTCAATGATACTTATTTGAATATTAAACCAGGCTTTCATGGGGAAGTTATGAGTCCGTTCCGCTAGTTTTCTGAGATTTTCTGACATGAAAAATGTACTCAAGCAACGAAGATTGGAAAAATCGACCATTGCACATTGACATGAGTTGCACACTTCGGGATACCTTCAAATATCTCAAAAGAAGTCTTTTTTGAATGAGCCGCTACCTCGTCTTTTGTGACTGTGGGAATCTCGAATTTCGGACGCCCGGCAAGCAGAAAAATGCCATGAGGTTTTATGTGCGAGCGCCGCGTTTCTTTCTCTTTCAGGTGATTTCGACTTCTTTTTCAGCGCTAACTGTCCCCATTCACTTTTTCTGTAGAAAGGTGTTCATTTCTTCCTTATCTACCTACATATTGACAATTGTTTCGCCGTCTCAACTTCAACTTTTGCATTTAAAAAATTTTCTTTTTATTCCTGTTCACACATGTGCATTTATTGTGATCCTCTTGAAATCTTTTTTTTTTTCCTTTTTTTTCGTGAAGAACCATTATCATGATGTTTTTCTCAGCGGAGGCTCTCGATATGAGGACAGATTATATAGCCTGCGTTTCCTCGAAAAAGCCGCTCAAGTTTCAATCTCTTTTTTTGGGTTGTTCAAGCAAAAAAATATCACATCTCTACGCTTATCAGAAAGTGTACTGTAGGTAAAACTCTATAGGGTCAAAGAAAGTCGTTTGAACGCTCGGGAGAATTTTTGACTCTCAGTCAAGTTTGACCTGATGACTTTCAGGGCATGTCGAAAATCGCTGGCGCTGGCGTCGCCCTCAAAGAACAACAAGAGGCGGAGGAAGAAATCGCCGCTCGGAGCGCCGTAAACTGGAAGGTCGTCACGTCTTTTACTTTTCATTTCGAACCCAAAGAGTTCAGAAAAACATCGAGAAGCAGCGAAAAAACCTCGACTACAGCGACATCTTCGACGACGACGTTGGCCACGATGAGGTTTTTTTGCCCCTTGAGCTAGTCTATTCATTGAAGCATGTAATTTATCTTTGGAATCTATGAATTTATGGCTTCGAACTTTTGGTATTGTAGAAAAGAGTTCATTTTTCAGGGTCTTTGGCTCTGGGAAATCGAAAACTTCTACCCTTCGATCATGGACGAAGCCTTCCACGGCCAATTTTATGACGCTGATTGTTATTTGGTGCTAAAAACTACAAAGGTTTCTCTTTCGATTATTTTGCTTTCAGTTATTTTACTATGGTCGACAGTTTTTTTTAATGGTGAGCAGATTTATATTATGTTTTTGTAACGGAACATCTTTACCTGAACAGGTGATTTTTCAAGTGATTTTCACTGCTACACACTGTGTAGTAAATTTACAGTCGTTTTTTAGTTTAATCCATTATTTACGTACCGGCTGAGTTTGATTACATGTCGAAGAAGTTCCCAATGCTCTTTGAAAAGCGAGAGAAGATCAAGGAGATCGAAATAGTGGTTTGTGCAGGAAATCTCGGGACAACTCCGCCACGCGATTTACTACTGGCTCGGCGAGCACGCCACCCTCGACAAGGGAATGTGCGCCGCCGTGCACGCCGTCGGCCTCCGCAACCATCTCAACGCCACCTGTCGGTCAGTCCCTCTTCATTTCCACACTTCTTCGCATCAAGAGATAAAGTTTCTTCTTATAACTTGAATACACATTTCTCTAGATATACTGAAATTTTTGCGTAGTCGAGGTCCATCAATCATGACCTATAGATTAAGACGTATAGATTTCATCTCAAAAGAGAATTTTACTGCCCATGTGTCGCTAAGAATGATAATCTTTCAAAAAGTTCGTCAGGGGAATTTTTTAAAGGTCACACTGTTGCAACATTGTTTTTTGTAAATTTTATTTTCAAAAAAAAAGGATTTATTGTTAAGGATGTAGGGGAAACACCTTTTTAGCACAAAATCGTAATAGGTAATGTGTAGACTCACTAAAACCGTGGTCCATCAACCTTTTCATACTTTTGTAGGACGATTCGAGAGGAAATGAACGACGAATCCGAGGAGTTTCTGATGTTATTCGGCGAAGAAGTGATGTACATCGAGGGGGCGCGCACCTCCACAGGATTCTACACGACGGAGAAGCCGCCACACGTGACGAGGTACGTTCCTCCGAGGACTTTGTCACTCAAGCGATCACTTCGCAGACTCTATCGTGCATCTGTCAATGGAACCGCCGTAGAAATGGAACCTGTGCCGCTGTCTGTCGAGTCTCTCGATCCGCGCTTCTGCTTCCTTCTCGATGCCGGCGACGTCATGTGGATTTGGAGCGGAGCGCGCTCTCGGGTACACTATTTCCTACAGAGACGAGTAAAGAGTCGATGAAAATTTAGTCTGGAAATTTCAGCTTCCCACTAAAAAAGTTTATTGCAAAACTGAAAAGTAAGGTGCGTATAGATTTTTAAGAAATTTTTAAAAATGTGTTTTTCTTTTCAATTTTTTTTTTATTCTTTGGTTCCTTTGTCCAATATAATGTATCTCGTCATTAGAATAGCTGATTTGGAGGATTATCAGCTTCTTTTTAAAAGTTTAAGGATGAAAAAAATAAAGTTTAAAACAAAAAAAAACGATTAATAAATAATAGCAAAAAGTTTTGACCACTGAGCGGATCGAACGCCCAACCTTTCGATCTGGAGTCGAACGCGCTACCATTGCGCCAAGCAGTCACGAGGACTCCTCATGGCTGCGGCCAAGATACACTCTCTTGCTCTCTGCACACACATAGCAGGGTCGCGTGTATTCGCTTCGTTGTTCTGTTTTTCCTCTCTTCTCTCCTTTTCTCACCCTTGCTCTTTTCTTTGGTTCAAAAAGAATTCCAGTGAAGAAAACGGAATTTGTTCTCTGAAAATAGGAAAAAGAGCAAACTTTGCAGATAACAGTGTCGAATAAAGCGAGGTTGTTCGCCGAGCGACTGAACAAGAGGGATCGCAAAGGAAAGTCCGAGATTGAAACCTGTCGCCAGCTGAAGACCCCGCCAGAGTTTTGGCAGGCTCTTATGGGTACGCCATTGGAGAAAACGCATCCGAAGACTTTTTGTAGGAGTAGCTCAGAATCCAGGGGTTCCACTTGTCGAGCATGTTCCCGAGGACTTTTTGCCCGAGCGAAAACGTCTTTATCAGGCAATTTTTTTTCAAATTTTTTCTTTGAATTTTGCTTCTGTTGTCGGAAATCTGACTTTATAACAATTCATGACGCTCTAATATACATGAGCGATTCAGGGCTAATCTTCTGAACATTTTTCAATAAAATTATCAAGTTTATTTTCAGAAGGAAGTTGAGTAAGACAAACGAAGATAATTCATCGATAATGCTCTTTTTAGATTTATCGATTTTGCAAAAAAAGTTCTAGTTTTTCCTTTTTTTTCTAAGTTTAAGATTTCTATATTGCTATATTTTTTTCTTAAATTTACAGTTTTTCATAAATCAAAGCATTTTTAAACGTTTGAAGCTTTGACACAATGTATTTGTGACCCTCAAGGGTTGTACTCGACGGGAAGGTTCTTAGTAGGAAACATCAAAAACTTCAAATTTTTTCACTGATTTTCACCCTGCTTTTTTGAAAGCAATTTTTTTTAAAGGTGAACATTGGGATGGGATTCTTGGAACTGCCCCAAGTAGAACTGCCGAAAGGAGTCGCGAAACAAGAAATGCTCAACACCAAATGCGTCTACATTCTTGATGCAACGTCGGACATTTTTCTTTGGACTGGAAAAAAGGCCAACAGGTCCGTCTAAGATCAAAATTCTTCCAGAACTGAACAGTTTAGGCTTTTGAAAATGGCAGGGCAAAAAATGGTTGTCGAGCTGCATCAGATGCTGGAAAGGCCCGACTACGCTCAAGTCTACCGAGAAACTGAGGTCTTAATCCATTTCTTGTCAGGCAAAGATGATTCTTTCGAGAGAAAAAAAGGAACTTTCAAACAATATCTTTTTTATCGTTCATTGGTTTTTGAAAGATCTAGGCTAGGCTTCAACTTCGGAAACTCATCAGAGCCGAAAAAAAAAACGAAGGAGTTAGTTGCTTGAATAGAGAAGCAATATGCATTATTTTATTTTTGAAAAATATTATTCCTAAGTTTGACACGACAGGACGAAGAGTCGATGATGTTCCGCTCCAAGTTCGCTGGATGGGACGAGATCGTTCCTGTCGACTTCACGAGGACGAGCGAGTCTGTACAGCGTGTGCCCGACCTGAAGGTAGTCCTTGAGTCCGTCGAACGCCTTCAACTTCCTCCAGGTGCTGATCAAACGGGACAACATGATGAAGACGGACCTGGCGGCGCTGTTCCTTGACCGACAGCCCGCGATGAGTTTCGAGGAGAGCGAGGACCTCCTTCAGGAGTGCAACGAGGACCTCGAGCTCATGGAGAGCTTCGTTCTGGTCAGAAATATATAATTCACCCAAATTAGAAGAAAAAAAGGATCGCGGCGAAAAAAGCTTTATGGTCTCTAATGGGGTTCCTGATTTTTTTTTTGTCGTGTTAGTCCACTTTTTTAGAAATTTCAAAGTGAACCACAGAGAAAAGATTAGATCTATATAAAATTTCAAGTGCGAATTCGTCAATTGCCTAAGAAAGAAATGTTTGAACTGCAGGAGGGACGGAAGTTCGTCAAGCTGCCGCAAAGGGAGTTCGGCACGTTCTACACGATGGACTGCTACGTTTTCTTGTGTCGTTACGCGGTTTTGCTCGACGACGAAGACGACGACGGAAGCCACGTCGGCGACGACGACGAAGTCAGTTCACCCGAGCGAGAAAATTACAAACTTTTTTTTTAATTACAAAACTTTTCCGACAAGCGTTTTTGAAATGCAATCCGGTTTGAAATAGAAAAAAAATCGTTGCTCTTTGGATATTAGGTTTCCTCAGATGTTTTCGAAATTGAAGATTCAGAATAAGACTCAAACTCTTATGTTCAGGTGCAAACAGACTTCAAATGCGTGTTATACTTTTGGCAAGGTCGCGACGCCTCCAACATGGGCTGGCTCAACTTCACTTTCCAGCTGCAGCCCAACTTTGAAGACATCTTCAAAGATAAACTTGAGGTCACATCAACCATCTTATTGCACCAATTGAAAAGCCTAAAACTTAAGATTCGAAAATCGACATAATTTTTGAATTTCATTTTTAAAAAAAGTAAAACATTATCCGCAACGCGTTAAGCTGTTTCACTTTTTTATAAGAAACTTTTTAATTTTGTGTAAGGAAAGCTTTTTCTCCAAAAATAAAATACTAGACCGATTTAAAGCCTAGCTCATTGCTGTAATTGACGCATTTCAGGTGGTCCGAATGTACCAACAGCAGGAGAACCACAAGTTCCTGTCCCACTTCAAGCGCAAGTTCCTGATCCGACGTGGCCGCAGAGGTCTGACGCGCAACATGGGCGGCAAGTGGCCTGAGCTATTCCAAATGCGGGCCAACGGCTCCAGCGTCTGCACCAGGACCATCCAGATCGACTGCGTGTGAGAACTTCCCTCCTGAAATTGAAGTTCCAACCAGGGTTTGCAGAGCTTCGCAACTGTGCTCGGCGTTCTGCCACATTCTCCGGATCCCCTTCAAAGAGCCCAACGAGTTTGGCGAGCGCGGCATCGTCTACGTGTGGCTGGGAAAAGACGCTGAACATCGAGACCACGAATACGCTCAGCAGGTCTCTAGGAGCCTTTCCAAGGAGAAATTGGAAAATGCCTGACTCTACCAATCTTTTTTTCAAACTTTGAAACTTTTATTCAGTCTTCAGAGAAGGTTCTCTGCTGAATCATGGAATGATTGAAGAGTTGTCTATTCGCGAAGTTCGGTTCGCGAGACTGTAGTTGATCAAGCGTAGACGGCGCGTGAAGCGTCTCGCCTCTCTTGTGATAGTAGTAGACGACTTTCGAGCGTTTCCGACGATCACTGCTTCTCCACGTAGGAACAGTACAGTACCCAGCTTGTCCAGGCCTGACGGCGTCGGATTAAATCTCAGACGAGAGCGGAAATGAAAACCGACCACTCGGTTGCTAGAAATGAGATTAAAAAAATGAGATCTACCAATCAGTCAATTATTATCTGTTTTGTATTTTTAGTCATAGATGTTATAGAGAAGGGCGACTTTGCTGTGTCTATGATTTCTTTTTTCGAAAATCTACTTTCGGCTTTTCGGCTGACTATTTACGAAAAAAAAAAATGAAGAGGTTGCTTCCTGATTTTGAAAAAAAGGAAGATTTTGTCGTCGCATGGAAAATGGGAAAATATCAACAGAAATGAAATTTTTGAGGTGGCCTCTGACCTGATAATCCGCGACGACGACGACAGTTTCCCAGTACGTATGGTGGCCGAGGGAGAGGAGAACGAACAGTTTTGGGCGGCACTCAACGGCCAGAAAAAGTAGAATGGTTCCGACTTTCTCTCCTCAGATTCGCCTGTTTCGCAGATACCAGACAGACTCGGAGTTCGTCCAGTTCACTCGGCTTTTCCGGTGCACCAACGAGAAGGGCTACTTTGCCGTGTCTGAGAAGACGGTCGACTTTTGTCAGGTTCCTTTTTTTGAGTTTATTGTTCTAGAGAAACTACAGGTCGGGATAAATTTTAATAAATGTCAAGTATTTTTTTTTGTAGTGAACTTGGTTTTTGAAAAATTTCAACAACAAAAAAAGTTGAAAATATAATTTGAAGTAAATTTGTCAAAAGTATTGAAAACTAACTTTTTAACATGTCGAATGTGAACCCGTTTCCAAATTCAACAAAATAGTGTCAATATCGTATATCGAAAGTAATATTATGTTTTTTTCCTCGAGAGATTTCGTTACGCTTGAGGGTAACATTTTCTTAAATTTTAAATAGGGTAGCATCATTTATATGGTTTTAGGAGTTCGCTTTTTGCTGTAATGAGTCAACTTGTGATGAAAAAAGATTGAACGATATTTAAAGAGATTTCTCTTGATATTTGGCCATAAGTCATCAGTTTGAAAAATGAACGGTACAGGATGACCTCGACGACGACGACATCATGATCCTGGACAACGGCGAGATCATCTTCTTGTGGATCGGAGCGCGCGCCTCGGAGATCGAAGCCAAACTCGCTTACAAAGCCGCCACTGTTGGTTGCTCCCAATCGAAGAGATCAAATTCCGATCTGCAGGTCTACCAAGCTCACATGAAGATGAAGCAGACGGACCGTCCGCGGAAGCTCATGCTCGCCCTCAAGAACCACGAAAGCTCTCGCTTCCGCAAGTGCTTCCATGCCTGGGGCAAACACAAGGTGACCAATTTCATTTTTTTTTTTTTACTGCTTCTCTAGAAAATGGCATGAGCTTATAAATTATTGTTTAAAAAAAGTTTTAAAAATTCAAGCTGCGAGTTTCAGTGTTTTTTTCAAACTGTTTTGAACCAACAGAAATGAAATGAAATTTTTTTATAAATTTTTTTCCAGTTATTTATCCAGCTTTTTTTGCGTGGGAATCTAGTCATAACTACGTTTTTCTTTACATTCGTCGATTATTGAAATAAAAATTCTTAAAAAAACTTTTAGGTCGCCGCGGGAACAGATTGATTTTTCCTCGATGAATCGGACATTTCACTCTCAGGATCTTCAAAACTCTCATTTTCTTGTTAGCTTGAGAATTTCGACTTTTTTCCGTTTCTCTTTACTGTCCATATCCTTATCGTGATACAGTAATGTATGGATCCTTTTTTCGAACTGGTTTATAGTTTCTACGCATACATGTTTCTGTCATAAGTCTCTCTGGTTAAATTTGCTCAACTTCTTCGAATTTTTCCTCGCTCGTTGAGCGCCGACGGTTTTCTCCGCATAAAACTCTACGATTCGATACAATCAAATTGTAATATCTAGTCCGGGAAAGCTTTGCTTTTTTTCTTTTTTTGTCCAATCCAATGTTCGTTTATTCAAAATATATGAACACAGCTTTCTTCCAAAATTTGCTCAATAGGTCTCAAAAATTAAAGTCATTTTAGGGTTCAATTGTTTGTGCTTTTACAAATCTTAACGCACGTGTAGGGCTCTGCTTTTATATTTTCATGTCGGGATTAATATATTTGCACTTATCCACTTTTCTCTTCATTGTTTCAACTAAACTCTCTTTTCACTTGTTTCCTTCTTGGATGCAAAACGGTTTTCTCGACTACTTGAACGATTTCCTTCTGCATTCAAGCCGTTTTTAAAGGTTTTTTTGTTGAGAATCAGCAGCCTGGCTGAATAGAACGATTAGGCTCAAATGTATCGATAATATCCCCACTGGTGCTCATATTGTGCTATTGCATAACTTCTCAAGTGCTTTGCTTTTTTTTTTTTACTTAAAACGTTATTAGATAATGTATGCCTTTCCATGGAAAAAAAAAGCTAAATGAGCAATTGTTATAGTTGCAGAGGTCGTTAACATGAAAATTTTTTGCGAATATAATTTTGGAACTAATTCAAGTTTTTTCAAAGTTTAAAGATTTAAGCATACGATCTCACAAAAAATGACATGAGGCTTAAAGACTGTGAAACAAAGTGATGAGAAGTTATGGAGAATAACAAAAAGGACTTCGCTCTGACGAGAACTACACGAGCACACGAACGACAGAGATGGCTCGACACGTGCTTGTCGTTGTGAAATGAGCAGGGTATAAGTACTATCAGTCTGACTGATAGAGCTGACCAGCCATGCCGACTTCCCTTGACCAACAGTTCGATGCCGCCGTCTGGATTGTCCAAGCGCTGCCCAAAGAAGGTCAGCTAACCTCTGAGCTCTTTCTCGGGAAAATCATCCTTCTCATATCCATTTGGGAGAACTACTCGTTCCGTAGTTGAGAAGTTGAACAGAAAAGAATATTTCAAAACCTGAAAGTTCAACAATACGGCCTCTTGTATCATTATAAACATGGATGTTTTCTTTTTGATGAAGTCAACTTTTAAGGACCCATCAAACCAGCAGTCGGTGATCAGCTGCGAATGTACGCAGTAGTATAGGAACGAGGGATTATAATACCGTTTTCGACATTTCAGTCATTTCAACACATTTTCATTCTCTGCAGTCAGAGAATTACCTCATTTACAACACTTTTTTCGTAAAAAGTGTGAAATGAGTCAATTTTTGAGCACTAAAAAGTGCTTATTTTCTATAATTTTCATGCATTTTCGATCAATTTTTTGCTTGGATGTTGATTTTATTTTCTATTTCTCATTTTCATGCTTAAATGCTCGAAAATGTATCACTTCCTCACTTTTTACAAAATTGATGGATGTCGATGGATGTCGATTTTATTCAAAAAGTGGTATCGTCATTTTTTCAATAAAATTAATGTTCAATAAATGGTGAAGCTAGAAAAAAATTTGAAACCTCTGACAAATCTAGATCTCATTGAATTAGTTGACTCATTAGGAATCAAGAATTTCCGCGGTGTTTTCATGCGAGACACTTTACCAGCGAAGCCGAAAGATAAAGAAGTAGGAATTGTAAATCTTGACTCTTCAAATAATAAGGGTACTCATTGGGTTTGTTATTCCAAAAAAATAAAAAAATAAAATATATTACTTTGACTCTTTTGGTTTGAATCCACCTCTAGAACTTCAAGAGTATTTAAAAGATGAAAAAGATAAAAGAGGAGCAGTAGAACTTTCAAGATTCCCTTCTTTACATCTTTATTTAGAACCAGAAAAAGCACAAACGAGGGAAAGAGGAATTCACAAGATATGAAATAATAAATACAAACTTTTAAAATAATGAGGACCATGACTCCTTAGTCGGAGTTAGTATGTGTATCTGAACCAGAAGAAGAAGACGGTGGTGTAATCGTGTCGTACAAGAGATCCATCACCTGCTGGGCCCTCGATAGGACTTCAGCCTCATTAGCATTTTCTGGTGGGCCTAAAAGCAATGTCATTAATCCAAATGTCAAATATAGAAAGATTCTAAAAATATATTTTTAAAATTATTGAAACGTACTAATATAAACAACGTCGGCGAGAGTACAAATTTCTCTAATTTGCCTTTTTCATTCGTTTCAGCAGGGCTCCTGTTGTCGATTACTAAATACAATATTGAGTAATTTTTTTAATGATTATATATATATACTTTTTGCATAGATTAGTCTAATAGTATAATTCATTGTTGATGGAAAGATTAGAAAAAAAGAAACATACCATATCAATCATAGGAGTACGCATGGTCGGATCATTGTTTCCTCGTACTAAAAACAAAAATCTTTATATAAACTACAGGAAAAAGTTTCAAATTTATCCAATAAGAATATTTTTTTAAAAATTGTATATAAAAAAACCGAAAAATATTAGAGGTTTCGTATACCTGACGGGTGCTGAAGAAGAACAGCGAGCTAATTGATATACTGGCGCACAGCTTCGTCCAAAACTACACGTGTTTCGTTATCGTTGTTAATGATTCTAGAACATAAAAAATAAATAAAAAACCAAAATTTAAAAAATAATTATAAGTCATATACTCACTTTTCTTTCAGTTTAGTGCAGACATCAACAAATGTTAAGGATAGCGAACGAGCTTGTGGCTAAAATGAAATGTTAAATTAATATAAACTAAACATACAAGAATTCTAAAATTAAAGTTTAACTTACTGAGATGAAGTGCCGGACCATGTTTGAACTCGAATCGCCCTGTAAAAACCGATCAGTTTGAGAAAAAAGTGGGGAAAGTTAATGGCAACTCAAAATAAAAGAGAAAATAACACTAAGAATAACTGCCGAGATAAACGCGAGACACTGGCGGTACATTGACGAGCTCGCAAACATCTCGCTTTTTTTCTCGCGCCGGTCTCGCATTTTTCTGGGCGCCAGCTCGCACTTTTCTAGGCGCGAGCTCGCATTTCTCTCGCAATTTGAAAATTTCCGAAATGCAAGATAAATGCGAGGTCGCGCCGAGAAGAATGCGAGCTCGCGCCCAGAAAAATGCGGGATCGCGCCTAGAAAAAAGCGACATTTTTGCGAGTTAGTCAATGTACCGCCACCGACCTCGCGTTTATGTCGTCAGTTATTCTTAGTGAACAATAAACATGAAAGTTAATAGAAGAATGCAATGTTGGCAGTTTCCTCTGCGTCTCTGCCTTCCACTCTAGCCCAACGCGTTTGCGTGACAAATTCCAATTAAGATCAAAGATTTTGGTGACAAAATTTGGTATTACAAGGAATCCACAGATATAATATCTAGTGAAATTCAATTGCATCCCAAGTTTCATCCAAGAAAAGATGAAATAACAAATATTAAAAGCTTCACTGACTTCAATTTAGATTTCTTAGATGATAAAGTAATCTTTCATGAGCACATTCTCCTTGATACAAAAACGAATATTGAGGAAGAATTAATTAATGAGATGCGTGAAAAAGCTGATGTATCCATCGATCTACACTCAAATAGTCAAGATGGAATGATTCCTCATGAAATATTAGATGAAGTTTCTAGCATCTTTGAGAAGTATTACATTAAATTTTGGAGAATATATGTGACTATAGGAGTGACACTCTTTTATATATTCATAGGCAGATCTATTTGGATGGTCCTTTCTCCAAAAATATTCTTTATATCCGAAGGATCCTTTGAAAAGAAGTTTTAAAAAAACAATGAAAGAAATAACAATAGAGCAAGCTATAGGAAAGGCTATAAAGACCATGAAGCTGTAGAATTACAAGATTTGAGAACTTCTAGAAGATCATTAGTGGTAGACTAAAAATATCTAAAAATATTATTAGATTTAATTTTTTTATCTTCAATGTTTATTACTCTTAATAAATAAGAGACTCTTAAAAAAATAAAAAAAGTAATGCGATTCTTCAATTATGATTTCAAAGAAACATCAAGTTCTGAAAGGAGTTTCGTTATCATAAGTCCAAAAGAGAAAGATAAAATACAACTAGTTGACAATCTAGATGAAGAAAAAATAAGTGAAGGAGGAAGTATTACTCAAAATTCATTGACTACTAATACTAATACTAATAAAAAGGAATACTAATAGAACCGGTTTGAATAAAAAAAGAATGCAGCATTTCTTAGAGATCTAAAGGGTTCTCCTTCGGATTCACCTTGGAATTCAAAACGTGGATCTGGTTTTTAAAAGGATTTGAGATCCTTCCGGAATCTTTGATTTAAGAGGATCTAGAAATTCTTTTTATTTAAATTATTTCATTCGTTTTTACAGAGCAAAACCTTGAAACTATCACTTCTAGGAAGCTTTGCTTACGATGTTTTCAAGTGCAATTCTATATGAAGATCACATCTATTAAAACCAATAGGATTATTCAATGAATCAACAAGCTTGAGAGTTAGAACATTTGGTCTATCCATAAGTTTGTGATAAATTGGATTAACTGGTTCATTTTTTTATTTTTTTTCATTTCCTTTTTCGATGGGAAATTTACAAATGATATTGCTTTTTCTTTCATTGATAAAAGTATCATTAAGTAAAAAAGAAATTAGGAGGTGTTTTGAAAAGCAAGACTTCATAATTGAAATTCCTTCTCAAGATGAAGAAAAAGACCCAGGGTTTCAAAGAATTATTGATGTCCATTATAGTGACAAAATAGAAGATATTCCAGATCCTTCATCTTTAGATGTAAATAAGAAGACTCTAATAATTTTTGATGATCTTTTATTAGAAAAACAAAATAAAATAGAACAATATTATACAAGAGGAAGACACTCCGGAGTGGATTGTTTTTACATTTCTCAGAATTATATAAAAGCTTCCAAAGAATACAATTAGAGAAAACGCTAACTTCTTTATAATATTCCCACAAGATAAGATGAATTTAGATTACATGTACAGGGATCACTGTAGTGAAATTAAAAAAGAAGAATTTCTTGAATTTACAAGAGAAGTTTGGTCTACGAAGTACAACTTTTTAACAATTGATAAATCTAGTACTCTGGAAGGTTTAGAAAATGTCTGAAATATTTTTTCATCTTCTAACACTTCTAACACTTCTAGGAAATCCTTGAAATTTTCAATTTTGACTTATTCTGAAGAATTCGAAAAAATCTATGATTTTTGAATACTTTTTTGAATGTAAGCTATTTGTTCTTCTGGTGTTCTTTTTTTAGTTACTTTAGAAATGTCTACCAATCCTCCAGATTTAGGAATCTTTGATTCTACCAATCCTCCAGATTTAGGAATCTTTGATTCTACCAATCCTCCACATTTAGGAATCTTTGATTCTACCAATCCTCCAGATTTAGGAATTTTTGATTCTACCAATCCTCCAGATTTAGGAATCTTTGATTCGAAATCATCATACTCCTTTTGGTTGCTCTGATTAGAATACGACTGGAATCTACCTTTAGTATCCCTGTTTTTATAACTTTCTGGAGTTTCAAAATTTCTAAGATTTCCTTCGGATTCACTTGTGAATTTTCTAATATTTTCATTTAAATAATCTACACTACAACCAATTTCTCTGCAGAATTTTGTTTTCTTGATATAAACATTTTTTTGTTTTTTTTGTAATCAATCCAGGCATCATATAATTTTTCTATTACTCATTTTTTTTAATTTATATCTTTGTGTAGCAAAAAAAGTAAATCTTTGATTTATATCATTAAAAAAATTATTAATAGATTATAATGAATACTAATAGATTATAATGGATACTAATAGATTATACTGGATACTAATGGATTATAACTGATTGAGATGAATAAGATTCAGAGAATCCTAAAAAAACTTTAGTTCGTATAAAAAAATAAAGAAAAAAATTTGAATATATAAATGAGTCAATTAAAAATTACAAACCTTTGTAAATGACATTCAACACAGTGTTCCCAAACGGACGGCAGCTGTGGTTAGTAGGCGTGGCTGACTGCAACAGCGGCACGGTTTATTGCAATAGGGGCGCGGGGATGAGAGTCAAGTTTTGTGGATTTAGCGGTTGGAAAAAGACCATTAAATGATGTTTTTCCTAGGTTCTCGCAAGTTTTCAAACATTTTTAATGTGTATTAAATTACAACGAACAAAATTAAATGAAAAAAGAGACGAAAAAGTTTTTGTTGTCACCCAAAAGGACATTTTTAAGAATAAATTCGTCGAACACTGCCTCGAAAAAAAAATTTTGAGAAAAATCTCACAGCGTTTCTCTTAAGAAAGTCTATTTGAAAACTCTAAAAACAAAAACGAAATATCTTATGCGAAATAAGTTGTCATCAAAAAAATGTCATTTTGATGCGGATTTCTGTGACGAGAACAATCGAAAAATCACTTCAAATCTCTGGAAAACGCGATAAACACGTTTTTAAGAGCACATACAATGTGAAAAAATACGAAAGAATGGTAAAATATGCAAGAAAAAGAGAAAAAACCGTATTAAAAGTGAATGAAATTTTGTGGGGGTGACACGCGCCGCACCGCGTTGCGTTAGAAAAAACTCGCGTTTTCGCCCCATTGCGACGACCTTTTTTTTCGCTTGCCGCCGTCTCTTTTGGAACACTGTGTCAAAAGATTGATGGATCAAAAGATCTAGATTTTTCCGAAATATTGGAATACACAAAAAATGATTACACAAAAGAAACAGCTCAAAATTATTTAGATGCATTAGAAAAAATGATTGCAACCATTGATGAATCGAAGTTATCTCAAAGTGACAAATGCAGTTATAAATATGCTTTTACCAAACATTTAACATCGGAATGCAAAAGTGAGTGTAAGAGTATAATAATCAATTGTCTAGGAAATTCAAATAAGAAAAAATCTATGATGATCAAGGAAGTAGAAAAAGCTTTTCAAAAAGAAAGAGATGAACACAATGAACTCAGAAAGAAGTATAATGAGAAACAAAAGGAACAAATAGTAGAAGTACCTTCAATTGATCTTTCTCTTACTCTAAAGAATAAGAAAACTTTAACGAATCGAGAATGCCTAGATTTTCTCAATGATCTAGATATAGATGATACACTTAGTGATAAGTTTAAAAGAGTTAGTGTTTCTGAAGACTTTCCAAATGTTTCTAGAGCATATGTAAAGAAAGGAACAACTAAAGAGAATAACATTATTCAGAAATCTAAATAATTAAAAACCAATGCCTAAATAAATACTTGGTAGATCTTTCTTTTTTATTTTTCTCCTACGAATTAATTCATCTAGTATGGAGTGAATTTTATTATATTCTCCATTATTTCCAGCTTGATACGAACTTATTGATAACCTTAGTGAATCCATAAGAGCATTAATATCTGATGGTGAGAAATTAATTACTTGAGAAATACTTGAACCACTTTGTGTTTGAGAACTTTGAGCTTTCGCGACACTACTTTCAGTAGCTTGACCTTTGGGAACAAAATAATTACCTTTTATGAATTTTCATTTATCACTTGGATCAGCATTATATCTTTTACTACTTTTGTCAAATTTTTGATACAGTGCATCTGGGCAAAGTAAGATTTCTCGATAATTTTGAGTATCATCATTCTTAATTTTATTGAGATCTGGAGATTTTTTAGTTAGTAATTCCATTAGACCTGGAGTTGCAATGTAAACTGAGTTATTGATTTCCATTGTATTGTCATCAAATATTATGTCTTTATTTCCAATTGAATAGCCTTTAGTATCATTATTATACCTTATTGAATATCCTGCATTACTTTTATCTCTAGGATCTTGAAGATAAGTAGCAATTAAGTTGGAAACTTTGATTACAGATTCAGAGAATCCTAGAACCTTCGGTTCGTTTGAATGATATTTTGGTTTTGGACTACTAGATTGAATTTGTTTAGTAGGAGTTGCTAATTGTGGTAAAATTTGTTGTTGTCCCTAAATGAATTAAGAGTTTGAACTATCTTATTCTTTTCATCAATGATTTCTTCTTGTAATTTCTTATTGGATTCTAGTATGGGTTTGAATACTTCTATACGATGATCTTCTACGTTTTTCTAAGTCTGAACGTTCTTGTAGATTCTTGAATTTGTGTTCTTTTCTATTTTTTTCGAAAAAAATTATTTACTATCTCATTCCTTTTTTTTCGGATCATAGATTTCAACGACAGAAGGCATTCTTGAAATTCTTTTTTTCTTCTTTTTCCTTTTCTTTAATTTATTTCTTTTAACAATTTATTTGAAAAAAATACTTTTTATTTATAAATGACAGAAATTACTAAAGAAGTAAGTTTTAAAAAAATCTTTCTTCAAATTCACTTGGTGAAACTGAAGAAGAAGATCTTAAGAAAATGAAGAGAGATGAAATTCGTAAAAAGAGTAGCATTGATTGGAAGTGAAATGAGGAAGTATATTCTAAAAATACAAAGAAATTGAATCAATGAGAAAACAAGAAATGATTGATTTCATTGTGAGTTTCAATAATATGAAGTTTTGAAGTCTCGGAAGTTTTCTAACGATTTCAATTTTTTTCTTTAAAAAAATTTTTTTCTATATAAAAGGCGTAGTTGACTCCTACTAAGATTTTGAAAAAAGTAATATTTTTTTGAGAAAAAAATAACAATGGTTAAAGAATCCGATCAACTTCGTAAAGAAGTTCGAATAATTAATAAAGCTAGAAAAATTGTTATTGACTAATGATCAAAGAACAAAAAAATGAAGGTAGAAGAAATGAGACAATTTATACTGAAGTATTCTACCAATGATACAGAAGATAAAGATAATAATGTTTCCAAGAAAACTGTATACAAAAATATGAGTGATAGAAATATACTACCAAACATTTTTCACACAATCGAAACTAGAGGTCTTCCTTATTACAATACTCTTGTAAGAAAGAATCTTACTTCTTTTCTCAAAAAGAAAGAAAATTTGGTATTGAATGATATCTTCAAGGATTGTGATGTTAAAATAATGTTTCATCTGGAATGTAAGAAATTGATTAGAACTGATAGTTTAGAGGTATCTAATAAATACGATTGTACTTCATTTGACTTTGACTTTACCAGTGAAATCCAAATTCTTAAGAATGGAGAAAATAGAAATACTTTCTTTCAAAATATTGCTCAACTTTTGATAAATAAAGTTATAAATTCGCAAGGAAACATAGAAAATGGAGTGATCTCAAAATTCATTAAATTAGTTATGCATCAATCAAAATACTCAAGTGCTTCGACTTCACAAAAAAATCGGAGGGTTATGGTCAAGTATACGACGAATATTCATCTTACTTAGTAATTAATGAAACTAATCACACCGAAGATGCTAGAAAATTAGTATATCAAGAAAGATCTAAGTTTCCTGAAGAACGAGAAAGTACGTATCTGAAAACTACATTCTTTAATTTAGTAAACTCGATTGATAACATTTACGGATACTTAGATAATACCTACCAAAGAGAAGACAAAGCTATCAAAATTAATATTATGTTCGGATACGTAACTGAAAGAAATGATGAAATTCAGCTTTTTAAGCCTGGTCGTAATGAGTATTACTTTGACAAACCTGTCTTGATGAAAAATGCTGAAGATCTTAAAAGCATAAAACAAAAACTAACAAAAGAATCTATTACAGTGCATTTGAGTAAAAGTCGACCAGATTCTAAAACTATGATTCTTGGAGTTTATGCGTTGGGTTTGAAAATTACTAGATTAGATTTTCCGATTGGTAGTAAGGTACAATTACCAGCTTATCTCAAAGATTCAAAGCATATTGTTAGCTTAGAAAATAGTGAAAATAATATGTGTTTCTTCAATTGTATCGCACTAGCTACAGGATGTAGAACTGATAGATATACTAAAAAAATCAAAAAGAAGTTTTTTTGATAAATTTTATGAGAAAAAGTATAAAAAAAGGGTAAAAAGAAAAATACGAAGAATATGTAGGATTTGATTTTGTGAATGAATTAGATCATTTTGAAGAAATATATCGAGGACCAGCAGTTAATATTGTTAGTTGTTATCCTGAGAAGAATAAAAAAATGATGAGGAAGAATTACGAATTTCTTATATCAGAAAAATCTAGATTCAATGAAGAAAGAAGACCTATTTATTTGAATTTATATCTTGATCACTTCTCATATATAACAGATTTAAATAAATTAAGTAAGCTTTTATTTATGTAATAGATGTGGTTTCAAATGTAGAGATAATCATAATCTACAAAGACATATTGATACATGTCAACTCGAACAAATCGATGTGTTCCCAAAGTATCCTAAGTTGTGGAATAAAAAGAGAAATATAATAGTTGAGCTTTCTGATTATTATGATGTTGAACTAGACTTTAGGTATGATTATGTCATCGTGTTTAATTTTGAAGTTCTTCAACCAAAAATTGATGAAGAAATTATACTTCGAAGAACCCAGGAAATTAATGAAGAAGTGAAAGCTCTGCAAGAGAAAAAGTTGAACTACACCAAAAATCACACAGTAGTCTCAGTTTCAATAACTACCAATATACCAGATTTTGAAAATGAGAAATTCATACTATCAGAAAATCCTAGAGAACTAATCAGAGAGATGTTTGAATATTTTGATGGTGTTTCCAAAAAAGCTGGAGATTTGATGATTGAAAAGATGTCACCATTGTTAGATAAATTATCAGATGAGGAAGATGAAGAAAATTTGAAAAAAGTGGAAGATTATTGTCGTGTTGTACCTGTTATTGGTTTCAATAGTGGAGGTTATGATATAAATGTAGCAGCTGACGAAGGTTTTATGAGTGAAATAATTAAAAGATGTAAAGATCCTTTTATTATCAAAGAAGGTGCTAATAGATATAAAGTGATAAAAACAAACAACTTCATCTTTCTTGATCAAATGGGATATTGTGCCGCGGGGACAAAATTAGAAGATTTATTCCAAGCTTATGATGTAGGGGAACAAAAAGGATGGTTTCCTTATGAATGGTTTGATAGTTATGATAAGTTAGGCTTTTCTACAAAAGATTTGAAGATCGAAGATTTCTATTCTTCTTTGAAAAATAAACACATTTCAAACGAAGATTTCACTACTTTGATGAAAATTTTTGAAGAAAAAAAATTAACTAAAGTAAGAGATTTATTAGAGTGGTATAACAACTTAGATGTACGTCCTTTATTAAAGGCTTGTTTGAAACAGAAAGAATTCTTCTATCAATTTAATTTAGATATGTATAAAGATGCTGTATCTCTACCTGGTTTGAGTGAGCATATTCTGTATCAATCCCAAATTCAAGGATCTCCTTCGGATTCACCAGGAAATTCACAAGGATTCGAAGAATACCTAAAGAAAACACCCCCTAAAACGTCTTACACTTTGAGAATAGAAGAAGATACTTTAGAAAGAAGAATTTATAACTATTATAGACAAGATGAAGAAGCAAATAGATCTATATCCAATATTTTAGAAGTTGAAGACGTCGTTGACATCTTGAAAAGAGAGAATTATAAATGTTACTATTGTTGGATCAATTTGAAGGAAGATACTTGGTCACTAGATAGACTTGATTGTTCCAAGAGTCATACAAAAGAGAATTGTGTTGCATGTTGTATTAAGTGTAATAAAGCTAGATCTAACAAATTATTTAAAGCGTTTTATAGACATAAAGCTCTATTAAGATGGGAAAAAGACCATCCTATGATTTGGTTATTTGGAGAAGAAAATAAAGAAGCATTCTACAAATTTAAGAGTAATATAACTGGTGGAGCTTCATTAGTATTTCATAGATATCATGAAAAAGATAAAACACAAATTACTAGAGTACACTACGATCAAGATAAAAAAGAATGGTATTACGATAAAGAAGGTAAAGTAGTCAAGAAAATAGTTGGATTTGATGCTAATGCATTATATTTATGGTGTCTTGGAGAAGAAATGCCTTGTGGAAAACTTCACTTTGAAGAAACCGATGATTTGTTATTTTATCAAAAAAGTTTGATGAATGATATACTTCCATTTTTCGGATTTTTAGAAGTAGACATCGAAGTACCAGAAGATAAATGGGAATATTTTGGTGAATTAAGTCCTATATTTGTAAATAAAGAGTATGATGAGAGTGTTTGTGGTGAATATACCAATGAAGTTTTGAAGAAGTTAAAAAGAAAACCCTCTAAAAGTAAAAAGCTTGTTACTACTATGAAAGCTGAGAAAATTCTTATTAAATCTACAAGATTAAGGTGGATGTTGGAACATGGTTGCATTATTACAAAATTACATGGAGTCATAGAAGCTAAAAGAGGAAGAGTTTTCAAAGATTTTATGAATTGGGTAAGTGACGAAAGACGTAAAGGAGATGTTGATCAAAAGTACGCTATAATTTCTGAAGGAGCTAAATTAGTTGTTCTGCATTTGGAGTGACTGGAATGGATAAAAATAAACATAAAAAGGTGGAAATGTGTGATGAAATACAGTTCAATAGAGCTAAAAATGATTATTTTTACTATGATGCTGAAGAATATGATGCATATGAAAATGACGAAGTTAAAAAAGTTTACGAAGTTGTTAAAAAGTCGAAAAAAGTTACACAAAACATGCCAATTCAAATTGCTTGTAGTGTGTATGACGATTCTAAGTTGAGAATGTTACAGTTCAATTATGATCTGATTGATTATTTTATAGATAGGGTACATCGAAAACTTTTAGAAATGGATACAAATTCAGCATATATGGCTCTTGCCGGAGATTTCAAAAGTCTGATTAAACCACATTTGAGAGAAGAATACGAGAAGATAAAACATAATTTTTTCCCTAGAGAAGAGTTCAAAGCATACGATAAAAGAACACCTGGATTATTTAAAGTTGAAAAAGAAGGTGATGGAATGGTTGCTTTGAATAGTAAGACTTACTTTGTTTGGGGCGGAAAAGAGGATAAATTTTCTGCTAAAGGTATTCAAAAAGGTAGAAATAGCGATATCTTGACAAAAGAGAAATACCTCGATTGCCTAATGAATAATGAATTAATTATTGGTGAAAATAAAGGATTCAGATTTATTGATAAAACGATGAAGACTTATGAATTGACTAAAACTGGCTTATCTCCGGTGTATCCAAAAGGTGTTGTAATGGATGATGGCATTCACATCAGACCAATTACTTACTTTTGATAAGCATGAGAGTCTAACAATTTTAGAAGGAGTAGACAATAATAACCACAATGATGTGTTCCAATTTTTTTTTTTTTTGAAGAATCTAAATTTACTATACCTACTTCAATTTCATTTATTTTAGATAGCAAATTATCTCGCATAAAAACACCACGGAAGTTCTTGATTTCCAAAAGTTCTACCAATTCTAGTAGATCTAGATTTGTCAGAGGTTTCAAATTTTTTTCTAGCTTCACCATTTATTGAACATTAATTTTATTGAAAAAAATGACGATACCACTTTTTTTGAATAAAATCGACATCCATCGACATCCATCAATTTTTGTAAAAAAAGTGAGGAAGTGATACATTTTCGAGCATTTAAGCATGAAAAATGAGAAATAGAAAAATAAAATCAACATCCAAGCAAAAAAATTGATCGAAAAATGCATGAAAATTATTGAAAATAAGCACTTTTTAGTGCTCCAAAAATTGACTCATTTCACACTTTTTACGAAAAAAGTGTTGTAAATGAGGTAATTCTCTGACTGCAGAGAATGAAAATGTGTTGAAATGACTGAAATGTCGAAAACGGTATTATAATCCCTCGTTCCTATACTACTGTACGCTCTGTTCAAGCAAGGCTCTATTGGGACCTGTAACGTCGAAAAACCTCCGTTCTTCCACATCATCAACCGCTTGAAATGGTTTATATAACTTGAATACGATTTTAAAAACCATGCTACTTCGGAGGGATCTCTCATTGAACTATTGAGAAGCTAATCTTTTGAGGAACGCCTGGAACGAGCTGGGGAATATGTCACAGGATGAGGCGAAAGCCTTGTACGTCGAAACGATCCTCGGGCTTGTGAGTTTTTGATCCTTTAACCTCACGGTTATTTTCTCAGCATGAATTGGAAAAAAAAACGGATTTCTGAGGTTATTTTCGTGGACTTTTTCAGTGTGACAGAGCGGAAGAAGAGCATGACATTATGGATTTTTTAAGCAACCCGAAATTTGTCAACGACCCTCATTATATTGAGTTACTCAAACAACAAGACGTTTTCCGGGATGTGAGGCAAACCTCAAAAAACTTCTGATGGTTTCATTCAGAAGTTCGCTTTGCTCGGCCGCACACACACCAAAGGACACAAAGGCGAGATGGTGGTCATTAACGGAGTCAGCGTCGCTTTGTAAAATATCCAAACATTTTTTTTAAAATAAGACAATACCTTACAACACTACAACTTTTTATAAGAAAAAAAGATAATTTTTTTCCTAGAATTCATAGTTTCTTGATAAACTATTCCTTATAGATAACTCATAAAAACACACACATTTTCACGATTGAATACGGTGAATAAGTCTCATTTTAGGTTGCAAAAGCTTTTCTATCGACACCGTTAAATTTGCAATTATTTATCAAGTGTGGCTCGGTTGCTTTTTGGATTATTTTATTGTTGACGGTCGAGGCGTTTGGTCCAATCAAATGGTTCCCAGAGCTGTTTGAAGGCTTCGGCCCGAGCCTTCTGAACACTCATCTCGACGGCTTCACGCTTGCGCCACTTCTTCGGCGGTAAGTCGAGCATTCCAGCGAGGATTTCCTGTGGAGAGCATTGAGAATTTCCAAACGAGTGAAGACGAACCGTCCCGAAGTTTGCAGGAAAAAGCTCGTGGTTTTCTATAACATGAGCAAAGCCGTTGCTCAGACCGAAGTCGACTGAGAAGAAGCTGAAGCCTTTGGGGATCTGCCGCCGCAAGTCTTTCGTTTCAAGCAGCTTCTTGTTGTCCACAAACTCGCCCTCACACTCGTTTATCGCTTTCTGCAAGACTAAAATTTGATGAATTCATTCCAAATTTATAATATCATTTGTGCTAGAAAAACAGGAAATGGCCCGAAGCTCAACAAAAACATCAAACTCAAAGTTCTGTTTCTGCACGGCCTTTTTGTTTTCTGGCCCATTGTTTTTAATTGGGAATTGCTCACCAACTGGAAGGGACAGATTGCTAAACAAACAAGCAATATATGGACCTATAAATCATAGGTTTTTTTCGTCAATGTGAAGCAACAAAAAAATGCCTCCGAGCTCAAAAGGTTCCCTGATTAATCATTTTCAATGCTTTTTTCGATGAATATTCGGGTAAAAATGTTTTTGACGTGCACCCGTTCACGTGAACCGAATAACGAAGACGGTGAAGGCGTGTCGGCGCGAATCACCGAAATGCAAATATTTTTGAAGGAAATGAAAGATCTGCAAATTGCAGTCCAATCAATCGTGTAAATCACGCGACAGTCAAGGCGCCTACTATCATCGTTGCTATCGGCCTGATGCGAGACATGATGGCGTGTGGAAAACAACGACATCTGCGGTGCCTGAAGACCGATGATAGATGGGAAGGTCGATTCCGCGAAGACGTTGGAGACGTGCTGGCGCCGTCGCTGCACGACCACCACGCGTCGTGAGGTCGTGCGGAGCGTGTCGCTGTTCGCTCAACCCGGCCTGCACCTATCCCTTTCACAACTTTTTCATCGAAACCGTCTCAACCAGACTGAGAGTTCGGAAGGACGTAATTGACTATCAGAGGTGTAAACATGAATAAGCGCATGCAAAAATGCATTACTCTCTTTTTCCATTCGGAGATGGGTACAGCGAAAAAATTTCTATGCGTCTATTAGAAAAATTTTGGAGTCCCAGGCTAAACCAGAAAACCGTTTGAATTTGCTTTCAAATACACAATTTGAAGCTAATAATCGTCGGGAATTTTCAATGACGACATCTTCCTTGTGAATTGAGTCTTAGAGAGTTAACATTGATGAGATCCTGTTTCTTAAAATTCATTTCCATTCATTACGGATATATAGCATTTCCATTATTTAATCATCTAAAAATTTTTCCTCCGTGTAGTCCATCTGTTATACCCACTTCTTAAGAAAAAAAAATCAATAGAAATTTGATCATTGTTTTAATACTGGACTGAGATCTTTCCGCACAAAAACATTCCAACAGTAGGCTTCAGAGCGATATTATTATGACAGCGATCCCTAAGAGACCGACCTATCACGTGGTGACCGTCGTGAAGTCGTCGCCGCGTCGCTTAAAACAAAAAAAAAAACAAGATGATCTTCGAACAACTGTCTCAGTCGGCATAACTAGCGAAAGCGTCATTATGGACATTCCGCTCGTGGTTTCTTCGTCGTAAGTTCCGATAGGCCAAACGCCGATTGTCGAGTGTGTGGACCGCTCTCAGGCAAACAATAAAAGATTTGATCGAAGGACCGTTCCAGCGAAACACACTTTAACAGAAAGGAAAAAGAGATCTGCAGAAAATTCCTATATTGATATTTTCGAAGTCGGCTGTTCTTCGACGTTCGAGCATTCAGGCGCATAATGAAAGAAAGCAAGTCCGAGGGAAGCACTCGCTCTAAATATCCGTTCAAATTCCTCCGAATCTGCGGGAAAAGGACGAATCAGCGTGTTAACATTCCTCGCCAATATTGCAGGCAGGCCTTTCGAAACGGTCGAAAATCATCGACCAACATTCCAACGAATTGCGCCGTTAAACCCCAACCCGTTCAAGCAAATCAAGGAAAATTCAGAGGTCCATTTTTTTTCCTTTTTTTTTGCAAAAAAGGCATGTCAAAAATTGAGGAAGAACCTTGAAGTAGATGGGAGCCAAGTCTCCGACTTCGAGCGGCAGCGGCAGACATTCGACGACGAGGTGCGGGTTCTGGTCGACGTGTCGCGACATCTCCAGAAACACACAGTCTCTCCCTTGCTCATTCCACATCGCCACCAAACCTGCAAAATCCCTCTCTACAGCTTTTCGATGAACCTATCGAGCTCTGCAAACTCGAAAACAGAAAGAGATTTTCTCCGGAAGAGCTTCAAAGCTCATAACCCACGGAAACTAGATTTACAAAATAGAATTTCATTACAAAATTTAAAATGATGTGGATTTTCATTTTTAAATAACGGAAGTCTTACGGAAGGCAAAAAAACTTGCTTATTCCGGTAGAAATTGTTCAAATTAGTTTCAAAAAAACTTCTGGCAATGTTGTTTGAATCGGATAGCTTCTGTCTATAATATTTAGATTTAAAAAAATTTTCGGTTTAAATCTGAAAAAAAAAAACAATGTTTGAAGGTAAAACCAATTTCGAATAGTGGGTTTGAATAGAAGCGGAAGAAGGTACCTTTGCGCCAAATTCGCATTTCGTCCCAGACGTTCTCGTCGAGTTGGATGCTCGAAGAGACGTGAGCCATCGGCGCAATGATGCAGTGCTGTTCATCCAGGCCATCCCACTCCACTACAGCCAGGTAGGTCTGAACATAAGGTATTCAAAAAGGCAATAGACAGGTCATAGTGAAGTTGGACCTTGCTTCAAACCACCACATGCTATTTTTAATTTTTATCTTTCTTTTATTTTAGTTCGAAAAAAATTCAACTTTTCCTGTTGAACTATAATATTTGTTTCGAGAGAAAAAACATTCGATACTACTAGGAACCTGTCGCCTCAATAAATTTCTTTTAAGGCGAAAATCATATTTCTACGCGCGTCAAAAGATTAACTAGCTAGTACTGTTCACATCCTTTTTGAAAAATCGGCATCTGAAAAGCACCGAAAAAAAAACTTTTGCGATTAAATTCTGTTACAAATCTTTGGTTTAGATAAAATACGTGAAAAAAAAACTCAGTATGAACAATTTTATAATGAAAAGTTAGTGAATGAATTCATTTGCGAGTCGGCAAATACACTACAACTAGAGAAAAAACTATGACTCATATCGCCGAAGAAAGCGTTTCAACTTTGTCTTCGGCACCTGTCAGAATCATTTTTTGATATCATTTCAGTCTATCCTGTGTTGTCGCGCGTCCAAGTCTCATGTTTAGGAACATCAGTGAAAGGCTAGAGTGCAAACGTGTCGCCTTCTCTTCGATTTTTGTGTTCGATATCAAAAAATCCTTGCAAACTTCTCTGGCGTTACATCGAACGTGACTTGCCTGTCGGCGCGCGTTTCAACATCGAAAACCACTTGAAATTTTTTCCATTCCTTCTTCCCGTTTGACCTCTTGTCTCTCCAAATTCTTCGCCGTCAATATATTTAGAATTCGTCGAAAATAGTCTTCTGCACACATTCCGTTTTTTGGTCATCCTCATTCCCGAGTAAATATTTTCCATCTAATCGAAAACATTCTTCCTCTGAACGACCCTGCAGAAGAAACTACACGAAATCGGCAGACGATTTTAAGTTTCTTGAAACGGACTTTTGGGCAATAAAGTGAGTTCGAAAGGGCGGCCATGTGACAGTTTTGACCAACTTTTCCCTCAAGAAAACAACGAAAATGGTTGTAAAAGAAGAAAAATCGAATGAAATAAAACTAACGACGACCTGTTAGGAAACGCTAATTTGTTTTTAAAATAACTCATTGTGAAACGAGTTTTTAGAATCGTCCGTCCTGATTGGAGAGAAATAACTGCGAAACAAGGAAGGACGAAGATCACTAACATTCATTGAGCGTATGATGCGCAATTGGAATTCAGAATATTGAATAGGGTTTTCGAAACGTCACATCGATCATATTTAATCAACTCAATCTGAAAACGCAGTTGATCAGAAAATCTCAACAAGCGTATTTGGAAAAAACAATAAAAAAGAGGTTATAAGCTGAACAAAATATTAAATAGTATTGAGTGACGAATCATCAGTTCTACACCCAAAAAACTAAAGAGAATTCCCGGTTTGTCGGAATACTCTTTCTTTCAAAGTTGATCGTCCGATGAAACTTGAATTTTAAGGTTTTTGTTCTTTCTGACTTTCTCACAAATGTGCATATGAATATTTTCTCCCATTTCGTTGAAAATCTCTCAGATTAACCCTTGGAAAGGGGCCGGTGTAAAAACTCAAAAGTTTCCATGTATACCGAAACTCTTATGTCAAAAGTTACCAGACTCAAAGAAGTATTACAGACTGCGAAAATGGGCCTAGGTTTCAGCTTCTTTCCGTTCAGGTTGATTACAAAGTGACTACACCTTGGAAAAATCCGATTAGGGATCCCGAGAGCTTTGGTACAAAAGAGAGATCTTACGTTGATTCCGAAGGCGACGACGCAGTGCTTGGCCAGCCGTGACCCATCTATGCATCGGCTACACTCGTCGAGGGACCGCTCCAGCCGTTTGTGCTCTGAAAAATCTTCGTTTTGAGAGAAGATTGAATAGCAAAAAGGTGAACCAGTGAACAAATGAAACAAATTCTAAGAAAAAATGAAATTCATTGTTTTTGCTTTCTTTTCCAACTATGCATTCAAAAAAAAGAATTAGAAAATAGCTACAATGAAAAAGAAGTCATTTCCTGACCAATTCTTGAATAAAACCTTCAAACCCTTCAAAGTAGTTAGTCCTCAGCATGAGCCTAAGAAAACCATTTTTCGAGCTTTTGCCGTACATTTTCGACGGTTTATTTTTCAGTATTTTTAGGCGCTATCCAGATAAATCTTCGTGTTTCGAATACATACATCTAGGACTAACCATCTCAGAAGTTAGGATCAGATCTGTATTTTCCACCTCAGACCCTTCTTTTGTTAAATTCAGGCATCAATTTTCACAAAAACTTGCTCAAAAGGGTTTTTTTTTCAAAGTTTATTTTTTCCTATTATCAGATATCAAATAAAATGATTTGACCTTAACAATTGATTTTACAAGATGTGTTCATTCTGCCACCCAGATGACTTTCAGACGTCGAAACAACAAACAAAGTGTTGATGACGCATCGGTGTCTTCAAACCTCGCAATCGAAGGTCGCGACCACATTTTCGTTCCGATCTGAACACGTCAGCCTCGAAATAGCCATCTGTGTCGTTCTTCGACACTTTCGAAAACTCTTCTTCCAAAACAAAAGAATGAACCTTTCTCTTGTTTTCTAAGTGCGGGAAAATAATGAAGATCAAAGTCCTTAATATAATGGTTTACAAGACTTTTTGTAACAGTAAATCACATTAATAAAGTACGTTTCAACGTGAGACTGTATCTTCTAAACTTTTAGCCTCAAAAAAGTTAACTTAAAACAAAACAAAGAAAAGATGAGATGAGATCGCAAAGATGCGGCAAAACTTTTCTCTCAATTCGATCTCAACCGCGCAGACATTCCGACGGCGATTATGCTGATACACAAAAAGAGACATATGCCCTTTTTTGGGTGCAGCGCGTGAGGAGAAACCAATCACATTCCATTCAAGGCTTCTTGGTCTTCACACCTTTCTGTCTTCGCTGAATGCAGTCCAGTGATAAGACAGGGACCGACCGACCATCAACGTCCCACTTTGAACATTCCCCAAATCTGTTTTTTTTTTTTGAAACAAGTCACACGAAAATGTAGATAACAATATGTATCTGATTTTGAGCGCATCGAAAAAGCAAAAGAAAGGGGGTCCATCAAAGGCGTGTTCTTCAATCTCTTACTTCATGACGGCATCTTAAACGATTCGAAGAACAAGGGCGTCACTGTTTGCGAACACTGCGTCGCGCCAGCAAAAGACGCTGGGCGGAGTCTGGGCGGAGACGTAACCTGAAGAATTCCTCTTCGTTTACTTCTTTCGACGTCGTCCTCTTCCAACCGCACCCTATAACAGTCAAAAGATAGTCGAGTAGACTTCTACTTGCCATTGAACTCAGCAACCGTTCCGCTTTCCGGACATCGCCTCACACAATGCTAACCTCCATTTTACTTCTAACAGCCTTGTTTGCCGTCGCTCAGTCAACGACAGAGTGGTGGGGAGACCTTCGAGCTCAACTCAATCCCACACGGGCACAGCCTTTCTACGACGTCATTTACGATGAAAAAGGTGCGAATTTTCTTCTTTTCTCAGTTTTATCCGCAAAGGACCAACAATGATTTTTTGTAACTTGATTGCCGATCCTTTTTGCACTAGAGCCAACAAAATGTTTCAGTGGGCACCTGTCCACAAGGACTCCGAGCGGACGCGATACCGGAGTATGTCTACTTCGGCACGATGCTGGCGACGATGACGGTGGACGAACACGAGCAGTGTCTGCAGCGCTGCTCGGAAAAGCCACGTTGCAAGGCCGTCAACTTCTTCCATCCGTTCGCCTATCAAGAGAAAGGCTTCTGCGAGCTTCTCACTGAAGGACAACGCGACAATCCGAGCCTCATGCGTCCTTTCCGCAAAGCCACCTACTATGAGCGCATCCGATGCCGTGAACCTGATGACGTCGAAGATGATGCCGACGATGAAAGTGAGTCGTCCTGTTTCTTTTGTCTGACGGACTATTTGTAAGAGTAATGACAAAACGATTGAAAAATACTTTAATAACCAGTTATGGAAGACCCTTCGGGTACGACAACTTCATTCTTTCGTCTTTCCCTCTTTACTTTTGCGCATTAGAAATTCCTGTTCTCGACACTTAGTTTTCTATTTCTTTGCTCTCGTACATCAACAACGCCGCCAACTTCCTTTTTATAACAGCCAACAAATTGTTTGAATTTGCAGAAGTGCCCGTGGAAATTTCAAACGTGAAGAAAATCAACATGAGCGACTTGATGAAGAAGCTCTCCGCAAAAGTCAAAGAGTTCAACGCTTCTGGAGGCTTCCGCGCCGCCCGAAAGTGATATTTCCTTTTTTTTTGTCAAATTACGCTAACGCTTCTGGCGTATGAAATGTATAATTAAGTAGCTTTTAGCTTCAACCAGAGATATCCATTGTATCCGTTTTTTTCTTTTTTGTTAGTTAACTGAATCCTCCGGTAGAGTCCATTGATTGAACGTTATTATTGTGCATACATGTCGAACTGTGATCTCCAAAACTTTCTTATCCACGCGGGTCTTCCTAACAGAAATTCGAGACTGATTTCCAACTAACTTAACTCGCAAACATGTAATTTCCTTTGAAAAAGTAAGTCCCATGAAAATTCCAATCAACATACGTGTAGCCTTGCCTTGATAAATGTACAAACGTTTGATAGTTGAACAAGACGGCGAAAAAATCAGGCCATATATCTCGAAAAGGGATAGCGTACGATATCTACGCAGAACTGAAGGGCATCACTCCCGATTCCTACATTCCGCCGTATTTCGTCGCTATCATCGCATCGCTCGAAACCAACCAAATTGATTCAGCCACTGCGCGCAGTCGAGTTTGTGGACCCGACAGAGAAATGGACATTCACTTCCGATCAATTTTTTCAGATGGCCTCTGACCTTCTGTTCAAAAACTGGTTTTGCGCTATAATAAGGAAATGCAACCTTTTAGGCGTTTCAATTTTCTTGTTGTTGAAAATAGAACCATATGATGAAAATTTCATACGAATTACAAAAAATTCAAGTCCTAAACTTTAAAAAAGTCAAAATCTGTTGTCGATATATATATATATTATATATATACAAAAAAACCGACCTGAAGGTTGACTTAAAATATTTTGCCGCTTTTTCCTGCGATTTTTTTTAAGAAAAACGAAACTTTTTTTACTCTTGCTAACCAGGGAATGGTCTCCGGTCGCAGTGGGACCTCTCAATGAGACCAATTTTTTTCCAGGTGTAGTTTTTTTCACGCTGATCTCAAATTTGGTCTCAAAAAATGGAAAAAAAAAATTTTTTCTGAAAATTTTTTCACTCCAGCCCATGCTCATACACATGAAAAATCTCGAAAAATTCCATGAAAAAAGATTTTGACGAAATTAATTCTAGATGTTCGAATAGGCTGAAAACGAAGAAATTTCATGTTTAGACGCCTCAAAACTCAAAAAAAGGAGCCCTTAAACGAAATCATAGAAAAAAGAAAAAACTGCAAAAAAAGATTGCACAAAGTGGGCACCGAACATATGACCTCGTGATCCCCAGTCCGCCGCCTTACCACTGCTCCTTGCTGCCGTTGCTTCGACGGTCGCCGGATCGCAATAGAACACCGCGCTCGCATGCTCTTGTGTTAGGCGGGGCTTTGAAAGGTCATATCTTGGCTCCGAAATTTTTTTGAATACATTTTGATAGTTTTTCGTGACCAGAGGGACATGATCTATAGACCCTTCAAAAATGATCTCAATCGGAAACACTGAAATTTTCGACTTTTAAGGGGCCATAACTTTTTTCACAGAGCTCCTCGGCAGTTTTTGAGACCAGATTTGAGATCAGCGTGAAAAACTACATCTGGAAAAATTGATCTCATTGAGAGGTCCCACTGCGACCGGAGACCATTCCCTGGTAAGAAGAACTGAGCAATCAAATCAAAAAAGGACAATATTCCCAAAAAATTGAAATAACTACATCCAAACTTTAACACTCGAGTTGCGCTTGAATTTCTTTGACTTGTGCTCAAAAATAGGGAAGCAAAATCTCTTGTTTCGATCTTTGATCGAATGATAGAGAGTAAGTAGAGGCAGTTTCGAAAAGAATTGGGCGATTTCTGATCGTCTCCTTCACCTATCAATTTGGCGTCTCCTCACGCATTCCAACCACTTTTCTCTTCTTCTTCTCCTTCTTCCTACTGCAGTCATGCACTCGACAACAATCTCGGCCAATTCGCCGGAAAGACGTCACAAGGATTTCCTCTTGATAGCAGGAGCCATCTTATTCATGTGAATGAAGTTCGATCTTCTTTAAAACGAAAAAAGACCGATTTTGATGGTAAACCAAAAAAATCATAGTGTGCCAAAATAAAATCAGATAAAAATTTAAAATAAATAAGATAATTATTTCTCTTTTTTTTATACATTCTTACAAAATTTTAATAATGGCGCTAGAAAATCCAGCACTCGTGCTAATACAAAAATGAAATGAAATCAGAGAAAAAAATATTGATAATTTTTTTCGACGCTACGTTATACTGTAAAGAACTTCCCCACCGTGCTTTCAGAAAACGTCGAAATAGTTGTGCGAAACAGTGCGAAGCACGAAGAAAATTGAAATAAAACTTTAAGTGATAGCCTTAACTGCTCTTTCACGATTTTTCATCGAAAAAAAGTCATCTCATCATGTGTTGAAAGCTAATACTTACTTATGAACTTCTTTTAATCAAATTTTACAAACTGAATAAAAAATTCGAGTTATCTAATGTCTCGGTTGAGAAGGCATTTCTACTTTACTACTGAGTAGACACGCATTTTCGAAAGAAAAGTTTGAACGAGTTCTCAGAAAAATCTTCTGGCTTTTTTCAGGATTTACCACACTGAATCTCTCGAAAAAAGAAGAGAACAAAGAAAAAAAAAGCTGAACAGACCTTCTCGAGCTCTTTTTTCGCGACGACGCTCGTCTTTCTCGTCGGCCTTTCGTTTGCCTTTTTGCATTTCAGCGATGTCGTCAACGCTCTCGTCATCATGTCTTCGGATTTTGGCGCTTTTCTATATTTATTATCACTCAGAACGGATAATCTTTTCGCCATTTCTAGTGATAGATTTCTTTTTTTCAGAAATACGAGTTCCTATCTCTGTTCGTTTGAGCCAACGGCTCTTTTCGCTTTTCTTAGTCTACGTTTCAGACCTCATTATCAATTAGTCGATTTCGTCTTGAACTCTACTGAAAAACTCGAAAATTCTTTCATCTTCATAGTCTACTGGAAACAATACGCTTATTGAGCCTCAAACTGTTCGCCTCAAAACTCGTTGATGATTTTCAAGACCATTGTCATACTTTATTGTACAATATTGTTGGACGTATTTACTTTCGCTTCTAGAATCGAAAATAAATCGAACCGAAAAAAAAAGCTTTCTAATGAAATCGTAGGAACTCCATCATAAGCGTTACTCCTGCCAAAAAGAAACTGCTCCATTTTTATTTTGCCATTCGAAGTTTCTAGAAACTTTTTTGTTCTACCTACATGTCATTACGGCTTCTTTTTTTTTCTTACTTTTTCAAAGACTGTTCAATTATTTGAATGGAAAAAAATGACGATCCACATGAAAAAAACTGTTGAAAAACTGACCACGAGAGCCCTTTCGAAGAGTCGAAGTTGATCCTCAGCCGTCGCTGTTTTCTCTTCTCGTACCATTTCATTCAGTTCCTGCGATTTTTCGTATTCTCTACGCATTCGAGAAGAACCCTAAAATTGCAAGTTGGCGAGGGCCTAAGTGGTCAAAAAGAACATTTAAACATTTTCTTTTTGAAAAACTCAAGAGCAAAAAAAAAGAGAAAAAAATGAACCTGTGCATGACTGTGACGGTCTTCTTTGCGTCCGCTGGCCGGCAGAACGTTTCCTTCGTGGTTTCGCCGCATCAAAACGACTTCCTTCTCTTTAGGCGCTTCTGTGACTCCCGACTCCAGCTTCATTTTAAGTTTTCTGACGAGATCCTCGAACACAGATATCAAATTGGCTAGAAACCTACTCAAAACCTTGTCTCCTTTCATTTCGGCTTTCAAAATCTTAGCTGAAAGCTTGTTCTTTTCGTCCTCTGTCAAAGGAGTTGGACCGGACGAAGAACTTGATTGATTTTCTTCTCTCGTGTAAACTTGTTGAATTCCATAAAAATCTTTTTGAGACCGTTCACTAGCAGTGACAAAGTCCTGAACGAGTAAAAAAATTGATATATATATATATATATATATATATATATATATATATATATTATTTGAATGGAACAAAATGACGTCAAAAAAATACTTTGAACGTCTTATATTATAATATATATAGAAAAAACCTTTCCCGCGTAAGAACTGCCGAGTTTTTTCATATACTTCTGAGCAACGGGTTTTGCTTTAACAATTCTTCCTCCGCCAAACTCTTCGTCATCATCAGGTCTTCGAAACATAAAAAAGCGAGCACTGAACATATTCAGTTTAAAAGGATAGAAAGCAGAAAATTGAGAAAAATAAAACTGAAAAAAAAACTTGTAGCGGACGTCAGAGCCTAAACAAACTTTAAATAAAACTAAAAAAAAAAATGCTTGCGAAAAAATGTATCAGTTTGATACATGGTTTTCACCATCTTTCAGAAAAACATGACTTGAATAAATGCGCATAGTCAAAAAAATACTTTGAACGTCTTATTTTTTTATATGCAAGATATAAAAAAATAAATAATATATTCTAAAAAAATCTATGGAATAAAGAAAATTTCAAACCTTCGAAAATCTGTTTTGGAAAAAAAGATGAAGCAAATGCGCCCCTTTGTAATTTCAAGAAAGCTCTGGAGCAAAATGCATGCTTTTTGCGCGCGTCCAACCCGATATCGGGTTATTGCACGCATTTAATTATTTTACTTCTTGTCTTTTTAATTTTTCTTCTTTTTTTCATGTTAGTTAGATGTCAGAAAAATTTTAATATTCTATCTAGACTGAAATTTTTTTCAAATTTTCAACTGCAGCTTGAAGGTGCTGAACGAGCCTTCAACGAAAACTTCTTTGGACAGTTGCTCAATGGGCGACGAAGGATCAACACTTTCTTCTGCTTTCCCTGCTGGTTACCAGATTCCGACCATCCAGGTTTTAAACCTATCAGAGAAAATGGAAAATGATACAAGTCTTTTTTCAAAATATCTTCAATAGTTATAACCGTCTTTAAATTTTATTCTTGTTAAATGTACAGTACATTTTCGAAAAGTAAAGCGCCAAAATTTTTTTTTCGAACGATGGGGAAGATTTTTAAAAGATTGCTAGGGAACTTTCCGTTGGCCACCTTTCCGAAGAATCCCTTTCCGACTTTTTTTCCCTTATTTTTTTTCGGTTTATAAACAATCGATTAACATTTTTTTTCCCCCATTTATTTGTGTTTTAAACATGAATATTTTGCCTACTTTATATAGGAAGATTTAAAACGAAGAAAGTATCGAGAAAAAAAAATCGGAAACTTCTCCGTCGGAAAGTTTCCGACTTTTTTTTGCGATATGAAAAAATTCGAAAAGTCGCCGTTCGAGTTTTTGCTGGTCTTTTTTTTAAACCACCCAAAGTTTAGAACCTGCCTCCTGGCTCGAGCAACTATCAGCAACTCTTGGCGCTGATCGAAGAAATCGGAAGAGATATCCGACCGTCTTATACCGGCAACAAAGTCTGTGCCGAAAGGCTCAAACGCTCGCTCATTCACGCCCGGCATCTTCTCAAGTATGGTGAAGAGTTTTAGCAGATAAATTTTATTCTCTGAGTCCCGACCAAAATTAAATCGAAAAAGCGGTCACGGTAACTAAAATCTCAGCGTCTTTGCTAGTGCTTGTATATTTCAAACGGAAAAAAAAATACAATGAGCGTGTGAATTAGTTTTATTCTCATTATAATGATGTATTACATATCTTTGGGCACTGTGAAACCACGTATACTAATTTCGAAAATATATTGGATATCAAAGTGATTGAAAAGGTGCTTAATGTTGCAGGTAAGGTCTCTTTTCACATAATAATAAATGGTAGCTATAGGTCATTTTTAAGATTAACTAGATCTTTTAATACGGGCACACCCGTTGAGGTATCTGGCCATCACGAGAGTATAAATGTAGATACGATTAAAATACAAACAAAATGATTAGAGCTGAGCAGTCATATTTTTCAGGGAGTGCGTGGTTGACGCCGACAACGATCGGAAAAAAGGAAACGAGGCGTCGGCCAAGGCTTTAGCTCAGTTCGCTCAGACCGTCAAGGCGGCCCAGGCAGCCACTGCCGCCGGTTCTTCCAAATCTTCTCAATAACATTCCTCCCTCTCACCCAACCTGTTTTTATTTCTTTTTTTCAACTATGCCACCAAATTCGGTAATCTCTCTGAAGCTGAACGAAAGACCCGCTTTTGCTCGTCTTCTAACCGACAGAAGTAACTCTGTACTCGTTTCTACCTACCAACTCGATTCGGACAGCTCCACTCGTGCAGGTTCTCTCTGCATCGTGGACGTCGATATTCCCTCAACCTCTCTCAATCTAAAACACGAAATTCGGACTGCTGCTGGAGTTTTTCGCTTCGAATTAATCAACCCCTCAACTTCCCTTTCCGCTTTGACAAATGGCTCACTTGGCCTTAATAAATTATCAGGTAGTTTTTTATTCCGAATCTAAAATAAGTGATCGAAGGTGAATACCCGCAATCTAGTATCCCTGTCTCTTCAAACATGCTGCTGGACGTGTCGATAAAATCGACATCTATCGCCGCAACTACTGACAACAAGGTCTCTTAAAGCAGGATAACTATTTCCTAAACTAAGATTCAGGGTTTCGCATTTCTGGTGGATACGAATACTGGGACCGTCGTGTCGAGTTGGTTGGCTCATTCCTTGCCTTACCTGCAAGGGGAAGGCTGCGAGGTCTACCGTTATCGACTCCAAAAATAATTTCCGGTTGCAGGTGTGGACGTGCTGCATGACGGATGACGCTTCTTTAGTGGCAACTGGCGGCGAAGACACCACCATGAAGTGAGTTTCACGGTCTTCGACGATGTTTTGAATGCTTCATCGTTTTATCAAATAATCTTTGGCTTGATCATTACTGCTAAGAATCTGTAGATTTTCAAGAAAATGGTTTCGAAAGAACGATGAAACAGCAAGTGAATGATAGATTTTCTAACATTGCTCGCGTGTCAAGGCAACAATTAATTAACTAAAATTCGAAAACACATTCATTGTAGAATCTGGGATACGCGGACAAAAACATCCATCAGTCACGCCAAGGTTTTCGACGCAGGCGTTACTTTCATTGACTGGCTTGATGATAACGTATGCATCATCCATTTAATTCCTAAATACTTGGCTTCAGGTATTATTAACGGGGTGCTACGACGAGTACATGAGGTTGATAGACCGACGTTCCACCAAAATTGAATTACGAAAGGTCAAGGTTAGTGCATTTTGGAAATGGAAATCGAAAAAAAAATGGAAAAGTCCTCTTTGAAACTGGGAGATATAGTTTTTTTAAATCGTAAAATCATCTTGAAACTTCTTCGGAGTTCAAACTGAATCAATGGAAACATCGCATTCTATTGGAAGACCTTGGGACCAAAAGAAAGCGATTCGACGTCCGAAAGAAATAGTTGTCCCTAATGGTGCGGCCATTCCGAGAGATTTCCGATGTCAGCGTTTACGGACAGAACATTTCAGCTGCCTGGAGGCGTCTGGAACATCGAGAAGACGGAAGACGGCCACTACCTCGCCTCGTGCATGTACGGTGGCTACGCTCTCCTCGACGGCGACTGGCAAATCTCACACGCCAACCAGAAACCCGGCGCCAACCTTCTTTACGGGGCGACGGCGATTGATTCCAACAGCGTTGTGTATTGTACATTCAATGATTATTCTGTCTCGTTGGACATTTTCGGGAATAGGGAGTAAAGGGTTTTCAAAACTATGAAATATCACTTTCCTTCAAATCACAGAAAGAAAGATTAGCCAACCCCTTCTCCCGGGCTGAATGAGCTCTGCTTTGTCCATCTAAGGCCTAAACTCAAGAATTTTTTTAAAAATCAATTTCAATGCTGCGTTAAATTTATGTTTTTCGACTGCCGACAAAAAAATCCATCCCCAGGCATTTTTGTCAAAAAATTTAAACTTCAAATTTAAATCAAAGGTTTTTTTGTGTTTTCGCTCAAAAAAATAAATTTCATTCTTCGCTTCGAAAAAAGAAGCACCGGTACCAAAAAGGAATTCAATGATTTTTAAAAAAGTAGCCTAAGGATTCGGAAATAACATTCAAGCGTTTAATTTAATTTTTTTACTAAAAAAACTCTTTTTGGTTCGGAGAAATTCAAATTTCATTAAAAACTTTTTTCGAATTATTATGCCTTTTCACTATACATGATTTGACAAGAAAAAATTATTTCCCAAATAACAGAATAGTGTGAGTTAGTGGCAGAAGAAGAAAAAATAGATTTCAAAAATGATGAAAATAATTTGCCGAAGAAAATAAGAAAAAAGTTTTCATACAAGAAGTGAAACTTTCGAGCAGAACGAACTGTCGAGTAAGGCGGCATTCTGTGGTGAACAAGGCAACACCGCCACGTCGGTTGTCCACGAGAACGATTCGATGGGAACATCTGAAGGAATAAGTCTTCGCTTCCGAGCACAGGAATTCCAGCACCAACCGACAGGTGCTGCGGACTGTGTGTTCCCGCTGGAACATCGGATTTCGTAGGCCTTTGCCGTGACTACGAAGACGAATCGCAGCTTCCATTTCAGTTGAACTACATGTATCATTGTTATTTTCAGAGACTTTCAAAATTGATGTTTTTTTTCGTGGCGTCTTTTTTACTTCCCCTTGTTTTCACGAAAAAAAAAACCCTCCTTGCAGTCCTTTCCAGGCGCGAAGACTAACCAGTATCCGTCGTAAAACTAGCTGGTGCGTTCAAGGGAACGTTCAGTCGGAATGTAGAGTTCGGAGAGAAGGCACAAACACAGACTGTCTGAGAAACGGTCGTCGAATGCGTCTGGAATGAACACCTCAGTTTTTCATATGAAAAACTTGTTGATTACCCGACAAGACTTTTGAGCAGCTTCGACGGTTGAATTCTCGACCAAGCTTTCCTCGGTTTCCAAGCCAACAGAGTATTGTACACATGGAGAATCGGAGTCTGCTTGTTTTTTTTTTTTCTCAAAATTCTTAGGAGTTTTTCAAATGTTCCATATTTAGTGTATTCAGTATGGGAGATGTTTCATGTTCTATGAATATTTATAATTCGAGACTATAAATTCTATCAGAGAGGCGCCGAACTTTTCAAATGAAACAACTTTAAAACAATTTTTTTTAGTTGAAGTGGGAGATTACCAAAAAGAAAATAATGAAATATTTTGAGCCGACTTTTCGTGTGGGCTCTATTCCCTCAAGCAACCGAGAACCACATTTTCTGACTGATATATTTACGTTTTCAAGAGAGTTAAGTACGACCCGGAGAAAATATATTGCAGTCTAAAGATACCAGCGAAATCCAAATGACCACAGACGTCCTCTCCCATGCGGAACGCCTTTTTGGACAGGGTCAGCAGGGCGACGCGACTGTTCCCGTTGGTGAGGGCGAAGGCCTGCGACCGCCGAGGCATCGTCATCTCGTCCACCGCCGCTGTCACCACCTCAGATATACTTATGAAAATGTCTCAATACAGGACTTGGTCGACGTCCGGGAAAGTCGAAACATTCAGAAAAAGAAACGAACTTTTCATCCATCATTTTTTCAAAGACCTCATACTTTTTTATGACTTTATTTACTAGCTTAATTCTCAGAAAGATAATCTATTTGAAGTTATCAGTGATATATCTCGCAAGGCCCTCGGAACGTGTTCAACTACAACTTTTATTCTTGTTGCTTTAAACACCTAATTTCGAAGAAAGTGTAAAAAACCTCGGCGACGGTAGCCCTTTTCATCGATTCGGCGAGGAACGGATTACAAGGCACAGAAAGTTTTGATTCCAGACCTACGGCAGGGATTATTCTGCAGAAAATACAAATTCCATCAGAAGGAAAGGAAAAATCACCGAACAGGGAGATAAGACAAACGAATCGGCGCTTGAAGCTGCTGCACAGCGACGGCAATACGGTTCACATATCTAACAAGTTGTCCGCGGAAAGTCGGAGGCAGTCCGTTGCGCGACATGGGAATCTGCATTGTTTGAAAAGATCTTCTTCGTTGTTGCAGGGAGGCTCACTTCGCAGTTGAACTCGCGCTTCTCTCCTGGAGACAGCTGAACGTCGCAAAAAATAATAACAGGAAGGGAAGAGAAGACGGTGGCTGCGCTCCGAGCGATCGCCGTCGTCGGCCGCTCGCGCGATGAAGTCGTCGCCGTTCCTGTCGTCCTTTCTGCAAACTTCTACAATTTTTCCTGTCAGTGTAAAAGGCGATTCGCAATATTCAGTTCTAACTGACTCTGATTATAAGCCTGAACCTTTTTGCACAAAGACGGCATCAAACTCGTTTTTATGACCCCTCCAAAATACTTTATTAGCTGTTTCGATCAAAATTCAACTGATCGCGATTCGCGAAGAACCAAAAAAAAAGTGAACCAATAATATATATGAATTTCTCTGAGATTGTTCAACCTAGATGCAGAAAAAAAAATTGGGGAAACAATTCAACCGCAATTATCTCTCACAGACCAGAAACTACCTTTTCAATATCTAAGGCTAATAATCGCCGCCAACTGTAGTTTCTATCAGTTTTGTCAAAGTATTGGTGCCCTGAAGAACGAACCACAAGTCAACTGGACGCTGCCCCAGGCCAACTGTTCTTTTGCTCTTCCTCGTGACGCAACATTCTCAACGGTTACCTGAAAACAGTAAAAAAGATTTTTTCCCTAAGCAAATCGTACCTTAATAACGATGGTTTCTCCAGCGAGATAAACTGCTACATCGCGATCCAACTCCGCGCATATTTCGAGCGGCATTCAGCTGCATACTAATCAGAAGATTTAAAAGATGGAGAATAAGATATAATTCTTAGGGAAAATACCTCTAATAAAATTAAGCCCATCCAAAAATAAGATTTATTGAGAAAAATATTCAATGAATGACGGAACTGTGTACAAAAAAGGAACGAATTCCATTTTACCGGACGCTTAAAAATGGAGGGTTTCAACACTGGATCATGGAGGCCAAAAAATTGATTTGCAAAGCGCCGATGTACTCGTCTTTGCCGTAAACATTGGGATTGGAGGCCTTGGCGCGTGTCACTGAAAAGAAGCAACTTTTCGATGGCTGTAATCTTCCTACCGAAGCTTTCGAAGCGTTGCTGACACTCTGCCTTGAGAAGCATGAAGTTTTCGGAGGACAGGAGAGAGCTTCCCGCGGATTTCTGTGTCTTTTCGATTTGTTTTCGAAACCTTTCCGTTGGTTTTTGTGGCAGTTCTGCTCTCGTATTCGACGAATTAGCAACCTCAAAACCTTTTTTATATTTATTCCCAGAAAATTTTTTTTTTCAAAAGATTTGCCTCGGGTTGGATTTTTTTGAGGGTGGGGGAGCTAAGTGTAAAAAACCATGTTGAGTTTTTTTATCAGTTTTTTTATATTAATCCAAATTCTTGTGTTTAGAATTTTTTTCAAAAATGTATAGGTTCGGAAATCAAGTAAAAAAACGTGTAAAAAAATTTCTTTTTTTAAGTCGTTATTTTGCAGTCTCAATCATAGATTATGATAGAATGACCGCGGGCCAATTAGTCTGGGTGCGTGCTTTTACCGAACTCAAGAACTCTGTCGCGGTTATTTTTCTGACTGTTATGCTAGTTTCCAAGATTTTGAAGAATTTCGAGATCTTGGGCAATGAAACAAAAATGGAAGATGAAATACCGGTCTCGCTGGTGCTTCGTGAACATTTCTTCCTGGTCCCATTTTGACAGCCGTGTACTCGGTTTTCCCTTTGTTCGAAAATTCCTTAAAAGAAATTAGTGTGTTGAACTCTTGCGATAACCTTGACCTCGATCAAAAACCCAGGCTGCGCGACAGCTACTGTTTTCCAGCAAACATTTCTTTTATTCGGAGCTTGTTCTATAGCTACGAAATTTATCGTATCGCGTGTTTTGAAGACCTCAAAAAAAATTTCCAAAAAGTGAATTCGAATAAAACCTTGTTCAAACTTTCGCAGCGAGGACGCAAGTTCTCCAGGACAAAGTAAACTTCCGATTTGGCGTCCTGTGAAAGAAGCGATGAAACTACATAGAAAAAAGCTTCTACAATTTTTTTTCAAAGAGTTGACGGAGCATAAAAGGTACCCATGAAACGTTCACAGGCGAATCGAGAAGGTACCGTAATGTGTCCACAAAGGTACCTCTCAAAATGGATCGTCAAGACCCCATAATATGTCCATCGTGAGACTTCCGGCATACCTTTTAGCTATATCTGAGCCATCTCGGATGTACTTCAGTCTTTCTCAAGCCCCTCTCACTTTTCTCAAAATTCTCAGAGGTATCTTCGAGGTACCATCGTGAGACTTCAGAGCCTGCGATATACCTCAGAGGGTCTCGCGATACCCTTTCTAGATTCGCCTATGTTACTCCTCTTTCGAGAAATGTGCCTTTTCACGAGACCTAAAACATATAAACTCCTATCCTCTTTTCGTTTCTGAGGATGATTACGAAACGAACATTCTTCGTGACGCTTTCGGTGAGAGACAAGTCGGTATAGCCGAATTGCCCGTTCTCGTCTACCATAATGACGCGGCCAGTTCCGTATAAGACGCGTGGTTTCCGCACGAACGTGATCTGAGCTATGGGTGTTTTGAGCTTCCGCGCTTTTTATACACCTTGGTAGCTTTGTACTTTACAGGAGCAGTGTTTCGGCCTATTTGCTGTGGCTCACACTCTCTCGCCGTAACTTCCACAATGTCGTCAATGTTGAAAGTGTTGAAGTTCAAGCCGAGCTCGTTGTAGTAGACAACAACTTTGCCGAATTTGCAGCTGAAATTGAAACTCCACTTCATAACTTTGTGCTCCGGTGGGTTTATGCTTCTATTTTGGTTGTGAAACAAAGTCATGCGTCCTATTTTGAACGATACGAGAAGCCAGTCGGTATTGAACATCAAGTCATTGAAAATGTAAACCGATGTTTGTAAAGTTAGTTGCCTAAAAAATTACAAAAGGGAGCTGAATCTTACCTTCCCGGGATCCCAAGCTTTAGCTAGCTATTCACAGGCGAATCAGGAGGGTACCATAATGTATTCACAAAGATACCTCTCAAATGGATCGCGAAGACCTCATGTGTCCATCGTGAGATCTCCAGCATACCCTTCAGCTATATCTGAGCCATCTCGAAGGCACTTTAGAATCTCCCTCAAGTCTATCTCATTTTGTTCAAAGTCCTCAGAGGTATACTCGAGGTACCATCGTGAGACTTCAGAGCCTTCGATATACCTCAGAGGTATCGCGATACCATTTCCCGATTCGCCTATGTTTGTAGTGGTCTTTTGAGAATCAAGTTACAAGAAAAATGAGCCTTACGTCACGATGCATGCTTCTTTCGCCGTCACAATGGCCAGAATCGAGCCCAGTTCTTTCATTGAAGACATTTCGCTTCTTCGAATTCCTCTACTTCGCCTCTTTAAAAGAATCCAGATAGTTATATAAATAATAAGAGCTTATATAAGAAGAAAAAGTTGAAGTCATGCCGTAATTAAAGTGATCCTGCGAATTTCAAAATAACCGCTAGGTCTTTTTCACCCTATTGCCGTGTTCAAAGTAATTCCCGCGAAATGCAAAATACCCGTTAGAGAAAGGAAAAGATCACTAAATTTTGGAGAGTCAGAGATCATTTTGCATTTCGCGGAAATTATTTTGAACACGGCATAAACTTTCAACAAAAATTTCAGAAAAAAAAAAAAATTTAGACACAGCTTTTCAGCTTTTCAATATTTTCTTTCTTCAAACTTCTATTTTATTGACTTGATCAAATCACTTTATGAAAGGTCTTTGTGAACACTCTGATGAAGGCATGAAATATGAAACAAAAAAATAAACTAATAGAAGGTATTTGATTGTTCTGGAATAAATAATTTCTTGAAAGTTGCTATTAGGAAGCGAGATACACAAACGAACCCCGGTATAGTTGAGCTTTTCAAGCTTGAAATCTGCATAATTCAAACAATTTATCAATAACAATTTATACCACACATAACAAGAAGGTGTGAAAAAATTAATTGAAGCCATAGCTCTCAATGATCTTCTGATACTGAGCAATTTTTGAGGCTGCGTTGATCTTTGCTTGCTCTTGAAGCTTGTTCAGCTTCTTCTTTTGCTCGTGGTAGGCAGCACCTTTCACCTTTCGCTTTGCTTCCAACGTAGCAACGACATCCTGATATTGCCATCCAACTTCATGGGAGAGACGTCCAACTGAAATTGTTTTTAGGTGGGACTGTTTATAACAAAACAAAAAATTACCTCTGCAGAACTTTCGGCGGGGCTCAAGGCACAAAACTCGGTTAGCTGAGGGAACGTTGAATTTCTTATTGTTGTTGTATTGGCTGGGAACGCCTTCGTACGTGCGCAGGTTCTTCAGAGCAGCTGTTCCGTGGATAGTCTTATGAGGCAGCATTCCTGTATGGAAAATCCAATGTAAATATTCAAAAATGAGTGAAAAAAAACCTCTGACTGTGCGCCAAAAGATCTTTGAGGGAGCACGGTAATGGAAAGGTCCTCGAGAAGGGTTGATGTTCAAGCGCTTGCGAAGGAAGCTCAAGTACTTCAGCTTGGAGCGGTGGAAGTTTCCAGAGATGGCGATCTCCTCGCATCGCAAGACCACGACCTTTTCGCCTTGGAGAAGGTTTTTGGCCACAGTGGAGGCCAAACGACCAAGCAAGTGGTCTTTTCCGTCAATGACGATTGTCTTATTTGTCAGACCCATCGTGTACCCTGAAAAATAACTATAAAAAACAATTATGAACAGTTTTACAAAATAGAACGCTCTTTCAATTTACAGAATAATAAAAACGGCGTGAAAAAAATATTCAAGTACGAAGATATAACATCGCCAAAAACGATGAAATGGAGAGACACACAGAAAAAAAAAAAAATTTATTTATTAAAGCGACATGAAAAAAATGCAGTTAATAAACGTGATATGATATACATATATACAAAAATCGTACAGCTATACAAAAACTTTCATTTTCTCCTATTGTTTAAAACATTCTTCAAATAAAATTCCCCAGCCTTGTAGGATGAACGAACTAATGGACCAGAAGCAACGTACAAAAATCCAAGCTTTTTCGCAAATTCTGCCCATTCGTCAAACCTGAAACAAACATTTTGAGAATAATTTCAAAGGTAAATCACTTTTGAGGGGTTATCCATTCTTTAACCAGTAGATGTCTTTTGCTAGGCTGCATATACTGGCCGAATGTAACAACATCTACGTCATGAGAGCGTAAATCGTTCAAACACTGACGAACTTCGTCATCGGACTCTCCCAAGCCAAGCATGAGAGACGTCTTTGTTACGAGTTTTGGATTCCTCTCTTTGGCGTACTTTAAACCTAAACTAAAATTATCCTTGATTGTCGTTATTTTCCAAACCTGAAAGAGATTGTCCATATTTTGCGCGAGGATCACGCACCCACGGAGTTAAACGTTCTACCGTCTCCATATTATGTGCATAAACGTCAAGTCCGCTTGACGCCATAACTTCAATACTATGTTTGTTTCCAGCAAAATCAGGTAGAAGGCACTCGATGAGAAGCTCAGGCTTAGCTTTTTTCATCATTTCTACAGTTTTTCTTAAATGTAAAGCCCCGCCATCAGGTAAATCGTCTCTGTAAGCTAATACACTTTGTAAAAAAGAAAAAAAAATTCAACCTGTCCACGGAAGTTAGAACAATGTAGTCAACACCCCATGAAGCTACAGCTTTCGCCGTGTTCTGAGGTTCGTTAGGATCTAGCGGAGGTGGCGCGCGAGAAGTTTTTACAGAGCAAAATCGACATCCTCGAGTACAAGTGTCGCCCATCAACATGATGGTAGCAGTAGCAAGACTATCTTCTGACCCTCCCCAACATTCGCCAAGATTCGGACATCTAGAAACGAAAAAACACAAAATATATAATGTTAATATTTCGTTATTAAACCAGAAAAGATGAAAAGTTTAGGAAAATTTCCAGGATCTACTCACATATTGACATCTACTAAAACCTTACTGTTTCCAGAACCCGCGAAAATTGAACAAAGATATTCTTCGAATTAGGCAACTAATTTAGACATTCGTAACGTACTGGAGATCTTTTGCATTCATTCGAGTGGCAACTGACTTTCAGATTTCTTTTTGTTTCAACTCGAATCTAACCAAACTGTACTACAGTTGGAAATAAACAGCTCATTATTCGTGATTAAAATTCCTTTTACAACAAAGTAATTCACCTGTAATAGACTAAAATTTACCTCGCTTCTTCACAAACTGTTGAAAGTTTCAAACTTTTCAGCTGCTTTTTGAGTCTGGCAACATTTTCGTTTTCGGAAGGCAAAACCTAGATTTTAAATAACAGCCGAGAAAAAAAAAATGATAGCTAACCTTTTCTTTTTTCAACCATGGAGGTAGTCGTAAACGCCGGTCTCCACTTTCAAGTTTCATTTTGCCTTCATATTTTGAAACCGCATCTTCAACACTGGCTAAATATCCTAATTTATGGGTATAAACGTGTGTAATACAACCTACATGTACTCAGGAAGTCTTGAAAAGAAGGCCCGTTCTTAATTGCAGGTGGAGTCTTTTTCGAAGCTGCATCTGCAAAACCACGAAGCATCCAGCGAGTGAGCAACATGCTAAAGGAATTGAAAAAAACTTTTTTTTAAAGCCAATCAGAAACTAAACTAGATAATAAAAATCCATCAAGTAGAAAGGAAACGTCATGATTTGACAAAAACCTTTTTAAAAAAAAAATTCGATGATGAACTCTCAACAATAGATCAAAATGATTATTTTTCAATAATCGAATTTTTTCGTAAGATTAACCTTATATAAGAAACTCGTTTTTTTCAGGTAACAAAACAGGAATGAAACAAGAAAACGCTCAATAATATTGTAAAAGAATTAATATACAAAAAATTTTTAGGCAACCAAAATTTTGGGCTGATTTGCAAACTACACGCCATGTCCGCATTGAACTACGCCAAACTACAGTAAGCTAAGCAGAAAAACTACATGGACTTGCCATACGCATGTAATTAATATTTGCGATATAGAATTGAAGTTTTTTTCAAGGCGATTACGCCACTAATGAAGTTATTTGGAAAAAAATATTTTTTTGAATCAGAAACCCCTTTTAAGAAGTCATTTCTTACTTAATTTCAAAGTACTTTCGTTGAAGGTCTTGTTTATTCAAAAAGTTTCTCATGTATAAATCGGGTTTTCTTAGATTTTTCTAGGTATTCCGATCGCGCAGAGCTGAAAATCAATCATAAGATTAGGCGTTGCTTGAAAGTTTGGGTAGAGGATCTAAGGAACGAAAAACTATACAACTTTAAAAAATTATGTCCCTCAAAAATCAGGGAACGATTTACAAAAAAAATTAGTCTTTGATTAATCGATTGAACTAAACAAAGTTAGGAGACTTTTTATTTTCCAAGGATTTTGAGGTTCCGAAGTCTTTTTGTGTTCAAAAGGCGTTTCGACGTCGCACCGCCGTAAGAGGCGTTCCTGCTGTATTGGAAGGCACTTGGAATCATTTTTTTGTTCTCAAATGTTATTCTTTTTCCCTGTCATTCTGCTTGGGTTTCTGTCTTCCTGGTCGACAGTTAACTGCCAAATCCAGCCCAACATTAAGCTTCTGGAATGCTTTGAATTCAAAAAAAATTATTGGATTGTCGGCCACGCTTTTCACACGTCTTCCGTACAAGCAAGTCTAACTTTTTTTGAGATGGCCTTCTTCAAAATTCTCCTTCAGAGTCTCGAAAGGAATGAAGATATTTTATATGTGAAAGTTGCTAAAGAAGATGTGGTTCTTTCAGGAAAAATTAATTAAGTTCGAAATAACCAACTTCAAAATAGTTGCAAACGAAATAGTGAGCGAAAAATTTCGTTTTAGGTCTTTTCGAACCATTTTCTTTACAAAAAGTCTTAAAAATTGAATTTACATTTTCCAAGGAGCCTAACGTTCACAGACAAGAACTGCGGCATAGAACTTAGGCTATCAATCAAGACGTCGACGTTCACGAGTTACCAGAACGATTTGGGTGTGTTCGTCAGAATTAGACACACATCGAAGGTCGCCTTCTCTGAGGAATGACGGACACGAATAGCATCGCTTTTTTTTAGGCAACCGACCAAAAAACATTTTTACGCAATTCGGCTTTTACCGAATAAGTTCTCGTTTTCCCTCTTCAAAAAGATTAGGATTTTTGATCGTATTGAGCCATTTTAACTACAGCTGATTCAGAAAATGGAAGATAGAGAGTGCAGACTAATCTATATAAGCTGACATTTTTCACTTCAAAAAACTATCAAAGCTATATTTGAGTTCAAAGACGAGTGCCTACGGTCATGCCTGACATCGGTTCTACGCGGTTCACCCTGCCTGTCAGCGATGCACGTGCCGAGTGACGATCAATGCGTCATCTCAGACCAAAATCAGCTCACACGACCCGAACTTTTCGTCGAGAACGATGCTAAGCTCACGTTTACAGTTAACTTCTTCCGAAACCTCTGTGCCGAGCCGCCAATTCAAAAAGGTAAACACCGAAACTTTTCCGAAATGGACTAGGGTATTCAATCCGCAGGTTGATGGAATTTCAGTCATTTTTTGAGTTAATTGCATTACTTCGCCCGTACGAGAGAGAAAAGAACGAAGACAAGAAGATTAATTCCAAACGCGTCGAAAGACGGCAACGAAGTAGAGAGGGAAGAAAAAAAACATTTTAATTGTTGGTTGATAATGTCGTTGAAGACTTTTTTTTACCTACATTTTGAAAATAACAATATTTTTCTTCACTTTTCAGGAGCTGGAAAGTTAGAAGCAAAGCTACTTGGATACCAAGGTGGTCAAGGAATACTTCAGTTGATCCAGTTGCGAGGCGAGAATCCAAAAATAATGATTATAATGACAGGCCTTCGCGAAAACACTGTAATGAACTGATCTAAAAACCGTTTAATCAAATTTTAAAGATGTACGACATTGTGTATGATCCTTCGTTGAACGAATCAATGAAGTGCAATAGAATAAGAACATCGGGAATTAATGGAGAGCGACTTTTAAATGTGGAAACCGACAACACAGGCTTGGCAGTACAGGTGGTTCTAAATAACAAGATGTTCCTTATTTTTTGTTTCAGACCTGGAAAGAGATTGATTGGCACATTCTCGACGATTCGTTACTGTCTAAGGTTTAAAACTGAAAAGTACCATTGTAATACATAATTTTACTTTCAGGTTATTCTAGTACTAGAAAAAAACTCTTCAAAAGTCATTAACTGTGGCCACCTAACCGTGGCAGGCGGAAATATGACTGAATGGTACGCTGCGCGTCAATCTTCCCATAATTTTTTCGTTCAGAACGTTCCTATTCGACTTTTTTTGTTTTTATTTGTGTATTTTATCTACGATTTATGAAATGAACTGACTAAAAATAAAGTTTTTCTTAAAGTTTTCAAAAATTCTCTCTCTGGAAAAATAATAAATTTCACACGATTGTGATGGAAAAATGCCGCGTTGAATGGAACCGTAATTACGCCTGTTCAAGGCGGCTGTTCGTATTACGCTAGTTTGAAAATATTTTTTTTGTGGTTTTAAAATGGAAATTTGTGAATTAGCTATGAGAACACTAAGAATAACTGACGAGATAAATGCGAGCTCGGTGGCGGTACATTGACTAACTCGCAAAAATGTCGCTTTTTTCTAGGCGCGATCCCGCATTTATCTCGACGCGACCTCGCATTTTTCTCGGCGCCATCTCGCATTTATCTTGCATTTCGGAAATTTTCAAATTGCGAGAGAAATGCGAGCTCGCGCCTAGAAAAATGCGAGCTCGCGCCCAAACAAATGCGAAACCGGCGCGAGAAAAAATGCGAGATGTTTGCGAGCTCGTCAATGTACCGCCAGTGTCTCGCGTTTATCTCGGCAGTTATTCTTAGTGAAATGACTTGTCAGATAAATTAAGTTTGCGTCTTTTGCCAAGTTCGATGCATTGAGTGCAATGCGTACAAAGCGTTTAATCACACGAAGCTACAAAACTTTTTATTCGTACGAATTCTATTTTTTTATATTTATAATATATCAAACAAGCGCTAGTGCTCAGCTTTGGAACGCCTTTGGCCAGGTTCTTCGAGTATTTTTTGGAAGCGTCACATAAAGTATTCGGAATGGTAACTTTAGTTTTCTATATGATCTTTTTTATTTCAATCTGTTTTGAGGACGAAAAGATGAAGAAACGGATCGAAGGGCTGAAGGTAGAAAAAGCCTATTACGATGCCTTGCAGTTATACAGAACCAAAATTTCCCGTTTTTTCTCTTCGACTAATATTGGCCAGGCGGTTCTTCTGATGATTGACTCCACAGAGTTTTTTGTGAAAGGTTTTTTTTTCGTTGTTAAAACAAGTTACCCTTATTGACGGATTCGTTTTTTCAGAAAAGCAAGGGATTATCGTAATTGACTTAGCACAGTTTTTCATTGATGGACTGGTAAAGAACAAAATTCAACCTTCTGAAGCGCTTTTGGCAACGATTTCCCAAGTAAAATTCCTATTTTTTCCGTCTGATTTTTTCTACACAGAATAATTATGTATGATCATGTTGCAACTAGAAAAAGTTTTATGTATGAATAATTATAAACACTAGGTTGCCGTTTTAATGACACGTCTTGAAAATGAAGAAGATGATCCACAGAAACTGGTTTCAAAGGGACGACGTCTGTTTGCTGATAATGGATTGCGATGGTTAGTATCAAATTTTTTTGAATATTTTTCCAAAAAGGATCTTTCGGAGTTTTTTTTTAAAAATAATTGTTATATAAGTTTTGTTGGAATAATGAAACATTCTCTTCGATAATAATATTTTTTTTAATGTTCATTGTTTGCTCACAGGCATATTTCTGTGGCGGTGAAGTAGATAACCAGGAAAGTTATATTTGCCTCCACTTCAATAAATTTCTACTTTGTTTACAAGAATCTTTGAGTCGAATCGAAAAAAAACTTTAAAAATTTATGTGATATTGCGAATCGAGAAAGAGTATCGCGAGACCCTCTGAGGTATATCGCAGGCTCTGAAGTCTATCGATGATGCCTCGAGTATACCTCTGAGGACTTTGCAAAATGAGATAGACTTGAGGGAGTTTCTGAAGTACCTCCGAGATGGCCCAGATATGGTACCTTCTCGATTCGTCTGTGTCAAAAAAAAATCTTAAATATTCTTTTGGTCTTTTTCAAAAACTATGAGTCTGTTTAAGTAATTCCAATATTCAAACACCCGTTTCGTTATAAAATTAAAAGTAACATGATGAATTGGTGGTAGTTCGAGTTTAAGGCTGTTGCCTCTCAGTTGTCTCCGTCTGTTTGGATATTGTTTGCAATTTGATTAGACACGGTCACCAATAATCTCCAAATAATCTCCATTGATGTGTAGTTATGATACATTTTCTCAACCTTTTAATCAATAGCGTGGTTAGAGAGAGGGATTCCATTCTTACAGATTAATTCACTTCTGGGAGAAGCGGTTTGGTAAATTTTCCTCGAACAGATTCTAACCTGTTCATATCAGGTTGCGTAAGTGCAGAGTATAGCGGAAGCTTTCTTTCAACTGTTATTTTAGTATTATAATGGATTATAATAATTTTTTTAACTGTTTGCTTGCTGGTTTAAATTAATTTATTGGTATCCGTTTTTCTAAGCACTTGTAGAAGGTATGCAATCTCCAAAACAAAAAAAAACGGAATTCAGTAAAATTTATTGATTCATCTTACGGCGTACGACTTACGGCTAGTTCTTTCTGCGCTGAACTGAACCACCGCGTCAGAAAAACAGCGGATATTACAAAAAAAAAAACAGCAGCGTCAGTGAAATAGGGTGGTATGAAAAAAAAGGCAGCAAATTTTCAATCGGCGACTTTTCCGATTTTTTTCATACCGCTAGGGAACTTTCCGACGGCCACCTTTCCGCCGAATCCCTTTCCGAATTTTTTTACCCTTATATTTTTTTCGGTTTATAAAACATCTATTAACATTTTTCCCCCATTTATTTGTGTTTTAAACATGAATATTTTTGCCTACTTTATATAGGAAGATTTAAAACGAAGAAAGTATCGAGAAAAAAAGTCGGAAAAAATTTCGTCGGAAAGGTGGCCGTCGGAAAGTTCCCTAGCTATATGAAAAAATCGGAAAAGTCGTCGTTCAAATTTTCGCTGGTCTTTTTTTCATACCACCGAAATAGGCCTGCGGGAGATCGTTGAAAGTTATTGAAAACATCTATTTTTTTCAGTGAGATGTGTTTAAGTTTGTAGAAAAAACCGTTTTCAAGTTTCTTTTAGACTTTAAAAAATTAAATTATGAGTAATTATAAGAAATTTGTCGTTCCAGGACCAAATTTTTCATGCAGTCGAAGTCGGAAAAACGGCACGGGAGCAATTTCCTACACTTCTATTTGGCCAACTACTATCTTAAAAGTAATCGATTGGCAGATGCACACAATCATTTTTTGCTCTCTGATCGCAGCACAGTGAGTGGAAATCGGTGGATTTACTATTTTTTCGAAAGGAACTTGCCAATTTCCTACTGGTCTTGTATCGCGAGAAAGGATTACGCTCTGAAATCGATCTCATCGTTCTGCGGCCTGTTCTACAGGTTAAATTTGGAGCGATAATTCAAACGGCGACTTTTCCGATTTTTTCATATCGTTAGTGAACTTTCCGACGGAGAAGTTCCCGACTAATCCTTTCCGACTTTTTCGATAAAATCTTCGTTTTGAATTTTCCTATATAAAAATAGATACTTGATTCATGATTAAAACGCAAAGAAATAGAAAAAAATGTTAATAGATTGTTCATAAACCGAAAAAAATAAGGAAAAAAAGTCGGAAAAGGATTCGTCGGAAACTTCTTCCTCGGAAAGTTCCCTAACGTTATGAAAAAAATCGGAAAAGTCGCCGATTGAAAATTTGCTGCCTTTTTTTCATTCCACCGAAAATACACAAAACAAGTTAAAATCTAAAGAGGGCAAGCTTCAGATAAAGATTTTATCGAAGTTCAAGATTTTCATGGGGCTATCGACCTTTTATAAATACATATATTAATATGAGTCGTAATGAAAGTTCTGAAACAGATTCTGTGTCTCGACCGTTATCCAAGTGCGAAGATGCTTTTTTCTGAATTCGTAAAGGTTTCACATGCTGGCACGTATCCCTACAAGCTTCCTCTCTTCAACTTTGCCGATCTTCTGTTGAGATCTATCGCAGCTGTCGATGTGAGTTTTGCAGTGATGAGAACAGTCAGCTACGAATCTTTTTTGAGATAAAAAAGTTCACCATTTTGCTTGAAGAATACAAAAAAGAATTGATGCGAGATCGGAGCCTGACACAATTGCTTGAAAAGGTAATTTAATATCAACACGTTGAAAGGTGGTTTTTTTTTACAGATTTGCCGCATGTACTTCGGCGTTGGGCGAGTATTAAACCGCGGAACAGGCCTCCAGAGAATCCTCCAAAGTAAACAAGCTTCAAAACCAAGATTTTTTTCCAAGCTTTCAGGCCTAACTTCTGAAGAGTCCGATGAAGCTGACGAAGCCACTTCCCATCTGGAAAACCAACCGCTATCGGGTGCCAATGTGAAGGTCATACGAAATCTCGCAAGCAACTCAAAATCCAGCCCAGTAGTTGCTCCTGACGAGGACGATCTTGATTGATATCCCATAAAAATCTTTCGACTTTTTGAAAATTACTGGTAACATTTTTTTAATATCTGTGTTTCTTTTTTTAAAAAAATACTGGTGCTTTTTCAGATATCTATAACTTCCCTGTTATGGTTTTTTATGCTCCTAAATCCTTTCAAAGACTAGAATAAAATGGTATTTTATTTAACACTCGGAAACAACAAGGAAGAATAAACAATTGCATTTAATAAAGAAGATTGATCACATTTTTGAAACTTCTCGAATGCCGAGGATTTTGAAACAGGTCGCCATTGTATTCGCTGTCACGTCGCATAAAGCCAGACGGTGGAAATGAATCTCCGTCTTATCTTCAAACCCGAACCTCTCGATGTAGAAAAATAAAATAGTCAAACCTCCTCTCTTGTCGATAACATAGCATTCATTGTAAAAATCGTGAAACTGCGTGGCCAGTTGATAGACGAAATCACACAACTACAACAATCGGCTTACTTTTTTACTGGCAAACTGAGAAGAACTAACTGGATGAAGCATTAACGAGTCGAGAACTTGCAAGACGCAGTCAGAGAGCTTTAGAATCTGCTTTGCCAAGTTCATCTCTGCTGGATGGTCGAGTGGTAGAACCGATGTTTTGTTCAGGTAGTCCGACAGTTCAGCCTCCGAAACTCCCGAAGTTCTAACGATCGACCTGAACTCCTAGCTGACCTGTCTAACTTTGCAGCTGTTTCTAATTAGGATCCGTATAATTTGAAATGAAACTTCAAAACATGGAGAAAAAATTGAGAATTGAATTTTTTTCATGAAAACTTTAACCTCGTTTGCTACGACTCGAAAACGTCTAGCTTATAAGCAATTTTTTCTTCCAAAACAGGCAGAGAGCTTACAAAACAGGAAATTTTCTGTGGTACCAGAACACTCATAGTAATAGCGTAACAGGTCTGCTGAATTCAAGCAGCTTTAAAAACTTAAGACCAAAAAACTAGGACTTTTAAGGAAATTTATTCTTCTCTTAAAAGTCGGACTATGTTGAACGACAAAAAAAAAATCAAATTTCCCCAAAAAAACTGCGAAAAATTGTGTAAAAAATAAAACTTATACTTTCCAGAGATCGTTTCAATCATTAAATTGAGCTCATGACACGGGATTCCCTCGTCTAGTAAATGAATCACCTGATACGGGCGTAGGCGTAGAGCAGGTAGACGGCCGTGTTGCCGCGATCGTCGAGCATTCGATCGAAGGAGAAAACGTAATCTTGCGTACGGGTGTGCGAAAGATCCGCGTACTTGATGCAGCCGTACGCGACAGCGTCGCGAGCCGCCTCCAGCTCTTCCTTGTTCATAACCTGAAGAATCAAACCTATAAGAAAATCAATTTTTTTCGACAAGTCTCTGTGGTTACAAAGTCACCATATTGTCATAAAATGAGACTGCAATTCGAAAAAAAAATTTAATTTCAAAATAGCCGCGTACATTTTTGTGAACAATAATTTTTCAATGAATTGGCCATCAGAGCTGAAAAATTCAGATTGACTTCATTCTTGAGAGTTATTAGTGTCGATATTTTCGGCGAGGAAAAACTGATTTTGAAGACTACATTTATCCCTCAACTTGTGATTAATGACGAACCTCGTGTCGACCCTTCTCTTGGAGACTCTTTTCGGCTCGCTTGACACCTTCGTCCAGAAGGTCCAATAATCTGACTGTTTCCCCGGATCGAGTCTTGAACTTTTTCCTGATAGCGCTGTTTTAAAAAAAGAAACAAAAAAGGTTCAAAAAAACCTATCTTCTCCAAGAACCAGGCCAAACGCTACATGTTCTACTCGCTTGACCGATTCGTCATACCACCCGAAATCACGACCAGCTGCATAGACTGTCTAGAAAAATTATTTTTTTGAAGATATAAAGTTCAAACTTATTCGCCGATAAAAAAATTAACTCAAAGTTTCTATTTAGTATTTTTTTCTTGCTACAACCTCTAGTTTTAGGAAAAGAAAAAATGGAACTTAACACTCTTCAAGTCGCCTTGCAAATTAAAAATAGAATCAGCTTTGCTATTCATAAAAAAAGAATAATAATAATAAAGTAGCCCATTTTCAAGTTTCTGCGAGCAGTTTTATTTTTTTGAAGTCGAATGTAAAGCTAATAAGAAAGACTTTAGAAAAAGATTGGACTTTACAATTAAAAATTCAGACATTTATATACTAAATCGACGGTGTTGCGTTAGAAGATGAGAAACAGGTTTCCAAATCAGAAAGGCGGCCTTTGACCGCAGCAATTCTGTCCTTTGTCTCTGTAGCTTCAATATAAAATGATACTTCTAGATGAAGGCTTTGGCCAGCATCCACGACGTATATTGCCCAGTCGACTTTTAGCTGATTGATGCGATAATTGAGGGCAGCCAAGTCCGAAGTATCGTATGTGAAACCTGAAAATCAAAAAATAGAGAAAAAAAAGTGGGACCGAAGAACCTCCGTCGCTTTTGACGACAGTGAGAGGCACCTCGCAGCCTGTCGGGAACATGATCTGCCGACCTTCGTCTTCTCGCAAAACGCCAGGATCTGAGGGTCCTAAATGTCTATTTCGCTTCCAGAATTGAACGTACGAGTTTTCTTGATGGAATCAACGAGGTTCAACATTTTGTCTTGGTAGAAAGATTCTCCGAAATCCTCGATTTTGATGTCTAACCGGTCGTAAACATATTGGTTGTCTGAATGAAAAAAAACAAACTAATGACAGGAATAATAAAAATAGAAGGATGTATGTAAAAAGGTGCGCATCACATTTCTTGGAGACGTCGCAAATCGTTTCCCATGCTTTCACGAAATTTGGCTCATAACTTTGCAGCTTAACCACGCACTCGTAAGCTCTCTTTTTGAAAACTTCATCTTCATCAAATCGCTTTTTGGATTCCTGAACCATTGATATACTAGAAAACGCAAAATGTCTAGGTTTTTTAAAACATATATCAGCCTCACGACTTGAATTCCTCCAGAAATTGAGAGCGCCAAAAGATTAACCTTATAAAATGCTTGAAGGTCAGAAATTTCTGGAAGCTTTGTCTCGAAGTCTGGGTAGCGATCGTACAAATGGGCGATCAGCATTCCAAACTGCGTGCCCCAGTCGCCGATGTGATTCACTCGGAGAACCTTCAAGAGAACACTGCAAAGGACAAAGCGACTGAAGAAACGCACATCGAAGCCGACAGCCTCCAAAAGTCGACAAATGCTGTCTCCGATAATCGTCGAGCGTAAATGTCCGACGTGCATTTCCTTGGCAATGTTCGGCGAGGAAAAGTCAACCAGAACGCGTCTTTTAGAAATCTTTGGGAGCTCGAGGCCCTGGAAATCAAAATATTTCTTGGTCATGAACTCCAAAAATTCGTGAAGTTACCAAGCACCTTTTTAGCGATACTCCAAATTTGCTTTTTGATGTAGTCCTTCTTCAAAAAGATGTTGATGAAGCCAGCAGGCATCACTTCAACCTGAGAGAGCAAGTTCAGAAACGGATGCGAATCTAGAATGAACCTTTTCCAAAAACTCGGTGTTGCTTGGAATCTTGGCAAAGATTTCTTTCGCGACGTCACCTGGTCGTTTACTGACCCCAGTCGCTTTGAGCTTCTAAAAATAGGAAATATTGGGAAAATGCAGGCGGTTTCTACTGCAGCGATAGGCATTGCGGAGTTGCACTGGTAGTCGCCGAACGTCGGGTTGCTCGTTTCAGCCATCAGAAGAGCGACGTCGAGCGAAGGGAACGCCTCCTTGATTGCTTTGCGGAAAAGGTCCGACAAACGGCCGAGAATGCTGCTCCCGTAGTCCTCCACCACCACGTAGTCGTACTTTCTGGCTTGTTTTGGCGCTGCTCCGCCGCTTCAAATTTTAATTTCTTTCTTTGCAAGGCTTTATAAGACTTTTTTGGATAAAATTTCATTGAACCGACATACAAAACAACCAGACCAAACTTTGTTTTTCTTTTTCTTCGCTGGAATCGAAAACTCTTATACAAATAAGGCGATTATTTATTTTCTTTCTTATCAATGAATTTTCATACAAAAAATATATTTGCGCAGCGCAATATGATGAATTCTCTTTTTCGAGAACGCTAAAAAAAGCATGAAGTTACACTTCCCGCTTTAAAGAGACGGAACTAACGTCTTTTCTTTCGACTTAGCATCTTTTTTCGGTTTCTTATCATCTGGAGCGCCAACAGCCTTTTCGTTGTCCCGTTTGATAGCCGATTTCGTCATTGGAACATTTATCCCTCGGGAACTGTTCGCGGCAGATTGCTTCTCCAGACTCTGAAAAAATTATTTGAGTAAACCGTGCTCAGGTTTTCTTCCAATTTTCACTATTGTGAACAGCAAATGGAAAAAAAATATACCCACTCCTTGCAAGATCTTCTTACGATATTTAAGCTTCTCGTTTTTCTTGCTCGCCTCTGCAAGATCCGGACAAGCTTCGAGCAACTCTTCAGTCACTTCGCCGCGTTTCATGGCGTTCAGGAGGCGAGAGAGTTTCTCCACTTCTTGCAACTAAACCGCAAAAATACTCTTTTCACTCTCCTTTCGGAACTACGTCAGCAGCAAAATGATTGTGGTAATCTTGCAGCTCTTTGTCTGCCGATACTTGTTCGCTGGCCATAACTTTTCGGATAACCGATTGGAGGCCGTGGACCCTAAGAGCTTCACTAAAACTCGACATAGAATGAGTACTAAGTAATCAGCTGACAAAAAACAAAGCCATTCAAAAAAAAAAACTCGAATTGAAAACTATTTTATCGTGAGAAAAACCGTCAACAAAATATCAACAAAAATCATAACAGCAGGGTATAACAATAAGAGATCGTTTTAAAAAATGAGTCAATCACTTATAATGAATGATTGAGTGAAAAAAAAAATAAAAACAATTATGAGAAAACGAAAAATGAAAACTTTGAAAATGAAAAAAAAATTGATTGTGCGCAAAAGTGTTTCACGTTCACGCGAAGAGAAAAAAAAGAAAGTAGTTTAAAAATCAGTCTTTTTCATTAGCAAGTAGATGTTCGCATCCACCTCAAATCCATGTAGATTGATCGCCTAAATATTTATTTAGATTTTTTTTTTGGGGTTCCAGCATAGTCATAGTAGTTCGAAATACATTCAAAAAATTAAATAACTCTATTAGGTACTCTTTCAGGTGTTTTTGCAAAAAAAGCTCGAAAAACGACATCAAACACAAATTTTTCCAGCTTTCATTCAATTGATTGATGTAAAACCTAATGCCGTGTTCAATTCGATTCCGCGAAACGCAAAATGATCTCTGACTCTCCAAAATTTAGTGATCTTTTGCTTTCTCTAACGGGTATTTTGCGTTTCGCGTAATCAAGTTGAATACGGCATAACTGACCTCTCCCTTCAGTCTCATGAGTAGTCCTCCAAACGAAGCGTAGGCGGCCAATTTGCTCGATTCTCCCGCGTTGTCATCTCCTTCCAAGCGATAAACTTTCCCGTACATAACATATTCAAACTGTCGAAGACGTGGATAATCGGCCTAAAAAAAGCTCAATTTTGTTTTTCAGATTAAGTCTTCTTTTTCTTCTTCTTCCTACGCCTTTGTACCGCTTTTCGGCGCCCCAAGCCGATTAGCCGAGATTCTATCCTGATAATCAGTGGACTGGCTATAGTGACCTATCCGTCCTTGTTTGTGACGGCTGGGGATTTTTGTAGTCGTGGTTTTCCCTTACCAACATTTCTTGAACCCCTTGGTTATGTCAAGGCGAAGATCGAACTTTTGATCTTAAGGACCGTAGATAGGCCCACAACCTGTTGCGCCACGGCGCGTCCTCTTTTTCAAACTCAGTGATTCCAATTTATTGATTTTCCAAAAAACTTGTACGTTATATCAAACTATTTGAACAAATCAAGTGATAACTTTCACCTGCCACTCAGAATAATATCTTAAATGATACATATTCGAGCAAAACTAAAACTTACTACAATAATAGCAAAGTTAAAAACTATATACTAATAAAGTTATAACTATAATCAGAAAAAAAGATATACTTGAATCTTCATTCCGTGTAAAGTCTTCACTCGAAGTGGTGGCCCTCATTTCGAGGCTTCCACCTAGATCACGGTCTCCGGACTCCAGCACAAGATCCGCTACATTCTGAGCTCGTCAAGGCTGAACTACGCGCAGAAGAACGAAGCGAAGGACCGTAAGACCATGCTTTTAACTATTTCGACTACACGTTTGAACTCCTAGTTCGCCAAAGGCGGTTGTTCGTTATAGCTTTAAAAGTTCTTTTTCACCGCCTAGTCGATTACATCTATGACTAAAACAACAGACTAAAAGGTTTTATTGGATTTCATTTGATTCGGAAGTGAATAAGTAGAACCGATTTAACAAACCTTCATGTCGAATTCGCCTTCATCCGGCAAACCGTCTTCTCTCAAAGTTTTAGCAATGACCAATCGAAATTTGTCGTTTAATTTGACGGGGTATGCTTGATCATTGATGTCCAGTATCAATTCCATCCTGAAAATTAAGTTCAAACACTATTCAGAAAGAAAACCTGAATGATTCAGAGTCACAAAAGTATCTGGAAACTCGATCAAATTTCTTCCCATCTGGATCGATGTTTTTCACTAAGAACATGTCGTCAAAAATTATTCCAGCCATTAATTTTCAACCTGAAAAAAATTTCGATCGAGAGAAAATTTTTCTTAGAAAACCATAAGATTTTCTAAAATGACGATAAAAAATAGTAATATAGGTATAAAACTGCTATGAGAACATTAGAAGAATAGGGGAATGGATAACGCAATTAGAAAGACTTGCAAAAAGCAGAAAAGTCAAACAAGATTGCTTTTGAAAGGAAAGTAATCTTTGAAAAAATTATTATCGTCCAATCCTCAAAAATACTTCAAAAAACCGTTTAATGAAGATAAAAAACAACCTCAAAAATATTTTTTTAAACAAAGATAATTTAAACACGGTTTCCGTCATCCTGTGAAGACTTTTAGTTAGTACTTTAGTAAACTATTGCCTAAAGCCAGCGATGTATGAAAAATACCCCTCGAACGTGTTATAACATTTCATGACATTCATCGAGGGAAAACGGCACAAAAAAAAGCGAAAAAAAAAAGGTAATTACCTTTTTTTATACATAATTGCCGATATCGCAGCGGGCCGCACGCTATATAGCCAAGGCTTCTCGCTGCGATCTCGTCAACATGTCGCTGCGGCCTCGTCAAAGTCTCGTTGCCATATCGCTCCCTCTCAAAAATTTGAAATTTGAAAAACAGTTTTTTTGCTTTATTTTTGACTTTTATGATGAAATCAATCAAATACAAGAAAAAAACTATTTTGAAGAAAAATTTTTCAGAGAGCGATATAGCGCAAGACGTTTGCGAGGTCGCAGCGAGAGGCGAGCGATATCGCTCGCGGCTCCCCCGCGGTATAGCGTTACTCTCGCTGCGATATAGTCCACAAAATTGGGTGAATGAGAGATTGGCACTTCGCGTGAAATGTGATGTATTCGATGCAATGCACCTCGACACGAATTATCATGACCCAACTTTAAGAAAAATTTATCGCAATTTAATAGCCGCGGCTAGGCTAGCCGTCCGTATATGGGAAATTAAAAGTTGATCAACAAATCGTGTTTTTTGAGTGCGCAAAATGCTCGAAACATGATTAAATTGGAAAAAAAAATAGTTAAGAGCTTGGCAACAGTATTTTTTGAAGATTTTTTAGTGTTGCAAATATGTCAAATGGGAAAATAAAAACCTAAATCCGTTCAAATTACTCAGTTCAAGCCGTGCCGTGATCGAAGGAATTTTGCGATTTTTCGAGTAACCGTCAGAGAGTGGAAAAAAATTACTAAAATTTGTAGAGTCAGAGGCAGTTTTTCGCAAAACTTGCATTTCGCGGAATTAATTTGAACACGGACTAAGAAAATGATTGATTTTTTTTTTTAGATGACTTTATCAGTATGCAGTGCAGCATGAGAGATGTTGTATCAACAGTTTGGACAGTGTCATCCTGAAAAGAAGCAAAAAATTGCCGCTATTATAGGTAAAACGGAAAAGTTCCTTTGAGGGAGCTGAAAAGATTGCTCTGAAATCTCTTAAAACTTTGTAAAAAAGCTTTTGAGCTCATTTTTCATAGCCTCAGAGGATCCTTTTTGAATCCGCTCGAGACTTTTTGGTTGCTTTCCAGCATCCTTTTTGTTAAAGGAGGTGAAAAAGATGCAAAAAAAGAAATAAATGGATATAAAAAGGATTTAATGTTTTCCAGGTAATTTTTTTCAGAAAAAGTTTTTTTGGAGAGCTTTTTCATTTTTGCCCGATACCCCTCAAAAGGAGCAGGAAAGGTTCCGCAAAAACGCTTTTTTTCATAGACTCAGAGGATCCTTTTTGAATCTCCTGAAATATTTTCAATTACTTTCAGCATCTTTTGGACGCAAAGGTGAAATAAAATATCAATATTGAGAAGAATTTTTTGAAAAATGTTATTTTTGAAAATAAGCTTTTGAGAAGCTTTCCCGTTGTGCTCGAAATTCTCTAAAGGCGTGTCTTGTAATTCCTCATCTTGTGTTGAGAGAGAATTTTGATTCTTGAAATATATGCACCGAAAAATGCAGATGGAAGGTGGATCGATAACCTTCTTATCAAGAAAGTTCGCTTACACAATTTGCTCTTCCAAACTCGGGTTTACGCCTTTTTTGCGCCTTTAATTTAGTAATAATTGGAACAAATTTTTCGTGTAAGTGTTTTATTCAAAATTGAAAAAAATTGGGAATTCAAAGGTAGCGTAGGATGAAAAGCGAAGGAAAGAAGAAGAAAAATACTTTGTTGAACAATTCCGACATCAGCTACCCTTACAACTTTAGGTAGGTCCAATATCTATGTCATTATCTTATTTATTTATTTTTTTGAAATTTCAAAAAAAGAGATTTATCAGCAACTATCTTTTGATACAATTTGAGACACTTGATGACGGGGATCGATTGTGGCGAGTCTGTGGCGCTCATCACCGGCGGGTAAGTTTTACTTTGAAAAAGTAAAGTATGCAGCAACAGAATTCTAAGAACATCTTTAGATTTGAGTTCGTTCTGACGTCCAAGCCGGCCTTAAACATTTCAGCTACTGAAAACGTAGAAGTATCTAGGAAAAAATGGGTTCACCAAGTAAATTTTTTGAATCATAAAACGACCCTTAATATTAATCCCGTGAATGTATGATTTTAAAGATAAACCCCACGAAAACTGACTTTCCAACTAGGTTTTTGTCGTCACAGGACCACTTTGTTACGCAACTTGACTGAAACTCAGATCATCGGAATCACCTCCTGAGACGCACTTCCTTTCTGAAATTCCCAAGAGCACTGCTGCCAAGGTGTTCCAACGTCCAAGCAAGTTTTTTTCTCTTATAGGTCTTATTATATTAAAAATAAAAAAATTCGAAAAAAATCGAAAAATACCAAAGCTGTAGTTTGGCTGGTGTTGCATTGTTTGCTTTTTTTTAAATAATAGAGGATCATAAAAAAATTTCTCTAGGAAACTAAATACAAAGTCTTTGATCACTTGAGAAAAAAATAATAAAACTGATAAGATTTCAGTTACCAAGTCGTCTACTTTGTCTCCATCTCGTCGTTAGTTGTTAAGCTGAACTATGAAAAACCTCAGTTTTCAGTCATGAGTTTCGATCATCATTACGTCAGGCGTCATCCAAACGACCAAGTTTCTACTCTTCCAAGATTAGTCTCAAGCTTGCAAAGAAATGAAGAAACTGAAAAAGAAGAGAAAAAGGGGAGAGTTGCCTCCAGACCACCATACACTCGTTCGATTTCTCACTGTTAGTCCGTTTGATCTTTTTTCAAGTGTTTGAAAGGGATTTTTATTTCAGCGGCTATTTTCTCGAGCGGCGTCCAAAACAACACAATGGTCCCATTATTCTCCGGTGAGTATAAATTATCCGCTCTGTTAACTGGTCCTAAATTTTTTTTTTCATTCTAACCACGCGAATTTCAACAAGTTGATGGAGCTGAGCTTTGTGTGGCTTATATACCTGCGTAAGAGTACTATTATTATTATCTCATTGCCCCTCTCTTATGGTATAGAAATGAATTGACGGGTACTTGGGTACAAAAGAGAGCATCTGCCAATTCACTTAGGCTTCCGAATCTTATTAACAAGGGAAGTGTTTTTGGTGGCCGGTTGAACTTTTGTTGAAACTTTGCTGAAAGGTACTATAAGACCTCCTCTTTCCAGAACACAAATAAAATTTTTCGCAATAGATCTCGTTTTCGAGTTATGAAGCTTCAAAGTTCGCCCGCTGAATGAGTGCTGCAAGGCAAGAGGAAATCTGACTCGCGTACGATCCCTCTACTCCAGTTGGCAGCGTGGTGTAGTGGCTAGCGTCCTCGCACTGGGGTGTCCATGACCGTGGTTCGAAACTTTTTGAAGAAATTCGTTTTTGCCAAAACTTTCGTAGGAAGAGTTTATCGTCATTGAGGAAATAGACCAAAACTTTCTTTCCAAAATAACATAGATTCTCATTTCATTCGATTTACCAAGACTTTCGACAAACATTTTCCTTCGGCCAATGGGCATTATCGATGGATCCCTTTCTGTATTTTTTTAAAGAATCTAGAAGAGACTTACTCATCTTGCTGTGGCGTAAGTTTTTATTTGATTCCTTTAAAATCATCAACTGGACTGAAACTCTGATTAAAAGGCATGTAGAACTTTTTGGACCAAAAAAAGACTATTAATCATGTTTATAAGCGGAAGAAAGCTTTTCAATCGGTATACCGAATCAAAATGAAAAAATATGTTAATTCGGAGAAAAAATTTTGATCGATTTTAACAATGTCGATAAATTCCTCCTAGGAAAGTTTTGGCAAAAACGAATTTCTTCAAAAATTTTCGAACCCCGGTCATAGACACCGCAGTGCAGGGGCGCTAGCCACTACACTACGCTGCCAACTGGAGTGGAGGGATCGTACGCGAGCCAGATTCCCTCTTGCCTTGCAGCACTTATTCAGAGTGCAAACTTTGAAGCTCCATAACTCAAAAATGAGATCTAATGCGAGAAATTTTATTTGTGTTCTGGAAAGAGGAGGTCTTATAGTACCTTTCAGCAAAGTTCCAACAAAAGTTCAACCGGCCACCAAAAAAACTTCCCTTGTAAGCATGAAATGTTTTTCTTTTGACTCATTAGTCCTCAAAGAAGTAAAATGTTTAAAAAAAAAGTCAATTTTAATATTACTTCGCTGTTCACTATATATAAGAACAAGAAAAAGAACCCTTTTACCCCATTTGAGGAACATCTTCAGGAGGAGAGGGGCTATAACTCGGGCAAAGTCGGAATGGTGGATAATGGCTGCTAAAAGGGAGAGGCTCAAAAAAGGCCGCAGAAAGGCAGCAAAAAGGCAGCGAACGGCAGCAAAAAGGCAGCGAAAGGCAGCAAAAAGACTACCTTTAACGAGCCTTCCCTTTTTCTGGGATTTTAAAGGCTCGAGAAATGGTGGAGAAAGGGAGAGGCAGCAAAAATGGTGCATAAAGGCTGAGAAAATGGAGCAAAAAGGCAGCAAAAAGAGAGCCTTCATCACCCTAAAAGGAACATTTCTATGGTCCTTTATGGACCCTCGGAGGGTCCTTCCGACTTTGCCTATGTAAGACGGTTTCCAACTCCCCACAATGAGTGGACACAAGATTTTAATAGTGAAAACTCGAGGTTTGAAAAGAATTAAGAAGAGTATATTGGATATTGAGTGCCAGCCAAAGTTTTCGAGTTTTTATGTTTTTTTTGTGAAACCTGGCTTTCAGAACAGGACCTAAACCTATTGACGGATTTTGAAGAGTGTGCAGCAACACAATTTTAAGAACATCTGTGGATGTGATATTTTTGTCCTATAGTGGTGATGAAAAGGGACATTTTAGTCCTGTAATGGTGATGCAAGTACAAGATCAGTATGCAAGTTCAAGTACAATAATTATATATTGTACTTGAACTTGTACTAGGCACAAGAAATTTGTTGTAGTACTACTTGTAGTTGTACCTGGTGTGTAAACTATATATATGTATATATTGTTTTTGTACGTGACCTAGATACAATAAATATGTTGTACTTGTACTAGTATACATTTATACATATGGCAGGGGTGTGGGGACGGCAGTCTTCACCATCACAATCCACCTTCTTTTTTTTGTAGTTGCTTGACGAGTGTCACCGAACCCGGCTCTGCAGCCGACAGACGCGCTAAGCCGACTCTTCTTCCAAATTTCGTCGCTCATCTTTTAGTTTTTTCTAGTTGAAACCTCTGAAAGACGGCGTCCGTCCACGGTTGAAAAATACAACTTGACTGAGACTCACCAGGGAACGTTTTTTACCCCCCGGTTGAACTTTTGCTGAAACTTTGCTCAAGTGTACTTTAGGACCCCCTGATTCCAGAACAAGAAAAAAATTTCTCGCAATAGATCTTCTTTTCGAGTTATGGAGCTTCAAAGTCCGCGAAATCGCGAATTAGGCCAAAAAAGCGCTATTTCGAGCTTTTGAAAGCTTGAAAAGCTTTTTCTCAGTATTCTAGTCCACGTGGATGAGCAAATATAATTTCTCTTGCTTCCGACTATGATTACCCAGGATTAGACTATCAGCCACCAAAGCTTCAACTCCATCCGCGCAAATTTCTTGGAAAATGATCTTTGATTTGAAAAAAACATTTTTTGTTCCAGCTAGAGGCTGCGGCGAAGAACCTTTCTTGTGGGGACTAAAGAGTCAAGACGATAAAGGTGAGCGAATCTACGCTACTGATTAATTTTTCGTCCCCTGTGTGACCGCCTTTTTTCTGTTTTTCAGTTGGTTCTCCACGATTAATTTCTAATCCTCGATACGTGAGCGGCGAAAAAAAAGGCCAAAGAGTTTGTGAGCATTTTCTTGTTAGTTTGAACTGTTTTTCAGTCGAGTAGCAGTCCACGGACTCTAAGACAGGACTCGAATGAGAAAATTGGGCGTAGAGCTGCGACGGGGTCGACGAGTTCCTCTCCTGATGAAGCTCCATATGAAACTATTCAAGTTCAGGTATGACTCGAGCTGCATCCATTCAATAGAGATGAAAACTTGAAAAACGTACAGTTTCACGTTTTTCAAGGAAAAAAACAATGCAATACCCTGTCTGTTCTGTTTTCTCAATCGATCCCAAAAAAAAATAATAATAAGAGGCTAGGAATCCTGCGAAATCGCATAGTTTTCCTACAATCCCTTCATGTCTTAAACTATTGTTTTATTATCATTCAGATCATTGAAAACCATTTGAAGATGTTTTTTTTGTCAAAAAATTTAATATTCAAATTTTGCTCTTGCCAGAAGATTGCTTGCTCTTCTTTAAAATATCGAATCGTCAAACTGCAAAAGTTTTTGTTGTAAGAGAAAAAGTTTCTGATTTTTTCATTCTTATTCAGATCGAATACAATCCAAAGACGAATGGAGTCAGGTCGTCAAAAGTCTTCCGAACTAATAAGATTTCGCCGACTCCGCCGACCAGACTTCCGCCTCAGGTGCCCCGAGCGCCGTCGCCTCCGCCCCGACGCGACCGATCCGTCGACGTCCCCAACTCCAGCTCGAGATCTGCGAGATCTGCTTCTTTGCTCACACCGCAAACAGGTTCTTCTTCCTCTGTAGCACAGAGTGAGCGACGGAATAACGATAGTGGAACCGTTGAGAAACTTTCAATTTTCTTTTCGAGTGCCAAACTTTCTTCTGTCAAGATGACTCAAATTTCAATGATTTCTGAAAAGAGAAACTGCAAGCCCGAAATCATTGCCAAAAAGTGGAAGGATATTATCGGGTAGAACTGTCAGCTCAACATTCCTCGTTTTCTAGCTAATTTGCCAACACTTTTTCTTATCAGTCGGATAAAATATTGAGAATGACGAAGAAAAAGCTATTCTTCGTTGTTTTCGCATTTTCAAACAATGTTAAAGTTCCGTTATGAGGATCCTAGTAAGTTTATGCATAAACATTTTATTTAGTTGATGAAAAAAAAGAAACCTTCTTTTTGAACAAAAGTGGTCATTTTAGTGTGTAATTTACTAGGGAACGCCTACTAGGGAAAACCACCGGGTTGAACTTTCAATAAAATCATGCTTAAGTGTACTTTAGAATCTCCTGATTGCCGAACAAGAAAAAAAATATTGATTGAAAAAGGATCTGCGTTAATAATGAATTCCAAAAACACGTATCCGTCGAATTTAAAGTTTTGCGCAGGCAGTTAATATGACTGGATTTCAACTACGCGCTCAGGGAGATTTTGATCAATGTAAAACAAATTCTGAGCCATCAAAACGACGTTCCTAGGACAGATTAAATTTTCAGAGACGAGTCTGAGTTTCACAGAGCCTCAAACAGTGTCTCGCGAAGGACGATCAAGTAGCCCTTCTTCAGTTCCTGGAACTCGGGAAACTGTCCGTCAGTCGATCATTGACGACTTTGAGAACAACATCCAGGTGTCCTCTTCGATAATTCTTGAATGAAAACTTTTGCAGGAGCTGGTCCGCCAGGAAATTCGCAACTACATTAATACGTTGAGGCTGAAAGATGACAAAGAAAGGCTAGAGCTCTCCGTTGACGATTTGTTCAGAGGTTTCTGTTGACCATGTCAAGTAAGAATTATCTATATTTTCAGAAGCGGCTGTTGTGGTTCCAACCTCCGAGGCCTCCAAGACGCAGGTGCCTGAGCCGGAAGATCCGCAGGGTTCTGTCTGTCAACTCGTGCGCCAATCTACTGAGGAATCTGTCATTCACTTTTGAATTTTTTATTTCTCAACTCATGGTTATTGTAATCGTACCGGTTTTCAATTCAATTCAATCACTATCTCTTACGTTTCCTGTCCCACAAGCTTCTGCACACTTGAATTCCCGAAAGAATTGATAGAGGAAAAGAGCAATAATATTCAGAACGAGTAGTTGGAGACAGTGAAAACTTTTGGTATAGATTATCATTTTTGCCAAGGTTTCGTGTATGACGGCGAGTGACGCGGTATAGATAAACAACGAGGCTCTTCTGCCGCCATGACTCACTCCTTTTTTTCTCGTTTTCATGCAAAACGCGTAATCCAGTAGTCGGCCACTTGTTCTGCCACTATATTTTTTTATTCGCTCTATTGATGTTTATTCTCAACTTTTCTTACTTTCTGCATTTTCAGAGGCCTTATGCGATAAAGTGGAAAACGATTTTCCGCCATGGGTCTGAAACTCGCTAGGAAATCATTGGTTTCGGCTTTATCTGATGCAACAAGTCTTGATGAGAGCGGAAAACCATTTTCCACTTCATTGCAAACGGCCTCGGGTTTTTTCTTTGAACTTTTCTGTATAAGTAAACTTTGAAAATAACATTTTATTACAATCAAACATTTTACAACAGTCATATCATCGATGGGATTGGCTTTTCACTGAACTCTGATAAAACTCCAAAGAAAAGGAAGCTGCAGTTGCAATAAAGAGCCGACAAGTTTCCCAAAAAAAGGGCGGACTAGTGCATTCGAACTATTATCAGAATCTTATCAGTGGATTCTCATCGATTTTTGATGCGTTTCTCATTTATTATGCTTACTTTTTCCAAAAGTATTTGGTGGAAGTTTTCATTTTAATCACGGAATATTCAGCGAAAAGGTTTTTGAGAACAGGTTTTTGGCCTTTATGAAAGTTAGCCTCAATGTACAGCAAAAGTTTGGAGATGGCGGTACTTTTGCCCACCTTTCAATCTTCCTTGTTCGCAGTATCGTTTTTTCAGGGGCTTCTCGAAATTTTCAGTATTCACAGTATCGTAGGAAAATTCTTTTTGTATATCATTTCGAAAAATTTGCATAAAATCATTGAAAACTCGACTACTTTTCTGAATCATTCAAGACTCAGATGTTCATCTTAATTGTCAAGTATAAAAGTTTCCGCAAAATAAACGAAGAAAAAATTGCTATGCTGATTTTCAGAACGAATGTCGCAAGGCGAGCTTCCAATCGCGCCTCCGCGACGCGGCCGAGGCGACCGCAAAATCAAAAAAGAGCAAATTTCTGCGCCCTACGACTTTAGGTGCCCTCAGAGCCGAATGAAATGCTAATCTACACTATTCAGACACATTGCACACATCTCATTGGACGATGGTCAGAATATTGTGGGCATATCTCCAGTTCCACTCCGTGCCGACCAATCTGACAAGTTGTGTCCTATGTAGTTGTATCTTTTTTTCCCTAATGTGGTAAATGTTTTCCTAACTCTCTATAATTCAAAGTATTTTTACTGATCCGTGGTCTCTTCTATAGCTGATTCACGGCCAGCTTGGGGCGCCAAGGGGGCGAGTACTGTCTGCGCTCTCCACGTGCTAGGCGCTATCTCGTGCATTATCTTGTCAGGGCCCTTTTTTTGATGGCTAAAGCCAGCCGTTAATCAGCTATATCATCAATGTCCTCAGACCATGTCCTGTTTTGAGACCAGTGCAAAAAGCAGAGACGAACATTTTTTTCGAGTTTTGATAAAGCCGAATGAAGAAAAATTTCATGCAGAAAAATCATTTGTGTACAAAACATATAAATGATCAAGAAATGTGTACAAGTAGAAGAGCGTCTTTATGAAAATAAAATCGCCTCCTATGAGAAATGTGTTATAGTCTATACGAAAGGCCGACATCCAGTCAGAACGGAACAATTACTTCATCTACGACAAAAGTTTGTTTGAGAATATGAAAGATACCTTTTATCCTTTTCAGAAAACAGAAATGAACCAACTCGACGTTTTAATCCCTGTTGTGAGTTGAAAGTTTTTTGTCTCAACTTGCTTTTTCGATAATTCGTATCAAAAAATGAGAGTTTTTCTTAGGTCACGCCTTCCGATGCGAATGTTGAGCGAAGCTATGAAAACCGTCCTTCCCAACATTCGTACGAGAACATTGGCGTCAAAGTAGCACAACTCGAGCCCAAGTACAAACTTTGATTTCTCGATCCCATTTCCTTTAGAGGAAAAACTGTCTTGCAGAGAACCGCTGCAGGAGCAGAAGGGCGGCCGCAACGTCAAGAGACCGAGTCCAAAAAAACACGCAGCACCGCCGCCTCCGCCACAGTAATCCCTCTTGAGCTCCCTTTGATCGCCGAAACCGCGTTTCTAAGATGAAAATAATTTGCAGAGAATCAAAGCCTCGAAATTCTGTCGGCCATGAAAACATTTCTTCCACACCAGTGTTTTTTCGGTGAGACTCGGGGATTTGAAGGCTCATTTCAGAAAATGAAGCTTGAATCATTGAGATCAAAAACTTGCGAGAAGTGTCCACATAATACATATTCAGCTGAGATTTTCAACATAACTTTTTATCTTGAAAACTGTTAATGATTAACTTTGAGGCCGCAAGACGAAAATCCCTCCCTCGCTGACCAACATGAAGCTTGTGTATTTTATTGAATTTTCGAAATTTTATTACTTTCGATTAAAAAAAACCTTTTTGCAAAGCGCTCTGGGACTTGTTGGACAACTAAGCCAAGCAAAAATAATCGTATTCCAATAGTTAAAAATATAGCTGAAAAAAAATATATACAATCAATCCGTCCCGACTTGAAAGGCGAGGGAGGCGGAGAAATTCTTGGCACGAGTTCAATTCAACCGCCAGCGACTATTTGGAGAGCTCGTTTATCGCTCTTTTTGTATCCATTCTACAATCTTCAATGCACACATGAAAAAATGACTAAATTAACATCTTCTGCATTTTTGCGTACGAATATGTTTCTCTCATTCTTCTCACATCGGGCATTGATTGAACATGAGAGTTTGGCGTTTTTCCTAGGTCAACGTCAAACCTCGACTCTGCAGAGGCCGTCGTGGCGCCAAAGATTTCTACACCAACTCGAATCGACGCTCCCAGAGCCAGCTCTTTCGTGAGTTTAATCCAACGATATCCAAGGAGGGGAGGAGAACAGCAGGTGGTAGAGCGGCCAGACGCGCTCGGGACCATGCGTTTGGGCCTCGACGACCCGTTTCCGGTCCAGAGCACCTTCTCTTCGCCTCTGTTTTTGTCCACAACGGAGACACCTATACTTGCCACCGCTTCTCCTGACCTCGTGAGTTCGAGCCAAGGCTGCTGAAATGAAGTCGTTCTGCAGAATTACATGTTGCCTTCTCCACGGAGTGTGAGTGCCCAAGGCGTCGAAGTTAGTCACAAAAAACAGAAATAGTGTTCAAAGTTTTGCAGATATTAGACGATCTCGACATTTGGCTTGACTCAATGAGCGATCACGACAGAGACAGGCAATTTTTATTCAAATATTGATAACTTGATGTTATTTTTGGACATGCTCCAAGTTTGTTGACCCCGCTTGATTATTTATAATTTTTTGTTATTAAATAGACTCCTTTGCAGAATCAGCCAAATTTGTCTAGAGGAAACGGGTTTCGCACGACCGAAAGACAAAAAATTTATCCGAGAGCTTATATCACGGTAATCTTTTCTTCACAGAAGAAAAGTTTGCAATCCTTCTGCAGATTTGACAGCGAAAAAGCGACGTCACCTGAGGAAACTAAGCCAATCGCCCCACGGAAAAAAAGTACGACTTTATCTCAAGAAAACGGTTTAAGATGAGAGCTCCCTTTCATAAAAATTAAATCTCTTAAACATTTTTTTCAAAATTGTTCAAAAAGTATCTGTCCAACGGTTCAGTTGGAAGTTTGAATAGAAATTGGAAAAAAAGGATTTTGAAAAACTTTGGTTGAACTTAGAAACTGAGAGAATTTAAACAGTTTAGTCATTAGGTTTTTTTTCAGGCTCCCGCTGTTCCGAAACCAATCGAGGCGAGACAGAGTCATTATGAGAGTTTGCGGTGCATCACGGCCGACAAGGAAGAGTTTGAAGCTCTGAACGTCGAGTCGAAACACGCTGAAACACCGCCGGCTGAGGAAGCTCCCGTCTATCAGAATCAGAAGCCGAAAGAGAAACTGAGCGGCAGCTGTAAAGTACTGCAGAAGCAGAAGGAACTCGAAAAGGTCTCGCTGACGCCAGTCCCGAGGCCGAGGACCTCTGTGGTCGGTTGCTGCATCTGATTGCTTCTGATGAGATTTACGGTCTAGGGTCCACTATCTCCAGTCTCGGTCGGCGGATCAAGTCCAGCCGGTTCGAAGAAAACCTACCACGCTGAAAAGGTTTTAGTGGCAGCTAAAGTTATCTTTAATTGAAGTATGATTCTCAGAAATATTCAGACAAGGTGTTGGGAAGCTGTGTGGAAGGCGTTTGATCACCTGCTGGAAAGCTTCCAAACGCTTTCCAAAGGACAGAAATATCCCCAACATGTTGCAGTATTTTTCTGAGAATTCAACTGCAAAAGAAAGCTTGGAACATTGCATGATGGGTTATAATAAGATGTTCTTTTTATTAGCCGCCGACCGAGATAAAGCGTCTATCTTCGTTGGCAGAGCTACCAACTCCCTGCGAAGAAGATTCTGACCTCGATGAGAAGAATATCCAAAAGGTAATCGATCCCTAAACTTCGTAGCAAACGAAAGCGTTCAGGAAACTAGCGAGGAATTCGTCTACAGGTTTTGAAACATTTGCCTAGAAAACAAAATCGGAATCGAACGAGTAACTCTCTTTTATTGAATTTACAAATGCTCTACTTTATTGTCAACGTTGAATCAGTTTAACACTTGCAATATTTTTGATAAAAAAAAAACTTTGAAAAGAGCTTCTTATAAAAGCAAAACGAGTGCGGACATTTTTAACCGTAATATGCATGGGGCAAATCTCACAGCATTGAAGGAAGAAAAAAGGCGTCAGGACTGGTTTGTGGGATTTCTGAGGACTTGCAATTCCTTTTCGGCTTGAGCAAGTTCGTCCTCCAGGAAAAGGATTTTGCGCGGCGTGCCTGGCTCTTCCTTCTTTACGTTTTTCTGTAAGTGCGAGTTGTTCACGTGATTTGACCATCCATAATATTAAAATAGTGAGTTTTTCAGAATTCTTTTTTTATTCGACTTTCTGCTTTTTCAGACCGAATTCAATCTGGCTCTCAGAACTATTTCAGACTTTGAAGTATACTGCATTCGCCTTGACGTGAAATAATTTGTCATATCTTTGCACTCCATTTTCTCACCGGTTGCTCGAAAAAACAAAGACGAAAACACAATGGGAAAAAATGTTTGTAAAAGACTACAACTGAAATATATATAAATCTTGTACCTAGTACAAGTAAAAGTGCAAGTACAAGTACAAGAACAAGACATTTGTCGTACTTGCAAAATAGCAGGGGTGTGGGGACGGCAGTCCCCACCATTCTATCTCAAATGAAATCCCTATAGGGATCTAAAGCTTGCAAAATTGATCCCTATAAGAGTTTCAGTTAGTTTTTTTTTTGCGAGGTTTAGGGGCTAAGAGGTCAGACCCTAAACCCCTAAAGCGACCATTTTTGTTGTACCCCTATAGGGACCACTTTTTCGGCCCCTAAAAGGAATTTCTTCTCCCCAAACCCCTATAGGGACCACTATGGAGCTCCCAAGTATAAATTGGCTCTGCATCAATTATGAATCACATCAAAAGAAGAATGCATGTCAAGAAAAACTTACAAGAGCGATTTGACAGCGGAGGACGTTGTGCTCGGCTAAGATGAGCTCAAACTTGAGACGAGTGACGTCGTCATCGACATCTGGCAAAAGTCGCAAAAGGTCGTATTCCTCCTTGCCAATCTTGGCCAACGTCTCCGTGTCCATATCAGCCATTCAGACTGAAATTGCAGTTTCAAATGGAAATGAATGAAAAAAAAAAACTGCAGCCTTTCATTGGAAAGTGTTTGAGGAAAGAACAATAAACAACGGAAAACAAGCAAGCGATACTTTGGAATGAAAGCAAACTCATGAGAATCGCGAGCGCCGTGTCACTTTACGAGGAAACCGGATTTTCACGCAAAACTGAAAAGAAAAGATGCTATCGAGAAGAAATTGGCTCACCGGCCGACAACGCAGCACAGTTTGGAGATTAGGAAAAAAAATGAGGTTATTTTCCGATTTAAAAGTTCAGTGGAAATGAAGACTTGAGCGTGATCAGTGGGTCGCGTGGGAGGCGGAGCCTCAGAGTTTTGATCAGCGCCGCCAAACAACACCCTAATACTGTTCAGATCCAATATGAACTACAAAGAACGACAAACTCGAACTTTTGCCAATAATTTCCTGTTAAAAGTATTACAACTAGGCTAAAAATTGGATTTTTTTTTCTTGTTCTCCAATACAAATAACGTTCAGTGATTGATAAAATGTTTCTAGTTTTTGGAAAAAAAAAACAATCCCGTAATGAAAAAATTTAAGAATAATATTTTTAGAAAAAATTAGCCTAAAAATTCACTAATGAAATGGGTATATAAGTACTAGTGAGTATAAAAAGTTCGAATTTTGATTTTTTTTTTTCAACCGAATGTAAGAATTCTACGCCTACAAAGCATTTCAAAAGAACTTGAAAAACTACTTTTTTTTCGAAACAAAAAAGACATTGTGGGTTTGTACCTTGGACCGAAATCGCAAACGGTTAACGATCTCGGCGTATCGCAAGAAAACATCGAGGCCAAACAAAAGGCACGTGCGTTCGACTGCGACTTGAAAAGAACATTCTGAGACCGAAAAACACGACCGTTAATGCCTAAAAGCAAAAGAGATCAGGGCGAAAACGAATATCTTGACTGTTTTAAAAAATTGCTTTGATCTTTAAAGATAAAAAAAGACAACTGCCATTGTTTACTGTTCTGACATCACCGCCTCAGTTAACATTGGAAATCACGAGGGAAATTTGGTCGTTCAACGTGGCTCCGGACTTTGCTTTCTGATCGCTTTGAACTTTCTTCTTTCACCTTTCTACTATTACTTTTGAACTTAATTCCGAGTCGACTTGAAATCAGACGCACATTCTGGGACTTTAGATTTAAAAATAAAAACGATAAACTTGATCAGAATATTGATTTTTTTTCCTTTCGAAATACGCCAATTTATTGAACTTTTCGGATGGGAATGCGTAGGGACTACTCTAGAGTCACCGAAAGTTGAGCCAAAAAATTTGGAATTTTTTTTTCGAAAAGTGAAAACGGCAAGAGTTCATGCTGATTAAGAATCGTAAGTTCACGTTAGTATGAGCTCTTGGCTTGGTAAGTATGAGCAACATTTAAAAAAAAACAGCAAAAAGGTATACAGAAAAAGAAGAAAGTGAGAAGTAAAAGAAAAAAAAAACATATATAGTCTGTTCAGATTTTGAATGTCAACCAGCTAACTCCGCCCCTGTTGAGACGGTACCTTCTCGCATGCTGAGCAGGTGTCTCAGCGGGTGTACCCGTTTTAAACCCGTGTTTCTGAGGTTATTTTAGTCTCAGTTGGGCTAAAACGGGGGAACAACGGGTGTAAGAAAAATATGTAACCCAGCTGTGCTAAAGCGGGGTCTCAGTTGGGCTAAAAATTGCCAAAAGTTCTATCAGCTGGGCTTATACGGGTTTAATACGGGGGCACCCGCTGAGACCCCGTGTTAGCACGGCTGGGTTACCCTGCTCAGCATTCGAGCGTTCTTATTCTCAAAAAACATGCTAGAAAGTGAAACGATCATTTTTCAAAAAAAAAATCACCTCTTTTGACTGTGTAATTTTTGTTTGAATTGAAATTTTTACAGGAAAATCTTGGAAAGAGTTGGGAAAGTTTCTATAACAAACGCTTTTCGCTTCCTGACAACTCTTACTTAACGCCAGAAGCCTATTGGTGGTTCTGGCAGGATGTCTCAAATTTTCAATTTTTTCAAAACCTTTTAACTACTCTCAGGACGACCTTTCCTGATTTTCCTGAGAGTTGAATTCAATTCTGCAAGTCGAAAAACTTTGAAAAAAAAAACTTGGATTGAACGTGGTGGATCAAAACTGATTTGATTCGAAACGCAGAAATATATTACGTTTCACGCGAGACGGAAAAAAAGTATGATCCAAGTATTCAAAAAACATAAAAACTCGAAATAAATAAAGTTTATTTGTGCGGAAAACAGCGAAGATTGATCTGAACATGTTATCTAGAGCAGACGCCATTTCGACAGATTTCGGAAGCCCTGCAGCAGGTGTTCGCACACTGATCTCGGGTCACGGGACAGTTCTACAAGGTTAACAATCACACGCGTTGAAAGTTCTATTCTCTGGAGAAAAAATGAAACTGACAGCAATACGCGGGAAGCATCTGTTTCGCAGACAGGTCTGACCGGAGTTGCAGCACTCGTAGGCACACTGGTTGTTGCTCGCGGAGCACCGAGAGTTGGAACCAAAAAGTCTGGGAGCTGCCGTCGAGCTCGGATTGTTCCTGCCAAAAAGCGAAGAGAAGAGGCCCGGCGTTGCGGCGACACAACAGATCAGCGCCGCCATCAACACCAGCCACAACAGCCGCATTTTCAAACTCGAACCTGCATTCTTCCATTTCATGCCTCTTAAAACCTTTTCATGGAGATAAATGAGTAATAGAAACGAGAAAGGAGGATAAGGTAATGAAGAAAGGAGAAAAAACCGCACAAGAAAAAGCGGTAAAACAACTCTTTCCCACTTTTCCTCGCGTTCTCTTTTACACGTGATTTAATGCGCTTGATGACGTCACTTTTGCCGGTTAAACTTGCTCAGCCAGGGCTGTTGGCAGCAGACATCTCAAATACAAGCCGAAAGTCAAACGAACCCAAGCGAATGAGAAAAAAAGATGGTGAAAAGTTGTATTCTAAAGCTCTTAAAAATCGATTCAAAACCTTTGAAGTCCAAAAACGTAATTCTTGAAAATGAATGATTTTGTTTTTACTGAAAAACTATCTTTTGTTTTCAAGACGCAGGTTAGAATGATTGATTCCATGATATTCAAGGAGTTAAGCGTTGAAAATGCCGGTAATCATTTTACAAAAATATATTCAGATTCATTCAACTCTAAATCTCTGGAAAAAAACATTTAAATACTCGAAAAATCAAGTAGTTCAAATTGAGACTCTAAACTGTGAATTCGTTTGATACTTCGTTCTAAAATTATCCCGTAAACAAGTAAAAAAAAATCTTTTGAGCTTAATGAAAATAAGAGCCATTTTCGCAATTATAAATTTACTTTTAATTCTTTTTTTCTTCCAATTTTTCGAACTGACAGGGAAAGTTAGAATTATTGAACGCTCTGTTTTACGTCAAAAAATTCCAGTGAAAATTTGAACTCCCGCCGTTTGATCAATAGACAAGTGCGCTCTGACGCACTTTTTCGTTTTTTTAGACATAAAAAAATAAATTTATAACGTATTTAAAAATTGAAAAAAAGTCTTTTTTTGATAGATTATAAAAAGCGAAATATATGATTTTTAAAGTAACTAAAAAAATTTTTAGAGACTGGTATGAAGTAATTTCGCGGGATTCTGAAACTTAACGATTTTCGATAAAAATTTGTCAACAATTTTGTCTGCGCTTTTCATAAGTACGACTACTAATAGTAGGTTTTTTTCTGTTTCTTTTTTTCCGACCAGAAAAAAATAGTGAAAGTTTTTTTATGTTTCATCAAGTTATGTAATGTAACTTGTTTATGAAAACATTATTTTTCGCTTCAAAAAAAATTATATTTCATGCCGTGTTCAAAGTAATTTCCGCGAAATGCAAAATGGTCTCTGACCCTCCAAAATTTAGTTATCTTTCTCTTTCTCAGACAGCTATTTTGAATTTCGCGGAATCACTTTGAACACGGCATCAACTTTCATAGATTCACACATTAGATTTTCAAATAAATTGTTGTTTTAGTTATTAAATAATTTTTTGGTGCTGATAATAGTGTTTGTCTTCGATTATTTGTCTTCCTCAATCGTTATAATTGCGCTCTTTACGTTCCAGTTTGATGGTCAAATTCGAAAATTACTGATTAAAAATTCTTCGAACTGTGTAAATTTCAGGAAAAGATGAACATTCCGCAGGTCCGGGTCCGAAAAAAAAGTGCTGAAATCTCTTTCGCAGACTACGGTAATTATAAATCGGACGACGAAGAGGTCTTTTGAAAATTGAGCTTTAGATCTAAACTACCACTTCTTAGGAACCTACTCAAGAAAACCAAAGGGTAATCGATTTGAACGATCCACTGGATGCTGTGGACTCTAATCGGGAACAGACTCACGTTGTGGCCGCAGGCAGCCGTGGAAGTGAAAAATTTCAATTGACTCGCCCTAAAAAAATGTTTCAAGTCCTACAAATTGTGAAGCTTCAACTTCCTGGAACTAGTCGTGATGGGAGTATATACCAACCGCCATCCATAATAAAGGACATCGATCTTCGAGCTTATAGACGTGGGAAAATGAACATACTGTACTCTTCCAGCAGCGTTTCATGGAATCAAATTCGAGGTTCACTTTTCTCGAGTTTGGTCTTGAAATGTTATGTTTTTCGTTGAGTTTGGTCGGAAAGTTTTGTTAAAACGGATTTTAATTTTCATTGAAAAAGCTTCGCCGGCATACATTTCTTCACACTTCAAAACAGATTCGATTTCGTAACAAAATTTTCTTGATAATTCTCTGTTTCAGATGAACTTATCGTCACTGCTTCGCCGAACGGATCCATCGTGCTCTGGAACGTGTACAGGAAAAATAGTTTTTCCTATCAAATGTTTCATTTGAAAATCGATTGTTTCAGTAAAAGAGAATATATACAAATCTCACGAGAGAACGGCTACTTGTGCGAAATTCCATCATCAAAATGGCAACTTGTTGATCTCAGGTTAACCGATTTCTCTGTTTGGGATAGACAATTTCTCGATTTTGAAAGTATGGTTGTACTAAGAGTTATTATTAGAGAGCGAATCAGGAAAAAGTATTCATCGGAGAACAAAAAAAAAGAAGTAAGTCGCTGAATAGGCTTGAAACATATCTGTTTATTGTTGTCTTGCTTTTCGAAATTCAAACGCGAAAATTTGTCAAATTAATTGGTTTTTGCGGACCTTATGAAAGTTCAGATTTTCATGACCTGTGAAATCACCTAATCTATTTTGCAATGCAATCAACTAGTATGTCGTTTAAGGGTCGCGAGACTGCCACGTCATGATGTACGACACCCGAGTCGCCCAGAAACACGTCGCCGATTTTTTGTACGTTCATCGCAATTCTTTGATCCTTATTTTCTATATGATTTAGTTTTAGAGATAACCTTTCTTGCTCGAGCAAAAGAAAAACCAGTAGAGTTGATAGCCAAAGATAATTTTGCAAATTTATGTTTTTTTTTTTTATCGTTTCACGTCTGGTTCGGTCGTACTGCGGTAGTTTTGATAGCTCTTTCGGTAATTAAATGAAAGCTTGTGCTCTTTTTGTGACGTTTTTTGATAACCTCGAGAAATAGGTCCTTAACAAGTTGCGAAAAAAAACATTAAGAAAGGTTGTATTGAAAGTTTTTTTTCTCCAGTGAGGGAACATGTGAAGCAGTGCGAGATGTAGCTTTCGGACTGCACGAAGGACAGTTCGACACTTTCTTTTCTGGAGATGACAGCGGCGCGATTCGATTGTGGGATCTTCGCAACACCAACAAGTATTATTTCCAGTCTTTGTTTTTGCTAGTTGCTGTAGCGTTATTTGAAGGCAAGAAAACTGATTACGGCCTTTCATGGCCCAAAGTTAAAGAAAGTTTTTTCATCGTGTTCAAATTAATTCCGGCAAAGATCAAATTTTTGTCTTGCTGATCCTGGTATTTATTTATTTATTTTTTCTCGATTTTAGGAATAATCTTTTTCATATGTACCTTCTCTCCCGTTTTTCAAAGAGAGGAGAGTCGCAGAGAAGTCATTAGCATACGAACGAATTTAGTCAAGCGCAAGAGAGAGAGGAAATCAAAAGAGTGCGCAGGCGAAAAACAGAAGCTTCGCCAGTGGATCGGCATTGAGAGAATTAATTATGTATTTTCTGGTTGATTGCAGAGTTTTCTTCATTTTCAGAGCATATGGCTTTTTTTTTCAAAGCTGACGTGCTATCATCGGAAAACGCATATTTTTTGATTAAGAATAATAAAATCGATCCACGGCAGTATGCATTTCATTGCAAACTACGCTCCTTTTGTTTTCTTCACACATTTTTTTCATTTTTATATAATATATACAGCATATATATATATTTCCTTTTTTTTAAAAAGTTTACACTTGTTGATTTGAGGCCTGTCCTACAAAGAACGGCCCACAATGCATTTGTGTCCACATTAGCCCTCAATCCAAAAGAAAGACATCTTCTGGCGACAGGCGGCGGACGCGACAAGTTCGTCAAGGTGATTATTTTTTTGATCAAATTATTCCATACGGTATCTTCTATAAATTCGCGCGTGAATTCGTTGAACTTGAAAGCAGCGGCGCCAATTTTTTCAAGGTTTCAGCGCCTTTTGTATTGAAAAAAAGTTATTTCATCAAGCTTGTTTCTGTTTCAGTCATTATATCAGCTCGACCAGTCAGATTCCACAACATGAAGTGGAGAAAATAAAATAAATTTTCTTACGATTTCCGGGCGTTTTGAGGTATGGAGCTTTGCGGAAGGCACGATCGAACGCAGGTTCGTAGTGGAGACGATGGCGCCGTTGGGAAGAGTTCTGTGGCGTCCCGACCGCCCTTACCACGTCGTCAGTTGTGCTAGTAAGCGATTTTTGTCAACAACTTCAAATGATCTAATCAAAATAAAACTCTTTTTTCATATTATTTAGGCTTGGTGTCTCAAAACAAGCAAATATCTCACAGACTTCAATGTTTTGTCGAGTAAATTCAAAAAATAGTTTCCACAGATCAGCTGTTAGATTTATTTGATTGATTTGATTGTTTTGATGTATTATTTTTTGTATTTGTCGTGCAGATTGCGGAATGGCGAATAAACACTTGAAATGAAAATGAATGAAATGTTCAAAATGGATTTATAAAACAAAAGAAGAGATTTTTTTCTCTTGCTCTCACAATCTTTTTTTTCATTGCTTTTCACTTCGTGAACCTTCAAGTAGACAAAATGCTTCGCGTTTCGATGTAGCGGATCCTTTGACAGATTCGAAGCTCAAAAAACTAAGCAGGGCTGTAAAAAGTCGCATTTTATGGACCGCGAAGTCTCGCTCAGGTCATTAGAGTTATATTTTGCCTCTGTTGTCAAAACCAAGCCGCCCTGACTCTGGAGATTGATTTCCAGGCGTCAACGACATGAACGTGCACGTTTGGGACATCCGGAGGCCTTACATTCCCTACGCGACCTACGACGAACATCGCGACAGTGTCACAGGTAGTTCATCTGCTTCCCATGGCTGTTGATTATTTTCGGCGGCAGATGTTTGGTGGCCCAAAAATCGTGCGGATCTTTTCGTTTCTTCTGGCAAAGACGGCCTTCTCATTTTGCACTCTGTCGATTCTGGACATGTTGAAAATTCTCTGATTCGAATGCCTCAATATCTTTTTCAGATGCCGATTTCCTACGCTTGTGACGTTCCTTTCGACGTAACTCCAGACGGCGTCTTGGGAATCGCGGGTTTGTTCAAGTTTATTATTTTTGAATTTTTGGCTGGAATGAAGTTCTCGGGTTTGTTTTTTATTGCGTTATCAAAAATATAAGAAAGGCGATTCTTTCTGACCTCGCAATTTTTTCGAAAGAAATTTTGAAGATAAGAATCATTATGACAAAATTTAGGCTAAAATTGAATCTTTATGGATAAGGGAAATGGCGTAAAGAATTTCAGTCAATGTTCTTCGAAACAATGTGAACGAACTAGTACATTTGAAAGTTCTGCAGTGAATTCGGAGATGCAGTCGAAAGTTCTCAACGAGATGGATCCGATCCCGTTAGCAGCGAAGAGTGCGACCACTTCCAGAGTAAAAACTTCCCTCGCTTATCCGAGAAATCGAGTTTTTGTGGCAGGCGTCGTACACCAGACGCCGCAATCAACGCAAGGACCGCAAGTACGAGTCTTTCCGCGCTCCGATCCGCAGCATCTTGACGTGTGGAGTGCCAGACAACGTCAGCGACTCTATCCATCCTGACGCCTTTTACGAAATCGCGCGCAGGTTTCAGCTTTCTTTATCGTCTTATGGGGAAAAAAAGAAAGAAATTTCTGGAAAGATAACGATTTTCTGGTCGAAAAAGCGATGTGATTTTCAAGAAAAACTAAATTTCTCTATTCAAAATACAGTTCGATAAGAAAACATGTTATATTCAATGTTTGAAATGGGGTCTGAGGCAGTCAGTTTTTCAAATATCAGCATTGAAATATAGAATAAAAAGGCCCAACTCTAGTTCATGATATTGAAGTTTGAAGTTTATGTTTAACTTGAAAAAAACACTTCTAAAGTGAATTTTTCTTTTCTAGAAGTCTTCCCACTTTTTTTGATCATTAAGACAATAGCTATCTGTAAAAACCAACCAAGTTTGCTTTGAATATTTTTTTTCGAGCTACAATAATATGGAAACTTTGAAAGTTTGGTCATCAGGTATTACCTCGGAGGCAAGCCGTTGAGGTTCATGTGTGCCCACAACGCTAGAGTGGCTCGGAAGTTCGGCAAAGAGCATGTCTCCCAGACGTGGAAGGTCATCGACGCGCTCCTTGAACAGTCCGGCATTCAACAAGTCCTCCTTTCCTTTATCCTTCCTCCAATCTCGTTCATTCAGATCTACGACGAAGATGCGCGAGTTTGGGCCGAGGAGGAAGAGCGAAAATGGGAAGTGTGAGTATGGATTCGCTAGAGAAAATTAAAATCTAGGACATAGAACTCACTAACGAACTCAAATCGCGCTCTCTATTGAGAAAAACGTGTATTTTTTCTTTCTTTGGTTTTTCTACGCAATAGAAGAATATTGCAACATCAATAAGAAAATGCTCAAGATGCTCTAGATTTTTCTTGATTATTCACGGGGAAAATGACATTTTACTGTCCTGCCTCGATCAGAGCGAACTCAATCTGTATTTTTTCTCTCTCATCAAACTGAAAAAGGAAAAAAAGGAAACAGGGAAAATGATTAAATTTCTGATCCCCTTCTCCAATTGAGATGCCCTGTTGAAGGATGAGGAAAGAAGTGATGAAAGAGGGGAAAATGCCGCTGCCCAGCGCCGTCGACCTGCAGGTGAGCTACGACAGCAGCGAGGCGTTGACAGAGGTCCTCACTCCCTTCGGCTACAGACTCCGTCGTGATCCCTACGAGGTCCAGAGAGACGAGGACTACGGCGGTCCGTTCATTTCTATCTGCTTTCTGCCAAACCCCCATTTTCGGATGGCTTAGCCTTCAGCTCATTTTTTAGTCTACCAATCCAATGAAAAATAATTTATCCTCAGAGTTTTGAATATTCATTTTATTTAGAAAGCGTCGAGCTCTCCGACGACTCACTGGGCATAGGGAAGGATATCGCCGCCAAAGATTTTTACTTTGGCGTCGGCGAGGCAAATTTTACAAAGGTCTTGAAAAAGTTGGTTTTTTCTCTACGTCAGTGAGATTGAAGTCTTTTCACAGAGAAGATCCACACTTGAACGAATTCATGGGCCTTCGGGACGAGGCGTTCGAACTGAGAAACGAGAAAATTGCTGAGAAGTTTTTCACGTCGAAAAATTCGCGTAGTTGTTTGCGATTTTTGAAGTTTTTCTTGGTTTTTTCAGCTCGCGGCCCTCAATGGCATCCTATGAAAGAAATAGTGAGTCTTCTGCGGTATCACTCTGAACAAGTTGGCCTCTCGAGTCTTTTTCCTAGAGAAAGAGAATTTTGAAGGGCGACGTGCAAACCTGTGCTTCTGTAGTGTTGGTGTGCGGCCGGAAGCTTCTGGAAGTGCTCGACTCCTTCACGGCCACTTCTTGGATCGAGAGCTACATGGGTCAGTTTCCAGTACTTTCTTCATTACTCCTTCCGAGTTTTCTTTTGTGTTTTTTCTGAATGATACATATCAAGCAAAGGGTTTTTGAATCGATTTCGAACGAGTTAAATTTAAAAAGCTGCTGCTTCCACGAATTTCGTCGACTTGTTTTTTTTTCTTTTGGAAACAGAAAACACGCATACCTTCTTTGTGATTAGGCCGGAGGCTACTGAAATAAGTTCTAAATCGGGTTCGGTTTTTATAAAAAGATTTGAAAAATGTTTGAAGTTCCCCTAGATTGCCAAAGGCGATTGTTCGATATTGATTCAAAAGTTCATGTTCGCCGCCTAGTAGACTACATCTTCAACTAAAGGAAAGAAAAAGGGATTGATCGAAATGTTGAACAGGACCTATAAAAATTTATGGATCTTTCCTAATTATCCTCGATCACATTTTGAGTTTGCAGAAATGCTCGACCGCTTGGAGCTGTTCGTTACCGTGGCGCGTATCAAGAAGTACTGCGCTATTTCGAGAATCAACCAAATGTCGCGCGAGGTTCCCTCAGCATCCCAACTCGAGCTCAGTTCTTGACAGGGAGCCTTCGCCCGTCTGGTCCACGTCGACTGCGACTCTCAGGTCACCAACGGCCGCTGCACCAAGTGCGAAGAACTCGTAGTTCCCGAGTGCTCCGTCTGGTACGTCTTCACAGTTTAGCAGTCCCCCGTCGGCTAATCTCTTTTTTTCCGAGTATTCAAACTGTTTCACTCTCGACGTTTGTCATGAATGACCTAAAACAATTTTTTTTTTCTCGCAAATTGTAAATTCAGTACATGCCTTGTTTTTTTAAAATTTCCATGCAAGAACTTTGGAACGGTATACTTTTTTTCTTGGTTGAGAAGCCAAACGAATGAACATTCACGCTGACCGTTCATGCATACGGCCCTTTTCTCAGTTCATAGCTTTTTTCAGTCGAAAAGTCATCATCGGTATGCATTTCACATGCCACGTCTGCTTCCATTCTTCGCATCCGCATCATGCGCTGCAGTGGTTTGAGAACGTATGTTTGCTTATTGATCTTTTTTGATTAGAAAATGCTTTATTAAGTTGGAATTACTCCCATGATCCTGTACATAGAGTAATCGATTGAATATGGCCATTGCAGAACTCCATGTGCGCCTCTCCGGACTGCCTGTGCCGCTGTCGGAACTCGAGATATCCACACATCAAGCCCTCAAAGTCGACCTCCGTCTACAATCCTCAGGATCATTACTGTTGCGAACAAGTTGCAGAAAACAAGTTGAGAAAATTTTCAACGAATCGATAGACGAAACGTCTTCAGCAAGCGCAGTTTTGAGACGCTTGCCATGAAACAGAGCCGAAAACAGAAAAATCTCGTCGAGTTCATGTCCTTCTATGATATTCCCTGGAAAGAACTCACGAAGCCGCAATACAGCCTGCAATTGCGGATGGTGCACTGCATGGTGAGCTTTAGAAAAGGGAAAACTTTCATAAAAACAGATTCAGTGGACGAAATATCAGAAAGACCGCCGCAACACTTGTGACCATCACTTCTACGATTTTTTGTACAAAGCATACGCTCGATGGTTTGCTTCGTATCGTTCTTATTTCTTGTGGAAGTTGTAAGTTAATTGCAGCGTTCACAACCGGCTGAGAGACATTTTTGGTAAAAGGCCGTTTCCCACTGATAGATTCAAGCCTTGTTGCTCTGAAGCGGATCAATCGTCACGCACGGATGAATTCACAAATTTGAACCAAATTGAAAGTTGTCGTCGCGTCGCCGTAGCTGAAAAGCCAGTCATTCCGAACGGTATATCTCAACATGTTTTCCTTGAACTTATATTTTTTTTCTAGATTTTAGCGAGAAGAGTTGTAAGAATCCGTGTAAATGTAAATTCTACAATCAAAAGAAGAAGCCAATGCAACGCTTGAAACTGTGCCTCAGAGGCAAAATGATCGACGCGATGCCGCAGAAACGCGTGCGACGGCGGCAACAGAGACGACGATTCGCAGGAAGAATTTTCGACTGCATCTACGTGGACAAACAACGCGACGACGCCTCTCACGTCGAGTGCCAGGAGAGAGTTCCTCGCGGAGATTTTCCGCCGGTCGTCTCCTACAGGCCTATCCTCAAGGAAGACGACGATTTGCGGCCTCTGAGACGGATTTCCTACATGCCCGGAGACAACTATGAAACACTTTTTCGTGAGTTTCTCGTCACGAATAAGGCTTCCTGAAACAGAAAAGTTCTGAGAAAACTAAGTCCTTTGCTTGAAAAAAGAGAAGAAAAAGCCCAAAATAAGCGTGGAAAATACATTTTTTGTAAAAAAAAAATAAGCGCCGAGAAAATTTTTATGAAAGGATTTGTAGCCTATTTCGAAGACGGGCCAACTTTCGACGAGAAGAGCAAATTTCACTTTGTCAGACGCATTTTGGGAACGATTTTAGAAGAAACGGAAGGACTCCTCAAGGCCGCTGCTTTCCAGGTTCTCGTTTTTGACCATAGAACGGGGGATTTTTCATTCTAAGATAGTTTTTATTTTAGGACAATTTGTTCGACGATAATCATTCGAGCGAAAGCGACGTTTCTGAATCAACAGACGAGGAAGAAGAAGAGTTTGAGGAGCCAAAGAAAGAAGATTATGTGGACGACTTTCCCGGTGTTCTGATTGCCAAGGAAGAGTCGGCCATCTGGAAAACCAAGGAAGAAGAGATGCTGGAGAGCTTCCCGCGGAGACTCCAGCTGCAGGCCTTTCCGCGCAACGAGTGGTTCCGCGCCTCTCTGCGCACCTTCTACGTCTCGCGCGTTCTCCACAAGGTATCACCGATCAACCAAGAGATTTTCAAGGATTCTTGGAAAAGCCAAAAGTTGATGTGTCCTTTTCAACCCATTGTTTCCGTGCAACAACTTTCTAACTCAATAAGAAACGTGTTTAGTTTTCGAAAATTAACTTTTTCTGTTGTCCTCGTCCTCGAAGATCACCAATTATGGATTTTTTTTTTTGTTTGTTATTCAGAGGCAATATGCTGGGCTGTGATTACTCATGAAACATGTATTTTCGAAGGATCTCTCTTGATTTTTGAATGGCTACTGCTCAAAAAGAAAAATTATAGGAGGACATTGGGATTTCTAACGAAAATCCTTGATATGTTTACTGTCAAAATATAATGTGAAGGTGAAAGTATGCTTGTTTTTGCAGATTATTCCTACAATTCGAATTCAAAAAGTAATGGAGAAGTTTAGCCAACCCGATTTCTTCATTCTCGAGAAACCATCATCATTTGAACTACTCTTGCAATTTGAAAGGGAAGTTTTCAGGCATACCAGCTATTGATGAGAGACGAAGAGCAATGGACAAACCTGCGGTTTCTGATTCATCGTCAGAGATATCGCGAGGCCGTGAGACGCAGAGCAGCTCGGAATCCACATGGAAAACAGCCGAGCGTCGCGGAGTTGCTCAGCGCGATGACGCTCTCGAAAAGCCTCGGAGCGGTGCGCGGAATCGAGGGAGAGCCTGGGAGACAACTCGCGATGGACATCGCTCAACAAATGCCCGGGGTGTTGACCGTCTACAAGAAGGACTGCGATATAATCACCTGCAACTACCACTCGAACAGAATCTCCCAAATGATCCAAGAGGAACTCAAAACTCCAGAAGTCGCCGAGATCGACACCGACAGCAGCAGTGGCACATGCCGTCAGTTCTTATTATTTATTCTCGCCGAAAGTTTTTAAAATAAGTGAGATAGAAGTTCTTGAATCGAAACAATAAAAAGGGTTGTGAAATGCAGGAATCAATTTTCAATAAATTTGTTTTTCTTGATGCGCTAAAAAAAAAAATTAAAATTAAGACTTTTACATGACATTGAAGCTTTTGAAAGAATTTTAAAGTTATAGTAAAGCTTTTCGAGTATGAAATGGATTAGACGAGATGTCTTATTGCTTTTCTGCAGCGTCGACTCCTTCGTATGACTCGACGGTGTCGTCATTCAGCGACGAAGCGGCCGACGTGATCGACAGCGAGGAGCTGGACGAGGTTCGCGTTGTCCGTCAGAGGGCCATGGGACCTCTGGCCGATTTCGACTCTCTCTGCCTCCGCTGGACACAGTGTCCCGATGAACACGGCCCCTTCTGGAAAAAGCTTCGACGAGATCGCGCCGAGGAGATTTTTCCTCCTGACATCGAAAAACCTCTAAATTGTGAGTTTCAGCAAGAGGTAATCATATTCAATCCCCAAAGTACCGGTTATTCTACGCTTCTTTGCTTTTTTCAATTACATGAAGAAAGATTTTTGAAATTCAGTCGGAATTTATTCAATGCCGTGTTTAAAGTAATTTTCGCGAAATGCAAAATGCAAAATTAACTCTAACTCTCTATAATTTAGTTATCTTTTTATATCTCTCACGGCTATTTTAGATTTCGCGGAATAACTTTGAACACGGCACAATAAATATTTATTGTAAATGATGAAAATTCTTTTAAGGCGAGAAAAGCGTGGAAGAAATGAGAAAGAATGACAACGGTTTCACAAACGTTAGTGACAGTCGACAAGTTCGTCGAAGGATCCGCAAGATTTGTTGGAAGGCCGTGCAAAGATGGAAGGAGAGCTGTCCCACTCGAAAAGGTTCAAAATTGTTTCAGACACTGTCTTTCAGTTTCTGACTCCGTCTTGATGAGTACGTTGTATTGCAGCGAAGCAAGTCGCTGAAATACCTTTTGTCATCAAAGAGATGCACTTGGCCGAGCTTCGCCGAATGAACAATGCCACGAAAAGAAAGATGAAGGGAGAGGCAGCGAACTTCGAGGTTGGATCTTAGGACGTAGAGTTTTCGCTCAAAATTCTTTGCCTCATGAATTGTCGCCTTATAACATCTACGGCATTCTCCTATATTCAAAATGAATTTGAAATAGTTAGCAAAAAAATATTTTAATTTTCGCAAAAAAGCATTATTTATTCTCTCTTTCCGTTAAAAGGTGAATAGATGTCAGCCATCGCTATAATACTGCTATTCTTCGAGAAAGTATACACCTCAAGAAACTTCTGGAGTGAACGCGAAAAAAATAATAAATATTTACTTCTTTAGAAGATTAATGTTTTGTAAAAATTGAACGCTCACAGAAAACCTGCATTTTTGCAGGTTGTCGAAGTCGGCAATCCGCAGGACCCTGAATTGAGAGTCAAACTATTTGGAGAGGCCTGTCCCGAGGACGATCAGCGTTTCCAACAGATTCAAAAGATAATATCCCTTGACAACGAGTTGATCGACGGGGCAATGGTGTCGGTGAAGGGGAGATGGTACCGCCGAACTCTCGTCTGGTATATCAACGTGGATCTGGAAGAAGACGAAGACCTGCCGGACGAGAAGTTCGAACTCATCCAGCAGGAGCTGTTCGAGAAGATGTGCGCCGAGCGCAGCAACTACTTCGAGGCGCCTTCCGACACGCCACTCGAGGCCCTTCTCGAAAGATTCGGAGACACACTTGAAGAAGACGCCAACTTCGACTACTCCTTCGAGCCGTTCAACAATTGGAGACTTCGCCAGACGCTCCAAGACGAGATCAAGGACTTCGTCGCCGGCGAAAGCCCTGATGATTTCGGCGATGCGTGTAGCTTCAAGTCACTTCAGCACTGCACCAAACCTCAATTAAACGAGGTTTTCTACATGTCAAAACCGTTTTCAAACATGTATTCTGTTGACTGCTTTTTGAAACCTTAAAATTAGGAAAGTATACCTTTAAATCTTAATCGAAGTAAATGTCCAGAAACACAACTTCATTCTTAGTTACCATCAACATTGAAATTCTGAGAATCAGAAATTTCGTTTTTATTTTTGACGGTCAACCTTAATAGGGAACTACTCGGACTCGGGTACTGGTTTCGAGTTGAAACTTTAGTGGTTTAGAGACCCAAGTCAGAATACTCTAAAACAAGAAAGCATATCTGCTAAAGCCGACTGAGAAAAAATTAGTAGAAAATAAGAAAATTAAGCTTGAAAATTTTCAGAATAGTGCTTTTTGCCTTATTTTATATTTTAATACAATCGCCTTGGATGATCCGGCTGTGATACATTCTAAAAAACTTTTTTCCAGCGAAAAGAAGGAGGAAAGCAAAAATTTGATAATTTTCAAGCCTAAACTGTTCATTTTCAAAAAGCTTTTTCTCAGAAGCCTATGGGGTTTAGCAGATAATCTCTCTTGTTTCCAAGTACTCTTGCCCGGGTCTATAAGACACCAAAGTTTCAACTCGAAACGCGTACCCAAGTCCGAGTAGTTTCCTAGTTAGGCTTTGGCGATTCTTTTTTGTATAATCGCTGATAAAATGCTTAAGCTCCGGTTCAATAGTCCAACGGCGTTTCCCTCATGCGTATTGGAGTTGGATGAAGAACTGCTCCTCCGTTCGACGGAATTCGATGACAACTGGTATCAAAACACAATCAAGATAGTCTCCTCACAAGTCGACTTGATGCGAAAAGTATCCCAGAAGTTCTCCTGAAGATCTTTCATTTCCTTTTCAGATTCTGCATCGCCGACTTGTGACCAGCGCCCTTGACACTTTTCTGCCTGGTCTCGTGCGCCGTTTCGGGACGATCATTTTCAAACCAGGGGTTCTAAATCGCTTTCTACAGTCATGATCTTTTTTTCGCTTCAGTTTTTCTCTGATTGCCAGTTCTTCGCATACTTTGACATGGACCTGAAGCCCTGCATTCTGCAAATCAAGGCCGCAGAGGCTTTGACTGGCCCGAGGAGAAGAATCGAGTGTATACGTCAGGCCGTCTCTGAGTGATTTTTGCTTTCTTTTTACGGGATTATTTCCTAATCTCAGATCCAAGTGTCAGCTCGATCTGTGGAAATTGACCAACGGGATATCTAGTGATGTTCTACAGGCCGTTCCCAAAATAAAAGGGCGTGATTATGTGAGTGGAGAGATTTGATCCAGTTTTTACTTAGGAAACTCAAAGAAAAAAGCGCCGAGTTGGCAAAGAACTTTTTCTTTCAAGTGGATTTCGAAAGCTTCATTTCTTGAAAACCCCAGCGAATCACATCACAGTTGCATTCTCAAGAACATACTAAGATTCAAACGAGTAAGCGGAATAATAGGAACAGAACCCTCTCAGTTTCATCTTTGGACCAAAAAAGTTCTTAAAATAGATTTGTTTTTCATAGGTAAGCATCTAACGGGACTTCTTGTTTTTTCGTTTATCTCTTGAAAAGTTTTTTTCAGAGTCCTTTCAAAATTATGTAAGCCTCACGAAGTCAGATGCCATCTGACTCAAAGTCTGGTTCTTTCTGAGAAAGTTCATGATGTTGCAGAAGACTATGGAGCTGCGACTGCGGCTTTCTGCTGAGGCGAGCAAAACGAGTCAAACTTTTTCCATCGAAGAGAGCCAAAGTATCGTTCAAGTCAGTTCTGTTTCACTCTCCGAAGTCCCTGTTCTTCGCCAAAAATGGTCTTCTTACAGGAGTTGATGAGGACAGGATTGGCGAAGAATTCGTCAAGACGAAGGAAGATTTTCGCGCCTTTTTTGGCGAGTAGGGTTTTCACTTTTTACGAAGTCAATGATTTTAGGGAGTCTTATATAGAAAAGAAGGAGAAAACATGCGAGCAGAAGCGATTCGACAGGCCAAAGCAAGATGTTCTGTTTTTCGGCTGTTTTTCAATAATAAATGGAATTCCAGACAAAATAATGCAGAAATATGCCTATGAAATCTACAGAATTCATCGGAATCCTGATAAATGTTTTGCTGCGCTTCTCTGTGGTTTGCCATTCCTTTCTTTTTTTATAAGCTATACAAAAATTTCATAAGATTCTTTTTCTCGCTTCACTTATTTTTTTAGAAGATAGGTTTTATTTCCCATTTCTGTCTAGTTTTTTTAGAGATTTCAATAAAAATAAGAAAAATAATCCTAGACAGTTTAGAGAATCAGAAGGTAGAATCCGCCGAAGAATACGTCGCTCGAGTGCTTCATGATTATCTGTGGCCGAAAATCGGTAGCTTCTTGGTTCTCGAAAAAAAAAGTTCAATAATGAGTTTCAGGACCTTTGAGCCGCCATAAAACTGCGAGAAATTGGTATATTTTCAATATTTGTTTTTATGGGAATCCGAATGGTCGCAATCGAAGCGTACAGGTTGTTCCAAAGACAGCTAGTCAAGGATTGATGAGACATGTTCAGCTTCTGAATCTCAAAGACGAAAAGGAGCACTTCGAGAAACTCCGCCAAAATTACGAACCTTTTGACGCTCGTCGGCGCGTTAAACTTGCCAACGTTGTTTTCGAAACGTCAGTTACTTTAATTCCTTTTCCTTCGTTTATAGTACAGCCGAGTTTGAAGGTCCAGCGAATTGATGGCGCGCGTTTGTCCCCTCGCTAACACGGAACGTGCCAGAAATCGCTGGAAAAAAGTGAGTACGCCGGCCATTTTTATTGTCTTACATCACTAGAAAACATTCACCTCCTAGGTTTTCGAAAAGTTTCGGATATTCGTAAAGAGTTTAGAGAAACGATCGGAAGTTGTTGATTTTCTTTTTGAAATTTTAGGTCAGTTCTAAGAAGATTTCCGTTTCAGAGACGTCATTCAAATTAAGTATTAATTTATTGTTCGGGATGAAACATCAGCTATTTTTCGTGTCTAATGGCATACCTTTTCAACTGTTTGTTTTTTTTTAAAGGATAATAAAAGTTGTTCTGAAATGCTTCAAGAATTTTTTTCTTCGTTCTGATAAATGCTCCCCACGTCATAAATATGATTATTACTTTTTGACTTGCTTGAAAACTTTTTTGCAGCTGGTCACGAAATCTCATATGCGTCAACGGCCGCTTCTAGACCAGATGGTGACACAGGAAAAAATTCGAAAAGAGGTTTCGGAACAGGAATTTCGTTCATTTTGACAAAATTTCAGGATCCGGCTGTCGGATACCTTGTCGCGAAAGAATTGATTCCGAAGTTACCATCTAAAGACCAAGTCTTCGGCCTTTTGAAGGCCAAACGTCCCCCGTGTTCGTTCCCTGCGGTTCGTTTCTTCCCAGAGTTAGTTCCGAACATTTCTAGTCGCTCACAAGGGTTCAAATAAGGTGTTTCAAAAGGGTTCATTATCACTCGAATGAATGGAGGACAAGTTCAATATAACTGAAGTCGATTCTGTTAGTTTGTTGATTACGTCTTGATGAACTTGGTGCACCTACAATCAAAATTTCTTCTTTCGTAGCTATTTGAGAATGTTTTCAATTGAGAAAAGTCCTTATGCACCGATTGAAATTATTTTATGTGTAGGCAACAAAACTTGCATTTGGAAACTTTCTCGCATTTCCCGAATAAAAAAGTGAATGAAATCAGAAAAAGTGTTATTCAACTCAAAGAATTTCAAGAGACCGATAGAAATTCAAGAATCGTTTTTCCAAAAAAATTGCGGCGTATGAGTGTAAATCAAATTCCAGATGCCTCACAAGTTCTTGCCGAAAAAAGAAGGCGTTTACGTCCCACCGAATAGAAGACCCTCCGTGCAGATAGAATTCCGCGAAGATGCCTGTCAGCTGCAACAAGAGACAGTCGAAGAAGAACAAGGTCTCGTCGAGTTCATCCAGGAGCCGGAGTTCGAGGATTGGGGAAGTGACGGAGAGGAAGAAGAGTCTGAGATCGAGCAAGAAGTGAAAAACTCGGCTTCGAGCAGATTCGGCGAAAAACGTTTCCTGCGTCCTGTCAGAAGACCGAAAGACGAAGATTTTTCCGACGAGGAAGGCTCTGTGATGTCCGACGAAGAGGAAGAGAATGACGACGACGTCCTCTCCGGCTCCAGTTCAGATTCGGACGACGATCTGACGTTAGTGGAAGAAGTCGTTCGCCACTCCAAAGAAGAGCCTTTGACTGAAGAGGTCGGCTATTTCGATGTGGGAGCGGCAGAGAAGAATATGTCGGTTTTTAGGAGAAACGGCTAGTGGAACGGCGCAGAAGAGTCGATTCTCAGCGAATGTCGAAGCCTCGGATGCTTTGGCATGTGTAGTCCTGACCAGCAAAAACTGTGAATCGATGGGCCTTCTTTTCTTGTACTTCGTATTGTATATTTCACTTTATCCTCAATCATAGTAAATATGTAAATAGCTCTCTAAGTCGACCTGGTGAGGTTAACATACTAATGGGTTATTTCTTGACTTTTCACTCGGTTGATTATTTATTTTACAGACATTGTTCCCTCACGGCTTTAATTTCTTGTCGAATTGCCTTTTTACGTTGGAATAGTTTGAACAAAACTCTTATGCTGCCTCAGGTTGTCAGAATACATTGTTTTGATTTTGTTCCGGAGAGTTTCTTCACTCGATCAGGGTTACGAGGCCTGGAGTGTCTTCAATCATCTTTAAACAAGAAAAGTTAGTTTTTTGAGCTCGATGCAATGTTTGCGAGGAGCCAGACATATCCGCAGCTTCTCCAGGATCCAGACATGGCGAGCGAATATAAACACCGCGATTAGGCAGTGTGAGATAAAGGTCACAAGGTTTGGGATTTGTTTCCAAAAAGATTCAAATACATATTTGAGGCGGACTTTACTGGCTGGAGGCGTGACGTTTCTGGCGTGGCAGAGAGGCTGGAGGACTGCCTCATGTGAGGACGACCCATGGCTTCTGGTTCCGACCCAGGTGGCTTCTCAGCGCCAGTCTTTGGATAATATAATTCCTTCTCACCACTCGAAACAGTATCTGAAAATATGCTTAACATTTTTTTTTTCAAAAAAAGTTTTCGCGTAAGTTGAAAGGCAAGTTTACATTCACAGCGACGTTTTTGATACTTAAGCGAACAGTTCATAATATATTATTCGTTCCTTTTTCAATTACTGTTTTAATTTCGATTTTTATGAGCAGATTTATTTCAGAAGGTTGTTGTGCAGAAATCGGTGGCGTTGAATGTCCTTGAGTTGCCGTTAACTTTGGTAATTTCCACGTGGAGACTGATTCGAAAGTTCATTAGGTATTTTTCTTCTCCAAAAATTCTCATGAGAATTTATCACGCTGTCTCTGTAATTTTCAAAAGTTTTCAAAAAGAGTGGGTACAATAGATAAAATATTTTTTGATTTTGATGAAACTTCACCCACTGTGATAGTCTGTCATCAGAAATGCCGACGCAAGTTTTCAGACCGATTCCTCCTACCGTCGCTAGGTTGCGGTAGGCAGGTGCGTCTTCTCGTAAGTAAGCATCTATGCGTTTTTTCTAGGCGTATTGTATATCAATCGATAGGGAATGCAATTTTAGGAACTTTTTCAGTCATGGTTTACTGTAGAAATTTTTTGAGTTACGGTAGTTTTTGTGTCTGCGATTTTGGTTTTTCCCTCACTCTGTGTGTTCGGGGAGAGACCACGGCTGGTAACTTTCCTGAAACATTATTCTCAGCAATACCTACGGAGAGATACCACTTTGAAATGGATCTGTCCTACCGGTCATTTCGGAAAATCGCTTCGAAGAGGCTCAACTTGGCATCTGTCGGGGAAAATCGCCCGCGGTTAGAGATTTCTACCTCTCTTTTCTCGTCAGATCCGGTGCTAAAGTTTGTTTCATTTGATAGTGCAGGGTTGTACTTCATAGATGATAATGTTTCCTCCGACTTTCAGCCTACCCGTCTAGCTCTGAATTCAGTTTGAAGTCGATTTTGGCCTCAAAACAGCGATTCTCAGATTCCGACGTTTTTTCCTGAGCTCAGTCCTACTGAGGCTGGGCTCCAAAGTGTCTTTTATTACTTTTACTTGTCACATGACTTGTTTGATCAAGAAAAATCTGTGTTTGAGCCTACCTGTTTATCTCAAAATTCAATTTGAAGCCGATTTTGGCCTAAAAACAGCTATTTTCAGATTTCAACATTTTTTTCTGATCTCATTCTGTTTTAGTCAGGTCTTTGAAGTGTTTTTCACCTTCCTTCTATGCTGTATGAAACATTTCATCAAGAAAAAACTGCATTTGAGCCTACCCGTCTAGCTCAAATTTCGGTTTGAAGCCGATTTTGGCTTAGAAACAGTGGTTTTCGATATTATGTCATCCTTCTGGAGTAATTATCAATAGATAAAATCTGTCTCTCATAATTTGAATTTGCTTTAGATTGAAATAAACCAAATTGAACCTGTTTTTCAAGCGCTTTTCGACTTTGGAGATTTTGACGAGAAAATAAATGTCTTCATCAACTTTTCTGCTCTCGAAAAATATCATTCACAAAATTTGGGATACGTTATAATATAATCAAGGCGCTGAAAAACTCTCTTGTGAATTTGTTCATCAGGGATTCAAGCAAGAATAAGCCAAACGTTGCCTTCAAACTGAATTTTGAGCTAGGCGGGTAGGATCAAAAACAGTTTTTTTCTTGGTAAAACTGTTTATGCGACATTTAAAAATTATTAAAAAAAAACTTTAAAGACCTGACTTAAACAGAATAAGATCAGAAAAAAAAAAGTTGAAATCTGAGAATCGCTGTTTTGAGGCCAAAATCGACTTCAAACTGAATTCAGAGCTAGACGGGTAGGCTGAAAGTCGGAGGAAACATTATCATCTATGAAGTACAACCCTGCACTATCAAATGAAACAAACTTTAGCACCGGATCTGACGAGAAAAGAGAGGTAGAAATCTCTAACCGCGGGCGATTTTCCCCGACAGATGCCAAGTTGAGCCTCTTCGAAGCGATTTTCCGAAATGACCGGTAGGACAGATCCATTTCAAAGTGGTATCTCTCCGTAGGTATTGCTGAGAAGAATGTTTGAGGAAAGTTACCAGCTGTGGTCTCTCTCCTAACACACAGGGTGAGGGAAAAACCAAAATCGCAGACACAAAAACTACCGTAACTCAAAAAATTTCTACAGTAAACCATGACTGAAAAAGTTCCTAAAATTGCATTCCCTATCGATTGATATACAATACGCCTAGAAAAAACGCATAGATGCTTACTTACGAGAAGACGCACCTGCCTACCGCAACCTAGCGACGGTAGGAGGAATCGGTCTGAAAACTTGCGTCGGCATTTCTGATGACAGACTATCACAGTGGGTGAAGTTTCATCAAAATCAAAAAATATTTTTTCTATTGTACCCACTCTTTTTGAAAACTTTTGAAAATTACAGAGACAGCGTGTTATTAAGCGAACTATTTAAAAAAAAGATACAAATAGCATACATCAAGGAATTGACCAATTGTGTCTTCCAAATTTTTAAAAAATGTAACAGGGTAACAAGTTTTCATTGTAAAAGCCAAAAATGGGGAGTTAGCAGGCTTACGTGTTTGCATTTAAAAACTTGAAAAATCCTAGAAGTGAAGGAAATACGAATGTTTTCACAGAACCGCAAGTTTTTTAGTAAGAGCATCAAGATATTTTATTTGTAAACTCGTGGGGGTCGTTCACGTTCATGCACACAATCTTTGGAAACGCATTTAACCGCAATATAATTCTCGCAATTTGTTCTTGAGGCCTATCCCCTCGGAATTATATTGGGCCCGTTTTCAGATGTGTTTCTTTGTTCCTGCGGTTTGCCCCTCTTCTAGCGGTCTATCCACTGGCCAGCCGTGTCCAAGCACTTGACGATTTTTGGTGGAGGATTCTGTTGTACGTCGTGCAGGTACTGAAAAATGGTTGATGCAGCGAATGTGTGCTCAGAGTAGTGGACCGACGTTCATAAAGCTGGGACAGTGGGCCAGTACTCGTCGCGACGTCTTCAGCAAGAACTTCTGTGATCGGGTTTTGCTTCTCTCTTTGCAGTGCGAATAATCTCGTTCAGCTCTCCGTTCTGCACACCAAGACGCGGAAGAAGCGGCGATTCCGTGACGCCGAGCCAATCATCGACTCTCTTTTTGGAAAGGTATCTTTTCCATTCAACTGCTACTGATTGAAAATTTTTTTTTTTTTTTGACTCGAAAAAGTGATTCAATATGTGCGATAACAGTCTTTAATACCTTCTGGAGAGAAGTTTCCGAAATCGTCGTGTTTATCTTTGTATCCTCGCTCCTACAAAGATGTTTTCAGAATTTTGTGAAGAATCATGGAAGAGATGTCTTCACTGCGGTCGAGCCATTCTCCATCGGATCCGGCTGCATTGCGCAGGTCTACTGCGTCACAGTCAATGTCCCTGCTTTCGAAAAGGCTGTTGGGCGAAAGTTCCCGCAAATCGAAGGAAAAAAAGAACAGAAAATCGCCATCAAAGTATTTTTGCCCTGCAGTACGATTTCACAAACAAGCGCGCAGTGATTTCAGGTTGCCGAGCCAAATGTCGATGAGAAGATTGAGTTGGATTTGTCGATTCTGAGGACGGGAGCGTACGTTTTAGAAAAGGTTTTGTGTTTGTGATAAGCACTCAAGAATGGAATGTAGTTGATCCCGTCGCTGTGGTACTTGGATCCAAAGGGAGCTCTCGAACAGTTCGAAATGGTCCTTCGACGGCAGGTCGACCTCAGCAACGAGGCCAAAGCGCTCTTGGTAAATAAGTGAAACGGGAATAGTTAGTTGGACAAGCTTTTCTTCAGAAGTTCTCCGAGAATTTCGACGCGAAAACCAGTGGAATACGCTTTCCTTTGGTTTTTGGCTACACGAAAGATGCGATCGCCGAGTCTTTCGAGGAGGGCGTGTACATAAATCGACTTGTGGCCGAAGACAACAATCCGGATGTTAGTGTCAATGTTTGATTATCCGAGAGAGAGAAGCTGTGTGAGCTCAACGAGAGAATTCGGGCCTCCAATCCTTGATCCATTGGTTGTTGGAGCTATTAAAACTACCTGAAAAAATTCTATATCTTCGTTTTCCCATTTTTGACTGAATTGAAGTTTTTGTGAGGTTGGGCAAGCTTCAGCTGAAGTCCCGACAATCCTCCGCTGTCCGGAGAAGGATAGCGTTGATGGGAGCGCGGACGCTTCTGAAGATGATCTTCGTCGACAACTTTGTCCATGGCGATCTGCATCCAGGCAACATCCTTATCAGGTTCTACTGAAGGCTTTTTTCGGTTCTCAACTAGTTCAGGTTCAACGACAACGAAGCTCATTTGGAAGGCGTGCACAAAGCGCCGACGTCGGATTCCTTTGCTAGGAGAGCGGTTGGTATTTTGGCCTTTTCAGAAATAAAAAAAAGGTTGAGACTCGAAATAATAGCTGGATATGTTGAGGTTGACTTCTTGCGATCGGCGCTGAATTGGCGATCCGCGCCACGACTGCGATTCACGGAGTCGCCAGACATGGGCGACGAGCCGACGCTGGTCCTGCTCGACACGGGAATCGCCATCTCGGAGACGCCCAACAACCTGAACAACCTCAAGTCGTTGTTCCGCTGCGTGGTCGAGAAGAGGGGCTACGAGGTCGGCAAGCTGCTTCTCTCGCAGTCTCCCAACCAACAGTGCACCGAGCCCGAACGTTTCTGTCGCCAGGTACTCCCAATCGGCTTCTTCTCAACTTTCATGTTTTCAGGTCGAAGCTCTCGTTTTGAAAGCGCGAAGTGAGAAAAGCTTAAGAACGGTTGGTTCCCTTTCATATAAAATCAAAATTGGCATCCCACTTTCAAGTTTTTTTTGGAAAAAATAGAAAGAAATCAATGCTTGATAAAAAGTTTCCTAAGTGTACGAAACAGGCTGAAGCCATTTGATTGATTGGATTTTTTGGTTAGATGGTTTTTCACTGTACCTAATCTTGGTTTGGAACGTAGTTAAAAAGTGATTTTTTAAAAAGCGGTGAAATGAAAAAACAAAATTTTTTTAAAATCTTATTTTGGGATCGACACGCGGAAATCGCCTTCACCTTTGATCAAGAAATCATAGACTAGAACCATGAAACCAACCACTGATCTGTCATATGTTGATTATTACTTTTAAAAATAGTCAGGAAAAATATTTAAGATTTTCCATCATAATTTGATATTGGAAGAGGAAGAGTATTAACAATAAAAAATCTGGAACATTGGGGACTAAGATATTCGCGAAAACAAAAAAATTTATTGAATATTGGTGGAAAAATAGATGAATAGGCAAAAAAAAAATCGGTTACGATGTTGCTCCAAGATAAGCAATTTTTTATCAAAACGAGAGGGATCCAGAATAGAATATGGGCTTTAGACGACATATTTTGACCTCAAAGAATATCAGTTAGACGATTTTTTTTGCAGTTGAACATCTCGGCTTTGCTTTCGGAGATGTTCACTATAGTGGCTGAACACAAGGTGGAGCTGGACTCCTCTTTCACGACGGTCGTGCTCTCTGTGATGGTCCTCGAGGGCTTCGGCCGTTCCCTCGACCCGGACCTCGACCTCTTCCAATGCGCCAGACCTTATCTCCTCAATGTCCTTGTTTAATGGTCTCAAGCTAATTTTCTTAGTGCCATACGCTGAGAAACGCTTACTGGTCTACGGTTGAATGTATTGATTCCTCCTTCTTTCTCACCATTCGATTTTAATATCTCGTTTCTTAGGTTTCTGTTGTTTTCTAGCTCACAATTCAATTATGAAGCTGAAGAAATATATAACTAGATTTTAGTTTGTTGGTTACACGGGTTTATCACCCAAGTCGTATCTATCATCTTTGCATGACTGTAGTTGTTAGATATCTTGTGATGTGACTTTCGTTTTGGTCTGAAATGAACCTTGTGTTGTGATTTGTACTCATTGATTTACATTTTTGTTAGTTTCCCTGGTGTGAGATGACGTGATGGAAGTCTAGTGAGCATGTTTGCCTTCCAAAAAAGCAACTTTTCGTAGTCCTTGACTCAGTTAATCGGGATGTCGGGGTTTCACCACGCGCCGCCGCTCCGGAACGAGCGGCAGCTGAAGGAAAAGGGCCAAGGCTCGTGGCTCGAGGAGCTGCTCGAAGGCAAGGACGAGGTACTGCTTTACGTGACGGCGGCTCTCGGAGTAGTTCTGCCCGGCCTGGTCTATCTCCTGTTCCACAAGTGTCATGCCTGCTATCTTCGTTATGCCAAGGTCGGGACTCCTTTCCTTTCGCTTCACAGCTGTTCCGTGTATTCAGAAGAAGGAAGAAGAACGGCTGGCGGAAGAGTCGCGGCAGACGGAGACGTGCGTCGTCGTCCTCGGACCGTCAGATGGACACGCCGCCAAATGGTCTGCCAACGTCATCGAGAAGCTGTCTGGAGAGATGTTCCGCAAGCCGATTCTGTGGAAGGCCGATCAGCTCGACGTCAAGGAGCTCGCCGAGTTCAAGGCTTTTTTTTCACTTTTCCATCGTTTGAGATCATGTAAACTTTAGTTTGTGGCTTTCACAGTTCTCAAAAGCTTGAAGAAAAGAAAACCTAAACAAATTTCTACCATATATTTTTACCTCCAGACTGTAACGAAATTTGTTTCAGAGATTATTAGAAATATTGTTCAACGTAATTTTGCTAACCGTTCTAAGAACCGGAAGATTTTGAAGTTGAAATCAGACATCTCACCGACGTGCGTGTTCTCAGGGTTTCTGCATATTCCTAGTGGACACTTTGGCCGGCGGTTTCGCTTCTCCGGCCACGGATGCGCTTCTGGAATGGCTTGAAGACGTCGCTGCGGACTCTCGTCGCCGGAAAAAGGCCAATTTCGAAGTAATTCGGTTCGCAGTCGTCGCCTTCGGGAGCAGCGACGACGGGGAAAACGCCTTCAACAAGGTTTTTTCGAAAGAGAACCTTCAGTTCACGTTTACTGACTGCTTTCTCAAACCTTGATTCTATCTCATGTTTTTTGCTCCGTGTTTGAATGCTATTGGTTGGATCTAGCAAAAAAAAAATTGATGAGAGAACATGGTTAAAATTTCAAAGAGCATTGGCTATTAGTCTGAAGTAAGCGCTATATTTCGTCTCGAAATTCGCTGGTGCTTTTTGGAGTTTATAGTTTGCATCTGATATATCCTTTTTGTAACTATTAAGAAACCCAGTTCTGAAACGAATGAAACAAGAAAAAAGTTCTGCAGGCTGCCCGAATCTTACTCAAGCGTCTGAGGATCCTCGGCTCCAAACAGATGATCAACGCAGAAGTATATGATACAAATATCGAAGGTGCGACGATTCACATTTCTATCTAGTTGAGTACTTTCAGATTCTCTGATGGACATGAGATTTGCGGCGTACCTGGAGGAGCTTCTCGACGCCATGGACCGACATTTGCCAGGCGCGGAGCTTTCCGAATCCGACTCCACTGATGATGAAGAGGACGACGTCATCACCATCGAGCAGAAGAAGACTCAATAGCTCTCACATGCTTTGAAGTCATTTCTGAGATTTTTCATCCAAAGCGAATTGCAAACGTCATTGTTCATTCACCGCTGGCTTGATGGAACATTTGAGAGATTTTACATGGTTATCCACGTAAGGTGCTAAATTAAGTTTTTTTTTGTTCCAAGCTGGCGGTTAATAAATCGTTTTCTTTCTAGTTCCCCTATTTTTCGAATGACTCCTTTGAAGTCTATTCTGACTCTTTTAATTTTTTTTTACTTTTTAAAAGTTGGAAGCTTCTTGTTTCAAAAGAAGTGCATCAATCATCAGTTTTGAAGCTAAGAAAGCTCTATTTTTTCCCAATGTCTTTCTTGATTCTCGTTGATTGATAACGTTTTGGCAGAAAAACTTCACTTTCTTGTAAATAATGTAACCTGTGCTTTTCAAATGTAATAAAATGTACAACTTTTGAAAATATGACAGAGCTTTACAATAAAGTGCGCCAAGTTTCAAAGAAAATAAGCATCAACACGATGAGAAGTAAGGAAAAAAAAAAAGATAGGTCAGGTACATTTTAGGGGGCGGCATAGCTCAGCTGGCATAACTCATTTCTAACGTCCGCAAGGTCGTAGGTTCGAGTCCCCCCGAGGTCGACCAAGCCCTTCATCCCTCCGGGGTAGATAAAATTGGGAGCTGCATGCAGCGAAAAGGCTCAATCTCTGCCATTGGCCCTTGGAAAGCCGGCACCGTACTTCTTCCTACGACCTCTCTTGTACCTGATGTTCTACGAGCGAAATTCACAACTTCTCTGCCTAAGCCACAGCTCCTGCCGCCGTTTAAACACATTTGAAATCAATGAAAGTCGATTGCACATGTATTCTTACATTGAAGATACAATAAACAGTTAAAAAAAAAACAAACAGGTCAGGTACCGTTTCCGGCCCCTGGATTGTTGGCTTTTCAACCCCTTTTTTCAACGACAGGCCACGCTTTTTTCATTAATTTGTCCTCTAGGAGCTACAAGCACAGTATCCTGAAATGGATGAGCTCGCTAGAGATTAGATCCGTTCAATTTTTTCGTCTCCGCTCACTCGGTAGCTTTTCGTTTAGAAAGCTAGTCTTAGCGGTTGGGCTTCCGATGAAAATCTCAGAGAAGAAGTTCAAGCTCTCTGATTTCAGATGAACAAGTTTCCGGAAGTTGCTTGCATGCGAAATTCCTGACTGTCGACATTATCGCGCCACGTTTCAGACAAAAGTTTTCTGGTTCGAGTATGGGAAGTTGTGGAATTTCTCGAAGAAAGAGCGGCTTCGACGTCGGCGAGTCTCATTTCCGGCGTCTTCCTGGCCTCTCCTCCCGCAAAACATATCAAGCGACGAGAGGGCAAACACGACAGTCTTCTCATCCTTCCACTGCTCATTTTCGTGTTCCCGCCTCTTCCAACATATGTCTTTCTTTGAATGCTTTGACGATCCATCTCTTTTACCTGACTTCTTAATAATTTTAATAAGGGCTTTCTGAATTATCTATACAGTGTGAACCTTGAGATGTTATCTTCCGCCCGAAGTCCTATCCAAAGAACACCGTGAAAAAAATATTATTGACCGACTTAATTGTGTTTTAAAATTAATAAAATCGGTCAATTTTAATCATCGAATACTTTCTGAGTTTTTAGATTGCCTGTAACAAATATTTCGTTTCGTCGGACGCGCTCACGAAACGTTGTTTGAAGAAAAAACGAGCTCAAAGACTCGTGCTCGACCAGTAAGGAGACCGAAGAATGTCTTTGAACTCATCCACAAAAACTATTGAGTTGAAACCCTTTCTGGGACTTCAAAGCTGTGACTGATTGTACAGACGATGGTGCTCTCATGTTTGTTTCTGCACTAAATCCGGCCATTCGAGCGTACTGTTTGGTCACCATCTGCATATTTTCTCGTTTTCCGAATTTCTGCTATCTTAATTCTCGCCTTTCTTTTGAAGAATGAAACGTTAGATATGAAATTGATAGTGGAAAAATAAAAGGCTCATAGGCCAAACCTTCGTTTCTTTTTCCGCGTCTCCAGTTCACTCTATTTCCCTCGCTTCAGTAATCAAGAATGTAAATATTCAAAAAGGCAAAGCGCATGAAATTTTTTTTTCGCTCTTTCATTTCGTCCTTTTTCCGGCTGGCTATAGACTTTTTTCACGCTGTACACATTGTTTCAAGCTAGATCATAGATTTTTCTAACTTCCCATGATAAAAATTGAGATTCAAGCTAAAGTTTTGAGATTAGATCACTAATTCAACTTCTTATGAAATATTAGGTCGTTTACTAAGTTTCTTTCTTTTTTCGGTTGAAAGTTATTTGGTGTATAACTTTTTAATTTTGGATTCAAACAGCAAACAATTTCTCCCCCGTCATTCTCAGCTATCTGTTAACATGACTGTTAATTTTGGAGTTCCTGACTTCAAAACGAGCAATGATATACTCAAAAAAAGGGGCAACTAACTCGATTTCAACCCCTCTTAGAAAAAAACTTTTTTTGTTTCTTCTAAAAAAATTTATGATTCAATGTTTTTGTAGTTGATGAAAAACGAGGGAGGATGGAAGTACAGATAGAGTAGGCAAACTGACTTTTTAAACAAAAAACCAGCCTAAAAATCTTTTTTCTTTAAAAGTTTCGGTCAGTGATCAATGACAATGACATGGTCGCTGAACATTTAGACGCTTTTCTCATGAACTGCTTTGAGGATGATTTTGATTTTTTGTGGTTATTTAGTACAGACATGGTCTGTATCAGTCACGTTTTCTTCAGAAGGTCTAAACGTTTGACGCCGTCAGAGAGCCTCCAGAAGTTAATCAAGCTGTCATTTCAGTTGATTACCGTTTCTCAAAATTTTAGACCGGAAAAACTCAGTTGAACCACTTCTGCTTTGACACATGGCTGCAGTGACCTTTGTTGTACTTGTTTTTTTATTAACTTGAGAGATAGCAAAAGAACAGAAAATTTGAGAGTGGATAGAAACCACTGCCCTGGTGCTATAAAAATTTTATGATGAAAAAAGGCTGTAAAATTAGATCCTCGAGTTTCACGGTAGCTGCCGGTTGCTAATGTTATGCCTATAATTTTTTTCAAAACCTCAAACCTGATATATAATTACAAATGTACTTCGGGGAAAATCAAACGAAAACAGGACGCGCATTGTTTCAACAATGTTGGCCAATCATAAATTTGTATGGTCTGGCTTTTGAATAATTAACTCATTTCTCCATTTTTTTGGAAGCAAACGAAAACTTTCACGAGCAAGCACACGACCTCAGTTTACGTTTTATGTAACTTGTTCGAATGATAAGATTGAAAAAAAGTAAGATAAAAAAATAAATTCGCAAAAACTTTCCAAAAAAATCGAGATTTTTTTCGAGTTCGGACAAAGTTCTGTATCTTTTTTTCTGCATAGTGTTATAGGAATACAGTTAATTTTAATCTGAACTTCAGAATGTGTAGTAGTGAATACTATATGAAGCAAAATTGTGAGAAGTGCTTTTCTGGTTGAAAACTTTTAAAAAAAAAAGTCCATCAAAAAAAGAAAGAAACTTAGTAAACAACCTAATATTTTTTTTGATGTGTTAAACACAAAAAAAGGGAAAAATTTTTTTCATTTAGTTTTTTTATTCAATTTTTTTCTTTCCAAAAAAAGTTTTCAAAAATTTGATTAAAACTTGCTCCGGACTCTCAAAGAGTATAATTGGGATACAGAGGAATTTATATTCCGTTTCGTGAATGAGGTGCACAAACTCAAGATATTTCGAATTTTCAAAGATTTCCGCTTTTTCTTGTTCAATGACTATGCAAATGATGTATTGTTTGTCTTGCAGGAAATGGGAACGATTTTTGAGTTGTCGCCGACAGATTTGCACTCTTTGGCGGCGACACTCAGGCCAAAAATGTCCCAGGGCGACGTTGGAGATGTTGCCGGATTGCAGTCCAAGGTTAAAGTCCCATACAGGCTCTTGACTTTAAATTTCCAATGTTGGAAGGTTGGCGACCAGGGCTGCACGGAAGAGAAATTTAAGTGAAAGGAACAAAAAGTTTTTTGGAGAAGACGGAATTCCGTGCAACTCTGCTGGGGACGTTGCGGAAAACTTTCAACATAAAACTATTCAAAATAAGGATCTTTCGACTTCAAACTGGAGCTTTCCGCACTTGAGAGTTTTCAAACTGGCTACTTTAAAGTTGATTGGACGATTTGGCAAAAAAAAATTTCTTCTTCAAGCTTGGATCGATGGAGTTTTAACCATCAAGCATCACCATTATATCATCATCAGTGTTAGAGAACTTCAAAAAACGCGTTTCACAGTTCGACCTTCAGTAATCAACTCAGGTCACCGAGTGGCTGCTTCTGAACGGCTTGTCCACCCTCCACAGATGGACGCGCAACGACGTCGGCTGGGAGATTCCGAAGGCCGCAGAGGACTGCTCGTCCTGCCAGCAGTTCAAAACGCGTCACAAATGTAACAGTCGAGGGAAAGCTCAAAAGAGAGGAAGGACTTGCAGACATGCCGAAAGCGATCGTCGAACAACCCAAGACGCCGACGGTGGAGAAGCCGCCATTGTTGGTCACCTTCGACATGAAGAGCAACGAGGTCGGACCTTCGAGGTGGACGAAGGCTCCTTCGACCGTTCGCAAGTTCTTCTTGCAGCACTGCGCGGAAGTACTACGAGACTCCCGGGGACTGCGCGACGTCGTGCGGAGAGTGCTGTCTCAAGCCGTTGGTCGACTGCTTCGCCATCTGGCGGGTCTGCTGCTTCTGCTGTCGAGGATGATTCCTCACAAACGAACTTTGAGTGTATTCACGGACATCTACCCAAAAGTCACTTCTCTCGAACTTTGGAAACACTCAAAATCGAAATTTTTGTCGGAAAGTAGAATATTAAACAAGAAGACTCGAACCTTCATCTAGTTGATAAAAAAAACCTTCTATTAACAAATTCTAAAACCTCGATTGAAATAGTCTTTCTTGTCATGAACTATTTGAGTATTTCGTTCTCAATTGAACATTTGCTCGATTGTTTTGTTTTTTTACGCAATAATCCGGCCAGAAATTTTGCGAATATTGTACTTAGTCCATGAAATTGATGCGGGTGCTATAAGTAAAATAAAGACATTGAAGTATGGTTTTTTTTTAAAAATATATCATCATTTCGGTAAAATGCATTGATTTATGGTTTTTTCCAAGGTTTCTGGCAAGATTTCACGGTATTCGAACTCGTGCTCCAAGGCCATCGAAAACACATTGCAAGTGGAAAACAAAATCATTTTTTAAACAGATTCACACTTTGGCGAAACAAATCGCAGAAGCGAAATAATCGTCCTAACTCATAGTTACTTCCCTTTTTTCAAAAAAGCTGAAGGTTATTACTAACTAATAACTTATGAGATCTGGATAAAATAAAACGTGTTCGAAAGTGAAAGAAAAGCGCTTTTTCTCCTTCAACTTCATATTTTTCGCTCGGCTTCAAAAATATCCAGACACAACGGTTTTTCATGTTTTTATTTCGCGTAACCAGAGTCGGTCGCCTAGTTGGTGCGGTGGACGGCCGCTCCAGAGATAACATGAATAACATGAGCAATTGATAGATAAAAAGAAAAGAAAGAAGTGCTTGCACACGAGACACATCAACCTACGACCGATTGCTCCAATTCGACTTCGCTTCCAAAATCTCTTCGTAATGAGCACTCTATCAATTATTTTTGTTTTTGCTTCTGCGTTATTTTACTAAGAACTTCTAAAAAGATTAAAAAACAAAAAGAGATACGACTCGATGTGGATTAAAAGCGAAAGGTGCGTTTTTCTTTGCTGGAATTTAAACTTTGGGGCTATGAATGCTGGAGGGATTAAAAAAAACAACCACTATCATAGAAATGTCGATTTATACAAGCTTAAAACCAGGATTCATTCCATAAAATTGAAAGGCGGGCGCGAAAAGTGTTTGGGGACAGATAAAAAAGATTTTTTTTTTTGAAGATTCCTCGAATCTGGAGCTGCTTAGTCAGAGTCCGGGAAGGGTCCAGCCAGCACCTTCTTGATGAAATCTGCAAATGAATCAGCTTATAGAAAGTTACTGAGAGATAATTGAGAATTTTAAGCACAGAAGAATTGAGAAACGAACCCTCGTATTTGACTTGTCCTTCGGCGTCTTCGGCTCCCTTGAGAAGCTCGTCAACCTGTAAACTCAGTTCTTTTGAAACGATTCCTTGTAGGAATAAGCATTTTGAAGATAAAAATAATCTATAATGGAAGAACTGTTTTGGAAGGCCTGAAAAAGACCTCATCAGCGGTGAGTCGCTCTCCGAGTGCCAAAAGAATGTGCCTGAGCTCAGCGGCCAGGATCTTGCCGCACTCGTCCTTGTCGAACACCTTCAGTCCTTCGACGAAGTCGGCGTACGTTCCTTGTTCCTGAAACAGCCGAATTTCCTCACTCTGGTCAACTTTAAAAGATCCCTCAAGACAGAAATAGTTCCAGTTTTGCAAATCATACACTGATATTTTCCACGTATTTCATTTTTAGAATGGTATCTTTCAAAGATTTCTTCACTCTTTTTTCTTCACTATCAATTGAAAAACTTGTGAATTTTTTTTTCATCTGTGGCCTCTTTCTTTCAGATAACGATTATACAGGATTTTGAAAGACTTTGAAAATGAAACCAACTGGTTTTTAAATTTTCATTAAAATCAAAAGCCTTTCCCTATCAACATTTTAATATGTGCTCTAAATAAAAAAATACATTTTTCAATCAATGGAAGACAATCTGATATAACTTTGTGTACAGCTTGAAAAGTGGACCAATATCAACTTCTTCCTATCCTTTGTTGAAAAACTCTATTCCAGACTTGAAGTTTGATCTTTGTTCATCACACAGAAGTTGCCAACTCCTTACGGAAAATCTAGGAACTCTCTATGCCTGACTACAGTTCCGTCCACCTTCAAGACTTCAGTGTAGTCAATCCGTTGCTCATTATTATCAAATGATACGACCAATTAATATATCCTTCTTCAAACATCTTCTATACTCTTCCACTGCTGTATACTTCTCTTGAGAGATGATAAAAGAGGCTGGCCGCGACTAAAAACAATTGAATCGGCGCTGTGGCTTGGAGTTTTTGTTGGGAGAAAAGAAAAAAGCCGGGGCTCATGGAGTGGCAGCCGCGGAGGCTCGGAAGACGCCTCTGCCGTTTACTTTACACAGTTCGGCGTGGGCCTTCGACGGCCGCGGGGGATCGCCGTACACCGCGGCTTCCATCCGACAGCCCACCGCTTTTTCCGATTTATCGATTGCTCACGCCATCGATTAACAAGTTTCCTGCCGCATTTTCCGAGATACGAAATCAAAATTTGGAGTCTGACTGCGGTATTTCAAAGACAGACTTTACAGAAAAAAAAACCTCTTGAGAACGAAAAATTTAATGGAAAAAAATCACATTAAAAGGAATAGTTGCGTTTTGCGGTTCTTGAGAAAGAAGAACTACAAGTTAAACGAGAAATTCGAACTTTTTCCGTCCAAATAAGCCTGTTAACAATTTTCTACTTTTTTATGGAGACTCGGCTTCAACTTCTTTTTTGAAGTTTTCTAGAGATGGAATTCAAAGATATTCTTTACACGATTGAAAAGAAGAGGTTTAGAGATTAAGGCGGTATTTTTTTGTTCCAAGCTTTGGAAAAATATAACTATGTCATAATAAATGCTCAAATCTGTTGAAACCTAGAGAGGAACTCAAAAAAGTCAGTCTCTCAATTTATAGTTATTATTTAGAAGTTATCTTTCAAGTCGATCTGTTAAGCTTTGACGTTAGAGATAAAAAGTCGCTGCCTGGAAAAACCGGTAGAGCAAATCTTCGCGGCGTCAAGTGGATTTCGGTGAGGAAAAAGCTGAGAGAAATCGCATGTTTGCGCTCGACTGATGAGTTTTCGGGGGCAACTCCAAAAAAGCGATACCTTTTCCTTGCTCAACTGCTCGTAGATCGGGAGCCATTCCTCGAAAGTGATGCGCTTCTCTCCCTTGCGCTTGAACTCCTGGCCGGAAGCCTGAAACAGTTCTCGACTTGAAACTAGTGAGAAGCATGTTTTTAACGGTTTTCGGTGAAGTTTCCAACTCTCTCCTTGGCCGAAGACTACACTGTTGCAAAAAGTTGAGAAAAGAAGGAAGAAGGACCTTGACGACGAGCGCGTTGGTCGGCTTGAGGCCGGCGGCGCGGACGACGTCTCCGATCTGAGTGCCGTCGATCTTGCCGTCGAGCTCCTCATCGTAGAGGTTGAAGATCTCCTTGAGCTGATCTGAAAACTCTCTTTCACAAAAAAGTCTCTTGTGATCTTTAAAGTAGAAATAAACCAGAAAAGGGTGGAAGTATATTATTTTCAAGGCTCGCTTAAAGCAAAAGTTTTTGCGGCGATTTCTCAGAACTTCTTTGAATATCTCAAACAGCCATAGACTTTTATTGGATACTTACTCAAGTCAGCGGTTAATGAACTACGGATCAGGTTTATTTTCGAAACTTATTTGCTTCCACGCATTTATTAAAGTCGAATTTCCAATAAGGAATAATTTTCAATATAATTTACGTTCTGAATGAGCATCCTAAGGAGATAGGTTTGAAAGGTTTATTTGATCGAATATTTCTCATTTTTGTCTCATCAAATTGAAAGCTTTGTGCGGAATCTCAGAGAAGCGCTAATCCAACGGACGCTTTTAATTTGAAAAAAATTATTCAAAAAAACTTTAAAAAATTGAATCAGAACAATTCGGCGCAAAGACAGAGCTGGAATGACGTAAAGGATTGGAAAAAGTTCGAAAAATCTTCCCAAATAGATCCGAAAAGTTTGATCCTTATTGCATTAAAGAAAAAAGATCAGGCTCCGTCTGGCGTGAATAATCTCACATACAAGATTTCAAATGAGTATCCTTTTCCATTTCGAAGTTTTCATGTCTAATTTTATTTCAATAAATCACTAGCGATTCAAAATAAGATCTCAAACTAATTAAAGAAAGCGAATTCTGAAGATGAGCCACCCAAGATCTCCCATTTTGAAAGCCAACAACAGATTCATCAAATGCTTCGAAGAATATTGAGCTCTAATAATGTTTCCGATAGCCTTCCTCTGAGAAGTTGGAAAAGAAGCTTGGAACTCACCCTGGGACGGCATGACGGAAAGAGCGACGAGCGGTTGCTGTAACTAGCGACGAGCACAACAGAGGAGGACGAGTGGCTGGGGCGGACTCTCGGGCTGGCGAGAGTGTACACTAACTCGAGTCCTGGCGCTAGAGCCGCGGATATATTTTTAGGGCGGGGACGTCCCACCGGCTGTAACACGATGCGAAGAGCGTGCCGCCGTCGGAGGCCCCAGACGATACGACGTCGCCGAGATACCGTACCTATGCCGCTCGGTTCTGTTTGTCCTGCCACTTTGGCATCTGCGCGGGTTCTTGCCACGGCTCCACGCATCTCGTAGCCCTTCCCTAAGGTAAGATGGAAAACCTTGGAGAGCTTGAATCGGTCGTTGAACTACGGAGGTTTCCTGCAAATTCACGTTGTAAAAAACTTGATTCTCATCCTGTTGACGAGATGAAGCATTGTGATCGAACAGTTGAAGTTCTTTTTGAAAATCGCTCACGAACTTCTTAGGAACAAAATAACCTGCAAAAGTTTCCCATAGTCGTTTCCCAAGTGCAGACTCGTCCAGGAAGGCGACGTGTGAAGGCTCCTTTCTCTTTCTCTCAAAAGTCAGCTGCGTATGACATGCACCGTCAAAAGTTTTTTTTTAAAGGATCTTCTGAATATTTCTGAGATCCGAGTAGAGCTATAACTTTTGTAACAGTGTTGAGCGGTCGGCCAGCGGGTGGTCTGAAACTGCTCTTGGCAGTTTCAGACCGATTTGATTTGAACTTCTCTTCGATAAAAAAGATTGGTTCCCTTACAAGTTTTCTGCATACAGCCTCTGGAGCCTTAAGACTAAACTGAAAACGAAATCCGTGCGTAGAAAAGTTGAACTTCAAACTGCAGCGTTCTTCGACAGCAAAAAAAATCTGAGAGAAATAAAATGTAAAACCAAAGAAATTCAAGAAAATGTCCCCTTTCAATGCTAGCAACGTGTGAGAAAACCTCGATATATCGTTATGATTGTCATAAAACTTCTTCAATATTTCAAAAGTTCACATTAAACTGTAAATCAAAGTTTGATCCGCGTTTAGCAGAAGTTTTTGATTATAATTATATTTTTTCTCTGCTAATTACTTCAGAAAGTCCTCCCCTGCGTATAAGTGCGTCTGGCGGAAACCTTGATTTCCTCGAATACCCGCTTAGCCGGAATCCACGCAAGCTGAGTTCAGTGTAAAATCCGTTGTCACCTCGACAACCTCTCCCCGATCTCAACGATCTCTAGCGTCCGCCAAACTCTCACGATGCGGAACACATTTTTTGTGTTGTATGGTGCTTGACGAAATCTAAAGAATATTTTTTATTCAATAGAAAAAGGTTAAAAACTTCAAACTAGAAATATCAATCAATAGGAAGATTTGTAAAGTTGATGTAAAGATACCCAAAACTGAAAACTGTCGAACAAATAAATAACAGAACAAAAATCAACAACTAAAACAATAACAGAAGGTAGAAAAATAGCAACAAAGGTACAAGAATGAGACTCAGTCGGTGTACCGGGCAAGGTCTAGCCGTGGCACGATGTTCATCGACTGCAACTCCTGCAAAAGGAACCGGAAATGAGTTGGCTCCTACAAGGAGAGGGGCACCTGGAAGAGAAGCTTGCAGGCGTAAGGAATCTTGATGTTGGCCATGCTCTTGCTCGACCGACAGTGCTGACACCAGCCTTTGGAACCCATCACGCCGCAAACCGTGCAAACGTCCACCTGAAACTTCCTTGCTCCAATTTCTTTTTGATTTTCTCTCAATCTCAAATTGCTGTTAAAATTGGAACGGATTCGAAAAAAAAAATGGAGAAACGATAATGAAAAAGTTGGGACAAAAAGTGCAATTTTTTTTTTGATTTTGAAATTTTTTTTTAGCGCCTGCATTAATACATATTTTATTTTTGATGATGGCAGAGAAGCAAGAACTAAACTTTATGATCATTATAACAATAATAGGTTTATTCACTGCAAACGGTAAAAGATCATTCAAAAAAAGATATCTCAACCCATTTTGAAAATTGTCTCAGTGATAAATTTTACGTTTAGGACTTTCCATGTATACTCTGTGCAGAAGAACAAAGCGAAGGATCTTAATATGAAAGTTGCGACTTTTTTTTCCAATCATTTCTAGTACGCCAAAGGTGGAAAACTTCAACTCATGACAATCTCATGGCACTAAAAGGGTATATTCTCCTTCAATACGATCCCCCAAGTGATTATTGACTCTTTCAAATCTTTCGATATCACAGAACCCCTTTCCATTTCAAAGTTTCGAAAATAGTAACGTATTATTGTCGGCCAGCTCTCCGGGGAAACTGTCGCGCTTTCCATACATGTGTGCCCTGGTGGCATTTCCAATTGCCAAACAACAAACGACTGGAGCAAGCGTTGGATGTTGCATACTCAGAGACACAGACATGTGCTCTCGGCAGTTTTCTGCCTGATCGCCGCAAAAGAGGCCGAGGTAGCGATCACCGTGCTTGAAAATCTCCACCTCTCGAGAAAGTCGGCAGCTTCGCTCGCACTCCGTTGCCAGCGGCACATGCCGGCCTTCCAGAGCCGCAGTTGAGGGAGTGGAACACGGAAACGAAAAGAATTTTGTGTTCAGGACTCACATTGACACTCTACTGATTGATAATCATACGTGGGCAAAACTACAGATGAAAGCTTCCAGGGAAAGTTGACTGACCAATATTGTAAAACAACGTTCATTCGTTCACTGAAAATGGTAATTACCGTCAATGAACTTTTTTAAATATTCATTTAAGGTTGGAAGATGTGCTAGAATTCTCAATTTTGATTAAAGATAGGTCATTTTTGGTCGCTGACCAACTGATAAACGTATATTTTGAAAAAGATATACTTTCTTTGAGATTCTAAATGCTCAGGAACCTGAAAATGTTTAGAATCTTTGTCCAATGATAAAAAACTTGCAGCAAAAAAAAAACTAAGTTACAGGTGATTGCTAGAAAAAAGATCTTGTAGTTGACTGATTGCAAAAAATTGATCTATGGAAAATTATCGAAAACTGTGAAACGCAAAAGGCCGCTTTTTTTTGATTCTAGAAAAAAGCAGAATTTCCTCTCTGACTAAGGTTTTCATTAATTCTGGCGTGTTCATCCTTTTCGTGCAAAATTACCAGCTGTGCGTGGCATTCAGCAATGACGCGCACAGAGAATTCTGAAGTAGAAGGAAAGTTTTTTTAGTTGGAGGTCACAGAGCAAATAGTAGCAAAAATCGGCGCAAACAAAAGTGCGCGTAAAACGAATTTTCGAGTGGTGGATAACCGCGGAGGCTTTCGATAAGGAGGAGGAGGGGCTTTTCTCAGAAAGCCGCTTTTCTTCAAAGCCCGAAGTCTTCCTCATTGGATGGTTCTAGTCAGATTTTTCCTTTCTAGTTCTTTCCTCTTCGTAAGGACGAAGTTATACCTACTTTTTTGTATTTAGTTTTCTTCTAACTGCCAAACTGAATATTTTTCGACGAGAAAAAAAAAATGATCGGTTGAAATTCTTAAAGACGGCAGGATCAAGAAATTCCGCAATCCATTTCTGATTCCAACTGCCACAAGCTGAGAACTCACCTTGAACTCGTCACTGGACACCATGAGACGTTCGATGAGCAGCATACTCGCTCCATAGGCAATCAGACAGTCGCGCTCCATTTCTCCGAGACGCAATCCGCCTTCGCGCGACCGGCCTTCCGTCGGTTGCCGTGTCATCGCCGCTCTCAAATACTCCATTTGTTTCGGTTCGAAGCGGGCTTTAATGGTGGAAAAAGAGTAAGGAAACATTTCTTTTTTGGCTTAAAAACGCTCTGAAACTTTTAAAGCTACAATAAAAGCATACGTTCAAAATATATAAACAATCGCAATTACTTCAGCCTCTGCGTAACGTAAACGCGGCTGTTATTTTTTTTTAACATCACTTTTTCCGACTGTTTTCAATCTCTCAGACCAACCTTGGTCCTCTAGCACGGGCGTGCATTTTGTCCAGAACCATGTGCTTCAGCTTCTGGTAGTAGATCGGACCGAAATAAATGTAGGCCGACAGAGGCTGTCCAGTGATGCCGCTCGTCAGCATATCCTTCAATTTCTTCCTTATTATCAACGAAAAAAAATGGTTTTTTTCTCAGAAAATAAGTTGATCGTCTCACTTATTCTCATAACAGCTGGAATATTTTTGGGAAACCTGGGATTTTTTTAGAAATGAGTCTTCTCTTCTTTTTATGTCACTAGTAAGTTAGTCTTCTCATTGGCGAATAAAGACAGGAAGTTTGTTCGAATCGGAAAAATAAACATGCCTTTCCCATGTAGTTGTAACCTCGAGCAGCGAGTTCATCGCAAACCTGAGCCACCTGGAAAAATAGAAGATGATTTAGGAAAAACAGCGAATTTCCGACTTGGTCGCCACCGAACGCCGTTCCATAGTGGTAGTTTCCATTGAGGACGCCGGCCTTGCTGCTCAGCAACTCCATCAATTTCCCGACGGTCATCCGAGAAGGGTAGCCGTGGGGATTCATGATCATGTCCGGCACCATGCCCAAGTCGTTAAACGGCATGTCCTCCTGTCATATCCAATTTTGAAGGGACAAGAGAATTAAGCCGAGAGACACTTTTCAGCAAAGATCATAACATTGTGGTTTTCAAAGTTCTTTTGTGAAAAAAACTGTTTTTTTCCTAGATTTTTGCGTTCTTCGAGACTTGGCATGCAAGCTCATCAATTCCTATTAGAAATGGCTAACCTGCTGGGCTATCAGTCCGCAAACGCCCTTTTGGCCATGCCGCGATGAGAACTTGTCGCCCAGCTCAGGCCTTCTGAAACAAGAACAAATGAAACACGTGAAAAATGAGAATTGATGATTACACAATAATTTATTACACGCCAAAAAATGTTTTCAAACTCGGTTTGTGAGGACTCACCGTGTTTGACGCAATAGAATCTTGAAGAGATGAGCTTCTTCTTCGTTATAGGTCAGAAGCACTCTTTCGGCGTAAGAAGGCGTCGGCGTTTTGTAGGTGATGGAGACGTCTTTGTAGTCCACCTGGCGGTTGCCGATTCCAACTCAAAATAGCTATTTCAAAACGTTGAAAAGTTCTTTTTTTTTTTGCTGTTACATATCAGAATCGCATTTACATTAAAAAGTGGGAGTGAAAAAACTTCTTTTTGAACTCTTCTAACCAGGGAATGGTCTCAGCTCACAGTGGGACTTCTGAAAGAGACCATATTTTCTAGATGGAATCAGCGTGAAAAACTACATCTAGAAAATATGGTCTCTTTCAGAAGTCCCACTGTGAGCTGAGACCATTCCCTGGTAAGAGTAGAAGCTTAAAAAGGAAAAATTAAAAATGAATGAAAGAAACTGACTCGTGTTGGCGGAAGCAGTGGCGGTGTTGTCGGAGACGACAGGCATGTGTTTGTTGATCATCGTCTGCTTGGGCTTGATCCGAGCTCCCGTGAAGACCAAACCGTCCGAGTCGAGAAGCTGCAAACCAAGTTCGAAACATCATAGAAGCTCGAATCGGACCTTGTGCTTGTAGATGGGCTTCCTGGAGGTGGGATCGAGCGCAGGACCCAGTAAACGGTCAAAAGTTTGGTTAGGATATTTGCGAGCCACTGCCTTCACGTGTTTGTAAACCAAACAGCGACCGTAACCTTAAACTTTTTTTTTTGAAAATCTGTATCAGAGTCTGTAGACATTTTTTAGGCTTATAATTATTCAACGTCGCAGAAAAAAACGGCACAAACAAGCGTACATTCTATTATAGAGCACGATATGGCGAAGACAGCAGACACGCCGCCTCCGCGTTCTCCGTGATCTCTAATTTTATTTATGCATGCTTACGTGTCGACTTTTTTCTGTGATGAAACGTGTTTTGTTTCACGAAAACCGTGTAAATCTTCCCAACATCCGCTACTTTCTGAGCTCGCAACTGGATGAACTACGCGCAGAAGAGCTAAGCGAAGGACCGTAAACCATGCTTTCCACTATTTCGACCACACGTTTGGACTTCTAGTTCACCAGAGGCGGTTGTTCGTTATAGCTTCAGAAGTTCTCTTTTTTCAAGCTATTCAAAACATTTATCTATCTAGACGTACCGGAGTTATGGCCTTCTAAACGTTCTCAATGAATCGTTCAGAATTCCAAAACGATATACTAAGGATAACGCAGGCCAAAATGAAAAGGAAGGATGATACCTCGATCAAGTGAGGCTTTGTTGAGAACGAGCGCATCTTCAATATCGTAGCCACTGTAGGACATGACAGCAATGATTCCGTTGGCCCCCGCGGGCAACTTCTCGAAATTGATCAACTCGATGGTCTGACAACAAAGGGCCATCTAGGGAATGAGAGGAGCTGCGGAAACCTTGGATTTGACGAGAGGCCTTTGAGGGTAACACAGAAGATACATAACAGAGTCAATCCGCTTCTGTTGGTTGTAGGCGATTGTTCCCATTGCTGAACCGCTTTTGCATTTTTTTTTTTTGCTCGATTCTCCAATCCCTCACCTTGTTTGCCCATGGCGCATTGGTAGGTGTTTCTCGGAGACTGGTTATGATGCGGATAAGGGATCAATCCGGCACAGACCCCCAAAAGAGTGAATGGTTCGATCTTAATTACCAAAAACTCCTTTCTATTTTTAAACATTATTCACCTTAAAAGGTGAATAATGCTGTCGGTTTTTCGCTTTGATTGATTTTTTTTAAACCAAAATAAAGTCTTGGAAGTTTTTGCAGGTAATCTTTTTCATAAAATGTTGATTTAATCAAATGTCTCACAACTTCAATCATTGAAAAAAAAACTGAAATCGAGATATTTCAGAACTAAATCAAGGATAAATTTTAAATACACAGAAAAGGGGGAGGAATAATGAGAATTTTTTAATTGTTAGAGAAAAAAAACCTTTATTGTTTTTTTTTGTTTTAGGGATTTTCTGCACTGTGCGAACCTCTAAATGAGTTGTCTCCGGAGAGATCTCTCTCTCGTACACAGCAATCAGAGCGTCGTTCATCTCATTCACGTCCAAATATTCAACAATTCCGTCGTCCACGAAATCCTCGAAAATTCGCTTTCCTTCTTTTAGCTCCTATAAACGGGAATTTGATGGAAACACCGAATCAGTTCATTGTAATATAGAATCGGCTACAAAAAAATTATTTGTTGTTTCCTCTAAACATTTTTTCATTTCAACGCTTCTCTCCGTGGGATCTTTGGATTAACAGCCGTTCCAAAGAAACGGGCTCTGGATTTTTCTGAAAGATATTTTGTGGGTTTACTTTATGACACGATCTACAGGAAGCTTGACCGACAACTATCCTTTCTATTCGACATATGATTTCCTGAGATGATGGATTACCTCGATATGAAGTTGCTGGAGCATAGGCACGCCTTTGTGGACCACGATGTAGGGTCTGCACAAACGGCCGCCATCGCTCGAAATGAAGACGGACCTTTGAACCAAAGACCGCGAAACCGAGACAAATTCAGATAAAAGACCACTTCTGGAATTGATTCCTTTTGATTCCAATCCCAGTGACGTTAATCGAACCTCCGTACGTCTCTGACCGCTTTCACCACCCGACCCGGGTCAACTGTCGTGCCGACAAGCAAACCGTTCAGGAATATCAAATGGTTTTGTCTGAAATCACAACTTTGGCGTTTGAAGAGAAAACAAAGCTGAAGTCATGATTTAAAAAAAAACAGAGACAAGGTTCCTTCATTTATTTTTTCAATCTTGGCATCCAAAAATGAAGGTTTGATAAATCATCAAGACTTATGTTTTTTTTTTGAACCTATGAAATCAGTTTCTTTGAAAAACGCTTTCCGAACTGCGATTGAAATGTGACATCACTTATCAGCGAGGTTAGTGAGAACGAAATAAAAACTGACATCTGATTGATATGTGAGTAGTGGGTATTCTGCAAATCTTCGACGCCGGAGTTGAAGAGAAGCCGAAGGACAGGCTGAAAGACGGGAATGCGGTCGTGTCAGGGGGGAGGAAAGACCTTCTCGTCGCTGTCCGTCGTGATGTGGCTGATCAACGCGAGGTTCTTCACGAGTCCACAAGCTTCGCCTTCGGGAGTGTCGCTCGGACACAGCATCCCCCACTGCGAGGGCTGCAGCGACCGCGGACCCGACACCTTCAATTTCAACCACCTTGTTAGAAAAATATATATTTCCGTTTTCCTTCCAAATTTTGAGAAAAAAACTACACAGATCTAATCTTACTAGGGAACTACTCGGACTCGGGTACGCGTTTCGAGTTGAAACTTTTTTGGCTTATAGACCCGGGTGAGAGCACTTGGAAACAAGAGTGAATATCTGCTAAACCCGATAGGCTTCTGAGAAAAAGCTTTCTGAAAATGAACAGTTTAGGCTTGAAAATTATAAAATTTTTGCTTTCCTCTTTCTTTTCGCTGGAAAAAAGTTTCTCAGAGCTTATCATAGCCGGATCATTCAAGGCGATTGTATTAAAATATAAAATGAGGTAAAACGCAGTATTTTGAAAAATTTCAGGTCTAATTTTCACATTTTCTACTATTTTTTTCTCAGTTCTCTATCGGGTTTAGCAGATATTCTCTCTGGTTTTCAAGTATTCTCACTTAGGTCTACAAACCACTAAAGTTTCAACTCGAAACCCGTACCCGAGTCCGAGTAATTCCCTAGTTAGTACTTTTGCCTTTTCTGCTTTCGGTTTTTGTCCTCTTTGATTATTTTGAACTTACTTGAGTTCAAAAAACTTGGCAAAGATGTAACTTCGTCAAAAAATTAATGAAAACTTCTTCCTACCCCTTTTGCCAGGTTGTCTGCTTGCTATCTAAATTCACCAAAACTAAAAACAATTTTTCCTCTCAGCAAAACAAAGAAAGAAGTAATTTCACTTCGCTCTGTAATTGTTTGGGGATCTGCTCAAACACTCAATGAAAACATTTGAAATTTCAACCTAAAAACTTTCCAAGAACGGACGACCTAAGCCCCTTGAATTCATTTGCAACAAGTACAAGAAAATCCTAGAGTAAACGCACAAATGGGCTTTATGTATTGATTGGAGTATTAAAAGAACAAAAACATGATTTTTTCGTCATACACTTCATAAACAAAAACCTTGCGAGTTTTCTCAAAAGTCGAGTTGATACGCGTCATCATTCCAAGAGCAGAAATGTAGGAGAGCCTTGTGAGGACCTCAAAACAGGAATATTTCAGTGAGTTTGCAGGGAACCTGTGTGACGCCGATTCTCTCCATTCTGAAACGCTTGATTATCCAGTTGCCGGTCGACAGAGCATTCACAATGGCGTTGGTTATCATTTCCTGTTCGGAAGTTGGTCGATTACCTGGGGATACCATCTACCTGTCTCATATGTTTCACGATGTCCAAGGGGGCTGCCATCGTCTTCATCAAGGCGTTGTCGGCGATCCGTTTCAACTCCGAATTGAACCTGCAACTCGTACCTCTCATCCTAACAATCGGACATGTATTTTATTCCGTGAATAAAAATAATGTTCAATCGGCGATAAAGTGAGAAGAACAACAAGAGACCGTTTGAAAACATCTTCAAAGAGCAGAGAAAGGAGGGATCCAGCCAATTCAAGTCTTTTGTTTCCGTAGAAGTCCCTATCGTCAAGTTCGCATTCTCCCAACTCTGTTTGGATCAGCCTGGAAAAGAAACAAAAGGAAGGAAGTTTTTGTTGATACGTCAGAGCGATACCTTTTGGTCATTAATCCCAAATAAATGGCCTTCATCTTGAAATTGCCGTCTGTGCAAGGGATATGTGTGATCATGGAACTGAAAGGAAATTAATTCGTGGGGGGAATAACCTCCTCGCCAACTTGGACAAAAAATCGACGGCTTCGTGTTCCTTCGGCAGGGACTGCGCAATCATTGCACTGGGAGGCATGCCGAACGGCGTGAACTTCCGCACTTTCACCTACAGAAACGTCCGGCATCTCTCGTTGAACACTCCTCACCTTGTTCGTGAGGTAAGAAAGAGCTTGTTGTCTCGTGTGGATTCCCGCTTGCAAACATTCCTCGAAGGTCTGTGCGAACGCTGAAACGTATCTAAAAACAAAAAAAAAAATCAAAATTCAAAAACTCGAGTCATACTTCTCCTCGTGACCAATCGTACTGATTATATCAAAGTCAGATTCGATTCCCATCGCCTGAAAGCTTCACGCATAAAAAACTACTAGCTCCAGATTTGAATCTAATCATTTCTTGAACTGAGTATCCTACAACTGAATAATATCAACTAATTTTTGATTTTTTTCATAAATTTCCAGCATTAAATAAGACCCGAAAATTTCCAGATAACTTTCCAAAAACATGATTAGAATTCTAAAAGGTTCGACTGAAATCGTTCAATCTCACCAAAAAGAAAGGAAACCTTGAAAATGATGGAAATAGGGACGTCGTCGGTGAGCTGGTTGTGCCGCAACATGTACTTGCCTTTCTTGGCCATCACGTAGGTTTTGCTCTTCCTTTCGGTCGTCGAGGAGAGAACTTCACACTGGAGTTCCTTCTGCGAGTTGCGGCCCACCATGATTCTGTTCTTCGACAGCTGCTCTTGGATCAGAATCACTTTCTCACTGCCCTAAATACACAACATCCTGTATTCCATCTATAGAAACCACCAAGTGGGAAACTACACCATTTAGAAGGTTTTTTCCTTCAAAACTCACCTTGACGACGAAATAACCTCCTGGGTCATAGGGACATTCCTGGACGCGAGCCAACTCTTCCTCGGCCTGAGATAAGAGGTGTTTTGAATGAAAGAGATCTGAATACCAGGTCTCGAAGGATACATTTACTGGAACGCAACATGATGGGCATTCTGCCGATGATCAAATCCTGGAATTGAACGTCTAGATAAGATGAAGAAACTCAAAAACCTTCTTGAAAACGCGTTGGTTCCCGCGAGTGTACTCGATGTCGACAGAAATCGGCGCCGAATAAGTCATATCGCGTAGCCGACATTCTTGCGGCGTGATCTTGTCATTCGTCTACAAATCTCGCCTTCTAGTTTGAAAATGAAGATAATGAACTAACCGCGACGATTCCTTCCTCGCTGCTTGGCTTGCCAACTCGGATATCGAGATATCTTAAAAACGCGAATTTCATTCCTGTCTTATGATCAAAATCAACTTCAAGTAAAAGTTGGGATTAGCGTCACTCGTGATCCGCTGGTTGGAGAGCAGGATGTTTTTGATTTCTTCGTTGACGAAATAGTCAAAGCTCACCAAATGCTGTTTCACCAGGCCTCTCACCTACAAAAAACCCCTTGAGTGCGAATGTGAGAAGAGGAAGAAACTCGAAGAAAGGCAGGGACGAGCAGCCATTTATCCTTCAGCGGAATCGCTTTTTGTTCTTCTTTTTTGGGAGAAGCTTCCGCCAAACGCTTCCCCCTCATCTTTGGAACAATCTCTGTTATGAAATCCGATCAAATCGAAAGTTCAAATATTTGTCGTTGAAGAACGCACGATAGGAGAAACGAATTGAAAGCTTTGTCAAAACTTCATTCATGAAACGAAATATGATACAGGAACAGTTGAACCCGAAAACAAATACAAGTTATTTAATATGAAAGTCTCTATTATCTACGCTATTAAAAAAATAAATTTGAAATTAGAGCTTCGGCGCGCTGTTGAGAATCCTGCAAATTCTGAGCTCACAGAACAAAATGAAAAGGTAAAATGACCTCAAATCTTCGTTATGAGGCAAAGGTTCGAAATAGTGATCTAACGTCTTTTCTGTGACGTCCTCTAGTCGAGCTGGATCCCATTTCGGATTTCGATCTTTGTCGATGAGAACTGAAAAGCTTGCAGTTCAATTGTTTCTTGGATAGTCTTCGAAAGCAACACGAACGGATCGAAACTCACTCGCACGACAGCCTTCGTGAAAGTCTTTGTCATTTACAAATCTTTGCGTCAATCGATACTCCATTGTGAAGATCTGAAACGAACTGGAATTGTTTATCAAAAAAAAGAATGATAAACCTTGGAGAAACTCATCTGAGAGCCATTCATAAGCTGTCTGTGCGTGACTTTCAGAGATGTCGGGCTCATTTTGCTCAATGTCGCCAACTGCGCCTTTGCCCAATCGGACCCGTCTCTTTTCAGATTGCTCTCAATCCCTTCGTAGTCCCTAGACAAAATACATTTTTATTTTTTAAAATCCAATTTTTCAAAGTGAGTCGAAAATGAAATTGATTTTATGAGAGTCTTTATGAAAAAAATTATCAATGTGTTTCAAACTTGTGCTTCGTGGCTAGTTTCCAAGATGAAGCAGCTCCTAGAAAAATGTTCCGCTCCTTTAATTTTCAAAATACATTCAGTGGTTTTTTATTTTATTTTTTATTAATTGTTCCTGAAACGCACTTTGCGTGAAAGGTGTCTCGAATTTGCTTCAGCTTGTCTCCTAGAGAAAACTCCGGGAGATCTTTTGGCTCGAACGACCGAATGGCCTGATCAACGGCTTGCTCGTCCACCTGCAAACCTTCGAATTTCGATACAGTTATTCGATTACTCTGGTAAATACCACTAACCTCACTCAGAGACACCAGCTTTTCTTCGAGCTTCGGAATATCTTGGGAGTTCACCTAAAAACTTATTTTATTTTCAATGAAACTATTTTCACAAACATAATGAGTGGCTAATCCAGCGTGGAAAGTGTCGGCCCCCAACAGTCGGTAGCCTGTTAGTGCCAAGTAGTATCCCAGATTATTCTGAAAAGTTCATACGTACCTAGAAAGTTCAAAAAGCCAATTATTTTCGAAATGACACGTGCTGATCACGTCGGAGATCAAGATAAGATAAAGAGATAGTTGCTGCTATAAAAGGCAGTTACTAGCCGAGAAGCACACAGTTCATCAGGAGCTCTCAACGACATCTGCAATGGCTCTTTCTGCTGATCCCGCCGCTATCTCGGTACCAGCCGCCGGAGGAAAGTCCGAACTGAAGCTCAACAACGGTGGCGGCGAAAAGCTCGTCTTCAAGGTATGCGACTGTCTAACTAGTCGTGCGCAAGAGCGGGTTTACAGGTGAAGAGCTCGAACAACAACGAGTACCGCATCAACCCGGTGTTCGGCTTTGTCGATGCCTCTGGCTCTACCGGAGTCGTCATCACGCGTCTCAATGGAGCGGCTAAGGAGGACAAGCTCGTGATCCAGTTCGGAGCGGCTCCCGCGGATGCCGCCGATGCCCAGGCTGCTTTCGGCGCTGTCTCTGCCTCCGCAGCCAGCGTCACAGTCGCTCTCAGCGCCACCTAAGTGGCTATCCGTAATAAATCTGTCTGAAGAGGAATTGTTTTCCCAATGAGTAATCGGTTTTTTGTGGTTAACATTTCTGTATGTTTTTAACCGATGAATTTCTTGTAGAAGATTTTGCTTCTCAGATCTCATTTAAATGTCAGACTGCGGCTAATTGCGTAACGTCTTTGAGTTATTTTTCGTTCAGCTCGAACGAGTTGTAGTGAATCTTACTCTGCAGTGCTCGTGACATCGGTTGACGTGATTTGATGAGATTACCTATACGCCAGATTTGAAGTTCGGTCCAGAATAGCGTAATGGGTCAAGCTGTCTGATAGTTTCTACGTATTGGTGTATAAGAAATACGTTGTCTACTCCTATACAGTTAATCTGCTGCAAACTGCGTAACGTATGCAAACGACGTGTTTTGAATTGCGGAGAAAAAATTCTTTCGAATGGCTCTCTTTCAATCATTTTTTTTGCGTCTTCCAGGTAGCAAGTGCAAAGTAGGAATGGAAGAGCTTCTCCAGAATCTCAAACACTGCATCACTTAATCCATTCGCCCACAATTTAAAGACTGGACAATCGAAAACGTCGAACATCTCGATTTCACCTTGAGTCTGGAGAGAAAATAGGACCCTCCGACGTCCGGAAACAGTCCCAAAGCAGTTTCAGGCATCGCCAACATAGTTTTTTCTGTTGCCACACGAAACTTTCCATTGATAGAGACTCCGCACCCCTGAACCATGTCATGTAAAGTCAATTCCTCTCAACCTACACCGCCCATGACGATTCCGTCGATTAATGCGACGTACTGTTTGGAAAATGTCCCAATCAAATTGTTCAAAATGTACTCTTCTCTGAAAATTGTATTATCTAAGAATTTGATGAGAAGAAACCTGAAAAAGTCTTTGTGATCGGTTGACTTCCCTCCAGCTTGTGCATCTTTTGCTGATTTTGAAACCGCTAGCTAAAAATGAAAAGAGCAAGTTTCCATAGGCACTTACCGAGGACATCTCCCCCTGCGCAAAAAGCTTTTCCACCGGCGCCTTTCACAATCACAAGATCCACATCTGCTGAGTTATTCCATTGCTACAACTTGTGAAATTTGAGTGTAATTGTAGAAAATAAACCTGTAGAACATGATAAAACTCTCGGACCATGTTGAGATTGAGGGCGTTGAGAGCCTTCGGCCTGTTCAACGTCACCACTCGTTTTCGGTCATGCTTGTCGACGAGGATCTCCGAGTTTGAACCAGAAGCGCCGACAGAAAACATTCTCTGTGATACAAAACATTCAACTTGATTCTGATTACTTCTAACCATCTTATGAGGTGAGTGTAGTCTGAGCAGCGGTTGGAAAGCGATTTTCAAAGCATTCGCCATTTGCTACGAAGAGGTGACGTGCAATGTCGAAAATTGAAGTAGCGAGAACAGTTCTATCGGCTTTTGTTCTCTAGAGAATTACAACTAAATGTTCCAATCCCGCTTTCAAACATTTAAACGATATAGAGCGTGACGTATACGTGGGCAAGTACAGAACTCAATTTGTCCAGGAGAAGAAGTTTAATTACAGAAATTTTATAATAATATGAAAGATAATAATATTTATTTACAGACAGTACAAAATAAAAAGTACAAGAATGATTTTAAAAGAAAGAAAAAAATGTGACCATGAAGCCTGTAATAAATAAACAAAAGACGATTGAGGCCCTCACGAGCCTCTGAGCCAATGAAAGAGATTGAGAGATAAATATGTGAATTGAAGGCACAAAGTTGAATAGAAAAAAAAAGCAGAAATGTGAGAAACAAGTTATAAAAAAAGTTTCAGTCTGAGGGAAGTAGCGTTGATAAGAACAAAAGTATTCATACCCTTAGAGCGTAGAACTTTAATTTGAGAATTTTTAAAAATTAACAATTTAAAAATGTGTTTAAACCTGCGAAAACACATTGAAAGTGTATTCTCGTAGGTGTCAAAAATAGATAAATGATTAAGGTATGGCTTATACGAAATTTGAGTTTTTTGTTGCTCTTTGGTCATTCTAAGAGAAGTTTGTTTGAAATATAATTGGTGAGATCGTGGACTTTTTCATTGTTTGATACAAGAGAACACAATTTTGAACACTAACCAGCGTGAAAACACGCAGAGAACGTCCAGAGAACGCACAAACGTCTGTTCACTAAAACTATAGGATCAAGATCTAAGGAGATATAAACTCATTTCAGAAAAAAAATTCCTTGCTTTAGTATACCAAATAAGGTACAACTATTTACGTTAATAACATACAATCTCTTAGAAAAAAATTTTTTTGGTTGTAAAAAAGACTACTCTCAAGCTAAAACTAGCTAATGGCGTGTTCAATTTGATTCCGCGAAATGCAAAATACCCGTTAGAGAAAGGAAAAGATAACTAAATTTTGGAGAGTCAGAGATCATTTTGCATATCGCGATATATATGTGTACACGGCATTAAGCTCTAGTTAAAAAACAATATAATGTGAAATTTCGGAAAATAATTTTTTGCTCTTGTAGTAATTTTTCAGTGACACTCAATTGTGCAAAAATATTGAAAAAATTAAAAAATTGAAAAGATTTGTATATAAACGAACACACTCGATCAAAAGAAAGATTAACAACGACATTTTTAAATTTTTTTTTTTGCTAAAAAATTGCGCACACAATGCACCTTTTTTGTTCACAGTTTGCAATTCAAGCCTTTCAGAAAGGTTGCTCCACTGCCTAGTAAAAAAATGGGTTTTTTCCAAAATTTTTCAAATTTCTTATTCAAACTAACTAAGTTATTTCGCGAAATACGCAAAGATTTGAGTTTCGGAAGCCGTTAATTTTTGGGTCCCAACGGCATATTATCCGTGGCGCATTATTGCGCCCTTCTCATGGTTTCTGGTGCAAAAATTGAATTTCTTCACTTTTTTCATTGGTTTTTTACTTTTTTCTATTTCTTGCATTTATGTGATCCGCCTCTCTATGGGTACATCTTGTGGAGCTTTAAATTGCGCATTTTTTTCTAAACCGGTTTCAGATCTTTAACTTTTTTTCTCAAAAAGAGCTGAAGATTTTTTTCTAAAAAGTCCTAATTTTTTTCAAAAATTTTGAAATCTGTTTCGCGACATGAAAAAGAGTCACTCTATTTCGGAAACTATAGTTTTTTTAATTTAATCAGTTAATAATAAAAAGTTATTATCTAGTTCCTTTGACGTAGTTTGAAACCGGTTTCGTGTAAATTAGAGCCAAATTGAATTTGCTGATGCAGTTTAATGATTTTTGATATATGAATCATTTAAATTATATATTTTTTTCTAGTTTTTTTGATGGTTTTTTTCGGATTTAAACAAAAAAATTTCGCCATACGAGGTTTTTTTTCTAAAAATTTCTGCTTTCTATCCATTATTTGTTTTTTTTCTGAAGCTAGGTTTTCGAGGTATATAAAAATGTTTTTCATTTGCTTCTCGAATTTTCCTCATTTCAATATTTTTTTCGTATTTATAAATGCTTATTCAATGGGAGCTGATTCACCTTCATATTATTTTTTGTTTTTACTTTGTAATCAATAATTTAGAGTTTTCCCCTTTCGAAATCGTTCCTAAATGTTTTTTAACGTAAGTGAATGTTTTTTTCACATCATATTCTTCAAACTGACAAATTTCGAACTTTTCAGGAGCTATTCTCCTGAAATCGCAAATTCTAAAATTGAAAAAAAACATTTTGAGTATGCGATATTGCGTCTCGGTGTGCTTACACCCTAAGCATCATAATTTACGAGAAGCCTTGACCTTGCGTAATGAAAAAAACACCGTGGCGCGAAACTCTAAATTTTGACATTGTAGTTGGTTAATTTTCGACAAAAGTTAAAATAACGAAAAATGAAAAGTTTCTAATTCGCGCATTAAAGTTATTATATCGCGATATATCCTCGTATGACCCCATTTTTTTTTTAACGGCTCCTTTAATTCCAATTTTGTGTATTTCGCTAAATCATTTGAAACGAATAACGCATCAATTTTGAGATTGACGAAACTAATTTTAAATTATCCAAAAATTGCTCACAGCTCACAAGGCCATCGAGAACTTAGAGTTGTGAAAATTTGAGTGAACTTTGCGGATGTTAAACTGCAACGAAATCAGCCGAAAAAGTCACGGTCCGCGTTCTTTTTCCTCGTTTTGACATAATTTCTTGTCAGAATATATTCGGCGTACAACAATGAACAAGAAAAAAAAGAACGTTTATGTACGATAAAACTGTCCAAATAAAAAGGTCTCTGGGAGATTCTCAAAGTTGTGGTTCATCGCTCTCTCGCACATCGAGTGCCAAGTTGATAACTGCTGGTCGTGCTGAGCACTTCTGAAGTCACAGAGTCCTTAAATAGGACAAAGGCGTGAGAAAACCTTGAAAGACTCTCGGGCGTCTTTGGATCCTTCGGCTTCGATGACGTTTACGCAAAGACGGTCTCTCTTGATAAGTTCGCTTTTCACCCTTGCTATCTGCAAAATAAAACAAATGAGAAGATCTGAGCAGTTTCAATCGAAACATGAAGCGGCAAGGATTGTCCAGGCTCGACGGTGGCGTAGACCGGCGTCACGCGATACATATTGTTGTCGGAGCAGGTGATTTTGACGGCGATTCTCGCTGAAAAGACGTCGGTCACGATCCTCAGGAGAATTCACCCTCAGTGCTGTTCATGAGTGTGTGAGTTGACAGGCCGCCGAGGGTCGTGAAACGGGCGCTTCTGGGGATGACGTTGACGCCTGAGACGATGTGGCAGCAGCACGTACATCCTGCCTGTCGCTCCGTCCTGAATTTGAGAATTAACTAGAAGTCGTGCTGTATATACAGCCCCGCTCAGAAAGTTCCCTATTCCAAGAAGTAAAATCTTTTTCAATACTTCGAGTACTCTCAAATTTCGCGCTCTCATTTTTTGGAAGATGTAACTCTCTGCTATAGACCAAGTTACAGACAACGAATCGAAATCATTCAAGCAATTGAATCCGACGTCAATTTTTTGGGAGAAACGCAGAATAAAAAACTGTTTACAAACTTTCAGAACTTTTCTAGTTAGAAGAAAATAGATGATCCGAAACATCTTTAGTTCCTCTATTTATGATCGGCACTGTACTGAGATGATGAGAATCTCACAAAAAAGCTCTGTTGTCGAACCCAGCGAATGTCATATTCCAGAAAATAGAAAAGATTTGGATGGAATACCCAAAATAGGACAGAGGAAAGCGAAGATTACGTGTTTTGCATTGTTTAAGCTTACGAGCTGCTTTTCATCCAGGTGTGAGAGAAAATTGCGGCGCCGACCACTTACTCACCTTCCACTGCCGCGTCCTGACCGAGCTGTCCGCATCAGGTACTCCATGTCCGAGAGGGCGATAGCTGAAACAAATGTCTTGCAACATGTCTTGAGGAATCAATTATTCAACACAAGAGAGCTGTTTCAAAACAACATACAAAAATACAAAAAACCCTCGAAGCCTTTTACGATTTTATTTTAGAGTCATACATTTTTTCTCATTGATCAATCCGCTAACATGTTGACTTTATTGAAGCTTGTTTCAGTTAATTTATAGGATCGTCGCCGTATAACAAATGAAAAATTAAGTTTGTGTGTTTGAAAAAGAAATTTTCGTTTTTGGCCTGTAACTTATACCATATATTCATCATTTAAATAATTTGTTTCAAAAAATGTTGAGAAGCTGCCTTCAATTGTCGACTCGAAAAATTTTTCTAGATGCCTCAATCATATCGAAAACTTGCGAACGCCTGGACATGCAAAACGGATTTATGATGGGGGATCAAAAAAGTTTCAACCAATCATAGGCTCGGGCTGGTCGAGCTGTCTGCCGGGAGTTCTGCCTGGGGTGAGTCTGGCGGTGCCGAACTGTCGGATTGCAGCCATACTCGATCCTGTCGACGTCATCGACGCGCGAAGATTTCTGAACTTCTGAAGAAAAAACATTTTGATGATCCAACAACTTTCTCTTCGAAGTAGTTTCAATCCACAAGGAGTTCAAATCGTTATCAGTATTCCCTTATTTTTTTTCCAAGAAACGTTGACAGTTAAAAAGGAAAAAAAAAAATTAAAAATGCGATTTTCACAAACAAATTTTTGAAAAAAAAAGCGGACCATCTTGCAACAAAAGCATCCTTCAAAGTTGATGATTCTAAGATTTTCGCGCTCTTTTGCACAGCTCAGAAAACTGGTATGAAAGAAAAAAAAGACATAAGATGAAAAAATTCGGAAATGAGCAAAATGATTACTCGAACTTCAACTTTGTAAGTTTTGAACGCGAGAGCCATTTTTGTGCCCACGTATGCGAAAATAACAAAGAAAATGATGGCTGAAATATGGCTGTAGCCGGATTTCGAACAATGCCAAAAAGAAGTGAAAAGAAAAGCCGCCGAGGCAATTTTCGCATGAGGTCTTGGAAGGCGACTGCTTCCATTTTCTCATCAACAAAATGCCGAGCTTAATCGTTTTTCAAGAGTATCCACTACTTGTGTATAGTCAAAACGGAATTTGTGAATCGCCTACACATTTTATTTTCTCGGAACAGTTAGCTTCTCATTCAATTTTTCTTCCGTGCCCTTTTTTTCACATAAGAAATATTTTAAAAAAAAAGCGATGATTTTAAGAAATCAGGAATCGAAGAACGCTTTGAAAACAAAACGGGAAGAATATCTGAGATACGAATTCATAGAAAAATCTCTATGACTACCACGACAAATCCTTCTTTTTCACCTTGGTTAGAAAAAATGCCGCATATCCTTTAGAATTTCGGAAAACATCCATCGAAAAAGCTTTCGAAAATGGACACAGAATAAGAAAGCCTTGAAATGTAAGTTTCTGGCATGTCGCAATTTACTGGTCGACAAAGAAAGAAAACGGAACTTTTAATTGTCTCGACAATTTTTTTTGCCGTTCTAGCGCTGGCTGATTCCCTTTTTCCCTTCTGAAAACAGGTTGGACTCAAATAGAAACATAGAGACGTGAAAAAGGCCATCAATTGGGCATTCGAGTCAAAATGCGCCGAATTTTCAGTCTGGGATTCATTCAACCGAAAAGGGTTTTGCGCTCAGAAAACTACAACCTGAAGAATCTAATTTGTGAGCGAAATTTGAAATCCATTTCCACGTGTGCTGAATCCGAGCTCCAAACGTTTTGAAACTAAACTTGGAGCCTGTGGATTCAACGCGAACCGAACAGACTTGAGAGCCAAAGATGGACGAAAAAGAAGAATCGCGCGGGTCTCCTTCACACTTTCACACTTCACTTCTTTTCGTAAATGGCTCCAACGCGCCAAAAAACTGAATGAGCAGCGACTTTTCAGCATCGTGGGAGCACAACGAACGCCAAAAACCAAAAATAATCGACGAGATTTTATTCTTCAGAAGTTGGAGGATAACTCAGAAAGACAAAATCAATTTCTTCTTTAAAAAGAAGATAATGTTTTATATCTATCCATGTTCCCCATATCTGCAAGGATTTTTCTCAGAGTGCTTACAACTTGAAAGAAAAGGCTGATTTCACTTTGACGAAAAATGAAATTAGGAGCTTCGAATGAGCTAGTCTAAACTTTTCTTAGGTAAAGAACAAAAAAGAATTTAGAAAAACCCTCAGTCATTAAAAACAATTTTAAAAAACTTCCTGCATTTTTAAAAAGATTCTTAACAAATCCCGTGAATCAATCAGAAAAATTATGGCCAAATAAAATTTGAGTCAATCCAATTGTTTTTCAAACTTCAAGTGCCGCAGGTCAAGGTCAGAAGAAAAAAAAACACTTCATTCAATTTTGAAGTTTTAAGTTGGCAAATAACAGAAAAATGTTAAAATCAACGGGAGCTGAGTTCAAATTTTTTAATATAACCAAGTATTCTAGAAGGAAACTCAAGTGACCGGAAGAATTAGGTTTGCTTTTTCATTTATGTAAACACAAATATATCAAGATTTAAAGAAAGAAAGAGTTTTTGTAGCATATAAAATTTGAGAACTTTCTATTTGAATCAATTTTCAATATTAAGTATCTTGGAAGCAAATGTAAAAAGTACTTCGGCATCGTTGTGATGGGGGCGAAACACGAGTCAAAAACGCCAGCTGTTGCAGTTTTTAAGAGCGGGAATATCTTCTATCGGATCATTGTTTTCGTTATTAACACTTTGATTCAGCTCACTGCGTGATGAGTCAGAAAGATTTTTTTAGAGACGTTTGAAAATCACTGCAAAAGTTTATTTACCGAGGCGGAAAAATTCTCCTTCTTTTCCAACTTACTTATTTCAGGTTTTTGTATCCATAAACGAAAATGAGTTCTTGGGAGATAATGTGAGACCCCGGTTACCTGAGCGAGAAGCTTGAGCCTGGCGTCGGTGTGATCAGAGGGACCGGCCTGCTCTTCCAGCTCGTTTATAGTGGCGAATTCTTCGATCATCTTCTCATATCCTCTGCTCCTTTTTGTGAAGACTGTGTGTTCATGAGAAGAACCAACCAAACTGACCTGAATGAGAATTTGAAACAGTATACTGATTGGTTAGAATTACTCAGGCACTGGTGCGCGCACGCGCGGGGGTACTGATTCTTTTTTCGCCTTTTCCACTGAAATAAGGTTTTGAAATATATTTTTCATATTTTTGTGATATTACCCAGTGCCCCTGCTCACGTTTTAAAGTTGTTCCGAGCACTTTCGAACAAATTTATGAAAAAAAGTTGCCAAGTGAAACTTTGATATTTCACATTTTTGTGCAATCTAATTGTTATAAACTGGTGCAGAGCAATGTTAAGAGATGAACAGACATGAAAAATATTAAATTTATAACTTTTCAATAAGTTAAAAAGCTAAAAAACAAAAGAGACACCCCGCGCGTGCGCGCAGCAGGCGGCGCGCATGCGCACTTTTGGCAACAAACACGCGCCGTCAGTGCCTGAGTACGCTGATAAAATTAGATGAAAAGATGGGAGAGCCGAGAACTCGATGAAACGTGAAAGATTCACCACTTCAGCGGACAAAAAGGCGCACAGGTTACTGTCGATACGAACTATTCCCCTAACTTTTTCAATTACTCAAACCAACGCATCTAAAGATTTATTCATTTTAGAAATATAGAGCAAAAACAGCGATAAACCGATTGAGAAATCCTTATTACGATTCCGAAACGGAGATCAAAAATTTCATTTTGTGGATTGCGCATTCTCACTTAGGAGTGACTGGCAAAGAGAAGGCTCTTCTGATCATGAAGGAAGTCTGAGCCAAGAAACGAAGAAAGAGGAACGTAAAGAACAGAACGCGTGCAAAACTAGTCGTGTAGTTTTGGGAGAGCCATCAATAAACGCGGCTTTCGACACCCGCCGCGCATCCAATCACGCAGGACGTCCCCCGAGGCTCGTTATCCTGACTATATCTGCGCTGCCTTTGTCCCCTCTATCAGCTTGTCGATCTAGCTGAACAGCTTAGAGAGATGAAAACCACACCCTTAAACCGGGAGTACGAAAAGGGAGGTTTTTTTCATCCATGCCCAAGCCAAATCTCGATTCGGGAGAAAAAAAAAGAAATTCAAATCACGTTTTTCGAGAAAAAACAAGGCGATAAACTTGAATGATCAAGAACTTACCTCTTGGAAGTCTTCGAGAGTAATTGAAACTCGCGGAAAAAATTTGGAGTCTTTCTTTCCAGAAAATCTATGAAATCGATAAAAAGTTTCGAATAAACGTATGATATTTTCAGATGCGTCCAATTTTCCAAAGGTCGGGGCTACCCGGACTCCTGCATTCCGAAAACTGGAATAACTGATGAAATATTTATAAACTTGAAATTCAATGTGAAACATAAACATCTAAATGAAATTTTCCCTTTTGATGGCAAGTGGCCATAAATTTCAAAATGCATCTTTGTTCTCTTTGATTTACCTTGAAACGGCCTCTGAACACAATGTTGCAAAACCTATGGCATTTTTTTTTGCTTCCGTGAAGTTTTTTCAAAAAAATTTTTAGACAGTGTAATTTTTGTATTCTTACCCAGAGAAAAAAACAAAAAAAAATTGCAAAAAACTAACAATCTAGGAAAATATACATAGTTACAGCTCGTCCAGCTTTTCCTGTCGGTTTGCTTTCAAGGGGTACCTGTAAACTTAATTATTCAATGTGAACAACAATATTTTGAACCTCTGCCACGTAAACCGGTGATCGTTCTCATAGGAGTGCTCCACAGGCTCCGGCTCTTGCAAAGTGAGGCCTTCGGAACGAAGCGCTTCGAAGAAATGTTTCTGCTGGAACAGAGCAAATCAGGAACCATCACATATGGGCGTTTTTCAAAATTTGTTTGTTTGCACTGCTCATAAAACTTTTTTATGGACTGAATCCCGTTTTGTAAAACTACTAACATGCTTGCTTTTCGCTATTTCTTCTTCCGAAGCAGAGGGACGGGCAAAGTGGATTCCGGACTGCAAACAGCGCATGGCGAGCACTCGGGCGATGTTCAGCGCCGCACAGGCGTCCGTGTTGCTGGAAAACATCGATTCAAGGCTTCAGTGGCCCAAATTTGAAATTGCGTAAGGGTAAGAAAAACAGGTGACGTAATATTTAGAAAGGAATTTTGGGATCATGATTTGCAACTAATTCTTTGTAAAAAGCAAACTGACCTATAGAGTTGCTGGGAAATTTCTGCCTCCCGCGTGGAGGCAGAGAGCACAACGCCGTCACGGTAATGCACAAGAAATCCTTCTTGATGCGCTTTTGATTCGACCAACGCAACTCTGAGTGCAAAATGAATTTAGCAAAAAATTTGAATTCCAAAAAATAAGACGAACTGTTCCTCAAAAAACAAAAAAAAACCAATTAAGAAGTTTTGAATGAACTCACTTGTAAATAAAACTTCGATGCGCTCGATCTTTTTCGAACTGATATCCTGTTGGAAACTTCTGCCGTCCTACCAATTCATTGTTTCGTGGATTACGGTTAATGAACCGCCAAACAAAGCGAGGCGGCATTCTGGGACTGAATATTTCAAAATTTTCAGGAACTCCTACTTCAATAGAGGAATTGAGCGTTAAAACAAATCTTTCCAAAAAATATAAAGACGTAGACAACACTTTATTCAATTGAAAAGTAAGATAAACTTTAATTTATTGAAAATTATAAAAAGGTTCATAACTCATATAGTAAAATTTTTGACCAGATCCACTTTTACACGTCTATCTATTTACTGACCAGATTTTCGATCCAAAAAAAAATTAGAGGGCAAGAGATTCAAATCATCATCAAACCGTTTCATGAAACTTATGCCGTGTTCAAAGTGATTCCGCGAAATTCAAAATAGCCGTCAGAGAAAGAGAAAGATAACTAAATTTTGGAGGGTCAGAGACAATTTCGCATTTCGCGGAAATTACTTTGAACACGGCATTACAAAAAAATTATCATTCAATTCGAACAGAAGTAATTTGAGAAAAGAAAAACGGAAAACATTCAGGAAATGAATAAAGGAAGATGAGGAATTTGAAAAATATTACCTCAGGGTAATTTATTAGTGAAAATTATAGTGGAAAATGCAGCTAGCTGACTAGTTTAATACCCTGTTAAAAGTAACTTTCGCGAAACTCAAAACTATTTCCGTCTTTTCGAAGACGTTTTAATTTCGCGGCATTACTTCGAACATGCACCCAACATAATTGCCGATATCGCAGCGGGCCGCACGCGATATAGCCAAGGCTTCTCGCTGCGATCTCGTCAACATGTCGCTGCGACCTCGTCAAAGTCTCGCTGCCATATCGCTCCCTTTCAAAAATTTGAAATTTGAAAAAAATTTTTTTTGCTTTATTTTTGACTTTTATGATGAAATCAATCAAATTCAAGAAAAAACATTTTTGAGGAAAAATGTTTCAGAGAGCGATATAGCGCAAGACGTTTGCGAGGTCGCAGCGAGAGGCGAGCGATATCGCTCGCGGCTCCCCCGCGGTATAGCGTTACTCTCGCTGCAATATAGTCCACAAAATTGGGTGTGTACTACGTTTGCAAAAAAAACTTTTTGTTGGATCCAATGGAGAAATTTTCAGAGTAGAGTGGGAAAAGGCGCTCCAACACATGCTTCAGGCATCACTTAAGAGTTGAATCATTTTGAAGCCATCAAATTTATTTCTGCAAAAAAGAAGCTCTGCTTGTTAAATTCGATCGGCGCCTTGGGTCATGGTTTAATAATATTTAGGAAAATCTACAAAAATAATATCAAGATTCTTTTTTTCGCTATAAACAGTAAAAAAAATTTTAGATCATATCTCAAATTGTCTCAAATTTAATGAATTTCTCTCAGTATCTTTCAAAGTTACCCGTTGATATATTCGAACAAAAAATAATCATATTGTTTAGAGGATAGAAAAAAAAGGTTTCGGAGAATACGAGAACTTCTGAAACAATTACCCTAGTAAGAAGGGACGAAAAAAGTGCGGTAAATGTTTCTAATGGATATCTAGGATACAAGGTCCACAGTTTTGATATGTAAAAGTCACAATTCACAAAAAATTTCAAACTATTATTGGGTCTTCCCGCTATTTCGAACTCACGGAAAGTGATTTTTTTAAACTCTGTTTTTAAATTTTTTTTTTAAAGATAGTTGCCGCAAAAAAAATATATTATAATAACTTCAATATTTTCATAAAGCAATAAGAATTTTGAACACATTTTGATGTTTATAAAAAAATATAACTGTCTGGAGAGGCCTCTTCAGTGTCATGTTTGAAATTATCTAAAAATCGACACTGTTTTTTGTATTCCAAGTCGATACCACAAAATGAACTCTCTGCTCTCATTTTTAGATGATAAAAAAGAAGTTTCTAATGAAGTAAAGTGAAGATCAGTACATGATTATCACAGCAGGAATCTAAGATACATTGAGAGGTTAGTAGGAAACGAAGGTGCTCCAGTTCACGGAAAAACGCCCTGGGGACTCGGCGCGGAGTCGACGCCACAGTCAGAGTCCTTTTCCTGCTGCATGCTTCCGTAGCCGTCGTCCGTGCTTTTCTGGATGAAATTCTGCGCGGCGACGGCCCGATGTGACTCTGGCGCCACCGACAACATTGGCGGCAAATCTTGCTGCGTCGATGGATCGTAGTCTAGTTCTTAAACACCTTTGTGCGATATCTCAAATTAGGTGTCGATATTACCTTCTGATCTTTGGGGTGGGATGAAATTTTCGTTTCTAGAAGGCAGATGAACGTACTGAAAAGGTAAGTTTAAAATTGGCTCAAATCACGGAGAATCAAAGGAAAAAAAAACTCACACAAGTTGGGGTTTCTTCGCCAGTGCTGTACTCTGCGATATGTTGATTATTAGGACGATAATAGGCGAAATCGGAGTGTTGGTGCTGAAAATGTTCTTGATGATCCAGTTTATTTGCCAAAGCGGCGGGTTCGAACTTGCTGATGGAGTTTCCTCTGACTAAAAGTTCATTTTTGAACTCTTCTACAAAAGTTTAACTATCAACTTATTATGGTTCTATGTTTCTTCTCTCACACAAAAATTTTTCCTTCACAGGTGTGGTAGGTAATCCACCTAGTGGTCTTTTTATCTCCCTGCAATATCACCATACCATCCGATGTTGCGAAAATAAAATGATTGATTGATTGAACTAAAGTGCGAAATGAAGCAATTTTTCGTATTATTTCAGAAAATCTTCATCATAAGAATTTTTTCTACATGGAACTTCATTGTTGTGGAGGTACGCATTAAAAAAGTACCTGAAAAGGTGGATGCGCGAAGTTTCTGAAAGGGACGTGGCTATATTGCCGTGTGGGAACACTGGCAGGTCCCGCAACGAAACAAGGCTGGCAAGATTCCACGTACAGCGTCTGATTGACCGACTGTGGACTGGGACCACTGCAATGGAGATCTCAAAATGCAGAAAACGAGACCCCGACTTGTAACTGTGGTAAGTGGTGTCCGGCGAGTATTTGTACGCGTAGGGATCGACGTGCAAGTCGTTGCCCATCGCTTCGACCAAGTTGTGCATCGGAGCGTGCAAGTTGGAATAGTGGCCCACTGAAATAATGAACTTCTTTCTATAAATTCTTTATTTGTTCCTAGTTTTTTCTCGGTTTTCTCACGGGCTTAAAACAAAATAATGCTCCAAAAAAGTCCTTCAAACAAAAAATATATTCAGAGCTGATGCGATGCAAGATCGAATTTTTGAATTAACTTTGATCAAAACTTACCTGTGGGAAGCAACATTTTTCACTATAAAAAGAAGTCCGCAAAAAATGACAATATTCTACTTGACCTAACATAAAAATAACTACATCAAGGTGCTCGATCGAAAAAAAAAACACTTCTTAGACCTTCTTTAGCAAAAAAAACTAAGAGGACGCGCAAAACATTGGAAAAGTAAAATTAAAGGAAAGATTACTGTATTCATAGCGAGAAATATGAGATGGATTCCGCTGAACAAAAATAGTCGACGGTTGAGGGAGTTGGTAGTATGAAGCGCTGTTCATCGGCGGCTGGTCGGAATGGCTACGGTAGACATAGTTCATCCCTCCGAAACTGTCGGCTTTCTATCCTCAGAGATGATTTTTAAAAGAAGAGACGTTCTGGAACCTTCATGCAAGGAGTTTGGGAAGAGTCGACGCAGTTCGGAGCGCAGTCGAAAGACCTCTGAGGAATCCAGAGCGGCTGCGGACGAGTCGGTTCGCAAGGAACTGTCGAGAAGTGGCTCTGCTCGTAGTAAGGCTGTTGCGGACAGTGCACCTCGTAGGACTTGACTCGTCGGAGTGAGCTTTGGTCCATATAAACCGCGTTGTTGCCGAAGGAACAAGCATGGGAATAAACGGGTCGGCCCTAAAAATCATGGATAAATGAGAAATATTGATTTCGGGCTGAATAGTCTCTTTCTTTTTTCATGAACTTCCGCTGGAATCAGTTTCTCCATAAACTATTTTTTCGAAAAGGATTTTCGAATGAGGTCTACATGCGTATAGAAATCGTTTAGAGAACCTGCTTCAATTAACATTCGACAAAAAAAAATTAAAATGGAAAATTTCCAAGCTGCTGATAGGTATATTTTTGACAACTTGCTTGATGGTCGGGTTTAGAATGATTTAAGCGTCTCGGATTCTGTATTTCAATTTAGTTTTTCTAATTAATTAAGTGAAACAAACATGCAAAACTTCAAACCTTTCAAGCCCTTCATTAAAGACAGGAAAACTTACATTTTCTTGGTGCAGCCTGTTTTTCACCAATGAATCATCAAAAAATCTGTCGTGCTCTATTAAATCTTGGAACTTGAATAGTGGCCTAAAATAATGGAATCTATTGGAAACGAGTTTTTCTCTTACAGTTGCGTTTTGCTGCTTTTGTTCACAATAACTTCTGTTTTCTTGTTCGTTATGTTGTGGTCCATTCCAAACAACGCTGCACATCTATGTAGCACCATCCGGTTGTAGGAAGAAAGCAAGTCGCGGAACAATCTCGATTGTTTTCTGAAAAATTCCCAGAAGGAATGTAGGAAGTGTGAACACATTTATAAATTTTTTTCAATCTGTTAGGTTTTTTTCCTTTGAGCGAACTCACTCTACGTCGTGAAAAAGTTCAGTGAGTTGCATTTCAAAAAAAAGAAGTTGCTTGCGGTCGGATTGGCTTTTGTGCAGAGTTTTGCGGATGAACTCGAGAAGGTTGGTCCCGTTACGATCCGTGTATTCGACAGATTCTGGGAAGCCTTTCAGATAGAGAAACGATTGGAGTCGAAGGAACCTCGGCTGAAACTTCGCGACAACGAAAGCGACTGTGAGGAGAGCCTTGCCGCGCTCGCCGGACGCAGCTTGGTGTCGTCGTCGCCGCAGAGGGCGAGTCCGCGTTGCAGAGAAGGCCGCAGAACCTCCAACTATTCTCTTGTTCACTGACCGTCACACAAAAAGCTAACCGGAGGCAGCGAGTCGGAGCTCGCGATTGGTGCTTCTTCGGAGATCGCAGGTATATTCAACGATTCACTTGTTTTTTCGGCATCGAGGAAGTCCGTTCCCAGAGAAGGTGGCTGCAAAAAGTTTCATCACTGAAAAGAAGACACTATGGTGGGAATTTCCCCTTGCTATTTCCAAAAAGTTTCTCCAACTCGTCCTCTAACAAACCTCGTCGACGGTGGCGCTCTGTTTTGAAAGTTTCCTTCGTGAAATATCCGTGTGGTAGAGTTCTTCTGAAAAAGGCCGGATGAAAGGAATTGTTGAAAAGACTGACGGATGACTTCTTCGGCTTTTGGCATCGAAACGTTGTTGGTGACAATGACTGTCGTCGACCGACGACGTTGCTCTTTTGGTTCTGCTATAAATTTTTCAGAAATAAAAGGATTTTTGAAATTATTCCGATCAAATTTCATACAGCAATCTTTTTTTCAAATCTAAAACACTTCGGATCCCAAAGTGATCTATTTGAAACGCTTCTCACAACCAGCCAAAATATTGGAAAAAAAAGTGAAATTATAACAGTTGCGTAGATGGAAAACAGGTAAATATCTTTTTTTCGTTCTTTCCTTGTTTTTCTATGACTGTGAGCTCTATTCACTGAAATTCTCGACTATGGCGAAATTGCAAAAAATGGAAAAATCGTCGAAAATACCTTCGTCTTCAGTTTTTTCTTTCACATTTTCTTGAGACCACGGAGCGGTTCTTTCGGTCGCCATCGAACCACCCGTTCCTCCTGCAAAAACTTTTCTTTTAAAAAGAAACCAAAAAATGGTGAGCAACAGCAAAGCTCGCAAAGAAAACTTGCTGAGCCGAAGACAGGAAAGGTCAAAGGAAAATTCACGCACTTTTGATGACACTCTTCTAAAAGTTATGAGGACATATAAGCGATATTTCGAGACTCGAAACGTTCAATACTGCGTACTGGAGACGGGTGAAGGATCAAAAAGGATTAGTTGGAAGAAATCGCGGCTTCACGCAAGTCTCCGCCTACCGAGAATGAGCCGCCCTTTTTGGGTGAATGGATGAGCGTGAAAAAAAATATTAGGTTGAAGACGACAAAAAGGGAAATAAGATGTTTTCGAAAAATATTAACTTAAAGTGTGAAATGCAAAAATCCAAAAACGATTGTAGCAACAGGGAAATGGAAAACTGGCACTATATCTTAAAACATTGAAAAACTCAACAAAAAAGAATTAGGCTTTGAAGTTTTCTAAACGATAACATATATTCAAAAAAAAAAAAAAAACAGTTAGAATGCTTCTTGTTAACCATAAGAAATTTTAAAAATTATAACTGCGCACAAAGATGATAATATGAGCAATTGTGAGATTTAGTGGGTTTTTTTCGGCGGCCTTTCGAAGTGTGCTCCAAAGAACCACGTTTCAAACTGGCCTCTTTAAAATTGTTGAGAGATAACGAGCCAATCACAACTCTCTAGCTGCGTTAAACTTTTTTCTTTTTTTTGTTATAACAATCATCTCAGGGACTCTTCATCCTGGCTTATTTTTCTCCATCGTTTGAGCAATCCTCTGCTCCATCGAGTCGTTTCTTGATTCTCAGAAGCTCCTGTTCCTCACCCACGTACAGCTTTCGCCTGTCGCCAGTATGTTCAAAAGCCACAGGTGAGCGAAATCCATTATTGCCTTTTTTGTGCAGGACTCTGTGCCTGTTCTCACTGCAGTCAAAAAGAATAGAATCTTCGCCGCTTTACGAAGGTCGTTTCATATCTTTTTCTCAAGCTCTGGACGCCTACAAAGGGAACCTCTTCTTGCCAATTTGACAAATATTGCGACGATGTATTTTCATTGCACATAATGTACATGGACACAGAGGCATATAGTCTGTTCAGATTTTGAATGTCAAGTCGTTTCTAAAGCTCCGCCCCTAATGCCCCAATAAGCCAATCAGAGCGAGCCATCCACAGAGTGTTTTCGAATGACGTCATTGTACTTGACATTCAAAATATGAACAAACTGTATTAAACCATTTTCCACAATTTCGCCATTTAAAAAAAATGACAATTCTATAGAATGAGTAGTAGATCTACTATAACTATTTTAAAAAAAAGGAAAAAAGAGAGTGGAAATTTGATATATTTGCGAAAATAGTGACTACCTTTTCTGTTTCTCATTTTTGATTCACCATGTATTTACACAGATCTGAACAATATTCAGCCATCGGTAAGAAATTTTTGAATAACTGTAGTCAGAAGAGATGTTATCTACAATTATATCTGATAGCTGCCTTCCTCTATTTTTTTAACGCCCACGTCTTTGCAACGCTCACTAATGAGCACCCAAAAGCGCCACGTTTTTGGAAATGACTAGTTTCTCCGCGAAAGGTAGGCTGAAACTCTTGGAAACGCGAAAATAATAGACCCGATTATTTTGCTGATAATGACACGGATAAGAATTCTGAGTATTGCCTTTGCAAAAGACATCACCTTGTTTAAAAGCAATTTTTTTTATTTATCAAAAAACAGACAACTATCTTGTTTTGAGCGATCCAATATATCACTTTCTTTTTCTGTCAAAAAGGTCATTTTATTTTGCGGTTAGGAGTTTCCTGAAAACCATCTAGATTATTTTCTACTTTTATTTTGAAAGATCCTGGAAGACTCAACCTGCAAAACTTCCTAGTTTTCGAGAAATAAGAGCTGAATTCTAAAAATGGCCTACTTTGAAATGTTTCGAGGGTTTTCTTCGACTTAGAGCCTTTCTTTCTAGAAAACTAAAAAGTCGTAGAGGTTGAGGCATTCAGTTACTTCATTTGGTACATCAAAAAGTGTTTTGGTCAGTTTCCAGTAAATTCCCAACCGCAAAATATAATGACCTTCCTTGTTAGGTCGAATCTTTAGTTAAAAGCAGACAAAACCACACAATTTTGGATTTTTGCTAGCAGTTCAAAGCAAAATCGACCGGAAATGAAATTTTACCGTACATGTAGACAGGATATTCACAGAATTAAACTAGAAAAAAATTCAGGAGTGTAATCGGAAATTAAACGAGTTTCCTGAAGCTATAGTCACGTATAGGGTGTTGAAGTTTTGATTGTCAAATTTCGAAAGAAAAAAAAACTCCAACAAACAAGGATCTGATTGGCTCGCTTCATGAAACTGTTACAATTCACCTCGAGCGAAATAAAGAAGCATGTCTTCAGTCCATTCATCTTTTTCTTAACTTCTCTAGTAGATTGATAAGGGTGATGCGTTGCGTGTGCAACGCGGCTTTTGGCGGGAATTCAAATTCAAACACGAGCCACCTTTTTTCTCTTTTCTCGAAATTTTTTTTTCAATAATTTTTTTTTCAACATGGGTTTGAAAAAATTTATTTGAATGGACGAAAGCAAAAAAAAATAAAATGATACTTGATTTTTTCTACATTTTCCCACGATTGTGTTTGACTTCAAAATACCCGCTAAAAGCCGCACACGCAACGCTTCGCCCTTGCCACTCTGCCCATCTCGCTTTTCAAGTCGAAAGGTTTGACTATATGAGGCGCGCCATCATGTCTGTCGGTCCACAGGGTCACAAGATCGACCCCCGCCCCGACCCAACCAAGGGGTTTAAGAAATGTTGGTAGTGGGAACCCACGACTTCAAAATCCCCAGCCGTCACACACAAGGACGGATATGTCACTGGAGCCAGTCCACTGATTATCACTGATCAGGATAGGACCTCGGCTAATCGACTTGGGGCGCCGACGCCGCTCAAGCGGTACAAAGGCGTAGGAAGAAGAAGAAATTTTGACTATATCATTCTTTTTTTCTTTTTTTTTTTGCTTTTTTTTTTGGTGAAGTTAATCTTTCAGATTTATATAAAGAAAGAAGTGGTAGAGCTAAGATATAGTGTTTGAACGAAGCTTTAACATGGGAAAAGTCTAAGCGTCTTTTCGGAGACCTCAAAAAAAGAACAGGAAGCTCCTTTTCAAGTTCCTAGAGAAGTTTCTAAACTCCTTTTCAAACCTTTTACCGAGAAAGGGAATCGCGAGAACGCATATAAGGTTGAATATGGAGAAATCAGAAGAAATCTAAAAAAAAGCTTCGAACAGCCGTTCAGTGGTTTCTGAACCGCAAGAGCAGAAATAAGAAGAAAAAAAAGGTTTTGGAAAGAGAGAGAGAGTTCGACAAGACGCTTTTCCTAGCAATTTTCCAGGTTGAACGTGAAAAAAGGGATAACTGGCAAGGTGGGGGCGGCTAGAAGCGATTTGGTGAGTCATAGGCCCTGAGGGCAGGTAGCGGTGCATAAAAGGAGCAAAGAGAGGCGAGATTACGGACGAGCGCCGGTCGGTTGCATGGTTACAAGCCAAGCACACATTTCCGAGAGTGGGACGGTTCCCTTCGAGAACTAATTCACAATTAAAACAAAATTTTTTGATTAAAATTTTCTACTCCATTTTATAAACTAAAAAAAATGATTAGACGTCGGATAACTGATGCGAAAGTACCATTTTTTCGTTTTTACTCGACTTCAAATCTCAAGGTAAACTTTTTTCAGTCCACTTCCAAAAAAATATATGTTGGATTATAAAAACTTTTTAAAAAAAAGGTTTCCTTCTACGCACTTTTTGGGAATCAGTTTTCTTGAAAAAATAAGTCTGCGACTGGCAGTGTAGTTTTTCTTTGAGTAGTTGGGGTGTATCAAAATAAGTATACAAATATTTTTGGGAGAGCTACGATCGCAAAAGTTAAAATTTTCATAAGATTTGAAGCGGAAAAGTTATCAGAAAAAGCGGGAAAGAACGCTTTGAATGGAGATAATTCCCATGATCCCTTTGCTTTTTCGGCTTAAAGAGACCTCGTGCGTGAGGAATTTAGTGATATCACAGGAGGAAAAGATTACTGCATCCAGAGGCTTCTGAAATAAAAGGCGGAAACCAAAAAATGATGAGAGCGTTTAAAACTTGTATCAGTAAAGTTTTATCAGTAAAATTTATTAGGCGCAGAGGCAAATCTGCGTGAAAAGTTCTTTTTTTAAATTTCGTCTAGCTTGAAATTCCATAAGTTAGCGTGAATCTTCTGATTAAAAACGCATCAAAGATAATCCTGTTTCTTTTTTGTTCAAACATTGAGATTCGACAACTTTCTGCAAGTTCCGAACAGAAATAGGAAAAAAAGCAAAACGAGCTGGTTCATCCTGCAAAATTAACTCCACTCTTCAGGTTGACTTTTTTCGCAGAAGGGGATGCAGTAGATTTCGAGAATTTCAGATAACAACAAGGTGATTTGAACTATCAATTGAGTTGCCTGATAAGATTTATCTTGAAGAGCCCCTGCCAGCAAAAGAGAAAAAAGGTTCTCTCAAACTAAAAATTGTTTGGAACTCGGAGTGACAATTAAAAAAAACAGTTAGAGGTAAGGCGCCAGCTGACGTTTCGGCGCTCGAAGACGCACGAGTGGCTCGGCTCTCGAGAGATCCAACTGTGACGTCACGCAAAGGCCGTGAACTTCTTGAGTTGACAGTTATTGATCGTCCAGCTGTTTACTCGGTATCAGTTAAATCGCGAATAAACTAAAAAGCGCAGACTGATGGCTTTTTTCGAAGCTTCTCTTCTTCCTGGCTGAGCTGAATTTTCAACTGATTCTTACATAATTTGGGCCAAAATTTCTAATGTCAAGTTAGGTCTTTGATAAATCTCAAAAAAAAAGTCATAATTGGATGAAATAGGTTGGAAGAGCCCAAAGTAAGAACTAAAACTACCTGCTTCAGGGTAAAAAACGAGCTCATAAACCAAATTACTTCGGCAGTCTATATTATATTGACTGATGATTCAGCTTATGAAAGACTTTTAAAAACTTCAAAAAACATTTTTTTTTTTTATAATTTGAGTATAGACGATTCACGGCTAGCTTGGGACGCAAAAAGGCGTGGCCTGTCTGCACTCTCCACCAACCAGGGCACTGTCTCGTCTCTTTTCGTGGCAGGACCCTTTTTTGATGGCTCAAGCCAGCCGTGAATCAGCTATATCATTGCGAAACTCAAAAAGGAGGCGTAGGTTCAACGAAACGCGAGAAAAGAGCAATAGAAAAACCCTAACAAGTGGAAATTTTGTGCAGGTGGAAATGCTCGACGACGGCGAACCGGCGGAGAGACGTGGGCTGGGGCAGCTGCAGTCGAGAAGAACAGACTCCTTCCGAACTTCAACCTCGGAAGGATACGAGTTAAAAACAGGCTGAGGAGTGAAGGATAGATAGAAGTCAATAATTTTTATCCTAAAATATCCGTACTTCATATGATACTTTCGTAAATCCTACTATTGAATACTTGAAAACTCCAGACGCCCCAACTTAAAACCGTCCAACTTCTCTGTTGCCAATTTTCTCTCGACTCGCATTTTTATGTGCTACATGGTTTTGTCCCCTTGGCCGATGAAAGAAATGAGATGCAGACAGGTCAGATTCGAATTCAGGACAAATGGTTTTTAGAGCTGGGGAGGTTTTATTCCAAATCAGGGTGGGATATTAGTTAAAAAATTAGCGAATGAACTCGATTTAGTTCAAATATAACTGAGCTCTCCCTAGTAATTCCACCTTCGAACAATACAGTTTGGGAAGAAGATCGCCAGGCTGAAAAATCCTTATTCCAGAGAGAACCGTTGAAAAATCTATTTCGAGAAAATCAGACTTTATTGTGTTTGAGGAATGACTGCAATAAAGAAAAGTTGAGGAGACAAAAAGTAGCAGAAGGAATGTTGAATCAGCGGGAATGACGAGATTGGCGGCTTCTGTGGTGGCGGGATTTTCGCGAGTTGTCCGAACTGAAATTCTAGGAATCGGCAGGAAAAATATTGAATTTGGAAAGAGTCTCTGGATCTTGACTAACGTCGGAGACTTGCGTCGATGGTCGTGCTCACTTCGAGATCTGTCTTCTCTTCTGAAAAAGATGGCTCATTCTCCTTTTGAGTATGAAAATAAGGATTTTTATCTTCAAAAAACACGTCTGACAGAAGGCGGTAAGACTTTGGTTGTCACTTTCTTGCAAGTGCAAGTTATTGTTTCCGATAATCAAAATGAAGTCAAAGCGCTTGAAAGTCTTTTCGTTATTCAAACTTTAAAAAAAAAATGAAAAATTCGTATTAGTAACTGGGAATAGCGGTCCCATTGTGTGTCAATGACATTTCTGAGTTAATCTTCTCAGAATACTCTTGACGCGACTCAAAGCTTAGACCGAAAAAAGGAAACCTGCGGCTACGGTCTCTTTCACGATCCGAAGTTTTACGCTTTTCGTCGCGATCAGAATTGACACGGTCGATTCGGGATCGACGACGTCGGTCATCAGAAGACTTTTGCTGACTGCTACGCCTTCCGCGGCTTCTGTCCTCGTTGCGCTCACGATCGCTGTTACGGTCTTCTTTGTCTTTGTTGTCTCTTCTCCGGTCCTCATTTCTGGGTCGAGAATCATCCTCCCTCGGTCTGGAGTCTCTCCTACGATCTTCATCCTTTCTTCGTCGAGAGTCCTCTTCTTTCGGTCTGGAATCCCTCCTGCGATCGTCGTCATTTCTGTGTCTAGAATCTTCCTCTTTCGGTCTAGACTCCCTCCTACGATCTTCATCCTTTCTGTGACGCGAGTCATCTTCTCTTGGTCTGGACTCTCTCCTACGATCATCATCCTTTCTGGGACGCGAGTCATCTTCTCTTGGTCTGGACTCTCTCCTACGATCATCATCCTTTCTGGGACGCGAGTCATCCTCTCTCGGTCTGGACTCTCTCTTACGGTCTTCATCCTCTCTAGGTCTTGAGTCTCTTCTCCGATCATCAACTTTCCTCGGCTCAGAGTCCCTGTCCCGATCGTCCTGCCTCGCACCGCCCCTACGACTTTTCTGCGGTTCTAAAGTTCCTTCAGTAAGATCGTATGAGTTGATCAGCAATGCATACCGTCACGTTTGGTGTAGCTTCTTGGAGCACTTTGCTTGCTACCCTCTTCCTCTTTACGTGAAACCTGTACGATTTTTTTAGTTTGGCTGATTTCCAAAAATGTAGAAGTAAAGTCAGTAAAACTCTTTCGAGAGCAGGAAATCGATTACCTAGAAAAGTTCAAGGTCGTTTATTTAAGTATATCTGCTGAACCCATTTCTCAAATTTTTAAAGCAGATTGCAGCAACTCAAAATTCGAAACTCAAAAACAAAACAATTATTCCAATCTCCAGCACCTATTATCTTAACGAGAGGATCAAGAGGAAAGTTCATTTTTTTTGATTCAATCAAAATTAAAGAGATTTTGGATAAATCAAACCTTTCTGTTCGGATGCATGTCCTCTGCTCTGGAAACTTCAATCCCGGCTGATTGCGACCTCAATTTTTTCTATAGTTTCCAAAAAACATTGTTTCAATTGAAAATGTGGTAGTGTTGTTAAATATCAAACTAATTGATAGTTTGAAAAATTATAACTATCCTTACTTTGCAAAACGAAAGGCGGTGAAAGCGATCATGAAAAAACCGACTGGAGCTGCAGAAATGAGAAAAGCCTAGACAGAAAGATATTTTGCAGTTGGCACTGGGGACCTCACTCCGACCGTCCGTCCATCCATAGATTCTGAGAAGAAAAAGGCGAAAATGGCCATAACGGTTAGCAGCATGTCCGAGACGCACAAAAAGAGAAACTGGAATGAAAGACAAAGGTTTCTTCTTTTTTTTTCAACCATTTGAGCAATCTCACCATTTCTGGCTTCACACTGCACTTAAAGAGAGTGAGTATGAAACTGACGAGAGAAATTACCGAACAGACCAAAGTCGAGCCAGCCACAAAACTTTCCTTCGTCAGCTGAACAAAATATTCCTTCTCGATCGGTTTCAAGATTATTAATATTCTAAAGTAAGATCACGCGAGATTCAGATCTTTCAACTACGTTTGACCTTCTAGTTAGTTAAAAGCGGTTGTTTATGAGAAATTTGTTCGATTTTTTTCTCTTTCTTCCTAATTCCTACGCGATCACATCTATGACTAGAAAAAGTGAATAAAAGATTGACTATTGACGTTCAGAGTAAAATTAACCGCTCTAACCAACTTATTCAGAAATTGATCTCAAAAACGAACTGCAGTTTCGCTTTCAGGGAGCCCCATCCGCCATGTAATTGCCTTGGGAATCGAGACGACATGGATCGCCTGCAAAAAGTAATCATTATATCAAAAATCCATCCAGGTTTATACATACCAACAAAGCGAAAATAGGTAAAGTGTAGAACAGAACCCTCCGCTCAGAGTCCTTTATCCCCATCGGTTATATCAAGAGAAATGCGTTTGAAGCCGTCGTTTTCATTATCAGCAACGCAATCGCTTGAAAAATCTACACATTTCAAAGTTCACTTTCTCATATTTGAAAAATATGAATTCCGCGTTTAAATTATCTCGGCTGAGTTAGAATTACCTCCAGAGAATGAAAATACAACGAGAATTTGGGAGTGTCAGTTTTCATTTACAATTTAATAGCGAAATTACTTTGCACCCGCCATACCTTCTGAAAAACTCTCAGGAGATCTCTCTTTTTCATTATGCATTCGGAAAAATAACTGCTTTGTAAACTTTGTAGTTCTTCTAAGTATCTAGCTCGTACCCACGTTTTTCATTTATTTGATTCTTCTCTATCAGAACCGCTCCTCAAATAATATTTTTAAAAAAAAAACAGCTTAATATGATTATAGTCGATTCACGGCAAACTTGGAACACTAACTAGGGAACTTTTTTTACCCCCCGGTTGAACTTTTGCTGAAACTTTGCCGAAGTGTACTTTAGGACCCCCTGATTTCAGAAAAGGAAGAAAATTTCTCGCAATAGATCTCGTTTTCGAGTTAGGACACTTCAAAAGCCCGAAATAGCGCTTTTTTGGCCTAATTTGCGTATTTTGCACACTTTGAAGCTCCATAACTCGGAAACAAGATCTATTGCGAGAAATTTTCTTCTTGATCTGCCATCAGGGGGTCCTAAAGTACACTTCAGCAAAGTTTCAGCAAAAGTTCAACCGGGGGGTAAAAAACGTTCCCTGGTAAGGAGGCTACCTCTTCTTTTATCGTATCAGGATCCATTTTTCGATGGCAGCCTTGGTGAGCTATATATGTGATCCGATCAGGACTGCACGGAATTTTGCCTATCGTCTTCCATTTTCCGTCCTCCACAGTGTTGTTCTTCCGTTTTCCGTTTTTTGCGTTTTGCGAAAATAAACTAATTTTCGTATTCCGTATTCCGCAATGCGAATTCCGGAAAATCAAGAAAATTTGTGAAAAAGTGCTCGGTCTACTTAATAGAATCGAAGTTTTGGTTTGGCGTGTTTTCGCAATTTTCAAATGAAACTTGATAGAAAAATTTTTCTAAACCTGGTTTTCCGTTTTTTTTTTCCGTTTTCCACATTCCGTTAAAAAACAGTTCACTTTCATGCTACCCTGGGGGCGATCTGCGGATGGCTTTTCTTTTCACTCTTACGATACGCGTCAATTGTGTAAGGAGACATCACGCGCATATACATGATTTCGGTGTCAGGTTCCGAAACATTTATTGAAAGTTTTACATTTTAATTTTAGCAGCTTTCAATGCATAAAAATGTTTTTTTTATTCACTTATGTTTTTTTCTGAGCATCATATTATTTTTCTGTTTCAATATTCCTAGTTAAGTTTAAAATTCGAAAAAAAAAGATAAGGGCTTTCATAAAACCGCTAAAACTCATCGAATGAAAACCTTCAAACTCTATAACGCCTTCTAGATGTTTTGAATTCAAGTTTCAATTTTCAGATGGACGAGGCAACAAAAACAACTCTCAAAGCCATCCCTCTTTGCCGAACTAAAGCCAGCCCACGTGACGGCGATTTGTGGATTCAGAGGTTAAAAGTAGGAAAATTTTTCTAAAGGTTCAAATCAATTTCAAAGTGATTTGATTTTAAAGTAGTTTCAGCCTTAACTGAGCTTTAAAGTGATTTCATCATTTTCTGGATTTGATAGTGTTTCAGGAGGAATACGAATCCATCATTCAGTTCGTCCAAAACAACAAAAATAATGATAGTGACTGGTTCAGGTTTTATTTTCTTTTTAAATGTTAAAATGTTTGATTATTCTAGATTAGAATCGAATGCCGACGGTACGAAATGGTTTGGTAAATGTTGGTACTTTCACAAAATGATCAAGTAATATTCCCTTTATTAAAAATGGTTCGGTTTTGCCAAACAACAGATACGAATTCGACGTCGAGTTCGACATCCCGATTACATATCCAGTATCTGCGCCAGAAATAGCACTTCCGGAGCTGGATGGGAAAACAGCAAAGGTTTTTAAAAAAAATTTTCACTTTTATTTTGGTAAGGAAGAAAAAAATAGTTTAACTCTCATCGGACGAAAATCGATTATTGCTTTGAACAGAGTGAATGTACTGTTTTTAAATTTTTACGTATATAACATTAAATTTTAATAAAGTAGACATCAAGTGTTAGCGTGTTTTTTTTCTTAATTTTTTTTTTCGTTGCAGATGTACCGTGGAGGGAAGATCTGCCTTTCCGAACACTTCAAGCCTTTATGGGCTAGAAACGCTCCGAAGTTCGGCATAGCTCATGCATTCTCGCTTGGTCTTGGCCCATGGCTTGCCGTCGAAATTCCCGATTTGATCGAAAAAGGTATCATAGAACCAAAAGCTTGATTTTATCGTTATGTTTATATTTGTCGTTTTCAGTTCTATTTCATATCACAAAATTCAATTTGTATGGTGTTAACAATATTTTCAACTTGAATCTTCACTTACATGCAAGTTTTTCTTATGGTTGAATATCTAGTGGTATTGAATCCTTTCAAAGAGTAGTTAATATATTAATATATAATTATTGTTTGCCAAAAATAATATGGTTACACTTTTTCAAAACAAAGATAATAAATTATTTGTGGAATTATTTTCTTATCGTTGAAATAGAAACGGTCGCAAATTCAAATGGTCGCTTTCAGTTGATTTCAACTTTGCTCCGGAACAAGGTGTGGTATCGGAAGTTGAGAATGCTCTGCATTTCTGACGCCACCCTCTCCCATTCGTATTTAGACAACGTGACTCCGCTCCTTGTAGCCACCTCAAAGCTGTGCATTTTGTGAAAACGGCGTCTGGATCGTACCGTAACTTGTTTAACGTAATCCATGTAAGGACCGACGCCCTGCTGAGCACTCGAAGTTTGAGAAAGAGGACATTGGGTGACTGTGACGCCGGCGCCACCTGTTCCTTGTACAAGCGCCACCTGTGTGATTGCGCCGCCTGCCAAGTATCCGATCCGAGTTCCCGCTGGAAAAAAAGTAGCAGAAACATTTTGGACTATCAAGCGGAAAATCGCGTTTTTCGTTTTTGCGTACGCACTTACGCGGTATCGCCTGCCCAACGTAACAGTTGGAGACCTCATCTGGAGAGTACGTCACCGTAGTTCTCATGTCGGTTGTAGGTACGAAAGAGCTTGACAAAGCTTCCAAGTACTGAAATCGAAAGTTTCGAGCGAATTTGCAAAAAATAGAGAAAAGAAAAAAAAAACAAACTGCTGCAAGGACTTCATTCTGCGCTGCTTGTTGGGCTTCCGACGAGCTGGCCGACTGTCCCGGAAAGTAGTTTGCTATAGAGGTTCCAACTGCAAACGAATACTTTTGCTCCAAGAATCAACCGTTGAGATACCAATGGGTTGAACGGGTGGGAAGTAAGTCCACCGAACGGGTGGACTCACCGAGAAACTGAACGTCGGATCTGTGATTGGCTCGCCTTCTCGTCTACCAACTAAATTCTTCATTTCTCTCATTTTGAAATCCAATCGGTCTCGATTTCATACATAGACACAGAATTAAGTTCCGCTCATAGATCTGCGATAAATGCAGAACTATGCGCGAATTTAGAACTAAATTCAAATAGACAAAAATAAATCAAAAAGCAAAAAAAAAACTCTTGACCGCCAAAAATTTTGAAATAAGCAATAAAAAACCGCTTTTTGATGGTATATTTTGGTAAAAAAATCCATCAATAAAAGTATAGCGAGGCAGAAGATACGAATACTGAACAACGAAAAACATCTCTACGAAGGTCAAGCATTTTATTTCATTTTTAATTAATTCACTTTAATTTTTTCCACTCCATGAAGCAGATGCTACAGAGCAACTGTTCTCACTATCAGAACGAATTCAATTGAAAGTCGATACTACATACACGAGCCGCATGAAGACGTCAGACTGGGAAGAAGGAGGAGGACCGCTACTGAAGACATTCCGACGCGACTTTTTGGAAGCTTTCTTCATTTATAACGGCACCTCATCCCAGCACGCATTGGCTCCGATTCAAAAAACTTGCAGAAGAGAGAAAAATACCCAAAACGAATGCTTTCGTCTGTTTACTTTTCTCCTTTTTCAAAAAAATTTATAAATACATTCTTACGGAATATACAACCCAATTCCAAAAACGGAAAATGACGAAAGAAAAAAGAAGCCGGTTTCGATTGTTCTAGTGAAGACAGTCGCGTTTTTCTCCAGGGAACTTTCCGGCCAGTTGAATTGTTCCGGCGTCGTAGATCTTATGAGCCACCTGAAAGTTCCACATGACTTCGAATCGGAAGCTATCCTAATATTTAACGGTCAATTGTAGCATAATCAATATCTTTGTTTTAATATAGAGCTAATATCATCAGCCGGAAACCTCTAGAACAATCATGTTCCGTTGGTTTTTGTTCTAGAAGAAAACACGACGAACCTTGCCTTGGGTGATGTAGCTGTCTGGGATCTTGATGGTGAACTTGCGCTGGCAAGGCTGAAAATCATTTCCATTTCAAATTTTCTACTTCAAGTCGATTCCATCTGACTAAAAAACCAATAAATATTGATTAATTGAAGTCACAGAAGATGGTGAGAAAATTGAAAACGGTGAAGTTAATAATTCAGATTTTTTTTTCTTCCGTAGAAATACAAAAGAAGCACGCAAACACGACCGTGACGATTAAGAGAGTCTAGAAAAATCAGAAAAGCTCAAGTTTTGGCTCAAATCTCTGTAAATACCTCACCTTGACGCCGTCGTTGCAGTCGTGATAAATATTAAGTTTTGGATCGATGGGAGTCATTTCGTCTTCGTGGCCGCTGATCTCGAACTCTCCGTTGGCGTTGGTCTTTCCCGAGGCCATCAGGTCGTCGGCATCGATTCCTAAGATAACAATTAAAGAGCACAGGGGTTTTTATAGAGAAAATTTGGAAGAAAGCTCAAGATTTCATGTTTAATGATTTAAAAATTAATATTTCTCAGGTCGTAGAAACGCTTCTAAAGCTATTTTTGATTTTTTTTTTAAAGTTTTTTTCGGCACGCTCGTGCAAGGAATTTTCAAAAAATTAAACTATTGTTCTCGACCGTCGACAAACGCACTGCGCTTCTTTTTCTAACCGTTCTTTTGGAACTCTATTTTAAAAATTAGAAAAGTACAGCTATCAAGCTTTAGTAGTTCCTAGACTATGACTTGAAACCGGTATACTAGGTTGGTAGGGATCTTGATAATATGCGTGTATATTTCTTTTAATTTTAGTTTCCTCACTTCTCAAAAAAAGATGATATCAACCATCTGCCTGTGCGGTGGCAGTAATTGCTCGACGACAATGTAAAATAACCTTTTTTTTTTTTGAAGGATCATCTCTCCAACCTAATCCGAAAAAAATGCCGAGAAAGACGGACCTCGATCGTCGTCATAAAGCTTGACGAGGACGCCGGCGGCGGGTCGACCATCACAGATGAGTTTTCCGCGAACTCCAGAAGACTGAGTTCTGCCGACGAGGGCCCAGCAGGCTCCGACCAGACTCAAGAGCAAAGCCGCCTTGACGAACATTTCACCCAGGGCAACTGGGAGCCGTCGCTAGACTTGCATTACACTCTGGCACTAGGGAAATCGGAAAAAAAAATTGTGTACACCTTGATGGCTGGAAAAACAACAGGCATCAAGCTCTGAACAAAGGTCAAAGTAAAGCGAGAAAAGAAGAAACTCTGAATCAAAAAAAATCGTTCATGTTATTTATAATCTTACAGGACTTGGTATTTTCTTCGTGGAACTTTTTTAAAAGATTTTAAACAATTAAAAAAACTTTTTAACTTCATCGGATAATTACAAACGCTGTTCAGAGAACAATCTCGAGTACACGACTTTTTTTTCGTAAAGTTTCGAGTTTTTCGAACATCTATCTGTATAAATTCTCCTTCCTGGTTCAATTTCTTTCCTAATGTTCCGGGTATTTTCTTCACTCGAAGTGGTAGCTCTCTCAGTCGGCCGAGGCTACCCTAAAGTGTACACGGTGTCCGTGCCCGAGCCCCACCATCATCGCCGTGCCCGTACCCGCGAAACTGATGGATCTACTTGTGGAAGAACGAGGCGAAGGACCGTAAGATCATGCTTTCAATTTAATCAGCTACACGTTTTGACTTCTTTTTCGCCAAAGGCGGTGTTAGTGCCGCTCAAAAGAGCAATTTTTTCACCGCCTATTCGATTCCATCTGACTAAAATAACCAATAAATATTGATGATAATGAAAAAAATTGAAAGAACAACTAATAATGGAATTGCTGTTTTTGTCTTTTCACTGTCTGTATCGTCGCAGTTAAGCAAAACAACGGAATCATCAAAAAATTAGTTTTGTTATGAAAAATTTCAACCGAGTAGCAGAAACTAACAAATTTATTCGAAAAACGCGGAGAAGGGAAAAAATTAGTAGCTTCTAGACGTCTTCAGGCGGACAGTCCTGTTCGTCCAGGTAAAAGGTCGCTGAAAATTGGATTTGGAAGTTCTGAAAGGTCTCCAACTTACAGTTGTCCTCCTTATTGTCCACGAAAATGATGGTTTGGAGTCTCTCAACGTCTGCCGCAGAGACCATGATCTCCGCGTCTTGGCGCACTGGCGCGTTCTTAGTTGTTGAAGTTGGAGGAGGAGTCTTGCTGGTGGAAGTGGTCGGGGAAGTCGTAGTCGTTTTCGAGGTGAAGGTCGTCGTCGAGGAAGTCTGAGCGGGAAGACGAGCGTTGTTAAGGACTTGAGAGGTTGCAGCGCATTTTCTGTGAAAAAATAAAGTTGTACAACCTGTAGATAGTTAGAACTTCCACATGGAAAAAAGGTAGATCAGTTGAAAGGAAATTTTTTTCCAATTTCGCAGCTTTTTTTCTCGTTTTTCTTCCCTTTTTAAGGACTTCGGAATAGAACGTTTCGATGAGGTTTTTTTTAAAAACATAAATACCTTATACATAAATCGTAAGCAGTATTTAAAGTAATTTTATTATAGAAATAGGTTCGATATACTTCAAACGTACAAAACTTTTCCAATTGAAAGGTTGGTTGGAAAAACGAAAAGAATTTTGTAAAATGGAATATTAATCTCCAAACTAATTTTATCTTTACTACTATTGAAAGAAATGAAACTCTTTTTAGCTCACAGTTCTATCTCTTTCACAAAGATGTCGCCCAATGTTCTGATCGCCCTGACCGTCGTGTAATTTGGATTCCGATGACGGTATTTGTAGAAGTATTTTCCAGAAAGAAATATTATATAGCTGTCGCTTTCGACACTGAAAAATAAAATGGAAACTTTCAAATAAAACCGTTCATATTACTCAATTTGGACCACAAAGGGTTCGTTTCGTGCTAAAAAGTGCTTCCTTCTAATCGGCGTGCCCCAGTGGTCCTATTGAAGATCAGAGTCAGTTGATTATAAACAAAAGCCTCACCAAGAACGAGTTGAGAACGACCGTCTTGTTCGAGAAAAAGAACTTCATATGAAGAGAGATTTTCCCTTCCGCTGAGTCCAAGTTGAAGAATGCTCTGCAAAAAGGCTAGTGGACGGCAAACTATGCACAAAAAGTTTTTTGAAAAGTGAGTCGAAGAAATAATTCACCGGTGGATACCATAATTTTCCCACAAATATACCTCTCACAATGAATCGTGAATTTTCCATAACATCATGAGACCTCCAGCGTGATACCATTTAGAGCTATCTGAGCCACATCGGAGGTCTTTGTGAGTCTACCTCAAGCCTATCTTGCTCAAAGTCCTCAGAGGTATGCCCATGGTATCATCGTTACACTTCGGACCTTACGATGAGGTAGTCTCACGTTAGCCTTTCTCGATTCGCCTATGAAAGAAGCTGCAGTCTTTCTGACCGGACTTGAAACAAAGAGGATACAGTTATCTTCTTGTGAGAAGGCTTTGAAAGTATTCCATGAGTATTCCAAGAGACTCGATGCCGAAAACATTCAACCTGAGGTTCTAAGGATATTCTCCGCATAATCGCTGCGATTCGAAACAGGCTGATAAGTCTGAGCTCGTTTTCATTTATTGATTTATACAGATGGTTTTTTGAAGTTCTTATGACTTTCCAAAGCCGAAACTTCATCAAACTTCTCAAAAACTATTTACGTTGAACTATATTATTTAACTTGACTATTTATTATTTTAATTTTCCTTGAAGCCATTCTATTTTGTTCAGTGGGTACGGAATAAATAACAATTAAAAAAATGTTTGTACGACTGACAACATCGGAAACCAAAAGTATAGCATTGATGGTTTCGGATGAACATTTGCGAAATAAAAAACTGACACTCCTGCATTAGGATTGACTGTGCCGGTGAAGATCAACTTGTCGCCAACTTGTAGGTGTCGATCTAGACCGATGCTCTTTCCATTTGCACCTCTCTGCAAACCGGAGAAAACAAATCCTCTGAAACAAAAAAAATGAAGCTTAAATCTTACAATTTTTGCGCATGAGAGATTCGCGCCGACGGAAGAAAAGTAGAGTCCCAGAAGAAAAAAGGAAAACGACATGCTCGACAGCTTCCGCAAGTGTCGATTCGATAAAAAAGATCGACATTTTCAATTCTGAGAATTTTACAGCGATCATAAAGTTTATGGGACTTCAAATTTCGAGCTTTTTTCTACTTGAAAAAATTTCTTTTCATTCACCCATTATTGGGTTGAAAACACAAAATCATCACATCAAAAAATCGCGATTTTTTGAAAATAGAGAAAGGAAGGACCAAGCGAAAAACGACTGTTCGAGTGCCACAGGCGTTTTTTAAGTTTTGAAATGATCAATAGAGAAATTTTATATTTTTGTTATCTTTTCCCAGTGTTCGTTGAAAAATATATCTGTCAATAAAAATAGCTATTTCCAACAATGATAATAAGCGAAGAAATTGCATTAGAACATGCGAATAAATAGCTGTGAAATTAAAACGAGCAACTGAGAAATTCAAAAGAGTAGAATGGACATCAGACAGACTTGTCTCTTACCAGTATGCACTAAGCGAAAAAAAAGTTTCTTCGAGAAATAGGATCAGGTATTACTATCTCATTTCTACCCCTCCAGCGATCAAATTTCCGCCTTGTCTTTAATTTAAAAAGAAATCCGCTCTAGTATGAAGTTCATCATCGGAACGCTCAACTTTCTGATTTCACAATCCAAAAAAAAGATGATCTAAGAGCTATTATTTGGTCACGGCGATTCCCCAAATCGTCGATCAACTCTTCATTCAATTCACGACTCAGAAGAGAAACTTCTCTGACGGCTGAATTATGTTGTAAGCCCGATACAGCTCAAAAACACTAACATGCAAGCTCATTTTTGCGTAGAGTTTGGATCTATAAACTTGCTCAAATAGTCTTTGATGGACTGGGAATCGATTCCCCATAGTCGCTATGTTGGTCCCCTTCAAGAGTCAAAAGAGACCGTCCGTTATTAACGAGTCTGGTTCGCTCCTTATAATAATAGTTTATTCACTGCCATATTAGGTAGTATAGAAAAAGTATAAATGATCAACATATGACGGGCAGAAGAACAACTTTCTTGAAGAGGAAAAGATAGTTTCCCTCGACGTCTCACAGCCTGTTTCAAATCTTTTTGAACTCCCTCTTCTGGCCAGCCCACACCCACGTACCTAAGGTGCTGACTCAGAGCTGTGTCCAGCCCCAGCGTCCAGCCGCCCTCAGTTTTCGGTCTCTTCCCATATTTCATTTCCCTCCGCAGTTTCATATTCATTGTCGCATTTTTAGTTTGTTTCGTTTCATTTTTATTTATATGGTTTAATTACCCAAGTTTGAGATAAATCCTTCGTTGGACTGTCTACTGGGTAATATCACAAGAAAAGAAGCAAAGAAATCGGCGGACTCTGCTGAATTAGCAAGGAGGACAACTTCAGTTCGCGTTGAAGAATTTCTTCAACGAAGTTTCTTTGGTGAACTGGATGAAGGTCTAGAATCTCTAAGTCGCCCAACTTCCTAAATTCCGAGAAATAAGGACTCAAAATCAAAAAATGTCCAGTTTCCAAAGATTTTGATGGTTTTCGTCACTTCCTAAAAAAAAAATAAGAATTTGTGCTGTTTTTGACTTTGCGATCACCTAACACCAAATACGTCACATATTATTCCGGCAGTTTTAATTCCCGATTGCAAACTCAATCGGCCTTCATGTTAGTCTTTTTCCCCGATTTTGCATAGACTAAGAGCTCATATCTGACTAGGAATCAAGCGGATTGAGTTAAAGCTTTGGAAACTTCTATACCTGTGGAATTTCATAGGTAGTATAATTATTTGATGGTATGGAAAGCGACCATCGCACGGGGAGCGTTGTAGGGTTTGCCCGAGACTTTGTAACGGCAGTTTTCAAGATTCCTCAACTCCAAAATAAATTCTTGTCCTGAATCCATTAGAGCGTTTTTTTTTTTTTCGCTTAGTGCTCCATAAAAGTACCACGTCGCTCAATTGCAACAAATCGAAGCGCTAAAATCCATATTTTTGAAAGGAACCAACCTTGACTAAGCCTTTTTAACGCGACTTTCCACGACGCTCTTCCCCTGGTGAATGAATTTTTGGCTTGGCGACCATCCGCCTGGAACTATGCCAAACCTCAGCGTGTATTTCAAAATTTTCGCTGACTTATTTGGAATTTCGAATTCGAGGATTCAATGAGTTTTCTCAAATAAAATACTCCAGCCACTACTGTTCAAAACTTTGAAATTTCAATGGTTTATTTTGAATCTACATACGAAACTTTTTGCAAAATTTTGCACATGTTTCATTCGATCTTTCTCTTCATCAAAGCATCAAAATTATCACTTCAGGGACCTTTTATTTTCCTCATAACTCTAGTCCAAATTGCAAGTCTTCCCAGTAAAAGCTCGCAATAAACATTTCTTGCAGCTTCTCGATCAGAAAAGTTCTTTAAATTTCTTTCTAAGTTTGAAAGATCACAGTGAAAACCTTCGAAGAATGTGTAACTTTAACCTGAATAGTATCATTCTTATAAATAGAACAAAAATGAGGTTTATCTGGTTTTCTACAAACAAACTCTTTTCGTCGCTTAATTAGGGCTTATAGAAGGCGAACTTTCGATATTAGAATGTTGACGAAGGCTAGACTAGAGCCGAACTCCATCCTTATCATTCTCTCCCGTTGCTCTCGCGCGTGCTCTTCGAGTACCTCGTGCTTTTTATCTTTCAGTTGCTTTTTAGTTCCCTTTTGGTACTGTTATCCCAGAGTTTCCGCCTTAATTCATGCGTTTTTTTTTTCATAATTCTTTAAATCTTAATATTTTCGAAAGCATTCTACGAAAAATTGTTCTCTAGAATGCGAAAAAAGCTGCTCATCGTGGGGGCCGGAGCCTCAGGCCTTCCTTCAATTCGGTCAGTTTCCTTCTTTTTCTACCAAAAGGCCACTTAATGTTCAGACACTCTTTGTTTTACGAAAACATCGATGTTACCTGTATGGAGGGTTCCGACGAGATAGGGGGTTTATGGAACTACAAACCATACGACACGGAATGTTTGTTTGTTTTCTCGTTGGGTACTTTTTCGTGAAGCGCGATTCGCAGAAAAATGGGTCGAAACATTTAGTTTTGAGCCGCCTGTTTACCGATAAATAAACGACTTCTCTTCTCTACTAAAATGAATAAGATATGGATACTTTAATATATTTTATGGATTTTTTGGGTGTGAAAGTCTCGACTTTTTATTTCGAGGAAGTCGAAAAAATGAGCATTCTGAGAAATTATTGGATCTATTAGACTTCGAGCGAGAAGAACGAACTGAAGACAGTATGACTCCGCCATAACTTGCTCTTTCTTTTGAGAAATTTTGACTTGTCTGCTCTGTCACTGTGAAAACGGAAACTGCTTGTAGAAATAAGCTCTGATGAGAGATCAAGAGGGAACAGAGAGACTTGACCATCGAAGCCCCCACAAAAATGGTTCTCACCAAGAACATTTCGTGTAAAACTTCACTCTTCTGTGGTCGCTTTCATTTCGAGGATCCCACCTAGAGCACGATCTCTAGGCTCCCGCACGATATCAGCTAGTACTTGTTCTCCGCATAGTTGATTAAATCTGACTAAAAACGAAATAAATGATTTGATTGATTTGAACAAAGTTTCACGTACAGTGTCGTCTGTGATGAAGTCTACAGTGATCAACACCTCGAAAGAAATGACCGCCTACTCGGATTTCCCTCCAGACCCGTCCATGGCGAATTTCATGCATAACACCGAAATGTTCAGGTTTGCAAATAGAACAGTTAGGAATGTGCGAAATCGGGGAAGCCTTTAAAGTGATACTCAATCATTAATTTCAATCTGAATTTTTGTGTTTCTCAAAATCTCCTTTTGTTTCTTTCCGCATTTGAAAAGAGGAAATGAATGGATTTTTTTTTCTCTGAAAACATTTTAACTGAAAAACCCAATTGACTCTCCCAGAAAATTCTAACGAGAAACTTTCTGTCTTGAGAAATTTAAAAATTGTTTACAGATACCTAAAAAATTACGCAGAAAAGTATGAGCTCCGCCAAAAAATCAAGTTCAATCACAAAGTTTTGACAATCTGTCGCCATGAAGACTACAGGGCAACGGGGAGGTGGAAAGTCGAGTACATGGATGAGTGGGTTTTTTTTTTCTTTTTGCGCTTACAGCGGAAATTTCTAACGATATCTCCTGATGACGGGAGCTCGCTATAAAGCCATTTTATGCATAAACCGCAAGCGGTTTTTTTTTTTCAAAATCGTTAGATTAGCTCGATTTTGGTTTTAATAGAAAACTTCCGATGTCCAATTCTGATTTCCATAGAAATCTAGAGCCCAAGTAATGCATAATGTCCTATATGGTACATACTTTCGAAGATTGTAAGAATTTCTCTTTAAAAACGGCGGTCTCCTAGACGAAAAGGGGATACTTGAGGAAGAAGACGCGGCACTCGGAAGTGTTCGACGGAGTGCTGCTGTGCTCGGGCCACCATTGTCTGCCTCATCTGCCGCCGGCTTACTTCGGCCAGGAGAAGTTCCGCGGACGGGTCATCCACTCCCACAGCTACAAAGACCACCGAGGCAAGTTTTCATTTTCTTTCTGGGAGCATTTTAGTTTCGATTTGAAGAAATAGAGTTGAGGAACGTAAACCCCTGCCCTTCTCGCGATGGTGAAATGTACTGGGTTCTTGGAATCTTGCGTTTTTTTTTCTCGTTCGGGCCAAAACTGTATTAAATTGAATATGAAAATCGGTTAGACAAGACTAAAAAAAAATAAAAGCAGTGAGTCTGCAACAATTTTCGAGTGCAAAACATCTTTTGGAATTTAGTTTACCTTTTTGATAGTAAGCATTGAATCTTTAGGATACGAAGACAAAGTGGTGGTCGTGGTTGGAATCGGCAATTCAGGCGGAGATGTAGCTGTCGAACTGAGCAGAATCGCCAAGCAGGTCTTGTGTTCTAATCGGAAAAAAAAACTTGCATTTTTCTGGACACAGGTCTACCTCGTTACTCGCCGTGGCGCATGGGTCTTCAACCGCATTTTCGACTACGGCGAGCCAGTTGATCTGGCTTTGAGCAGGTCGAAACGCTTCCTACATGGAGTTCAGAAAGAAAAAATCTCACAAGAAGATATTTCAACGCTAAATGAAACTATGTATTACCTGGATTATTACAAACTTTTGAACTTTTTCATCATGAAATGGGAAAAGTGAAAGAAAATTTCAGGAAATATCTGCTGGACTTACAGAAGTTTGCACCAGAATCTATTTCTAATTGGACTATTGAAAGAAAGTTGAACTATCGTTTCGACCATGAACGCTACGGCGTGAGACCCAAACATCGCGTTTTGAGGTTCGGCTAATTTTTTTCGATACACATTGCATTTTTTCAGCGCACATCCAACGGTTAACGACGAACTGCCCAATAGAATAGCTTGCGGAACCATAAGAATCAAGCCGAACATTGTAAAGTTCACAGAAAACGGCATCGTCTTTGAAGATGGAACCAAAGTTGAGCAAGTAGATGAGGTGCGAGTATTTCTTCACTTCTGTCTTACGAGGGAAATCCGAAAACCAGACAACTTTCTTGGATTTCGCTGGCGAGGGACGTGATTTTATCAACCGTCTCTGAATTTCTGGGAACTGATGCTTGAAAAAATATCTCAACCCAAACAACACATTTTCTTTTGTATCAGGAAGTACAAGCTCTAGGACGTATGTGAAAAAAGTTCTGCAAGTTTAGATTATTAAGATCTTCATCACGTACATCAAAATGGTTCTGGCCGATTTCCAAAAAAAGCCAACCCTAATTTTTTTTTTCACAATCAGCTCTACTTTAAAAATCAAAGTCGCTTACAGGTGGTCATGTCGACAGGCTTTTCTTTCGAATTCAGTGTTATTGAGAACGGCAAATTGATTCCTGTAGCGGAAAATGAGGTTTCCTTTTCGGTTGCAATTATTTAAAGCTGAAACGTTTATTTGTTCAAAAACCATACTTACAGGTTGAATTGTACAAATACATGTTTCCCCTAGAAACGTCCGACCACAACAGCCTGGGCGTTATTGGACTTGTACAGGTTTAGAAAAAAAACCGTTCCAAACGAATTTTTTTTAAATACTGCAGAAAAAAGTTGAGAAATTGATTATGAAACATGGAAGGATGAATAGAATTTTGATTTCAAACCCTTAGCCGTTTCGTACAGGACGCAATATTCCCAAATTGAAGAATTAGAAATTTCTATAAATACTTCCCTTTCTAAAACAGATTCCTAGTTTCCGACTTGGAAATTATCAACGAATTCTCAATTTTCAGCCGTATGGATCAATTATGCCGCTTTCCGAAATGCAAGCTCGAGTTTTTCTCGAAACTTTTGCTGGCGGCGCTAAACTACCTCCTGTAACTGAAGTAAGCTTAAAATGCTGCGTAAAAACCGACCAAGTACATTCAGATGAGAGAAGACGTGAATCAAAAGAAGAAAGAGATGAAACTCCGCTATGTTGCAAGTAGAAGACACACGATCCAGGCACTCTTTTTTTCATTTTTAGAGAAAAAAATTCTGATTGAAAAAAATGAAACTATCGCTAGAATGCGAAAATGAAGGCATCAAGCTGAACTGAATCCGACCATAGGATATGCTCACACTCTCTGTATGCTTCTAGCTTTAAATTTTAAAAAAGTTGAGAAGATAGCCCGGAAAATAAAAAATATTTCAATATTTATTTTCTTTTTTTTCTGTTGAAAACAGTAGTTTCCCACAACTAGAAACGCTTTGATGCGGCTTTCAAAATGATTACGGTGCGGGCGACTTCTAGACTGAAAATCTTTTATTTCCCTCTCGCAGCATAATTTTCAAACCTAACACTGGAAAATTTAAAGTTGAGAAGATAGCCCGGAACGTAGAGTTCAAACAAAACAAGTTTGAGGTCGATTACGTGCCGTACATCGAGGAACTAGCGGAAATCGTTGGGTGTCAGGTCGACACTTTCAAACTACTTTTCAAAGATCCAGTTCTTGCCGCTCAGGTTCGTTTTCAGTAAACATTCGACCATAAATATCCATAGTCGTTTGGTCTTCAAGAATTTGGCTTTTTCTACTCAAATTTCCGTTATTTATTTTTTTTTCCTATCAGGAGATTAGAAAAAAAGATGAATTAGGAGTTGCAATTCAGACATACTTTGGACCTCGGGTGCCTTATATTTATCGGATCAACGGACCAAATGCATGGAAAGGCGCTCGACGAGCTATCATGGACGTCGAATATCGCGCCAGAATGGTTTACCATATATATAAATTTGCCTAGTTTTTGTAGTTTCTGAGTGCCAATCGAAACATTTCTTGATCGAGAGACACTTTTTCTTTTCAGGCGACGGGTGCTAAATTGGTCGTCAGCAACCCTGCGACCAACATTTTATACACAGTTTCTTCTTTTCTTGTTATACTGGCCATTTTTTACTTTTTATTGTTCTAAACTCCCTCAAAATGAATCAGAAAACCCCTCCACCATGATCGAATTGCTCAAAAACTAACTGAATAAAGAGAGTTTTCGTCGAGTTTGAGCATTTGCACGGCGTTCCCCCACAGCAATCGCTCTTTGTCGTTGGAATCGAAAGACTTGTAATCTTCTACAACTTTCCCCACCTGGAAGAAGAACAACTGATTAGTTGTCCTGGTCATTGAAATCTCAATAAAAAAAGATTCTTAACGGGGAACTTAAAGCTTCGGAACACCTTGATTTTTCGAGAGTTAAATCAATAAAAAGAAATGATAAAAAATAGTCACGAGTAGTGTTCAGCTCAGTTTTTCAGAAAGAAGTTCAATTTGGTTCAAACCTCGAGTTCTCCGAGAGGGAATGGATAGTCGGTGCCAAGGACGACGTGTTCCTGCATTTTTTTCAATTATTTTGGTCCGAATTGATAACAAACTCATGGAAAAAAGCCTCAAGCAAGTTCAGAAGGAACTACTAAAAAACCAAGAAAATTATGAGAGGCTGCTTTTTTGGAATATGTGGGAACTTCAGCGAAAAAAAGATCATGATTCTGTACAGCGAAGAGTATTGGAGTATTCTCCAAAAAAATCTAGAATTCTAGTTGAAATTATGCTCCGCTCAAGCTCTATATGCAAGAAACTTTCATTTTAATTAACCTTGCCAATCGTAGCAATCAACAAGTCCAAAGCGGTGGGGTCGTGAACCAGGGAATCTGTCCAAATCAAGTTGTTCAGCTGGTCAGGGGCAGTTCCGCAGTTTGTAGCGCAAAGATCAGGCCTCACCTTGAATTGTTTCAGAATTCATTTTTTGATCTCAAAAACTTCATTTCGAAAACTTTCGCAACCATATTCGTAATTTTTTTTTCTGATTCTCATTGTCGAATTGAAACAAAACTTTGGTCTGGTCCTCTTATCATCTCTAGCTCACAGCGCGCCATAGAGTTAAGGGCAATCCGTCGCAAACAGTTTTGAGTCGGTACATAACGTGACTCACTCTGTAGCCGTGGGCGACTCGACCGCTGATGATCGGATAGGAGCCGCCGCCGTGGGCGAAGCAGAAGCGAAGCCTCGGAAACTCGACCAACACGTTGCCCATCAACACGCTGCAGATCGCCTGTGCTGTTTCCGACGGCATTCCTCCAATTTACCAAACTTGTCCATCTACTTTTGAGCTACAAGCAACTGAAAAAGTTTGAATTGCACAAAAAGTTACTTCGTGAATTTCATTTGACACGTTGTTTTATGTTGCACAATTGCTCTCACTACAGTTCTCTTCGAATTAGGAAAAATGCAAAAATTAAAGTTTTGGAATGCTAGAACTTTCTAGGGAACTACTCGGACTCGGGTACGCGTTTCGAGTTGAAACTTTGGTGGCTTATAGACCCGGGTGAGAGCACTTGGAAACAAGAGTGAATATCTGCTAAACCCCATAGGCTTCTGAGAAAAAGCTTTTTGAAAATGAACAGTTTTGGCTTGAAAATTATCCAATTTCTGCTTTTCTCCTTCTTTTGGCTGGAAAAAAGTTTTTTAGAGTGTATCATAGCCGGATTATTCAACGCGATTGTATTAAAATATAAAATAAGGTAAAAAACAGTATTCTAAAAATTTTCATGCCTAATTTTCACATTTTCTACTAAGTTTTTCTCAGAAGCCTATGGGGTTTAGCAGATATTCTCTGATTTTCAAGTATTTTGACTTGGGTCTATAAACCACTAAAGTTTGAACTCGAAACCCGTACCCGAGTCCAAGTAGTTCCCTAGTTAGCGTAGAACATATTTGAAGTGAAATGAAGCCGAAAAATAAAATCATCGTTCGCGAAAAAAAGTAGTGTCCTATCCAAACTTTCACAGTTCCTTAGAATTCGAATTACCAACGAGCCAAGGCATCCAGTACTTGGATAACCGTCCGTCCCACATGTGCATGTCCCAGGGATGGATAAACAGAACCGCGCCCAGTTCTTCACACACCTCAACATGTATTGAAATTGATTGAGAAGAAAAGTCGTGGTCGACACCCGACCGTCCGTTTGGTAAAGCTTTCTTTCTCCGATTTTACAAAATGAAGCTGTTTTAATCTGTAATCTATCTGTTATTTTCAAGCAGTCTAGTTTTGACTGGTTTCTAGAGGAAAAAAAAACTTTGACGCTCCGGAAGGTGTCATCGGCGCATGTTTTATTTAAAGAGTCCCGGAGCAGTGAAAAGAAAAGTGTTTGAGATTTTCTTTCTTTTCTAGCTTTCTTCTTTTGTCACTTTTACATTTTGTTGAATTTGGGGTTCTCTTTGAATGAAGAATGAAAAAATTTTCAACATTACCTTTCCGATCTCTCCTAACTTATGACTCATGTGAGAATTGAGAGCCTTTAGAAAGAACTATTTGTTCAAGAATTATTATCAATTATCGCTCCGAAAAATCGAGAAACTTACCGAATAAATGAGTTATGTGAAAATTATTTCTTTTCAAACAAAAATCTTCCAAACCTTGTACAAAGGCCAAAAGTCGCGGTGGTCCAGGCTCTTCTCGCCGACGTGAGATCCGATCTCGAAGCCTTTCATCCCCAATCCGACACATCGTTTTGCTTCCTAAAAAAAGCCATAAAATCAATTGAAAGTTCCATCCAAACGTATTTAAAACTCAAATTTTTTCAGACTCGGCACAAAAAGGTAGCAAGCTGAAAAGGGCCAAAAAGGAGCAAAAGCCCTTTTTTGAAGCTAGCGGCGGCCTTGATTTATTATCAAGCGCTGCCAGCTTCTCTCATCTGAACCGAATTCTCTTTAAACTTGTCCTTTCTCAACCTTTTTTTCAAATTTCGAACAAGCAAGATCTCCCTTCAATTCAAAATGTATCTGTCTTTCTTTTTTCATTCAACGTCACCATTTATTTTTCGAAACATCTTTATTTTCTGAATGAATTACGAACAATTCATGAAAAGATTGATTATTTTTGGAACAATTAAAACAATCTTTGGGGTCTGCACGAAGTTGCAATACTGATTCATTCAAGCTCTAGCTAACTAACTTGGAAGAACGGGAAAAAAAATTCATGAAGCCTCTACAATTTTTACGAATCCAGTACTAAAAATGAATATAAATATAAAATTTGAAGCGAATTGCGCCGTTGCTAAGATATTCAGAGATATGAATGTCATCGTAAGGTCGTCTTTTTCTAAACTGGAATTGTCGAATCTTTTTCCATAAGCAGTCAAGCAGTAAGCTGAATCACAATCCTTTTTCTTTTGTTGCTCATATTATAGATGTTCCGGTTTTGTTAACTGCCACTGTTTTGTTAAAAATTAAATGTGATCAAAATTAATTATTGAAAGAAATAATAAAAAGATTTACTATCTGAAATTTTTTTCCAGCAAAAACATGTCAGCCAAAAAGGAAACTGTCATATGCCGTTGTTTTTGGGCCTCAACCTCAAAAAGGCCCCATCAGCTCACAAGGCGCTTTGACTCCATCTTCGCCGTCGTTAGATAGATTCACTAGGCTAGTTAAGGTTGCACCCAAGAGAAGCTCCGAAGATGAGCTCCAGCCTGCTCGAGAGCACAAGCTCCAGCTCACAAGCTCTTGCAAAGTGTGCAAACGAGCAAAAGAGGAGGGAAGCAGAAGTGGGCGTGGCAGGAGTTCGATCAATCGGCTCCGACTCACGACCGGCGGTGTCTGGAGGCCTGACAGACGGATGGGACGCGACGGATGGACCGACCAAAAACGGCCGAATTTTCGCTCCGCCCCTTTCGGCTCTCTCACTTCGTCGTCGTTTTTTTTTTCTAACGGCCATCCTGATGCCCTCGTCTCATGTCCTTCATTTGTATTGGTCCTCTCCTTTTAGATCACATTTTTTTTCTTGGAAGGCTGATAGTTTTTCCATATACTCTTCTTTATCTGCGTCTAAAAATGTTTTGCTTCCAAAAAAAAAAACTGCACAACACAAATGAATGACAGTGTTTCGTATCTTCAAATCGTAATGATCTCAATTTAGAATAATATATTTCCAGAGAGACAATAATAATTGTTTACTATCTGATTTCTCAACCTAGCGACAGCATAAAAAAATTTTCCTAAATGTTCTCCAATTCATTATCTTTTTATATACCGTTTTCTGTATTTTGAGTATTTTCCAATTTCTGCTCATGTTAAATACAAGATGAGAGTCCCCACTATCAAAACTTTTCATATGCAAAAAAAAATCCAAATTTCCGAGATTTTCCACGCGATTTATTCTCACATTTTTTCTTCTCGTATTTCCCATACTCATATCCGAACCTGATTTTCTCACTTTCAATGGCTCGCTAATGAGCTCGTCGATTACTTTTGGCCGTCACAGCTTTTGGTTATCTTATTACACAAAACGAAAACCCCTGCTAATTTACATATGCGATTTCACTATGGAAAATTGTTTTCCAAAGTTTTAGAATAAATGCATTCTGAAGTTATGCTTCAAGTCTTTCAATCGGATTTCTTGTACAATTCAGCCGATTTCCTGCCCGTTTAGAAACTCACTACATCTGTAATTCAAAAAAGTAAGTATTAGATGCTTGAATTCTAAACAGTTCTCTTCGCCTTTCTTCTAACTTGAACCTTGTTATCTATTTAAAAAATCAAAAACATTCAGAGAGAAAGCAGTAAATGATTAAGATTTTCGCCTTTCTTTAGAAACTATCTTGCCTAATAAAAAAAAAATCAATCAAGATTCATCTAATTTTAAAATCTCAATAAACTCCGAAATCAGGGTATTCTGGATCTTTTTTCTCAAAAGTACAAGCAAAAGGCGCAATTAAAACAAACCTATGATTACCGTTTCACTCTATCGACTCGTGCTTGACAGATCCATGCCTCCGCATACTTCCACGCACTAAAATGATTCAAAGCGTTGTTTTTTGTTCCTCTAAATTATTACGATAATTTTATGTTCAAGCTTCCCGATTTCAGTTAGATCTAAAAAAAAAAGAAAATTTCTGCAGGATCACTTCCATTTGAATGTAATTTATGCGCGCAACTCATCAGGTGATTAGAACGGACATTGAACAATATGAGTATTCTAGTTGATATGAAAAATGATCAAAACAAAACATCAAGACAAACTTTGATTTTTCCATATTATCCTCATCCAAACACTCATGTAAATTCTTGAAAAGACTAGTTGTGCGTTTTTTTTTTACTTTTTCATATCTCATTCCTCTCTATTAGTTAAAACTATTTATAGCCTGTCAAAAGTTGTGAGATTGTTTCGGCAGAACACTGAGAAGCTTCACGACAGTTTACTCTATTTTTGAAAAACAATAAAAAACTCAGAAATCGTGGAGTTTCTTAAACCTGTCTGCTTTTTGCTTCTCACGAAGCAGTATTCTTATTTGAACGGCATCCATCATTGACGTTACTTTTTGAAGTTTCTCATACGGAGGTAGCCACCAGCCAAAATTCTCGGGGTTGCGTCGACGTCAGACGGAGATCCCCGTCGACGTCATCCGGCTGGATGCGTTACCTCCAGTTACTGCTCCTGCCGGTCCTTCTGCTCATGTGTAACGCCAGGTGAACCAATTTTTGAACTTCGCTCTTCCTTTTAATACAAAGAGTGAAATAGTAAAAACAATGTTACCCTTTTTTGCTTGTCATCATAAGAAAAATCGTTAGCTGAACGAAAATCTTAATGAAATAATACTCAGCTTCTTCTCACATCTTATGAAGACCTGAAAATTCAGAAAAGCCGTTTATCGAAGGAATTCGCGGCACCTTCGCCGCCTTAGTCGCAACTACGACTGGGAGGTCGACGAACACGGCGGACTTCGGCCTCTCATCAACCCCGCCAAGGTTTTTACTTCACTCTAATGAAAATAATCAATTTTCAACAAACCTTTTTCGTGTTTCAAGCGTTTCTCTTTATTTGAGCCTCTCTAAAGAGATGAAACATAAGTTGGAAAAAAAAACAAATTGATTCATCATATCTATTTTCAAAACAATAACAAGACGGAAACTTCCCTCTGATATTCAGAATTTTATGAAATTTATAATAAAATCTCTTTCTTTTCCTATTTGAAAGGCATAACATTTTCAATTTCCAAATTTCTGTTAATTAACTTCTCAGAAATTTAGCCAAAGGGAAATCACAGAATAAAATGAAGCTTTACGAAGAATTCAGAAGTTTCGAGTGATATAACCACTCTTGCGACCTACATTTCTCGTGCTCTTAAAAATTGATATTGAAATTACCACTAAAAAACTATTGTTTCCTCCAGGAAGTTAATTCCAGGTCGAAAGGGCTACAAAAAATTGCGCGAACGATTCGTACGTGCTGAAGCAGATAACAACTGGCTACAACCGCCACAAAATTCCTGGCGGCCAGGTTTCTTTTTTTAGTTATTCACCTCTTGCAAGGGAATTCTTGAGCACTATTTATTTCCAACTCTTGGAGATCGAAATAGAAAAAAACATCGAAGTTGTGTCTGAAATGGGAACGTGTTTAACGAATGTTCCGATACAACACGAATTTCTAAATCTTATGACAATCTTGATTGACTCATTTTGGAATTTCCTCATTCAAAAAGCTTTTTTTCAGGTTGATGTCGAGGTGGAGGTGTGGGTTCAAGAAATAACAACGATTTCCGACATCACCAGTGACTTTACGGTATTTTCTATTCTTATCACGTCACCGATCCTCTTGCTTTGTCAAAAATATCAAAAAAAAAAAGACGTCCCTCTATCAATAATAAAATTATGAAGAGCTCGCTTAACAGGCTTGTCAGGATAAGCTACTTGCTGAATCCGCATAGTCCGCATCTTTCAGAAAAACACATTTGTTTGGAAAGACCTTGAAAAAGTAGTGTTCTGAACCTGATAAACAGTAGAAAAAGATAGTTCGCCCTAGTGGGGCTGTTTCACGAAAAAAGTCAAAGAATGAAGTTGCGGAAAAATTTTTAAACTTCACAGCTGGACATCTACATCTACGAAACGTGGCACGATCCGGCACTCGACTACTCGTTCATGAACCCCTGCAAGTACAATCTCTCACTCAACTCGGTGGTTCTCGCCGAACTCTGGACGCCCAACTCCTGCTTCATCAACTCCAAGACCGCCGACATCCACAAAAGTCCATTCCCCAACATTTTCCTCATGATCTACGCCAATGGAACAGGTATGTATTTGATCAAATGAAAAAGAGATTTTTTGTGGTTTTTCTTTTCGATTTCTGTGGTCATTACGATTTGTGGGTTTTTCGACAATCAATGTTATGCTGCTCAAGATCACACGACGGTCTTTAAACAAAATATCAAATCAAGAAAGGTGTAGTATAATATTATGTTGCAAATCTCATTAATTATCTTATTTGAAATAAGATATATTACGAAAAATTGCGACATTATTTTACTATCGTATAACTTGCGCTTATGAGGAAATTCAAGTGGTCTACGAAAAAAGTCCAATATTAAAAAAAAAAAAAGGGAAAAGGTTACGATTCGCGATTGACGAATGGCGCTGACATACGCAATCCCTCAAGGATTCTTCGTTCTCCCAAAAATAATACGTTTTCTTTCTTGGTCAGAAAAGCCAGGGATTGGTTTCTTCTTAGCTTTTGTAGATGACATTGAGTCTTACTACAAAACAGAGGATCTTTTTCCAGAGGAATGTGTTGGATTACTGGATCCAGAAAGAAAACAAGAGCCCAATAAAGAGAAATATTCAAAAACAATAGCGTTTATTTTGATACATCTACGCAAGTATTTGTTACAATTGAAACTTCTAAAGATTTTGGGGGGGTTTTTTTTGAAAAAAAGAAATTCACGTTTTTTTATGGAAAGATGAAATAAAGAGAGAAGAACATTGGAAATTGTTTTCCTCATAGAATAAAGAACAGCAAAAAATAATGGCAATTTATGCAAGCTTACTCTTTCTCTATTTTGAAAACCATTTCGCATTCTATAATTTAATTCCATAAAAGCAGCGGAGCTGAACCGATCTTTTTGCATTTTCTTTGTTTAAATCACGCATCATGCGCATTGGAAGGTGTTTGTCCGTATAAAATGGGGAAAAAAGAGAAGAGGAAGAAAAGAGGGGAAAAAGCCCAAATTTGGAGCTTCCGGGCGGACCAAGAAAATGCGATTTAAACGCGACGAAATGTGCCGCCAGCCCAGAGGTGGTCGATTTTGAGAGAAAAAAAAAACCTGGCACTAAATTATCGGCCGGAGATGAGGGACTAAAATTAAGTTATTACTATCGCGCTCTATCTTCAGTTTTCAAGAACTGAATTTCAGAATAGCCGTTAGTTTGTTCTTCTTGCAGATCAGTTAACCACTTTTGAATTCATTTAGAAGAATATCATGTTACCGAAAGTAGAAAAATGAACAAGTTTTTTCTGTTCTGACTAGGGTATGGTCTCCCCTCAACATCGAGTTGATAATCGAGACTATGTGGGTTTGATAGAGCTGGGTAATAGTTCTCGGAATCAAAAATTAAAATTCTGCTAAACCCCTAAGGCGACCGAGAAAAAGCTCGTCGAAATTTCCACAGCGCGTATATAGGCTATATATAATATAGTCAATGTTTCCCGACTTGAAAGGCGAGGGAGGCGGGGCAGGGGGCGTGACGCGTAGCGTGTGCGTTCGCGGTCCTTGGCACGTGTTCAATTCAACCGCCATCGACTCTTTGAAAATCCGGTTTTTCGCTCTTTTCATTTTTTTTTTAAATTATTTATTGATTATGTTCATATGTTCATCAAAAAATAGTAGAAAACATTGAAAAAGAGCGGTTGCCGAGCTTGTTAAATATTCCGAGGCAATTAAATTGAACTCGTGCCAAGAGCCGCAAACGCACACGCTACGCGTCCCGCCCCTTACCCCGCCTCCCTCGCCTTTCAAGTCGGGAAACATTGACTATATAGCCGCGCTCGGAGCCTTCGGCTAGCAACTGGCGGCGTGGTGTTGGGGTAGTGGTCTTTCGAACCCTGTCAATATTGTGATCAGGATTCGAATGCTTTTGACGGATATCAATTTTGCTGACTCACAACTTCATCATTTTCATATTTTTGAAAAAATTTTCCAATATTTACACTAAAAATTCATGAAATGACAATAAAAAGAAATGGTTTTTGAAAAAACCCTTTTTTCCTACTTTGTTAGTTTAAAAATGCTAATAGAAACCATCTGATGGAGAAAAGTTTTCGTATTTCGTTACTAGAAATTTTCGAAATAGTATTTTTTTTTATTGTCATTTCATGTGAAAAATCTCTCTGTAAATCTTTGAAAATTTCCTGAAAATATGAAAAGGATGAAGTTATGAGTCAGCAAAAATGATATCCGGCAAAATGATTTGAACCCTGGTCACAATATTGACAGGGTTCGAGAGACCACTACCACTACACCTCGCCGCCAGTTGCTAGCCGAAGGTTCCGAGCGCGGCCATTTCCGCGCTGGGAAACTTTCGACGAGCTTTTCCTCGGTTGCCTGAGGGGTTTAGCAGGATTGTATTTTTGAATCCGAGTACTCTCACCTAGGCCTACTCACCCACAAAGTCTCAATTCTCAACTCGTTGTCGAGCGGAGACCATGTCCTAGATAGAGAAATTATCTGTCTGATTGAGAGAAAAAGTCGCGGTCGTCCCTAAAATAAGTGCTAAATGTTAGAGAAACTAAAAAAATCATATAAAGAGATAAATTCGTAAGTTTTAGGAAAGAAAAGCCTTAGTTTTTCGGGAGATCCGTGAGAAATTTCAAAAAGACTTCCTCGTTAGTTTTTTTTTTCTAGGAAAAACAAATCTCAAGTGGCCACTCGAGGTCTCGGAAAAACCAAAAGGCCATCGTACTGCGTGGAAGTCCGGTCAGCCGATTCGATTCGAAAGGGCGCGCAGAGGAAATCAAATCAAGCGAAGACTTTCTGAAACGGCCCAAAATGGGAAAAAAATGGAGGCGCTGAATCCGTCACTTCTTGTGGAGTTATGATTTTTCAAAAAATAGTGATTCTCAAACTAAAAGAAAAATTCAACACATTTTAAATGTGAACGATTGAATACATAGAACTATCGAAGGCAGCTAAGTAACTTTGAAAGCTAACATTTTTTCATGGATGATATTTCTATCATGAGCAACGCTTTCTAAGATAATGTCGGCACCAAAATCTCGAGCAATTTTGCACTTTCGGCAACCTCTCGCGGATGCAATGCAATTTGTTTTGGCCTTTCTGGACTTTCCGAAGAACCCTCAAGAGACCGCTATCCGATCAAGAGTCGCCTGCGCGCCAAAATGACATCATCTTCTTTTCCTTCCAATAATTTCTAGTGACGAGGAGTTTCGGGGCAAAAGAGAAAATTGGGTTTTCACAGAATAAGTTTGTTTGAGGATTCGAACCGAAGCTTTTTGCGACGCGATTGATCCAAAGTTTTCTACTGAAAGTTTCATTTCTTGGAACGCCTCTAGTTTCGCTACTTCCAAATATTTCAACAAGATCCAGTCATTCTGCAGCTTCTTTTTCTTTCGAATAACTGTATTTTTGAGTGAACATTTAGGAGGCAGAATATTGAATTTTTTTTTCTCGTTTCGCGAGAAAGACAAGTTTAATGGCGAATATATCTCAAGTTTAAAAAATGAACCAAGTTCTTCTATCAATGCATACAAAACTTATTTTCAGTTTGGACAAACTATCGCTTGAAGCTTCAAGGACCGTGTACTATGGATTTAACAAAGTAGGTTTTCAAAGAAAAACATTTTTTTGGCGTAAAAACAGAATCACTAAAAAGTGAATATATCATAAATATCGAATTTATAAGTTAATTCATTTTATAATTGTAGGTTTCCGTTTGACAACGTGACCTGCGCATTGACATTCGAATCTTTCAAGTGAGTTTCAAGATATTTCTTTCAAATTTCCACTTTTGTAACCAGTCGCTTTTATTGGGATTTTAAGTTCATTCGTATGTTTCCGCCTGAAAAGCAAGCGATCGACTATTAAATCTTCTATGATTTTTTTCTTTTTTTCAGCTACAACACAGATGAAGTGCAAATGTCTTGGTCACCAAACGGAGTGCAGAAAATGCGCGAGAAAATGGAATTGGCCGATTATGAACTTGTTGAAATCACGAATATTCGAAACACAGAGGTTGGTCAAGACTCTAAGAACTGTAATAATAGCAAAAAACATTTGGAAAAATCAAAAAAATATATGAAGTTTGTTAAATAGAGCGTAAGCCAATTAAAAAGAAAAATAATTACTTCAGCCCTACCCAGCTGGAAAATGGCACGAACTGACGATGATGTTTCATTTCAAACGTCGCGCCGGCTGGTACATCCTTCAAGCCTACCTCCCGACCTACCTCACAATATGCATTTGTGAGCTTTTCCTACACAAATTTCCATCCTACAGCGTCTGTGAATTGAAAAATTTTTGCGAAAAGGGAAACCGAACTTAAGGGCCACAAAACGAACTTCAACGAAAGTTTGAATCAAATGGCTTTGATTACACAAAAACAACCAAATTGGACGGCTCAAGTTATTTCAAGACTCGATTCTTTAAGAGAAAATGTAAATGAAACTATGATGAAGTGTTTAAAGCACTGTGAAAAAAATATTTTTTTGTACAAATGTTCGCTCTCAATTTTTAAACCATGTTTGAAGAATCTCGAAGTTTATATTTAGAAAAGTAGAATTGAGTTATTTTGCTTTTGCGAGTAGTGCTTTCGCTTTCCCAACAAGGCTAATTATAAGTTTTTACGGGTCGAGCTCTGTTTGCACCTTTCCAAAAGGGAAAAAAGTTCATCAAAACAAAGTGTCAGCATCAAAAATTCTACATTTCCGTAATAAAAATCTCCCAAACAGAAAATTTAAAAATCTTGCTTTAAAAAAAAAATCTGAAAACTGGCTTTTCGCCAACATGAGACATCTGTTCCAGCATGGATCTCCTTCGCTTTGGGATCAAAAGCGATTCCAGCAAGGACGATGCTTGGAGTGAACAGTTTGCTAGCGATGACCTTTCAGTTCGGAAACATCATCAGGAACCTTCCACGAGTCTCCTACGTCAAGGTTCGTTACCCTTTTTGATATCTGAATGATCTCATCCCTTTGATTCTTCTCACTTCACTCTCTGAATAAGATTGACTTAGGTTTTCTTTCCCCTAGAGCATACCTTTTTTGAAGGTATATATATATATATATATATATATATATATATATAACTATATATATAACTTGAATTTTTTTTTCTCCAAAACTCAGCTATCTTCCTGTTCAAGTTAATCAAAGTCATCATATAAAAACAGCAAGAAAGCTCAACTTTCTGAAATCAGCCTTTGAAGAGCAGTGTTTGTTTATTTTTGCGAGTTATTGGCAAGAAAAAAAAATGCACTGAACACAAAGCGCGATTCGATCTTTGCAGCACAGAATATTTGCAGGCGATCGACGTGTGGATGCTGTCGTGCATGACCTTTGTCTTCTGTTCGCTGCTTGAACTCGCGTGGGTCGGCTATCTGTCGCGCGACGAGACGACGCCGCGACCGCCACCCAGCGCGACTGTGGCTCCTAAGCCTCCGCCGCCAGTGACGCAGTCCGTCAGCGCCACGAGCACCCTTCACAGGTATTCTTGACGAAAAAAAGACTGCACTCTTTACATTAATTTCCAGAAGCGTAATATTGACGATTAGTGTCAAGACTGATTTATAAAAACGAGAAATTTCCATAAACTTTTAGAAAATTTTACTCTACAATTTCCAAAAGGATAGCGGAAAAAATCTTTAGCAAAAAAGTGGATTAAAAGAAAAAACTTTAAGAAGACCAAAAAGCAACAAAAGCGAGGAGGAAGCGGCGCTGTTGAGCCTTCGCGACAATGACTACGGCTACATTCCTCCGGGGTTCGGCCTCAACGGAAACATCGCCAGCGCCATGAAGAATTTCGCCGCCAGGTCCTTCTTCCCCTTTCTTGGAGCTTATCTGCGCAGCTTGAATCATTTTGGATATAAGCCTATTGAGAGAAAAAAAAAACAAAAACAAAAACAGAGAGAAATCAGTGAAAAAAGATATTTTGAGTCTCTTTGATCCACTTTTGAATGTCTTCCCCTTAAGCATACCGATAAGCTTCCCGAGCAGCTTTTTCAACAAAAAAAAAGTCTTCGTGAAACAGAAAGTGAATTCGAAGATAGTATGACTAAATTTATGAGAGAAGCGCAAAATACATTAGTTACACTATAGAAGAGAATGAAAAAATTATAGACTTCAGTCTTGAAAAAAGTATATAAATCTCTCGTATCGAGAAAAAAAAACTTTTTTCTGCCTAAAACAATCTTTGGGCTTTTCTATTTCACCAAACTTCAGATGCTCTTGCGAGCCAACGAGCGTCGTTACAATGAAACTGGAAGAAGCCGAAACGATACCCAATGGTCTTTCGAGGTTTCTTTTCATTGACTTTTTTTCTTCCAACTAGTTCCCTACCAAAATTGTTTTTCTGCTGTGCCCCACTGCGAGAAAATACTGGAAAATGATGATCAGCACAAATTTAGAGTTTGTACAGACAATCAGACTTCCGATTCTCTAGATATGAATAATAATAAACGAGTTCTCGACATTCGATATTTTGTTCTGAGTTTTTGAGGTCCAACTGGAGAAAAAAGTTATTTTCAGAAAACAGCGACACGAGCTTCTGGCCCACAAGATCGACTCAGTATCTGTTTTCATGTTTCCTTTTCTTTTTGTAATATTTAACATCCTCTACTGGCAACATTACCTCAGGACTTATTAGGTGCTAAAAACTACTCTTCGTTTTTATACTTCTCAAAATTCTTTCAACCTCCCTTTTTTCTTCCTTTCAGAAAAGATCGATATTGACCGGTATATCCTGGTGGATTCTACCGCAATCAGTTCTCATAGATCATAATTTGATACGCGCATTTTGCTCCGCTTTCCAAGGTTCAGACTTCAATCAGCCGGGTTTTCGATTTCATCGAACTTTTTTTCCGTTCACTTCGACTTTGCCCTTTTCATGCAATATTTCTCTTTTTCTCTCATTCTTGCTCATCCCACAATGTACTTCATGGTTTTCTCTCAATCATTGTTTCATCTCAATAAATTATTCATAATAATATAATGAAAACAACTGGCCTGAATTGCTCGAGTGACGTCATTCATTGGCAGCGTACCGAGAGGAACTAGGCGATCTGGATGCTTCTGGCATTCGGCCAAAAGGTCGTCGTTCACAAATCGGCTCACAATTTCCGTGTCCTCTGGCTTTGCCTAGAAATCACAAAGTAACTCGATTTGTGAAATGCGAATATTTTAGCATATTCTTGCATCACGAAAGTTTTTTCAGCTGCGGGAATCGCGTGATATTTGAAATTCCCGCGCAAGGATCTCTTTCATGGAATGGCTAAGATTCCGAAGCTGAATTATTGACATAGTCATGAGGAAGTTATATTTCTGGCGATCGGCCCAAGAACCTTCAAACTCTCAAAATATCTCCAGATTCTTCTAATCGGAATTTTTTAAGTAATGCTTGTCAAAAAAAAAAAAATTAGAAATGCAAGTGATATTTAACTAAAAAATTAAAAAAACATTTTTCAGTTCATTTAATCAATTGTTGAAATTGAAAGTTTTTTTACGGTGGTAAATCCTATTTTCCGTAAATCTCAGTGTTTTTCGGTATGCAAAATAGCAATAAAAATGTCATTAAAACGCCAGTCGTCTTTTTTATTTCAAACTTTGATAGATTTGATTACTATCACTTTGAAAACAAAGATCTAAAAAATTAGTTTAAAAGTTTATAGTATAAAAAATGACAGACAGAAAGGAAAACAAACTCCGTAGCAGAACATGACAGGAACTGTGCTCAGACATTGGACGTTGACGTGGGCGCGGTCCATGTCGGCGATTCGGGTCGCTGTGTCGAAGCAGTTCGGTTCTACGACTCTCCAACAAAATAAATATTCTCCAAAAACAAAGCTTATATCCACTACTAACTTTTTGTTTGATTGAGGAGCATTTTTTTTATATAGAAAAAACGTACTTTTTTCTCGTTCTTTTTTCTTATTAAATAATATCTCCTGTTATATTCTCCTATTGTAAAAACTCTGCCGATGAACCACCATTCGAAAGATTTTGTACTTTGTCAGAAAAATCTTAAGGAGAAAGACTTTATAATCGGGTTCCATATTTCTTGCTGCGTTTATTGAAAGAACGCCGTAGCGCAACACGTTGTGTGCCTGTCCTGAGGCTCACTGGGTCGACCACGACGCGACGTAACCAGAGGGTTTTATAAATGTTGGTAGTGGGAAACGCCGGCTTCACAATCCCCCGCAGTCACACACAAGGACGCATGTATCCCTAAAGCCTGCCCAGTGATTATCACTGATTATCAGGATAGGACCTCGGGTAATGAACTTGGGGCGTCGACGCCGCTCAAGTGTTACAAAGTCGTAAGAAGAAAAAGAAGATTTTTGAAAAAGCCTTAAAATTTTATTCTGCGTCATGAATACTTCAAAGTCAATTAAAATGAATGATAAGATTCGAAGATACTAATCAAAAAAATCCGAAGGAAGAACCTGAACAGTTTTCCGTCTTTCATCATGTGCGTTGTTCCATCTTGTTTGTGATCAAGGCGAACGAATCCTCCGTAGCCGAACCGCTAAAGTTATCAAATTTCCTGAATTTAATTGAAAAGTAAAAAAAAATTAAACTAAAAATTTTTAAATTTTTTTTCCAAACCTTCTCAAAATCCGGTATGTTTTTGGGCAAGACGTGAGCGTGGACATCGATTTTGCGGATTTTGCTAGCTGTAAACACACCTGGTCAGAGTTAAAAGAAATAAGAAAGAAAAAATCATGATCAAGGAAGTTGGAATTATCCAAAAAAAGAATCAGAGTTTTTCAGGTCCAAAATGATCAAAATTTTATAAAAACTGCTACAAACTTTGGATTAAAACTTGAAAACGTATACTGACTTGCGGTGAACTCGCAGATCGCAGGCATTTTAGTCGTTGAAAGATGAACTTAACTGTTTAAGAACAGTTTTTATTCTCAGTAAACAATAGGAAACGAAATTATAACCAATGTGATTGTCAGAATCGATCTTATCATTGGTCAAGGACACGACGTTGGAAAAACTTCCCAACATTTGCAAAAGTGGTATAGAGGCATTAGGGTCTTCTCCAGCTAGAAACTAAATATGATCATGCTCTAAAAATGTTCCTCTTCCGCGCAAAATCCATGATCGGTGTGAACATGAAAAAAAAAATTAAAACCGTTGAAAGCGTTGGTAATAAATTGGTGATAATCGTCTCATTCCCTCCATTCCCATTTTCTCATTGAAAATATTCAATAAAGTCGAAAATTTCCATTTCTATCCATTCTCAAGTAACTATGAAGCTTTTTTGTGCGTAAAACAATTGAAGTTAACTTTCTCACAATCATGAAAGCTGCATGAATTCTCGGGCAAAACTGAGATGATCCTCAAAGGATCCTTTTCAAAAATGATCTTTTGAGGATCCTCAATGAATCTTTTCTATAGCATTTCAGCTTCTTTTTAACTACCTTTACAAAAAAGGATGCTGAGAAGCCGTTAAAAAGAAGAGGAAGCCGCAAGGCTCATAAAAAGCAGAAGGGTGGAAAAAGGATGCGGAAAAGATGGGCAAGAAAAATTTAAAATTTTTCAGGCTTGATTTTTTTTTTATTTGACTAGTAATACTTTCAAAGATTTATTACTTTTGAATTTTGCGTGAATTTTTTAAAACCGGAAAAATTTCACAAACGAGCTTCTTTTGAGATTTTTTTCTTCTGATTTTCTTTCAGATAAAGGCGCGAAGCGATATGCCTAGAGCGAAAAGAAAATTAGCAGGGCAGGGTTTCCATGTCAAAAGAAAACATGATGGTAGGTGCTGACCCCGTATTGAGACGTATGAAATTTGAAGAAAATGTTACAGAAGACGTCATTGTAGAGGAAGAAAACGATCCAGTCTCAGAAAACGGAAAAGATGTGTACTCCGCGGACGATGAGAAAAACATTTTCAATAACATAGGTAACAATTAATTCACTTGAAACATAATCATTGCAATTTTTCAGAAAATGTGACAGCAGAAAACGAGGATCAGATTTATACGAGCGAGACGGAAAAACTGTTGAAAGACGAAATAAAGTTTAGCACGTGTAAGTTTATGAAAATTTTATGATTGAAACGAAAATAAAAGAGTTCTTTATGTTCAAAAGCTTTAGATTAGTTTTTTTCTGAATAAATGCTACAAAGTTTTTTTCTCAAAGGAGCATCCGAGATAGATATTTTTCTGAATGAGAAAAGGGATATTCAGCAAAAAAACCTTTTTCTGTATGGTTTCAAAAAAATTTTTTTGTTTGTAAATTTGAGAGTGCGCTCCAAATGTATTATTTAAGTGGAACACTGAAAAATAATAGAACTTTCTACTCACTTTTGCTGAAAATTGAGGCTCAACTATTTCAATAATTTCCTCAAAAAATTTTAATTTAACCGCGACATTTTTACCGCGAAATTTGCAAAACCGAACTTTGACAAGTTTCGAAGACAATTAAGTTGGAGGATTCAGTCACACAGAAGAAAATATGTTGAAAAAAAACGCATTAATGGCGCAACAGAAAACGAACGTTTTAAAGCCGCGGAGCAGGAGCTGTCCGATTCTGAAATACTTGTTATTGCCGCGGCTTTGCTCGCTCGAGACACAGATCGAGGTGAGAAATAGAAGAGGAATAAATTAATTATTTTTTCACAGATTTCAAGAGAAGGTCTGTCTCTCTTTCGAAATGGAAGTTCATTAAACATGTCCGTCAATATTGGTTCGATAAGAAGAAAAATTTCGCGTTCTTCAAAATATGCAATTCATGCGGGAGAATAGCTCCCGGAAGTTGGTAAGCAAAAAATGTTTGCTTGTACAGCCTTTTTCATTTAGTTGTGGTGTCATCGCGGAGGTCACAATGTGTGACGTTTTGACTCAGCTTCAAGAAATTCTTACATTGCCTATCTGTTTAAACATAATGAAGATAAATGGGCGAGCAGTCTTTTTGAGAACCACGACGAGGAAAAAACAAAATAAACTTTGGGTATTTTTGACAGTCTTTGAAAAGCTCGTCTGAAAATTTTATACGTTTATGGAAATGTTTACTGTACATTAGGTTTCGAGAAGCTTGTTCTTTCAAAAATCAGAATTTCAAGTTAAGAAAACAGCTGGAGACCTTCTATCTAATTTTGAAGATTTGTATATAACTCATTTTTTTTCTTCAAAACGTTCCCACAACTGATCAAAAATAATTCATTCGAATGTAAGCCCATGTCGTGAATGCTTTTGTGTATACGTCATTTTTAGACGGTCGGTTTTGTACATGAAGCATGCATGGAGCAGGGCGAGTTATACGCATTGCTGCCAAGTGGCCTCCATCTCGATCTACTGTCGTTATTACCTGCCACGTGTGTGGTTGATGGAAAGAACAGCGATCAAGCTGTGTCTTTAATCGTAACTTCAGTTATGACAGCGGTTTTCAATAATACTAAAAGAATATTTTTAATAGATTTTTTTGAGAATGACGAACTTTACCCAGCATACTCTTCTTCTCCGCTGCCTGCAAAGCTAGTTTATATCGGAGATTCGTTGTTCAATGGGCTTTTCGGTTTTTTTTTTTTAGGTCAAACAATAAAATATTTTAAGAGTTGTGCCGGCGAGGACTTCTTCTTGAACAGCAAAAATTTGCTAATGTATGGTCTCGAGCCGCGGAACATCAGAGAATTCGCACCTCGATACAAACAAAAGTCCGGCAGCATCTGTGAGTTTTTCGGTGGTATGAAAAAAGCTAGCAAAACGACTTTTCCGATTTTTTCATTTAGCTAGAAAATTTTCCGACGGCGAAAAAGAGACATTTCCGATTAATCCTTTTCCGACTTTTTCCCTTATGTTTTTCGGTTTATAAAAGATCTATTAACATTCATTTTTTTCCTTTCTCTTTGTGTTTTAAACATGGATCAATTACCTATTTCATATAAGAAAGTTCAAAACGAATATTTTATCAAGAAAAAAAAGTTGAAAAAGGATTAGTTGAAAATTTCGCAGCCGGAAAGTCACCTACCCATATGAAAACATTGGAAAAGTCGCCGTTCGAAGTTTTGCTGGCTTTTATTTCAAACCCCATTTTTCATGTAACTTTTACCACGTTTTGAAACTCTCGCTAACTTTTTTAGTGAACGGAGAAGAAGCGATTTCGCCAAGCTAAGAGATGATCCGACCATTTGCTATAAAATAGCGCAAAAGTTATTGGAGAATTCTCATCCAAGGTGAGAAATAATCTCATCCAAATCTATTTCGTTCATTTGAGGGATTCGAACGTCGTATCTATTGAGTCTTCTGGAATCATTGTCGGAAACGAAGTTCCTGTCGAAGAAGAGATTGTCGTAGACGACGTTGAAAATCAAGACCCTAAGAGTATTATCAAAAATTGAACTGCTTTCATTTTTTTTTCGTCATCTCTGTGCTATGGTTTCCTTATATCTAAAGCCTTATGATCATGGATACTATTTTCACTGATTTCTTATACTTATACTAAAAAAAAAGTTTTAAAAAGTTACATTAAAAAATTTCCGTAGAGTTTGCTAGAATTTCATTTAGATTTACATTCAAGATTATTTACAGTTTTTTCAACGCTCCTCTGAACTCAGGAAGAAATCCGAATATTTAACTGGCTCTTGCTCAAGATTTTTTTTTTGTTTGTTTTTTTTCTGTTATTGTCTGTTCAAATTTCAAATGTTAAATCCGCCCCTGCTGGCACAGTACCTTTTCGCGTCGATGTTTTATCGCTCGGGACGATTTTTGATCTTTTTTTGTTCTAACAGATAGAAAAGAAAGTCAAGAAATGCAGCCTTATTAAAGGAGCATCGTCTTCTGCGATGAAACATTGACGCGAAATATATTGTAGCCTTGTTGCTTGACATTCAAAATCTGAAAAAATATTACCGTGTTCAAAGTGATTCCGCGAAATGCAAAATAGCCGACAGCGACAGAAAAAGATAACTAAATTTTGGACAGTCTGAGATAAATTTGCATTTCGCGGAAGTTACTTTGAACACGGCATATATATATGTTTCTATAAAGTCCAATGATTTTTTGCAATTTGCTTTCATAAACGTTTAAGGAATATTTATTTGTTTTTTATTTGATTTGACGATTTGAGCTTTTTTTGCGATCCGAGGGAGGCGCAAAGGACTTTTTGGTTCTTAGAAGAACCGTAAAGGATCATTAGATAATTACAAAATGAAGCAGTAACGTGATTGAAAGGAAGCTGGGTAGGTCGAGGTAGTCTTTGAGAGGAAGCAAAAAAGATCTTTTGAGGCTGCAAAAAAGAAGCTCGAGAGTTCTTTTTTCTATCATTTTAGGAGCTTTTAGAGGAAACTTTTTAGCTCCCTCTCAGGATCCTTTGAGGATCCTCAAAAGATCTTTTCCGTTTTGCCTATGTTTTAAAAATTCGAAATTCAAAACAAAAAGGTTCGAAGGTTCACTTTTCATGAGAGTTTGATGATGAACGGTAAAGAAAAATGTCCTAGAATATTATATCAACTTAATACAAGAGTTAAACAAAAAAAATTAATCAAGTATTAATAATAAGAATGGAATCGGTGGCGTGTCCATTGGAGAAACGAAGCATGCTTCAAAACGAAAAATCGTGTTCATTGGCGCGTCAATGAACACGATTTTTCGTTTTATACATAGGTAAAACTGAAAAGTTCCTTTAAGGATCCTCAAAGGATCCTGAGAGGGAGTTAAAAAGCTTCCTCTAAAAGCTCCTAAAATGATGTAAAAAAGCTTTTGAGCACCTTTTTCATAGCCTCAGAGGATCCATTTTGAATCCTCTCGGATCTTTTTAGTTGCTTTCCAGCATCCTTTTTGTCAGGGGATGTGAAAAAGACGCAAAAAAGAATTGAAACGATGTAAAAAAGATCTGCTGGGGCTTAGGCTTAGGACAGTCTCGGGCAAAACTGAAAAGCTCCCCAAAAGCTTTTCTCATGCCGTGTTCAAAGTAATTTCCGCGAAATGCAAAATGGTCTCTGACCCTCCAAAATTTAGTTATCTTTCTCTTTCTCTGACAGCTATTTTGAATTTCGCGGAATCACTTTGAACATAGGTAAAACTGAAAAGTTCCTTTGAGGATCCTCAAAGGATCCTGAGAGGGAGATAAAAAGCTTCCTCTAAAAGCTCCTAAAATGATGTAAAAAAGCTTTTGAGCACCTTTTTCATAGCCTCAGAGGATCCTTTTTGAATCCTCTCGGATCTTTTTAGTTGCTTTCCAGCATCCTTTTTGTCAGAGGATGTGAAAAAGGCAAAAAAGAATTGAAATGATGTAAAAAAGATCTTCTGGGGACCCTCTCAAGGTCTTTTTTTGAGAAAAGCTTTTGGGGAGCTTTTCAGTTTTGCCCGAGAACACGGCATCAAAAAAAGACCTTGAAAGGGTCCCCAGCAGATCTTTTTCACATCATTTCAATACTTTTTTGCATCTATTTCACATCCTCTGACAAAAAGGATGCTGGAAAGCAACTAAAAAGATTCGAGAGGATTCAAAAAGGATCCTCTGAGGCTATGAAAAAGGTGCTCAAAAGCTTTTTTACATCATTTTAGGAGCTTTTAGAGGAAGCTTTTTATCTCCCTCTCAGGATCCTTTAAGGATCCTCAAAGGAACTTTTCCGTTTTACCTATGGTACTAAATTTTGTTTTGAAGCAATTTTTTTGCGTTTCGGAACAATTTTCGTTTTGTCCGATGAACACGCCATGGATGAAATAAATCAAACAGAAGCCATATAAAAAAGTAGTGTTTGAATTTTCTCGGGCGGTGGAGTGTCTAAGTTGGAATGGCTTTTCTGACTGGAGCAACATTCTTGCGTTTTTCAAAATTTATAATTTTCTTCCACTACAAAGAACGCCGTGAGAGAATATGAATATAGTTTTTTGAGGACTTTTATTTTGTTGAAACGTAATAAAGCGAAGTAAGAGCTTTTGATGGGCGAATTAGAGCCCCAGTGAGTAATCAGTACCCTCCGTCGAACGATAATTTACTCATATCACACGCCATGTGTCAACTTGAAAAAAAGGAGGCTATCAGACTGATATGAGTAAATTATCGTTCGACGGAGGGTACTTATTACTCACTACGGCTCCAATTCGCCCACGAAAAGCTCTTACTTCGCTTTATTGCGTTTCAACAAAATGGAAGTCCTCAACAAACTATATTCATATTCTCTGACAACGAACAGAAAAGTGTAATCTATTCACGAACAAGAGAAAAAAAATCGCATTTATAAACAGCGATGAATGCCAATAGATGTACTTGAAACATTCCTAGTTTTGATTTCTGCAAGCGGCAAATTTGAACAACTGTCGCCTCTATCCTTCTCAACTCCAAAAGTCATTTATCAAAAACAAATCGCAGAGAAATCTAAATGTCTATTGTCAGTCAGGTACTGCGGCCGCTGCTCCTTCATTGGAAGCTTATTTTCCGCCTAAATGGCTCGAAAGCAGGAAAGAAGAGGTAATTTCTCTATGTTTCTTCCCAATTTCATACTTTATATAGAAAAATCGAATTTTTATTATGTTTCAATCGCGAGACTTCGATTCAGCAGCTCTTTCATCTGCAAGATAACCTTCCTTTGTCTCGGAAATATGTATTTCAACGACAAAAATAAACACCAAATAGTTTTCTCCCGATTTTATTTCGGACGTTGTGAAACAAAAAGACCAAAAATTTTTTTAGTTTTATTTTTTTAGACTTTTATTCAATCAAACATTTTTGCAAAATGTTTGATTGAATAATTTTGTTCATTTTGTAACAAATAAAAATCTAATCTAAAAAAACCATAACATCTCCTTTAACTTAAAGCTTTAAGAAAACCAGAAATAAGCAAAAATAGACATATCAAAAAAATTTAACTTAAAGCTTTAAGAAAACCAGAAATAAGCAAAATAGACATATCAAAAAAAACATGTAAAGTTAGCTACATTTTAAGAAAAGAATGAAAAATAGATAGAGGCAAGAAATGAACAGTTTCTTTTGAAGGAAAGATCAAGAGAGAAATTTAAAAAACGTGTTGATTAAAAATACAAGAGACGATCAAAAGATTAGACGTATATATGAAAATGATGGCGATGGGGGTTAGGACAATCAGAAAAACAGAAAAAAGTTGTGGGGAAATTAGAAGTTATAATCGCCCACGACCAAAAATTACACGTTATCTTGCTTTTTGTTTCGTTTTTTTTTTAAAATTCAGTCCCTCATCATGATCATGAAAAGCATTTGCAAACATGTTAGTGAGAAAAGACCTCTTCAAATATCTATCTTTTTTATTGCCATTTTACTGCAAATATTTCAGCTCTAACTGGGCCTAGAAAGCAAACGATTTGATTCATACTATTTGTTTCTAATCAATCAGACTGAAGATTTGAATTTCCTCATTTGCAAAGCGCGGAGGCGGGGAACACCTGCACAATCATCTGTACCTGGTCGACCGGCCGCTTATCACCTGCTTTGCTCCGCCCATTTCCTTCCTGCGAGCATCTCCTTTTAAGTACACCTCTCATGCTTCTTTCAGTAATCAAATTTTCAACTGAAAACTATCGAACTTCTCGGTAACCAATCTTCCAAATTTGAACAATACTCTTTCTGAACAGCATTTTTCTGCAAGGTCTGTAAGCGCACGATTTTATCCTTTTCAATGATAATATCCAATGATCGTTTTCACCTTCTTCCTGTTCACATGCGTTCCTAACTGAGCCCTGGTGACCCGCCTGCCGTTAAAACTCTTTCGTGGGGGTATAGCTCAGTGGTAGAGCGCTCGCTTCGCATGTGAGAAGTCCGGGGTTCAATCCCCCGTACCTCCAATATTTTGCCTTTGTTTTTCTTTTATGTAGTCAAAAACACATGTTTCAGCAAGAAAATGGCATCAATGACGTTTTACCGGAGTCAGTTCGACGTTGAGAAGCTGGAGAGCGACAAAAGTATCCATCATCTGAAATTTCTGTCAAACTTCTACATGACCATCATTGAAGTTAGTGTTCTTATTTGACCAAATGAGCAGTAGTTTTTTTCTCAGTATTAAAAAAAAGCTGTTTGATTTCAAAATAAATATGCTTAGAGAAGTTTGCCTTTGGCAGAAGCGTTCGCCGCTTTCGCGCCTGTAGTTGGGCAAATAAAAACAGACGTATAGTAAAATATGATGTGAATACGGCCGTTCCAAGGCAGTTTTCTTTTTTTTCTTGAAGGGATATTTCACATTTGCAACTTCGGTTTTTTGTGATTCCTGATCTAATTATTTTTGATTGTGTATGAGAGAAATTCCAGCATCCTATGATTCCCAGAAATTCATGATTTTCAGGCGAAACAAGTCCAAATGAACTCAGCTGAGAAAAGGTTTTTGAGGGACCGCGGAGACATGGAAGCCTACGACGAATGGACCGGAAACAAGATGAAGGTGAAGAATTGGAGATGCTCGAGAAACTTTGAGCTTTTTGAAGATTTGCGAGCTGTACGAGTGTTGGCTCCGGGAGCTTTCCGCCTGCCAGGTGCCGACGTTCGACGACGTCGCACGAACCATGCACGCCATGATGCTCAGCGACTGCTTCTGGTTCCTCGCCAAGATCCACAGACCTCGTTAGTTATTCCCTCGTTTTGAGCAGGCATCTGCAGCAATACTACTCTGGCAATTAGCCTTATGAAACAAAATCCCGAGAAACTGCCAGAAAAATTCTATAGAGTCACAAGTTTCGAGTAGCTTTGAAAAGTTTCTGAAAAGTTTCTGAAAATTTTTTGAAAAATTTTTTGAAAATTCTCTACATTCACTTCGCGACCACGAGACGTTAGGATATTTTTGGGGTATTTAGTATTTTCTTGTAGTGAAAACTTGTACAGACATCGAAATCGAAGATTTCGAAATTCCTACGTACAAACGAATAAATTCAGAGTTCGACGGGAAGACGTCGAACTACGCGAGGGCTTGCGAGACCCTCGAGAGTATTTTTCCGACGCTCCGCGACACTCTGCATCCGAGCAATGCGTTCTATGCGCACGTCGTACGCAAGTACGCGAGACTCGTCGAAGACTACCGCAAGGCCCTCGGCGAATAGTCTGTTTTTTTCGTACAGTGAAAAGAAAGTCTGGGGTATCTCGTCTCAAGCTTAAAACAATCAACAAAGTTCTCAAAAATTGAAGCAATATTGCTCAAATGATGGAGAACTGCAAGTCAGATTAGATTGAGGTACAATTTTCAATTTCAGTTATTGATTCCTTTTTGAATTAAATGTTCTAAGGCGGAAAAAATCTTATTTCAAACTTGGGAATTGTCCGAAAATGCTTAAAATCTCTCCTGAATTTGCTAGATATACATTATCGGAGCCTTTTTTCTTGCTCGTTTATACTGTCTGGACAAGCTGGGCGCTCAACTGTTCCAACATGGTGAAGCAGTTTATTGGCTTGTACTAACAACGGGTCCACATTATTTCCCAAATGTCACGCCGGGACTTATTGGACAACGATTGTGGACCGTAACCCGCGCCGACGACAAACTCTTCGATTTTACCATGATTCAGCAGAGATTTTCTTCATCTTACTCTGACGACTGAATAAATTGAATTGAATTGAATTGAATTATACTGTCTGGAACTATGAGACTACTGTTCTCGAAAGCTCAGAAGTTTTCTCAGTATAAGACTTTCAGAAAAATCTTATTGCATCCAGGTTTAGCTGAAATTTTGATTTTCTGTGAGTCGAATTAGCTTTGTAGGTAAACTTTCTAACTCATTGAAGTGTTTCTGTATATTAAATATTGGCACTGAGAAGAAATTCTGCAGCACGCTGAACGGCTCGAGTCGCCACGTACCAGCTCATATGACGTCATGGGACATCTACAAGTGTCGGGAGGCAAGTCGCACCTGCTTCCAGCACCTGTCCATTCTTCGCGGCGAGTTTTTCTTTTCGAATAAAAAAAAATTCATGTATATTGAAAGTGGCAAAAGATTCCTGGGGCAGCTACTTTGCATCTTTTTTTCAATCTGGCCTGCTTCTTGTCCTGAGCTTTTCTAGCATTGGCTTCTACACTTCCAAATATCAACCTTTTTTGAACTTTAGCCAAATAAGGAGTTGAAAAGATGCAAAAAGGTCTTTCTTATAGCCGTTTGAAGATGCTTCTTTAAAGACTATTTCTGAATTGTCTGTGAATATTAAAATTCACTAGAAAATGATGGATATTACGACTAACAGTAAGAAATATTAAGAGAAAAAGTGCAAAAATGAACAAAGAATTTTTTTCTAGTAGAAAGACAGAACAAGACTTCATTCGATCGTACTATCAATTTTTTTTAGCTGTTTCACTGAAACTCATTTCTTAACAGCCTGTCACCCAAATAGTTTTAGGTTTGAGCCGAAATCAACAGCGAAGGCTTTGGAAGACCAGTTTTTTTGTGTGGATACTCGCTCAGAAATGATTTTTTAAAAAAAAAATGAAAAGTCAACTTCCCAGAAAACTTTAACAACTGAGTTCATTGGTGAAAATTATTGGCCTTAAATTTCCGATAATCAAGTATATTAGTTCTTTTTTTCAATACTAACTGATTTCAGGCGTCGAGACTTCAGAAACCCTGAGAGACTTAAAAAAGATGCCGTACCACGAAACGCACGTCTTTCGATTCTCCAGAATAAGTCTCAACTCTGCGAATTGAAAAAAAGAACGTTCGGAAAACCCGATTAAGCATTTGAATTTGCACCCCGTTATGTAATTTGCATGTTTAATCCGATTTTTAAAATGAAGCATAATGATCATATGTATTAAAAAAATTCTTCATAATGTGGGTACAAAAGAAAACAAGAAATAGACAGAAAAAGATTGAAATGTACAAAAAATCTCACATTTTTTTTTTGGATTGAATAGCGGTGATTGTTGAGAATGTTTTGTTATGAAAAAGATCAAAAGAGAGAATCCATTGCGCCGCGGACCGATTTGAAGGCAAATTGGTTGCTGCGCGAAGAAATGACAGTATCCCGTTTCACACCTAGAAAAAACGGTTTCAAAGGATTTGAAAAGACCTCAATAAAGTTTGAGAAAAGCCCTGAAACCAATCAGAATTGGATATCCGGAGAATGAATGGAAAAATAGTAAAAACTAATTTCTTCTGCAAGTGAAAGATAATTTTAAAACAAATAGAATTCATTTTTTTATAAATATTATCTTCGTATTTTCTCAGGTTTTTTGATATCATGAAACCTAGAGTATTCATTCAAAAATCTATTAACTAACCGTAAGCAGAGGATCCATCTTGAGAAGTTCCAGTAGCCGAAACGCGTTTCAAACCCTGAATAACCACAACAGTATTGAAACCCGTTTCTCGATACCTTGAGGCCCTTTGAACTGGCTTTGTCGTTGAACTTCTGCCAACTGCGTTTTTCGCTGTCCTTCTGGTTTTCGAGCTCTTTTCTCCGCGCGTCTTTCTTCTGAGCGCGAGCACGGCGTCGCTCTCGTTCAGCCTGTTATGTTATACTCTATTTTATATTTCCTGTTTTTTTTCAAACATTTCAAGATTTATAAGATTTGCGAAACAAGAAATAAAGGATAAGAGAAAAAGAAGTATCAAAAGACATAAGTCACCTAACTTATGAAAAAAAAAAAGAGAAAACCCTGATATTTAGGAATTCCGAAATACGCGAAAATGATATATACTTCAAATCCTCAAATAAAAAATCTTCACTGACCATCCATTCCTTCTTATTGACGTTGTTAGAGGCGCCGGCGGCCCTCTGATTATCTTCGGCGTAGTTTTTTCGCTGGTTTTCAGGCGGCAGTTGCAAATCTTTTTCATTGACAATCGTCTTCTGACCAGTCCCTAAAATATAAAAAATAATAACTTCTTCATTACATCCTAAAAAAACATTGTAAACTTCATTGAAAAAAATCTTTCGGGGAGATAATAAAGAATAAAATCATTGGAAAATTTAAACTACATTGAAATATGAATTAGTTTCTACTTTTTTTTTCGAAAAAAAGAAGTAACATACCGACAAATGTGATGGCAACACCAGCCGGAGTCAAACTGTCGATTCTGGCAAAAACGCGGTTCCCACTTACTGTTGGAGCCAAAACTCGCTCTCCTACCTTCAAAGTATTCATTTTCAATTTTATCGTTATGACTTTTATCGTGATGACAACTCACCGTCCACTGATGGATGACTTGTGGCTGAACGACCCCGTTTTGAGAAGTGGCTTCAGCTTCACGAGCTTGCAATTCTTCCTAAGTTTTCCGATTACATTCACTCAGTACGAAAAATAAACTTGTAACGCGATGATTTCCTGCAAATCGGCTTGCAACTTGTGAAGTTCTTCGTTGTTTGGATCTCCCAGAAGCGCTGCTTCCACCTGCAGAAGACAATCTTTTTTCTACCAAACACAGAAATCGATGCGGCTTTATAGCCGATACCTATTCGACTGTGTTTGATAGCGGCTATGTAACAGGTATATGTCTCAAACCAGCGATTTTGGAGAACGTTTGTCTAGGGTCCAAATCCTGGCGATTCGCTAGGGTTGAAAAAGATTCAAAAAACAGTAAGCACCCAGGTAGCCGCTCAAAAAACTATACAGCCCACGTTGATCAAAAGCTAGGAAATAACCGCTTGGCAGCTACTTTGCTCGGGTTTGCTTTTTTTTTTTTTGATGGATGAAAATGAACGAACCTGCTGCAATTGAAGCTTGTATGTGGCGAGTTCCTCTTCCATTCTTCTGAAAATTGATGCAAATTAACTGACATTAAAAAAAAAATGAACAGCGATCAAGATCGAGCTCGATCGAAGAACAAGAAAAACAGATGCGAGAAAGTCGAGATTTTCAAGCGTAAAGAAAAAATATATACCGACAGTCGAAAAAAAGAGTATTCTCTCATTTTCCAAATATACTCTGCTATCTCAGCTGATAACTTTCAGAAATGAAACAAGTATGAAAAACTCAAACGCAGAGAGAAGAGAGGAAATTTCAACCTCATTCAACAAATTTCACTTAAGGGGTCCGCAAGCAACTCTCGATAGAACGCAGACTCGATGAACACCGTAGCGGATTGAGAAATATAAACTATAAAAATTATCACGTTTAATATTTTGAGACTGAAGCATGGTAAAAAAAAGAATAGGCGAAAAAAAGCGTATACGAAAAGATAGATTTTTGTTATTTCTAGCTCGTATTTTATTAAGGAATGATGGTCCAACTCTTCAATGTTGGTTGATAGGATGAAGCCACTGTGTTAGAAATCGAGTGAAAGTCGGATGAGCCTGTAGGCAACCTGACTTAAGAAAGCGCATTGAACCAGTTCGCCCTTCCGTTCACACGATAAGCCAGCGCCGTTCAACGGCTCACATCCGATCTTTACCCGATTTAGAACACCGGTTTTACCCCACAAACATAAAAAAAGTCATTTTACTAGTCACCATGGAACTAGTGTCTTTCAGGAAAGAAGTAAATGGAAAATAATTTTTATCCAGACGCTTATCGTTTCAGTTGTAAATTTAAACGTCGTCACAGGTTTAAAAGTTTATAAATACTTAGTTGTCTTTTTTATAGGCATCGAGAATAACCTAACTTCAATTTCATCCATTATGTACGGAGTTCAAGTTTTCGAGAAGTGAAGCTAAATTTTTGTTTCCGAAAAAAAACTATTTAAAATTTTAGAAGTGATAATATGTATTCTACATTGTCCGTGAAGCAAGATTTCGCCTTAGAAGTTTTCGGCAGTGAAGTAACACGTATAAAAAAGGTAAAAAACTTTCTAACCAACTTTTTGATTTCATGACAACTTCAAGGCTTATTTTTCTATCTCTCCGGATTGTGAGGTCGAATCAATACCTGCTCAAATAAAAAAAGAGTCTCTGTTCCCTGAGAAAGATGCGTTCCACGCGCAGTTCGAACCTTTGGAAGTGAATTATTTGATATCACACTAATAGAGCAAGTTGTTTTTTTTCAGAAATTTGATAGCAAAGTTGAGTTTTACTTTTTCTGCACAATACCAATGTCTCTGGGTTACAATTCTATGGTGAAAGTCGATATCGTGAAAAGAGGTTCACCCCAAAGACTTCTGTCTATCCTATATTTTCATTCCAGAGGGCGCCGAAGTCATTCCCTTCTATTTAATCGTTTTGGTCGTTTTCTTGTTCATGTCGGCTGTTTTTTCGGGCCTGAATTTGGCAATTATGGGTTTCGGCATCAGCGAACTAAAGGTTATTTGAAAGTGGAACAAAAAATGAAACGATAATGGAAAATTACAAAAGTTCTGGAAGTTCTTGGCCGTTGGTTGGGCTTTTGAATAATGTAATGTATACTTCATATGCTGGAAGAGTATGACGAAGACCGCAAAAACCGTGTCAGAGCCACGAATGTTCTGACGATTCGAAGCAAAGGAAATTACGTTCTGATAACTATTATCGTCGGTCAGTTCTTGAAAGGACTTTTATTCGATTGAGTTTTCAGAATAACTTCATGGCTACAGAAAATGTGCTTCCTTTCCAGGAAATGTGATTTGCAACACTACGATCGCTTTGGTAATAGAGCGGTTGGCACGAATCTTCGGATTTGACGAGTCGAGATTCGTGGAAGTTATCATTTCTGCTCTTCAGCTCGTATTTACTGAAATCCTTCCTGCTGTCTTCTGCACAAAGTCTATAAAACTCGTCTTTTTTTTTAATCTGAGCTTCAGGAACGCTCTTTATGTAGCCAGTCAGATGCGCTTCTTGGTCATTTTCTTCATGGTCCTAACTTTTCCCCTTTCATATCCCCTTTCTAAGATTCTCAACTGTGCAATAAGTGAAGGTGAGAAATAGCATTTTAATTAACGAGTCGTAACTAGCCGGGCTGTTAAAACTTTGAACTTTAAATATAACGCATCCTAGTACGAGATTTAGGCAACGAAAAGATGCTTTTTGTTTTATTATTTTTTCAGAAGATCTGTCACGGAACCAAGTTGAGATGGAAGCTTTGGGAATGAACGAAGGTCCAGAAAACCCGATGAAAATGGAGAACGAAAAAGGGTCGCGACTGGCTGTTGCTCAGGTTTCTTGATAATGGGAGAAGTTCAAAAATGGCTCACTATACAGGTTGTGAGTTTGATCAAAAACACAATAAACCTTGCGGAGAAAAGTGCCGCCAACACGATGACGCCAATTGACAAGGTTCATTTCAGACTTTTTCTCTGGAATTTTGCTTTTTTTGAGTCTCGAAAATCAGCAGAAAAATCTTTAGGTGTTCATGGTTTCGGACCAACAGCTCCTGACAAGAAGCTTCAAAACGGAGCTCGCTCGGAAAAACCACACCAGAGTTCCTGTTTATGCAGGCTCTAACAAAAACGAGGTTATTGTCTTTCTGAAACTTCATTTGTGGGCTCTCAGGTTCGAGGAATTTTGAATCTGAAGGATTTGATTACGCTGGGATCTACGTCGAGATTGACTGCAGGAACGCTTTTGGATCTGTGGTCCGGCAGCAATAAGGTCATCTTTCAGCTTTTGGAAGCATTAGTAGCAACTTTTTTGAAGCTCTCGTTTTGAGAGTTCGTTTTATCAGGGAGAGCAACCTTCGAAAAAAAAAAAAGAAAAAATATAATTCTTAAAAATAAAGTGAGAGCCAAGGAGAGAATTTTTCGCATCCTTTCTGATTATCCTGTACAGACAAAAATGTCCTTTTTCAGTTCCGATATGTCCTGGACAAGACGCACCTGCCAGGATTGATGAAGGAACTGATGCGAGGGTTCCCCATGGCGATCGTCGTGCAATTCGTTCCGAAGAACATTCTCACCATGGCCAGCGTCAACTCCTTCAATCGCGTCACAGGCATCATCACTCTGGAGGACAACCTCGAGGAGGTTCGGAGTATATATCCCTTATCAGACCTCAGTTTTTCACAGATAGTAGGAGAAATCATGGACGAGAAGGACATAGAGAAAAAGGATCCTACGGTTACTGCTCCCAAGATCCAAGCGGCCCCCAAGGTGACATCTACTTCTAGTCATTGATACAGAAAGGCCTTTGAAATAGAACTTTTTCTTAATTAGGCGCAGACTTGTTCTGCGCCATTTGGGTTTAGGATGAGTTGGAAAATCTTTCATTGAAATTGTGAAGAACAACCCTTTGATGTAATAATTAAAATCATTGAAGTTAGAGTTTAAGAAAACTGGCATGCCTAATGAGAAAACGCCTTTACTGGAGGATTCGCCACCGCCAAATCATTCGCCAATGATCCCCCTGACGCGTGGGACTTCACCAAAGAAACCGGTCAAAAGTTAGCAAGATTTTATTAATGTGAATAAATAGTAGTTTCAGAAGAGAAGAAGGACAAAAAAGAAAGGAAAGAGAAGAAGGACAATGAAAAAAGATGACTCGAATTTTTTCCCTCTTCATTCGCTTAATTTAAAACGGCTCGAAATAATTAATATCAGTTGTCATGATCATGACGCTTCAGACGGGGACGCTCTGTCCCCGCTCATTTTCTGCCTTTTTTTTTTGTTTAAATAAACTTATAAATTTCGCCTTATTTCACTTTCATGCGTTTCCTCTCATCACAAAATTTTAATTGAACTAAACCAAACCCATTTTTTTACATGGGTCTTAAAAACGTGCCCAAAAAGGGCTTGAAACTGGTTCAAAAACTAAGCATGAATACTAATAAATTCCATAAATATAACAAAAAAACGCATTTGAAAGAAGTTTATCAACTCAACAAGCAAAATCAAGAGCCCGAATCCCGGCGCGTCCCCCATCACTGCCTGAGAAAATAAATTGTTTACTTGGTGTACTGTTGTCTGCGAATCCGCAATTTCAAAGTACACTTGCCGCTATAATGCACGATTTAGATATCGTTCGATTTTTTGCTCCCCCTTCTTTTCATTCATCGTATTTTCCTCCATGAAACCGATTTGAATGAACTTTTGTTCATTTTTTGTCCATCACATCAGAAAGTTCTGTAATCAGTTTGAAATTAAGAGATTTACGTTCAGTTGATTATCAAACTGGGGAATACCTCATTATTTTGTAAATAATGGCCTAAAATTTACAACTTTTTTGTTTAATCAGTTTTTTTTTCTTTAAACTAGCGAAATGATACGATCTATACATTTTTAATACTTTAACGCGGTGTTAAATTTTGTTCCGACATGATCTTTCAATCGAAATTATTTTGTTACATTTAACATAATATTTTTACGTTTTCGAAAAACGTTTCTTCATCAGGATTTCACGCACAGAGACGGGAATGAAATAAAATTGGAAATGAAGTCATTTGATTTATTTGATTTATTATTTCCTTCTAAGAAAGTTTCTCAGATTTTATAAAAATCTAGGTGTTAATGCTTCTACGCTTAGTTCGTTCTTTTTAAGCGTTTTTTTGTCAGTTAGTAAAAAAAAAAGTATAGTCTTTTTCGTAGCGGCAGCATCGAGAAAGCTTTCCTCTCGGGACGTATGTCGCCAAAACAAACTTTCGCAATCGATTTCCTCGTCATCTCTATCGCATTCTTGATATGATTGAATTTTTTTTCTTTTTCTCTGTTATACTTAATGCGATTAGAGAAGATAATTTTCATTGACGTTTTAAATATCCTTGTTTCATTTTCACCAATCAAATGGCACCCATACCGGTGGGATAGTGCACGAATTCGCACGCATAGTTACCCCTTTTTAAAAAAATGTAATGCACAATTTTTTTGTCTAAAGTAGTTTTGAAATCAGTTGGCGATCAATTCAGCTTTTCATTCGATCTTTTCGTTGCTATTTTTATTTCATGTTGAAAAATTAATTTATTTTTTTCAGGGTTATTGCTCTTTTTTTGATGGAAAAATAATTCGAAAGACAATGGAGGCAGTAGAAATGCTGCTGTAAGTAACTCGACGGGTGGTCGCTACGTGCCTCCGCACCTCCGCGGGCAGCGTGATTCGCAGCCTGCCGAACGCGACTCAAATGGCGGAGGTCGCGGAGGTTACGACGACCGCGACCGTGGCTACGACAATGGTCGCGATCATGGACCTCGGGGCGGCGGGTGAGTTCTGAGCAAGTAAAATTGGTCGGCTCAAGTTTTTTTTGTACATTCAAGATTCTATAGATAGCTATTCTTTTAGATAAAGTAGTAAGAAAAACCCCAGTTTCATTTTTTTGCTCTGAAAAAAAGAGCTCTCATAGCAGGGATTATGTAAAGTTTAAAGAAAATTATTTTTCAGTTTTCGGCGAGGCGGTGGGAGCTACGACAACCGTGACCGCGGTTTTGGCGGAGGCGGTGGCGGACGTCAGTACGACGATCGCCGCGACGACCGCCGTGACGACTATAATCGCGGCTACAATGGTCGCGACAGTGGCGGTCGCCGCGATCGCGACTCTGGTTTTTTCAACCGCGAGTATAGTCGAACGTAATGCTTTCTAATAACCAGCCTGACAATAATGACCTTGTTTTCAGTGACTCCTATGAAAGCCGCGGATCTACGAGATCTTACGATGATAGGGGCGGCAATCAAAAGTAAGTTTGAGAAGGAAAAGTGTACTGAAAAGATTGTTTGCGTAGTATGTACTTGCCAATATTCACAAATGAAAACGGGATGGAACATTGTCCTTGGTATATATTGGCGCCTTTCGAATTTCGGACAGATGTTAAGGATAAAATGAGCAGTGGCAGAAGATATATTTTTTCACTCTTTAATTGTAGATTTCTTTCAGCTTCAGATAGCTTCTGAGAAGAACATATATGGTTTTGCAATTCGGAGATTCCCGAATTTCTTAGAGAATAAGAAATCAATGAAATCGCTTGAGTATCTCTTATGTAATAAAAATTGAACTTGAAATGATATCTTAACATCATTTGTGAATTTTTCGTAAAGCAAGCAGAATAATGGAGCGGTTGCAGCTCTCGCTCAGCTGGACTGCGCGACGACCAACAGGCGCCGAAATGGGAGCGACAGCTGCCGCGAGACGAGGCGATCGAACGCGAATTGTTCTCCGGACAACTCTCTGGAATCAACTTTGACAAGTACGAAGAAATTCCGGTTGAGGCCACTGGACAGGACGTTCCGCCGTCCATCAACTTGGTGCGTTTTTAGAATGGAAGCAAAAAAAAAACTCATCATAAGTTTTTATAAGTCTGCCCAAAAAAATCTTAGTTATTGAAATTTCGTAGATCATTTGAAAGGTTAAACTGCGATATTTTTTTAAATAGAAATAGGCGGTTCTGGATCAAAGTTTCAATTTTTTTTTTTTGCAGGTTGCATCTTGAACAGTATATCTCGAGCTAGGAAAAATTCCAATCTTCATGAAACTTGAATTTTCAGTTCTCGGATCTGAAGTTACACGCGTGGATCGAAGAGAACATCAAGTCGGCCGGCTACGATCGTCCAACGCCGGTCCAAAAGTTTTCGATACCCGCGCTGCAAGCTGGAAGAGATCTCATGTCTTGCGCTCAGACAGGATCCGGAAAAACGGCAGCCTTCCTCGTTCCTGTGGTCAACGCTATTCTTTCGGTTTGGCATTCTGTGCAAGTTTGAGTGGCATTGATGATTTGCAGGACGGCCCTGAAATGGTCAAGAGACCGACGATGAGCAGCGGCGGACGACGACGTCAGTATCCTTGCGCTTTGATTCTGTCGCCAACTCGAGAATTGTCTCTTCAGGTTCGGCTTCTTCTCTTCTCAGTTCTGCAAACAATTTTCGCTTTAAGGGCGATTTTTTTGTTCAGCCAGTTTATGCGTTTGTATTTTAGTAAAGAAAAATTAACTTGCTCGTAATTTTCATCTTTACCTCCATTTCGTACTCCACATGTAAAGTCTATTCTCTGGCGCTTTTTGAACGAGATCTTCAGAGTTGCATATGTTTGAGCGATGAATATCAAGAGAAACGAAAATTCAGATCTACAACGAGTCCCGGAAGTTTGCCTACAGAACGCCGATCACGTCAGCCCTATTGTACGGAGGCCGAGAAAATTACAGAGACCAGATCCACAAACTTCGCGTTCGTCCATTTTGTGCTCAAAAAGGACTATGGATTTTTTTGTGCAGCTCGGATGTCACATTTTGATCGCAACGCCTGGCCGTCTTATCGACGTCATGGAACAAGGCCTGATAGGCTTGGACGGGTGCCGATATCTGGTTCTTGACGAAGCCGACCGCATGCTTGACATGGGTTTCGAGCCTCAGATTCGCCAGGTTGGGTTCTGGTGGACTTTGAGAATTTGAAAAGCGAAAAGCCTTTGTTTTCTAATAATTTGATATTTTTCTGGTTACGAATAAGATTGAAAGATGATATATATTTAAAGTAAAGAGAAGGAATTATTACATCTTTTTCTTTTCGGTAACAGAAATGGCCAAAAACTTCAAAAATGGCAAGAAAAGAATTATAATGCGATAGAACAACCATCTCTCAAAAATCAAGGTCTTTACTATCTTTGTCGGATCAGCTAACTCGGCAGTTTTTTATGATGAAAATGTTAATTTTCAACTTTGTTTTTCTTGCAGATTGTCGACATGTCGGCTATGCCACCCAAAGGCGAGCGTATCACTGCCATGTTCAGCGCCACGTTCCCCAAGGAGATCCAGATTCTGGCTCAGGACTTTTTGATGCCGAACTACGTATTCTTGGCTGTTGGTCGCGTGGGGTCTACGTCTGAGAACATTGTTCAGAAGGTCTTTTTGGATGTGCCCCAATGCAATGCGAACGACCTTGTTCTTGTTCAGATTGTTTGGTGTGAAGAACACGAGAAGCGGTCCTATTTGATGGATCTTCTCGACGCCAGCGGACAAGGCGCCTTGACTCTCGTCTTCGTCGAAACGAAGCGCGGAGCTTCGGACCTAGCCTATTACCTTTCCAACCAGAACTACGAGGTCGTCACCATCCACGGAGACTTGAAGCAGTTTGAGCGTGAGAAGCATCTCGAGTCCTTCAGGTATGTCAATCAGTTAAAATTCTCCTACAAGGAAAAAAACATTCTCATAAAATGGTTCTTATACAGTTTTCTGAAAGCTATTTGGCTCATAGAAAGGGTCTGCTACATTTTGATGCTGAACTGAATGTGGAATGAATAGCTTTTTTCAAATTTAGATGGTTAATCGTTAATTTCCACGAAAGCGACTTTTAAGTTCAACATAAATTTATTCTGTTAAGATCGGTAGTTTCTACTATTTTCGCGAAAAAATGGAATGGGGGGGGGGGAAGAAGAAACAGAAAAAGCGGAAAAGGAGTATTCGAAAGTTTAAGATGCTTTTCTAGGGCGTATCTTCACAATCCGTTACTCTGGAAATAGGCTTAGTAATGTGGAATTTCTTGAACTTAGCAGTTCATCCAAGAGTCATCCCGAGGGTATCCCGAGAAAAAACAATTATGGCGTTTGTTCTACTCTATTTGAAGTTCCAAGTCAAGCTGAAATTTTTTTCAAATGAGAAAGCTTAGGTTTCATTATCTTACCGACCAACTTTATTCCTACGAAACACATGTTTTCAATATTGATCGTTAAAAAAGAATCTCAAATTTCACTTCGCAACAGAAAAAAGATAGGTACACAAAAACAATATGGCTAATCTTCAGAAATTTTTACAACAGGAGTGAATTTTTAAGATTAAATCTCTTTTAGCAAGATTTTATAGTTAGCCGCTTTCGATTTTTTTTTATAAATGGATTTCGATTTTTTTCATAAATATTCGAAATTTTTTCAGAGAAATTTGAAAGTTTCCTCAACTCTATTCGGTTATTTTTCTTTTTGGTGTGACTGGAAAGCTTGATCTGTTGTGAAAAAAAAAATTGCACTTTTCGGTTTTCTTTCCGTAATATCGATAAAAAAAAACTGTACAATTTTGCAACGGTTCCATGTGAAACAACTTTTTTTTTCATTCTAGGAGCGGATCTGCACCGATTTTGGTGGCTACCGCCGTTGCTGCGCGTGGTCTCGACATCCCGAACGTCAAGCACGTCATCAACTACGACCTTCCTTCTGACGTCGACGAATATGTTCATCGTATCGGCCGTACCGGTCGTGTCGGTAATGTCGGTAAGCGTCAGACCCATAGAGAATCGTGGCCTAATTCGCTCCGTGGGCAGGTCTCGCCACCTCGTTCTTCAACGATAAGAACCGCAACGTCGCCCGAGAACTGATGGATCTGATTGTCGAGGCCAACCAGGACCTTCCCGACTGGCTTGAGCGCATCGCTGGCGATGCTCGCTCTGGCGGCGGATTCAGAAGCGGTGGACGTGGCCGTGGAAATCGCTTCGGAGGTATTGCTATACATCTTACTTTGTTTTATCAACAACAGAAGAACGGGATATTATCAAAAATACATTTCTCTTACCTATAGCTATCAAAATTGTCTGATTGCGACTGGACGCATACAATAAATTTATTTAAAGATTGGAAATTTTGGAATTCCAGCTCGTGATCACCGTTACCAGAACGGCTCAAACGGCGGCGGTGGCGGCTCCGGCTCCTACGGCGGTCAGAGTCAGTCGCGCAGCGGCGGCGGTGGCGGAGGCTTCAACAGCGCTCCGCAGCGTCAGCAGAGATCCGGCGGCGGCGGAGGCTCATCGCAGGATTGGTGGGGCAACTGAGCTCTGCATCTTTTTGCGACTTTTTTGGCCTGTCTCTTATATCCCAACCCAATTCTCCTATTACTCGTTCTAAATCTTCTCTTCTTTTTTTTTGCGCTATCTTTTACCTGACGATTATTCCAAGTTTTTTCTTCTTTAGTATCATTTCAGTTTTATTGCACCTTATTATTGCGCCTTGCGTTTCTATAATTATTCGAGAAGTTTTAATATTTATTCCTAACCTTTTTATTGTGTTTTATGTGGTTAGCCCTTTCGAAAAAAAAAGTCGACGAAAAACGTTTTTGTTGCCTGTTGTCGACGTGGGCGAGTCGCGTGTCGCGTTCTGTTGGCGAAATCCGCCGCCTGTGTGCTTTGATCAGTGGATGACGATGTTCCGATGCTTCGCCGCTGAAAACCATGCGTCGAAGCGAAGTTGTGCTCCGTTTTTGTCCACATTCTCCTTGGCTCTGCCCGTCGCTATCATTTTTCCTGGTTCTCGAGCTCCTCGCCACAAGTGCTCACTTGAGAGGACCGACAAACCGCTGACGGTGGCGCTAATTCTGGACAATAACCGTTGTTACCCCAATTGTCATCTGTTTTTGTTGTGACTCTACCATCCTCCAGCCTCTCTTTTGGTTGATCTTCACCACGACATTTCGGTCTCAAGCTAATGTGATGATGTGTATTGACAATTTCTAGGTTATTACTCTGTTTTTGGTTGTTTATTCCATATTTTTTTCTTCAACAAGATCGTTAATGTATGTACATTTTTGCAATATTTTAATGATTGGCTGCAATATTTGGTAAATTCATGTACGATTTGTTTTGGACTTACCAAAGATCTTTCCTATCAATTAATTCCTTTTTGATAGACTTTTTTCTTTCTATTACTCATATTGTAGCCACAAAAGTTCTAATAACCATATTGTCGATCTTGTCGTTGCGTGCTGGAGCACACTTGCTGTTTTATTTTATTAGTTTTTTTTTTCTGTACAATTCAATTGTGAAAGTTCTATGTGCACAGATTTGTCATGGAAGATGCCTTTTTCTGATTGCATTTTCCAAGGCTGTTCTAGTCACTCGTAAAAACACTTGTCTTTGAGATTTTCACTTTAATAATTGATTTTAAATTATTTTTTTCCTGGTTTTACTCGTTTCTTACTGCGACACGCGTCTCTCTGATTGTTCTCCCACATAATTGTTGACAACGGGTTTCATGACAACAAAAAAATTATCTTGTACGCTCTTTTCTCTTCATTTTTATTGCTTGCATGATTGTTTCAGTCGAACGAAACGCGTTTCCCTTCAATAGACTAGTTTGTATCAACACCACTTTTGTAATTTTTTTAAAAGTTTATCGAATAATTAATAAAGATTCGGGCCAAGTGTCTTCTTTTTCTTAGCAGCTTCTTCGGTGAGATAGTTGAAAATCATCTGGAATACTTGGAAGATTTCAATCGAAGAAATTTGGAACGGAATTATTTCTCTGAACTTGCGAAAGAGGAGAACTATTCTAAGATATTCTCAACTTCTAAACACGTCTTTTTGACTAGTTATAATTCCATTCCGAAGTCGAGAAAGATAAAATTCAAGTTGTTTCTGTATAGAAGAAAGTTGAGCAGAACATGTCGGAAGAATACGACTCAGTGGTGCCGCCGAACGCGAAGCGGCTGAAGACCGACGGCTACGTTGAGGAGAAAAAAGTTCTGTACGTGGTCCTCGAAGGGTGCAGCCTCGAGACGGCCAAGGTGCGAACACGGCCGAATTAGTTGGACTTTACTCGCGTAGAAGTAGTAACCTCTTTCTCCAGCTCTTCAGGGATTCGAAGATTGGCGAATTTTCCGAAAGCGACTTCTTCATATCGCTGGGAATGTTTCCAACGAATCCTTCTCCACTTCTTATTTTTCCTAACTTTTTCGCTTTGAATGTTATTTTACAAACTGGATGGTGAAGTTTTGATGAAAAATAAAAGGAAGAACCCGATTAAAACTTGAAGAAAAAAAGTAAGTGAGAGAAAAATCGGGGAAGGATTCGTCGGAAAAGTCGTTGTGTCGTGATTTCGCAAATCAAGTTCGCCGTATCATTTTTCGCCTTTTTTGTTTGGGCTCGTATGAAATCTAAGTAGAAATAAGTTCCGTCAAAAAGTAATGAGAAAAAAGTTGAGATTAAAGAAATTATCAGAGTTGAGATAGCTTTTGAATGCATACAACAAGAAAAATTATATTTCTTAAAAAATTTCAAAATGATGAAGAAAGTTTCATAAATCGTTAGCCAAAACTCGTATGAAAAAAGTCATGGATCTTTCAACAGCGAATGCGTAATGAAATTATGAAAAAAAAATTAAAGCTCGAGAAATTTTCAAGTTTCCGATCAGAACAAGAAAATAGTTAGAATATAATACAAAAGCACGCATTCGATAATCATTTTTCATTTCAATATTTTTCCTCGTTAAGACACAAAAAGGCTACGAGATCCTGTGCAGCGACAAACACGCGGGATTCCTGAGGAAAAACAAAAAAGATCCGGCCGACTACCGTCCCGACATTCTGCATCAAGTGAGCTTCCGTCTCCTCGAAATTCCCAGCCTCAGAAAAGACTACTCAAATCGGTTTTTGCACTGACGAAAAAAAAATAAAACATTTCGATAGGAATAAGATGAAGAAGATGAAATTTTTCTCTGAACAGCAGTACTCTCAAAGATAAACGGATTTGAGTGTCTGCTGAACCTTCTGGACAGTCCTCTGAACCGGGCCGGTCGACTGCGGGTCTTCTTCCGGACGACGAAAAACGTCCTCGTCGACGTCTCCCCCCAGTGCCGCATCCCCAGAACTTTCGACCGGTTTTGCGGCCTCATGGGTTGGTTTTGTGTCTCTCCGATAACTAGGCCTCTCGAAAGTTTTCTTGCGGGGAACGGAATCCGAATGAAGGGAGAAGCGGGGGTTAAAAACAGCCTCGAATTTTTCCATCGGAAAATCAAAGAAAATCGATTTTCTTTTTCAAATACCAGTCTCTTCGAACGGGCAAGTTTCCAAAATTACTTTTTGAATTAAATTAATTTTTGTTTTCAGTACAACTTCTACACAAAATGACCATTCGAGCCGCAGAAACTTCACAAAAACTGATGGCCGTGAGTTTCCTTTTTATTTATTTATTTTTTTTTTGAATTTCAATCGAGTAAATTCTCTTTTCTTTTGAGATGTGAAGGAATTCTATATCTTGGATGTTTGAGAATGGAAATTTTTCACGGATCCTTCGAAAGCATCTTTTTGATCAGGTCGTTCAGTAAATATTCAAGTTCAGGTTGTCAAAAATCCGGTTTCGAATCATTTGCCCGTCGGGAGCCGCAAGGTTCTCATGTCTTTCAATGTCAATGTGAGTTTTTTTTTTCGAAATCCACAAAAGTTGAGTAAATAGAATACTTCTTTTTTTCTTTGAAAAAGTCGAAAATAGACAAAAAAGTGACGTTTTCGTTTCACGTTTTTCAATTATCAATGTATTTGTATGTCTCGAAGAAGGAAAAAAAGAAAAAAATGCGCTAAATGAGAAAGGGTTAAAAAAATTATCCAAAATGAGAAAAAGGTACCTAAAAATATAAAAAAACATCTATGTTGTTGAATGAATTATAAATTTACATTCACCTTCAATTTTTTTGTAGCTCTATAAATTGATATAAACTTTGTATTTAGCTTTTGTGAATAAATTGCGACATTTCGGAATATTGAAGCTTTGCTGGTATGCATTTAGTTGAAAATTGAAAAAAAAAACGACAGATTTAAAACAGGGAATGGACGAGAGCATGATCGTTATATGAACGGACGATAAAAATTTATAAATATTTTTTTTTCAGGAACTGATTATGCCCAATAAATTGGCGAAGCCGGAGGACAACGAGCCTTTGGTGCTGGTTATTGGAGGAATTGCGCGTGGAAAGGTCAGTTCTTTCTATTCCAACTACACGGTGAAGAAAAACATTTAGGTGGGATCAGCTTTTCGAGTTTTTATTTCTGAAGACTGGTCGAAAAGTTTCCAAAAAGCGTTTTCGTTCTTTCGATAAGGTCGAGAGAGATTATGGATTTTTATTACCAGAACCTCAATAAATTCAATTTATAAACACATCAAAAAGTTATTTTTATTTTATTAAGAAAAATTTTGTTTGAAGTAAGTGGAATTTAATGAAAACCTTTCTCTGAATCTTTAGATTCCATTGCGAAAAGTTTAAATATCAGTTTTTGGATATTGTCTCAACCTGAAATGAAAAGAAAACTAAAGAAGAAGACAATCTTTCGCGCAGCCTTTATAGATGGCAACATTAATCGGGGTTTTCCTCGATCAAGTTTGGAATGAATCGATGAAGATGAGATAGTTTTTGCTCAGATCGACGTCGACTACACGGAGCAACAGGCCAAAATCAGTAACTATCCCTTGAGTGCGGCTCTGACATGCGCCAAAGTGACCAGCGGCCTCGAGGAGATCTGGGACATCATTTGACGATTCTCCCTCTTTTCCTGGAGTTCGGTCGGTTCCTTCTCTGCACTTTTGCTCTCGTCAAGTTCACTTGGTTTTTTTCGAGATTAGCACTTGGTCATGTTTTTAGAGCTACAAAAGAGAAATCAAGCTAAATGTTTTTTAATTTTCTCTTGTTTTGTATTGTTAACTTCATTGTTGTTCCCATTGTTGTGAGTTCGAAAGTATCGAAAAGTTGTTATTGTTTTTTTCTTTTTTTTTTGAAAAATGAAAAAATTTTTTTGAAGCAGCATGAGAGTCGATTTCTGAAAATAATTCTTTCTTCATGGTTTTTTTCTTTTGAATTTTTTTTTCGAAATTTCAAAAATTTCATTTTTTTTTTCTGGATTTTGATTCAGGAGGGAATGTTTATTTTGAAAGAATGAAAGTAAGCTCTTTCTTGAGCGCCCGATGGAAACCCGAAATGAAAAAGTCTGGAGGGAACTGTTGGCCCCAAGAATAATTTATGCCCGTCAATGTTCTTTTTGATAGTCTTCGTCTTGTACTTTGACCCCATTTGCGCACTTTTTAGTAGTTATCATGGACCTTAAAAGATAGGAGAGGCAGTTTTAGACATTTGCGTTTAGTTCGACAATTTTCGTTTCCTTCAAAAAACAATTTTTGAAGCGATACTTTACATTTCTTAGAGCTTAGTTTGAAAAGTTATCCTGACAACCTCGAAAATTGAAGACCTTAGTGTCAGGAACGTCCATGGGGCTAAGATATAGGTTTTCTTTCACTGCAAAGCTTCAGATATATCATACACCGAATTTTGATGCAACTCGTTCCTTGCCGAAACTGTCTGTCGCATCGATTTGTACGAGAAAAAGCGACGTTGAGATAATTTGATTAGTTTTTTGGCGAGTCTGATCAAACGGTTTTGATCGATTTTAGTCACCTTTCAAAGCAATTGGAAACAAATCACTATGAATGCTAATTTTCTGCAAAAAAAAAAGGAAAACTATTCACTTCAGTGCAGGAAATGCCCTTTTTTCAAAGATTTTTTTCTATTTCATTTCTGTACCGCATCCGGTTCGTTTCAAACAAAAGAGCCCGTTTTATGACGATCAACTGTGCCCTCATTATCACCAATTGTGCTGATTATCAAGGCCTGTCGAGTACTTTTATCGCTGCTTTTCTTTGTCTCGCCACACTTTCTGTCGTATGATGCCCACGACGATTCTTCGCCACGAATTGCGACATTTTTCCTATTCTTTCGGTTATTTTGTAAATTTGCAGTCAAGTTACTCAAAAAAAATTTTTTTTCAAATGAAAAAGAAGGAATTTTTTTCGTTTCACTGAAAGCTTTCCATCCGAACATGATTTTTCCGAACTCAAAATCTCTTTCAGAAATTATCCTTTTTTTGCCCGACTGTTTTTTTCTGTCTGAAAAATTTAAAAATTTTTCTCTCATGAGTATGTGCTTAGATTGACGAGATATCAACACTGAAAATTTTCTCTGGTTTTTTTTTTTCGAATATAAATCACTTTTTTCATTCGAGTCTTGACAAAATTTGTAATATTCGACGTTTTCATTTGAATTCATGCCTACTGAAAATAGAACTATTCTTATTTTCAAGGAAACTAAGAAAGGATGAAAAATTAAACTCAAATAAATAGGCCTTCCGAGATTTAGTTGAACATTTCTATCCGTTTCAAAATTTGCATTGAAAAATTGTTACGGACAATCTTCTGGACCCGTTAAAGGTTTTTTGTATCACTAGTCAAATACCATTCTGAGCTTGAGTGACTGTTAGGCCAAAAACTCGTTCCAGCTGTGTTTTTCGTTTTTGCAAAAGGAAGTGTCTCCATCATTCTGATTGGTCGATCTCCCCTGAACTGTGAGCTAAAGTTAAGGGATGGTGCACGAGTTGAGCGGAGCGGCGGCAGGACTCGCGGCCGCGCTCCTCGGCTCCGGATACCTTCTCTACCAACGGCTGAAAGGTCCAGACCGCGTCGCTCTGCCGCACGGCTTCTCTCTCGACCGTCAGGCGCTTCCCGTCAAAGTCTGTTGTTCTTTAGGACATAAAAACGACCAGGATTTTGGTTTGACGGCTTTTTGTTAACATGCATCGCGGAAAAATCGTAGGTCGATCGGTAGAAGGGTAGAAAAAGCTGCCGTCGATCTGAGATTCGTGATAGCTACCAGGTGATCCGGCGTATGCTACCGGGTAGCTATCCGGTAGCTACTTTTCAGCGTTAAATAATAAACCGTTTATTATAAACAATACCCGATTATATAACGCAAAAATCGAAAAAAATAAGTGTCTTCAATGGATGAGAGCCTTCGACGTTCCACGAGTTTCAGCCTTTTTCAAGTCGTCATCATTTTCAGGGCCAGCCGGGTGTCTGGAAAAGCGCTCTGATGAACGGCGACGATGACGTCATTTATAAATTTTACGCCGAAGTCAAAACAATTTACGATATGTTCATCAGAGGCAAACAGGTTTTTTTTTCTCAACATCTTGAAAAAGCAAAAAGTTTCAAGGATCTCGATCATTTTTAAAGGAAGTTTTTTTTGGAAGCACGTGGGCTTTCAATCAAAACGTTTCCATTATCAGTATAAGAAAACTTTTTGGTAGCTTTTCTTTTATCAGCCATGTGATTATGTTTATCAGCGCTCTTCGATTTGTTCCCTTGTTTAGTGAAAATTTCTGTCTTATCTTGTTGATTGGGTTATCGGACTGTTATGCACTAGTGAGAGATGCTGGAAAACTCGTCAATCTCTCTCCAGAGCATCCTTTTCGAGAAAAAAAAAACACGTGTCCTTTATGAAGATGAGGAACGTTTTTTCCCCACAAGTAGAACTGTGAAGGAGGGTCCCTTTTGAGGTGAGTCGTGGAAGAGAATGCTGCGGCTCGCGCACTGCCGACGGACTCGACTACGACTACTTCAGCTACGTCGAGGTGCACGAAAAGGCCAACCGCTTCGCCAACGCCTTGGTCCACGAATTCCGCTGTCAGCCAGGTCGGCATCTCGTTTGTTCGGAACGAGTCGTTTGTTTGTTTATTAAAAATTCTTAATAAAACGAAACAGAAATGTTTTGGAGTAAAAAAAAAGAAAACAAAAAAAAAATACGTTTATGAAGCTCAGCTTTCGAGTCAGACAGCTTACAAGGTGACTCTCTTCGCAATTTTTCTCCTTTCTTCGGATCAAAAAAATAAGATAGGACTTTTTCTTCGAACTTTCTTGAGCGCGTATATTGTTTTTTAAAACTTGAAAGTGAATAAGACAAATCAAAAGCAACCTAGATCTTTAGAAAAAAAAACTTGACGATGTTTAAAAAATCCTCTCAGCCAAAATGAAAACTCCCAGTTTTTTAAATGAGGGTTTTGGCTCAAATTTTTTTATTGAAAAACTTTTTAAAGTTATCTTCTCAAAAATCAATTTAAAAAATTAATTTTCGTGAAGATAAAGCAGTTTCAAAAAAGGTGGAATCGAGGACAAGCTTGTCGCTGCCTATTGAGCTTCTCGTTTTTCAAGATTGTACCTTCAGAAGCGCTTAAAATTCCAGAAAAAGAGTGGAAAACCTTAAAAAGGTTCCAGGAAACACGACAAACGTGGGGATCTACGCACGCAACTGTCCGCAGTGGCTGATGTCGGCTCTGGCGTGCGTCGGCCAGTCGATGGTCATCGTCCCTCTTTACGACACCCTCGGCTCCGACGCCGCCGCCTACATCGTCTCCCAGGCCGAGATCAGGTGAATCCGTTGAGTGCAGCCGGATTCTTGGCAACGAGATTTTCAGCGTCGTCGTGGTGGACAAGATCGAGAAGGCACGTCTTCTGATTGAGAACCGGGGACAGATGCCAACGTTGAAGACGATCGTCGTCATCGAAAGCGCCAAGTTCGCCGATGAGGATCTTCTGATGGTTCAGATTTAGCTTCTTCTTTCCTGAACCGCTGTTTGAAGGCGTCGCAGCGTGGAATTCGTCTGGAGACGTTCGAAAATGCTTTGGATCTTGGGGCTCGCTACGAATTTGCGCCCAACCTTCCCAAGCCTAAGGACACCTACATCATTTGGTCAGAGTTCATTCTATATTTATCAATCTTCAAATTATTAAAATGAGACCACCATAGATTCGTGAAGCGAAGAAATCCTGACTTTCTTTTTTTTCTGGATGAGTTATTTCTTTTTTACTTGAAGAACCGAGAGTTTCAAGCTTTCTCTCAGCTTTAGATCATCAGAATCATATTTCGAAACTCGAGTCGTTCTAAAAAGAGGTAGTAGATTTCAGCCTGAAACTTCAAGTTTTGCAATCATTTATGAGCTCAACTTTGATTCAATTTTTCCAGCTACACGTCAGGTACGACAGGAACTCCTAAAGGAGTCGTTCTCACCCACGGAAACGTCGTTTCCAACATCAGCGCCTTCCTGAAACTCGTCTCGCTCTTCAAACCTAATCTCCTCGACACGAGTCAGGTTACACAACTTCTGATGAACTCCCTTTAGTATTCATATTCACCAAGTCAACTAAACGAACGAGAATTGCTCAATAGATTGGCCCGACGTATATTAGAAGAATTTCAGATTCACATATCCTACCTTCCGTTGTCCCACATGATGGAGCAGATCACGCACTGGACAATGCTCGTCACAGGGTCCAGAATCGGCTACTTCCGCGGCAACATCCAGGTTTGTCGGGGGCGTCTCTCAATAGATGAAACTGATTGAAGTTCAGGGACTGACGGACGACATGCTCACTCTCAAGCCTACCGTTTTTCCAGTTGTTCCACGGCTTTTGAATCGCCTTTATGACGTCATTCAAGTAGGTCACTAGCTTTTCACAAACAGTGGGAAACATATGTGAGATTGAATCTCTTTTCCTTCACTTAGTACTGAAAATATTTTTGATTTCAATCGTTTAATTAACATGAAAGCTTGGCAAATTTGAAGACTTTAAGCTGAAAATTGACAGGCGAAGGTCAAGGCGCAGGGATTTTTCGCCCGTCTCATCTACAACTTTGCGTTTGCGCGGAAGCTATCGCAGCTTCGACGAGGGATCATTTCAAAAGACACAATTTGGGATCGCTTCGTGTTCAAGAAGATTCAGGCGAGTTCGCAAACGATTCTTTCACAGCTGAGAAGCTTCCAGAGTGTTTTCCAACGGTAACTTGCAGGCTCAAATCGGCGGTCGAGTCTCGATAATGGTCACGGGATCAGCTCCGATCTCCGCCACAGTTTTGGAGACTTGTCGAGTCGCGACAGGGGCTCTCATTGCTGAAGGTTCTTTCCGTTCCCAACTTCTTTTAAAAATGGATAATGGACCAGAAAATGGCCGTAAGAAATCAAACTAGGATCATTAGATGGATACTTTCGTGCTCTTCTGAATCTAAGCTTTGAATTTCGTTGCGAAGTTCGAAAAATGTATAGTTACTCAGAAATGTATAAGGGAACTACAAACCATTACGGAGTCATAGTAAAAGGTCGCTTGTGGAAATTTTTTCAGCTCATGAGAAATTCTGGAAATATAATTGTGGATCAAAAAAAAGAAAAGAGAAATTATTCTATGATTACTGGAGTCATCCGTATCTACATGAGAAAACTCTCAAGCAAAGAAAAAACTAATAATCAGCGTGAAAATGTATGGAGTAACGATAGCCTGGTTAAAAAGCTTGATGTGAGCGGAGACCGTGCTCTGATAAGCATTCATAATCTGTATCTTTAAACTTATAAAGAAAACTAGTTAGTTAAATTAAGGTTTTTGAAATGAGAATTCGTCCATAGGCGAAAAATCACAAGTTTTTGGCTTACCATGCTGCTGAAAATCAAAGGAGCCTATCATTTCTCATATAACTGACAGGAAATGAAAGAAAAATAATGGAATGTTTCCAGGCTACGGTCAGACGGAGTGCACGGCGTTGGCGACGTTCACCTGGCTCGGAGATCCTGCCGGAGGCCATTGCGGTGGTCCAGCTCCTTGCTCTCTGCTCAAGCTTGGCGACGTGCCTGAGCTCAACTACTTCGCCAAAGACAAGAAGGGCGAGGTGATTCTCTCTGAGTGACGTCATGCGACGCCTTCTCTGCAGATTCGGATCAAGGGTCCCAGTGTCACGAAAGGCTATTACAACGATCCAGAAAGGACCGCCGAGCTGTTCGACGAAGACGGATTCCTACAGACTGGGGACATCGGCGAGATGCTCCCCAATGGAACTATCCGCATCATCGACCGCAAGAAGCACATCTTCAAGCTGGCTCAGGTCTGTCATCAGCTATATTTCGCGGAACGAAATAACTTTCTTAGTTCTATTTTGCATTCAATAGTTTTCACGCTTATTGGGACAATTTGAAAGACTACACTCAAAAAAAAAACAAATTCGGAAGTTAAAACTGGACCCAAACTCAAAAGGCGAATCAATTTTCGAAAAAAGGTTCATTTCGATCTTTTCCCCATCCATTCCAGCGCGCTCGTTTTATATAACTTGAACTCCATTCAAAATTGAACTATTTAAAGTAACAAAAGTTTGCTCTCGAAATTGAAGGGTCAGACCAAATCAACGACAAATTGTCTTTCAGGGCGAGTACGTGGCGCCGGAAAAAATCGAGAACGTCTACGTGAGGGCGCCGGTCGTCCAGCAGGTCTACGTCGACGGCGACAGCTTACAAAGGTTTCCACTCTGTCCCGCCTTTACGCGAACCTCAAGAGACATTCCGAATTTCTGAGTCGACGAACCAAGAATGAATCCAACTTCCAGATGGCTGATCGCGGTCGTTGTTCCCGAGGCGCAGGTCCTTTTCGATTGGAACAAATCTAAGGGCCGCTCCTTGCGGTCGCTCGAGGAAATCTGCGCCGACAAGGAGGTAGTCAAATCTGTTCGTTATGACTCAAATCTGGAAACTGCAGGCTCAAAAATACGTCCTTTCGGAGCTTCACGCCATCGGGAAAGAAAACAAATTGAACTCTATCGAACAAGTCAGTTTTCGCTTTCAAATACCAATATTAAAGAGAGAATAACTACCTTTTCTTTGAAATCCCCAAAATAATGATAATTTTCACTTCTCTCAAGTTCTTAAACTTTTTACACGATTCTTGTTGACAATCGGAGTCATAACTTATCAAAATCATATCTTGTTTAACTAAAAACGAGACTCCACAGAAAGGGAAAAAACCTTGATATTGCCGTTTGAGGTGAAAAAGGTGATTCTGACGACGGACGTGTTCACAGTGGAGAACGGCCTTCTCACGCCGACTCTCAAGGCGAAACGACCCCAGCTTCGACAGAAATACAAGGCGCACATGGCCAAGGTCTACGCCGAAAATCCCAACTTATAAAAATTAATTTTTCCCATCTAAACCTGAAACCGAATGAATTGAAGTTCAAGGTACGTGAGAAAAAAATTGTTAGCTTATTCTGCGGTTATCATGAAATTTGTGTTCAATAAAAAATAGCTCTGACGTACTTGAATTTTTTTTTGTTTGCGACCTACATTTTTTGTTGTATTTTCTCATTGAAACGAGTAATATTGCTCAAAATTGTCCGTTTTTTATGACAATCCTAATAACTTTCCGCTTAGAAAGCCCTTCAACGTGTCAGCCCCGAAGCCAAATAAACTTTTGAATCAAAAACTTTAATAACGGAAGAAGGATCAAAAAGTGGAAAATACAAAAATTGCCATTTAGAACTCATACTAAATTTGATAAGAATTGTTAAAAGACAAATTTTCTAGAAAAACAACTGGTTTTGATGTATACAATTGAAATAAACGGCACCGAAAGAAAACCATAGAAATTTTTTTTTAACCTACTTTCATTAATTAAAAATATATTCTTAAGACTTTTTTGCCACAAGAGGCAGAGGCAAGAATACATTTTTTATAATCTTTTTATGATCTTGAAATTTTGGGAAGCCTTAGAAAAAAAAAGAGTTAAAAACAACAGAGAAAGAACATGAATCGCTAGTTGCATGTTACTTAAAAAAACAGGGATGAAAGAAAGTAAAAAAAGAAAAAAAACAACTCAGAGGAGATTCGGAAAGAAAAAGTTTCAGAACCTGAGATTCGAAGCAGATTTCATGATGTGACGATCGACAATCTCCCAGAACTTGAGCATCTGCGAGGCGTCCAGATGCCTTTTATGGCGGTTGATCGGAATCCGCGTGACGTTCCACGTCGTCACGTTGTCGTGCACCTGTCAACCGTCGCAAATCCTTCCACTATTTATTCGAATAAATAAAAAAAAACAGCGTATAAAGGTTGGAAACAGGAATTTTCAAAAAGTTCAGCAAATTTTTTTCAACACGAAAAAAATCTATAGGTATGAAATAAAAATAAAAAAACTGAAGACACAGAATATTTGATCCAACAGAAAAAGCGAACCTTCATATCGTCGAAATAGAGATGGAATGCAGGGACCTTCGTGAATATCTCGACTGGGGACTGCCATCGCCAGTTTTTGAACTGCCAGGCGGGTCCCTGACAACCAATTTTCTTAGAATCTAGCCATAGTTGTCGGCTTTGCACAAATGATTTCCTGGCCACTTAAATAAAGACTTCGTGCGTCCTCTTACAGTGAGTAAAATATTCATTTATTTCATGTTAATTTGTCTATTCTCGTTCGAATGATCATCAGTAATTGATGAAATTTTATCAGGAAAAAAAATCAGAAGTTTATTGCAATTTTGTTGTCTCTTGTTGTTTTTTGAATAAACTTTCTCTTTTTTTTTTGAACTGTTCAATTTTTTAATAAGAGACATGGAAAACCTATCGTTCAAAAAAAAAACTTGAAAAGAGAAATAATAAAACAGGAAAAATATTGAACAAAGTTTCAACATTTTTGAGCTGAGACTTTTTGTCGAAAACATATTTTTGATCTTGTCATCTACAAAATAAGTCGAAGAAGACTGGACAGACCATGACGAAGACGGCGACGATGCGGTCCCAGTCCTCCTTGCGGAGTTTCGTGGGGTCGTCGATGACGAGGTAAGGAACGCTTCCGGAGACGTTTTCATTGCCGCTCCGCTTGCGCTGGATGATCCGCTGCGCACGGCCGACAAGGCTGCCGGGCACCAAGTCGTGCATGTCCGTGTAGTTCATGTCCTACAATCCAAACTGTTTCCCCATTTCTTTCCCGACAATCAGGACTCACATTATAAGTTTCTTTTTCCTACCATCAAAGCGGTTTCATTTAGTTTTGAGAGGAGTAGAGTTGTTTTGAGTGGTAAGTAAAAAGAGCAAAAATTTAATTCCATTTCTTGAAAATTTTGATTTTTCTTCCACGTAATTTCACAAATAGTCCATACTTTTCCTTATAAGGCGACGCCGCACAAGTCTGCTCGAGACGCCTTATCTTCCTGCTGCTCGGCGCGCATTTCAAAGAGAACAGACCTCCAGAAGCGAGGCCACGTTTTTTAGCGACAAAATCGTGGCAGAGGTCGCCGGCGGAACGACGATGATCGGAGTCCGATGTTTGGCTCTCGGAACGCTTTTCGGCACATTTTTGGGTGGCGAAAACACCTCGAATTTGATGAGTTTCGAGGCGTTGCCAAACGGCTTCTCTTCCTTCATCGAGGACGCTCCATCCGACGCTGAGCACATTTGTTGGCTTTCATCCAGAAAACATTTTAATGAATAAATATCTGTTATGATGCAAGAGGGACGATTCGCTGACTTCTTCTTCCTGCACTTATCCTACTACAGAGTGGAGAAATATCAGATAGAATTTTGTTTCAATTTTTGATTTCATCCTTGAAACTTGCTTCTTAGACAGTAAGAAGTGCACGAAACGAATGAAGTACTGTACTGTTTGGCGAGAATATACTATTCAATTGAAAAAGTCAAAATTATTCGATAAAACTTGGAAAGGTACGGTTCAATTGGAAAAAAACGCCCACTCAATTTGAGAAACAATTATTATTCGAAACATCAACTTTTGTCCTTTTCATGCAAAAAAAATTTTATAAAACTCACGCTGAGACAATACTTCGGAAATGGCGGTGGCAAAAGGCAAATTGGCAAAACTGTGATGTTTTTCTTCGAAAGGAAAGGTCTGAATATTTTGAATGTCATGGATTGATTTCAAGATTGAAAACCCTGTTGAACTGTTCCTGTGCATAGCGACTATAAGGTTGGTCCTCCGAACGAACTTTCAGCGGTTTTTCTTTCTCCGCCGGGACTTTTTTAGTACCTTCTTCTCGATCCTGAAAAACGTCTATGATTGGATTACCACGCGTCTGTAACTTCAAAAACAATTGGAAAGTTTTTTTTTCATTGTTTTTTTTAATTCTGAAATCGACCTTAATAGCCTGCAGAGTGTCGAGAATGCTGAGGAAACTCTTGTTGGAGCCCATAATTGTGGTGCGATTTCGCCAAGTTCTTTCGGCCAGCCGAGGCCGTTCCACATTTCTCACCACCGTATTCGCATTGCTGAGCAAGTTCGTTTAAAAATCCTTTTTTTTAAATAATTTTCCTGCAAATCTTCAAAGGGTCTCCCAAAAAATGGAGCGGTTATTGGAAGAAAAAAAAGACAAAAAAAATGACCCGAAGCAAAAAATAGCTTAAAATGATGTACTCTTGCACGGTTTGTTAAAAAACGACTGTTGGGACCTTAGAGGTGCTAATTTGAAAAAAAAAAACTTCAAAGGCCAAAAGTATAGACTCGAGAGGATGATTCAGCGGATGCATTTCTCACGTTTTTGAAGAGAATATAGGAAAAAGTCCGATTTTTACTCGGAAAGTATTGGTTCAACACGAAACAACTCGACAACGGACATGTCTGTGGGGGATCGGGCGCGTTCGACGGCGGCGATCGTGGATTTGCGCGCGTGGAGCTGCCGGAGACGTTTCTGGCGCATCTGCGCGAATTCAGGCAGGTCCTCGATTTTGATTTTCTCCGCTACCGTCGCGCGGTACACGTTCGCCTTGGTTTCGGGCTCCTCCTCAGAATCTCTGGAATCTTTTCGATAATAACCGCTCGGTGTTCTAAACATTACATTTTCTTTTTTGAAGTCGTAAAAAAGTTTTCCTTCCAATTGGTTTTTTTTGATTCCGAAAAAACCTGACTTCAAATGATGAGTTCAAAAGTCTTTGCTGAAACTTTTGAAAGAACGAACTTAGAAAAATGTTAAAAACTTAAAGATAGAGGGAACCGTTCACGATTTCCCATCTAGATTATGCGAGATTTCCATCCCTAGAAGTGAATTCGACGACATGTAAGTAATGTAAGTCGATGAACTTTCCACAAAACAACCCACACTATTTCAGACTTGATGCTCGGAATAGTCCTGCGCGTCTTCAAGTTCACCTCGAATACTTCGTCTCTTTTCGTGTACGAGTCGGGAAACTGATTGCGTGCAGTCATTCCGTCCAAATAGTCCAGGATAGAGTTTCTAAAACTCACTGAACTTTGTTTCTGTTCTAATCCATATTAATATTAAAAAATTCTTTAAAAAAACTCTTAAAACATAGACTTGTAAAATGAAGAATGGAGAAGAAAAAGACTCACATGTTAGTATAGTAAATGCCTAATAATTAAATAAATTCCTATTTTTTTTCAAAACTTCCATCGTTTGACTCTGAAATTTCAGAAACCTGTCCCCACGGTTGATGGGCTGAAAGCCTCGTGTTGACGCCACTTTGACGTATTCTTTGTGGCTTTTGTCCTTTTCAAACCACAAAATGATCAAAGCGCCGAGGGTGTACATTTGTTCCGGGTCACCACGAACCTTTAAAAAGTTATTATTATTCCCTTCTCTTATTGAACCAACCGATAGACTAATCACATTGGTACCAGCATACCAGGTTTCATCAATTTTGTACCAATATTCGCCATCCTGATGAAGAGTTAATTGAAGCAACTATTGAAAAAAAAACCTACATAAGCTCTTTCCTCAATATTCGAACAGCCGGTGATAGTTGAATCACGAATTCGTTGTAGCAATTTCATAGAGATCTTTAACAAAAAAATGCTAAAAAAATTTTTGAAAAAAATGAGAAGATTTCAAATATTTCTATCAATTTTTTTCGGGCAAAAAAAGAATCGATATCATATCAATGAATCTTTTTTTTCATATACACAATCATAAAAACATTTCAATTAGATTTTGAAAAAAGTACGCTCAACAAAAAACTAACTCGAAATTATGTAGAGTGAATTCTCAAAAGTTTATTCGCGAAGTGCAACGACTCCAAAAAAAAAAAATAGCTGATCCCGGATATTGAGCAAACAGACAAATATACTTCAGTTGTAATTCAATACACGTTGCAGAATAACTTTGAACTGTTGATATCAAGATACAGTATATACTGTCAAAAAAAATTCTATATAAAAACAAAACCAGAAGGTCGTAATATGAAGTGTTTTTGTGCACCACGATCAAATAAAATTAATGACATACCGTATCCAAAAAAGTTTTCGCGATAAGTTGCGATCGGTTGCTTTTCATGACAAAGTCTTATTTGCAGTTTATCTAACAAACTATTTTTTGATGAGTTCAATTTTTCAAAATTTTTATTGCATATCAGAGTTGCGAAATAAGCATTCAACAATGGTGACGAAGTATGTCGAAAGCAATTATAGCTCTAGAACTATCTTTCTGCTTTGCTCTGGAAAACGGCGAAGAGCGTTCTGGACGTGAGAAATCCGATGAGGGCCCATTCGAATGCCGCGTCGAGCTGCCATCTGAAGTAATTAACTTTTGAAAAATTCTATGAAACTGTATCCATTTTATCACGAATTCTAAGAAAGACAATCCAGAGAAACAGATCGATGGCTCTGGTTTAGGGCGAATTTGTGGTTTTTTCTTTGAACTGATTAGGAAAAAAAATTGCTTTCATAATTTGTTTTGTCTGATTTTTCGAACCTTCTCGAAAACGGTGACGTCGTCGTCCTCTCGAATGAGCCAGAAGTTGAAGCAGACAGAAAGTGTGAAGAGAATGACGGCCATCATGAGGCCGACGATCAAAACGGCTCCATAATCAATGAAAGAGAGAGTTTGAGCTCCCATTCTGAAATATAGAAATTCCTAGGTCCAAACAAAAATAAACCGCGACGGCAACGCTTTGAGTCATTTAAAAAGCGAATTCCTATTGAAAATAGGATTCTTTTCTGTTGATTACGCGAAATCCTAACGTTTCTAATAATAAATTGGACTTTTTCTCCATTCAAAAACTTTCATTTAACATTCTAAAGAATCATGAAATTGAGTTCTACTTTCTGGGTGAAATATTGAATCGACTAATACAAATTTGCCTCGAAAAAAGCTCGAAGGAAGCCGACTGTAAGGAAAAAACATTGGATGAAGAAAAGGCGTCATTTTCTGCGAAGAGAAAGACGAGGACCGGGTCACGCTGGGAGGAAAACGACGAAAACTGTTGTTCGCAGAGTTTGCGGTGAGGAAATCGACAATTTTTAATGGAAAGAAGAGAAAAGAAAATCGTTTTGAAAGCTGTCGTGGAAAAGTGTTCAGAAATTCTTTGTGACTCATATGTTTATGATTTATGTTTATGACCGAAAGCTTTCAAAAGACATTTTTTGGATGTTTTCAAGTGGAATTATTCAACTTAGAAAAAGGAACCCAAATACTAGCAAGAAGGTGAAATGCAAAGGTTTTTAATAAAAATAAGTTCAACTAACAATTTTTAAAGAAGGTCGCCGTGAAGAATTTATCCTCATTTCTCTGGATGTCAGGCGATTTGCGAGTCTTCGTTCTGAATCCGATTCAATGTGAGAGACAACCGCTTTCTGCAAAATTGTATCAAGTTATAACAGATGTATGAGAGACGCACAAAGTTCTGAGTTTCAATTAATTAAATGAAATTACTTTCCAAAAAAAGATGTTCTCTGTGAAGTGCGATTTTAGATGGTATTTTGACGGTTCTTTCGGGTTTTGCAATGATAACTATGTGCGGAAAAAAGAAGGCTTCGACGAGATCGCTGACTATCGCGCCGGTCTCTTCAAGAGCCCCTCCGCCTCCAAAAGAGTCTGCTCAAGCTCGAGACCCCCTTCCTCCGGTCCCATCTCAGGTCTCCTTCTTTTTCCATCCGCCGTTTCTTGAATATTAATAGAAAAAAATGACTATTGAAAGTGAGATTTTGTGACAGATTTTCGTTTTGAGTCATAAGACTAGGTTTTTCAAATCTCATTTGCCACGACTCGAATATTTCTGACTTGTCTGTTCCCTCTACTCTATAGTCGATGTGCCACAAGATGAAATTTCATGGAACGACACTCCGCTGTTTCGATTTTGTGCGGTAGCGCGCATCTGGCGAATTTGGCAACTTCGGCCACGCTAATTTTTTTTTTGTTTTCATTCTAATTTCGATCGTTTTTTTTATTGTTTTATTTCTTTAAAATGTAATATTATCGTTGAAAAGGATTTCGTTGTACAAATGTAAAAGAAAGAACACAGTAAATTTCATGATGTTTCTCGAAAAAAGCGATTGAAAAAAAGTTTGAAAAACTTCATGTATTCTTCAATCGCTTTGATATTGTTTTTCTCGTTTCTCAAAAAAAGTTTTCAAAGACTTACCAAAAGGATTTGCGGGTGAAACGCCACAATATTCTACAATAGTTTCTGTGTTTTTTTTTAAAGCCATGTTTTAATGTTTTCATCGTTTTTTTTTTCTGTTGCAGTCGTTAATTGTTTTTTTCAGAAAGTGAGCGCCTTATAAAATGAAGATGTGTACTTCCATGAGCACATGCACCATAATTTGAAGAAAGGTTTTCGTTCCTTTTTTTAAATGGAGCTTTAGATAAATCGTATTGCTGAACTATGCGTCAGAAATGGGGCGTGAACAGTGGGCACATGGAATAGTGGAAACGATGTGCTGAACGAAATGTCCAGAAAACTAATAATTTTTTTCCTTTGAACTTATGTATCTGTTTTTTTAAATAAAAAAATTCGTCAATGTAGAAACATTCAATTTTTTTAAAAATCATTCACTGTGTATTTTATTTCTGATTGGGATATTTTTTTACATGATTTGAAATGAAAAAAAGAAATGTCGATAAAGGCTCAATGAAGGTAAAAATAACGGAATATATTGAACAAAACCAAAGACCATCTCATGAAAAACTTTCAAATATTATAAACGCATTTTTTCGCTTAAAATTCGAAACTAACTCTACTTTATTTTTATCAATGAAACAGTCTATCCTCTAGAAAAGATATAGGTCATTCCGCGCCAGCTTGTCACGATTTCCAGTTTATTTGGAGCTAGAGAAGCCTTTTTCGGCGCTTCGCTTCGATGCTCTCGGTGTGCCCCTTGCGTGCGCCTTTAATAAAAACTCATTATTTTTGGAACTTTGGAATTTTCCTATTCTACAAAAAAACAGTTGTAACATCAAATTTTATATCACATTAACCCAAAAAACTATATGCAAGAAAAAGCTCGAACAGCCGGTTTCATTAATAACAATTAAAAAAAGTAGTAATTCAATCTTTTTTTGATTTTCTTTTTTTCTTACAAATCCAGCACAGAATCTGAGTGTGTATAGTCCAAGCGAAAAATGAAATCAATCCATCGAAAACAACCTCGTAAATTAATAGAAGAGTGAGAGGAAATTGAAGCAATATCTTAATCAGAAATAATATTTTATTAAAGGCGCACGCAAGGGGGAACACCGAGAGCATTGAAGCGAAGCGCCGAAAGGGGTTCTGTAGCTCCGAGGAAAATTAAAATCGTGACAAGCTGGCGCGGAATGACCTATAATTATGATTTTGGCACGAAGACAACTATTAAAACATAATTAAAATAATGAAAATTTCGAATAAAACAAAAAAATAGAAAGCGCGACCGCAATTCGCAAAGGCAAGGCGCTTTCACGGCCACGGCCACCCAACGGAGTGTCGTTCCATGAAATTTCAAGTCGTGGCACATCGACTATATCAACTCCTTGCTTTCAAGGCTGCACACTTATTGTATGTTTCTGGTAATTACATACACGAGGGTGCAGAAAGATCGGATTGTTTAATAATGTGTCGATCGTATATTTAGTAAGATGATAGTCAAGAAAAAAATTGCTGGTCAAAGAAAGTCGAAAAAATTTTCTCTCAACATGATAAACACTTTCAGAAGGAGACTGATACAGTGACTGAAGACAAAAAGGTATTTCTTCTTGATTTTTTATTATTCTTTTATTTCGAATAGGTCCAACCTGAGTGATAATTTTTGAAACGTTTCTTTTCCTTTCTCAAAAGTGAATTTCTCCCTTTTTTTTTCTCAGACCTGCTGAAAGGTTTTTAATAGGACGCTGCGAAAGAGCTGTCGATCCAGAAAAAAGAAGAAAAGGAGGAGACGAAAAATGATAAGAAGTCGAAAAGAACAAAGTCAGAGAAGCAATTGGAAGAAAAAAGCGGTGGGGTAAGTGTGAAGGAAACTGAGAAGATTCTAGGAACATTAGGGTGGTCGGTCAGAAATGAGCGCTAGTTTTGGGTTTATTTCACTACGAAAACATTAAAAATAGAAACATTCAAAAGTTATTTTCGATCGAATGTATGATATCACCGAAATCTTTGCGGAGAACGAATGCTCTTTTTAATGCCGTGTTCAAAGTAATTTCGCGAAATGCAAAATGATCTCTGACTCTCCAAAATATAGTTATATTTTTCTTTCCCTGACGGGTATTTTGCATTTCGCGAAATTACTTTGAAAACGGCATAAATTCTGTCTTGGAAATGTCAATCGAAAAACCCAAAGCTCATTTATAACCTATCAACCTGATTAATGAAAAAGTTTCGAAGAACTTAAACCATTTTGAAATCAATTATTGTTCCAGAACGGGCCGAAGAAGATCGCAAAAGACGCCAAAGAGGTTTTATAAGCGTCTTTCGTGTTTTTGAGAACTTTTTGATCCAGAAGAAGATTGCGGCGGGACACAAAGTTGGACCGGACGACTATCCGACGATGGACAACGTCAAGTCGGACTGGGACGACGACGGCAAGGATAAGAAAGAGAAGGACCAGTGACGTCTCCTCTTTTATTTCAAACTCATCTAAACTCTCTGTTTTTCTTTTTTTGGAATTCTAAATCGTTCAGCAAACCTTGGAAAAGACAATAAACCTCGAGTTATTGATTGAGCAAATGACATGAAATGTGACGGTCAGGTACTGACAACAGTGGTTCAAAGATCAAAGCCGTCCCCTAACTCTCGGAAGCTTTATACTGCTTCGCCGCTTGTTTGAGAAAATTAGGTGATTGGCTGATTTCTTTTCGAGAGAGGAACTCACTGTTGTTTTCAACTTTCAAGAAATAAAATACTATTATAAATATTTAATTCAATCTCGACTGAAAACAATGTACAATTGACAGCACCCTTTGGACAGTTGATTAAGAAATAAATAAAAAAGAACCCGTATGAACTCAGTAAATGATAAGGAAAAAGTAATTAAGCAGTGGACAAACTCGTAGACGCAGAGAAAAAAGCCATGCGGGTTACGGCAGAAAAGGCACAAAAATCGAATTGAAGTGATTTTTAACGAGGTGTGAATGTGCAGAAAGTTTCACAGGTATCGGAAGGAAAATTGGGCCGTTTGAGAGATCGGAAAAGTTGCTCTATAGAACTATAGGCGTTGAGTTGCGCGAGACTTCAGCGTGCGATGAGGAGACGTCCGAGGAATAACTGAAACTTAAAAAATTCTCGAATGGCAAAACGTCGTGTAACTGGTCAGGTACAGGACAGAATATGCGTATAAATGAGCCGCCGACAAAATAGCCGTCATAGGTTTATATTTGATGTAAGTGCGCTCCATGGCTAGCTGTTTTTTTGAAAATGATTTCTTAAAAAAAAAGGCATCGTATATAGAAATTTGAAAAACCGAGTTCTGAATTAATTTCAAACTATCATTAGATTTCAGCTAACAGCTCAGGCTATTTTAGTTAAAATTTAGAAATTTTATATTAGGTAACTTGAAAAATCTTGGGGAATACTGAGAGAGATTCGTGCGCGATATTTTTCTTGGAGGAGATTTTTCAAGATTTTGTGAAAATGAAAACTGAACAAAAACTTTGGAGCTTTAAAAATTCGGAAAAACTGCAAGAATTAACCAAAATGTTCGAACGAACTTTCAAAGAGTTCCAACAGCTAAAATGACTTTCTTTGCGAAAATGAGTTTTCATACGGATTCTGAGGGAAAACGACCAACCCTCCGATGCGAATGGCAGTCTCCAGCTGATCCCGAGGCCGGAGCTGCCGTCGTCGTGGCACGGAACGTGTCCGCGGAGGCTGTCTCCGAGCGGCCCGAATCTGTTCCTGAAGCCGTCGATTGGCCGCCTCAAACTGCGGCGACACGGAGAGCTGCTGCACCGGCGGCGCTGTCAACAACGGAGACGAGACTCCTTCCGAAGGCGGCGTCGTCGGTCTCAATCCCCAGCTACTTTCAGAGATCGAAGGTCAGACTCACTCGCTGGTCGACTTCTCGGGAGACTCGACCTTGGGATACTGGCGATAGACGACGTCGAACTGACACAGCGGACATCGTCGATGCGCCAGAAGCCACGGATCCACGCACTTCGGATGGAACTCGTGGCCACAAAACAGCACGCGGAGCTCCGTTCCATCGTCGTACTCTTCCAGGCAAATCGCGCATCTTTCCTGCGAAAATTACTATTAATTACCAAGTGTGAACTTCTTTTTCTCATACATTACACTAGAACAAAAAAAAAGGAAGAATTCACTATATTACATGTTTTCGAATCTTTCTCAAACCTAAAAACGGATTGATATACCTTTTATATTTTGGGGGTTTCGAAATTGAGGAATCTGAAGCTTTCCTTTTTATTTCCATTGAATGTGAAAAAATATTTAGATAATCTTTGAATCAATTCTTTTCAGGACGAAATCTCAAACTGAATAACTGAATAAGAAGTTATATTCAGTTTTTGATCTTCAATAGCGCTCCCTAAGCCGAAAAAGTTTTTTTAAAGTTTCTCCGTTTCCTCATGAAGAACAAACGCCGAGGATGGCATACATCTCCTGATCTATAGAATGCTCAGAGAACCATCAATTGGCTCACGAGAAAGTTTGATTCGAGTGAAAACTCACTTGACTGTTCGTGGTGTTGGCTACGGACGTTAGTGATCCGAAAACAGCCAAATACGACGAATTTCTCGAGGTTTTGGCGTATTTCAAGCGAGAAAAAGTGCCTCGCTTCTGTCTCCGACCATTCTTGTCAAGCTGACTTGGCTACAAGAAATCCATTTTATCAATGGGGAGAAAATGAAAAAACCTTTTGAAAGTTTCTGATCTCCATCTTGGCCAAGGCGGTCCTAGCCAGAGTTCGGAGCCAAATCTCGCGGTGAACGGAGCCTCGGCAGCGGATCTTGAGGAAAACGAGCAACGAAACGAACATCACCAGGAGCGCCAGGAGACCGACCAGACAGATGTTCAGGACGGAAGGACGGAAAACCTGCAAAAGCCTCTAAATGTGAACAATTGTTTCTCTAACCCTTCCGGAAAACTATTTTTTATTTTTACTGTAAAATAAACCTGGAGCTTGATGACATGCGTGTTCTTGGGCTCGGCGAAGACAAGTCGAAGTCGAGCGACGGCTCCGGCGGCGTTGGCTCTTCGGAGCTCTTCTCGAAGTCGTTCCGTCTCCTCGTCATCCAGAACGACTACAGGAATCTTCGCGCCACCGATCTGAAACACCTAATATATCATGAAAAGAAGACACAATATTCTGACGATTTTCACAATCACTTTCGTTCTCAAAACATTTGACTACAAAAAAATGTTCCGTATTTTTGCTTCAAGAATTTTCAAGAACGACCCTTTTTTCAAACTTTTCCCTCATCTTCCACTCACCGTTATAGGTTTGACGTTGCGTTCAACTCTTGAGGCAGGGCCGACGATCAAGGCCAAAGCTCCGGATTTCTCGGCAAACCTCGCCTTAAAAAAACAATATCTTTTCTAAATATACGTATTGTTACACATTATCAATGCTTTCACAAAAAAAGATTGAATTTTAAAAAATATCAGAAAATTTTTTTTTTGCACGTTAACCAGAAAAAAGCGAAAAATCATGTCAGGATTCATTCTGCTCTCTATTTTTGTCTCTTACTGAGTGAACCTTCTATTTCTCAGAGAGCTTACCTGATTATCCAGAGCGACACATCCTGTCAGAAAAGGTTGGACGTCGTCGACGAAAACCACAGAAACGTGTCCGAAAACGGTTCGGTCGAAGCCTTTCCGACGGGCGTCGCATGCTCGGAAGGACGAAACCTGCAACCGAACTGGGTTTTGTTGATACCCAAAAACAAAATTGAGAGAAAGTGAATTATTTGCAAAAAGTTGAGTTCATGGGATAAATGACGAGAGATGTTTCTACTTGAAATTTTTGATATTTCTTGAAAATTGGCATAGCAAGTTTAAGAATACTAGAATAAGAAAAAAATAAGTAATTTCATCAAACTTCAAATTTAGAGAAACGTCTCTTGTTAGAAAAGTTTCGAAGCTATTTCAAACTAAATCATTCCGAACAAACTCGTATTTTTGAGACGAACCTCAAAATTTGAAAGAAAGAGAAAAGTAGGTAATCATTCAAAAATATGAATTACAAAAGCCGATCGCGTTTTATTTGCCGTGCCCTTTGTGTCCTGCAGTCAAATGCGAATTTTGTGTCGCCGAGGGGACGGAGAAAACGCATAAATAAGGGTCGTTGGGAGTTTAGGACGTCCTTTGATCTCCGCCGCTCAGCCAATAAAAACCGCCGCCACGCCTACCATTTTGTTCTTGTAAAAAGTAGCGGAGAGGCAATTTGAGTTCGTTTGAAGCTAAGTTAGCTTTTTCTCAAATCTTAATCGATATTAAACTTTTGTAATTACATAGAAGCTCAGAGACTACTGTAAAGGCAAAAAAGTAATGTTAAAAATTCTTTTTTCATACATCTTTAGACTTATTAACAAATTAAACTAAAAAAATAGCACTTTCAGGGAAACTTTCTCAAAATAACCACAAAGAAAACCTCCTTTCCGGTCGAAAATGAGATTTTTGAGCAACAGGAAGCCCCACAAATCAAGCCATCGCAGGGTCGGAAGGAGATAAATCAAACCGCTTAAGAGGCCACTCCGGAAATTGAAAAACGGCCCCGGCTATTTGCATAATTAGATCAAGGTCGATAAATTAGAAATGAAACGATTCGGATCAGTTGTAAGGCAAAAGCGAAATGAAAACCCCTCGAAGAGACAGTTCCACTTGAGAAAGATGAATGAGAAGAAACTCGGGACTAGGACTTGGGCCGTTCGTAATCGATCATCTTATGATGCCGCTGGATGGCCATCTGGCGCGCTTGGGCACGATTGATGGTTAAAAACCTTTTTAGGTCAGCAAGTAGACAAAAAAACCACCATAAAAAAGGAATTATGAGTCAACTATTTTTTTATAATAAATTTCAAATGAAAAAAATCATTGAGATCAAAAAAAGCTGCCATTAAAAAAACCATGCAAACACTTCAATTTGAACAAGCTCAAAATGTAGGGAGGGACGTTTAAGAAACTGGAAAAAATTATTACCTTTAGAAAACAGACAAAATACAGATAAAAACTCACAAATGATCGAGAAATGAGCTTCTTTTTTTTTTTGAATTACCGTAAATCACGTTTTCCTCTATATTTTTCATTTATATTGTGTGAGTTCCTCTGAAAACTTTGGTTAAATTGAGAAGAACAAAAAATTCCGTTCATGTTTTTCAAATTTTTCTTCAACTCATTCACAGCTTCGAGCGCTGAATCGAAGAAAGAAATAAAGGTATTCTTTAAAAAAAAAAATGGCAAGGAAAGTCGACGGTCATCTGATTGGTTGAAAACTTTCTTGGTCAAGTTTCAGAAGTTCTGAGCGAAAAACCCTCATCGTGCAGCTTCTTCTTGCAAGCCCCCAGAAAGAGAAGGATCAACGGCGCGTTGTAATCTTGCGTATGAGTCGTCCAGGAGATGCCAGACTGTGGGGCCAACAGAACCGTCCGTCGGCCGCAGCCCTCTTTTTGAGCTTTGCCGCCTCGTCGCTCGTAAAAATCGCGCGCGGATTAGGACGAGACCGAAGGCCAGGCGACGTCGTAAAAAATTCGGCTCCGTTCCGTTTTTTATGAGATATAAGACTGGTATTGATTGATTGGTTCGTCGGCTGTGAGTGGGCCTGAACAAAAAATAAATCCCTATTTTATACTGACCAGGGAACGTTTTTAACCCCCCGGTTGAACTTTTGCTGAAACTTCGCTGAAGTGTACTTTATGACCCCCTGATTGCAGATCAAGAAAAAAATTTCTCGCAATAGATCTTGTTTCCGAGTTATAGTGCTTCAAAGTGTGAAAAATACGCAAATTAGGCCAAAAAAGCGCTATTTCGGGCTTTTGAAGTGTCCTAACTCGAAAACGAGATCTATTGCGCGAAATTTTCTTTTTGTTCTGGAATCAGGGAGTCCTAAAGTACACTTCACCAAAGTTTCAGCAAAAGTTCAACCGGGGGGTTAAAACGTTTCCTAGTGAGTCCCTCTAGCAAAAAAAAGGCATCATTCCTCTCAAAAACGCTTCTTTTTTATTCGAAACGTTTCGAAAAAAAAAAAAACGAAACGACGAAGCGAAGGCAATTTTGGCGCGTGACCATAAATTTGTGCGCGGAGAAAGAGGCTAATAATAATATTTCAGAAATTGGATGGCGTTTTCGGCCAGGTGCACATTGACGTTCTCAATCGTGTCCTTTTTCTCATCGTAGCGTTTTCGGAAAGCTGAAGCAATTTTCGGATAGTTCTTAAAGCTTTTTGTTAATTTATAAGCGGAATTATGAGAATCATAAAACTGAGCAGAAATGTTTTTTTTTCCGATGGCTAGAAATTAGTAGCTCTTGACGCGGGTTCAAACAAAAAAGAGCAGTAAGAAAGCTTTAAACTTCATTCGAATTTGAGCGATATAAATAGGAAATTGTCGACGTTCTCAACGACACCTCGATAATTTCAAACTGAAAGCCTTGGAATGTATCTGCAGGACCCTAAGCAAGTCCCTTGGCTGAGCCGCTCTTTGCAAAATACAAACAGAAACGGACGGCTCATTTGCCGTGAGACTAAAACAGCTCAATTTGTGGAAAAAGGAGGCAACGGCAATGGGGTCCGACGAAGACAATCGAGTTAGCATTCCATTCCATTTTCTTCTTTCACCCCATCTCCCACTTCCCAGAAACTACAAACGTCGATGAATTTGCATGAAAATATCCTTATTTCATATGAGGTCCACTAAAAAGTCGCTAACTGGCCAAATATGGATGCAAGAGGCCTTCCATTTTTGAAGCTGGAATCGGTAAGGCCTATACTCTTTTCATGAAAAAAGTCATCTCGGCTCGGAATTTTTCTTTTCAAAGTGTTTCGAAGATGAAAATATAATTGTTGAAAATCCCTATCATTCTCTTCTTTTTTCTCCAAATGATGAACACAGAGCCGAACCCGGCCCTAATTGAGTCTAACTCCCTCGCCATGTTTCATCTCTTCCGGCGTGTCAAACATTCTCAAACAAACAAACTACTACGAGAGTTTGACCATGAATATTGCAGCTGGTTGGAAAATCGACGATAGAGTTATTCGAATCGTTAGGCTGGACCGGTAAGGAGAGCTATCAAAATAGATTTTTTGACGATTTCCGCCTATTTTCGACTTCGAATTTTTGTATTCGGTCTAACGATTAACTTTTTCTGAACCTTCAAAGCTTATGTAGATGATTTTTCGACCAAGTTTATTTTTTTTCTTGCCTTCAAATAATCGTAGCTTTGTCATGGTTTACATTTTCGGACTTAAACTCAACAAGGGAACACAAATGAGAAAATTTGAATCTGGGTGGTAATGGAAAAATTTAAGTAGATCACTTTTAAAGAAAAATTTTGATTTCAAATATCAGAATTAGATGAAATTTTTTTTCCTTATCAAAATCTTGGAAAAAAAAATCGATACACGCTTATCTATGAAAGGTTTCAACTCAAAATTCCTCAGCAGATCTGAATATTCGTTATCAACAACAATTTTTCATGGAATCACAAAAAAGGTTTGCTAATTTCGCGCAAGAAGCCGTCGACGCCGGGGGCAAATATATATTCATTCAAGGGCGCCGCGACAAATGGAGCAGTCCCTAGAGGGATTCCGACGAGTGTCGAAAAACATTCAACACAACACACAGACACACACATACGCATCCATTCGTTCTTATTATTTGTCCCAGCGGCCTTCTTTATTGGAAGCCGAGAGGAGCTTTCTTGAAACAAGAAAACGTTTTTCGCCGGATCCGATCCTTTGGGTAAATCGGCTAGCTGATGCGCAGGGAAAAAAAAGATACTTGATTCAATTCCATAAGAACATCGGGATTGTAGCAAAAGAGTGGAAAGTATCGTTAGAAAAGGAGTTGTAGGACAAAAAAGTGTAGCCGGAGTTTATTGGACCGACTTGCTTTTCTTAAAAAATTATTTTGAGTGGTTTCTATCAACAGAAAAATAAAAAGCGAAGTACCAAATAACCTAATTTGAGTAGCTTCAAGCACACCCAAAAATCTAGAAGTCTCAGAAAACGGAGGTTTTAAGGTGTGTCCTCACTTGTATACTTTGCCCTATTATCAAGAAAAAAAGACCACCCAAGGCGGTTACCTCATCTGGTTGCAAAATCTTGGGACCAACGCCATCCGATTTATCGCCCTTTCTCCGTTCGTTTTCGACGCACAAAGGACTGTCGGCACGATAGAAAAAAAAACCCCCCCTTTGTTCCGTTTTATAAGGAGGATTATAGGCTGAAAATAAGAGAAAAAACTTATTTTTTGAAAGAAAGTTTTTGCTGGTCAATTCAACCACTTTACCGCTCTTCATTTTCTTTCCATGTAACAAAAGGACGAGTCTACTCATAAGAGACGGAAGTAACAGTAATCACCGGGATGGTGCAAGTTTATGGGTGTCAAGTTGCAGGTAATCGAATATAATCCGCCCTCCTATGGGTCAAAGGTACTATAACAACAACGAGATGTGTCAATCAAGTTGCCAGAAACCCGTGTAACAGCTGGAGCGATCAGAAGACGGGAAACACAGCCGAGAAAAATAGCTACACGTTTTTAGAGCTTTTTTTGTGAGAAAATCAGATGAAAGATGATTTTTGAATAAAATGGCTTCTACGCAAAAAAGAAGTTAGCTTCTATGAGAGAACTTTCGAGTTTGGCAAACTCCGAAAAATGAATTAAGATTCCTTCCTGTTGATTCTGAAATTTCAAATTCTTGTAGTAGCCATAACTTTATACAGGTTCTTATTTGTAAGCGAAAAATAAAAAAATATAGATTACAAAAATTGAATTCAGTGCAGTTAAAAAAATTTAGAAAAAAAGATCATCAGCTTCCGTCAAAAATTTCGCAGAAAAATGAACAATTAAAAAAACATCTCAAATTAATTCTGAATAGTTGAACTTTTTGAACTGAATAAACTTTCAAGTTGAAAGTTTTACCTCGAAAAAAAATAATGGTAGGATACTCAACGCAAAAAATAATTGTAGTCCTCGATATAAAAAACTTCTCTTTGAAAACATGAAACAACTGTAAAAAAAAAAGTTGGAATGGAACTGATTTCGTTGATTCAACGGAGGTTTCAAATTTGGGACCGCGGATCTCGACTTTTGAGGTTGAATGGATAGGAAGAGGAAAATGAGCAAGTTGTCGAGAAAAGTCGCAACTTCGCGAACGAAGAAGGGCCAATTATTCAATCACTCGGCACACTTGAAAAGGTGTTCGCCGCCAGTTCTTATCTCCCATCTCGAGTGTTATATATGTGGCGCAATGTTTGCTATCGGGTCCACGCTGCAGGAAAATACAAAAAAAAGAATAAAGTGATAAAAAGGACCAGATGTTCGGAATGAAAGGAATACCGCTCAATCCAATCTGGAAATAAAAAAGATGAGAATTGGAAAAAGAAAGTTCGGGCTTTCCCTACAATTGATTTTTGGATCTTCACAAGATGGAACGAAGATCAATCCGAAGATCACAGTGATAAAAAAGCATAGAAAAACAGAAATAAATATTTAACAATTTTTCTAACCAATTCTGGCTACCTTTTAAAAATTTTTTTTCAAAAAAATGGTTTTCTGAATTTTTACAAGGCGCGAAATCCTCGCACAGTCAAAAAAACAGCCCTTGGTATTCAGGAATATTAGTTTATGCTCCAAATAACAGATTCCAGAATAGACTGTATCTTTTTTCCAAGAAATTTTTTCAAAAGTGCTTTTCGAGGATCAAAAGCTAATATTATGCGCGCTCTTTTTTCTTTCGTACAAATCTCGACAAACCTAAAAGAACTGAACCATCAAAAAGTTCAAACTGGAAGAAAAATTCAAACTTTTCTTTTGGGGAGATTTCCGCTTGATCAGTGTTTGGACAGTGGCTGTCCAGAAGAAAGGCGAGGGAAAGATCAAAGGAGCCGCCTCTCCTCTTTCTACCACCCTTTACCCATTCACCACTCAGCAAGTTCCTTTTCGATTCGCCCTTCCTTTTAAATGTTTGTCGTCCTCTTGGGATTAGGCTTGGGTCAAGCTTTTGAGGATAAGATGTGAAAAAGAATTGAAAAAATGGGAATTTTTTACTGAATAACTGTAGGTTCGAAAAAATATATTCTTTCATTCAAGTCATGAATGCGTTCTATTTGGATCTCAGAAAGATGAAAAAAAAATCCAAAGATACCAAACATTGCTCTGTGGCAAGAAAAAAATTAAGTGAAAAAAATCTTGATTTTCCGAAGGCTCAGTACTTCGAAGCCTTTTCGGAATGCAAAACGGACCTGAACGATGTCTCCGACAGTCTCGAAGTTGCTGCCGGCCGGCGAGAATGCGCCCAGGAGTCGCGCATGTGTCCCCGGCCGTTCCCGATGCGACACTATGACGTCAACGCGTTCTCCGACACCCGTGGGTCTTGCCACGACCGCAGCCACAGCTACCAGTAACCACGGCAGCATGGCTCGCCGATCAGCACTCAGGATAATTAAAGTGCTGATGGGCTGTTCTGAAATTTGAGCTTTTCAGAAATCCACCAACTTAATGGTTCTAGAGAAAAAATTCCAGGCAGGTAAATTTGAGAAAAACTATCAAAGTGAGCAAAATGGGAGGTTGAGAAAACTAGACAGCCCAAATCTTCACAAATGCAAATTTCCCGAATAAAATTTTTTTATCGTGGGATTTTCAAACAAGAATTATTTAAAAAAACATCATGAAAACTTGTACATTATTTTTTTATCCATTGCAATTATGATGAGCAATAAGATAAAGAAAGTAAAATAAACAAAAAGGGTAAGACGTCTTCCGCGAAGGAAGGCGTGAGTGAGAGAGACGTCGGAACACAGAAAGTGGGCGTGGCGTTAGAACGAAGGGGTGTGGCTTCGCGCGGAAAACTCCGGCGTTGACGGTTTTACTGTGGGAATCAGGAGCATTCTATGCAACTCTGCAAGAACCTTCGCTTTTTCTTTAAAAAGATCGCTAAAAATAGTTCTAGCAAAGTTGAATCCTCATTTTGCTATGTTCGAGACTATTTGAAAAAAACCTCCTTTTTTATCTTATTTTGCTATAGTGCCCTAAGGGATTTGTACTAAACAAGCCACTCCGGCCAGAGAAACATGTTTTTCGTGTGGACGAAGCTCATAAAATATTTATTACGGAGATTTATCAAAAGAATCGTTTCAAGGTAAAGGAACGTCGACCACAGGTCAAAGATGTAGACGGAGCTTCTTTCTACCTCAAGTTAAACAATGAATACTCTGAATGGATCCGTGAACTATCTAAAACCTATTGAAAGAAAAACGAGGAAAATATCACAAATTTTACCTTCATAGGAATTTTTAATTAGTCCATAAGAAACTAGAGAAGTGGATGTTGGACATCGGGAAGCACAGTGTTCCCAAACGAGCGGCAGCTGTGGTCAGTAGGCGTGGCTGACTGCAACAGCGGCACGGTTTATTGCAATAGGTGCGCGGGGATGAGAGTCAAGTTTTGTGGATTTAGTGGTTGGAAAAAAAGACCATTAAATGATGTTTTTTTCCTAGGTTCTCGCAAGTTTTTCAAAGATTTTTAATGTGTATATAATTATAACGAACAAATTTAAATGAAGAAAGAGACGAAAAAAAGTTTTTTTGCAAAAAAATATCTCCCAAAAATGTCGTTTTTTTAGGAAAAACTCGTCAAATCGAACTTCCAAAGGGAAAATTGAGAAAAAAAGCTCACAGCACTTCTCTTAAGAAATACCATTTGAACGTTTTAAAACAAGTTGCCGAAAGACCGAAAGACTTTCAAAAGAAGAAGTTTTGGCTGTGAGACCCGTCGGCTCACGTCAACGACCCAACATAACGACGCGTTTTTATTGGCCCTCGGATCCCTTGGCGCGACGCCTCGACTATCATTGTTTATTCAGATTTTCAGTGGATTTCATGTGAACCTCAAGGTGACGGTGAGAGTTCAAAAAAAAAAAACACAATAATTAAGAATTTTTTTCATTATGATCGAATTTTTAAACCTATAAGCTTTCTTATAAAGGACGTAAATTCAACTGTAATATTTGAATCTTCTCAAAAAAATAAAACCTTGAATGTTCAGCTTTTTGTTTTCGCATTGCTGAAAAAAATAAAAAAATTCTATTTATGATGGATACCGTACTGTAATGTCAGTGAAGATAGAACAAGATCTGTTCAAATTATTTGCATGAAGATTGATCTTTCTATAACTTTTTGAAGTTGATTGCTTCAAAGTAATTTTGCGAAATTCGAAAAAGCCGTAAGCGAGTGAAACAAATAAATAAATTTAAAATGTTTTATTTCTCAAAAACAAGTACTAAAATTCATGAAATAGATGTAGGGAGAATGTGGACGTCGAGAAAGATGACTAAAATTTGAAAATTCACAGAAAAATTTGGATTTTGCGGAAGGAGTACATTATTCTGAACTACCGAGAAAGATTATAAGTCCTTGGAAAGACTTGCTGCAGTTTCGGGACAAAAATGAATTGAAAATATTTATACTAACATCTTTTTGGCAAGTTCACCTCTAATTATGATTGTTCACTGCTGACATAGAATCTGAAAGAGATAAAACATACGAAAATGGGATGGCGGTTTTCGAAGGAGGCGGCGACTTCAAAACCACTGGCTTTTATCATCTTTTATCACTGCAGGACGATTGGCCCCTTATCAGGAGAGTCGTCGACCGCAGACATCCAGGCAACAAAAACAACACAAGAGTACCGTTGAGATTGCCATCGAACACTCGAAAATCCAGAAACTCCAGATTCGATTTCCTACTAAACAAATCGGTTCTTTGAAGCCAATGATGATCTCGGGTTGAAAATTCGAATCAAACTGCCTAGAGGGTTCTTTTTTCCCAGCTTTCCTAATCCTTCAAGCGAAAAACCAAAAGAAGGTCAAATGTTTACAAATATAGAAAACTGGAAAATTTTGGAAAAAAAAACTATTCTTGAAATTCTCCTCAAAAGTCGAACTTTCCTTTTTTCGATTCAAAAATTCTTCCTAAGTAACACAACAACTGCCAATAAATAAAAAAAAAGTGTTTCTTAACGGAAATATTCAGATACAGGACAATGCAAAAAGAGGCGCCTTTTGTTTGGGAGCCGTCAAACGGTCGTTGTTTAGAATTATTCGCGGCGCGAACGCATTTCGAGTGTTTTCGAAACGTGACGCACTTGGCTTCGAAATTTATTCCATACTGCTGGAAACGGCATTTTAATACGTTAAAATCATGGATTCCAACGCCGGTTCTACAGTTTTTGTTTTCTCTCTCCCTGAATCAGTTCAATACTTTCTCATTATTTTTACCTGAAAATCAAAATTTCAAGATGGAAAAAATTAAACTTTCTTGTTTTAATAAGATTTTCTCGTTCACTCACAAGATGACAAGTTCACTATTATATATCATCAAACTCTCGGTTTGTAAATCAAAAAACTGTCAGCAAAATACAGTTGATCAATCGAAGACTTGAACTTTCCGTTTTCAGCTGAAAAGAGACTTCTTTCGAATTCCAACCAGTGTTATAGTCGACTTGACAGTTCTCGAGTGTCTGCGTCTCTCTGTTTCGGTCACAGAAACGCGAAAAAAGCGCGTCAAAAAGAGAGAATCGTCGAGAGACGAGGAGGGCGCAGGGAAGCCCCGCCATTTCAAGTCGCGAAAAACGGACTATATGAGCGGATTTGCGCTATGATAAACAGTACAATGAGAAGAACAGAAACACGTGTGGCTTTGGAATCGGCGAAAGCCGGGGTCAGTCGGAAAACATGTGGATCCAAGAGGACGGAGCCACCTGCGGCGCCCCGATTCAGCCGCCGGCAGCTATGTAAACCGTTGCAACGGCTTCTGTCTTTGGTCTGTAGTCGTTGACGGACTCAGAAAAAAAAACCCCCAGAATCAAGAAGTTTGCAAGAAAAGGAACTTTACAAATAACTTCTAAAAAGCTTCAAAATCAGACTCAATTTTTTTTCACCTAGTTCTCATAACAACAAATCGCCTTCATTGAATCTCTTATATAATCAAAAAATAAAAAATAAATACACCTAGATCTGTAAATTTTATCTATGTGAAAAAAATCAGAATGAAATACTCCATTAAGTCTGTTTCTTCCTTTTTTATTAGGAAAAAATTAAACTGATAAATTGAAACAGAAACAACAAACTAGCAGAAATGATCGAGTGGCAGAGCGGTTTTCTTCAGAACGATTGATCTTGTTTCGTAGTGCAACTAGAGAGAGAGAGGAAAGATGAATAAAATGGGAATTAGCAAAGAAAAACCTCAATGAACCGCGAAACGATGAGAAAAACGCCGTTTTCCCTGCATTCTTCGACAGACTCGCTCCATCGATAACTTCTAATTGGCTGATTTGGGTTCATATCTGAAATAAAAATATTTACCTTCCAATCCGACACGTTTGGCGAACTATTAATATTTTGAGTATTTTGAAAACTAAAGAAAAATTTTTAAAAATGATGAAATGAATTAATGAATCCGTTTATTCAGTTTCCAAATGAATGTGACTTTTCAAGTATTTAGTCACTAAAACAGCTTGAAATTGAATAGTTTCTGAAACCAGTTTGATCATTTCTAAAAAAGGAAAATGTAGAAAATAGAGAACTTTCAAAAGATCCTATATTAAGACAGAAAATAATCAAAAAAACACCGGAATTGCTGTCTGCAAGCCGCTCGACTTCTTCCCATTGCTCCTTGCTGAGCAGGTTTTCCGGATAATGGCACATCAGGAAGGAAATCGTGTTCGAGGCTTGTGTCGGCAATTTCTGTAATCCATTTCGTGAATCAAAGTGAAAATTCCAGTTACTTTCGATTAGATTCGTTCCGCTCAAAAATACCTAGGGACCACAGACCTATTTTTCGAACTTAAGCTAGCTCCTCGTTTTTGTTATAAAAATAATGATTTTAACATGTAGTATGCGAAAACAGAAAAGAAAAACGAAAAATATTAAGATTAAGAGGAGAAAACAATATTTAAAAGTAATCGAAAAGCAAAACTTTTTGCACTGAAATTTTGGTTTTGCGAATTCGCATGCAATCTGCGCGCACCCTTATTTGCAAGGTCGGCACGGTTTCAGGAGCCAAAAGAGAAGGTTTTACGAGCTGTAATTCCACTTTACCATCACTTTCGTCTCAGTGACTGCACAAATACAGCCTACTGTGCTCTTTGAATCCCATAAAAATGTTATTTCGCCTACTTTTATTCACCTTTTTTGTTAAGAAAAATTTTTCGGCGATCTTGAATTTTTGATTTTATTGCTTTGTTTGTTTGAAAATTGAAAAACTCTTATAAATGAGTAGGAAGAAACGCGTGTCCTCGACCGGGAAATGTTTCAAAACAACTCGCAAAAAATTCTCCAGCTTTTTTACCACTCAAAACAGTACATTTGCTTGTAGTTGTCAACAAGTATTATTTGAGCAATGTTTTTCTCAATATGAAAAAAGCATAAAAACCTTCTAATACTGCATTGCAATTGAGAAAACAATTTTTGACTTTGCGCGCCTCTCAATTTTTTCGGCGATCATAGAATTTTTATTTTTTTGGCTTAAAAAATTGCATTTACTGTTTATAAGTAGTTTTCAAAAAATCAACCTTGTCCGCGACCTAGATGAATATCAAAACGCAAAACTAAGTTTATTTTTCGAACTCGCGTCACTATTCCGTACGACACTCCGTTGAAACACATGGAAAGCACCTAAAAACCTTTTCAACGGAAAGAGGAACCTTTTCTACATTTATGCTGAAATTTTCATCATTTTTCATTGTTTCTATCGGCTGTACGAAACAATCAAAGACGAAATACCAAAAAAATGGCCTTTTTTCCCTCGCGAAAAGGGGCGGGGCTTTGCGGTCGCTAAAAATACCGTAGCTATAACATAAGGCGGCTGCCAAAGACATTTTGGTGGGGAATGAAAGTTCTGGCAATGCTAGACCTCCTTAGTTTTTCGTTGTTTATAGAACACTTCTCTGATAATTTAGAAATGTAATTACTTAGAAAAAAATGCTTTTTGATGAAAGGCATCAAAAAAACTTTTTTTCTTATTCAAATTCAAGATTTAAAAAAAGAAAAACTTTGAGAGTTCGCAGCAAAGTGTACGTTTTCCCGTCGACTTCAACGATTTCCTCATGGCTTTCCTTAAGTTTTGAGAAAAGTTCGAAAAATTAAGATACAACTAAACGTACTCTGAAATCCATAGATAAAGAAACTGAGCGGAAAAATACGGCAAACATATTAAAATTTTTTTGGGGGAAAAAAAAATGATGCCACGTGTCATATACGTGTCACAGTGTTCCCAAACGAGCGGCAGCTGTGGTCAGTAGGCGTGGCTGACTGCAACAGCGGCACGGTTTATTGCAATAGGGGCGCGGGAATGAGATTCAAGTTTTGGGGATTTAGTGGTTGGAAAAAGACCATTAAATGATGTTTTTCCTAGGTTCTCGCAAGTTTTCGAAGATTTTTTTAATGTGTATTAAATTATAACGAAAAAAATTTAAATGAAGAAAGAGACGAAAAAAAGTTTTTTTGTTGTCACCCAAAAGGACATTTTTAAGAATAAATTCGTCGAACACTGCCTCGAAAAAAATTTTTGAGAAAAAAATCTCACAGCGTTTCTCTTAAGAAAGTCCATTTGAAAACTCTAAAACAAAAAAACAAACGAAATATCTTATGCGAAATAAGTTGTCATAAAAAATGTCATTTTAATGCGAATTTCTGTGACGGGAACAATCGAAAAATCACTTCAAATCTCTGGAAAAACGCGATAAACACGTTTTAAAGAACACATACAACGTAAAAAAAAATACGAAAGAATGGTAAAATACGCAAGAAAAAGAGAAAAAACCGTATTAAAAGTGAATGAAATTTTGTGGGGGTGACACGCGCCGCACCGCGTTGCGTTAGAAAAAACTCGCGTTTTCGCCCCATTGCGACCTTTTTTTTTGGCTTGCCGCCGTCTCTTTTGGAACACTGTGGTGTATTGATTTCTCGGATCACGATACTCACTTTTTGTTCAAAATCATACACAACTTCGTTTTTTTGCTCTGGGGATCAGAAAACCGGTCATAAATTTCTTCAACAATGTATTTTGTGGAACACCAAACAAGAAAAATTGATGGGAAAAAATAAATATCAGTTGAAACAAGTAATCAGTTTTGTTTGGAAAAAAATGAAAAAGCAGAAAAAAATGAAAAATTTCAACAGAAGATTATGGATAAAATTTTTAAAAAAACGGAGATCGGTTACAAAAAAAGAACCGGGATCATTCATGTTCGAAAAAAAGAAAAAGAGAATAAAAAAAGGATTTCACAAGAAAAAAACTCTGGAGAGCGCTAAAAAAAAGAAGCTGTAGATCTGTTGGAAAGAAAACAAGAAAAAAATAGAGTTAGTAGACTTGAAGAACTTTCTGAAAATATAAAAAAAGCATCTTTTTCGATTTCGCGGCTTTTTTTCTGAGTTATAACTTCGAAAGGAGAAAGTCGAGATCTCAAGTGTTACAACGCTCAAAGACTTTGTACAAATCGTGGGAGTTGGCGAGTTGTCGAATCGCCTGAAAAACTAACTTTTCATCAGAATTTCCAATTATTCATTCAATCAGATGCGAAAAAACGTCTTGGTAGTTTTTTTTTTGTAACTTTCGTTACAGTTTCGAAAAAAAAGAATTTTTTTTTCAAATTCCACTTATTATTTCAGAATTATAACCTTTTTGTCCTTGAAACTTTCTGGAGGAATGAGCTTTTTCTTGATTAACGGCACCAAAATCTGTTTAATGAGGCTTGTCCATCGAGTAGTCGAGAAACCTGGAAAAAAATTTTCAAAGCTCAGAAAGCATTTTCTCACTAGAAATACAGTCCTGGTCGAGGTATTCGTGGCGCAAAACGAAGAAATCCGAAATCGCGTGGCAAATCCCTTCAAAACAATCCTTTTCCTAAAACGCTTTTTTTCATTATTGATCTTGCTTTTTCTGACCGTGTCGAAATCCACCTCCAACACAAGATTCCCGATGAAATGGGCCAATCCTTCGAGTTGAGGCACAAAATAATGAACCAAAGAAGGCAAGGAGACCAAGTGAAGTCTGAAAAAGGCTGACGTCGATCAAAGCTTCAACCTCAGAAAAGAGAAGCGACCGGTGCGGTTAAAAATCGGAGAATGGTGAAATTGGATTGAATTAGTGAGAATAATCTACTCAGTGATGAATGGCACTAAGAAAATTTTAGAAACGCGCAGAAAAGTTTTAAAGTTTCTTGTTCTCCGGAGTAACTGCTGTTCTATAAACGTTTTCTGCTAAAAAAAAACGGATGAGAAACATTTCTTGCCAATTTTGAAGGTTCTCAGCAACATTCCGTTAAAGAAATTCGCGGAAAATATCATTTACCAGGTACTCCCATCAAGGTGTATTCTTCCCCGAAACGTTTTTTTTCTTCTAATTCTAGACGACAATAGCCAAATTGACGACGAAGATTGAAATGTTAGCTACCTTTTCTCCGCGTTTTCGTCGATTCTCCACTCTAAGCCGATTGAAAAGTAGTCGTGGAGCATTTCTGGATGATTTCCTAGCAAACTTTCAGCTTCTAGACGTTTAGCTGAATGTAAGTCCTCAAAAGAGTAAGATTGAAAAACCCACATTCCTGCGCAAAAATGGAAAAATCTTTGGCGTCTTCTGTCGGATCCAGTTGCGGGAAATCGGCAAGAACTTTCAACAAATCGATAATCCTTGGATATTCACCGGCCATTTTGTAAGATCCGTAGTTACCAAAAGAGAAAATCGCCGTCTGGAAAATAATGAATAGGCGGCTGATCTGTTGGAGAGAGAGCGGCTCAAAGAACCTGGTAGAAAAACTCCTTCAGAACGATTCCGAAATCCAAAAGATACAGAGAAGTGCCGTATTGGACGATGATGCATTGGGAGTTGACGATGCCAACAAAAGTGAACGTTTTGAAGAGTTCCCTGGAACACCCTTCCTTGTATAAATCAAACGGCCGAAATCTCTCGCCTCATTGTCGTCGAACCTCTTTGACAAATTTCCTCTCTTAATACCCGCAAAGAATCGAAGTCAAACGTTCTTTTCAACTGGAATTAAAACTCTCGAATATCAAAGCTACAGTAAGCGCGAAGGTACGGTGTTTTCGGTCTCAAGTTCAATCTCATCGTCTTCGCCGTCGGTGGGAAACGTCGAGGATACACTCGAGGCCACGGAGACCATGGAGACTTCGGCGTCGACGTCTTCTGTCCTGGGAGTCCGAAGATCGTCTATTACTTCTGAAGGAACAATGTCACGTACCCTTTTTCAACTAAGCTACTTTTATTGAAAAGGATAAAGAATCTTGCTCTAAAAATTTCATTTTGAGATTTCTTTTGAAGTTATTTGGGGGAAGGGCCAAAAATTGAAAGAGTTTAGAAACCATACTTTTGCATTCTTTTTTTTCTGTTTCTTAATCATCTTCTGAACCAGAAAACCAGAAAGGATTCTGTCCCCTGGCATAGTTCGTGAATGAAACACAAAGAGAGAATTCCAACTATTTTGATCTCCTCCGGTTTCCTCTGTGAAGGAATCCGCCAAGGCGATGCTTGAGACCCTTTTTTTGACGTTCAGATCTTGCGTCAAGAACTCGTCGATCCTCCTTTCTCTGCCGTCTGTCCTCACTTCCTTCAAAAAATTCCCTATTTCTTGTCAGAATCACGTCTTAACCATATAATCGACTCGCTTCTTCTCATTGAAAGTTCCCGTGAAATCTTTCCTGGTAGAGGTGGTCTTCGCATGGAAGCTCGATGAAGCGGCGACAGTCAGAGACCCCAGTGATTCGTTTCTCTAGAAATCGGAAAAAAAAAGAATGGATTTTGGACTTTGTTGATCTCGAGAAAAACCTTTTTTCTGTGTAAAATGAACTTTAGTGACACCTCGAAAGATGGACTAAAGTTTAGATTTGAGCGTCTCTTGGAAATATTTTTCTTCCAACAAGGAAGCTTTTTTGGCCCTCGGTTGAACTTTGATGAAGCTTGGCTCAAATGCACTTGGGGGAGGGGCTTGAAGCTTCATAACTCGGAAACAAGATCTATTGCGAGAAATACTTTCCTTTTCCTGGAATCCGGAAGTCCAGAAGCGTTTTTTCAGCGCAGTTCCCTCAAAAATTCAACCCCGGGTCAGAAAACGTTCCCTTGTGCGAGAAATAATGAACCTGCGACTGGGAAGCGCCCAAACTTTGATCTGCTGTTTGGTTCAAAGGATCCATGGCCGATTCATCGAACATTTCCGTCACGATCCCGCCAATATGCTGAATAATGACCATTCGACAGATTGATAAATGAGGGAAAACACGGAGGATTCCGGTTTTTCTTCTCATAAATTAAAGCAAAATCTTTTCTAAGAATTTTCTTTTTGGAATAAACTAACGTCATATTCAGATTTTTACGTTACCCTGGAAAATTTTCAGAACAAGTTTAATAATCTTACGATCCAAGCTTTTCATGAAAATATCCAATTTTTGTGTATAGTGGTTCCTCTGCCCATCCTTTACTTGATCTTTTATTTTTTGACGTTTTCTAATGTCAACTAATGACAATGAACAAACTATTATCATTAGAGAACGAGTCTCTCTTTCTTACTAACAGCTCGAAAAACAGACTTCGACGATGGCTCCTATCACCTCGTCCTGCTCCAAGAACATGACAGACTTCTTGGTCGGGTGCACATTCACGTCGACCCGAGACTCGTCCAGCTGCAAGTAACGGCTCTGCTCTGAGTATCTGTCTGGAATCGGAGAAACCTTCAAAGAAAGGGCCATGAAGCGGCAAATAAGGGACCGCGAAGAGAAAATCTCGTCGATGCCGTGTTTGAGTTCAGTACAAGTCACAGATCTCCCGTTGATGAATAAACTGAAGAACTTCTGGCGACTCTTAAACTCACTCTTGAAATGGAAATATTCTCTCTTGAATTTTTTCATTCTAATCATTTTGAACAGCTATTCTTTATTGCGTATAGAAATGTTCCAGTAGGGAAAATGTTTTAGAATAATATCTGTAGGTCGACTTTTCAAATTAAAACTGGAAAATGCGTAAAATCTATCAAATATATTTTTCAATACAACTGTTTCCCATACATTTGAAATCTGTAACATTTTAGCTGAGGAATTAAAGATGGGATCGAGACGTCAAAAAAACTCAAAAAAGAAAGAAAGTTTAACGAACAGAAACAGCTTATTTTCTGAACTTTTACTCTTTTTATTTTTTTTTTTGTTTTCGAAGACCATTATTTAAAAAAAAAACAGTCAGATTTTTTTTGCTATTCTGAGAACACATGTTTAAGAATTGATGCAGAGTGAAGTATGTGAGTTTGAAATTGGAAATATTTCTATTTATAACTTCATTCGAACTCTTACAAACTCGCGTATGTTTGGAAGGATTGGAGTTTTTCGGCTCTGAAGTCAACCCCGCTGTGTGTTTCTAGTTCATGCGTCCTTCTGGATTATTTCAACAGCGCGAAGTTTTTTCAAAACAACTATTCTCTTTAATAAACTCCAGAAACACAGCTTTTTTTTGTAAATGTTCCCTTCGCCTTAGCAAGCTTCACTGTGTCATTCCAGGTGATAAGGAACTTTCAAGTTCTGATGGTTCTGGATTCGCCAACCTTTTTGTCCTGATGGAGTTTGGCAGTGGCGGCAGCGATGGGCCGCGCCATGCAGCCGTGCAGAGAAATCTTCAGTTTTTGCGACTCCATTCCGATGTCTTGGATACTCTTCAAACAAAAGAATTTGACAGATTCATCGGAAACGGCCCACGTCGCTGATTTCCTTGCCCAGAAGGAGACCGACGACTTTCCTGAAGTCGCCGTCGCCGCTCGTCCGGAAGTCGCTCGACGACATTTGTCGCAGCGAAAATGATACGTCACTGGAAATGAAAGCCTTTCATCGAAAAAAAATTTGAAATTTTTTGTTTATCATCAAAATCATCACGTCTTTGAGCAGTTAAGGCTTGTTAACTTCAATAAAAAGAAAGGAATCGACTCTTTGAGAGAAAAATTATTTTTTTATTCAAAGCCTTAAAAAAATTTTATGTCCTAAAATGGAGAAGGATCAAATCTTTTTGAAATGATTCCTTCGACCAAAATACATGAACTCGTCCAAAAGTTTGCATTAAAAAAAAAGGAAAATTATGAAAATTTGCTCTCTTCATGATTATTTTCAAAAATTTTTTTGTTGAAAAACGGACGGTCTGTGAATGGCAAAGCGAATGATGACGTCAGAGACGCGAGAAGACTCCTCGGTGGAGTTCGTCATCGACTTTTTTCTGGAAAAAGTGATATCGCGAAAAAAAAAATGAAAAAGAGTGCCTGGAAGGGATGTTGTAGAACATATCCGTCGCGCTGACGCATGTCCCGTTCCGACCGGCCGAAGGCTTCGATGACGTCATCTTTCCGTCTCAAAAAAACCTTTACCCGTTTTTTTAAATTTATTATTATTTTTTTTAAAACGTGTTACTTCAAAAAAACGTGACCAAAAATGTTTTTGGGCTGTAGGAGCTCGTTTTTTTTTTTTTTTTGCAAAGAGACTGTTTCCGACTTCGTGAATTAAATGCGGAAACATATTTTAATAATTCTTGAAGAAAGTATGAAATAAAGCTTCTTTCACAGTGAGAATGTCTGTTTTGAAACTCTTAGCTTGGATTTTTTTTAGCTCCGAAAATCTTGCAACAGTTGTATAGTCAATTTTTTCCCCGACTCGAAAGGCGAGATGGGTAGATTGGCAAATTTTCATTTTCCCATTATTTGTATACTTTTGTTCGTTCAACAATTCATTGAAAACTGTCAAAAAGAGAAAAAAAAAGAGGCTCGTAATTGACTCTCCGCCGAAGTCAATAACCCATTCCGCCTTTCAAGTCGGGACGCATTGACTACAACGACTCTTTTTAAAAAACACCTTTATGACGTTTTTGTGATTTTCAGTTTTTCGTAAAATGTGAAGACTCTCACCAGAGTACTGCCCCGAATAGGCGCATTCTTGATCCTTCGGCTTCGAGACGATGGCGACCTGAAGAGTTTCTTCCCGAAGATTTCGAGCGATCCAACCTTGGAAACTTGGCTGAGAGAAGCCAGAGCCTCTCCTCGGAACCCGTAGGTTTTCATTTGGAGCAAGTCCTCGAAGGAACGCAGCTTCGACGTCGCGAATCGCTCGCAAACCAGCTCCAAATCATCTCGAGAGATGCCTTTTCCATTGTCCTGAGTGCTTGATCTATTAAAAAAACCCCACCTTCAATCAAATTTCACATCTTCCTCTTTTTCAAAACAAACAAGCAACGAGAAAAAAATTTCTAATCCGTAAGGCCGAATTAACTGATTTGCTACCAATAAAATTTTTTTCAAAAAAATATCATTAATATAAATAAATCATTATTATATTCCATTCACGGCTTCATCGGGCAGTATATGTCTTATGAAGAATCTCTTGTTTTGCTCACTGTTTCTCTAATTGGTACCAAAAACCAACAACAACTTGCAGAAAACTCATTCCCCCGTTGCGTAGAGTGACAGCGACTTCAGTAGCCTTGGCATCAAGAGAATTTTCAACCAGTTCCTCAAAACTCCCACTAATTTTTGAAAGAAAAGGTCTAGAAACTTTGATGGCATCGCTGGGCCTTACAAGAACTTCGCCGGCGGCCATCCGGTTGACGACTTCCGGCGGAAGTTTTTGGATCACTCCCATATCCACAACGTCGTGATTCAAACTTACTGAGTCAAACAGATTAACAACTTTTTTTCGTTCTAAGTATGGACTGTGCGCCACGACTTGAAATTTCACGGAACGACATTCCGCTGCGCGCCTTTGCGAACCTTGGTGCTTTTAATTCTTTTTTTTTTTTCATTAATGCCGTGTTCAAAGTAATTTCGGCGATTTCAAAATAAACGCGTTATTCGTTTGAAATGATTTCGGGAAATAGGCGAAATTAGTATTCTGGGAAGGTGAGTCCTACAACGATATATCGTTGGATACGCATTTGTACGGTGAGTTTTACGCGCGAAATTGAAATTTCAGTAGAAAATGCCCAAATAATTCCAAAATTTTGAGTTCCCGCGAAGAAATTACGGTAAAAATGCATATCTAACGATATATCGTTGTAGGACTCATTTTTTCTTGCCATTCTCGGAATAGCAATTCTGCCTATTTTGTGAATTCATTTTAAACGAATAACGCGTCTATTTTGAAATCGCCGAAATAACTTTGAACACGGCATAAGGTACTCTACTTTCATGTGCTCCCACAGCAATAACAATCAATTGATAGCGTGACCTAGATTCTGAAGACGTTTCGCGAACGCACTCAGCGGAACAGCGTTGTGTGAAATTTCGGAATGTCGTTCCGTGAAATTTCAAGTCGTGGCACACTGACTATAGACTTTTGAACATATTTTTCGACCAAAAAAGATTCAAGTTTCAAATGGGCTAACCATGAGAAGGTTTTGATTTCGATTTAGTTCCAGAGCGTATCGAAATTTGAAAAAAAAGCCAGCGAAAAAAATTCAGAAGGAACACATTCAAAAAGGAAGCTCTCAATAAGTACTTTTTTGATTTCTTCGAACTAAACCGTTAATACAAAACCACATAAGATACATCGCAATAGATTTATTCTCTCAATCCTCGATATACAAAGCAGCTTGAAAGAAAGAAACGGGATGCATGGATCGAAAAAAGGTCGTTTTGATTGTAACGTTTTTCAAAAATTAGGAGGACTTTGGCTTGGAGAAAAGAGGCACTGTAAAGCTATCGCATCACAAGTTTGATTTCGAGAATCAACAAACATAAGCAAAGGCGAGTGAGAGAAGTGGGTAAAAGTGAATTCGGGCCAAAAAAGGAATGGTTAAGTGTATTGAAAGCCTCAAAATGACTACAAGCTCTTAGAAAAAAATCTGAAGCAAACACGAACCGTAGTGCGACGGAATCATCGCTTGAGTCACCTTTTAAGAAAAAAAACTGAACACGAAAAAAGGTTAACTGAGCCACGGAAAGGGTTGTAATTGAGAAAAAAAGCTTGGAAAAGTTAGTGTGAACACACAAAAAAAGTCCAAAATCGATAGAGACAGATATCAGTCCATACTCCTACCAAAACTGTTTCAACCGTTTCATGAACGAAATGTACAAGTGAAACTTGAGCCAATTTTAACACAATACGACATATTGATTATTATTGAAATAACAGGCAATTTCGGAGGAGACAAAAATAACCACACTGGAAGAAGGAAACGATTCGGATTGTTCATTTTAACAGGAAGGCGGGGAAATATGCGTACAATCAGGTTAAAATGAATCGAGAAAAAGACTAGAATTTCTAGATTGAAAAGAAGAGAACAGGGAAAAGCGACTAGCTCATAAGTGAAGAAAATAAGAGCGAGGAAAAGTATGCGGAGACAAAAGTGGCCCGCTAGCCTTTCGCCGAGTTGGAAAATTCACAGAATTTGAGGCAAGGAAAGTGTGGAGCGAAGTTGATGGAGTCTACTCGATCCATTCCTCCTCGGCGACGCCTTCCATCCTGTCCTGCTCGAGTCTCTTGTCGACGTCGATCTTCGAAGACCACGACGCAGTTACCTGCAAACATTCAAAACTTTTGAAATTAGGAAAATCGAAAAAATCAAAAGGCCAGGATATCGATAAAAAATTAACCTTTCGAGCTTTTTTTTGCGTTGTATGCCGAACTTTGATGAAAAAAACAAGTTTTATGGTCAAAACTACATTTTTCGAAGAATTATGAATTGATAAGCTTAAAAAGTTAATTTTTTTTTTACGATCGTGAATGGAAAAAGCGAAAGAGCAAGAGGGCATGAATAAAACAAAACCCAGCTTCACAAAGCCAATGCAGAAGGTAAAGATGAAAGGTTATCTTGTAGAAGCTAAGTAGTTTCAGAAAGAAGAGGGTAAGTCAGAAGCTCGAAGAAGTTTCAGCCGAAAGGAGCAGAAGAGGATGATAGCCGCTTCTCACGTCTTGCTTGACGATTTGCTCTGCCTCAACGAAGGTCTCCGACTTCTTCGTGGCGAGGTTCTCAATCTCGATCTCCTGCTTGGCGTCGTGAAAGTCGTCCAAGTCACTCTCGTCCTCCTCACTCAAGTCAACCTCCGCAACTTCGAAAATCGTCGCTGACACCTCCATCCCCATCGAACAACACTACACGAAGGAAAGTTCACTCACACAAGCGAAATTTGAAATTCAAATGTTAAGATTTTTTCTGTGAAATGTCTACTTTTCTTACGTCTGTGTGATTCATCGGAAGAGCCGATTCAACGGTTTAAAAGAGGGCTATTTTTCGAAAGAGAGATTGAAAAAGACCTCTTTGCGGTCGGGAAGGCCTTCGTCCGTGTGCGACGGCTTGTTGAGCAGCGGATGGGCCGACAAAAGTTCTTCCGAAGATCCGTTGGTCCTCGGCCATTTCGGCACCGCCGTCGTCGGTTCGGCTGCTCTTGTCGGCCTTTTCGGAGATCCGATACCGTCGGGCACTATAACAAGATTCACGGTGAACCTCTTTTCCATAAGATACATTTTTCTACTCTCCATTTTTTTCCCCTTTTTTAATTTTTTTTTCTAGTACTATTTTCAAATACACAACCTTATAAAATATATATGCTATTCTATTTTTTGATTAAAAGTTTACGGACGACAAAAAAAAATGCCTAGATCCTTTCCGTTTTATTTTGAAAGCAAATAATACAGAAATAGTTAAAAAAATATAATTGATCAAATTTCCTTTTCCTACGCTCGGTAAAAACCAAACTTCTTACTTCAAAACTTTCTTTCTGCTTGAAAAACTGGAGCACTAAGAATAACTGAGGAGATAAACGCGAGGTCGGTGGCGGTACATTGACGAACTCGCAAAAATGTCGCTTTTTTCTAGGCGCGATCTCGCATTTTTCTCGGCGCGAACTCGCATTTTTCTCGGCGCCATCTCGCATTTATCTTGCATTTCGGAAACTTTCAGATTGCGAGAGAAATGCAAGCTCGCGCCTAGAAAAGTGCGAGCTTGCGACCAGAAAAATGCGAGACCGGCGCGAGAAAAAAAGCGAGATGTTTGCGAGCTCGTCAATGTACCGCCAGCGTCTCGCGTTTATCTCAGCAGTTATTCTTAGTGAGGAACGGTGCGTTATACTTTTTTCGATTTTCCTTCACGAACTCCAGGTTCATCCCCTTTCTCGAGAAATTTCATTGTTCTGATTCACACGTTTTTTTTTAAAACTGACATAAGCCATTGATGCCGTCCGGTTTCAAACTTCGGAAGTTGGGACCGGCTTCGGATCCGGAAAACCACTCCTCGGCCGTCATCACCGGCTCCCAAGTGACCAGTGCGTCAGGGAAAAGATCCGATTGGAAAACGTCCTTCTGGAAAAATATTTTTTTTTTGGAAAGAATACAGCTTTCTGCAAAAGGTCGCATTTACTTTAATGAAGAAGAAATTCACACTAGCTCACAAAAAAAGAATTGAAGCTTTAGAAAACCGAATTGCTTCAAAAATGAGCAGAAGGTGTAAATACCAAAAATAACTGGCTTCTGCTAAAGATTTTGAATTTTTTTTTGCAACCAACCTTCACACGCGGGACACGGAAAATGAGCTGTTCGAGGCTTTTTTCGGTCAGTCTCCACGCGACTTGGAACTCCACCGACATTACGTTACATCTTAAATGAAGACCGTTGGAGTGACCAGTTCAGTGCAGTGCGAGTTGCACATGAGGTCAAGTGACCGACCTCTTCTTGTTGTGGAAAGCGATGGTCTGGTGGCCCGTGGGAGCGCAGTAGGCAGTCATGGGCAGCAAGTACGGCGAGTCGTAGACCACCTCGAACATGTGCACGTACCGGTCGCCCTGCAAAATACAATTTGCGTAACTACAAAACCTTGAAAGAATCCGCTGTTTCCCTCCAAAATAAAAAGAGAGAGAAACGTTTTGCTACCGAGCTAACAGGCATGATGGTCTGTTCGAAAATTATCTCAAAGAGCTAAAAAAAAACTTCAAGCATTTCCAATACAAGTGTTTTCAATGCTATGTCAAACTTGTCACTCCTATAACGCAAAAAAGATTTCAAACAGACTAAGAGGTTCCAAAACTCATTTTTTTTTTGAAAATGAACTGTTTCCCTATAGTTTTAATATCACGTTTCAAAAAATATTTTCACTAGCTTTCCCCAAATGTCACAATGTACTTTGCAATGAAAAACAAATGTTTTTTTTATAATAATGTGAAGATCTCTACTGTTCTAAATTGAGGAATTTTACCTTTCCGCTGAGAAAAATGACGTTGGTGTCATAGTCGTAGTGCGGAATCAGGGGCTGTGTGGCCGAGTCGACGCTTTGCGTGTAGATGTGACGGAGGTCGGTCGTCGTCGCGTCGTACATTTGGATCTGAAGACGTCGAACGGTCCGAAGGCATTCTTTGAAGATCTTCACCTGTCTTCCCGACCCTTTGGTCATGCCTACGACGATGATGATGCGGTCGTCGCACGCGAAAAGGACGCGAGCCGCTCGAGTGCTTTCCAGGACCTTTATAAACCAAAATATTTTTCAAAATCCCGAAACGTTCTCAATGGGAAAATAGATTCTCAGAACTATTTATAAAGTATTGCCAAAGTTTTAGAGAAGAAAATTCTTTCAACATTAAGAAACAAAACAGCATAAGTTTACACTTCACAACAATTCTCACGCCCTTTAGCACATAGAAATTTCTTTTAATTGCCCTTTAACGGGTTTTTGAAAAATTTTCTTTTCTTTCATTTTTTTTTTCATCTTTGCAACCCTATTGAGTGGGAAAAAAAAAAGCTTATTCGAACCTTCTTCTTATAAACGGTCGACCCTTGAGTGTTGGGTTCATGGACGAAAAGCATCGAGTCCTTGCCGACAGAGGCGAGTCTCCGGCCGTCGGCGCTCCACGCCAAAGACAACACGCTGCCCTCGTGGGCCTCGATCGTCTTGTACAGCAAGTTGTGGTGCACGTCGTACAGGTTGATCACGTTGTTCGACAGCGCCACGGCCATCAATCCGGAAGCCAGCGGATGCCATCGAAGCGCGACGATCTCAACCAGAACCCGTTGAGCTTCAGATCAATAACACCTCGGAAGAGTATTTGGAGGATTGCGAATCTCTCGAAGAATGGATTCATCACAAACATGGAAGAGTTTTTCAAAGTACGCTTTCAGATCGCAGTTTTTCATTTCACAATAGAATTAGGTTATATAATATTTTATGACTTTTGTTAGCTGAACGATTGCGGAAAGCAATGATCGAAAAGAAAAAGAACGGACTCTAACTAAATACGAATTATCTTCGAACATTTTCAGTCATGCTGTGAAAATGACCGATTCGGTTCGGGAGTCACCTTTTCGCCGCCAACTTTCATGCTCAGCTCAGGCTCCATCTCGTTTCGATGAGAATCTTCGCGAGACAGTCGCCAGATGTTCAAGATGCCGGCGTCGGTTCCGACGGCCAGTTGACCGTCGTCGAAAGGGTTCCATTGGAGATCGGTAACCTGCAAACGCAAAAGGTTGCACAGAAAATCATTAAAGGGGGGCATTCATTAATTTGAAGCTCATTTTGCGAAAAAAAGCATTAAACTCAAAAAAATTAACTCGAGATTTTTTTAGTTATTTGGTGTAAGATTACCAATGATAAAAAAATTCTCATGCTGCGTAACTTTTAATAACCTTGAAGAAAAAAATCGGAATCTCAAAAAAACGCAATTTCAACGCTGTTAACGTATCACGGATCGTTACAAAAACTTTTTGAAAGATACAAAAAAATTTTCGCAGTTATAACTATAACAGATAGATCTGAGGGCAAAATTAAAGATTTCTAAAATTTTTTCTCCGAAAAAAAGAAGAAAAAAATTTCTTCTTTTTTTTTTGTCCGTGTTGTAAAAAGATTGCTGAGTTGAAACATTCAAAAATTCCTGCAAAACTATCTTAAACGGCATCTTTAGATTGTCACTTCCAAAGTATAAAAAAAGGGAATTTAACGGGAGATGGACCTGAGCCTTGTTGAAAACGCCGTCCATGACGCCATCAGGCAACTTTCCGGGAGCATCGACGTCGTAAATTCCGACGACACCAGCGGGTCCCGACAATGGAACGGCCACAAACTGAAAGAATCGTTTCGAAAGGATTTGAAGGGAAACACAATTCAGACCTTCCCAGAGCAGCAAGATCCGTTCGACTCCGGCGGGAGACGCGTGTTGACGTTCCTGAGGTTGGAGAACACGGCGTTGTTCGCCTTGATGCCTAGAAGAAGTCGGGTTATGGTTCAGAGTGATCAGATGGAAAAACCAGCAAGAGTTTCGACGTGGCGGAATTTCGAGGTGATCATTCCGACGACGCAGGACTTGGGCCGTACTCGATTGCTCAACGGACGTGTTCTTTCTGGGTAAAGGTTTTCAACAATTATCCTTTGTTGGGCGTTTTATATAAAGGGTGAAATCAAGTCCTCATTTTTTTTTTGAACAACAAAATATAAAACAATGAGATTTTTTTTCCAGCTAATAACAATTAATAGAAGCTTCTAATATGAAAAATGGATAAATAGAAATATTCAATTCTTTACCGTCAATCAAATCAGTTGAGAACGCGGAAAAAAGAATAATCGATAAAAACTGAAAATCTAAAGTATGTGTTTTCTGTCATTCCAACGCTATTCTGACGTTAACAATTACACTATCGTATTCAAAAGTTCAGAAATGTCCTGCATTTTCTGCAAAAGAAAGATCTGAAACATAAATGCAGACCGAAATCATTAAACCCCCCGCTCGAGGAAAAAAACGCATTGCGATCGCTTTATCAAATTGTGATTTCTCACACTCTTTAGATTTGACGTATCTTCTTCGAGAAATGCCAGCCCTTTTTCGGCAAATTGAGTTGAAAAATTCCTATTCCGTCTCGTTCACAGTTGCTCACCAGATCCGCCGAAACTGGGCGTTGGCCGCAGTTTCACCGTGTTGGTTGTCTCCAGAAGGGGCGGTCCGACGGTGGCAGGCGTCGTCGTCGTGTGCGTTGGAGAAACGGCAGAAGACGTCGTGTGCTCCGTGTGTTCGGCCTTGCTGTGGCCGAGCGTCGTGTCGACGGACGGAGAGATGGTCGGCGGCGTGGCGACTGAAGGCGGCGAATGCGCGACTGAAGACGTCGTTGACGGCGCGTGATGGCCGGTACTGCCGATGGAAGGATGAGCGAACATCGGGAGGGGCGCGGACGAAGGCACGTCAGCGACCTGTTATATCCGAGAAGTTAGTTTTCTCATCGATAAAGTCGATATTTTCGCTTTGCTTGAAAATTGTTAGCCGAAACTCAATAATAGTAACTTCATTAGAAACCACGTTTTATCGTAAAACGCATTTCAAGATAGATTGAGAACTTCTTCTGGATTCGAAGTACAAATAAGGTTTCAGAAAGGTTTGAAATTGAGCGGCTTCGAAACTCAAAATCTTCATCAAAATATTTAGCCATGCAATACATAATTATAAAATCGGTATGTCTTTGAATCAAACCTTCTCAAATTTTTTGCGACTTTTTTCCCTCAAAGTGATCCCAAAAAATCATAAAATGTTCAATAATCGTTTTTCTTTCATCTTCTCTCTGACCTTGCCAAGAAGCGACGGCGGGACGGCGGCCGTGTGATACTTGGGCACATGGCCGTTCTCCTTGCCGTCGCTACCGTAATCCAACTCGCGGATGTCCTCCTTCTCGACGTGACTTTTCCTCGGCGGAGCCTGAGGCTCCTGTGGAACCACAGCGCCAGAAGACGGCGCCGATTTCGGAACTTGGGCTGGAGCTGCTGTCGGAGCGGAAACCGGTTGAGGTCGGGCATGAGACACAGGTGGAGTTGGCTCCTGCGGCGGTGGCGACGTCTTGCCCATCGGCGCGAGGCTCAACTTGGCTGGCTGGAACAAGAAAACACTTAGAAGGGCAAAAGTAGCAACACAGTTTAAAAATCTAAATTGGTACAGTTTTTATAGAGATACCTAAACACGTGCATAAAACTTTCTCGAATAATTGAGAAAAAAAATACTCAACAATTGGAAGAGTAATTTTTATAGAAAAAACTAATAATTAGCTTTTATAAAAACTAAGAAAATGGCCGGAGAGACCTAAACGTTCCAAGACTTCAAGCTTGAGGCAAAAGGAGCTTTTTGAAATTTTGGATGAGGATTAGTATAGAATGAAGTTTATCCGAGAAACTTTCAAGAAAACGTTCGAAGTAGTATCAAGACCCCCCGACTACATCCAGCCCAAAAATGAAGAAATGGGACCTTTGTGTTGTTTCCAGAAAGCCACTCGGAAGCAGTGCAGCCAGAATGACTGCCACGAGTCTCCGGAAAAAGGTCGGCGTGGAAATCGCGGTAGCTCTGAAAGAAGCATTCGACGGCGATTCCTGGCGAGGACCAACTCTTCTGGGAACGATACAAGGGACGGGAACGACGCTCGATTTGCTCAGCTGGTAGTAGACGTCGACCTCGCCGTCCATCACGGAGACCCTTCTTTTGCTGCCGATCGCCGCGCCCAGCGTCTGCTCAGGTAACGTCATCTCGTACACTGCAATTCTGGTCCTCTTCCTTCCATTAGAAGAAGAACGGCCTTTCTTAGCCTATTTCCAACGTTGCCAAACTTTTCAATAGTATTTTCATATTTAACATGGACGTGTTCATAGTTTAAAAGTAAATTTCTCTTTTCCATATCCCCTTCTATTTAAAAAAAAGACTTTGAAAACCAATATCCGGAAAATGCTGACTATATCAACATCATTTTTCAATTTTAGCGCGCTTAGAGGCTATTAAATTTTTTTAATTTTAAATTCACTATATTCATTTTGTTTCCTAGACTTTGAAAACTTTTTATTTCTCATTCTACTTCTGCAATTAAATATCTTCAACTTTTTCTAGAACCGTAATTTTTTTGAACAAAAATAAAAAGTTTTAACCAATAATTCTCAGAAATATGTTGAATTTGGCTGGTTCCTAAGCAGAAAGTAAGCGTAGAAAAAATAGAAACTTAGTTCTAAAAAATTGAATGGAAGAGCCTTAATTGCACGATAAAAGTAGAGGATCGAAAACCGACCGGGCGACATGAAGGGCTGCCGTTGCTGGAGCTCCAGAAGGAAAAGTTTGTTGGTCCCTTTGCCGGACAGGAAAACGAGTTTCGTGTCGGGATCGTAGTGGGGAATGAGCACTCCCGTGGTCGAGACGAACTCCTGGAAAGTCAACCGTTCCAACGGAGTTCAGATGAAGAAAAGTTCATTTCATCATCTCCTCTAGCCGGCTCAAACCAAAAGCATCCAAAAATATATAGATTTTATAAAAGAAACAATAAGTTCCTGGCTCAAAATACGAAGGAAAACTCACTTGTTCGTGGATCGGTGCTCCCCATTTGTTCGTGTCGTAGACTTTTACTTCTTGCACGCGTTTCTGAATTTTCAAAATGACTACTTACAAGGAAAGTGTGTGAGGTGAACATTGCAGATTTGGTCCAAGCTTCTGTGGTAGATAGTCCTAGGTATGAGTACTGGAATATAAAAAGAAATATCTGCTAAGCACCATATGATACGGAGAAATAGCCTTTCGAAAATAAACGCAAAAAGCTCAAAAACTGATTTTCTTCGGTTTTTCGTTTTTTGAAACGTCTACTGTTCTTCACTATATCATGAGCAACAAGAAAAGGAACTTTTTCCACGAAAAACCCACCTAGAATTGGTTTTTGAGCTTTTCCTGCACATTTTCGACCGGCTATTTCTCATTACCCTATGGCGCTTAGCAGATAAATCTTTTTTTTCTCGAATACTCAAACCTGGGACTACCTACCACAGAAGGTTGATCCATATCTGCGATGCTCACCTCACACACTTCCCTCGTTAAAGAAATCTATTTTTTCTGCTTCCTACTGCTTTTGCGCCAATCTAACAAGTTCTCAAAAGTTTTTGAGATGTTTCCCTTTTTTAGTTTGAAAACTTTTTTATTGAATTTACATTGGTGAATCCAGTGGAGACGAGGCGATGGCCGCAGAAAAGAACCCGCGCCTCGCGCCCCATTCCGCCGTGGCCTTCCAGTTCGTGCACTGGACTGCTGCTCGCTCGAGGATCAAATACCGCAATCTGCAAAAAAAGTTTCAAAAAAAGTCTTTTTAAATTATAAATGGCCAGAAAAAAAGTTTCTTCGATGGCGAGAAGTCAATCAAACCGTAATGGCTCAAACAGCATACAATACTTTTTATTTGATTTTAAATATTTTGAACTTCATGAAACTCAGAATTTCGTGTAAAGCCAAGAAACAATTGAAACGTTTCTTATACATGAGTGAGCTTTGAAAAGAAAGAGGTCCCTTGAAGGCCTGCGTTGACCAAGAGGAAGGACGAACCTGCCGGCCTTTGTCTCCACTGACGGCGAGAAGACGGCCATCTTCGCTCCAGTCCAGGGACATGCACTTGTCGACGACGCCTTCTAATTCTGCAGAAGACCCGAAAAAGTTGCCCCTCGGAAAATCCCGGAATACCGAGGCAAAGTTGCTGCGTAGTGATGTCAGTCACATAGGCAGCCCCGGAAGACCCGACGCCCATGATGTTCGACGCCGTCGAGTGTGGCCTGCAGAAAAGGATTTTTATGTTTTTCAGCGAGAAGACGCGACTATTTTCGACGAAAAAAGGAGGAGTAAATAATTCCATTTGCTAAGATCGATCAGAAGACTTTGAGTAACATTTTTTGGTTCAAACAACGTTTGTTTATTGAACTAAATTGATTTTTGTGCTATTCGAATTTTAAAAAAGCTTTCTAAGCCGTGATACCTTGAGCTCTTTTATGAATCAAAAAAATTCTCAATTTTCTTGGAAAAATTGTGTGAATCTACAGTTCTACTGAAATTATTTTGTTGCAAAAAATCAATTGACAAAGAAAAGAAGGTGATTGGACAGCATTTGAACGAATTTTCATATTTTCCAAAGTCTAAATCAGCCTCTGAAACGCAATTTCTCGATGGAAATATAACAAGCTGGTTCATTCTTCTTATCGAAAAAAATTTCATTGAGCATGATCATGAGAAGAGATCCTACTTCAAGCACTCGAGAAGCCTCCCACTGCCCAGGTCGACCTCGCATTCGATCAACGGCGACCGATCTTTCGACAAACGCCACACTTTCATCTGAAACACGTCAGTTCATCCAATGAACCCCAAAAAAGAGATGATAAAAAGGACCCTTTCGTCGCGGCTGCACGTCACCAGGACGTCATCGTCGAACGGCATGAAACAGAAGTCGCTGACTTGTTCTGAAACACTCCGACTTCTCTTTACAGATAACTCTTCTGCCGATTAAATTCATGAACATTGAAACTGAAAACCTAATTTGACGAAGCATTTCTCACAAAATTAAATTTAAGATTCCATTACCGATGTTTATCAGATAAAAAAAACTTTATTAATTTTTTATCGAAAAAATTTTCTTGGGTGTCAAACAGTTTTTTTAAACTTCCGCAAAAATCTTTTCGCTGTCCCAAAAACCCACCGGAATGTGCACAAACTATCGAAATATCGTTTCGGAGGCGTCTGCCGTGTGTCCCAACCGGCACGGCGCCGAGTTTCCCACCTTTAATTGGGTATAACACATAAAAAGACGATTTCAGTCAGTCGAACCTTCGCCTTCGATGTGAAAAGCAATCCAAGAAGCACTCGCTTGGATGCCATTATTTGTGCACGAAAGGTTGCCAATCGGCAAGTCGAATATCGTGTCCTGAACAGGACAAGAAATGAAATCTTTACAATTCTTTGCTTTTAGAAAAACTACTAAAGTTCTCATCATCTGATGAAAAATAAGAAGGGTGGCTTACAATTATCCAATTAGCTAGATTTTCAATTTTTTTTTCTTTAAAAATTTCCTACACGGACATATCCATACCGCTTCTTAGAAAGAATGTTCTATCAAACTTTTCACGGCAAACCAGCCCATGACTCCTCCAAACGACCTTTAACACCCTTCCAACCACAAAGAGAACATGCAAACACGTAATAAAAACAAAAAAAAAAAGTTAAGGATAGGCGGAAACGTCGAAAAGACAAACAAAAAGCGAAGGCAAACCACAGGAATTCGCAGGGAGCAGTGTAGGTCGTAGAGGCCGTTCGTCTGGAACACAACGAGGAAAGAAGAAGTTAGAACATACATTTCACCAAAATAACAGTACCTTTGAAGACTCCAGTAAACGCCACAGCAATACATTTTGCGGGTTAGTGAAAATAATGAAATGATTGAAAATAGTTGCGAGAACAACCCATGCAACTTTCAAAGGAAGGAACGACTGAATCGCTAAGAAGAAAAAACCGACCCGATTAACTTATTTTTTGTTAAACTATATAATGAAAAATCATTTCCCGAAAATGTTTAACTCATAAAACTAGTATCCAAAAAACTTTTAGACGGAAAAGATCTTTCTCTTTCTATTCAAAAAAGAAAGAATTCCCATCTAAAATCCACAAACCTCCTTTTTTGGAAGCTTTGGCGTTGTGTTTTTAAATTTGGATGCCTGGAATCTCCAAGCCATCCTTGCTTCCCGAGTGTTTTCTGAAAAATGGAAACGTGATTGATAGAACGAGTAAAGTGCCTTAGGAATATTGGAAAAGCAGATGAGTGATTACTGATAAAGTTAAAAAAACTAAGACGATTTCGGAGAAAAAAACGATTTATTATCAAGTTTGAATTGATAGAAATAAGAGAAATCAATAGTAGATCAAAAAAATAAACTTTCCCGCCAAAAACTAAAAAGAGACAAGTTTTTTTGTGTAACATATTTTTGACCGCAGGGTTCGCTTTTTTTATTTAAAAAAAGTTCAAATAATAGATGTTAATTAAGTATTTTAATGAAGTATTTTTCGCTGAATTATATTAATGGGAGTCAATTTTCCATCATTCATATTTCCTCCTTATCTTAAAATTTACAGAAATAGGAATAAAAAAACTTCATTTTTTTCATTTATACTAACAAGAAACTTTGAAAGTCTTTTTTTCTATTCATTAGAAAGAAAGCTTTTTAAGAAACAAGCCTTTGAAGGTTTGAAAAGATTCTAATGTTTTCATGAAATTTTAAAAAATTTCTGCGCGTGTTTGCAGAATTTCATCAACTGCCTGAACTTATACAACGTACCGTCAGCAAACAATTTTTAGATTTTGCTTTAGATTAGATATGGCTGGGCTATCAGCTCGAAACAAAAATATTAGATCAAGAAAAGTACAACTCGACATTTTGTCGACTGCAAAAATCGACATTGAGTGGGTTTATAGCGTGGGAGTGTGAAGAGAGGCGCCGAAAAAGGAGGAAAAAACGGAGACCAGTCAGAATAGAAACGGCCAGCGGCCAGTAACATTTTCAAATGCGTATGCGTTCTCGAGATTGAGAGGAAGAGGCCTTGAAAAAAGCATCGGCAAGTTGCGAAACAATTTCCATCTATAGATATCTTTTTTCAAGCCTTCGTATCAGGTGTAATGGAAGAAAGTGGCAACGAATGCATTGAAAAGAAGGCGAAGTAAATTGGGCAGTTCTGACGGACAGGCGGAACGCCATGTATGAATTGCTGAAAAAAAACCCACACAGCTTTGCCTTCATTTGTTTTCTGCCGCGTTCAGAAATGAAAGAGAAAGGAAAGAAAGGAAAAAAGCCCAGAAAAAGTTAAATGATAACAATTTTCACTTCTCGGAAATAGACCTCGTTACAAATGAATTGGGTCATCCAAGTATAATCTTTAAAGTTCCAAAAAAACAGATTTTTAATTTTTTTCAGCAAAAAAATATTTCCAGGAAAGTATATAAGAAAATGAGAAGCAAAGGAAAAAACGGCGCGGCGGCCGCCGAAATGCCAAAAATGAGTCATCGACGGCCAAGTTTCCTCGCCCACCAGAAACAATGCAATTTTTCATTCCGAGCAAAGTTAGAAAATCGCTGATGTTTATCAGTGATTCATGCAATTCGCTTCGAAACCCGATTGTTTTGGTGGACGAAGTGAACGATTGAATTTTCGCGTGTGGATGTAAATAGAAATGATGAGAATCAAGTATTTCTGAGCGTCTGAAAGCTGTGGGGAAGAAAGGGGCGTTCATGGGAGAAATTTAGTCATTTTTAATGAAATTTTTTTGTTGGGAAAAGTTTTGAAAAAAAAAAATTATGATGAAGTCTGCTGAAAAAGGCGGACAAAAGCTGAATGCACTATATCCGCTCCAAAAGCAAAATTCTGGCAATTTTGCGGTTTTTTTTTATAAATTGCTTTAAGAAATCGATGGGAAATATATAAAATGTCTTGCTATTTTCTTCAGTCATCATATTCTTTAAATCTTACGAGTTCATTATTCGAAAATTGTGAGAAGCTAAGATAGAAGCTCGGTTCAGTGTTCCTCGTGAAAAAATATAAGAAAAATTAAAACTATTCAAAAAGCTAACGGTTGAATGATCCACAAAAAACATTCAGCAAGATGACAAAAAGAACGGGGAAAAAAAACAACGGATCTGAAGCTGCGCACACAAAACCGTGTTTGGACAAGAATAAGAGGCGGGAAACAGGGAGGCGATATCCATTGCAAACGACGTCCAGACGGCCGACGCCCAATTATTCCGCCGACGGCTCTCCGCGCGTTAAGCTGCGCTTCTTGAATACGCAATTGACCGCTTTTGGGGGTCGTCGAAAATTAGACAAGCTGGCAGACGGCTGCTGTGCCAAGTCATGTTGAAAATCAGAGGAGGTAGATTATATTGACCTCCAGCTTGCAGTATCTCACAAACAAGCTAACCAACGACCGGGTTTACGAGAAGTTATAACTTTCAAGCATTAAAAGCTCGAAATAACCTCAAAAGTGACGTCATTGTCTCGGAACTTCAGAGAAATTTCTAACAATTTCTCAAAGAATTCCTTCTTGGGCCGAAGAAAGAGCCTGAAAGACGCCATAGGCATATCGAGAAAGGGCATCGCGATACCCTCTGAGGTATAGGCTCTGAAGTCTATCGATGGTACCTCGAATGTACCTCTGAGGACCGGAGGGAGACTCTCAAGTACCTCTGAGATGGCTTAGATATTGCTAAAAAGTATGCTGGAGGTCTCACGACGGACATAAAATGGGGTCTTCACGATCTATTTTGAGAGGTATCTTTCTGGACACATTGTACCCTGCCGATGGCGCGAATTTCATGTTTTCAAAAAAGACTATTCAAAGGTCGTAAAGGTGGCTCCGAAGATTATGCTCTCGAGAAACGAACGTTAGGGATGACTCTCCACGTTCAAACAACAAAGAAGAGTAATTTGGAGCTCGGAAACGCGACACCGAACTTGACTCAATGCGACGTGGCCAGATGGTCGAATTCCCGCAAAAACCTTTGCCGCGGAATACTCCATTAGCTTTCAGCTTCTCTCGCTATTTTATTGGCAGTTTCTACTGCGACGAGAAACCAAATTATGAAACATAAAACTGACTTTTAAGGGAAAAACGATGAAATTAAGAAGAGTTTTTCGACGCCAAAATATGTATTTCATAACGAGAAGCACAACTCAATAAAAAAATTTGCTATACCGTCCCTTAAGAGAAAAAAATTAAATTATTTTTTTCGAAAAATTCTACGGAAATCGAGCAAAAAAATGACCTTGAGGCAGTGTTTAAAAAAATGTCATCTGACTGTTAATTTGAACTTTGAAAAAAACTGCTTTGAACACGGCAATAAACACAAAAAAATTTTTTTACTAAAGATAAAAAGTATGAAAAAAATCAAATAGTGTCGCAGCGCGCTATCAATTTAATTTCGATAAATTTAATAATAATAGAGTATTGCGCGTCGTTTTGTGCGTCTCGGTGCAGGAATGCGTCATTCTGCAATTAGAACTAATTTAATCTCAAATTTAAAAAAATTGGATTTTCAAAGTGTTTTCGATGCCGTGTTCGGAGTATATATACTCATGCAAAACTGGAGAAACACCATTAGAGAGATAATTTAATTTTGGAAAGCAAGAAATACTTTTGATTTTCGCGGAGTTAGTTCGAACTCGTCATCCAAATTCCAATTTCTGCTCTCTTTTTTTAATTTTTAAAGTAATCTGTGGTTTTTTTCTTATTAATTTTTCATATTGGAAATATTTCTAGGGACTCGACCATAGTTTGAAAAATTATCAGGATTGCGAGTGGTTTCTTTTTTTTATGTGGACCTTTTTTTACGAAAATCTTGATGAAAAACTATGAAAAAAACTCATTTTAATGAATAATATAATCAAATACTACCACTTGACCAAAAACTAAAGACGTCGTGAACCAGGAAGATGAGCCACATTGCCATTTGTCAAGGGTGCTCGATTCCACACACAAAAATTATGGGATGGAGCCTTCAGTTTTGAGAAGATCTGATTGAAGGGGAAAGTATCTACAATCAATGACGAAAAAAAGTAGGAACAATATGGTTTAGATCGAGTATCTCTTTTCAGGATGACAATTTTAATTTAGAAGTAAAAAAAAAACAGAAAATTTATTTGAGAATATAAACAAAAAAGAAAAATGTTACACTCAGAGTTCCGCGTTTAGTAGCGCTTTTTTCATTTCTCAAAGCTTTGGTCGCAAAATCCTCTTGGATAGTTTCAAAATTTTTGTCTTTCTCATTGATACTTCATATCTTTGAAGCTCCATCTTTTCCCGATGCTGATGCTCTAGGACTTAGCCAATTGCGGAGCAAAGGACAAGTGGCGACGACCTAAACGAGTTTCCTGGAGGCTTTCCCCGTGTGCCGATGATTAGGACCAACCAGAGAATGGCGTCAAATTTGGCCCCTGGACTCATCACCTCAGCCACTGGGATTATTCCGGTGGCTCCTCACTACGAGTTCTTTTTTTCAAAAGCCGCGTTTCGGCTCGCCGAGCACGCTTTTCGGTGGTTATTTTCCTGCTTCGTGGCAAACACTAATTCCGTAAAATCTCTTGGACATGAAGGTTCGTTGTAATTTTATTTCCATGATATAAAAAAGATCTGAGTTAACTATATATGTGTATTTGTCCGTGCTTAAAGGACCCTCTTTTCTGCTCTTTTTATCTCTTAACGACGCTACCGTTTTTTATGCCGTGTTCAAAGTAATTTCCACGAAATGCAAAATGGTCTCTGCCTCTTTAAAACGTAGTTATCTTTTTCTATTTTGTATTTCTTTTGAATCACTTTGAAAACGACATTAAAGTTCACTTTGTTTCTCTGAGCTCTTCGGATAGATAAAAGAAGGTATCTAGATACAGAGAGGTCCGAATTTTTCTATAAGTGGGACTCACAGCTACTTTCCAAATTTGTCCGTTAAAAAACAAGAAAGGGTATTTTTAGTGTTTTTATTGAAGATCTTTGAATCTTAAACTCTTCGTTCAAAAATATTAGAGATTTATTTCCAAAAAAAAGCGTTTAAAAGCGGTGTTTATACTAAATCGCAAGATTCTAACTCATCGGCACAGGAAAAGAAAATATGGCTTTTTAATTTTGATGCGCATGAATATTTTCAATACTTTTCATACTTTGTACTTTATACTTTGCAGTCTATGCTTTTTTTCTGATAGAAAGTTTAGATAATTCAAAAAAAAAGAATCCTAACTTATTTTGCAGGAGATTTGCTCAATTCTTTACAGATGCTACATGCTGTTCTGATTTTCCTTGCCCAAACTGTGGCCCAAGCGAAAGGCGTTGCGTCTTGTCCCGAGCAGTGCATTTGCTACGAACAATCTATTGCTTGCTCGTTAGTTATTTTCTATTTTTTTAAGTTCAAGCGGAAATGGAAGGGTTTAAAACTTTCAAATCAGATAGCTAAATTAATAAGTTTTTCAAGGAGATAGTTTAAAAAACAGAATGGATTGAAAAAATATTGAATTTTTGTTAGAGTATTTTTAAGAATTTGAGAGAAGTTTCAAAATGAAAAAAGGAAAGTTTAGAAAGATCTCAACACGAGAAATTGATAAATGTCAATGCCGTAGTTTGGAATGAGTCCAAACTCTCAAGGGTTCGTAACGGAATACACTGGAAACCATTTTTGACACATAAAATAACAATTTGAAGAAAGTTTTCGAAAAGTTGAAATGCTCAATAGTGGAGCAGGAAAACTAAACAAACACACAAAAATTTCCCCTATGGCTGTAATCACGAGAAAAACAAAAAGACTGATAATTATTATCGATTTTTTGCCTTATCAGCTGTCTTTCCTGGACGAGAATTTAGCTTTTTTTAGTTATTTTGAAAAATAATCAATTTTGATATTTTTTTGAAATTTTGCTAAAAACGCTTCTTTATACAGCGTGAGTCTTAATCTACACAATTTCATGGAATTTCAAAAAGATTGTAATAGAATAGAAAATCACAGTTTTCATTTTTTTTTTTTCCAAAATTTTAAGTTCAAAGCAAAAAAACCAGTCTGGTATAATCAGCAGAACATCTCATTTCTGTGCTAATTCACTATGAAAGCCTCAAACACTTTGAATGAAAAGTGATTTTAATTATTTCAGTAGTTAAGATAGTTCAATAGTTACGAAAACTGTTTATAGTTGATGAAAAATTTTCAAAAGGCTCACTATATAATGCAAAAAAAGAGAATCAAGGCGTCAGTGTGGCATCTTCCGCGAAAGAAGGAATTTTTGTAGGATGAAAAAAGAAGAGATTGTAGCCAGACAAGGGCAGCTGAGGCCAAATATGGAGTGGTCGGCGTGTCCGCGGGACAATAGCCGCCGGCTTACATCTGCGCGAGCAAACAATCACGCGCGGCTGATTAGTTAACGTAACACTTTGAAATGGGGTCAATCGCGCGAAACCAGAAAAGTTTTAGGTTGTTCTTGAGCAGTTTTACCAAAACCGCAAACCTGGATACTTGGTTCAATTCTAAAGTGTTTCTTCCGTTTTTTTTTGAAAAAAAAAGAAAAAAATTCCATGATAAATCTAATTGTTTTCTCTCATTTTTGGATTTTCGAATCACCAGTAATTCTCTACTCAACTGAAAATCATCAAGAAAAAAATTCTGTGGCGTACCAAATCAACAAATCAACAAATCCAAACATAAAACGAAGATAGTAAGAGAATAAACCAACCGGGACGTTTCTGTGGTTCTGGTTTCTCTCGAGCCGCTCGTTCTGAAACTGTAAATAGAATTACTCAGGGCCGGAACAATTCTCAAAACTGATTAGGTTAAATTTCATTTTGTCCGTTAGAAATTCTCTACATTTCTGTGTAAAAGTGCATCAATGTTTTACTTTTTTTCTCTGAATTCAGTGTAATTTATAGTTTTGAAGTATTTGTGCTAGAATTCAGCAGTTGATCAACAATCACTAAATTTTTTTTGAGCTCTTGAAAACCTGCGCTCAATATGGACTGCACTCGAAATCTTTCTTCGACAAATACCCTGTAAATGGGGCTCAGACAAAAGAGTCTACAGGGAAAAATTCCGTTTTGAAAATAAATAATAAAGAAGTGGGTTGCTGATAAAAAATCGAATGAATTGGAGCCAACAACTATATGATATGTGTTAAATGAAAGTCTGAGAAAACGTCATCCTTTGAAAAAATCTTCTTCAAAGAATAGGTGGAATCTGTTCTTTGATCGAATATTCCAATTTGTATAAATGATTAAGGCAAAACGCAATTACAGACATGCACAGACTGTTTTTGTTACTGCTCACCAATTCCCTATTTCTTACAAAGCGACTACTCTAAATGATAACTTTAACGAAAGCTATAATTTAATCAACGTATACCAACTGAGAAAAAAACTGAATAGAATAAAAATCGAAGAAGGGCCGAAAATAGAGGATTTGTACGAGAGCGCGGCAGGTGGCGTTACATAGCCGCCGGAACCACTTCAAAGGAAAAAACCGACAAAATTACCGCGGAAACCCAGTAATTAAATTGCCCTATGTACAAAATTATGCTAATTTGATAGATTTTGAAATTTAGAGTGTTGTGAACAGGAGGAAGAAATCTCAGTCCCGTAAGACTTCTAAAGTTAAAATGAAAATTTGAAAAAGTTCAATTTTAAGATGAATTGGAAATAAGGATGAAGAAAGAGTTTCAGTTGTGAAGAAAAGAATCTGGATGAGCTGATTATCTCATCGTTGGGCCACACTTTCATATCTTCCCTGACTATTCACTCGTGCGATAAGGTTTGGGTTCAACTTTTTTCTCCTCAATTTATAAAAAAAAAAGAGACGGTTTCAGGTAACCGTAACGAATGGAAGCTTCATCGGGGTAGTAATTTCAGAACGGCTTTCTTTCATAAAAAAATAAGTTCGTTTCCAAGTTTTCTGTTCGTTCTTGGCTCTGTGAGGGGATTTAATAAATATTAAATTATAATTACATTTTTCCGGGAGAAATTGAGCGCTCGGTATGTTTCAGAAAAACATTCACGCTAAAAAAAGCTGTCAAAAATAGTAATAATAAAATTTTTTCAAGTATCATAAAAGGGGAAATAATTCTTTTTCAGAAAAATCTTTTTTTATCGAGCCATTTGCTTTCCGACAAATACTACAGTCGCCGAAGCAGTTCGTCATTGAAGAGGTTGAAATTTTTTTGATGAACTGAAAAAAACGAAATGACACGAAGCTTCTAAAAAAATTAATAAGATGTTTGAAAAACAAAGAAATTCTAGCTTTTCACTCAGGCTTACAGAAAAAAATTCTTCAGAGAGGCGAGTTATTTTTTTCTTCTTATTATTTATATGTAAAAAAAGGAACGAAAGGGCAATTTTGGAAAAAAAGCGAGGTCGGAACTTCGTTCTCGATGCGAGTTTGGCGGAAGGTCGTGTTTGCCAAAAAAGCTTCAGGAACACCATAATTTTCCGGTTTCCCGCCCTTCAAACATTTTTTTCTAACGTCAATTACTGAAATATTATACCCCCAACTTATGAGTAAATAACCATATGTTTGCCCTTCAGAACAAATTTGAACAGTTTACTCGACTATTGATGAATTATATCTAGTTATCAACTTACACCATGGAAGGAGATTTTTATGCACTCTAAAAAAAATCGACATTATAAAAGTAGATTTCACCGTTCGATCGATAGAAGAAAAAAAAATGTATGTCCGAAACGAGAAAATAAGTCATTTTCCCTATTTTTGCCCTATGTTCTAATGAAGACATCGGTGAACGTTCAGCTGTCTTCCATGGGCTCACGAATATTAAACTCCGAAGCCTGATTCGTTCAAATAATTAGCAAACTAATAGTAAGTATTCTTACACGGAAAAGGTGATAGTCATTGCAAATTTGAGCAAATATATCCAAATTTCATGGACCGACAAAAGTTGGCAAACACTGGCGCGAAGCAAACTTTTCTAGGAGATGGAGGAAACAGCAAAAAAAAACAATTTCCGGAGCAAAATGGAAAGATTTCCAGTGTGCGAATTTTTCATGAAAGGACCAAAAATTGAGAAATTTGACCGGTTTTTACATATTCTAAAAAAAGTACTCTCGAAAATAGGGATTTTAAAAGGTATATTTTTTTCAGAATATTGACCAAAGAGCGTTTTAGCTTATTTTTATAGTCAATGTTTCCTGACTTGAAAGGCGAGGGAGGCGGGGCAAGGGGCGGGACGCGTAGCGTGTGCGTACGCGGTTCTTGGCGCCAGTTCAATTCAGTCGCCGCCGACTGTTTAAAAAGCTCGGCCACCGCTCTTTTTTTCTGTATTTTCTTCTATTTTTTTGATGCACACATGAACATAATCAATAAATAATTAAAAAAACAAGTGAAAAAGAGCAATAAATAAGCTCTCTGAATGCTCGCTAGCGGTTGAATTGAACACGTGCCAAGAACCGCGTACGCACACGCTACGCGTCCCGCCCCTTGCCACGCCTCCCACGCCTTTCAAGTCGGGAAACATAGACTATAGAAATCTTCAAAGTTTCTAGTTGAAGAACCTTTTTTGTGAGAAAACGTGGTCGATACTTCATTTGAAAGTTTCTCTGGGAAGATCCACCGAGGTGGTATTCGAAATCAAATCTTGCTGACGGCTGCAGACAACGATCCGGAAACTGGCTCCGATGGCCTTGTCGGGTCTGTCGCACGTCGAGCACATCTGGTTCAGAGAGGCCGACGTCGACGTCATCGCGACCGAGGCGTTCAACTACGTCGCCCACGTCGCCTACATCTACTTCTATCGCTCGCGAATTGGAAGAATCGAAAGACGAGCCTTCAGTGAGCAATTCCCCTAGTGCAAATAACGCTGCTATTTATCGCGGCTCGAATCGTGCCTTAGCGCTTTTTGGCCCAGTCATCAGATCGGCAAGATTAATCGAATAGAATCGTTTTATTTTGATAGAGAAAATCAAAAAGGGCAAATACTCGGGGATTCGGAACGCCTCATGGAATTTTTAATTTAAAAAAAGGGTTTTGGGAGCGGAAAAATTTTGAATATTATTTTTCTAATTCAAGAAAAACATTCAAATTAATTGCTTTCTCCATTTGATTTTGTGGAGATAGTGGCCTTTCAACAGAATTTCAAATTCTACGTATAATAATAAAAGTTTTTTTAGTAATAAATACGCCAGCCATTAGATAGAAGCGAAAACCGCGCCAGGTCGGCTGCAAGTGGTAGAAAGTCTGTATAAGTCCTTCGCATCTCCAACCTTTCGTTCTTCCGAGAACATATACTAAAAATAGGAACAATACAGAGAAGATTAGCATGGCCCCTGCGCAAGGATGACACGCAAATTCGTGAAGCGTTCCAAGTTTTTCGGCTTCTTTTCAATTTTTCGAGAGAGCGTAAAAAAGATTCTTTTCAAACTTTTCAAAGAAGAAAAATTTTTTTTCCAGTTTTTATTAATAGTTTTTTTTCAGGCGGAATGACGAGAGTCAGTCACGTTTTCTTCAAAGAAAAAGTTTCGATTGGTGCCATCGAAGGAGAAGCTTTCGCTACTTCTTCAGTGGATGACGTCGAGTTCGAGAAGGTGGAGGCGCGCAACGTCGATGACAACTTCATCGACAAGATCAACGCCGACGACTTCAGAATCCGCAAATCGACGTTTCTCTTCGTCGCTAGAAACGACATTGCTGTTTTAGGAGACGAAGAGATCAAGCCGTTCAACATCTCGAGGTTAGGTCTCTTTAATGACTGTCAATAAGAAACAGTTTACGAAAAAAGTGATTTACTACGATATTTGGATTGATCGAAGGCTTTGTGATGGAAACACATTACTAAAGGCTTCACATAACCATGCGGAAAGATATTTCTAACTTTTTCACTTTCTAAAGTCGAAGAGTTCAATTTTGTTTTTTCTTGGATTAAATTTTATTCACACTTTTTTTGATAGTTATTTTGATAATTATATTATTTTGATCTGTTTTGATAGTTATATTATAGAGGCCGAACCTCCATTTTCTAAAAATTTTCTGCTAATGGTGTAAAAATCCTGACAGTAACCTTCCATACGAGCAGCGAATGAACTAAATACCACGCGATGGAATATAGCAAAAAAATTAATTTAAACTTGTTTCTTTGCGTGGTGTTCCTTCAAGACGGAATTTCATGATAAGTTGTTGGAATTCAGATGCGAAATAAGCAACTCAAATATCAACGCTTTTTCTCCAAAAAGTTTCCCTTGTCTGGCTCTTGGCGTCATCAGCACCAACTTTTCTCGGCTAGAGCCTCTGGAAAACGGCTCGTCGGTCGGTTTTTTTCAAATTTACAGCGAAATAATGTATACAGAAATATTTCTCGAACTAGCAAAAATAGCGAAAACTGATAGGTTTAAACTTTTTGCAGAATCCAGCCAAGTTAAAGTCTCTTTGGTTTGTCAACTGCACGATTGACGTCATCAAGGACGACGTTTTCGGCCGAAAACTTGACCGCATCGAATTCAATCGGACCAAAATCGGCCAGATCCAATTCGGAGCTTTTGGCGATCTTGAAGCGGACAAAATCGCCCTGCATGAATCCAGAGTTCAGCAAATTTGCTCGAAATCTTTCTCGAAGAGTACTCTGAGATTCTTGCTGTTGGATGACATCATAGTGGATGAGGTAAAGAAAAAAACTAATTATTTTTGTTCTAATTTCTAAAACAATGTGTCGAAATTTCTGAGGATATAGTACATTGTTTCCCATAATTCTTAGTGAGGCTTTTGAAGATGTGAGAAGACTTGGATGACCTAAAAGAATACTGAAAACTTTACAAGAAACGTTATCAATTTTTTTTGTAAAATCAATCAAAATTGTTCAACTTTAGATCGAATCAACGTCGATATCAAACGCAAAAATTGGAACACTCTTCATCAAGTCCTCCACAATATTATCCCTCGGTGCGCAGATATTCGAAAACTCGACGATTGGAACTTTGAAGCTTGACAAGACAAGGATAAGAGAGCATCATCGAGAAGCAATGAATAGCTACAGCAAGGTTTCTTGGCTCAGTATTTTTAAAGAAAATATTTTTTATTGGATTCGATAAGTGAAAGGGCTGTAGGAGAATCTCAAAGTTAGATGATGTTCCTACCTGAACTTCAGATGGAAACACTCTGGATTTCTGAGAGCGAGCTCCGGTCGCAGAGCTCGACGCCGCTTCTGCCGAGTGCCAGCCGATCTCAGCCGCTGCCGCTCAACCTCGTCCTCACCAATAACACGTTTGACTGCGCTATCCCCGACTGCGGAACCAACGTCTACTTGACAAAGAACTCTTTGGGAGGCCGTGAGACTGCCTGGCAGGTCGCTGACAATCGCTGTCGCAACTTCCGAGAGGCCTGTCGGACAGCGCCTGTCAGCCCCTTCGTCGAGCACGGCCTCGAGTGTCGGCTCACCTGGGCTCTCGCCGACTGCAGGTCTTTCTTTAAGAATCCTCTGACGCTTGGCGAAACCATAAATGGGCAGATCATTTTCAGAGGCCGCCAACTCCTTTTTTATGAAAATTTGAGAAGTCCTAATCTTCAGAAAGTATTTCGGGAAATTTTTGGAAAGCTTCAAACTTCATGATGAAACTGTCTTCCTTGTTAGTTCCTTAAATAAGCCCCGAAATAAAATGAGTCTGACTGTTTCAATCCGCGTCGAATCGAGAAAAACAAATCTATGAAAATTTAATTTTTCAGATGCCTAGAACCGAAGGCGACTCTGCCGTTCAAGGAGTTTCACACCCTTAACATCAGTGTTTTGACTATCGGCGACTGTGATCAACTGGAAGTCGCTGACACCGCTTCAGAATCCTCTTTGATGGCCCTCTACGTCTTTCGAACTGGAAGAATCGACATTCAAGAGCTGCCGGAGAGCCTTCAAACTGCCAAGTTCTTCCACTCGCGCCTCCTCTTGCACGACCGGCCAGAGCCCCCAAGTCGAGTCGAATTGACCAATCTCACTCTTCTTCACTCCAGCGTCTCCAAGATAGGAAAGAACGCGTTTGCTCGGATGAAAATCGGAGAGTTCTTCATCCATAATTCTATTGTTCCAATCGTTCCAATTTCTGCGACGCGTGGAACTAAAATCGATCGATTGACGGTGCTCAGAGGGAAGCTGGGTTCTACGAAGGCTCTGTTCGACGTGAGTCGACATCTGGTCATGCACGAATCTCTCGTCTTCACCACGATCGATAGTCTGGCGAGCATCGAGTCGGCTCAGATGCAGAATAACACCGTCTTGTGCTGCTGCGGCGACGGCAGCGGTCTCTCCAGCAACCTCAAAATCGCCCGGCGACTTGGCTCCTGTCCCAGCAACCTTGAAGATGGCTGGCACGACGTCAGGTTCGTGTTGTTCGCTCTTGTGACGGATGATTCAGAACAGAGTAGAAAATTTTCTGACGGGCAAGAGATATTGTAAGATTGCTCCCGAGTTTACTATCTTGAATATTTGAAATTAGCAAACTTTAGATGCGAGACGGAGTTCCGGTTGGAAGACTGCGACAAGCTGCCTGGAGGCGTTGAACTGGAGGACGATTACGAGTACGACTATGAAGACTCCGAAGAACCTTCAGAGATTCGCCTTGTCAGACGAGGAGTCAAGCTCGCCATGACGTCATATAACAAAGATGCTGGTCCAATTACGGTTTCATTGTTATTCGTTGGTGCAATTATGAGTTTCAACCTTAGAGTTTAAAGAAAATCATCTATCGAACAAGAAAAGTCCGCAACATTTTCTCTCTTTTTTGAAGAAAAAAAATAATTGAATTTAGTGCATTCCGCGTCAGCTTGTCACAAGACAGAAAGAATGTATGAATTTCCCATAAAATGGTCCTAGCACAATGAAAGATTTTGTCTACAGAAACGATGACGCATTATTTAACGAAGTTTTCCGTGAGAAGCTCGTGCTGAATAATATATCACATGATAGAAGAACGGAACAGATTCAATGGAATTTGGAACAGTATACCGTATATTGTTTATGGCCTTTGCCCTTCGTACCAAGTTCTTTTCGCGTTGAAGCATTGTTTTTTTAGTTCACATAAGAGAATTACAGAATGGAAATCAAATTTTGATCTGTACATTTAATGAATTTATTTTTTTTCAAAAAACTATTTTGCGACTTTATTACAAGAAACTCAGTTTCCAGATTTTTATATATTTAATTTACTCACACTGTTTTTTTTAAAACAACTTCGGCCTTTAAAATCAAGAAAAATGAAGCTGAAAAAAGGTTTTCATCTGTGGGCAGTGTTTGATGTACAGAAAGATAAAAAAGAACTGACCAAATGATTCGATGATGGAGCGGACAGTCGGGCTGCTGCTCAACACGGGCGATGTCATTTCGAAATAAAGTTCACCTAGACGTTTATTTTATTGCTAGGATTTGAAGTGAAGCAAGAACGCATTTTGCGATTGTGAGACAAGTTTTTATTATGATACATGGAAACAAAAGATCTAAGATCTCGGGAATTTCTTCATAAAGTTTAGGAAGACAGGGAATGGAGCTCAATATGATTTCTTCATGAAAGACTTTCGATCTAGGTAAAGGAAAAATATCACATCAGGAAAGAGTTGGAATTGTATTCAGAGAAAGAGCGGAAAAAATTGATGATTTCACTAAAAAGAGAAACTTAGATTCTAACAAAACCGTTCACACTAGAAAAATAAATAATAACAATAAAAGAGAAGTCTCATCTTTTTGAATCTGCTTGAGCAGGTCAAAAAGTACATATTCAAAAGAAAGATTTTACGCGAGCTTTCGGGGCGAAGCAAAAAGGAAGGAATGAAAAGAAAAATGCTGTGAGATTGTTTATACGAATGAGTCAGATCACAAAAGGCGGAGATCACATCGCGATAACGATTTTTCTTAAAGTATAAGAACATGTAATTTTTTTTTCCCCAAAAACTAAAACTATGAAAAAACTTCGGCGCTGAAAACTATTTAAAACAAAGGCTCCTGGAGGTCGAAACCGTCATCATACTGGTCAAAGATGACGTCAGCGCCGTAGTCGTCATCATCAGGCTGTGCGAATTCGTGGGCACCTCTCTGAAACTCTTTAACAATAAAAAACTTTTTTTCTTTTTACTCACTTCGACCATTTCGAGCCACTGGGCGTTGTGCCAGCGAAATCGCTCGGCTGCGATTCTTCGCGCCCATTCTTGCGAATGTTCCTGCGGTTTAGATTATACCAACAAAGACTTTTGTAACTAACTCCCAAGATAACAAGAGAATTGTCGCAAATCTCCCGCACTGAGGCGTTCGCATCGTGCATGAGATCGATTATGTGGGCTCCGAGTGCCGAATCTTCTCCCATCAAAAGGTCAGCCAACTCCTTGGAAGAAAACAATTGTTTTCACGAACTTTGAAAACCCAAAAACTTCTTTTCAAAATAAACAAAAAATTTGGAACGCTTCACGAATTTGCGTGTCATCCTTGCGCAGGGGCCATGCTAATCTTCTCTGTATTGTTCCAATTTTAGTATATGTTCTCGGAAGAACGAAAGGTTGGAGATGCGAAGGACTTATACAGATTTTCTACCACTTGCAGCCGACCTGGCGCGGTTTTCGCTTCTATTCACCAGTTCCTTCTAAACACGTCTCGTGGGCACCGAAGAATTATCAGACTTCGCAAAACTTTCTTGAAATCTTATCTTAATCGGCAGAGGGTTCTGAAAAGGAAGATTCTGGTCAATGGATCAAATGAGGATTTTACGAGAAGATTCAAAAAGTCGAAAACTGAAAAAATTCGTTTTTTACTCCATTTTTTCCGCTGTTCAATAGAAATTCAAAACTGTCATCGGACAGTGAAATAAAAAAAAATAGATCATTCGAATGATAATACGAGATTCCTCATACCTGCTCAAACGTTTCGTTTTAAATTTAGAGATTATACTTTCGAGGATCACGGGGAATACATATTTTGGGTTGGAACTCAAACTTGAAAAATGTCTATCTGCAAAAAAAGACGTGTGAACTAGAGTTCTCAAAAGTAAATGTTTGAACGAACCAATTAGTTAAATTTCACATGAACCGTTTGTTAAAAACTTCATTTTGGTTAAATTTCATAACTGAGCATTTAAAAAAATGAACAATTGCTTGTTTTTTTCGAAAAAAATTTTTGGTTAAAAAAATGAACATTTAAATTTCATTTCGGAAATTTTGGTCAAAAAAATGAAAAATTTAAATTTCACTTTTGAAAAATTTCGGTCAGAAAAAGTAAACATTTAAAGTTCACTTTGAAAAAAATTTGGTCACAAAAAAATGAACATTTAAAAATTCATTTTAAAAAAATTTTTGGTCAAAATAGTGAGCATTCAAATTTCACTTTGAAAATTTTTTTCAAAAAAAGGTAAACATTTATTCATTAATTTATTCATTACTATTACGACACTTGGCAGTATTTGTGCCGGAGTCAATTCTATCTCAGTCTTCTCCAAATGAAATCATGAATCGATTACTTCGAAATTCAAACTAATTTCTGGTTAAAATTAAAAATCTGTTGGAAAACAGTGATCTGGATGGTCAAGGGCAAAGCTAAAAGCCGGTTAAGGACGAGGAAAATTATATGGAACCGGTCAAAAATGAGCAGACCGGAAGAAAGGTCCTATCTGGAGAATTAATTGAATGAGGAAAAAGGAAAAGTATTGATTTGGATTTTGGTTCGGAAAAATTATCGGCCAAAAAATGAACATTTAATTTTTCACAGTTGAAAAAAAAATTTTTTTGTACGAAAAAGTAAACATTTAAAACTCTTTTTGAAAATTTTGGTCAAAAAAATGAACATTTAAAGTTCCTTTCGGAAGTTTTGGTCAAAAAAGTAAACATTTAAAATTCATTTTAAAAATTTTGTTCAAAAAAATGAACATTTACTTTTCAGTTTGAAAAGTTTGGTCATTAGGACGAACATTTATTTACTAGTCAGAATATGATTGTTTAGAAAATGACCATTTATTTTTCCGTCATTATTTGAAAAGTCACAAAATGAAATGAATGAAAGTGATCAATTTTGGTTGATCTCTCAAAAACGACAATCGTTTGAAATGTCAAAAAGAAAATTTTTCGTTTTTGAAAAATGTCATTTTTTTCAATTGGTCATTTTGAGAACTCTAGTGTGAACATCTAACGACTATGCGGGATATTTTTTTGTAGACCTTATTGGAAAAGAAAAAGTCAAAGTTTTCGAAAAACTTTTAGTTTTTTTTAATAATAATAAATTTATTCAGCGTGAACCCTAACGAGTTCACTTGGATCTATAATTTAAGAAAAATAAATTATACAATTATACATCATTTGAGTCTTGGAGTAATAGACAAGAAGATCTCGTGTAATGGTAGATTGACCAGTAAATTTTCTGAAGGCTTGGAGTGGTGGCTGAATTGAAATTTGGAAGTGAGTTTGTTCCAAGTAGGGATTGTTTTTAAGAAAAAAAATCATTGAAAACTGACTTTGAGAACGAAATCGAAGTGGATTTCGAAATCAAATTGCTCAAGGCGATCAGAGTATGATTAAAAAGATAGGCTTGACCTAACAAATATTTTTCTAGAAAACATTCTGAGAGGAGATCTCCTGAGATCTCCGGAGATTCAAGTTTGTAGCAGAGATCAGAGTTAAAAGGAGGTTTGAAAACTTCGGAGCAGTATTCTAGAATAGGCCTTACATAGGTGTCTTCAAAGAGTGTTTGAGCGTAAATTTTTTGGGATTTTTAGATAACACCAAAGGTACCATCCTCGTAAAACATAACCCACCAACGATAGTTAAAAATTGAAAACCAATAAGAACAGCAAAATGCGGTTGTAAAATTTCAACTCCCAGTAATTTTCAACCAAAAATTTTATTTAATAAAAAAGTTTTAAAACTCCTACGATGCCTAGTGAGACTATTATAGTCCACCTTTATGCTTTTTTCATCAAACTTCAACCGGATCTTCGAAAAATCTCTGATTTCATTTCAATTCTTTTTTCATTCATTTTCTTTTATCTTTCGGGGTCGCGCGAACGCAACCCCACACGCAAAAATTAAGCTGTTGGCGAATCTCAACTCGAGACTGCCACACAGGTCAGCCCGACCAGAAGTGCAATGGTCAGGCCTCGCCATGGAGTTTCCGCTTTCGGGATCGCGAAATCCTCCCAGCCAGGTAAGTTTAAGAGCCATCCAGCGGCGGCGACCCGATGCCAACGCGCCTCCGACTCGGGACGACTTGCGCGCGATGACCTCTTTGATCGGCTGCAAGGGGTAGAAAGTCTATATACGTCCTTCGAATCTCCAACTTTTCGTTCTTCCGAGAACATATACTAAAATTGGAACAATACAGAAAACATCAAATTTTTGAAGAAAAAAAAACATTTTTTTTATGTTGTTGCGGGTTTTTACAGGCAAATGAGTTTTTTCATGAAAAATAATAGTTGAAAATTTTATCTGTCCCTCACAGGATTAGAGTTTGATTTGAACCCTTATCCTTAATTTCCTATCATTTTTATCAACCTTGTGCCGTAGCATCTGAAGAAACATGAAGAGTAGCTGAACGACAAACTCGTCATCGATTTGGCTTGCTAAAATGGCTTATTGAAAATTAAAACAAACAAAAAAAATACTGGAATAAAACTTTGATTCTTCTACTACGATTCTTTCATAGACCTTTCGAAGAATAAATTGATCATTTTGGTTGAAAATTTGATATTTAATTGAAGAAAAAACTTGAACTTTTTGACGCTGGAAATTCTTTGAGTTCTGTGTATTTTCCTAAGTTCAGGATGGACCAACACTGGAGGACGAAGATGAAGGTGTCGATGAGAGGAATCAAGGCTCTGGCGGCGTCCAACTGCCTTGCCATGGTCCCGCAAGCGATGATCACTTGCAGCTGAAGAGGCTTCTTCTCGTTCATCACCGCCAGTTCTTCGTGCTCCTGGGCGAAATCAGAACTTGTGAAGAAGCTTTTTGGATTTATTTTTTGTGTCTATTTCATACATGGGCAGACCTTTCCAAAAGGCCGCTCCTCCCAAGTTAAATAAAAGTCAGTACTATCTCCGCTAGTTTGAAATATACTTTGTCAACTTTACCTCTCGGAGATCAAAAGTTGACTTCATTCTTTATTTTTCTAATGTTTGTAAGCCATCTCCTTCTCCTCCTGGGCTTACGAAGTTTTTTACTTGCCCACTAATGGTCTATTGCCATCGAATCTGATTGAATAGACATGGCCTGTGAGACAGAAATAGCTTATCTGAACTTGAATTTCTGGAGCGCATTCTCAACACTTGACAGCCAAAGGGACACGTGAATCCCCAAAATGCGTACCTCAAACTCCATTCGCAGCACATCCTTCATCCACGGTATCATGTTGTGCTCTTCACAGAGTCTAAAAATGATACTTTAAAAAAAACTTCAGGAAAAAGAGAAGAAGTAAAGGGGAGGTTTGAGACGACCTCTTCCGAAATTTCCGCTACCAACTCTTAAAAATCGCGTTGCTGAAGTTTTTCAAAAATCGTACTTTAACGTGAAATTTGGACAATACAGAGAAATAACCAGGGATTGTCCAAAATGGCCTCGAGTTTTTGAAGCGTTTCAGACTTCTCGTCAGACGGTGAAATGACTGAAAAAGACCAACTTTGCCCAGGGCGCAACGCGAATCTCGGCGGCGGCACCCAGAGACTCGAGTCCCAAGGCGGCCTTGTCTTCCGCCGAGTCCGTTCCCTCGTTCATGCCTATCTCGAGGAGACGCGGCATCCATCCCTCAAAAAGCATTGTTTAGCTCCAGTTTCACAATCCACAGACCACAAAGAGCTCCTGCGTTGGTCCCTCATGGGCTGCGATCGCCCGAACCACTTTCGCAATCATCAAATCGCGGGAATTCAGAGCCAACTCCATCAGAAGGTTCAAGCTCAAACCAAATGTTTCTTTTTCTATAAGAAAGTGTTGGGTTTCTTCGGCACAGAATCGGAAACATCTGTTTGAAAAATGATTGGAAAATATTTTTCTACAATAAACTTTTACTAAAAAAAACTTAGAAAATAATTCTCAAAATTCTACCGCCTCTGTCTTTGTCACTTTAATGAATGAACTGTATAGAGAACATAGAACAAATCAACTCTTCTCAATCCCACTGAAACCCACCCTTGGCCATCAGTTCCGCACACGAGTTGAGCATTGCGTTTTTCGATACAAGTGTTCAGAAGGACCGCTTTTGTCACTTCGCTCCCCCCTCCAGTCAGGACGTCGCGCATAAGCTGAAAACCGTGAGATATAAACAAATCAAGATAGAGCAAAGCTTCAATTTATCATTTTTTCTCTTTTTTGGGATTTTTCCAACTTTCTTAATAGGTCATAACACTAATTTCAAACTTCGATTTCGAAATCATGACTATTACAAACTGCTAATCTCTTTCAACTGTGAACATTGAGATATCTCGAAAACTCTTAAATCTAAAATAAAAGTTTCTGGTGCGACCATGAAGACTTTCGATATAGACCTTCAAAGAAATTTCGGGCAACTCCCTAGAAAAATCCAAACTTCCCATTGAAAAGATCTTGTTCGGAAAAAAGGTAAATCCTTTATAGAATCTTTCCGCCATGTGTATTCAGCCTTTTCTTTTCATTTATCCTTTTTTTATTTACCTATCTTATTTTCTTCCATGAAAATTTTTCAACGAACAAAAAGAATATGTAAGACATCAAAAATATCTTTTTCATCAAGCTTTATCAATTCTTCCGCCTTGAAATAACTGACAAGCTGAATGGCGTCCGTGAAGGCCATCATCGCCTTGGCGTCGTCGTTGCAGCTGAGCAGATAGAGCACGTTCAGCGCTTTCGAGCCTTCTACAGTTTTTATTTTGATAACGTAGACACATGAAATATCACTTCAAAAATTATGAAAAAAAGTTTAAAAAATTGCTTTCAGAATTTTGAAAACGATCGAAGATAAAAACCTTCTATTAATGGCGCCATATGCGGAACAAGTCCGCTCTCGACCATTTTTGACGTGTTTTTCGCGTCGAAAGCCAGGTTGAATAACAATTTCACAGTGACTTTTCTCAGGTCGGTGTCCGTTATGGGAAAGAGTTTGAGGATCTTTTCAACGATGTTTTGTTGTTCCTGAAACAGAAATACTCATCAGAAAGCTCCTCGAACCTACCATAACCGCCTTATTTTCCTCGAAAATGCTCAACTTCAAGAGAAATTGCATGGTTGAGATGGTCAAGGCGTTCGGAGAATCAATGGACATGTGAAGACATCTAGAGACAGGAAGTTGAGATGAGAAACGCTCTCAGAAAGGCTGAAGAGCAGCACCAACTTCATGAGAAGCGAGACGAGGTCACGCCGTACCATCTTCAGCTCTACGTTGATGTCCACCGCAAGGTTGGTTAAAAGGGTCACGCAAACTGAAACTGAAGGCTGACAAAAAGGCATAAGAATCGAAAGTCTAAAATATATCTGAAAACCCTTTCTTTCTCATTTTACCCATGAGAAAAGAATATACTATGTGATTCTACGCAAAACGGACCGGCTAGCAAATTGGCCTGTTTTCTCAGGGCCGTACGCAGTTTGCGTGCTGTTTCAGGGTCGGACTTGCGGAGATCGACCTGCCAAGATTCGGCCCGCTTCACTTCGTGTTCCATGGCTGTCAGACAGAGCGAGCCCACCTCGAACAAAACGAATCAGTTGATACAAACTCGAATCTTTCTTTTTCTCAAATGGACTAGCCATCATGATTAGATAATCTTCCCTTATAAAATAAGATTTGTTTAACAAATGCAAATCTTGTTTAATAATATTTTCCTTGAAAAAGCATTTCCCAACTTCGATTAGTCTTCTTTTATCTCACTCTAGACTAATTTTTTCTCAGATTTGTGAGAGCAAGGAATCGTTTGCAAAAAAACCTTCTGTAAATGTATTTTCATTTTTGAAAATTTAAATAAATACAACAGAATTAAAATATTTTCCCACCTTGTGGAACATCAACGTAGAGTGAAACTTGGAGAATCTAGAAAAATTGACAAAAATCCTGACGATGTTTGTCGCCACGTCAAAGTTCTTCTTCCAGTCTTCTCGGAAAACTCGCGCCAACGCTCCCAACATCGTTTCTTCAATAATTCCCAATTTCAAACTATTCATTCAAATTAAAACCGTTCTCGATCATTTCAGTCAAGTTTGATTCAATTTTTGTCAGTTCGAGAATAGAAAGTGCTCCTCGATTTTTCTCTGCCGCTGTCTCAGAGTAGAAGCACTCGAGGTACTCCTGAAAATGAGGTCTCTCAATGCTTCGAGCGAGTAATCAAAATTACATCTAATTTAGACATTTCAGCAGACATCGGCGGCGTTTGGACCTGCCTTCGATCTAGTGAAACCGCCGAAGAACTCCCTGAACAGGAAGGCGATGAAAAAAAGGTATGAAATAAATTTGGTGATACTGAAGATACTGAAGAAAAAATCATCAACGGGTTAGTAATATTATTATTTAAAAAAACGAGTTCATAACTTCGCAAACTGATATAAAAATTATTTGAGCGTGTGTATGTAATATTCTCTTTTAAAAAAATAAAAAAATTAAACGGGGATAAGGAAAAAAATTTAAATATTTATTTAATTCTGAAAAAGCCGGCTAACGCTTTAGTAAGTACTTAGTAAAATAACTTGAAAAATGATAAAATTTTTCGAGTCTGTTTCAAAATGAAAATTGCACTAACTTGAACGAGTTGTGAGCTTTTGCCCGCTGCGCTTTTGAAGGTAGTGGAGGACTTGCTCCAATTCTTTCCGCGAAGAACTTGGAATCCAAGGACATTTGCTCAAAACCACTGAACTTAGGGCCCGGATATCGACTTGCGCAGTAAGTTCTTTTAGACTTATCCTGGAAAAACTTGCGTTAAACGCTTTTCAAACATTAAAATCATAACAGAGAATAAAACTACTTACACTTTTTGAATTGTCTTGCTTTCAATATCGACTGAAGTGGCGCTTCTGCCTCTCAAGTTTCCGATAGTTTGCTCATAACGGACGATTATAGCTTGTTCAGAAGGATGAGCATCTATTGAAACTTTCGCCAACGAACTTTAAAAAAATTGAATTGACTCGAAAGTTTAAGTCTACACCTGTTGAAACTTGCGGATGATGTGGGCCTCATCATGTCGTATTATAATAATTTAAAGTATATTCGAGCTTGAATCCAAAATAGTATCCATAAAATGGTGGTCAGAAACTGGCATTTTCGAGCAAAGAAAATAGCGTCAGCTGCGCTCCACAGGCAATCGATTGCAGCTGGCCAATAGCTGGACAACGCCCGCTGAAAATATAAAGGAGCGTAGGCAGGAACGAGTCGGTGACATAAAATAGCCTGGTGGTCTTGAGTAGACCACTTACGAAGGCGGAAACTCCATGGCGAGGCCTGACCATTGCACTTCTGGTCGGGCTGACCTGTGTGGCAGTCTCGAGTTGAGATTCGCCAACAGCTTATGCCGTGTTCAAAGTGATTCCGCGAAATTCAAAATAGCCGTCAGAGAAAGAGAAAGATAACTAAATTTTGGAGGGTCAGAGACAATTTCGCATTTCGCGGAAATTACTTTGAATATGGCATTAACTTTTGCGTGTAGGGTTGCGTTCGCGCGAGCCCAATGAAGAAATTTAAAAGAGGGAAAAAATTTGAATTAAATAATAAAAACTTCTTTTTATGAGCATTCAGAAAAATTTTTGAGAGATTTACTCGATGTTGTAAAATCGAAGTGATTGAATTGACACATTCCTTATTTCAAATATAACTCTTTCTCTAAGGTCAGGTTGAATTTTGAATGAAAACGGCGAAAAAATTGTGAAAATAGTTTCACTAGTTGTCTCGAGAAGAAAACAGAAGAAGTTCTCGGAGAAAAGAAAATTTTTTTTCAATCTGAAGCCGTATGCAATAATGAAAAAAAATCATTTTCCAGTATTTTCCGGGTAATAGAGAAGACCTAAAATTCGATTAATGAACTGATCTCCTTTTCAAAGGTCATTAATCGCTAGGAATTCATTTATTTCGGCTTTATCTGATGTATAATAAGGTTTTTTTAAAGTATATACACAGGTAAATCGAGAAGGTACCATAATGTGTCCACAAAACGGATCGTGAAGGCCCCATAATGTTTCCATCGTGAGACCTCCGGCATACTTTTCAGCAATATCTGAGCCATCTCGGAGGTAGAGAGTCTCTCTCAAGTCCGTCTCATTTTGCTCAAAATCCTCAGAGGTATACTCGTGGTACCATCGTGAGACTCCAAAGCCTGCGATATACCTCAGAGGGTCTCGCGATACCCTTTCTCGATTCGCCTATCTCCGACAACTGCGCGCATAAAGGCGCCTCCTTCCCCGCCTAAAGGCGCCCCCTTCCCCGCCTAAAGGCGCGCACATCCCGCGCTTTCGTGGCGCAGTAGTGCCGCCGCGTCGGGGGAACTGCGCTGTTGTGCCGCTTTCGAGGCGCTTTCAATGCGGTTTTACCATTCAAATAGCCTCCTTTCGCTCAATTGGGCTCAATTTTTCGTACTTCGTCAATCATGACTGATTGATAAAGTACGAAAAATGAAGCCAAAAGAGGTTTTGCCTTATTAGTTTACAAAACTTCAGATATCGGAAATAATTTTTAGGTAGATTACCTATAGCAGGATATAAAGATAACATTTTTTTGTAAAATATATATTTGAAGAAACTTCATACAAATAAAAAAACTCAAAAAAAGACTGTCCAAAAACTTTTTTTGTAGAGAAAAGAAATAGTAAATAGCTCAAAGAAGATTAGCGTAAAAAATGACTAATGAATCGATAGCCAAATGAGAAAATTCAATATAGTTTTCAATCGAGATGAAAAGAAAAAGAGACAACTCGAATAATCAAAATGCTAACGGAATCAACAGAAAAGTTTAATCTCCATGATCGTCAACGAGAAACAATCCAATATCGCGACGCCTTCATCTAGACGAGTCGTTTTACACGTTTCCTGTAAAAAGTCGCAATGAACTATTCGATAAAGCTCTCAGATTTAGTTTTATTTTTATTCTACCAAGAAAAATGTATATGCCGTGTTCAAAGTGATTCCGCGAAATTCAAAATACCCGTTAGAGAAAGAGAAAGATACCAAATTCTCGAGAGTCAGAGATAATTTTGCGTTTCGCCGAAATTTCTTTGAACATTCTATTTTTTCTTGCTTGGTTTTCTTATCTAATGTACACGAGCTACTCACTCGGATCACCCAGTTTTTTCTTCCAAAAAACGCTTGTTCACTCTAAAAATGTACTTTTCTCATGCAAACATTGACGTTAAACTTTTTCGTTCTAGCTTTTCATCTAAATATTAGGTATTTTTAACTTCCAATTCAGAATTTTCTTTTGATTTTCCCAAATATGGATGGATCCGTATAGCTGATTCACGGCTGGTTTGAGCCATCGAAAAAAGGGTTCTGACACGATAATGCCCGAGATGGTGAGCGCAAAATTTTTTGCATTTTTTTTTAAAGAAGAAGAAGAAAAGTTTGTGAACAGCATAAAAAAGTGAAAACGTCATTTCTTAAAAAATTGATTATCAAAAAAAAATTGAAGGAATTGAAAAAAGTCATATTTCGCACTTCGATGCCTGTTGGAATTTTTCCTAGATCTCTCTGAAATTTTTTCTATGAATGACGCGAATTGAAACATACATAGTTGTAGTGCAAAAACAGACTATTTTTTTCATTAAGTTCTTCTTTGAGAACCAAATTAATCAAGAAAAATCGTTTTCATCCATTTTATGTCTTTTACAAGGTTTTTTTGCCTTCAAGGGAAATGCAGAAAAACTTTAAACTCCGCAGATACCGTGGATACTCAAAAAAAAAAATCAGCGAGACTGCCCCAAGCTACCCTTGTGATAGAAGGAAGTTCAGGCGCGTACATGACTCTTCCTCTATTTCTTTGGAGAGATTATTCTCAGAAGCCTATGGGGTCTAGTAAATAATCTACTTTCTTTCCTTGGGCGTAGGTTCATAAGTCGCCAAAGTTTCAATGCTCAAGCGAGTCGATTTTTGAGTTTTGGGGTAATTACTATTTGAGTTCGTACGAGAATATTGGAAATTTTTTAGAGTAAATTTTTTCCGTTCGTGAAATGAAATTTATTCCATGATAGAAGCGCTCAGAAAACCAAAAAAGTTGGAGAGGCTTCGGAAAAAGATATTTAAAAAAGTTAAAGAACCATCTAGAAAAAGCAGAGCTGTGCTTTGGGCCGAGCTAATGGCCGACTCAGCCCACAATCAGTCGCAATCGCGAACTTTTTATCTCACTTTATACTTCACATCACATAAGTTTTCTAAATAACACATTCCCCGTCACTCACTTCCCGATTTACACAAGTAAGAAAAGGGCTCGAATTTTGAAAATTCGGATTCATCTATCATTTTGTACACTGAATCGGATCACTCACAGATTTTCGACATCTTTTTTAGATTCGCCAAAAAAGTCCAAAATCGAAGCGAGTCAGGGATAAATTCGAATTTCGCGAGATTACTTTTGAGCACAGTTGAGTTTTTTTAATTGCGTTTTTTTAATGATATAATTTATGTTATTTTACAAACTCGATCGGATACCGGAGAACGTTCTAATGTATAACATTAGCGAATTAGAGTTTTTTTTTTCAAATTCGGCAAAATCTTTTTTCACGTTTTTCACACGGCCTCTGGATTTTCTGCACAAGCCACGCCAAAATATAATTAAATGCTGTGAATTCGAAGTAATATCCGCAAAACTCAAAATTACCCTTGACTGTCAAATTTTATACATTTTCTCACTTACTGATGGCAGTTTAAAGTTTTGCGCATTCTGAAACGTTATAAATTTTGAAAAAATCGGGCATATTACAGTATAGCCCCCCGCATATGTTGGATATCACCCCCCGCGACACGTTCGAACAAGCCCCCCACACTTATCCAATATAGCCCCCCGGAACTATCCAGTATAACCCCCCACACCGAAAAAAAAGTCACGCAACGATCACGCAGGACACGTGTCAGAGCTTCCATTTTTAAATTTATTTTCTAATTTTTTCGTATCATTCGTCGTTCTTGGTTGTTTCAAATGGTTTTTTTTGTATTTTCGCATGTAAATTCGTGTTCTTTTTGTGAATTTAATAATTTTTGTGATTTGATTTGTAGATCATGGAAGAAATTAGGTCGCTGACCGAGTTTCATGAGAAGTTCAAGTCAGACAAAGAAGTTTACGGGTACGTCTCGCCGAGATACGTACGAATATCATAAAAATTATGGGGCGTTGACCACTTAGAAAAAAATTTAAGATGAACTTTATTAGTTTTCAATCAAGTAATTGTTCTGAGGAATAGAATTTTTTTGCTTTTTTTCTTTTTCATGCACATTAATTAATAAATTACTTAGGAAAAATAGGCTTAGTTTTAAGGCTTCACACGGAGGCGGAGCGCGCATAGCGCGAAGCCGACTGTGGCTCGCTTCGAAAAAAACTGAGCCACAGTGAAAAAAATTCGTCAAATAAATAAAAATACTTGACATGGAGGGGGTCATTCTGAAATAGAGGGGGCCATTCTGAAATGGGAGGGGGCCATTCTGAAATGGAGGGGGCCATTCTGAAATGGGAGGGGGCCATTCTGAAATGGAGGGGGCCATTCTGAAATGAGAGGGGGGTCATTCTGAAATGAGAGGGGGGTCATTCTGAAATGGGAGGGGGGCTTGTTCGAATGAGCTCTGGGGGGACTATTTCAAAGCCGTGCGGGGGGCAAATATGAAAGATTGCCTAGGCATTTCAGAATCGCCCCCCGTTTTGTACTGTGGGGGGCCATTCTAGAATACATATTCACCCCCCGCGTTCGATTCTTCCCCCCACATGAAGTCCTCCTATTTTACCCCCCACAGATCGGAACTTGGCTTGGTGGGGGGCTTGTTGGAACGCGGGGGGCAAAAACAGTGTGGGGGGCGATTCTGGAATTTTCCCAAAAAATCAATAGAAAACGGGCAAAGTAAGTTTAATTCAATTTGAATATATCGGAGTATTCTCGCAAATTCTCAAGTCATAGCGTGTAAACTCACAGTTTTAACATCGATTCCATTTTCAAGCCCAGAAACGCTGATCATCGTAGAAATAAAAACCTCAGATTTAGTCAATCATTGATTCGACAAGTGACCTGAACAGAAATGAGATTATTCAACGAAAAAGGTAAACTTACCTCATATTGAGGATAACTAAATAAATAATGCTTCCCAAGAGAGGAAGAGAGAGGTCTATCAATCTTCGAATCAAGTTTGGCGGAACAAAAACCTGGAAACAATCGGAAAAAGTTTTTGCATGGCGGTAGCAATAGGAAAAAAATTTATTTAAATGTTTTTCAGCAAAATAAAAAAATGAATATTTTCAACGATCCCGACAATGAAAAAAAGAAATAAATAAAAAGAAGAAACGAAGTCCCAAAAAAACTTTTTGAAATAAAAAAATTGTAAGAAACATGTTCGCGCTGCCGCATTTTTCAATCTCGTCGCCTCAATTTCGCAGGTCCTCCGACTCTGCCGAGTTCGGGGCGCCTTTAGGCGAAACGGCCAGTTGCGGGCGCCTTTAGGCGGTGCCGTGTCGGAGATGTATTTTTTCGGATAGGGCAGAAAAAACTTTCGTGCAAAATAATGATTGGAGTCCTTTTCGAGTTTCAGAAATATGGCGGAAAATCATTCTCCACTTTATTGCATACGGCGTCTGACCACTGGCCAGTAACTGCTAAGGCTGGTAGAAAAATTTAATTATTTTGTGAATTTATCTTCAAAAATGTTTTTTTTTTACTTTTACTGTAGCGTCGCATGGTTTATACACCGCATAAAAACGCATGCGTCGAATCTTACGACAATCCTCGAAAAATCCTTTTTTCGAGAATTCCCAAAATTTTTCTACTTCTTGCATCTTGTTCATTTTTCCCTGAAAAATTATTTGTTTTTTTTTAATGAAAATCATGTTTTCTTGTTTTAGATTTCTAAAAATGATAGAACCTGCAAAACGAGAAACTTTCATTCAAGTTTTTATATTTGGAAAGTCTCTGAAACAGCTGAACGATGATGGTGTCGAGTTGCAATCAACTCTTGTGAGTTTTCCTAGCGTTTTCATCAGCAGTTAAAAAAAATTCAGAGCAGTATCGGATGTGGAAACTCACATATAATAGAAGTTCCGATTCTTAACCAAAGTTTCGATTCTGGAATGGATATTTCCATGGATTCGTTGGAGGATTATGCATCTTTTGACTGTACTCCTCCGAAGGTTTTTCGCTTTGAGTATCTTGATAACTATAAATTGGACAATTTTAAGGTTATTAATTGCTCAACTCCTATAATTCCTGAAAACTTGCCGAAGATCAATACATTGCCGGAAATATCTAGAATTTTCACGGTGTTAGAGGCTTCTGAATATATCGGAGACGTTGAATCCATTGATGTTGAAGGAAACTCTACTTTATTGTTGTCGAATGAAGATGAGGTTCGTTCAATCAAACTTATAATTTCGGGGTTGCTATAGCTGATTTACGGCTGACTTGAGCCATCGAGAAATGAATCCTGACACGATAAAAAAAAAGGAGACAGTGCCTGGTTGGTGGAGAGCACAGACATGTCACGCCTTTTTGCGTTTTTAAGCTATCCGTAAATCGGCTATATCAACGTCTAATGTTGATCAAAAAGTTTGGTTGGACGTTTTGAAAACCGTTTAAACCTTTTTTGTGTTGGCGTTCATGACTATTCAATTTTAAGGTCGGGTTCATAGAATCATTATCAACTTATCACAATTCCTTTGCGCTTGAGTTGACTGCTCCTTCGAAATGCTCGGATCGTTGTCACAATGACGCAATCGATTCAGAACGTTTTCCGTAATATTTATTATCGTTGATGATGTAAATGAGTTTCCTTTTTTTCAGGTCTAATGAAGTCGCTCAGACAGTTTTTTGCTCGAATCAGGTTTCAAACCCAGAGAGATCAATGGTACAAATGATGCAATGAATGGTCTTTTCTATAAAATTTTTGCAGGAAGAGGCTGAACAAAAACCTGGAATCGAGAAAAAGAAAAAGCGGTTCTTTTTTTGATATTTTGTTTCCGTGAACTGTGTAAAATATTTAGATGGGTTTTTAAAGTTTACTCTTTTATTCGATGACTAGTTTGAGGTGCTTTCAATTGTTTCTTTTTATTTTTCCAATCAATTTCAAAAATGTGTGAAACGTTACCAAACTATTTTTTCAACTTTCAGTCATCACGTGACACGAAGAAGAACATGTACGAATGTTCCAGAAACTGTTGTTGAAGTTCAATCCAAGTCCAAATCTGCTATCGTAAATGATAATCCAGGTTTCCTGTTAATTTTCATATTACAGACCAAGTTCGCTGACTTGTGTGAAGAATCGGAAGAAAACTTGCGAAATGAGAGGTTTTGTACATTCGAAGTAATAATTCACTAAGTAGTTTTATAGTGCCTCTACTCAAACTCAACAAAAGAGTCTGGACTTGGAAAAAGTCAAAGAAGATGTCATGGGTCCTCGGAAACTGAGATCGAGGTAAAAGAATTGAAAAATAACGAGAAAGTTGAATACGGGGGAAATTAAGTTCGTATGACCTCATAATCAAGTAATGTTGCTTTTTCCACTGAAAATCATTTTTAAGATCTGAAATTTTTTTTTTCAATTTCTAATTAATCGAGAACGCTCACAATTACATCTAATAAATGAAAATGAAAATTTGATGATGAGAAGACGTTACAAGAATTTTAATTTCTTTTTTTTAGAAAAAAAATTGATTGATCGAGAAATTATAATTCTGACGAAAGGCTAGTTTTTTTAAATTGAGTTCAGTCGTTTCTCAATGGCAGCTGAAACGCCTGCCGGAGCACCCGAGAAGCCGGCAAGCGTTCTAACTATTGTCAATGAAGCACAGGAATCGCTCGAAAACAGTTTTCTAAATTTCTTTTTCGAAAAGTCTACAGAAATATTTTCAGACGACGAGTCGTCATATTCTCCAGAAGAACAAGAGCCGTAAGCGAAGTTTTAATTTCAATCGAAGAGAAAAGCATTTCTGATAGAGCGACAACCGAAGAAAATCGTTTGAAACCGGATAAAGTGCAGAAAATTCAAGCAGATATTTTGACGGCTAAGAAAATCAGATTGAGGTTATTTTTTTTCTGTCAAATTTTCTGAGTTTTTTTCTGCGTTTTTTTTTTAAAACAAATTTTTACATTTCAAGACGAGCTTCTGCCTTAAAAACCTTCGATCCCCGCTGAAAAATAACGCATGTGCTCATCCCAACTCGGCGAATATTTCGGTTGAGAACTACGGTTCAAATTGTCAAATTTAAAGCTTTTGTATACATTTTTTCAGATGAACGAAAAGTTTTTGGGAAAATTGAAAATACAGAACATTCGTGAGTTTTTTTTTTCCGAAAGTCAACATATTAATCAAAAGATCATCAAAAGTTTTCACTCGTGATTTTGTTGTATTTGTCTGTTTTTTTATTTATCTGAATATTTGTTCAGATACGATTATAAAAAATTGAATTTCATTTTTCTTCCCAGATCTGTTTCGAGCGATCTGTCCGATGCAAAGGCCGCCCACCAGTCTTCTAGAAGGCAAAAAAGTGCTCCAGCAGTTTTTGAAAATGCCACACTTATGGAATCACGTTCGAAAAGAACATTTTTTAAAACTTCAGGATTTTTTCAGCCGTTGAAACTTGTGCAGAATTCAGCGAAAACCAACATAGTTTTCCGACTTGTTTTGAGGAAGTTTTGAGGTTAGGAATCTTTTTGAAATGTTGAATTGAGCTCAAAATTTTCTAATAATAAGTATTTCTATAAAGATGAATTTTCCTTTCTCTAGCTTTTACGTTTGACATTTGAGCGATTTTTGAGAAAAAAAGAGAAATTTATATTTTGATAAAGGTTAGTGAAAAAAAAATTCAAAATTTTGAAGGCACTAATTCATTTAATTTCAGCCATCCGCATCAACCAAGTGATCAGAAGTTTGAAATCTTTCAAAACACGTCGAATTACTCATTTGAAGGGTTAGCTTGCTTTGGAAAATCTGTCTGGAAAATGAATAACTTCAGGTTTGAAGGAATTTCGATGGATGAAGATGTCGACTACCAATTGCAGGGAAATGACACCATAAACGATCTGTTAGGGGTGGCAAAGGTAAGAATACATTTTTTTTTTTCTGTTCGCCTCTTTAGAAGGTTAAAATTTCATTTATTTTTCTGTTCTTATTTCCGAGAAAAAAAAACAAAAAAGAAATCTTTGATATTTGAAAACTTTGTTTTTAAGAACTTCGCACGAGATTTGAACGTTCTGTCGGTTCCGGACGTTTATGCGTGTGTCGACAATTTTCCAGAAAAGTTAGAAAATCGGGATGCAGCGTCAGTTGAAGGAAATTTGTTGGATTTGGACTCTTCTCAGAATCGAAAAGTTGCGCCGGTTCCGTTCTAATTATGTGTTCTGTGTAGAATTTTTTCGTTCAGATGTTTTTGTTCGATCCGGAAAAATTATCGAGAGACAGATTTGCTTCGCCAAATTGCGACTGTCTCCATGATCCTTCCAATTTTGATGGTATTTCTTTTCTTTTTTTTTTTTTTGGAAACACGATGTGTTTAATGTGGGAACAAAAAGTTTTCCAAAAACTCAAAGATCGCTCTTTTTTTTGGGTTTCATGAAAGTACGCGAGAAAAATCATTTGAGGCTTAAAAATATTTCTTCAAACTTTTTAACAACAAAAAAACGTCTGATTTTTTTGGTTTACTCCTAGTTTATTTTCAATGAATAAAAATTTATTTTTAGCTCTATTATAACTTCATCTGAATTTCCAATTTGTTTTTTTGAATCTCAAAAATTTTAAAGGGGAAAGTTCGCAAGTTGGAGTTTTGTTGGAAAAATCAGAAGGCGGCGGTTGAAGAGACCAACGAAGACTCCTCGTTGGAGGAGTATTGGGACTTCGGAGCAGATTCGGATCCCGATGAAGATGGTTTTTCTTTTCTATTTCTTTGTTCATTGCTGATTAAACTTGGAACTTGAACTAATTAAAATACGCATATTTTCGAAAATGAATTCGATATTTTCATGTCGAAGCTTTATTCAACACGCTTCATATTTTTTCTCTAGCATTTTCTGTTGGTTTGGTGGTAGGCTTTTTAAGTGTTTTTTCTTCCTCATTTTCGCGTCTTTGGCCAAATAGTTAGTCATACAGTATGGTAACACTTTGGCTTCTTTCTTCTCTTATAGTAATTTTTTTTATTCTGTTGAAAATGATTCTTCAAAATCGGATTATTCATATAAGATAAATTTGCAAAAAAATACGAAGTACTTAAGGAATTTCGAAGACCTGTTCGTCGCCCTAGACGCCGTCTGAGTGGTTCGACAGCCGGCCAGACGAGCAACAGAAAAAGAAAACTGAAAGGAACTCCCGATGAAAAAAAGAAAAAGAAAAAAATAATAAGAAGGTTTGATTTTTGAAAAAAAAGTGCAAAAAAAGTAGAAAAATATTTTTTTATAAGCTTTATTTTTTTCTTTATTATTGTTGACTGAGGTCTGCTTCATTTATGAATAGTCGCTTGGGCCTTTTTTTTTACAATATTTGATGTCCTGACGAATAGTATAATAGTAAGGTCTCTGTATTTTTTCTTGATTATTCGTTTTGCAGGGAGGAGGAAAGTCGAGGGATGACAAAATTTTTGTGATTTCTTGCAAGTTCCCGGTTTGATCTAAATTTTCATTATACCAAAACACCAAGTTTAGAATTGCAAAGCTCAGTACAACTGGAAAGTGAGACACGGGAAATTGCGTCTTTTGGACCACGCCATGTCCCATTACAATGACAATAACCTCGTCTGTCAAATCTGCCAAATCAACATGAAAACTACGCGGCAGGTCCGTCTCATAAAGAGCTCATTAGCGTTATTTTGAAATTCATAAGCGTTATTTTGAAATTTCAGCTTATTCGATTTTTTCTTCAAAAGCTTTTTTTCAAGTTTGTATCTGATCGAATGAACTACCCTCACTTTTGAAGCGCATGGTTGCACGGAATGGCTCTACGATTGCTCTGGAGCAGAGATGCTGAGAGAACACTCCGTGGTTCTAAGTAGTCACCGCAGGGCGACACGCCCGGCTGAATAGAAAAATTGAGATGAAGTATAAGTAAAACTTCTCCTGTTACAAAGTAACTGCTTTGCTGGGCGAGCGTCCCGTTTCGTCAGCAGCTCTGCTCTGAGGCACACAATAAACCAACGCGTTAGGTATTTAGAAGAACTGGAAACCCGAATTTCAAAACGGGAACTCTATTGAGCCATCCCTCGTGTGTCCACTGAGTTTCGAGCCGAGAATAAAAAATAATAAAAGCTTATCAATCTGTTATTTTCAGATGCGCTATCACTACAAGAAAATTCATTCACAGCAGAAGGCTAGTGGCTACGGATTGAAAGAGTTTATTTGCACCTTAATGTTTTTCTTTATTCATTTAGTGTATTCAGCCTCCCGGTAACTGGGGAAGGACTTCAAAAAGTCTGGACGCAATGCTTTGGACGTCAGTATTTTTGAATTATTCATTTTACTTTCACAAATTTTCACGAGTACGCGAGATAATTTCATCGAAAAACTTTTTGAAACGGATTGATTTGTATGGCTTACATTGGATAGAGCGAATTGATTTTGGGTCTTTCGCACCTTTTTTTTTTCTTTTTTTTTAGACTCCCACTTCCACAAGTTTTTTTTTGGGTGAAGCCGTCTTTTTCAGTATCACTGTGTTTTAAAAGTATGAAAGAGGTTCAAGAAAAAATAAAGAAGATTGATTTTAAATAAGAAGCTATATTTCTAGTGCAGGCATTATAGACCATTCCGCGCCAGCTTGTCACGATTTTCGTTTCCCTCTGAGCTCGAGAATCATTCCGTTCGAAGCGCGTGAGATGTTTCTCTATCTGTGTCTTCTATTTGGCCCAAAACTTCCCTTATATTAAAGGCGCAAGCAGAGACAATATCGCATGCATCGAAGAAAAGGGTTCTGTAGCTAAGAGAAAAAAAAAAGAAATTCGTGACAAGCTGGCAGGGAAGGGGCTATATCTTGTGTCAACCGGCTCTTAAGCTTCCTTTTTTTTCTTGAAAATATAAGCTCTGATTGTACTGAAAAGATCGCGCCAAATCCAAAAAAAAAAAAATTAGAAAAGATTAACTTCAGTCCGTTACTATCTAACGTAGTTTTTTGGAATTTAGGGTAAGAGTGGTGAAATTAAGAAACTTGTGCGTAAGAGAAACGTTGCAGACCGCGAAAAGTTGCTTGGCCCGGTCGATCAAAGCGGATTGAGCAGGAAGCGGATGAAAAGAAGTTATTCGTTCTCAAAGTGAATTCTGTGGTTCTGCATCATTTCTCTCGCTTACAAGCTTTTTGTTCGACCACCGGCAGTTAGAACCACGGAGATGAGGAACCAAGAGACTACTCTTCAGAGCCATTTTTATCTTTTTTTCATCATTTATTTCAAAAAAAAGTTTTAAATCACAATTTGTATTTCTTTTCGAGATGGTTTCTCATCTCAGTGTTTTTTTTTTGTACTAAGGAGGTCATTCCACTCAAAATTTTTAGTGTTTTTTCGTTTTGCTGGAGGAAGCTCCTCAAAATCTCAAACTTACCATCTTAAAGCTGTATTTTAAGATGATCATTTATTTTGAGGCTACGGTCTTGTAAAATAGAAAGTGTGTATGTGCTTAAAAAAAGCTGCGAAAATAGAGCCAACGAAAAAATTGCACGTGAATAAGTTGCCGTGGAAGAATTAGCCTAGAATGACGAGCCGCGTGAATTTCGCCAGCGTGGGCAAAAAATGTTTTTGAAGGCGTGCTCCATGGACAACTTTTTTCGAATATAAGTGTTTTATTTTTGTGAATTTTTTTAGGTTTCTGCTAATTTTCAGTTACTACCCATTTTTTTGTGTCTAACTTCGATTATAACAGGTCTTATTTGTAAGAGGCTCGAATTTATTCACTTATTTTGTGAGGCATTGAATTTCGTGTGGGAAACTTATCTCAAAGGATTGGATAGCAGACAACTGAAGAAATTATAAATTATGGGCCTTTTTTGAGGAATAATTCGCAATATTAACATATATATCTAAAACGTATATATGGCATTGAAAAGGTTTGGTTATCATTGTTTTTTGGATGGTAGGAAGGAATTTTGGATCCTCGAAAAGTCGTGAGCGTAAATTGTGCATACAACAATTTTCGGGGCTCGAATGATTGAAAATTTGAATTTTGGAAAACGATTTTTAGAAATATTTAAATTTTTTGGTTTTTTTTATAAATTCATTAATTATTTTGTAAACAGAAGTTGATGGAGAATGGATACAGAAGGGATGAAAATAAGATAGACATTTTACAGCGAATCTTTGTCGACGGGCGATAAAGGCGCATTATTTGATAGAAAACGAGTTGAAATAATCAAAACAGGTCGAAAGAAAATCCTCACATTAAAACAACAAAGGAAAGAAATTGAACGAAAAAAAAGATAAAATATCAAAAAAGAGGTGAATTTTCCCAGGATTCGAATTTTCAAATGCCGTGTTCAAAGTAATTTCCGCGAAATTCAAAATAGCCGTCAGAGAAAGAGAAAGATAACTAAATTTTGGAGGGTCAGAGACCATTTTGCATTTCGCGGAAATTACTTTGAACACGGCAAAAGATTCGAGCCCTCAAGATTGTTTAATGCACAATTCACGCTCACGATTATTCGCGGACCCAAAATTCCTTCGAAGGATCCTTTGGCATTTAGCAGGATCCTGCCAAAAATTTTTGCTGATAAAAGCAACCCGAACGTCACCAGTATAATTTGAAAGTAAATTTCACATTTTTTTTAAAAGAAACTGAACTCTAACATTCAAGAGAATCCGATGATAAACAGTTTCAAAAAAAAATAAATAATAAAAAATGCAATTTACAATTTGCCGACGTTGTTCCGGGGAGCGCATTAAAAAATTTTTTCACACGCTGACGAAATTGACTACGCTCATTTTCCTTCGGCCTTTTCGCAGCTCATTTATATTCGGCTTTTCACGGCTTTTTTTTTCGTGGTGTGCAGGTTGCGATTTTCATATAAATTGTTCGATTAAGTTTTCAAAAATTTCAGTGCGCGAAGTGAAATGACCATCTTTTTTTTTTAGCAACTTGACAACGTTAATGTAAAAACCTGATGATGTGATTTGAGTGTTTCAACTCGTCCTCGGCGTATCGTCGGAGGAACTCAAATGGCCCGTGCTAAGGGAGGCGCGCGAGGAGTTCTTGAACCCCCTTTCATCACCCGATACAACTCTTGTCAATGATTCTCAATAACATATTGCTTGTTTTTTTTGTTTCTGTTATTTGCCATGACTTAGAGATTTTTAGTGATTTGCTCGAAAGTTTGGACTTTTGAGCCTCGTCTTTACTAATGATGAGTTGAAATTGACAGAAGCTCCTCTTTTGTGCAGAAATGGTTTACAAACTGAACCAAATCGTGTGAACTGTCGGTTACGGATAAGTTTCTTTTTTCGTGTCGGGCATGAAATACTTTTAGACGGTACGTGCGTTCAGTAGGTTTAAAGCCATTTTGATGAGCTTTGTTGTTGGTAAGTTTCCTCCTTTTTTAACCCTGTGCTTCTGAAGCTTAGTAAACTGTGCTATTGAAAGATTATGAAGCTGTAAATTCAATTTTGTATGTTTGCCTGTGAATAAATTGTTGAATTCTGTTTTTTATTTGTGTCTCATTGTCAAAAAAACAAGAAATATTTTCATATGATTGCAAAAAAATAATCTTCTCATTTTGTCTTCTGTAAGAAATAGAAAAAAACTAAATTCATCAGATATATATAAAAATTGAAAAAAATGTTTCTGCTCTTCACGCATGTTTGAGACTCCGGTGGCCGGTCAATATTGCGTAGTCAGTTTCGGAGCCAGGAACTTTTTTCAATTTTCTTTTTTTTTGCAATTTGTCAAGGACCTATTTCTCGAGGTTACAATGTAAGTTACGTCACAAAAAGTACACAAGATTTCATTTAATTATTGAAAAACGTATCCAAACTACCGGCCACCTTAAACAGGCGTGTCTTATCTTGTCGAAAGTTATTAAGAGTTAGTTCATTGCGGAAATTTCCCAAAATATTTGGTTTGAATATGAGAAGTAAAGTTTGTATTAATCTATTTCGCAAACTAAAATTTGGATTTCATACGGAAATTGGGTAATAAATTCATTTTCAGTCGTACTCGTATTTATATATTTTTGTTTTTGATAGAAGTGAATGCAAAACGTTATGGAGGTATGGGGAATTGAACCCCAGCCCTCTCCCATGCTAAGGGAGCGCTCTACCACTGAGCTATACCCCCAGCTGTCTGTCGTGGCGCGAAGTCAGCACTTGACACCTTGCAAGAAACTCGTTCCTCGCGTACGTAGAACGAAATAATCAATAGGAAAAGTTGCGTTGTTCTCTGGTTGAAGCGCCTGTTCGAAAAAGTTCAATAATTTCAAATTATTTTTTAAACCTAACTTTTTAGAATATAAACTTGCTTTTTTTCCCTTTTTATTTATCTGCTATTTTTTTGACCCGACTTAATCAATACAGTCTTTTGATGTCAAAAGTCTTGAAATCCTTAACCCTTTTTGTAAAGCTTGGAATTGATAGGAAGAATCATTAAGACTTAAAATAGTTATCTTGAAGCTCTTTTCACATGTGCGATGCTCGCAGAAACGTTTTTGAAAAATTTACGAGAAATTTCGGATGGATTATAACTCTTTCTCGGCTTTAGATCACGAACCTTGATAGCTTTTCAAGTTAACTTTCTACACTATGACTTAAATTTCATAATTTTTACCTCCTTTGTTCGAGAGAATTCATTCGGAAACAAATTGCTTCGAGAACCGCATAAAAAATACATTTTCATAAGTTTCTGGATGTAGGAAATTTTATTTGAAAAAAGTTTTTCTGATACTTTTGAAGGAAAAATACATATAACTTTGAGAAATGGCCGCCGCATCGCTTTATGCGTCACACGTGCCACTGTCTTCGGTTTCGCGACTCTTTTTGGCCTTGGGATCTGCGGCGACGGCGATTTTGGACCCTCGACGCGGCGACATGGTAGCTGCCATGGGCGAAACAACAGCTGTAGGAAGTGTTCTGGAGAATATCAGGTAAGGTAAAGAAACTGAGAAGATTCGAAGAACAAGAGCTCGGACGAAGGATGGAGTCGGACCGGGTTGGACGTCGTCTTCTTCGTGAAAAGCCCAGAGTGTGTGAGGCGACTATCGACCGGAGACTTCTGGAGCGACTTCCTGACGGCACCTTCGGCAAGGAATATTCCAAGTGGGTGAAGTGAAGGCTTTTTTGAAAAAAATAATTGGAAATTCGAGATAGAACACGTATCTAACAAGGGAAGTTCAAAAGGTTGAAAAGTTGTTCTTTAGCATTGTCTCGTTTTATATATATGGTGATCAAAAGTATCTTACAGAGATGCAAAAATGTCTTATTCCTGGAAAAAAAATTTCTGAGACGCCATATCTCTAAAATAAGACGAATTGTATCTCTGAAACCAGGAAGTCCTGAAATACATATCTAAAAATTTTTAAATAATTCTCAACTCTCTTTCGGAATTCCCAAAACGGAATAATAATTTCAAAGGAAAATTGGAGTCTTTTCGAGGTTTCTGGACGCGTTGAAGACGTCGCCGGACGCGCGGCCGCCAGTCCGCTACATCAACCAGCCGGAGCACCTCTACGTGATGCAGCGCTACCGGGAGACCCACGACTTCACCCATGTGGCCCTTCAGATGAACACCAACATGCTCGGCGAGGTGGCGCAAAATGGAAAAAAATCATAATGATCAGTTTTTCAGGTTACTGTCAAATATTTCGAGGCGATTCAGTTGGGTCTTCCGATGTGCGTGACTGGTGCCGTGTTTGGGTCGGCACGGCTTCAGACCAAGTTAGTTTCTCAAGGGGTTCTCGAAGTGTTTTGAAGAAACATTCTTTTCAATATTCAGTTTGTTGAGCTGACTTCAAGTCTTACAGAGAACTCTCACAGAGTTGAAACACTTTTTTCATCGTCTCAATTTTTTCAAATTAATTTATCTTTGCTTTTTTAATAGAGAGCATTACAAAGGGCTGACCTCACTAAATAATAAAACTAAAAAAAAACGTATCGTAATACGAGGGAGTGCTGGATTATACATTGTTCACTTTAAGATATCTAAAATATAAAAACAACAAGATTTTGTGGAAGAAATGATTGGATCTCTATTTCAAAGTTATGGTTTCAACACTAATCGAAATGAAGTACAACGGCAGAAAAAGAAAAAGAGAATGAACAGGAATCGGCGAGAACTCCTGAATCGTTACCTTCCATGGGTTACCGAACAAGCCCAGAACAGCCGACTTTTCCTGGCTTTCGATTGGGAAAATCACTTCGCCGAATCTTTGAGAGACGTCCAACGAGAGCTCAACATTGTTCCTTTCAGTGATTTATAGTTTTTCGTCAATTTCTCTCTTTTTTGTCAAAAAATTAATACAATATATCACGTGTACAGTGCAATATACGGCCTCATGCTCCCACCTTTATGAAAAAGATGAAAAAATTTATGACTTTCAATTTGAAATGCCGGAAAAGAGGAATAAAAGTGACGGCGAAATTGAAATTCGCGGTCGAAAAACCATCGGCTGATGAAAATTCGAAGAAATACGACGTTCCGGTTGTGAGCAGTATAAATAGGGCGGCAGTCAGAGCTTCGAGCCAAAAAAGCGACTCCCACGAAATGAGGCTCGTCTTCCTCCTTCTTGTCGGTTCGTTCTGCATTTTGAAGCTGTGATCGTGGTAGAATACCTACGCGTTTCTCTGGAAATGCGGTCCTCGGTGCGCACAAGACGGGGACTGTTGCGTTTTCATTCAGAGACACACAGTAACCGCCTTGAGCACATCGCGCGCTGCCCTTTTTCCCTTTCCGGCTTCCGAATTCCTTCCCGAAAGTCTATTCATACTCTCGGTGGTTTCAGTGTGCTCTGTTGTACCGCTGCTCGCGCTTCGCGGAGCTCTCTTCCGTCCTGGCCGTTCTGTCCCAATGAACGTCGGTTTTGGAAATTTCTTTGTGTAGAACTGATCCAGTTTTTGAAAGCTATCATTTTGGAAGATTATTAGGCCTTGTCTGATATCATAAATACCTCAAAAATAGGTACACGTCTTGACTATTTTCGGCCATCTTCTCTCTTCAAATAATGCTTCGGATGATTGAGAGATCGTTAGGCTGATCAATCGGCGAAAAGTTGATAAGACAAGGCTGTTTGGCCGCTTGACATGATGAAATTCATCAATGACACACCGGAAGTGGAAGAGGAAATAATTTCTCTAATTTTTCCCAAAATAGATCTTTATTTGTGGCCTCGTTTAGGATTTTCTGAGGTTCGGAAGGAGCGGCTCTGGGTCCGGCACGAGCTCAGCCTCGATGGAGGTTCTGCCAATGATGCCTATAAGATGGGATCGGCCGCTCGATGCCGACTACGTTTCCAGATGATCTCGGAGTCTTGTCCTTTCGCGATGACGAACCGGCGTTTCGTGGATACATGAGAAATAAAGTTTCTCTTTGCATATTGAAATACTTTTTTTGCTTGATAAGCTTCACAAAAAATATATCTCTACAAATATTTTCTTTCATTTGAAGGACTTTTTAGGAAGTTTTTGGCATCTTCAACTCTTCGATCTCTTGTCAAGATCATTACAATAAGAAATATTTATTCCAATATCAATAAGCGAAAAAGAGCGAAGGAAAATTATGTGTATAAAAAATCACGCCTCAGAGAGACAACTCATTTTGACACTTGGATTTCTAAATTTTATGCAGCTCGGAAAAGTCCAAAGCGACTTCGAAAACTCGAAAAGGCTAATTTTGCACACATTTTTCGAATCGCTGTGGACCCGCCTTGAAAGAATATAAGCAAATGTCAACCTCGTTCAAAGAAAAGGTCGTTCTAAAATTCACAACAATATAAAAAAAACTAACTGAACGCCGCACAGAAAGGGGGGCGGGGTCTATCGTCTAGGAGGTATTAACCGTAGTCTCTAGAGTACCGGAAATCAAGGTGACGCTGTGATGAGGTTTTCGAGATCTTTCAGTAGAGTCCGATGACGTCATCGTTCGTCAAATAAAAAAAAAAGAGAAAGAAATAAATGAAAAGGGGGAAAAATTGAAGAAGATGATGGTTTTTTTTAGAAGAGCGAACGTGTCACCTGGTAGACCTGGAAATAAAAAATAGAAAAAGTTTATTAAAGTAGTTTTTTTCTAGCTTTTTTTCCCTGATTATATGGAGAGTTGCAAAATGAGTTCATTTTTTTGTGTTTCTTAAATTTTACAGTTGAAAAAAACATTGAAGTTAGAGCCATCTCGTTTTTTTCTTTATCCTCGTTTTTTCATTTCTCAATTTTGTTTTTAGAAGATTTCCGAAAATCCTTACTTCATTCCTACTAATTCAGTCATTTTTCTAGTAGGAATTCTACTCACTTTTCGCTGAATAATGTCTGTTTTGGGAGAGGTCCACCGCTCGAGAGCATCGAACTCTCGGCGCGACTTCAGAAGCGCGAGAAACGCGGCAAGGGTGCCGTCGACCTTTGGATAGTAGGTGAAGCACGAGAATAAACTAAAGAAAGGGATAAAGAGTGCGTTGGAGCACAATGAACCAACCAGATTCCGCCGTCGGCCATCGCTTCGATGAGGATGTCGTGGAGGGCTTCAAACTCTGATTCGGAGCGGTTCAAGAGGTCCGGAGCAAGGATCACGTCGAATCTGAGAAACTAGAATAATCAATTCTGCTCTTTTGTACTTATAAATTTCTACTTGAAAAGGTAACAAGAGCCCTTACCTCTTGCCTCCGAGCGCCTTCCTCAGATCATCAAGGTTGCCGAACGAATATTTGCACTTATTAGCGGGGATATTGTTGCGCTGCAGGGTTGGCTTGCAGTACAATTGCAGACTCGTCTTTGACTGAAAGAAATTCGTTTTAATTTGAAGAAATTCAAAGGTCAAACTGACCAAAGTATGAATGGAGATCTCGCTGGCGCCGTTCTCGAAAGCGTAGACCGATGGAAGGCCAGTTGAGAAGCCAATCTACAAGTTCATACATGAGACTTGTTAACAGGTGGCCGAACTGACCTCGAGGACGGTTTTGCCTTCAAAAAAGTCAGTTTCCATCTCGACTTCAACTATGTTGTCCAGGGAGTGGCACAGCGAGTTCACGCCTTCCCAGTCTTCTCGTTGTTCTGAAAAATGCAAGTTTTTATTTTCTAAAAAACACATGCTTGTTAGTTATATGTATTTATCTATTAACCAGATAGAAGTTATCAGTTTGGTTCTTTTCATGTTTGGAGACTGAAGAAAGTTGTTTTGGCAAGACCTTCGAAAGTTGTTTGCCCCTCTAACAAACGACCAAACATCAACAATCCGCTTGTTCTCTGTGCCCTCTCTCCTCTAACTGCTCACTGAGCACTGGACCCTTGAGTGGTCACTCACCGTTGCCATTGCTGTTCTTCCGCGAAATTGGCAGCTCCTCGTCGCTGACGCGTTTCCGAGGATTCGCATCGCAAGCCGCTACGTATCTGAAATTGCTATTTTTCTAACATGAGGTATATTTCAGTCTAGGAAACGGTAATCCACGTTTGTTCGATAGATTAGAAGGAGAAAAACAACCGTTTTTCAATTCGACCAGTTAACTTTTAAAAGTATATGAGTTGAATCCATAGATTGAATCAAGTTCAATCAGGTGTATTTTTATGAACGATAGAAGGAAACTGACTGGATGCATCTGCCAGAGTCGAGCTTGAGCTCGCAGTTGGAAGGGGCGACGTCGGCCAGCGTGGGAGTGATCACGACCATCTTGAAGGTTTTGGGAAGAGGGAGTTCTGCAATCCACGAAAACTTGCTTTTTATTAGGAAGGACACAAAGAAAGTTCGAAATTATACTAGAGTTGAATTTTGAAGTGATAATAAAATGGGAAATGACGTGTTTGGTCTCAGTTGGGGTCAGTTTTCATAAACTTTTTCTTTTCTTTTCGTTTTTTTTTGTTATTGCAAGTATGACGAAGCGGAACGAAGTAGAGTGAGTGGTGGGTGATGGATAGTTTAACTAATTTCTTCTGAAGGCGTAGAGAAAAAGGTTCGATGGAAAGGCGAAAAGTTTTGGTAGTGATTTTCAGTCTGCGGAAAATCAAGCAACTAGACAATAAAAATTGAGACGTTAGCTGTAAAACGAGAAACACTTTCAATCGAAAAGTCGACCTTCAGGTTTCTTGGAATAAAAAAGTATCAAACTTTGGAAATTATTTCTTATTATTTTGAGAAACAACGGTAACAGTGTTAATTTCAACAGAAAGCTAGCTTTTGAAAACACTTTTATGATTTTGAAGTTGTTTTTGAACTTTTTTGAAAAGTGAACAGGAAAAAAATCAACTAATTTTATAAAAACTAGAAACAGTGATCAACTTTCAACTTTTCACTCAGTCTGGGAAGCAGGAAAAGATTTCCAACAAAATTGGAAGATCATGAAAACAGAATCTTTTAAAGGCACGGAACCCTCGTACCGAAATTGCCCTAAAAATAAATGTTCGAAAACAAAAGGACAATTTTTGCAGGAAAAAAAGGCTGATACGATAATAAGATACATAGGTGATTTTTCTGTCCCATTAGGTAAGTTTGAATATGATAACTGATAACTAGAGATGAAAGGGCAAAAGCCGAGATATGGAAGAGTCGGTAAGGTCGCTTTTATACGAGCGGACGTCTCAGTGGAGCGAAGTCGCTCTGTCCAAGACACGCCCAAATTCTCGTCCTGTGGTCGATCACAAAGAGGCGGAGTTTCTCTTGGAGCACTCGGCAAACCGCCAAAATATGTTGTCGATTTGATCTGCCGCGGTGACGTTGCAATAAGTTGATGAACCCCTTTGGACTCATTAGATTCTTTTTTCGAGAGTCAATCAACTGATAAATAATGTAATACATATTTAAAGACGGCAGAATGAAGTTAAAAAAATTCGTAAAATCACAAATCTATTGAAAACAAGTTTTCGACTTTTCTTTCAGAAGTCCTTGAAAAGTCGGAGATTGCTTTTAGTCCATTTAAAAAAAGCTTAATTTTAGTTCCGCTTTGAGATTTTCAACACGCACGCATTCAATCACACCATAAAAAATAATACGGAAAAACTGAAAAATGGGTCGAACTGAATCTTTTTTTTGTTCACTTTCGATGTTATGAGCATACTCCAGCTTCTATCATTTCTTCCCGCCGTAGCGATTGAAGGATTATCCCTCCAGAATTTTTCACGGTTTTTTTTTACTGAGACAACCAAAAGTTCCTTTATTTTTCTTTATTACAAAACGAAGGGCCGAAAAACCGATCTTCTCCGCCAAACTTGTCACTTTTTCTTCGTTTTCTGAACTGCGCCCACGCCGAATTCAGTCTTTTCGGCAGTTCATTTGACCAACCGTAAGGATGACGAAAGAAACAGTCTTCAATTCTTGATGAGACTGATTAGGCATATATCGGAAGTCGAAGGTTTTTATTATTTTGGAAGGTTTTGTTCCTGCATTCTGATCCCTTTCGATAGGAATTGTCCTAGCTTTGAAAGAAACGAGATTTTTTCGCAAATATGGATCACTTTCTGGTGAAGGTTTCATGAATCTCTTTTTCAGGTGAAAAAAAAGCTGAGTAACGCTCAAATGAGCGTGTAAAGACAAGGCGACTTTTCAAGCGAGATGTGAATTACTTAAGGATTGTTTTTTTTTTTCCCTCAAAGAACTTCACATCCCAATGTTCTATTATTTTTTGAAAAAGGAATTCAACTGAAGTAAACTTTATTCAGGCTTTCGAGCTAATCAGATAAACATATTAGAGCCAATAATCTGGGAATAGTGAGAAGATCAGAGGACGTCGTACGGTCTGGGTCTGACCGGATTTTATCAGGGGCCGAAATCTGTGGTTTCCACGGTACACTGGGCAAATTGCCGTAGATGGTCATCTTTCCTAGTCTTTTTCTCACGCTCCACAACTCGTTCTGTAAATCTTCCAGGTGAACTGAATCTAGGAGCAGGCTTTTTGAATAGTCTCGTTGTGGCATTTTTTGAAGGTGTAGATTGTAGTTGGTGATGTCTGGTGTTCTCTGGAGAACGTATTGAAATTTGAGCTGTTCTTTTCTAGAAGCCTGCGTAGATAACCAGCCGAAGGTTTCTGTTTCAATATAATTGTTTGAAGTTTTTTTGAAGAATTCATAATTAATTTCTTAAGCGATTGGAATACTCAGAACTACTGTATACAGTCGTTGATTGAAGGGAAATATTCAAATATTCAAGGGTCGTCTTTCTTCGGTTCAAAATGTGTTAAAAGCTTACAAAGAAAAATATAGTTCTATGAATTATGTGAATTTTTGATGAACTCGATTCGATTGGACCATCTGCGAAACGAGAATAATCAAAGTATCACACTGCATGTCAATGCAACTAACAAAAATGAATTAAAAATATTAGGTATCATATCATCGAAACAGCAAAACGTCATTTCCACTACACAACAAGAGACTCGGTGAAAAAAGCGCTGTCGTTTGGGTACACACGATCAAGAGTGATAAATGTGGGTAATGTTATTATTATTTTTGAATGAGCGTAGGCCACATCCACGTGAAATTTCACGTGAAGGGGAGAGTTGAAAGTGAAGCTGGAGGAGGTGAGGAGAAGCGCCCAGGTGATGTCATCATAATAGAGAGATTTGAACCGAGGTCAAGTCGGAGAGGGTGATTTCTGATTCCAATTCGGAGATTTTGGAAATCCATGTACTCTAATTTATTCAGTTTGTGTAGATTCATGTTTTCGAAATTTCTAGATAAGTATTCTTCTTAAGTTAATTCTCATATTTGATAAAATGAGCCAGTTGGAACGTGATAATAACTAGAATATCTGTTTTCTCAACAAGAACCTTCAAAAAAGAAGGATTGGCAATCAACCTGAAGCTTCCTCAAGTTAAAATGAATTTTTCATCAAATAACGAGTCTCTCGTACATAGAAATTTGATAAAAATGAAATTTTGATTACCAAATCACAAACGCGTTAGAAAAAAGTGCGAAAGAATTTTAATTTTTTGGTCTTGGAAAATATTCAAATAAGATTTACATTTTTTAAATGGGCAAACCTTTTCAGACTACTTCTCAACTATCATTTTTCAGCATTCCTCGCAGGTATTTTTGAAAAACGGAGGCTCATGAGGACTGAACGTGCGTTGCACGTGTCTTTCGAGCCCAGGGCCCAGGGTTCCCCGAGAGAAAATCAACAAAGCCGAAAATCGCCTGAACAAATGAAGGTAATTCAACGTTCCCATTCTTTTTTTATGACTGTCGAGTTCAAATAGGATTTTTCTGTTTTAATTTGATGCTTTATACAGCTACATCTTCAAAAGTTAACAGATTTTCCCAAGAAAATCAACGAAAATCTTCAACAAAAATGAGATTTGAATAAAAGACGGCGAAAGAATACATACTTGAAATGAATTTTCCCATATTTATTCCCCAAAAGCACTAGATCCAGATGTCTCACCTAAATTTTCATTTGAGTGTTTTCAGAATTACTTCTCGTTGTCTTTTCGATTTATCAACCCGATTTGATACAGAGAAATGATAAAGTTTTTTAATTGTCTAAGATAAGTTCATACATTTATCTTTTGTTTGAAGAAAGACAAAGATCTCAAAATTTTGTACTTTCGTTCTTCCCAGCACGCTCTTCAAAGGCAAAGGAGAACCAAAACTGCTATCAGTACATTCAAACATCTTCAAAATCAATTTTCTAATCAGTGGAAATCAGTCGTTTTCCAAAGATTGTTGACTTGCCAGTCCCGTGGTTATTTTCAATCACAAACACGTCTTTTTTGAGGAGCAAGTGTGAGAAGATCGTTGGGCGACAGCGAAGGAACGTTTCTAGTGATAAGATCTTTTTTGAGAGACTTCCAAGGTACAAGCTGTTGTCGAAACACTCCACGATGAAAAAAAAAAGTTGCAGAAAATCTCGTTTACTTGTAAAATCCTTTTAGATTACTGGCGTCCTCACCAAAACAAGAGAGATCTGGGAACTAATTATGCCAATAAAGCTCACAGTTTGGACACAAAAGGTCCTGTAGCAAATAAATGAGTGGAAGCGCTTTATCTTTGAGATAAAGCTATTTTAATCATAGTTTTCTTTTTTCTTAATTACCCATAATGCCGTGTTCAAAACGATTTTGCGAAATCCAAAATAACGGCCAGAGAAAGAAGAAGATTCTTAAATTTTTGAGAGTCAGAGATAAATTTGCATTTCGTCGAAATTACTCACTGAAAACGGCAAAATAATCCTGTTTTCCTCACTTCATGTCGTTCGAAACGAAACCTTGCGTTACCTTAGTGAAAATTCTCTATAAAAACGCTTAAAAAATAAAAATTATATTTTGATCCTTTCCCTTAACTCTTCTGAATCATTTTCCACGAAGTGAATGGAATTAGTTTAACTAATATTTTTTATTGAACGCTCTGCGAAGCTCCAAGGACCAGGGATGAGGAGAAGCGGTTGCGGGTCCGTCAGTCAGGAAACCTCGGACGTTCGTTGTTTACCAGAGGGTCACGTTTTGCCCGCAGGTTGTGGAAAATAAATAGTTTCAATAGGTGCAGATGAACTCAGGTTTTTTTTTGCAGAAAATTTCTACATATTTACTTTCAAAATTTGTGGTTATCAAATATAAACATTCGGCGTGTAAACAGCTTCACAAACAACTGAATTTTATCAATTATCAAAAAAAAAAAGAAAAAAATGAGCAAAAGTAATGGAATAAATATGTGGGCTACGTTTAGCGGAATATTTTCATCGAACCATAGTCCCTCCTTTCGTACTTAAAAAGGCGAGATGGGTCGATTGGCAGAATTGAAGCGGTGCGTGTGCGTCGCGGCTTTTTGGCGGGAATCTCAAACACGAATAACCTTTTTTTCCTCCTTTTTTTCGAAAGTTTTTTTCAATAAAGAATAAAAGTGTAAAAAAATAAAAAAAAAACTTATTTCTTTTCTACATTTTTCCATGATTTAATTTGAACTCGAGTTCGCCTCCAAAAGCCGCGTCGCACACGCAACGCTCCGCCCTTGCACGTCCACCCATCTTTCGTTCCAAGTCGAAAAAAATTGACTATCTTATGCGTCCTTGGAGAAAATATTGAATTTTTGTGTCTTTTTGCGTATCAATTGAAGGTAAGTTGATCTGTCTGCTGGAATCTTTCAAGAAGTTTTTCGCGGAAAGAAACCATTTCTGATTGAAGAAAAAAATTCACAATTTTCAAATGGACAGATTTTAATGGTAGGAAAAACAAAAATTTTTGGGAAAAACAAAGATTCAGAACTGTGATCTTGGCCGCCCTTCCAATCGAAAATAGAAAAATCGACAGTGATTTTCTTTCTATTAATAGCGGAGACCATCAATCTTCGTTTCTTCTCATTTTCTAGAACAGATCAATGGGCCAAGCGACCGGGCGATCTTTAAAGAAGAGAAAGATAAGAAAAAGAATATGAAGAACTCTTGAAAACAGCGATGTTTGGTGACAAAAACCTTTCGAGAGTTTGCAAGCTTGCAGGCGTTTCCCGACAGTTGTTGGTGGAGCGATAACTTTTGAAATTCAGTTGATTTTTCGATGTTATTTTCCAATATATATTAGAGGAGTTTTCAATGAAATTAGAGAGAAGTCAATGTCATCGTCGCGATATAAAACATTTTCAAAAATTCACAGGTGAAAAAGATGGTAAAAAAAAAGCTGGAAGGCAACCTCTTCGAGGTGCCAAAAAGTATCTGAAGACGGCTTCCAAACACTTTTATATCCTTCTGGGTCTTCGAGAAGTTTCCATACGCTTCGGTAGAGAAAAGACGGCGTGGCGAAAACGCTACTGAACTTCAAGAGACGCAGACACTTTTGATTACCGAGAGAGTGCTCTGGACGCGGAGAGTCTCTGTTCTTTGAAGATCGGTCCAGCTTTTGGGGCTTTCCCGCAATCTTTTGTTTGCATTGCCAGGGACTTTGCAAATATTTTGCATTTCTCTTTTTCTAAGAGATAATTTTATTTTTGGCTTAATTTCGAGTTTACTCGACCAGAGCGGTTCTGGACTAGTTAATGAGTTATTTTCAAAGCGAAGTGCTGTTTTTGTTGAGGATGAAGAACTCGCAGTTTTCATGAGGGGCTGATATAAATCAAGTTGAAGATTGGGATCACACCTGGATTCGTGGACGATTTCCAAAAAGTTTTTCGGACAACTGTCTTTGCCGGGACAAAGTTCACAAGCTGGAAAACTTGTGCGAGCGTCGGTTCTGTCACCAAACATCGCTGTTTTCGTGATTTCCCGTGATCTTTTCTCGTCGTTCTCTTCTTTGAAGATCGCTCGGCTTGGCCCATTAAACAAGAAGGAAGAAAGATTGATCGCTCCGAAGAAAAGGCTATTATTAGAGGAGAAATTACAGTAGGTAGTTCAGTTCTCTACGGAAACGAAAGATGACATTCTGAACATCTTTTTGTCATCATACAGTAGTAGCAGAACTAAGTTTTGGAAAGGAATACAATTTGAATTAGAATTTTAAAAAAAAAAAAAATAACTATTTTATACTTTAGGTACTGCTACCTGAAACTTCTTGGGGTTTACAACTTTTTTTGTGTAACATTTTTTTAAATATTATTCAGAACCTATAAAAGTTAAAATTTTTTTAGAAAAAGCCATAAACCTGCCTCGAGAATCAGAAACGTCATTTTTTAATGGTAGTTAATATTGATAAGAATATTTAATCGTAACTTATCAATTTGTCGAAATAATCCATTCAAGACCCAGACTTTCAATTTATATTTTAAGATTTTTGTTCTATTAAAAAATATTGGAAAAGTTCTCAAAATCAGGTCATAATCATATATTTTTTTTTCTGAAATAAGGAAATTTGATAAACCAGCTAACCATATTATTTTTTAATTTTATTATTTTTCTTCAATGCGTTCAGTTTTCGTTTTTTGAACTTTTATTCTTAGAAAAAATGACGTTGGATCGTGCGACAATGAATATAATTCAAATGGGGATCGGTTTCTTCCTCAATTTCGTCGCTTTCAATGCAGCTGGTAATCATTTCTCGCTTTTTTTGTAGATCGAATTGAAGTATTTTTGAGATTTCATCCAAGAATCGGTTATAAACAGTGCGTCAAAAAGTGGGAAGATCGATGAATACGCGGGATATTACAGGTTCTTTTTATTTCCGAGTTCTTACTGAAAGAAAAAGTAGCAATATAAAAATATTGGTTCGTTATGCCGAAGAAGTCATTCAGCCGAAGGATCGAATTTTCCTCACGTTTCGCTCATTTTCAATCTCGAGTCTTCTTTTTTTCAGTCTTGCAATAGTTTATGCTACGTTTGCACTGGGAAATCTCATATCGGCGCCGATAATCAACGCGTTATCACCCAAGTATGCCATGTCTCTGAGTGTTTTGACCTATGCCGCGTTTCAGGTTTGGAAAAAAAAGCGATACATGAAAATTACCTTTTCCAGGGCGGATTTCTTTACCTGAACGTGTACTATCTCTACTTTTCTAGCGCGTTTGTGGGCTTCGGCGCATCCAGTGAGTGAGAAGGTCCTGGAACGAATTTCGATTGTTTCGAAACAGTACTCTGGGCGGGACAAGGAGCGTATCTGTCGCAAAACTGCACAGAAACGACCACCAGCCGCAACTCCGCCATCACTTGGGCTCTCACCGAAGGATCGTCCGTTTTTTTCCATTTCACCTATCTTATTTCATGAGGGGACCCCTTTTTGATTGTCCAATTTTTAAATTCTTTCAGACTTCTCGGCGGCGGCCTCTTGCTCTACGTCATTTTCAGTCAAAGTACGTCTTCCGACTCGATTTCTCCGGTTACGGTCAGTATTATCTTGTCAAGCACTTCTCGGCAACTTTTTAGATTCCAGGCAGATGTGCTTTATTCTGTTTTTACCGGTCTTTCCTTAGTTTCTGCTGCCGTTTTGTTCCTTCTTCAAGCGCCGGCTTACCAGGAAAAAGTCGAGAAAATCCAAGCAGTTTCGTTTTTTCAACGCGTTTGTAAGCAAATCAGAGACTTTTGAAATTCTTGTGGTTAGAAATGTGTTAAGATGCGCCCTTCGAGTTGCTCAGGTCCCGGAAAATGCAGCTTCTGACATTGGTTTTCGCGTACACTGGCGTTGAACAAGCCTTCTGGACAGGTGAACGAATTCTTTGTAAACTTCAAGTCAGAGAACTTGTTTGAGCTTTAATCTCCCTAATACTTTTCGATTTCCGATAGAAACCTTTTTCTCATCTTCCAGGAGTCTATCCGACCTGTATCTCTTTCACCAAGAAGCTTGGCAACGACACGAATGTGCTCCTCGCATTGAACTCGATCTACTCGGGAGCCGCACAGATCCTGGCAGGACTCATTTTCGGATTGCTCGGCGACAAAACGCGCAGAATCGGAAGGGATGCTGTTGTTCTGTTTGGCGCCTTCGTTCATTTGATCGTTTTTGTCATGATCTACCTCAATTTTCCGGCCGATGCATCTCTCAATGACACAATTTCGGACGGCGCTATTTTAAAGCCGAAGTGAACTTCACATCATTTTTACAACCATCAATGAAAACTTCTAAGCGTTATTATCGCAATGGTTTCCGGAGGACTTTTGGCTTTCGGCGACGCTTGTTGGAACACGCAGATTTACTCTCTTTTGTGCGAATCGTACCCGACGCAAAGCAGCGAAGCTTTTGCTATGTTCCGGTTTTTTCAGGTTTATTTTTCCCTTATTCTCTGGTTTTTGTTTCTCCCCTGTATTTCCAGAAGTTCTTCATATCTTCATGAACCTTCTATCTTTTGTCAGTCCTTGCAATTCACGGAAATCTTCAGGCTGGCATGGAATGCTTCGCTTTCGTCTACTCGTCTGTTCTTCAGCTTCAGTACATTCTCGTCATCATGGCAGGTCTCTCGGTTTTCGCCGCCGCCTCTTTTTTCCTCGTGGAACAACTTGAATCAACAGAAATATCCGGACTCTCTTTGAACGATTTGAAATTTGAACCTAAAACGAACGATTCGGTTTATAAATAGGGTTTATTGCAGAAAAAGGGTTCCTTAAGGGTTGTACTCGATGGGGAGGTTCTTCCTGCGGACCATGCCGTCGCCTTGGAACCACTCGCGGCGGAACTGCTTGGCGGCGCCGTCAGGGGTGTTGGTCCATTCGACGGTGATGCGGTCGTTGTTGGTGTCCTGCAAAGAATGAATTGAACGAGGCCGTTCAGCTACAGCATACCTCCTGTCCGTAGGCAAAGGCGTCGCAGGAGACGGCGAGGAGAACGGCTTCCTTGGGGTCAAGAACTCCGCACGGAGGGTCCACTCCAAGACGCTTCATGTTCGTCGTCTTGATGCCGTAGCCGATGCGGCGAGCCGACGAGTTGATCACCTGAAAAGGGTCCCTTGAGCAGTTCTTCGGATGGGAAGAACGGTACCTTGATGTGGTAGGTGTGCTTGTCGTCGTACGGCGCATTGAAGACGATCTTGGTGTTCGGCTGCGTCTGGATGTCTCCTGGGGGAACTGATTGGGCCATGGCGATCCGCTATGTGATCCTGGCGGATTTCTATCTCCTTTTATACCAACCTCTTATCTCTTATCTCATCTTTTATCGCCAAAGCGTTACGTTGATTGTGTTTTTTCACATTCTGATTTTTATAGAGTAACGTGGAATGAGAAAACTTCCAAAATTAGTACTCATTTTTTAGAGTCCATTACCGTTCAGCTTTAGTTTTGGAAGTTTTCTCGGTCAAGTATCGTCCGAACCGTGATTTTCCGAACCGATCCGCTCCCGATCGAACTTTCCGTTCCTGATCATCCGAACAACCGAAAAGCTAAAACCATCAACAATTAAAAAAGTATTTACTCGTCAATTTAAGTTTCCTTTTTTTGAATTGCAATCAGAGAATCAAGCTCAAAATCGGTTTCCATGACGAATTACTTGAGACCTTTTATCCTTGAACACATTTTTCAAAATCCTTTAAATGGGAATTTTCGCATTTTCAAATTTTCACCGACCTATCTAAGTTTCTGTGATTGGAGTTTTGGGTAAATCTAAATAAGTTCTATTTCTGTAATGCCAATTTTTAAGAGTCGCTTCCGGCCTTTGAATTGCCAATTCTGAGGCCGTATGCAATAATGTGGAAAATGATTTTCTGCCATTCTTATTAAAGGCTTGAAACTCGAAATTAAACCATTACCATCGCCTTTTTTTAATTGTTGGTTTAAATAAGATTCAGATTAGGAAAAAAAATTTCAGTGTAAAAGAAATGAAGCCTTTTTCGAGTTTCAGAAAAATGGCGGAAATTCAATTTCCATTTTTTTGAACACGGAAATAAAAATGACAAGAAAATCTTCCTACTGATCATGATCATAATTTTGTCGCTCTACTCAGCCTCATATTTGTTTTTTTCTGATTGTGAAGATTAAACTGACTTTTTTTTTTTAGCCTTCTCAACTTTTGCCGTTTTTCAAAATCGGGGGTTTGTCTTTTCGAATTGATTTTCGTTTTTGGTTCTTTATTTGTTTGAAGATATCCACACCCACAGACTATATTAAATGTAAAAATAAAAAGAATATTGTTGAGACTTTTTATTTGTCACATAGAAAAGTCGACGAAGGATCAGTTATTTTTTTGATCTGAAATTTGTAAAATAAACTTGATCTGTTTGCGGACACCCACCTGCGGATTATTGAACTTCTTGTTGTTGGGAACGACAGTCTTCATGTCCTGTGTTTGTGGGGGCGGCTGTAGAGCCTAGAAAACAAAAATATGAGATTTCATCGCTACTTCTACCGTCGGCGTGTTGGGCGTCTGTAGGTTGTTGAACTTTATAGGAGCCGGGGCCGTCGTTCTGAGGTCGCTGCGATCTCCAGGAGGCGGTCCAGCTCCAGCCGCCATCTAAGATAATCAGAGATTCTCCCGAGGAGAAAGAAATCTCAGTCGTTTCAGAACGAATTTATAAAAGTTTCTACTGAAATAATTATCAACTCCTCGTACCTTTTTCCCCGCAGTTTGGTTCGTAAGTTAAAATTGAATATTCAAAGATCGGATGTTGAGAGCTGGCCAATTTGGCAGGCTTTGAAAAAACTACCGTTGCCTACAGTATATTCGCTTTTTGGTCTTCGGACATATCATCAGTTCTGGGCTGGGAAAACTTGACTGAACTTTGGTTAGTTCATTTTTGATTTTATAGATCTTATCTCAAAGTTTTTTTCCGAGAGAAAACTTGCCGGCGCGGTCGGCGGCTGCGAGTTGGCGGTTTTGACCTGGCCAACCGCTGACAGTGTCGCTCCAGACTGCAAGATGAGGAATTACTTTGGAATCGAAGCGATGAGATACGGGATTAGCTCCAGGATTCCTCTGCTGGAGGTTGTTGAATTTGGCTTCCGCAGGGTTCACAGTTTTCATGTCGCTGACCGCACCCTGAAATATGACGATGAATTCAGATTGTCGGTATTTCCAACCATCGGGGCTGTTTTCGGATTGACCGTTTGCATTTTCCGGATGCCTGAAGCCAACAACGTCGTTTGCATCTCACCGTCAGGTCCCTGGTCAGAGATTTTGCAACAATACTTTCAGATATAAAAACTCCTATAGTATACAATATTTGATGACTGAGAGTGAAAACTATCGATCATTGAAGTTTTTGACGGAGAGCTCTAGGTCAAACGCGATCATAAAATAGGTAGAAAAAAAGATTATTTCCTTATTATTTTTTTGTACTTTTTATTCGTTCAACTGAAAAATTTTCGAAAGCATAAAAAATTGAAATTGATTGGAAAACTGTGAAAAAAAGGAAAAAAATGGTGACTCGCGTCCGAGCTCGAGCTCCCCGCCAAAAAGCCGTGTCGCGTTCCGTATGCAAACCACAAATTTTTTTTAAAAAAATATTGTTAGTGTTTATTTTCTTCTAAAAATACTCACCACAACAGCTTTCCCCACGGGCGAAGGTTCTTAAAAGGATGCAATATTTTGAGAATTGTGACTGATTCTAACCTTCTTCTTCGGCACTGATAGATTCGCCTTCGTCGCGCATAAACATCATAACCACAGGTTTCTGGAAAAGGTCTCAGAAATGAAAAGAAAAGCTTCTTGGAAGACCTTTCCCTTTGAGGCTGGAGGAGGAGCCGCCGCCTCATCTTCTCCTTCTTCCTTCTTCTTCTTCTTCATCTTGCCGACCTTGTCCTTCTCGTCTTGAGTCTCATCTGGAGGCTCCTGGTCGTTGATGCCGGCAAACAATACGTACAGCTTCTTTTTTCGCAACTGGCCTCCTTGGGCTAGTTTCTGTAAAATCATCGAAATTCCCAGTAAGGTGAATGTTTTTCCAAAGAAATGAAATGAAAGATTCAAAGCGTCGCGTTTGAAATTGTGTCGGTTCATTTTCCATTAAGAAGCGTCTTTCTATTTTTAACCAAAGAAATTTTTGAAACCTTTTTCATTTTTTTATTTTTTTCTTCGATCAAAAAAATGTGAAATTGGATAATAGCTTTTCATTTTGAGACCTGCTGGTATTTGTGGTTTTTCCAGACGTTTTCTGGATTAACGTTAGCCGAACTCGTCGCTGCCATCACACATGTGAATCTGAAGATTTTGGCTGAAAACCCTCGAAAAAAAAAAAAATCAAAAAACGGTTTCCTATGTATCAGGTGAAGATCCTGAAAGTTTCAACCTGCACCATTTCCTATTTTCGGAAACCGAGGTTTCGAACTCACAGATAATAATCAGCGATTTGCAATAAAGTGTCGTTGGGGAATCTAGCTCGAAATTTCTGCAAGTACCTACACATGCCTAGAAAATCCGTTTTTTTTTGTTCAAGTTAGATTTCCTGAATCTATTCAACAGAAGGAACATAATACTTCTAGAACGAACCTATCAGAAAGGGGCGGTTGTCCTTCCTTGAGTCCTTTATAGAAAAGTTTGATTTGCGCCTTGAAATTCCAGGCTGAGAAGGAGCGACGTTTCGAATCACCTTTTCACCAATGTTGAGGACTCCGTAGACGGGCCGCATCTTGTAGACGCCAGGCCGCGTCGACTTCCACTTGTAGATGATGGGCGAGGCTTCGTCGTTCGACATGGTCACTTCAGCCATCTGCTTCGACGGAATCGGGCGATACGTCACCTGAACGTCGGTTGTGGTTCAGAAGGAACGACGTCACCTACACTTTTGTTCGGGTTGAAGGAGACGCCGGCGAGTAGTCCTCCAGCACCGTCAATTTCGTTGGCAAGCACCATTACTTCGTCGGTTCCTCGCAAGAAATGCGAGTCTCGGCAGTCTCACGTCTCTTGTGAATTTCACCTGAATTAGGTTTTTTTATAAATTATAATAATTCTTTTTAATACTACGGAAAGGAAGACAAAAACCGCCTCTGGCTCAATGAAAATCGAAAAAAAAAAAAGTGAAATTGATATTAGTGAGAAGCGTAAGTTTGAAAATCAATTTACCTGTTAACTTTTTGGAATTTACCTTTTATTTCCTTTGTTTGCATTCGTTTTTCACTTGAAAGGTTGCTTACGCCTTTTTTTAGAACAGGTGAAAACTTCTTTTCCAATATTTTAGTCGATGTTTTCTCTAACTTCAGAATTCTTCTAGAAGCATGCCGTCGAACTCGAGCTCGCAAAAACTTGCTTCGAAAGATAGCGACTTGATATCGTCTTTTTTCGTGTCGGGAGTCATTCTCTCTTCGCCCTTGGTGGTCCTTTATATCATATACGCCTATCTGATGCTCAACTTCCGCGCTGAGATTTCCGTATTGGTATGCTATTTTTGTAGTCTTCATACTTCTTTATCAAGAAAAAACTCTTTCCTCAAATTTTTGCCAGTCTCAGAAACCGATTATTTCAAGGAACTATTCAGCTTTTTCTATTTTTCGTTCTTTTCTTTGAACACCCTGAACTCGGTTCATTTCCTTCGAAATCAAGAAAATTAGTTTTGTTTTCAAATTTTAGAGCCTTCTTTTGAAAAAAAGTGATATACTTCACTTTCGAATTTTCACGATTCGAAAAAAGTTTCAGAAGCACAAGATAGTTCTGTGGAACCAGTTTTTCATGGTTTCAATCTTCTTCGTGTTCGAAATGATTCCATTTTTCTTCATTTTCCTGTGCCTGTTTTTTTCGAGGTACAGTTTTCCTAACAAAGAAAGTCCTGGAGTGTCTGTAGCGATGTTGGTTTCGCGATTTTGGTGGTGATGGCCGTTTCGGGGCCGCTCTTCCTGTTCGCCTCGACCGTGTTCTGCTACTTCGACTTGATCCTGGCTGTCCAACGGGTCGTTCTTGTGTTCTGCAACAGAGACTACCACTACCTCGTCACAGGGTCTCTTTGGAAGTTTCTATTTTGCAGATGGGAGTTTTGAAAAAACATCTGAAAATACTAACAGTTTTTCTCTTCAACTTTGAGCCAGTCTTTTTCAAAAACGAAGAAGTTTTACAGGTTGAAACTTTCAGCTTCATCCGGTACATGTATAAATTCTGAGAAATTATCACTAAAAAGAGTGAAATAATCGTGATTTTGAGTTTTTAGGCGCTTTCTGAAATATTACGTCTACTCCATTTGGATGACGTTTCCTGTTTTCTACCTCTACAAATATGGTTGCTAACAAGTAGATTAAAAAAATGTTCGTTTTCCAAACTTTTTCCAGGATACTGTTTTGAAAACTTCTGTGATCCGAAGTTCTCGTGTGATGGGAATCCGATGGGTTACAAATTAACACACGTACGTGAGAATCTTTTTTTTCGATTAAAATCTTCGAATAAGAGATTTCAAGGATCTCTGCAATAAAAGTATCTGCAACGGCTCTGAATCGAAATAGAGTTTCTTTTCAAGGAAAAAGAGTTCAGATCTACGAAATCAGCCTTTATTTGATGACACTGGTGACGGTGATCTGCTACTCGATCATCTACCGAAGAATCACGCGTTTCACTCAAATATCGACGGACAGCCACTCCTTCGAAAAGTTCATTGTTCTGCAAGCCTTGCCCATGACTACCATCAGAACGGTACGCGAATCGGAGACGTCTCATGGCACAAAAGTAGAGAAGAACAGCTGTTTTCGGGATAATCAGCAAAAAACCTTAATTGTGCTCCATGGAAAATCTGTGACGCTTTTATATATTTCAAACTTAATAAGTTTGATCTATTATTTTCATCAACGGTTGCATAAAAGTTTATTCTATTCTTTTTTTTCTATTCAACCTGAGCACGTTTATAGACAAAAAGTAGCTGAAGTTTTGATATCTTTCTAACAAATCAGTAGAAACTTGATATAAAACAAAAATGGAATTTTTGGGATTTTCTTCTTTTTTTCTGAAGGCTTATTCATTGAACAAATCTCGAAATGGATTTGAATTCAATGAGTACAAAAACCCCAATAATCTAACTTTTACTCGGGATTTTTTTCAAGAAGACGTATCTGAGTTTGCAGATTCGAGAAATAGCCGTGCTTGGAATCGCGATAATTCACTATTGGAAGATCGATCTTTCCTACCCGATCAGCTTCTTGGGAAACGAGTTCGAAGCTCTTTGCATAGGATATTACGTCGACGTCGCTACTCTGGCCATCGTCGTCCCTTTATCTTTCATTCTGAACAAAAGAAACTACTCTCGAGCTAAAAATTTCATTAAGAACCAAGCCTGAAAATTCTGTTTTGATTGGCTGCAGCCAAAAAAATTGTATTGTTTTCATTCGTTAAATACACTTATCCAAAACTTCAGTGGTACTCGTTATTTTATCGTGCTGAACTTTCAATTGGATGAACAATATTTTTTATGAGATTTAATTTTGAGTAGTGATTATTGAATGAAGTGTCAAGTTATAGGCAGTTCAGTGAACTATTTATCATAATTTGAATTTCAGGGGTCGCGCGAACGCAACCCCACACGCAAAAATTAAGCTGTTGGCGAATCTCAACTCGAGACTGCCACACAGGTCAGCCCGACCAGAAGTGCAATGGTCAGGCCTCGCCATGGAGTTTCCGCCTTCGGGATCGCGAAATCCTCCCAGCCAGGTAAGTTTATGAGCCGTCCAGCGGCGGCGACCCCATGCCAGCGCGCATCCGACTCGGGACGACTTGCGCGCGATGACCTCTTTGACCATTGCTGCCAAATACGTCTCATTATTTTTATTTTCCCTCGCGTGATTCTCAACTTCTAGGAATTATGTCATCTCTATATTTCACATTGAATTAGGATGACCAAACGTTTTTGGAACTAGGAAAATTTTCAACTTTCGCTATAAAAATACTATTTGAACTTCAAGAAGAGCTCTGACGGATTTCTGAAGTTTTTTGACTTTTTGTTTCGCGAGATTCTGCTTGACGATGTGAGTAGAGTCAAGCCAGCACTAGAGCCACCGACGCCAAGGACGACAGGAAGGTAAAGTCTTCTGAAATGTCATGGAGACCCTGCAGAAGACGTGTCTTTGTTTCAAAAATCGGAGAGAAGAGCTTTTCTTGTGAAAACTCAGTTCGATCGCTATCGTTCTTTGTGGTCTAGTCGACCATTCACCTCATTCGTGATATTTGGTTCATCAACCACCCAAAATAACAAACCAAGTCGTCGTTAAACACTGCGCTCTTCTGTCTCTCTGTGTCCCTCTTTTGTGTTCTGTTTTTCGCTGATTTTGCTGTTTTTCCCCCAGATAGTTTGATTTTAGACTTTTTAAACCTTAAAGTTAGAATCTTGATAATATAATCATTTTTGAAGTGAAGATTTAAAGCTTTGAAAAACTCACATAATCCATAGAAATTTGCTAAACGGGCGTCACGAATTGAAGGTGATTTTATAATGCGCTTTCTACTTTTAGAACTAAATCATCCAGCCAAAAATACCTGAATATATTGAGAATGACGTCAACAATAAAAGAGCTGTTCGAAGAAGTTGCCCCTCCCGTGGATACTCAGCACGCCAAAGTGACGGTTGTCGGCGTCGGACAAGTTGGAATGGCTTGTGCCTACAGTATCCTGCAGCAGGTTGGAACTTCCCTTTTTGTCGAGCAAATGTTCTTCGAAGGAACGAGATATCCGAAAACTGTTCATTCCATTCAGAACCTCGCGAACGAAATTTGTTTGGTGGACATGGTGGAAGAAAAGCTGAAAGGAGAAATGATGGACCTGCAACACGGGCTCTCCTTCACTCGACATTGCGTCGTCAAGGCAGACACCGGTTTTCTTTCTTCACATTACCTCTTTATCAATGTTTAGCCAAAATATGAATAAATAAGTGACTCAAACTTTGAAAACTTCAGACTACAATATAACCGCAAATTCGAAACTATGCGTGATTACTGCTGGAGCCAGACAAAGGGAGGGAGAAACGCGGTATCCTCTTTTTTTTTTATTTTTTTTATTCCTTAAGTTATGTATCTGACCACAAAAAATGTTCAAGAGTATCGAGAAAAAAATTATTTGAGATGAAAAAATGCTTCCAATTTTGTCGGACAACAATAAAGTCGGTTGATTTTTGAAGCTGATTTCGAATTTTGTTTTCATATTTCAGCCAGTTTTATATCAGTGTGTTTATTCATAATCTCACAGGTTGATATTGTTTCAATGAATTTTCAGCCTCTCTCTGGTACAACGAAACGTAGAAATCTTCAAAAAAATAGTGCCCAATCTCGTGAAACACTCGCCGGACACCTTGATCTTGGTAGTGTCGAATCCAGGTTTAACATTTTCTCAATTCAAAAACTTGAAAGGAAATTTCTGCTACAGTGGATGTGTTGACCTATGTCACCTGGAAACTTTCCGGGCTTCCAAAAGAGCGAATTTTCGGATCCGGCACAAATTTGGACTCTGCAAGGTTGGCAAGGAAGTTTTCGCCTAACAAAAAATCCTAGATTCCGTTTCCTCCTATCAGAAAAACTGAAAATCGCACCATCTTCATGTCACGGTTGGATCATCGGAGAACATGGCGATTCCAGCGGTTTGAGATTCTTTTTTAGTATTTACCTAGAACTACCTAGCTCTGTTTTTTTAATCATTCATGCTTATTTTTCTTCAACACCTTATTGGATTCACGAATTTTAGTAGCCGTTTGGTCTGGAGTCAACGTCGCCGGAGTGAATTTGCATGAGGTTTTCCCCGATATCGGCCAGACATCCGACGAAGAGCATTGGGAAACGAAAATTCATCAGAAAGTTATTGAAAGGTGTGATGATTGAATACTCCGTGACCTCCCTGTTCAGCGCCTATGACGTCATCAAGTTGAAAGGCTACACATCTTGGGCGATAGGATTGTCTGTCGCGAAAATCGCTCAGGGAATTCTGAGCAACTCTCGCAATGTCTTCGCCCTGTCGACCAACGTCAAAGTCAGTAGACGACTTAATTTCAGAAAACGGGCTCATTTTCAGGGTCTCCACGGGATTTCAGAAGATGTCTATCTTTCCCTTCCTGTCGTCCTTGGCGCTGGTGGCATTACTCACGTCGTCAAGCAGAATCTCGAGAAACAAGAAGTAGAAAAGCTTCACAAATCCGCCAAAGCTCTACTTTCCATACAAAATAATATCACTTTTGAATAAAAAAAAGTCCCTATTTTCCTTGTATCTCTAGTTATCTAACCGTTTTTTTTTAAATTTATAAATGGACAAAAACTTGGATCGCTTCACGAATGTTGCATGTCATCATTACACAGGGGAACCTCTCAAGTAAAGTTTAAAGGAAAACTTTCAAAATTTTCAAAATGAAAGTCGAAGAAAAGAAAACAAGAACAGAGGAATTATTCAGAAGTTTCGAAGTTAATATTCGCTTCCAATTTTTTCATTACCAAGAAATTATTTGATGAATATATTAGGGCCCTGTCACCCGCATTGTTTACAAGTTTGTGAGGAAAGATCCTGAAATTCAAATTTCTTTTTCATGCGTTTGGCAAATGTTTGTCCGATAAGTTAGATCTTCTTGTAACAATAAAATAATTACAGAGGCATGTACGGTGCTGTGCATACGTGCTTGCACGCAGTGCTTTTGAAATTTGGCGCGAAATTCAATTTTTTATACATTTTCTATTTTTTTTAAATTATAATTTATGAAGTTTTTCTTTCTAAGTAGAATGCTTATATCAGTCAAATTTTAGAACAATGGGCTTTAGAATGGTGATCGACATCGGGGATCTAAATGATAAGCTAAATGATTTCGGGGTACGTATCCAGGACAACGACGAGGTCATCGATAAAAGTAGGTTTCTTGTTTGGATATTTTTTCAAGATATTCTTTGCAGTCAATAAACTTGCTCACTACTATCATTTGGATGAAGATGCGCTGTCTGATGAGTTGATCTCAGTTTTGCTGAACAATAAATGTACCGAGGTCGACATGATGAATTTACAAGAGTTCGAAAAAGTGGGATGTTCAAATGTTAAATTTAAAGTTTGTATTTAGGTGCTTGAGTCGAAAAAAAGGACATTTCTAGAACAGATTCCTGCGAAAAAATCCAGCGGACGGTTGATTAAATTGTAAAAATTTAAGAAAAGGGTTTTTAGGCCAGCTTTGCGAGATTGTACAATGAGCACGCTTGCGAAATCGCTGGAAAAAAATTCAAAGTTGGACGATGACGAGAAAAATGACGGCGCCAGTGGCTCAAAAAATCTTTCGGAGTTCAATAGTTTTTCTCCGTGTGTGTGAGTTTTGTTGAACATTTTTTTCCTAAAATTCCTTAGGTTTTCAAAATTTCGGAAGCCGGAAACGTGAGGCAAGAAGCATATTTTCACAAAGTAATTTTCTGATTTTTCAATAGGACTTTCACTAAATGTATAAACCAGTGACGTTAGAGACTAAAACCAAAGAAAATATGTTCGGCACTGTTAGTTTTCAAAAGCTTTTTAGAGTGAGGAATATGAAACGAATTCTTTTTTTCGGAAAAAAATCCTAAAAAAATTTCGGTTGATATATTTTAAAATGAATTGCTAGTAAATTTAACGAGTTAATTTCGTACCGTAATCGCAATGATTATCCATTTAATTCTCATGCGAAAAGCTCTACTGAGTTTCATCAGATAATTATAGAGGAAGCATGATTTTTTTTTGGTGTGAGTAGTTATTGGAGCCTTGACATGATTTCTTAACGAGAACTTTTCAAAGGAGAAAATAAATCCAACATGTTTTGAGAGAGTCTCCAATCAACAAAGAATTCCTGAAGAGGAGCTCAGCGGGAGAAGTCATTTTCTGTCTCCGAGGCGAGAAGTTCCAAGAGGTCGACGGTGCGTTTCCATCGACGGCGCCCAATTTTCTGACGCTCGTCTCAAAGCCGCCCAACCGTTGTTACGGAGCCGAGAAAGCGTCCGTCGTCGTCGACGGTTTTTCTCTTTCCAGGCAACTTTGAATCGTCGAGATTGCAGCCAAGCTGAACCGTTTCGCGAAAATGGCTCAAGTCTACAGAGACCATTATCCGGAGATCCAGGAATGGGGCAACGTCAAGCAGATTACTGAGGTGAGTTTGCGAACTGTTTCTGAAGGCCCAGTGTGAACTGTTCAAAAACAACTCTTTTGTGGCTCTACCTACTTTGTCAAAACCAGGACCATTTAAACTCTCTACATAAACTCGGTATAGTCAATGTTTCCCGACTTGAAAGGCGAGGGAGGCGGGGCAGGGGGCGGGACGCGTAGCGTGTGCGTTCGCGGTTCTTGGCACGTGTTCAATTCAACCACCATCTACTCTTTGAAAAACCCGTTTTTCGCTTTTTTCATTTCTTTTTCAATTATTTATTGATTATGTTCATGTGTCGAAAAACGGTTGCCGAGCTTTTTTTAAATAGTCGGCGACAATTGAATTGAACTCGCGCCAAGAACCGCAAACGCAGACGCTACGCGTCCCGCCCCTTGCCCCGCCTCCCTCCCCTTTTCAAGTCGAAAAAACATTGACTATAGTAATCGAAAGCTCCGAAAAAAGTTTTTATGATTTCTCGCAAAGATTACGTAGTGGAAGTCTTTTTCTAATACCATCAGAAATCAGCGCAAAAAAAAAAAAATTAAAAAGTTCAAATTGACATGAAGATTCCTTTGAAAACTTTCGTTATTTCTTCCCAGTACATGAAAAGATTCTCGGCGGTTTTCAATTTCGCTTCGAAATCTCTGACCACAGCCCCATCGAATTCCCTCAAATTGTCGTTCTCATAGGAGCCGGTGTTCATCTACGGCGAAATAATGAGAGACGCGGCCGAAGGACTCCCGCTGGGCGAACGGACCGCCCTTCTGATGCTCGACGACGACGAAGGCAGCGATGTCCGTCTGGACCTCTCCAACGCCGGCGACGTCGCCATCTTCCTCGGGCAGTTCGTCGCTCTGAAAGGCACGGTTCATTCGCCAAACACGCTCCTCGTCGAAAAGTTCTTCGTGCCGCCTCCGTTGCCCCTCGCTCAGGTCCAGCCGAACTGCTCGACGTCGGCTTTGGGTTGGTGGTCGACAACTATGTCGCATTAATTATTTTTTTTTCTTACTTCAGTTCAAAGTTAAATGCTTTTGAGAAAATTTCCTACTTTTGCTGCATCGCACTATCATATAAAGCTGCGAAAATGGCGTTTACTATTTAAGGAAAATTCATTAGCTGTCATATAGTTTCAAAAGGATTCTGAATAGATATTTGAAAAAAACATCTAAATAGCCTTTCCTGTGCAGTTTTAATTTTTGAGGGTTTTTGAGTTCGGGCTTTTTTTCGCTTTATAGCAACTTCTCGAGTTCAAAAATCTTTTTCTAAACTACTATACCATTTTTTTCTCTTTCAAGTGCCTTCTTTCTAGCAAAAGTGGACATTTGGTGTGCGGCCGGTCCTTTCACTTCCGCGGAAAACTGCGCCTACGAACAGCTGAACGAGCTTCTGGACAACGTGTGCAAGGAAAAACCGACAGTTTTGATTCTGGTATCGAAAAAAGGCTTCGAATTGAAGTTTTCTGAATGGAGTTCAGACGGGACCTTTCATCGACAACAGAAACAAGTACATCAAGTCTCCCGGATTTTCCTTGGACTACACTCAACTTTTCACTAACTTGTTAGCTCGAATTCGCATCAAGTTGAATGGGTTGGTGACAAATTCCAAATTCATTTATAAAATTATGACGTTTGATTCCCGGGAAGGAAAGGTGCACTTTCTTTTTTGATTTTTTCACGTTCCCAGATATACTTTCTTTCGAGAAATTTACTTCACGGACAGCTATATTGAGACGAAATCGATACATTCTAAACCGTTTCTTTTCTCACAAATTGAGACCCATGGAGTCAGGGCAAAAAAATTACTGAATATTTTAAAGCCAGATAAAACTGAATTGACTAGGAACAAGAAAAATATTTTGTTAATGATTTGCAATCCAGCGGTTTGAAAGCTGATCATCGATTGTTGAGAATTTCTTTAATATATAGTTTACAATCGATTTTTAATAAAGAAGGATCTGTTTGAAATATCAGTTCGGTACGAAGAGAAAGTTGTGATCTCAAACGTTAAGATGTCCAACGGAGGTGATCTTCCAGCCATCCTCGCACCGTGAAATGATCATCAGGAATATCTTCCCGGCCCCAGAGTTCTCCTACAATGAAAAACCGAAAGATAAAGTTGTCAGCGTGACTATTTTCCTGCTATAGAAACTATTTCCAGAAGTTTCATTTCGTTCCCGACGGTTGTGTGATTCGGATTTGCGGTGGAGCGCTGGAAGTTGCATTAGTCGGCTGCGAGGTTCGAAAAACGCATTAAATTTGAATCATATAATAGCTGAAAAGTAAAAGAGCCTTCACTTTAACCACCATTTTAAATTTTTGTTCAAAGACCTGACAAAGAAATGGGAGAATCGTTTAGCTTTTGCCGCAGTTGGGGAAATACGAATGGCTCCGATCAGCGGATCAGGAGAATCAGGACAGGATAGCGCGGCTATCGGGTCACATTCTGAGGTGAGTCAAGACGCAACTGAAGGGAAATCCTTGCTGAGCAGCCAACGGTCGTTGTACCCATTGAATCCGCCGGCAGTCGCCTCGTCGCTTCAGGACATCGAGGAAGTCTGCCAGATCTCAGCGGCTCCCAACCTCGCCATCCTTCCATCTATCCTGCCGCCGTCCGCCAAGGTATTTCGTTAAATTACTCAGTCAATTATTGAATTTTGGAAACTAGAAATTTAAAACTGACTCAGCTCAAAAGTGTTGTTTTCAAGCAAAAGTAGGTTCAGCTATCAATGGAGAAGGCCGAAATTTTTCATAAAACTATTTTTCCTTGAACCCATGACAAGATACCTTAGAAACTCGACCGAACTGTCTTCGTGAATCCCGGAGCGCTGGCCAAAGGATCCACTGGAACGTACGCCAAAATCTCGACGCGAATCCCGATTATTCAAACCGACGACAGAATTGATTTGGCCGCCCATTCCGCTATCAGTTTAGTCAGAATTTGAAGTCCTCATATCAGTTCTACCTCCTGATTATCTGTTTCCATTCCGCTCAGCATTTACTGATTTTTTTCATCACTCATTATTCAAATCATTCACTAAATTCACACTTTCCTAAGATTTCGCAATTTTTCAACTTGTAAAAAAAATATTAACTCATTCATAATAGTTCTTATCGTTCGCATTTGGAATATCAAATCGTAAGAAACACCGTACAAAATGGCTCTACAAGGAAAAAAAACCCAATGAATAACTAGTCTAGAATCAGCTAATTCCATGGAAATTGATTCTGCTGTGGGATTTATACAAAAAGGAAAAAATGTTAATTTTTCGACTATTTTTCGGTGGCTTGAATTCAGTTTTTCGGTGGGCTTAAGTTCACTTTCGGCGTCGTTGGCGTCGCGGGGGCTGAAAATAACTCATTTTTATGATCATTCTTCTTGACGTATACAACTAAAAAGAAAAATATTTTTTTCCGATCGCTAAGCTTGCACTAGGATTAGAGTTTGAAAAAAAACATCAGTTAAATAAAGTTGAAAAGAACTGCCTTACTCCAGAGAAATGGAGAACGATATAGGGGCAAAAATGGAATTTTTGGATGAAAACGAAGGGAAGCTCACACTGTTGGAAGCTATCCCAGGTGGATTGAGTGTGTGCGACGCCAGTTCGGACGACGTCGACCGCTTCGACGGGGTAGCAGAAGGCGGCCATCGTCGCGAATCCCGTCGCCGTCGTCAGCGCTCTTCCGATCGGACCCCTGCAAAGGTCGTAAATCATTTTAAGACTCGATTCAGTTTCCAATGTACGCACCTTTTGATTCCGAGTACGAAACCGGCCATTCCACCAACGGTGATTGCGGCGGCCTTGGGCAGCGCCGTCCATTCTTCTGTCAGGTAAGAATTCATTCCTAAATCCTTTTCATTTTAGAAATCGATTTAGCGTCAAAAAAAGAGTTGAGATTTTTCTCGTAATAAAAAATTTATCCTTCACCCAAATTTGCACAAGAAATTACGGTTACTCTTTCATGAAAAAAAAAATCTGAACTCAATAAAAGTTTCATCTATAAAGCGATGAAAACAAGTAAATAAAAATGAAGCTGGGCTATCTTCTTTTATGTATAATGTTTCGATTTAACTTTCTCTCATGGCGTGTTCATCGGAGAAACGGAACATGCTTCAAACAAAAAATTGTGTTTATCGGCGCGCAGAAGTTGCTCCAAAACAGTACTAATTTTTGTTTTGGAGCAATTTTTTGCGTTTCGAAGCAATTTTCGTTTTTCCGATGAACATCAATCAAGTATATATTCAATGATTCGTATTATCTTTTTTTTTTTTGGAGAAGAAACGAAAGTAGAAACTCACGACAAGCAGTCCTTTTTGATTTGTCAACAACGGCGTCCACAATTTTAAACCGCTGCTGAAAATTTTCCACTTTAAGTTGATTTATAAAAACTTTTGAAAAAAAGTCAGCATTGTGATTGAACTATCCATGAAAAATATTGCCAGAAAAGATGATTCAAACAAAAAAAATTGAAAAATTTCACGAAAACTTTTGAAAAATCTGAAAAATTCTATAAGCCTAATCTCATTCCTTTTTCGAGCTTTTCTTTTCAATAAAAAGTGACAAACGGCGACGCGGTCGTACTCCTCGTTGACGGCGTGGCGAATCGTCGAAAATTCGCGTTGGAGGGGAAGCGGCTCTTCAGGAATGAACTTGAACTGCCGCGGCTGGTTGTCCTCAGCATACAAAGGCAACTGCCAAAATTCTATTAGATCTTGAGGCTCAGACTCAAATATATTTTCAGGTAAAACCCAAGCAGACCAATATCCTCGAAATTTCAAATATGGTACTACTCTGCTCGCCTCTTTAAATTCTGCAATGTTAGCATGCAACTATACACTGCTAGCTGATTTGAATCACTTTACCAAGTTAAAAGGAAAACTCCAAAGGCCGGAAAGATTCATTACTTATTGTCTGAAAACCGAACAAGCTCAGAATAAGGCGAAAAACAAAAATTATATTTTACTCCCATTCACCTCAAAAAGACGCGTTCATTGATACATTCAACTTTAATTTCGTGTATTTTCTTTTCTTTGGGAATCGTCTTTCATAATCATTTGGTATTCTACACAAATTCGATTCCTGCTCGCTTCAAAAAGATAAATAAGTAAGAGAAGCGGGAAAAATGTATAAAAATCAAAATTTGCTTAATTGAAGGAAATAATCATTAGTTGACAACCAAAAATAAATATTTTTTTCTAATTTTTGAACCTGATGGACAGCGACAGCGCGTTCATTGTCGATGCTGGTGGCTGGCTTGGTTCTGACCAAATCCCAAAATTGAACAAAGACGTTCGTCACCTTTAAAATATTCCTTTCCAACTGATTTCGAGAAGTTTTTAAAAAAACCTTCTCGGAGGCGTCAGAAAGCTTATCCACGATGGCTTTGTCTTGTGTCATTATGACCTTAATTCTTATTTCAAATTATTTCGAGCCTCTTTCTTTGTTGAAGCAAAAGCCTTTATAAGGCCGCGTGGCTGATAATTTCAAAACAAACTTCGCGAAACTGTTATAACCATGGAATTTCCCAAAATTGTAGATTATTTTCTGTCTTTGAACCTCAGTGTCCGAATTTTACGCAGTCATCTATTTCAAACTGTTTCTGAGTGTATGTGAAAATCTCTACAACTTATTTAAAAGGATTAAATAAGGGATTTTTACCCTTGAATCACCAAAAATAAGAGAGTAAACAACTTTTTATCATATTAAAATAGGAGATCGAACGAAACAACAAAAAGTACCGAAAAAGTGAGACACTTCATTCGTGAGAATGAAAAGATAAGAGGGAAAGATAATTTTTGTTAAAAATTGTCAAGAAAACAAAGGAAGGAAGCTATGCGTGAATGTTTATGGAAGCTGAAGAGGGAAGAAGAAAGATAAAACGAAGTCAAATCAGATTTTCGAAACTCCCGAAACAAGTCACACAGAGCCAATAAATAATACAAAATCAACAAATAAAAATGGAATTTTCGCGAATTCAGGAACGACTGCGACTGCGGCGATTGCGACGTGGCGAACGCGAGCGACTGCGATTAAAGCGACCACCGCCGCCGCCGCCCAACGGCTGCAAGTTGCCTCCACTGCCGCGAAGTCCCGGCGAACGACGACGAATCGGACTGAAACTTTTGGATTTAATGAAAAACACTTTTTTGGAAGAGTTTTTCCTCATTTGTGGCTCTAAAATCTTCATAGGAAACTATTAGGTTGTTTCCTAAGTCCTTGGACATTTTGAATAGGTTGAAAACAATCGACTATTATAAAATAACTGCTCATTCTGCCAGTTATACGGTGGCACCCCGGGGTGGGATCCAGTCGACGTATGAGCTTACAGAAAAGGCCTATCAGTTCAAATGGGGTTTGGGAAGATTTCAAGAAACAGAAAATCTGCCGAAAAAGTCCTCGTTTAAAAATGAAAATCATCTGCGAAAAATAGGCTTTATTCTGAAATATTTGAAGCGTTCGAACTAAAATCTCTTGAGAACAAATTTTGTAAATGTTTTAACAATTTGTCTTTTTTTTGTCTCCAAAGTGTTTCTTCACTTGAAACCAACTTTAAACTGGAAGAGCGGAATCTATTAATATTGAAATATGAAGAACCTTCTTCTGGGAGGACTCTTGCGACGAATCGGCGACCGATGCGGACTGCGACGAGCGATTCCAGGAGCACGATTCAACGTGACCTCGACGACGACCTCCTGTCCGTCGATCTGACCGCCATCCATGTACTTGACGGCCTGAAAAAAAAAACATTAAAAAATGAGATCTTACTTCAAAATATTGATGGTCTTATCTTTCGAATATTAAATTAATGAGTGAAAACATAACAGGCTTTTTATTACCTAATTTCTTTGTAACATAAATCCATTCGCCATAACTCAATCTGTTATCTCTGCGCTCTCTTCTTTTCAAGTTCTGTTTCGTTTCTCTGAGATCGCCAGTGATGAAAAGAGGGCTCAGACACAGTCAAAAAAAAACCAAAAAAAAAAATCTTTAATTTCATGATTATTTCCTTTTCACAGATTCAACTATCTATAGGCTTTACTCCTACCGTTTCTAAACGACAGGATAAAAAATTTGAACGTTGGTTAGCTTTCAAAACTTCGCTCGGAATCAAAGTTCGACTAAAGACGCAACTTTTCAATTAAAAAAAAAGTTTGTATAGTTGGTAGTTATTTTGAAACATAGACGCTTTCCGTTTGAATTATAACTTTGAACATATTTTTCATTGATCCGTTAACGTCTATCTTTTTTCTAATATTGTGTAATGTTATATATAATATCCGTAATGTTTCGTTTACATAATCCACATAATTCCCATCATATTTTATCACGAAAACCTTCTCAGCGTCCTCGATTGTCTCATACTCGACGTAGCCATATCCGCGATGAAGATGCGAATGGAATCTGTCCGGGGGACAATCGACAGTTTTTATTGTTCCATAAATTCCAAAAATTTCTTGCAAATGTGCCTGAAAACCATTCTGATTCCGGAAAAAGCAAAACACACAACCTTGGTAACGTTTTTGGTCAAGTTACGAACACAAATCCTCTTCGACGGCGTCAGCGATCGCTTTCTGATTGGAGAACGACGAGGCGAGCGCGATCTGAAGCAGAAATGAGGCGTTGGGTGCAATCCGTGTGCTCGCAAACCGTCTAGCAGCTACGGGCGAGCGTCTGCGGCCGCGACTGCCGCTGCGGTCGCGGCGACGTGGACTCGGCGAACGTCTGCGTCGCGGAGACGGCGTTCGGCGAGGACGGTCTGTACGATAAATAGTTCTACCTTACAGTTTTCTTTTAAAGCAGATTAAAATTTTTCCAACAAGAAAGAAGTTCTTTCGTCAAGCTTACAGTGCATATTGCCGGTCTCTTTACACTCGGTGGTCTTCCTTGTAATTAAATCAGACAAAAATATTACAACAATCAATTTCTCGTAAAATTTCGGGTAAAATTACATAAGAATGAAAATTTTTTGAACTCCTCACAGCACCGAAACAACATTAGAAAAAATTTAAATAATTTTCACCTGCTCCTGCTCCTCGGTCGGGACGAGCACGAGCTGGAGACGATCTTCTTGGAGAACGAGAGCGAGCACGGCCGGCTGGTGGCTACAGAGAAGGAAATAGAGAATTTAATAAATTTTTGAATAATCAAATAAAAACCTTCCCAGCTTCTCTGCGATTTGGAGAACGAGAGCGAGAAGAGCTTGAAGAGCTAGAAGAACGTGAACTACCAGATGACCCACTGCTTCTGGAAAAATTTTTACCAAATATAAAAATATATGTCAAAATTTTAAAAAACTAGAAGAAAAATTGAATTATTACCCGGATGAAGAGCCCGAAGACGAACTGCTGCTGGAAGAAGAGCGTCCACGCTTCTTTTCGTCAGACTTTTTCTCTACCATACCTTTAACAATTTTTCTTTAATTCAAAAATTTTCTAACTATAGTTATCGAATGAATATAAAGGAAAGCGTAATGCTGTGTTCCAGGAAGTTTCCGCGAAATGCAAAACTATCTCTGACTTTCTGAAATTTAGTTATCTTTTTCTTCCTCTGACGGTTTTTTTGGATTTTGGAAAATCACTAAACCCGACATAATAAAGGCACAATGGCAGGTTAAAAGTAGGTTCCGCGATGTGCAAAACTACAAAACTATCTCTGACTCTTCAACATTTAGTTGTCTTTTCCCTCTCTGACCGCTAATGCGAACTTCGTAGAATGACTTTGAAGATCTTTATAATGATAAATTAGGGATGAGCGAAAGTAAATTAAGTGAAAATAAAAATAAATTCGGTGAATCGAACTTTGCTCGTTAGCTTATAAATTAACATAGTTTTCTATAAACCTTGTTCCGCATCATTATAAAAAAATAAAAAAATGTATTTTTATAAGACACAAATTGATGCCGTGTTCAAAATAATTTCCGCAAAATGCAAAATTATCTCTGACTCTCGAAAATTTTGTTCTATTTTTCTTTCCATAAGGCTATTTTGAGTTTTACGGAATCACTTCGAACAAAGCATGGAAAATAACAAGAAATAAGACAAGATAATTCGAAAAAGTGGTGCGCGGCGCAGCAAAAAAAAATGCCCGCGATGTTCATTGGAGCGTCGTTTCATTTCTCCGCGTTTTTTTGTTTTCTCTCTTTCTTTTTTTTTGGATTTTTTTTGCCATGAGATCTGCATGTAATAAAGCGAATTTCGATTTTTAGTTTTTCAGTGGATTTCCAAATTTAGCCAAAAGTTTTCGGTATGAGTGAAAAGTATCTGTAAATATCCTTCATAGTGCCATGAACATATGGCAATATATTTTTTTCATTCCACCTTTTTCTTCTCTTTTTAAGTTTTTTTAGGAATTAAATTCCTGATAAGAAAAAAATAAGACGTAGACAGAGATTACGGAAATTTTCTGTAAAAAATACAATTATTTTCCAATTATTCGATTTTCGATCTCTGGAAACGCAATTGAAAGCTGTCGTTCCGCAGGGACAGCCCCCTTGTCCAAATTCGCCGCCAACCCAATCCAAACAAAATACAGGGTCGTCGCTTTTTTTGTCGGCCGTTTGGGCCAACCGATTGCCCGGCCTCCGAAATGTGTTCATTTAGCGCTCCTCCCGCGGTTTCGTTTCGTTATTGGATGCTGTTTGTGGGTGTGTGGAAGGCTTTAGTTAGATGGATCCATTTCCTCTCGCTTATATATAACCCTTTGAGACGATGCGGCTTCTCCTATTGCTCCGTTTTGAACCTAACTTCGTTTGTTGCTTTGAAATAAGTTTCCGTTTTTTTCGTTTCATTTCTGGAGCTTTTTTTGAACTGATATTTTAATATAAGTTCATAGAGCTACTTTCTTTCCTTTTTTTTTTCAAATTTTTCAGTTTTTCTTGTTATTCCATCCCAATTGAATACTGTTTTCGAACACTTTACACTGTAGCCAATGGCCTCAAGGGCTCTCCGTCGAAAATGTGAGATTTATTCTGAAGACCTTGGTTATCTGTGGCCACGGCGTTCTTTTGACGACGCCCCTCCCACAATTTCCGTAATATTTGACGTCTTTTGTGCATACACAGAACGACGCTAACTCGCATACTCATTAAATTCAAAAATAATTTTTTTCCTCGAAAAATAGCGTTTTTTCAAAACCATAGACGTGGAAAAAATCGATCCTTTCACAATTCCTTTTCTAGTTGACAAAAAACATTTGGGTGGAAGTTTTTCTTATTTTCTGAACACTTTCATACCTTTCATCCTCAAAAATTGGTTAAAAATCCTTTTTTTTGAGTGAAAAAAACGTGGAATTTTGTGCCGAAAAATGACTTATTGTGGTTCTATGTGTCTTTCCCGACTTATTGAAAAATTTAAAAAAAGTTTTCTTTACAGATTTAGTTTAGTTTATCCACCTAGTGGTATTTTTTTCTCCTCTGCAACATCGCCATACCATTCTGATGTTGCGAAAATGAAGAGATTGATTGATTCGAATAAAAAAATTTAGTTTGACACTGAAAAATGTTGCTGAAAGGCTTTTTTTGCTTTAAAGGGAAAAATTTGGTCAAAAACACAGCAGTTAATATTGAAAAATTGAAAAAGTTCCTTCGCATTTTGCTGTCGCAATAAAAAAATAATTACCGTGAATCAGTACGAAACAGATAAAGATACAGCTGAAATAAACATGAAAAATCACGTGAAGCACTTGAGCAACAAGAAATTCAAATGTTCGCGCGCAACCTGTCTACCGTAAATCTAGGTGGAGCAACCCTTCCAAGCCGCTCCACATTTTCAAAAATTTTACATTTTCTTCCACTACGCAGAACGCCGTGGTGGCGCTGAAGAACGAGTCTGTGGGACACTCGATGTTTTTCGCAGGGAAAAATCGCTGCGAAATGAAAATGAAGCCCTCCTCTGAGAGTCCCGAAAAGTCGAAAAAACAGTCGTTGAGGTCAAGTACGAAGATTTGGAGAGGATTATTTGGAGCTTTTTTTTTGGTACAGTGATAGTTTTTTTTAGGTCTGCTTCCCCAAATCATCAGTTTGTATAAATTATTCAGGCACTCTGTAGCATTTCTTGATTAAAAAATATATAAGCCCACAATTCTTGACTTTTCCACATGTTTAACCTTAGTTCGGATTTTTTAAAAGATCTATCAATATTGGTTTACGTTGACAGATTATTTTTCAAATTTATTTTTCAAAACTTCCTAATGACATTCTCCGATATTATTCTAAGAAAGTACGCTGAAATAATTAAAACGTACTTTCCAAAATTGAAGCTCTAAATTCGAACATCTTTTAATTCAGTGTATATCGATAGTAGCGTGGGAAAGTTTCTCTCTGCCTCGCCTCTTATCTTCCATTTCGTTGTTCGGTTTCAAATCGGCCCCAGGCTTGCGTCCGAGGCGCTGTGTTTACAGCCGATTGGTCACTCTGAGACTTCAACACTATTCTTCCATTCGAACCTTTCTTCTTAAAAGCCTCTTTGGAGCCAGTGTAACAAAACCGTTGGTTCTTTATTCAATTTTTTTTAGAACGGAAAACTTAGAAGTAAAAAGTTTCAAAACAACTTGATAAGAATATTCATTTGAAGAATTTTTGAGGTTTGATAATTCAAAGAAAAAGGAAATATTCGAAAATTTTTTTGATCCAGATCTCAAATTATTACAAACTTCGAAGCATTGGTTTTTTAAAATTCCATCTGGAAATTCTAAACATCGTTGAATCTTATGGAATATTGAAAATAATAGGGTTCCTAACTTGAAACATCTGTTTCTGTGCTTGGATATTGAAATTTAAAAAATCTTTCGTTTCTTACTTTTCAATAAGTTTGAAGAGCTTTTTTTGTTTGCCACTATCGGTTTGAAAAATCTGTATTGACGTTTCATTTTTCTTTTTCTTTTTTTTCAGATTCGAATTTTTGACTCAATTTTTTCGTGTGTAGTTGCAGGGATTAATCCTATTAATTTCCTTTTTTTTCAAGAAACATTTGTATGTTCCTGCAGTTTCAAGAAGTTATAATATAGGTGAAGATTTGATGAGACAGAAAAGTCTGCTTTGTTGTTTTTTTTTTGTCACAACCAGCTGGATCTCCCAGAAATGGTCCTCTTCTCTGTTTTGTTTGTCTTCTCGCTCGCCTCTATTCTCTGTTTCCGCTTCGAAATCTCCTCTCTGTGTGTATTGTCGATTTTTTCCTTCAAGCTTCGTCACTCCGACCATTTTGGCAGCCTTCTTCAATTTTAACGCTGTGAAGATTTCTTTATTCAAGGGTTAAAGCCTGTACCTTGAAGATATTTTAGATCTAAGAATCTATAATTTACGAGCTCTGTTTGAGACTCGATAGTTTTCTGGAAGAGATCGATTATCTTTTTCCCTACCTTCTCACTTTTCCCCTTGTTTTCTCACTCCTCTTTTACTTGTTTTCTCACCATTCAGAGCTTTGTAAGTCATAGTTTCCTCTTTCCTTGGTTAGAATCGGTCAACACCAAAGAGTGACTCATCCACCTTTTTCTCTTTTCCGACTCGTTTCGGATTGTTGAATCAACGGCCCTTAGAGTGTGACAGTTCTCCTACTTTCCATTAATCACTTTCCTTTGCTTGTGAAACTTTGAAGTGCTTTCGATGGTGACGAATCAGCAATTATGGGAAAATCCTTTGTTTCGACGATTCAATTCATGTCATCCATTCATTTTAAAATGATGATGTATGCTTTCAATATACAAAAAGAGAGTTTATTTATGTCTTTAATGATTTTCATATAGATTATCGATAGTTTGATAAATCTGAACTTGGTTTTCTTCGTTCATTCATGATAAGGTATTCATGTGCAAAGTTAATGCAGTTGACCGGATCAGGAAAAAAACTTTCAATAAAGTTTTTGGAAATTCGATACTTTCAATATGATGTTTTTTTATGTTTGCGATAGTATCAAATAGCTGCAAACGGCTCGAATTACATACTCTTCCAGTTTTAAATTTGTCTATACAATAATTAGTATTTTTTCGAAAATATATACGTTCATCATGTTGCACGGAACATCCATTAAAATTTTGTAATTTGCAAACTTTTTGTGGTGTTCAAAAAATACGAATGAGAAAAAGAAAACTTAGATACCAAATAATCTTGGAACATGTAAATTAAGTTGACTTTTTTCCTTCGTTGTCGTTAATTGATCAAATCCATGTTTTCAGGCCGAAAGAGAAAGTTTTTCAGGCCACGCCTCACTTCCTTGAACTCTTCCTCATCCTGGAAAACAGTTTCGAAGAAAGAAGAGACGTCCTAATAAAGGATGACGCTAAACTTCCAGGCGCACGGGAACGCCCTTCAGACGGCCTATAACCGAGTCGCTCTTTCTCAGACTGGCAATGAGTGGTTTGTTCTCTGAAAGCTTCAAATGAACTCTGGAAAGAAAAATTGATTACCAACAAGAAAAATCGGGAGACTGAATCAAAAATAATTTTTGCTTTTTCACTATTTCCATAGTTTTTCGAAATATTGCAACATCCGATGTTTTAAATCATGTATTGGCAAATGTTCGTGTTCAATTAATACTGAATACAGCGTTAGCTGGTAGTTTTTATAGAGGAACAAGCGTTGAATACAACCAATTATGGCATGTTCAAATGATTCCAAAAAATCCAAAATAGGCGTCGGAAAGAAAAGATAGTTTTGAATTTCGCAGAAATTACCTTGAAGACGGCATTATTTTTTGTTTTCAAGGGTTATCTACGACTACGAGGGCAACACAAATGTGCTGAAGACCGGAGAAGAAGGAGGTTTGACGTCTAAGTTTCGCCTGACCATCTCGGCGTTGTAGAAGACGGCCTAGACGAATTCTCGACGAGTTTCAATTCGGGCAGACTTCAATTCGGCGTCATCGCCGTCCGTCTCAGCCCGACGGTTCTGCCGAAAATCGTGCTTGTTCACTGGGTCAGATCACTTCGACTGATGATTTTTGATGAAAAGATCTTCAGCAAGGCGAGGGAGTTCCGACGACGCGCCTCGCCACCACGGCGACTCACTTTGAAGACGTGCGCCGTTTTCTGAAGACGGTCCACGTCATCGTGCATGCCAGAAGCGATATCGACGTAGAACCGGAAGCGATCCAGCGCGAAGTCGCCAAGCTTCCTGCCGCTAACGCTTCGGTCAACGTGAGTTGTTTCTTTTTTTTCCAAAAAGGTTTAGCCTCAAGAAATTCATAGTATTTGCCACGCAAGATACTAGAAACTTCTGAAAGTATGCTCAAATACTCAGAAATGGACTAGAGAAAGATCCTGAGAAGACCAGACTGCGCGAATTCCTAGTTTTCGAAAAAAATAAAAAAACCTAAAAAGATTGAAACCGTTTTTTTAATTCGCCTCTTAATCTTTAAAAAGAGAACCTTCAAAATTAAAATTCCGGCTATTGGGCAAAATTTCCATCCAAGTTGTAATTTTTTAGCTGAGCTTTTTGAAATCTAATGTTTTGCGAGTTATTCGGTCAGTCAGTTTCCTTGCTTATTATTCGATGTAAAACGAAAAATTGACTTATTTTTCGTAAATAGCATACTGCTCGAAAACTTGAATGTTTAGGTAGAATCGTCCTACTCAACCCCTGAAAGAGTCTCTTCAAACTACCAACCTGTGCGACCGCACGTCGATCTGAACTCTCGTGCCCGTCAGGAGTTCTGGGACAAGATGAACGGCGAAGAGAAGCAGTTGGTTGGCCTCAGAAGGCCTTCAGAGAAAGGTTTTGCAGAAGAGTCGAAGAGGATCGGGCGGCGCGAGAGTCGCAGCAGAAGCAGTACGACGAGGAGCGGCAGCAGCTCGCCCAGGAGATCAGGTCGCGAAGGGAGAACGAGGAGGAGACGGCGAGGGTCAGCTACAGCGAGAAGCCGCAGCCTCAGGTCGCAACTAGGCCGGACAACGCTTCTGGTCCTGGAAAAGGACGGCTGATTGGAAGCCGGTTGGGCATGTTCGATAAAAAAGGTAAGTTCCGAATTCTTTTTCTGAATCTCAATTCTTAATCTTCAAAGTTGTTCCATTGTTTCAGTGAAATAAAGGATAGATGGCATGAATTTTGTCCTTAGAAACAATTCTTTCAGAAAAAAAGAGTCAACCGTTTTTATCTCAACTTTTCAATAATAGGTTTTTGGAAAAAACCCGCTGCAGCGGGTTAGAAAAAAATACCTTTCAAGTCTGATTTTCTCTGACTGGATGAATTGCAATCAAGCATGCAAAGCTCTAGAACAAAAATGTTACCTAATTCGAAACTGTTTCCTAAAAAGTAATGTTGTAGTTAAGGACTTAAAAAAACAAAAAATAGTTTTTAAATCGAAGAGCAAGTCTTTGGGAAAGTTATTGATTTTCTTCTAGCATTACATATGTTTACATGTGTTCACGAAAACCTATTTGAAACACTACGGTGCATAACGTATCAAAACATCAGCAGATTCTAATCGCTTTGAGCCAAGAGATAGCCAAAAAATCGAATAGACATATCTAGAGACCGCAAAGCCACGCCCCTTTTTGCGATGGTGAAATGCGATGGTTTTTTAGATTTCGTGTTTGACGTTTTCGTAAAAGCGCAATACTGAATCAAACACAGAGAAATTTGGTGGAAACATAGAGAAAACCTTCCTCTTCAATCTGATATACTTTTCACCCGATTTTCGTAGCGTTTTAGCGGAGTGTCGTACAAAAAACCGAAACTACTTTTTTTCTTCGGGTTTTCAACCTAGTTCCATGTCGTTGGCGCCTTTTTTTTATTTCCGAATTCGATTCTTAAGTGAAAAAAACAAATCTTTTAAGACAAAAAAATTAAAAATTTTTTTACGGTGCCTAATCTTCGTGAGGCCGCGCAAAGTTGAAAATGTTGTACTCGGTTTCGAGAGCGTGTAAGTAAAAACTTTTTATTTTAACTTGTGGTTTAAATTATAACTAAAACTTTATTAAGAAAAAAACGCCGAAAACGGAAGCATTTTGAACTGAATCTCTATGAAGAAATTATTTTTAGGTGGTCCGAACACACGTGACTAATAATTGTTCAACTATCATAACTTTTTTTTAAACAATATAGTCGGTAAATGCTGTACTTTGAGGTGAAGTGGTGTATAGCGCGAACGCCTCCCATCTCCGAGAGATGTACGTGGAGCAGCGCAAGTGCGCTTGCATACAGTTTTGATATCGCGAGTTCAATCCTCGCAGCGGCCATTTTCTTCATTTTCCATGAAAAATAGCTTTTCTCTTCAAACTTGTGGTTTTATACTGTTTTAATAACTAATTATGACTTTGAAAACCGAACTAAACTACTAAAAAATTTAAATCCGATATGAAAGCAAAATGAACGACCAAAAGTGTAAAATCTAAACTTTCAGTACTAAATTTCGCGACTTTTTTCACTGCTGTTTTGACCATAACTTTTTTTGTTCTCAACCTTTTTCGAAAAACTAAACTGTTTTGAATAGTAAATTAGAGCAGCTATCCAACCATAGTAATATTGAAGTTCGAAATTTTTTTTGAAAATTTGGTTGCGGTCCCTAGACATATCTTTATGGTCAGGGAAGTACCTCAAACTCTAGATTTCCTAAGTTTTAAAAGATCTCTTTTCTATTTACAACTTTCCAGACGAGAAGCCAATAGTTCCGTCGGCTCCAAAGTCTGTGGGAAGCCGCACGACCAACGTGGCGAAGAAGTGGCCGCCGGTGTCGACGAACCACGAATCCGTGGCCCCGATAATCGGAGAAGCCGCGAAGCCGAAACTCGTGAAAGACGCCAACGGTTGGTCCCGCTCGGCTTACGTTGACCTCTTCCGTGTGCAGAGAACACCTACATTCCGCCGTCGCCTTCTGAAGTCTCTCCGCAGCCGCCGTCCAACGCCATGACTCCTCCGAAGTCTCCAGTCGCTCCTCCTCCTTCTTCAACTCCTTCTTATCCTTCTCATCCGACCACCAGTTGGGATCGACAAAAAGAAAACATCTAAAAGTCTTCGTTTCAGCCAGTTACGACGATTACGAGGAGCCGCCTTGTGAGCCGGAGCCTGTAGCCGTGGCGCCGAGCAATTTCGCTTCGCAGTACGATTTCCCGCCACCAAGTACGGATGGTCAGGGGTTCAGAAAGAGAATAAACTTGGAAAAAAGGTTCAGAAGTAACGAAGGAAGCGGTTCCTCCGATCTCTCAGTACGACTTTCCGCCGACCGTCGACACGACGACTACAGGAGTCAGAGCCCTTGCTCTTTGGGACTACCAGGCTGGTCAGTGCTTCGACTGAATTTGACTTGTTTGGCATTAAAACTACGCGTCTGGTTCGAACCTTTTGAAGTTCCCAAATTTTCAGTCCGTATTTTTGGATGAAAATTGAAACATGATATCTCTGAAATTCCAAAATATAAGGTTACTCTGACCCCAGTCGCCAGCTTTCCGCCAATCTTTCGCCAGCGCGCGCCCCGTCTTTCGCGAGCTGGCGCGCCATATCGCGGCGAGCTGGCGAAAAACGCGCCAGAAATTCGCCAGGATTATCTATAGCGCGCAGATTCCCCCTTTTTTTCAATCATTTCCCTTCCTCCAATATTGTTATTTTTTTTATACTAAAAAAATATTTTTATCAACTTTTTATTATTTTCACAAATACAAAAATTTAATGGAAATAAAATCAACATATAAAATCAAACATGAAGAGAACTTGAAAAAAATGAGATATAAGAAGGAAACGCTTGCAAAGTTTACAACTTAATTTAAAAACAATATCTTTCGATTCGAAAAAAAGATCATAATAACAGAACATCAAAAAAACTTTACTAAACAATACATCTTAGAAAAAAATGTGAGCCAAAAATCCGAAGAAATAAAGGAAACTTGAAGCTGACTGCTCGTAAACGTTAAAAATTTAAAATTTTTTTTAATTTTCGATAATATGCAAAGAGTTATTTGTTGCTTCAAAATACCAAAAAGAAGAGAGAAATTTTGAAGCTTCAACGCATTTAAGAAGTGATATCGACGAGCAGTCAATTTATATCGGAGACAAAGTTTAAAATCCTTTCAAAAATTTTTTTAATGGATACATTAAGCTGTTTAACAAATTCTCTCAAGTTATTTTCGCACATACTTCGAATCAAAGGTTGAAATTCAGAAGATAAAAGAGCAATAATAGAGTCTCTGATGTAAAAAGTTTGAAGGAGTTTTATAATCAAAAGGCCGTAAAGTGGTAAAGGCTCTATTATTAATAAATGGCTCAAGTTTTAAAAATTAGTTTATAGAGAATTAAATAGAAGACTCTTATGCAAAAGTTTTTTTGAAAAAGATAAAATTGTTTACTCGTGAAGAAAACTTTGAGCCATTTATCACTTTACTTCAAATGGCCACAAAATAAAGACAATTATGATCAAGGCATTACATTTTTGTTGTGCAGTGATACACACGGTTCTTCAAATTTATCAGCCCCTTTTCAAAGCAAACTACGAAACGTATTTTCAAGTTCGAAAAAAACTGCTTCGAAAAACTCTACTCGTCAGCCGAATTTCGCGAGCATGACAAATCCGAGTAATATTTTTTTGAGGCTAAAAATAAATAAGCTTTATTTTTTTAAAGCTGAATTTTTTTACGGACACAAAAAAATACAATAATTTGGGTGCATCAAGATATTTTTTTGAGGCTCATAAAGTTGATGAACGTGTAAAGTTTACAAATATAAAAAAACTTGAAAAATTTCGCGGACATTTTGCGTCGTACCCGTTCTCCGTATTTTTGGTCAAAGCATCGTTATCCATTTGCAATGAACATCATGACGCCGTCGGGTGAGATCGAAAATATATCGATGAAGTACTTTACATGAAATCCAAAACTTACCAAAGTCAGAGGAAAAAAAACATCCTTTAGCCGTAACGGGGACTTCCTGACGATGCTTTTTTTCTGAAGGAAGCAGTTGAGGAAAAAAATAGAAAGCACTTACTAATTCAACTGGAGTCGTTCTTTCAGCCTCACGGAAAGAGAAGTTCAGCATGAAAACATTAAGCTTTTAGAGCGGTTGATCATCCACGAAACCAAATCGAGAAAATAATTCGAATTTTCTTATTTACCAACCTTTCAAGCTGTTGTTTTTTAAACCTGAAACCCTCCGTCGCATCACATTTACTGAGCTCTACACAAATAAAACAAAAGTTTATATTCTAATAATTTTCTGACTTTTTAAACTTCTTTTCAACTAATCACGTTTCTTTCTTTGAACGACCTTCGCAGCCTACAGTTTTCTACTTCTATAGACAGCTTTTTTTGAATTTAGAAAAAAATGAAATCAAGAAAAAAATTGCTTGTTACATCAAAACTGCATTGCGGCATCGCTTCTGCGCTAGTTTGGACAAAAACAGGAAACGAACACTGAAAAAAATCGTGAAATCAGCAAAAAAATCAAATAGAAAAAAACAAAAAAGACAAAAAAACGCGAGTCCCAAAAATTTTAGATCGCAATATAAAAATACAGTAATAAAAAGCAAATTCGCGCTATTGGTTACGTCGCCAGAGAATCGCCAGGAAACCGCCACAAATTTGATGGCCGCGAGCTCGCGAAATGACTTTTTCTGGCGGATAGCTGGCGCCTGGGGTCAGAGTAATGATCAAAAATATATCTTTTCAGCATTCCACATGTAAATTTTGAGCATTTTTTTCAAATTTTCGAACGTTTTGAAATATGACAATATATATTTTCATGTATTTTTGCAGCTGATGAGACGGAAATCTCATTTGACCCAGATGACGTCATCTCCGAGATTGATCAGGTACATTAACTTAATTAATAAGTTTAAAATAAATTTATGCTTCGAGAGAAACATTTTCGCAAAGGCTTGTAGAATCCCCAATAAAGTTTCGAACAATTAGGAATATTAAAAAAATATTATTCTGAAAGTGTAATTTGACTTTTTCGAGTTCGATTTTTAGTTGGACGAAGGCTGGTGGCGCGGCAGGGCGCCAAACGGCGAAGTTGGCCTTTTCCCGGCCAATTATGTCAAGATCGTGGAATGATCAAGCGCTGAACTTGACCTAATCTGAAAATAAAGTAACTTTGAAATATCTTGATTCTTGTCCTCTGACGCTACTCGAACTAATCGTTTTGTAAATTGAAACTTATCAAATCCAGTGTTTCTGAACATTTTCGTGTAACCGGTGTGCCATGCTTTTCTAATTTAAAAAATAGGCTTTTGTTCAAAACAAATAAGGTAAATGAAAATTAGACTTGAAATTTTTGGTTTTCCTGAGGAGTTTAAAATCAAAGTTTTGGATGATGAATTGTTTCAGCTCTTTTTTCGTATACCTTCTACTCGGATATTAACTCAAATTAGCTTAAGAAATGTGTTTGTCACTATAAACTTTACTTTTTCGTGTTAAATTACGTCACTTAATCAATTTTTAACTTATTTTTGACTACCTGTACCAAAAAATTATCACTTTAATGCTGATCCTGAGATTTCTGCTCAATTATTTCATTCGAAACTTCTATATTTATACATTGAATGTTGATTGATGAACATTGTGTGAAATAAATAATTGCTCATTGAAATATTCTAGAATCTCAGCATCTATAAAACATTTTTTATTTCGCAAATTTTCAAGAGGAAAATTATTTGGATTGCGAACAATAAATAACGAGGGGGGGGGGGGGCGAAGCTTTTTTTATTTGCCGCAATCGGCTTTTCATAGAAACTTTATAAAGCGAATTATGCTAGAAGACCTGAAAAATGGGCGAAAAAGTATTGTAGGGATTCCGAGGCACCTGTAAGACACTGGGAAATATGAAGGCAAGATGAGGTTGCTATTTCAAAGGAAATGGAGTGAGAACGGGAATTTTTCCATTTTCAGATGGGAATTTCTAGTGAAATGACATGAATCTACAATTGGACTGTTCAAAAACAAAGTAAAGAAAGCTTAAAGCGGTTTTTGTGATTCACGATGGTTTCAAGAGCCACTCTTTTCAATTCGAGAAAAATGAAATAATAAAAAGTTCCATAAAGGACGATGTCGCCTAAAAGTACCGAAACAACTGTACTTAAGCTTATTCAAAACCATCATGAGCCCACTGGCTATGAAAAAAAAAGAATGAGAAAAAGGGATAAGTTAGCACCGAAAAGTCAATCAGCAAAGGTTCATATTTCAATAAATTCACTGTAAGAAGCACAGTAAAAGCTTATAATAAAAAAATATATATATAATTCGATTTTTAATATCTAAGATAACTGACTTCATCTTGAATATATTCGGGCTCAAAAAACAAACCAAAAAAGATTGGACCAAATTTTCGGGCAATTTACAGTTTTTATAGAGAACATTTGCAGAGGCATACCCGTGGCGGCTGATCTGTTTAGACGTTTTTGAGAACTGTCCATGAAAATTCTGACCAGAAGTATCAGCACGAAATCGTAAGCTTACAAGAGAAGGGCGAACACATTGGAATCCAGGGTACCTTGAATAAAATCTCAACTAAATTCAGGAAATACTCAAAAGTTGTGTTTGCGCTTCCCTTGTTAGGTATTTCATACTACAGGTTGGATTTTCTGTCTTGAGTTTTCATAGACCCAGGTTTTTCAGCTGTGCTCCCAAGCAATGGAGCACGAGTTTCGTCGAACGCGTCGCGGTTTCATTTGGCGACGGCGACGATGGGCTGGTCGGCGAGGCGGTCGTCGTTGACCACGAGATGCAAGGCTCCGTAGCTCTCGACCGTGTGAACCGAAGCCGCGTTGTCGAGGTCCGAAGGTCGGTACGTCATGTAGCCGATCACCGTCGCCAGGATCGACAGCAATTTGCACACTATCGCTGCAATTAAGTTCTTAGTCATCAAAGAATTATTGAGAGAGTTTCTAAAAAGATCCAGAGTGCAAAGTAAAATGATCTTTCTTGTCAGGATTATCACGAATTCTTGAGGGCAAAGTTTCATAATATAGTTCGTGATAAGACAAACTATGGTGAAAAGGAACGAACCGACGGCGGTGATAGTCCAACTGAGCTTGACGGGGTCGTAAACCAGGCAACTGGCCGCTTTTCCGCAGTTTTCGCCCCACTCGAGACACGTCGTGTCGATGATCATTCCGAAAAGAACGCCTCCAGGAATGAAACCTCAAATATTCCGAGTTTCTCGTTTCAGATTGTTTTTTCTCCTATTTTAAAGTGAAATTTCAGATAAGTGTGAGAAAAAAAACTGCGTAAAAGAGTCCTGGCCAAGAAAGGAGAAGAGTTAAGATTCGGTGCTGGAGGTTCGTTTTTTTTTAAACTTGAAAACAAGAAAACCCTAAGATCTTTTATGATTCTTATGTTCATTTGCGAAGCGAAGAGAATCAGAAGATGGAAAATCACCTAAAAGACGAACGAAAGTCCAGTTGACACCCATGGCCAGAGTTCTCTGATCGAATGGAACAACTCTCAGCATAATCTGAACTAAAGGACTGGAGTCCATCTACTGGAGAATCGGACCTGTTGAGTTGGGATTCCGGAGGCGAAACTCGCCACGACGGTGATGAACAACGTCACCATCAGGATGTACTCTCTGTAGCCACAGTCGATGTTGCAGTAGCTGAAAACATGACGTCATTCTGAGCAGAAAGTCACAGAACATGTATCTATTTCTCTGTGATATTGCAGATGACGTCACTCACCCATTGGTCAAGCGCTCGTCGACGTGATCTTCTGGATGAATGAAGCCGTGGAAGGTCTCGTTGGACGAGATGCAGTTGCAAGAAGTCCAAATCGCGGTACCCTGAAAGATCCTCAGCTGACATGAGCAATGGAGGGGTCTTGCGAACGTTCTCGAAATGGCGCTTCTTGCAGCCGGCGTGGCAGGCCGAGTAGTACATGTGGTGCGTGTTCGTGTCGCAGACCGGGTTCCACTCTTTCGGACAGTGGCAGTTCTCGTTGCACTGCGCCGCCGTCGAGAAGTCGTGCACACGGTCAATCATTCTGCAAAATGGGCTCTTCTTCGAATCCCCTAGACGGATAGAGTTGCGTGGTTTGAGACGGAAGTGTCCTGTTTCCTATGGAATGTAGAGAGACCACACAACCCGCTTTTCAAAAAACTGGACTCTTTGGCGTGAAACTTTAATTTGGCTATAAATTTTGGCTGTTTTGAGTTCATTTTTCGAAGGACTATGACTTCAAAGTTTCACGGGGGAGCTCAATAACCCGCTTTTCGCAAAAAAAAAAGATTTATAAAAGGCCGAACTGACAAATCATTGTAGCCCATGTTGATGCCCACAAACTCTCGCTGAGGACAGTGACTGAGGAGTCCGGAAATGAAGATCAAGGCGATGACGTGGCACACGACGATCATCTTCAGCATTCCCGCCACCTTCAAAGAAGTTCTAATCCGCGCAACCCTGGGACTTACCTGAAGTTTGAGCTGTCGGATGATGGTTCCTCCGACCATGACTCCGGCCGCAGCCGCGAAAATCACGACAGCTGAAACCAGTAGATGATCGAAGGAAGAGCTTTGAATTGCTTTTCAAAAAGATTGAATAAACCAAAGAAATGTTCTCAAACAATAGTAGAGCAATATAACACTTTACAGAATATCTTGGAAGTTTCGAAAAAGTTCCCTTTTTTGAAATTTTTTCGCGGAGGACGGTATGAAAGACTCACACGACAAGTAGGACGCCAATGTAGGATTCGTACTGAGCAAAGTCTCGAGGATCTTTGGCATGAAAGCGGCAAATCCTTCAAAATCCTCTTTCAAAGTCAAACAATGAAATGACCGACCATTTATGATGATAGACTCGAAGATTCCGACGAAAATACAGACCACAAAAGTCGGGTTTTTGCAGATTTTCTGAAACTTGTGAGATTATGTACTTGTGACCTTAGTCTATCAGAATTTTATCCGGAGAGTATCCAAATAAAATGAACCTAGTGTTTTTTTAGCTCACAAGAAACTCACAGTGACACAGGCCGGCAAATTTTTGACGGCCCTTGGGGCTTTTTCATTAACATCGGCGTTGGTGGCGTGGCACTGGAATGATTCTTTTTTACAAAAAGAGATAAAAGTCAACAAAAAAAATAAGAAGATTAAAAAAAGGGTTTTTTTGTAGACATACTTGCCTCAGCGTCCTCCTAATCGGGGCCAATAACATAATCCCCGTCGGAGCCTATAAAAGGTCTCCGGCAGCTCTGTAGGAGAGGAGACATGAGAGCGCAACGTATCACGTAGCTGACTTTCTATGTACATTTAGTCTTGGGGAAAAGGTTTTCCACAAGCTAACATACTTTAAAAAAATGTTTTGTCAACAGAGCACGGTAGAATGAAAAGGCGCTCCACTTCTCCAGTTCAAATTCTTCGTAGGAGCTTTGTGAACGTTGCTCTTCGTAAAAGGAAAACAACTTTTTAGCAATTTCAAATGGAATGTTGATATCGCAATCAAAATCTTCACGAACAGAATTTCCTTTGAAACATTTCACATTCTTTTGTCATCTTCTACATACTTTTCTATCGCTACAGCTCTCTGGAAAGTCACCTGGTTAACGTCCTTGGCGCGGTGTCTCTTTGCTTCTGGGAGTTCGCGAGCAAACGCCAAAATGGGAAAAGCAATTAGAAGAGCCGAAATAGACGAGATCAGGAATCCAACCCACCAGGCGCCAACCCAACGAGGATCGGAGCGCTCCATCGGAACCCTTAGATTTCCTTTTGAGGTGAGAAACGAATGAATTCGAACCGGTCAACTCTGTCGAAATCGTCATAGAGGTTGAGAAGAAATCCACCGGCAAAGACGCCGATAACCGGCCCGAATGACGTCAGAACCGCGTGAATTGCTGAAAAAAAGGCGAATCAAAAAAATAAAATAAAATAAAAACAAGAGTCAAAGAAGAAGAATAATCACCGAGATAAACCGGAGACGCTTTTTGGGAAACATTTTCGTCGAGGTAGGTTGTTCCTATCGAAAAAAGCGGCGTCGAGCCAACTCCGTGGAGCGTTTGACCTGCTCGTTCAATTTTTTTTCGCTCATGTCAGTCCAGAATACCAAGGATGAACATCCAGAAGTATGGGTTGAAGTAAGAGGATGGCGCCGAACCAGTGCACTCCATTTTTTCGTTTCTAAAAAAGCTCAGTTCGACGATGTTATGTGAATGTGATACAACACTTCTATAGACGAGGAAGCCACATTATTCCTTAAATTTACGCCGTCTCTCAGAGCTCACCTCATTGCACACTGACCAAAGTCAGTCTCGTTCTTCTCGTAGGCGTCGGGATGGTAGACATCAACCATCCAGTGCGGCAGAGCGCAGATCAACGAGCCCAACGCCATCACTACGCCGCCCCATCCGATCCATCGCCCTTTGTGCCCTGGAAGTTAAGTCAAGGTTTTGCAGTATTGGTTTCAAGGAAGAGTTCTCGATCTAATGTTAACCTGAATTTCCCCAATGGCAAACAGGAAAAACGACCAAAAGAACGGCAAAATCGTACCAACTCGAGATGATTCCCGTGTGAGTGCTGTAACGGTTTTCGAATGAGTTATTTTCTGAAGTTTTTCAGCTTTGTTGACTAAATAAGTACATATGAAGAAGATGTAGTGGGAAAAAGGATACAGCCAGATAAGAAATAGTTTAAGGCTGATGAGTGGAAATATCAAGTTTGGATCAAATCAAACCTTGTCATTTTGAATCGGCGCTCGAGTGTGGACAGTCCAACGGGAAAAATTGCATTCACCACGAAGCTCTGGAAAAATATTCCAGAAACATTTTTATATTTATAATCTTGTTAATAAGAATTTCAAGTACAGTTGGAGTTTCATTTGGAAATTTATACTTTTTCAAGTAAAAACTTGAAATTTGGCAAAGTGAGTAGGATTTAGTTTCGTCTCATGCGATCTCCGAATAAAACATCTGCCAGAATCGAAGAGAAAGAGAATCGAACCTGAATGAAAGCACAAATTCCTAGCATGACGAGCAGACATTTCGCGTTGTGCATCGACTGGATCCACGAAGGCGTACAACTGAAAATGTCGAATAATTTCCCCCAAAACGACCAAAACGGCTTTTTCTTATTCTTCCAATTTCGAAACAGGAAAACTGTCTATTCAAGGCAGAAAACGAACCCGCCGTATCCACAAAGCAACTTTTGCTCGTCTTCATCCATTGAAGCTTTGAAGTCTTCATCCGCCTCGAAACTTTCCGTGTTGTGTTTTTCCATTCTGATATTCAAATTTTGAGAAAATGGGTTTCAAAGAAATAAATGAGAAAAACAATAGCGTAGCGAATAAAAATTATTCAGACTCGATATTAATTAAATATTCGAACAATACTAGGAAATGTTCAGAATTCACACTGCAATTTTACAGCTGTTTCAGTCAAGAATCTTGAAAACCGCCAAAGTTTTCATTATAAAAGTTGTAGCCGTGCAAAGTTAATAAATCCGATATCCAAGACGGGAAGCCAAGGTCGAATGACTTCAAAGCCCTGCGCAGTCCAAACTTCTCATTCCCTCTTTTTTCCGGATTTTTTTCCGAGACTGCTATCAGAATAAGAAAACTTATCACGTTCATTTTTTCACTGTCCTATTTATTTCATACTGGAAAAGCGAAAACCCAATATCAAATAAAAATCCATTTCTGAAAAAATAAATTTTGAAAACTCGCTCTCCATCGCAAAAAAGAACAAATGAAGATAGAAATCTGTATACCATTGGAAAAAAGGAGAAAATGTCAAAGAACACAAAATCTCGGTCGGGAGCGATTGAAATCAAGAGGAGAGCCCAGAATAACGGAAGATTTTCGGACCAGATAACTTTAATGGACTGTGTTCTCAGGGATCTCGCTACCAAGGTTGAAAAAATTTTTTTCCATAGGTACTGCTTTTTAGCCGAAGAAAGTTCTAAAAAAGATAATTATTTTATCAGATTCATATTCTTAAATTTGAAAAGAAAAAAGTAAAAAAATCATGACGAAAAACATTGTCTGAGACAAATTGACCACTTTCGTCCTTTTTGAAAGAGGCGTGACCTGCATGGGCGGAGCTTGTCAAGTGCCCTCGATTATCCTCCGCGTTTTTCGCCAATTTTTAACATAAAAGAGACAGTTATTATAAAGAAAAATATGACCGTCGCAAAAAATGACAAATAACATGACGGGAATTTCCTATCAGGGTCTAAAAGAACGTTGAAAAAAAAGAAGAAGATCGTACTGTGATAAAAAAAAGATCAATCCTGAACTAAATACAGAAGTTACCATTTTTTGAATAACACCTTAGAAACGGCAAGTCCGGCACATGTTAGGCGTAATGTAGGAGGTGAGATGGCCGAGCGGTCTAAGGCGCTTGTTTAAGGCACCAGTCTCTTCGGAGGCGTGGGTTCGAATCCCACTCTCATCAGTTTCTTTTTTGCGATTTTCCGTTTCTTTGCCATTTGGCAAGACAACAAAATGTTGCTTCTAGAAATAACATACTATCATTTGGCTGTCTGACAAGTGATTGCAATCAAAATGATCCGGTGTAAACTGGTTTACAGACAGCGAAATGCCATCGCGAATGCAGTAAACCTGTGGTTTTGTCTTTTTTCGGCCTCATTTGACCGTTTCGCTGGCTATTTCAAGGAAGGAAGAAGTCTCAGAAAAGAAAATCGAAACGGGAAAAAACGACTGGAGTTCAATTCTATGAAGAAAAGAGTTATGATGCCATAGTAAATGCATGCTTTTCAATTGCCTTTTTGAGATCAGAAAAAAATAACGAATAATGATAAGATTTATGGAAAAAAAGGACAAAAAAAGAAAGATTTGAACAAACAAATAAATATCTTTGGGCGTATAAGGTCATGTATCTGTTCTCTTGGTCTCTTGGTACTTTCCGTAGCCCTTTTTGAATTGAATAGAATAACTGGAAACGTTTGGTAGAAAAAGTTCACGTTGAAATTAGAGTTTGAATGCTGAAATTGACAAGAAAAAAAAAAAAAAACCAAATCGGGAACTTGGCTCAAAAAAAGTAGTTTTTTTGAATATTTACTCTTGTATTATTCATATGAATTACTGCATTTAGATTAATTAAACTTTTTACATCCAAAAAATTTTTTATTTTCTTTAAAAGAGTTGAAACGAAATTCAAAAAAAAAATGAAAGCGAAAAAAAAAATCAAAAAGTTTGAGGCGAGAGGGACTAATTAGGCAGACGCCGCCTTATAAAAAACCGCCTTCTTACAATTTTTCCGTTTTTCCAATCGTCTTTTTGGAAAGACGTGCACGTGAACGAACCAGTCGAGGAAAAGGTGGACCGTTCCGGCAGCCAAACTTTTTCTCCTGGCAGTTGCTCGCCTTTTGTGGGCGGTTTTTGATTGATCGACCGGCGGGAGAAGAAGAAAGGTCGTTTCGAAATAACAGACTTCGGCACGAATTCCAGCATTAGCCAACTACTATCCTACAAAAAACAATCAAAGACTCAATCAAGAGTGTCAAGTTTTCTCTATTAAAAATTGAAATGCTCATTTCGCCGCGAATTGAGCCGCTGCGGTCGCGTGTGGAATGTCTCAAAGCGTCGAGGTCGCGTAGCGGTTCGAACCGTGAGTCACAGTCGGTCACGAGGTTTTCAGTCATCAGTTTCTGTTAACGTTCTCTATGCATTCGCGCGCGATCCGTTTCAGGTCGGACGCGAACTGAAGAAATTCTCTCCCGGGCGTTACACGTTCCGCCTCAAAAAATCCCAAGTGCGGCCATGGAATCAAAAGAAAAGAGGTTCGAGGCAATCGGGAGCGAAAGTTTTCATGGAGAATCGAGATCTTCATTCCACAAAACACAATTCATTATACCTCAAAAAGCAATATCTTTGTAAAATTTTTAAAATTGGAACTTTTTCCTACTTTAGGTTTATGATAAGTAAGAAGAAGTTTATCTTTTTTTTCTGTTTGAAACTGCTTTCGCTGATCTAAACACTTTTCAATTCTCTCGGATCTTCCAGAAATCTCTTTTTTCCACTCTCTTTCAGAATATCTGCCCTGGAAATGTAGATGCATGAAAAAGATATATCGGTGTTATTTTAGATTATTATGTCTTTTTCTATAACAGAACTGTGGGAAAACTGGTAATTTTTTTTTAACTCAGCGCAAAAAAACACTTCTGATATTTGGACTCACGCTCTTTTTTGAGTGTTTTCTTCTTATGAATCAGAGAAAAATGAGTCTTTTTTTTTCATTTTTGTTTTAAATCATGATTGAGGAATTAATGGATCAAAGAAAATAATAAAAAGAGAAAAAACTTTGAGAAATACTCATTCATATTCTTTTTTTTCGAAAGGCGGTCGAGTAACTGAGTTACAGGAACACTCATCCTAGTTTACATTCGGTTAGAATTCAGAATCTATATATTCTATTCCATTATACGAGTTCGATCCAAAGTTTTCGTTTCGAAATAAGTTCCACCAACTTGATCTTCCCTGATTTTGAGGAGGCGAATAAACAGCCACTCGAGACAGACAAACGATCAAGTCGGCAAGTGTTTTTGCCGAGGCTCTTCTAATCGCATCAAATTTACCCCAACGCGAATTTCTTTAATTTTTAACCTCAATTCGACGGCTTTTGTCTGCGAAAATTCGTCAAAGTACTTTCCTTGCTGTTTGGCACCAGTTTGAAACAATGACAAAACTGACCTTTACTGACAATATTTTCCTAGCAAAGAATGGAAATGGGAATCGCCAGACTTTTCATCGAGATTTTTTTAATCGAACTTTCTCGTTGACTGTTAGGTCTTTTCCTAATAATTTTAGAAAAAAATTCTACGAAGTAGGTAATAAAATCCGTGTACTTGTCTTTGGAAGAAACAAAATATCTTATCTTCCCTCCATTTTAAAAGTTTAAAGCTTAAACAGAGGGGACTTTAAAGCGCAGTGAGCAATATTCTTGATAAAAGTCAAAGAATTGTATCTCGGCAGACGGAAAACTATCAGAAGCCGTTTTTGTCCCAGCTTCTGCGCTCTGACGAATAAAAATCGCGTGAACACTGAACACTTGAGCGATGGAAAGTTGGAAATAAAGTCAGAGAGAAAAACAAAAAAGAACAAAAAGGGAGTGATAGGGGACGATCTGCAGGCCGATCGATTCCAACTGTTTTCAGAATGTTTGGCGACTCGTTTCCGGTCATTTTTGAATCGCTCAATGACGCAAACTTAGAAATTGTCTTTTAAGTGGGAATAATGCCTACAAAACTTATGAAACGACAATATCGATAAATCAAAGATAATGATGACCTCTGAAGCTAGTCCGAAACTATTTCCTTCTATTTGCTCAAAAGAGTTTGGGCGTTTTCCACTGATACCGTACCGCTTATTAACCTAACGACGCCGTGAACACGTTCGAATTGCGTTGAAAAACAGGAAACCTCGGCGAGGAACTCGTGGTTTTGAGTATTCGTTAATGGTTGACGCGTCCGTGAAAGGTTTGAACAAACAAAAAAGAAATGCAAAATGAAAGAAAAGTCAAAAAAAGTGATGCCCATGCGACAATAACGACTTTAAACGAAAGATTTTATATTGAAAGGCTCAATCATATTTCTAAAATAAAAAACTTCAAAATAATAAAGTTATCAAAACGAACAAAATGGAAAAAAGGTTAAAAAAGTGATAATATGGATGAATTGTGTGAGGTTTGATCAATGGGATAAGGGCGAATCAAAGGTCAAACAAAGTTGTGAAAAATAAAGTCTTTCATGGGTTTTTTTTCGAGGTAAAGAAATTGATTTTTTTTCTTTCCGACAGTGTGTTTTTCAGTGTAAATAATTCTTTCTGAAGCTTCATTGACCAAAAATTTGCACAAATGTCGATCAGTACAGTAAATTAATGATCCCAAATCCATGACCAAACTTGGTAAAACTGGGAAAATTTCTATGAATTATTGGTTTTTGAAGTTCTCAAGCTCTTTTCATATAGTAGAAACCACAACTTTTTTTAACGGAACGAGAAAATATTTTTCATTTTGAAAAGGAGTTTGATGATTTTTAAGCTTGACCAAATTGAAAATTTCCAGAGAACACTGAAAAGTGCGTAAGAGAAACATGTAGGCATTGACATACCGCAATCAACAAGCAAATCGACAATAAAAGGTTTTGGGTTGAAAGGGCGCAGAAAGGTGTTCGAAGGCCGTTTTGGCGGTGTGTAACACGCCTGAAAAAGCGTACAAAACGTCATCTGAATCGCTGAATCTTCCATCGATTATGCCGTGCCGAGACGGCCCTCATAATACCAGGCAATGATGGATCGTCACTTTTTCGTCATTCCACTACACTCGGATGGAAAAGTCAGAAATCTATTCTAAATCCTAAAACAGCAATAATTATTTTTAATAATTGACAAAAAAATTTGGAACGCTTCACGAATTTGCGTGTCATCCTTGCGCAGGGGCCATGCTAATCTTCTCTGTATTGTTCCAATTTTTAGTATATGTTCTCGGAAGAACGAAATTGTCGAGGTGTGAAGGACTTATATAGACCCTCTTTCCTTTGAAGCCGACCTAGCGCGGCTTACGCGCCAGTCTATGGTGCGATACTTCAGCGATCCTTCTTTTGACCTGCATACTGCCAATTTTCGAATATATATTTCAACAAACACTTTCAAGTTTAAAAAGAGGTCAAATTTTTTTCAATCCTTTGGGAAACAACTCTTCGTCGTGAGGCCTTCATAAAATTCTCCTTTGCTTTAGATATAGTTAGTTTGCTCTAGGAAATAAGGGATCTTCGGGATTTATTTTCATTGATTTCTTATAGAAAAAGAAACTGATTTTATAACTGTTTAACGCAAATTTTTTTTCTGAAGAGATGATTGAGAGATTATATAACACGTGTAAAATATCCAATAGAAAAAATCAATTTTATTTTAAAAATTTTTTTCAATCTTTACATTTTTAATGGTCGAATATAAAAATTCCACATCTAACTTGACAGAGAAATGACACGTTACCGTGTTAATGGACACGCTGACGCGTAAACCGCTCTGAGTCGGAGGCGCGTCGGCATGGGGTCGCCGTCGCTGGACGGCTCATAAACTTACCTGGCTGGGAGGGTTTCGCGATCACGAAGGCGGAAACTCCATGGCGAGGCCTGACCATTGCACTTCTGGTCGGGCTGACCTGTGTGGCAGTCTCGAGTTGAGATTCGCCAACAGCTTAATTTTTGCGTGTGGGGTTGCGTTCGCGCGACTCCTAACATGGTAGTTACATGATTTCGATTCTCAAACTCGAAGTTTTGAATTTGTGTCACGCAAAAGTCCTACGTCTACAGTCTGCTCAGATTTTGAGTGTCAAGTCGTCGCAAAGGAAAGCTCCGCCCATGATGGGATGATGAACCAATCAAAGAGCGAGCCATCCACATAGCGTTTCTTTTTTTGACGTCATTGCACTTGAATTTCTAAATCTGAACAGTAAGAAATTCTTAACATATTGCAGTTGACTTCATCAGTTTTACAGTTTAAGAAAAGCGTGAATTTGAAAATTAGGTGGTTCGATGTTTGATCTACTGACGACCACTTCATTTTCTGAGTTTTTTTTTACGGAGAAAGGAAAACATGAGAAGAGTTCTGGTGACCTTCGATGACAAAAAAGGTCATTTCCCTTGTCAAATTATTAGCTTTCGGCAAGAATCTCCGTGTAAAGGCCGAAAAAAAGTTATCTTGAGCGAATCTTGTAAATGAGTTGAGAAATAAAGGTTCGAATGTGGAGGTATATGCCCAAAGATATCTTATGAGACGAGGGATCCATTCCACACATACTACGTAGAAACCGCCAAAGTCCGCCCATTTGCGGACACATGAAAGCTAATTAATTCCGCCTTTTTCACTTGCATGCATCTTTTCACATGATGCCAAGGTAAAAACAAATTTAACGCATAAAACTCGATCAAACCCATTTTTACTTTCAAATCTGGTTCTTCAAATACTTGCCCAAAAATGCTTGAAACCGGTTCTGAAAGAGAGCAAGTATCGTAAATATAACAACAAGTTACCCACCAGTGCCTGAGGCTACACCCAACATTGTGGACTATACCGCAGCGAGAGTAACGCTATACCGCGGGGGAGCCGCGAGCAATATCGCTCGCCTCTTGCTGCGACCTCGCAAACGTCTTGCGTTGTATAGCCCGTTCACAGCTGGCTTGGGACAGCGAACGGGCGGTTTAACTTGCGCGGCGATTGTAGATCATTGCGGTCATACATGCGCCTTTAATAAGAGCATCTTTTTTGGTGAATTATTTCTGTTTCTATTGAATTTATATTATGTTTACATTCAATCATTGGAATCATATGGATAGAAACATAGTATTTGAGTATGAAAAAAATAAGTTCAGATCTAAACTTGAGAAATGATTTGAAAACAACATTACAGAAATAAACACTCTTGATCCAACAAAAATATGAAAGCTACATAAACGACATTTAAAAGAATAACTTCAAGTTTATTCCAATTTACTCAAGTGGGGTTAACACGACCGCGAGTCCTCTTCCCTCCATCACCACAAGTTCCGACACATATGTTCCCAAATTCTCCCTACATCTATTTCGTGAAATTTAGGTGGTATGAAAAAAAGACCAGCGAAAATTCAAACGGCGACTTTTCCGATTTTTTCATATCGCTAGGGAACTTTCCGACTTTCCGCCAAATCCCTTTCCGACTTTTTTCCTTTATATTTTTCGGTTTATAAAACATCTATGAACTTTTTTTCCTATTTCTTTGTGTTTTTAATCATGAACCAACTACCTACTTTATATAGGCTGTTTCAAAGCGAAGAGTTTATCGAGAAAAAAATGTCGGAAAAAAAGATTCGTCGGAAAGGTGGCCGTCGGAAAGTTCCCTAGCGATATGAAAAAAATCGGAAAAAGTCGCCGTTCGAATTTTCGCTGGTCTTTTTTTTCATACCACCGAAATTTAGTACTTGTGTGTGAGAAATAAAAACATTTTGATTGATTTGATTTGATTGATTTCATTGGTTTTCAGATTTTCTTAAATCAACGAATAATAAGAGAAAAAAATAAATAAGTCATAAAATGGGGCTTTTTATGGAAGGCGCATAGAAAGTCGCCATGATCTACCTTCCCCGCGAAAAATTAAACCGCCCGTTCATTGTCCCAAGCCAGCCGTGAACGGACTATACCGCTCTCTGAAAAAAATTTTTTTCTTCAAAAAAATGGTTTTTTTCTTGAATTTGATTGATTTCATCATAAAAAGTCAAAAATTAAAAACAAAAAAATGTTTTTTTCAAATTTCATAATTTTGAGAGGGAGCGATATGGAAGCGAGACTTTGACGAGGTCGCAGCGACATGTTGACGAGATCGCAGCGAGAAGCCTTGGCTATATCGCCTGCGGCTCGCTGCGATATCGGCAATTATGTTGGGTGTATTGCGGGTCGTAAAACACCAATTCCTTCGGAACGACGCGATGTCACATCCACGACGAGCCTCCACGCGCAAAAATAAAATATAGTTCAGATTTTTTTTTTCACGGCGTTCTGCGTAGTGGAAGAAAATGTAAAATTTTTGAAAATGCGGAGCAACTTTGAAAGGTTGCTCCACCTAGAGTTACGGTAGACAGCTTGCGCGTGAACATTTGAATTTCTTGTTGCTCAAGTGCTTCAGGTGATTTTTCATCTTTATTTCAGTTGTATCTTTATCTGTTTTGTTCTGATTCACGGTAATTATTTTTTATTGCGACAGCAAAATGCGAAGGAACTTTTTTTTTCAATTTTCCATATTAACTGCTGGGTTTTGACAAAATTTCCGCTTTAAAGCAAAAAAAAGCCTTTCAGCAACATTTTCAGTGTCAAATTAAATTTTTTATTCGAATAAATCAATATCTTCATTTTCGCAACATCAGAATGGTATGGCGATGTTGCAGAGAAGAAAAAAATACCGCTAGGTGGATGAACTAAACTAAATCTGTAAAAGAAAAACTTTTTCTAAATTTTTTTATAATTGGGGAAAGACACATAGAACCACAATAAGTCATTTTCGGCACAAAATTCCACGTTTTTCATTGGAAAAAGGACTTTAACTAATTTTGAGAGTGAAAGGTATAAAAGTGTTCAGAAAATAAGAAAAACTTTCACCCAAATGTTTTTTTGTCAGCTAGAAAAGGAATTGCGATAGGATCGATTTTTTTCACGTCTATAGTTTTGAAGAAACGCTATTTTTCGAGGAAAAAAATTATTTTCGAATTTAATGAGTATGCGAGTTAGCGTCGATCTGTGTATGCACCAAAGACGTCAAATATTACGGAAATTGTGGGAAGGGCGTCGTCAAAAGAACGCCGTGCTGAAGGCGCGCCCGAATGTTTCTCTGCTGCATGCTATTTCGTTGTTTTCTCGCAGTCAGAAATTGAAGAAATAGCATGCGACAGAGAAAAATGCGCACCTCGAGGCACTCCAGATCAGAGTGCAAACGACAAAGGTCTTGAAGCGAAGATGGTAGAATTTGATTTAATTTGGTATATGGTCTTTTGAGCGAAAAGAAAAACGTGACAATCTGGCGCGGAATAGGCTACAAAAATATTTTTCGGTGAAAATTTTGAGTCAATCTGATGCCGTGTTCAATTTGATTCCGCGAAATGCAAAATGATCTCTGACTCTTCAAAATTTAGGGATCTTTTCCTTTCTCTGACGGGTATTTTGCATTTCGCGGAATCAAATTGAAAACGGCATGAACTTTATTGAGCGGAATTTCAAATTTTGTTCGAAGCCTTGCCCATGTTTGTGCGTAAGACCGGGTGACCCGGGCTCTGGGCCTTTAAGCGAAAGCATTCGCGGGCTTGAGCCAAACTAGGCTTGGAAAAATTTTTAATTTCATTTTAAGAAATGTTTTCCAAAAAATTATTTTTATTCGTTTCTTGAGGCTTTCATAAGGCCTAGCTTCTCTACAAGGAGCGTGCACGGTGCGAGCACTGATTTTGCACATTTTTGCTGCACGGTGCACGCTCCTTGTAGAGTTGGGGCACTTATGATGACGGGCCGGTCCTCGCACAAGTCTGGCCTAACCTAAGCCGGGGCCGCCCAGGCTGAAACACAAGCCTGGCAGACATATCGACAGATATAGGTCATTCCGCGCCAGCTTGTCACGATTTCAAATTTCCTCGGAGCTAGAGAACCCATTTCGGCGCTTCGCTTCGATGCTCTCGGTGTGCGCATTTAATAAAACTCATTATTTCCGAACTTTGGAATTTTCTTACTCTACAAAAACAGTTGTAACATCAAACTTTATATTAAACTAACCCAAAAAAATTATATGCGAGAAAAAGCTCGAACAGTCGTCTTCATTAATAACAATTAAAAAGTAATAATTCAATCTTTTTGATTTTCTTTTTTTTTTTTACAAATCCAGCACAGAATCTGAGTGTGTATAGTTGAAGCGAAAAATGAAATCAATCCATTAAAAACAACCTCGTCAATTAATAAAAGAGAGAGAAAATCTAAGGAATATCTTAATCAAAAATAATGTTTTATTAAAGGCGCACGCAAGGGGGAACACCGAGAGCATCGAAGCGAAGCGCCGAAATGGATTCACTAGCTCCGAGGAAATTTAATGCCGTGTTCAAAGTGATTCCGCGAAGTTCAAAATAGCTGCCAGAGAAAGAGAAAGATAACTAAATTTTGGAGGGTCAGAGACCATTTTGCATTTCGCGGAAATTACTTTGAACACGGCATAAAATCGTGACAAGCTGGCGCGGAATGACCTATATGTTGATTTCCAGACTTGCTGAGTTTCTCCGACGACCTTTTTAATATGAAATTCTTCTCCCAACGCAATAATTCATTTAATTTTTGTTCTGTTCTATCAGACTTTCATGAATGCTTCAATGGACTGAAAAAAACATTTCTTTCGCCTTCCTTTGGAAAACCGGAATACACCCTCGACAACTACTATCTTTACAATATCAGCTAATCCATCATAACCAGTACATCATAACAATTTTTTGCTTTTATTTTCTTGTTCAGTCAGGGGACTTTGCTAGCCTCTAGAAAGCCTAATCAATTCAATTTTTTGTTGAAATGATTTAAATTAATTTTGAAGAATTCATTACACATAAAAACTCAATTTGTTTGTTCAAGAAAGCTAAAAAAATAACTTCCTACTTCGACAAATCTAACCACTGTACAAATTCTTCATTTCAAAATCATAAATAAACAGACTAAAAAAGGCGAACAGAGGAGCAAGAAAGAAAATTATTAGAGTGGAACGAAGAAATGGCAATCAAAACGCCAAATTAATTTTGAATGAACAAGTATCGATGGAAAATATTTATATCCTCTTCTGAAAATACCGAGTTACGATCACAATCATAACTTCGCAAATAGATACATCTCCGTAAATAGTTATTACTTTTTCACTCACTAAACTAAATCTTACAGGGGCATACTGCACTCTCATTGAAAAATTTCCTGAATCAAATTGACAAAAAAAAAAAAAAATTAAAAACGAAAACTTCATGTGCGTTTTGATAATTTTAAAGCAAACATGTTTGAAACGAATGAGTCTTGAAGATTAAAAAAAAAAAGAAAACTCAACGTCGATCAACGCCGTTCTTCAAAAAGAAGAAAAAAAAATTTTACAACAAAGGTTATGGTCCAATTTAACAGAGCAATGGAGTGTTAGCGCTATGAACCAGCTTAGCTGATGACAAAATTTCATTTAAAAAAAAAAAAAATCAAAGTCCGTCGACATAAAATTGAAAAAATATTTTGTGGTCAAAGGCGAAAAGATATATTAAGAAAAAACAACCGACACTTCTTGAAGATGAGCTGTCAGTAGTACAAAACAGAAAAAAAAGCTTTTGACAATTTCCTTAATTCATATGTACAAGTTATTCCGTGCAGCTTGCAGACATTACCATCATCCACAAATCATTTTTTATTTCCCTTCTTCGGAGGGGCGCCAGGTGCTCCACTACGCGGAGGAGTCACAGGCCGGTTGGATCCTACACTTCCGTATGGAAACTTTTTCTTGTCAGCCGGTTTCAAAATCTAGAGTAAAAAACGCTCAAAATAGATCTCGAAAAATTTCCGTACCTGGAATGAGCACATCAAAGTTTCATCAACTGTCATCATTGATCCGGCATTGTCAAACTCTCCACAATAGTTCGGAGCCGAGAACAATGTTACCAGCTGCCTCTTTGCGAAGAACTCGTATCCATCCTCGACAACCTTCAAAATTTTCAATAAACAAGTTTAAAAAAATGTTCACCTGATGGGCGCGACAAATGAGATCCAAATCATGTTTATGCAAAAACTTTGCGACAACCTCGGGTCCAAAAGTGAACGAAACTCCACGGTCGTTTTCACCCCAACCGGTTACGTCCTTAATGTCATCAATGAGCAGTAATTTAAAAAAGTTTGTGAAATGCTCTGAGTATCCAAGTTTCGGCGTGTGCACAATTTCATAAAGAAGAAGAAAGCGTCATTTTTGAATGAAATTCAAAGATGAAAATAAGATCACCTCAGACAAATGCCTCATTTTCACCCTCTTTTGAGCAAACGTGCCGAAAAACTCAGCAACGTCAGCAATTCAATTGACTCGTCTGTTAAGGAATTGCATCACAGGTGATCATTAAATCAGGAGAAAACTTTACGCAGAAGAAAACAACATGAATTAAAAACTACACAAACCTTATCCGGATCCGACCACAAAAGATCGCAAAGAAGACCCTGGTCGGGAACATCCGTCGGTCTCATAATGCGGCGGATCTGCTCCATAGACTGGAGATCAGGAGAAAGACCACCGTGGCAGCAGAAGATTTTTTCGTCAATGATAGCGGCAACTGGTAGGCAGTTGAAACAATCGGTGAAAGTCTTCCACAGCTTTATATTGTATCGTCGTTTGCCTGTAATTAAATTTTATGCCGCCTTCAAAGCTAATTTGACGCGCGCAGCGTAACGTAGCAAAACGCAGTGGGTTGCCACGGCATGATTGGAAGGCTCCGTTTTTTGGTAAATGTCCAATATATTTTTCTTTCCAAGTGGGCGGGGCCGACTAATCGCGCTGTGGGAATCTGCCTTTCCCTGCAATTCGGTCCGTGCTTTTGAACGAGAAAAACTCTTTTGCTACGCGCGTCAAACTAGCTTTGAATGCGGCATTAGAAAACCAGGTTTAAAAACGTTCAAAAATCTTAACGGAGGATTATGTCAAAATAAAAATTTTACATTCATCGTAGAACCCGTAGATTCTATTGATAGATGCGCATTCGTGATTTCCTCTTAAAAGAAAGAAATTCTCCGGATATTTTATTTTATAGGCGAGAAGCAGGCAAATTGTTTCAAGGGACTGCTTTCCTGAAATTTTAACACTTTTGTAACTTGATTAAAACTTGGGTGAAACCTCGATCGACGTAGTCTCCCAAGAAGAGGTAATTAGACTCCGGAGGGAATCCACCGTATTCAAAAAGTCTAAGCAAGTCGTAGTACTGACCATGGACGTCTCCTGAAAAACTATCATTTTCTTTTTAAAAAATGAGAGACAACTCTACCGCAAATTTTGAGCGGTGCTTCAAGTTCTAACAAAATCGGCTGACTGAGAAAAATTTCTCTCGACTTCTGACAAAGCCCTTTGATTTCGTTTTCGGTCAGTTGTACATTTTTTCCAGGTTTGGATCCTCGAACTGAAAAACTGTAGTTCATTATAAAAAAATTTTAGAAATAACCGAAATTATAAATAGAAATGAGATGGTACGACAAAATCTCAAGTCCGCAAATCTCGAGGACCGTAATCTTGTGTACGCAGATCTAAAGTCCCATAATCTTGAAAAACCAAAAATCTTGGAGACCAAAAATCTTGGAAACCATAATCTTGGAAAGCAAAAAAATCTTCCCTTTTTAGTCTTCTTTATTGCACTTTATCTACTTATATTCTCTTGTTTGGATCACCGAATACAATTTCTGATAAAATCTATTCGCAAAAGCGTTGATTTTTACTTTCCAAGATTGTGGTTTCCAAGATTTTGGTCTCCAAGATTTTGGTTTCCAAGATTATGGGACTTTAGATCTGCGTACACAAGATTACGGTCCTCGAGATTTGCGGACTTGAGATTTTGTCGTACCATCAGAAATGAAGCTACATAAATATTTGGAAGTATTTGCTGACCTTCCAAAAGACGTGCAATGATATTGTCGAGATTGAGCTTCTCTGCTTCCGTCATTTTGAAAGTTCGAATGAATAACCCAGTAAGATCTGTAAAACAAAATGTACAAAATATAGAAAAGCTTGCTTTTTTTTCTCACAAAAAGCAAATAGCTAAACTGTTCGAAGACCTTAAAATGGCTTGTTAAAAGCGTACTTAGAGAGAAGTATTGAAATTGAAATTGAAATCACTTTTCATAATTAACTGGAGCCTCACATTTATGTGAAAGCTTTTTTTTTTTAGACGATCGAAAAGAATAATAACAAATGAAGCAAAGACATTCAAAAAATGTATCATTTATTCCGTTTTCAGTGATTTCTGCGAAATAGCCTTTCGAGAGTGAATAAAAAACTAACTTTTGAAGAGTCAGAGACATTTTGCACTACGCGGAAATTACTTTGAACACGGTATCGAAAAAAAGTTATTACGTTTCCAGTTATACAAAAAAAAAAAAAAAAAATCATTTCGCTATGAATTTTTTTAATCCAATGAAATAATACATCATTTTGACATCACTTCTTTGGCTCTTTTCGAACTTCAAATGAATTTAAAAATTCAATCTTACAGTAAAAAAATTAATGTAAAGAAATTGACGAATATTTTAATGAAAAATGTCTATAAACTTTAAAGATCAAGAAGCAAGGCTTTGTTGAAGTTTCCCGTATGACGACTATCAGTCGCGTGAAAAATTTGCGATAAAAATTTTAGCACAAAAATGATATATATCAGATTTAAAAAAAGTTGTTAAAAATCAAAAAAATAAAATTTTCGTACGCAAAAATGGTGGTCGCCGCAACGCCGGCATACTCATTCTAGGCCGAAGGTCTCGCGTGGAAATGTGCGGTGCAGGGTTACGGTAGCCATCAGCTGATGCCATCATCGCTTGAATCGAGCTTTCGTGACAATTTTCTCACATTTTCCTTTATGCCGTGTTCGATTTGATTCCGCGAAATGCAAAATACCCGTTAGAGAAAGGAAAAGATCATTAAATTTTGGAGAGTCAGAGATCATTTTGCGTTTCGCGGAATCAAATTGAACACGGCATTAACTTTTTATTATTTTTTTTAATTCTTAACGTATAATGAGGGTTCATGAAACATTTTCATCTTTTCATATTTATTTGGGGAATATATGAGCGTCGCAAAATTAGGTTTAGAAGCTTTTGATAAATCGATCATCGATGTAGTTTCTCGGAATACCAGTTGTTTTTCATGTTTTTTTTTACTTCTGTTAGTCTTTCTGAAGCACTCCTCGGTTTTAAATGTATTTTGTCTGTCAGTTCATCTAAGCAACATCTAGGTCTTTTCTCTTCTCTCATCTGCACGTCTGATACCTCTCAAATAGCGCCTGCCACTCACTTTCCAACTATTTTCTTATTTTCTTTGGGTTCGGCTGATACATGGTCTTATTGCCGCCAGAATCAAATAAATGTAAGAGAAAGTGTCCGAGTGCCTTTGCCGCCTTGAGTTCTTCTCCTCATCCTCAATTTTTCTCCCTTTTTTCGAAATTTTTTTTTGTAGTTTCCAAATTCAGTTTATTGGATAAATTTTTCGACAAAAAGTTCTAGTATGATTCCTTGTATCAGACTGAGTATCTAATTTTCCATTATAAGTAAAGTGCTTTATTTTTTGCTTTCTTACTGTTTCACGATTTCTTTAAGTATGGCCTCTTCTTTCATAGAAAAGTATCTTCCTTTGAAATTTACAACTTGCGAAAATTAATTTTTAGTTTTTTGGCCGTTTCAAAATTCCTAATCTCTAAAAAGGCTCAATCTTTTGTGCTGTGAAGTTTTTCTAACCAAAAATTTCAATTTGATCCAAATTATGCTGATAAGTCCAATTTTGTTTGCTAAATAAATTAAAAATGTTAGTTTTCAGTTTCATAAAATGAAGTGTTCGTTTACTAGAGACTGTTTTCCGCTGAAGTTTTACTTAGAAAAAAACAGCCGTCGGAACGTTTTTTAAAATTTGCGGTTTTTTGCCATTCTGGTTTTAATGTTGTTTCTACCCCTGTCGAGTCAATGATCGTTTCATCCGTCAGTTGTGCAGAAAGTTTCTCATTTTTTTCGGTTTTTGCCGCGCCGCTCAGTCTGATTGAATTCATTAGAAACCCATCTTATGATAATCTATTAAAATTTTGAAGGGAAATTGAATCGCAAAAAAAAACTTTGTTTCAAGTGACTTTCGTAGTTGTATTCATTATATATGACCTTTGTTTTTCAATATTACCTCCTTCTTTCACAAAATTTTTTTTTTCAACTAGATTCATTAAAACTTTAGTTTTTGATTTCGGAGTAAAACTACAAGAACATTGAATTCTGAAACTTGAAAGACAGCTCGGAACCTGTGATGCTGCGGGGTGATCATGCGCTTTGCACTACACGTGATCTGTTCTCTTGGAAGTGACGCAAATTTTTTTTAATCGGTTTGATTCGATTTTTCGTAGAAAACAATTTCATTATTAAATATGTTTATAAAGAAATTATAGATATCGTTCGTGGCTGAGCAAGTTAGCAATATTATCAGAGCTATTCCAAAAAACGGAGTTTTTGTTCAGAAACGAGCAAAGGAAACCACAATTTCTCAGGAAAAGAAGTGACTTTGCTACTCTTGGTCTGTGAGTGATACCAAATAGTTTTTTGTAGTGATGAATACTATTTAGAGTTATTTATTCTTTTTTTTCTTCAATAGTTGTATAAAAGTTTTACGGAGCAAAAATTGCATTTACTATATTGGTAAATAAGGGTTGTCTGATACTTTTCAACGTCCTTTTTTTTAAATGTTTCCAGTTGATCCTTTCTTGAATAGTGAGAAAATACTCGAAAAACTGTAATTGATGAAAATTTGTTAGTTTGGTTTGTTCAATGCCTTCATAGTCTGTTCAATACCGTTGAACTATTTCCTTTAAGCGAGAACATTCAACATTTGGCGCGTCAGTTTGAATTACGCAGAAAACTTTTCAAATGATGATCTTTGAATTTTTTTTTGCTTTTGATCTACGCTGTTTAAGTATCTTCACTTTTCAGGGACTGGAGGCGCAAGAGCGCGCCTAAGATGCGGGGGTAGACCGCGGTGTCGGCTTCTTTTTCGCTTTTTTCGTGAAGTATATGCTTTGATTATTTCGTTTTGATATTGCTTTCACTGTTTTTTTGCTCTCTTTTAAAAGATAATTTATAATTGCTTAATGAAACTATGGTATTGTCAATTTCACTGCGTTCCAATTATAAAATACTTGAATAGAAAGATGAAGAAACCTCTGAAAACTTGGAAATGTTTTAAAAGTTTAATCAAAAGGAGAAAAAAAACTTAATAAAACCAGAAAATAGTTCGACACCCCGACTTCCCCGCATATTGAGCGCGTTCTTCCGCCTCCGGTGCCTGACTTCTTTGTTAGAAAGTCACACTCAAAGTTCCGTGTTATTCTTGTCTTCATTCTTATAGATTGTTTCTTATAGATCCAAATATTCTCAGAAAAAAACAACTGTGTTCTATTTGTGTAGATTTTTTTCACTGAGCGCTGAAAAATAAAATGATTTTTTTATTTAAATAGCGAGTCTCCGAACAGTCTGGATACCGCGAATGTTTTCACGTTTGATGATATATTTCTACTCTTTTTCTTTTCGGGATTGGTCGGGAAAAACAAAACATATTTGGCTGTCAATGGTTACGAAATTTTTTGTTTCTGATTTCGCAATTATGATTGTATATCATCTCTCTGCTGTTTTTTTTTTTGACTCAAAGTCTGAATACAGGCTCTCTGTTAAACAAAAAACTTTTTTCCTTGGAAAAACCGAATAACACAATGGTAATTTTTTCCCTTTTGAATCTGATAACTCTTTCTGTTGGACTTTTCGGTGGACGCTGGTCTTTTTTTGGAATAACGTTAACCATATCGATTACTGATAAAAATCTGCTTTTGCTTGTTTTCAAAGAGGCAACCTAGCTATTTTCCTACGCCGAGTCTTCCTTTGTTGTGGCATCGCTTTGCTCTTTAAAAAAACTTCCCTTGTTTTGATTTGATGGTGTTTTCTCGATTATCTCCATGTAATTGATCGAAATTTTTTTCTTTTTTCTCAGAATTCGTGCATGTCCCCAGTGGATATGCCACCAAATGTTACCACGTGTCAGGGAGGAAAGAAGAACAAAAAGAAAGACAAAGGGGGTTCGCAGCCCTGTTCAGCCTGTGAGTCACAAAGTTTCAAAAAATTACAAGTTTTTGAAAAAAATGTTATTTTTCAGCTTTTTTTATCCTAATTTTAAGTTTATATTTCGATATAATAAATTGTATAATTGTGATATTCTTCAAATAATAACTGCAACTTCAGTCAAAAATTTTCGCGTGGTTGACAGATATATGAGCTTTGTCTCATGTTTTTTTTTGCTTGAAAAAACGTAAACGTTACGAACAAAAACAAAGAAAAGTAGCAAATAGCATAAGCTAGGAGTATATATACCTGAATTGAACTTAAAGATCAATAAATAGGAATTTTTCTGATATATTGAAAACGAAGTGCTGGGAAGACAGTCTAATCGCTTTCAGATTGAGTTTTTTTTAATAAAATTTTTTTCAGGTACAACCACAGCCCCATAACCCCGTGAAGAACGTTGTAAATGACATTGTCGAATTTGATTCTGAGAAAGATATCGTGGAACAAAAAGAGAGAAGTGCTGCAAAAAATGTGAGAAAGATTCTTGTAGGTTTTAAATTAGGGATTTCAAAAGTTGAAATGGATCAGTATTGTTTAAAAAAAACCAAAGATCAAAAAAGACTAGTTTTACTAGGGCATGGTCTCCGCTCGCCAACGAGCTGAGAATTGAGAATTTGTGGGTGGATAGGTCTAGGTGAGAGTACTCGGATTCAAAAATAAAATTCTGCTAAACCCCTCAGGCAACCGAGGAAAAGCTCGTCGAAAGTTTCCCAGCGCGGAAATAGCCGCGCTCGGAACCTTCGGCCAGCAACTGGCGGCGTGGTGTAGTGGATTGTGGTCTAGTGCACTGTCAATATTGGGACCATGGTTCGAATCCTTTTGGCGGAAATATTTTTTGCCGGCTCATAACTTTATTCCTTTCACATTTTTGGAATATTTTTTTCAAAAATCTACAATAAAAATTCACAAAAATCACAATAAAAAACAAAAAAATGATTTGAATTTTTTTTTGTTTTTTTTTTCTCTACTTCATGGGCAAACGATGAATAAAACGGTCTGTTTTATGAAAATTCACGTCGAGTAGATATGTTATAAAACTTTGAGCTTTTTTGAAAAGCGATTACTTGGACACGTGTGTACTAAACGGAAACATAATAACACGATGAAACAACTAAAATGAAACTTTTCCGTTCGGTTACGCGTTCCAGGTGTCAGAAGATATGGCGATTTTCGAAGATTCCAACAAAAATTTGCGCGAAAGGAGCTTAACTTTAATAACTTAGCTGCTGATTGCCTGTCTTCCAACAAAACTATTTGAGAATATGCTCCTCAATACGAGAAGAAAAACGTGGCATGAGAGAAGTAGTAAAAAATAATAGTTTTCTACAATTTTTGATGTACATTTTTGAAAAAAATTTCAAAAAAATGAGAAAGCATTAAAGTTATGAGCCGGCAAAAACGATTTCCGCCAAAAGGATCCGAACCATGGTCCCAATACTGACAGTGCACAAGACCACAACCCACTACACCACGCCGCCAGTTGCTGGCCGAAGGTTCCGAGCGCGGCCATATCCGCGCTGGGAAACTTTCGACGAGCTTTTCCTCGGTTGCCTGAGGGGTTTAGCAGAATTTTATTTTTGAATCTGAGTACTCTCACCTAGGCCTATCCACACACAAAGTCTCATTTCTCAGCTCGTTGTCGAGCGGAGACCATGCCCTAGTTAGAAGAAATTTCGGAACTAACTATTCTTTGATAACTAGTTGGAAAAAACATTTACAATTTCAGGAGGAAAGTCAGATGGAAACTCTGATCGACACGACTGCAGATTCTCTCGCCAAAGATTTGATCGTTAGAGATCCTCCCAGAGGTTATTTTCAACTGGGGAAAAAAGAGAAACTTTTTTGCAATTGTTTTTGAAGTTCTTGTACATGAGCCATTGTTATCACGGCCAAGAGTGACTGAAACTTTTTAGTGTCCCCAGCTCCGAAAGCGCCGCCTCGGAAGAGTCATCAGCAGCTGAACGGCGGCGCGACGACGGCCGCTACGTCTTCTTCGTCAGCGTCTTCTTCGCCAGCGGGTTCGATGCGCGGAGAGAGTCACCGGAAACGTCTTTCCAGCCACAACTACATCAAGGGCCAGATCGTCAAAGCCGTCGAGCCGCCGTTCGTTTATATTTTTGATTGAAAAAGAAGCCTTGAGCAAAGAAATAAAATCACAACTTTCGAATTTTTGAAATATATCATTGATTTTCTTTTTGCTCAAATCAAACAATTTTTTGACATAAATTTCAAACGGCATATAGGCGAAAATCTGAAATTTTTTTTAAAATGTTTCAGGCTCTCTTCCACGGAAAAAAAAACATGTAGGATTATTTTGATTGCCTTTTTACTTTTGTCTACCTTCTTTTTTGCACTAAGAAATGTTTTCAAAACGGGGGTTTCCAGGATGATTGGATGATTTGCAAAAACAGTTTCTCGAGTTTTCATTTTGGAGTAGAGCATTAGTTTTTTAGCCTCACAGAACCTTTTTTTCCGTTAGTTGTGGCAGACATGTCATGGTACATATCGAAAAAACTGTTTTTATACAGCTGAAGGCAAATGCGGTTTTTCCAGTTGTCTGAAATTAGATGCAGCTTGTTTTTACTGGAGTCCTCCTTGTTCAGAAGCTCGACGATAGTCGGTTCGATGGCGGAATTGGTCAACGAAATGATGCCGGCTTCGCAATCGCAGGCCGCTCATTTGCCGCAGTTTGAAAAGGCCGAGTGGGTACAGATTTCCAGTGTTGAAAAAGGTTCGCTTTTCTCACTCCTCAAGATTCCCTTAGTTTTTAGCTGGAAAGCCTGGGGAAAGGTTGGACGTCGTCGTTGTTGGACTGATTCGCGGGTTCCAGATTTGGACCATCAATGTATGCTTTTTTGAACTAGTTAATTGAGGATTTAAGTGAAAAAAGGTTACATTTCCCACCTAGATGGAGTGTTTTGAGGAGAACGGAGACTGTGAAGAGGTCATGTCGGAGCGACAAGGCCCCATCCGAGCGTGTCGCATCCTGCCCAACAACATTTCGATTCCCTCAGGGACTCGTGATCCGTCAGTTCTTTCCTCCTCCTGGGAGATGAAAAAAAGATCATTTCAGTTTTGCGTCGGTGCGGCCGCTGATCGCCTTGGTCGACGCGTCGTCTCACGTTCCTGATCGGCAGTACTGCTCGGTCTCGTTGGTGTCGCTGAACAGTGGCAAAGAAGTTCATCGGATTGCTTTCGACGAGCCTGTCACTGCCCTCAACACTTCAAACCAGTAATTTTTTCTGCATAAAAAAAAAGATATTTCGCCTTTTTAAAATTAAAAATGGAGAAGAGAGAGGAGAGAAGAAATTTTTTGAAGCAAATACATTTGATTTTTTTTTCAGTTCACATAAAAAATCAAGTTATTGAGATTAAAATGCGCTGGTGCACCTGTTTTAATATGGAATAGTCAAAAGTGAAACAATGTGGTATCAAAAAAAAGAGAAAAATGTCACTGGAGATTAAATTGAGGGATTCAACTAACTTAAAAAAAAATAAAACAAAAAAAATTGATACCGATGGGAAAAAGAACAACAAATCAGAGGCCGTATGTATACACGTTTACGCAGCGCAACTATGGCTTTTTAAATGATTTAAATGCAGACGAACTCGAAAAAACTATTTCCACGTATATGAGAACCTAGTAGGTTGGATGTGTTAGAGAAGAGTAAACATAGAGAGGTTTAATTTTGGAATTCATTTTACGCTACATAAATGTTCGTGTATTAATGTGATATTCATGGCGTCTAACATACTAAATTCTGATTCTGAGGAAATTGAAAAAAAAACATTGAATTTGCTGAGCGCAGATATCTGGTGGTGTCGCTGTCGAGCCGAGCCTTCGTTTACGAGTTGGTGTCTTTCGCGGAGGCTCGTCACGTCCGCCTCATCACGCCTCCAGAAGGCTGCCCTCCTGCCATCGCCATCACAGGCCAGATGCTCGCCTACGCAGACCTGAAGGTCTTCTGGCCACTCAAGTCTCTCTAATTGTGTTTTCAGCTGAATTCGGATGTCCAGAGTTGCGGAGGAATGGCCGTCGACGTCGAAACGGCGGCCAGTGACCATTCGGCTGCCACACATGTCATGAGCGCCATGAAGGTCTTCAGCGAGTATCCGGAGTGACGACGCAATGAGGACGGTTTCAGATGTTCTCGAGGACGATGACGTCGATTGGAGAGTCTGTCGGAGCGACGTCATCTTCGAGTCCATCTAAGTTGAACTCTGTCGGAGTGGTGACGGTGGTCGACCTCGAAACGCAGTCGGAGCAGGTGACATCCGTGCTTTCTCTCTTTTTTTGACGGCTTACTGTAGCCGACGGACGGCGTGGTTTGCCACTGGATGGCCCACACGACTCCGGTCTCGCATCTCGCCTTCTCTCCCGACGGACGTCTTCTGCTCACCGCCGACGCCTCCGCTTCTGTGTTCAACGTTTTCCTTCTCCTGCCACACTCTGGATCTCCGACTTTGGCTGCCGTCCAGCACCTGTACAAACTTCATCGGGGAAACACTGCGGCGAAGGTGAGATGAATGATTCAAAAAAGGTTTCATCTGCAGGATTGAGGTTTCCTCGACGGCTTTCTCGCTGGACGGCCGTTGGTTGGCCATCAGTACCAATCATGGAACTTGCCACGTCTTCTCCATCTGTCCGTTTGGCGGCCGACCTACTCAGAGGACTCATGGCGATCAGTTCGTCAACAAGTGCGTTGAGACTATATATATATATTTATTTATTTTAAAAAAACGGCTCAAGGAACGAAGATATAAACCAATGTTTGATTTTTGAACAATAAAAAAACATTTAAAAATACTAAAACCGATGAGAAAAAATCTTTTTTTATCCACACAAGTATTACTTTAATTGGAAATGATCGCGAAGACAATATTTGTGAAGTATTGTTGATGAACATCGCCGTACAGAGAATCGCGGTTCCTGCGATCAGCAGGGCTGACGGATTCGGCGGATGCGACGGCGTCGATGGCTCCAAGCCGTGTTCGGGCTCTCAGCGGGACTCCGACGCCCAACTTCCGCGAGCATCCCGAGCTCGCTGCGAACAGGTCTTTGGCCAAGTGCGTGTTGGTTTGCCTGTCCTTTCTTCCTCCTTTGGTTGATCAAGGGAATGTTCAGTATCTTGTTGTTTGGACTAATGTGACTTTATGAATTTGAAGTGTGTGGTGAACAGCTTTTTTCGGCATTTGTGAGTCGTCGAAATTGATGTGAAAAAATATGTATTTATGTATAATCTATCCCTTTTCTTGATTTTTTTGTAGTGAAATGTGTGGACAGAAATATGGATGTACTCGATAGAAGCCGTGAACTTGTTTAACTTCTTACTAACCTTTCAGCAAATTAATTCTTTTTTCTTTTTTTTTTGTTAGAAATATTTTAAGAAAGGGGCATAAACCAAATTTTCGCAGCGCGATGAACTGGAAAGTTGTCAACGATCTTATCTAACTCTGTTTTCCTTCACTCGACTATTTCTTTATCTGTTTGGTCTAACCTTTTTTGTTTCTTGACATCGTACAGTACTGGCCATAAAGGTATCTCAAAGTGGTTATTCGAGCATAACGTCTCTGAAAGTGGCTCAAATAATTTGAAACTTCGCACAGATTTCAAATAGCTACGCAGTAACTCTTTCCCAAAAGAAGAACTTTTTCAGAACCTTGATGAATGAAAATAAAAGAAGTTTTTTGTTTGAGAACACTCTGAAAAAAAGAAAATTTCGAGACAAAAAAGTTCCAAAATTGGCAATTTTCGACCGCTTCGCGACCGCGTTTCAACACTATGGCCAGCCCGGCTGACCCAAAGCACAGCTCTGCTTTGAAGATATGATTTTTCGAATCTCTAGAGAAACATCTTAATTTTCGCGATTTTTGGTTTTTTGCTCTCAAATCCGGTCCGACTCGAGCAAATGAGTTCTTCTCCTGGGAAAGAGTTACTGCGTAGCTATTTAAAATCTAAGCGAAATTTCAAGTCGTTTGAGCCACTTTCAGAGAAGTTATGCTCGAATAACCACTTTGAAATACCTTTATGGCCAGTACTGTATATAAAAAAAGTTTACGGTGACTGGTCTGGGAATTTTGGGCTAGAGTTAAATATCGTAAACTTTCATTATTACGGTCTTCAAAGCTTGTTTTTCGTGTGCTTGGTTTGAGTTATGCATTCCCTTTGCAACAAAAGAAAAATCATTTTTCAGAGGAAGCGGAAATTCGCGCGTTGGACCTTTCCCGCCGCCGATCTTCCTACACGCTGTCAGGAAGATCAAGGTAACAAGAACTGAGGTATCTGGCTGAGAAAAACTGTTTCGCAGGACCCCAAGTATTCGACGGACAATTTGACGGCGTGGGCTACTGACCTGACAGCTCTTCCAATCGCTACCGCGACTTCTGCGGGCGCATCTGCAGCCAGTAACTCTGGAACCCGTCGACGAGTTGACGTCCCGCGGATCGCCGTCGCCTTTTCGGCCTTCGGCGACGTCTCCTTGTCGTCTTCTGGATCAGTCGGGACCGCGAATCCGGCTCTTCTTTCGCTGCTCATCATTCGCACGGACACCAACCTCGGCGCCGTCATGTGCAACTACGAACTCCGTCCGCGACTCGCCGATCCGAGCGCCGCTGCCGGCGGAGAAGAGCCGCCAAAACTGAATGCCTCTGCGACTGCTTTGTGGACCTTACAGAGGTACATTAACCAGAAAAAATAGTACTTTATCTGATTTTCACTGCCACTTCAGATTTTCTGCGCGGCTTAGCAATTATAAAACTATTGACTTTCTCAAAAACGAAAGCCTGGATCCACACAAAAATGTTAAGGACGAAGAACAACGCCGACATGCATCCGCCGATGCCTCAGGGCAGTCCGCTGATGGCTCTAGCGACTCCGAGCAACGAAGTGCCGCAGCTGAGGCCCGGAGAAGAGCTCTGGACACCTCATGTCGAGGTTCTCTCTCAGTTCCAGTCGGTTTTCAACTCTCTCAATGAAATTTCAGGTTCGCACGTACTCAGCTCCTCACAGATGCATTTGGCAGGGACCCCAGTTCGAGTTCTACGAGTACAAAGAGGAAGACAGCGCTGTTCTGGTTGGTTTTTTTTATTATGAAAAGACTTCGAAGAATGAAGAGCGGGATGACGAAACTCCTGATAATGTTTTTGAAACTTGAAAATGAAGAAAGATTGAAAAAGCTGTCTAACGAATTAAATTTTTTTTTGTTCTACTGATAAATCCTTATACTTCATTTTACATTTTTATCTACTGTTTTTTTTTCTTTTTACAAAGCTTTTCAAATTATTATGAGGAAAAACTCTCAGATAATCATTGAGATTTTGGATTGAAACATTGAAATATCGAAGCGATTTCAAGGGTTTCAAAAAAGGATTCAGATGAGTCCTTCGGCAGATTCGCGGCACACCGGATCCGGCTTCAAATCGATACCAGTCGTCGTCGGCGGCGGCATCCCAATCAGTCCGTTTCTTTTTTGAATAATTCATTCCTACATTCTGTCACCAACAGGCTCATTTGCGAAATCATGCTTTTCGTGATGTCCCCAAACCTTGAAGAGCAATTTTCTGGAAAAAAAATTCACTCAAAAATCCTTTGATAAAAGAGATTTTGTTAGAGTGAATTTCAGACTGATCATGTTTCATACAGCAAAGTTGATGGTTCAATTCATTTTTTCGTAGTGGACCTGAATACGCCTCAACAATCTCTCTGAAATCATAATTTTTGAAAACGATGAATTTGAGTATCTAATTTTTTCTTTGCAATAAGTCCCGGTAGCTTAACTTTCTTATTTTTCGGAATCTACATTTTAGTTGTAATCACCTTTTCTGTTGAAGAGGATAGCATTAATAGTTGAAAACTCAAGAAGCTCCATTTCAAATTTTATTCAAGAAAATTTCAGCGCGAGGTACTTCGGCAACTAGCGACGCAACGCGAATCGAGTGCGGATCGTACACGTCGCAGACGTCGCTGGTGACGACGATGGCGACTGCGGACAGCGACATTTCGCAGAAAATCGCCGACGCGATGCGCGACCTCCACTCGACGTCGCCGCCGCAGCAAATAGACGTCAGTGCTCATCTGAATCTAGTCCATGGAAATCTATCAAACATGTTATACGAAGAGAAGTCTTCAAGGGGCGACATTTACTCTTAATATGATAAAAAAAGGGATTTCAGCGACGAGCTGCAAGCTATCAAAATTGAATTTTTTTAATTTTAGAAGCTTTCTTTTTCAAAATTTGTGCATCTCAATCATCGTTCTGTGAGATTTTCAAAAATTAATAAGTTTAACTTGAAGATAAGAAAAACGTGAATTTAAATGGTAAAATATTTTTGATTTAAAATTTTCGCTTTTGAAGAAAAAAGGTAGAATCTAGATGTTTTCAGACGAATAACCATGAAGAATTCTTCGATACGCACTCGCCGTCTGGCGATCGACGGCTTCTGGACGTTTCCGGCCGTCAGAATCAAAACAAAAAGACTCTAGTCTCCGTCGATGACGTCGACCTCGACTTTCCGATGGACGACGACGAGGACGACATTTAAAGTCGTGTCTCTTCACTTTTAGTTCCACTTTCATTTTCTAGCGCTCGCTCTTTATATTTAATATTTTCGTGCCTTATTTTGGTATTTTATGCATTACTATTTCGCCTTATCTTTTATATTTTGACTATCTGATACTTTTGACCTCTCTAGACCACTTTTTGCAAGGTTCTTATTTGTACATTTCTCACTCGTTGTTCGCAACATTGTATAAAAACTTATTTTACTACATTATTACTTCATATGGGTTTTTTTCCAGTTTCATCCCGGATTTTCTTCGCCCAATAATACCCCTAACGTCCCGATTAATGTTTTAAATTTTCTGTGATGATACGGTAACTATTTTTTTAACGACAAGCCTTTCTTTCATTTTTTTCAAAATTGGCAGGGATCTTTTAATCATTTTTTTATTCTCATTTTGTGTCAAATTTGCCGAAAAAAAGATTCAAAAATAGAGCGATTTTTTTCTATTGGTACAAAATAGCTTTTAAAATTGCCGATTGCCTTAAACCCTTTCTCTATGTTTGCAAAATAAGATTTTCTCTGAAAAATGGCTGCTTCTTTTTCCCAACTTCTCGTTGTATTCAGTTCAATAGGGCATTCTATCATCCTTAGTCATTGATTTCAAAAAAAGCAAACTGTGTTTGACCGAAAAAAAAATTAGCTAGTCGTAGAATTTTTGCACACATAACCCCCATTTTCTGAGCCTGCTGCGCAGGAATTTTTCAGGTGTGGTCCACTTTTACTTGAACCGGTTTCGCGTCTAACTACTCTTAAGGACAATGTTTCGTTAGTTAGGAAAAATCTGATTTGACATAATCGATTCACAAATATCAAAGAAGAAATCAAAGATAAGGAAAAATATAGAAAATTTTCTTTTTTAGATATAAGGAGTCATACTTTGTGAATCGGCTATGAGTTTTTTTGAAACTTTCGCTCAAAAAATTTGAACATTGTATTCGTTCGATTCGCGTGTAGCCATTTCGTGTCGGTAATTTTTTTTTATTCTCGTGACAACTTTTTCATAAATTTTTTGCGCCGCGCATTTTGTCTCTTGGTGTTCAATTGTTTCTCAGATGTCAGGAGAACCAATCATTCAATCGGAAATTGGTCTTTTGCAGCAAAAAGGTGAAGACTCCAGCCAGACTGGAACTAAAGAAAAAAAAATGTTCTGCTACAACGCACATCCGACAGGAACTTCGTATCCGGAAATATGGCTGATGCCACTTGAACAAAAAGAAGCGAAAAAAAAGTGTGTTTAGGAAATTGAGTTCTACTATAATATTCTCTGTACGTCACAAGGACAACACGATAGCCAAAAAAATGAGTGGTTTCATTCGAAAAAAGTTGAGCTTTTCAAATTTACACTGAAAATGAAACGAGAAAAATCAAAAAAAAAAAATGGTAGAAAGAGAAATATGGCGAGATGAGTCAGAAGAGCAACGTACCAGCTACAAGTCATTCAGGCATCACCGTAATCCGAAACAAAGATAAAAAAAATTCTCAAAAAGAGAAAAACCGACGTGATAATACTCTACTAAATGCTAGAAATCCTGTAGATCTAGGCGAGGAAAAGAGGAAATAGGAATTGATGGAGAAGATCAACGACGGCGTTTCATCATGGCCGTCTGAATCTCGGTTCCGAGCTTCGCCGGACTGTCCGTTACGACGACGTCGGCTGCTCGCAGCGCCTCGATCTTCTCCGTCGCTGTCCCTGGAACATCGACTACTTCGTGTACAAGGCCATTGAGACTGCGGTTTGAAATTTTCTAGAAGTCTGCCCAATAACTCTCTGAAGGGCTATACTACGATCCCTCATAATCGCTTAGCAAGTTCTCATTTTTAAACTCTTTGCTCTTGCCAATTCACTAATTTCTTGGAGCTTGTGGGGGTTTTTTCAAGAAATGAAAAAAAAAAAGTTAAAATACTTTTTTAAAATTCAATTTCGTTGATTAATGGGTGTCACGAAAATGGAAACATGTGAAGCAGCGGATTTTTTTGGTCTTCTTATTTGGAGATGAAAGGATATTCTATCTACTGGATTGCCCTGTTACGACAGTTATTTTTGGGGTTTATTTCAATATGAAAGCATTATAAATATGTAAAAATGCAAGAGGTAGTTTTGATTTCAAACATTATCTTTTCACAACTTCCATGCGGAAAATTTCTTCTTCTTCAAATGAACTTGGAAATGGAACGTGAACCGAAAAACCAAACGTTCATTTCTAACCGGCCAACCCATTATTTAGAAACCAACAAAAACATCGCGTGTCGACCAACTGCTTCCTATAAAAATAAGACACCGAGAATAAGCGATCTCTTGTTCTTTCATGTTTTTTCACCGTTTCTTCAGCATAGCATTTGATAAGTTCAGCTGGGTATTTTGAGGGAAAAATGACAGATAATCATATAGTCAGTTTATCAAAGAACGAGTGGTAAGACTGCTATTAATTTCCAAAAAAGTTCCGAACCGAACCAGTTTTTTATCATCTGTTACGAATCAAACTCCGTGGGTTCAAAATCGAAATTTTAGAAGCGAAAATTCGAGTTTGAAATCTTCACCAAGCGTTTAAGGCATTATTTCCGAGCTCAAAAATGACAACTACTTTTCAAAGCTTTCAACATATGAAAACAGTCTCTTTCTGGAGACTGTTTCCGCACCTTTGCCACCGGCGATGATGGCGCCAGCGTGGCCCATGCGACGTCCGGGCGGCGCCGTCACACCGGCGATGAACGAAACGACCGGCTTGTGGTTCTCGCCGGAGTTGTGCTGCTTGAGGAATTCCGCAGCCTGCTCCTCGGCCTGCCCACCGATTTCGCCGATCAGAATGATACCTGCAACAGATGATTTTTTTTTTTGTAAGGAACTTCTAGTTTTCACTTTGTCTTCATTAACCATACGAGAGAACTCCGTTTTCGGAGTTGCCTAACAAAAGAAATTGTTTTTATGGGGATTTTGGAACGAATTATAAATTTTTTGGATTCCTTCAAGTCTGAAAAAGTTCATCAAAGTCTGCGCAAACTTCTTCTAATAATATTAATTTTACGTATTGATCATTCTTTGCCAAAGAGGTAAAGATAATTTGAAAAAAAAACTTCTTGTGAGCCTGACACGAAAAATTTTTGTCGAAAACTGTGCAATAGTCAAATTTTATCTGAAAAACGTTTAGTTTCTCCTGAATAATCTTACTTATAACAACAGAAATCACAGAAAACTCGCCGAGAAGCTTTTCTTTCACAAGGTTGAAATTCAAGAAGATTTAGGAAAATAAGAAAAATGAGAAATTTTGAAACAGTGTGGACCTTTGGTCTGATCGTCAGCAAGGAACACCTCGAGACAATCGATGAAATTGGTGCCGTTGAAAGGGTCGCCGCCGATCCCGATGCAGCGGGTCTGACCCAGGCCGACCTGCGTCGTCTGATGGACCGCCTCGTAGGTCAGAGTGCCGGACCGCGACACGATTCCTGGACTTTCGGTGTATCTCAATCGGAAGTTCTGACGAACCGATGACGCCTTTCTTGTGGATGTGGCCTGGCATGATTCCAATCTTGCACTCTCCGGAGGCGATTATTCCGGGACAGTTTGGTCCGAGCAGCCTTGATTTGTCTGAAACAATCGTTGCATTTTCGGCACTCTCTGAGTTAGTTTGGTTCGGAACAGAACTTAATCTAAAGCATGCACAATCCTGGAGTTATTTTTTGAAGAACCAGCTGAAATAAAGCAAGAAATAAAGTTTATTTTCAGGAATGTCTATTTTAGAAAAAGATTTTTTTCTATTTCAGTATCATCGAAATTCGAAACTTCAAACAAGTTCATATTACACATTCACTCCTATCGCCTTAACAGATACTTTTCACGGTCCATTGAAAAGAGAAGTAATGGTTTTTTTTTTTGGGTAGTTCCATTTTTCTTCACCACGAACTTTGCTTGAGAAGGCGGTTCTTGACGCGAACCATGTCCTGTTGCGGAATGCCCTCGGTGATGGCGACAATCAGTCCGATCTGCAGCGAAATCGGGCCTGAGAGCCTTCGGGTTTGCCTGTACCTCTGCGTCGATCGCCTCGTGGATCGCCTGGGCAGCGGCGGCCGCCGGCACGTAGATCACGGTCGCGTCGGCGCCAGTCTTCTCCCGAGCTTCTTTCACCGTTGCGAACACTGGGAGTCCCAGGTGCGTTTGGCCTGCCTCAACCCAATTTTTTCAATTGAGTATCTAATACATCAATGAATCGCCTAGAACAAAAACACTGGATGATTATAATCCTCCGAGATTAATGAACCGTTTTCTAGAAGCAGCGCACGTTTTCGATTTTTATTTTGAATAATTCCAGTAATGCAAGCAAAATGAAAGACGCTTGAGAAATAAATCAAAAATCGAAAATTAATCGAAAACTGGTAAGAGCAAACGCGTCACAGTGCAATTTAAGACTAGACGGCGTTTCAAATTTTGGTGAAGGCAGATTGGCAAACTCAACGAAATTCTCGAAGAACTTTTCAAGAGTTTGATTATTCTCGATTATTCTCGACTTCTTCAACTTTTCAAGTCGTGTTGAATACTTTATCTGTAGGTTGATTTCTATCATGTTAAATTTCTTAACACAGATGCACACCTTGTTGGGAGAGATGCCTCCGACGACTTTCGTGTTGTAGTCGAGCATTTGTTTCCCATGGAAGGTGCCCTGCTTTCCTGTGAATCCCTGAAACAAGACGGTTACCCGGAAAGTTCATCGCACAAGAAAAAAAAAATCAAATTTCCTCCCAAACGGCGTCACTTGTTTTTCCCGCCAATGCCGGCTACTTTCTTTTTTTTTTTATAAAAGCTAACGAGTCAGACAGCGGAAACTATAAAACGTCCACTTCTAGACACTCGAAAAAACGAAAGTTCGTCGGCTATCACCTTTTTCTTATTGGACATAGAACCGAGTCACGACTCGTACAACAACAACAACTCGTCGCCAAGCAACCGACACGGTTTCCCGTTTTTCTTCCTTTTTTGGATTGACTCTGTGGATACAAACCACCCTATGAGTACATAATATTCGCTCAAAAGCGAAAAAAAAACGATTGCAGACAAGAAAAAAAAAACTCAGAAAAATGTTTTCGAGTAAATCCCACACGAGGTCGGATACAAAAAATTGTACCTGGCTGCTCCAGAAATAAATTGGAAAACAGGAACAAACTATTTGATGATCCAAAACCTCAAAAGGAGAATCTATGCTGACGTACAACTATGGGAAGAGATCGCCTTGTCAACTCTCGAAACATAAATTCCTCTAAACAATTTCAAAAAAACTCCAAAGTAAAAAAATGTATATATTTCTCGAGGTGTACATTCATACGGAAGATTTTCGAAAAAATACTCTGAAAATCTTATGAAAAACCACAGATAAAACTAAGATAAAACTGCATTTGGAGAGAAGACTGAATGAAAAAATAATTTTTTCTCTTTAAAGTTTAAGTTGTGCAGAAAAATGTTCTGAAGTTAGTAGCCATCCTCGATATTCATACACTACAACTTCTCCCAACTTTCTCCTTTAGATTTTGGGACACTAGAGCTTCTTGATGACCATGAAAAATTGATCCTTTTTCGTTCTAAATTTGAAACTTCAAACTGAGTTATTTGAAGACTCTTACTTTTAAAATTATTTCAATGTGATTTCTTCGATCGTTCTCCGATTGCAAATGAATAAAAGGATCTGACCTGAATGATGACTTTTGTGTCGCGGTTGATGAGCAAGTTCTGACGGGTGCCGTTGTAGACGTTGCGCACGATGGGCTTCGCCACGTTCCTTATGGCAGACGACGTCAGCGACGACATTGCCTCTTCAAATCGTCGAGTTATAAATTCCAGAAAAGGGAAAATAATTGCGAAACGCGAATCAAAGACGAAGTAAAAAAAAAGTTGTTTCCTAGGAAGACACATTTTTACCAATCAGAACAATGTGAAAGAATTCTATGGGAAAAAAATTGAAAAATTTCACGATATTTATTATTTTTTTCGATAGTACAATCATAAAACTAAAAAAAACTGGTACTAAAAGATGTTGTGGCTGATGCGAACTCCTCAGAAATGAAGAGTTAAAAAAACTAGAAATAAGAAAACGAGTTTCAAAATTTTCAAAATGGGATACTGAAAAGCGAAAGTGCGCGCCGCGAAAACGTTAACAAAAGCATTTCTGGCTTTTTCGCGTAATTTTTTATTTTAATGCCATACTGAAACTTTATTGGCTTTTTTTAACGCTAACATGTAGGCGATGCCTATAGGCAAACTTCGCGAGATCGATCTTCGTAGACCGTTTGAAACTGAGAGGTAATTGCAAGAAGAACATCCAAATAATATTTCTCTCCGGTTTTTCTACTGGAACCGAAGTCAAACTAAAATTGGAATGTCATCGAAAGAAGGAAACAAGTCGTGTCGACGCGAAAAACACTATCTAATCACCATGTAGTCCCATTTTTGGCTTTGATAACTGCGCTTTTTGGAGAGTTTTTGAATCAAAGGGCAAACTTCACAAGAAAACGAGTAATTCTTAAACTCTGCTAGAACCGACACCAATCGAACGAACTGTGATTTCTTTTTTAGATTTTCAACTTGAATTCTACTTTCTTGACCAATATTTCAGAAAGAAATATGTAATAAGTTTTTTATGTTATCTCCAAAACTTTCCAAAACGATCGGAATGTTTTTTGAAGGTCTTTTGCTGAGCCAATCCTCAGCTGAAAATACGAGAAATATTCTTCACTGCTGAGCCGGGAGTGATAGAAAAAAATGTTCCTTTGGCAAAACGAAAGTTCAAAAAAAGCATTAAAATACTTCTTGTCAGTACAAACGAAATACATCTTTTACCCTTCTATAGAACTTTTTATGGAGCCGAATATAAAAGCAGACAAATTATTCAAAACCGAAATATAGTTAGCTTCGTGCGTCATGGCATTTTTTTATGCTTAACAATTTATTTAAATCTATTCTTAAAAAAATAAAAAGTACTTGAAAAACGGGTCATCAAAACTAGAACACGGAGCTCAGCCAAACTTATAAATATATATATATATATATATATATATATATACCGGCTTCTACGCCGTTTCGAATTTTTTTTTTTCTTTGTAAAAACAAGACCCCCAAAAGGCTATATCCGGTGACATTTAACCTCACTGAATTGATACCCCTTCAAATCAAGAGAAAATTGCGTGGTAAAATGAGAAAGCTCAGGCCCGCCGCAATTTCCGTTCGACAAGACTTTCCGAATCTATTTTAATCTTTAAAAGGATTTCAATTATCACGGTAGATATCGCCACCGTAGCCTGACTTCCTGACTTTTCTTGCAAAACAATTTCCTCTTTTGTTCCCCTATCCAGAACATACAAAACTTTTCCGCTGTTTCTTTCAGAACGAAAAAAAGCTATAAAAGGAAAAATAAATTAGTTCTATCTACTGTAAAGGAACTTCAGACGGCTATTTATGAAATATTATTAGCGATATGAAATAGATGTACCAAAGAGCAAAAGAGGACCCACTATTTATACGTCCTCCCAAAAGGTCCGTGAATGACGGCGTCTTCTATAGTTTAAACTAGTGATGTCAGACCAATTCCCTCGAAAGTTCACTCATTCTTTAAAACTTGCATTCTCGCGCGAAAAATTCTGAAAACTGACGAACGCGCTAAATCATTAACAACAACATCTCGTGAGTTTCGAAAAACTATTTGAAACTTCGATAATAATTTTTAAAGAAAACCGATTTTTTTCAAAAATTGAGATAGAAATCCGTTCATAAATTATAATGGGGAAAGGTTTAAAAATCTCAAAAGAATATACACCCTTTGATGGGTCTGTCTAGTCTTCTTGCACTTTCAAACGTGAGAAATCTCTGACGAAATCGAGCAGGTGGCATCGCCTTCATTAGTATTCTGCAAAAAGGCTTCATGCGCTCTGCAAACCAGTGCTGTGCATTTGTTGCTCAAACGAAAGAAAAAATAACAAGAAGATGTAGAATGCAAGTAACGTCCCTTTCAGAACCCATATAGTATAAATAATTCTAAAAGCAAGTTTTTGTTTTTGCACAACTCTATCGAAGGCACCGCAACTTGTACAATTTCTTCAGGGATGATCTCAAATCTATCTAAGGTCATTATTACAACAATTCAAAAAAGGATGGTTGAAAACAAAATCTGTTAGTGTGAGATTTGATATGTTCAATGTTTAAAACCGATTTTTCAGGGGCACTTACACTCAACTAGAACAAAAAAATATTTTTTTGAAATCATGAATGAGCTCTAGATATGAAAAAAAAACTCCGAGGAAAAAAATAGGTATCCATAGCAATTGCTGGTTACCCATAGCAACATAAGAATAACGGAAATTCGCGTAAAAAGAAGCCCATTTTTTAATGAAAAAAATTTTTGTAAAAACAGTTTTTTTTTTTCTCCTAATAGATTCTTGTAATCATGATTTTGAACTGTTTCTATCTAGATATTATTCACATCAAAGACATCCAGATTCTGGAAAAACTTTTATTTGAAATTTAAAAAAATATATAATTTTTGCGCTTTGAAATCGCAAGATCAAAAATGAATAAAACAGCTTGTAACTATGGCAATTATTCTTGGAAGGAAGTAATCGTGATCCTGTGCAGCGTCACATTACCGTATTGTTTTCTAGAAAAAAGATTACGAGAAACAGCTCAATTATACTCAAACCCAAAGTACAAACGGTTGTGAAAATTGTAGTTATATCTGCTCGCTAGTATCTGCAGACCTCCGCACGAGAATAGCGAGTTTATTCGGTTTAAGAAGAAAACGGAAAACTTGCCTCAGCTATTCGTTCGAAAAATATGAAAGAGATGGTACTCTCAAATCTAAGAAATTAAAGAGGACTTATGACGGTTAAAACGAGTAAAAATATCTTTTCTTATTTTCAAAAGGTATTCAGCCTTCTCTTTGAATAAAAAAGTTTAAATCTAGAGTCATTTTCAAGGTGACACCACGAAATTAGAAATAGCCTTCCGAGAGAGAAAAAGATAACTGAATTTTTTTATGGTCGGAGATAACTTTGAATTTAGTGGAAATTACCTCGAACACGGCATAACAGTACTGTGATTATAATCGAGATAAAGTGATAAGAAATTATTAAATTATAATATTTTTAGATTTGAAAATTATTCCCACGAATCTATTTCACACTTCCGCGGGTTTTCGCGGCTTCAGGTTCTACAGTAACCTTTTTTCGTGTCTGTGTTACGTGTGTACAAACTTTTCGACTTCTTATCTCATATACCTGCAAGGAAAAATTAAATTTTTTTCCGTTTCTTAATATATCTTACAGTATCGACTTTGAGAGGCACACGCCAACAAAGTCGAGAGCCGTCAACAAAACGCTCAGAAAGAACGAGTTTTTTTCCTACGTCAAAACCTCTGCACTTATGCTTCTTCAAGAACTTCCTTCCGACAAGCAAAATCAACGCAATTCATCAGGAAACGACACGGCTAACTACGCAAAAGCTCGATCCATGGGGTTCATTTCCGTCTGAACCGTCATAAACCGCATTTTCTCCTGAATATACTATGTTTTTTTCAATTTTTCAATTTTTATTTTAACTGTTGTTTCAATTTGAACCTAATTAGTTGTGAAAAAAATCATGAAGTTTCTGCAAAAAAATCTTTTTGAAAAAAATATCTGTAGGCAATTGTGAAAAAGGATCTCAAAACTGAGACAATCATTCGAAAAAAATGGGTTCCTGATATTTTTTTCTAATATACAAACAGCTTTTTTTCGATATCTTCTTTACCAAATCGATTCAATTCATGAAAAAGTTTTCGAATAAAAAATCAGAAAAAAATTTATCGGCGAAATATTCTTTAAATTGTACAAGTATGGCTTTTTCGAAGGATTTTATGCTTCAAAACGTGTTAAAAACTGGATGGAAAGAATAAAATATCAAAAATTTTGAATTTGTTCTATAAAAATTGGAAACTTTCAAAGGCTCTCCCAACACTTTCGCTCCAAAGCTAAGCTCTTTCTCCTCCACAAAAAAACTTGCAAAGTCTTCTGAGACTGCTTCTCAGATTCTTTTTTTTTCTGGACGCTTCTCATGCATTTTTCTAAAAAGTTTCCAACACAGCTTTTTTTGCACTTGAAAATGATAAGTTTCACTTTCCCACCAAAGCCGATCCTTTTTTGCAAAGAAACACATTATTAACCGCAACCGTTGATTACGACGTTCTCCTTCCATTTTGGGCAATAAATATAAGATTCTTTTTCGACTGCAATAAAAGCGTCATCTTTGAATTAATTTTTCCTTGCGTTTCTTTCTTAATTATGTTGGCGGACAGAACAAAAAAACAAAAAGAATGAGGAACAAATAAAAAAAGGTTTTTCTTTCTGAAGCAGAAATAAGTTTTAAGGTATGAGGATAATTATTTCTTTTTTTGAAGATTTTTTTCAAACTTGTGATGGTAACGTCTGTAAACTACACTTGTACCAAGCTCGAAATCTATCAGACTGAACCGCGGCAGGCAGTAAGACCGCTTTTTTCCTGTATCATTTTACTGGATTTGAATTCGAAAAAAAAATCACTCTAAAATGAGCGCAGAAAAAAAGGAAATCCAGGCTTTTCGTCGTTGGAGTGGACCTTAAAAAAAATGAAAAACGGTTAGATTCCAATATTTAATAAAGACTGAATTCAGTCTGAAAAAATTCAATTCAAAGGCAGAACAAAGACGTTTCTTTTTTCGACTTTGAAATAAACTACACGGCGATATAATCAATAATTTGAACCATTTATTTTTGCAATTTTGAATTGCATGAATAAGCCTTCAATGCAATTCTTCTTCTTTTTTAATCTTGGACCTGAGGTTATTCTCCAACAAGTTTGCAGCTTGAAACATGTTGAACTAGACGAAAACTCCTGGTTTCCTCCAAATTACAATCGTAAAAACAGCCGCGAGATGATAATACGAGGCAATTATATGTTGCAAAGTGTCCTCTAATAACGGAGAAAAGGATTTCGCCTAAAAAGAGCTTCTAACCTAGCATTACTGTTTCAAAGAGGACGAGCTGAAGTTTTTTTGATTAGAAGTTTGATTGCATCGAAGCGAGGACATTTTGAGGAATTGTAGAGGAAACATTATATGTAGGTGAAAGTCTTGAACTGCTAGAAATACTTCGCTCGTTCCTTCAAAGGGACGAAGTCGAATGGATCGAAGCGCCGCGGTCGCGTTGCTGCTTCGCTACCTTTACGAGTCGATCCATTCCACTTGCGGCCCTTGACTTTCTAGTTGAACTTATTCAAGTTAAGATGTCATAACCATCGACCTATTTTTGGTTTTAAAAATATATTTTATCACCGAAACCATCTTATTGGTTCTTTGTTCTAGAGTTACCGTAGTCTGAAAACCTCTTGCAATAGAATGGGCTGAAGCTAAAGAACGTTTTTTTTTCAGTCTTCTGGATCAAGTAATTCAAAAAGAACAATTGGATAACCTTCTTTTTACTATACGAAATCAGTTGACGGCCGCACATGAAATGGCTTGGATTTCTGTGTCAAGAGACCGCGAAAAATTTATTCGAAATCGTCACACGGCTTGAATTTTCATGAGGATGGAAATTTTTTTTTTTTTCAAAGAGGGATTCTATTTGGAGGCTTTTCTAGGTCTGCAAAAGATGAGGAAAGCTTTCTCTTAACTCAAAAGTTTAATGAAGATATTGGTTTTTCAGCCAAATATATTCCGTCTTTTTTTTGCCTATTTTTTCAACTTCATAAAACTTGGCTCAGTTACTTTTCGGACACCCTGTTTCCAAATAGGCCGAGAAAAAAAAAACAGAGCCTTCCGCCTTTTGTGAAGTTATGACGCCTCAAAGAACCTAATAAACCATCCTTTTCTCCATGGAAGTTCATACTTTGAAGCGTTATAACTTCACTAAAAAAGAAGGCTTTTTCCTTTGCTTACTGGAATTCAAAATGCTCAAGTACCTCTCAGCCAAGTTTTTAAGTTATCATTCGCCGGAAACCTTTCGAAATATCTTGCATTTAATTTTATCATGATAAGAATATTCAAAACAGTTATAGAGAGATAAGATCCCCCTAAACGGTATATTTCCACGAATATACCAGAGAAACTATTTATTCAGAATATAGTAAAAGTATCAAATTGCACGACTTTTTAAATTTTGAGGACATGAAACTCCGCTGGTCTGTAAACGCTGCGCAACGTAATTTTTTTCTGGCTCATTCTCAAAGTATTAAGTTGCGCAGATCGGTATCGTAATCAGGTACGCGAAAGAGTTTTTAAATAACCTCTGAGATGGATTCGAATTCGGAAGGATACCTCCCATGTTAGTAATAATCCAGAATAAGAACGTTCGATTTGCATCTGCCAAGTGACGAAATCGGTTCTTTCTGACCAGTTCTGAGTCTCTATAAGTGAACATGAACCGTTCGAAGTTTTTATCTTGCAAGAAAATGTTATTTTTTCACCTGCAAATCTAGGTAAAAACTGAGAACGTCAGAAGATTTGTTTGTGACTAGAACGTTTTTTGAAAATTTGATTCGGTGACCGAATGAAACTTAAATTATTCAATTTTTTTCGATTTATAATTTCGAAATGTTTTTCCAGTTGAGTTTCAAATAAGTTGACTTCCTAGTATTGTTTCCCATTAAAAGGAAACGTTTCAGGAAACATTTAAATGCCATGGAAAAAGGAGAGACGGGGAAAAACTCGGCTTGATATTTCCTTATCAGAAGGCATGTAAGCTGAAAAAAGAGTCTGACAAGGAAGGTCATGTTACTTGGTACTCGGAAATTCCCTGAAACTTTGCTCAAACATCCTTCAGTAAACCAAGTCAAGATCTCGAGGTGTTAAACTTTTATTAAGGGAGCGACGTATCAAAGTCAAAAGGAATAAAAAGTTTCGCCGGTTGCGGCTTCCAGTTTCTTCTCTCAGTCTATCAAACAGCATTAGAACGAAATTTCCCAAACTTCCAGAGTGAAATGACCTTCATGGTAAGCAAAAAAAAAAGCTTTGCTCACACAACAGAGAAAATATGTTTAAAAGGAAATGCCAGAAAAGTTTTTACGGCCGTGAGCTACAGCTAGATTAGCTACCTAACAGCCCGACCACTCTTTGAAAAACTAAAAAGTTGCAGAACTTCCTCGATCTACGTACTTACCGTAACCTCATACAAAAGAAAGTCATCACCGGATGGACAATTTTTCTTTCAGAAGTGCGTCACTGGCGGAACTTGTCTGGCGTATTGTAGGACACGTTTCGAGAGCATTTTTTGATTTATTCTGCAATTACGGTAGCCTCTGCAAGTACATTTCGGGTGGTGTGACTTGGCTACAAAAAATCAGGTCAAACACAATCGGGTGCAGCCTGCAAAAAAGCGTTTCGTTTCTCAGAAATCAAACCCAGATTACTATAGTTACCGTATGTCGTCTGCTAGATACGAATCTTTTTTTTCTCGACCTCAGGCGGGAACTTCAGGGCGGGGCGAAGCGTTCGGTGCTCCGAATAGGCGGAGCCTGAGCCCATGTAAATACCTGAGCTCCGGCTGCACCTTCTCATTCCGGCTCCGGCTTCGGCTTCTTCTCCCTCTTCCAAGGACTTCTTCCCTCTCCTCCAGCGCTTCCCGAGGTTCTGCAGGTCAGTCTGCCTCCTTTCAAACGAGCTCCCCAGGACTCGCTCTGAAAGCTTGAAATCTTGGCGGCTCTTAGCTCTTCTCGAAAGTTTTTCGGTTAATCCAAAGTTAGAACAAAAAATGATAATTTTTCGAATCCCAAAAATTTTTTAGACTAAAAATAACTTGAAAATCTTTTCCAGTTAAACTAGTGAAGCAAATGGAAACAGAAATCCATTACCGTAGTGAGTAACTTTCCTCCAACGACCTTGTGGGAAGAAAGAGGTTCAGAGTTTACATTAAATAAAAAAACACGCGTGGTCGTCTTCACTTATCGAAGCGATCCATCCGCCAAAACTGTAGACGCGAATCGGAACGAAACGCGTCTGAGCCATTCCGACTGCGACCGAAGGGTTGCTTGACGAGGCTTTCTCGTCAGGCAAACTTTCAAAGTTGCTCACTAGGGAACCTTTTCAACCGCTCGGTTGAACTTTCGATGAAACTCCGCTGAAGTGTACTTTAGGATCTCCTAATTGCAGAAGAAGAACAAAATTTCTCGCAATAGATCTTGTTTCCGAGTAATGGAGCTTCAAAGTCCGCAAAATACGGAAATCATGACGAAAAAAGCGCTATTTCAAGCTCTTGAGGCGTCTTAACTTGAAAACGAGATCAATTGCGAGAAGTCCTTTTCTTGTTCTGCAATTAAACGATCTTAAAGTACACCTCAGCGGAGTTTCATCGAAAGTTCAACCGGGGGATTAAAAACGTTTCCTAGCCAGATCGAAATCTGAAAGAAGAGTGATGACACTCTTTTGAAGAGCCTTTTCAAGGGTCAAACTAATGGGAAATTTTCAGAGTAAATGTTTCAATGTTTATGAGTGAAACTTTGAAGCAAACGCGATTCTCAGATAATCCTGCTCTGTCCGCAAAATATAGCGCGAATCGTTGAAAAGTACAAATACAAAAATATTTATTTGTCCGACTCAAATCAGCAAAACAACAAAGAACTGGAACTTTTCCATCAAACGTTGTCTTTTTTTCCCCAAAGAAGAGATTTTTTCGTTTCTTTGGAACAGGCTCGTTTTTTGAAACAAACGTCAGTTATAAATATTTGATGGAGGATCTCAGCGACGTCGGTTGGGTAGGCGTGGCCTAATTATTCAGGCACGTCTCTTGCCGATTCTTCTTTTTCCGCTTTCCTCACGTTTCTACCGTTACTGAATCCAAACCTTTTTCATATAGGGAAAAAGAAGTTCAAAAAAGTTCAAAAACTATAAGCTAACGATTAAAACAACGAAACAGTTTTCAAAAACTTCTATAAGTATTGAAAAAAGACGAAAAAAGCCTGAGTCACGTACTTTTTTGAGTAATCTCCAATTTCCTATAGTAGAGTTGAGTCTCCTTTTTCGGACCGGAACTAACAGAAACTGAGTCTTGTCATTCCGACGAAAAGTTTAATTCATCAAAAAAAACAAACATAAACATATTTGAAAGCTCACAAATTCATAAAGGCTGCAAAGTTGACACGCGATCTGAATTCTTTTTTTTTGGCATTTGGGATTACTGTAGCCTGAAATTGAAAAAGAGATAAAATTAGGTTTTTATTCCGGTGAAAACGTTTATTGAGACTTATCTCATAGTTTTGAGCCTTTTGAGAGCTTTGTCGTTTGGACCCTCAAAACTTATGACATAGTTCGTGTTACTGATCACGCGAGGAAATTTTGGAAATTAACCGCGAAGTTCTCAAATACACAAGAGGAAGGAAGTGCAAGACTCAGTCTGAACGACCTCCCACTTTTAGAAAATCGATGTTTCAAAGTCGGAGATTCCTTGTCTTTGTGTAATCGACCGAAACATTGAAACGTTCATTTTCAAGTGTGGGAAGTTGTTCCGACTGAGACTTGAAGCTTCTTCACCTTGTATATTCGAGAATGTCTGGGTCGGTATCGATAAACTTCTGGAAATACGATTGGAAAGACTTTATCGGTCGATCAACTCTCATAGAATGAGCAACAGACCCATATCTTTTTGGCTCCGCCTATTTTTGATTTGTCACGCCTACGGTGCTCACCTGCAGACGATACCTCACAGACCCGCCAGACAAACCTTCGAACAAATGTTCGTCATCTCATTTCCTAGACTCCGCCCCTTTTTCCGATGCAATATAAAGGCGTCGAGAGTCGTGTCGTCGGCTCTTCTTTGTAGGATGGTTTCTCGTTTTTTTTTTCCTTTTTTTTTCGGAAAGCTAGAGCGGTGAAGCTACATTCACTTCTCTTCAGCTTTTGAAAAATCAAGTTATCTTGAGTTTGAGCGCCAGAAAGTCTTGATTTTAGTGCATCTCCGAAGGATTCGCTACCCCCTTCACTTAAAATTGGAAAAGCTAGAAATAGATTCTGCAAATCGACTACAGAAAACAAAAATAAAGAAAAATACCTCCGTAGCATGAGCAACTGATGAGAGTCCCTTTGGCCTTTAGACCCCGCCTTCCTAGTGTCTGCTGTCGTCAATGCGGCCTTTCATTCATTCAGCCTTTGAAAACCCCAATCGGACGTCAGCGAATTCTATTTCTGAGGCGTCCTTCCATCTTAGGATGAGCAAAAATATGATTTAATCAGCGAGTCTGGGGTGTCCTGGTCGAAATACCAAATCATGACGTCATCACTTCAACCTATAAGTATTATGAGTAATGAAGCATAGCTACTAAACAACAAAAATGTGACTTCTGATGAAATTATTGAGCTTAAGGTCAATTTTTAACTCTCTTTTTTCATTTTTTAAAAACAAGTTTTATAGACTCTTTTGAAATGAAACAGGTAACTTTATGGAAAGTTGATTTCTGACTAGAGTTTGGCGCCACCATTTTCGTCGTCCTTACACTACTTGATTTCTGGCTGAAAAAAGCCTTGTGAACTGAGAAATTCCAAACCATTCTAGAAAAACTTTTCCGCTGTAAATCGAACGCCTCATAAACTTAGAAGATTGTTTCCATCAAAATTACAGATATATTTATTTCAATTCCTTTCTCTAGAACTTCATTCTCAAAGTTTTCCTCATCTCTTTTTCGAACTTTCCCTCAAAATCAACAAATATTTCATGCTTCTCTTCGTTCTTTTTGCTCGTTTCTTCGCGTCTCACCGACATCCATTTCTGATCACGAACCTCAGACAAGTCGCTCACAAGATGCGTTGCATAAGCGGATTGGTTCTGACTGCGGCGGCTGCGGCGACGACGACGGTGGCGGCGCCCACGCAGGAGTTCCACGACTGGGGCTTCTTCCAGGAACTTGTCGCCGGCTCGGTAAGCCTCCACTCGAAAGTGTCTGCCGTGTTGCGCACCAGGCTAGAGCTTGCTTCAAGAATCACGCGGAAGCCTTTTTTAGCTGAAACTTGGCTCTTTGCGTGATTTCGAGCCTTCTTTTCACCTTAAAAAAGAATACATGTACCGAGAACAAAAGAAATTTGTTTTGTTAGAACGGTAGTTCTCCCAATCGCAGAAAGTCATCTCGTTCCGAGTTTGGACAACCTTCTTTGGTTCGGTAAAGAGGTACTGACGGTTCAGATGAAGCAGCCGACGCATGCCAAGCCGCGTCTGGTCGTTCAAGGTCGCGAAAAACTCAACGAGGCTCAGTCCAACCGCCTCGACGCGGCTTCTTTCTGGCTGCCGGCTCTCTTCCTCTTCAAGGTTCAAACAAAGCGAGTGAGCCGCACCAACTCGGCATTTCAGATGATCGACAGCTCCACCATCATTCTCGCTCCTGACGTCACCTTCACGTGCCCTCCGCGCACTTTCAATTCGCTACGTCAGTCAGACCCATAAATTACGAGAAAAATCAAATGGAAATTTTTCTATGAAAGAATGACCTTCTTCCATGATAACAAGGAAGTTCATTTAACCGAAACTTGGAAGGTTCTGAGTACTAGGCGAAGCACAATTACTAGTTGAAGGATGTCTGAAGCTGAAAACCCCTACATTAAAAAAAAGACAAAACAACCAACCGTATTGAACAAACTTTTTTTTTCAGTGGCTTTCAGAAGCTACCTCTACGGCTCCACGGCGTTCACTACCTTCCGCGTAAGTGAAACCCCATATCTGGGCTAAAAAAAACGAAACTTTTGCCAGCTTCGCTTAAGCGGGCATGAGCTTTAGATTTTAACAACTTGGCTATCAGTTTTTTTTTTTGAAATTGAGTTTTATGCCGAGAGAGATTTTGATAATGAGAAACCTGCAGTGGGGAGAGATGCGCGTGACGGAGCCGACCAACGAAGACGGCTTCGTCATCGAGGGCAACTACCTCACTGCGGACGGCGTCTACCCGTTCAACCTCATCTTCGAGCGTCTGGGGACGGTTAGTACTTAAATATCTCGATCATGATACGAATTCGATCAACTTCAACTCTCGTTTTTCAGGACTACAAGCTGAAGAAAGCCTGGCTTTCCTCCTGCTGAGGGAAGTCTGCCGATTCGCAGCCAGAGTGTCACTGTCGTTTCATATCCCCATAAACACTCGTGATTTAATTGTTATCTACTTTTCTTTATAATCTTCTCATAAACTTTTTTAATAAATTGAGTTAGAAAAAGCTCTTCGTAAACCAAATTTACATTATACATGACTACAGTATATTTGAAATGAACGATTTATCTCAACCTTTTCGAGGATAATCTCAATAGACTTTGTGATAAAGGTAAACTTTGAGGAGAAGGTTGCCAAATAATAAAGTTGAGATTAAAGGAACATTAAAGAGGCATTCATCGAAAGTGCAAATGTTCCGTTTGAGTGAACTTTAAGCTTAAAAGGAATGTCTAGAAAGGGCTACGTGAGAGAGTCATGAAGCTTATGGTATGACCGAAACAAGCCAAAAGAAGGGTGTGGAAAGAGCGGAAGAGAGAACAACTTTAGTTTGTGATAGTTAAGTTACAAAAATTGCAGCATTTGGCTTTGAAGTTTGTAATTGAACGGTTCTTCATTTCAAAAACTTTCAAACACAACTTAAAAACTGCCTAAAAAGATGCTTGGAATTAGCTATAGAGTGCGTTTCTCAGAGAGGAAGAGAGAAAATAATTGATGATATTTCAGGTCAAAAAGTAAGCTCTTCATTTAAAAAATGAGAAAATAAAAATATATACCCGCTTGCGAGCCAAATAAACACAACAATAATCGCGATAAGCAGATTATAGTTGAAGTTTTCTTCGAAAATTAATAACTTTTATGGAGACCGTCTTCCGCTCGGAGAACCGTTTGAATGGTGAGCCGTCGGCTTTTGAGATCTTCTGCCCGTATTCTCAAGATGAGGACGAACAAAAGAACGTTGAGAAGCACAGACAACGCGTTCATGACCGAAACGAAGAACAAAATTTGTAGCGAAGCCGCTGGAAAAACCTTTGTCATTTTGAACACCGTTGGCATTAGCAATGAAGTACGTAGAAAAGAAAAACGGAGGGAATTTCGTCTTTTTCGGGAAAAAAGTTAAAAAGAAAACCCACAAAGATAAATCATTATGGTGAAGGCGGCAAAGTAGCCTGCCCCGAAAATGTACGCCACCTGAAAGTTTTCGTGTTGAAGTCTAATTGGAGAATCCAAAAATAGAACTATATATATTAAGAATTTTCCAAATCATTCCAAGCATCAATTCTGAATGTCCTTCCTTTTTAAGCCTTCACAAAATTTAAAGAAAAAGAGGAAACTTCCGGAAAAATGGCTTCGACAATATTAGCAAAAGGTGAAGGACCACAGGAATTGAAGGAACTTGTTATGACAAGCTAGCGGACTTCTCAGTAAAATCATAAAAAAATTTTTGTTCAAATTAATGATTAATAACTTTTTTTGAAGAAAAACTATTCTTTTTGTTAATTTTCTTTCACCGTTCCAATGTATCTAAGACTTACTTGAAAGATTACGGTAACGACAAAGAACCAGAGGCGATAACTCAAAAAGGAATAAATGAACAAACAAGCGGCGTCACAGAGCTGTAAAAAAATGTAAAAAAATATAATTTTTAAAAAAATTCAATTTATTACCCCAACGACGTAAATTGGAGCACAGTAGACATCAAAATGCACTAAGATGAAGTTGGATAAAATCAATGCCAAATAAAAAATGGACGAAATTCGAAGAATTATCTGAAAATTATAAGAAATACGAACGAGATTATATGATGAACATAAGGCTTGATTAGGTTTTTGATATTTTCCCAATTGTGAAAAGTTCAATTCTACAATCTTTCTTGTAGAAACGAAATTTTGGTCCAGTTTCAACTCTTAAAATTGATATTAAAACATTCTATGAAGCCAAAAAAACTTCTCAACCTCTTCGATATCGATTCTTCGTACAACAAAAACGGTATTTTCTTTCAATTAAAGATAAAAATTAGAATTTTAATCATAAGATACCAACCTGCGCTCGGAAACCACATAATTTCAGCATTTCCCTTTTTAAAACAAGAAAACCAATGAACAGACAGAATGCGGAACCGTTGAACCTTATCGCTGAGGAACCCCCTCTCCCGGACGCGTTTTACGATTTCTTCATTACCTTTCTTCAGTAAAAACGTGTTCTAAGCTGCTTATCATCCTTAACTTTTTTTTTGATTGTGAAAACTCCGGAAGTCCTACGCAGAGTGTATTTTCTGGAAAAAACTATGTATTTGAGAAAATTATCAAGGTACCTGAGAATTGAACAAAAAAATTTACAAAGCCTCAGCGAAAGGTAGTTATTTAAACTTTTAAATAAAAATATAAAAAGGTCTGTTCAGAACGATTAATCGGTCGGTAAATATATAGGCAAAAACGTTATGGAGGTATGGGGAATTGAACCCCAGCCCTCTCCCATGCTAAGGGAGCGCTCTACCACTGAGCTATACCCCCAGCTGACAGTCGGCTGCGACATTAGAGACTGGAAGGCCACTCACTCCTCCGCTATTAACAAATAACGTACATATATATATATATATATATGGGTAAACCAAATTACATAAAATTGCGAATAGATTCCAAGTCAACTTCTCAGGAAATATCGATGATATATTACTTCAGGGGGAGAAAAAAACACTCTTCGAAACACAAAGATAATCTTTATCAACGATTCACAAAAATATAAATAATATTTGAACAAAGTATTTACAGTCAAAAATATACAGCGTTTTTTCTTTCTTTCAACTGTCGAGCACATATGAGGCTTTGGGCGTTTCCAACAACACTGTTCTCTGGAAAAAAAGACAACTGATCACTAATGAGCGACTAAAAAAAATCAAAAAAGTTCACCGCGCGTGGGAAAAAAACTGGAAGCAACTAAAACTAAATTTTATTAATGAAGTTTTCAAGGCTTTTTATCCGTGCTGTACTCATTTCTTTTGATATTTTTATGTGATCCCGCGAAACCGATCACGCCGACGTCTTCTGAAACTTCTCTTTTACATTGACCAAATATATAAACTGATAAACTGATAAACTGAAAACACAAAAATTACAAAAAGTTAGCAAGTTGCGCTTTTTTTTACTCTCGGGTGGCCACCGGCGAAAAGTGAAATCGAATTTATTATATCTTTCAGGCTTCACATGCGGCTCACTTTCACACCAAAGATACTCACCACCAAAACACTTGACCCAAATATCGTTGAGATCCCTGGGATTCATTGGAAGGCTGGAAATGAAAATAAGATTGGAGCTTGTAAGACAAAAAACTCTTTTGTCGTATATCCTTTGATCTTCTCTGTCGGGTGCATCTTTCTGTAGTGGTATCGCATCTGAAGTTTTTATAATCATTTCTTCATTTTAATTCATAAAGACTCTCTTGTAAATTTTTTTTTTCCTGACTAAAGGAGATTTCGAAATGTATTGCTGCAAGAAAATTTTAAAACGGTCCATAAGGTACAGAAAAAAGAGTGCTAAATTGCCAAATTTTTAGGAGAAGTTGGTCAAAATCATTCATCCCTTTTGAGACTCTGACTATGTTCTTTTAACATATAAAATCCGAATTTATTTTACAACATCGTAAGATCTTTTTTTCTACTTTTGAAAGGTTCTAGATATGTTTGCCCGACTGAAAATAGAGACCTGGCGGCCGTTCCTGGAAAAGTGAGAGCAGAACTGGCATTCGATCTGCTTCGACTCGGCGTGAAGCATCGCGTGGTCGACCAGTCGCAGTTTTCCGTAACGCGGGCGCCATTTAATCAACGACTTGCAGCCCTGAACTGTCCCTTTCCAAAAGTTTTTTTAATTCAAAATTTGTTGGTTCCCTTTGAAAGAATTCATAAAAAAAGCGTTTTTTTAAACGATGGTTCATTTGAAATTGAAAAAAATTCAGTTTGAAAAGAATGAAACCTCAAACTTGCATGCAACATCATAACTGACAGCTCGTTTATCAATTGATTGAGAAGTCTGAATAAAAATTGTTCGAAATTCGTAGAAAAAGAACTTTTTTTTCTCTTGATCCTTCGTTAGAAATGGAAGAACAAAACGGCGGGTCAGCATTGGACAACTGAATGAAAAAAAAAAAATGAATATCGTTCACAAAAAAAAAAAACTTGATCCGCATTCTCCTCAATGCGATTGTCAGCTTCGCAGCTACTTTCCCAACTATCTGTAATTCAGAAAGTTATATTAAAATCAGAGAGAAAACACACCGAAATCCCCCATTTCCTCGTCTTCGTGGATATTACTTAGATTTTCCCCACACACCGCATCAGCAATTGCAGAATCAGCTGTTCTTTCTTCAAAATGATAAACTTTCATAAAAAACTCTGGAAACAATTGAATATCTGAAAAAAAATTTTGGCCGTTCAAAAAGTTGAAAACAAAAACTTTTCACGAAATTCACCAATTCTACTGTCCAAATTACAAATTAGTTTCTCTTCGTGCTCCTTTGCAAGCTGATCAGACTGACACGGGCGATCGTCGTTCTCAAAATTCGAAAAACTTCACATCTTTTTGGATACGCTTAAAAACCATCAAATACGCTTCAGATTTGGCAATTAAGTCCGCAAACGGATGAATCCCGTAAAAATTCGAGAAAGAGTCCATATTATTGTCCGATACCGTTGTCATCTGAAGATAATAAATGAATGAAGTATTCAACAGCAAAAAAAAACCTCTCTCTGTTGATCTTTTTTTTGTTGATCAGCTTCTCCATTAGTCTCTGAAAAACGTGAAACTGATTCATAAAACTCTTACCAGGGAACGTTTTTTACCCCCCGGTTGAACTTTTGCTGAAACTTTGCTCAAGTGTACTTTAGGACCCCCTGATTACAGAACAAAAAGAAAATTTCTCGCAATAGATCTTGTTTCCGAGTTATGGAGCCTCAAAGTGTGCAAAATAGGCCAAAAAAGCGCTATTTCGGGTATTTGAAGCGTCCTAAAAAACGTTCCCTAGTTAGATGGATTTTTGATGTGAAAATTATGAACCTGACGCTTCTAACGGTTCCTTCTCAAAATTATTGACGACAGAAAAACTGAGAGGAGTTTTCCGAGGTTTTGGTATTTCAATTGCTGAAGAAACTGTAGAGGTTTTCCTGTATTTCATGTTGTGAAAAGATGAGAATACACCGAACCCGAGGAATGGGAACGTAGGAACGGAGGAAATTTGAAGTTGATTAAGGGTCGTTCGATAACTTTTTCGTCAAGACTCTTCTCACAATTTGTCGAAAGCTCTCCACAAGAAAATTAAAACTTTTTTCTATCTTTTTCGATTGGAGTCGAAAAGTCCAGGGTATTATTCTGCACAACCTTTTTGTTCTGAAATTTCGCCCATCCAAGTTGTGACGAAGCCAATTTTTCAAAAGTATTAAGTTTTACAAACACAACGTCTCATTTAACATTTTTTTCCTTCTGAAATTCAAAAAAAGAAGATTAATTTTAGTTATTTTTTTGAGGTTTTTATAAATGATGAAAAAAGCCTAAGTCATCACTATTGCATAAATAATTGAAACTTCACGCCCATTAAAAAAACCTGGTCTTTCTAAGAATGAAGATTTCTTTTCTTCGAAACTCTCGATAAATGGGGCACTAACAGCCGTTTTCGAAGACAAAACCGGCGCTTGAACATTTTGGATAGTGACTGAACTCGAACCGCTGAAGAAAACTTCCTTTTGTATTCACCTGACGGAAAAAAAACAAGGAAAAACCTCAATGGCGGGAAGCGAGGTTGGAAAAACTCCTCATGGAATACAGTGAAACTTTTCTCTGACGATGTCGAAACAGAGATTCGAGTTGAAGGGCTGGAAGTATGGTTTGAAGATTAGGGAAACAAAAAGAAGAGTTCTACCCATGATCTGTCTGATTTGCATTTATTGAAGAAGGTTGCTCCAGCTCTTCTGAAACTGATTAATTTAATTGATCTGACCGAAACAAAGATGACTTGATCGGTCAGAAGATTCCAAATTCTCTTCGAAAAGTTCAATCAAAGGAGAGCTTTCATGAGACTTCGGATAGGTAATAGGACGGGATCCAAAATTTGATACAAGCGAGCGAATTTTCCTGAAAAAAATAAAAAGGAATGCCAAGTTAAGTTTCAAACTTCAAAGGCGGAAAGCGAGGCTGAATAAGTTCTTCTCTGATTTGAACAACATCGACCAGATTTTTTGGAGGCGAGAAAGTTGAAATTGAAGGCTGAAAAATGAATTGGAGAGCAAGAAAGAACTTGTGTCCATTTCCTTAAGTGAAATGAAGTAAGAAAGTGGGATGCTAGCTTTAGTTTAATGAGGATTCGTTCCATTTTTTTTTCTGTGAAATATTCAGAGAAAAAAAAAATCTTGTTCGTCAAATTTCATTGATAACAGGGCTGCACGTGAAATAGTTTTTTTGGAGACCGAGGCGATAACTTTTTTCGAAAAAAATTTGGAGACGAGATCGAGAAACAAAATCAATAACTCTATGATTAAAAAAGAACTTAAAAACGATCAAAAAAGCAAAAATTCTCAGTAAAATTATTGAGTAGGTTGAAAAGAAACATAAAACGATAAAAATTGAAAAAAATCAACAGTAAAAATTTCCACAAAAGTGAAATTTCAAATTCCTGACTTGTTTTAGAAAAAAAAATTTTCGAGTTTTTTTCGATTATTTGGTCATTTTATTCGTCAAATCTCCTATCAATTTGCTTTTGTTGCATCGGGACCACCAAATTTCACGTCGAGCTTTGATCTTTCTGCTCCTATTTTGTATCCGAAAAATTTCTCGAATTTCCTAGACGAGATGAAATTTGTCGCGAAGTACAACTTTTATTTCGAGACGAGTCTCGTGCAACCCTGATTGGTAACAAAACAACTATTTTCTGAAAAATCTAAAATTGGTCCTTTTCTCTTACTTTCCTGTTTTTTTTCAAAGCGACCAACTCACCAGAGCGCTTTTTCCTCTCGTAATTGCAATGACTTGATTTTTTATTAGAGAATTTTTTGCCGAGAAGGATTTTCTGCGCGTCACTTTGCGCCTAAATTTTTTTTTCACAAAAAACTTTTCGAAAAAAGCTAACTTGGGAAAAACATGTAGAAACGTTTCGTTAGCAATAATACTTCCTGTGATGTCTTCAATGGATTCGAATCTCAAAAACTCATTTTCCAACTTTAAGCAGAACAAAAAAAACCTCTCATCTTCGAAGCAATTCTCTTCTTGCTTTTCATCTTCTACCCAGACGCGATCCAATGATGAGTTGTCCTATGAAAACGGCCAACAATAAAATGTATTATAAATTGACTTTTTTTTTGTTTTCTGAATACTCGAACCGAGCGCCTTTTGATTGTGAAAATTCCTATATTTTTTTTCTTCTCCGAACAGTTCCCCATTAACCTGACCGCATTTTTTCAACGCAAAAAATCTGAAAGGACAAAAAACCTCGAGATGCAATGAATGATCATCATCGTAAGAATGAATGCTTGACGGCGTTGCATCACAGCAAACCGATGTCATTTTCGGAAGAGATTTTGGAGTTGAACATCTGGGAATCTTAATATCAGCAATTAAAATCAATCAACTGGATGAAAAATAAAACTTTCTGCGGTCGCAAGTCCAAAGAGACGCACAGCTCATCATCATCGGAACACGACACATATGGAACCTCCATGACAAACGTTTGATCACAACCAACATCGCTCTCAATGATACTCATTTTTGAACTATGCAAAAAGAATTAAAACGTAGATTATTTTGCGCTCTCAAGGTTTTTGAGCGACACGGAGAAACAGGGGCAAAGATTCGGAATAAATGACATAATAGCCCGCGAACTTTGGAGCAGTTGAAAATATACTTTCTATTACATGTTTTTTTTTCATTTCTTCTTACCATCTGAGTGTAAGTAAAGGGTTAAACTTTTGATGAAACAATGAGGGAAGGTTGGGTAGACGAGAAATACGATCCGAATTTTTGCGAAGCCAAAACTCGTAAGGCAATTCGGAAAATAATCAATTTTTTTCTTTCCGAACTGATGTAACAAATTGAATTTTTTTCATGTGAATGGCAAAACTTAACACATAATTTGAAAAAAATAATTCAATTTGGACATATAATTCCATTAAAAACTTTCAACGTAATTAATTGGAATTTCAGATTTCTAAGTGCTAATTTCGAGCTTAAAAAGTATTCCGAGATATAATGGAAAGGGAGCCGAAAAAAAAACTGATGGATAATCTAAAAATTTTGATTCTTCACTCGAGCACCCATGCAGTGTACTTATAGTCTTTTCAGATTTTAAATGTCGATGGTATGAAAAAAAGCCAGCGAAATTTCAGAAGACCACTTTTCCGAGTTTTTCGTATCGCTAGGGAACTTTTCGACGGCCACCTTTCCGCCGAATCCCTTTCCGACTTTTTTACCATATATTTTTCGGTTTATACAACATCTATTAACATTTTTTTTTTCCCTATTTAGTTGTGTTTTAATCATGAATAACTTTTCTACTTTATATAGGAAGATTGAAAAAGAAGAGTTTATCGAGAAAAAAAGTCAGAAAAAAAATTCGGCGGAAAGATGGCCGTCGGAAAGTTCTCTAGCGTAATGAAAAAATCGGAAAAGTCGCCGTTTGAAGTTTCGCTGGTCTTTTTTTCATACCACCTAAATGTCAAGTAGCTAACTCCGCCCTCAAAGCTACAACTCGGGCAAAGCCGGAATGGTGGATAATGGCTGCTAAAAGGGAGAGGCTCAAAAAAGGCCGCAGAAAGGCAGCAAAAAGGCAGCGAACGGCAGCAAAGAGACTCCCTTTAACGAGCCTTCCATTTTTCTGGGATTTTAAAGGTTCGAGAAATGGTGGAAAAAGAGAGAGGCAGCAAAAATGGTGCATAAGGGCTGAGAAAATGGAGCAAAAAGGCAGCAAAAAGAGAGCCTTCATCACCCTAAAAGGAACATTTCTATGGTCCTTTATGGACCCTCGGAGGGTCCTTCCGACTTTGCCTATGAATATCTTTCACGTTAATTTTGTTATCTCTAGATGACAAAAAAAAACGATCAAAAAACATCCCAAGCGATAAAACATCGACGCGAAAAGAGACTGTAGAGGCGGAGGGGGTAGCTAGTTGACATTTAAAAATTTAAAAAAATTATATATATATGCAATCTTTTGGTCTCCGGTCGTTTTTTTCCGAGTCATTTTGTCGACGGCTGATTCGTCCGTGGCTATTTTATGATTCATACAATAATTAGAAATTGGTGATATCTTTCCATGGGTGCTTTTTGAAGGGAAAACGGAAAAAAAAGCAAAAAATCATTAATTTCAAGGAGAACCGACTAACAAGGGAAGTGTTTTTGGTGGCCGGTTGAACTTTTGATGAAACTTTGCTGAAAGGTACTATAAGACCTCCTCTTTCCAGAACACAAATAAAATTTCTCGCAATAGATCTCGTTTTCGAGTTATGAAGCTTCAAAGTTTGCACGCTGAATAAGTGCTGCAAGGCAAGAGGGTATCTGGCTCGCGTACAATCCCTCTACTACAGTTGGCAGCGTGGTGTAGTGGCTAGCGTCCTTGCACTGCGGAGTCTATGACCTAGGTTCGAAACTTTTTGAAGAATTTCGTTTTTGCCAAAACATTCCTAGGAAGAATTTATCGACATTAATAAAACCCATAAACTTTTTTTCCCTATTATTATCTTTTTTTTCATTTTGATTCGGTATACTGATTAAAAAGATTTCTTTCGCTTATAAACATGATTAATAGTCCCTCTTTTTGGGAAAAATTTCTACGGGCCTTTTCATCAGCGTTTCAGTCCAGTTGATAATTTAAAAAGAATCAAATAAAAGCTTACACCACAGTAAGATGAGTAATCTCCCTTAAATTCTTGAAAAAAAAAGAAAGCGATCTATTGATCATGCCTATGAGCCAAAGGAAAATGTCTGTCGAAAGTCTTGGAAAATCGAGTAAAATGAGAAACTATGTTATTTTGGAAGAAAATTTTTGGTCCATTTCCCCAATGTCGATAAATTCCTCCTAGGTAAGTTTTGGCAAAAAAATAAAATTTTCTTCAAAAGGTTTCGAACCCCGGTCATAGACACCGCAGTGCAGGGACGCTAGCCACTACACCAAGTAGCCAACTGGGGTAGAGGGATCGTACGCGACCCACATTCCCTCTTGCCTTGCAGCACTTATTCCGCGTGTAAACTTTGAAGTTTCATAACTCGAAAACGAGATCTATTGCGAGAAATTTTATTCGTGTTTTGGAAAGAGGGGGTCTTATACTACCTTTCAGCAAAGTTTCAACAAAAGTTCAACCGGCCACCAAAAACACTTCCCTTGTAAGAGTAAACGAAAGTGAGCGAAAAATTCACGAAAAGGTTTCGCGGAGAACCGCCGCGAGGAAATCGGTGAAAGATCTGTGAGAGAGCGCGAAATTCATAATTTCGAGGAAAACCGATAGAAAAAATTGGTGAGAAAACAGGCGTTCGAAATGTACACCCGCGGAGTCTTTGGCAGTGTACAAGCAGCGGTTATTTTGCCCGGACTATACTGTCCTTTAATCAGAATTTGCTATCTAATACACTGGCAAAGGTTCTCTATGTTCACGTTTTTCACAGTTCAGCGCCAGTCTTCTCTCAGTGAACTTACCGCTCACTTCTAGTCGGCTTTCCGCCTTCTAATTTTTAATTTTACTTTCGTTTTCTCATCTATAGTCTGTTCACATTTTGAATGTCAAGTGCAATGACGTCATTCAAAAACACTCTGTGGATGGCTCGCTCTCTGATTGGTTTGATCTACGCATAGAGGGCGGAGTTTGAGCGATGGCTTGACATTCAAAATCTGAACAGACTATAAAAGTGCCCGCGGAAAGATGTAACCGGTTTCCAAGTTCTACGTGTTTTTTTAAATTGATTGCTTGAAATACTTTAATTGACCGCGAAAGGCCAAGTGAATTCAAACTATGATTTATATATTTTATCCTTGGATGGTCAAATAAACACTATTAAACTCACTAGCACCGATTCTATTACGATACCGCTATCATTGAGAGCGCGAAGAGACTTGCCGTAAATGTTAACTTGGATGTATGTGTCGCGCACCATTCCAGCTGTTTGAAACTAAATTTTTCCCACAAATGATTTTTAAGTTTTATGAAATAATCTATCGCGAATACGAAAAATAGAAACGAATAAAAAAACAGTAAATTAAAAAAACTTTATTTAAAGATTATAAATTATAGAGCATGCAGCCTTTTTGGCTTCCTTCTTAGTTTCTTTAGAAACAAAATCGGCGGGGACAAGGTAGCCGAATATGTAGCGGCGACCGATCATTTCGCCAACAAAAAACCAAAAAACGACTTCCAACGCAACGGCGCCATACACCAAAGCTTCCTGAAAAAGAACTTTTCATATTTGGTAAATAAACAGATCGGCTGTGATTCGAGTTAGGTAATCACTATGAATTTGAAAAAGATTTTTTTCCACATCGGAAAGAGTTTCAATTTAGTCAAAAATTAAAAGTACAGTCTATTTACGCAAATCTGAGTATGTTTTTAAAACAAAGCTCCCGATATAATTAACGACCTGAAAAGGCACAATAAAAAGAAACAGGGATGATAATCCTACCTTCACTGTGAGTGACTGGTACTGCTTGGCCTGAACGTATTTCTGGATCTGAGCAGAATGCGCTTTCACTATTGGCAGATCACTTGATTTTGGTGGCGCAAGTTCATGTTTGTAGACCGCCTTCAATATTTCCAAGCGACGAGGATACTGCCTTGCTTGGTGTCGATAAAGAACACCGAGAGTGTTGGCAATTTTTTCAAAAAAGCTCAACTTGTGCGTGGCCATAATCAACCCTGTAGAGATATAACATGATGTACAAAAAATAGAAACGAATACCGAAAAAATAGTTCAAAGTACTCAATAATGGTTCAACCGAGAAACAGAACAGCTCGGACATTGGTAACAGGGTTGCACGGAAGTTAATTTTTTCAAACGGAAGGCGCAAGACGGAAATACGGAATTAACTTTATTTGCGCGGAACGCGGTAAACAGGAAAAAAAAAGACGGAGCTCAGGACAAGCAACTAATTTTCTGAACGTATTCCGACTTTTTTTTCTAATACTTATTCAGATGAGTCAGCTCGGCCAAATTAATAACTATTTTTCTCTCTAACTTCGTTTGAAAATTTTGAAAAAAACATGCCAAACCAATTCTTTAAAATAGATAGCGCACTTTTTAACAAGTTTTCTTGATTTTCACGGAACACGAAATGTGGGAGACGGAAGTTAAATTATTTTTGCGGAAATTGGGATTCCGTGCAACCCTGATCGGTAACGCGAACCGGGCGCGAATCGGACGTGTCAGGGCATATAGTTTGTTCATATTTTAAATGTTAAGTATAATGACGTAATTCGAAAGCGCTCTGTGGATGGCTCGCTCTCTGATTGGCTTTTCGGGCCATTAGGGGTGGAGCTTTAGAAGTGACTTGACATTCAAAATCTGAACGGACTATATCTAGTGACCACTTTTTAGTTGAGTCAGCGTTATTAAGTGATTCCTAAAAATGCTCAGAAACGACCGATTTTCGTTTTCGTTATGGAGATTCGGAACCTTCAAAACGCAAAGAAAGTGTTAAATCGCGCACCTCGGCATCGAGGTCCCTCCAAAACAGTCCACTTTTTGTTGAACCAAATTTATATATATTTTTTTTCGAGAAAGGTTTCTTTTTTCCTGTGGACGCGTCTTAAGGCCCAAGAAAGCTGAAAGCTATTCAAAAAAATATATATATATATAAAAAGGGTTTTTTTATCCATTATTGTGAACGAAATTTACATTTGCAAGGCGTTTGCGCGCAAATAGCTGCGAAAAAAAGTAAGAATTAAAAATAATGATTACTCATGTTATTAAGATTTTTTTAAAAGAATAAACAGAAAAAAAGAGCAAAAATGAAAAAAATTTCACGGCCTGTTCATATGAATTGAAGAAACGGAACGTTTTCCAACGCAAAGGCGCGTTCATCGTGCCGTGTTCAAAGTAATTTACGCGAAATGCAAAATGATCTCTGACTCTCCAAAATTTAGTGATCTTTTCCTTTCTCTAACTGGTATTTTGCATTTCGCGGAATCAAATTGAACACGGCATCGGCGCGTCAAATTTTTTTCCATTCAGCGTAAAACAGTCGCGTGGAAGACAGTTTGTGAGCATATCCGTGCGCCTTTAAAATGATTCAAAAATTCATTTTTTTTTTCTCCACGCGTTTTGCCGCGTTCACAGTATTTTCCGCGAAATTCGAAATCATCTCCGACTCTCCAAAATTAAGTCATATTTTGCTATTTTGGGCAGCTATTTTGAATTTCACTCTCACTCACTTTGAACACGTCATTTACTGGTTCTTTTCTTTTTATTGAATCCTTCGTTCCCCAAGTGGATCATGAAATAAATTAGGTTTTTGAGAAGTCGAGATTCAAACTATCGCTTCTCAAATTTGTACAAAAAAATTTTTCGAAAAAAATCATTTATTTAGATTCTTCAATAAAAACTGAAGAAGAGCAGTGTCGGTTGCGCAGAATCGGGGTTAAAATCGGGAGAGGAATCACCTGGAAAATATTTGGTACGAAAATTTGTAGAAACTGCATTTGATCGGGTTTTAAACTGATTTTTCAAACCTTTTCTGACAAAGGTAAATCGAGTTCTACACACTGTGAGTAAACGAACAGGATATATAGTTTGTTCAGATTTTTTTTTTCGAATGACGTCATTCTACTTGACATTCAAAATCCGAACGGACTATATAAATATACGTATTACGTACCGAGATTGAATTTGAGAGTACACTTTTTTTTTAGCTAACTTCGTGACTACGTCGATTGACGAGTGGAAAAATTTTTTTTTATGAAAAGGACTGGTTGCGATAATAAAAACATGTAGAGGAAAACAATTACTTTTCAAGAACATTTCCGCACTTACAGAATGCATACGCCGCCAGGGCAGGTACAAGGACCTCCAAAGTGAGCATTCTGGCTTCTTTGCTTCTCTACCATTTGTAGAGTATTGCTGCGTTGCTGGAGCTGGAGCTGTTGGAGCTTCTGACGCTGCTGGACTTGTTGCTGTTGTATAGCAAGTTGAGCGAGTTCCTGCTGCTGACGCTGCTGCAATTGCAGGTTCTGGAGCTCCAAAGCCTGCTCTTTCCGCTGACGGAGAATCTGTTGCTGCCGCATCTGTGGCGTTATCATCATATGACTGGAATTTTTTTTTAAACAATGACAAGTGAAAAATATCACTCACTGATGCACAATGACCTGTGCACCACCAGGAGCGCCGCCTGAAATAGATTTCTTGGGAAAGTTTTCAGGGAGCTCTACCTGCGGCGTCGGGCTCGAAGCCTTCCGCGCTGCCACCGCCACCGCCAACGCCACCGCCAACGCCACCGCCACCACGACCAAATCCGCCTCTGCCCATTCCACCTCTAGCCATTCCGCGTCCTCTCATCATTCCACGGCCCCTGCCCATCCCTCCACCGGCGCTTGGTACATCGAGGCTACCGCCAAGATCGGCATTGTTTCCACCGCCATATCCACTAGCTCCACCAGGTCCTACGCCCCCGCCAGGTCCCGCGCCTCCGCCATATCCACTAGCTCCGCCAGGCCCTGCGCCGCCGTCATATCCACCAGCTCCCCCAGCTCCGGCAGCTCCGGGACCTGCGCCAGGTCCTCCTGCTTCAATATGACCTCGATAAACTTTGGAACGGGCTCACCTGATTGTGGCAAGTAATTAGACTGAGTGGCGCCGCAGCCGCCAGCCTCCCCGATGTAGCGAGATCTGTTGGCCATCTGGGAAATTGAACGAAAATTTCAATTTAGTAGCTCATTTCGTTTGGTAAATTAGCATGGCGAACTTCAAAAAAATAAGGTTGTATTACTTTTCTGAGATTGGCAGCAAACCGCTATAATTAGGGGCAGACTTGTTCTGCGCCATTTAGGTTCGAACTGAGTCGAAAAAAAAGGCGCTATGATAATCACAGCTCCTTTCGGAATTCCTCGCCGTGTTTTTGGAGCACAAAAACTTTCAAAAAAGGCTCAAGGCAAAAGAGAATGAAGCCACTTCCTGGAGAGAAAAGAAATAGTTTTTCCCTGACACTTCTGCGTCTTTAATCCCTCATTTTCAAGCAGATTTCGCGAAAGAAATAGGAAAGGACCTTTCCAAAACCAATGAGCTCACCTTTAGTTAGGAGAATGAAGCCACTTCCTGGAGATTTCCAAAAAGAAATATCTCCTATATATCATCATCATACGGCAAAGTGGCGTTCACGTCGGAAATAAAATAGTTTATTTGCCAGGAGAATAGAGACAAAAAACACAAGAACATGTTGCGAAAATCACCGGCATACCCATAAAGTGCAAATAGGGACGCCCGAAAAACGTCTTATCAAAAAACTTCAAAACTTAAAAAGGTGGCACAATAGGTTAATTTTGATGAACTGACAATTGAGATATGATTTCTCTTTTGATTATATAAAACTTAATAGCCGCTGCAAAAAATCATAACTATATTGTATTCGAAACTTCAAGGATTAACAAAGATTTTTCAAGTCCCTGAATCTTTGTGAATCATTTTCCATGACTTCTAAAGTGTTTCTGAGGCCGTATACAATAAAGTGGAAAATGATTTTCTGCCATTTTCATGGGACTCGAAAATGACTAGAATTAGTCTTTTTTCGACTGTAATTGTTTCTCCTCTATCTGAATCTCCTGATAAAACCTTATTACATCAGATAAAGTCGAAATAAAAATATCATAGCGGGTTTCAGGTCTTTTCTATTTTCAGGTAAATCGCGGAAAATAATTTTCCATATTATTGCATACGGCCTCTGGTGTTGAAGCGGCTAAAAATTATAAATACAATGTCAACATTAAAAATTAAGAATGAACCTGAGTTATTTTTTTAAGTTGTTCAAAAGGAACGACAGGAAATATTTTTAAAAAATACTCAATTTCGATTATTGCAAAAGGCGTGAGTAACACATAAAGCATCAGCGAAATATGCGATAAACAGCGTTATGAAAAAAAAAATCAGATATTTCAGACCTAAGAAAAATAAGTCGAATAATCCTATTGGCAATGTATAAAGTGTAGAATTGTGGCATGGAAATAGTAGCCGTCAGCAAATGACTTTTAAAGAGAAAAAATACAGACATAGAAAGTGACATACAACTCAGATGCAGGTGTTACATTCCAAAACGATGGAATCCGGTCGAGTTTTGTTGGAACTGGCCAGACTGACTGAAATGTGGCGGCGGTTGTTGTTGAGCCTGTTGTTGCCCTTGGTTGAACTGCTGAAATTCAAAACAATGGTTGTTATTACTAATACTCAGCAACTACAGTCTTTATAGGGTTTGAATCAAAAATAATAAATCAATTCAGATAGAACCAAATATAGCATAATCCTTGAATTTTTGGGATTTTTCTATTCAATACATAATAACTACACCCTTGTTTTCAAATTTAGAAGAATAAAAATAAAAGATGATTATAGTCTGTTCAGATTTTGAATGTCAAGCAGCTAACTCCACCCCCAAGGCTACAATATCTTTCGCGTCAATGTTTTATATCCAGATGACGACTGCATTTTTGATTTCTCTTTCTATCTTTTAGAACAAAAAAGATCAAAATTAGTCCCGCGCGATAAAACATCGACGCGAAAAGGTACCTTCTCAGCGAGGGCGGAGTTAGCTGGTTGACATTCAAAATCTGAACAGACTATATTATTTTATTTCTTGTTTGATTGGGGTTGTGAAGATATGAACTTTCAAAGCTTCTCGCTGTTCTCTTCGAATTCACGTATTCCAAGAACTATTCGAGCGTGCCCCTATTTTCATTTTTGTAAAAATCTTCAATTAAAAAAGAAAGTTTTCTCTCATATATTTGAAATAGACATTGAGGCGCCGTTGTTTTTTTTTTTGAATTTAAAGGCGCAGAACATTTTTTTTTTGCTACACAATTCCGCGATGGTAGGAAGGAATTTTGGGTCCCCGAATATTGAGCGTTAATTGTGCATACACCAATCTTGGAGGCTCGAATCTTTGCAAATTTGAATCATTGCAAACGATTCTTGGGAATATTCCCTTCTTTTTTGAATTTCCTTCTCTTTTTTCCTACATTTTTTTCCCTTTGACGTTTTATTGTGAAGATGCCGTGTTTCGACCACAAATTAACACTGTATGATTTTTTTCAATTAACTTTTTATCAAATAATGCGTCTTTCTCGCATACACGTAGTCAAATATTCGCTGCAGAACGGCTACCACATTTTCATTCACTCTATATATTCTCCATCAACTTCTGTAGACAAAAACATTGGAAAAATATAAAAAAATCAGAAAAGAGGTGGACAAGCTGGGCACTGTACTGTTCAAACATGGTGAAGCAGTTTATTCGCTGGTACTACCCACGGGATCACATTATTTCCCAACTCCAGCTGTCACGCCGGGACTTAATGGACAATGGTTGTGGACCGTAACCCGCACCGACGACTAACTCTTCGATTATACCATGATTCAGCAGAGATTTTTTCTACATCTCACTCTGAAAACTGAATAAATTGTAAAAAAAAAAGAGGTGAATATTCCCAAGAATCGTTTGCAAAGTTTCAAATTTTCAAAGATTCCAGCCTCCAAGATTGGTGTATGCACAATTAACGATCACGAATATAGTCTGTTCAGATTTTGAATGTCAAGCAGCTAACTCCACCCCCAAGGCTACAATATCCTTCGCGTCAATGTTTTATATCCAGATGACGATGAACCTTTAATAAGGCTGCATTTTTGACTTCTTTTTCTATCTTTTAGATCAAAAAAGATCAAAATTATTCCCGCGGGATAAAACATCGACGCGAAAAGGCACCGTCTCAGCAGGGGCGGAGTTAGTGGGTTGACATTCAAAATCTGAACAGACTATATTCGGGAACCCAAAATTCCTTCCTATCATCAATTCCGCTCTCATGAAACAGCAAAACTTACCATCATCGGATGCTGTTGTTGGTTCAGTTGTTGCTGCCTCTGAAAAAATTATTTTTTAAAAGTTCATTCAATTCAAATATATGAAAGACTGGAAAAAGAAGAATATTTATAACTAAACGGACCATCATTTGCTGCTGTTGAATCATCAGATGTTGCTGCTGCGCGATATTCCCTTGTTGTGTTTGCGTATGACCCGCGAAAGTCTAAATTAAAGACAAAATAATCAGCAACAGAGCGAAATTTCAAAAAAATTGAATGATTTCCAAACAAGGGAAAAGTCTTTCCAAGGCTTCAAGTTATCAAACTATCGTTTTCCACTACAGAGACGTTAAATAACCCCGGTTTAACTACGAAAACTTCAGAAACAGCATTGAGTTTTTTCTCATATTGATTTTAAATCCGATTTTACCCGTCTTCAAAGGCAATGAAGGTATGCTTAAAATGATTCCTTATTGCAGTCGTGAAATGGCTTTCGGCAATTTCAAAAGCAAGCTTGAGAAAAAGGTAGAGAAGCAGTTTTAATTTTATTGTGTATATGATTGAAAAAAGTCAAGAATAAATAAAAACGACAGAAAAACTCTTCTGTAAAGGAAAAAGAAAGAAATAAGGCGAGTTTGATTTCGAACTTCCCGCCAGAAGCCGCGTCTCGACCGCAAAAAGCACACCAGTATCTTGGGCCCGTTGCCTTTCAAGTCAGGGAAAATAGACCATAATGATCCGTTATAGCGTTAGTTTCTGTCTTTACAGCTGAGGACACTGAAATAAGTGGAAGTGCTGACGGGCTGTTGCATCTGCGCTTGATGATGGAGCTGTTGCTGATGGAAGTGCTGCTGCTGCTGGTGGGCGAGTTGCTGTTCGGCGAGCCGTTTTTGCTCCGCCATTTTTTGTTGTTCGAGCATCCGCTGATGCGCGAGTTGCTGCTGTTGCTGCTGAGAAGGAAGTATTCCGTTATGAACTGCATTCATTTGTTGGGTCCGAGCACTGCAAGAAAGATTCGTTTTTGCGTGATAAACTCGAAAGGATATTGAACATATTCTTAACGTCGGTGTGTTTTTTCTTCGGCTTATCCCTAGAGCGTGCGTTGCCATTGAACAATTTCTTATTTCCACTATTTCTTTGTTCAAAAACGAAAAAAGCACTTGACATTCTGCTGGAACTGTTGCTGCATCCGTCCCTGGGGCTGTTGAATTGGCTGGGCAAAGACCGGCTGATGGAGCTGAAACGACATTGTCCGTCAGGAAACGGAACGAGAAGTTACATTGTTTTGTGGCGAGAATCCAGGAAAGTTGGACGGACTCTGCTGATGAGAACTGAAGCCGGCGGACGGCGGAGTGTTGTGTGGATGTTGCAGCGAAGCGGGCGACTGGAAAACGGCTTTCAGAGATGAGAATGGATTATAGAACACGATGATGCGGTGCTACGACAAGAGCACGTTTTTTTCAAATAGCTCGTCTGCGTCTTGATTTAATTTTTTTAATAACTTAGAATAAATAAATTATGCATGTTAACTACTTCCTAAACTCTTGTACCTAATGTTCTACGAGCGAAATTCACAACTTCTCTGCTTAATCCACAGCTCCTGCCGCTGTTTAAACACAGTTAAATAAATGAAAGTCGATTGCACATGCATTCTTCCATTGAAGATGCAACAAAAAGTTTTTTTTAGACTACTTCCTGCCGTTTTAATCCATTCTGATAGAGTTCGAAATCAAAATGAAAAAATTGCAGAATGGGAAAACGCTTTTTGTTTTCCGAAAACACGCTCTTTTCGTTTCACCAATAGTGCTTCTGAACAACATTCGAAGCAAAAAACGATTCAATAAATAAAAAACAATACAAACATTGTATTTGGCGTCTATTTAGTGAGATTAAGGTCCATAGGCGCCTCAAAAAACTAAGTGTACCCTAAGTGGTCATACTCTTCCACTAAACAGCTTTCTTTTCTCATAATTCTCGGAGACGAAAACACGCCTGATGATGGTACTGGGGACTGAACCCGGTGAGCGGACTGCGGATGCTGGCGTTGGCCGGCGAGCCGTGCATGGTCGGTTGCATCGGCGAGGAGAGAGGCTGTTGCGGCGTTTGACGTGGATTCTGCAGTGAGGACACAAAGGTATGGTTAACGAGTGAGCAAAACTTTTTTTTTTCACAAAATTGACCACACTTGTTTCTCCGTAACTTCTTTCATATTTTGTTTTTGGCTGAAACTACAGATTAAAAAAAAAAATTAAAAATGTCATTTTCTGAATCTTCACCTGTCCATTTGACGCGGACCGCTCTAAAAACTTTGGAAAATCGATGAAATTAGTCAACCGAACCGAAATCGGAATTTCGAAAAGCCCTCACTTACCACAATGTAAGCAGCATGAGGCTGCGGAAACGCTGGCGGAGGAGCGTCGAATATTTCTGCGGCAGAACGGATTCCTGCTGAATAAGATTCAAGAGGAATCAAGGAGGAGTTTTATTTCCTACGTTTCATTTCCTGAGTTTGCGATTCAAACGAAGGCTCTTCATCCGGAGTGAATGGCTCTGCAAATTAGAATTTTCTTTCATCTGCGATTTTTTTTTCCCTAAGGAAGCAACTCACGATTGCTCTCTTGAGGCTCTTTCTTGACGTTCACAGGAGTCACAAAAACAGGCTCCGCATGACTTTCGTCTTTTTTCCGCTGTCGTTCTTTGATCGCAGCGATCTTAAGATAACGCTTACTGTTAGCTTGACTCCAAAGAAAAAAAAAATTAAGTGCGATACTTTTTTTCATTTGCGTAGATATTTTAAATTTTGGAAATTTCAGCTCCTCTCTAATAAAAATAAATCAATTCAAATCAAGAATTTCTTATTTAACAAAGATTTCACTAAACTGTGCGTTTTAACTTCCTTCCCACTATGTAAGCTTAACTTTGAACTATTTTATTTTTTTATTATTTTTTTCTCAAAAAAACCAACCTCCTTTGCCCGTTCGTTGGACCTCCTCATAGTTTCCGCATTCAGCTGCTCCTAAATTATCGGAAATCGTGAAAGAAAACCCTTTTTTTACTTGAAAAATATCTAAGCCAACAAAAACTCAGGATGAAGTCCAGCAGAAAATAAATCAAGCAAGAAAGTTAAGAGAATTATGAACAAGGGGAAAGAAAAAAGGGAGAATTGCACAAACAAAAAACTCGCCGTGAGAACCACCGGAAGTACAGGTTTTTGATTAGAAAATGCTCAAATGTTAAGTGAATCTAATCTCGCAACCCCAAGAGAAACCAAATGAAAATGCAAAAAAAGTTACTGGTTTTCTGAACTGAAAAAGGTCGTCTCTCTTGCCTGGTTTTACAAACAAAAACGGCAGGCTAATAATGGGCTCAAAAAATTGACAGCAAGACATGCACAAGACACAGTTAATGGAAAGAAACAGTCGTTTCCCAAAACTTCAGAGTTTCCCAAAATATTTGTATCAACGTTAAGCTGAGCCGGTCGAAAAAGTTCCGAAGCACTACATTGATGTCCAAAAACTTCAACCGTTTTATGGGTTTTATAAATTAAAGACGTAGTTCTAATTCCTATTTCAAAATATTGTTTATATTTCGTTGAGACTTCAAGAAAAATTTAACCGAATTATTTCAGCTTTCCCAGCAACGGAATAGCATTTTAGCAAAAGTGGAAAAAATTATTGGTTGTAATTCCAACTTTTTTTTTCTGCACACTGCACACTGTACTTTGAATTTGAGTAGAAACATTTTCCCTATTAACACAAAAAAAACTGTAAAAGCTGAAATTACATCAACTGATCAATGATTTCAGATACTCTCAGAATGTTGGTTAAAGGACAACAAGAACCCGAAGACATCCCAGAAGCAAGACAGAAGCAAAACAGAAGCCCGCCGACAGCCCACGAATACCTGCTCCTCGCGACGCCGACTGTCATCCGCGGACTCGAGGCCGTCGTTGGACACCTCCTGCTCGAGCAGCTGGGCGGCGAGTTCCGCCTCCTGCAGCATCGGAATTCGCCTTCACAACCAACACCACGACAACTAGCGCTACTATTTCTACAACTCTACGACACCTGCTTCAGTCGCGCCATCCGCTGCTCCTCGAGCCGTGCCGCCGCCTCCTCCTCCTGCAAATCCGCCACTCGAATCGTAGCGCTACTCATGGTAAACCACAATTTTATTTTCACAAACGACCAGAACTTTTTTGGAATAGTGCCTTCACCGATGGTTTTAGGCAGCAACTTTTTGAAAGAAACGCTATGAATCGATCGAACGCTGGAGAGTACACCCGCGGAAAGTCGTGTGCTTTTGGGGATCTCTCCAATAAACGGTGAAAATACTATTAAGAACCACTTTCCGACTATTCACGTTCGAATCATGCAAAGTTTACGATGCAAATAGTGAGAAAATAAGCAAAATTTGACTCCAGAAAAAAAAAAACGAATAGTTACAGTGGAAAGTAGAAACTAAGCCAAGAGTATTTTTAAATATTAGAGAGGAAATTACACGCATAAGTTTTCCTCACACTCATCAAAAATAAAATCCTTGTATCACGGGATGTTTTGGTCTAAGAAGATAAATTCACAAAAAAGCACAGAGAAATCATTGAAAGAAAACATGCCGAAAAGCTTTTTTTCCTAATAATTCCTACGTTTCAAATATTGATAAGACTGAATCTGATTGAAGAAGCTGAGGTTTTCTATTTAACAACACATAAAAGGATTCCGTATTGTAAGATTTATTATCAAAACCCTCACCTGTTTGACTTTCAATCTCATTTCTTGTTGAATTCGTTCTTGTTCCAACCGAATTTTTTCAGCTTCCTGATGAATTAGATAGAAATTTCAAATGAAAGTATAAAAAAACCTCTCGTTCCTTTCTTTCTCTGATCTCTCTAGCTTCTCGCTCTTTTCTCTCTTGCTCTTGTTGCTTTTTGAGCCTTTCTTCCTATTGAAAAAAATAAATAAATGAATGAAATTCCATCCAATCATCTGATGAAATTTAAAAAAAAAGAAACCTCAAAAATTAAAACGGGAGGTATCTTATTATTTTCAGAATGAAAGAAAAATTTTTGGCTTTTTGGTGAATGAGAAACTCTCCGAAAAAAAATTCACTTCTTTCTGTTTTGCCTTGAGCCGCTCCTTCTCCTTCCGTTCCTCGTCGGCCTTGCGCTTCTTCTCCTCCGCTTGCTTCAGCTTCAACTCCAATATTCGCTGCTTCTCCTCCACCTGTCGCTTCCTCATCTCCTCCATGTAACGCTTCTTCTCCTCTTCTTTTTTCAGCGCCTCCTAAACGCCGAGAAACAACTTGCGAAAAGTTCTTTCAATAAAAGCTTCAAAATATTGTGGCTATCTAAAGTCTCCGGGCTCCAGATCAACAGCCGCTACATTGTGAGCTCGACAAGGCCCGAATGAACAAATTACGCGCAGAAGAACGAGGAGAAGGATCGTGAGACCACGCTTCAACTTGATCATCTAGACGTTTGTACTTCAAGTTCGCCAAAGGCGGTTGTTTGTTATAACTTCAAAAGTTCTTGTTCACCGCCTAATCGATTACATCTATGAATAAAACAACAAAATAAATGACTGAATTAAAGAAAGTGATTGAAACCCCTTAATAATATATGTACATTGTGTTAGAAAGGGCTACTAGTGACATATTTTTTTTCTGTAAAAGAAAATATACTTCTCGAACAATGAACATTTTGTGAGATTTCAAATACAGTAGATACTTGGAATCACCAAAGAATGTTATATTTTAAAATTTTTCCGCTTGGGAGAACACTATTTGAAAAATTCACTGCGCATGTGCTTGAATAATATTGTTATTCTTCGGAACTTTCCGGGTTACAGAAAATTTGAGAATGAAAAGGCAAAATTTTCCAGGCAGCTTTTTCTGCGCTTTTTTTTCTACAGACGACGATTTTTCGTTCTAAACTCTCCTCCATTGGGTTCAACGTTTAAGAAGATAACCCTACCTGGATAAAGTTTCCGATTTATCTTCGATACTACCAAAACGAACCAATCTGGCCGCTTCCTCAATTCTTTTCTTCAAGGCCGTTTCCTCCGCCGCCTTTTTTATCTGAGCTTCTTTTTGAGCTGCGGCTCCTGGTGCAGAGAGGGCCTGAAGGATCGGCGCGATTAGAAAAGCTTTTCGAAATCTCACGGAGAGCAATTTGGTGGCCTGATCCAACGACATATTTTGCTGGTTGATGAGCATCTGAAGATAGAGCGACTGCTGCGCGTTAAGGCCTTGCTTCGCCAAATTGAGTAAAGCTGCATTGTTGGCCTGTGAAGAAGTCGCTTTTGCCGGAGTCGGGGTCGAGGGCAAGACCTGTAAAACGCGGTCGATGTGGACGAAATGCAAAACTACTTTCCATTGCAGTACCAAAAACCAAACAAAACGGTCCATAGAACACAGCGAAAGAACGATAACCCACACCACAGCGCTTTATCCAGAAATAAGAACAGAAAACTGAAAAATCGGGAAGAAGAGGTCTGAGTTATGCAAAATCTACAAAACAAAACAGAGATAATAAAAATATTCAAGCGAAAACGAGACTTTTCTATAAAGATCAACTCACAATTGATGATAAAACAAAAAACCAGAAGAAGCCATAGTAATGAAATAAAAAAGCTATCGATTCAATATATGAAAAACCTTGAAAAACCACCGAAGTCAGTTAAGTGAAAAAAAAAAAACAGAAAACTGAAAAGTGCATTATCGGGTCAAAAGAAAGCAAACTAGTTCGTGAGAGCTACTTGGAGAGTGGCAAATTGCCAAAATTCAAGTGTTCATGCATGGTGGCCGGAAGAAGCGGATGTCGTTGAAAAACCGTCGCGTCGCTGACGACTTTGCGATTTCGCGAAGTCGCGGATTTAACGTTCAAAACCGCCTTGATTACCTGCACGTCGTCGTCGGCAGTCGACGGTGTCGCCAGCCGAGACTTCGCGGCCGTCGCCATCTTCATCGTCGGCGTCATGTTCGCCACAGCCGGCTTGGCGACTGTCTGCGCCTTCATCGCTGACGTCGCCACTGCGGGCTTCGCGATCAGCGCCGTCATCGCAGCAGCATTCGCGTTGACAGACGAAACCGGCGTCGCGTTTGTAGCACGTTTCGTTGTCGGCATCGCGAACTTTTCGTTGAACTTCATGTAGTACCTGAAACATTCAGATGCTTTTTTTCTAATCTTTGATGCTTTTGTAAATTGGTTAGATTAAAATAATGGGCAAACAACACCTTTTTGTCGGGAACACAGTTTTTCTTACATTTCGCTTTCGTGCGATCTTCCAGCAAAAAAAAAATTTTTTTTAATATTTCTGAAAAATCTCTCTGAAGTTCTCATTTTTTGATTAGCGCATCGCGGAATTAGGGGCGGGGCTAGTACTTGAAATTTAGCCGAGTTATAAAAAAAATTTGAAAATTTGACTTGTTTTTTGATGTAATTGCAGATATTTTCAGAGACCTTTCTGTGAATAAATGCTCTCGAACGAACCGATTAATGGTGATTTTGTCCCTGGTGAGGACGTCCTTGAAAGGATCCATCGACAGGACGAAGGAGAACTTCGGGAGTCTTCTCAGTATCTCGACGTACATTTCGCCCTCGTGCACTACGTTCTTCAACGTCGTTGCCACGTGGATTTTTTGCAACGCCTAAGTTCCAAAAAATTAAGTAAAAGGCTTCGAAAGAGGTCCCTACCACGTAGATGTTTGAAGACGCGTTCTTCGGGTCATCATAAACAAGCGAGTAGTTGTAAACAAAATCCAAATAATTGAATACTTCGCTTCTGTAAAAATAAACCTGATCGCGGGCTGTCTCTCACGCATTTTTAAGACAGTCCTACCACGGCCGGTCAATATTGCGCCGTCAGTTTCGGAGTCAGGAAGTTTTTTTCATTTTTTTTTTTTTGAATTTTGACCTATTTCTCGAGGTTATAAGATAATTTAAAGTACACGAGCTTTCATTTTATTACCAAAAAACCTATCTCAACTACCGTAGTACGACCGGCCGCATTTAACAGGCGTGCTATAATCGATATTATCTCATAATACTGATTAAAGAGGCTATCGCTTTTGACCAAATTAATTATATGCATTATCTTCTGACTTACATAAATGTATCTGGATAGAGAAGTGTTTTTGTTGGTATCGGTTGGCCAACACGAAGAGCGCTGAAAGACGTTCCTTTTTTCCGATATTCCGAAAAGTTTGTCTTACTTTTCTTTGAGCTTGGCGTAGTTCTCTTCTGTTAACTTCACCGAATTTTCAGCTGCTGAAAAATTGATTTCAAATGTACTGAACTTTCGGATGAGCAACGAGTTTTGGTTTGAAAAAGTCCGTTCAAAAGCAGTACTTCCAAAAAAGCCCTTTCATTGCAGTATGAGCATATACAAACTTTTTCAAAAAGGATCAAATTGATGAGTATTATGTTTTTTGCATCACAAGTCGGCGATAATATTTCCTTCAAGGAACTCGGTTTCGAGCAACCTCTGAGAGATCGTTGCGAGAATTCGAGACATTTGTTCTTCATGGCCTCGTCGGAGAGGAGAACGTCTGGCGGGTTGCTGCTCAAAAACTTGTAAAGATGCTGAGATTCTTCCATCGCACTCGCCAACGAGATTCTTGGCTTCCTAGTGCCCTGAAGAAACCCATTTTGCAAGAGGCAAAATCAACACGTTATTGTTATTGGAACAATTTCCGTCAGGAAAATCAAGACATTCAACTTGAAAAAGGGAAAATGATAAAATTTATCTCATAAGTGAGTTCATTCACCGATAGCCGGAGGAACCACTTGATCAGTTAGGCAGCATCCGAAAAAGAGAACCAGGCTTATTATTTTTGTTCGAGCTAGTTGAATTCAGATCGGTAATTCGACCCCTTTCCTTTTTGATTAAAAAAAAATCAGCGTTCAATTCAAAATAATTTTGAAAGCCATATGAAAAGAACATATCGACGGTAGGAATCAGCAAAAAAAAAGTTACAAAAAGCGAGATATATTTAATGCAGCCTCCAGAATGTCTTCAAGTTTGTTTCCTTCGAATGCATGAGGAGAAAGGTTTTTGATTCTAAGGGATAAACAAACCGCAGAGCCAGCAGTAGAACTGGAGAGAAGAGGGGTCTTCGCTGCGTCCGACAGAGTTATTTTCGGCGTCACCGGCGCCGCCGTCCGGATATTCGAAGCTTCTGCTAGGGGCAACAGATTGTGTCTGAATTCAAAAGGAAGTTATATGTTGAGTTCAATGAAGCGTGATATAACATCATCATCCAACAAAAGAAACTTCTTCTATCGGAAAACCCGTTCAAAATGATATCCAACTAACAACTGTTGAATGAAAGTCTGCATCGACCAGTTTTGAGCGGTGATTTGCGACTGGAGCAAAACAATCTGCGAATCTGTGATTTTCGTACCCGTTCGCCTCAGTTGCAAGATCAAAGTGTTTGCGAGCTGAAAAAATATAATCTGCCATGAAAATTCTTATTAACGTTCATAATTGATTGTTTGAAATAATGATTTTATACAATAAGTAGCCAAAAAAATTGTTGTTTCGAACTTTCTAAAGGGCGAGAAGCTGTTAATGAACAAACTGCGCACTTTAGGTGCACAATTTCAAAAAATTTGGTTGCAAAAAGCCTGCTTTCGATTCGCTGTTGTTTTTTTGACCAAATATGCTACGCCCATATTTTTGGGTCAACCCGATGAAAAATACAATCTGTCATTCATTTATTTTTTTCTCTTTTTATTGAAAGTAAGTCAAATTACTTATTTTCCCGATGACTAACATGTTTGTCTTGCGGCGTCCAAAGCGGGATTCTCTCGAAGACTTTCGTGCCCTGTCCCTCAACGCCAGCCGTCTTCTGAGGGGTCGAAACCGGAGTTTTCGGAGCGACGAAGGAAGCTGAAGACGTCGTCGGCTTAGCCACTGCTCCGCCTGCCGTCCTCGAAGGTCCCGCAAGCTGAATCAACGGATCATCTTTCGAATAACAACACTCTCTGAATACAATTTGAACGTCGTCGTCCGGCGTTCCTTTGGCCGTTTTCTCCTGAAAAAATAACGTTTGTATAGTCTGTGTGCCACGAATTGAAATTTCACGGAACGACATTCCGCTGCATGCGTTCGCGAAGCGTCTTTCGAATCTAGGTCATACTTTCAAATGATTGTTATTGCTGTGGGAGCACATGAAAGTAGAGTACCTTGATGAAAGAAAAAAAAAATTAAAAGCGCGACCAAGGCTCGCAAAGGCGCGCAGCGGAACAGCGGAATGTCGTTCGGTGAAATTTCAAGTTGTTGCGCACAGACTATAATATATTATACTTGAATGTAAGACTATGCTATTTTGACGAATGAAACTTCTGTTTTGAAAACCATACTTGTTAATTATGCTCCCATAAATATGCGAAACAAATCTCCGCAATCATGCTGAATAAAATCATTTTCCGTTTCCTGTGAATGTCAAAAGCGATTTCCGAGTTCTATTCAAAATTGCGGACCGCTCGACGGGTGTCCATCTTGTGTTTGACGGTGTTTTTGTGGGTTCCGCAGAAGTCGGCCAGATTCTGGAGAAGCCGTGAGCGTTCGTGCGCGCTGAGAGTCTCTCGGAGGCTTTCGTCCTGGATCTCGATGAGCAGATCGATTTGGGCGTCCTGAAGCCTTTTCCGGCCCATCTTCACCATTTCTTCGCACGATAATTTGAAAAATTCGATTTTCTGTGCCAGTGCCGTGCTCAATGGCGGAAGACCTCTTTTCGTCTGCAAAACAAAAATTTGCGTTTGAGAAGTTTTTCTAGATATTTTTGTTCATTCAATAACAAATGGCATTGAAAACACTTTTGAAACATTTCTTCAGTTCTTTTTTTTGAGCTATTCTCTATTATCACCGCCTGAAGATTATAAGCGAACTAAAGTATAAAAAAATCATAGCTTTCAAGATGAAGTATTCAGCCGATGTTAATTTATTATACTCAAAAAAATATCCCATAGATTAAAAAAATATAACAACTTTTCACAAAAAGGTTATTATTATTGATAAAAATTTTTTTACAGAAATTTTTTCAAGATATTCTTCAAAAAATGAGTATCCCAAAAAAATTTTTTTCGTAGATTTTCGATAATTTCTCATGCCTAAATGTCATGTTTTTGTCGTTCGAAAAAGTGGAAAGACTGCGCTCGAATTAGTTCGAGAAGCTTGAAAAAAAAAACTAAAAAGAAAAGGGAAAAAATAACCGGAGACTCCTGGATACTTGAAAAGACGTTGGACGTCATCGACGGATTCGCCGGAGTCGTCGACTTTGCAGAATCCGACGACGCCGTCTTGGAAAGAGAATGAGCGGAAGAAGAGGAAGGCAGAACAGCCGCGGGAGGAATCGTCTTCGGAGCGACTTCAGAAGACGTCGAACTATCCGACAAGGCCTGTGAATGTTGTTTCATTGTCTCAATCATTTCATAATTATCTGCTTAGCATGAAAAGTCTCATTCCAAAGCTAGTTGATTCAAAATTTAATTGATTTACGTCTTACCAGTATTATTGATCAAAAAGTGAACTTCCAGCTTTTCTCAATTTTTCTCTTTCTGTCTCTTCTCTATACAGTAATCAAAATATTTACATCTTGCTTTTTTTGCACATTCATATTCTATATGAAATAACTCGGTTTTTGAAAATCGTTTTTTTCAACATTTCTCAAAATAATCGTAAGTGTAATTTTAAAAAAACATATGTGAAAGATTCATGGGCCTAGTGAATGACAGTCCAAAAGTCCATTTCTTTCACAGAAAAGGAATTCCCAGATAACATTAACCATTGGAAAAAGGATTTTTTTCACTTTTTGAGCATCGGCCTTCGACGATCCGGCCGTGGAAATGTTGTTTTCTTGGGTTGTAAGAGGACTGAAACAACATTGAAATAGAAAAAAAGATATATTTTGAAAAGAACCTCGGCCCCCTAGCAGATCTTTTCGGGTTCAACGTTGGCGGCATTCCAGCAAGCCTTCGCTTTTTCGGATTCGCTTCCTGACTCATTTTTGGCGTCTCGCTATTAACCCTCTGCAAACAGTACAATTTAACTCAAAAACTAACGGTTTTGACATGAAATTTTTATCGAGTTCTCTTATTCAATGATTTGCGGTTACATCAGTATGAAATAACTCAAATACAAGCTTTTGGAAAAACTTTTAAAAAAATTTAAACTTCATCAAAACAATAGGAAAAAATGGGCGACTTGCTTGCGTTAAACCAAACTCGGGAAAAAACACCCAGCTTCGATCGAATTAACAAAAAAAGTGAAAATTCTTCTTTTTTTACCTTCATCGGTGGCGCCCCTGTCATTCGAGGTCTCGTCACGACCTCGGAAGGAGATTTTTCGTTTTTCGCCAACTTTTCTTTCTCTTTCTTTGCGGCTGCCGTTGAAGAAGTAGGCTGCAAGAAGAAATACTCATTTAAAAAAATAACAGAAACAAAGGGAATAATAAATAGAGTTTGATTTCAGCAAAATTACTCGTTTTCGAACAACTATGCAGATTATTAAAACAAGAAGGAAAGAAAAAACAGAACTATTTCAGAATAGTTCAGATCTAAAACTATTCCCACCTCATCGTCTTCCATGTCGTCGTCGGATTCGCTTGCCACAGCAACCTTCTTCTTTTCTTTCTGCCTGGCTTTCGGGACGTCTTCGTCGGAATCAGAGCCGTCCTCCTCGTCGTCCTCGTCTTCATCTTCGTCCACATGCTTCTGCTTGAACTCCAGCTTCCCTCGGTTCACGTAGAATCCTCCTTTTGCAGTGTCCATCGTCGACGGAACGAGCTCGTCGTACTGAATGTCCTTTTTGAATGTCTATATTATTCTTATTTCATTTCTAGTTTGAAATCAACAAAAAAGCTGACTGCTTCGCTGTCGTCGATGAAGGCGTCTTCCAAATCGTAGCCAGCGGATTTGTCGATAAAGTCGTCTTCTACGCCAAATCTACCTTTCTTCTTCTTTTTTTCCTTTCCCCTTCAAATCAATAAATAACAGCCAATTTCCCTCAAAAGTCGAACCCCGTATTTTTCCTCCATTCGTCGGACCATTTCCAATGCCTCACGATCGTGGAAGCGTTCGTCATCCCCGCTTGATTCTTCTTCATTCTTTAAAAAAAAAAATCGACTTTCAAAACGTTTGGAAAGAGCCAACCATAAATCATGAATTAGTGAAAAAGTTTTCAGAGTGTATAAAGATGAGCTCTTCAATAAGAGCGTTACTAAAAATTGAAAAGAAACAAGTTAAATTCCTATTTTATTATTTTTAAAATCCTGAAACGATTTACCAAGTGTTCTCTTCGAATATCCACAAAATCATATTCAGCATACTTCTTCTTTCCCGGTTTACGGATGTTAATCGTAATAATCATGTCTTTCATCTTCACATCTTTTTTCTTTCTGTTACCCCTCAGAGAAAGGTCCATTTCCTGAAAAATTAGGAACTTATACAATAAGAAACCAATTTCAAAAATTAAATACGTCGAAAAATCAATAAGTAACAGGAATCGACGCAAAAAACTGATTTGATGCTAAAACGCATGGAAGCACCTTTTCAAGCTTGTAAAACCGTGCGGTAGTTGCCTTCCTTGCATTTATTGTAACGTGAGCGCGAAAATTTTGCTCTATAGCTATGTTATGTAAGAAGACCTCGTAGCCAATTGTGAAAAATTTAACTAACTACATAAAAAAAATATAATGAGAAAAATAATGAATTCCAACTCAATCTCAAACCGCTCTTCAGTCACGTCATGGTGTCAACAAGATTATATTTTGGCATATTTTGGATATTTAAATGTATATACAGAACTAATGATATAATTTTGAAAAAAAAACTATAACCGACGACACGGTATATCACGCAGAAAATGTGAAAATCTTGGTTTTTCCTGCCCTCTCACTAGGGAACTACTTGGACTCGGGTACGCGTTTCGAGTTGAAACTTGGGTGGCTTATATAGTCTGTTCAGATTTTGAATGTCAAGTCGCCGCTCAAGCTCCTCCCCTAATGGCGCGATAAACCAATCAGAGAGCGAGCCATCCACAGAGCGTATTCAAATGACGTCATTCTTCTTGACATTAAAGATCTGAACGGACTATAGACCCGGGTAAGCGTACTTGGAAACAAGAGAGATTATCTGCTAAACCCCATAGGCTTCTAAGAAAAATCTTTTTGAAAATGAACAGTTTAGGCTTGAAAATATCAAATTTCTGCTTTTCTCCTTCTTTTGGCTGGAAAAAAGTTTTTTAGAGTGTATCATAGTCGGATCATTCAAGGCGATTGTATTAAAATATAAAATAAGGTGAAAAGCATTATTCTGAAAAATCTCAGGCCTAATTTTCACATTTTCTACTAATTTTTTCTCAGTTCTCTATCGGCTTTAGCATTTCAAAATCTGAACAGACTCTGAACAGAACTGCAAAAAGAAGAGTTTCGATGCATTTTTATTGATCTTGAACGAAAGTTTCATGAGGCGGCTGTTTCGAACAAAGGCGGCTTGGGCCGTAAAAGTTCATTTGCGCTTTTTGCTGGTGGCCTTGCGAATAGTGTAGAGAAGCTGAAAATATATTTTTTTTTCTAGTCAGAAAACGAGATAGGCCTACGTCCATTCCACTGCTGTACACGGTGGCAAAGGTCAAAAGAAGAACGGACAAAGTTACAAGTCCAATCGACAGGGTCATGTCTGAAGTAGGATTGTGAAAAAGCTGATAGGAGGATGGCTACGCTGGATTTCGTCTTCGCTGATTGAGGGGGATCTGGTCACCATTGAAATGAAGTAATCCTTCTGAAAGGTCCATTCCTGAACCAGAGGTGAATATTATTCCATAGGTTGGGATAAAATACAGGTTGGAGAGTAGGATCAAGACTTGGGTTGTTCTGGAGCAGGAAAATTCGACTCTCACTGGAAACGACGTAGCTCAAGTTGGCGATTCCCGAGATGTCCATCAGAAGTGGATTGTTCGTTATAACAAGGCCTGGAAGTAATAATCAATTTTAACTTGTAAAACCTTCACTGAAAATTCAAAAGTATGTATGAGTTTTTTTTTTGATGACTTTTAACCGAGAATGGTTTTCTGCTGAAGTTCTCAATATGAATGAAGTACGAAAAGTCAACGTGTGATCGGTGCAAATATTGAAAAAAATGAGAAAAAAATGATCTTTTTAATCTAAGCATTTAGTTTGCCCAATTTTTCCTATTTTATTGTAGAAAACCAACCCAATCGACCTCCTTTGGTGTTGATACGTTGAAGATTGCGGAATGTCGGCAACTTGTAGAGATTGGTACTGGAAATGACGAGGCTGCCATGGATGATCGTGAGGTTGCGGAAGTCGATCGGCGTAATGAAGTCCGTGAGGTGGAGCTCGCCGTCGAAAGACTCGCAAGCTGAGTTCCACACGTACAAGTCGGCGGCCAGAAACTTCATGTCTTCCATCGTACAATCTTAAATTTGTGCTATTTTCATACTTCAAGGGTGTTTTGATTAGGTTTCGTGTATATTTTTCGTTCGAACCACGAATGCGCGACAATTAATTGTTGGAATCTCAGGACCTCCGAAAAACATGAGTGCCACTTTCCTTGCCGTTTTTCGAGATAATCGGGAAGTTTGAAGAAGAGGAAAACAATTGTTGTTCTTTTAGAAAGATTTTCTACTTGTTTAGTCTCCTCTTCTGCAAAATACATTTGATGAAAACCTTTGGCATTGGCGCCGTAGAAGTTGAAAACGACCAGAAAAACGGCTAAAATCGCAACTTTCTGTAAAAAAAAAAGAAAGCTTTTTTTTTTCTGGCAAATTCAGGAGGATTCGGACCATTTCTCTGCAAGCCGGAGCAGCTGCGAAGTGAAATGAATAGGAATTTACGAGTTCATCAAATTAATTTAGTCTTTCACGTTTAACGTTCATTGAAATTTGTGTTGCGGTTTCCATTTATTGTACGGACTGACTTCCAAAATAAAATTTATTGAATTAAAAAATTCGAACTGTTTTTCCATCTTTCTCAGATTTTTTTCAAAAAAATGAAAGTTTTCATGTTTTCGGAACTCTCAAACAGTTAAAAAAATGTTCAATACCATCAAACTAGGAAGATATTTACATTTTTTTAATTCATAAACTTCTATTAAACAGTACAAAAAAAGTGGTACATTGAAGTTCGATTTAGTCAATCGAAGGTTAAGAAATATGTAAGAAAGAAGAACAATTTTTCCTAAAAAAAAATAACAAAGGAAATTGATGCAAAAAAAAACTTTGAAAGTGTGGGATACCTCATTCCCGACTTACATGTATGACTTGCCTGCACTCTCTTTTCCCTCGCTCTTTCTCATTTTATTTCCAATAACCATCTCTGAAAGGAAAAGAGAGTGCAGAAGTTGTATTCAAAGTAAAAAGGAGCTTTTATTTCGACCTATCCGCTTGTGAACAAAAAAAGTGAAATCGGAGAATTATGAAAAAGTTCTTCGAAACCGAGAAAAAAAGAAAGAAAGAAAGAGAAAAACCATTAAACAATAGCAATTGAATATTCCAGCTTGAGGGTGAAGTAGCTGGAATGGTTGGTGAAGCAGAAGGAGTACTCGTCCTCTTTGAGCTTTTCCAGCTCGCCCTCCTCGTTGAGCTTGTTGGTGACGAGGTGCAGCTGCGGATAGACCATGTCATCCTCCTGCTGAAAAATTGAGTTCAGATTCTCTCAAAACACTGAGTAGGAAACCTTTCCACGTTGGATGTGGAAGTGGACCTCGCCGCTTACTGTGAAGTCCCACAGGAGACTTTTTCCTTCGGGAACTTGGATTGGAACTATGAAAGTTTCGCCGGGAGAGATGTCCTAAAATCGGGAGTTCCTCAATTTATGGATCGAGCCTTCTTTGGGTCGACGGATGAAGTTCAAAAATACTCCAAAACGAACAAAATTTAAGCTTGATTTTGACGGAAAATATTTTAAAAAAAAGCTTATCTATTTTCTGAAAATTCACTCGCCAGTCCCAATAGATCTATTTTTTAACAACCATTTTTTGAACATCAATAAAAAACTCAAAAGGGTCCGAAATCAATTCCTTTGACTATTTTAAAAAGAAAAACACGGAACCTTATGACTAGATTTGGGCCTCTCGACCCCGCGCTTTTTGTAATGCTGGTAAGGACGGTAGTGGTCGACGGCTGTGATTTTCTCGCGAATGCTGACTCCAGCTTCATCCCCTGGGGGCACCGTGTTGACAAAGTCGCCTGAAGGACGGTTTGAGGCTATCGGAACGTTGAACCTGCCTACCTCCATAGGCCTTGGGGACAAACCACTTTGGAAGGTGCTTGGTGGACAGATCGGCCATATTTCCTACGATTTCCATTCTTTTGAGGTTTTGCTCCGAAAGAAACAGTCTCGCGCACTTCCACAGAAGGCTGACCAGTCGTGGTGGATTAACCAGATAAATCCGGTGCACCATTTCTGGGTACCTGCAAATTTTCAGTTTTTAAGGGGTCTGCGGTGTTTTCTTTACGAAGAAAGCTCGCAAAATCCTCACCAATCCTGCCACAATTCACTTCTCAACTGCCACAGCTTCATATAGCCAGACATTGGGTTCACATAATCCGTTATGTTGATGCAAGCCAAGTCGAAAAGAACGATGAACTGGACTGGACCTTTCTCCAACGGCTGCTTCTTTTCTCTTCTCAAAATCATTTTATTTTATTCTCCACAACTTGAAACTTTCTGAATCGCCAGCACTGTTTCTCCTCGGCCATGGAAAATGAAAAGAAAGCCATATAGACAAATTGAAGAAGCTTGGGGGAAAGAGAGGACAGACAAGGCATACAGTTTCAAGTTGCGGCAAGTTATCTATAGTTTTAAAGCAGTGTTTTTCACACTAATTTCAAAAATGGTCAAGTTTAGAGAAAGTAGAAAAATATTTACAAAGTTTCCTTCCGATTTTTCTGGTCTTTCCACTGATGTATTTTTTTCCAAGACTTCAGTAAACCTGAGAATCAACTGGAGCAACATCTCCGAGTAGCCGAAACAGTGAAGCAAATAATCGCTGGTTTTGAAAGTTTTTATGAACTGGAAGTAGTTTTGTATCTTGAAGAGGTTGATAACTAACATCTCTGGGCTGGGACCAGGCTTTTTCCACAAAGAGAAAAGAATTGTGAGCCTCACTCCACTGACGATCCTGCAAACGGGAAGAGGCGATGAACTTGAGAAAAGGGGCGATATCATTCCGTTCGAAAAACCTTCAAACTAAGAGATTTTTCTGGAAAAGCTGAAAAAGGGATCACTTCTCCGGAAAGTCGTCTCCAACGAATCCAGCAGCTTCTCGAGAGGAAACATATGATCGAAAGTTCTGCAAGTAACAGTTTCAAAGGGAATTAGCAGGTTCAGGATTCCCTGAAGTAAATAAAAACCTTTTCGATTTTATCGAAATCCGCATGATATCCGCGGATCCATCGGGATAAGTTCAAATCCGTGTCTAAATCGTTTGGGATTCCTCGAGGCAACGCCTGGCTCAATCTGAAAAAAATCGATTATTGATTTTGACTTTTAAAAAAAGATCCAGCTTCAGTTTCTGTGCAGTCTCATGTTTCTACGAAATAAAAACACAGATTGACTCGGAAAAAAATAAAATGAAAACTGAACTGATCTCACTTCAGAGAAAATACATTTCAAGTCTATTTTATCAATTGCCGTTAGATATCGATCCGCCGCTGTGTGAACTAGTTAATTTTTTAGAATAGAAGAACAATTCGCAAAAAAGAGGTTCAGACGTCTCCGTAGTTTTTGTTTATGTTTCAAGCTATCCGCCAATGAGCGATACAAATTTCTGAAAATATTTTAATACTGATTCTTTATTTTCTCTAATTTTTCTGTAAGAGAGTCAAAGTAGGACTTTTATGTTTAGATGCTTTAATTGACGCCATATGGCCCTTCTTTCTTTTTCTCAAAGAACTTACCTGCGGCGGAGCTCGTCGATCTGGAGTTTCTCGTGCTCATTGGGCGACTCGACTGCGCTGGAGGAGGTTTCCGGCTGGACGGCCATCTGGAAAAGACGCATGGCTCGACTGGCGGCTTCGGATCCGCGAAGGCCGCGTCTTTTGACGGCCAAATCGCCGCCGTTTCAATTTGCGTTCGCCTTTTTCCCTTTGAAATTTCTTCGACGTGCCGCATAATTGCAATGAATAAAGAAAAAAAAGCCACTTGCAGTGTCGGTGACGTTTCTTTGATTTTTTTTTTTGAACTCTTCAGATTCCCAATCGGACTCATGACCTTAAATATTAGCGATGAAACTAAATGAACCTAAATATCGTAGAAAAATTAAGGAAAAAAAAAATCAACATGGTCTAACTCCATTTGAATACCTTTTTTCAACTCTTAAAACCTTCGGAGAAAACAATTGAGGAAGGTTGGAAAGGGCTCTATCATAACAATTCGCGAACTTGAACATACAAAACTTTCATCGACCTATTAATTCGAATAGAGAAGAGAAGCAAACAAAAAAAACATGAAACTATTCCAGGACTCAAGAAAAAAAAAGTAATGAATGGAGATGGAAATTTTGTAGGCGAATGTTCCTGCTTGGACAACAGGGACAGGTTTTTGACCCGTTGATTCGCGTGAAACCACAATTCGTCAATAAATCGGCTGGCTTTTCGGCGAAGATCCTTTACCATGACAGGAACCGGAAAAAATTTAAGAATTTTGAACTTACAATCGTTTATAGTTTAGAAACATCTGTGTCGTTTCCTTGAACAAAAGATACATATTTTGCTCAAAACTTCAAGAGGCTATGAGTAATAATAACGAGGTTCGAAATATTAAAGACATATTATTTCAAATCGAATTTGTACAAAGCTGATAATTCGGGAGAAAGAAAAAAACCGAAAACTAACTTTTTTTTGATTCATCCAATCAGGCTGACCAAGCTGAAGATATTTTTGTCAAACAAAAAAGCTGGGAAGCCTTTTGCCTTTTTCGAAATTTCTTAATGTATTTTTATCTGGAAAATTACTTTTTTTTTCACGTAAAGCGACAGAAGGCATGTTAAAAACTGTCTTTCGTGGATTGAGAAAGGCGTTGGCAAACAGCCGAAAAGTACAAAGGAGACCAACTTCTAAATGGGTGGCGGAACCGGTCGCCCCTTGGTTCATAATATTTTCGCGCAACAACTGATCTCCGCTATTCGTTACTCTTTCTTTTGAAAAGGCCCAACGGAGAGCCAATTTATTTTCTATTCTGTGAGCACAGCAATTGCTGTCTTCGGACTGCCTAGATATTGCTCAGACCCAATTAATTTTTGAACAGAAAAAAGAAGCGAAAATCACTCGCCCCCCAAAATAGTACGCTTTTTTCAGAAAGAAAATAACCAAAAAAAGAAATTGAATATTGGTCTGAGCTATTATATAGCTGATTCACGGCTGGCTTGAGCCATCGAAAAAAGGATCTTGACACGATAAAGCACGAGATAGCGCCTTGATCGTGGAGAGCGCAGACAGGACACGCCCCTGTAGCGTCCCAAGCTGGCCGTTAATCAGCTATACAAGCTGATACAAATTAGGCGTAAAAAAATAAACCATTCTTAAAAAAATGAAATGATCAACAAAGAAAGTTATAATTTTAAAAAAACTTTTTTCAAATATGAAAAACCCTTTAGCGAAGTTTGATGCGAAATGATGCATTTCATCCAAAGTCACATCAAAATTTCGTTATCTCCCTATTTTTGCCCCGCGTGGTTTACTTTTTTTGTCTATGAATTCGTCAAGCTGGTAATTTTTCGCCCTCAAGAACTACTTTACTGAGGAAACGAGAGAAACACCCGAAAAAAAGATTAAAAATCAAGAAAGATGAAAGAAGACCTCTCGAAAAGCGACGACGGGATCTGAAGACGTGTGGACGACCTAAATCGTCTCTGTTCCTCTCGAAGATCCGGCGCCGATAAAACGGTCGGAACAGAAATTTTGGACCGTTACGCGGAAAGAGCTGAGCCATCTATACCTCCAAAAAACTGTTAAAAAAAATCACAAGTTTGGAAAATTCAGCCGCAAAAATACTAATACCGGATTTGAAACGTTCAAAACTTTGTGCTATACGTGTGAATAAGTAGTTTTTAAACGTGTGATTTTTTTTAAACCTATAGAAAAATCCATAATTGAATTCAAGAACGCTTCGGATGTGACCACTAGTTAGTAAAATTGAACAAACTTGCAGAATCCTTTCGAAGGTCGAATTCTTCAAATAGAATGCTTACTCCTTTTTACATAGAGTTATAGTTCAAACCCCCATATTATTTTTTTAGTCCACTCATCTCTCGCTTACCAGCATCTGAAATTGAGCACCCCGACAGATCTCTGGAGTGTTTTTTGCTGTTTTTGTTTTGTTTTAGGAAATTCATTATTCTGCGCCTTGAAGCACTCTCTGGCGCTGAATTGGAACAGAACTTTTGAGCTCCGAGAAAATTATCTTTTCAAAAGATGACAAAAAACAAAAGATAAAAACACAAAAAAATTAAAAACATGATTCAAACGTCAGATTAGAGAGTCTACTTTCTTATTTGCGTATCGAGGAAGCCAGTAAGATGGTCGACAAGAATATCTCTTCAGAAATGTGGTACCACGGACTTCTTCCTCGTGAGGATATAAAAGTGAGTCTGAACTCCAAAGTGAACCGATTACCAAGAACTTGAAGGCGATGTTGCGAAAGCCCGGCGACTTCCTCGTCCGGTCGACGGAGCCTGTCAAGGGCAGTCCACGGCAGTATGTCGTTTCAGTCTGTGTTAAAGAAGAAAGCGAAGAGGTAATTGTGAGAAAAAAAAAGCAATACTTGTTAAAAGCTAAAGTTCTCGGAAAAGCGACCAAAAATGGTTTCGAGGGTTCTATACGTGGTACGAAATGAATGAAAAAACTATATTTTCAAAAGAAAAAGCGCGCTCTAATACAAACTGGAACTTTTTCGACTTGCAGGTGAAACATTACGTGTTGCGCGAGCACGAAGACAAAGTTTTCATCGAGAAGGAAGGTTTCGAATCGATAACCAAGCTCATCGAGCATCATTACGTCAACAAAGAGCCCATATCTAAGGTGTGCCTCTCTATTGAATTTCAAAGCAGCTCTTTTTTTTGAAAATCGCTCCCAGTTTTTTGTTCAAGAGAAGGTCATCTCACTAGGCCGAAAAAACTTAAGATTTTTCTCCATCTATCCATTTACAAAAACCCTCTAACCTTATCCTATATTCCATAAATTACTCAAATGAACAGCATCCGCTGAACTTGAGGTCACAATGTTGCTGACTCCAATCCCCAGACAAAGCTGGGAGTTAGCCCATGAAGAAGTAACGCTGACGAAGAAGCTTGGGGAAGGGGCCTTTGGAGAGGTGAGACTGCTTTCAACCAACTCTTCACGATTTCTTCTGTGTTGCAGGTTTGGAAAGGTAAACTTCTACACAAAAAAAGTGCAAAGCTGGTGGACGTAGCAGTGAAAGCGGTCGGTTCCCAACTCAAATCAGTTTTCGATACAGGTCGTCTAGGCTAAACTGGAAACTATGAACAAAGAGCAAATCAAAGAACTCATGCACGAAGCTCGTCTTATGAGACATTTGGAAGTCAGTTGACTCTTTTTTTTTTGGTTTGTTTCAACGATCATTTCCAGCATCCAAACGTTGTCAAGTTTTACGGAGTCGCTGCTGGCAACGAACCGTTGTACGTGATTATGGAGCTGGTGAGTCTCTTGATCGGAAGCTAAGCTGAAGCAAAAGCTACTAAAATCAAGGGTTCACGAAACTTATGAGAAAGTTTAGAGGAAGAATTCAAAGTCTCGGCTTTGAAGGAAATTATTGTGTAAAAATGCATGAAAATGGGTCTCGTTTCGAATCGAAGAAGCTTGAAACCCTTCCAGGCGGACTGTGGCGCTCTTGATTCGTACCTGCGCAAGAACAAACTGTCGATAGAGAAGAAGACGGAGATGATCTACCAAGCGGCTTGTGGAATCGCCTATATTCACAAAAAGAACATTCTTCATCGGGACATCGCCGCCAGAAATTGTTTGTACGGCGACGGACAGGTGAGTCCGAAACAATAATTGTTTGTAATAAATCAATTATTCACTTCAGGTGAAAATCGCAGACTTTGGACTGTCTCGAGAAGGCGTCGATTACAAGATGGACATGACCAAGAAGGTTCCGATACGTTGGCTAGCCCCTGAAACTCTCAAACACGGGATCTACACGCAAAAGTCAGACGTCTTCGCTTATGGTGCTGTTTTCGAACTTTTCGATGCTCGATCGATTGAAATCGTGAAAATTGGAAAAAAATCTAATTATTTTTCTATCCTTATAATTATATCCATATCTAGGAGTCATGTCTTGGGAAATCTTCGAAAACGGAAAAGAGCCTTACCCTGGAATGATGGTCGCAGAAGTCGTGGCACAGTTGAACAAAGGCTACCGTATGCCATTTGCGGCAGAAGTGAACTCCGATTTGGCTTCATTTATCACGGTTTGTTCCAAATTTGAACTCAACTGGGGAAAAAATTCCTCGTTGCACCTTCGATTGCAGAAAAAATGCTGGGCAGAGGAGCCCAGCAATCGTTGTCCGATGAAGGATGTGACAGCCTACATGAAAAACAGTTTAAAGTTCAAGGTTCCTCTTCAAACTGTTGTTTCATATACTGCCGCAAACTTATCGCGTATAGGCGACCCGAAAACCTCTTCCACAGTTTTCCATGAGAAATCGGAATTCTGTTAAAAAAAAACGAAGCAACATATTTTTGTCTACTTTCTCAGTTTTCCAATGTTTAAAAAGATGCAACTCAATTTATTAAAGATAATAAACTTTCCGGAAAAAAACTTTGTGCGGATTTTCATCGAATTCTAAAATGTCTGCTAATGCTGAATTGTCTTTTTTTCTCCATGAAGACGCAGGTGAAATCAGTGAGAACTTTTTTTGAACTTTACAAAAAAGATCAGTGTAAGTTCTCAAAATATACTTTTTTTTTTGCTATTTCTCTGGATGCACAAAAATGGTGAGATTTTCAGGATGGAGATGAAAAAAGTACGAGTAAACTGCTGAGTGCTCGGGAGGTAGGCACTTCGCAACTGCGATGACAATAGAATGATCTATCACAGCAAAACTCGAGGGGCAGATCGGCGGAAAAGGTGCATCACGGAGGGGGCAGCAGCAATCGACCGAAACTAGCCACGGTGAGACAACCGCCGGAGATTATCAAGCGGAGGATCGCTTTCAGATGTTCCACAAAGCTTTTTTCAAAAAGCAGAACAACAAAGACAACACTATTACAACAACGACGAAGAGAAGATCCAAGAAGGCGAAGGCGCAGACGCCGACTGAGCCTGACTCTCCAGCTGGAAATTAGGACGTCGCTTTCATCTCATAAACATTTCACCTTCATCATACCAACGATCTTCTGACTATTTGAAAACTTTTTTTTTTGAAACGGTTTTTCTTTCCGGAAGATTCTAACTTTACAGTTACATTAAAGTCGTATAAGAAAGTCGCCGTCGTGAGCAACATTTTCAAACTGAAAACCAGAAATTGATGTTGCACATCGGGAACGGGGACCTAAGTTGAACCTTCTGTCAGGGACATCCAAAATATTTTCCTGTTAGAACTGTTTCTACAGTAGAAGTGCATTAAACACCAACAAACTTAATATTTCAGATTATCCTCTCTTTGTATTGCTCCAAAAAGAACCTAAAACACGCGCTAACCGCTTTGGGTTAATATAAACCTTTTTTAAGATCAACATTTTTATGAAGTGAAATACCTTCTTGGTGCAAGATAATTACAAATGTACCTAAAAAACCGCTCCAGTCTTTTTTTCAATATCACATTGTCTAAAGTTATTTTTCACTTTTATATGAAGAAAAAAGCAAAATTCAACAAGATAACGAGACCAAAACAAACTTGAAAAATCTAACTGTTCTGTACAAAGAATTGAGACTGACTAAAGTTATTCCGAAGATTGAACCCTCGTCCTCATTTCCGTCGAATTGAAACGCGGTGTGAAGGTCGCCGGTCCCACGTTCCAAGCTTCCACCTGAAAATTACAGATAGATAAAAAAATTAAAAAATCCTTTATTCTTCTCAAGAAACTCAGAACGAAAAACCTTTACCTGAAAATTGTTTTGAACCCTGTACTTTAATTTTTTTCAAGAGCGGCTAGGAAAAATCAGAAGTGCGTGAATGTTTAATCTAATGAATTTGAAAAAGAAACTCACTAAACTTCTGAAAGAAAAACTAGCTTCGAAATATTCAAAAACTCAGATGGATATCGAGAAATTCAGAAGTACTTGTGGAAAGAAAAAACAAAGTTGGATATCATTCAAAAATTTTCAAAATATTTTTTATACTTCAAAACATCTTTCTTGAAGGTTTTCAACTAAAAGTAATTTACAGTGGAAAGGCTTGTTGTATCTTTCAACGAAGATTGAGGATTGGAAACCTATTATTAGCTATATGATCTCGGTAGTCACAATACTTGAAAAAATTAGATAAAAACCTCAAAAAAAAATTGAAAAAAAAAGTTTAAAAGTTCAAACTTTGAACGCGTTTGTATGTTTTTCTTATATGAGAAATTTCCCGCCAAAATATGAAATAAAACACTTTTTTTTTGAAAAAATAAAAAGAAAACATGAAAAAAAGACGTTTAAAAAACGACCTTGGTGGGAAGTTCGTCTCCGTAAAAGTCGAGGATGGTCCGTGGGTCAACCTCGTCGTAAATAGATGAGCTTTTCGTCTCTGGCTCCGCACTTCGCATGAAAGGAGCCAGGTGCTCGAACTCCGGATCTATGCAGGGCTTCAGAGGAGCTCGTGTCGCTACAGAATCCACATCAAGACCGTTCTTTTTCGCTGCATTTTTCGCCAACATTATCTGAGCATCAGTAATTTATAATTTCTCACATAATGGAGTATATCTTAATCGCTTGAGAGGTAATTAACCTGAAGTGGCGGCAATGGAAAAGAGTTGGGAAGAACGATTTCGCCCATGGGTTCACCACACTTTGTCCATTTGTTTTCCTCATGTCCAAAAATGTTTTCATTTGGTTAGAACTGAGCAGGAACATACTTATGAATCAACTTCCAGTCGCTACGATTCAAATCTTTCGAGAACTCGTACACGCCAAGGTTCTTACCTCGGAAAACCCATTCAGCGTACAATTTTCCTCCAAAAAGCCACCGATCCATTTCAGGTTGCGCCTGAAGCCGAGAGAACTTCATAACAGAGTTGTTCGAGATCTCGTCTCGATTTCAAGAAAGGCAAAAAGCACATCTCGAACCAGCCTGCTTCAAAATGGCTTATTGAAAAAAAACCTTCACGATTTTTAAATATGACGGTTGTGTCGGCCATTTACGCGACCATTCATTTTTCGTTACCATACGTCCAACACCGAACTGCGAAAAAAAAAAGTAAGAACGTCCGAAAATTAGAAAATACCTTTCGTAACTGTGTCAAAATTTCCCAAAGAAATTTTCCTTCTGCGTTCGGGTCAAAGTTTCCAACAAAACGTATCAAATTCGCGGACATGATTTTGGAGAAGAATTATATGAAAGAACTGCGGAAGTGATGGAAAAAATTATATATCGTTGAATAGTGAAATAGTGCTCTATCGCACTCTGACACAAAAACAAGGGCGCACTTACTCTGGCATGGGGCGTGCGTAAGGCCGGCAGGCTGGGCGGCCCGGCCGGGCTTTGAGTCTAATTTTTGAGAAAAAGCCCGCGTGGGCTCGGGCGGGGCTTCAAAAAAAGTTTAAATGTTCATTAAAAAAATTTTCACAGAAAAATTATATTTACATGTTGAGTCATAGTTTTTAATAGCTCAATGAGAAAAAAAAAAAGCAAAAACCCCGCATTTCTAGTTATAAAAGCGAAAAATTCGAAATGAAGAAAATTTGAGATTTTTGGGGCGGGCCGGCCATTTTTGCTGGAGGCCGGCCACTTTTGCTTGAATCCTTATTCCTATCATGGCTTCAAACGCTCTTCCCAGTTTTCGTAAATACTTAATTATTTCTCTGTACGTGAAGCAGTGCGTGAAGTCAGAAGAAAAATAAAACATTTTATTTGCTTATCGCGGACGGCAGCGGAATGGTCGACAAAAATATCTCCGTTGAACCATGGTACCATGGGCTGCTACCTCGCGAAGACATAAAAGTGAGGGTAAAACTTGAGAATCCTTTAACATGAATGAATAAAATTCAATAAAACGGTGTTGAAGGTTTCAGGCATCATTAATCTTTCCGGTATTTGCCGAATCGAATCAAAAAACTCATCATATTACGAAGTTAAGCATAAAAGATCAAAGAGACGCGGAATTCCATAAAAAAGGAACGTCCGATGGCCATAACATGTAGAAATTTTTACTTGCGCACATCCTTTTCTTTTCGAAACATCGAATGGATCCAGAGTGATAAGAAATGATCACGGCGTTTAGACAATGTTACGCAACCATGGAGATTTCCTTGTTCGGTCGACGGAACCTGCAAAAGGCAGTCCTCGGCATTACGTCGTCTCAGTTTGTGTTAAAGAAAAGATTGAAGAGGTTATCAATTCAAACTGGTTTTCAAGGCCTAATCTTTTTTCAGGTGAAACACTTCGTGCTACAAGAGCACAATAAAAAAATTTACATTGAAAAGAATGGTTTCGATACAATATCTCAGCTCATTGAGTATCATTACGTCAAAAAGGAGCCCATTTCGAAGGTTTTTTTTAGTTGGGTATCTGTCCAACCTGCGGAGTGTTAACCTTCAAAATAATAAGAAATCGCAGCCCAAAAGGGAAGGTAAGTTTTTGGACTCTAATTTGAATGAAAACTTGGAAAAAATCAAAAAACATAAAAGCCGCAACATGAAATAACTTTTGTTTGGAGAAGAACTGCCTCGAAATTTGTTGTTCTCTACTGTATATTGACTTTACAAAGTGCGTCGAATTAGAAAATTGAAACACTGTTCTTAAAAATAATCGAATTGTCAGATTTTGGACTAGAATTTTTGAGTGAATTCTCTGGAAGTCCATAGTGCAGAAGACCTTCCTTCTAAAACTAGAAATCGGCCTAAAAACCTTCTCGAAACGAAAGTCACAGTATTTGTCTGGGAATTTTTTTTATCTCGCGCTTGAAAAACGAATTAATCTTCTAACACATTTTGGGTTTTCTTTTCGAAGTCACAAACTGCACAACTATATTGGACACGAGACTTCCAGGTCACAATGCTGTTGACACCGATCTCTAGACAAAGTTGGGAAATCTCCCATGAAGACGTGACATTGACGAAAAAGCTAGGAGAAGGTGCGTTTGGAGAGGTTTGGAAAGGCAAGTTGAAGTTGAAAACGACGGACAAAGTTGTGGATGTGGCGGTGAAGACGGTGAGTGACTGGAAAATCGACGAGATTTCAACTCTGTCCAGGCCAAGCTCGAAACAATGAACAAAGCTCAAATCGAGGAAATAATGCATGAAGCTCGTCTGATGAGGAATTTGGAGGTTTTCATCTTCGAAAAAAAAAACTGAGCAAATAATCCGGCTTTTCTATCAGCAATAAAAGACCTCTTTACATTTTCTAATTCGCAAATCGAAATTATTCCAGCATCCGAACATCGTCAAACTTTACGGCGTCGCGGCTGGAAATGAACCTCTTTACGTTATCATGGAGCTTGTTGGTTACTCGAAATATTAGTTTTCAACTCGGACCTTCAGGCAAACTGCGGCGCACTCGACTCTTACTTGCAGAAGAACACGTTTACCTTGGTTAAGAAGACGGAAATGATTTACCAAGCTGCTTGTGGACTATGTTATATTCATCAAAAAAACATTCTTCATCGTGATATCGCTGCTAGGAATTGTCTGTACGGCGATGGACAGGTGAGTCCAAAGCAGTTATTCGAAACAAAAAACTTCGAATTATGTTTGAAATTAAGTAGCTACATCAGGTAAAAATTGCGGACTTTGGACTGTCGCGAGAAGGATCGGAGTACAAAATGGACCTGACAAAAAAAGTTCCGATTAGGTGGCTGGCGCCAGAAACGCTTCGCACCGGTCTCTATTCAGACAAGTCGGACGTCTACGCTTTCGGTAACATTTTTGGACCTTCGAAACAAAATATCTGAGAATTATATCTAGGAATTATGTCTTGGGAAATCTTTGAAAACGGAAAAGAGCCATACCCCGGAATGATGATCGCAGAGGTAGTCGCGAAGGTTTGTAAACCGGTTTTCACAGAAAACGGGGAAAAAGATTTCAGGTGAACCAAGGCTACCGAATGTCTTTCAGTTCTGAAATTCACTCCGATTTCTCCGGTTTCATCTTAGTTTGTTCCCAGAACGATGCTCTTGGAGACAAAAGTTACAGAAAAAGTGTTGGTCGGAGGATCCCAAAGAACGGGCTGCGATGTGGGAAGTTATCACTTTCATGAGAAACCATTTGAAAACGAAAGTAAGATTGAATTTTTTCTATTGTTGAATGATGAGTTTTTAGGATGGTGCAGAAGAAAAAAGTAAAGAACAAATATCTCGCGATAAGATGGTCAAGGTGACATTTTTTAAAAACCTGCAAAAAAACTTTGTTGTAGAATAAAAAAAGCTTGTCGGCAGAGAAGTCAGCGGAAAGAGTGGTCAAGGCTAGTGCTAGTAGAGAAGCCGTTAGTGTGAATCAGAAAGACAAAAAGAAAAAAGGGACGGTGGGTCGTGAAAATCCAACTAAAACAATCGGAAGTTTCAGTTAATACAAAAAGTTTTCAAAAAAGGAAACAGCAACACAAAAACGTCGAAAACGCCGTTGGTGCAATCGCCCGGAGCGCGACCGCCACAGTCGCGAACAGCGCCGCCTGTGCAGCAGTTACCGCCTTCGATGCCGGTACAACAGATCCAACCGACGTCACCGCTGCCGACGAGATTGCCCCAACAGACAGTCCAACAGACAGTCCAACAGTTACCGCCTACAATGTCAGCGCAATCGTTCCAACCGACGACGCCGATGCCGACGAGATTTCCGCAACAGCCGATGCAGACAGCGCAACCAATGCCGGCTATGTCGATGCGCACAATGCAGCCGATGGAGCCTTACCAGCCTTCGTTCCTACCGACAGCGCCTCAGCTGGAGCCCTTGAAGCCTCTGACGATTGAACCCTTTCAGCCCTTGAAGCCGTTGACGATTGAACCCTTGCAGCCTTTGGCGCCTATCCAAATCCAACCTTTGCAACAGTTCCAGCCCCTTCAGCCATTCGAGCCTGTCAAATCAAATTTACAACCTCTGCAACCGCTTCAACAAAATCAATCACTTTCGCCGGGACCGCGAAGCACGAAGTTTTGATTTTCACTCCATACCTCCGATGAACATCGCTTATTGAATTGGTACCAAAATGAAGCTTCGAGTAAGAAAGAGTGATTTTTGAAAAAAAAAAATAGACGGTTACAACGAATTTCACTGAGAACGTTGAAAACCGCCAAGCCTTTGCGAAAAAAGGAACGGAGTTTAAGAATTTGAGGCATTTTACAAATAATCAGTTTACTATCAATCAATCATTTTATTTTCGCAACATCGGGATGGTAATGTGATGTTGCAGGGAAAGAAAGAGACCTCGAGGTGGATTAACCCCACCTGTAAAGAAAAAAAATTTGTGTGTGAGAGAAGAAACATAGAACCATAATAAGTAGATATTTAAACCAAGTTGATCATGGCACAAATCTGTGAACTCTTGAAAGAATATGCTCGACGCCAACATTTTCTGCATACACTAAAAACATCTCCTTGAATGTTTTTTTTTTCTTGGTTTCCTCTGCCAATAATTCATGTTCAATGTCATTCCAAACATTAGAAATGCGATGTGATAAGAAATTGAAGAAAACCAATGAAGGTTTCGTTTTTATTAATTTAAAACCTACTATCTATCAAAACTTGGAGTTTCTTCGTTTTTCAATCAATTTTAAATATTTCTATCGGCGCTCTCAAAACTTGTTCTCTGTGAGACTGATTATTGAAAAAAGGGAAAACTCTTTCAAAAATATGAGCTAAGAAGTTAGTGTTTGGAAAAGAATCGAAAAACCTTTAGTTCTTTTTTTAACAGTCGCAATTCTTTTGCCTTTTTCATACGTAATGAAAAAAGAAAATCGATAGTTATTCATTGAAAAGGCGAAAAATCCTTTCTTTTCTCGCAAGAATTTCTGAAGTTATTTGTTGTTTTATCATCGAACAATTATAAAAAAAATTTAATATTTAATATTTTTATATCTCTCTTCGATTAGAAATTTGATCAAAAGGAAACAGTCCAATATAATTTCTCTAAATTGAAAAAGAAACAAGATGAACAGAAAAATAAAGAAATTGCTAAAATACTTCTAGAGTAGAGAATATATAATCAGAAACCGTATGCGTGGCGATTGTGATCGGGAGATTGTGGAGTTTCAGAGAGACCGACTGCTGGAAACGCAAAATGATCTATTTGACGCTTTCGAAAGGACTGCAATTCGGTCTGGCGTGAGCCTCTGAATATGAGTAGGAAATTCTGATTTTCAATCGTTTTTTGACGAGAAGAGTAGGAGGAAACGGTCTGACCTTTTGTGTTCTAACCTTTCTGAGGCGTGATTCCTGCGAATGAACGGCGAAACATTCGTCATCTCCCTGTAAAAAATATTTAAATGTTCATTTTTCTCTAAACCTCGTAGTAAACTGATTTCGACCAGCAACTTGACAACCTTCCGTTTCTCTGAATGAAAGTGATGTTTTTTTTTTCTCAAAATGATCCTCGAAACCTAGAAGGCTCTCGGAAATGATCGTATTGTAGATGCGGGGAATCTTGACAAGCGTCTTCCATCATTCTGAGAAAGCTCTCATTATTTTTATCAGTTGCCACAGAGATTTTGCACAAAACAGTATTCCCAGACATTAAAAACTACTAGACGCAGGCTTTTTCCGCGCCTTATTTAGAGACAGATAAAAGATTGCTTCCGGGTCTTTCGGACTCAATCCATGTTATGTTGAAAGAAGCTGAAAGCAAGCGTGTAATAAAGCTTTGAATGAAAAAAAGAAAAAGGATACAAAATACAAGCTAAGCTAACTACCAATTTGAACAGAGACAAGAAAGGGATGAAAATTTGAAAGCGGTTCATCATATAAGATTTTTTCGGCAGAGCGATCTGGATGAAATCTCGATCTCGACTTTCATATTTTTTGCAGCATATTGTTATATTTTGCTAGACAACGTAGTTGTTGAAGTAAAATATTTATTATATCCTAATACGATCACATAGCTTATAGCTGTTTGCCCTTATGGTCTGAACTTTAAATTCGGCGTATACGTGATCTATCAGATCGCGTGAGCCGATCTACACGAGCTTTGCGTAGTGAGACTCATTCCCAGCTGTTCAAAGCTTTTCGTTCCTTACGCGTACTCTTTACCAGATATACTTAATGAGCTAGCCGGGTTCCCGTCACCTTGGTAAACCATTGTGGTTTGCCTGTCTGCCTGTCGCGCAAAGGAGATGTTTTCAAACTTTTCTCAGTTATGAGAATTTTTGAAAGTGCGCCTGCCCACTTTTTCTCTCGTGGTGTGACCGGTACTGTATCCCCTTTCCTTGAGCCTTGAGCCTTTGTTCCTGGCGTTCAACTCTTGGGACCCATTTTGAACGATTTTAATGGCAATTTAATGCCTGCTCCAAGCCGATGTATGGCCGAGGATCGCTCGAGCTGACCCACTTCTGAGCCTCAATGTCTGGGCGGGTTCAAGTGAACCTTTTAAGCTGTAACTTTCGAAGGTCACTGGGTGGGATATCTGATCGTTTCTACGTATTAGGATATAATAAATATTTTACTTCAACAACTACGTTGTCTAGCAAAATATAACATTATATTCCAATACTACGAAACGATCACATAGCTAGTTTAAAGCAACATTGAGGCTGTGGCTCTTAAAGCTTCGACAGATGTGCTCGCGAGCATCGATCGGACCGAGGATTTATCCACCATTGAAGATCTTGTTTAGAAAACCCTTCCTTGTCGCGATTCTCATCTCCATGGTTCGGAGATCATCCGTCAGTACTAGCTATCGACGTGCTTATACAGCCTTTTTCTGGCTTATCCGCTTATACCCTCTGCCTCGAGCAACGTACATGTGTATTTGTTGATGAGTCCTGTCTTCGGACTCGTTGGGTATGTACTGCGGAAATGTTCCTTCTCCATGAGAACTGCTCCTGGTTAAGCAGAAATTGTACGTTTTCGAAACCAGTGATTTTAGGTAAGGCTTTTTCTCTTCTTTGAACATTTTCGTTCAGAGATCGCCTTCAGTTGTATTCTTCCAACTTTCACCTAATTTCCATTTCTGGAGCTGGCAGCGACTCAACCCTCTTCTTTGGTCATGAGGTGGTCTAGCTTCCTTGGAATGGCTCCCACGATCCTTCACGCCTTTCTAGCGTATACAGCATCATCGCTCCTTTTCCTGGAAACTGCTGATTTCGATACCTCATTCAACCCATGAACCACACAATGGTTCGGCTTCCGGGGAATATAAAATTTGATGCAAATTGTTGGGTTTCGAAAGATCTTTGGAACTTTTAACACTGTCTCTCTGCCAGAGTGGACTACGACCCGCTCTCTCCGCATGTATTATGCCACGTCGCGATGATCATTACTTATTCATCGTGGAGAGCTAGTGATCCGAATCAGATCCGAGCGTAAGTTTGCGCATTTTGACTCTTTCTACCTAATGAGTAGATCCTCATTATTTTAGGTAGGCAAACTTGTTTCTCAAGGCATCTTAATACTGTCTGTCAGTGATCTAGCCTGTGCACTCTCGGAACTCTGATTGTTCTCTGCTAACCTCTTCTTGTTCAGATCGCTGATACGTCAGCTATACTTGTGAGCTCAAGCTTTCCTGGCTCATGTAGATGAGGCTGAGGCTGTCTCCTTCCGTTGACTAAACTTCAACATTTGCGGAGAAAAGGGACATACCGAACCTTCATTTACTCTTGTAATGCAGTAACCGGTTGGTCCAGCCATCTATGAGTGATTGAGATCGATCTCCTGGCTTTATCCCTGGACGTCTCTATGAGCGTCTGTGTCACCTCATCAGTGATGAGGTAACTTTGGCATGCTAGATCTATTCCGACTTGACGTCTTTGAATCTTGCCGAAGGATCAAGTTCCAACTTTGCTAGTTGTTCTTTGATTCAGTTCCACGAAGCCTCCATTTTTAGTCGGCTGAGTGGAACAGCTCTGTGTACAACTCTTTTTCCCTCTCATTTTCTTTCCTTGAGTTTTGGGTTATTGCTTGCTTGCATACAGAGTTGAGCCACAGTTCCTTTCTCATAGCCTGGTTTCCAGATTTTTGGACCTGAAAGTCAAACACCTTTCGTTCCTGAGGGCGATTGTCTATCATTGACAGATTGAGCCTCCTCGTGAACCGGGTGAATTCGCTTTGTAGGAACTGGAATGTCAGGACTGCGGCTCAGATCCTTCATATGAAAGTGATAATTTTCTTCGCTGTGTAGCGGCCTCTCGAATCGGTTTTCCGTCTACCTCTCCGATGCCAAGCATCGAATCAGGCTTGAATGACGGTGATCTGAGGTATCACTATCGATCTGATGCCATCGCCGGGAAGGTGTACATCCGCCAGATATTCGAGGCTTTCCAGCTTTCTGTATTGGAATTTTCTCGAACAGGTATTCGCTGTTTCTGGTCCTTCTGATGTCTTCTCAGCTATTTCTGAGCTATCTCGCCTTGGATTTTCTCCTGTCGCATTTTTCTAGCTTTCGGAGCTTGCGAAACTGGCAAGATGTCGAACTGTTGACTAGCCATGGACGAGAATCACTTCTCTACTGGCGATCGGTTTTCGAGGCCTTTAATCATTGATCTCAATGATTGTCTATGAAATCCACCGTTCTGTGATCCAGAACCCTTATAGCTCGGATTCCTTTACAGTTCGTCGACATGAGCTCATGGAGGAGGTCGAAAGCAACTCGACTCTTCTATGTTTGAACCCTCACTCGTTTGGTGAAACAGGTTCTTTCTCCCGATGATCGCCCAGCATGAGGTTGTGAACACTCATGATAATCTAGAAACCATCAGGGTTCGTGCTCGGATCAAATAGTTGACCAGGACGTAGGGGAACTCATTCTTCCTCTAATGGCCCGGGAGCTTTAGTCTCTGCGTTTGCCTTGCCTCGTGAATAGGCGTACACGATGCTGAACTTTGGAAGTCCTTTGCTTTGGGACATTTCATCTGTCCCAGAAAGGATAATGAATCTCTTTCTGGCCAGAGGTTCATTGTATTGCCAATTTAATCGATAGAAGACGGGAATCGACAGCGATGTCGTTGACTATTCAATCGGAACTACCTTGTTCCCTATCGAGTCGTTTGAGATCTGTCAGTGGTGATGTACCGACTGACGTTTAGGGAAAAGGTCTTTCCCTCCGTCCAGAACTTCAATATCTCTGAATAGTTCGATCCAATCTATTCTATGTTGGCTTTAATTCCACAATTAGGAAACTTTATTCCTCTTGGTGAGGTCGAGTGCTCGAAGCTTTCTCGTGCGTCGCGACTTTGCTTCAGTGCGATTTCCTGTCAACACGCTCCGTTACTCTTGTTCGAGGAAAAGTCCTTTCTTATGGATCGTATAGAATTGATTGACTTCTCTGAGGTATTGCGCTCCTATCTTCTGTTGAAGAACGTTTAGAAAACAAACGGAGCTTTCAGAAATTCGATAGATATCGTCTTTTCTTCCTGCTCTAGGAACTGGCAAAGTAGCTTCACTTTCCGCTACTGTGTTCGCCAGGTTCAAGGAATCTTTCGTCTTTGACGACGATCCGCGTCGTGATTCTCTCGGTTATAGAGCTCATGCCATACTCTCCTTTATGCTTCATTTTGGATTATCTCCAAATCGACTAAAAACAGTCGGCATCATCCTTCTGTTCAGGAACTGGAGATACCGCTCTCTTTGTTGCGAGCGCGTATGTATCTCTTAGAGTTGGCAGCCCAGTTATGGACTTGGCTTATCATCAGCATATCTTTCTGCTTTTCAGCATACCTCTGTGCTTCATTGCGGATGATTAAGCCTTGTATGCTATCCTCTTTCCTTCTGGGATGTGGGTTCTGATGACCACTTCTCACCCAGCGAGGATCGCAATGGAACTCCTCTGACGCCCTCTCTTCTCCGAGAAGTACTACACTGTCAGACAGAATCATGTTTCCAGAAATTTCTGCTTCTGGGGCACTATGATCGAAGTGCGTAGAATCTTTGCGGATTTATGAAATGAATAATCTGCATTCTTTCATAAGATTCTAGTCGAACCCTGGTTTCTCAAGGTGACATGCATCTGGCTAGTTCAGGATTGCACTTCCTGTTCGCCAATCGCCTCGTGTCTGATATAGGCATAACCAACGGCTTACTGGAAACCTTAACTGGTCTTTCTCAGGTTGACAAATTTCTTTGTTCTTGCCTGATTCGTTCCCGAGGACCCGGATCTCGACGAAATTTACTTCGGAGTTCCAGAATTGGTCCTATTTGGGATCAACAAGTTCTTGTTGCTCTGGTCCGGGTAGTGACTTTGACTGTCAGTGAGACCCCGGACCTTGGTTCCTTCACGGATCCACTTTCGCTTAATTTACGGATATCTGTCTCCGTTGGTTCAAGCGCGGTCCCTGTGGGTTGTGTAGCACAGGGCCTCAGACCTCGGTTCCATGTTGGATCCGATTTTTGCTTCGAACAAGGTGAACGAGATCTCCTGGTTCTCAGCAGGATCCTGTCTGACTCCGACAGGACCCCGACCGATCTGATGATCAGTCGCGTCGACCGAAGAGCTTTGAACAGCTGGGAATGAGTCTCACTACGCAAAGCTCGTGAGATCGGCTCACGCGATCTGATAGATCAGGTATACGCCGAATTTAAAGTTCAGACCATAAGGGCAAACAGCTATAAGCTATGTGATCGTTTCGTAGTATTGGAATATAATTTACAGAACATTTTTTTTTTGCTTTCAACCATCAGGGTGAAAAAAACTCAGTCTTCCTAACACTAACCTTTTTTTTTCAAGTTTTGACACCTGTTCCCAATTATATGTATTTTTCACACAAAAATCCAATTTCACTAGGAAAACCTCTGAATGACGTACCTCTTGATTTCCGGATCATTGCGGAGCCTCAACAAATCGCTCGTGTCTGGAGACGGGACCGCCGCTCGTTCTTGCAGGATCTCGGCGATTGCGCGCTTCCTCGAATGTTCTTGGATCCGTTGGCTTGAATATAGATCGTCCAGAAATATAGCGCCAGCTAGAAAAAAACAAAACTGAATAACGAAAACCTCGTTTAATTCCTTAAAAAAGGTACGACTCATTCGTTCTCTTGAAAAGTTCCCTGTGCTCTATTTCTCTTCACGGTAAGCGAAAATGTTAATGAATGAGTTTAAAATTAATCCCAACCAGAGAAAAAATTGAATAATGTTAGAGATAACTACAATACACGTCTTTTTTTAATGGAAAACTTTCCAGAAGTTTGAAAAAGCGTAATTTATCCTTCTGAAAGCAATTAATTCATAACATCTTGGTTAAAATTAATAGAAATACTTACGAAGACAGCTCTGCGTCGACTGGGGCCGTGGAATCTCCGCGTCAGGATACTCTGTCTGCAGCCAGCTCGACAAAGGCGCTCGCCTCTCGATGAAAGACCCTAAAATGTTTCAGTAACGGTCTACTAATTCATAAAAGTGAAAAAAAAGCTAGTAGACTAATTGAGAAAAATCGGGTTCGCTACGGGAGCCGATTCACTAGCAGCTCTAGTGAGGAGATATCGGGAAAAAAATTGCGTTAAATAAATACAATATTCTTCGCTAGTCGTGCAAAAGAATGTTGATTGAAATGGGCGACCTCTATTAAAACAAAAATTGTCATGGACGATGGTTCGATGAGAGAAAGGCTCGCGTGAGGCAGTAGTCACTGGAGCCAAATCGCGGGAATTCGGTTCTATTTGCACCCGATTCACTTCATCGTCCATCGACATATCGACGTTCCCGTCAACATGCCCAACTAAATAATTCAATAAGCCGACTTATTTTGATAAAGTTGCATAGGAGCTTCCTTATAAGGAAAGGCGTTTCAACTTTTTCATCCTTCTTTTTCTGTTAGAATTTAGAATTTGCAAACTTATTTTTGATGGTTGTCTAGTCTACAACTCTGAGGCGTCTAACCACGAAAAAAAAAGAAAAGAAAAAAGGACAGTTCATCATTTTAGAAACGCCTTCTTTCAATTTTATGGTACACTCTCTTATCAAGAGTCAAGTTCAATCTTGTATTTCATATGAACCAATTAATTTCATCGAATTATCATGTCTTTTTCAAACCGTCTCCGATTCCAGAAGGATACGAAAGTTTTTCAGAAGGCAATTGATGGGGAAAACTTGAAGTCGGCTCGACATTTCTGACTATTTCTCGTTGTTGACTGACGTCCCAGCCTCCAGACCTACGGACCGTCGAACTGCTGATCGGCTCTGAGAAAAATCTTTCTTTGCTAGGTTTCTACAGGGCCAACCAGGAGAATAAATATAGCTACCGAGGCGGGAAACGCCGCCTCCGCCCATCCATCCAACGTCTTCGACTTTCGCTGACGGACTCTCCTCTTCCAACGTAGGATCGTCGATCACCACCTAATCCTTTTGATTGAGATTCCATTCCATTGAAAAAAAAACTTTCGCTTCAAGGTCATTTGATGTTTTATGTTTACAAATGTTTAGTATGAAGAATAAGTGACTATTGTTGCGGGTGTGATAGATTGAAATGAAAAAGAATACATTACATCTTGGGGTCAATAGTATATTTGTCTTGTTTTTACTCGCATCCTTTCTTTGTTATAAATGTGATTTTTCCTCTCTTTTAAATGGCTAAGCGCTAATCTAAAATATGAAGTGTTCGTATTCGTTTATTCAACTAATTTTGAAGTCCATTCAATCTTATCAAGCTTTACAGGCGTTCAAATCGGAAAACCTTTCGTCTTGGAATTAATTAATTAATTCAACATGAGAATTCAAAAGAAGTCTCGTTCTCGCTAACTTTTCCTATCGAAAACTTCGGTTCTCAAAGCCACCTTAGCTGCCGTCTTCTCATCGATACCATTTACAGTACCGCGGACTAGAAAACCTATTGTCTTCGTCACCTTCAAAAATAAAATTTGATTTTTTCTTTTGCCTTGCACGATTTCCTACAGGCGTCGACTGTAGCAACGGAGCAGGTTCGCTGATGGAAGACCCTTGCAAAAGATTCTTCTTTTTGGCTCTCGATGTCTTAGTGGCTTTCGATAAGTAACGCAAGGTATCTCCAAGATGTCGATTGACGGCATCATTAATTGTTTGGTTGAATGCTCTTAAACAAAAAAGCAACAATTAAGCTTAGGGAAAAAATCTGACTTTTCCAAGTCTGGTGTAGGCATCGATCCCTGCGCGTTTTCCTCAACGTCTTCCAGACTGAGAAAAAAAAAACATTTTGAAGAGTTTCTACGCAATAGTTACTTGATGGCGCCAAAAACGTGGTCGTTTCTAAGCTCAAATATACTTGGTTCCAAATATCGTTGATTGTCCAGCGCCGCCGAGCAGTTCAGTACGTTGTTATGAGAGTCTTCAAAATGCAAACAATGGGAAAAAAAGAAAAACTAAGAATAGAGTTATCGGCAGGTGAAAAAAAAACCCTTCGAGATAATAGAGAAAACATTGCTTTGTATTCATTCCAAAGAAAAATCAAATAGTTCAGGAAGAATAACCAAAGAAATTCGAACTCCTGTCTGATTTTATTTAGTTTTCTTTCCCAACACCGTCATCAACTAATTTCAAACTTGCCAAGTTCTTTCGATAAATCATAGCTATGCGTTAAAGTTTTCGGTCAGTGATCTTGAACCGGAAAAATATAAAAAAAAAAATTTCGAGCTTCAACTTCGAAACTAACAATACAAAAATGGTTTCTCGAATGAAAAAAAAAAAACAGGATACTCTGGAAAACATACCAAGCCAGAGATAACTTTCAGAAAACCTTCTGGAGTATTTTTACCCTTCCTGGAGGCAGTCTGATCGCCTCCCCCGCCAGCAATCACCGTGCACGACAGAACTTCGTTCGAAAAATTGGTAGTTTGATCCAGCAAACGAGACATTACCTATAATTAGAAGAGGATTTTTGAAAAATATATTGAGAAAAACTCACCGGAGGAGGACGAGATTCCATCTTATTGTTTGCAGTCTGAGCATTGGCTCTTTTATGGTCTTCATCTTCGAGAGTCTTTTGCGGTTCGAAAATCTTCAACAAAATTCCGTTAGTTGGAGTGAATTCGAGTGGCAAACCCTAACGCCATTCATGCTCTTAACCAGAAGTTGCACAGCCACAGTTTGGTAAGACAAATCCGAGTGTTCCTGCAAGTAGAGCGCCGGCATTGAAGTGTTCATTCTCCGGATCATGGAAAGGTAGGTCGGAGGTCTGAAAGCACTGAAGGAGTGACCAGTTAGTAAAAGTAGATCTGAAAAAGAATGAAGTGATATTTTATCAACAAGGTTTTACGTTTTATGGAACAGACAAAAATTCGCTATAAAAGAAAATTACCAAGGTCAAACCTAATTTTAAAATTTCTCTTCAAACAAAGTTAATTCTTATCTGTTTTCAGACTTCTCCTCCGACTTGAAGTTGGAAAAATTATGATTGCTGGGTTCGATATAACCTGGAATCCGACCACTCTACCGCCTTCTTCCAATCTTCATCTTCATCATCTTTAAGGTATCCCGAAGAAACTTTTCTCTTCACAGATGGAACTTTTGGCAGATTTTCAAAAGATTCTAAAAAAGTTTTTGCTATTTGCAGGTTTTTTTGAAAAATGAGCTCGTACCTTTAGTTTTCAAAGGAGATTCTCCGTTTTTCGGAGTGCAAAACTTATTGAAAGAGGCGCTTGCCCGCGACTTTGAAAATTTTGGACTTTTTTGTTTTGCTGGTTCCACTGGTTTGGGAAATGCAAGCCTTCGTGGTCGTGGTGGGGAGCCCTGATAGAATTCAATGTTATGAAATCAAAAGGCATTCATTCTATACAAAACCAAATACTAAAAAAAATTGAATTTATTGGACGGAAAGAAAAACATCAATCTAAATTATACGCCTTTCGAAGAAAAATTCAAAAAAACAAAACCTCCATATTTTTTTCTCTTCAAAAATATAAGTTGAAACGTTTTTTTTTTTCCTCTGACAGAAAAACTATATATTGAGAAATAAGACTATAAATCAAAAAAAAAAATTTTTTTTTGAAGATCTGAGTGAGCTATCGAAAATTTTTAGAGCTTGAAGAGCCTTCTCTATTACAGAAACAGTCTGAACATAATTGAAACTTTTGCTACGGTGTAGATAACATTCAAATGATTAATAAGTAAAAATTCTAGAGACATTCTCCACCCGGTGAAGTCACCTTTTTAAAAGAAATTACTCTATTGGTTGTAGATGACCGGAGGTCGCACATTTTTCGCTGCACTCTGAAAAATCAATATTCGAACAAGTCCAATCGTTCAACGACTTCGAAGGTTCTCTCTTAACCGATTTTCCTGCGACTCCATGGCAAGCCTCCTTTCTAACATGACGATCCTCATTCAGTTCTGGAGACGATGTCGCAGGATCGCGAAAATGACTTAGCTCGAGTTTATTTGCCGAAATAATTAATAAAAACACTGAGGCGTCTTCTTTCCGACGACGGCTTCCAGGCTCTTCCAGTCCCTGATGACGTCGTGATTGATCCTGTCCGAGAACATCCTTTTCCTACAAACAGTTCAACTACATCTCTACTTTTTTCTTTCCAGAATGAATCGCATTATGGAAGATTGTAAATTCGACAAAAAATTTGGAACGCTTCACGAATTTGCGTGTCATCCTTGCGCAGGGGCCATGCTAATCTTCTCTGTATTGTTCCAATTTTAGTATATGTTCTCGGAAGAACGAAAATTTTGAGGTGCGAAGGTGTTACATAGACCCTCTGCACCCAGCAACCGACCTAACGCGGTTTTCGCTCCAGGGTATCAGGGTGTCACGAGACTCGATCTCGTCTCGAGATGAAATTCGTACTTCTCGATTTCTCGAGACGAACATCTCGTTTCGAAAATTCGAGAAATTTTTCGAGAAGTTTCCGAAAAATTCCCAGATGGAAAAGAGAGCAGAGAAGACTAAAGTTTGGCGTAAGATGTGATCCGGATGCCCTTTTTTTCAGATTTTGCGTATAATTTCAAGTTTTCCAAAAAAAATCTTTTAAATTTTTTTAATTTTCCGAAGTATCATTCAACCTAGTTTTTTTCATTATTGAAACGCCTCGAACCTGTTTTCCATAGTAGTCTTTATTATCTGCTACACTCATATCTTTTTTCTTCAAAACTGCTCAGCCCGCCCGGCTTGGAACACCTTAGGTTTAAATTGGGCATCAGCGATCGCATTTATTGGGCGATATTCTCATTAAAAAAATGAGTTTTGTACGAAAAATGTACGCAAATTTGAAGAAAAAAACACAATTAGAACATTCAATGATGCAAATTTAGTATTAAAAATGAATTTTTTGCAAAAGCCAGCAAGCCTTAAAAAAATTGGCCTTTTCAGAATTCTGTCTTTAGTAAGTGAGCAACTTTTTTCCTGTATTTTTTTTTGAATCTATTTTTTAGGTAAAAACAAAAATTTAGTGATAACATCAAAATCCTTGCCCAATTTCACAAATCACCTTGATGGAAAAAAAGCTCACAGATTTTCGCGTGTTTCTGATGATTTTCGGCGAAGGTTCACCGAAAATGTCTGAAACACTGGAGACTTCTTCTTCGACTTCTTCTTCTTCTAATGGTGCTGGTTCATAACCTTGATGTGCAAGATTCTCGGTCAATAGTGGACTAAAAGAAAATGCAAAATACCACTGTCGAGCAAAACGTTAGAATGAACGTTAGGGTATCTGCGACAAACTTGAAAAACTGGAGGGCTTTCAGATTCGCTGTCTGAACTGAAATGAAAAAAATAAAGTTTTTTTTTAAATGAAAAGTTTTCTTCATGCACAATATAGGGACTAGAGTTCTCAAAACCAAACGTTTGAACGAACGTTCAACCAAACATTTTTCAAACTTATTGAAACCGACCTTTAATTGAAATTTCGAAATCGAACGTTTGATCGGAACGAACATTCATTCAATGTTTGAAAAAAGTTTGGTTGAAAAACCATACGTTCGTTTTTCGGTCGGAAAAAGTTTGATCGAAAAACCAAACGTTCGTTTTTCGGTCGGAAAAAGTTTGATCAAAAAATCAACCGTTCGTTTTTTCGGTCGAAAAATCAGTGGACGAGACCTTACGAGACTACGAGGACAAAAAAACTTCTAATCATCGTCATCAGAAATTAAGTTTGTTCATTTTGAAGTTTCTTGTGGATATACCCTGCTGTGTCTACCGCTAGCTTTACGGGCACTTTTTCATAAACAAGCCAACAATTTTGACAGAGCGGACGTAAAAGGAAATAGCGTGATTTTGAATTTTTCCCGAGAAGCAGAAGCTGGTTCTGAATGAATAATAGCCTACTATCTTTTGAACAGTGAACTTTGTGAACCGAAGGAGTATAGACGATTTACGGCTGGCTTGGGACGCAAAAAGGCGTGGCCTGCTGCACTCTCCACCAACCAAGGCACTGTCTCCTCTCTTTTCGTGGCAGGACCCTTTTCTCGATGGCTCAAGCCAGCCGTGAATCAGCTATACCAAATGAACCCAAAAAGTGATCTTTTAAACCTAATGGCGTGTTCATCGGACAAAACGAAAATCGCTTCGAAACGCGAAAAAAAAACCCTCCAAAACAAAAATTAGTACTGTTTTGGAGCAACTTTGGCGCGCCGATGAACACGATTTTTCGTTTTGAAGCATGTTCCGTTTCTCCGATGAACACGCCATAATAATATTTTTGTCGTGTAAGTTGTTTGAGGTTGAGAAAAAAAGGTTGACAAAATATCATTTTTTGGGTTCAATTGATACTCCTTCGCTTCACAAAGATCATTCGGTTCGCAAAGATCACGCTTCGAAAGATAATTGGCCTCTTGTGAATGTAACTCCCGAAAAAAAGTTCGATCGAAAAACCAAACGTTCGTTTATTGGTCGGAAAAATTTTGATCGAAAAACCAAACGTTCGTTTTCGTTTGAAAAAAGTTTGGTCAAAATAACAAACGTTTGTTTTCCGGCCAGAAATCGTTTGATCATGATCATCACTTGAACGATTTGATTGTGGCCGTTTTAGATCAATGTTTGAAAATGAAATTTGTTCGAAATGTTGAAAACAAACTTTTTCATGTTTTCAAACTTTCATTTTTTCAAACGTTTGGTTTTGAGAACTCTAATAGGGACCAAAAACGAACTAGTCGTAAGTCTTTTGTCGCTGGTTTCGGCGCCGTCTGTACTCTTCCTTATTTTCTCCTTCGAGTTCTTCGCGTCTTCTTTTCGAATTCGGCGCTTTACGAGACAGAATTTTTCGATTTCTTCCGGCTAAAGCTGAAAGCTTCGGTTAATTTCGATAGAGTTCTCTTCTTTCGAACCCAACCTTGAGAAGGATAATTGTGGGTCCATTCGACATCGTGTTCCGGTTCAGCCAGCTTTCGCAACTGTGCTTTCACCTTAGTTGAAGTTTCAAGGAATTATCAAAACGAAAAAAAAAAAATAAAATAAAACTCTTTTGCGGCCAGCTTCTGTTAGTTCACTGAAAATGATATCAGAACGCCTTGCGTTTCTGAAAAATTCCAACTTGATCCAACTCACGGCCTTTTTTGTCGCGAAAAACCGGAGATCGGTTATCCTGAAAAGTCACATAGATCAAGAAATAAAATGTTCTAGAGATTTTGATTAACCTCAGAAAAATCATATTCCTCCCTCCGACTGCGTTTCTTTCTTGAATACTGATACCGATCTATTGGCAAGCTTGGTCGAAAACGTGGATTTCCTGAGTGAAAATGATGACGAATACTCCGGTAGAAAAACCTTTGGCGCAAATGTCTGAGTCGCGAGAAATATTCCTTATAATTGACTTCGCCCCTGTACGGTTAGCTCCACCTGCAGAAACTCGGTTAGCCCAAGGGTTGGGACGTCGGCTATATGGTGCCCATGGTTGGACATTGGGCTTTCGACCCATGAAGCTAAAATTCAAGAATCATTGAGCAAAAATTAGAGTCTCTGAAAAAATAAAAACCTACACAAAACGTAGTTGCCTATATCGTCAAAATGTCGCTGCGACCTCGTCAAACTCTCGCTGCCGGCATGGCATGCCATATCGCTCCATCACAAAAAAACTCAAATTTATAAATAAAAAAATTTGAAATATATAAAAAAAATTTTTTCTTGCTTTATTTCTGACTTTTGTGATTAAATGAATTAAATTCAAGAAAAAAACATTTTTTTGAAGGAAAAATTTCTTAGAGAACGATATAGCGCGAGACGTTTGCGAGGTCGCAGCGAGAGGCGAGCAGTATCTCGGCCAAAACTGAAAAGCTCCCCAAAAGCTTTTATCAAAAAAAGACCTTGAAAGGGTCCCCAGCAGATCTTTTTTATATCGTTTCACTTCTTTTTTGCATCTTTTTCACATCCTCTAACAAAAAGGATGCTGGAAAGCAACTAAAAATATTCGAGCGGATTCAAAAAGGATCCTCTGAGACTATGAAAAAGGTGCTCAAAAGCTTTTAGGAGCTTTTAGAGGAAGCTTTTTATTTCCCATTCAGGATCCCTTAAGGATCCTCGAAGGAACTTTTCCGTTTTACCTATGTATACCGGATGGTACGACAAAATCTCAAGTCCGCAAATCTCGAGGACCGTAATCTTGTGTACGCAGATCTAAAGTCCCATAATCTTGGAAACCAAAATCTTGGAGACCAAAATCTTGGAAACCACAATTTTGGAAAGCAAAAATCTTCCTTTTTAGTCTTCTTTATTGCACTTTATCTACTTATATTCTCTTGTTTGGATCACCGAATACAATTTCTGATAAAATCTTTTCGCAAAAGCGTTGATTTTTACTTTCCAAGATTGTGGTTTCCAAGATTTTGGTTTCCAAGATTATGGGACTTTATGCCGTGTTCAAAGTAATTTCCGCGAAATGCAAAATGGTCTCTGACCCTCCAAAATTTAGTTATCTTTCTCTTTCTCTGACGGCTATTTTAAATTTCGCGGAATCACGGTGTTCCGCGCAATGAAAAAAAAATGCGAAATTTTGGGTCCCAGCGGCATATTATCCGTGGCGCATCATTGCGCCCTTCTCATCGTTTCTGATGCAAAAAAATTGAATTTCTTCACTTTTTTTTCATTGGTTTTTTTACTTTTTTTCTATTTCTTGCATTTATGTGATCCGCCTCTCTATGGGTACATTTTTGTGGAGTTTTAAATTGCGCACTTTTTCTAAACCGGTTTCAGATCTTTAACTTTTTTTCTCAAAAATAGTTGAAGATTTTTTTCTAAAAAGTCCTAATTTTTTTCAAAATTTTTGAAATCTGTTTGCGCGACATGAAAAAGAGTAACTCTATTTCGGAAACTATAGTTTTTTTAATTTAATCAGTTAATAATAAAAAAGTTATTATCTAGTTCCTTTGACGTAGTTTGAAACCGGTTTCGTGTAAATTAGAGCCAAATTGAATTTGCTGATGCAGTTTAATGATTTTGATATATGCATCATCTAAATTATATATTTTTTTCTAGTTTTTTGATGGTTTTCGGATTTAAACAAAAATTTCGCCATACGAGGTTTTTTTCTAAAATTTCTGCTTTCTATCCATTACTTGTTTTTCTGAAGCTAGGTTTTCGAGGTATATAAAATGTTTTTTTTTCATTTGCTCCTCGAATTTTCCTCATTTCAATATTTTTCGTATTTATAAATGCTTATTCAATGGGAGCTGATTCATTTACATAATATTTTTTGTTTTTATTTTGTAATCAGTAATTTAGAGTTTTCCCCTTTCGAAATCAATCCTAAATGTTTTTTTTAATGTAAGTGAATGTTTTTTTCACATCATATTCTTCAAACTGACAAATTTCGAATATTTCAGGAGCTATTATCCTGAAATCGCAAATTCTAAAAATTGAAAAAAACATTTTTGAGTATGCGATAGTGCGTCTCGGTGTGCTTACACCCTAAGCATCATAATTTACGGAAAGTCTTGACCTTGCGTAATGAAAAAAACACCGTGGAATCACTTTGAACACGGCATTAGATCTGCTTACACAAGATTACGGTCCTCGAGATTTGCGGACTTGAGATTTTGTCGTACCATCGTATACCGCAGGGGAGCCGCGAGCAATCATAGGTAAAACGGAAAAGTTGCTCTGAGGATCCCTAAAGGATCCTGAGAGGGAGATAAAAAGCTTCCTCTAAAAGCTCCTAAAATGATGATGTAAAAAAGCTTTTGAGTACCTTTTTCATAGCCTCAGGGAATCCTTTTTGAATCATCTCAAATCTTTTTAGTTGCTTTCCAGCATCCTTTTTGTTAGAGGATGTGAAAAAGATGCAAAAAAGAAGTGAAACGATATAAAAAAGATCTGCTGGGGACCCTTTCAAGGTCTTTTTTTGAGAAAAGCTTTCGGGGAGCTTTTCAGTCAGTTTTGCCCGAGTAGCATTATACTCGCTGCGATATAGTTCAGAGTATTGGGTGAGCGCCCCTTGCCCCTGCGCGCTCAGTGCCATAGCGGCCTGCGCCTTGAAACTCTAAACGGCTCCGCGTTTCAAAACTCGTTTTCATTGAACTGAGGCGCGAATGGCGCCTCTGACATGATATGGAGCCAGAACTCTTTCTCTAACACACACTGTTTCGTGGTTATATATATATAGCTGCGAGAAGACGACGAAATAGTGTATGTCAGATAAAGAGTTTCGGCGCCCTCTTGGCGCTCCACTTCAGAGGTTTCAATCAACTGAAAACGACAGGCAAAACGGCATGCTGGAAATGTCGGTCGGTTCGGTCACTTTTTCAAGTCTGAAATTTTTTGAAATTTTCACCGGTGTCTTCATCCGACAAATCAAAAATTGCTTCGAAACGCAAAAAAATTGCCCCAACTCAAAAATTAGTACTTTTTTGGAGCAATTGTGGCGCGCTGATGAACACGATTTTCCGTTTCTCCGATAAACACGCCTTAAAGTTTTTCAGTTCTAAATTGTTTAAGTGCGCGCAGGTTCTTATATAGTGTGTAGAAAGGAGATTACGACTATGTTCTCTCTAACTAACTTATTCACTCTCTGAATAAATATATTTATATATATTGCCGCGTTCAAAGCTGATTTGACGTGCTCAGCGAAAAAGTTTTTCTGGTTCAAAAGCACGAACCTAAACGCGGCGAAACGCAGCGTGCTGCTGCGCAGCAGGTTCCCACGACATGATTGGTTGACTCCGCCCAGCTAGCTGGTAAGAAAAATATTTTGAAAATAGATTTATATTGAACATTTGCCAAAAAGGCGAAGCCAACCAATCATGTCGTGGGAACCTGCTGCTTTTCGCCGCGTTTTGGCTCGTGCTTTTGAACCAGAAAAACTTTCGCTGCGCGCGTCAAATTAGCTTTGAACGCGGCATATAGGTTCATAGTTATTTATAAATATATGTGTGTCCTTTTTCGTTTCACAGTTTTTAAGAAAACTTTCTAGAATTTTTATTGAAGTATAGTCTGTTCAGATTTTGAATGTCAAGTAAAATGACGTCATTCGAAAACGCTCTGTGGATGGCTCGCTCTCTGATTGGTTTATCGCACCATTATGGGCGGAGCTTGAGCGACGACTTGACATTTAAAAATCTGAACAGACAATACATTCATCCTGATGATAAGAATCACAGCGTTTAAAAAAAAAATATATTGCGATATTTGAGTACAAATACATGTGTGTTCATTTTCAGCTAGAAAAATGGGTCGAGCAGCGAAGGATGCTAATGGTAAATTTTTATTATATTTCTTCTTCTTGAAGTTGCGCTCAGAAGCTTCTGTCGATTCAATAATAAGTCACGGAAGGTTTGGAAAAAGAGGCGTTGAAAAAAAGTGTTCGAAAAATGGATCGGAAGTTCTGCTGAAAACGATGGATTTCAAAGTTTGTTGAATTTTTTTTATTCAACAGAACAGATATTTTCCAGTCCAAGGTTGATAAAAAATTACTGAACGAATACAAAGAACAACGCTTGACGCCAGGTGGTGAGTCTTCAGTTCAAAAATAGATAATTATAAATTTTAAACGGCGAAGTTAACAGAAAACGATTGGAGTGAATATAATATTGATGATAAAAAGGCTAACGAAGGATATCTAACGCCTGAAGTTTGTTTCAAGGAATTTGGTGACTATAAAAAGTTTCATTTTAAGAGGAAAGTTACGAAGCTGCTAGAAAACTCAAAATGTACGTGGTTTTGTTTTTGTACAAACTCGCGTGTTGAGTATTTATGATCTAGTGGAACTTTCAAAAGCTGAAACTCCGTTTTTCACAAATGTCGTGTCCTCGTTAATGTTCGCGAACGGCGACGGGAAGGTTTTTTTTTGTTTGATATAGAAGCAGTATCGTTTTTTTCAGCGGCCGTTCGATAGGAACGTCAAGCTCGTGACGGACTTGGTTAAAAATGAAGTTATTTCTTTGCTTCAAAAAGCTAGCTGCGTCTCGAGTTCAGCAAGGTTGTCGCACGTAAGTTGTCAATTATTATTTCTGTTTCCAGCCTTTCAGCCGATAAAAAGCAGAAGATAAAGCTAGAAGACGTTTTTGTTGCTCTTTCTGAGCATACAGGTCTTCTGTCGAGGTTGATCGCTTACGCTGAGGTAGAAATGACTTAAATTGGCATACATTTGGAAAAAAAAACCAAATCAGGCTCGCGTTGAGCTGGCCAGATTTGCGAGAAGTGCCAACGTGGCTTGCAAGCGAAGTGGATGTCTGAAGGACGAGGAAAGCGGAGAATCAAGTGAAGAGAACAGCGACGAAGAATACTCCGAGCCTGAAGAAAAAGATTCCGGCCAAAATGACAAAAGGTTTTATGAAAAGAAAAAAAAAACTGTTTTTAATTTATGTAGAAAGGAGTCTCGTTAAGCTTAACGTGTCTTAATCTTATAAGATTTCCTTTCAAATTCCTAATCTCTACAAGCATAAAGTCGATAGGATATGTTCTCATTTCCTGCAATAGTAAACATATATATTCTTCTTTAGGAACATTTTCAGCCTATCCTAAAACTTTCATCTGAAAGCCTAGTTTAACTCAATAATTTTTGCTCTTGGTCGCTAACGAAGATTAACACATCGATGGAAGTAATTCGTATCATTTTTTCAATGTCGAAACTCTTCGCTATTCAATTTTTTTTTGTTTGCAAAAATTGGCGCTTAGTACTACTGCCGCTTTCGAAATGATTTCAGTATTCTGAAGATCCATGAAAAAAACGTTTTTATATCAAATAAATTTTTATTTGCTGGCTTGTTCATTCAAATTGGAATCATGTATTCTTGATAAGAAGCCCAAAACTTTCAAATAGAGTTGTTTAAAGTTACTTTTTTATTTAATTAAACCATTCAAGAAAACGAGAAATCGCCGATGATCAGTTGTTGTCTGCTTTGAAAAGCGCCGTGAAGTATGTTTCCTTGGACTTCGAGAAAGTCAGGGTAGAGCAGTTTCTCTCTTTTCAAAAAAAAACTCCCTTTTTCAAAGGATTATGTGGACGAGAAGCATCAACTACACACCAAAAACCTGCTCGAAGTCATCCGAGACCTTTCCAATGAAGATTATCAGGCCTTTTCTGCAGCTCGACAAGCCACTTTCCAACGCCAAAAATTTCTTAAAAGTTCGAAGTGAGAAACAAAAATTGCTTGCAAAATTTATTTGTCTCAGAGCTCCCAACTTTTTGGCTTGGCTGGGAAATCCGCCAATCGGAGAAAATGTCGAATTCGTCTTGGCTTTTGTCGCCAAGGAAACTGTTCTGCAGATTGTTAGGGACGCGGTGGAGATTCGAAATGCGGTGCGTTAAACTTTTTCTTTTGTAAAGGAAGAGAAAAAAGGCGAAATAAGTACGAACCCAGTCCCCATCGTGAAGTAGCCACGTAACAAAAGGATTTGGGTTTCCCCCGCAGTTTTTCAAAATTTAATCAGCCCGAATTCAACAAAAGTATGAAAATTCAAACGATCGAACAATTTTTAACTGAAAAAAATATTCCCAAATTATGTGTCAAAACACGGCAGTTTTATTGTCAGAAAAAGCTTCACTAACGTCCAGAGGTGGAGGATGGCTGCCCTCTGGCCGCCCTGCCTGCCAAGCCATAAACGCCCAAAAGGCAGAAATGACTTTTTCAAAAGTCAACGTGGCGCGACGGTCATTTGTAAGGCGTAATCGCCCTAACATCTAGAAGCGCTTGTTCCTGATATCGTTAGTCTAACGATATCAGGACCTCAAAAGGTTAGAAACTTGATTTAATCAGAATATGATTTCTGAAGCATCTTTACGTGATGATAACGAGTTATTTTTTAGAAAGGCACTCATTTAAAATTTTTTCAGTTAAAAATTGTTCGATGGTTTGAATTTTCATACTTTTGTTGAATTCGGGCAGATTAAATTTTGAAAAACTGCGAGGGAAACCCAAATCCTTTTGTTTCGTGGCTACCCCACGATGGCGACTGGGTTTTCCAAGTTTTGTTGACATCCGTAGGATGCCTTGATATATTTTCATGCGCTGAAATCGGAAAAAAATGTCTGAAGGACCGATAAAAACATGTCCTAGTGATTTACTACCTTCAATTTTTTTTCACAGCTCGAAACTTCTCATTTATGTACGCTCTCCTATATAAATTATTTTCAAGAAATCATCTCTTCATTAGGATATGAATACAGTTTCTAAATACAGTTTGAACAATTTTAAACGTTTTTTTAACTGCGAACCTAAAACGAAATCTTTTTCCTCACTGGGGTTTTTGAAAATGGGCTTTTTGGAAAAAGTTTTTTTAGTTAATAACTAAAAAAATCTAGAATAGTGTATGCCCCCTTGTTAAGGGAACCGTAACGGCAACAAAAAATTTTGATTTGACTAAATACGTTGATCTTGAAAAAAGTTATGAGCGAAAAACCACGAAAATTTCCATCCCAGGACATACAAATTTTTTCGGTTCCTGGACATAGAATTTTTTTTAGATGAAAAAATTTTTTCTTTTGTTTCGATCTGAAAATGACTTAATAAATGTGAAAATGTGTGCTGATTACGATTTTGGGGCATATTACAGTATAACCCCCACATGTATTGGGTATCGCCCCCCGCGACCCGTTCGAACAAGCCCCCCGCAATTATCCAATGTAGCCCCCCGCAACTATCCAGTATAACCCCCCACACCGAGAATAGGTCACGCAACGATCACGCAGGACACGTGTCAGAGCTTCCATTTTTTAATTTGTTTTCTATTTTTTCGTATTATTCGTCATTTTTGGTTGTTTTAAATGGTTTTTTTTGTATTTTCGCATGTAAATTCGTGTTCTTTTTATGAATTTAATAACTTTTGTGATTTGATTTGTAGATCATGGAAGAAATTAGGTCGCTGACCGAGTTTCATGAGAAGTTCAAGGCAGACAAAGAAGTTTACGGGTACTTCTCGCCGAGATACGTACGAATATCATAAAAATTATGGAGCGCTGACCACTTAGAAAAAAATTAAGATGAACTTTATTAGTTTTTCAATCAAGTAATTGTTCTGAGGAATAGAATTCTTTTGCTTTTTTTCTTTTTCATGCACATTAATTAATAAATTACTTAGGAAAATAGGCTTAGTTTTAAGGCTTCACACGGAGGCGGAGCGCGCATAGCGCGAAGCCGACTGTGGCTCGCTTCGAAAAAAACTGAGCCACAGTGAACAATTCGTCAAATAAATAAAAATACTTGACATGGAGGGGCATTCTGAAATGGAGGGGGCCATTCTGAAATGGAGGGGGTCATTCTGAAATGGAGCAGGGGCCATTCTGAAATGAGAGGGGGTCATTCTGAAATGGGAGGGGGGGCTTGTTCGAATGAGCTCTGGGGGGACTATTTCAAAGTCGTGCGGGGGGCAAATATGAAAGATTGCCTAGGCATTTCAGAATCGCCCCCCCGTTTTTGTACTGCGGGGGGCCATTCTAGAATACATACTCACCCCTCCGCGTTTGATTTTACCCCCACATGAAGTCCTCCGATTTTACCCCCCGCAGATCGGAATTTGGCTTGGTGGGGGGCTTGTTGGAACGCGGGGGGCAAAAACAGTGTGGGGGGCGATTCTGGAATTTTCCCCGATTTTGTTAATTTCGAGCCAAAAAAACAGGAGAAAAAAAAGTTATTCGGGAATCTTATTCAAAATCACACGTTTTTTGAATTTTTCGGGTCTTAGATGGAAAATTCGCCTAATCCATGTTTGGCTCAATGGATAGAGAAAATTCTCTAATCTGAGCGATAGTGAGCAAAAATGAGTTGTTAGATTTTTAAAATTTGAATAAAATTATTTTTCAACTTGTGATAAACTTCGATCGAGACTCGTTGATTTTTTGACGAGATATAGATTTTCGAAGGTTTTTACCGAAAACCTTTGAGCCACCCTATCTCGAAAACGGCTCGAATGATGCTATTCAGTGTTTTTTTCAAAAAATCGTTTTATACAACATATTTGATTTTGAGGAAAAGTTATCATAACGCCCTTTTTTTCCAACTCATCCTAAACCCAAATGGCGCAGAACATGTCTGCGCCTAATATATTGACTCAATCAACTTGGCGATTCAGAAAACTGATTTATTTCAGGAGCCGGAAGACCTTCATGATGATCCATCGAATTCACAAAACTGTTTGCAATTGCGACACTATGAAGAGTCTTTGCGCAGGAATCAGGGTTTTCGTCAGTTTTGTAGGATTTTTGTTTGATCGTTGCTAAAAAAAAATGCATGGAAGATTTTTTTTTTCTAGAAAGTTTGTAAACTCAAATATGGTGAAACGAAAAGCTCCATCGAAAAAGACGAAATTTTTCAAGAAAGAAACTGACTCTTACAAAAAAGACTAGTTTTACTAGGGCATGGTCTCCGCTCGACAACGAGTTGAGAATTGAGGCTTTGTGGGTGGATAGGCCTAGGTGAGAGTACTCGGAATCAAAAATAAAATTCTGCTAAACCCCACAGGCGGCCGAGGAAAAGCTCGTCGAAATTTTTCCAGCGCGCATATGGCCGCGCTCGGAGTCTTCGGCTAGCAACTGGCGGCGTGGTGTAGTGGGTTGTGGTCTTGTGCACTGTCAATATTGGGACCATGGTTCGGATCCTTTTGGCGGAAATCGTTTTTGCCGGCTCATAACTTTATTCCTTCCTCATTTTTGGGATATTTTTTTTCAAAAATTAACATCAAAACTTGTAGAAAATTATTATTTCTACTCTTTTTCTCATGCCAAGTTTTTCTTCTCGTGTTGAAGAACTGTTGAGGAGGTTATTCTTAAATATTTTTGTTGGAAGACAGGCAATCGGCAGCATAGTTATTAAAGTTAAGCTCCTTTCGCGCAAATTTCTGTTGGAATCTTCGAAAATCGCCATACCTTCTGACACTTGGAACGCGAAAACGAACGGAAAAGTTTCATTTTAGTTGTTTTATCGTGTTACTATGCTTCCGTTTGATACACACGTATCCAAAAGACAGATAATCGCTTTTTAAAAAAGCTCAAAGTTTTATAACATATCTACTCGACGTGAATTTTCACAAACAGATCGTTTTCTTCATCGTTTGCCCATAAAGTAGAGAAAAAAACAAAAATTTCAAATCAGTATTTTTGTTTTTTTATTGTGATTTTTTTGTGAATTTTTTTATTGTAGATTTTTTTGAAAAAAATATCCCAAAAAAATGAGGAAGGAATAAAGTTATGAGCCGGCAAAAACGCTTTCCGCCAAAAGGGTTCGAACCATGGTCTCAATACTGACGGTGAACAAGGCCACTACCCACTACACCACGCCGCCAGCTGCAAGCCGAAGGCTCCGAGCGCGGGGTTATACGCGCTGAAAAACTTTCGACGAGCTTTTCCTCGGTTGCCTGAGGGGTTTAGCAGAGTTTTATTTTTGATTCCGAGTACTCTCACCTAGGTCTATCCACCCACAAAGCCTCAATTCTCAACTCGTTGTCGAGCGGAGACCGTGCCCTAGTTAGATTAGAATATTGGGGGTAATTGTATTTGTAAAAGTGAGAATTAGGCCATGACCAATGATCATTTATCTGAATACTTTGAAAATCTCACGGGAAAGTTTCATTTCTAAATTCTCCACATTGTAGCTCAAAAAGTTATCCGGTTTATTAAAACAGTTTTTGGTTTAAAGTACCTGTACTTACTGGGATTTCGGTTTTTTCTTTGGCTTAAAAAAGGTCAATTTTTCACACGTTTACTGCTTTTATTCTTGCAATTTCCAGTTAATATCTTAATTGCATTATGAAAAAGAAGACGATGCTCAGCAGTCATTGAATGAGTCACTCTTTCGCGCTTGGTTGCCTTCCAACTTGAAAGTCATATAGTCCTCCACGGTCAACAGCGGCTTCACTTCTGCATTTTGTTATTCTCGACGTGGTTTCGGAACTAATTGATATTTACGTGGAGCAGGGGGAGGAACTGTGCCTGGTTTGATGTTCACGTACGATTTGTTCGTCTTGTTTTTATTCCCTGCCGCCGAGTCTATCATCGTTCCGCCGATCTAAAAATCCAAAAGCTTTCTTTCCCAAGCTGGGCTATTGTAATTCTAGAAAACCACTTGAATTGCCTTTGCTGCGTTCAAAGGTTCAAAGGGAGCTCAGCGAAATAGCAAAAAAAGACCGTCCGAGAGTTAAAAATGATAGCCAAAAATGAAAAAAGAAACAACCATTTCCATTTTTCGAAAGTCACTTTCATCGCGGCATCATTTTTTTTCATAGCACTGGGAGTATTGTCTTTGATCTTCAAAAAATGGTAATTTTTTGCCGACTTGAAAGGCGAAACTCGTACGCGGTTCTTGAGTTTAATTAAACCGCCAGCGATCATTTGGAAGGCTCGTTTATCGATCTTTTGAATTATTTCTAATTCTTCAATGATTTAATCGGTGGCGCTTGAATTTTACTCGTGCCAAAAACCGCGTCCCGCCATCTTCTTCGCTTCTCTCGCCTTTCAAGTCGGTAAGGATTAACTATAAATCAAGCTTTTTCGAGAAATTTGAAAAAACTTTGTCAATTTGAATTTTTTTCGGAGTCGAGAGATTAATTAAACTCGAGCCAGCGGCGAACAACCAACCTCACACAGCAAATTATACGCTCCGAAGCGTCTCCAAGGGTCGGCTTTCGATCTATTCGCTCGTTTTTTATTGTTTCTGAAGTTTTGAATTGCGAGTAGTATAAGCTACTTCTCCATTTTGAAGATAGTTCATTCCAGAAAATTTGCATCTTCTATGAATCTGTTGAATCTTTCTTAAGTGGAAAAAGGAAAATGCTGTTTGACGGATTTTTTTGTGTTCTGCTCATAGTTTTGGTCCTCGGCAACCTTAAGCGAAGAAGCTGAGATGGAATGTCGTAGACGACGTGCTTATCCGACATTTCTATGCCTGGCTGGTTAGCGAAGAATTCGGAGTTGAGTGGTGTCGCCTAATTTTATCAACTTCAATAAAAAAAAAACTTGGATTTTCAACTGTTTCGGTTGTTCTGATGGGTAGAGGAGACAGACAGTTGTACGAAGGATGTGGACACCTGATTGCATCTTGGATTGTCAGCTCGCATCTTTCCTTTACTTCGTTTTTCTTCGACTTTTTTTTTCAAATATAAGTACCTGTCGGTCATCTTCTGACAGGTGCAACCAGTCACTAATATGTGTGTATTTCATTTCGTTTTCTGTGAGGTTTTAAGTACGATTACTCATTTTGGGTTAGCCTGCCTAGTTTGGAGAAGAGGGACGTGTTTGATGTAGACTTTGTGATTATAGAATTGTTTGGCTGTGACCGCGAGATGGGGGTGTGTTCTAAATCTCTCCTAACATCGTTTCAAAAAGATAGGTGAGTCGTTCTTACCTTCTTTTTGGTCCTCGTTGAAGGTTTTTTCTACCACCATATACTCGCTCATTACTTTTGTATCCGACTTTTCAATGCTTACTTGAAGCTGGAAAAATAAACTTGAAATAAGAGGAAATTTAAAAGTCTCACATTATCTGCTGAATCCTCTCGCACGGGGAGTCTTGTAGACTGAAATCTTCAAACTTCAGAATAGCCGAAAAAAAAAATTCAGCTGTTTTTTTTAGCTCTTCACATAAATTCTCATAATATTTTACATGAGGAATTGTTTTCGTCAAATCTTGGTTCGCTCATTTTACCAGATTTTTACCAAATATCTGCCCGTCTCAATAATAATAAATTCGTTAGAATTCTTAGTAAGAAAGAAAATTAATAAAACCTACACTTTTTGAAACGGTAAGACTGGGCTTCCTGACGTTCTTATCGCTCTTCGCTCGCCGAAGTGTGCAGCTGACGTCGGGTGTGGTGTCCGTGGCCGCGCGTAACGGCATCTGCGGAGGCGACGGTGACAGCGACGTATTCGACGGCGTCTTCGGCTTCGACGTCGACCCACCCATTATTTTTCAGAAATGACGAAGCGAAGCACTTGACAGACGCGTGGTCGTTTTGATTCTGTGTATAGATTATATGAGCTGCTCTGAGACGTTATTTTCGTAGAACGAGCGACAGAACAAGGTCGAAAACGATCAACACTGTCATGGAAGACTGTACGCCGCGATTAGAGATTGGAGATGTGTGAGTTTCCCTAATATGTTAGTAACAGCTCTATTTTTCATTTCAAAAACGGTGTAGAGTTTTCATAGCAAGTAAAATTACTGAAATAATGTTTATCAAAGTGGAAGGGAAAGTTTTTCATGTTAACCATATGTGTATGGAAGGCTCGTTCTATAAAATTATTATCCAGAAACAATTATAACGGTATAGATATGTATAAGTTTTTTTTTAAACTGAGAAGAGCTAGAAAAGTTGATCGACTTTGTGACCAAGCTGAGTCCTTTACAATGTTCCAGTTGAATAATTTCATCTTTACAGAAATGAAGAATTTTTATGCATGTTGTGTTATGGTTTCTACAGTTTTCAAATTAAATTATGTTTCAAAACACCTTTTTTTGCAGAGTCACCGATTACAAGATAACAGAAAAACTGGACGAGGGCGGCTTCGGCCAAGTCTTCAAAGTGAGAAATCTCTTACGCCGTCCATTTTTTTTTCTTTGCAGGTAGTCTCGTTAAAAGAGCCCCAGTTGGGATCCTTGGCTATGAAAATAGAATCAACTGAGCAGGAAGGCGGATCGGCGATCAAATTGGAGGTGAAAAGGGCCGAAATTTCAGATTCCACTACTGTTTTCAGAACGAAGTGATGTCCTTGCTGAACCAACTCAAGTCCTATCATTTCCCCATCAAATATCACGCCGCACGCAAGAAAAAGTTCTGCTATATCATCATGGAGTTGTTGGGACACAACTTGAAAGTTTATTTTCGAGAAAAAGTTCTGAAAAAAAGACGCAATTTCAGAATCTACGTTTGCAGTCGCCTGGCGTTTTTGCAAGTCCATCTACCTATAGTCGGATTGGAGTTCAGTGTTTGTATGCGTGAGTCCATCACTAAACGACTGAAGGAGACAAAATCGTAGAAATTTTAGAATAAAGCAGCTTCACGAGCTCGGATTCATTCATCGCGACGTGAAGGTAACGGACTCGACAAGGAAAATTCTTTTTTTTTTTAGCCAGGGAATTTTGTGATCGGCGCTCAGTCTTCTAAAGATCCTCTTCGCTCTCATGTTGTTTTCTTACTTGATTTCGGAATCGCACGTCCTTATGCAGTAAAGGTTTCTTTATATCCAGATTGACTTGGGTGAAAAATGCTTTGAGGACGCTTCGGGTGTTTTGAGAATCCGCAAGCCACGGCCGAACGCCGAGTTTCGGGGGACGATGCGTTACTGCTCTCCCAATGCTCATGAGCACAAAGATCTTGTGAGTATAGAGGGTCTAAGAGAAAGATTCTTTACGATTAAATGAGATTCTCAATCCCCAATATAGGGTCGAATCGATGACGTCTGGGGCATGATGTACATGATGCTGGAGATGCTCAAGCCATTACCCTGGACTTCGATAATTGAACCTATTGAGGTTCGCTAACCTTTCGAATGTTCGGTTTCTGGTTTAAAAATAGCAATTGCAGATCCAAGCCATCAAAACACACATGCTTGATCTTCAACTTGTCTCAGGAGGGGGTTATTGTTTACTTTTTTTTTAATGAAATGAACTTGTAATCAGTTCCAAGAAACGTTCTAATTATTTCAGCCGAGCATTTTTTGCCGATTTTTGAGCATTTGAGAAAGTCGAACTATTACTCACGTCCCAATTACTCGTAACTTTTATCTCATCCAGATGGAAACTTCGAAAGTTTTTTTTCAAAGGATGATTTACGATGTGTTCGCCAACATATACCGGCTGCACAGCGTAAAAATGGACGATCCTTATGACTGGGAGACGGCAAATCTCGAGAGCTACATCCGCTGGGTAGGTTCAAGTCGATGCTCAGCGAATCCTTGAACTTACAGAAGGCTGTTAAAGAATCTTCTCCAAAATATCCTTGGGAAGATCCGGCGACGTTCTTTTGCGTGAGTTTTATCGTTTTCAGAGCTAACTCAAAAAAAGAAAAAATCTGAGAAGGAGCTTAGTCGAAAACTTGCTTTCTACAGAGTGATGCTTATCCAGAGAGAACTTCGAAAGATAAAAACGCACTGGAAAAGCAGGGCGAAATGGTGAGTTTTTCTCTTAATTTCATCATCTCTTCAGTTAAGCCTCTCCAATTCTCGCTCAACGATGAAAGAGACTCGAAAAGATTCAAAGGCAAAAACACGAAAAGGGCATCGAAACCTTCGGTCAACGCCGACTGCAAGACTCAAAAGACCGACGGAGTGAGTCTGAGTGGAGTTTTGATCGGAAAAATGTTGACTTTCTGATCATCCGTCCGAAAATTTTCAGAGTTTTACAACTCCATATGAATAAAATTGAATGAAGATGGGAGTTCAATAAATCTACGTTTCGGCTATAAAAATTAGACGGACTATCGTCACAAGTTTCCCTCTTACTCAAGAAATAGCTCGCGCCCAGAAAAATGCGAGACAGGCGTGAGAAAAAAAAGCGAGATGTGTGCGAGCTCGTCAATGTACCGCCAGCGTCTCGCGTTTATCTCGGCAGTTATTCTTAGTGTATACAGGAGAAATCATCCATATATCTATCGGCGTGAAAAATATTAAAATCTCAAATCTGAACTCCTTCCGTGTTCAAAATGATTCCGCGAAATGCAAAATAGCCGTCAGAGAAAGAAATAAGATAAATGAGTTTTGGAGAGTCAGAGATAATTTTGCATTCCGTGGAAGTTTCTTTGAATACAGCATCAAAGTTGTAGCAGACAGAAGCTCCCGGTTCCAAGGAGATAGAAGACTTTGGTGACAAGAAGTCTTCCTTCGTGCAAAAATCAGATAAGGTCACACCTTTTCATGCTTTTTGGTCTGACAACTAAACTTCAGGTGAAGGAGAAAAATAGCCGAGTGTCGAAGGAAAATAAGCGCGCCGGAACTCCAAACAAGGCGGAGATGAAGTCGAAGCGGAACGAGGTTCCTAACAAGGGCGAAATCAAACCCAAAGCGTCCGCTACGGTCCGTCGTGTTTTTGAAATTAAGAGAAAACGTTTTTGATTTTGTTTCTAACTGCACCCTCTCTTTTTCATCTTCAAAAGGTTTTTATTGAAAATCTTGACAAAATTGATAGAGAAAACACTATTTAAAATAACGATTCACTCGACATTACAAAAAAAGGGGAAAATTTGAACAATTTTTTCCGTTTTAAAAAACTTTCAAATTTTCCATAGTTGGCGTTTCCAGGTTGAACATCCATTCTTTCAGGTTCTTGCTCTTCCGCCTTCTCAGTTGCCAGCTATGAAATCTCAAATTACCCAATCGAAGAAAAATTTCGCGACTCCCCCAAGCCTCGAAACAAACACAAAAAGTTTGTTTTATGAAAAAAAAAAAAGTAAATAAGCATATCATAATTAAAATCTGAGGGGAATGTCTGAATTGACGTGAAAATCCAACTTTTGATGTGAATCATATTTGCCAAAAAAATGAAAAAAAAAAATCGGGTTTGTTTGCGTTCTCTTTTCTAAACTTCAGAACGGTTTGTAGAAAAAAAGAGCACATAAAAACAGACATTTTTTATAGAATTAGAAAATTGAAGCGAATTCAGAAGGAAAAAAGCCATCGGATTGTCACAAAAGGACTTATCGTGTGGTGCCAAAGAAAACTGACGCCTCTCTTCACGTTCCCCCGAAATAAACATTCATCTATTTTCGCTGATTTGAATTTACTGAATCTATAAAAGACTTCCGTATAAATCAACGCGGTCGTCGTGCTACGGCAGTTTAGAAAGGTTTCTCGGTTTTAAAATAGAGACTCGTGTAATTTTTTGAACTTGATCTTGTTACCTCAAAAGATGGGTTCTAGAGATTTTGTAGAAAAGGGAAAAAGAATTGCTGAATTGACTGGGCCCGTATTGAACGTTAGTCTTACTAGGAAACTACGCGAACTCGTAATCGCGGATCGAGTTCAAAGTTTGGTGGTTTATAGACCCAAGTCAGAAAACTTGAAAACAAGAGAGAATATCTGCTGAACCCGATAGAGAACTGAGAAAAATTTTGTAGAAAATGTGCAGATTAGGTCGGAAAGTTTTCAGAATACTGCTTTTTACCTTATTTTATATTTTAATCCATTCGTCTTGATCCGGCTATAATAAAAACTTAACAACTTTTTTCCAGCCAAAAGAAGGAAAAAGCAAAAATTGATAATTTTCAAGCCTAAACTGTTTATTTTCAAAAAGCTTTTTCTCAGAAGCCTATGGGGTTTAGCAGATAACCTCTCTTGTTTCCAAGTACTCTTACCCGGGTCTATAAGCCACCAAAGTTTCAACTCGAAACGCGTACCCGAGTCCGAGTAGTTCCCTAGTTAGTACTGTTTTAAAAATTTTTTTACTTTGGAGAGTTATGAAATGGAATAAAAAGAACTCTCTTCAAATGTGAGAAACTAATTTCATAATTTTGTCCTCCGGTAAAGTTCAAAACGTGACAGATTTTGCTGATAAGAAAGTGGCTATCGAAGTTATTTCAAGGTCTGTCTGTCTGGTAGGTGGCGAGGGACAAAGGAGATGTCGCTTCAGGAAAGTATCCCAATGACTCTAGTCGAAATCGGCGATGTGTATGGCTTTCCGTAGAAAGTGCGAAGCATAGCAACCTTTTCCAGAGTTCATGAATACAAAATAACAGAAAAATTGGACGAAGGTGGTTTCGGACAAGTTTTCAAGGTAAGGACACCTAATCTAAGCATCAATTACCGTTAACAGGTCGTGTCTTTGAGAGAGCCTCAGCTGGGTTCAATGGCAATGAAAGTAGAGTCAAATCAAATTGAAGGGGGGTCCGCCATTAAACTCGAGGTTTTCAAAGAAGTTCTTGATATTTGTTTTTCCATTTGCGGCAGAACGAAGTGATGACTCTGTTAAACGCTTTGAATTCGTACCACTTTCCTGTGAAATATCACGCCGGAAGGAAGAAACATTATAGCTACATCATCATGGAGCTTTTAGGGCACAATCTGAAGGTTGTTTTCCTCTTTTGGAAAAGAACAGTAGAATTTCTCTTAGAATTTACGGTTGCAATCACCAGAAGAAATCTCCAGTCCGTCCACTTACAGTCGAATTGGCGTCCAGTGTTTGTTCGCGTGAGTTTTTTGGGTCTCTTCGGACGAAATGGGGTCACTTTCAGGATAAAACAGCTTCACGAGATCGGCTTCGTTCACCGCGATATCAAGGTTAGAATGGAAAATTAAAATCCTAATGAAATTCTGAAGCCTGGAAACTTTGTGGTTGGCTGCTCTTCCCCAAAGGATCCACTGCGCTCTCACGTCATCTTTTTGCTTGATTTTGGACTGTCCAGAACATACGCCACCAAGGTTATTTACTAATACTGTAATTGAAAATTTCTGTCCTTTTTCGTGGAAGAAGAGATATATTTTCCCAGAAGATGGTTCTCGATCGAATCGATTTCCTCTTTTCACGGCTGCCGTTACTTATATGAAAAAAACTAGCCTTGAAAGTCTTCACTGAATTTCTAGGACACTCTTGGACTCTTTAAAATTCGCTTGGCCCGACCGACTGTGGAATTCCGGGGAACAATGCGTTACTGTTCACCCAATGCTCACGAACAAAAGGAACTCGTGAGTTTCAATAGTGAACGGGAAATGGATCTTGTATCAGTATACAGTTTATATTTAAAATTTAATTTCTGGAAGTTTGACTATAAATGACTGGTTAATAATAATTTATTAACAGATCAGCGTGAACCCTAACGAGTTCACTTGGATCTAGAATTTGTGAAGATACATTATACAGTTATACATCATTGAGTCGTGGAGGAATAGACAAGAAGATCTCGTGCAATGGTAGATTGACCAGTAAATTTTTTAAAGACTTGGAGTGGTGGCTGAATTGAAATTTGGAAGTGAGTTTGTTCCAAGTAGGAAATGTTTTAAAGAAAAAATCATTAGAAAACTGACCTTGAGAACGCAGTCGAAGTGGATTTCGCCTTAAATTGGACCTGAGGGCAAAAAGTTCAAAGTGGGGAAAATGATCGATACCGAAGACAATTTTATGAAGGGTCAGAATGTCAGATATAGCGGTTGAGCTTCTTCTCTAGCTTTTTCCAGTGGTTTGATCTGAAATTCATGCTTCATAGGGTCGGGTCGACGATATTTGGAGTCTAATGTATATGATGGTGGAAATGCTCAAGCATCTTCCTTGGGAAAAGGCGATGGAGCCGTGTGTGGTTAGTATATCCTTCTGTTAGAAATACACTGTGAACTAACAGGTGCAACAAATGAAAACAATGCCTGACAGTTGGCTTTTGGAAGGAGGAGGTACCGCTTTTTTTTGCGATTCACCGTTTCATTACTTTCTAGCCGAGCATTTTTTGCCGATATTCAACCATTTGCGGAGTTCCAATTACTACTCACGCCCCAATTATTCGTGAGTTCGGACTGATGATATAATCGAATCGTTCCAAATAACCATTTTAAGAATGATCTACGATGTATTTTCCAACATCTACAGGGTGCACAACGTGAATTTGGAAGACCCTTATGACTGGGAGACGGCCAATCTCGAGAGCTACATCCGCTGGGTAGGTTCAAGTTGATGCTCAGCGAATCCTTGGACTTACAGAAAACGGCCAGAGCGTCCGCGGCAACGCGATATCCATGGGAAGAGCCTGCAGATTTTTTCCGAGTCAGTTATTTTTGCTTCGAAGTCATTTGTAAACAGCTCTTATTCAAATGACAGTTTGATTCAATCATTTTTCCATCAAAAAAGAAAATTCACCTATCGCGGTTTATTGACTCAAATTGCACGTTCAAAAAATCATTATCAAAAATATCAAAGTTTCACAGCTCTCCTTTCAGAGCGACGCTTATCCTTCGGATTTATCAACTGTTCTGGAAGGTTCAACCCCTAGCGTAATCTTTTTTATCAGAAAAAAAGGAACCGGGAATTTTCAGAACGACCCCGACAGAGCTGAGAAAATAATAAAGGAGGATCTGGTAACATAAATTTTTTTTTTTCGATAGTTCGAAAACTTGAATTTTGCACTTACTTTGATGTACCAGCCCGGCAAAAGGAGAACCTTCGATCATGCCTCCGCGTGGGCGAAGGTTCATCAGTTTATGGCTTGAGCTGGTCCCGCGCATCCCCTCTTTCTCTCTCCTGAACTCCTGCGTGCCTTTTATTTCCCTGTTGTCATGCAACTGACACACCCACACAGGAAGGTCCAATACGGAAACGTAGAAAATTGTATCTGGAGGGAGTTCCTAGTCTCTAAAAGCGGGTGTTTGGAATATTAACTTTAAAAGTTTCCTGCGAAAAAATTTTCATGAAAATTGTTATTTCAGAAATTGAGAAGTGCTGCGGTGAATAAGGTCTCTTTATTTCTGAAAGCTGTTGCGAGACTCATTAATTTCAGCCTCAACCCGATGTACTCCCAAAAGAAGACAAACAGAAAGCTGGCAAAAAGGTGAGACCGCAGCGCGTCCGGTCCACGCGTCGCGGTTTAGGTTGATGCAAAGAACAGCAAAGAAGTCGAAGTGGCCGCCGAGAGTGACAAGAATTCGAAGCCGACTTTTTCCTTGGTAATTAATCAATTCTCAACGGGTGAACTTTCAGTTGTTGGCTCCGCTTCAAAATCTTATTGGAACTTGTGTTTCCTAACCGTTTATTTTTGAGACACTGTTGTATCTGCTTTATCAGAGAATAGCGTACTTCAACTTTTTGAAGAGCATTTAAAAGAAGTAAACCTTCGACTGTTCTGACATGCGACGCCTAAAGGTCGTCATAACTATTTCTCTGACCTACAATATTTCGTCTTCTTCTTGCAGCTAGATAACGACAAAATTATGTGTGTCAGAGAAATAGCTGTGGCGATCTTTAGGTGCCTCATGTCATAGTTAGTGTTTATAAAGAACCTGATTGGATAAATTTTTCGCTAGAGCGCCCTTTTGAGGTTTAAAATAACTCGCGGCGCTTTCTAAACCTGAGGCCATATGCAATAAAGTGGAAAACGATTTTTCGCCGTTTTCCTAAAATTGAAGAAGGCCTAAAACGCACTATAATTCATTATTTTCGACTTTTTCAGATGTGATAGGGTTCCATAAAAAGATTTAGCTGGGGAAGGAATATTACAGTTTGAAAAAAAAAGGGTAATTGAAATCATTTTCAAGTATCAGGATAATCGCGGAAACCCATTTTCCTATTTATGGCCTACGGCCTCAGATTTCAGAGCTTTCTCAAGAAGTTGAGTTCTGAGAAACTTTTCTTTTTAGTTCATTTGAATTTTATGAACTTTAAGTCGAATGAAGGTTTGTAATGTATCACTAAACCGGCGACAATTGCCGAAAAAAATGGAGGAAGTCTTGTTTGAACTTGACAATCATATCAAGTTTTTTCTCTAATTCAATCAAAAAAATAATTTATCAAATTGTTACACGTTATCCTGAAATTCGATTATTTCAGGCCGCTGATTCGCATCAACCGAAAAATGAAGTAAGTTTCGATTTTTCTTCTCGACATCTCTATTTTCTTTCAGTTAAGCGGAGCGGAGTTACGTTGGGTCACAGGAGAGGTAATTTTTATCAATAGAATTCATAATTTGACGATTCGACCGAATAAAGTTTTCTATTAAAAATTAAATTTGTTTTCAAAAAAAAATTTTTAATGATTGCTTTTTTCCAGCTGCAGGATAGTGAAGAAAAAAGAGGAATGACGCCGGTGAGTTATCTTTTTGATTTGAAAGTTATTAAATATTGACAAATTTAGAATTATAAAAAAATAAAATTGAGAATTTTTTTCTATTGTCACGAAATTTTTTTGAGATTTAAATTGATAATTTTTTTCAGAGTCAAGATTAAAAAGAAAAAAATTCAATAGAAAAATCCAGGTTCTTTTTTTCAAATTTAGACGTAATAACAGTTCTGCTTTTTGAACCTCGCAAAAAGTTTCAATTATTTTTTGCCTCGAGGAAAAAAAGTTTAAATATCTCGTTTTGAACCGTTCAATAAAATAATTTAATTTCATATTTAAGTATGAATCTGCTAATTAATCAATTTACAGACAAAAGAAATCTCGAAAAAGTCTAATGAAATGCAAGGTTTTCTATTTCCAATAAACGGTTAAACTTCTAAATACATACTTTTCAGCTGAAGGAGTCGTGCCAGAAGTCTTGCTTCAGCCAGGTTCTTTTTTTTTTGTTTTCAAACAAATGAGGAAAAAAAAAAATGGAGCCTTTCAAAAGTTCAATTAAACAGAATTTATTGATATTTTCATTTTCATTCATTTCAAGTGTTTATTCGCAATTCCGCAATCAGCACGACAAATACAAAAAAATAAAACATCAAAACAATCAAATAAATCTAACAGCTGATCTGTGGAAAATTCATAAATAATATTTTTTATTTTCAGGCTCGGAACTCGACGCGCAGTCAGGTTTTGTACTTTGAATTTTGTGATATATCTTCTTTTTTAACGAAAACTATCCGGATGCTTTTAAACTTTATTCATTGTCCATTTCAATTTTTTTGCAAACTTCCAAGCAAAAAAATTAAAAAAGAGTTGTTTGAATTTTTTTTTTAATTCAAAATTTAAGGTGCCCTCCCCAGGAGCAGGGCAGAAGAAAGAAATGCAGGTGAGTTTTTCTTTCCAACTTTTTTCAATAAAAAAATTGAAAATTTCGAAGTTCCTTAAGGAAGCAAAAAAGAAAAAGACGAAAACGAGCAAGGACACGGTCAAAGTGAGTAGTTTTGTATAGCTGATTCACGGCTGGCTTGAGTCATGGGAAAAAGGGTCCTGAGACGATAATGCACAAGACAGTGCCTGCCTCGTGGAGAGCGCAAAAAGGACACGCCCTCGGAGCGTCCCAAGCTGGCCGTGAATCACCTATAATCAGCTATGGCTGACGCACGGCTGGCTTGAGCCATCGAAAAAGGGTCCTGACACGATTAGAAAAGAGACAGTATCTGCTTGTTGGAGAGCGCAGACGGCAGCCACGCCTCTTTACGTCTCAAGCTAGCCGTGAATCGGCTGTAAAAAAAATGTTAACTGACATTAAGACAACGAACATTCAGAACCGTTTATCGAAAAGCAGGCCAAATGGAATTCCCAAGGTTTTTCCCTCATTTTCATTGAAATTATGAAAATAATTAAAGGCTCAAGAGAAGGTGAAACCCGCGATTTCGAGCTTAACAAGGTATGAAGAAAAGAAAGGACTGCACGAAGTTCAGAACGATGGCAAAAGTTCGTTTATTGACCTTCTTTCTTTTCGTTTAAGTCATATCAGCTAATAAAAGGATTTTTTGAAATTTTAAAACGTAAACTGAATTTAGAAAAGTCGAAACACAAGGAGGGAATGAAACATACAGGTGTTTCCAAGGAGGTGGGAAAAAAGAAGAAAGAAGGGAAAGTTCCGAATCACGGATCGAACACTCACAAGGCCCCGGAAAAAGAAGTCCAGCCCAAAAAATAAAATCCGTTGAAAAGCAAGAACAAGGACAAAAAGAGCCCATCTGTTCTTTTTCCATCACCAAAATAAATTTATTCATTTGAAATCTTTCCAATCTGAAGAGATTTGATATTTGATTGTCTTTGGTTTCCAACCGAGTATGGCAAAACCTGCCCAGTGACGAGAGTTATTATTTCTGTAACACATTTCTGAACGTGATAACGTTCGATTAATACATTTATATATATATATATATATATATATATAATAATCAATTTAAAAAAAGAACCCGTATGGTTTCATGGAGCATTTTATAGATAGTCGATTTCTTTTTGAAATAGAAAGACAAAAACAGACTAGAGGAATCGGTGGAAAAATCAAACGATGATTAAATTGGATAAAAATGAATATCAAATTCTAACTGGATAGTTTTATAGAAAAACAAGAATAACTGAAAAATTCAATTTAATAAACATATGTCATGAGTGCGAAGTAGTGAGAAAAACGTTAATAAGTAAAGAAATAAATAATTTACACGTTGTGAACGCTTAATTGAAAAAGAAGAATAATCATAAAGAAAGTTGTTTCGAAAGTTAATTGATTTTGTAAGTTACTGCGAAAAAGTTCAATTTTTTTCGTTTGAGACTTCAAGATCCTAGGCTTAATCGGGCTGAAAAGCATTTGAAAAATTCAGGTTATTCTTAAATTCATTCTACAACAAATTTTCGACCTCAGAAGGCTCGGCTCAACGAAGTAGAATACTCATTAAAGTTTTGTCTTTCCTGCTCAGATTTTTTTTGTGGCTTATAATCAAATTGAACCTTGATGCCTTTTCCAAAAAATTGTTGCTTTTATCCATTTTGACTAATAAGTCTTTGACCCGTAGTAATTTGTTTCAGCTCAGATCGTCAAAACTCATCGGAAACGCTGGAGAATAAGATAGGCGGTATTTTAAGGACGTCTTCGACGGCGGCGATATGGATGTTGAGCGCGCTTCGGATGGGCGGATCCTTGGCTCCAGTCCAATGAATAGGCTCCTCGTCGGCAGTGCTTGTGAAGACGAAGTGGAGCCGTCTAGAGCAATGAAGGTCCCATGCGAAGTTGGCCGCCATCACTCCGAGCGTCGACATCTGCGCCAGCGGAACATTCGGCAGTACTGCAGGAAAAGAGCTGGTTTTTTTTTCGGAAGCACTGTTACAAAACCGAAGAAAATAATAGAATGGGCTATCTATATTTTACGAATTTTTTACGTTTTCCAGTACCGCTTTTTTTCATTTTGATTTTGAATTTCATCGAAATGAGTTTTAACGGAAGGCGGCATCAATTATCCATTCTACTTTAATTGAAAAAAATTCAATTAGAAAGCAGAAAAGCTATTTGGAAAACAAAAAAAAAACGTGAGAATAGAAAGCTCGCTCATGCCCTGAAAATTTCAGTTAACTAAACAACTTTCAATTTAAAAGTTTTAATAGAAAACGAACCAAAAGTGTCGCAGTAGATTTCTCTAACATATGAGTCTACATCGTTGGCCATCACGGGATAACTCACAAAAACCACGATTGCTCCGAATATTCTCCCCAGTGACGCGTAGCAAACTCCCTGCATAATTTAGAAATACCACTTCAAATTGGAGATCTACACCTCCATACAACTGCGCATCAGCAACTTTGAGATGGCGAAGACGACGTAGAGAGATAGAAAATTGGACGATAGAACAAAAGCTGAAATTAATGGATTGTCCAGGTCGAAGGTGTCTTACAGCTAATTTCACTCATAGTTTTGAATATTCTAAAATTTTCCCAAAGCACTCATTTCCAGTAGAATTGTAAAATGTAGACCGCGCTAGATTTCAGAACCTTGAGGGTGGTTCGACCTCCCTTTGGAATCTTCACCAACTTTTTTTTTCATGAAAAAGAAATCTCAATTTTGTAGGGATGCGTAAACAAGCAGCCAAATAGGTTTTCAACAGAACGTCAACTCAGCAGATATTGAAAAATAAAGAAAAAAAACGCAACCTTTTCTGTCCTGCCAAAAATGAATTTCACAGAAGATAAAAGCCGAGAGAGTCAGCAGTACCTCGTTTAGAACCATCAAAGCTCCTGGAAAAAATGAGCACCAGGTCGCAGATTTTTACTAATGTTGAAAGAAGTTCTCAAAATTTCCATCATTGACTTATCGATACGACGTCTGCCGATTCATTCAACTTGAGACTCGAAAATTCTTTGGTTTCCTCTAGTGTAACTGAAACATTTTAAACCCTCGTTAGGCTCATTTAAACAAAATATTCGCAAGACTGACATTTTTCGACTTTGAAGGTCCCTAACTTTTTTCACAGGCCTCGAGGGCAGTCTTTGAGACCAGATTCGGAATCAGCGTTTAGTGAACCTAGTCTCATTCAGAAGTCCCACTGCGAATAGAGACCATTCCTTAGTGAGTTTGAATCTTTTTAAAAAGACAAATTCGACTATTTTGACCCAACTCATTTCTTAAGCAACTAGCGAATCGAACGTGTCGGGGCATTACTAGTGACCACTTTAGAAGCGTCAGCATGCTCGAAAGGTTCCTGGAATCGCTCAGAAACGTCGATTTTTGTTACCGAGGTTCGAGAGACTTCTCTTTCACTTACTCTTTATTATTCTCTTTTTTTCGTCAATTTCGAAATCATCAGATTCCTCTGCGCTTTCTTTCTTCTTCTTCTTCTTCTTCTTCTTCTTACGCCGCTGTACCGCTTGAGCGGCGTCGGCGCCCCAAGTCGATTAGCCGAGGTCCTATCCTGATCAGTGATAATCAGTGGACTGGCTCCAGTGACATATCCGTCCTTGTGTGTGACGGCTGGGGATTATGAAGCCGTGGTTTCCCACTACCAACATTTCTTAAACCCCTTGGTTGGGCCGGGGCGGGGATCGAACTCCTCTGCGCTTTCTTTCCTTGGCAACTATCTTGTTTACGTGTTCTTTGAATGTTTGCGGTGAGGAAATGTGGACGGAGATTGATCAGTATATCTTAATCGGGGAGAGAAAGAACCGGAGGACCAACCGAGGCTCAAAGAAGCGACGCTTTGATTCTCGTTGTAGAACGCCTTGGCGAAAATCAACATTTGCAGAATTTGAATGTGGCATAGAACAAGGATCGCCATTCGGAATGGCACCTATTTTTTCGATATAAGACTTTAGCTTATGCTTTGTTTTAATAGAACCTGAACCGAAACGAAGAGCTGGCTGGCACGAAACAAGGAAGTGCCCCATTCCTGCACAGAGGCGTTTCTCAACTGAAATCATCCTTCCCAAAAGGTACAGAAAAAAGTTTGCAAACATGGCAATAGTTGGTTTGGGTCGTGCCGAAGGCGTAGCGCTCGACCGTGTCGATGACCATATTCTCGAGCCAAGGATCTACCATCACTGGTCCATTCGCCGTCGGCGTGTAGATCGACCCGTTTCCGTTGGCGAAAAACTGCAGAAACACAGGTTTTTATATTTCGTGCTAACTCGAAACAACCCTACATAAGTTATATGCAGAGAATTACTTTTAAAAAATACTTCTGGGAATGAGAAGCTGGACATTGTAAATAAGTAGAAAAGTAAAACTAAAAGCATAATTTTGGTCTCGCCTCGTTTTTGACCATTTTTGGTAACTATTGAAGTCAAGAAGGGAAATCAAATCGGTTTAGAGTCAGTAGGTTTTCGTTTTTATACAGTCTTGTGGTTTTTGCAGTGTTTTTGTTACAGAAAAATGCAAACTTTGCACTGAGTATTCGGTCAATTTTTGACATTCCGCTGTTTTTAAAACAAATACAAAAGCCAAATTTTAAAAAATCGAAATAGTTTCCAACTGAATTTATGGATGCATCTTGTTTTGTTTGCAAGTTTGCGTCTTGGAATTTGCAACTTTTCGGACGTCGATTTCTCCGATTTCTCCTCTTTGACTTTCACTTTATCTCTCGAACCGGTTTCATTGACTGAGTTCAACGACGTTTTAGCTGCTTATTTCTGTATTTGTACATCGAAAAAGTAGTTTGGTTGGTGTAACTGGTTTTTTTTTTGGAAAAATTTTTTTTTAAATTCTAAAAACACCTTTCAATGGACTTTTTTCTCTAAAAATCACAGGATATTCAACTCCCCAAAAATAATAATGAATCAAGTCTTTATCAAATATACGGTTTACTCAATTTACCCTCAGATTAACAAAAAAAAAATACAGAGACGTCGCAACCTCTCTTTTTCCGAGAGTATTTCTCTAACAACGTATCATGGCTTTTATATCTATCTTTCATATATGAATATATCGCTCCAAGGCAGCTTTGAAGGAACTACAAAATAATTCAAAAATTGAATTTCAATGCTTTGTTTCATTCGGCGCGAGTAGCATTCTGAGAATTAGCACTTTTGAGATTTGGGATGCTGTGAAAATAATGTTATCAGAGAAAAAACAGAGCTTTTTCATTTGTTCTATAAAAATGAATTGATTTGCTTCTGCATGTCGTGTTTTGAGATGCTTGTTGCCCAATCGGACAGGCCCTAAAAAGCAGTTGACGACAAGTTTTCCAGAGAAAACGGCGGAGGACGAGAACATTGCCTTTTTGACACCTCAAGCCACTTTTTGCCTCGAAACGTCATACTTGTCGCCTATTTACCTTTTTTGTTCTGAAAAAGACTGGAAAGCATAGTCTGCTCCCTTTTTCGGAAAATGCTCGTTTATCGGTAATTAAACAAGCGACAAATAAGATTTTTCCAATTCCAAAACGAGCTTCGGGAAAACGAGTAGTTTGCAACACAAAAAAATTTAACATCAAAATTAAAAAAAAAAAAACGCGAAAAAAATGTTTCCAGTGAGTTCGAGATGGAACGTGGAAGGTTGCTCTCTTAAATTTCTGATTGAATAAAGAATTATTGAGAATTTCAGTTTTTTACCCGGTGATTCACCGTTGTCACGAGCCATATTGAATTTAAAATTAGTGGATTTTCAATGAAAGAATGTCAAAGAAGCTCCAAAAAATTGAAGCTTTCGGGCAGAATGAAACTTCAAAGTAATCTGTAGAACCTACCCGAAAGGTCTTCCGAGCCTCGAGAACAAAATCCATATGTTCCTCCGGAATGATGTGACTGGGTCTTCCAGAAAAATAAATTCCGGCCAAAACGCCAACGACGGCGATGGAGCCGAAGAATCGGACGACGACGTCGAGGGTGACGCGGTAATGGGCGAGACGACACTCGTCTTCTGGGTCTCGCAGCTCGCCACGACATCGCCTCTGCGACGTCGCAGAGTGCGCCAGACCCATTCGACGGATTCGTCGACTCAAACCCTTCGTTTTCTGAAAATATCACAAGGTTCATACTTCTTCACAGTCATAATTCACATGATATTCTTGAATTTTCAGATATTTGCTCGAATCGTCTTTGAAGTATTGGACGAGTATTTTTAAAATCAGAACCTGCTCAACTTCTTTATTTTAGAAACATTGAGGCTTCAAAGTTTCGAAATAGCTCATTGAATTTTTTTCATGTGGTTATTTTCAAAGAGTTAATCTTTGAAAATTGAAAATTTCGAAAGGTTCGGACTGCGAAGAACTCAACCCAGTATGTCAAAGACTATTTGAGAAAAGTTGTGAAAATTCTAAGGTGCAACGTAAAATGACCTTCTATGCACAAAAACTATGCTCGAGAAGGATAGCTTTTAAACTGAGGAGGGGGACTGTTTATCAAAAAAATCTATATGTTTGTTTAATCAAACATTCTTTTTTATTATTTAGTTTTAGATTAAATCGACTGATTTAAATGTTCATGAAAAAAATTTTCGGTTTCATATTAAAACTTCGAAAAATTAACTTCGGTGAATACCTCCATTCGCAAAAAAAAAGACAGAGTGTCTCCGAGACCAAGGTTGAACAATTAGAGAAAGCAAAAAAACGAAATATCGCTCGAAATGTGTTAATTCTTTTTAAATGTTTGAACGAAAGCTCACAAAAAGCGGAAAATCGAAGCTAAACCCGTTTTTGCAGCGGAAAAACGCTCTCGACTTAGTTTGCGTGGAGATTTTATTTTATTTTGGGAGCTTTGTTGTGAAGTAAAGGCCACACGACACGTCAGTAAACGTGGAAAGTTTAAAGTCGAAGACTTGAATCGGTGGCCAAAAGTGTAGTATGCAAAGCGGCGCGCATGTCCATCTGCTTGAAAAAGAAAAGAAATTGAAAAAGTGTCTCAATTGGCCTATCGTAAAGTGTCACTTCAAAACAAGCATAGTGGACCGGCTGGTAGGAAATGTGGTTTATTGTTCGAGAATACAGAAAAATGGACTCGAAAGGCAAGAAAACAAAAGATTCAAGAGCGTCAAGAAAAATGTTATTTAAAATTTTTTTTTTTCAAGTTTGATGAAATCTCGGTTTTTTTTTTCTTTTTTTTTAAACTATTTTTATGTACACAGGTTGGTTACATCGAAACAATAAAGTCAAACAAATTTTCTAGTTTTCCATTAGTTTTTTATCCCTGTGAGAACCATGAGAAGAGTGTTTTAACAATTCCTCTGTTGAAAAATCTCAAAATAAGCGATAAATATCGGACAAAGTAATAAATACATAAAAATCTGTGAAAAGAAAAGGAAAGACAAAGATCAGAACGAGATAGACGAGAAGATAAACGGCATGTTTGAAGGAAGAACGTGGCAATTCCGATGAAATGGAAATTAGGAATCAAAAAAAAAACAATAGAAAGGGTGAAAATAAGAGATTCAATTGAACTCTTCCCAAAGATAAGACGGGAAGGAACTAGATGAAGAATCAAAGGGCAATCGTTCGGCGCAGGTGACGGTGTCTAGGGGGCGGAAAGCCGAACATTTTCTTCCAATTATACCGCGCTGATATCGCAAATGATCTCATTTACGTTTCGTTTTTGAATGATTTTGTTTTGATCAATGGAACGATATAGCAACCTCATGAGACTGCCAAGAGATGCAAGTTTTATCATAACTTCAGAATTACCTCAAAAAACTAAGTCCCTACCAGCACAAATTCATACCTTTAAAAAAAAACCCCCCTTTTTTGCAAAATCGGGAATTTTTTTTCGACTTTGAAGTGTGGATTCTCAAAAACTAGAAATTCGTGCAGCAGGAAACACTGAAAATCTCAATTTAGTACACTGTTAAGTTTTTTAGGCATAATGCCGTGTTCAATTTGATTCCGCGAAATGCAAAATACCAGTTAGAGAACGGGAAAGATCACTAAATTTTGGAGAGTCAGAGATCATTTTGCATTTCGCGTAAATTACTTTGAACACGGCATAAAATAGAAATTTCTGTAGCTATCCACGAAAAGACTTTTTCGCTGAAAATTTCCAAAAACTCACACAATCAGGGAATGTCATCTGTGAGTAATTTGTGCATTTTTTCAGCATTTATGATAAGGCTAGGATAAACTTTTTTCTGCGCTGCGAAACTTTTTTTATGTCAAAAATTTCGTTCGACAAAAAAGCTCTCATGATTCACCTGAAATGTGTGAATTGTACGCGGCTGTTCCATGGGCAAATTTCGCGCGTGATGCGATTATCCACGACCAGAAACCCTTCCTCGGTTATTTATGAGTATTGCGAAGTCGAAATAGACAAGTTTCTTCTAATGGTTTCTCCAAATAGAAGTTTGAAACGTAATAAATTCTCACAATGCTGGTTTGAGACATTCATCAAAAGTCCTTTTTTCCGGCAACGTACATATGCTTACAACGTTAAAGGTTATAGAAACGGTTTAACAAATCTTGATGATCAGATAGCTCATTATCAATCAGTTTCGAGTTTCTCCTGCATAGTCATTCCAAAAGCTTCGAACATTAAATTTAAAGCTGTTCTTTTTTTCAATCTGCGAAATTACACAGCTTGTGAAGACAGAAGGTACACGTTGATGGACAAAAGGGGGATATTGGCAGGAAATTGGATCCTTACAACAGTTGAAAGAAGGTAGAAGTGAACTGAACCGAAAGAAGGAAAGAATGGCAGCGGCGGACCGGCTTAGAGCCTTTCATAAAGTCGAAATGGCTGCGGTCGGCCCGCCCCCCAGCGCATCAATTGCGGCGTCGGCTATCTCCGTTTATCCAAATTCTGATGGCAACTCCCTCGAACTGCCGAGGAACGATCCAGTTTCGACTCTTCCAGGAGATCACAGTTATCTTTCCCAACGGGAAACTGGGAGCCTAAGCCTTCTTTTCCGTTTTGACGGGCCAGTGCAATTTTTTAGCCTCCAGAAAACTTTCAACAACTAGTTCCCTTCGAAACTTTTAACTTTGCAGTTTCCATGAAAAATAACCGAAATTTCAATCACCCATTGCATGAGCCAAAGTGCAGTCAAACCATACAAGAATACTAAAATAATTTGAAAATGAGAAGTTTATAGGACCACCTAATTTTGCTTGTCTTCATTTGGTTGTGGTTGATTATTGAATTTTCCGAAGAGTTTTATTTCTTGTCTATTGGTAATTTATTGCGAATCGTTTAAGCTTGTGAACTTATGGTGTCGTCAAGAATAAATTAGCTTGAAATACAATTCTTCCATTGAAATGGAGAAAAAGGTTAAAACGGCACCATCATTAGGCTACTGCAACGGATCGTCTCACTTAATTTTCCGAACTTTGTGTGCTTTTAAAGGATCATGACCTTAATCTTTAAATAGTTTCTGAACGAGCGAGGTTTCTGAGTCTCCATTGTTGCCCTTTTAATGAATTTAGGTCAACCAAAACGTAGAATTTTTTCAGTACAGGCTGAGCTTTCAATATTTTTATTATTGAAAAGATTCTCAAATGAGAACTTGATGGGAAATTATCCTTGGTGTGGAGGAATCAACCGAATGGTTGCGAGTCCTGATTAGCCACTCAAGAACGTTTTCTCCCACTCAATAGATCGAACTGTCTTCAAAGCGTTCAGGAAGTGTTACGCAAGGCAGCCTGACGCCTCCATCGCGTCATCTTTCTTTTTGCCAACGCCTAAACGAGTGAGATTTTAATGTTTCCGTTGCGCAATGGGAGAAATCACGACTTTTCCCATCGCCGTTCCTTTTTTCCGAGTCGGAAAGAAGCCGTGGCGTCGTTTGACAAAAAATCCATTTGATTTGCATCGGATACTCTTTTTCGGAAGCTTCATTTCATTGGGTGCCAGAGCGTCCATTTTGGAGCGAGGGATAGTTTTGGATTCCAGCTTCTTTTTCTTGCTTGCAACATTTTCTGTGGCAACGATTTTCCTGTTTTTCTTTTGTTCCTCAGAGTATCCAGCTTCAGAAACGATCGCCAAAAACAAAAACATCGCTTTCCGGTGAAAATGTTCGCTTTTTCTAGTTTTCTTTGTTTCGAATCGGCTCCTCGGAGATATAAGCGAAAATATTGTTACTTTCTTTCAATCATTATGAAAAATCAAGGACAAGCCTTAACTTACACCTAATTTGCCACAAATTAAAAATATCTGATTTCTCTGCGCTCTTTATTCTCTTATCTCCTTTTTCATTTTCCTATAACTAACTGATGAGAGATAGAGGACGCAAAAAATCAGACCTTTTCTTCAATCTGGGGCGGCACGAATACTTTTTCTTCATTTTTTTTTTCTTTAAAAAAATTTATAAGACTTATGAAGTTCGAAAGTTGAAAATGGAAAGTATGAGTGTGAGGCAATTTCGCACAGACGTTTTTTTGAACTTTTTTTCCTAAAATTTTCAAATGGAAGTTATTTTCAAAGGAATGTTTCTTAAAAAGATGCAAGAATGGGATCAATGAGTAGAATAAATGAATGAGATCAACGCTTTTGATGATTTATATTGGCCCATCAAAGCGCAGGTCTAACGGATATTCAAAAAAGTGTTCTAATTATTATCCTTCAAGCGCACGCTCCCTGAAAAATAGCTGTCTCGTTCAAGATATCTGATGGATTGAAAATCATCTCCTCAAGCATCACAGTGCCTTTATCAACTAACCAGCCGAAAAAGTTCCACAGCTAGAGTTTTTTTTCAACAGCAAGCCAAGCCACGGTCCTTTTTTGCCGAGTTATCAGTAATTTATTTGAAATTGATTCGGACAGTCGAAAACTTTGAAGATACTCATTGAAAAAAAAGTCAGACAAAATAATAGATATTTTGCCGTTCTGGTGCACCTTTTCGACCATCATCGATTTTCGCAATTTCAAGCCTTTTTAAGACTTTATTTCATTGGTTTCGTGTCTCAACTCTTCGAAAATGGGCCATTTTCAACAATTTTCAAAAATGGTCAAAATGTCGAAGTGCGCTACATTAAAAATGTGGTCGAAATGGATGGTCGAAATGGTCGAGAAAAGTTCGATAAGAGAATGGACGGCATTCAAATCCCCTTTGCTGTCTTCCAATTGCCCAATTTCCTTTGATAATTTAGAGGGAGCAGTTCAATTTCAATTTCAATTTATCCAGAGTTCAGTCTAAGATTAAGGAAATATCTGCTGAGTCATGGTATATAATCGAAGAATTAGTCGTCGGCGCGGGTCATGGTGAAGCAGTTTAGTCTGTGTGGCACAACTTAAAATCTCACCGAACGACATTCCGCTGTTCCGCTGCGTGCGTTCGCGAAGCGTCTTTCGAATCTAGGCAAAGCTTTCAATTGATTGTTATTGCTGTGGGAGCACACGGAAGTGGAGTACCTTAACAAAAAAAGAAAAAAAAAAATTAAAAGCCCGACCAAGATTCGCAAAGGCGCGCAGCTGCACAGCGGAATGTCGACTGGTGAAATTCGTGGTACACATGCTATAGTCTGTTCAGATTTTGAATGTCAAGCAGCTAACTCCACCCCCAAGGCTACAATATCCTTCGCGTCAATGTTTTATATCCAGATGACGATGAACCTTTAATAATGCTGCATTTTTGACTTCTTTTTCTATCTTTTAGATCAAAAAAGATCAAAATTAGTCCCGCGCGATAAAACATCGACGCGAAAAGGTACCGTCTCAGCAGGGGCGGAGTTAGCTGGTTGACATTCAAAATCTGAACAGACTATATAGCAAAGTTTATAAAAAAAGAAAAGAAATTAGTGATGGATTGTGAGAGATTGGGAAGATCGGCATTGGAGTTCTGGGGGAACGGTTTTGGATAAGTTTAAGAAAGGAATCGTAACATTCGGCGACGTACATCCCGGAACCATTGCACCATAGTCTATGGTCCATAGACGCCTTCCTTTACACTGCTCCCCATGGCGACGTCTTCGTCAACCAAAGTGAACGTGTTCACTGAATACAGCATAAATGATTATCCGTCAAAAGGATTCGAACCCTGGTCACAATATTGACAGGGTTCGAAAGACCACTACCCCAACACCACGCCGCCAGTTGCTAGCGCAGGGTTCCGAGCGTGGCCATATACGCGCTGTGAAAATTTCGACGAGCTTTTTCTCGGTTGCCTTAGGGGTTTAGCAGAATTTAATTTTTGATTCCGAGAACTCTTACTCAGCCCTATCAAACTCACATAATCTCATTTCTCAACTTGATGTTCATGGGAGACCATAGTAATAAAAATCGCGCGTTCAGAAAATATTTGAAGATTAAGGTCATGATCCTTTAAAAGCACACAAAGTTCGGAAAATTAAGTGAGACGATCCGTTGCAGTAGCCTAATGATGGTGCCGTTTTAACCTTTTTCTCCATTTCAATGGAAGAATTGTATTTCAAGCTAATTTATTCTTGACGACACCATAAGTTCACAAGCTTAAACGATTCGCAATAAATTACCAATAGACAAGAAATAAAACTCTTCGGAAAATTCAATAATCAACCACAACCAAATGAAGACAAGCAAAATTAGGTGTACAGGGAGAATAAATATGAATAAATTAAAATTAGTTTTTTTTTAGTTTTAAAAGATTAATAATTAAAAACATAACCTTGGGAGGCGACAAAAACTTTGGTTTCCTAACCAATATCGGCGGTGAGTACAACCTAAGCAAATATCATAAATTCTATATAAACAAATAGAGCATTATAAGTGCATAAAGAATGGGCCCTTATTAACATTATTAGATGAAAAAAAATTGTTGAACTATATTACAAAATAATAAAGAAAACGAGAGGGTATCACGAAGATGGCGAAAAATAACTGTGAGATAAGACAAAAGTGAAGGAGAAAACAATCGGATAAACAGGAGCATTCGGAGGACCTGAAACTCGGATTTATGCAGGCTTTGACGAGGTGGAATGTCAGAAAGAGCGGAAGAAGACTTCGGATCTCAGTTGCTGATGATGAGTTGGAACATCTCGTTCATGTTGGCGATCGCCGTCACGTGGCTCGATTTCAGTGAGAGCTGCAGTTTATCAGTTTTTGATTAAACTGGACTCGTTTCTCAACGACAAAAAAAATATTCAACTGAAAACTTTCATTCAGGGAAGCCTTTTTCCTCTACTGATGATCAATGAAAAAAATGTAGTTTTTTTTGTTTATCACTAGTCCAGTTCCCTTAAAATTCCAGAACATGTCTCTCCTCCACAGGTTTTTTAAAATTTATTTCTGATAAACTGTCTATGAAAAAAAGACCACGTTCATTCGTGTCAGAGCTGTGCGTTGGGCCGAGGTTGATGGCCGAAAATCGGCCCACAGTCGTCGCAATCGCGAACTTTTTCTATCTCACTTCACAATTTACATTACCTTATTTTCCTGAGTAACACATTTTCAATCACTCACTCCCCTATTTACACACTCTCTGAAAATTTCGGGACAAAATGTTCGAAAATTTCGTCTATTTTCTTCACTCGACAGCTCTCTCAATCGGCCGAGACTGCCCTAGAGTGTACACGGCGTCCGTGCCCGTACCCGCGGAACTGAGGGATCTACTTGTGGAAGAACCAGGCGAAGGACCGTAAGACCATGCTTTCAATTCAATCAACTACACGTTTTGGCTTTTTTTTTTCGCCAAAGGCGGTGTTAGTACCCCTCAAAAGAGCAATTTTTTCACCACCTAGTCAATTCCATCTAACTAAAACAACCAATAAATATTTATGAAAAGTGGCCAATTTTGGACCGCTTTGAGGCCGCGTTGTAACACTACGGCCAGCCCGGCTGGCCCATAGCACCGCTCTGATTCGTGTGGCGGAATGAGAATTTTCTATGAACTTTCTGATACGGTAGATTATATGCGAAATCGTGGATTGGTTGGAAAAAATATTCGAAAAATTAGTTCACGAAAGGCGTTTGTGACGCTTACCGTGACAGATTGCGAATTGAGGTTGACTTTCAACTCGGAGAGAACGTAGATGTTGTTGGTGTACTTGACGCTGTGGTACAGGAGTTGTTGATCATCAACATTTCGTCGAGCCACCGTGAACACGTTGTTCTGCTGCAGCTTGGTGCAGATCGCGTCTGTAAAACTTCAGATGTGAGAATCGAGCGATGCTTTTTTTTGGCCTCTTATCTTCATCAGACTAAAAAACAGATAACTCTAGAGAAACTCAACAATAGAAAAAAAGTATTTCAAAAAAAGTAAAAAAATGTTTAAAAAGATAAGTTGAGAGCATATAACAAAAAAAACTTATACTAATTTATTTACTGAAGTTTTACTTCTACCAATATCTGGGAGCTTACCGGCATCAAGTCCATGAGGATTCTGCAGGGTGAACTGCTGTTCGTTCTGTTCCGGGATCTCCTTCCACAACTGGAGGAACACGCGTTTTTCCATCTAGTTCAAATTGGAATTTCCATGGATATTCGATGAAAAACCTGTCCGCTCTCGTGGAAGTAGACGAGCAATGGGACAACTGTGGCGAAGTAAAAAACATCGACGTCGTTTTTGATGGCAACCTTCAAAAAAATTGAATATTGGAAAAAAATTTCATGTAAAATAGAGATACTAGAAAAATAAATGTACCCATCATTTATCAACTTTTTTCACATAATTATAGTTGTTCATTTCTTGAAAAAACAACATCACAGAAGGGTTGAGGTTTAATCTTATTTGTTGATCCACTAGATGAAGATTTAAATAAAGCAAGAAATTCAACAAAATTAAGAAAAATGACCCGCGATTAACAAGTTTGAATTGATAAACTTTACCACATGCTTTATCGTTCGAAAAAGTCGCTGTTAAACGACGCGGTAAAAGCTTAAAAACGACGCTTATCAGGGGAGCAATGTTATCTTTGGCCTATCGAGTTCCCACTCAATCGCACTGCGACGCCTCTTGCCTAGTTCTTTCTCCATGTTTTCTACCTTATTCATTTGTTAATTGGAAGAGCGACACACATTGGAGGATCATACTGGTGACCCGAACTGACAGTGAGAAAATACCCTCTCAGAAATCACGATAAATCGAGAAAATGGGCGCGGCGTGCTCCTGTGAGCAGGATTCTGACGACTCTGTAGTCGTTGGCAAAGATTCGTCTAAGGTAAGTCAATCACTTTAAAGTTTTCAGTTGATTCAATCTTATCAGCGCAAATTTTTTTCAAGTTGTAGAGAATTGCGCTTCATGAAATCGTTGAAGTCCGTGAAAAAAAAAATTTTTTTTAACAAAAAAGAAAAGCAAGTCGTTTTTACTGTTTTTTAAGTCACTTTTATTAGAGTTCGCTGAGACGTATTCTTAATACAAACTAGAAAAAGCGAATCACGAAGTAAATATCTTTCCAGAAGTCCGATATCATCCACTTCTTCATGCTGGGAATCGAAGGAGCCGGCAAAACGACAATCATCCGTCAATTAAAGTGTTTGTGCACACAAAAACCGAACAATTACCAGGTGGGGAAAGAAATCATTAACTGATTCTAAGATTCTTCAGATGTACGACGAAAACTGGAAGTTGGTTCCCACAGAGAAAGTGTTTGCCAGCAGTGAGCTGGACGATCTCAAAAAGGTCGTTCGTATCAACCTTATCATTGCTCTTGCCTCACTGGCCGAGGTCCTCCGCCATTAATCTCCATTACAACAGAAAATTTTAGAGAACTATGGTACGTGGCGCCATCATTCAAAACAAAGCCGCGATGGAGAAAATCATGTCGAAATCCGAGGAGATTCACCACTCAGGCAAAGACATCTACGACTTTCACAACCGAATCGAGACCGTCTTCGGTGATCATATCGTAGAGCTGCTGGCCGACCCGGAGGTGAGCTCAACCAATGTAAAGAATCTTAAAGAGCTGTTAGAAACTTTTAAAAAATGAATAGCTGATAAATTATAAGCACGAAGAGAAAATTGAGATAGCCAAGACTCTGGAGCACATGAACAGCACGGTGGGACTGAAAGTGGAGGACGGAACGCTATACTTTATAAAAGAGTCGAGCAAGATCCTCAACATTTTCAACGACGCCTACCAGCTGTCGCCAGACGACATCGTGCACGTTCGAAAACCGACAGTCACGTTCAAAAGTTACCGATTTCGAATCAAACAGCTGCGCGTTGAGATTCACGACATGGGTGGCCAGAAAACCGAGCTGGTCAGTTTTTTCTATAGCTCTGTCAGGTATGGAACTACTTTTCAAGGTGAAAGTGCCCGAGTTCATGAAGCAATTTCTCACCAGCGACGGCCATTGCTTTCTGCTATATGTCTCATCGATGGCCGGATTCCATGAGCCTGACAAAGAAAATCGAGACAAGACTGTCCTTGATAAAAGCTTGAAGATCATGGACGTGCGGAAACTACTGCCTTTTTGTACAAAACTTCTGATTCCAGATAGTTTTAACGCTGGACGGTGTCGACGAATGCAGCTTGATGTTGTTCATCAACAAACAAGACCGCTTCGAGGAAATCGTGAGGGAGAAATCTCGAACGGTCGAAGGACAAGAAGAAATCAACCGACTTTTGGGCAAATATGTTAGAGAAGGTTATTTTGAAAAATAGATACGTGTGAATTGAAAGAAAGAGCTGTAGGAAAGAAACAAAAAAGCGAGAATTTCGAGCATCTGAAAGATGCGGTGGCGACGAGGTTCAAAGAAGTGATAAAGCCGCGGAGAAAAGGCAACAGTTCCAAGGGATACTACATCAAGTGAGTTCCTCTTCAAGAGATTTCTATTTTTCTCTCTTCAACATTTTTATCTTTATATCTTGTTTTCTTTGGGAAATTAGCTAATGATAATTTTCGGATAGTTCCAATCGTGTCGTTTTCTATTCTAAGCTCATTTCAAACTTAAGGTACACTCAAGCAACAGACGCTCAACTGATGTCTTCAATATTCTACGCGGTTGAACAAGAAATTATCTCAACGATTTTCAGCCGTGGAAACTTTCTCCACTGAAAAAAACCCAATCAAAATCTTAATTTATTTTTTTTTCTCTGTTATAATACGTGTAAATATATTTTCTCTCTCAGTCCCTTGATTGCGTTTTTACCGAGTATTTAAGTCAATAAACGGCTTATCAGCGGCTCTATGTACTCTGCACCTTGAAACGAAAGTGCATCAATTAATGTGATATTGCTTTAGTTTCAAAAACAAATTTTTATGAAAAGTTTGTTCAGAAAACTATTCTCCTTATCTGAAAAGTACTAAAAAAGATTTTGACTCAAACAAAAGCAAAAACAATTGCAACATTTTGGTTGCGCATCATTTCGAAGATATCAGTTATAAAAATTGTATCACTAGATGAACTTGTTTTCAATAATTTCTGAATAGACCATAACAATCACGGAAGAAACTTTTAATAATTTTTCCTGATAGGCTAATCATACAGCTGAAATAACAAAAACGAAGTAGTACCTGCAAGTTGGTGAGTGGCTCCATTTTCTGCACAGGTCCCGTAGCGTCGCAAGCCAAAGAGTACTGGAAAAACAAATTATTGAAGAATTTTCCAAAATGAAGAAAAAAAAGCATTTGGGAAAGACGGACATTGGCGGTTTGGCCTGGCAATAAAGGCGTGGGGGCGTTGATCGGCTCGGCTGGCACGAGTCCAAATGAGTTCTTGTTGAACTGCACCGCAAATCCGGACATCGCTTGCATCGCCTCAAATCATCTACTTATTGAGAAATAAAACTCAAAAAATACTTCTCAGCTTGATGTGAGTCAAAAAAAAGGCTGAGAAGAATCCTTTACTTTTTTTTCTCATCAAAGTTTAGAATCTTTGTGAGGAAAAAAGCCATTAAACATTTTCCCACCTTGTTTGTTATCGTCAAATCCATATAAATCTTGTTTGCACGGCGGGAAAACGTTCCTTCCACTTGCATTCCCTGTAAAAGGCTATTGTGCCCCGAACTTATTTTTTTGAACCTTGGCTCTGGAAGCATCCAGCCAAATTTGCTTCGGTGGCACATACCCAGACGATCCGACCACTGATCCAAGGCCAGAACTGCCGAAAATATCGGCCAAACCACCTAAAAATAAAGAGATGTGTAATCAAATGTAAAAGAGAAGATATCGAGTTTTAATACACCATTGAAGTGTAGTACTAGTTAAACGTGGCCATAAAAAACTCGAAAAAAAAAACGGACCGACAGCTGCAGGAGGAGCAGCAGCAGGAGCTCCGAGACCGAGGCTGGCCAGTGGGTCGAAAGAAGGCTGAGAAGCTGCGGCGGTAGTCGTCGAGGTGTCGCCGAGGCCGAGCAGATCGTCCAGACCAGGCACCGCCGAGTTATATGCTGAGTAAGGAAATTATTCGTAAAAAAAAGTTATGGATTCGTTAGAGTCTGTGGCCCTTAAGCACGAGACAGCCGATTTTATAAAATGATGAATAATGATAACTTTCGTTCATCAAACTGACTAGGTGCTACGGACGGGGCTCCGACAGCAGGAGCGTTTAAATCCAGAGAAAGCAGCTCAGCGATCATTTGGTCCTGCGACGGGATTACGGTCGACTGAGCAGCACTGCGGCCGTTGGTCGCCGCCGTCGCTTGGTTTTCCACTTGAGAAACTCCGCTGAACAAGTCCAAAACTACATTTGTGAGGCAAGACAAAACAGACTTAGTTCCTGGAGCAACTCCGGTCCGGAGAGGAGCTCGAGCAGCGTCGATGAAGGCTGACGGAGGCTTGTGATAGACGGAGGCCAGACTTCCAATGTGACAGACGAGTTGATCGAGCAGCGACGGCTGAAAATCAGTTGGTTCACTGGGAAAACGACGAAAAACACCTCGAGAAGATCAGTTTCCTCCGAAATTAGGGGCTTCTCGGCAAGGACGACCTGTTTGGCGGCGGCAGGGTCAGCGGACAAAAGTCGCCAGTATATGTACCTGAAAAAAAGCATTCCCTTGTCCATATGAATTTGATGCATGGAAAATAATCACACTTGCTCGATTCCTCAATGCTCGTTACAAGTGGTCTTGCAACAAAAAAAGTTGAACTTTTCCCTGCGGGCCAATTGCGCAGAAAAGGAAATTCTGTGCGCATTTCAAAAGCTTGCCCTCGGTCTCGGAGATCCGGATTGTCGCTGTCCTGCGTGGCGAGAGAAAGTACTCGTTGGACCAGTTGCTGTGTGTCTGTCGGTCTCTTCAGGAACAACTTGACGACGGCCGTCAGAAGTTGTAGTTGCACCTTAAACATGGGAAACTCTTTTTCTCGATCGAATTGTCCAACCAAAGGCCTAAATGAGAAAATAGATAATTTAATAAATAACAAAAAAACAATTCAACCTAAAACTGAAGATAAACAACAGAATAGGTAAGATTAATTTGAAAACTAAGAATTTAAAATAGAAGCAAAATATACGATGTGAAAAAATGAAACAAAAAAAAGACAAGGATTTCAGCCGAAAAGATACCTGGGTATTTTCGTCGTGGAATCCTTCAACGAAGCTCTCCAACAATTCGTCTGCGTTGTCAATCCGTTCGGCGTACTCTCCGATGATCCAAATCATCGAAGCCCGAGCTTCGGGCTCGTCCAAAGTGTCCAAGTTCTGAAAAATTTGATTTCTTTATTTTTTCCTTTTGATTTCATTTTTTGTCTCATTTCATATTTTTCGATATGATACTAATATAAAAAAAGGATCATTCGCGAGCACCTGATATTTTTTTGAGCGGAAGAAGTTTTGTTTTCATGAGAAAATTTCTATATTTGGTTTCCTGTTTACTTGGAGAAAAAAAAATAGAATATATATTTCACAATTATATTTCATTTCAATCGCTATTTTAGCAATCGCTTTTTTATGTTGAAAATTTATTTCTTCTTTTCTTATCAATAAAATTAATTCTAAATTTAAAAAAAACCTCGCACAAGGCAGAAATGATGCTCTCGTAGCGGTTGGGGTACTTGCGGAAGATGTCCTGTAAGAGAGGAGAGATAAGGGGAACGAAGAAAGCGACGAGCCTTGATGACGACGACGGCCTCCTGGACGACGTAGTTGACCTTGGTCTGGATGAGCTCGAGCAGCGTGGCGACACACCGTTCGCTGCTCTGCTCGACCTTGATGGCGCACCGACCGATGGCCCGAACCGACTTCCTAACAAAGTCCACGTCGACCTCCGTCGCGTACCTCAAAACATAGCCGAGGTGAGAAATTGTCACACGGACACTAGAAAATCGATTCATTTTGAGGTTTTTCGGTTTTGTTCTGATTTAATAAAGTGATGAGTACGCAGTAGAACATGGAAAGCCCCAGTCTAGATACCTCTGACTAGAGAACTACTCGGACTCGGGTACGCGTTTCGAGTTCAAACTTTAGTGGTTTATAGACCTAAGTAAGAATACTTGAAAACTAGTAAGAATATCTGCTAAACCCAATAGAGAGCCGAGAAAAAATTAGTAGAAAATGTGAAAATTAGGCTTGAAAATTTTCAGAATACTGCTTTTTACCTTATTTTGTATTTTAACACAATCGCCTTGAGTGATTCGGCTATGATAAAGTCTAAAAAACTTTTTTCCAGCCAAAAGGAGGAAAGCAAATATTTGATAATTTTCAAGCCTAAATTGTTCATTTTCAAAAAGCTTTTTCTCAAAAGCCTATGGGGTTTAGCAGATAATCTCTCTTGTTTTCAAGTACTATTACCCGGGTCTATAAGCCATCAAAGTTTCAACTCGAAACGCGTACCCGAGTCTGAGTAGTTCCCTAGTGAGTCGAAAAAATTCAACTTTTCTGAGAAAAGTTTGCAGATATAAAATTACTTTGAAGTTTGAGAACACTTTGGAAAATAAAACAAAAACCAGAAGTTACATGATAAATCAACAAAAGTCGAGAATACTCATTCTTAAATTAAATTTTCCACTCACTCTTTCAATTCGCTCAAAACCTGAGCAATATTGTTCTGTTGGGCCAACCGGATCATAATATCCAATTTTTCCATTTTAACATATATCGGGTCGTTGTATTTGACGAAGAAGACCTGAAAACTTTCGCATTTACCATGAATATATATGTTTTTGAACCTTCATCTCTTGTTTGAGAATGTCTGGGCGTTTCTGAACAATCAAGTTGATATTTCTCAACGCGACGTACTGGATTTCGGGCTCAGCAGAAAGAAGCGTCACCTGAGAAAACTGAAAATGTTTTCGAATGTGCACCAAAAACGAACCATGGGAGGAGCCAACTTTTTGGTGAGTTGTGTGATGAAATCCGAGTCGTTCGGAAGCATTTCGACAAGCTTCATTAGCACCTTGAAAAATCATTACCAGTTAGTGATATTCTTCAAATTTTTCAGTTCGAATATTTTATTGGTACAAAAAGTTTCAGTTTTTCGAGGCTTGTACATTCTCGAAACTGTGTGAAATGCTTATGATATGTTTCTAGGCGAAAAAGTTTTTTTTCTTTTGCGCTTTTCAAAAAGTTGTGGGGGGAAAGGAATTCACACCTTAACCGTAGAAAGAACGACGGCGGCGTTGGCGTGGGCCAATCGCGGCGAAATTCTTTCGCAAATATTCTGGGCCTCGCGTTCGTCGCGCGGTTTGTAGCCGGCCAAGGCGTCCAAGATGAAAACTTGACCCCACTCTGTGCATTCGTTCAACGCCGTCAACAGCTTGTTCACCATTTGGCTGTTCACCTAAATTATCAACTTAGGGACAGAAACTCAGCAAAGCGAAATAGAACGGGATTAATTTGAATAAAACGAAAGTTTGAACAGAAAAAAGTGAAATCTCGAAAACTGCTATCCCCTTTTTTAGAACTTTTTCCTTACTTCACAAATGACAGCGAACTTACATGATTCAGACGGCAATTCGAATTTTTCTTCAAAGTTTTCAGAATAAGCTAACTCTGTAGCCTTTTCAAAACACACTTTTTTCGAACACTTTGAATAAAACCATCACATAGTTATAACGAAAAAGAACTGAGTGGAAAATTTTTTTGTTTTATTCATGATGTGTAGAATAGAATTCTCACAAAGTTATTCAACTTTTCTGTTTTCAAAACTATCCTTTCTTTTCCTCAAGCCGTTTCTACAGATCAGCTGTTAGATTTATTTGATTGTTTTGATGTTTTGAATTTGTCGTGGAGATTTAGGAATGGCGAATAAACATTCGAAATGAAATGAAGTTTAATGATTTCGTGAGATCCAAAAAAAACCACGAAAAAAAACGAAAAAAAGTTTTGAGAGAATAGCAGCAGTTATTATATTGTAAACGTCAAAAAAAAAAATTAACAGGTTAGATGAAATTTTTTTGATAAACTTTCGAACGTAAACGATTAGTTTTGAAAGGAACAGGATTTATTTCAAAAAAAAAAACCTCGATAAGCGGCCTTGATTCGTTAATTTCCGTGAGGGCGGCGACGGCATTTGCCACAACCATTGGATTCGCGTCGGACAATAAATCGTTCAAGAGTTCCACAAAGCCTGCAAATAAGAAATTTGCTTGGAAAAAAAAAATAAATTTAGGAAACACTATGAAAGAAGATGAATTTTCAGAAAATAGGAAAAACTGTCGCGTGTACTTGAGGCTGAAATGAACATTCAAAGATTCAACCTTGTTCCTCAACAAGCGTCGGGTTCATGTCGTGCAGTTTGGCCACGCAAACGGCGGCAGTTTTTCTCACATACGGATCTTCGTCCTAAGAAGAAATTTGATTAGTTTTTCTATTCTAGCTCTTTTAGCAATGAGCTTACCAAGAGGCGCCTTAAAAAATTTTTAATGGCTTTATTTATGCTCTTCTACTGTATCCTTCTTATTTCTCAGGTCTAAAAAAAAATAAGAAAAAAAAACTTGATTTTGATTGTCTTCAGACTAATAAGAAAAAAAAATATCTCGAAAGTTTTTCAGCTTGAAAATCTACATAGTGAAAGACATTTAACTTGAAACCTTCAATAAACCAAACAAAATCTTGAAAAATTAACGTTAAAAAAAAACGAACCTTCATACATTTCCTGAGCGGCTCACAGAGATATTCAGTAATTTTTTCAACTCGGATACAACCCATCGTTCTAACCGCCAAGGCCCGAATTAGCGGATTTGGGTCTTCGCAATCCTGAAAAACCAACTTCGAACCAAAAAATTGATACTGGAAGAAAAAACCTTGACGAAAGTGTTGACGGCCATAATTGCAAGGTCCGGCTGGCTTTTTGCATAGTTCATGAGGTACAAATAAACGAGCTTTTTCAGTTCGACATTATCTGTTTGCATGCAATTGACGACATCAGGAAACAAAGCACTGAAAATGAAAAATTGTATAATTTTATATATCAATTACATTTTCTACCTGACATCCTTGCCAACGGTCATACTCGCGATGACTTTCTTAACAGCCTCCCGTTTTTTCTCTTTTTTATCCGAGTTGAGTTCATTTTTCAACTCAAATATTTCACCTAAAGATTTCACACATTTCTAAAAACCAATTAGAGTTCATCAATACCTTTCTTTGTGGTGGTGAAATATTTTGAGTCCGTCATGGCCCGAGGTGTTATATTACACGAGACGGAGCGCTCTGAAATCAATAGAATAAATCTTTAAGAAGGTGTGAAACATAATGTTCAGGAAAATCGACTCAATTAAAATGAGGAAGAAGCGTGTCAAAAACGCTAGCCAAATACCAAAATAAACTTAAAACTTGCCAAAAACGTTTGAAATCATCATCGCGAATAAATTAGACGAAAGTAATTTTATAACAGTTTAAATGATAAACTACACCAAGAAAAAAGTAAAAATGAGTAATTTTAAAAGTCAACGTGTAAAGGAAGCGGAAATAAAGGCAGACCAAAGATGAGAAAAATCTATGAGAATTGGCGAGTCGTCTATTCCTTGCGGGGAGGGTAGCATTGGTTTTGAAAAGACGCGAGCGCCGAGGCTTCTGCGTTTGATTCAGAAGAGGGCGCAGAAAAGTTGACGAGACAATCGCCGGAAAGGAAAGCACCCGATATGCGTCAGAAGAGTAGACTCAAAGAGCGTCTTTTGCGCCAATCATTGAGGCTTTGACGCATATCAAATGTGTCTTTTTTGTTTGTTTTTCGAATCTTCAATGTAAGAATACATGTACAATCGACTTTCATTGATTTAACTTTGTTTAAACGGCGGCAGGAGCTCTGGCTTAGGCAGGGAAGTTGTGAATTTTGCTCGTAGAACATCAGGTACAAGAGAGGCATATCAAATGTACCAAGTCAATTTTTCGGTTGTTCTAAACTTTTATTCATATTACTCTTTCAATATGTTTGGGTCGACTTTTGCAGCCTTATTAAGAATTCACATATATTTTACGAATGACGATTTGCAGCTCTGAACCATGGCTCAACCGCTGTCGGCAATGCTTAAAGAACACAATCAGAAACAACATTTACGAAAAGAAATGCAAGGTTTGAAAAAAAGAAATACATTTTTTAGTTTCGACTTCAGAAAAATTGAAAAACGAAGCGGTGGTAGCGGCACAAACTTTGTCAACGGCTGTAGTTGATCACCTGAACGCTAAGTTGAACTTTTTGAAATTATCGAAAAATACTGTTATTGTTCAAGAGTATCTCAGGCGTACGGGAATCAAAAAAGACTAGATGTTGAAGCTAAGCGGTTCGAGAATAACGCTGCAGCCCTGGCAAAGCAAACAGAAAGTTGGCTTTCTGTTACTGAAGGATTGAATCATGCACTGAAGGTTTTTGAATTTTTCAAACTAAATTATCAAATATGTTCAAACAATCAATTGCACTTGACAGTAACGATTTCAGGAAATTGGCGACGTGGAAAATTGGTCGAAAGCAATTGAAAGCGACATGAACTTCATCACAGAAACTTTACATCGAGCTTACACAGGTAACATAAGACTTTGAGAAACTAAAACGTATTGTAGAAATGGTCACAAATTCCAGAATCTCAACCGCCGCTTCCCACGACAACACCACAAGGCGAGGCTTCAGGCTCTCGTTGACATTTAATCAAAAAGTATTTTTTGTGTACTCCAAAAATCACAGACGGGTAAAAACGCTTTTTATTGTAGTAATATGTATAAATTGCTTAATTTATGTTACAGGAAGGTGTTAATTGAGAACCATTAGATATTCAAAAAACAATTTAACAAGAATCAATCAAAAGTCATAATTTTTCCATTTCGACGGTTAATTTCTCTAAACTGTCAAGGTATTCCTGTTTTCGGGCCATTTTCTTGACTTGGTTTGGCATCGGCTGCAGTTCACCGCTTTCCACTTTTTTCTGAAAAAAGCTCTCTTGCTTCACAAGAAGAAGAATCGACCTCCATAGATTCGATGTCGTCGACCTTCGCCTTGACCTGATCGAACTTCTTTTGAAGGTGATCTTTCGCTGTTATACACACGTTGGCCTTCTCAACGGCTGAAAAAAAAATGAGATTAAGAACAGAAAATTAATATATTGTTTAGATATCGCTCAAATTGTTTTAACTGTTCAAAATATCTACTGGGACGACCTTCACTCAAGAAAAGGTAATGAATTTGGAAAATTGATAGGAGGAAAAAGAATATATCTAAACGAGTTGAAAAGAAATTCGTTCGTTTGATGATTGTTTTCTCTTTTCTCAAAAGCTCGAAAGGCTCAACGCTTTCCAAAGCCTCGAAGCTCATCGAATAAAGATTTGATGATCTTATTTGAAAACACTGCAATAGCTTCGAGCCAACTTTTCGAAAATCTTTGACCTTGATAAACTGTTCTGAACGAGAATTCTGAACACTTTTTCGTTTCAAACTATAAAGATCTGTCCCGACCTGCGACGGCTTTGCGTGGTCCCGCTAGCGCATCTCTCGGCTTGATCCCGACGACGGCGCTTTTGGAGGCCGACGCCGCCGCCTGCATCCTGTTCTGGTACTTGGGCTGCTCTTCTTGCGGTATGAATCTCAACTTCATCCATTCCAATCACAGACAAACAGAAGACACAGTACCCTTCCTTGACGCGTCTCGCTTTCCTCCATGTACCGTCTGGTCTTTGTGTGGCCGTTATGAAAGTATTTCCTGCATCAATAAGAAAATTTTTAGATTTCACGCTTTGTTCAGAGTAATTTCCACGGAATACAAAACTATCTGACTCTCTAAAATAAAGTTATTTTTTCACCTTTGGACGGCTGTTTTGAATCGCTTTGAACACGGCATAAAATCAATAAAGTCCTCTAATATGTTCAAAGCAATCAAGAAGTTCTCGCAAAATCTTTAAGAATTCTCAATTTTTTTTCTGCAGAAAAAAATTGTAAAAACTTTTGACGGATGAAATGAAACTAAATCATCTGAAATAAAGCGAAAATAAGGTTATAAAAGGTACCATCTTGGGTCTTTACGCGATAGTCACCTCCTTCGTTTCGGTCCGGTTCATTTGATTTATTCGACATCTAAAAAAGTTACCTGGAATTTATTTTTGGTCGATTATAGTTATACTTACTCTAGGTATCTCAGTCTTTAAAATAATACCGACTATTTCCTTCGACGGCAAACTTTCACCAAGTATCTTCCCTTAGCCATAACCAATGGAATTATTCAAAAAAAAAAAATCTTCCGAACGTACAAAAACCTTTATTTTTGTTATCATTCTGATTTTCAAGTCTTGTTGTGAATATTAGATGTTATCATGTTTGCCATTTAGAAATATAAATGCAAAAATTGAATCATAGACGAATTGGAATAAGTTATTAGGCACACAATGTGCATCGATTAGAGATTTGATATTAAAAAGTGAGCGATCAACAAAAAATACACGAAAAAATTAACTGACATGAAAATAAAAAGACACCGGTTATTATTTCAATACAATTGAGTAGAATAATTCGAGAATGTTTGGGACTTTTGACTGAGGTTCAATAACTGAGGTCATTGGGTGATTCCGAAAAAAAAAAAAACAAACGCAATTCGGAAGATGTACACGTCGTGGAAAAGCAAAAAGAGATTAGGGGAAAAACAAACATAAAAGGCATTCTTTGTGAATTTAATCGAGGAGAAATCACCTGAAAGACACCAATAAATGCCACATTATGAACATGCACAAACTAAGAAGCACTAAAAATGTTGAGCTTAGCTATTTTAAATGCGAAATCAATGAAAAAAAGAAAAGAAAGAAAACAATGCACAAAAATAGGCCTCAGCGAATCTTTTGAGTTCAATCTCCCAACGGAATTTTACGAAAAAAAAAATTAACAATAATAACAAGAATGCCTAGAAGTGAAAATCGATGATTCTTGAAGACAATATTCCTTTAATAGTTTATTTTTTAGAAAGTTATTCTTCTAAAAATCATCGATTGCCACTTGAACATATACACGAACTAATGAAATTAAGATGAGCTAGATTCTTTCATGAACGAGGAACTGAGAATCACTGTAATAAACAAGGAAATTTGTTTGAAGTGCTCGCAATTTGAATACTATAAGTCCTATCTGAGTTTAGAAGAGGAGGAAATGTCTCCTTCGACCTTCACCAAACATCAAACCTGTTACTGAATCTACAAAGAAAGAATTAAAAGTGAATTTTCGAAGTGTTACATTCAAAACAGGACCACGGAAAGTTAACAAGCAAAAAAGGTATGAAAAGCAGAAAGAAGACGCTACGAATCGCTGTCTTTGTCGTCGTTCTTGTGACTGCGGCCTCCGTTGGAAAGGCCGTTTCCGGCGACGAGAGGCTTGGGCAGCTTGGGATTGTCCGGGTGACGGCAGTCCGGACAGAACCACTTGCCCTTTGGCTTCGAAGTCAGTCCGATGCATTCGAAGTGGAACCACTCGAACTCGCACTTTTCGTTATCGCATCCGACCATCTCGCCGAAGGATATCTGCAACCCGCCATTGAGATAAACCGGATAATGCAGGTGAAACAAATTGTTTTCAATTGATAGAACAAAAAAATGAATGCTTCATTTCATCTCATCTCTTTTGTAACGCAGAAAAATTTGAAAAGTCTCTCGCATGTGATTTCTCTGCTTGCTGATATACTAACATGGCAAGTTATTTTACCGATCCTACTGTAGTTTTCTGTAATTTTGATTTTGATCAAACACTCTTTGAAGGAGTAGGAGTCGATTCTGCATGCTCCCAGTTGCCATTCGGTGGCTGTCGGTGCGGTAACATCATTTCACCACAAGATCACATTTTAACCGATAAAAACTTCAAAAATTCATATCTCCAAAACGTAAAGTTCGGGCAGATAGCGACTATGCGGGATCGATTCCCGGTCTATAAAAGAGTTTTTTTAAATGAAACTTATGGAAAATTTCATTGTGAACGGTAAAAATGACTGTAAAGTTTGACAAGTTAAAAAAAATGAAGAAAAAAGCATTTTTGACAGTTATCGCATAAATGCCTACAGTAGCTTGAATCTTCGGTTCTTTCCATGAATTTCCAACTGACCCGGTTGCAGAAGCAGTAGGTTGGCTCATCCTCCGCCTTGGCCTTGACGTTCTTGGCCACACGAGCACTCTGCCTCTTTTTCACCGAGACTTCCTGAAAAAACGTATTTATCAAAAAAAAAAAGAACAAGAAAACTCTCACTTTTTTCGGCTTGGCCTTTTCCACGACAGGAGTTTGATTGACACTCCGCCTTTGACGTTTGACCGGCGGCTCCTCTCCGTTCTGAAACCCTCGTTCATCGACATCCGTACTTGGAAACGAACCGAATCCTCAGCGTCCTCCTCGTGTTTTTTCTCCTTTTCCTTCTCTTTCTCCCGAACGTCCCTCTTCAACGACCTCGTCGGAACTGCAGGAGTCGAAGAAGACGTCGACGGCTGTTGGTTGAGGTCACTTCTATCGCGTGCCGACCTCGTCATCACAGTCACTGTCATGGGCGAAGCAGACGTGTTGGGAGTCGATCCATTCGGCGTTTGTCGCCCTACAGGCGCCGGTGAGTTCCTCACAGCGGGAGTGGCTGGCTTGGTGAATTTAGCAGGCCCTGCTTCGTCCTTCCGACTCTCGAGAACGCCGTTGACCTTCACTTCAGGTTTGAGGGGTGGAACGACAGGAGACGGCGACTTGACAGAAGGACCCGCGACGTCGTCGTCGTCATCTTCAGAATCCGCTCTGACGGGCTTGCGAGGTTCTTGTCGTGAGGATCCAGCAGCGTTCGCAGCCAATCGACCGCTCCTCCTTTTCGGTTTTTCGGCTGCAAATCAGATTCTCTGATGACTTTTAAAGATATAAACAATACAGAAAAATAGAATATAACACAACAAAAAAACAAATCAAAAAAATAGTTGCACTTCTATTCAAAAATTTATTTTTTTTCATTAATTTATAATGAAGTGAGTTCACAGTGGTACTAGGTTCACTGGACGAATTTCATTACAATAAATGATTTATTGGTTTTCCGATCGACTCTAGCTCAAAATTACCGGAATATATTTGAAATGAACTCCATTTTGAACAAAAAAAATTTGAGGTTTTATACTTGCAATTTCAACTTTCTAGAGGGTTTAATGTAATAATTTACTACTGACAGAGCCGATTTTTTTGCGATTTAGATTTCGAAAAAGAAATAAATTTCGTAAAAAAACAGTACGCGGAGGCGGAGCTGGCGCGGCAACTTGTACTGGTTCGGGGACCGGATCTTCGAAAAGCGGAAGTCCCGAAGCCAAGGTGATCTCCAAGTCGCACTCATCGGTCATGAGATTCGCTTCAAAGAACTGGACACTCGAAGTCGCTTCCAGAGTGTTAAGATGATGAGAGATCTGAAAACTTTCCCCTTCTCATAAACGGAGAACCAAAATATGCTAACGTAATAGAAATTTTGAAAAGACAATATATTGTTAATTTTCTTCAATTTAGAAAAAAATAAAAATGAAAGATGATTAAATTGGAGCACTCAAGTGAATAAAATTATTTTCTTCCATCACTTATGACTATTTAAAAGTTAAGGTACCTGGCCGCAGAACTTCTTAACGGCATCGACAACGGTTGCTCTGCGTTTATTGGCAATTTCCTTGGCGGCGGAAGGTTTTGATGAAGAAGCCGTGTCTCTTCGGCCGTTGACGTAGTTGTTGAAAAATGGTCGAGAGGTGGACGGCTTTTGATGGGAAGATCTCGGATTCTGCCGAGAAGAGCACGGTCCATCATCCTCGTAATCGTCCATCGGCTCGCTCTTCACCACGATTTCCGGTTCGACCACTTTTCGTTTGCGATCCAATGGAATTCCCCTGGCCCTCATCGCCTGTCGGAAGCAGTAGGAGACCAGCGGATGAACTTCTTCTTCTCCTTCAAGCGTCTCTGCGTCTGCGTCAGCCCCTTGATCCGATGTCGAGGCGGACTCCTCATTAGGTGCTATCCGAAGTTCAGAACCCCTGAAAAAATCCTTTCAAAAGAAAAAATTCAGTTTAATGTGCGAAAATCGGGAAAAATATATTTTTCCATAACACAAACTTCTTCCAGAATGATATTTGTTTTAAGTAAATTTTGCATTTTTTTCAACTAAGTATATTATGCTGAAAAGAAAGAAAAAAGAAAAAAAGAAAACAATGCCAAGTCGACGTTTTAACATTTTTTTTTCTTTTTTAGTTGAAACTAAAAAGTAATTCTAAAAAAACGATTGAAAAAGGAGAAATCGAAAAACATATTATAGTGAATATCAGCGAGTACGATACAAAAATAATTAGAAAAGGAGTAAGTTAAACAAAATGACCATCGAAAATGTTTCAAACCTCATAGAAATTGAAATTTGAAGAACGCGTTCCCCTAAATTGTCTACGACTGGCTCAAGACATCCAAGGGTGTTAGAAACAATTAACACCAAAAAAAAAGCGCAAAAAAATAAGTTTTTCTGTGCAATGTTTACAAGCTAGCGACGAAGGAAGCGTTTTAAACCACGGCAGAATATAAACCCAAAAGTTCTTTTTTCAAATTAGATTCGAAACAAAAAGAAAATTTTAAAAAAAACCAACGAAGCTGTGGTCATATGAAGTATCCGATTTCCAATATCTTCTTGCACAGAGTTTATTATATTCATCTGTTCACCGTTTCTTCTGAAATACTTCGCATAAAATGACGATTCGAACGAAGGATACCCGAGGAAATGCCGTCGAAAGAAGGGAAGGAAGGTTCGTATCCGATGTTGAGGCTGACCGACGTTTTCGTCGTCGGAAGAGCTTGTCGCACTGTCAAAGGGACGTTCCTCGTGAAGTTCTTCGAATCCAGTCGAAGAAGATCCGGCGTCCTCTTCCGCCATTTCTGCAACTTTCTTTGTCCATTCGTCTGTGTTTAATACTCAAAAACTTTTTGGAGACATTGAAAGTATGTGGGAAATATTATTGTTTTACTATCAGATAACGAACAGATTTTAATGTTTTTTCTCCCCAAAAATACTTGACAAAACTTTCCAATAGTTTCCTACGGTAAAAAACAGATAAAACAGGCTTTTCAAGCGTCTTTTTTCCTTATGGGCTGTTTTGAAGTTTGTTTTCTCAGGGAGAAATGAATTCGCCAACCTATCACACGTAAAACACTCGCGAAGATTTCTTTCCCCTCACCCAACATAATTGCCGATATCGCAGCGGGCCGCACGCGATATAGCCAAGGCTTCTCGCTGCGACCTCGTCAAAGTCTCGCTGCAATATCGCTCCCTCTCAAAAAAATTTGAAATTCGTAAACCTTTTTTTTTGCTTTATTTTTGACTTTTATGATGAAATCAATCAAATTCAAGAAAAAAAAATTTTTGAAGAAACATTTTTCTGAGAGCGATATAGCGCAAGACGTTTGCGAGGTCGCAGCAGGAGGCGAGCGAGATCGCTCGCGGCTCCCCCGCGGTATAGCGTTACTCTCGCTGCGATATAGTCCACAAAATTGGGTGCTCTAAATAAACAATCAAAAAAATAACCTTCATATTCAGCTTCTTCTGGCTGTTCGGAGACGTCCTCTATTTTAACTTCTATGCGATCTTTCTCTTCTTCTATTACTTCTTCGCCCTCTTCTTCTTCTTCGTCTTCCATTACAACTTCTTCTTCTTCTTCTTCTTCTACTTCCATTTCAAGTTCTTCATCTTCGATTTCTTCTTCCCCTTCCATTTCGAATTCTTTTTCTTCTTCGACTAATTCCTCTTGTTCTTCGTCGAACTCTGCTTCTTCCAAGGCTTCTTCTTCATCTCCACCAGCTTCGTCTTCATCTTCCACAGCTTCTTCTTCACTTTCATCGTCTACTTTCTCTTCCTGCTCTTCTTCTTGTTCTTCTTCCACTTCCTCGTCTTCTTGTTTTACATGAACATCATCATCCTGCTCCTCATGTTCCTCCTTCTGCTCCTGTTCGTCCTCTTCTTCTTCATCGAAGTCCATTTCGTCGTCGCCTTCATTCTCATCTCCGTCCGAAATATCTACCTCAACGTTTCGTCTGAAGGCGTCGACGTAGAACGGCAAATGTTGGTCCCTCTCATACTCTTCGTCCTCTACATAACTTCCTTCGGGCGTCGGTGGCACAGAAATTCGAGCGAACGGCAAGGCTCTCCGTTGACTCAAATACATCAAATGTTCATAGTCGATATGGCCATTTTCCGCAACGATTTGATAAATCCATTCATTTTCGTTTTCCGGCTCCGCGACCTCTTCTTCCACCTCCACCTCCATCTCTTCAACTTCTCGACCGACCCTTCTAGAAAGGAAAAATTAAAAAGAAAATAATTCCACAAAAGAACAAACCCTGGCCCGTAGCGTCTCCACAGTTCTGAAAAACCAGAAAGGCTCGAAATGGAAGAAAGGTTGGAAATTCCAGAAATGGTCGACGAATCGGAGTCTTCAGAGGTGTTCTCAAAGTCGTCCTCGGATTCTTCCGTGACGTCAGACTCTTCTGAGGAGCCGTCAGAGCTATCGACGTCATCATCATCATCGCTGTCGTCGTCATCATCGTCAGAGCCTCGATTTGGATCTTCGTCGTCGACGACTTCAGCGGTGGACGTGCCTTCAGGCACTCGTGGCGGTACGAAGTCTTCCCCTTCGACCCCCTGGCCGCCTTCTGCCTCAAAACCAGGGTCTGGACCTAAAGTTGAGCAACAATTGGAACAACTGAAAAAAAGCAGAAAAGAACTCAAACCTGACGATGGACCCTCGAATGGCGCGGTTGACATGGACTTGAGAATCCCAGCGGATTCGAGCAAAGCGGCAAACTTCAATTTTTGACCTTTTTTTGTTTGTGTCGATGCCTCGCAAAACGTTCCAAACACAGCCGAAAAACAATAAGGACGATGTGCCGTCGTTAGCAACGTGGCTGCGTCTGTAAAAAGAAGGGATCACAAATGAATAGTAATCAGAGATTTCGCGACTTCTTTCAAAAAAAAGATCGTTTTACAATGGTTCGAATGCATGGTGTTCCACTACGACGTTTCAAACAGATCAAGAGGAGAAATTTGAGTGACTTTTTTTAAAATTTGAGTCAGCCCTTTCGAACAGAAAATTCTGTCGAAACATATAATTTTTTTTTAATTTATAAATGTCATTTATCTGATCCACTAAACGGAGAATTTTTATTTATTTTTTGAAAAAAATTCTAAACAGCACTCTGAGATATAGAAACCTCGAACTTGTCTTTTCTTATCTCTTCAATATCCAAAAGGGATGTCAAAATGAATACTTTTATTAGGAAACGAAATATTTTTCAAGAAAAAGAGAAGATGAAGGTAGAAGAAGCGATAAATGATAGACGAGCGCACGATTTGAATACGGTTGGATTGATGTTATCAGTGACATTGAAGGCCGAATGCTCCTTAATTGACTGAAAAATTCACGAGCTTTTTCAAATTCGCGTTTGGATCATTTTTTTGATGATTAGGATATCAGATTATTGAAATATAAAGGAACTTTCCCACTTGGAAGATCTTGTATCATCTTCTAGCATCATCTTCATGAAAAGTCAGATACTGGTAAATTTTCTTCCAAATTGGAAACTGTAAAATAAGAATAACTGAAACGCCACCGAAATTTATCAAGGAAAAAAACAACGACGCGAAGGAAAATTTTGGCGAACTTCCAAGTTTAAAAATTGTAACACACGCGCCATACACAACAGATACAGTAGATAAGAAGGACGCGCGGTTGATTACAATTGAAAAAAACCGAGTTGCGATAAAAATTTTCAGACGGCTGCAAATGTTTTAAAGACAAATTCGAAAAAAATAATAATTAAAAAACCATAGCATGAAAGTAAGTATAAAAACAGCTTTACAACACAAAAACGTTTTTTTTTTCTACATTTTCTAAACTAACCTCGAAATATTTACCGTAGCTATAAGAAAATGAAGAAACTAATCTGATCGACTATATGGAATGAAGGAAAAGACCAAACGGCGACCCGATTAAGCGGGCGCAGCGGCAAATTCAAATTTTCGAAAGACTCGATTTTTCGAAAGAGATGTTGAATGACTCGTTACTCTACCAAGGAGCAGAAATTTTTTTGAGAAAAATTCACATGGAAATGAACAAACGAAAAAGAAGTAATTGGTGGAGGGTGGAGTCAAGCCAAATTAAGGGAACAAACGCCATAGACGGATGCTTGTCTATATGCTCTTGGCTTGCGGCGTCCTCAGGGGCGCTAGGCTTCACTGCGTGTCTGACCGCGCGTTTGTGGGCCTCGCCGCCTGACTTCTACCACCAATACACACGAGGTCTCCGGAATCCTCCGTCGTTGTAGTTGCACCTCTCGTAATTCAACTATCCTCTTATCAAGACTTTCAAACGTCACCGAGCAAGCTTTGCAACAAATTAGTTGTGTGAAAGCCATTCGCAGAAAAATCAAACTAAATTCAGTTTTTTTCTTATTGGTCCATGGTATTCAGACGCTCTCGATACTTTCACGCTTCATTTACATTTCCCTTTAAACGGAAGCCAATATGAATTTTGTTATCTACAACAACTTCCCATAACTTTTTTTGAAGTTTTTGGACCCGAATGACCCAGAAATTAGCAAAATATAAGCATTGCTTGCGTGAAACTTGTGTAAATATCGTAATGAAACTGTAGAAAATAGGTCTTTTCAGAGATTTTTTCTTCTGTATCCAGTTACAATTTTGAGTTTTTGCTTTTGATCCAAAGTTATAACAGCCAAAATTTTTGGTGATACAACTTTTTTTGTTATTATTTATCTGCAATTAAAAAACCGTCGAATAGCATTTTGAGACAGAAAAAAATTCGAAAGGTGACAAAACTTTTTCGCTTCGCAAGCCTCGACGCAGCCCCAGGGCCGTCAATGAGTTGTAAGAAAAAAAGTCTCTAGATAAATAGTTAAGAAACAATTTTCTTATTTCTAACCAACGATTTCATGTGGTTATTCAGAGTTCGCAAAGTGAAAGCTAAAAAAGCTTTCTGTAGTTTTCACTGCACATCTGATAATTTTTTGTTTTTTCACCATAAACTTGGACATTTTAAACTTAGTTTCAGTCAAGAGTCTACCCTGGCAAGAAATATGAGGTTAAAACGGGAACATTCTTTACAGTGACCTTGAATAGTGCCAGTTGTTATATCTTAGCACTTTGCGCACCTGCACTCTCCACTCATTATGGCAATCTCGCTGTCGAGACGTTTACCTGGGTCAACTCGACGGACAATAACATGGCTGGTAGTAATCCAATGAAACATTTCGAGACACTACTGCTTTACGCATTTCGCGCGGATCGCTGAGGAAGAAAATTTAAAATATACTTTCTTAATTTAACAAGAAGGCAAAACCTGGGTCGTGTGGAAGAAAATTTTATATTGCCTGACAACGAAAATCAGTTTGAAAAATTAAACCTGTGTGGAAAAATCTTATAGGAGGTTTCATGATTTAAAATGCTTCGACTTCTGGAGAGCAAGCTTAAATATTTCTTTTTTTATTGAAAAATATTTAGCAAGCCATCAAACGCAATAAAATTCTAATTAGCTTTCTGTTGATTACTTTCAACTTACTCGGTATGGATTGTTTAATTCTTGTACTCGTGTACCAACTTCGCATCTCTTTTTTTAACCGGTAAATATCGAATGAGTCTTGTTTTAAAAAGCGCAAATTTAAAAGTGAAACATTGAAAAAAAAAAATGATCTCATTGAACGATTTGAGAAAAAAAAAACGCACTCACCAAGGATTCATGGACAGCTGGGAGTAATCAAACGAGTTTCATGCCTCTATCCCAATCAAGCGTTTTTTTCCTAAATATATATATATATATTTCTTTTTTTCGATATGAGAACAATAAAAAAATTAAACAGAAAGCTTACAACTACATCATGATTGTCAGGAAAAATTTTCAGTTCAAATTTTTTGAAATTTTACCCAGCGAGCGCATTTGCACCACCCTGCGATGGGTTTTCTTTTTTCCGTACGGGCACTTGGCCTGTTTCTTTTTATTTTTTTTGTTGCGTGTTCGAGTTATATTTAAAGAGTATTTTCGTTAAGAAACGTTCAAATTTTGACTTCCGCGAAATCGAAATTTATCTTCGATAGTTCTCTTATATCATACTTATTCGTCCTTTGCGAAATTTCAGAAACATAGTTTCTATCGCACTTTCGCTCCATTTATCCAAATTTTCATCAGAAAGCATTTCATATATGTTGCAGGGTGATGCAAATAAATGATTTTGAATGGAACAGCGAGGGTTTGAAAAAAGTGACTGAACAACTGAGAAAGTTGGTTAAACTTGAATCGACGAGCGTGGCACCTTTGATAGTTGGAGATGTCTCTCTACCCATAAGACATGCTCGTCTGCCTAAAAATAGCGAAAAAGTTTGGAAATGGATGAGCTCTGTGTGAGTTTTTTGATAGCTAAACAGTCTTATTCAACTTGCTCCAGGTCAAAAAAACCGTACGATACTTCCTTCATTTTCGAAAGCGACGAAAACAGAACTCCGCATAATGTCAAAAGTTCCACGAGTTGGAAAGAATATTGGAAAGATTTCTCTGCAAGATTGTGTACGAGTTTTATTGATTTAGACACGGTCGGTCACAAAAAAATCGAAAAATAGTGGAGCTCAAGCTTTTAGAGTTCTTCTTTTTATCGGCCAATTTACTTAATTCCTCATGTTACCCCCATTTTGACGGTTGCTGTTCGTGGAGAAGATGAGATTTTCGTTGTGAATTCCAACTGGGCGGACGAAAGCATCTCCATGCAGACTGTCCTTCGACACTATTACAGCAACGTACAGTCTGGCGATTACCAGGTCTCAGAATACAATGATTTTTGAATAAAGCGTTTTTCAGACTTTGCATTTCCTTTCAAAAAGCTTGACGGAGTTATTTTCACAATTTTATAGTAGGGGATTATCTCCTGAGTTCTGCACCGATGACTTTTACTTCGACTCGTCGCTGTGGATAACCTACGACGTTTTCAATCCATTGTTTCGAATTCTGTCAGTTTTTTAGTTTTGAGTGAATCATAATTTTGAAAATTTTGCTCAGGAGTTTTTAAATTTCAGTCGAAATCACCCACAAGAAATTCCTTTGGAGGAGGCGACGAAAAAATGGGTTTCGAGGGAATGGTCTAACTATGAATACTTAATTTATCTCAATAAGCTTGCGGGTCGTGTCAGAGGAGAAGGTTTTGCAGGGCAAACTTATAAACTATAGCTGTGTTTAGTTCATAATCACCCTATATTCCCTTGGGTTTGCGACTTTACATCGAAAAATGGCGGCTGGAGACCTCTGAACCGTACGAAATTTCGACTGGTCAAAGGCGACGATCAGTTGAGGTGAGTATCCTGCAGTTCGCAGAGTTTCAGGGCAAAATGCATTCACCCTGGAAGAAAAACAAGTGGAACCCGCCTAGAAATATCTGAACTTTATATGAAACATAGGTGGCTTGTTTTTTTTAACGGTCAGTTCCAGTCAAAGCAAGGAGATGAATAAAGGATATAAAAAACGCTTTCTGAATAGTTAGAAGATAAAAATTTTTTTCTCAATGGTAAATTCTGAAAATAAAATAAAAATCCGATATCGGTTCAGCTCTTTTTACTGCTCATTTCTCTCGTAGATACTTACACAATCTCAGAGAAATGTTCACAAGACAGCCGTCTCACCACGTTTCTGAACTCCTTTCCGATATCGGCTACATGGTCTACAGAGCTCGGATCGAATCCAAAGAAAACCTGTGCAAACACGTGCGAAGCAAGGTTATTGACGAAAATCGCCTTTCGACGTTCCAACATTTTAGTGGGTCCCCGAGGAATATCCGGCCAGCCTGACGAGAATGTACGCTTGGACGCCTGACGAATGCATTCCTGAGCTATATGAAGACCCGAAAATAATTGGTATCAATTTAATTTTTCAAGTAGGTTGGACACCACACCTCTTCAAATTTCCATTATTAGACTGATGCAATATTACTCTGAAGACTGCTTAAATGTCAACTTTCTATTTTTGAAGTTCCCTGAAGAAAAATTTTCAAGACAAGCAGAAAAGTTGCAGTGTCAAAGCATCATGACATGCCGGATCTACAACTTCCACCATTCGTTGATTCCCCTGAAGAGTTCATAACATGGCACCGGAACGCATTGGAAAACGAGGAAGTCTCGAGCCAACTGCACAGGTGGATAGACATAGTTTTCGGATACCAGGTAGAGTTTGACTGGAACTTCCAAGAGTAGAGTTTTTTTTTCAGTTGTCCGGGGAAGATGCCGTCAAAGCCCTCAACGTTCATCTTTGCTTCGTGGACCGCAGCCGCAGAAAGCTTCGGACCAACGGAATGGTCAAACTCTTCGCGAGACCGCATCCTGTGCGCCGCTCCGTTAATTATGTATGTATCAACTTTCCATTCAATTATAAAATTTATAAAACGGGTAGAGCGGAGAAAGTTCTCAAGGGTTGTACTCGATGGGGAGGTTCTTCCTGCGGACCATGCCGTCGCCTTGGAACCACTCGCGGCGGAACTGCTTGGCGGCGCCGTCAGGGGTGTTGGTCCATTCGACGGTGATGCGGTCGTTGTTGGTGTCCTGCAAAGAATGAATTGAACGAGGCCGTTCAGCTACAGCATACCTCCTGTCCGTAGGCGAAGGCGTCGCAGGAGACAGCGAGGAGAACGGCTTCCTTGGGGTCAAGAACTCCGCACGGAGGGTCCACTCCAAGACGCTTCATGTTCGTCGTCTTGATGCCGTAGCCGATGCGGCGAGCCGACGAGTTGATCACCTGAAAAGGGTCCCTTGAGCAGTTCTTCGGATGGGAAGAACGGTACCTTGATGTGGTAGGTGTGCTTGTCGTCGTACGGCGCATTGAAGACGATCTTGGTGTTGGGTTGCGTCTGGATGTCTCCTGGGGGTACCGATTGGGCCATGTCGATCCGCTATGTGATCCTGGCGGATTTCTATCTCCTTTTATACCAACCTCTTATCTCTTATCTCATATCTTATCTTCTCGTTTTACGTTCATTTTCAATTTTCGAAAATAAGTTCTTTTTATTTCTCGGTGTTCTTCAAAGTGGGATTGAGTTTATGAAATCTTAATAATAATGATTAAATTACCATTTATATTTATTTTGTTTCACTCGGTGACGCAAACAACAAGTTGAGCATTTAACAAAACCGAAAAATTACACAAATGTTCTTTTAAAAGTTTTTCAAAAGGGGTCAAAGCTCCCACTCCGATGCGCGGGATGCTTTCGCATAATTTTTTTTGTTAATTTGTTTGAAAAGTTCAGGACGCGGAGCGGAACATCTACGCAGAACTTCTGAACACTTTGGGAAGCACTGTCTCTCTCCGAAATGATCCTGAGACAGAATCGAAGCTTTTTAGTGGGACTGAAGATCAAGAAGAGTCCTTGCTCCAGATGTACCAACGATTGCAACGAAGGCATGTAGGTTTTGATGATATTTTTTTTCGGTCTTATTACTCCGAAAGGCTAGGGAAAGGGTGTAAAAAGGCAGAGGCAGTAAAAAGGGTGGAAAAAGGGTGAAAGAATGAATATTCATTTTATCCTCATTCTTCATGCTCAAAGTATGTAGTTTTGTAGATTTTGATTATAGCGCTTCCTTACGTACGGAAAAGTTCCGCTTGAATTTTTTTTTTTTAGTGGTAATCTTGATATATTTCTTTTCAGAGAACCAGAAACCTTGATCTGTTCAACAGTATGACTTCGCTACTTCGAATGATTGCCCAAATCGCCGTCGCGGAACATTTGCGGGGCCAATTCGACGACAAAACTCACATCAAACGCTGCATCAAACTCTATCTGTACAACGTGCCGATAAACTATCGGTCGCTCTTTGACCTGATCCTCGACCCTTCCAAGGACTTTCCTGAACCAAACGAGTTTGCCTTTTTCGTCAACACCTGGTTAAACATTCCCTCGGAAGTTCGCCAATCCAATATTCTACTGTTTCGAGGGAATTTTCTAGGTTTTGATGTTTCATGACGAGTTCGCCGCATTTGCTTCCTACCACCTTCTCCGTAACTCTGCAGCTGTACCTAAAAATTGTTTTCAAAAAAGCTGGAATCAAAGTCTCATTGGTTCAATTTGCAGCGAAAAGAGCGCAAGGGTTGCTATTAAAGGAGGTCGACGCGCTGAAGACGTCGATCAAGAAGTGCGGCCATCTGGAGAGATGCGTCGTTGCCGCTTTCCAGAAGCTTCTCGAAGACTGCGAATCTAGCATCCAAGCGGTTCTCGGAGGTTATCCAGGCATCTTCATGTTTTGGTTTTGAGGTCCATCGACTGATGTCTGTTGTCTCCAGAAGTCTAAGCGATGAGTCACTCAAGGAGCTGATCAATCCATTAGTTGACCTCCTTCAATGCGAAACTTCTGTCAAGGTTCATGAGATTATTTCATCATATATGCTAGCGTAGAGCTTCGAGAAAACACTGTCTCTTCCGAAATTTGATTAAAACATTTTTTCAACTTCTCTTCTGCTCATTAGCTTCTCGACCGCCGGTTTCTTCTCTCCATTTCCATCTCTTACGGCGCCCAAACGTTCTTGGAACTTTTCCTTCCGCCGATTGTGGAAGCTTTGGCTTCGCGACAGCAAGACAGATCCATTGTGGCCAAAGAGAGCATCACATGGTCCAGCTCATTTTTCTTTCTCTCCAATCTGAAAACTTCAGGCTTTCAAAGCGTTACGGACCCGTTGTCTGTGCCAGATTCATTTCCGCGAATTTGCTCCGAATTTTGGCGTCGTGTTATGAAGGCCTTGAGCTTTTTGGTCAATCTCAGGAGCCCGACGTTAGTTTTTTTCTTTGGAGTCACGATGAAAGAATCATTCAGTCTGTCTTCCGATTGACGCTTTGCGGGGAAGAGTACGGGTCTCGAGTGGAAGCCGCTCTCTCCGAAATAGTCATAACGTATAGCGTTACTTTCGTCACGGTTCAAACCTTGATGGTTGTTTGGCATCTTGAAAATGTTCTTGAAGGTCCAATATCTGCCATTTTGCGTTGATTTGATAGACCAGTATAGTCGAAGGACGACGGCCCTATTGGAGGCCGGTCTTGTTTCCGTTTTCCGAATCACAAGGCTTTCTATAAAGACTATGACTGACCATCAACTAATGAACTTCCTAGAGGTTCGAATTGGCGGAGGATTAGACATATTATTGGTTTACAGGACTTCATAATGAACAAGATCATTCATCGTGCTCTAATGATCGTTCTTAATAACAAAATTCAATTTTCTAGTGTGCGCGTTCGTAATATTATTATCTGCAAGGTTTATCCAGATTAAAATATTGAAAAAAATAGATTTCAGGCAATATCTTTGTTACAATTCACCTCGCAAAGGATTGGAGCAGAGAACGCAAGGCTTTATGCGAAGCTGCCTTTCGAGTTACTTTTCACGACTTTCTCTGAACTTTATACTGCGGCTGATGATCTACAGATAACGGGAAAGAAAAGAAACGAGAATGACGTCAGTTTGGATAGTTTCCCAGAAGTTCATATAGTGTTTAAAAGATTGAATTTTTATCAATCGGAATTTTTTCGATTGTATTGAAATATCGTAAGCTTTCATATCTCAGTTGTTATATTTTAGACAATTTATCATGTACCGTTGTGGATTGTCCAAGAAGTAATCGAAAGGTTTGCCTCTGAATGGGGCGTTCCTTTCCTCTCATCTTTCTGCTCGGAACCGGCTTTCCTCGTTCCATTCGTTTCCAACAGTTGTTTCTTTTTGTTTCTTTTTATCCGATTCTTAAGTCTTCAGACGCTTCCCATTCTCCTCTCGGCGCTCTTTCCACTTCCACGACCACACTGAAGACGTACGCTCTCAACAGTATGTCATCGGGGAACCGAATCTTCTCTTCATCTTCTTCGAGTCCTGTTTCGTCTTATGGTGGTGTCAGGTTTATCTTTAAAAAAGTTCTGAGCAAAAAGAGCTTTTCCAGCTCTTTCGAATCGGGAGCGTTGAGTGCGGTTTGGTGCGCAAGGGTATCTGCTGCAGTTTGCGGAATGAGGTGATTCCGGTCCTTTGAGCCTGGGAGAAGACAATTTTCTTTAAGAACAGCTCTCCGCTTCGATCACTTATCCCTGTGTTCCTTCACCGGCCATTCCGGCGCTGTGCGCAGAATCGTCGCCATTTCAAACGAGAACTCATTCGTTTCTGCTTCAGCGGATAAAACTGTCAAGTGAGGACGGCCGAAATTAAGTTTCGAAAACTTTGATGAGAGTTTTTAAATTCAAACTTAAATTTAATGAACTTCTCTCTGTTCAATTGAAAAAAACTGAGAAGAATTGTATTATTTTCAAATGCACATTTCAGACTTTGGTCCGTGAAACCGGAACAAGACAGTGTGGAGTGCCAGTCGACGTATCGGAATCACAGCAAGTCTCTCAACGACGTCGTCATTCTCTCTGACAACGCGATCGCTTCTGCTGACGGCACTCTTCATGTTTACAATTCGAAGTTCGATATTTCACAACTCTGGGATTGTCAGGTTTGGGATCCGTTCCGGTCGTCGATTGTTGCCCAACTGGATTGGGACTCTGATGGGAATATTATTGCCCTCGAATCTATCGACAGACATACTCTTGCCGCAATTTCTAGCTTACATCCTTCAGTCAAGTAGGTTCCCGATAAATTTGCAGAGTTGAGTAGAAAACTCAGGTTGTTTGACACGAGAGTCGGCAGATGGACAAGTGAACTCAAGGTCTCGCCAGTCTCGGGAGTCGCTCGAGCAATCGCCTCTAGGCAGTCTGGTATTTCGAACGTTTATTTTTCAAACTAGTTTTTTTCATTTCTAAATTAAAATTGGAATGAAGAAAACAGGAAATCGAAATTTTTTGAAAATTTCAAGCAGTATTTATCTTTGCTCAAAACGGAAAATTCTTTTCAATTCTGAGTTTTTTTTTTTAGTAAGGACATAATTAATTATTTCTCTCCTCTTGTGAAGGATTTTCTCCCAGAAAAATTCAAACTTGGAAAGAACAAAAGTATGCAACAAGGCAATGGACGTTTTTACCTCTTCTCTTCGGAAAGTGATTGTATTCATTCCAACTCATAACCGCTGTTCTACAATTCTTCGGTTTTGAGGTCGACAGATGACTGTGGGACTGTCTAATGGCACCGTGGTCGTTCTCGACGGTAGGACTGGAAAAATCGCATATCTTGCCCATGGCCACACCTCTCACATCAACGGGGTGGGTTTTCCACGAAGAAAATCATGTCTCTGATAGTTTCAGATGCATTGGCTCGATTCCAACGACCTTTTGGTTTGCGACGCCGATGACCCAGCAATCGTGATGAACGTCAAGCCGCGCCTTCAACTTTCCAGAAAACTTGTCGATGCCGTCACCGCCGCCGGTGTCCAAGGAACCATGTTGGCTACGCTGCAATCCAACTCCATGCTGAGGTTTTCTCCTCCCTTTCTCCACTTCAAAATCATTATTTTTCAGAATATACAATGGATCTGATTTGAACATTGAGACGAAGATCCGCTCCGACGAACTTCCAGGAACTCCGACGGCTATTTTGCCGCTTCCCCTAAATTCCACCTTCTTATTGGGTTCAAGCCAAGGCGCTATTCGATTAATGTGTTGATGTTTCTTATCACTTAAATTTTTTTTTCTGTGTACTTATACATTCGGTAACTGAGCTATTTCAATAAGTTTTGAAGACCGTTGTAAAAAAGTTTGCTATAATAGTTCCGCCGCTGTGATTTTTCTCTCTTGTTTGTATCGGGTTTTTATGCATTGTGATTTTTTTCGAACACATCTTCTAACTCTTCAAATAGATATTATTTTTCTAATCATTGCAAATGAATTTGAAATATATTTTATACTAAACTTTCAACTTCAAAAAAAAATTTTCGGTTTTAATGAAAGTGCGCCCTATGGACAGGAGCTGAAAATTGATTGCGAAATACGGAGTAATTTTTTTTTAAATTTGTTTTTCCAATTTCTATTCTTAAATTGCTTTTAGAATAATTGAATTTCTGTGTTGGGAAATTCTTGGCTTTCTGTTTAATAGTCTACTCCATATGAGCTCATAAATATAACGGATTTTTTTAAAGTTTTTTTCAAAAATTCTTTTAACCCATTCTCGAATGACAATGACGTGTATAAAGACAATTTTTAATCAAAATGATTCATAAACTTGACCAAATTTGTTTTTCTTACTCTTAAAACGTTTTTTTTTTCTGTTGGCCTTTCTTAGTTAGCACTCTTATTTCTTCCGTTCTTTTTACTTAGGGATATCTATAACAGCAGGAATCCTTTGAAATGTTTTCACATTTTTTAGAATGAACACCGCACTTGTAGTGAAAGCCGAGCCGGAGACTGATGAAAAAGAAGAAGGGGAGATTGTCGAAGAAGAGTTCAATGTGAAGTTGGAAGCTCCGGACGAGCTTGATGAAATTCTTCTCGAAGAACAAAGTGATGAAGAGATCAGCGATGACGATGGTTTTACTACTGTAAATGGAAATTCAAAGCTTAATTGTCAATTCAAGACAGCGAAGAGTATTGTCCGGAAAGTGGAGAAGAGTGTTGCGAATCTGATGAAGAACTTTTCGCGGAGCTTGGTCGAGAGGAACAAGATGACGTCAGAGTTAAGGCACCGGCGGTGAAGAGAAAGTAGGATTTTTAATGACACTGTTTTTAAAAACTGTTTATTGCATCTTCAATGTAAGAATACATGTGCAATCGACTTTCATTGAGTTAACTGTGTTTGAACGGCGGTAGGAGTTGTGGCTTAAGCAAAAATACGCACGCATTAACGATACGCAATAAATTAAATTAATTTCTAGAAAACAAACAAGGGAAAGAAAAAGAAGAGCTCTCGTACGAGACGACACAACCGATGCTCATTTTCAGGAAAGGATATGGTTTTTTTTGTCCCTATCCAAGAAATATTTGCAACTTTTCAGTGCGATTCCTGAAATCAACTCTTCAGATAAAGAGTGCAAAAAAGTGTACGACGAACTAAAAGTGAACAAGGACAGTTGGGATCGGCTTTATGGGTTTATTGTTATAAAAAAAAGGGAGCGAATACCGTTTTTTCCTTAAGGTACCAGAAAAAAGGAGTGAGGTGGCTTGCTCGGCTTTATTCGAAGAAAGTGGGCGGAATTCTCGCCGATGAAATGGGCCTCGGCAAAACTATTCAGGTTCGGTTGGACGATATTTTTTTATTTATTTATAATTTTTTTCAGACGATCGTGTTTTTTTAAGAATGATTCACGATTCGAAAAGAGATGAAGAAACGTAAGTTTCGGATTTTAAACCTCATTCTTTCAACGCGCTAGTGTTTATTGTTTTACCGATTGTTTTCATAAAATCAGGCGAAACTTTGTGATCGTCAGTCCGGCTACGTTAATTGCACAATGGGTCGCTCAGTTCCATAAATGGGCTCCAGAATTTAGAGTTTGTTAAGATGTGTAACACTAGAGCGGCCTTATTTTTCAGGTGTTCGTTCTGCATGGGAGTGGTTCGTACAAGGAAAAATATAAAACCGCGTCAAGCTTCTTGAAGAAGATCACTTCAGATCCACTGAGGTTGGCATGAAACATTTGATGATAAAGGCGTGGAAAACTTATATGCTTTGAAAAATGTCTCATTCACGAAATTTTCATGTTATTTTAAAACAACGACAAATTTTGAACACACTATAAGAAAATCTTAAACCGAGCTTTTAATTTTATTTGCATGAAGTTCAACTGTTTATTTTCTCAATTTTGAATTCAGTAAGACACGGGTTGTTATTACGACGTACTCAACTTTTCTGAAGAACAGCGGTTTGATGTCTGACGTCGAATGGAACTGCGCTATTTTGGATGAAGGACACTTGGTGAAGAATCCTAATGCGCAGGTCATCCGGAAAATTGGTTCAGAAATGGAAAAAGGGGTTCAGATCACAATGAATATAAAACGGATAGAAACGCCTTGCAAATTTTTGCTCACTGGATCCCCGGTTCAGAACAAACTCGAAGAACTTTGGTGAATAAAAAATTGTTGAAAAGTCCTATAATATTGATGGTTTGAGGTCACTCATCGATATGATTTTCCCTGGTCGACTTGGAACTCTCCAGTCGTTCACAGAAAAGTTTATCATTCCGATTTCCCAAGGCGGATACACGACCTCCACCAAAACTCAAAAGACGATCGCATACGAGTGCGCCAAAGTTTTGAAGTTGGTTTTGAGCTGGAACTCGAAAAAAATCTATCATATAGTTTGAAAAGCATTTTCTTTTTTTCCAAGGGAGCCATAAATAGGATAGTATTTCATTTAGTTGAAGAGAAAAAATAGTTGGTGTTCATTTCAGTGAACTGAAGACTGAATTTATTTGTTTAATAAAATATATACTTTTAAAAAAAAAGAAAAAAATTTAGAGTCGCCGTTGAAGAATATATTTTGAGAAGAATGAAAACTGACGTTCAATCTTCTCTTCAGCTTCCAACCAAAATGGAGCAGGTTTGAAAAAATGAAGATTCTGCCTGAAAAAAATTTGGTTTTTGCTCTCTTTCTTTTTTACAAAACCATTTCCTCCTAGAAAAAACGTTTTCAGGTCGTTTTTTGCGAGCTTACCGAACTCCAAACCTATCTTTACAATCAGGTAATGCCTCAAATAGAACCAGTTAGTAAACTCGGGATTTTCAGTATTTATTGTCTGACGAGTGCTTGAAGATCATGTCGCGACAAATCGATCCGTTCATCGGAATCACCGCTTTGAGGAAACTTTGCAATCATCCCGATATTTATAAAGGTCCGTTTTGATTTTTTTGCGCAATTTTCGAATTGCATTCACTCATGGATCTTTCTTGAATTTCTAATACTTTTAGGCGACGGAGAAGAAGCGACACAAGATTACGGGGAAGTTGAAAAGTCGGGAAAAATGATTGTGCTGTATCAGTTGCTGAAAAAGTGGAAAAAGGTTCAATTTCATCGAAGATGTGTCTTTGAAGAAAATCGCATTATAATAAGCTTTTTCAGTCGTACCCGATAAATAAATGATAATAATTTTAGGATTTCTATGATACTAAGTTTTTAACCATTTCTTTCAGCAAAAACTGATGAAAGTGCTCGTATTCAGTCAAAGTCGGGAGGTTCTGAAGATTCTGGGAAAACTTTTAGAAAGAAAAAAGTTTGTCTATTTGACAATGGATGGAACCACAACAGTGAACAATCGACAGGCCAAGATTAACCAGTTCAATGAGGTTTTATATTTTTTTATAAATCTATAATCTTTTTTTATTTATAATGCGAATTTTTTTGAATTTCGATATGTGGCTAAATTTTTTTGAATGTGAACGTTAAAATTATTTCAGTAACCAACTTTTCCAGGACCCGAAAATCAGTGTTTTTTTGCTTACGACAAAGGTTGGTGGCGTCGGTTTGAACCTTACGGCTGCTAATAAGGTGCAGATTGTTTCGAAGAGAATATAAATTCGGATTTCAGGTAGTCATTTTCGACCCGGATTGGAATCCTTCGACAGATTCACAAGCCAAAGAACGCGCCTGGAGAATCGGACAGTCGAGGACCGTCGAAATCTATCGATTGTTACTCTCTGGCACTATTGAAGAGAAGATCTATCAAAGGTTCATAGATCCTCCTTTTTTGACGATATTGGAAATCATTTCTGCTTTTGAAGAGAAAAATCAGTGTACAGTTGATGAGTCTTTCTCAGATTAATGAAACGAGACATTTGGCAGTCGTGTGGATCTCAAAATTCATTTTAAAGGAAGCTGCTTGATATCAGTCTACCTAAAGAATATGTTCCGAAAAGTATTTTTGAGCTAATTCACGTGCGACCGTCGCGATGTTTCAAGTTGGAGCTAATTGGAAAACGGCTTCTTCCTTTTTTGTCATTTGAAAAGTGTCATACTTTTTCAGTTTCTGTCTCTTCTGAATGTTGAACAACTCTTGTTTCAAGTCTGAGTGTTTTTAGTTATTTAGTGAGGACTGCCGTCTAATGTTCTAATGAATCTGTAATGAAACCTGCATCTCAGAGGACAACTCTTTTCAGACAGATCCACAAGGAGTTTCTCTCAAAAAGAGTGCTGAAAGATGCGCGACAAACGCAAATTATGTCTCGAGCCGTGCTTCGTGAGCTTTTCGCTCTTCATTCAGCTGTCAATCAGAAAATCAAAGTTTTGTTGTACATGAACTTTTCAGAGCATATCAGGAACGGAAACCGGCGCTTTGGTCTCTGGGGAGACTGTGGAACGACAGAAAAAAACTACAGAAGCTGCTGCGAAAACGTAAGGCTTCAGGCATGTATCCTTTCGTTATTCCGCTCTATACGAGTAGTTCAAAAAGCTACGCGATTTTATTAAAATTTTTTAATGTCCCCCAATTGAACCGTTTAAGAAAGTCAAAAGAAGAGGACTTCATAATGTCGCAAGTTTTGGAATGCGCCAACGTTCGGAGCGTGATCAAACACGACGATCTTGTCGGCGAGTCGCTGCTCTCCTTCGAGCTGATGCAGAGCAACGCCAAACTCATTGCGCAGAGGGCCGCCGACAGCGTCGCCCAAAAGTTCTTGACTTTTTTGAATTATGGAGACATGCCCTGGTTAAGACCTGTCGTCTCGGCGTTCCGCGAGCAGCAGAGCAGCTTTGCGTCCAAACCGCCGGCGCGCGGGAAGAAGCGCAGTGGCCTGGAGACGATGGTCATGGAGAAACGCAAAATGGACTATGCAAATGTCCCCGGGGTTCGTCTTCTTTTTGAGAAAAATTTGAACCTTTGGAAATAATTTCAAAACGCTAATGATAAGATAAAGTTGGATGTTTGAAAATTAAACTTTCTAGACACCACAATACAACGAGACGACGAAGCAGAAAATCGAAGAATTTTTGAATTCAACGTTGACTAGATCGGCCACTTCTAACCAAATAGTGGAACATTTTGTGAGTTTTTTGAAAGAGAAACTGAAAAGTGAGCTGACTGTTTACAGTGTGTCGGCAAGTACGAACAGGAAGCTTTCCGGCGAGTTCTTACTGGCATTTGCCGCATGGACCCCAAGTCGAAGCGCTGGCGAATGAAGAATTCGCCAATTTGAAATTCCTCATTATGATTTCCAACGGATCTATGCTCTGAATCTCGTTCTTTTGTTTCATGCTCAATTTTTGTTTTCGTCTTAACTGTTCATCGCTTTCGATTTGCATCTTTCTTTTCTTGTTATTCTGTACAAATTCATTTAATGTTTCAACAATATCGAATCTATCACGCAGACTGCCATACTATATGCGCAATATGTTCTTTGCTTTTTTAAACGGGACTCTTGCGGGTCTATATGGAATGTAATGAATGTTTTATCTTTTTTCATTGCTTTCCGATTTTTCGTGTGGCGACTTAGAGCACTCTTAAGTATTTTGGTTGTGGGTTAACTGTTTATTAACATCAAAAAGTAACTTCATCTTGAATCAAGTAAGCTGTTTTTTCGTCTCTGATGAAGAAACTTTCACACCACTCCATTCACCAGACGCTTGTAAGTTGAAAAAACGTGGTAGCTTCTCGCAAGGCTGAAACTGTGATTTCATAACCTTCCAGGTATCGAAGATGGGTATTTTAGTAATTGTTTTCCACAGGCGAATCGAGAGGGTACCATAATGTGTCTACAAAGGTACCTCTCAAAATGGATCGTGAAGACCCCATAATGTGTCCATCGTGAGACCTTTTATCTGAAGAATTTCGGTACGAAAGCCTACAGATTTTTTTCTTTGATTAATCTAGGGAAAGAAGTTCTTGTGTTCCATTAAATCAATGCAATGAAATTTCTGCTCGGAGAGAAAAGGGAAAGAAAAAGCGGAAGAAATAGGAGCTTATCGATTCAAAAAACGCACAACCACCGCATCGGAGCAGGTCAAAAGTTCTTTTAAAGTATTGCCCTTTTGCAAAAAAAATTTCATTGTATATTCCGCTCGAGACGGTCGCGTTTCGAAAATACAGTAGAAAAAAAGCTACCGTAAATACAGCTTTGTTTTGCACTTTCGCTCTACAAAACTGAAAAAAAAGACAGCAAAAAGCAAGTTCTTATAGTCTTCATTTCAGAAATAGAAAAACGAGACAAGATGGCGTGAAATATATACGAAAAAATCTATGGAAGCCTATTCCTCACGAGGCTTTAAATTATGTGTTCAGTTTTTATCGCGTACTCGCAAGAACAGGATATTTACACGTCTTATTTATTAGAACCTTTCATTTTGACGAGATGCGAATTTTTCGGTTATTTGTTTTCAATAACAGTCGGCGGTTCCCACCCTTCGATTTCAATAGATCTTGTTATTTTGCCTAAGAACGTGGAAGAAATTTCGCTGTGAGCGCCATCCCACGCGTTAATTTTGACTCAGATAACATCTCCGCTCAGAATTATGCATCGGAAGAAGAACTGCCATTTCTTCCTGTTTAATGCCAAAAAGTTTCCAGTTTCAAATATTCAAATATTTTTTTTCCGATCCCTCGGTTAAACTCGCATGCTGAGCAGGTGTCTCAACGGGTGTACCCGTATTAAACCCGTGTTTCTGAGGTTATTTTAGTCTCAGTTGGGCTAAAACGGGGGAACAACGGGTGTAAGAAAAATAGGTAACCCAGCTGGGCTAAAGCGGGGTCTCAGTTGGGCTAAAAAGTGCCAAAAGTTCTATCAGCTGGGCTTATACGGGTTTAATACGGGGGCACCCGCGGAGACCCCGTGTTAGCACGGCGGGGTTACCCTGCTCAGCATGCGAGAAGACTCAACGTTTTTTTTTTCATTCACAGATTATTATTTTTAATTTGCTTGGTAAAACTTGACTCTTGCTGTTTCCATCAATGATGGGTTTCTATAATTTGAAAAAAAATGTGTGATACTGGATGAAATTTTTTGCACGACTCTCGATTCACTATTCCACAATATTGTACTAGGGACTTACTAAGTTTCACAATAGTTTGAGTTTCTAACCTATTTACGAATTTATTCACGAACTAGTAGACTCCGAGCTTTTGGTTGCAATTTCAAAAAAAAAAAAATTTGTCAATAACCTTTTTGTCGATTTTGAAGAAAACAAAAATAGTTGGATGACCACGCTTCAGTCACTCCATGACATATTTTGGCAACAGCCTTTTTTCGGAATTTTTCATGAGACACGGCAAACACAACTTTGGTGACAGGTTTTTCGCAAGAAACTTTTTATTTATCAACTTTGGATCAAAAAGTATTTTTTTCAACTGAATGAAGCATGGGTGAAAAAAATCATGAAAAAAAGTATTTCACATAGTAATTTTCAGCTCATGGAACAATTTTTTTATGAACATTTTTTTCCAGACTTTTTGATTATAAAATTCCGACATTTTCCGACACGACAACTAATAGTTTTCGCTGTCAAAAATGATGTAAACTTCATGAATTGTCAAGTTTCTGGCGCCATCAGACAACAAAAAGTGAGTCACGTCGCTGATTTTCTTCTTTTCTTTGTGTCTCCGTAGGTGAGAGAAAGTTCGTTACGTCCCTTGATGTCATATATTTCCTTCTTGTTGCGATTTTTTTGTTGTTTTTCTCTTTTTCTCTTTTTGTTGTTTATATTTAAATTATCTACAGTCTAAAGAGAAAAAAAGCGGACTTTTCAAATTATTATAATTATATAATTGTTAAAAAAAGTTTATTTTTCTGAGGACTTATATTATATATATAAGTTATATAAATTTAGAACTATTTTTTTCATTCAAAAAAAGGATTTTTTTCCCTAATAATTTGCTCTGGTTTGATTGCCTTTGCATATGCCGCGGAATAAACAAATGTCTATTTTTTCTGATGGCCCCCGGCAGTGGGGAAAATATTGGTGGCTTGGCAGGAGAAGAACACGCAGAAGTCTGCAGAAAAGTCGGAAGGCTTTTTTGTGGTATCGATCCGCATAATGCTCGACTTGCCTTTTCTTCCACTCACCTAGCTCTTCCTTTGTTCAACTATTTGACGTTCCTCCACTGATTTCTTCGTTTAAAAGTTTTTTGGTTGCTTGACTCTTTTTTTTTCTCTTTTTATGATATTTTGACATGCCTCTGATACTGTGCTTTGAAAAATGAGCAGTTTTTTTCAGATAAAAAGCAATTCCGATAAAAAAATTACTTTTAAAAACTTTCTAAAGCTTTAGAAAAATTTAATTTTTCTTCTCAAGAGACAACTTGAGATACGCGGCGAAACAAGTTAGAGAATTCATTCAAGAAACCTAACAACATTGAAAAATAATTTAAGTGCAAAAATTTATCTTCTTTTTTTGTTTTCAATTTTTTTGTTATTGCCCAACTGGAAATGTTTCTAACACCCTCAGGTTATTTTGAAGCAAAAACGCTTCGTTCTCGCTACCAGCAAAACACATTATGCTTCAAAATCATGGGGCATGTGGGACGGAATGACGTCAAATTGCAGATTTCGGGTCTTTTTCACTGGAATCACTTGAGTAGCTCGTTTTTCTGGACTTTTCTTCTTGTATTTTGTATTTCATGATAATAATTTAGGGGTTTCACATTTAGTTGCGTTTTTCTCAATTGTTTTGTGATTAAATTATTTAACAATGTGATAATTGTACAAAAAACGTTCATTGAGTTTTCTAAGTTGCTCAACTTATTTTAATTATCAACAAAAATAATTTTAAGTTATAGTCTAAGCTTTAATGGAAACTAGTTTTAGTTTTCAAAAAAAGCTATCATTCATTTTCGAAAATTTTTTTCAACTTTTTATGTCAAAAATAAAACTTTCTTTTTCTACATAAGATTTTCTTTTTATTTTTTTAGTTTTTTTGAAGTTTCGTTTCAAAAAAATTTTTTTGTCTTGGTTATTTTTTTAAATTGCCTAACGAAGATCGACGATCTGATCGAATAAACCTTTGAAAAAAACTACAGCTGTTTAAAAAGGTTTTCGAGTAATAATAGCTTTGAATTCCAAATTTAATCTTTTGAACTGATGAGTTCCTCATTTCTACAAAACAATTTGCGTCACAAGCCTAACTTGACACAATCTGCTGGTTTCCATGGTTTCACGTGTCCTTTTTTTTGCGTTATTTGGGAGGTTCCGTCAAAGTTTCCATTTTATAGTATTCAGCGATTCACGTTGTGATGATTCCGGGTTTTTTTTTAAAGGATAGCTTTCAGGCTCTGCGCGAGCGTTTCATTTTGTCAGTTTCAGTTCTTGAAGCGCCTTCAGAATGATTATAAAGGAATAGTAAGTCATGAGAAAGAATAAAATAACGAATTTTTGGTTAAGTCGCGTCGTTCTGCCGATGTCCGTCGAGGAATACCAAGTTGGACAACTTTGGTCCGTCGCCGAAGCCTCCAAGGCGGAAACGGGCGGTGGAGAAGGCGTCGAGGTAGTTTTCTGCTTTTTTCGTTTTTGGTTCTTTCGGACGACATTCAAATATTAAAGATGCCGACGTTTATATGATTACAAGGCATTATTCGCTTTTATACTTGATAATCAACTGTTATTTCAGTGCTAGTAGTCAAATTAATGTTTTGTTAAATGTATTTATTTTCCGAATACGGGACAACTAGAAGCAGCCTGTAGCAAGTGGCGATATATTCTTCGCTTCCTAACTGTCAAAAGTTTCAATTTAGTTCGATTGTAAATTTTTTGATCAGTATGACAATTTTCAAATGAAAAAAACTAAACTTTCAGGTCCGGAAAAACGAGCCGTTTGATGGGAAGCCGTTGTTGAACGGACAGTACAGTCAGGGGCAATATACCCACAAAATTTATCATTTGCAATCGTATGTTCTCTTTTATTTCTCATATTTTGCAGCGTTGGACTGCCCCAGTAATTGCTTGCGAAAATATCACTGAATCTCACTTTCGAAAATAAATTTCGCCAAAGAAGAAATAGGAATTTTTTAATTTTTTCAGTGCGTTGATCTCTCTTGATTGGAAAATGACTTTTATAGAAAAGTGCCATCGATTTTGCGGAAAATCGCGCCAAAGGGTTCTTTGGCGATCCACGAAGAGGCTTGGAATGCGTACCCTTACTGCAGGACTGTTGTCACAGTTCGTTTCATTTTCTGTCTTTCAATTCTTCGATGATCGGATCTCAAGTTTCAGAAGTAGTGACATTTTCAGAACCCTGACTACATGAAGGAGAACTTTTTCGTGAAAATCGAGACGATTCATTTGCCCGACCGAGGAACCACCGAAAATGTTGGTTTTTTACAGTTCACCAGTTTCCTGCTAGTTTTCTTTAAGTATATAGACTGATTTTGAAGTTTATGATGTAGAATGTCTAAAAAATTTTTGTTTTCCATAAAAGCTAGCGATAACTTAATAAAGAGTTTTCGGGCTATTTATCTGTCAAGTTTCGAAACTTTTTTTTTTCATTCGAATTGGCAAAGCTTTCTTTTTTTTTTCTCTATTCGCTTATGTGGCTAAAAGCTGGATTCATTTTCGTATCCTAATTTTTCTTCTTTCTTGTTTTTTTTGTCACTCTCTTAATGTTTTAGGCGCACGGTTTGGGTGCCGAGGAACTGGCGAAGCGCGAAGTGATCAATATTAACATAGCCAACGACAACGAATTCCTCAACTCCTCTGACATCCAGCCAAGCACAACTCCTGGCACTTTTATCAGTTCCAAAACTGGCAGGCAAGATCTTATTTCCCAATAGTTATAAAAAGCTCAATTTATTAAAAAATGTTATCAGATTTTCGATGATTCTTCAATTGTTGCCTCTGAGAGGATGGTCTAACTTTAAGATGCTCAGATTCGATGAAATTCTTATTTCTGTACACGGTTACGATGTTTTCATAGTTCAAAATATATTTTATACCGAAGTACTCGACTTTCAGGTGTTCCTGATGGAGAGCTCTATCCTCAAGCAATGCTAGTCACTTTTTTGGCACAAAAACAATTAGAACATAATTAAAATAGTGAAAACTTCAAATAAAAGGAAAATAGAAAGCGCGACCGGGGTTAGCAAAAGCAAAAGGTAAAATTAAGAAATGCTGTAAAGTAGGTATCGTTGATTTTTTTTTAGTTTAGCCGAAGCGAAAACGTGAGCGGCAATCGGGAGTTGGATATTAGTTTCCGAAAAATTGATCCAAAAAATGTTTTCTTCAGTTTTAATATCTCCAGTTTGTGATTGGATTTACCTCGGATTTTCCAGAGGTCCTTTGAAAGGAAATTGGCGCGAAACAGCGCAACCCGTCATGTGTGCCTACAAACTCGTTACCGTCTATTTCAAGTGGTTCGGCTTCCAGAAAATCGTCGAGGGCTACGCTCATGCTGTAAATTTCTTTCTTTTTTCTACTTTTTTTCTTTTTATCTCTCACTGTGTCTTTGCTGGAAAAATTTTAGTTCTTAACTTTTTTTTAACTTCTCAAAGCTTTGCTTCTCAAGAAATTCCAAAACAACTCGAAAAAAACAGGAAAGTTGACGTTTTCTGACATGTATGTTAATTTTCATCAAAAAGCCTTGTAATGCAAAATAAATATACTTTTAAGAAATATCTTTTTTGATCGTTTGCCATAAATCAGCAGTTAGAAGTTTTTTTAACCGGGTATTGATTAGTTTTTTCTCTAGAATTTTCTCATTTTTTCGACGAAAAAGCCGATTTCAGCAATATCCGCGGCTGTTCTCCAAGTTCCACCGAGAAGTTTTCTGCTGGATCGACCAGTGGCACGGGCTCACGATGACCGACATCAGGGCCATCGAGGACAAGGCTCAGCGGGAGCTCGAGGAGCAACGCAAGAGCGGACAGGTTTCTCTTTGAATTCTTTTCATTATTTTGAACGACCTTCCATTGGAAACAATTTTCTGAAAAATACGATTTCGAAAGATTATTTTCCAAATTTAGTAAAATTGTTTACAGAAAAGTTGAACTCGCCACAAAAAAATTAATTTTTTTACCATATTTTTTTGGCATCCCGTTGATGAAAAAAATCGTGAATTTTATCAATCTGATTGTTTTTCAAAATTTTTTTGAATTATAATCTCAAGCAAAAGCTTAAGTGTAACACTTTCAATGGTCTAAATACACGACTCCAGCTCATTTTTGTATGAAAAAAAAAACAGTTCCGAAATAATTGCATCCCGAACCTAGAGATCATTTTTTATAATTTTAGAAAAGGTTATGTCAAAGTTTTCGAAGAAAGATTTTCTTTTTCTCAGTTTAGATTCTAAAAAGAGTTTGAAAATTTATTTCTTTACCTATTAAGGAATAATTTCAGGTGCGAGGAATGACGGGCTAAGGTTTCTTTTTAGAATCGAATCAGTCCTTATCATTTTTGATTTTTCTTCACTCGAAGCTTTCGCTAGCTTTCATTTCATTTTCTTTTTTTTTGCTTGTGCCACTTTTTTTGTGGTTTTTTCCTTTTTGCCGGTTTCTTTTTCTCGACACTTTAAGACCAAGAAGCTTTGTTAACGATTCTTAGAAATTCCCGGTATCCAAAGGTTCTGATATCATTTCTTGTTTTCATGCGATCTATTTTTCAAGATCAAACTTTTTTCTCGCAAAATCGGTTGAATTGTCCTCATGGAGCTTGTTTGGAACTTGCACCGCGGCTAAAGTTTTTCCAATTAGTTTTAGCCCAATATTTTCATCATCCCGTTCCTTTTTCCGTCTTCTGCATTCTGAAAAGTGGCTGCTTGAGTACAGTTCATCGCACAATTCGCCCATATCATTTTCATTTTTCTTCCTCCCCTCTCAATTGGTTACACCTTTATCAATATATTTTTCACAAATCAACCGATGCCATAGCTTTTCGAATACTTTTTTCCCTTGTTTATTTAAGCGTCTGAAAATCTAAAAGCATGACGAGAACCTCCGTTCAGAGAGTTCCATTTTATTCTTAATATCCCTAATATCTGTGTTAAATCACAAATAAATCTATGTTGTCATCTTGTTTCATATTTATTTCGTTTTACCGTCTTTTTTCCGTTCAGAAATGTGTGTTTTTTTTTTTGAAGCTTGCGTTATAATTTTAATTTTTTGTCGGTACTATAGATCTTTTTTTCAATAAATAATTTATGTGGGAATTGTTTTGAAGTGTGGAAACTTCTTCGCGAAGTTTGAACTATGTATGTGAGGTCTTCGAGCCACGACTATTTCAAATTTATGTTCCAAAAACTTGTTAAAACAAAAAAATTACACAGTAGAGAAAAATATTTTTGCTTTTTTTTCCATAGCTTTCTGTTCTTTTACTTCATATAGCCGTTCAAAAACCCAGAATCACCTTATTCATTTATTTATTCACGCTCATTTCTAGTAGTTTCAGCGTTGTCTCGCTTTTAACCATCTTTCAAAAGATTCATGTCAACAGTTGTTTTTATTTGTAAAGGTTTATTTTTGTTCTGAATAGAACAAAATTCAGTTCTCTTTTTCAATGTTCAATGCGAAACGGTTGAATCATAAGTCCTGAAGCGGTGAGGACGTTGAGTGCGGCGAAGAACTCGGCGGCGATGACTTCTGAGGCTTTTGAGAGGAGATGATCTAGCTGCCACGGCTGCCGCTCGCAGACCTGCTCCGCCAGGCGGATCACGCCTTCGGCCACTTCCGGAGAAGTGTGCAACGCCGAGTGTCGTCTCAGCCAGAGCTCGTAGACGACCGCCAAAGGCACCGCGAAGTTGAGAGCTCGGTTTGGGGCCAAGGCGCCTGAAAATCATGGCGTCCTTTCAAGATTTTTCGATGTCAATAGATGTTTTTCGTCTCGTAGCGTGTGGAATATGTACCGATTTTGCACCAAAGAAGACATATGCCAAGACGGACTTCCTCGGAGCTCAGCAGAACGGATTTAGACATCTCTAAGCTCGGCTGAAAGTTTTCAATCGATCTAGAAGGAAAAGTTGACGGACTGTGAGTTGTCGAACAGTTGGCTCGAAGTTGGTGGCCAACATGAAGGCGAAGAAGATGTGGCGGTGCGTCAGAACGAGTTCGTTGCGTGTCTCGACGGGCATGAAGGACAGCAGGACGCACTGCGACGAGAGAGACAAGGTTCCTGCGAAGAGCGAGTCGTCTGAACGTTCCGGCATTGAGGTTTCGGATTCTTCTTTTTTGATCGAACTACTTTCGTTGCATCGCAAGGGGGTTAGAAACGAACAGAGACCCAGAGCTTGAGATTCGTTTGGAGCACCCCAGAAAGGTGTTTATCACGTTTTTTTCAGGATTTGAATGGTATTTCTACTTCAGAACGTTCATTTCAGTGTTGTCTGGAAATCTCGAAGTATTTTTTTAAACATCCTCCGGTCCAAATAAAGATTCATCATAGTCGCTACCTCCGCAAAAACTCAGTTTTTGTTTATAACTTTAGTTTTTAAATATGGGTTTTAGGCTAATTTCTTTGTTTAATGCACACTTTTGAAACCAAAACCTTGAAATTTGCGTAAATATAGTCAAGTTTTCCCAACTTGTAATGGGAGGGAGGCGGTCTTGGCACAAGTTCAATTCAACCGCCAGCGACTATTTGGGGAGCTCGTTCATCGCTCTTTTCATTTGTGCATCAAGATACAAATTAAGCGATGACCGAGCTTTTTATATAGTGGGTGGCGCTTGAATTGGAGTTGTGCTGCATAACCAAGGACTCTCAAGTCGGGAAGGCTTGAATATATCGACTGTGAGTTATATTCGAATACTCGAAGAACAAGCTCTCAAAACGAAAAAGTTGTGCAAATTCGAACTCTCAAAGCTTCACCGTAATTAAAACCATTTTCATCGACCTAATATCCATGGCAATTTAAAAGACATGGTGAACCACTGTTAAGAACGAAAAAGGGGGTTGAGCGTCCCAATAGGTCCATTTTTTGAGTGAAAGAGGTTTTCAGAAAGAAACTAACTGTCAGAATTGATTATCGATCGCTTCAAGGGATAATCAAATGACTCACAAGTGGTTGTGAGCGACGTCAGATCAATATCGACTTTGCTTTCATCAGTTTTCGGGCTGGCTTTCCTGTTTGACCTTCTTGAACGCGCAGTTTGTCTGGGACCTCGTTCGGATTGAACTGCTAAATCGCTGAGATTAGAGAATCCGTCTCGATTTCACCTTGGGCGTTCATGTTGAGCTTGTAACACTTGGCGAGTCTGCAGGCCGGACACCAGTTTCGTCTCGTTCTGTCGACGACGCAGTTGTTGTTGCCGGCTGAATCCAGAAATCTGAAAGAGAAGCCTTCACTCACAAATGCAGGAGTAGGTGATGCTGCGGCGGACGCTGCGTTTGAAGAAGCAACTGCAGCCGTCGCAGGTCCATAGGCCGTAGTGTCGTCCATAGGAGCGGTCGCCGCAGATCTCGCAGGGAACCGTCGTGCTCGAGTTTCTTCCTGTCGTTTATCAAGGATTAGGACAGGAGAAAGCCTTGTCATTCTGTGTTTTTTTCCGGTGATTTTCCAGAGGTACCAAAATCTTACTCATTGCAACGATGCAGTTTCATGTAGAAAAAATCGATGAGTCGTTATTTTTTCACTTTATTGAAAACTTCTGCGTTTTTTTAATACTTCACAGCTGAGAATTTCGAAAGAGGAATTGCAAAATAAATCAAATAATGAACGTTTCAGCACAGAAGTAACAATTTTTTTGCGCCTTTTTTTCCGCATTATTGAGCTCTCTTTCCCGTAAAACTCGAAAAATAAATTTAAAAAAAGGACAAATTATTCTCATTTTGGAGATTAACTTTTCTGGTACTTTTTCATTTTTATATTGTTCATTGTTTTCCAATGTCAAATCATTTTTTTGGCGACAGAAATCGCGAGAAATAGTAATATAATCATTCCTTACTTTTTTTGTCTTAAATATTAATTTTTTTGGAAGATCTGTCGTTTTCAAAGATTTCGAAGAATTTTTTTAGTGTTTTTTTCTGCTGTTGGACTCACCCATGTGTAGTTGTCGACGTGGGAAGTTGTCCGGAGGAATGCGGATGTCGGCATCGGGGCTCCTTGGTTTACCTGAGTTGCCAATTAGCCGTTGCTTTTTGCTGGTGTGGAGATACGTCGGCCGGTATCAAGTGTTGAATGTTAAATGTTGTGTAACTGGAGCCGGCGAACCGAAAAGCTTTTCGTATTGAGAATAAGGAGTCCAACATTTTGAAGCTTGAGTCCGGTGAAGAGCGTAGAAAAGGCGAAGTTCCTTGAGAGGAATCGGGTCAATCGGGAGGAGGATACAAATAATTGCAGGATAGCTATTTCAGAAATGCTCATCGTAAAGTGTTGCTTACAAACACAAGAAAATAATTGATTTCAAATTGCGTTCTTATTTGGGATGGGAATGCGTTATTTTATAAACTTTAATATTCTTGCAAATGCAGAGTCGAAAAAGTCAAAAAACGCTCTTTGGAAATGTTCCGTTTAGGGTGACGAAGGCTCCTTTTTTGCTGCCTTTCTGTGCCATTTTATGGGCTTTTATGCACCTTTCATCGTTCTCGGGCAGAGGAGGAGTGGTGGATGACCCTTTATCGAGTCTTCCAGTTTTTTCTTCAGAATTTTTAAGGCTCAAGAAATTGTTTGAAAAGGGGAGAGGCAGCAATAATGGTGCACAAGAGCCGATGAAATGCCGCAAGAAGACAGCAAAAAAGGAAACTCTGTCGCTCTAAAAAAACATTTGGAGACTTTTTTTTTGACAATTCTGACTTTTCCTGTTTTATTGTTTATTCCAATCTATTCGTTCTGCATGACTTTTGGGAAACCTTTTCAAAATCATTGAACCATTTTTTAGATTATAAATCAAAATGTCGTTAGCAGGTCCATCACAACTGGTCAGACATGCTCGTTTTGCTCAATTTCAGCCGGGTAGTCGTTTCTATTTGTCGTCTTTTTTTCACGCGTTTTTCAGTATCGAGAAGTTTCTCTGATTTTTCCAGCGTGAAGCGCTTTATGAATCTTGTGAACCTCGTTAAAGTTTGGTGAGAATCAGGTCTTCTGAGGCCTTTTCAGGAACAAGTTCCAGGAAGAGATGTCCTATCCAACCGGCCGTTTTGAGGAACGAACTCGACCAGCCATTCTCTATAACAAGAAGCGATCGCAACGTCGTTTCTTACATCAATGAGGTATGTCAGTCTCTTCGGGACCTGATCAGTCCAAAAACAACTTCAAGGTCTAACCTTAAGAGTTTGATCAACTTTTTCATAGTTTCCGTCAAAAGCTTACATCTCAAAAAAAAAAAATGAAGATTTTTTTCTATATACAGCTTGAATTTGCATGTCAATTTTTGCATTAAATCTTCTCTTCAACCATGTTTTAACAGAGTTTGAAAACTGAAATATTTTCTTTTCAGCTACTCTGAAATTTTCACGGAATTTGTTTCAGTCGATGTCCATCAATTCGGACTTTTCAAACGTCGTTGCTGGAAGATCGGACAGCGGGTTTTTAGAGAGCGTCGCCAAGAATTTGCGGTGGTATTATGTTAGTTTCTTTTTGATTTCTCAGTTCTACGACACGCGTGAGTTTTCCATTTGCCAAAAGTACTGTATGTATTCAGCTGCACTCGCTGAGCTGTTTCGTAGGCTTGGAAAAAGAGCGTGACGAGATTCTGAACGCGATGCCCGTCTTGTTCTCCGAAATCCTGAACGCTTTTGTCACTGTTTGCAAATCGGAGAGAAATAAAAACTATTCTCCGAGTTCAGAAAGATTTCAAAGACTTGGATTCCTTCACATTAGTTCCTGAAGCTTTGGATTTTCACAAAGACCGGGCTTTCAAACTGACAGATAGCCAACGAGAAGCATTGAAGGTTGAACTCGAGAAGAAGAACAGTTTTGGAGCTTTTTTGTTGAGATTTCTGAGGAGGATTTCTTGGGCGAGACGGGCTACATAATGAATGACGGCGGCTTCAAAAAGACCAACATGAGTGAGAATTTCTTTTCTCTCCCTTCTGAAACATATCAATTGATATATTTCTTCAAAGTATGACCAAAAACTTTTTCCAGATTCTATTTCGCGCTACTGCCATAGCATAAGTACCATCGAAAAAGATGTTTTCGACCGAGATCTGAAGGATCAGTTTTGCAAGCGAGTTTGTTTTCAGAAAGGCTTTTCTCTAATTGGGCTGATAATTTTTTTCTAATTAAATGGGGCATTCTCACAAGAGAAGAAGGCACATTTTGAGGGTTTGATGAAACTTTGCTGAGATGTACTTTCAGGTCCGCTGATCCCAGAACAAGAAAACATTTTTACGTCTTCTGCCTTTTAGCGGATTTATGAAATGTCAAAGTTTCCGCGCAAGAAATGGCTCTGCACGCGATACGCTAATGTTATGCGCCAAGTTGCCATCGATTGCAATTGGCAGCATGGTTTAGGGCTCGATTCCTTTTTAGGGCTTTTCGTTTTTAGATTAGAATCATTTAGATACACGATCCGAATGGGAGCTCTGCGGCGGCAGAAGCAGCTGTTCAAGTGGCTGGAAGCGTATCCGTTCCGAACCGACAATGAGCAGCTGAAACTGAAGACGCCGCGAGACTACGGCTTCCCTTCGCCGCGATACGTCATCGTCGAGATGGAGATTTGTCAAAGGGTTCGTTCAGAATTCCAACTAGAGTTAACCTCGAAAGGTGAGATGTTAGTTATGTTTCCGAAATGTACACTGAAGATAACTGCTTCCGAAAAAAAAGGCGAGGGTGGTACCCGGACGATCTCGCAAACATGTCTTTGTCCTCGCGCGGGACTCGCCTTTTTTTTTTTGGTTTTCTCACGTACTCGAAAGGAATTTTTGAAAATTTCTATGCGAGGTCGCGTCCAGAGACTCGCAGCGCTATTGAAGGATCGTCGTCACGCGCGATGAAACATTGACGCAAAAGATATTGTAGCCTTGGGGGCGGAGCTAGCTTCCTGAAATTCAAAATCTGAACACACTATACCGCCATCGCGTTTAGCTCGGTAGTTATTTATCGTGTTAAAAATATTTTTCGACTTTTAACTGTGCAAATTCTACTTTTGACCTTTTTTTTACGGCTCCTGGGTGTTTTTTGATGCAGTTTGAGTTTCAGCTGTACGTCTGTCCAGATCTCGAATGTCAAGCCATCGCTCAAGCTCCGCCCCTAATCGCGCCATAAGCCAACCAGAAAGCGAGCCATCCAAAGTGTTTTTTAGAAAGACTTCATTGTACTTGGCATTCAAAATCCGGACAGATTATAAAACGGGGAAACAACAAGCTCAATAAGAAAAAGATTACGCAGCTGTGTTAGTTTCGCAAATCTGAGACTCAACTGTGGATAAAAAGGCCAACAGTTCTACCAGCTGTCCTTCTACGGGTAGAAAACGGGAACAACCGCCGAGACCCCTCATTTGCACGGCTGGTCAACCTCATCATCATAGAAGAACTCGTGGGAATTTTCATTTTCAGAGTTTTGATCAGTCTTCAATAAAATAATGATTACCTTCTTGTTGCACATTGTGTATCGCACGAGAAAAAGTGCAACACAAAAGGTTTTCTAAGTTTTCTCAGAGAATAAAGTATTTCAGTTAATTATTTCAATTTCAGCTCATCCAGTGTGACAAGAGAAAGTACGAACTTGCAAAGGAGCGGTTCATCTACGATTTTCACATTTTCTCTTTCTAACTTTTCTCCCGTCGTTCACATATTTGAATGAATCATTGATCCTTCTTAACAATTGGATTGATACTGTCCTTGTTTCCATCTGCAAAGTTGGTTTGTCTTTTGAGAAAATGCATAGTCGTGATCTTTGTTCTCGGATCGAGTCAACAAGAAATTTAACGCAAATATTTATAAAGACATATCGTCAAGATTGGAAAAGGATTCATCCGCCGCGATTGAAGATCATATCCCACACTGATTTTACGCCTTCGAAAATCATTGGAAATCCGAATAGGATAGCTTTTCCGAAACGCTTGCGCTCATTCAAATCGGTGGATTTCTCGATGAAGTGGAAGTTGTCGGGTCGAGCGAAGTAGTAGTCGCCGTAAGCTTCCTCCAGAAAATCATCATTGGAGACGGGATAGGCGAAGATTGTGGTGGCCAACAAGAGAAGAGTGAAGACACGGAGCATTCTGCAATTCTATATATCTCAAACTATTTTTTTATGAGAAGTCAGAAAAAAATGAAAGAGAGAAAGGAGACCCACCTTGACACCACCAAAGCCAACGTCGAATATGAATGTGGGCTGACTTTCCCGAACTGATTCAGATTTAATTCGATATTGCGAATGGTTTCGAGAGCCCTGGGAAACGCGAAGCCATTTTCAAACAACAATAAGACCGCCATGGGAATGTCTTTTTTCGTAATCCTGTACTAAAACTGTTCTGGGAAACTGCAATTGCAACTGTCTTCTGTATATTTTCTTTTTGAATAGATCAGAAATATAGTCGATTTTGAAAATCCCGACTTGAAAAGCGAGATGTGTAGATAGGCAAGAGTAACATGTTGCGTACTCGACGCGGCTTTTTGGTGGGAAGCTCAATATCGAAAGCGAGTTTTCACCTTTTTTTAAAATAGTTTTATAGACTATAAAGTTATAGTTGTGGATTAATTGAATGAATGAATGAAACTTTTGAAAAATTATGAAAAATACCTTTTTTTTAACCTCAAAAATCAGCTTCGCTTGCGCTACGAGTCAGCATTGTCAGTCTATCTCGTCTTTCGGGGAGAGGTCGTCAAAAAGAATGAACACTACTACCGGAGATTTCAAATGATAAAAAAAATAGTCTGTTCTGCAAAGACAACACGATTATTTTATGCGTCCAAAAAAACTCACTGACTAGGAAACTACTCGGATTTCGGATGTTCAAGATTTCAAAAAATGAAGAAATAATATTACAGTCAATAAACTTCTTTTTATGTGTAATGCAGTTATTTTATTTACTATTGATTGAAAAGTAAAAAAATTCTAACTAGGGAACTACTCGGACTCGAGTACGCGTTTCGAGTCGAAACTTTAGTGGTTTGACCCCAAGTCAGAATACTTGAAAACAAGAGAGAATATCTGCCAAATCCGATAGAGAACTGAGAAAAAATCAGAAGAAAATGTGAAAATTAAGCCTGACATTTTGCAGAATACTTCTTTTTACCTTATTTTATATTTTAATACAATCGATGATGATAAGCTCTGAGAAACTTTTTTCCAGCCAAAAGAAAGAGGAAAGCAAAAATTTTATAATTTTCAAGCCTAAACTGTTCATTTTCAAAAAGCTTTTTCTCAGAAGCCTATAGGATTTAGCAGATAATCTTTCTTGTTTCCAAGTACTCTTGCCCGGGTCTATAAGCCATCAAAGTTACAACTCTAAACGCGTACCCGAGTCCGAGTAGTTCCCTAGTGAGGCAAGATTTATTGTTTCGAGTAGTTTTCGAACAGCTTCAATTAATCAAGAAGATTAAATAAATTCATCACGAACTTTGTCAAAGTGCTCATTTCCTCTGAACAAAATATGAAAAATTGGAATGATATGGAATCACATATTTTTTTTCTGCTATCATAATAAGTTTTGAGACAGAATTAAATTTATTCGTCATTTTTATTTGAGAAATACATATTATTTCTGTTTGTTTTCAACGAAATCAATTTATCTTAAGATGCAGCCCATTTCAAAGGTTTTGCTAAAAATTTGTTCTTGTTCTAAAAATAAATGGGAACAATTATTTTTCTTCTTTCGAATTTCTGATTGATATGAGATAGATCGCTTCGCGTTTCCCAGGGCTCTCGAAACCATTCGCAATATCGAATTAAATCTGAATCAGTTCGGGAAAGTCAGCCCACATTCATATTCGACGTTGGCTTTGGTGGTGTCAAGGTGGGTCTCCTTTCTCTCTTTCATTTTTTTCTGACTTCTCATAAAAATAGTTTGAGATATATAGAATTGCAGAATGCTCCGTGTCTTCACTCTTCTCTTGTTGGCCACCACAATCTTCGCCTATCCCGTCTCCAATGATGATTTTCTGGAGGAAGCTTACGGCGACTACTACTTCGCTCGACCCGACAACTTCCACTTCATCGAGAAATCCACCGATTTGAATGAGCGCAAAAATGCCGGCCTAGTTCTTGGCCTCGGCCTCCCACTAGTCTTTGAAGCCTTCAAACAGATATTCTCTCACCTCGGCGGTCATCACGCTTCTCCTCATGGTCATCTGTGAATATCTCCCTCCATCGAGCGATCCGCTTTTTTCATAAATGTTTTGATTGGGGCTCATGTTGCAGAAGAATAGAAACATTTTCATGTCAATTGTTATCCTCTGGGATTGAGAAAAAAAAAACACCGACGATTAAGAATTTAAAAAAAAAGAAATATTTTTCCGCATAGGCTATATCGCTATGCAGCATAGTCTATCAATTTTTTTCCCAAAACGGTTCAGGGAAACTGCATAAACGACAATGAAATGTCAAAAATGCAACGAAATATACGACGTTTTTTGGTCAGCGAGGGGGTGTGGCCTTGCGGTCCCTAAGCATAGAGAAGAGAGATAATGTTGAATTTGTTCAGAAATTTTTTCGTAAATGTTGTGAAATCACGAATGATTTCACGTTTTTTTTTAGCGTGGTTAAGTAGATGAAAGCTTCCGACTTCATTACAATGTCCATTTCAAAAACTTTTCGACGCCTTTTTCCGGAAAAAGGCGTCGAAACATTTTCCCAATTATCTTCTCACGTCATAATAATGAAAACTTTCGAAATACAGAAAAAGATAATATTTTGTTTTGATAGCCGTTTTAAGAATAACTGCCGTATATACTGTACAGTTAATTAAACTCCAAGCAACGTTTTTTTTTTGCGGACGTCAACGTTACATCACAAGTCAGTTTCAACCAGTTGAGGCCGTCGGCAAGAAAAATCTCTTGCCGTGAGACGAACGAATCCGCGTTCCTTCAACTTTTTGCCTCTTTTCCAGAGATTCCATTCGTTTTATGAGCGCTTTGAACGGTCTTCGGACGGCTTTGGCGGGTCCCGACGCGATCGCCGACTTCTCATTTTATCAAACCGTTTTTTTTTGTGGTGGCTTCGAGTGTTGACGTCTACTCTTCTCACTGGTTTTATTTTTCTCTCTGAGGATTTTTGGCTTCTCGAGAGAGCCAGAGAGAAGCTTGCTGCAAAATTTATCAAAAACCCAACAATTTAAAAGTTTCTTTTGAACATTTTCTTGAAGTAACCCAGAGTTGTGTGAAATTTTAGTGAAAATATATTGTTTCGGAGCTTTGAAAATAGCTAGAAAATGTCCGCTAGGCCCTAGTTTTCTGGCTCACGATTACTCTAAATGCTCATGACTCTACCAAACATCAGTAATCAGGTTCAGTACGACTTAAAAAAATTTTGCTATGATATCATGTTTTCTTCTCGCAGTAAATATTTTCGATTCGACAACCTAAATCAGGCAAAAATCTTTTTTGTGTGGTTTTGAGGCTAATTGCCGGGTCGGACGGCACGTTTTTCGGCTCGTAAAATATAGAGGGATTTAACCTGCCATCGCCGCTGTTTTTTCACTAAACACTTTCACACATAGATCTTTCATTCTTCCAGACTTGGACGGAAAAATATTCTGTTATTAGCTCGAACTTTCAAAACGAAAAGCTCTCTCCGAAGGTCCTTCCATCAATGAAATCGGCATTTTGAATGAAATCGCCAACTTATTGGTTATTGGCTGCGCATCGGCTTCGTATCAGTGGGTTATCGTGTAAAACAAATGTCGAAGTCCTCGAAGACCATTGCGTGGGCCTCACCCGATTGTTTGCTCGCTGAACTTCTTCACCTTGAGAAATCCCCTTGAAACGTCTCGATTTCCATGCGCCTTTTTTGTTTTTCCTTATTTTATTGCTCATCGATTGTGTATATTTTCTTTGCTCCTTATTTTTTGTATTTTACATTTTTTTTTTTTGGTTCTCATCCTTTTAGTTACTCAGAAAACGAGCATACTTTGATATTATTTGCAGTTTTTTCAGCTTTGTTTTGTTGAGTAAAGCTATTGATGGATAAAATTTTTTTTTGATTTTGACTGAATGTCCTTAGTTCAGTCAAAAAGGTCTTCTGTGTTATATTTCTTCATTTATGAAACCGTATTTTTAAATCTAAAGGCCTACTTGTGTACTTTTTCAACAGTTTTCGTCTTACTGATACTATTTCTATTTCTGTTTTCTGGAAACTTTCTGAAATACAACTAAGGGTCTAAAGAAAAAGTTGAGAAAATTCTTTGAAAAACCAACGATTCACACATTCTGGGCAACATTTCACACCTCGTATAGCGTCGGAAGCTTCGGCAACTCGTTTTCGACTCAAGAGGACGTCGCAAAAAAGCGAAACAACTTGTGACGGGTCATTATTACCGTCCAGGTAGTGGGAGCAGTCCATTTACCCGTTCCTTCTAATTGTTTTCATCGTCTGTTGGCTTTCAGTATGTTCACGCACAATTGATAAAAGTCAATAAAACAAGCTTTTTCATATTCTAATTAGTCATGTTTCTATAGCCCTTCTCACTAGGAATCTTTCAAACTCACTATAGCGATTTTCTTGAGGTTTTTTTTTAAATAATAAGAAGATCGCAAACCTTCATGGATTTCAGTCATCGAATGCTACATGATCATGATGAGACGGTAAGAGTGAAGTCGGAGCCCAAAACGTTGGACTTCGAACGCATCGACTTTTAAAAAAAGCATTTTTCAAAATTTTAATTCTACAAATAAAAAAATGTTGCGTAAGCTTGACCGTTGTGGCCGTAGGAACCAAAATTGAACGACTTTACGCGTATATATAATTCATGTTTATAAGTTTATTCCGTGTTCAAAGTGATTCCGCGAAATAAAAAAATAGCCGTCAGAGAAAGAAAAATTAATTAAATTTCGAGACATCAAAGACCAATTTCCATTTCGCGGAATTTATTTGAAAACAGTAATTTGATCAACATTTATTTTTTTTTTGTATGCTTCTTTTATTTCTTTTGAAGATTTTATATTGCAGTTCATAGGTAAATTGAAAAACTACTTTTATGCGATGTTCAAAGTAATTCCGGCAAAATGCCAAGTTATCTCTGACTCTCGAAAACTGAGTTATCTTTTTTTTCTGTGACGACTATTCTGAGTTTCGCAGAATCACTTTGAACACGCCATTAAAAAACTTCACAATAAGTTACCAAGTTGCCTTTAAAAGCTTCTGCAATTATAAAAAAAACTTACGAACTCCTTTTTCACAGCCTCAATTTCATTCCAACTTTTTATAACCGGAACTAGTCCGAAGAAGCTACTACACGTTCGAATAAAACCACGCCGAAGGCAGCGATTTTTCGACGGCTTCAGCGTTAATTAGACAAAGGCGTCTTTTCGCCTTTTCCGACTTCACAATGGCCGGCCGGCCGTCGATCCTTCCGGTCACTTGCCACAGTTTCTCCGAGGTCCATTATTGTGCATGGAGGTAAGGGAAATTCGCGTGGTAGAAATTCTTTTTTTTGGGTCTGGAAACTTATTTTGACTGAATCCTTGCTTGAATTTTTTAGGTGCTTTTTTTTGAAAATTGCTCTGTTCCTTCTTTTTGGAAATTCTGAAGGCCTCTCGTTGCGTTTTCTAAAATTCACGTAGGGAATTCGAAGTTCCGTTTCAGAACAAAAACGGCCATTTGCAGGATTTTAGGCGTTATCAAATATTTGTCTATTTTACTAGTTATCTGGACTTTTCTTGATTAATTGTTCCTTTTTGCCACTGGAGAGATCCAACCTGTACAAGTCGCTTCAGTAAAAGAGAGTCTTTGCTCGGAATGCCGGAGATCCGCCGGATTCTCGAAAAGAAACGGCGAGCAAATAGCCCTTGACAGCGGTCCTTTTTGACGGCTTTTCCTCCCGGAATAGCCGCCCCAATAATGGGCAATACCTTCTTTTTGATTCCTTGATTTTTTCAAATCAATTTTCGATGTAAGGAGAAGTCGCGTTGGTTTGTAGCAGGTTGTCTTTTTTGCATCGCCTAAAAACCTTTTGATCGGACAAATAGAATGCTTTCATATCTTTTTTTCTCTGTGAAATTTCTTTTTTTTTCACATTTTTAAAATTTTCAACTCGGTTCATTTTTTTCGTAACGAAATTACAGAAAAGGTGTTTATTTGCATGCTTTGCAAAAACATGTTCAGTAATTTGTGCAGTTTCTGATTTTTTTTTCCACTGCTTTAAGGGAATAAGAGAGAAGAGATTTCAAAAGATGAAAGCATTCTTGAAAGTCCGCTTTAATGGCCACTTTTCAAACTTTTTGGCAATTAAGGATCATGTTTTTTGAAGTTTTATAATTGTAGAAAACGGCCGCTTCGCTATCATCGCCGTTTTGCGGCAGCCGGCCGAAGCGCCGCCTTTTTTCCTCACGTTTTTCATTTGTCCTTTCAAAGAGACTGTTGTTGCGACATCTGCCTCTCCATTTCGAATGCCAAATCCCCTATTTTTCCGCTCAATCTTTTCGTTTCTGAATGTCTGACAATTTTCCACTATGGTTCTTTCTCTAATTTATTCAACCTACAAGTTTCGGATCTCATCAATGAAAGATTATATAATATTTTTTTAAGCTATCCGTGGAAAACTTTTGAAGTCTTTGCTAAACTTTCCCGAGGCGGCGCGATAAAAAAAGCATTATTTTACCTAATTTTTTTCTGTGCAATTTAATTTTCTTTCTGGAAACCCATCTGAAGACTGTAACCATCTCTAGAAATGATTAAGTTCTTTGAAAATAAAATTTGAGTTCTGGACTTTCTTTTATCAAAGCGATTTTTTGCATTTATTTTAACGTGCACTAGGATTAGATGCAGTATAAGAATCCTTGATTAAAAAAAACGAGACAGAAAAAGGCCGACCTTGCCCCGGAAAACCTTCCATACAAACCTGGCCATTAACGCCTTTTCGTCGACCGCAGAAAAAAAAACTTTTTGTATTTCTTGGCCTCGGCAGAACATGGACGGCAGTCTGTCAGGAACCGTGTCATTTTCGCGTCAAAATCATCGTCAAAAGCAAGTAAAACGACATGGATTGCGCCATTAAGGCCTATTCGTTTTTTGGCCCAGAGAAAGTCTTTGGTTTTACTTTTTTTTTTTCAAAGAGTTTCTCACTTTGACTTCTTGTTTTTGCAAAATCATTTTAACTGAATTCATTATAGTTATGATGATGATATCCCAGTCTAAAATTCCTGTTTTTCAAAAATAATTCAAAATGCAATTTAGGACTCTGATCGAACCTTTAGCCTTGACAGTTTTTCAAAACTTCCTATGCTCTGTTACGCAATATGTCGGCTTCTTGTAGAATGTTTTGGGAAAACTAAAGGCCTCTGCGGACGTGAGAAAAGGCGCTCCACAAAAGTTTTGGAGCTACGCCGATCCTGTTCCGTACTGAGAGCATCAAAAGCTCCGCACTTGAGAACTCGCGATATTTGATCTGGGTGCTAGGAAAAAACGGCCCTTTGAAGACGCCTTCTATGCGCCATCTCAGAACTTTTATCTAATGTCCTAATTTTTCTTTCTTTTTCAAGTTTTGATATTTTGATACGCCTCCCTCGCCTTTCAAGTCGGGAAACATTGACTATAGTTTATGGAACTTTTACTTTGGTTTCAGTAACCTTTCTCTTTAGTTTTCTTTTTTCTTAAACATTTTTAAACCGTCTTCAGTTTTTTTACAATTTTTCTTTACAACTTTGTGATTAATTTCGAAGACGATGATATTTGATACAGACATAAATATAGGGGCCAATCTTAAAGGGGCCCTTGTAGGGTCCTTTCTAGGAACCACTTTACCAACCTCTGTAGGGGCCACTAAAGCTTGCAAAAGTGTTCCCTATAGGGGTTTTAATTAATGGCCCCTTATTCGATTTTCCTGTCTAGCTTCTGCTATGCAGCCAAAGTTTGACGGTTCGGTCTGCCCCTCTTCCCCAGGAACTAAACATTTTACCAGGACAATGTAACATGAGCAAAAATCTTTTGCACTCATCTCGGATTCCCATCTTGGACTTGGTTTTTTCCACTGCCGATGCGCAAGAACTCGACCAAGGCTGGCAGATCAAATAAGCCCAGAGGCTGTAGATCACAATCTGACGGGATTATTCCGCCACTCGCAGCCTCAGCGTCGTCCTCCGCCGTTGTCCTTCTTTTTGGCTCGATTAGTGTTCGCACTTTTGAGAGCCTTTTCCTTCCGAAATCTGTCAAAAAAAAAAAAATAAACGAACCATTTTCATAGCGTTTACAGTGCTGCCAATCATATTTAATTAATAAAGAATGTATTTTCTTAAAAAGTTTGCTCGAAAAAATTTTTATCTCCCCGTAAAAATAATTCCAACAATCTATAGCCCGTTCACGGCTGACTTGGGACAGCGAACGGGCGGTTTAACTTGCGCGGCGATGGTAGATCATTGTGGCAATACATGCGCCTTTAACAAGAGACTCATTTGGTGAATTTTTTTCTGTTTCTATTGAATTTTTACATTCATATAATTGGTTTTTAGATTTTTTTTTAAAATCGATAAAAATACAAAAATAAAAAAACAAATAAGCCAAAAAAATGGGGCTTTTTATGAAAGGCGCATGGATATTCGCCATGATCTACCTTTGCCTCGAAAATTAAACCGCCCGTTCGCTGTCCCAAACCAGCCGTGAACGGGCTATATCTCTGCTCAAAGTTTTTTTGAAATAGTGTTTATTCATTTCAACGTTCCTACCAAGCGGATCAAGTTTTTTTACAAGTCTGATCATTTGGCAGTTGAAAAAAAAAGTTGATTCAGATAGAAAACGTGAATTTGACTCTGATTTTCAAGGCGGATGTTCATCCAATATCTCTGGCTGACGTTTCGGATCTCATACCAGAAAAAAAAGTTTGAAAAAGGCTGAAAGGTTGATTTAGGACGAATTTATCTGGACCAAGTGCCCTCGAAAATGTCGGCCTCTTGAACCTCAAAACTGTTTATCGCGGGTAGCGTCTTTTTTGTCATAACATTTGTGCAAAAAGAACCAACTGATTATTAAATTTTTTTTTCAGTTTTGCTCCTCGATTCCATGGCTTCTTGAAAACTAACACGTAAGATTTTGAGCTCGAATAATGATTAAAAGTCGTTTCAACCCTTGAAATTTAGTTTGTAGCATTCATCTTGAAAAAATATAGAGTTTTTGAAAGGTATTTCAATCTTGCAGACATCATTGTTCACTAACATCTGAAATAAATCAGATTCTAGAGTTCATACTTGAGTCGACCTTGCTACCGAGAGAAAAAGTTGGCGATTGAAGAGATTCTTCCGGAATCTCCATTCATCGGTTGGCGAAACGAGTGCAAGACAAGATGATCCGCGCTAAAGACCTTGTGAGAAAAAAAAAAAAAAAGTCGGTTTGGACCATTTCGACGTCCTTTTTCATTTTCATTTTAATTTTTTCTTTTTTTCTTTTTTTAGAGAGCTGTGTTTGAGGAAAGGAAAACTACCTTTTTTAAACGATCACGCGTTTTTGTTTTTATGTTTGTTTTTTGAAGCACCGATTCAAATTTTTTTTTTACATGATGAGCACGTTTTAAAATCTACATGTTTTCTTTCTTAGAAATTTCAGTTTTATCCTAGATCACTTTTCTATTATCTGGGTTGATTCTTGGAGAATCCTTCTCGCGTATTCACACAGCTCATCTCAACACAAGAACGCGCCCATAAACGCGCCTAAAATGCCTTTTCGAGCCTTGTTTGGTCATTGGATCAGTGGTGACGTCATCACAACGATGGTCACTTTCATGGAATGTCTTTCTCGAGTCGAGAAACCAGCTGCTTCGTATGTTCTTACAGTTGGCTGTTTGAAAGTAGCAAGAAATCATATCAGTATTTTTTTCTTTCTTTCGGCGCATATACTTCAAGTGAAGAGCCATCAAAAGTGATAAATGATAGCTAACCGGACCAGAAAATGGTCTTGACAAATAACCGTCTGGATATTTGGCATCCGAAAAACGGCGCAGCTTCCAATATATCGAATAACTATCTTGATACTGTAGATGTAGCTTTCAATGAATTCGCTCTGTTTCGGACGATTTGAAAATTTGAAAGCTATGATTATTTACTTTATTTTTCTCTCTCTCTCTGTTTTCTGTCTATGTTTTTGTTGAGTTTGCTCCTTTTTCTCACTCACTTCTAATACGTTCTCATTTTGTTCTTATCAGTTCAATTTTTTTAGTAGTACCGAAAATTCCTCGAAAAAAAACCAAGATTAAGGGAATGCGACGGACGTTATCAGGTGGCCTACTGGGATCCACCCATCTCTACGCAAAAAGTGATTGATCGTATCGTTTTCCTTTCAACTTTTGTTTGCTGATTTCGATGTGCAATCTCTGTACGTTTTCCTGTACAACCCAGAGAATTTTTCACCTTTTTTTCTGACAGCTGTACGATTTGTCTCTCAGAAATGTAAAGAAAAATTTCAAACTTGTGAAGAAAAAGTTGCATATTGACCTTACACTTTGCTTTGCAATCAGTGATTTCTCCATTTGTTCAATCAACAACTCGGCAAGGAGACACTCGAGTTCCTTGTCGGTAAACAGTTTCTGAGACGCGGCTCATTTCAAATGCTCATTGAGCACGGATTGTTGCTCCACGGCATGTTTTTTTTCGAGACGAAGTGTGAAAACAAACAGCTCTAAGGCGATTGCCGTTGCTTTTGATTGGCGAAGAACAAACTTTTAGAGGTTTTTTCCCCGATCTTTCAATTTCTTCTGATGTCTCACGTTATTTATCATTGTTAAAAAGTCAAAAGAACTACTCTTTCCTTTTTTGACTGGTCCGTTCAAGTCTGTCTTGTTACTAATGAAATAACTCCAAAGTTCAGAAAAAGAATGAAGGGATTTTTTTTTCGACCCGGAAAACAAGCTGTTAAGAAAATAATGAGATTTCGCTTCTCAACTATGAAGCAGCCTTTTCTATCATCTATCCTATCATTTCATGCCTTTTCGCAAAAAAAGTCAAAGACTAAGATTGGCCGTAGAAGGAGAAATCTCGAGCACCTTCCTGTCCTTTTCCCACTCTCAAGCGCCATATTCGCCATTCGAGCCTGTTTCCAGCCTCTCGCCTAAATCCTGACTTTTCTCCGGAGCAAATTAATAGATCTTAATTGTCTTTTTCGAGTTTTCAGTGTTATATTTATACATTTTATGCTTTTCAACACATTTTTTCCGATCGGAATTTTTTCGACACCCCATTCAGAGTGGATTCATGAATAAACTTCAAAGTTTACAACTGGAAATTTTTGGTTGGAAAGGGACGATTCGAGTTTTTCTCCCCTTAATTTAGTGTGCAATAGCCTTTTTTGAAAGTATTCCTCATTTTTTCCCTTTTTCAGTCTATTTCAAGATCAAATTAAGGCCGCAGAGCTGAACAAAACTGGAGGAAGGTCGCCCCGACGCTAAATTACTCCATCAAACGTCGCTTCTTGACATTTTTTTTCTCTGTGATTGTTATATTCTGTCAATTCGAAAAAAAAATTCGAACTTTCCTGAATTTTTTTTCCTCTTTGCAATCAGCCGAAATTTTCATTGAAAAATGTTCAAATGAAAATAAATCTGATTTTTTATTTGGGTTCGAGAATCTTTCTTCCTTACGAGTCAGCTTGGAATTTCAAAAAAGAAAACCTTGAGAACAGCGAATTTTCAAAGTGGCGCCCATAAAAAATCTCATTTTGTCCTTTCTCAGTTTACAACTGTTTTTTTTTTCATGCTTCATTGCGTTTTCAACTGCTAAATGTGACTTCCATTTCACTCTTTTCCATTTTTTTTTATCGGCTCTCAAATCTCTGCGCAAATGTTGCAAAACCAACGCCTTTTTCAGTTTTCTTTGAACGAACCGATTCTTTTTTTCACTTTCAAGATTGCTTTCCAGACCCTCCGTTTACCATAAATTGTTGAAAACGATCTGTTAATCCTTATCCCTGCCGATTTCGACTTTTTTTTTTTACTTTCCATCAAAATTTTTTCAAAAGTGCTGAGAAAATTAAATAAAATTTTCCAGTAAGCGATCGTGACATTTTCTGATTCAATCAGTTTTGATCAATTGAGACAACTTTTAAAGGAATATAAAAGTTGAAATATTATTTTTAGACTAAAAATAGCTGCGAAATCTTGTAAATCAGCAGTGTCACTTATTACTCTGCGGAACTTTTTTTTCCATCAAAAGCTGCATTTCGCATATATCATCTCAAATACATGTTTGTTTTTTTTCTGTTCTTCTGACCGTTGCGAGTACAAGACCGTGTTGATTTCAGAATGTTTGCGCGGCGGCTCCTTCTGGCGTCCTTTTCTCTTTTGGTAGCTCTCCTTTTTTGCCTTCTTTTTGCCCCTTGACGCAGCTCCTTTTCTCAACTCTTTCATTTCAAGTACTCTTTTTCGCAGAACATCAATTTTTCGTGCTTGTTCCTCAAAATAATGTTTAGGTATTTGAGAGAAAGAAGAGAGTTGGATAGACATCATCTTTTGGCGCTTATCATTCTCTGGTGGTATGAAAAAAACACCAGAGAAAAAAATCAAATGGCGACTTTTTCCGATTTTTTTCATATCGCTAGGGGAACTTTCCGACGGCCACCTTTCCGACGAAACTTTTTTTCCGACTTTTTCTCGATAAAATATTGGTTTTAAATTTCCTATATAAAGTAGGTTAAAACACAAAAAAATAGGAAAAAAAATGTAAATAGATGTCTTATAAACCGAAAAATATAAGGGAAAGAAGTCGGAAAAAATTTCGTCGGAAAGGTGGCCGTCGGAAAGTTCCCTAGCGATATGAAAAAATCGGAAAAGTCACCGTTTGAATTTTCGCTGGTGTTTTTTTCATACCACCCATTCTCTCTTCCGAGAACTCTCACTCAATTTCTATTTTTTCTCCGTTCTGCTTTCGTGGTTTCCTTTTTCACGTTTCTTTTTATTGTCTTATTGAGCAATACTTTCAGGTAAGCTGCAAAACCAAGCAAAAAAGGGTCCGAAGACGAAACTTTACGGAACAAACGCGACATGGTGACGCCCTACGAACCTCCGCCAGACTATGTCAGTTTATTTTCTTTTACGATGAAAATTGCGATAAAAAATATATAATTGAGACAAATTAGACATGAGCGTGTGAACTTTAGTGAGCCCAATTTGTTTTGACAACATTGAAAAGTACGGTTGATCCATAAAAAAAAGTTCTTTCGACTTTTTCAAAGAAAATATTCTTCTTTTCTGACGATTCTTTTTTCAATTTCATGTTCGTCAGTTACGAGAAAAAGGTGAGATGAAACCTTAAGACAGAAAAAACAGAATGACGTATTGGTGAGAAAAAAATGGAAATCGACGACATTACTGTTGAAATGTCCCTTTCTTCCGAGTTTTCATTCATCGAAAACCAATTTTTTGAGTTTGACGGAATTTATAGAAAAAAACCTGTCAAGTCCTACATTTTCTACTTTTTCCCAGTTTTTTTTTTCTTTTTGAAAACAAACAAATTTACTTTCGAGAAAACGCCCAGAGGGTCCACTTGACCCAAAAAATTCACCCAAACACTGCTTTCCCAATTTTCCTGCTTCAAAAGCAGTTACTCGGTCGGTAAATCGGGTTCCTTTATGCGCTCTTGTGAGTCAAAAAAGCCAATTTGTTCAGCCATTTTCCATCAATCATTCATTTCTGTTGCAGTTTTCGTTTCAGTTAGCGCGAGGTTCTTTTCTAAAAGAATGGTTTTGAGACTTAGCATATCTTCCTTTGCTCCGAAATTCAGTTGAGTCTGTTTGAACTCGAGAGAAACAACTTTTCCCTCAGTATCTTCAGAAGATAACTTCCTAATTTAATAGCATTTTATTACTAGTTTTTTTCCGAGCAAAATATTACAATTTTTATCTCGAACTTTTCTGTCACACTTACAAATGATTCACGACGTGTGAGACATTTCCACACTCCGTACGTTTTTTTTGCGTTGGAATCTTAAAGTCGTTTTATTTCTTGATCGAACTTGGAGTGTTTGTTACGTTTAGCTTACATAAAATTAAAAAAAAAAACTTGGTTCTGGAAAAGGTTAATTTACTGAATACTTTTCAAATGAGGCAGAAAGATATCTCACAATTAATTTCTTTGCAAAATTACAAGGACGTTATTTCACTCGGAGCTATGAATTTTTTTCGGAAAAAAATGGCTAAAACTCTGGTGAATAACTGTGAATGACTGTGGTGAATAGAACTTTTGAAATTCTTAGTCTGCCCAAAATTTTTTTTTTGGAAAAAAATTTTTCAAACTCTTTTATTGCTTGCTCTTTGAATAGGCTGCCGTTACAAGGCGTCCCTCACTTTGATTCATAATTTTTTCCCTAGCTTTCATCTTTTTATTCAAAGAGAGTTCCAGCCAAGAAATCGCCAGATTTTCATTTTTCTGCATTGCAGCCATATTATCTTTTCTATTTCTTGATTAAAATCAATTAAAAAAAAATGAAACAAAACGAGTAAGTGTTGGCAACTTGATGAAAAGTATAGGAGGTACAGTTGTCCGTTTTTGAAAATAGTCGAGACGAGAGCTTTCTTTCTTTTTGCCAGTGTTTCTTTCAAATATCGGGAAAGCGCGGTGATGTAATCGTAACAATGGCCGACAACGAACAATGGCTTTCTCCTTCGATTTCAGATATTTGCATAAGTCATAAGCGTCGTCGTCGTCGTCGTCGTCGAACCTCGGCAAGAACGCCTTCGACCTTGCCGCTTTTATGCGTTTTCAAATTTCGCGCTTCGCACAATAAAACGCTCCATTTTTGTGTGTTTTGCCCCTTTTAGGCTTCTTCAACTCCTTTCGCTTTCTCTCATCTTTCCGATTCTTCTTTTTACCTTCTGAAAAAAATCTTCATTTATTGAAGACTTTTTTTTCCTTTTGAACTTCGAAAAGTTTTTTTGATGGTTTCGGTGTCTCAAAAAAATTTAAATTTTTTTCTTTTTGAAATGAAGTTAGTTTTTTTTTAAAAAGAAACAAAAAGGGAAGCAAGGCATCATCACGAGTTTTTGCCAGAAGCCACCGGTTAGAGGCGAAATGAACCTGCGGGCGATGCTCCGTGAGCATTTACCTCGTGTTTGTGCAATTCGAGAGCCTTTTGACAGTTTGCCGAGAGGAAAAAATTCTCTTCTTTCTGGTTCTCAACGAGGTGCAAAATTGGTCATCCGACATGCCCTCTACCATTTTTTTGCTTTTATTATTGTCTTTTGAGTTTTTTTTCAAAGTTTATGTTTCAATTCTTTAATGTGAAAGATTTGAACTTCAATAATTATGACAAGAACTTTAACTTTCACATATTAGCTGCTCAACGGGCGCAATCAACAACCCTTAACAATAATCGATGTAAGTCGCATCAAATAGTGTTTTCAAAAAAGTGTCAACTTAATGCAGGCATATTTTTTTCATCTCTTCCCATCGAAAAGATAGGAAACTTTTTGTTTTGTTTACTTTTCAAATTTGTCGACTTTTCTTGTCAACGAAAATCAGGAAAAAGCTTTTAACAAAAGTTCAGGCCTTTCAAATAATTTTCATACTTTTTAAATCGCCATGTGGCCAGGATTTTCTTTATACGACCTTCCCATCGTTTTCCGCCTCATTCCGTTCAACCACTTGTTCCACCACATTACTGTTTCAAAGTTTTTCTGAACAGCTGAAAAATGATTCGATTTATGTATGAAACTTTCTCTTGTATTTCTCACAAACTTTACTGTTTATTTTTCATAAAACTCAGAAACTGTAATGAGACTTCATCAATGGAGACTAAAAGACCTACGACTTTGAATCCTTCAAAGAAAAGGACGCGAACCTCGAACAGGTCGGGTGCAGTCGTTAGGAAGACATTTCCTATGAACTGAGTATATCTGGATGATAACGTCTTCATCTTTGCCAACGTCTTCAGCTTCAGATGAGCCGTTTTTGTAGGCGTTTACGACGTCGCGCAACGACTCACGGCGCCCCGTTTTCCGAATGGCCTGAGGCCAATCACAGAAGCTTCTTCGGTTCATATCGCTTTCCTCTTCTCATTTTCGAGCTTTTGCCATGCGCCAGTGCCGCCTTCATGTCCAAACTTTCCCTATTTCAACGGTTTTTTTCATTGAAATTTAATGAAGGAGAAAAAAGGACAAATAAAATTAATTTTCTGTTATTAGAAACTTCTATCAGCTTTGATTTCTCGTGTTCTCACGAAAAGTGCTGGAGCTTTGTTGACAAGAAGATAGTTTATTGAGAACTAACAGAAGCGCTGAACCATGTACTGAATCTCAAGTGGTGTCACTTGGGTTGCATTCATCACAGAGTGTTCACTTTTCAAATCAAGAAAAAAACTAAACTTTTCATCATCTCTATTGAAAAACTAAATAATGAGTTTTTTAGATTCGAATTTCAGTTTTGGGGTACCAAAGTCTGTAATATGTATTCTTCTTACAGACTTTGGCACTCTTCAAAATTTTTCAGTTTCTGAAAAAGAGCAAAAAAAGGGTCTTTAAAAGCCAATAGGAGATATTCAGGAGACTCGAATTTTTTTCAGAGATTTGATAATTGAAGCCTTTCTGAACGGATGAGTTTCGGTTTTCTTTCCATTTTTTTTTCGATTCGGAGCCATCTTCAGCAAATTTCTTCTGTTTGACCTACGATAACGATAATCGGGTGAAAAGTCGACGGCAGTTCGACCTTTTGCCGGATTTCCGGTCTCAAACTCAAACAAATGATGGAATTAATCGGCGGCTTTTCGCCTCAATTCTCGCTTCGTCTCAAGTGCCTTCCGCCGCGTATTTTTAACTTTTCTGATTTTCTTTTCTTCGGTAGATTCTTTTTGAAACTAATACTTTTTTTCGTAATGTTTTGCTTTTTAACTGGAAACAGAGAATATATTTTTATGAGCTTAAGTTCATCTTGAACGATCCAAAATCAGAAGTTTTTCTTTTTCTAAACCTGCCTAGTTCAAATTCAAAGTTAACATAACGTTTCTGTAGGGTTTTTTGAGCGTTGTAAATTCCAATAAATATTGACTACTGACTTCAGCATATCTTATTCAAAAAGAACGGCTAATAATGGCAAATAAGAACTTGAAGATAAAATGTGAAAAAAAAAGATCGGCGGCGTTTTTTGAACTGTCTCCGCCCCATTGGCTTCGACCCTTGGCCATGATTTCCCCATGGTTTCTTTTTTCTTGAAAATTTTTAAATCGAAATTTTTCCTTCCCTTAAAAAAGTTTTTTTTTAATCATTGAGGTTTGTAAAAGAAAATAGAAAATTTTAATGGAAAGACTCGATCTGAAAGACCGTTTTCAGCGTTTTTTTCAGCTTGTAATGCGTTTGCGACTTTGAGGAAAAAACTAATTGATATTCACAAAAATTTTGTATAAGGCGAATCGCTCAAGTGAAAAAAAAGACATGTCCTGTTCTGAATAAAATAGTGAACTTACTAGGGAACTACTCGGACTCGGGTACGGGTTTCGAGTTGAAACTTTAGGGGTTTATAGATCCAAGTCAGAATACTTGAAAACAAGAGAGAATATCTGCTGAACCCGATAGAGAACTGAGAAAAAATTTGTAGAAAATGTGCAGATTAGGTCGGAAAGTTTTCAGATAACTGCTTTTTACCTTATTTTATATTTTAATACAATCGCCTTAAATGATCCGGCTATGATACACTCTAATAAACTTTTTTCCAGCCAAAAGAAGGAGAAAAGCAGAAATTTGATATTTTTCAAGCCTAAACTGTTCAATTTTAAAAAGCTTTTTCTCAGAAGCCTAAGGAGTTTAGCAGATAATCTCTCTTGTTTCCAAGTACTCTTACCCGGGTCTATAAGCCACCAAAATTTCAACTTTAAACGCGTACTCGAGTCCGAGTAGTTCCCTAGTTAGAATTTTTTTTTTTTTTTCAATAGTAAATAAAAATAACTGCATTACATATAAAAAGAAGTTTATTGACTGTAATATTATTTCTTCATTTCTCAAAGTACTCTTTTTATAGTTCCCTTACAACCTGCGGATTCTTCCGCTGATTGGCCTCATTTACCGGCGTCCGGCTAATTGAATCAGTTTCCTTGAGAAAAGACAAGAAAGCTGAATCTTCTCGAGGGGAATCCAAATATTTTTTCAATTCAAATTTAAATCAAACATTCCTCGCAAAAAAATAGCTTTTTAGCAAAAAAATAGAATTTTAATTTTTCCTTTTTAAATTCTTGCCAGAAAAATTTTGGAACGAGCTCTCGGATATGAACGATCTCAATTCAAAATAAGAAGAAATTGAACCCAAAACTCGAGTAATTTGCACCGAAATGCCAGAAGCCGTCAAGTGGAGGCGAATTGGCGGATATGACTGCCTCGTCTCAAGGGCCATCTAATTTCATATTTCCTCGAATTCGCCCCTCTTTTTAGCCTTTCTGCAGAAATATTTCTTTAGTTGCTTGATTGCGGAAGCATTGAAATTTAATAGTTTGATAGTATCTTTCTGTCTCCTTCTGTTTTGAAGAAAAAGCCTGTGTGCCAAGAAAAAATTTTCGCAAAAGTATTCAATTTAAAAATTTTTCACGGTGAGCTTGCTTAGATTTTTTTCTATCCAAGTTTCAGCAAAAATCAAAAATATGGGATTGATTCCATTTTTTGAGCAGTGCTAGTCGTCAATTTTTACTACTTAAAAAACAGTCAATTTTTCTGAATTGGAATATTGTTTCTAAACTTATTGAACTTCTACATCGCCTCACTTGAATTTTGAGAATATTGGGGCCAAGTCCTGTTAAAATAACAATTCCCATCAATTATCGGCACGATTCGACCGTTTCCCGTGCCTTTTTTCTTACTTTATGTTTTCAAAGGAGGGAATTGGGTCATACATCGCCTTTTCGCGGCTCACTTTTATTTGTGCAATTTAATTTCGTTTCGTTTCAAATTGGGATTTTCTGATTGGAAGTATTTTATTGTTGAAAAAAAGAAAAAAATAATTTTTGAAAAATAAGTTGGGATTTCATATGGGGTTCATGAACCGTTCATTTCATATTTTATTGACTACTGTAACCCGAAAATGGTTGCCATGAAAAGCTTGAAAGATTTTTTGATGTATGGAAAATTTACACTTGTTTGGTGGCGGTCAACGCGTTCCTTTGTCGTGTCGCCGCCCCAAAATTTCTTTTATTGTTTTGTATGTTATTTTTCGCCGACTCTTGTTTCGTTGTAATTGCTTTGTTGCCTCGTTTATGGTCATTTTCTGATTTAATGACGTCTTTCCAGTCTTCTTATTTATTTCTGGCTCATTTCAACATTTTTTTTGTTGAAAAGTTCCTTCATTTCCTGTTGAGATTTCATTTATTATCAAGTTATATTAACATTTTTAGATGTAGACTATAATAATCTAGAGTTTCTGCAAAAAGTTCATATAATAAAATCAAGAAAATAAGAAAAGCCGCTATTTTTTGAAAAGTTTGATATCATTTCACAGACCTATTTCTGAACATCGTGTCTTCAAACTCACCTTTTTCCAAACAGTAGAAATGCATTTACAAGATATAAATGCGATTTCGAAGGTCGTGCATCAGAGAAAGAACGTGTTTGCACGAAGGAAACGTTGCAGTTATTACGGACGTATAGTTTATGATTGTCGAGTATCAAATGGCCGCCGTCTTTGTTTGTCTTTTCACGGTTTCTTGTCCTTCCGCTGCTTCTTCTCCTTCACTGAACTTTCTATCGATAAAAGTCCTGTTCAGATGAAACAGTAGTTTATTTTTGAGAGTCCCTTCGGCTAGTCTAGCAGAAATACTTCGGGAATGAGAGAACAACCACAGGATAATCTTTAAAATGCACCCTCCTATGAACTTCCATTCTTGATGGGTTCACTTGGAAAATTGTGTTGGAATATCTTTTTTTTCTGATTCCCATGGAAGAAGGGCTGAATTTACAGCTGCATGAGAAGTTTCAAGGCCAATTCGCAGCGCTTCATCAAGAACTTTGTGGGCCAAGTTTAATGCGTTTTCGCGGTTTTCAGAGGTCTAATATAAAAATATTCCATTAGGAAGTAGATTCAGAAATTTCTGAGATTGCGTTTTCCGAAAAATTATTTTACAGTAGGCGGAATTTTCTTCCAAACTTTCATTTGATTTTATAAAGCCCTGATGTAAGTTCAATCAGTTTCATTTGATTGATTTTCCTACGAAACCTTAATTTTCTACAATTCCTGAACGCAAATCCCAACACACCGGCCGTCATTTGCATCGTTCATTTTTTCCCCGTGGTTTCGCCGCCTCCTGTATGTTTTGCGATGAGACGAGAAACAATTCAGAAGCGAAAAGCCGCCAAAAACGACAATTTCTACTCGGTTTCCTCCTGTTTCAGATTCGCCAACGCCTTTTTGGTAAGCTTTCGATTCTCCCTGAAATTTTCATTTTTATGTTGAAGTTTTCTTTACTAAAAGTTCTTGTGATAACACTCTGAATAACTTCATAAATCTTCAGCGAATCATAACAAAAACAATATTGTACAGGAATTCCTTTCTTTTCGACACATTCCTTAGGGTGAGACATTCCAATTGATGGTTCTAACAAGGCATTTAGTTTGTTAATTTATTAGCTAAAACTAGATTTTTATAAATCACGTCCTTTAAAACTATCTGAGCAGGTAGCGGCTATCAAGAGTTTACATCTATAATTTTATTGAGTTTTTGAGCAACTTCAAAAATTTCAAACTTCACCTCGAAAACACGTCTCTTGTAAGATTAATTCAATCAAAAAAAAAATCTAGGCTATGATTTTTCGTACATATCCAGGAGAAAAGTTTTCAGCCGTCAAAATTTTGAAAGACTACATTCAGATGGTTTCCCAGATAAGTACAACCACATTTCCAATATTTTTCGGCAGATTTGAATAATCGTCGCGGCTCCGTCCGGTTTTTCCCTTTTTGCATCTTTTTGGTTTTTTTCATTTTTTTCATGTTTTATGAACTGCGGATATAGAAGTTCATAATCGAAATATATTATTTATCTACCTTATATACGTGTAGAACTTTTTACCGCTATAAAGCTTTGAGGAAAAAAAATGTTCAACGTTCAATTTTGTACAACTATCAGTTTGAAAGAAACCGCACTAAAAAGAAAAAAAGTTCGAATTAAATAAAGTTTTCCTATAGCTGCCACTTCTTGAGGAAAGAAGAATTTCTTAGTATGACATTCTTCTTTTTCTACATCTCATTTCATTAAAGTGAACGCCCATAAACCATTTTCTAACATGAGCAATGTATACGGGTTTGGAGGCCGATTTCGATTTGGATCTGCCACGGCAGCTTTTCCATCGACGACGTTCCCTTAAATGGGCTTGTCGGACTGCAAAAAAGGAAATGCAAGAGAAAGTTTTGAACTCTCTGATGTGATTAGCCAAAAGTGGCCTTTGGGTGGTTTCGCTGCGCATCAACTGAACTAAATTTCAGCACATGGTAATCAATAACTCTGAAAGATTGTCTAATGCATTTGCAAAGTATACCTGAAATAGACGATTTTGGTAGAGAGAGTATATTATCTCACCTGAATTCCGAGAAGTCCGCTCAAGTATTTTTTCTGAAGTTTTCTTTTTCTGGGATAATGTTTTTTGAAGTACCAGTTCAATTTTTTTTTCCGATTTGTAATGTAACCAGTAAAAACCAATCTCACTCAAACATGTGTACCTGTTTTTCTTTTCTTTTTTTGCCCTAGCCAAGATGCCGCTGACTTTCGCTTTTCCCTCCTCAACGAACGCTTTTCTCCCTTATCGCCAGACGTTCATCTCATTTTCGCTCAATTAATAATCGTAGCAAAGTCGAATAAACTCGTTGATGCTTCTTCCTTAGAAACTTTTTATTTTCAAGTTTTCGCCAACTTCAAGGCGATTATGTTAAGAAGAGAATTCAGACAACGATCGTTTTGATTTTTCTCAGAAACATTCGGTTTATGTTTTCCAACTCACGTTCGTGCTTAGAATTGTGAGTTTTTGAAATCCGTCTCCCTCGAATAACGAAGGAAACTTCCATAAGAACTTTAAAGAAACTTTGGCATTATATCCAGGTCCCCTTTTCTCCACTGTACTTGTGTAGACTTTGAATGAATCAAGTTGTTCTTTTCTTCTTTTCTTTCAATCAATCACCAATCTAGTCTATTTTCCAATAATCAAATCAAATCGAAAACAGGAAAAACGGCATATAGACAAAAAAGGATTCTCACTGTCCTCTAATTATTCTTCGCTATTATTTTTTTGACCTTTCTCAAGTTCAAGAAACTCCTAGTTTCATTCTTTTTGGATATACTTTTCTATTTGAACGAAAGGTGATAGAAAATTTCTTTCTTTTTATTCAATAAAAAAGAACCCAGTTTAAGCGCTTGATTCAAAAAATGAGTGGGAACTTTTATTTCAAACTCAAAATAAATACGGAATGATCATCATAAATTAAACTAATTCAAGTTTTGATTTAGTTGAACAGGAAATTTTTTCAAAGATTTTTTGTGCGCTTTAACAGATTTTGACGTATTCAAAACAGTTGAGACGTTACCCAAAAATAGACGTCGCAGTTTTTTGACACGACGCCAACCTCGTTGTCGTGTTTGAACATCTGCTTTTGTTGACTTTTGGGATGCGCCATGGATGGAATTCATGCCACCGATCTCCTGGAGCTCATTGATGTTACCTATTTCTAAGATTACATCACTTTTAGTTTTATTATTATTTCAAGACTTGTCTCAATTAACATTTCAAAGTTCCGAACTTCTATTTTAAAGTATTTTTGCTCCAAAATGCTTGGGTGAAACAGCAGATTGTTAACAATCAATCGGAAAACCTTTCCCTATTGATGAAAATATTTTAAAATAACGATTCGTCTATTTTTTATCTTCAAGACAAGAACTTGGTTAATGTATTGTAAAATTGTGGTATATGTTTATAGGATTTCAATGAGATTATAGGGAAATTATTTTAATTTTTTTTTCTTTAAAAAAAGCGTAAAAGCCGTTCAATAGAAATACTTCAAAATTCTAAACTCACAGAGGAGAACAATTTTTTTTTCGTCTTAGCTCCTTTGATTGCAGCCTATGGTAGAGGAGGAATGGCGGCACAAAGAAGATAGTCAGCAGTACCGACGCCCCACCGACTCCCGCAGCTCTCCCGCTCAGAGCGTCTACCTGTCGCATCAGAAGCATTCTCCGCAGCCGAAGTCCTTCCGCCACGAGCCGCCACGACACTCCTCCGTCGACCGAGACCCATACCACAGGTATTTGTCGAATCTGCTAATCACATCTCATCAACCTGCGTTTTGTTTTATCCAGCTATTATCTCGAGAAGTTCATTTTTAAGACTTTAAACAGTTTTCAAATATTTTTAAAATCCTTTGCTTATTTCATTTTTTTTTGAACTTTCATTCATCTAAACTTTGTTCGAAATCAGTGTTATGAATTTAGATGGAACCTCGTGAAATTCTGAACCCCTAAAAAGAACGTTTCCTTACTCTGTGCAAAAAAGTTTAGAAATTTTCCTTCTTTCATTTTTTGACAACTTTGTGTTGCACATCTCTATGTTACATAATGTACATATGGAACTTTCTGAAGACAGTTGTTTTTAAACGTGAAAATTTGAAGACAAGCAGTTTTGATGATTTCCTGACCAGTTTTGACATGATTTTTTCGGTTCCTTTTTTCTCAGAATAACCTACCAATTTTTGATCCGCAAAGTACCCTTTTACATGCAAGTTTTCAACAACGATCTATCTGCAACTAACTTTTTTGAGAACCAGAAATCACCGGGGACGTCGATAAATATCTTTTAAAAAAAACTTGGAACTGAAATTCTTCTTTTTAAAGTCACAAAGTGATAAATGAATGAAAAAAACGGTGCGTTAACAGGAAAGAAAAATTTTGAAAAAATTAATCTTTTCTTTTTCGGATTCTTACTGACACGTGAAAAAAGTTCAACGCGTTGCTTTTTTTCTCAAATTACGGCGTAGAAGTTTTAGTTGAGGAATCAAGTACGTATTACGAAATTCTCTTCTTGCAGATATTCTTACGACCCCTGGAACGATCCCTACTTTGCTGCACACGCGGAAATGCTGCGGACGCGACAATTTCCCGAAGTCAGTCGATTTTTCAATATTTCTTTGAAAACTGAGTTAGTTTTAATGTTGCCCAGCGAATAAATACAATCAGGGCGTCTAGATCGCAAATTAGACGCCAATGTCTAATTTTCTTATCGTTTACAGGTTAAAAACGTCGATAAATTAGTTATAAATCGGGTCAGTATATCAAAGTTATGGAATTGTTTTTCTTCTTCACTCTGACGATCAGAAAAACAAAAGAAAGGTGTTCCAAGTGATTGAGAAGTTCTCGTGTGAGTCGAATCACACTCGGTTCCTATATGAATAGCAGGAAAGGCCTGTTTCCATTGCAGCCAGCGTTTGCTGTACTTCTCGCCGTTCTATTACAGTTTGAACTGCGCCTCGTTAATATTAACTCATACTAATTTGAAGTTTATGTCTTTAATCACGTTCGAACGATGTCGTTTTTCCAGAGTATCATCTCGATTCTCGACTCTAGCTGGCTCAATTTGAGTGAACGTTCTTTCCATTCAGCAGGATTGACGATCATGTTTTTAAAAAAAAAAGAATTTTCAATTTTTCTATTAGGGTTAAAAATTCCAAAAAGGAAATTACAATTGAAAATCTTCAATATTTTAAATCAATGTTCCTACGAACATCAGGTTTTTTTTCTGAATATATTTGTCCAAATTTTCAAATTGATCAAAGTCATCAACACTTCATACCTTTACTCCAATATTTTAGTATTGATGAATCTTTTTTGATCATGAACTCGATTGAGTCTTGATATAAAAAAGATTCAAACTGTTACATCTTCAGTTTTTTATGAACTCTCAGAGGTTCTGCAAATTATTGTAGTTTTTTGGCTTCTTATTCGCATTAAAAGCAATTTTTCAATTTATCTTTTGAGCTTACTCACTTGTAACTTGAATATTTCCTATTGAAAAGTGGTCTTCAAGGATGGCATTCGCCGTGGAGCGAAACGTGTCGGCCGTGTTTCCATTTTAGGCGTTGCTCTCATTGGCCCCGCCTTTTTCGGCCGCCACTTTTGGGCATCTTTCTCCTTTGTAGTGGAAATATCCCGCGCAAATCCGCCATTTCGTTTCTCAAGTCGTTCTGAATGCGCTTTTGTGGATGGATCAATTCATCAGCTTTGTCTTCAAGTTTATTGAATTTTACCTTTGCACAAATTCAAGCGAAAGGAATTGTTTTCGTAAGGTTCGAAGAAATTCCCATCTCACGCAATTTCTTGACGCTTCTAAACTTTTCGAAAGGTTTTCTTTTTCGTTTGGTTGAAGCATATTTTTATTTTCTATTTTAAAATTAGCGAATTACCAAGCTTTTAACTTACAGTAATTTTTTTTTTGCATTTTGTATTTTTGAATTTTTGTATTTGCCACATGCTTTTATTTCACAAATAGTATCGCGAGGAGAAAAATTTCAATTTTGGGAAAAATGAAATCTTTCCGTTTTTGTCAATGGAGACCATTATGAACGGCCTGAAAGCAAACTATGATTTGCCTTTTCCGATTTAATATTTTGCAGCTAGCACACAATTTCTACTACTGTGTTTCAGTAAAGCACGTTCTGTTTGTAATGTTTTTCATTTCTCTCTCACAAAAATTCATTCAAAACATTTCAAAATGCTTCAAAAATGTTGAAATAAATATTTTCCTCATTTGTATATAAATTTTCATCATAACGATAGATCATCTTTTCCATAAACAAAAAGTCAAAACCATAAGGCATGTTGTTTCCCGCCTTTTCTTTCGAAGTATTCTTCAAGCTTTCCAGTTTCAACTATATTTCAATTGTTTACAAGTGTTTGCGTCTACTTGGGAGACGTTCATGAATAGAAATAAAGGTCGCATCGCCACTCTTTCGTTTTCAATCATTTTTCAACTTTGACGGATTTTGGTTTCGACAAAGCTCACGAATCGCTTCATTTCGAACTTTTTAATTATCAGGAAGTTTGTATGTGATAAAATTCAAACTTCGTAATTGAAAACCAATCTCTCCTCACGCACATATTTTAGAATTCCCCATTCCGTTTATTTTTTTTTCGATGATTTTTTGACCTCCAATTTAGAAAATTTAGGATGTTTTGGAGGTTAAGCCTTTCAAGCTCTTCACCATGTGTTTTCGAATAACTTTTGGGACACTTTTTCTCAATGTCTCACGTAAATCAAGGTACTATTATCACAAATCGAACTTCAGGTCGCAGGAATCTACGGGTGCGACGAGCAGCCAGCCTTGCGACGCTTCACTCGCTACAATCAGTCGATCGTCGCGCGCGAATCGAGTCCCTCACTGATGGCTCCGCCGCCGCCGGCCACAGTCTTCTCCAAAAGGTTCATCAGTGGCGTCCATCTCTTAGTAAAGTCATTTCAGACAGTTTGAATTTCCGAGAGAATCATTATACTTTAGTGTATTCGCTAAAAGCTTGAGAATTGATTCTTCAATGGTTTATGGCGGAGTCCTCAAAAAATAGTTTTGTTGAAAACAAAAGTTTCGCGATTCCCTAATTTTTTTTTGCATGTTCTCTAATAGCTTTTCTCGAGAAATCACTGTTGATCGATGTTTCTTACCGGGACAAAAAATAAAAGTTTCAAGAAAAGCTTTGCAGCTCGAAGAAACCGTCATTCTTCATCATGGGCAACTGGACTTTTCGCGACCGAAACAAATCGCGGCCTTCCATCACAGACGGCCTTCTGAGGTTTGTATTCACTTAATCATTCCAGGAAAGAAACTGAAAATTAAGGATTTTGAATCTCCATCGATGCAAAGAAAATGTTTTAAACAAGATGTCTGTCTAAAAAATCTAGTTTTGCCGACATATGAATGTCAATCTTGTTATTTTTGGCATGATGAAAGTGTTGAATTAAAAAATGATCACGTCATCATGTTGACGGTTTCGAACGCGGTTTCAATAATGTTAACAGTTCAAAACGTCAATTATTTCATGAATTATCATTAAAGACTAAATCGCTGCGTCGAGACAGAAATCTTTAAACTTAGGGGAAAAATGTTCTAACTTCAACTGTCAAGCTGAATTTTGAAGTTAATTCGGTCTCTCTTTGGGCAAAACTGGGAATATGAATAATTGTTACGTTCGATTTCATGGGTGATGGGTAAAGATTTGCAATCGGACTTTCTTTTCTCGAGGAATATTATGCTAATCGGGTTAGCGGCAACCATAAAAGAGGTCGGCGACCGTCTTAGGCCCCTTCTGTGGGCTCAGCATTCCCCGAAAAATGTTTCTCATGGAGAACAAAATAGGATTCAGAGATTGTCTTTGGATCCAGAGAAAATGCTCAAAATCAATTTTCACATAAAACCGTTCTGTTACAGTATTTTGAAAATATGAACTTAAGGAAGCAAAAAAAAAACAAACGTTTTTTGTCAAAACCTTCACTTTCCGAGAGATTCAAAAACAAGACACAAAAGAACATGTGCCGCCGACAGGCTTATCTGCCGCGGTTTCGCGACTTTTTCGTTGCCAACCGGTGCGATTTACTCTTGTTTGGCAGTTTTACAAAGAAAAAAGTGCGAGTAGAATGGCAAAAAAAATGTGCAGATAAAACTTTTCCAGTATATTTAAATTATCCTTCAACAAGAATTTTTGAAAAAAAAAGGAACTTCTAGTTTTTTATTGAGAAAAATTTGATAGGGTTATAAATTCATAAGACGTTTCGGTTAGGATAAGCCTTCGATCCAATAGCATCTATTTTTCCTATTTTCACCTCACAAGATTCCGAAAACTCATAACTTTCAATTGAAACGTCAGAAATCTTTCATTCAGACAGGTCATCGATCAAACTGAGATCCCTAGAGGCCAAGATCAGGCGGAAGAAACACACAAAACAAAAGGAGATATTAATCTTCGAAAGGAAAAAAAAACCGGCGGTCCCCGATTTGTCTTCATTTCCGAGGAAAAAAAAAAACCTCGTATCCATTTATCTCTTCCAATTCTGACCCTTTTCTTTTAGTAGTAGTGGATTTCCAATTGGTATTTTGACCTCGTGATTGATGCGCTGCAGTTTTTCAGTTCCAAAGTGTCTTTAAGGCTCCTAATTGAACTTTCGTATCGACTTTTGAAGCAATGTAATTCTTCAACAGAGGAGAGACTCTTTGCAATGCAAATAGTAGACTTTGCTCCATCTGTTCGAATCAGATCTCAAAAAACAAAAAGAAAGTAATTTTTCTTTTTCGTGAACGTTGAAAGTTGAATAATCACTGAGAGTCAAAGAAAAAAACAAATCTCATCGGACCTTTTCAGGATTTTCTATCTCTCTTCAAAAGAAGCTTTGCAGAGAAGACCGACCGGTGAGCATGAACCTGTCGGACATGAGGTCCTCGCGGAGCCGAAGTGAAGCCGCGTCGCGAGCCTCCCCCATGACGTCATCGGCCCATAGTCCGTCGCTGAATGAAGAATTTCCACGACACTCTGAGTTTCGAATTCCAGTCAGAGTTGAGCGTTCTTCGATGGCGAAAAGGTCGCCCAGAAGTCCCGCTCCAGCCGTAGAACCTGACTTCAGAAGTGAGGCTAAGAACCAGGATGGTCAGTATTAAGAGATTTTCAGCAAACATTGCGGTAGACGACGTCGCGATCCTTCGTCCAAAGAAGGAGATCGAGCCCAACAACAACAACGTTAACCATCGGTTCAGCTTCCAGTCTTGGTACCTCTCCTACCTGTCCTGTTATTTAAATAGAGGCCAAGAGAATCCATAATCTTGACTGCCGAAGGAAACATTTGAATATAGACTCACTTCAACTTCTTAAAGTAAAAAAAAGGTTCACTCTATTTACCAAACGGATCGTTTGTCTGAAAGAAAAGGGCGACAAATTTATCAATAAGAATCGGTTTCTGAGACTTTCATTATTTCTTTCACTGTATTCCCATTCATACTTCACTCACTCAAGTGTTCAGCGTGCAAATGCGGAAGTCATGTCCAGATCTCGACACGACCTCCGTCGCCAGCATCGCCAACCTAGAGCAGCACCGCGTCAGCAAGAAGCGCAACAGACGGGCCAAAGAGAAAATGAGTCATGCGGCGTGGCGACGAAAACGGGTGCAGGTTAGTGTTAGTCCTGAAGCGAAAACACTCGAAGCGGTTGGAGGATTGGTCGCTGGACGACGTGCTTTTGTGGCTGCAGTCGTGCCAGCTCGACGAGGTCGCCTCGCTCCTCATCGGCTACGACCTCCGCGGCGAAGACTTGCTCCAATGGAACCACCAGACCCTTGGTGAGCCTTTTCGAAATAATTGTTTGGAAAACAATTTACTTATTTTGTTCATCAATGGATACTAGACCACGTACTTCGAGCAAGGTTGAGAACATGAAGAAAGAAAATCGAGATACAAATTTGACCTAAAAAATTTTCCAACTTACGTATATATTTATAGTCCCTCGAATTTTTCAATCTGATTTATCGAGTTTTGGAAGTACTGGTCATTTTGGCAGACGAATTATTCTCTAGCCTCCGAATTTTTACTTATGAAGAGGCAAAAATGATCAACCATTTTTCCAATTTCAAAGCAGCTCGAAATATTCTTCAAAAAAAGCCACACGAGCTTCGAAACGGCTCGTCTCGTCAAAAGTTTCGTCCTAATTCGACACGTGTTTTTGTCTCGATCTGCGTCGTTTTATGAGCGATCGGCAAAGATGCGCCAACACGATAAAGCAGAAGAACCTTGACTTCGGAGGGGAACCGCGAAAATCTGGAGATTGCAGTACAACTGGGCGTCGGTGACGAAGCGATCAGGGTGAAAATCCTCGACGAACTCGCAGCCATTCTCAAGACAGGTCCTGTTGAAGAAGAAGAGAAGCGAAATCCCCACAAAACACTCTTCGACATCGTCAGACTTACCAGCTATGATCAGGTAAGAATGTCCAACAAAAGCTTTGCGATTCATTTGAATTGAACATCTAAGTTTTCTTTGCCCTCAAAAGGGCAATAAAAGCTGAGAAAAGTTGCAGGTTTCTTTGGGTTGTTCAGAAAAAAAAGCTTATTTTGTCGCGATCGCTTTCTAAGCAACAACTTAAAGGCATATGAGCAGTAAAAAATTGAATTTGAGACAAATACGCCTTCTTGTTGAGCTCCTATTTCGTGTCGAATGGTGTATTTGGAAACGTACAGAACAAAAAAAGTTGCCTAGTTAGAGCATGAAAAACATCGAAAAACTTCGTCCAGTACGAATTTTCTTTTGTTCGAGTTTCAGAAAAACTTTGAATTCCGAGTGAAATCGCCTCCTTTGTTTCCGATTACCCGAACTTCTTCAGGTCCTCGCCGTTGAAACGCCTCTGACCACACGAGACATCACTGTCACACACGGACGCCTTGGCTGCCTACAAATAACCAAAGTCAACGGCGTGAACCTCCCTCTCCGTGAGCAAGACTGGTTAGTTCTTGTTGGGATTGGCCATAGTCAACGACAAGCTTCAGCTTGCTGGAGATCAACGAGCGGCCTGGCGAGCAGTTCAAGTCCGCCCTGATGCTCACAAAACTCATCAGCGACTCCAACGGAACGCCCATCCGATTCGTCGTCCTGCGACGCAAAACCGAGGAAACACTCGATGACAGCATTGTGAGTTTTGAAGCGTGAAAATTTTTTTTTCGAGTCCAAACGAAAAGGATTTCAGAACGAGCGGTCAAGTAGTGGGATCTCATCTTCTCCGCAAACTCCCACGGAATGAATTACTCGCACAAAATGTCTTAAATAAAGTTCTATTTAAAAAAAGTGATGATTAGCACAGGAAAAATAACCCTATCATGAGGAAGCTCTTTTTTCCTATTGTTTTTCAAACGAAGCTACAAGAATATATAATCATATAAAATTCAAAACTTTAACCTTTTTTTAAACTTTCTCCTCCTCTGAATATGAGGATGAGGATTTCTCGAAGTCGCAACCTAAGCTCACTTTTAGTTTAAGAACTTCGAAAGAACTAGCGTTTTGGTTGTAATTTTGATCTTTTTTTTTTTTTAAAATGAACTTTAAAAAAATCATCACTTCAGAATTAACCGGATTCGCGCAGTAATTTCCAGAGAACTATGAGCAATTGGAACGTCCAGATTTTTCGGTCACTTTTAAGGAAATATTAAAACTTCACAATAAAATCATCTCCCTTGCAAGGAATAATGTCTTTCCATTGATCCAATCCTATACGGCTGCACACACCTTTTTCCTTCTGTAAACGCTTCATTACTTGTAGTAAGCGTGCATATGGCGATGATAGATGCAGTGCTTGCCGAGAAGCTGGATGATGTCGTTGTTGTGCGCGGCCTTGAGCTTAGGCAGCGCGTCAAACCACTTGATGACCTGAAGCTGTTGCTCTCGACGTACACAACTTCCGATGCAACCCCCTCTGTCTGCACGTCGAAGTCGTCGACAGCCATCTGGTAGCACACGGCCTTTTTCTCGATCTGCGCCGTAGTCTTCGCCTGTCGGATCTCCATCTTGGCGTTGTCCATCCGCTCGCGAGCCCTGAAAGTCAGCTTGCTGTGATTGGACCGAGGAGGAGATCACGTGTCGAAGGCCTTCTTCTGAGCGCAGAACTTGGGGTAATCGTCGACCGGAAACCTTCGCAGATGCCGCAAAGTGTACCGCTGATCCTTCTGACAACCGATGAAGATTTAAAATTAGAAAAATGAGAGATCCAGCAATATAAGCTTCCGACTATTTTGACCTGTTCAATAAAAAAGAGGAAACAGATGTTTATAAGACACATTCTGAAATATTAGCTCACCTAGACATTCTCTGATCTAAACCCGTTGATATTTCTAGAAGCGTTATTTCGTTAAAACAAATTTGATTGTCATAAGTAAATTCAGGTATTTTTAGAGAAAAAGTTATTACCTGACAAATGCGTTTAATCTTGACGGCTTGAGAAATGTTACTGGCTCTCCTTTCTAATGAAGTTTGTACTTCACCATGGAAATATTTCTGGAGTTGATAAAACAAAAAATCGATAACTGTTCGTTGAAAATAAAACACCTTGTAATCGTGAAGAGCCATGGATAGCTTGTATAGCGGTTCATCTTTGTCAAAAATATTGGGCTGAAACAAGCCTTATTTTTCCAGTCAAAACATTAAAACGGTAATCGATTGAGGAGTCTTTCGAGAAGTAAATGAAGATACTAATGAGACTTTTGGGTTCAGTTTTGATCAGCTTTCTTTCAACTCTTCAATTCTAGAAAGAAGAAAAATCCAAATTTAAAAAACTTCTGTTCGAAAAGTCGATATAGCCCATTCCGCGTCAGCTTTTCACGATTTTCGTTTCCCTCCGAGCTACAGAATCATTCCGTTTTGAGCGCGCGGCCTATTGCTGTGCATGCGCCTTTAATTTGGTTTGAAAAATTTCATTACATTAAAGACGCGTCGAAGAAAAGGGTTTTGTAGCTCAGAAGAAAACGAAAATCGAGAAAAGCTGGCGCGGAATGAGCTAAAAAAAACTCCTCGCGAGTTGTTAAGTTTTTAATATCTGAGAACTACGGTATATAACGTTTTTTCACGCGCTTCGCTTCAAGACCAAAAAACTTTTGCGCTTTCGCTTCTTGGTCTGTGACATACGGTATTTCGGTCAGAAAAAAAAGGGACAAGCTAACGCAGAATGGGCTGCAATTTTTTATAAGTCAACTGTGTACATGAATATTTCTCTCTCGTTGATCAGGATCCTTTCATTCTAATGACTATCTTTATTGAAAGAAAGAACGAACGTCGCGCCCTGGTAAGTAGCAGGCTTCAAGCTGGGCGACAAGCTTTGTAACCGCCTCATCATATGTCGTGTAGTGTTGACAGTCCTGAAGATTTTACTCAACAATAAAAATATTATATCATCGTGAAAACTTTCCTGAAATCTTCTGTCATCTCAGTCTGCTCGCCATCAGTTTTCTTTGCCATCAAAAAGGAAAATTTGAAAAACCTTGCGCCTTCTAAAAAGATGTTTTTCAGACCTTATATGTAAGACGCTGTTTCTGACCTGCAGTAGTGGAAGACGAAGACGGTCCATTTCTTTCCGAAGCAGCCATCTATCAGAGACTCAATTAGAAATAATAACGTTCTTAAAAGTGCCAACCCATTTTTTCTCACGTCTTTTTTTTATACTTATCTTTCTATTTAAATGAATACCGCGTTCTAAATAATTTGGCAAAAAAAAAGATCTCGAGCTGCCCCAAATAATCTTGAATGCTCTTTTCACTCTGCGGCAAAATAAATTTATAACTCGCTGAAAATATTAGGAGCGGCATAAAAAACTTTTAAACTCTCAGTTTTGAAAAGGCCGATCATTTGTAAAGCCGTTAACTGCTGGTGAGATGGAAAAAATAGGGTTTCGAAGTATGGTTTCTAAGTATGGTAAATGAGATTTTTTGCCGTGTTCGAAGTATTTTCGCGTATATTAAAACGGTATTTAACTCTTCAAGTACTCGCTTTTTTCGATGGTATGAAAAAAAAGCCAGCGAATTTTCGAACGGCGACTTTTCCGATTTTGTCATATAGGCCATTCCGCGCCAGCTTGTCACGTTTTTCTTTCGGCCAAAAGACCAGGTCAAATTTTACCAACTTCGCTTCAAGACCTTTGTTTATTGCCGTTATAAAAGCAGAAAATTGATCTAATTTGGTATACGGTCTTTTTGGCGGAAAGAAAAACGTGACAAGCTGGCGCGGAATAGGCTATACTGCTAGGGAACTTTTCGACTGAGATTTTTCCGACGAATCCCTTTCCGACTTTTTTACCCTATATTTTTCAGTTCATAAAACATCTATTAACTTTTTTTTCTATTTTTTGTGTGTTTTAATAATTAATCAACTATCTACTTTATATGAGAAGATTCAAAACGAAAAGTTTTAAAAGTTAGCGATATGAAAAACTCGGAAAGGTCGTCGTTCGAATTTTCGCTGGTCTTTTTTCATACCACCTTTTTTTCTATTTGTGATCGACTTTTAAATTAGTGTGATTACTTCAAAACGGCATTGAAAGCAAGGAAATTTAAATTAAATGGAGTTTTCATCAAAGAAAAAAAAATGGTATATATAGTTGCTCAGAAACACGACAAAATGCTACAAAACTGAGATTAGTACTGTTTTGGAGCAAATTTGAAGCTCCAATAAACACTTTTTCGTGCTTTGAAACATGTTCCATTTTCTGATCGACACGCCATAATAAATAACACCCAATTTTGTGGACTATATCGCAGCGAGAGTAACGCTATACCGCGGGAGGAGCCGCGAGCGATATCGCTCGCCTCTCGCTGCGACCTCGCAAACGTCTTGCGCTATATCGCTCTCTGAAAAATATTTCTTCAAAAATGTTTTTTTTTGAATTTGATTGATTTCATCATAAAAGTCAAAAATAAAGCAAAAAAAAATGTTTTTCAAATTTCAAATTTTTAAGAGGGAGTGATATGACAGCGAGACTTTGACGACGTCGCAGCGACATGTTGACGAGATCGCAGCGAGAAGCCTTGGCTATATCGCGTGCGGCCCGCCGCGATATCGGCAATTATGTTGGGTGAAGAGAATTATTTCTGTTTTCTGTTTTTGAGTCTGTTTTTGTCGGAAAAATTTGCTCTTTCGAGAACTGAAGACGCAAGCCGGATTGCCGCCTTTTTCGTTCCATACAGGACCTTATTTGAAGTTTCTATTTTTTTCAGTTTTTTTTTTTCAATTTTACCTATTTCTATATTATTTTGAAAGGTTATATGGGCCTTATTCAAAGTTTTTTCCGCGAAATGCAAAATTATCTCTGACTCTCCATATTTCAGTCATCTATTCACTCTCTGTCGGGTATTTTGAACTTCGCGGTTTTACTTTAAACACCTAATGTTTTTGATATATAGCCCATTCCACTCTAGCTTGTCCCGTTTTTTTCGCCATAATTACCGTTTACCAAACTTCAATGCCTTAGTTTTTTGCTGTCTTTTTGCCTGTTTTATTAGAAAAAAAAGCACAAAAAACTGTTTTTGCGGTAGCTTTTTTTTTGCAGTTCTTTCGAAACGTGACCGCTTCGCGCGGAAGCAGTATAATATATTTTCTTCTCTTTTTTTGAAAACCCGATTCATGGTTTTGAGCTCCACTAGTCGTAATCGAAAATTTCAATTGAATATTTTCATAGACAAGAGTACACCAGTTCAGACCTATAGGGACTCGTCCGGTTTGCTTTGCGCCGTCTCCGCTGGCCATAATAGATCATTTTTTTGATTACATTTTTTTATTTAATATATATTGGATAGAAAATCACAGAAATTACGATTGTTTACTTACTTAAGACGGATTTTCAAATCTAAGCTATTTTCTAAGATTTGCTGACGATTGAAAAAAATAAACTTGATCTTCAAAACTAAATGTGTATCTTTTTTTAATGTTTTAATTGTGTTTTCCTTCAAATTTCTCTACTTTTTCGTACAAAAAACTCGTTATTAACGAAGATATCGCTCAAAACCCGCTATTGGTGTATGCATAGTTTAAAAATACAGTATGCCGAACCGACGGGCTGAACAGATGCAGGCTAACAGTAATTTTTCATGCACACGGCATGAAAGTAGTAAAATGAAGAGGCTCTGCGCGCAAAAATTCGAAAAAAATTTAAAATTTCCCCAAAAATATATCAAAATGTTTGATTAAAATATTTGATTATCGATAATTCAAATTTAATATTTTTCTTTTTGTTTATCCCGATCTTTTTTTCTTTGTTTTATATTTTTTCCGATATTTTTCTTTCTCCGTTCAATGCGTTTCAAAGTGATTTCGGCGATTTCGAAGTTGACGCGATGTTAAGTAAAAAATGGCTTAACGAAATGAAAAAAATTTGAATTCCGAGAGCCGTTTTAAAAAAAGTCCTACAAGGATATATCGTAATATGCAACTTTTTACGGTGTCTTCTTCTCGCGAACTCCAAATTTTGGAATTATTCGGGAGTTTACAGGAAATGATAAAAAGAAATGATTCCGATTTTATTTGGGCATTTTTAACGAAAAGTTCTCGCGCGTGGAAGTCTTCGTAAAAAGTTATATATTGCGATGCATCGTTGTAAGACCTATGCTTTTACCCGTTTCCGGAATTCTAATTTAGCCAATTCAGCGAAATTCTTTCCAACGAACAACCCGTGAATTTTAAAATTTCTAAAATTTCTTGGAACACGGCATGAAATGAAAAAAAAACTCCGTAAAAACTTTGAGGTCTTACCTTTTTCTTCTGCTTTCAAGGAATGGAAACGTTCACAAATACTTTGTCTTTACTCCAATCAACGGATAATGACGTGCGAAAAAAAGCTGAAGAGCAATACGACAGCTATCCTCCTGCTGAGAAAGTTGGCGCTCTCATGGAGGTGTTTGTCAAGTCAGAAAACGTGGAAGTATGTGATTTTAGAGCTGGTTCTAATAAATGATTTCCCTTTCAGTTTAAGCTGACATCGTTAGTGTATTTGCGACGTGTGATATCTCGAGACTGGGACGACATTTGGGAGGCTCTAAATGACGAAAATAAGCAACGCTCACTGCAAAAGGTTTTGAGTATTTAGTGAGTTTTTCGACTTGTTTCTGTTTCAGGTCTTAGAGCTGGTCATACAACCGAACGATCTCCAAATTCGTAAGCGTCTGGCTGAAGTTGTTGCTGAAATCGCCAGTAACCTCATTGGTACAGGAATACTTCGAAGATTTTTCAATTTTCGTGTATCTCAGAAGATGAAACGGGTAAACAGCAATGGGGTGATCTTCTGGCCTTCATGGATCATTGCGTTTCTACCGAAAATGATGTTCCTCTGTTGTATGTTGGACTTCTGATCATAACGTTAGTCGAGAAAAAAGTTGCTAAAGTAACCTGTTTATATTTTTAGGAACGCTCCCAACTTGTTTGGAACCGCGTTAGCCAAGTATCTGGAGAAAATGAAGGTTTTTACTCTTTCCAAATTTGATATAGTTGATGAAAATGAAAACAATTAAACAAACTCGAGCTCAGGTACTTTTTTCGCGAGGGCTGTCATGCTCCGAGCCTGAAATCCGTGCTCTCGCTGTTAGAGCAGTGGTGAATTTTTCCATCGATAACGAAGAAGAAAAGCACTTGGTGAAAGAAATGGCTACGTTGGTGCCCGCTATCCTGCAGGTTTGTCCGTTACAACTTTCACACAAAGAAAAACGAAGAGATCATAAGGTTTGCTCTTCCTCGTCCTCACAAGAGGATGATACGGAAGGTCCTTTTGGAAGCCTCGCCGAACTTGCTCAACTTTTGCCAAAAATCCTCACGCCACATATCTTCGACGTTTTGTCTCTTTGTATCGCGGTATTTCTTATAATAATATGATATTTAAAAAATTTTTTGTAGACCACCAACAACAAAGATCTTCCTGAAACCGTGCGTCAAAATGCACTGGAGGTTACTGTCGCTTACGCTGAGACTGCGCCGAAGTCTTTAAAGAAACATGCTTCAAGTTTCATCCCGCCTATGAGTAATAATTTAAATTGAACTTTTTACAAAAAAATAAGTTTTTCATATAGTTGAGACTTGCATGATGTTCATGGCTGATTTGGAAGATGATCTTCTTGAGGAGTGGCTTGAAGAAATAGACGAGGACGATCTTGAAGAGTAACTTTCAGATCTCATATAACTTATTTTTTTCTTTTTTCAGAGCTCCGTCGATCGGGGAAAGTTCTCTCGATAGAATTGCTTGTTCTCTTCATGGAAAGGCCGTCTTGCCAACTATTTTACAAATTGTTGAACGATATTTGGGATCTGGTATTGTTTAATGCAGACTGTCGCTTATGAAGTCGATCTATAGCTGATTGGAAAATGAGGCATGCCGGCTTGAGAGCGTTTTCTACTGTTGGTGAAGGATGCAAACGGACAATGGAGCCTCAGATTGAGATTTTTGTGGCGCATATTGCAAAGTTTACCTCGGACGAAGTTTTTTATTCCTCTTTTGTTTTCTATGCGTTGTTTCCAGCATCCTCGAGTCCGTTATTCGGCTTGCAACGCTCTCGGGTTGATGTCTTCAGATTTCTGCCCAACTCTGCAGAAAAAATGTCATAAAGATGTGAGATTTGGAGAAAAAAAAATTTCGAATCAAAAATTCAGGTGATTGCCTCGCTTCTCAAATGCATGGAAGACACTGCTTGTGCGCGCGTCTGTGCCCATGCATGCTCTTCCATCTCCAACTTCTGTGAGGGTTGTCCCAAAACGGTTTGTGCTCCATTAAAAATCGAAAGCAGTTGGATTTCAGATTATCGCGCCGTATCTTTCTTTCTTGTTGGAAGGACTTGAGAAGGCGTTAGAGGCAAGTCTGAAACAGCTCTCAGATAAGAAGTGCAAGCTCATCGTTGAAAACGTTTTCTGTCTCTGCTTTTTTTTCCTACGTAACGTTTGAAGGCGGTTCAAGCCATCTCATCCGTTGCGGAATCGGCCAAGGACTACCTCAAGGACCACTACGCACGTCTCATGACTTCGCTGATCTATATTTTGCAACACAGTGATGTAGAGGACCTGAAGGTTTCCTTTTCCATCCGGATTGATAATTTTGAAATGTTATAATCTACTCGCATGTTGGTGAGTAGCACCCGCGAGTGCTACGGCCGATCACCCGTTTAACCCCAGTCGAGCACCCGAAACGCAACTTTTAGCCGCGAGTAGATTGTCCAGCGGAATTACACAAGCGCCTAATTCGCGTTCCGAGCTCCCGTTTAGGTCCAGGCGATCACCCGAAACGTTAAAAAACACCGCGTGATCGGCAGTAGCAACCGTCGAGCACCCGTTTCGCAAAATTATGACGTATTAGCCCAACGGGTGATTCTCACCAACATGCGAGTTGTTTAAAGATATTTTGAGTAGGAATCTTCGTTTTAGCTTAAAACCATTTGTTTTCGAGAGCACCGCCATAAGTTGCGCTTGATTAGTCGTAAGAGACCAACCTTGGTAGAAACGTATTACAAAGTTTTATACGAACTATTTTTTTTTAGGAATTGCGTGGAAAAACGATCGAATGCATTTCTTTCATTGGACTGGCAGTTGGAAAAGAAGTTTTCGGGGCAGATGCAGTCAACATTCTCAATTTACTTAGTCCAAGTATGACTTCTATGGAGATCGACGATCCGCAATACAGTTTCATGATTTCCAGTTGGAATCGCTTCTGCGAAGTATTACTTACTTTTTCTAATTTTTGAGAAGAATCACTTCAGATTCTGAAAGAAGACTTCATTCCGTTCCTTTCGGTGGTTATGTTACCTGTTATTCGAGCTGCTGAATATCGTCCCAGCTTGTCTGTTTATGATGGTAGTAAAATTCAGTAACCGAAGATGTTTCGATGTATGACGTTGCTTACAGCCGAGGAGAAAGAGAGCGACGATGAAGACAGTGGCTATGACTATCCTGCCCAAGAACCTGAAGATAAAGGAACAATCAGCTTCAGAACGAGCGGACTGGAAGAGAAATCTATTGCATGCGAAATGCTCATCAATTTTGCGCGCGACATGAATAGTTTTGTTAAACTTAGATTCTCAGAAAAACAAAAAAATTTCAGCGGCTTTCTTACCGTGGGTCGACAAAGTGGCAGAAGTTTGCACGACCAACTTGAACTTCCAAATTGACGACAGCGTCCGCCATTCGGCTGCTCAAACTATTCCTCATCTTCTGAATTGCGTTAAAGACCAAGTATTTTGCAATTCCCAAAATAAGAACCCGGTTGATTTCTGCTCAGGGCGCTGCAGCTCAACGTCGATTGTGGTCCACCTTCTTTCCTTTGCTCTGCAACGCTATTCGCGAATCGGAAGTCGAAGCATCTGAATTTTTTGCCAGTATCGCTGACTGCATTACTTCTTTGACCAAAAATGTATGTTTTCCATCACTCATGACATATAACCTTGAATAATGAACTTTTCAAGGGATTGACAAAGGAGGAGTTTATCGAAATTTTCTCTCTTCTCAACAGTGAACTCCCTAAATATGCGAAACGAAAAATGGAAAGACTTTCACGAGATGAAGAGGTTTTTCTGTCTGTTAAATCATTCTTTTGAAAATTTTTTCCAGGAAGAGGGGGAACCTGAAGAGCTCGACGAAGAATCGGAGATGGAAAGTTACTATTTGGATTGCCTATCTGGCCTCGTAAATGTCTTGATGGAGGTTTTTCAGAATGAAACCGTTCAAAACGTTCCATTTTTCTCAGACGACGAAAGGAGAGGCGTATGAGAGTCTTCTACCTATTTTCGGCGCATGCATGGAGCTGGTCAGAAGCGAGAACTGTTTCTTTGAACGTCAGCAGGGAATGTGCATTCTTGACAGCGCCATTGAGTTCGGACCCGAGGCACGCGAAAACTTCGTCGGAACGAGGACTTTTTTGGTTACAGCATTTGGGCAGCCGTTTCGATTACCTTCCTGTCATGATAAAGCTCTTCTCTGACGAGTCTCCGGCTGTACGCCAAGCTACAGCCTACGGCGCTGGAATAATGGCTTTTCGGTGTGCGGAAATTCCAAACTACAAAAACGATGTACTTCAACTGTTGGAACCCCTTGCAGCCATGATTGGAAGGTTCTTCAGAAGTCGTACAGCAAGAAGAATATGCACTTGTTTCAGAGAAGATGCTCGATCCACCGAAGACACAGCAGTTGCAACAGAAAATGCGATTTCGGCTTTTGCCAAAATTCTCATGAACGTCCAGCTTGAAGAATCTATGCTAAACCATGTAAGGATCAAAAAGATTCTATTTTAAATACTTTTTTCAGTTTTAAATTTTTTTCATTGATTTTTAATCATTTCAGGGAATCGACATGTTCGTCAACTGGCTGCCGACTCACGTTGACAAAGTGGAATCCCCGCATGTCTATGGCTTTTTGTGCAAACTGTTCCATGGAAACCACCCTGCTCTGCTTGGGCCAAACGGTGAACGTGTACCACACATCCTGCGCATCGGTATTTTTGACTTATTTTGTGTACATCTTTCGAAACTTCAGCCTTGTCCGCCATCCGTGATGCAGCTTTTGAAGAAGATTCTGAGGAAGGGGTCACAGCCAAGAACGATTTGATTGGTCTTATACGCGAAATAAAGGCCAAAGAACACCATTTCCCGAACCTGATCGAAAAAGCGCAGTTGGACGAATCCTTGGTCGCAATTTACCAAAACTAAAGCATTCTGTTAATAACTGAATTTTATATATCCCATAAAAGTTTGTTGTTTTAAATAAACGTTATACAGTATCGGAATAATATTAATCTGAAAGCCTTGATCGGTGTCTCTCACCAACTATCTTGAAGTTCCGTCCCATTTTCAACTTGATTTCTATTTTTGAATAATGCTTTTTTTTCAGCAAGCATGTCTCAACATACAAAGATTAACAATTCGGTTTGATGCAGACTCACTTTTTCCTCATTCTCATTGTTTTTAGCGCAAAAACGCAGCAAAATCTCAATCGGATATTACGACCGCTCAGGAACAAGAAAAACCGATCGAAACTCTCAAAATGGTAATATTTTTCTCTGCAATTATCTCACTCAGAAATTTAGGAAGATAAAGTGGAGGACAATCTTAAACCAGAAACTCTCCCTACTCAACCAGAAACGTATATTTTTTCTATATCTTCCTCTGGATTTTGCTCGTTGTCCGAAATTTAGAAGTGTTTTTTGTAGGAGAAATCACGTCTTTTTTTTCATTCTTGTATGCAATAAGTTTGAAGGAGCGATGAAAAGAAGAAGCTCGAGACGCGAAAGAGAGGCCGTCCGCCAGGAGTTATTCGCCGTGCTGTGGATAAGGCGAAGCAAAGGAAGAAAAAGAGAAAGAACTCCAATGTCGCTTTCTCCTACTACATACATAAAGTTTTGAAACAAGTTTTTTTTTCTGAAAATTTCAGATCAAATATTTCGCCTGTCTAGGTGCATCCCGATTGCAAAATTTCGGCACGAGCTATGTCCATCATGGATTCAATGGTTAACGACGTCATGGAAATGCTCAGCGATCAGTCTTCCAAACTCACCGAGGTCGCCAAGAGAAACACTGTAACGGCCAGGTTATTTGCTTCTTGGAGCTTTTGATCAAGGCAATTAGCAGAATTTAAAGTTGAAATGAATTGCTAACTTTAGCAAAGTTTTCTAAAAGGTCTTTTTTTCAGAGAAATTCAAACTTCTGCTCGTCTTCTTCTCCCTGGGGAGCTCGCCAAGCATGCTGTTTCGGAAGGAACCAAGGTAATCCTCAAAATATAACTTATGAAGTAGTAATAATTTTTGTAGGCTGTCACGAAGTACATGAGCAGTATTTCTCAATCGGGAAAAACTACTTTCTGAATGGAAGTTCCCACATCTGTCAAATCTGATTTTGTACATGTTTTCTTGATTTTGTTAAGTTTCAAATAAATATATGTTGTTTATGAATAGCTACTTTTCGGATTTTCGATTTAGTCGTCAGTTTGCGCGTATGCACACATCGAGATGGTGTGGCAAGCGCGCTACTCTCGTGATGAGCATTCAAAATTTTCACCTAGCCGTTTTGGAATCTTTTCGTTTTCATGAGCTCGCAATTTTCACTTTAAATTGTCAGCTCAGATAGTTGTCGTTACTCGATTTTTAAAACTGTTTAAATAATTTTTTTAAAACAATTTCTTGAAGAAGTTAACCCAGTAGAACTATGTAATATAATAAAAGCAGCCATCTGTTCATTAGCTAAACTTTTTGATAGAAAGTGGAAATATAGCTGATTTCCAGTTAATGTATTAAATTTTCTCCTTGCGGTTATCAACAATTCTCTCAGAATGTCAATAAATCATGCGGCAATGAACGCGCAAAACGACAGCTTCTGCATTGCTTCTGAAGCCGGTGTCAAAGTTTTTCATTCGTCGCCGCCCGTTTTGAGCCGCGAAATCAAAGCGGAGTGTGAGTTGATCGGGCGGTTCGAACTCAAAAAACTGGGAACCGTTTAGTAGTGGGAAATGCTCGACTGTGCTGCGTCCTGCATCGTTCGAACGTGGTCGCCTTCGTCGGCGGCGGCAGAGGCACGAACTATCCTTCAAACACGGCCATGGTCTGGGATGACGACGCAAAGAAAGTCGCTCTCGAGTATACTGTTCCCGGTTTGTTCGCACTAGATCTCGTTGGGAAAAATATGACCTATTGCTTTAAAAAAATATATATATCGCTGGCGAATGAAGATGAGCAAGGTATATTAAGTTACAGTTTCTTACATTCGTTTTTTTCTTCGTTTTCATTAAAATCTTCATTTTGTGCTCAATTATTTATGATTTTTTTCACTCAAAGTCTATAATTTTTTTTTAGGAGGTCCGATATTGAACCTTTTGATGACGCCAAACCGTCTCATAATCGTACAGGACAAAAAAATTCACTTCTTCATGTTCCCCGATGGTAACAAGCCTATAAGGTAGAATTTTCTCAAGTCAACAATTGAGTTTGTTTTTTTTTAGGTTCGAAGACACGCGTTTCAATCCACACGGCTTGGCTGCAGTCAGCATCGACGAATTAACTGGCCAGCAGCTGGCTTTTCCTGGCTTCAAGGTGATTTTTCTGGTGTTCAAGGCGTATTTATCTTTTTCTTTTCAGATTGGCAGCGTTCGGATCATGAATTTGAACAGTCTGAACGAGTTTGAGACGTTGGCACCGACGACGATCAACGCCCATTTGACAGAAATCGCTCAGATCGCTATGAACAACCAAGGAACTCTGCTGGCTACGGGATCCACGAAAGGAACTGTTATCAGGTTTGAAACAGATCGATTACGAAATTGAAAGTTCATTCCAAAATTAAGCGAAGTGTAGAAACAAGTTCTTTCTAAATTTTGGAGTAAAAAATCAAGAAGATACTGAAAAAAAAGAGATTACAAAATTTATTTTTTCTTACTTTCACTTTTTCACACTTTTTTCTTTTTATTGACTCTCGACTATGCAATTTTGGACACTTGGGATTTTAGGGTGTTCGAAACGAGAACGCAGCGTTTGCTCGTGGAGTTAAGGAGGGGCAACGTGCAGGCGAGCCTTCATTGCTTGTCTTTTTCGCCTTGTTCCACTTTTTTGGCCGCTTCAAGTGACAAGGTGATCAAGTTTTTGAATATCGTAGCGTTGAGTGAACTCTGAAACTTATTTCAAAATTATACGTATGAGGCTATTTGCTACGCAAATATGTAGAAGTTCTATGTCGAACGTTTATTTTTATAACCGGAAATTTCATAGTTTTCATCGATTCACTTTTCAAATTTAGAGTTTGCAAATTTTCAAGGCGAAAAAGTTGTCTCTAAAGTCTCTGTTAAGGGTACCATCCACGTATTTCGGATTCGAGATACTGAAGAATCTTCACAGCGACAGGTCCTTCGACAGGTTTCGTCTTTTTTTTTTTTCTTAAATCTTAAAAATTTATCGAAATTCTAATTTCCAAAGCGCAGTCAGAATTATAGTTCCATGTATAGAAGGAAAAAAAAAATTCAATTTCATTCATTCGATTTTCAAAAGCTTTTCAAATTATAGTGAAAAATGAAAAATATAGGTATTTAATTTTTCAACAGTAGTGAAAGTTCAAAGGTTTTTTTTGGGATATAAAATGAGTTTTAGGTTGGCTTGGTGAAAGGAGCTGCCGATGTGGCGAAAATCTCATTGGAGCCTCGCGTTTTGTGCTGCGGCTTCACTAATGGTGGGTTCTACTCCGTTGTGAAACTTCAAAAGTTGTTTCTTACAGCGACTTCGACGTCTCTCCAATCTCTCGTTGTTATATGCGCCAACGGGACTTATCACAGGTTTTTTGTTGTATAGAAACTGTAACTTTCGATTTTTTTAAGCTGCAGTTCAGTTTAAATGTCTCTCCTTGGTTTTTTTAGTTTTTTTTTCGTTGAATCTGAGATTGTATGCAAAGGTGGAAAATAATTTTCCTGCCTCGAAATTTCCACCGTCGCGTACGCAACGCTTCACTCAAGCCACTCTGCAATTATCTCCTTGCTAGCCGTTTAAAATTGACTATACCAAGCGTTTTCAATTATTTTGTGTAATGATCAATTTTGAAGATATTCGTTCAACGCCGACGGTCACACACAACGAGAAAGCTTCGAGTCGTTGAAACAGCTCGGCGACGAGCAAGACTTCTGGACTTCTATATTTTAGGCCCATTTATCAAATTCTACCGATGGAAACATATTTTCTTTGCTTGCCTTGCCAACTTTTTCATAAATTGTACATCTTGTGCTGTTTATATTGTACGATACGTTGAAATTGTATACTTTGTTTTGTCTTTCAGTGATGTGGCCTTGCTTTTTCTGTTCGTATCTTTTCCTACCAATATTTGATTCATAAGTAATTCGTGAGGTTAGTTTGAATTTATTACTGCATTTGCTCATCCTCGATCAGGGTATTGGAAGCTTTTGTGATATCCGAACTTGTTGCATCTAACCCGCTAACTGCTGGCTTTCTTGAAGTTTTATATATTATTAGAGCTGATATCTTGGCTCGGTTTAAAGCTCCTATTGTGTTGAAATTTTATGAAGAACGTTAATAAAAAAACTTGAAAATTTTTGTGCGTTGGGCTGGTTTCGGTCGCACTCCGTGGAAGACGCTATTTTCATTGAGAAATAATGATCATCGACGTTTCAAGTTATACTTGAAAAGTTACCGTGAAGTGTACATATATTCTTATTTATTGTTGTCACATAATCTGGTGGCTTTCAAAAAATTAGAACATGCTTTTGAAAATGATGCTTATTATTGACAATTGTTGCGTTCTTCTTTCAAAAACAAAAAATTCGGGATCATTTGAATAGTCGAATGGTTTTTTTCTTTCGAAAAAATGATCTAGCTTGTAATTCAATTCAGCGTTTATCTTCGTATGGGACATAAGAAATTCGGACATACGAGTGAATCTCAAGTCACAAATCCCGAGACCGCCGAATTTCAGGTATTTCCTAGAAGTAGAATTTGTCCTGATCGAAGTATATTTGAAGACCTACTCGAGAATGAACCGCGAAGCAGCTGAAAGAGACACAATGTACGACGAGGTGAGTCTGAAGAAGAAAGATATGATTTCTATGATAAATGCAGAATACGCAGAATATAAATGCAGAATATTTTGTGTTTCTCACATTGAAATTTCTTTTTCATCTTTTTTTCATGAAGAAAAAGCTTCAGTTAATGAAATAAATTATCCACGGATAGTTTTCAACAAATAACAACAGAAAAAAACTTTGAGGACGATTTGAACGACCGTGTGGCGCGAATCGCGACGCGAGACAGAGCCTCTGAGAAAATGGGCCAACTTCTTCTCCGCGGCTTCACCATGTTGGACGCCAGTTGCGACACTTGCCATGTCAGCCTTCATCGTCTCTTTTTTCATCAAAGCAAAACTGTCATGGAAGATTCTTTGATTCCAGACAGTACTGATGGAGAAGGGCGGCGTGAGACTGTGTGTCAAGTGTGAGATGGACAGAGAAACGAGTGGCGGCTCTCGGATCGTCAGCGAAGTTCCTCTCGGTGAAAATAATCCGATCCTTGAATCTTCATTTTGCTCTTTTGCAGATGTCGGCTCTTCGAAAAATCCAGTTGCCATTCCGAAACAGACTGTCAGAATAGAGGTTTCCCCATTTCTTTATATTCATTGAAGTTTTTTTTTCAAGTCAATTCAAATTATTTTAAATGTTTATAAGAGAAAGGATTCCGAAGAAAAAAAGGTGATTCCTTATCAATAAGGAACTTAATTTAGAGTAGAAGGAGAATCATCGCTCTCAGGAGAAAAAAGACTTGCCTGAAAGTTTGTCTCATGCCCTTGGATGCGGAATAAAAATGTTCAATTGATCTTGTTATCTGCAACTTCTGAGCCGAGAAACGTATTATTACGTTGAGGCTGTCTGTAAAATCTTATCATTGCAGCCTTCGTTTGAACTGAGCATATATTCTATAGAAGTTTCTTGCTGTTCAAGATACTGCCAAGATATATAGTACTAGTAGAAACGGCCTTTCGTCTCTAGATCCTCATAAAATGCCGATTATAACTTTAAATTTATACTTCGCGTTAAATCGCAAACCGCTACTCCCTGACGTCATCCCTATGACATCATCTTCATTTACAAAAATTCGCACACGCAGCCATATCATTTTATTCATTTTTTTACGTTCCAATTTATAAATTAGATTCGACGTGAAAAACTTTTCCGGTCACATGAGAAGCAGAAAAGATATCACACTTGAAAATCCGCTTTTGATTGGAAACTTTTTTTTTATTCTTCTATTTTCTTATTTTTTTTAGAAACCTTTTGAAGGTTTGGAATATTCCTTGGCCCACGCTTACGCACAGTGTGCTCCTTTAAATTTTTTTTTCTTTTTTTGGGAAATACATTTCACAGATTTTTTCGCTACGCGTATCAAGTTTGCAAATCGTTTAGAGCTACCTGATAGTGTTATTAGTGTCCACGGTTAGAAACTAAATGCCTTCTATGTCAAGTATTCATTTATTTGACGAATTTTTTTCACTGTGGCTCAGTTTTTTTTCGAAGCGAGCCACAGTCGGCTTCGCGCTATGCGCGCTCCGCCTCCGTGTGAAGCCTTAAAAACTAAGCCTATTTTTCTTAAGTAATGCATGAACATGTAGGTGCAGTTTTAATGCAAAGGCGCAATTCAGGCCCTTCCCATTCTTCAATTTTTTCAATTTCAATTTCAATTCAATTCATTCAGTCTTCAGAGTAAGATGAAGAAAAATCTCTGCTGAATCATGGTATAATGGAAGAGTTAGTCGTCGGCGCGGGTTACGGTCCACAATTGTTGTCCAATACGTCCCGGAGTGACAGCTAGCGTTGGGAAATAATTTTTGGCCCGTTAGTAGTACCAGCGAATAAACTGCTTCACCATGTTGGAACAGTACGGCGCCCAGCTTGTCCAGGGCTGACGGGCGTCGGAATATTATCCCATGAGAGAGCGGCAAAGAGACCGACCAGTCGACGTGTTGAAATGAGATAATAATAATCTACTGAATCATGTTCACGTGAATAAAATGAATATATAGCCAAATATTTCAATTACGCTTATTTCTTGTGTTACGAATGATGTCATGAAATGACGTCAGGGAGTAGCGGTTTGCGATTTAACGAAAACTTTTTTGAAATACTCTCACGTGTTTGTCGAAAATTCTCCTGATTTACAAGAAAAGTGTGTGAGGTGAACATCGCATATCTGGTCCAAAGTTTGGGGTAGATAGTCCTAGGTATGAGTACTCGGAAATGAAAAAAAATATTTGCTAAGCGTCTCGGGGTACTGAGAAATAGCCTGTCGAAAGTGTACTGAAAAAGCTCAAAAACAGATTTTCGACTTCCAAATTGTCTACTATCATTCACTATATTCTAAGAAACACGAGAAAACAACCTTTTCTTCAGAAAAACCAAAGAATTTGAACGAGAAAACAACCTTTTCTTCAGAAAAACCAAAAATTTGTTTTCAAGCTCTTCCTGTACTTTTCCACTAGGCTATTTCTCAGTACCATATGCCGCTTAGCAGATGTTTCATTTCATTTTCCAGTACTCATATTAGGACCACCTACCGCAGAAGTTTGGACCAGACCTGCGATTTTCACTTCACACACTTTTTAGTTAGATATCGGTACTTCATAAAATATTTGTGTAACCGATTTAAGGCAAGGGTGACGGATGCTCCGAAAGACTGGGCGACGGCGGTCGAAGTAGAAGATCCTCCGGTCGAGCCGCGGCGGCTCAACTACCAAGCTCTGCGCGCCTCAACAAGCAGAAGTCAACCTAGAACTGCACATCAGAGTATTGCAGCTGTAAGTTGAAGATTCAATTTTTTGGGAGCAAGATTTAGGGGAAGGTCATGATAATCATCACTCGTTGAGGAAAAAAGGAAACGTTGCCGGAAAGTTTGTCTCATAACCTGAATGGCCTAATATACATACATTTTCAATTTATTTTATTTCCTGCAACTTATGAACCGAGAACAATAGAATATCATCCACAATATTGTTACAAACTCACATGTCTGGAGTTTCAGAAACCCCCAAAAGTTCTTGAAATCGCTGAGCAAGCGACAGAGGTGCTCAGCCGTAAGATGCAGAAGGTATTGGCCGATTTGGAGGCGTCCGATTCCAATTCAGAGGTCATCGAGCTCGCCTCCGTCCTCAATTCTCTTGTTTTCACTTTAACGTGTATTGAATCTTTGAAAAAACCATCCCAATAGATTTTAATCTCTTTTTTTTGCATGTCAGACAATAAAGTTTTCAATATTCTTTTTTTTTCCTTTCGTTCGAGGCTTCACCAACGAAAAAGTTCTGCGGTCTGTTTCAATTCGATAGTTCTCCTTTTCCAGCTTATTTTTGCAGAGATGAAGCGACTTCACAGCTTTCTGCACTTGACTCCTCCATTGCACGCGGACATGAAGCCCAACTTGATCTACCGGAAGGCGAAAATGGCCGGCAAAACGGTTGAGAAATATGCTGCGAAAAAGTTGAATAGGGTTCAAATACGGTTTTAGCGCTGTTTTTGCAGAATCTCCGTTCCAAAAATTCAAGGAGAACCTTTATTTGGCATTTATCCAGTTCTGGAAGCTCTCCAAATTCGTCATAGAACGTTCCATAAAGTTTTCGTCAAACCGTCTTTCAGGTTAGATTTAGCAATAAAAGGCAAAACGTTATGGAGATATGGGGAATTGAACCCCAGACCTCTCCCATGCTAAGGGAGCGCTCTACCACTGAGCTATATCCCCAACTGGACGCCGGGTGTTTCAAAGGCGTTACTTTCGCGAGCACTTATTCAATTAGTTCATCGATCCCTCAGGTTGATAGAAAGAGAAGTTTTAAAAATAGACGAATGAACGCTACTTCTTTTTTATAACACCACCACTAAAAAAAAAACGGGACGCGCGGAATAAAACCTTTTTCTTTTGTTCATTTCGTTTTTCGTATCTTTTTTGGCGACTAAATTTAGTTGCCAAAAAAGTTTCGATAATTTTCTGAATAAATGAAATAGGGAACATTTTGGCTTAACTGAAATTTGTCAAGGGCAATTTCTTTTAACCCCTTAAAAAGTTTTTTTTTATCGTGAAAAAACGTTTTCACCTTTTTTGGCAGTTAAACAGATTCACCAGATAACAATTTTTGCACTTTTCCTGTAGAATTGAGTAATTGAAAAACGTAACAATTGTGAAAATCATAAAGAACATTTATTTGCCTGTGCGGTTGAGAGTGTCGGTGAAGGTAGAGGAATCGTGGAGGAATTAGGCGGCCGTGATGGGAATCGTGACGTTGCCTGCAGGTTGTACGGCACCAAAAGCTGCCTGAGGATCGGCGGCGTCGGCGGGCGCCGGCGCGAACTGCACCACGAGTTTATCCTCCTTGGGCGGTCCGGAGAGCCGCGTCAGGGTCAGGTCAGTCGTCGCCCCGGCGTCGATGAAGCCGAACACCGGCTTGATCCGGTATTCTGTGTTGTTCGAACTCTTCACCTGCGATTCGTCCCGTATTCATAGTTTTTAAAAAAAATGTTCCTAGCAATTTACTTGTAAACTCGTTTGAATCTTTTCAGTTCTCTTTGTAGTGATCGGAAGTGAGTAGGCACTTTTAATGGTCTCCTCATAGTCTGTTCAGATTTCAAATGTCACGTCCTCGCTGTAGCTCCGTCCCCTAATGGCGCGATAAACCAATCAGAGAGCGAGCCACACACAGAGCGTTTTCGAATGAAGCCATTCTACTTGACATTCAAAATCTGAACAGCACACGACAAGTTTATAAAAACTTTAGAAAAAAATTTGAGTTGATATAAAATGGCTTTAGTAATAATAAAAAAACTTTCGAAGCCTTCAGATTTGTTAAACAAATTTTTCTTCTTGGATCATTCACACAACGAGAGAAAGTCACAGAAATCGCCAAGAAACTTTCGCTTTCCGTTTTTTTATAAAAAGAAAAACAAGAGAAAAAATTTTTTTATTTTTCCCTTTTTTTCTGGATTATTTTATCCAATAATAAACTTGATGAGTTTACCTTGAAGACGAGCTTGGCGTCGCCGCCATTGGCGAGCTTGTGTGCGGAGGTTCCGCCGCCGGCTGGAACTTGGGCTGCTGGAGGATCCACTGTGAGGGACATTTCGACGAGAAGAAACTTGGACGTCCAACTCTAGTCAACAGAACGCATTTTTACCTTTTATAGTGTCACGCGTCGAATCTACGTGATGATATCGATCTGGCGTTTCCAGGCCAAAGCTTCCAAAGTTTATTTTTTTGATTGAACTTCTTCTTCTTACGCCTTTGTACCGCTTGAGCGGCGTCGGCGCCCCAAGTCGATTAGCCGAGGTCCTATCCTGATCAGTGATAATCAGTGGACTGGCTCCAGTGATATATCCGTCCTTGTGTGTGACGGCTGGGGATTATGAAGCCGTGGTTTCCCACTACCAACATTTCTTAAACCCCTTGGTTGGGTCGGGGCGGGGATCGAACTTGTGACCCTGTGGATCGTAGGCAGGCACACAAACTGTTGCGCTACGGCGCGCCCATTTTTTGATTGAACGTTTTAGTATTTTTTTTTTCCCTCAATTGAATAGATAATATTCTTTTTTGAGAGCTCAAAAGAGAATATAGAGATTGAAAAAAAGAATATAGTGTGTTTAGGAAAGAAATGAGTTAAAAATAACTGTTTCAGAGGTAAATCAGTCAGTTCTTTGAATAGTTCAGTAGTAGTTGAACGAAAACTTTTTTCTTGCAGAGAACGGGCTCAAAAGGACGAAAATATTGGGAGAATCTTCGATTTAGTTGAGGAGCTCGAATTGGACGTCGTCGATGTCAATCATGATCAGTTAGACAGACTCACCGAGTTCCAACTTCACAACGTATCTCTTGAGTTGGGATTGAGGGAAATATCAAAGAAGTTGAGGGAGTTTGTGTGGATGCTTCGATTTTGCCTTTCCTCGAGTACAAGTCCAAGAGACTCTCTCTGTTTTTGGACCGCGTCCTGGACCCCGGAAACGTGGGCGCCATCGGCAGAACCGCGTTTTACTTCGGCGCCGACGGAATTTCTTACGTCAAAGGAAGAGGGTGAGGAAGATTTCCATCAAATTTTTTCTCGAGGTCACTCTTTAGAGCCGCGAGTGAATAAGAGGATTTGAAACGAGTTTGAAAATATTTACTCGCCTTGAAACTTTTGAGGAAGTTTTCTGTGTTCTTTCAGTCAGAACGAAACAATTTTAAGCAAAAATTGATTATTGTATAATTTTCGTTTTTGCAAAGATTGAGCTGTATGTACAGTAATTAAACTGACTATAAAATTTTTTCTCAAAGAGAGATTGGTTGAATCCCATCGCTGTTGGCATTCGTATATTGGAGTCCCTGAAGAGTATTTTCAGAACTTTGCGAGCTCTACTATTAGGTTGGCATGAAAGAAATGCGGCTCGTTTTTGTCGGCTTATAATTCATCCAAGAAGCAATATTATTTGGAACGGTATTTTTTGTCGAAAAGGGCTTGTCCTTGTGCGTCATTGGATATATAGTTTGCTGACGTTCATTCCGCCTTTCTACAAGAAAAATAGCTCTAAAAACTTCCTTTCAAAAACTGTATTCGCGGACCTAGTTTTCGCGTTATTTCAAAAAGTACAAATCAAATTCAGAAGCTTGGCAACTTTCAATATTATGATCACCATTGATGCTTTTTTCTGATAGTTAACATTTTGAATTGCTTTAGCGCTATTCACTAGGCGAAAAGACCTTTGAAATCAAAAAACACGAAAAAATCGACGATAAAGGCGAATTTAAAATGCCATTAGACTGGATCCACAACAGATACCTGTGAAACTGGCTCATCAGTTATTACACACCCATATCTGCAAAAGAAAACAGTTTTTTCACGCAACGGAGTGCAAAAAAGGAAAAATGAAAAATGGCTTCACGATATCGCTTTTTCGTTTTTTTGCGAAAATGTGTTAGCCCAAAATCAGAAAAACTGTTCTACAAAATTTTGCTTTTTTCGGTACAATGCTCAGACATGATTCTTCGCATTTATCATCTGTCCGAATCATTGAATCGCTTAACAGCCAAAAAAAATTGAAAAACTCCGATGAAGCCCAAATTTGGGGGTGCAACTTCTTTGACTCGTAGGCGGCCCAGTTTGTCAGAGAGAGTATCCATTCTCTGCGTAAGCATTGTTGACAAGGTACTAATACAGATAGAAATTACATTTCGAATTAATTCGTGATAACCTTGTTTTTATGATAAAATTAAAGGACATCAAAAACACGCATTTCTTTCCTGCCACCCTAATAATAAAAAAATAAAAGGCTTAAGAAACGCTGACTCTTTTTTGAACTATCAGTTTTTACTTTCCAGTCCGTTTTCAGTCCAAAGAAAGTCACGCCCTCAATGAGCAAGTCGTCATGTGGAGCTTTGGAAAGACTTCCGGTCGAACAAGTCCCTTCCTTCGAACATTTCTATCAGGTTCTCCTTTTTCCAATTTCTGTCTCACTTTTGTGCAAGAAATCGAAAGACGCCGGGGCTCAAATTGTAGCGACTTGTGATCCGGCTGCGGCTCAACGATTCGGTTTACGTTGTACTGAGTTGAAAAGTTGGCGGCCCAGCAGTAATGTCGCTCTCGTTTTAGGTCGGTTCTAGAAAATCACACACAGTTCCAATTCAGTGAAACGAATCATAAGTCTAAACGATACCAAATTTATGGATACTTTTTTCAAAAGTGATTGCAAGTTTAAAAAAAAGTTTTTTTGCAAGGTTTTGTGCTTTATGGGCTTACTAGGGAACTACTCGGACTCGGGTACGCGTTTAGAGTTGAAACTTTGGTGGCTTATAGACCCGGGTAAGAGTACTTGGAAACAAGAGAGATTATCTGCTAAACCCCTTAGGCTTCTGAGAAAAAGCTTTTTGAAAATGAACGGTTAAAACTTGAAATTTATCAAATTTTCGCTTTCTTCTTTCTTTTGGCTGGAAAAAAGTTTTTTAGAATGTATCACAGCCGGATCATCCAAGGCGATTGTATTAAAAATATAAAATAAAGCAAAAAGCAGTATTCTGAAAAATTTCAGGCCTAATTCTCACATTTCCTACTAATTTTTTCTCAGTTCTCTATCGGATTTGGCAGATATTCTCTCTTGTTTTCGAGTATTCTCACTTAGGTCTATAAACTACTAAAGTTTGAACTCGAAACGCGTACCCGAGTCCGAGTAGTTTTCTTGTTAGGCGATTGTTCTCAAAATTAGCAATTTTAAAAAAATTTCGTAAATTTTTTTATTTAATATGAAGAACTAGTGGAATTTAGGAGAAAAAGGGGTAATTTCTTCCAAACTTTCACTATTTATTCTTTCCTTTGCATTGTACAGAACTTTATTGGCCCCTTGATCTCTTTCTTATTAGGTTGATAATGAGAAGTTGAGGCGATGAAGGGATCGGAATCCGAGAAGAAATTCTGAAGCGTTGCGACGTCGTCGTCACGATTCCCCACGTCGTCGCATCCGAGAAGCTCTCTTCGGTGACGTCACTCAACGTATCAGTTGTCGCTGGTATCTGGAAAAAATGGAATTTCGATGATTCCCCGATTTTTCAGGAATTCTTCTTCAGCACGTTGCTTCTTTTTGAACCTAAAACAGTTTTCTATTCGTAAAAATTCAACTACGTTGGAAATTTTTTCGATTATTTCATATTGATTAATTTTTTTTTTGAACCATTCGATGAGAAATTCCAAAAAATAGTGTCAACAATATTTTTTCACGCGTACATCGACTTCCCGAAAATAGCCATCAAAACGGCTGAAAATGGACGATAATGAACCCGGAGAATTTGCACAGTTGGAGGCAATGTTCGCGATATAAAAGAGCCGTTTGGAAGGCTGTTTGCCCTCTTTTCTTCCGATGACTGATTGGCTACTGAAAATCGTATCCTTTTCTGTTTTGGTGGCGATTTCGCCAGCTTTGCTCCAGGCAAAGTCTTCGCTCTGTTCGAATGGCCGACAGCCCGGCCCTGGTCAGTCATCTTTTTCGAGACTTTTGATGCAAATTCAATTTTTTATGAGATGGTTCGTAATATTCTGCTTTTTTTGAATTGTTTCATTCGATTCATCGATAGAATCACTTTCGATTAGCTCAAACTGGGTTCAAAAATGGTTGAGTAAGAAAACTCTCACAAACAAACTAATTTTCTTCAGTTAGTGATTCTCCAGGCTTTGTCGGAATACTTTCCGACGTACATAAAGAAAATCTCAACCAGCACTATTTTTTTGGTTTCGAGAAGAATAAAATTTAATTATCTTTTGTGTGTCAACATTTTTTCAAAGAAATCGACTAATTTGGGAAAGTCTAACGAAAATGCTAGTCGAAAATGATAAGAAACTTCGCAGCTTGCGAGCTCGTTCCTGCGACAGGCTACAAATGTGAATCGAGCAATTCTTCTTTGAGCTGGTGTGAAAAAATCAACGGGACACATAGATGTTGTATTGTTCAAAAGTGGTGTTCTCAACAAAGTGGGGAGTTTTAGGCGAGAAAAGTCGAAACCAAACTGGAAAGTGTGAAGACACGAGTTCCTACTGTAGACTTTGTAAATCTCTTTGCACGAGGAGAGGTAAGTCTCTCGTTATATTCAGGTAAAATGATTCCTCCAGAAAACTTCCAAATGATGAAGAGGATGTGCGCGGCGACGTGCGACCTCTGCGACTTCGAATCGTTCGAGGAGATGACGTCAGTCCGTCGTCGGGTGGAAGGCGTCGCCAACGAGACCGCCCAGTGTGTCTTCGGCCTTCCTCGCCAACAGAATTCCACTCAACGTGCAGATTTTTCAGAGCCCTCTAGATCGCTTTTTTCTTGTTTTCAGCGAACAAGAAGTGCGTCTATCCAAAAGAGAAGATGCTAAATTTCAATTCGACAGAAAATCCTTCTCAGCTTTTCACGAAAATATTTAAATACAACTCTTCCATACCTACGTCGACGCCAAACAACACACAAAATAAAGGTTTGTAACTGAATCTCTTGAGACCGAAAAAACGGATCAAAGTTTTCTGCTTTTCCCTGTAGATCCGATAAAAATAATATTTTTTTTCTCAAAACTATTTTCTTCTTCCTTCTCCTTCGGCCTCGCTGTCGTTCTCACGTCTTTTTGTATTTCTATGGTCTCGCGGGCGAGGGAAAAGAAGACGCAGACAGGCCAGACTGTTTCGAGTCGTTGCGAACGATTTACATTTCTTCCAGAAGTTTCTCAAATCCTTGATACGAAATTTTGGGCGTATAGCTTCAAGGGTTCCAAAAACCTTGAATATCTAATAATTTTTCAGATCTTGAAACGGAAAAGCGACCCGCTGCGGAAAAGCTGGCAGAAGCGAAAGTCTCACAGAACAAAACTTCAGAGACCTCCGTTAAAAGCTTAAATACCTCTTATGTGGTCAGAAATGATACAAAACTTGAGAAGCTGCCAAATGGAACGACCGTCGCGCCGTCGTGAGTGATGCTCTGAAAAACAATCTGAAACCAAATTCAGTCCGAGCCCTCGAAGGAAGGCGGTGCCAGTTGTTGGGGACACGAACCAAGTGCTGAAGAACGTTTCCCTGAAGAGAATACAGTCTCTTCCGACGTCGACTGTGGTCTATGTGGATGCTAAGAACACGACGGGAAGCTTCGAGTACAGAAAGATCAAGTTGGAGGAGTTGATGGCCACGACCAAGGTCTTCATTGTTTGGTGTCAACATGGAAGGCGAAAAATTTGCAGGATACCATGCCCCAGGTCGTCACTGCAGAACCAGAAGCCCTCACTCTTTCTCTCACAAAAACTGTTATTCGAGGTTTGGAATCAGCGAATGTTTTTTTGTTTTCGAGAAAGCTTAGCTCGAATTTTTGTGAAACTCTTTTGAAAAACTTGAAAATTCTAAACAGGTTTTTGCTTTTGATGGCTTACTCCCCTCTTTTCTTCTTCTTTGAAACCTTAATCGAGATTACCCCATTAATTTTGGCGAGCTGTCGCGAATAGGGTATACTCGATTCAATTCTTTTTTCTAAACAGAATCTTCAGGCAAGTGCTTCGACGAGTACGTCTACTGTCGTGAGTTCAACTCGATGTGTTCGCACCCGACGTTCAGCGACGTGATGAGCATCCACTGCGCCTTGACTTGCGGCAGATGCGACGACGTCCAGGTCGAAGACGGCGGCAGCGAAGGTGAGTTCAACCGGAAATCGCTGCCCACGACGCCGACGGACTCAGATTGCGAAGACTTCTCCAACGACTGCCGCCACTACGTCGACCTCTGCGACAACGAAAAGTTCTCGCGCCTTCTCCGCGACTACTGTCCAAAGGCTTGCGGCTTCTGCGTCTCCAAGTGTCGCGACAGACATTTGAAGTGAGTTCATTTCTGCTATAGGTCATTCCGCGCCAGCTTGTCACGATTTCCAGTTTATTTGGAACTAGAGTAGCCTTTTCGGCGCTTCGCTTCGATGCTCTCGGTGTGCCCCCTTGCGTGCGCCTTTAATAAAACTCATTATTTCCGAATTTTAGAATTTTCTTATTTTACAAAAACAGTTGTAACATTAAATTTTATATTAAACTAACCCAAAAATAATATGCAAAAAAGCTCGAACAGTCGGTTTCATTAATAACAATCAAAATTATTAAATTAATCTTTTTGATTTTCTTTTTTTACAAATCCAGCACAGAATCTGAGTGTGTATAGTTGAAGCGAAAAATGAAATCAATCCATTGAAAAAACCTCGTATATTAATAAAAGAGATAGCGGAAATTGAAGCAATATCTTGATCAGAAATAATGTTTTATTAAAGGCGCACGCAGGGGGGAACACCGAGAGCATCGAAGCGAAGCCCAGAAAGGGGTTCTGTAGATCCGAGGAAAATTAAAATCGTGACAAGCTGGCGCGGAATGACCTATACAGCGCGTGAATGAATCTTGGAAGAGCTTTTTTTATTTTTCGCGAACTTTTTTAACATGTTCTTCTGAAACGCCTACTACGAACATATTTCACTTCTCAGCCTGGTCCGTTTCAGTTGCTTACAATACGCGAAAGACGGCTTCTGCCTGGACGAGATGTACACGAAAGATGAAAGACGGTACCTGTGCGGAGACACCTGCAATATGTGTTCGGAATAGCCCTCAGGTCCTCTGTTTATGTGTATATTTGCTCATCATGGAAATGTGTCTGTTTCTGTTGTTTGTTCATATTGTCTCACTGTATGAAGCAATTTTATACGCTGAAAGTGAAAATTGGGTTTGGACAGTGCACGGAAGGGAAAATTCCAAAACTCTCCAACTTTTCATTTATTGGCCTCTTCTTCTTTCTTTTTGTCCGTTCTCCTATGTTGGCTGAAAAGCTCCGCTATCCTTTCTTTATCTCTTCTTTGTAACGTTTCGACGGCCTTCTTACGTCGCAATTCTTCCTCTTTATCCAGCATTTCTTGCATGTACCACTTTTCCTGAGCCATTTTCATAAACAAATTAATACTGAAAATCCATGCAAAAACTCACAAAGTGCTGTTCCGAGCGAAATTTGGAATCGAAGCTTTCCATTTCATCCCACCGTTTCATCTTGTAAAAACTGAAAAAAATTTTTTTTTAATTCGAGAATTGAACCGCGTCGGTGTAATCACCGCCATTTTTTTTTTCTTGAAAAATGCGATTTTTTTTTTCCTTCAATCGGACGTCTCTTTAAACCGCCAATGATTTTGAGCTTCTTTTTCTTGTCCAGCCTTTTGTCCGAAATTTACTATTTAGTGAAGTAATCATTTTGCGTTGCTGGTGAAAAACATTTTTTCAAAATTATATTTAGAAAAAATTAGAAAATCAAAAGACAATTGGGTAAATAAATACCGATTAAGCTGATGCAAAATGCTGATAAGCACTGAGAGGGTCAGAGAGCCGAGAACGATGTAAAAGGAAATTCTCGAGGGCTCATTTTGGCCTTCGCCTTGAGGGGTCATGTGCTCCGTCACCTTGTCCACGTTCATCTTTTGATTTGAAATGAAATTGTTTTTACGCTTTCTATTTAAATTTTTTATGGTAATCTGGACATGTTAATTCAGACGTCACTGGTTTTTGTTGAAGAGTTTTCCGGCCATTTTGAGGCCTTGCTGGGCCAAATTGCCGGTCGCGCCTTTCTTGAAGTTTTCGAAGAACGTCGACAGCATTTGGAAGGCGTCCATCGGGTTGATGTTGAACTTCTTGGCTGAAATCATCAGATTGTGCATTTTAGATTTCCACAAAAAGGCAAGAACCGTTTTAAAAGTTACTAAGTTAAAAAAACAGGCGTTGTTGTGAAAACTGGTTCAAAAAAGTTTATTTGGTAACTTTGAGCTCTTTTCGAAGCGATTCGATATACGAAAAAAAGAACCGGCGCTGTCGAAGAGTTTCGTGGCGGCAGGGACGTGCTGCATCATGTCGCGCTTGATGTTGTCGTCGAGTTTCGTGTACTTGTCGAGGAATCCACGGAAGAAGGTCTGCGCGGCGATGTTCTCCGGCTTGAGCGACGGCACGCCCATCACTTGCTTCGTCATCTACAACTTCGACTCGTCTGTGCTTCTCTGAGCCGACTAACGTCCAGGAAGAACTTCTTGCCGTGGCCCGAGAGTTTTTCGACGTTCAGTCCGTCTCCGTGGGCCGAAATCAGAGCCCCCGTAGATATGAATATCAGCAAAAGGGTCAACTTCATCTGGGTCCACAAAAAAAAAATCAGGTTAAACCATCAAAAAACGACGAGAACACGAAAAAACTTTTCTTTCGTTTTCCTGGATTCAGAAGTATCTGGAATATTTTTTTAAAAGATGAGTGAGACTTTAAAAAACAGAAATTTCATCATTGATCGAAAAAAAAGTTTCGTTTTGTTTCTTTTAACCTTCCTTCAAAGAAATATTGCTGAATTTCCCTTTCTCGTGTGTAATAATGCGCTTCGAGATGAATTAAATACAAATTGGAGCACTAGCGTTCAGAAAATCCAGGAGTTTGAGAAATCCTCCTTCAAACAAAAAGCAGCAAAAAGAAATTTTAAAAAAAAGTTGGAGAGAAGGTTTGGAGGGGTATGCCGCGAATCGAAGTACGGATTACAGCAAAAGCAGTTGTTGTGCGAAAATCCGACAATTTGTCAAAAAGTCGAGACGTTTTTCGTTATTTTGTTGTTTTTTGAGGCGTAAAGCTGAGCTTCTGAAAATGAGATCGTAAGCTTTATCGTGTAGGAATTATGTTAAAAAATTATATTAATACTTCCTGAAGAAACATTTCCTGAATCTCAACAGTCAGAACTTCTGACTCAGAAGCAAGAAAAACTTATGTTTAACTGAATTGAGGTTAGATAGATATCGAGGAGCGCCTCGAGGCGGCGACATGGGTAAAATTTATAGTCACAGTCAGGCCGGTCTGGCCCGGGCTTTGGGCTTCACTCTTGAGAAAAGAAAACCCGCTTGGGCCAGTATATTTGGGACATGTTTCCTGCCTCGAGAAACGTTTTCAACTCCGAATAGAATCGATGTTAGCCTGTCATACAGCTCCAGAACACAGTTTCCTGAAAAATCATGTTATTTCATCAATTTACTAAGACCTTCGATTTAAAAATAACTATTTCATTAAAAACCAAATTGATTACTTTATAACCGCGCAAGGCTTCACCGGGCCTTGACGTGTTATTTAGATGTGTTTAGAACCGACATTGCTCTTGGATCTTTATGAGAGCAACTCAGCACCGCCAGTTGGTATGCGTGCTGAGCGTACATATGGCGTTGAGGTCAGGTCAACTAGCGTCCTGTCACAACTTTCTCAAATGAATCCACCCAACAACTATATTTTTTTTTTTGCATTCACAAACCTTCATTCTGAAACTAACCGAAATGACATAAATCTTTCAGGGGTCGCGCGAACGCAACCCCACACGCAAAAATTAAGCTGTTGGCGAATCTCAACTCGAGACTGCCACACAGGTCAGCCCGACCAGAAGTGCAATGGTCAGGCCTCGCCATGGAGTTTCCGCCTTCGGGATCGCGAAACCCTCCCAGCCAGGTAAGTTTATGAGCCGTCCAGCGGCGGCGACCCCATGCCGACGCGCCTCCGACTCAGAGCGGTTTACGCGAGAGCGTGTCCCTTAACACGTGGAATTTTTATATTCGACAATGAAAATCAAGTGTAAAAGACGAAAAGAGTTTATAAATGTTGATTTTTTCACTTTGGAAGTTTTTATACGTGTTCTAAATTTTCAAAAAATTTCTTCAGAAAAAAAAATTAGCATTTAACTGGGATCATTTTAATTCTTGTCATATAATTTATCAATCAATGGAAGTCCCCAAGCTCACTTGTAGTCCTTATTTTTAGTTTGAACAATTAACAATGCTTGTTAAAATATATATTGGAGAATTGGTATTAAGCAGAGCAAAAAAAAGGTTCACTATAGAATCGCCCCATAGGCGAAAACCGCGTGAGGTCGGCTGCAGGGGGAAGAGGGTCTATATAAGCTCTTCGGACCTCGACATTTTCGTTCTTCCGAGAACATATACTAAAATTGGAACAATACAGAGAAGATTAGCATGGCCCCTGCGCAAGGATGACACGCAAATTCGTGAAGCGTTCCAAATTTTTTGTCAACTTCTAAAGTTTTTTTTTTTCAGAAAGTTTGGATTCAATCAGATTTGGTCGAAGAATATTCTTTGGTCTGGAAACTAGCCTTGCTTAAGAGCATCTATAATCTTCAAAACTACAAATAATGAATTCCAACTTTCGATGCTCAACAAGCGGAAAACCAGAGATCGGGATTTGGGGTCCCTCAATTAGTGAGATGATCCGCCAAAAGGTTCAAAATCACTTTTCCATCATTAAAACACACTCCATGCCGTTCAGATCACCTATAAAACTGTGCTGCGAAAACAATTCCCATCTTCTTTCGATCAAATGTATTATAGTTTTCGAAAAACTCAGTTCACTTTTAAAATAGTAGAAATCTGTTACACAGTTTCTCCCATTGAATTATAAAACTTGAGTTTTTTGTTTTCGTTATTTTTCCCGATGAAATCTCTCGATATATCAGTTTTTGCATTTTTCAGTAGAAGTTTGATAATTAGCTTCAATTAGCTTTCAAAAGCGAAAGCTCTATAACTTTATTTTCTTCCTCTTTGAATCTGACGATTCTAACTTCAGGAATGAAGTCAGTGATAGTCGGAGCGTTGTTGGTGGCCTGCGTCATGGCCAGACCTGGTCCTGACAACCTGGACTTCAAGGTCACCGTCGACTACGTCAACCACGTCCTGGAGGCAACCAAGAACTTCCAACGTGGGTTGCGACCGAGGGAATGACCGACGTGGCTCTTCAGAATACTGGCCGCCGTACGTCCAATCGGCTATCGCCGGCCTTACCGAGGAGCAGAAACAGCAGATGGCCGACCTCGCCAACGCCTTCCACGCGAACGAGCTTCCTCGCGTCTCCAGCTACGAAGAGTTCAACAAACTCGTCGTTGAGGTTTGAGCCTCTAGTTTTCCTTTTCAGCTTTTCTCTCTATCGCTATTTTTGATATATGTATATATATATATATGTTTTTTTAAACACAATATAAAAATATCAAACCTCATTTTATGTTCGAATAAAAATTTTCTGAAGTTTCAGATCAAAGTTAACTTGTTAAAGTTTAGACTAATCTTTGAATAAGTTATCATAAACTAACATTTTTAGTTTTAGGTGACGGCTCAATTGAAAGTCGGAAGTAAGACTTTTAAATGTTGGAAGATTTTCAATAGGACGGTTTGATTTAGAAACTTTTTCAAACATTCCAGAGGTACCCGGCTTTGGGACAGATGTTCCAGCAGATCCTAACCGCCTACAACGCCGACGTCGCCAGGCTTGGTCCCAGATCCCAGGCTTTCTCCAAGGAGGTCGTTTTCCTCTTGGAACTCCGACTATGAGCGATTTGCAGTTGGAGAAGAAGAGTTTCGAGATGATGAATCCCGACCGCGTCATCTGGGCGTGCAACATGTTCAACGGCGCCAAGCCGACCATCAAGGAGGCTGAGGTTGGAGTTTGTTCTCGATGAGAAGAAGAAAGCGTTTCAGTCCATCATCAACGATCCTTCTGAGGTCTCCAAGCTCGACGAGGTCTTCCCAGGCACCGTCAAATTCGCAAAGAGTTTGTTTTTTTCACTAGTCACCGAAACTCGGTTCTAACTTTCTCTGTAATTCCAGGCAAGGAATTCCAAGCGTACGTCAACGCGATGAACGCTATGCCTGACGATTTGGATTGCGATAAGGTTTTCTTTTTTTCTTCTCACTGTATATTTTGTTTCAGGACCGCGAACAAATCGTCGCCGCCCTCCGACTCATGGACAAGCAAGGAATCCTTCCCAAGGCCAACTAAAAATTGAGAATTTTTACTTGAAGAAGGGTTTTTCATTCCTCAAACTTGTTTCTAGAAATTGAGATACTTGCCAAATCACAAAACTGAAATGAATTTTTTTAAACATCAAATTTTAATAAAAATGTAAAAATTTAAGCAAAATTGAAATTCTTAAAACGGTGTTTTTTAATTGAAAAGAAGAGGTTAGAGAGGAAATAAAGGAATTATAACCGAAAAATTTTCTCAAACTCTTTTGAAAAATAACAAGTTTCCCTTTGAATTTTTTAGGGTACAAGAAAAAGTTTAATAAAAATTTGAAAAAAAGGTTTCACAGAAAAACAAAAAGAATGAAAAAAAGGGAAAAAAATGAATGAAAGCAAAATTCGATGATAGTGATTGGGAAAAAAAACAGATGAAAGTATGAAAGAAAGGAAAATAATATCTTTTGGCGTTCGAAAATGACGTGGGCTTATTTACAATACAAAAAAGATGCTCCATCGCCTGGTCTTATTCATTCTGCTCGTTGTTCTTGTCGCGACGGCGACTCCTACGGTACTGATTTGAATATTCAACAGAAATACTTTGGATTGGTTGAAGGAAGAGCGCAAATTCAATTCATCCGATCTCGAAATATTAAGGAAGACCGCTAATGATATCGCCGAGTTCACAGCTTTTGATATTATCAGAAAAGTTTGTTTCAAGAAAGTATAGAAACTTGAGAAACTGTCTGTTTCAGTTGTACGAGATAAATCCGGAGGTGGCCAAGCAGGTCTTGTTGGAGTTGGCTCCTCAAAACAAATGAAAAAAAGGATCTTCTATTTTTTTTTGCACTGAAAATGAAATCCTACAAATTTTCATTCGATTGAACAAATCTCAAAAAGAAGAACGTATAATCAATGTTTAAGAATTATTTTTTCAGAAAACCATGCAAATAGAAAAAAAATGAGCCAACGATGTCAGGTTATGCCCGAGATCGAAAGATCCTTGGAAAATGTGACTCCGGACTCTAGCAAGTAATCAAAGTAATTTTCTAAAAGCTTTTTCGGGGTATTTTCTGAACATTAGCTTTTTCAAAACGCTAAAAAGTTTTTGCGCGGTATCTACGTGACGGGTACACGAGGAGTTCATAAGTTTTGCACGTGTTTTTTTTTCGCGAAAGCTTCCGCCCGTTTTTCGTTGTAAACTCTGTTACCCTACGGCGCGTCGCTTTTTCAATTTTTCCCATTCAGATATTTATTTCTGAATAAAAAGTTAATGATTTACCTCTCCATTTTTTTCACAAAGAAGTTCATTTTATACATCAAGATTATTTTGGGTACGTGTCAAAAAGCACTATTCAACTTTGAAATTTCTACGCAAAGGCAGTAGAGACACCTTACGGATATACTTATATTGAAGTTTTAAGTTTTTGGTTTTTCCAAATGAGAATCGAAAGCAGTTAATTCTCATTTTGAAGCATTTACTCCTAATTTCGAGACATGTTCCTTTACTCCACTGAGCACGCCATGGACGCAAACGGCAGCACTCAAGTTTTGCGCAAACGCGTCTTTTGCTGCAAACACGGAGGATTTTTTTCAGTTCTCTGTGGCTTTGCCATCGTTTTCTCGAGTTTTTCGCGCCGGACAACTGTTGTTTCACCTCCGCACCCTTCACATGTCCCAGCACGTCCATCGTAAACGTGGTTTTTCTAAGATAACTATTAGAAAGATTGCTTGGTAATCATAATTTTCAAGGTACTCACCTTCAGAAAATTTTAAAAATAAAACAGGGTTACGAACTCGTTTCCCATTTTTGTGAGTACGGTGTCTCTCCGTGGTGTTTGTATGGTCTTCCCGCGTCCAAAGCGCATAACTTCACGAAAAATACTTTTTAATTTTCCAGTTTTTCTCTAAACAGCTGGTATTACAGTTTTCTGCTTGACATTTCATCAAAAAAATCTTCAGGGCTAATGCTTTGAGACTGTGTTAACTTTATCGATTGTTTGCTTCCGAGCTGAAAGTTGCTTTTGACGTCTAAAATGTAATTCACAGCAATACTGTTTTTTCTCTTATACTTTTTCATGTTCAATAATTTATAAAAAGAACTTCATGAAAAGTCCCACTGGTCCAACGCGTTTTCCTCTCATAGTTCGGCTTTCGCCGACAACGCTACATGTTGATCGAGAGACCTTGAAAGCAAATCACAAGTTTGAACTTGAACATAAGAATGTAATAGTGCCTATAAGTAAAATGCACTAGACTACGCTATGGAACTGATATCAGTGAATGTTTGAGACCAAATCCCAGAACGACCTCCCCGCCAGTAATTTTTGGTTTCAATATGAAATGGTCGAAATTTCATCTTTTTCTCTAACCAAAAAGTTTAGATTTCTTTAAAAAGAGTAGTTGTTATCTTTTATTTTGTCTGTAGAAATTTTTTTTGTTAGTTTTTACAAGATAGCGTGTTTTCTGAACAGTTTTTTTTGCAAACCATCCTCGTTTTTAGAATAGTTCCAATGAAGTGTAGAAATATAAGTATAGATTTTGAAGCTTTTTGTTCACGTTTTTTTTGTTTCTTTCTATCTTTTCAACAAAATTGATTGATTCGTATAGTAAAAACTCATTTTGACGGGAATATCGATACAGGAAAGAGTCTGAGTGAATGGCAGCAGTCGGGACGGCCGAGGGCGGAAGTTCGCCTGCTTTCGACCATCTCTTGACCTCCGAGCGCCGCCGAAGCCTCCTGGGTAGTCACGTCTCGAAAAATGACCTCGTAAGTCGGAAAAGCGTCAATTCTACTGACCCTAGTAACAAAATAAGGGTAATGAAACTATGTTTTCAAAAAACCAGTTAATAGTTTGAGTTTTTATCTCTTTTTTTTCAGTTTTCGCTCTCACCATTCCGCACCGCGAGTTGCAATGCAGAGACGGTCGTTACCGCTAGAGGTTTCCCATTTTTTCTTTAAGTTTTCCGGTTCGAAACTCTGGAATGTTGAACTCGACTCTTAAGGGATCCCTCGGGCGAATCCTGACCATCTGCGGCCGATTTTCGAACGATTCGCCTCGAAAGACGTCAAAGGCAAGAAATACATGACATCCGAAGACTTTATCCGCAAGTTTGTCGTTTTCAATGTGTTTGATTCCGTTTTTCCCTACTGGAAAATTGATAGCAAAGAAAGTGGTTGCTTTTATTGATATATTGGTCTTGGTTCGAGTTCTCGGACATCATCTCTTGCTTCAAGATCCTTTTTCCAAGAACTTAACTGCTGCAAAATGGTTTTCTTGCTGGAGAAAGAGTTTCCAGCTACTTGGGTCTCTACACGGAGGAGAACTACAACCGGGAGACAGTCCGACTTCTGGCCTCCGCCGCTGACACAACAAAGGACGGCGACATCTCCTTCGAGGAGTTCTGCGCCTTCGAAGCCCTTCTTTGCAGGTTCCCAGACGTTTTCTTTGAAAAGATATTCGAGAGCCCACCGTCAACTTTTATTCAGAGTTTTGAACTCGACGAATTTCGAAAAATGCTCAAAAACAGCAAGTTATAAATTGACGTAAATATTACTAGAATAAAAGTTAAGGAGAAGGCTAATTATGTTTTTTTTAGAATTGTTGTTAGAAAAAATGATTTTTATGTTTTGGGCTGTTATTAGAACAGTTTTCGATAAGTTTCTTTTCCGAGAGTTTGCCAAATTTCCTTCAAATGACGCTTTTTATAAAAATATAATCCGAAAGAGAAATGAAAATTGGAACGTTTTCTTTCTGATAGAATCGAATTCGTTTCCTTTCATTTGTTAAAAAAATATTTGCAATTTTTAGAATCCAAACCTTGTTCATCATTTCAATACGATTTCTGTCAAACTTTCTCTTTTGACCATTCAATTTTCTGCTGAAATATTTTTTATCACGTTTGTTATCGCCACATTGGATGACCAGTCATAAGAAATAAGATAAGATACAGGGAATTTTCAAATCTTCGAGAGAAACCGAAATATTCAGTTCCTTATTTTTGAATCCGTGTTCATTCGCAATACATACACATTAGGCACATAATAATAATACAAGAATTGATGTTTTCTAAACTGTCCAAAAACAAGGCACTTTTTCCAGAATTTCGTGTAACTTGAATCTCGATCAATCTATGAAAAACGCAAACATTCCATTATCTGTATAGCTGATTCACAGTTGGCTTGAACCATAGAAAAACGGGTCCAGACACGATAATACACGAGATAGCGCCTGGCTCGTGGAGAGCGCAGACAGGACACGCCCCCCTTCAGCATTCAAGCTGGCCGTGAATCAGCTATAACTGCTTTCCGTTTGAAAACGAAAAGCCTCAAACTGTATATTAAACTCAAGATTTGTTAGTTTTTCAGGGAAGTTGTTTTCTCATTGAACTTTTAAGGGCTGTGATTAGAATAATTAGAGAAAAATGAAAAGAACCGGCTAAAATCTCGCAAGTAGTCTATGCTCAGATAAATTTCTCTGAAATCTGACTACTTGGGAAGTCTTCAAAGTCAAACGAGGAGAGGGTTTTGCAGTCCCGACGCGCTGTATCTGACGGCCTTCGAGCTGTTCGACCGAAACGCGTCCGATTCCATCAGTTGCGAAGAATTCGAGGCGATCATCCGCCACACGCAGCCGCTCCACGACCAGGACTTCGACTTCAACTCGGAGTTCATAAAAAGATACTTTGGCGCGTAAGTCGCTCACAGTCTGCTCACGCTGGTCAGCAGTCTTTCAGGGACAAGAAGCGGACGATCAACTACCACTCCTTCACCCAGCTTCTTCACGACTTTTATGAAGAGCAGGGTATCCAGGCATTCAAAAAGTTGGTTTTGCCAAAGTTCTTCTTCTAAAAAGCTTTTCCAGTTTTATTGTTTTCAATAGAAAAACGTGAATACAGAAAAAAATATAACTTTTGAGAGAGAGAGAAAATATTCGAATCGAATTTGCGAAAAAGAAGTCCGCTAATGCTTGTCTCTTTTGAGATATGACACGAAAGGCGACGGCGCGATATCGTCGATCGACTTCCAGCAGATCATGACGACAGTCAAGCGTCATCTTCTGACGCCGTTCGTCCGCCACAACCTCATCGCCGTCTCCGGGGGCGGGGCCAGCGGCCACAAGGTTCATCCAAAAGATGGCTGATAGGGGCTTAGGGCGATTTCCTCTCGAGAATTTCTTTTTGTCATGAGGGGAAAGGGATGTAGTCTATTGACAACAGCTTCCTGCGGAATTCAAAAAAAGGAGTTTGGGACATTTTTTCATCTCTGAAAGCTGTTGTTAATCAACTATATCTTAGGCTTTTCAACAACCCTCTGCCATTGCCGATAACCAAAAGGTGAATGAAAATGCCGACTTTTTTCGGGTGTTGTGATGGTATTCGTGACGGTTTACTTCATTTTAAAAAAAAGCTTTAATTTTTTCTCAAAAATAATCTCACAAACGCAATGAATGTATATACACTTTTTGCCTTTGTCAAAATCATAGAGAAAAATTGGAATTTGGTTTTTTTAAAATGAGATTAACTGAAGAAATAACCACGACAGTTGAGAATCGTCCTTATGAAATGAGCTGCAACCACGATTCCTAACTCTAAACGTTTGGATAACCTTTTTGTATGAAAAAAAAAATAGATAATTGTAGATATGAAACATTGGATAATTTATCTGTAGTTTTACTGGTGTTTTTTCCCCATGATGTGGTTGGTGATCAGTTTTATAAAAGATGGTTGGAGTGACTTCTGGTGCATGGCTATTTCTTTTTTTACAGTTCGCCGATCTCAGAAGCGGAAGAGTACGTTTTTGCTTCATCTTTTTCTTTTGTTGGTTTTTGTGTTTTCACATCTGTTTTTCTACTTTTTGTTTCATTGTCCTGTGTGCCGTGCTCACCACTTTTATGTTCAAAAGTTGTCCTTCCGCAAAAAAGAAATTTTGAAAAAGTCGTCTTTTTGTTCATTTTCAGTGCTTCAGTGTTCTCTTTTTTTTCAAATGTTGCAATTAATTTTTTCAGGTGACGTTCCCTTATTATGCGGCGTTCAACAGTCTTCTTGCCAAGATGGAACTCATCAAGAGAGTTTACGTCAGTCAGGTGAGATTCAAACTTTATTTGGTTTTGAAAAGTTCAAATTTTCCTAACGCATCAGCTCCAAAAGTCCATAGAAGGGAAAAGAAAAAGAAGAATGGTTTTCTCATCATTTCTTGAAAATTGCTTTAATTTTTTGAAAAGTCTCAATTTTTATCATTTCAACGAGCAAGATAGGCTAATAAACTTTTTATTTGGAACCTTTTCTTTGAACCAAGTTTCATGAAAAAATTCATGTTTCTGAATTGGGATTTTTGAGAGATTTCATAATCTTTCCAAAAATATGGGAAACTTCAAATTTGAATTAAAGATGTATTTTTCAGGCGCGTGGAAACTTGCATTTGGAAATGACGAAGGAAGATTTCCTGCAGGCGACCCAAAGCTACGCTCAGATCACTCCTTATGAGGTTCGTTTTCCTTCTTTACAATCAAAGATCTATTTTCTATCGTTTTTATACCTTTTTCTTCTTCAATTTATCCCTCCAATCTCGCTGTTTCAGGTTGAAATTCTGTTTCATCTTTCTGAGCTCGCTCATCCAGGAAAGAAAACTCTGTCTCTAGAAGACATCGAACTGATCGATCCCGAACGGTTGGATTCCTGTTATTATCCGGATTAAAAACGATGTTTGAGATTGAAACGCGTTTCTCAGATGGATCGCCTCATCAACATCAAAGCTGTTCATCACAAAGACGAACGAGGAATGGGAACGGCGGTACGGATTCGTTTGAGTGCAAAACTTCGACGAAAAAAGCTTTCCTTAAAGTTTCAATATCATTTTTACGAAGCAAAAATGATCATCTTCAGTTTAAAAAAAAACTATTGAGGAAACTCTACCAAAAATTGATAAGCTAATGAAAACAAGAAAAATTAAAAACTGAAAAAAGTCTTTCAAGTTCAAAAAGTTCCGAGGGTTTACCTGCTGAAAAGCCTGTTAAAAATAATTGAAATTTGGCTTTTTTAATCACTATAATTACACATATTTATAATTATCACAGAGGCTTTTCAAAACTGTTTTTTTTTCCGGTCAATATAGTTTTCTGATCTCTATGACGCGAGAAAATCTGTAAAATTACCTTCATAAAATAGTTTATTAGTTCTTTCCATACGAGCTCCCAGCAGAAACACAAATTTACACAAAAGGACAGACTGAAATAATTTTTCTTTTTTTTTCGCGAAAGTTTAGTTTTCGAAGTAACTTGTGACGGTGTTGAAAAAAAAAAGAAAAAATTCAATCAGCTTGCTCGTATTTTAACAGCTACAAGCTTTTCGTTGACAATAGCTTGATTGCTCTCTCAGTGATGAGTGGAATATTGGATGAAAATGCAGCTGATGGAGTCGGCTTATCGGTTCCTTCTTGGATCTGTTGCCGGCGCCTGCGGAGCCACGGCCGTCTACCCGATCGACTTGGTGAAGACGCGCATGCAGAATCAAAGAAGCGGCTCTTTCGTCGGCGAGGTCATGTACAAGAACAGTCTCGACTGCTTCAAGAAAGTCGTCAAGTTCGAAGGTTTGTTTGGATTGGTGGTCGAGGGAGAATATTAAACTGAGGCATCTTTACTGCGCGTTTTGCTTTCATTTTTCCTACGTTATTAAGTTCGCGATGCCTGACGAGAACCTCATTTGAACTGTTTTTTGAGATAGAGCGGTGGTGGAAGGGTAATAGGATATCATGAAAAGCTCGAGCGATTCGCGTGAATGAATGCTCCCGAGATCAAATTAGACGGTTTCTATTGAAAATTGTGAATGAAACCCACTCAGCTTACCACCATACTGAATCTCAGTGCTTTTTGATTTTATTTAAACGTTTATTCTCTATTTTATGAACAAGGTTTTTCACCTGAAGCAGAAAACAGCCTGGAATTGGGAAATCGAAGCTTAAAAACTTGATATTGCTCACTTTAAACGGAACTCGATCATAACTACAACCTTCACAAATTTTCATTCTGTGTTCAGATTTTTTCATGAGATGATACTGTTTCTTCTGTAAAATACTTGTAGCTGTTGATTTATGAGTTCATCTGGTTTCAGGTCTTCTCGGTTTGTACCGCGGTCTGTTGCCTCAAATCGTTGGCGTGGCTCCCGAAAAAGCTATCAAACTGACGATGAACGACTACATGCGCGACAAGTTCACGACCGACGGCAAGATCCCTTTGTACGGAGAGATCATCGCGGGTGGAACTGGCGGTATGTGCCAGGTGGGTCCTGCGTCCACCGGAACCCTGAGAGATCATTCTTTGCAAGGTTGCCTTCACCAACCCTCTGGAAATCGTCAAGATTCGACTGCAAGTCGCCGGGGAGATCCAGTCGAGCCAGAAGATCGGCGTGTTCACGATCCTGAAGGAGCTCGGCTTCCTCGGACTATACCGCGGCGCTCGCGCCTGTTTCCTCCGCGATATCCCCTTCTCGGCCATCTACTTCCCTGCCTACGCACATGCCAAACTTGCCACGGCCGATGCTGACGTAAGAACCTAAGTTTATAGGAAAAAACACATACTTGGTGTTTTGGACGAAATTTAACTCCGAGTATCGGAACACAGTCAAATTTTTTTTTTTGAAGTTGAACAGTTTTTTTTCATGTGATCATATTCACCGTCTGACTGAAATTGACGCCTTAAAAAATCATCATAGCTAAACAGACCAGTGTATATAAATCAAAGTAATCATAAAATGCTTTCATCATGCTTTATAAATCGAGAAGAACTCATTTAAAAAAAAAATGGAATTTTAAGTTTTTCCTGTTTCTGAAGTCAAACTTCAGGGCATCAACCATCCTTCGTCGTTGTTCTGCTCGGCGTTCATCGCCGGTGTCCCTGCGGCCGGTCTCGTCACGCCGGCTGACGTCATCAAGACTCGCCTACAGGTCGCCGCTCGCGCCGGCCAGACGACGTACAACGGCGTCATCGGTAGCTCCTCAGAAGAGTCCTTCGATGAGTTTTATTTCCAGACTGCGCGAAAAAAATCATGCGAGAGGAGGGTCCCAAGGCGTTCTGGAAAGGAACTGCGGCGCGCGTCTGCCGCTCGAGTCCGCAATTCGCCGTCACCCTCCTCACCTACGAGGTCCTTCAGCGACTCTTCTACGTCGACTTCGGAGGCTCGAGGCCTACCGGTTCTGAGGTATCAAAGAGGGCCTCATTCTTTTTACTCAAATGATAATTCCACGGTTCGGAAACTTGATTGTTTCCAATATTTTTCGAATGATTTTTTTCAGTTTTCAGATAATGTATAATGTTTTACAAGAATATTAAGGCATCTGAAAAATGAATGTCTTCCATAAAACAGTATAATTCTCATGTTACTATCTTATTTATCATATTTTCCAGTTTCACAAAGTTATTCTACTTTCCCTAAACTTTCTATAGTCAGTTCTTGCTGCACTTCTTTTTGCAAAAAAAGGGCCCCCTGCACACAATCTCGAGAGAAATGGAATGAGATGACCGTTTTGCAGTCGGCGACGACCAAGTCGATCGTCGACGAGAGCTCGACGAATCCAGACCATGTCGGCGGCTACAAACTGGCGGCGGCGACCTTCTCGGGCATCGAGCACAAGTTCGGCCTGTTCCTGCCGCGTTTCGAGACCTCGACCACCAAGTAGACCCTCTAGTGTAGATCATCTATCTAGTCTTCATCCGAAATACCTATCTTAAAGTTTCGTGTAATTAATCGATTGAAAGTCCCAATCTCTTTTGCCCTTTTTTCCTCATATAAACTTTCGCATGTACTGCTTTTCAAGTATGTCTTTGCGATTTTCCAAAGGTTAGCCTCGGTTTCGCCGGTTTTCGTTTTCATAGAATGATTCTGCATAGCTTGGCGGGTGTAATTGTAAATCTACGATAGCTTGTCAGATTTTCTAATAGGTGTTGAAATTATTTAAACAGCTTATACAGTCATTAGTTCCTAGTATTTCAGGTTTTCCATCTTCATTTTCTGTATAAGCCATGTGCCTCCTGTCGAATTTGCTCATGCGCTCATCTTTTGCATTTTTTCTTTTGTTTCTACTCACTGTAATTTCGCTCTTCATCAGTTCTTTGGATATGGTCATTGGCAATGAAGTTTTTTTTTGCTTTCTAAGACTTTCTCAGTAGGTTGAGATAGATTCATAAACACTAGGAAGAAGTGAATAACAATAACAGAAGCTGAAATTACTTTGTTTTTGAAGTGAGGACTGTAAGGTATCTGAATTTTCGTGGGAACGAAGGCAGATTACTTCAATATCGAGTCGGAAAATATTTTGATGTGCCAGGCATAACCTTGGACGCAAAAACAAAAAGAAATGGGCTGTATTTTTGTGAATAATATCCATTTTCATGGATTGGAAGAATTTATTTTGACATATGCCAGTGTGATTTGGAATGATTATTCTAAATCTGATTAGTGACAATTCTAGGAACCGTACTCAGAATGGTTGATCGCGTCGCGTGACTTGCTCGGAGGAAAATTGTTTTGTTTCTTCTTCACTACTATTTTGATGGAAAGTATTTCATTACGAAACAACCACCAAAATAGTTGATCCCAATCGAAGGAGCAACTCAACAAATGCATCGAGTTTTCCTTTTCTCCTCCTTCACGGCTTTGTAGATGATATACGTCCAGAGCATCCTGAAAATGTTCCTCAGTTTTTCTTCAGTGTCCATCCTTCAAAAATCTTTTCAAGAAGCAAGGTTTGAAAACCCACACAAAAGTTAAGAGAGCCATCTGGTAGAAAAAAAGCTTGATTCGGATCCAGAATGGCATTCCAGAGCAGAGCAGGTAGATGAAAAACGAAAACAAGGGGTACCGTCTACTCGGAGAGTGGCGTGAGAAAATGGGCGGCGCTAACGTCCCTCATGTTAAAACAATATATCAGCCTCTACAGGAGAGTCTTTGAAATGTTACACGCTTTCTCTCAAGTCTTCTTGCTAGGATAATTGTAATTTTTGTTCAGCTTATCCACTCCGTTTCATTAAAATCAATCGAAATGGAACCTTTCTACCTTCAATTCGTCCACAGGTTCCTGTTTTACCTCTACTTGGCCGCGTCGTTTCTCCGTGAGTTCTTTTCCTACATACAGCTCCGCAATGGTTAGGACATTGCTGCGGAGTGCAATTGGAGTTACTTGAGACGTTTGAACGATGAACCTTTGGATTCCTTCGAAGGCTCTACAGTAAGGAATATGTACGGTGTTTGTGGGCCCTTTTCACCTATTTCCATACCAAATAGTCCTGTTCAAAATCTGAGATGACCCCTAAAGAGTCTGTCCTATAACTACTGATTTCAGCCTTTTTCCCTTCTTCGGCTCCTCTGTCATCCAGCCATACTCTGCCCGTGTTCATGGAGGTCTTCCATTACAATCTTTCCGTCGTGCTTGTGTAAGTCCCAATGAAAACTTCAGAAATGGACAAAAAGCATTTTGAGCGCCATCCTGCATATTCTGTTCGAAACAATCTGAGCGCTACGAGAGCCACAGTTTTTCTGCGCCCTCCCGGAATACCGAGCTGCTGACCAGACCGGGACGCTCCGCCCCGCAAATCGGTCATACTGTTAGAAGATTTCTTCACAGTTACGCAATGATATAAATGAATTTTCATTTTCTTCCACCAATATATGTATTTATAGCCGTTTCTCTGCCGATTCTTTCATTTTTTTTTATTCTTTCGTTTCCCGTCAGCAGTTCTGCCAGTAGGTACTGAGTAGCAGCCTAAAGTCAATCGATGGTCGTTCGTATGCGGCCGGGTACCATCTCTGGGGTACCTGACGGAGAGGTATCGCGATTCTACAGGGCATGATCTCTAACGAGCGTATTTTTTCCGATACCATGAGAGGAGCTACACGGTACCTACTTGCATCGACCTCCCGATTCCCTTTTGTTAACATTTTCTTCGTGAAACCTTTGTGGAACTCGAACTTTAGAATAAAAAAGCTCTAAACCTAAATTGATCCCAGTTAAATGCTAACTTTTTTCCTAAAGAAATGTTTTTGCAAAGTTAGAATCCTAAAGCGAGAAAATCAACATTTAAAACTCTTTTCGTCTTTACACTTGATTTTCATGGTCGAATATCAAAATTCCACATCTAACGTGGAGAAATGACACGTTACCGTGTTAATGGACACGCTCGCGCGTAAACCGCTCTGAGTCGGAGGCGCGTCGGCATGGGGTCGCCGTCGCTGGACGGCTCATAAACTTACCTGGCTGGGAGGGTTTCGCGATCACGAAGGCGGAAACTCCATGGCGAGGCCTGACCATTGCACTTCTGGTCGGGCTGACCTGTGTGGCAGTCTCGAGTTGAGATTCGCCAACAGCTTAATTTTTGCGTGTGGGGTTGCGTTCGCGCGACCCCTGAAAGCTTCTGTTGCAATGTTTTCCGATCTCGAACTTCATAAGAGAAAGCAGCAAGAAAATATTTTGTAGAATATTAAATAAAAAATAAAAATATACCTATTGTCAATTTTTCTCGACTTGAAATGCGAGGGAGTTTGCTTTTTTTGGCACGGATTCAATTCAACCCCCAGCGACTACTTGGAGAGCTCATTTTTCGCTATTTTCATTTCTTTTTGATTATTTCACAATTTCATTTTTGCATGAATAATAGTGAGAAAGATGCAAAAAGAATATCAACCGAGCTTTTTGAATAGTCACTGGTGGTTAAATTGAACTCGTGCCAAGAACCGCGTACGCACACTCTACGCATCCCTCGCCTTTCAAGTCGGGATGATTTGACTATATAATCGTGAGAAAAGATCTCAATTAGGCTGAACATTTATCAATGTAAATTTAGGTTGTCAGCTTCTCTTCTTATTCCGATCGCCTCAATCAGTTTAATATCAAACCTTTGTTCATTCGCCGTAAAATTTGTGATATAATCACCCTACATAAAATTGTCTGTGGCTCTGATCATTGTCTCGATCGCAATAAGTATTTCACTCAATCCCTGTTACAGAGAAATCCACTTCGACTACGGACAGCTGGTCAGTTTTCTAATGACTACTTTTCTAGGACTATTCCTCTTTGGAACAAATTAACTTCATATTTAGATTTTAACGTCACCCCAGAAACCCTTCGGAACAAATTGAATAATCTTCCGAATCAAGCTTTTTATGAAAATATCCCTTCTCGCCTACTGTCAAAAATTTCTTCTTACTTCCGGGTACCTGTCAACTCGTTGGGGTTGACTCCTTCCCGCGTATTGTTATTCTCCTGCCCGTCATATGTTGATCACTTATAATTTTTTTCTATACTACCTAATGTTTTTTTTTATGGCAGTGAATAAACTAATATTATTATTATTAGGTTTATGTTGTCCATTTAAAAACTGAAACTCGTCAAACTTATGGGAAAGTTTATTAGAATGTTTCGCACATATCGCATATATACACATTTTAATCCCTGAATAATCATATTTTTCGTATTAATTGCTGTAGGTGGTACTATAGGAGGAAGTTGAAGTTTTGGTCGAATCGGAAGTCGAGGGCGCTGGACTAGTCGTTGTGAAAACGCCGCAGGTTCCAGCTGTTGCTGTGGGAGTGAAGCCAATCGGTCGACGACAGATGAACGGCAAAGAAACTCCACAGTCGGTCAGATCCCAGCGTCCGTCCTGAGCTCTCATCGACACACATTTGTCGGTCGCGTTTCCGTTTCCTGAAAAGTTAACGAGTTTTCCGTTTCATGGAGGAACTCATATTAGCTTAGAACTTTTTGTTCCAAATTATCTCAAGCTTTTTCACATTCAAGGTTTTCACATTCATATTCACTTCATTTTCGCAGAACCGGTAGCCGATTCACGGCTAGCTTGGCACGCAAAAAGGCATAGCCTGTCTGTGCTCTCCATCAACCAGGCACTGTCTCTTTTCTTATCGTGTCAGGGCCCATTTTTCGATAGCTCACATGGGGAGTCTTTTTTTCATTTTTTTTTTTCATTTTCTACAAACTTGCTCAAACCATTATCGATAGACTAGGAATCGATCCCGCATAGTGGCTATCTGCGCAAACTTTTCGTTTTGTAGATATGAATTTTTTAAGTTTTCATCCTTTAACATGTGACCTTGTTGTGAAGGAATGTGGCCGCGCCGACAGCCACCGAATGGCAGCTAGGAGCGTGGTGCAGTCAGTAGCGAAGTAGTCTGCGGAGCCTATGACGAGGGTTAGAATCCTTTTGCCGTTAACTTTTTTTGCCGATCTTTTTCTGCAAAGTTATGAGGGAAATATGGAACTTCTAAAATCAAAAACATCCCAAAAATGTTGAATGATCATTTTTTAAATTCAAAAGATCCCTTTTTGCATATGAGCATTTTGAAGCTGTAGGAGACAGCATCAAAAGAATTTTTATATAACATGAAACAAATATTACAGTAGGCTCCAAACCCTTATCAAAGATCTTCAGATGTCTTGGATGCAAAATGTAACATCTTGCAGTAAAATTTCATAAAAAGTTCTCTGGTGATGTGTTGTCTTCTACAACGTCAAGAGTTTTTCGAGAATCTCATTCGCCAAACGTGCGCTTTCATATAAAAAAGAGCTAACGAAGATGTTCGGAAAGTTTTTGCTCCTGAAAATTCCATATTTCTCTCATAACTCTGCAAAAAAATTCGGCAAAAAAAGTTAGCGCCAAAAGGATTCGAACCCTCGTCATAGGCTCCGCGGACTACTTCGCTACTGACTGCACCAAGCTCCTAGCTGTCAATCGGTGGTTGTCGGCGCGGCCACATTCCTTCACAACAAGGTCACGTGATAACCGATGAAAACTTTAAAAATTCATATCTACAAAACGAAAAGTTTGCGCAGATAGCCACTATGCGGGATCGATTCCTAGTCTATCGAAAATGGTTTGAGCAAGTTTGTAGAAAATTCCAGTAGGAACAGTAAAATGACTCCCCATGTCAACAGAATGTTGCAGCGGAGGAAAAATATCTCGAGTTGGATTAATCAACCCCAACTTCTGAAGTTTTTTTTTGTGACGGAGAAAAGAAGAACCATAAAAAGTTTCTATTGATGGCCCACAGCGCAGTTTTAGATTTCACGTAATCTCTCAATAAAGAGAAGTTTTCGCACATTTTTGACTTTTGGTCGTTTTCAAGTGTTACATGGAAACAAATTTGTATTTTTTATTCATTTCGAATTGTCTCGAACTCGTCTCGAGATGAAAAACCTCGTCTCGTGCATCCCTGGTACATACCTCATGACTGCTACCTTTAGTTTCAAAGTTACTATTTGAAAAATTCTCAGAACAGGACCTGGAGCGAAGTTTCGATAAGAGAAGGGTTCCTGGTCGACCCAACACAAATTACCGTCGAAGAACATCCCGCCGAGCCAAAAGTCGCCGTTGCTCATTTCCAAAACTCTATCCGCGTTGTCTGAAATCATCATATCACTCGCTCCATTCAAAATTTTTTGTACTATTTTTACCAATTTGAAAAATGATATCAAATCCTTGTACTCTCGAAAAATACCTTTTTACTGTTGCGAGTTCACAAAGTCAAAAACATTTCGAGACAGATTCTATAGTCGATTTTTCCCGACTTAAAAGGCGAGGGAGGCGAAGAAGGGGGCGGGACGCGTAGCGTGTGCGTACGCGGTTCTTGGCACGAGTTCAACTGCCAGCGACAATGTGGAAGGCTCGTTTCTCGCTCTTTTCATTAACTTTTTTTATTTATTGCCTTTTTTATGTGTGCAAAAAATAGTAGAACAGGTAGAAAAAGAGCGGCGACCGAGCTTTTTGAATAGTCGGTGGCTTTTGAATTTAACTCGTGCCAGGAACCGCGTACGCACACGCTACGAGTCCCGCCCACTTCTCTGTCTCCTTCGCCCTTCAAGTCGGGATGGATTGGTTATATGATTGATTTGGCAACTGACCAGAAATGAAGTTGTTCTCAAAGGCGTTGACTACGGATACGAGTCCATATTGACGGCTGATGCAAAAGTTGTACGAGTCGTAGAACCTCAAACGGCCCCGGTGGAACGAGTAGCAGCGGAAAAGAGTTTTTTGGAACTACACTCCACAACAACCATTGAAAGCTACAAGACAGTTCTACGAATATGGCGAGGATTCCTTCTGTTCTTTGTTTTAGAGACTCCTATCGATATATTCAGTCTTTAGCTTTCATTGATATCATTTTTTTTTCTCTGTTCAATGACACGGTAAAATATCGATCAATTCTCTCATCTTTTCGATCTCTAAAGGTTATTTTTCTCAATTAGACTTTTTCCGACTATCCGTTGTACAACCTAAACCAACCCTTTTTTTTAACTTACTAGGATGTTTGGGGATCGTAGACTTCGCCGACATTGCACTGTCCGAAGGCAGTATCGGCCAAAACCCCCACAACTAGGAAAACTAAGCAGAACATGTTGGAAATAAGAGGAATGGTGGGAAAAAAGACCAGTTTATCAGTGTGGCGACGCCCTTTTCAACTTGACTTTGCTCTTCGATAACAAAAGTTAAGCCCTGTTAACCAACACCACACCCAAAGATAACATAATAACAAATTCCAATAAATAGATTTATTCAGATCAGATAATGAGGAAAGGGAAGTCGCAACAAAATCGAGCTCATTGTGAGCCTGGATTTTCACTGGGATCATTAGATAAATTTGAAAGTGTGTATGTACAGAAGATTTTTTTCAGATAGATGAAAACTCTCCCGTGAGTCAGTTTTATCCGAAAGCCGACAAAAGTTGAAAGGAATCGTAAAACGTATATTTTATCGAGAGTCTGGAAGAAAGCAAGAGATACGGTATGCGAGGTGAGTCTGCAACTTCACGTGAATGTCGACATCCGACGTTTGTTTCCATGTTTGTCGAGATCTTTCTTCTCCGAATCTGAGATGCCCAGCCACTTGAGCAATCTCGTCGTGCTCGAAATTGAATTCTGAAAAGTGATACTTGCGATAAATTCTTCGCCAAATCGGATCAGCTTCTAGAATACTTCCGAAAACGAAATTATCAATTTTTATAGCTTTTTTTTTCGCACTTGCAGCTAAAATTTTTTGAACTCAGAAAAGAAACCTTTTTCTCAGCTCTACAATAGTCGCTGGACGTCGATCTCTGTGGTCCGGTACCCTGTAACATTCGAAATAATCACTGGAACAGTGAAGAAGACGAGATTTTTTTTTGTGGAAACTCACCAAAAATCGTGAGCGACAAGTTCAAACTGGCAATAGTGAAAACCAAACTGGTGAAACTCTTTTTTGATGAAAGCTTCGAATATTCAGAGAGAATATGATCAAAAAATCTCTACCATGAGAATTATAAACTTTCATGGGTTGGAACAATCTACCTCCTCATGACAAGTCGTCGACTTGAGGCAATAGTTCAATAGTGTGCTTCTAAGTTTGAAAACATTCCATATCGACTGCTTTCGAAATATCATTAGGAAGGAGAAAATTTCAAAAGAAATTAATTAATTTATTTTTTTGTCGTTTGGTTCTCATTCTTCAACGAAGGAACGAACGCTGTGGCTGTCGAGACGGTCGGCGCTTCCGTTGTGCATCTGTCGATGGACGTCGACGTTGAGATGCGGCGTCGCCGAGGAGTGCAGCGAGTGCCGGTGCTTGGCGCTCATCTGCTTCACAATATTTTGATTGCTTTCCCGAAAAGTGTCCCAGTCACCTTTAGCGGCGGCTGGGCGGCTATCTCCAGAAACTGCGCCGCCGCTTCTTCACTGAAAAAAACCGAAAATTTCTTGAAGCTTTAAGCCTAAGCCGCACTTCCTTATTTTCAACAAAGTTTTGAAAAATCATTATCTGGGCTCAAAATTTTTTTAGAGAAAGTAATTTTTTTTCAGAAGAACGATATTTATATACCCCTAAAAATGAGCTCAAACGGAGACACTGGAATTTTCGACTTTTGAGGGTCCATAACTTTATTCACAGATCTCTTCGGAAGTTTTAAGAATTTTATTTGGAATCAACGTGAAAAAAACTACATCTATTAAACTTGGTCTCATTCAGGGGTCCCACTGCAACCGGAGACCACTCCTTGGTAAGGCGTTATTTTTTTGGAATCTTACGAAAAATAACTATTTCACATAGATTGAAATAACACGAACCGCTTGGCACCATTTATGTTTTCGAGAATTTTTTTTCATAAATTTCATATATCAGGATTAAAAATATTTCAATAATTTTTCTTCAATAAACTACAAATTCATAACCGACGTTTTTTTATCTAAGTGAAAAAAATGTTTTTTTCAATTATCTTGATTAGTCATTCTTTTTTTAATAAAATGAATTCCAACTTCAGTGAACTCTAAAAGATAATCTTCATGAACAGTTTTGTTCAAATTCTCCAAAACGTTTAGAAATTTCTTTCCGCAACTCGAACATTTATTTCCGTTCAACCAGACCACGATTCATCCAAAGAAAGAAGAGAAAAAACCAAAAAAGATGAGCAAAAGATGGGAGAAGAATGAAAAATCGGCTAGTCTCCAAGGGAATTCATTCGACCCTCCAGGACAAAATAGCCGCGTTGTTCCTCCGGATTTGGGTTTTCTGTTGAAGCGCGAAAACACTTTGGTGGTTTCTGAGCCTTCTCGCGACGACAACAATTCAACTTGAAGAGATCAAATGACAATTACTCGTCACCAGCCTGGTGTGCTAAACTGGAAACAATTGGTTGCGGTGGTTGAAACAATCCAAGCAGAAATGAGGTCCAATTGGGTCTTCGTTTCTCTCATCTAAGTCGAAAAAAATTGTCGTCTTCGGTCTTTTGCTTTTCAACTTTCTCTCAACCCTGGGAAAATGCTAAATAAGGTTGTCTTAGAAATAATTCGAACCTCAAATTAATGGGAATGGAGTTTTTCTTCGACAAATTATTCCACAAACACGCATATTCACTGAAAGTTCGCTGATCTTCCATTTTATCAAATCCATTAGAGAAAACCTACAAAAACTATCCTAAAAAGAAAAACTCTGGAAACCTTACTAGAGCCTATATTTTCCTAATCGAAGACCAGAGTTAATAATAGTTGTAAAAGTCCCTCAGAGGAGAAGCCTAAAAGTGATAAATCCATCTTATGAAAGGTGAAAGTCGCCATCAGCGCTGTCAAAGTTCAAAGTTCGCGCCGTAATAATTTTACACGGTGGGAGGCGGCTCATTTGTCGCAAATTTTCAGATTTTTGGTGATTTGTCGCCGGCAGACAATTTCCAGCAACAACGGTGGTCCACGGGCTTTTGAAATCAACCAACGAATCTTCACTCGAAGTCAGAAAAAAACTTATAAACTACAAAGGAAAAAAATATTAAATCGATTTGAAATATAGGCCAAATTCTCGATTCTAATCGAAATATAATCTGTCTTCTCAATGCATCAATTTCAAAAAAATAACTGTTCAAATTAAGATGGAAATTTGTAATTTTAAAGTCCTCTCTTCATTTAACTTAGTTATAAAAAGTATTTGGTGGTTTCGAAAAAAATTCAAGCTCAAGGGAAATAACCTTCTTTGTCAAATATATATTAAACAGAATATTGGCTAAAGAGAAAATATAGTCTGAAAATAAATCTCGTCTCACAAACTGCGAACTTTTCGATGATGATAAATCCAGAGATCACGCTGTCAACAACAAATCGAAGAAGACTGTGGGCCGTCCCGTGGCTGTCGACCTCTCGGATTGAGATGAATCGTTTGTGGATCACGCGATTTACGCAGAGCACAATTGTTCAGCTACATCGAGATTACACCAATATTAATGATGTGTCGCGATACGCAACCTTGTCGGCGCCGTGATCCGTCTACCCTAAGCATATTATTTATCTCCTTGTTGGACTTCAGTAACCTTGAAGTTGGGCACAGGCATACATGGGCAGACCATTCTTTAAGGCCGTCGACCCCTCCTCCCAAGTATTTCTAAATTGAAGTTAATACTACCTCTCTGAGGCTAAAACTTGTACATCTCGGCCAAAACGACCTCCCGGAGGTTGATTGAAACTTGATTTTATAACAAAAATTTCCGAAATTTTTGTGAGCCAACTCCTCCTCCCGGGCTGAATGAGTTCTGTACTTGCCCATATATGGACACGGCCCTAGAAGTTTCTAGACAGTCGAGGACAAGTTTAAAAAAAGTTTTTCTGCTTTTCAGAACACAAATAATTAACTCTTCGTGAGAGGTCATTGAACAAGCAAAAGTTGAAAATGGTTAACTTGGTCCTGATTAATTTTAGGAGCCAAAAAAGTTGGACGTTTCCCGACGTAAAGTTTTCAATTCAATTCGAATACTTCCGTGCCTTTGACTGCGTCTCCAAGTATTTGAAAAGAGCAACGGAGAAAGCAAAAAACTGGAGATCTTCGACCTCTGCAAAAAAGACCCTTATAAAGAGCGAATGTTAGGATAATCGGATTTTCCACAGACGCGTCTTGACGGGAATTTGCAATGTGCCTGCATTTGTTTTGTTGAGAAAAAAGGGAAGAACGTTGAATGCCAAAAATAGCCAAGGACCGTCGGGAATCCATTTGAAGGATGTCCTGCACATCAAAGCCGCCCCTTCTTGAGGGTGGTGTCGGCAGCCTTGACGAATCTCTGTTTTCATTGGCGCGTACATGTCATAGGTTTTTTTGAGCCACAATTCGCAATTAATAAAAAAACATTTCAGAGTTCTCAATTCATCAGTTCTTCATTTTTTTGGGGGGATTGTTTCAGGTTTGAACCTCGAAAAGCGCAAATAAGTAATATTCTTCCACAAATAAACTAGCACATACGTTTTTTTGAAAAAAAGATATCAACCCTGATCTAAAAATAGATCTTATCTTCCTTCTAGAAAAAAATTATTACTATGCAGCCAAAAAAACTCGTTCAATTTTTTTCCGAAATAGTCAGAAGTCTAAAATAAAAAAATTTGAAAGTTTTCAACAAAACTTTTATTCAGTTTTTTTGAAATTATTCGTTATAAAAGCCTAAAAAAACAGAAGAAATTCTACCGCTGTTTCTTGTTTCTGCAGTACAGTTTAGTTACTGTTCCCCTAAAACTTGAGCCAGATAAGCCCGTTTCTGATCTCCATCTAACCCATGGTTCTATCTATCCTTAAAAAGAAAATTATACATAAACTTTTCGTGAAAAAAAACGTTTCTCAGTGCTCTTCTTCAGGCTAATTTTAACCCAAAAAGTTGAACTGGTGTTTGGCGCCGCGTCCAATCCGAGTAAAGGGCCCTCGAGGAGCTGAACTGCGACCAAACGTCAGCTATTTCCTGCCAGAACTTCTCGACGAGTTATGAAGCGCGGAAGCGCAAAAAAAAAAGACGCCACAAAGAAGGAATGAGCCGATGGACAGTGCCCCTGGGAGATCGGCTGCCGAAAAAAAGCGTCCGAAACTCTTTTTGTGCCTCTCGAAGTCGGCCGAAACTCTTTTGTCGAAAAGATAAAGTCTGTGTTTCATAGAAAGCAACGAATCGTCATCTTTTTATACCAGAAAAGCAATGAAAGTTTCAAAAAAAGACAACTAGGAAAAGGCTAAAGCCCCTCAGCCCTTTGAGAGGCTCAATTATTCCATATGAAACAATCAAAAAAAGCATATTAAAAATATTCAAGTTTTTGAAGCAAAAAGTTTTTGCAAAAAGGCCTACGAGTTTTTTTCTTAAACTTTAAGTGCTCATTGAAGTTTGTCAAAAGCCCTTTGAAGGCGTAGTTGAACGCTCTCGAAAAAGGATCGTTTGAGTCAAATGAGGCGTCTTCTTTTTAATTTTTCCTTTCCTGTGGGTGCATTTTTTTATACTTACAAGGGAACATTTTTACCTCCCCCCTCTCGTTTTCGAGTTAGAACGCTTCAAAAAAACCTGAAATAGCTTAGGACCCTTGTTGTCATAACTCGCGTGTTTTCCGGACTTTGAAGCTTCATAACTCGAAAAAAAGATCTATTGAAAGAATTTTTTTCTTTTTTTCCGCAATCAGGAGGTCCTAAAGTACTTCAGCAAAGTTTCATCAAAATTTCAACTGGGGGAGGCGGATAAAAACAGTTCTCTAGTTAAAAAGCTCGTGTAAATTTCTCAAAAAGACAAATAAAAAAATATAGGCTTCCGTTCGAAAGTCAGAGCTTGAAATATTAAAAAAATCTACTCCTTTTTTCATTGTTCGATTGGATTTCGATTAATTTCTATTGAAGAATTGACAAAACGAACCAAGCAGCGCGGTGCATGCGATCGCGTTGTAGTTCAATGCTGCGGAGTCGCTCGCGATGTCGCTTTTCCTTCTCTTTCTGCTCGACTTTCTGCAAGTAAACCTTCTTGAGACATTTTGAAGTCTATTCAAGTTTTCAAGAGCTTGCAGCATTTGATTGATGTTCCGAAAACGCGATTATATCAAGGAAGTCGAGTTGTCTGAAGTGAAACTTCGCGTTCTCTGCGCACATAATTATATTGGATTGCTTGAATAGAACGTTTCATCCCCCTTTTTTTGCTTCCGTTTTTCTCGCGGAAGCTCAGGCGATGTCTCTAATTTTGTTATACTCTAATAATAGATTGCAGCTAATCGAATTGGGACAGAGGGAACTGCGCGTCAGTTTGATCGTGTGAACGAACGCCTCGGGCGTCGTTCTTTATTTATAAAGAAGTGTTTGTTTCGCTTTTAGCCACATAACGTTAAGAACTTCTGAAATATCAGCACGTGCTTCTATTTGAAGCCAACGTTTCATGAAAAAAACTTAACTTTCTAAAATGTTATAAAACGCTGAAGTAGAAAATGAAACTTTCCCAGAAAACTTAATTTATTTTCAGAATCAACTAGAGGTTTTTCTGCAAAACATCGTTCTGAAAGACCTGGAAACTACAGCAAGTTCCGTTCGTCCACCGCGAAAATCGGATTACTTCCAACATAAATCGTCATATCTGTGCTCGACACGCACGAAGGCAAAAAAGGCCCCCGGAGACGCCTCGAAATATCTTCTTCTGACATGTCGCCGCATTGATGCGGCAACACATTCACAAAATAACAATCTAGGCGCCGTACTTCTACGGTGAAACATTGGACTGACCTTTGAAGGCTAAAACAGCGAAATTTTCCTGAAGAAATAAGCATCAAGTAAGCGTCGATTTAGATAATAAGTTCGTTTTTTTTCAACAGGAACTTTTTCAAGAAAAAGAAAACTACTTTTGTAACGACAGATCCTACTTTGACTCTAATTCAGATTAACTATTCACTTATTATTAAATGAACTATAGGTCATCACGTCGAAAACGAGAAAAACTTTTAGTTTCATTCAAAGAACGTTTCTTCTCTCATTTAATAAAGGAATGACTTTTTACGTTCTGAAATTTTCATATTAATTTTCAATGTCCACAAAAATTTCGTCAACGTTTAAATATAGCGAGGCGACTTTCGAAATTTGATACTTCTGGGAACACCAATTATTAATGAACAAAAGAAACCATTTAAAATGGTAGATCTTTGGTCTTTTTGACGAATTTTCTTAAAAACTGTGGGAAAGCCTGGAAAATGCAGGTACACTGATTTTGATTTTGACTGATTTTGTTCTCGAAAAAGCTCTATTCTTCTTCTTCTTCCTACGCCTTTATACCGCTTGAGCGGCGTCGGCGCCCCAAGTCGGTTAGCCGAGGTCCTATCCTGATATCAATGATAATCAGTGGACTGGCTCTAGTGACATATCCGTTCTTGTGTGTGACGGTTGGGGGTTTTGAGGTCGTGGTTTCCCACTACCAATATTTCTTCATTGGGTCGAGACGGGGATCGAACTTGTGACCCTGTGGACCGTAGACAGGCACACATCCTGTTGCGCTACGGCGCGCCCCTCAAAGAAGCTCTATTATCCTTCTTATAACATAAATAGTTGAAAAAGAGCACAATTCAACATTCGAAGGTTCGTGGGAAAATTTCCTTCGAAAGTCCGCGAAGTAGACAGAAAAAAACAACAAGGCTCTCAAATATCTTCAATAAAAAGATGGAGAAATTTCATAGTTTTGACCTTGAAGCTTAAATTCGAGAAAAAAATCACGAAAACAAAATTTTAAATAACAGAAGCAGATGCATTGGCGACCATTTCAAATACGAACAACTTTTTTTAGGAAGAAGTGAATAACGGCTCTCATTTATTGGAAGATAACAATACATTCAAAACGGAAGAGCCTCTAGAATAAATTTGATCGAAATGTTTTATTGCTAATAATACATGCAGACAAGAACAAGAAAAAAAAATTGCTTCTAAATTTCTCTCATAGGATCTTGAACCAAAAAAACGAAAAACGTCATTTCTCATAATTTATGAATGAAATAGGCACTGTTAGTGTTTTAGGGCTCTCACGCCAGTCTTTTTTGATCTTTCCTCGAAAGAAGCAGCTAAATAAAAAGGATACACGGCTGATTGAATGAGCCATAAAAGCCTCCGCCAACTTATTCAATTCATTCCTCGAACAATGCCTTTTCTTCCACCTATTAATATCGAGGCCACCCACGAGTTTCCGTCCAAAATTCATGGAAGTATGACCCATCCACAGGACAAAAATAACATCACGCAAATATTGTTCAAGTTCTTTTGAATATACTTCAAAATGCGAAAAAAAAACCAAAAAGTCTCCATTTCTTTTCTGTGGATAGAATCCGCGTTAGAAATCTCCGTCAACCCAAAAATGACCTCTTCTGAGCCGCGAAAGGCCGATTTGGGCCACAAACCGGAAGGAACGCGTACGACGTCTTCTGAATTCAGAAGACCCGCTGATTTTGGCTCCGAAAAGACTCTTGCAACTAGAAAAAATGACGTGCTTTTTTGGTCTCAGTGGTCGGGCGGTCTTTCGACTGACTTTCGGCTATAAATATTGGTAAATGAGACAAGAATGCGCCGATGCAGACTAGAAACTTTAAAAAAAGTTTTGAGTTGAAAGAGAAATTCTATGAAAAATCCAAAAAAAAAGATTGCTGTAGAACTTTTATTGAAAAACTTTTTTTCTAATAATCTTCACAGAAAAAAATTCCTTTATTTTTTTCTTGAAAGGCAGTAAAAAGTATAAATGAGCTCATTATTCATACACGACTTAACGATTTCCCGTCAAAATGACGTGGTAATTTATGAACAAATGTTTTTAGACTCGAAAAAACAAAAAAGCGAATGACAACTTCTTGGAAATAGGTAGTTCTCAGCCCAAATATATTCGAAACTATAAACTAAATCGCTTGTTCAGAATGAAATGCTCATAGCTTCCATTCTTATCCGAACATCAGACGCATTGTCGTACGTATGGATATTTCATTGAATCTTTGTCGAATTCTGTATGAGAAACTTTGAAAGTACGGTACCTGTTTTGTCCTCAGCGCTTGAGCTCCCAACATCTTTCACGCGGTTTGCCCTCGGGGATAATTTCGATAAAAGTCGTACTAAAATTAATGAAATCAAAAAGAAACGTTCGGGGATTCAAATATGGGGCAATGAAAATGAAACAACTTTGAGATGACTGAGAAATCATTTTCACTCTCGAATCTCCCTTATTTATTGAAAAGAAAATTATTTGCACAATCAAGCGATGATGCTCTAAAAACTAATATAAAAACCAGAAGATTTGGCGCTATCAGTATTAACCGAGTCCTACAGTAAGACAAGAGAATAATTTTTGATATGCATCGACTGAGAAGAGAAGGAATAAAAAAGAGAAGAAGAGGACGAGTGCTCAAATGAAGGAGTACGAGCTCGTGGAGCCCAAAGAGGCGGAGCTTGTAGGCGGAGTCAGAGGAACACGTCAAGAAGTCGGACAAAGTAGTGAATGAATTATGTGGACAGTGCTTCTGAAGCTTGCCTCAAATAAGTTCTGTCATATTTTTCAATGTAAAAAACTTGATTTTAACATGAAAAGACCAAAAATGATCATTCCCATTGACTGTCATCATTCCGAGGAGCCCAACAGAAGTTCATGACTTCCGAACTCGAGCTTCTTCATCTTCTAGACTGAACTGGATGAAATTAATGCAAAAGAACAAGGCGAAAGACATGACTTCAAAACTCGATATTGAAATCTATATTTTTCCGACGCTTTTGCCAACTATTTCGTTAATTATCTTTCCCAGCTTCCACACGACATGTCTCTAAATTGAAACATAGGCTAGAAAAAAACTCCAGACAAACGGATTTTTTGGGGAATGACAGTCCCTGGAGGCGTCAAACGAAGACGCACGAATCCTTGAATGTTCGCGCTTTCATTCTGAGATGTGATGTCGTTTTTTCCTCGTTTCCGATCTATTAGATGGCTCGGTGGGATAAAAAAAAAGCCCGGATTGAGGAGTCCAAAACAAGAGAAACGAAAAAAATAAGCAAAAATAAGCAAAAAAAATCCGGCATGAGGAAATCTAATAAGGCTTTTTTTCTGATTTTCCGAAGACCATGCCAATTTGTAATCCAGTCAGTTGCAGAAAAAAAAATTAATAAATAGTCGAGTCAAAAAATAAAGTTTTGAACTTGCCATGAATTATTTAGAGATTAGGATTCTTCACAGGTTCTATTTGTGTTAGTTTCTTGGAATCAAGCAAAGTTCTAGTTTGGCACAAGTACGAGGCGCGCAACCAATTCTACGCAACTTCGGAAGTTTCCAAAATTATATTTCGCCAAGACTACATGGTATCTAGACCGTCCGAGAGGAAAGTTTGCAGAAATTTGAGAAATTCATGCTGCTTGGCCAGTGTGAACAAACGTTAATCTCTAGTATTAAACCTTGATAAAAGATTTTCGATTTTTCAATCGTTTAATTTCCAACCGCAGATAGTTTTTCCTTCGAGAAACCAGAAATTAAAAATAATTAATTTTGGATTCAATTGCATCTATTCGTGTAAATATTTATATGTGCAATTCACGCTCTATTGTAAAAAAAAAGCAACTTGTTTTCCCAGCTACAAAACCGGCAAAAAAAAACTTAATTAAAACCGGTTTGAAGCACAAAGAAGCTGTCAAAATAAACAGGACGATTTCCTTGATGACCTGGATACCGTCGGCGGCGCATCGATCCGCGACCGCCGAGATTCCAGCCGAACGCCTTAGGCGCTCTTGTCGACCGTTACTTCGCCGTTTCTCCCCCGCAAAGATCCAATTCCATCGGCTTATTGCGGATTTCCCCTTCGGTCTTCATTTTGAAGACGTTTTTATTAATACACTTTGCTTAGATTTTATTAAATAAAAACATTGAATCTGGCCTATACCAAAATATTTTCGTCACGAACAAAGTAGAACAATCGTCGACATCTAATTGAAAACTTTCTAGTTTGATTAGGCCTTACCGGAATATTTCAAAAAATTGAATAAAACAACTATTGAAAATAGACAAAACTGAGAGTTTTGGAAACGACTCATCTAAATTGCGCTCCACTGAACCTAAGCCCTGAAAACTATTTCTAATTGCCCAAAAACCATTCCTTAGCCTTGAACTCGGTCCGCTCCATTTTTTTCTTGCCAGAAATTGTTCGTGACGACGACAGAAACGAGGTTAAAACAGTACTCGCCCACTCCTATAAAATGACTTTCGTAATTGGCTCACAGAAAAATGCATTAGCATTTCTAACTTTTTTCTTTCTTCCACGTCTACTACTTGCCTTCCTGATAACCAATAGACTTCTCAGGGAAATAAAATGGAATTCGTTCGAGAGTTGAATGACTTTCAAATCTATGGGCCGAATCACACTGAATACATCTCCAATTATCGTTACAAGTGGGTTTTTTTCTGTTCTAATCGACTCACAATTGTGTAAGCTATCTTCTAACAGTCGCAAAATCCGGCAAAACAGATTGAGATAATTGCCGCTTAATAATTTACTACTCGAGCTGCTCCTTAAACAAAAAAAACAAACTTTTATGCTCCCCAAACTGAACGTCTTCAGAAAATATAGTGAAAGTTACAGAACATATTTTGGTATAAAAAGGATAAGCATCTGCCAAGAAATTGTTGAAAACCTTTTTCGTTTTCAGTTTTCCTTCAAAACCATTAATTGATGGAAAAAGCCTCGAAACGACCCCAATTTTTTATTTTATCCCGTTGTTCTGAATTCTACGAAAAACAAAAACAATGTGGAAAATTGCATGATTAGAAGCGTGTTTTGCAAGGAAGAGCCAATTTCGAAAAAACTAGATCAACCCTTTTGAAAAGGGCATTCAGAAACTATTTTCATCTATTGAGATATGCCCTTCCTTTCGAAAAAGTTGAAGATCCTCGAGGCTGGACTGTTAATGTTTTCCAACGATATTGGCACCATTCCATCACAATTTCCGTCGTCTATTTCATCATTATCAAAGGTATATTTTCAATAGGCTGAAAAATAAAGCAACAATCGGAAAGTTCAGCGATTCAAAAAGCGATGGAAAACCGAAAGCCGTTCGTTCTGAAGACACCACTAGTTTTGTGGAACGGAGCTCTCGCCATCTTCAGTATCTGCGGATGCGTTCGATTCTCAGAAGTGAGTTCAGTCCAAGATGTGAAAAAAAAAACTTGAACGTTACGAATTTCTTGATGATTGATGTTGAAACCATCTTATGGCGTTCGAAAAAGTAATTCAATTTTCTCAACTCTGTATCACACATAGTTCGCTATAGTTTAAAGAATTGGTGAGGTTCTCGCGATTTTTTTTTTGTTAGTTTAATGGATAAAAAGGTGCGGTAAGGATTAGGCTTGATAAAAAGTGGCTCAGTAAAAGATAAAAGCCTTTATAAACAAGAAACCGGAGATAACCTCACCAATTCACCCCCATTTTACCTAAAATCCATCAAGATGTTGGAAATCGCTAAGAGTGTAGGACATCATCCGAGCTCTCTATGTCGACGGCCTCTACAAGTCGCTGTGCTATTCTTGTCATCCCAACGACGTCGCAGCCTTCTGGAGTCTTCTATTCGCCATCTCCAAGGTTGAGTGACTTGAAAGTTCCGCGAAAAAAGAATGGCCCAGATCGTCGAACTGGGCGACACGCTGTTCATTGTGTTGCGGAAAAAGCCTCTCATTTTCCTCCACTACTACCATCACGCAGCTGTTCTGATCTACACTGTGCACTCAGGTGAGAGAATTCGAATCCTAAAAGAAAGAGAACACTTATCGATGAAGTTGGTGGGGATAGGGTCAAGCGTTGGTCAGAAATAGAGCAAAATATAACTGTGATGAAGAGCGTCCAGATCTAGTTATTTCCTACAAATGAGAAAATTGAGTTCAAAAGCTCAATTACTTTTTAATATTATTGATAAGTCTTGTCTTGATTATGATTATATTTTGACGAATTTGATTGAAATTTTGACGTAAGAGTTCTAATAATAATAATTTATTGACAGATCAGCGTGAGCCCTAACGAGTTCACTTGGATCTATAATTTAAGAGAATAAATTATAAAAATTATAAATCATTTGAGTCTTGGAGTAATAGAAAAGAAGATCTCGTTTAATGGTAGATTGAACAGTGAAAGGCTTAGAGTGGTGGCTGAATTGAAATTTGGAAGTGATTTTTTTTCAAGTAGGAATAGTTTTGAAGAAAAAAAAATCATTGGAAAACTGACCTTTAGAACGCAGTCGAAGTGGATTTCGCCTTAAATTGGATCTGAGGCCAAAAAGCTCAAACTTAGTTGAAAGAACCCCAAACTTTAACATGGACAGAAGTTAAATCTCCCCAAATCTCTAACAATCAAAACTTTTCAGGAGCCGAGCACACGGCGGCTGGAAGAGCTTTCATTTCGATGAACTACCTGGCTCATTCCTGCATGTACAGTTATTACGCCATCTCAGCAGCAGGCTACCGTATGCCAAAATGGGCAAGTTAATTAGAATTTTCGCTCTAACCACCGTTCAATTAGGAAAAACTTCCTCCTCTCCTATTTCCACACTATAACGCTAATCGTGCAAAGAACCTCATTAAATAGTTATGATAGAATTATAGACGAAAGTGAACATTTTTTTAAGTGAAAGCTTATTTAAAAACTACTGATTATCATAGAAACTGATGAATTAGTTCTAAAGAATTAAACACTGATTCCGTAGTAAATTTTTTTGAAAAAAATTAATAAGATACGGTCTTCAAAAAAATAAGTCTGAGTAATATACGTCGCAGTTTCCCCTTTCAAGAACACAAAGAATCACTAAGAAAATTCTAAAAAAGACCCTTAAAAGGAGTAGAATTTTACTAGCAAAAATAGTGAGGATATTTAAGGTGTCTATGGCGGTGACAACAATTCAGACAACGCAAATGTTGGCTGGAGTCGCCGTTTCCTGCTTGGTTTACAAAATAAAGACGGAAGACAAACTGCCGTGGGTTGAAACTTTAAAAAAATGCAATAGTCTAGCAATTATTTCTTATTTCTTATACGATACAAACTTCAGAAGAACCGGAGATTTACAGCTATGGGAGGGACCAACTTCCCCAGGTTCCGCTGGATTTTTTTACATACATGAAATCAAATAATAACGAAAGATTGTAAATACCCACCAGGTCCATTCAGATGCCAACAGTCGATGGCCAACCTTTACCTGGCTTTTATCATCTACATCACGTTCGCCGTTTTGTTCATCCAATTCTTCCTCAAATCGTACATTTTTGGCTCCTCCAAAAAGCAAAAGAAACAATAAATACTGATTCCACAAGGAACTATCACCAAATAATAAATTATTCATTGCTATTTGAAAAAAGTCGATTAAGTGTGAATGAAAAAAGTCGAAGTTCAAAACTACTGATTTCAAGGGAATATTTTTGATCCAAAAAATCTTTTGATGACATAAATCATAATAGCGATAGGAGGGTTTTCCTTTTGAAAAATCTGAAAAATGCTAAAAATCGGTATTTATAAGTTATATAACTATATACGTTTTCTTTCCCATTTTTCTCGCATACACTAAGAATAACTGCCGAGATAAACGCGAGACACTGGCGGTACATTGACGAGCTCGCAAACATCTCGCTTTTTTTCCCGCGCCGGTCTCGCATTTTTCTGGGCGCGAGCTCGCATTTCTCTCGCATTTTGAAAATTTCCGAAATGCAAGATAAATGCGAGGTCGCGCCCAGAAAAATGCGAGATCGCGCCCAGGAAAATGCGAGATCGCGCCTAGAAAAAAGCGACATGTTTGCGAGTTCGTCAATGTACCGCCACCGACCTCGCGTTTATCTCGTCAGTTATTCTTAGTGTACGAAATGACAAAACGCGTGATGATTTGAAAGTAAGGCGAATTTATAGTGCTCTTCAAAACTGCAAAAAAAGATCTCGAAGCGAGTTGGGGTATAGTCTGTTCAGATTTTAAATGTCAAGTCGTCGCTCAAGCTCCGCCCATAATGGTGCGATAAACCAATCAGATGGCGAGCCATCCACAGAGCGTTGTCGAATGACGTCATGCTACTTGACATTCAAAATCTGAATAGACTATAAAACATGATCCGATTTGGTGCACGGGCAAAGTCCAAACGACCTTAAAAAGGCCTTGAAAACGAGAGGCTATAGCTCCTTTTTGAGTTCCTAAAAAGGTGTCAAAAGTTTCTCGGAATCTCCTTGTTCCCATCTTTTTTAGAACTCCTTAAAAGGTTCAGAAAAAGGTCTAGAAAAAAAATGCGCTCTTGAGGCCTTTTAAAGGCCATTTTTCCAAAAGTCCAAAAGGTCTCAAAAAGGACCACTAAGAATAACTGACGAGACAAACGCGAGCTCGGTGGCGGTACATTGACTAACTCGCAAAAATGTCGCTTTTTTCTAGGCGCGATCCCGCATTTCTCTCGGCGCGACCTCGCATTTTTCTCGGCGCCATCTCGCATTTATCTTGCATTTCGGAAATTTTCAAATAGCGAGAGAAATGCGAGCTCGCGCCTAGAAAAGTGCGAGCTGGCGCCCAGAAAAATGCGAGACCGGCGCGAGAAAAAATGCGAGATGTTTGCGAGCTCGTCAATGTACCGCCAGTGTCTCGCGTTTATCTCGGCAGTTATTCTTAGTGACTTTTGGAAAAAAAGGCTTTTTTCTAGACCTTTTCCTGAAAAGGACCTTTTAAAGAGTTCTAAAACATAAGGCGGAAAAAAGGAAATTTCCAGAAACTTTTGACACCTTTTCAGGAGCTCAAAAAGGAGCTTTAGCCTCTCCTTTTCAAGGTAGTCATTATTAGGACTTTGCCTATGGATAAGCTCGCGCGGAACCGACTAGTTTGATTTCTGGATTAAACTCTCTCAAGTCTAAATCAGAAACACACATAGAACAACAAACCCGTTATTCGATCGATCGAAAAATTAGTCTCCGGCTTCCGATTCGTAGTGGAAAACCATCTGTTACATTAGATTGATAACAAAACCACAGAATACTAAAAATCTAAATTTGCTTTTTGGAAAACAGTCTCAAAAAATTAATAAAACTAATTTCCCGAACAAGTTTATTACATAACAATATATTCAGTGATACGGACATTGCACAAAAGTTTTTTTCAGTGCCAAAAAAAAAATTCAAACAGTTTGAAACAAAAAAAAAAGATAAAAATAGTTTAACAAGTACTGCATGCGTGATGGACCAAACAGAATCTTCACAACAAAAAAAATTTCTACAAAAATCTTGACGTTTTTCAAGCCCAAAATTGAGTGTCAGCTTTGGGAGTGATTTTGTCGCTGATGTCGAAGAAATAGCCTTCGGCCTGATCCATAGGAATCGTTCCGCGACCGGTGCTGCTTCCAGAGACCATGGACATACGATCTTCATCCTCGCAGCTATGAGGAAAAAAATAAAGATCTGAGAAAAAAGGCCGGTCGGCATACTTCAAACGCTTCCAATTGTTTTTTCCGCGTTTAGTCAAGTTGGTTGCAGCGTAACAGACGTTGGGGAGTCCAGTCGGACAGCAAGACACCTAAAATTCCCTTTCATTACCATCTTATAACCCATAATTCAACCAGAAGAATGAAGATACTGACTTTCAAAAATAGTATCAAAAAAAACTTGGATTATAGAAAAAAAGAAGAAAACGACCTCGCGAGTTATAAAAAAACACGGTAAACTTTTTTTACTTTGCATTTTTTTCGAAGAAATCATGTTTTTTTGAAATCTTTCAATCGTATAAATTTTTTTGACCCAAACGGGTAAAAACACTTTTTTTCGAAAAATCCTCTTTTTATTTTTTTAAAATGTAAAAAAACCTCTAGTTACTTAGAAAAATTCTAAGTCCTGGTTAAGCCGCCTGACTTTCAAAAAGTAGATACAAAAAAATATTTATCAGGTTGATTGATATTTTTTTCTTTCGAGCTTCTTTCCGCCCTCAATCTCGGTCTTTGAATTACTTTCATGATGGAAAAAACTCAAAACTTAAAAAAAAAAAATCTGCCCAAATTGATACTGATTAGAAGACCTGATGCCCGTAGGAAAGCAAATTGGTGAGCTGCTCGGCGACGTCCATGTTCATGTTGTTGACGACGCCTGGAGGATGGTAGAGATCGACGATCGTGCAGCGGATGGGCCGAACTGTTCCCTGGAAAACAATTGAAAGTGCCAGAAGTGCTCAGACGAACAATGAGAGCACGCTGAGGAGTAATGATGAACTCGTTGAACATTGGATTGACAATGTTTTTGTCGATGACAGTGCCGTAGGGCACGTTCTGATCCATGGGACGAGCTTTTTTCGGAATTCTGGAATAAAGATATAGATGTGAGCCCACAAACAGCCTCACCTCCTTGATACTTTTCATTTTTCAAATCTTTTTATTTGAATCGTTTTTTAAAAGATGAACATGGCATCTCTCATAGCGATAAGAACTAAATCCGTCTACACTGGAATGAAATTCCCAACCTTTCCCGGAAAATGCGGAAGTTCGAATTAGTTTGAACGACGATGCACGTCATCGTGGGAGTATACGAGGAGCCGAATTTGGCTTTAAACTCTTCACGAACAGAAACCATCTCAGCTTGAGCCTATAAAAACACTTCAGAGCTCTTTTCATAAAAGATCAGTTTCTTCTTGACAGATTAACCTCCTTTTTAATTATTGAAAAACCAAAAAGAAGTCTTGAAATCTGAAAATATACTTCTTTCTTTTCATGATGTGATCAGAAAATATTTTTCACTACTTTCTTTCTATGGAGTCAAATTGGAAAGTAAAGAGTTCTTTGTTTAACTTTTCCCACATGAAAGGTTGATCTTTGCAACAAAAAAAAAACCTTGATGAGACTTAAAGTCTGGTAATTTGCCGATTAAATTTTCCGAGCTAAATTCGGAAAATTCCACGAGATCAGTCCTCACCTTGGGGAACTCGCCCTCGGAGACTCCACCGCGGAAAACGACGATGTCCCCAGGCTTTTTTCCTTCGTTGAGACGGCTGTACTCGTGCACCGCCTCGACCATCTTCTCGCCGACTCGGCTGATTTCCGCCAGACCCGGCGTCTGCAGCCAAAATGTTCCACGCATTCCCGTCAGACCATCGACAGTGAACGCCATCTGCAACCGACGTCGAGTGGCTTATTTTTGGCGCTCATCGCTCTCACGCCAGCGACACTCGGCTCACTGCGAACGACTTTGAGCTGCCGGTCTACCGCAGATTGGGCTCCAGCATGCTGAACGTCGAATCCAACCACCATCCGATCTGTCCTCTTCAGTTCGTGGAGGCTAAAAACCCGTTTTTAATGGAATGCCGTGTTCAAAGTGATTCCGCGAAAACCCAAAAAAGTCGTCAGAAAAAAATATATAACTGAATTTTGAAGAGTCAGAGATCATCTCGCATTATGCGGATTACTTTGAACACGGCATAATTATCGACAAAAAGTTCGACCCTTCGTCTATGATCGCTACACAGAATCCGCCACAAAAATTCAAACTTATTTCATTTAAATATTTGTCACAGAAATATTTTTTTCTCAAAAAAATAGCGCATATCCATAGTAATTATTTTAAAAAAAAACCTTTGTTGTTGGTCGCGGTTTTTCGATTCCAAGTTGCGACCCAAAGCTAAGTAGTAGTTCAATCCTCCCATTTTCAAGTTCAATTTCAACAAAATGTTATCCGTCGTTGCCGGTTTATTCTGAAATACCGAAGAAAAGTACTAATTTTGGGGATGAAAGAAACCGAGCAGACGTCGCCAAACGTCTTTCTGGAGACATGCTGACAGACGTTTCCGTTCTTATTTTCCAGAGATTTCATGAAATCTATAAACTTTTATTATCTCACAGCAACAGAAGGCATTTTTGAACCATGAACAGGATCCTGCTTCTGATGAGTGACGAAAAAAACGAAAACTTCTCCAGAAGACATAATTTTCGCAGCGCGTTCTTCGTCCGTGCTCGACATTTCTTCCACATGGATCTACAATTTTCAAAAATTGACTTCTACTTTCAATCCGAAAAAGCTAATTAAATAGAAAATTTGAATAAAAAAGAAAAGTATGAACCGAAGTATTCCTCCACTTCATTCCTTTCTGTTCTCCACTGCGGCGAATGTTGTTGATGAAGTTTCTGAAAGCACCAGCGGTGATGGTTGAGAAAAACTAGGTACTCGGCTTCGTGGCGTTTGGCGCAGCGGTCGAAGATGATCATGTAGACCTTCCGGGGCACTTCAGCCGGTTTGAGGAAATTGCCAGCTCTCCAGGTCGGATTCGCCGAAACCGTCTGAGACGAAACTTTGCTTTTTTTTATTCATGAAGTTATCATCGGACCGTACATGAATTTAATAGTCATGACCTAACAGCGCAGAAAAAGGTGGAAAGTCAAAAACTATCAAAAGGAGACCTGACAAATTTTCCGTAGAGAAACTTAGTTACAGTCTTTATTGAGATTCTATCTCGCCATTTATAAACTTTTCAGGTATTTTTTCGAGTTATGTTGGATAGCGACCTTATAGGATCATTGAAAAAGAAATTTTTTTAAAAATCTTTCCCTTCACAAATTATTCAACTACAAAAGTTTCATTACCCATTTGGCGTTTAAGCTTAAATTTGTTCTTTAATTTCAAATTCTTGACCTTTGTTTCGTTTTAATTTTCAAAACCGGAATTTCGAGAAGCTTTTCGGACTAACTTGGTTGCCTTGGAAAACGATTTGCGCCGGCTCGAGCTGTTTGGCTCCAGCCACAATTTTACTGCGATCGACTTTCAGCTGCAATTTTTTTATCCTCTCGAATATCAACAGAACAAGCAAACTCCAAAGTTCTTCAAATAGTTGTTTTCTCCGACTTTCGACCCGGCCATCTGGTCGTCGATTTGCTTGGACATTTCATCCGGGAGCATTTGACATTTCTTGATCATTTTCTCAGCCTGAAAGTGCAACCAGGAGATGAAATCAGAGAAACGGTATCCACCATCAACGGAGTAGATTTAGAAGTCGGAACTCGCTGTCCACGCTCTATAATCAACACTTCGATCGGATGGAAGCTGACGGACTTCTGGTGTCTTTCCACAACCAATGGCAGGTTCGGATATCTTAACATCATTCTCAAAAAGTTCGGAATATGACCCAGACTTGAGAGTTTTCTTATAAGTAGTCTTGAAGTATTCGTAGACACTGTAAGTGCGATCATCTTTTTCGAAAGTCGTTCTGGAAATGATTTTTTTGTTGTATGAAAAGTGAGAAACAGAATGTTACTCTCTAGCGTTCTTTTTGTGGAGTGCGTTGATCATGAAAAACCTGTTTTCACTCATGTGAGACGTACGGACAGCAACATCTGAACAATCTTTACCCAACTAATCTCGTTTTTCAAATACCTTTCAGCTGTTGATTGACCATTTTGAAGGCTCTTTGGTCCGCAAGGGCTCTTTCGAGCTCGTAGCTATCGCGAACCTTCAGAAGATCTTTCAATGCGTCGATCAGATCACCATGTTCAATGAATGGCGAGCGCTTGGCTGTAAAATCTTTTCATGGTCAGGCTAGAATAACGACTCGCTCCATATCACATTGAACTGTTCTCAGAATGACAAAGTAAAGTCGAGTTTTTTTATTTTATGTTTTTAATACAGAAAAAAGGATGAACCTACAGCTAAACTAAAAAGAATAATAGATTTTTAAGTTATACTAAACTTAATTTTTAAATGAAAACTTCCTTTTCATCTCGGACCTTGGTAACAAAAATTGGACGCACTTCGAAAGTTTGTGCGCAAATATAGGTATCACTAATCACTTCTGATTTCTGACGCTACTAAGGTGGTCACTAGAAATGCTCCGATACGTGCGGGGCGTGTCCGGTTCGCGCCGAGATTAGAGATTAATGTATTTTTAAAACACATCGACTTCTGTGCCAGTTAATTTCGGATAAACGGATGGAGGTCCTCAAAAATGGTCAGCCTATTTTTTTTTTTGTTTGTATAAACGAGATCAAACTTTATAGAAACTTATGTTAAACGGAAAAGCATCAACCGACCGTCAATTTGCAGCATCATCGTAGGGCTTCCGCTTTCGTCGTTAATGATTCGACAGTTTTTCTCGAATCCAACTTTGACGTACTTAGCTTCACCCATCGGCAAATTATTTTCACTGGACTTTTCGAAGAACTTGTTCCTCAGCGAATGGTAATCTCCTCTGAGAAAAATGATTAGAACTGATTCCTAAGATGTCAGGCTTGAGAGAGGACCGTCAGCTTTGCGGCCCCTGGCCGTTTTCTATCTCCGACCGGGTAGCAAAAACGGCCGTCATGGCCCAAAGATCGCAAAAATATCTTAAAATCAAATATCAGACTTTTTCAAGGTCAAAAATTGTTTGATGCAAAATTTTTTTCTGAATAAAAAACTTGATCCCGTGCAGGCCCATTCGCCAAAAGTGAAGCTTGAAACTCGGCCCAGACTGTCCAGCGTGACGCCAAAGCATTTAAGGTAATACCCGCGATGAAGGATCGTGTTGCTGATGACTTCCACGACTTGCTGACATTTGCGACTCATGTCAAAGCCTTCGCGCAACGCATCTTTCGAAAGGACGAACTGATCAACCAAATGAATCACAAAAACCAACTGAAAATAAAACTTTTTACCGGACTTTCATTGAACAACTTACTTTCTCGATATTGTGAAAGAACATAGCGGTACTTTCCGTCTTTTTTATGTCTTCCTGAAAATGGGCGATAGAAGTAGCTGAAAATTGAGACATACCGCAGCCAAAGTGAATTCTTCGCCTGGCCTCACATCGAGAGCATAGTTGCTGTAAACCGTGCCCGCGCAGTCGTAGGCAATGCACTCCTGGTCGGGAAAAACCTCCGGATGCGCTTTCATCAACGTTTTAAAAACGGAAAACAAGGCTCTTCGTCTGGCTTGCTGGGCGAAACTGCAAATTTTACTCAAAGATCTTGTCCAAGTCGACTTTGCTCACTCTGAGTTTGGGCCTCTGGTTGCGTCCGTCATTTTTTTTCCAACCTTTGTCACTTCCAATCGGTAGTGAAATACTTCCGTGTCTTTGAAACATATTTCAAATGCGTTAGCTTGTACAAAAAACGTGTCTTGTGCTTTGAATTTGGCTTCTGGCAACTTGGCTGGAAGCGTTTCTGCAATTAATATTTTTAAAGTTAATATAAAAGTAAGTTCTACTTTAGGGTGATTTTCTTGAGAAAATCTTTATTTAGATTTTAAAAAAACACAAATTCTAAGATCGGAAAAAAACGAAACTTATACACCACAAAACTTCTCAATTAAATAAAAACACACCTTGCGACGTTTGAAATTCCATACGTTCTTCCATGCTGGATTTTTTACTGAAAAAAATCAGAACTCAAGTAATCACTCATAGAAAAATAATGAGAGTTAATGTCGTATTCAATTCTCGTAATTTTTGATTTCTAACGTCTTTTTAAAACTCTTGCCAAAATGCTAAAAAAAATTAGAGATCTGAAAGCATAGATGGAACCATGAATCTGCGAAATTATATTTATGAAGCCGTCAGTTTTTTTTTAAACTCGCTTTCATCAGAACGTCAGGACAACACTCGGTGATGCGCAACTTCGAAAAATCCCATATGTTAAAAGGAGACTAGAAACACGCTAGGAATTAAAAATGATACACACCTAATATTATGTACCATATATCAGTGAGAGTAACGCTATGCCGTGAGGTCTGCCGAACCGGCCCTCGTCCCAGCCAGCGGGTGATGCAAAGGTTAAGGTGAACCCGTCGCGGTATTGCGTTACTCTCGCTGCGATATAGCCCATAATAGTGGGTGTAGTCTGTAAAGATTTTAAATGTCAAGCAGCTAATTCCGCTCAATGACGCGTGACGATGATCCTTTTTCCGTGTCAAAGTGAATCCGCGAAATCCAAAATAGTCGTCAGAGAAAGAAAAAGATGACTAAATTTTGTAGAGTCAGAGATAATTTTGCATTTCGCGGAAGTTACTCTGAACACGGCATTTGATGGCGCTGCATTTTTTGACTAATTTTTCTAGCTGTTAGATCAAAAAAAGATCAGAAAATTTAGCTCTATCAAAGGATCATCGTCGCACGCGATAACTTATCGACTCGAAAAGGTACTGTGCCATCGGGGGCGGAGTTAGCTGCTATATATTTAAAATTTTAACAGGCTACAGCAACGAAATGTAGCGATTGTTTGTACAAAGCAACAGTGTAATTAACCATATGCTGAATAAAGTTGAGTATACAAATAAAACCCCTATAAATCACTCAGCAGTTCTAGAGTGGAACCTATAGATCTGATTCATATATCGCTCCCTCCAAAAAAATTTGAAAATTGAAAAAAACATTTTTTTGCTTTATTTTTGACTTTTTATGATGAAGTCAATCAAATTCAAGAAAAAAAATTTTTTGAAAAAAATTTTCTCAGAGAGCAATATAGCGCAAGACGTTTGCGAGGTCACAGCGAGAGGCGAGCGATATCGCTCGCGGCTCCTCCCGCGGTATAGAATCACTCTCGCTGCGATATATTCCACAATATTGGGTGTTGAATGTCAAGCAGCTGACTCCACCCCCAAAGCTACAATATCTTTCGCGTCAATGTTTTATCTACATATGACGATGGCCCTTTAATAAGGTTGCATTTTTGACTTCTTTTCTATCTTTTATATAGATCAAAATTAGTCTCGCGCGATAAAACATCGACGCGAAAAGGTACCGTTTCAGCAGGGGCGGATTAAGCTGCTTGACATTCAAAATCTGAACAGACTATAGTGTCGTGTTAAAAAATAATTCCGCGAAATCCAAAATGACTGTCAGAGAAAGAAAATTATAACTAAATTTCGGAGAGTCAGAGATAGTTTTGCATTTCGTGGAAATAAGTTCGAACATGTTCAATACATAATGGCGACATGGCTTTTCACGCGATGCGAAGTTTTATATACGCGCAAGTTTGAATTTTTGCTGAGAATGCCCAAATAATTTTAAAATCCGGAGTTCGCGCCTAAAATTTCATTTATTTCCGTATATCGTTTCAGAACCCTTTTCCAAGCTCCCGGTGTTCTGAAATTGCCCATTTCCACAAATCATTTTAAACGAATATCTTGTCATTTTTTAAATCGTCTAAATATAGCTGATTCACGGTCAGCTTGGGACGCTAAGCGCTCTCCACGAGCCAGGCGCTGTCTCGTGCATTATCGTGTCAGGACCTGTTTTTCGATGGCTCAAGCCACACCCAATATTGTGGACTATATCGCAGCAAGAGTAATGCTATACCGCGAGGGAGCCGCGAGCAATATCGCTCGCCTCTCGCTGCGATCTCGCAAACGTCTTGCGCTATATCGCTCTCTGAAAAATTTTTCTTCAAAAATGTTTTTTTCTTGAATTTGATTGATTTCATCATAAAAGTCAAAAACAAAGCAAAAAAATGTTTTTCAAATTTCAAATTTTTGAGAGGGAGCGATATGGCAGCGAGACTTTGACGAGATCGCAGCAAGAAGCCTTGGCTATATCGCCTGCGGCCCGCTGCGATATCGGCAACTATGTTGGGTGTATCGCAGCGATATATAGTAATGCTATATATATGTACCGCGGGGGAGCCGCGAGCAATATGGCTCGCCTCTCGCTGCGACCTCGTAAACGTCTTGCGCTATATCGCTCTCTGAAAAATTTTTCTTCAAAAATGTATTTTTCTTGAATTTGATTGATTTCATCATAAAAGTCAAAAATAAAGCAAAAAAAAATGATTTTCAAATTTAAAATTTTTGAGAGGGAGCGATATGGCAGCGAGACTTTGACGACGTCGCAGCGACATGTTGACGAGATCGCAGCAAGAAGCCTTGGCTATATCTCCTGCGTCCCGCAGCAATATCGGCAATTTCATTGGGGCAGCCGTGAATCAGCTATAAATTAATTTCGAACACTGCATGAAAGCATATATGAAAGAAATATATATAAAAACAGTGATTCATCAAATTTGATGTATCACTGTTTTTTTGAATCGAATGCCGTTCTCATTTATGTGGCTTTCATAGCTTTTTTTAATTTTGTGAATTTTTTTCATTTCCAAAAAAATAGAATTTTTGCGCGCAATGCGGACTTTCTTCAAAAAGAAAATTTTTTAGACTTAGTGAACCCGTGTGTTCGTTGAGCGAGCTGCCAGCTGCTACTTTTCGCCGCAATATTTCGTCGCTTCTTTCACTCTTGGAATTAGAGAAATCTCCGCATTCCATAGGCTCACTTCTCGCGGAAGTATTCTCTTTGATCGGAAACTTTTCTAAAGCATAATTTTTAATAGGATTTTCTTAAAAATAATGTTTTTTCTGTCAAAAACCTCGAACTTTTTCTTTCAACAACCGTTTTTTCGGGCTTCTATATATCCTTGCCCTGAAAATTGCTTTTTTTTTGCCATCTTACATCATCAATCCTAATGAATAGATAGCCAATGAACGTTTAGATTTGTTCTGCGTTTTTAGAAAATCGAATGAAAAAAGAAAAGCGGCGAGAAGCAGTTGTTTATTTCTTTACCAACTTCCGGTACCACAAGCGTTCGTTTTTGATTTCAAAATACCCGACAGTTTTTTTTTGAAAAATAATCGTCACTTTGTGACTCATTCGCGTTTGTTGGTTTAAGTTGCAAACACTGTAGGAAAAAAATCTGGCTATTATTTCGATGTTCGAAGTTTAAAAAAAAATTGATAAGTAAAAAAATAGCTTCTCGATTCCAATAATTTCTTTTTTTTTTATCTGTGGAATGAAATGACCTTTAGACTTGCGGAAGCTAATAAAAGCCATGCTTTTAAAAAGATCTTTTTTTTTGAACGGAACGGCACTTCAGGCGGGACATAACAAGACATCCACAAATAGGTCTGAGCAAACGGAACTTTTGCGTTTTGTGGGACAGACGGCACGCCGGCTCATTCTGTCCGGAGCTGCGTCGCCATCTCCGTCTTTTTCTGATCTCACTGGTTTCGACCTTTTCCTTGTACCTTGCGCTTGCAGCGGACATCTTTGTATCTTTCCTACGGAATATTTGATCAACTCGGAATCGTTGAATAAAAAAACTTTTCTTATATACTGTTCTCTTCCGCTTCGGCTTTGCACACTCAATTTCTTCACTCCAAAAAAAAGTTGCAGGAACTATTATTTTAAGTTTCTTTGAGCGCACGGTGTTCCGCGCAATGAAAAAAATGCGAAATTTTGGGTCCCAGCGGCATATTATCCGTGGCGCATCATTGCGCCCTTCTCATCGTTTCTGATGCAAAAATTGAATTTCTTCACTTTTTTCATTGGTTTTTTACTTTTTTCTATTTCTTGCATTTATGTGATCCGCCTCTCTATGGGTACATTTTGTGGAGTTTCAAATTGCGCACTTTTTCTAAACCGGTTTCAGATCTTTAACTTTTTTTCTCAAAAATAGGTGAAGATTTTTTTCTAAAAAGTCCTAATTTTTTTCAAAATTTTTGAAATCTGTTTCGTGACATGAAAAAGAGTAACTCTATTTCGGAAACTATAGTTTTTTTAATTTAATCAGTTAATAATAAAAAAAGTTATTATCTAGTTCCTTTGAGGTAGTTTGAAACCGGTTTCGTGTAAATTAGAGCCAAATTGAATTTGCTGATGCAGTTTAATGATTTTGATATATGCATCATCTAAATTATATATATTTTTCTAGTTTTTTTGATGGTTTTTCGATTTAAACAAAAAAATTTCGCCATACGAGGTTTTTTTCTAATATTTCTGCTTTCTATCCATTACTTGTTTTTTTCTGAAGCTAGGTTTTCGAGGTATAAAAATGTTTTTTTTTCATTTGCTCCTCGAATTTTCCTCATTTCATTATTTCTCGTATTTATAAATGCTTATTCAATGGGAGCTGATTCATTTACATAATATTTTTTTGTTTTTTTATTTTGTAATCAGTAATTTAGAGTTTTCCCTTTCGAAATCAATCCTAAATGTTTTTTTCAATGTAAGTGAATGTTTTTCACATCATATTCTTCAAACTGACAAATTTCGAATATTTCAGGAGCTATTATCCTGAAATCGCAAATTCTAAAATTGAAAAAAAAACATTTTGAGTATGCGATAGTGCGTCTCGGTGTGCTTACACCCTAAGCATCATAATTTACGAAAAGTCTTGACCTTGCGTAATGAAAAACACCGTGAGCGTCTTTTTTTATGTTTTATAAAAAATTTAAAGCTTTTATGAAATTTTTTGAAAAATAAAAAACATGCTAACGTCTTGACAGACTGAGGCTCGATTTTTGCACACTCAATTTCAAATTTAACTAGTTACTGTTGTTAGGTAGGCTTACTGATATGTATGTTTTTTTTTTTAAATCATAGCTTCTTCCATAAAAAAATTGTTCTAAATTCAGTTTTTTGAGTCAAATCTAACCGCCAGTCAAAAACTTCTCTAAACCTGCTCTTAACAGTCATATCATTTTTGTTAATTTATATACCTGGTATATCTTCTTGTTCAGTCATTGGTGTATCAGGAGGTCGATACAAGTAGGTAGCGGGTAGCAATTCAAAGCAATCGGCGTATCGTAATAGGTGGTCACTTTTATGCGACCGGGTACTATCTCTATCGTACCTCAATATTACCGTGTCTGTATCTGGATGCTATCAGGTAGGTGAAACTTTCGATTTCTACTGGCTTTCACATCGGTCGTTTATTTAGCACCAGTGTTTTTTCGAACCTTTCGAAGTCTTCCAGGGTCTCATTGGCTAACGCTGAAACATTAAATCCACCCGGGAAGCAATGCCAGACTTTTCGGAAGCAATCGTGAATGTAAGGTAGCTATCCGTTAGCTACTTGCATCGACCTCCGACATAGGTACCATAGAGATAGTACCCGGTCGCATACGGGTACTATCTCTATGGTATCTATGGTACCTATGTTTAAAAGTTGCGGTTTGGTAGCTATTTGTATCGACCTCCCGATTTACTTTTGGTACTGTACCTCTTTGGAGTTTCTGAAATTTAGAACTTTGCTTTTTTTTTTTGAAGATATGACGAGAATAAAGAAAGCTTCTTTTTTCTTGATTTTCAAATGAAAATGAAGTACTAGAGGAGGCGAACTGATAAAGACGACGAGCCTCGTTTCTAGTATCAAACAAGAAATCGGGCGCCTGTCGAGGCTATTACTCTGGGCTATGCGGAGTATCCTTTTCGACAACCTATTTGTCTTGTTAAACTGGTACATTTACGATGTCAACAATCCATCACCAACTCTCTTGATTCCTGCATGCAGTATTAGTAAAAGCTTCATTTTCTTTTACGCTGCCTCTTTTAGTAGGAATTTCTTGAGCTCCTGTCTATTTGAAAATGATAATTTCGTCAACGTAGTGTCACCACTGAGTCACTTACTTCCTTTACAAAACTGAAGACGGAAAAAAAGAGGCGGAGGTACAGGGCCGAACGACGCAGCTGTCGGCGCCTGTGTTTCGGGATACTTATACCCAGCTTCGAGCAGAAACGGCCCTCTCTTTTCTTTTTCCTTTACGATTATATCTTTGTGGCTTGAAATTTAAATTCACCACCAGACCACTTTAAAACCTCATTCTATTCTTCGAAATATTTCCGAACTCAATTTCTTTTCCAAGTTCATCTTCCTTGATTTTTTTTTTCATTATTAGCTTAGAAGAAGAGATAATTCGAAGCAAGCGAAACTTCTTTTAGAGTTTTACATGAAAGGTTCCATGCAGGGTTTAATCTTCATGGAAGCTTTCAATTCAATTGCTTCTCGTTTTTAGTCGCTTTTCTTCAAACATTGATTCTTGAACCCGCAGAAAAATTCGATGCCTATTCTGCGACGGTCGGCAACGCTCAACGAGGCAACTGTATCTGCCAAAAACAAGTTCAGCCTCAAATACGATCTCAACAATAATCAACAGAGGGTCACTTTTTATCATTCTAACTGTTAGCCAGAGAAATTAGTTTCAGAAAGAAGAACAATTATGTGAAGCAGAAATCTTGGTCGAGGAGCGGACTTTCGTCTGGGATTGGCCGTTCAGCTCAGAAGGTTAGTTTAGTTTGAACTTGAGACAGGGTCTTTCCTAAAAAATTTTTTAATATGCAAACTTTACTTATTTATATTTTTATTGCAACTTTCCTCTCTTAAAAAATTTTTAGCGCTGGTTCTAGAAGATATGGAATGGTTTTTTTATAGGTTTAATTTTATATGAACAGATCTAAGAACTATTAAACCATTTCTTCCCGAATTCTTATTCGAAAAATGTTTCAGGGATTGCTCCTGGAGCATACACGGCTGAAAAATTTGTTGTCTGCCTGCCTTTCAACAAAGGAGGCACAGGAGAGAAAAATGGAACGGTTAGAATTTTCAATTTTTTTTTCTGTGATTCTCAACGCTGGTGTTTATCACTAGTACTGTTGCTATTATCATCATTATTACTAATTTTAGAACATAGAGAACATGTGTGAAAAAGAATAGAAAAGCGGTACATACAGATCTATCGCTCAAAGTGACCCTTGGCATCATTTTTTGGCGGTTTTTTTGTGGAATTTGATGCAGACTTCCATTTAGACCTTTTTTTTAGAATGAAAATAAACTATGAAACGCAATACCTATTTTTCGAGAAATGTTGTACAGTACTTTGTCACGTGCGTCAGTTGGGTCCTAAGCTATCGGATTTCGACGCTTTTTTTCTTTTTTTTTCGAAGGAATTTTCACATTCCAACGTAGAGGGTGTGAAATTAATTTCAGTCATGCGAAATTTTGTGGTATTTCGCGTTTTTTTTTTTGCTTCAGGTTATTTCAAAACCGAGCTTTCGCGATGCAAAATAGATATAATGTTATATTTTTCATTTATTCCACTTACTTTCCATTATCTGGGTGGCCTGTTGTAAAAGCGTCGAGGTAATAGTTTTTTCAAAGATTTGAAAAGCTCTCAAAGGCATAAGAGGAAACTCTTTCTTCGCCAGAAATTACACAAAAAAGAATGGAAAATCCTTGCTGAATATTTAAAGTAGTTGACTGACAGTTTAGAGGCGGAAATTCGTTTTCAGCGTCTTTCTAGGCCATGCAAAGCTTGTCTATTCGAAGCAAGTTTAGTTTAACAAGAGATTAAAAATTTTTTACTGAAATTTTATTGCTGAAAGTGCTTAATATAGAAGTTAAACTTTGCCTTTGAGTTAAATTCAGTTCGTAGATACTCCTTTAAAAAGAAAAATATTTTGAACCGATGGGGAATGCGGCTGTTTTCCTCGAAATTCGTGCTTTAGTTCGAGTTGGAGTGTAAAAAACATCATGAGAAAAGTCGCTTTTTTCATTCTGAACTTCATATGAAATTGCAGACAAAGAAATTCGAAAGAATTGCGGAGAGTGACTTTTCCTGGAGCATGGGCCTTTCGCGCGACGCCGAACTCGGCTCGACGTGCTTCTGGAGACTCGAAATCGAAGTTATCCGTAACCTGAACGCCATCGTTCTCATCGCTTCGAGGTGAGAGTCCTGGCACCTTTTTCAACTGAGCAAAGGAAAGCGATTGGGAGAAAAAACATATTTTTTAAAAAAATGTTCTAACGATACTGTGCTTTCACAAAAGATAATTCACAAAAGATCACGAGAGAGTCAACCTCCAAGATTTTTAAACTTTGACAGCTTCAAATCTCAGATGCTTTTGAATATGTCAAAACGTGTCCTTTATGTATTTTTCCAAAATTCAGTGACCAGGAAAATTGGCCTTTTTTGTTGTTTTATGTTTAAATTAATTTCAAAAATAACATTCAAACCCTCTTCAGATTAATCGGGACCTTTCTGTAATTTTCTCTTATTTCCAATGTTACAGAGACATCAGCCGTTACAATGAGAACACAAAAAGACTGAAGCGCGTCCGCAAAATGTACAAGTGAGTCTCAATGTTTATTATTTATTAAGAGAATTCTCTTTTCTATTTCCCGCTCTTAAGTAATCAAAAAGTGGGTGTTCCAATAGTTTCAAAGTCTTCCAACTTGCATAACAACTTCTTCGATTTTTTTTTAATGGGATTCCATTTCCATCGCAAAAAGAAACATATTTTTCTCAGACTCCCGGAGTACTACGACGTTACGACGACGACCACCACCATGTTTGATTGGGCGGTTCTGGTGGAGGCACAACGGCGCTCCATCAACCGCCCGACGCTCCGTCGCGCCAGCACCATCCAATGAGTCCTGCAGGAGAGCAGACGGGTTGTCGAGAGGACAGTCCTCAGCATCTGTATGCCCTTCAAACTTCTTCCCTTCTCCTAGTATCTTCTTATGAAAATTTTCCTTTCTTCAACTAATTCTTTGTACATATTAGTCGTTCAAGTGAACGACGACAGGGTTTCTGAAAATCGCATAGAATTTTATTCATATTTCTATTTCTTCCATTTTAATTATTGACATAATTATCCACTTTGCTTTGTAAATTTGCGATCGATTACTTCGGCGTTTTGTTATCAGTTTTTTGTTGTCCTCAGTACCCAGACTTTCATCTTCATTCGGTTCGCAATAAACTATCAAATGGCTCAACGACTATTAAAATTTGAAAGAAGATGATCAAATCACAAAGGATTAGAAATGTTAGATACAAAAAGCGATATGATATGAAATTGATTAGTTCCATCAACGACTTTTGGTTTCAATCGAGATCTATTGGCTTTCTTCGGCTTCTAACTCGTCCTCGGTGTCGGAAACTTCCATGGCGCGGCCCTGAATCGAACAATTGTTCAAAGAAAGTCTTTCGGAACATTGAGAAACGACTTCAAAACCAACCAAATCGGTTGAAGAATGCGGTAACTGTGGAGCGACCGCTAGAAAATTGTTCGAGAAGAAGTAAGCCGTTGACCCGCTACAGTACAAGTAAGTATTACCTGGAAAGTTAATAGTCAGAATCAGATCAGCGGAATTCGCCTCACGAGAGAGTTCATTTAATTTCGCGTTATGGACTTTCTATGAACTTGTTCGAACACTTGTTTGAGGATAGTATGAAGACCCACGCGTCACCTAGTTTTGTTGGTGAGGTTTTCCAAAAACTGAGCGCTTAGTCGAGATAATAAAAAATAAATAAAATTCAATAAAACAAAATTTTTCTCGAACGCGTTGTAGCTTTAAAGGTAAGCTGGAAAAATTTGAAAACACTCAAACTAAAGTAAGCGGAATTTAAGAATGACAAACCGATATGTGCTCCTTCCGGAAACCTCGGATGATTTTCCGGCGTTTCGTTGGAAAGAATTCGCATGTAGGAAATGACATCCCTGCAAAAAACCTTTCTTTTCAAAAAACGCAGAAAAAACTGATTGTTTTTTTTTTCTTTTTGAAAGATCTTCATCAATAAGGATTCTGGCGCTCTTCAACACAGCCCTTTAAAATTTCTTTCTAAAGAGTTTTGAAAAAACGCTGAATGCCTAAATCTTACGTGAACTGAAAAAAAATTCGATAAAAAATAATAGAGAGATAAAAGATTATTATTGCGCCCGTTTTCCTCGGATCATTTTAAAGCTTAAACCTAAATGATGCAGAAAAGTCTGCGTATAATAAAAAAAAGGCTCTTGTCTCAAAACTTTATTTCAAATACATCTTTTTCAACGAAGTTGATCTACTTATTCAGTCCAAATCTTCCATCTAACCTTGATTGTTTGACGCCCTCTCAAAGAGCGAAATCTTTTGTTTTTCGCGCACTCATTCTATTGGAACAGAAGACAAAGGCTCATTGACACAGCGCTTCTTTCCGTAGCACAGGTTTGTGAACAAAAGCTGGAGAAGCGAAAAAGACGAACTTGTCGGAGCAGGCGAAGATGTGCATGGCGCGGCAGTCCTGCCAAGTGAGCGAGCAGTTCTCGGAGAAACCCTGGAGCTTGCGGAGCAAAGAAGCGTCGCCGTGCTGGCTGTGGATCGCGGCGGCTGTCGCTCGCAGCAACCTTGTCGGTGGTGTCGGAGAAGGCCGGAATAACTGCAATCCTTCTGGTTTCGGAGCGAAAGCTTATTCTCTTCTCAACTGACTTTAAAACATTTTTCTACTTCTTAAAAAATTTTTCCCGTTAATTATAGTGGGCAAAATTTTGAAAACAGATCGACTCTTTTTAAAAAAATTTTTTTCTGAAAAAATACTGGAAACGCCTTTTTTCTTATGAACGATTTTTTTATTAAGTATGTTGAAAAATTCCGACGCAGCTTTTTTTCTGCTATTTTTTCAAATTCCAAAATCACCCACTCTGAGCCCCTGAGCGACGTCATCGAGCATTCCAATCATGTGAGGCTCGATTGAGTCGAAGACAGGCGAAAGGAGAATCGCCTGATCGATGGAAGACGTCGAAGGAGGCGAACGCGACGTCTCCGCAATCCTGAACGGCTTCATTGCTATTTTGGAAAAGATTCAGAAGGCGTTACCTTCCAGCTTCGCGTAGAATTTGGGCCATTTGGTTGACTTTCGTCGTCATGTCGGCAACGAGAGAATCTAGACTCGCAAAGTCTTCAAAAGAACGACGTCGCTTGTGGTCCATCTGAAAGGTCGCAATTTCAAAAATCAGGAGTCAATCTAGAAGTGAAAAATCAAGAGAGTAAGTGACAACTGTGAAACCATCTTCTCATATCTGTCGTTATTGGGGTCGCACGCAAGATTGATAAACAGTACGATTGCGCGAAAAACGATTGATTGCTAGGTTTGCTCAGATTTTGATGATATTTCAGAAACAGAAAGCTATTCATGGGTACCGAAGAAAATGAAAACGACGAGGTTTTTTTGTACAAATTAGAAAGTTTTTCTTTTTGCTAGGAGTTTGAGTTTGGGAGCCACATAGATTCAAAAAGTGAGGTGTAAGAGCAGAAAGAGAAGATAAAGACAATGATAAGAAGGCGGCGAGGTGTTAAGCCAAAGCGACCTGCTGGATATCGACGGAAGGCGGAAGGGGCGGGGCGACAGCCGACTGCCGCCGCAGAAGCTTCCTTCCGACGTCGCCATGGAGACCATACCGTGCGCCACTTCTGCAAACCACCCTTTAATTCATTAATTAGTGATCAGATCTGATCAGGAAAGTGTTCGAAAGTTTACATTGAACTGCGAAAGAAGGACTGAATTTGTTAAAAGCATTCAAAAGTATATACTCGACATTGTTGAAAGACAGTGTTCGTCAATGTCATCTTTTTTTGAATCTCAATCTTCAAAAATAAAAAAATTTGAAAAAAAGTTTACTTGATTTCGTAAAAAAATTTTTAATTTTTAATTTTATTCAAACGATTTGTCCGCTAAAAAAAGAAACTTTCTTAACTCTAATTAAGTTTATCAGCTCTGAATTTATAAAATTTAAGTGCAACTTGAAATGGCCCTATTAAAAACTGATGAAAAAGGTTTAGGCACAGACTTTTTCTGCGTCATTTGGGTTTAGACTGAGTTGGATTTGTTTTGTTTTCCCTCAACGGTGAATAAATGATGCAATTCGCACTTGGTTTTGAAAAGGATCTTTTTTAAGCTTAAAGTTTAAAAAAATACTGTTGGACACAAAATCCGGCTCACGAAGTTTGAGTGATTATTTTAAAGTCTTCTACTCTCGCTAACGACATCCTCTTCGAGTTTTCATTATCTATATGAAAAGCTTCGAGTACACCTGCACGTTAATAGTCTATACGTTGAGCAAAAACAAAATTAATCCGACCGGTGGTTGGAATTAACGACTCGGCTGTAATTAGACTTCAGGCGGTGGCTCATTTGTCGAGCGCCTTTTTGCCGTACCGATAAGGGATTACGCATCCTTCTACATAACATACACTTGAATGAATTGATTAAAGCAATAATAATTAGAGAGAAAGAGAGATGATTTTTGAACAGTTGGAGGTTCTATTTTGAAAACTTGTGGAAAATTAGAAGGTGGGTGAGGCTACGGTAATTTCTCTTATTCTTCACCCGCATTTCCCGTTCATTTTTATTCTAAACTTTTTCTTGCTGTTTTCCGAGGTACGTCGTGAACGCTCAACGCCGGGAAACTCCCAGAACGACTGGAAATGTTCGTGGAATCGGAAATGGATTCTAATTGCAGAAGGAGAAGGTGCGTGGTCGATGGATTAAGTGCACCTGGAAAATTCGCCTAATCTTTCCCACCCTTACTCGTTTTCAGAAAGCCAATTTTGCTACAAACGAAATTATAAACCTGCTTTTTAATAGAAGCTAAAAGTATCAGAAAAAAAGAGGTAGGAAATTTTCACGACGGCCGAGGAAATTTTCAAAGTTGAGTTTTGGCGTGTGAACTTCTAGACGTAATAGTCATCTCGTTTATTAGTCTTTCGCTTTAAAAAACTATTTTGAGCCGCAAGAGGTGCACAGACACCTGCTTCAGCTTGAGTTTTTTCAAAGGCGGATATTTCACCTCAATATTGATACGATTTCATGACATTTGAAAATGCCTTGCTTAATGGTTGGAATTTTAAATGTGTAATTTAAACACACTATGAATAAAAAAGCAAAAACGCTTATCATTTCTTCTCAGGTAACGCAGGACTTTGCGCGTTCAAAAATGAGCAGAAACTTAAAACGAAAAAAAAATGATGCGACTGGCGTTGTTAACTTTCGAAAAAAAAAGTCTCATTGATAGAAAAAAGCAAAAAAATGAAAGTTATTTCGTTTCGATCAAAAAACCCGACCTAAGGCGTCGTGCAGCTGGCATTCCGAACGATTTGACAAACTTCCAGAAGAAAATTAATCGCTGCGTTACAGAAACCAGCAAAGCCTGAAATCAAAGAAAAAAATCGATCGCAAATATGCAAAAAGACAAAAGAAGGATTAACGACGAAAAGTGATCGGTCAAGTGTTTTGTTTCACCAATAGTTTGAATTGAGAGAATTTTTAAAATATCAGCAAAAAAGGCAGAATATTGTTTTGAAAAGCGGATTCGAAGGAGCGGAACGATCGGCGGGCAAACAAGACAGTTGTGGAATGGTGGGAACACGCCGTCGCCGCCATTTCCCAACTGATCCAATCAACTGATTGTATTGATTCTTCCGAAAAGCAAAGCGGTGATTAGACATTTTTTGTTTAAAATTGAACTGAAGAGGTGGGAGCAATCGAATTCATGTATTACTGGATCTATAAAAGATCCATAAGAGTCCAAAAAGAGGGCAAAAAAGAAATCTTTATGATGAGTCTCCTTATATGTTACTTAATAATAAACTTGTTTCCGTTTGCTCAGATATCAGTTTCAGTTCAAACTGAAAAACGTCAAGGAATTCTCAACATGCGAAACTTCCTATTACTGCAGAGCGGACGCTTCAAATTTATAAAAAAATATTGAAGCCAGTTGATTTCACAGGAGCTTGAGGCTTCAACACTCAAAATTGGGACATCGGGCGTTTCACTTTTAGAATCCTTATCGATTTCTTCAAATAAAATTTTCAGAAATTTCGCGAACAAAAACAACCTTCCTTGTGGGAATATAACACGAATCCGTGTAAAACTTTCTTTTGACGTGGCAACGCACCTTTCGAAGCTTTTACTCTGAAATAAACCTCCCAGAAGGCGCTTTTACAAAATCTCTGACAAGCAAAACGCAAAAATGTCAACAAAAAAGTATATTTCGGCGTCCAGTTCTGTGTGAAAACTATTGGCTTCAAAAAGAGAGCGTAAAAGCAGTATATGAAGGAAAAATGAAATATTGATTGATCGAACGAATGAATAAGATCTGAATAGAAGGAAAGCGATGAGTAATGGCGGCACGGGCCGAGCAAATGTCTTCAGGCGCAGGCCATTTACAGCAAATAGCGTGAATGACGATGAGCCTGGCAAACAGCCATCGAACCGATGGGCCGTGGGTGAGCACAGTTCCGAACCATCGAACATTGGTTCATCTATCGATTCTTCCAAAGTTGGCTGAAGTTGCCAGAAACTTTCCTAACAAAAATCGTACTCTGAACGTTTGTGAAGTATATGAAAATCAGGAAAGCTAATTATAAGAAAAATATTGAAATAGTTTTTTTCTAAAAAAATCTTTTCTAATAAACTTTTTTTTAAAAAATGTTTCCCACCTGCATGAACGCTGATAACGATAAAAAAATATGAGACCTTCTTTGAAATATTCCTCTGCTCCGTTTTTTTTTTAAATTCTAGAAAACTTTTTAGGCAAAAAAACGTCCGAAAAAGTATGTAATCAGATATTGATCTATTAAAAAAACTAAAAAGTAATAGAATGCTGCTGGTGAGTAGTAAAGAAGTTTGAAAATTTGCATCCTACTTAAAGTGTACAATAAGGCGGAGGTTTGAAAAAAAAAAAGGACGGAGGAGCGGAAAAAGAGAAATGTCGACGGACGGGCGGTGCGTCATCGACGGCTCCGCTTCGGACCGCCGTCCACTTTTGATAAGATACCCGAATCCTTTCATTTTTACAGCGAGTCGGATTCGCTCAAAAATGATGGCTGACCTCGTCGTAGCTGTTTTTGAATAACGAAAATTCCTTTTCGAATCTCATTCTTCAACTTTTGACAATATTACAAAGCTCAGAAGAAGAAAAGATTTGAAAAATTTCAAGTTTTTAAAAACCACAACAAGTACTTTTGGAAAACTAACGACTTGTAAAAGACTTATTTAAATTTCCACATTCTTCTTTTGAAAAAATGAAATTTTTCAAAACTGAAGTCTTCGACGTAACGGTCCAGTGTGTTCGAATTTCCTCTGAAAACTTTTTTTCTTCAGAAGTTGTTCAAGATGTTTTTTTCTGTGAAGATAACGGATACACAAAAAAAGCAGTAAAAACGCGAGGAACGTGCAAAAAAATTGTGGGAAATATCTGTTGAATTTCTGTCGTCTACCACTAAACGACTGAAAAATAACTTATGAAAGTGGTAGACAATACATAGAAAGAAAATTGTATGTAGTTAATTTACCGAACGCGAGACTGAGATTTCAGAGAAGTCTTTCTAATATTTAAACAATAGTAAATGGAGACAAATTTTTCGGAAAAAAGTTTGGTTGTCTTAGAAACGCTAAAAGCGAAAAAAAAAATTAGAGACCAACCTCATAAAACGCGGCGGCAAAGTCAGATTGCCTAATTGGGTTACGGTAGGCGGCGATTCGAACTGGAACAATCAACTCGGGCAGTGCGCTACTTTCGCATTGAGGGACAATTACTGATTGCAAAGGTTGAAGCTACTCCGAAATCGCGAAAAATAGAGAGAAAGTCAATTTTTTCGAATATTGAGTTTTTTGTTTAAAGAATTTGACTTTAAGATTTAAAAAAAGGTTACTATTGAAGGACAGTCTAGACTTCGGCACCACAGACAAATTTTTTTCAAAAATGAAAATGATTCAAAACTGATGTAATTGAAAAAAAAAACAGTGAACAAAGTTTTACAAAAAGTTTGAAAATGAAGCCTCCACTCGTTATGAAGCATACTTTTTTGTACGAAAACTTTTTCTCATCTGTCCCTGAGAAAAATATGTGAATATGGAAATGTACAATACAACTCTATTCGAACTCTTTAAGGATAATCTCTGTTCAAAATCCTAAGGGGTACTGGGCAAAAATTCTTGCATGTCCTAAGATAATGTATAAAACGACTTTTCCGCTTTTCAAAAATTTTTTCTTTTTTTTTTCAAACGTAAGAATTGAGAACAGATTTTACTATCCAGTATAGCTTAACGCAAAATTCCTAAAAGCAGTTTTGGGCAAAAGAGTTGGAAAAGACGGTCGACCGGCACTCGACGGTCTAACCGACGGAGCCTAATCGCAAACATCACGGATGAGCCACTCAATCGAGGGCCCGCCACGCGGCTGCAAATTGTCGAGAATTAGAAAACAACAGTACCACAAAAAAATACTCAAAAATTCTTTAATACATTCATGAGCTCCGTTTTGCTACTTATCCTCTTACCGAAGAGCCTTTCAGTTGGTTATTCCAGACAAAATTTTTCTTTTAAATATTCTCATAATTTTAATTGAGTTTTAGATCGAAATTGCCTCTCATTAATGAAAAATCACACACCAGTTCGTTTCTTTAGGCAATAATTTTGATTTGGTAGGATACTAGATTGAAAAAGATTTAGAATGAAATTACGAAAGGAAGGTGAGAGTGGGTACAGTTAATTTTTGAAAATAAGGCAGTTTCATATTGAAACATAAAAGGGAACGAAAGCTTTTTGGAAAAAACAATCTTGGCATGAAGTTGGAGCAAACAGAGTGAAAATTAAAACTGAACGGAAGAACTGAGCCTTATGTTCCGTACTGTCAGAATGGAGACGTCTTCGTCCGACGGATGGGCGGGTCAGCCGGCGTCACGCAATCTTCTCAGCCGCGCACTCCCTACAAGGCCTTCTCTCAGGTGATTGCGGCGAGTAGATAAACATCCCTTCTCTTCTTCTTTCTGTAATTCACTACTTTTAAAAACTGTAAAGTATTTAACGGTGTTGGAAAAGTTTCTTCCAGTCACGATACAACGAACAAAACCTAGTTAATTAAAATGACAATATGAGGACAGAAACACACACACGCATCACAGAGAAAACCCAGAACCAGTAAAAAAAAAAGCGAAAATTAGAAAATCAGAAGAAATATTCCGAACACGCGTTTCAGAAGAACTGACAGAAGACGAACGGCAGACCGCCGCGCATATAGTTTAGAGACCTCGGCAAACTTAGAGAGAATATAATCTTACTCTCCACGTTCTACACACTGTATAAGAACCGAAAAAAATCTCGCTGGTTAGTTTACTGTTAAATTTGCATGTCCAGCCTAGACGTCTAGCCATGTCTGCGCGCTAGTCTGCCGTTTCCCTTCTGAAGCGTTAAAAAAACCATTTCGTGGGAGAGCGACGAAATGTCGCACAAGAAACGCTTTGAAGCGCGGAAAAAATCCATGACTTTTTCTCTTCATTGAATTCAATATTAATATTGCTGTTAAATTTTTTTTATCGGCTTCTATCAATTTTGTGAATAAATATAAGAAAAAAAAAACAAATAGGTCAGCGTTTAGTTAATTTTTGTTTTTCTTAACTTTTGGAGATCTAAAAAGAGAAGAAAGCTAACAAAAAAAAAAGAAAAAGAAAAAAATGACTCTTGACAATCAGATGGAGAGGCCTGGACCGGCTGGTGATAAAGAACCGTGATAGGATCAGTTTACCCTGGTGAGATAAGGCAAATGAGACACGCGACTCGCGTCCTAGTAGTTAGGGACCGCAAGCCATTTCTTCAGAACGATTCAAAAAATATGTTTTTTACATTGTTCGATAGAGGAGAATGTCCATTTTCATAATCCGTTTAGTTTTTGAAAAAAGCTCCACTAAGAAAAAAGTTATGGCCAAAAAACGAGCGCGCGCGGCGTACAACTGGAGGCAAAATCTCACGGTTTACCCGCCGCCGCACGCTTTCTTTTTAAATGTTTTTTTGCGCGTTTCTGGACCGTTTTTTTAAATCGGTTTTCTGTTCTGAGAGGTTGTCCGAACTGAGCCTCATGTTTTGGTATGAATCTTTTGTACAATCCTCATAAGAATTTTTGATAAAATATCAAAAAACTACTTAGAAAAAAGGTCAGAAGGAATTTTCAGCTTATTTTTCTTTTCTCTACTCAGAAAAATTATTATCATTCGATTTGGAAAAAAGAAAAAATGAAAAATAATGTTAATTCGAAATAAAACAGGAAAAAGTGCAATTTGACTCCGAAAACCGGCTCCTGCGACATTTAAAAGGGCGCATCGGTGTGTTTGACGCAAACACTGCTACGGACACTTGCACGAAATCTTCCGAAATTTCAAAAAATTGCTATTTTTTTCGAGGTTTTCAAAGCCGTTATTTTTTTCGCGTCGATCGATTTTTCATAATTTTTTTTCATTGGTAGAGTTTTTGAACGCTTAATAACATAATCAAAAAGTATAGACGCGATCCTATTCTCTCATGCGTCAACGAGGGCAGACGAAAAAAGGAGGTTTTGGTAAATCTCAAATATAATTTGATTCGCTGTCCCAATAATTATTTTCATTTTGAATTTTTGTTTGTGAGCACATTGTGAGTTTTTAAATGAAAGGAAAAAGTATACCATGTCGCTGAAATTTTTTTCGCATTTCAGCTTCAAAGTTTGGTGTCACTTTACAAGCTTTAATATTTTTCGCGTCGGTAGATTTTTCATTTTCACTCAAAAAATAAAGAAAGTGTTAATGTATAACTAACTCAAAGTTCGGAAGCGTTCCTCACTTGGTTTTTCTGAAACGCGACGATTTTTGTGAAAACTTGTCAGTTTTTTCGTGTTAAATCTTACTTTTTCGCTTATTTTTTTGAAAAAAATACATAGTTTTTTTAAAATATTCAGTCTTGTAGAGCGTTGTCGATTACATAGATTAACAGAAACAGTTCATTTTTTTAAAATGGGACTTTAGCTAGTATAAACGCCTCAAAACAGTTTTTGCAACAAAAAAATCGTCATTTTGGTGGCGTGAAGGGGCGGGGCTTTGCGCCCCCTACTAGTAGTCGTCTGGCCACATCGAATCCCGAGTCCGTTTTTAGTGCGCGAGATCTTGCCACAAAACGGCGATAAAGGTCATTTTCTGGCAGGGTTCGGCCCTTTTCCGCCGGCAAAACGTCTTTCAAGTATCTCTTCGCTAAGATAATTGCCGAATCGGCACCAACTTAGAACTTTTCAACTGTTTTGTTTCCGCTTTGTTCCTGGAGCTCAACTTCAAGGAGCTCTGGAAACATTCAAAAGTCAAAATACCGCAAGATCGAGCAGGAATGCTTCCTGCCAGCAAGAAGCATTTCTGACTTTTTAAATTTTTTTAGATTGGCTTATTTCTCAATTGATTTTTTTCTGAACAAGTTTCTTTGGAGATTTCAAATATTTGGAATTTTTTTAGAATCCAGTGGTACTTCTCGTCATGACGAGAATTACCTTAGGTGAATCTTATTTTTCTCTCACGGCATGAGCAACTCGACAGTAACATAACCCGGATGCAATCTGGACGTTTCTGGGCATTGTTAAGATCCCTTCAGAATTTTAGCACATGCTGACATGACACCGTTAAAGTGTTCACAAACTTTTTTAAATTGGAAAACCATTAGGTATACGTGCATATGTTTAGGTATGTATCTATAAAATCGCATTTCTTCATCAGCTTTTTTTCAGGTAGGTTGCACTGTCAGAGAATTTCATGATTATAAATGGCACTAAATTTGATCCATTTGAAGGCGACATCGGCTCGAATCAACCACAAGAAACACCTCAGGTCATTTTTTTTACACTTTTGATCATCAAATCATATAATAGATCTATATTGAAGATAGATTTAAAGTTTAGTACATATATTTACTCTGCAAAAATTTTGTTATATTTTTCACCCTCTGATGGCTATTTTTATCCCATGTCTTTACGATTTAAAATCTGAGAGTTTTTGTGAAATTAGAAACATTGTATTCTCTGAAAAAGTTTTTTGACTTCAAGAAATGAATGGAATGTAAGAGGCAAGTATTAAAAAAGAACAAGAAAAAAGTTTGAAGGAGCTGTTACTCAATGATAAGACGATAAAAGAGAGTAAACAGCAGCTGATGACCAAGAAAAAGTGAGAAACCTGCCGTACAGCCGGCTGGAAAGCGTGCAATGGAAAATGTCGGAGAAAATGAACAGCTGACCCTCCCGTCTGAATCTTTTCATTTGCTTCACCTTGTTCCCTTCAATATCGAGCTCAGAAAATGACCGTTTGAAATTCATTTGATTGACGTTTTCTGATGAGTCGAGATGGTCAGTCTTACGGTCAAAACAAACTTCAAGCGTTGGGAAAAAAAAAAAAGAAAGAAATGCCTGCATTTTTTACTTGTGATGCTTCAACATTCTGCGGAGCCAACCAGTATTCAAAAATTTTTTTGAAATATTTTAAACTGCTCGCAGTTATTGAATTAGAAATGGATGGCTCAGATGAATCTATAATTTTTTCAAAAGTGAAGAATGAACAAAAAAAAACCCTCAAGTTTCTTTTACTACGTCATGTTTTGTAAACAGAAAAGCTTTATGAAGTTTCATTAAGAAAAGAAAAAAACTGAGAGGCCTTCTCTTAACTTCCAAGCACCTAAAATGGTTTTATTTGCAGAATGAAAGTATTGCTCCTTCTGTGGACATCTTTGGCTACTGTAATCCTGGCCGACGAGCATCCTGTTCGTAGGTTTACGGTGGATCTGGATCGGCCGCCTTCTGAACGATGGAATGACGTCATCGACGCGCATCTCGACGCGATTCCTGCCGTCGTCGCTGAGGCCAAGTCGGTTTTTCACAGTTATGAAGTATTGGTAGTTATAATATAATAGATTAACCTTTAAAAAAGCTGATTGACTCTCAATTTTCGATACTTTTCTGAATTATTTTCACCAACTTTCATAATTCAATCAACTCGGGCACATTTCTCACGGCGAGACCTCGTCCCACTTCGAACATTAAGTCATTTGTCTTAGGTGTTCTCGTTCTCAACGCATAGTTAGAATATATCTTGAATTTCAAGAAGTTTGATTCAAAAAGGCACACAGTAATGGAAAATGAAATGAGAGAAGTTAGCAGTATTCGCACTTTTATTCAGTCTTCAGATAAGATTCTCTGCTGAATCATGAGATAATAAAGGAGTTTTTCGCCGGTTCGCGAGACTGTCGTTGATCAAGAACGGCGCGTAGAGCATCTCGCTCTTCTTGAGATAGTATTAGAAGAGTTTTGAGCGTTCCGACGATCTCTGCTTCTCCATGTAGGAACAGTACGGCGGCCAGCTTGTCCAGGGCTGGGCGTCAGATCTCACTTGGGCATGGTCTCCGCTCGACAACGAGTTGAGAATTGAGACTTTGTGGATGTATAGGCCTAGGTGAGAGTACTCGGAATCAAAAATAAAATTTTGCTAAACCCCTCAGGCAACCGAGAAAAAGCTCGTCGAAATTTTCCCAGCGCGGATATAGCCGCGCTCAGAGCCTTCGGCTAGCAACTGGCGGCGTGGTGTAGTGGGTTGTGGTCTTGTGCACTATCAATATTGTGAACAGGGTTCGAATCCTTTTGGCGGAAATCGTTTTTGCCGGCTCATATCTTTAACACTGTCACATTTTTGTGAGATTTGTTTCAAAGATTTACATCAAAACGCGCAGAAAACTGTTATTTCTACTACATTACCCATGGAAAGTTTTTCTCCACGTATTGAGGAGGATCTTCTCAAATAGTTTTGTTGGAAGACAGGCGATCAGCAGCATAGTTATTAAGGTTAAGCTCATTTCGGGCAAAATTCTGTTGGTAATTTTGAAAAAAAAAATCGTCATATTTTCTGGTACCTGGAACGCGAAATCGAACGGAAAAGTTTCGCTTTAGTGGTTTTATCGTGTTATTGTGTTTCCGTTTAGTACACACGGGTCCGAAAGACAGGTAATAGAAAGAAAGGTAATAAGGTAATCGTTTTCCAAAAGAGCTCGAAGTTTTATAACATATCTACTCGACATGAACTTTTATAAACAAATCGTTTTCTCCAGCATTTTCCCACAGAGCATAAAAAAACAAAAAATTTCAAATCAGTATTTTTTATTGTGATTTTTGTGAATTTTTATTGTAAACTTTCGAAAAAAAAATCTCACAAAAATGTGAAAGTGTTAAAGATATGAGCCGGCAAAAACGATTTCCGCAAAAAAGATTCGAACCCTGGTCACAATATTGATAATGCACAAGACCTCAACCCACTACACCACGCCGCCAGTTGCTAGCCGAAGGCTCCGAGCGCGGCCATATCTGCGCTGGAAAACTTTCGACGAGCTTTTCCTCAGCCGCCTATGGGGTTTAGCAGAATTTTATTTTTGATTCCGAGTACTCTCACCTAGGCCTATCCACCCACAAAGTCTCAATTCTCAACTCGTTGTCGAGCGGAGACCATGCCCTAGTCAGGCGAGAGCAGAAATCAAGACCGACCACTAAGGAGTTAGAAGCTAGATAATAATAATACCAGTAACGAAGATATCAATTTTTGTTCTTCATAGTTTTTAAAAATCACTTCAAATAACTCCACTATATAAAAACTGTTTACTTGAATATTTCATTTTTCTCTTTTTCGTTTAGTATCGTTTTTCTTCTTTTTTTGTAATCTTATATTTTAGTCGGTTAAAAATATTTCCTTATTTTCGCGATATCGCATAGTCTTAATAAGTATATACTTATACTTATTAAGACATTTTTTTTTGTACGATAGTCGAGCCCAGAATAGAAAAAACGTCTGATTTTAGTTTTAGTTCAAACAGAGCAAAATTTATCTACTCTTCATATCATTTTTAAAATTTATTTTAATATCTTAACAAAAATGCTCATTATATATTCTCACTCGTAACGATTTCCGATCTGTCTGCGATTCCTTGTTTACGTATTATTCGTTTCCATGACCGCTTCAGTGAGAGAAAAGAGGGCGCAGGTCGGCAAGACTATTTCAACTCGAGGTGTTTGTTGAATAAGCAAGATAATCTCGTTTGTCGGTTTCATGTTGTCTTTTCCAATTTTTTGTTCTGGCGTTCTTTTTTTTTCTCGCTCTTGAAATCAACAAGTTTTTGCGAATCGGAGATCGCAATCGGCTTGATGAATGGCAGGACTGGCGATCTGCCAAAAACGCCTTCTCAATTGGGTTATCGAGACACGATTTCAATCTGTTCAGTATGAGGTGGAACATTTTACCTCAAACCATCCATCATTCGTCCGCTTCAAGGCCAATTAAGGTGCATCACTTCCGAAGTATTTCATCTTTTTGTTGGCTTCGATTCCCACACCTCAAACACGCATCAATTTGGAGAGATGAGACGAACCGATACGGCCAGATCGTGATTGAAACTGCAGCGGACGAACCTCTAGCCTTTTCGACCAGAAAAAAAGGAAGAGGGAACAAAGAATAGTTCCAGAAAGCTCGAATTCGTTACAAATATCAATGCGTTCGCAGGAGGCTTCAACTTTTTATTTCAGTTTTCGATTATATTACGCTTCACTAGTTGGACGGGGAAAAACTTTCCAGCTGTATATAAACTTATTTGGAAAAGAAAAACTCGTAAAAAATTATCAACAGGGCCGTTTTAAAGGCACTTTTTGGGTTCTACGCTGCTTATGCGCTTTTAAACGCTGAGCAAACTGTTTTAAAAAAAAAACTATTTGAAAATTTGCTTTTTGAACTATTAAATTTTTCACAATATCAAAAGTTTTCAGAAAATATGTTCCTGAATTTGCTCAAAAATTGGTTTGGTGGTTCGCCTCGAAGCTATCCTACTTTTTCGACGAGGACTATCGTCTTGAACTCGAAGGTACATATGATTTCAGTTGATCATGCAAGAAGTAAAATTTTTAGTTTACTTATTATCTAGTTTTTCTATTCTCAAACTGTTTTTGGACCAACTATTTTGGGACAAACACTTTTTTAAGGGTTTGCAAAAACGAGCGGGTTGCCTTTGGGGGAAATCGTCGGTCTCAACATTCTCTACGATATTTCGGCTTTTGATCGTCAACAGTAAAAAAAAATCGTTATTTCTTTTTCTCCAAAAAATTTCCAGTATATTGAGCCTTGGCTGTACTTCAATCGTGGCTGAAAACTCCAAAGGCGAGATTTTTCACGGCCGAAATCTCGATTACGAAATGGGAGGTCTTCTCAAAAACATTACTGTTTATGTTGACTTTACGAAGGGCGGAAAGGTGATTTGTAAAGTTCTCGTAAAGAGAAAAGTAAAACTAATGACCTTATCTTAGATGTATCAAATCGTTTTCTTGAACATTTCAGTAATTGATTTTCGAGAATGAATTTGACTGAAACAATTCATTTTTAACGTGAATTTCTGCAGATTTTGTATTCGGGTGTGACTTTTGCTTTGTACAACGGACTTTTGACAGGACAACGCCCAGGAGCATTCACAGTCAGCCTCAATGCGAGATGTTAGTTCATCAGATGCGTTTTTGACTCATTAAAAAACTTGACTCTTAAAGATGCATATTCAATTTTGTATTCAATAGTTTTGAAATTTGTTAAATAAATTTTGGAAGATGCATTTATTTTGGTTTAACTCACGGCCAAGAAATTAAGTCAGCCTAAAAAAAATTTTTTTTTTTTTGAGATTCTGGGGCTTATGTCTACAACATTTTGATGGAGCTCTACACGAGGTTTCGCCGTCCTGTCAGCTATTTCATAAGAGAGGTTCGACACACGAGTTGGAGGAAACTAATGAGAAATATTTTTCCCCCATTGCTAGCCCAAATGTTCATCTAACGAGGGAAGCATCTGAGATGAACATTGCAGGTCTGGTCCGAACTTCTGATATAGTTAGTACGAGGTATGAGTACTCTAATATTCGAAGAATTATCTGCTAAGCGCCATAGGGTACTGAGAAATAGCCTATCGAACAAGTACGGAAGAAGCTCGAAAATGATTTCAGATTTTCCTACACATTTTTGACGGGCTATTTATTTTTCATTATTTGGCGCTTAGCAAATAATTTTGTTTTATATTCGAATACTCATTCCTATGATACCTTTTACCGGGGTTGGCCCAGATCTATCATGTTCACCTCACACACTTCCCTCGTAAGTTACCTCTCTGTAATTTCTAAAAAAAAAAATAGCATTAGCAGAAATCCTGTTGGATTATTCATTAAGGAAAAAAACAGAGATTTCTAGTGCAAAAATAGAGAAAAAAATTGCAACCTGAACAAAGAAAAATTAAAAAAAAAGAAAGTGGAATTGTTTTTCTTTTTTTTTGCCTTCAACTTTCAGAAAAATTTCGTCTTAATTCATCAACCGTTCGCCATTGACATATCAAAATTCCAAGGATCTAGTTATAGACAGATTCACATTCGAAAGCAAACACAGTTTTTGGTTGCAAGGACCTTTGATTCAAGGTGCTGCACAACAAGAGAACCTATGACGAAGCTCTGCAAGCCTTTTCCACAGAACACCTCATTTCCCCTTCCTACATCGTCATCGGAGGGACCAAAAGTGGTCAGGGAGCTGTTGTTTCCAGGTTCAGATGCCATATTTTTTCGATTGGATAACTTTCCAGGAGGAATCAATAAAGTTCATTCAAATTAGAAAAAAAATCCATAGGTCTATATACCACATAGACACGGAAAAAAAAATGTTTGGTTTCAAGTTTAGGTGACGCCTGCCGTTATCTAAAATTTTATTTTTTTATTATTTCTTAAAATTTTTTTCTCTTGAAATTTTAACTTTGAATCTAATATGATCATATAACCAAAGTTTTTCGAAATCGGATAGATGTATGTATTGAAAGAGTTTCTGTATATTCACAATAACTAAATATTTAACTGGGCAGTATTTCATTGAACTCAAACGAAACAACTGACGGATAAAGTTTAGTCTGGGAGGTATTGAAGAATTTCGAAACAATCTATAATCTGTGCGAATGTGCTCCAAAGTTTGCGAGCTCACCTTCCATTTTTTTTTGCTTTTTTTCATCCTTATCTCTGTATCAACCCAGCGATAGGAGAACCTTCGACCACGCCCCCGCGTGGGCGAAGGTTCCTCAGTTGGTGGGTAGCTGGTTCCGCGTGTCCCCTCTATCTCTCCTCAACTCCTGCCTGCCTGTATTTCCCTGTGTCAAGCAGCTGACATCCCAAACAGGAAGGTCCAATACGCCAACCTTTAGAATTGTATCTGGAGGGAGTCTCTAGACTCTAAAGGCGGGAATTTGGAATATCTCTCTCGTTTCCAAGAAAATTATTGCCATGCACAATTTTTATCTTCTTGTTATGAACAGTTTTGATTCTGGTTTTTTTTGCTGTTTGAATTTCGAGTTCCAACGTTCTGAGCCTTTTTTTTTTTGAAGAAACCGATGGAAAGCGAAGGACGTCTACACTTTGAACTGGGAAAAAAAGCGTTGGTTCCTCGTGGAGACCAATTTCGACCACTGGAACGAGGATCATGACGAGCGAAGGTTGACTGAAGCAACCATTTTCATTAAAAGTTCCCAAGTTATTCAGACTGAAAGCCATAGAAGAGCTGAAGAACGTAGGGCCGGTTTATCTGAACGGCCAGAGCATGATGAAAGTGATTTCTTCGCATCCGGTCAACAACAACATGACCATCTTCTCCAGCAGCTTTTCTGCCAAATATCCAAACCTCATGTTTGAGAATCTCATTATAAGAAATTGAAGATTCATTCTTAAAAGTTTCTAAATAAATTGCGATTGAAGTCATAGGCGAATCGAGAAAAGGTATCGCGAGACCCTCTGAGGTATATCGCAGGGTCTGAAGTCTTCCGAAGGTACCTCGAGTATACCTCTGAGGATTTTGAGCAAAATGAGAGGGGCTTGAGAGAGATTCTAAAGTGCCTCCGAGATGGCTCAGATATAGCTAAAAGGTATGCTGGAGGTCTCACGATGGACATATTATGGGGTCTTCACGATCCGTTTCGAGAGTTACCTTTGTGGAAACATTATGGTACTTTCTCGATTTGCCTGTGCAAATTTTATAGCAACTTTGTCTTTTCTTAAATGTATGAGTTATTTTCAAAGTTTTCATTTTCTTTTTTTTTCAGAAGTCAACATTTTTTCCTAAATGCTTCAACAAATTTGCTGAACAATTTTGAAATCGCATGTCTAAGTTATGAGTCACTAGGATTTTTTTTTTGATCGCCTGTTTGTTTAAAGTTCACGGTGTTTTTTTTATTACGCTAGGTCAAGACTTTTCGTAAATAATGATGCTTAGAGTGTAAGCACACCGAGACGCCCTATCGCATACTCAAAAATACTTTTTTTCAATTTTTAGAATTTGCGATTTCAGGATAATAGCTCCTGAAATGTTCGAAATTTGTCATTTTGAAGAATATGATGTGAAAAAACATTCACTTACGTTAAAAAAACATTTAGGAACGATTTCGAAAAGGGAAAACTCTAAATTACTGATTACAAAATAAAAACAAAAAATATTATGAAAATGAATCAGCTCCCATTGAATAAGCATTTATAAATACGAAAAAAATATTGAAATGAGGAAAAATTCGAGGAGCAAATGAAAAACATTTTATATACCTCGAAAACCTAGTTTCAGAAAAAAACATATAATGGATAGAAAGCAGAAATTTTTAGAAAGAAAAAACCTCGTATGGCGAAATTTTTTTGTTTAAATCCGAAAAAAACCATCAAAAAAACTAGAAAAAAATATATAATTTAGATGATGCATATATCAAAAATCATTAAACTGCATCAGCAAATTCAATTTGGCTCTAATTTACGCGAAACCGGTTTTTAAACTACGTCAAAGGAACTAGATAATAACTTTTTTTATTATTAACTGATTAAATTAAAAAAACTATAGTTTCCGAAATAGAGCGATTATTTTCATGTCGCGAAACAGATTTCAAAAATTTTTGAAAAAAATTAGGACTTTTAGAAAAAAATCTTCAGCTCTTTTTGAGAAAAAAAGTTAAAGATCTGAAACCGGTTTAGAAAAAAATGCGCAATTTAAAAGCTCCACAAGATGTACCCATAGAGAGGCGGATCACATAAATGCAAGAAATAGAAAAAAGTAAAAAACCAATGAAAAAAGTGAAGAAATTCAATTTTTGCATCAGAAACGATGAGAAGGGCGCAATAATGCGCCACGGATAATATGCCGCTGGGACCCAAAATTTCGCATTTTTTTTCATTGCGCGGAACACCGTGAGTTGAGGACAAAAAATATATGACACCTATTCTATCGATCAGCGAAAGAAATTTTTGTTTACTTTTCAAGCTATGAGAGTTTTCTGGACTTTATCGTTTTGTTTGCGTTCCGCTATGAATTTTGTGGCTGGTAAATTTTTTTTTGTTGAAAAAAAAATGTGATCTATGGCTAGGGTCCGCAAGCCATTTCTTCAAAACGATCCAAAAAATATGTTTTTTACCCTGTTCGATAGAGGAGACTGTCCATTTTCATAATCCGTTTAGTTTTAGAAAAAGCTCCACTAAGAAAAAAGTTATGGCCAAAAAACTAGCGCGCGCGGCGTTCAACTGGAGGCAAAAATCTCACGGTTTACCCGCTGCCGCACGCTTTCTTTTTAAATGTTTTTTTGCGCGTTTCTGGACCGTTTTTTTAAATCGGTTTTTCTGTTCTGAGAGGTTGTCCGAACTGAGCTTCATGTTTTTGGTATGAATCTTTTGTACAATCCTCATAAGAATTTTTGATAAAATATCAAAAAACTACTTAGAAAAAAGGTCAGAAGGAATTTTCAGCTTATTTTTCTTTTTTCTAATGAGAAAAGTTATTATCATTTGGTTTGAAAAAAAGAAAAAATGAAAAGTAATGTTATTTCGAAATAAAACAGGAAAATGTGCAATTTGACTCCAAAAAACGGCTCCTGCAACATTTAAAAGTGCGCATCGGTGTGTTTGACGCAAACACAGCTACGAACGCTTGCACGAATTCTTCCAAAATTTCAAAAAAAATTGCCATTTTTTCGAGGTTTTCAAAGCCGTTATTTTTTTCGCGTCGTTTGATTTTTTTAAATTTTTTTACTCAAAAAAATAAAGAAAGTGTTAATGTATAACATACTCAAAATTCGGAAGCGTTCCTCACTTGGTTTTCAGAAACGCGACGATTTTGTGAAACTTGTCAGTTTTTTTCGTGTTAAATCTTACTTTTTCGTTTATTTTTGGAAATTACATAGTTTAAAAATTTTTCAGTCTTGTAGAGCGTTGTCGATTACATAGATCAACAGAAACAGTTCATTTTTAAAGTGGGGCTTTAGCTAGTATAAACGCCTCAAAACCGTTTCTGCAACAAAAAAATCGTCATTTTGGTGGCGTGAAGGGGCGGGGCTTTGCGCCCCCTATCTATGGCCACCACCCCGCTAAAAAAAAAAAGAGAGAATTAGAATTTTTTCTGAAATAAGATGAAATTTTGAAAGTATGCTTTAAGAGTTTGAAAAAGGGGAGGATATCAAAGAAGAAGAAGAAGGGGAATCGGGAAAAACGTGTTGCGCTATATATAAGCTATTAAGATAGCTGCAGTTTCTATTTGAGTTTGAAACATCTACCAAATAAAATTTTACAGATTTGAGATTCGCTTTTTTCGCTCGCTTCCTCCCCTGAAATCGCACTGAATTGACTCGAAATTTTGAAAAGCCCTCTTTCGAGGTCAATGCACAAAAATTGACACCGTGTTCGGTTTTACCTCTAAAAATGCGAGAAAAAACACCGAAAATTTTAAGACCGCATCCCAGATAGGGTTTGCTCGGAGCATAATTCCTGCCGAGCACGCATGTTTTAGTCTGTTCAGACTTTGAATGTCAATTCGTCGCTCAAGCTCTGCCCCTAATGGTGCGATAAACCAATCAGAGAGCGAGCCATCCACAGAGTGTTTTTCAATGACGTCATTGCACTTGAAATTAAATTGGAACATGCGTGGCGCGTATTGTAAAAGCCATGATCTGAAAAATTTTTTTAATTATTCCTTTTGGTTTTGTTTTTGAATGAGGGAATAAGGATCTTTGACCACTAGCGTAGTTCAAAAGTGTCCTTGGTTTTTTTTTTCAAACTCCAGCGTGGAGAAAGACCCATTACGCATCGATGTCAATGCTGTCGGTTGAACTAGAGGCCGCGGGGCCTTTGCAAAGGCGAAAAACGTTGAACGAAATTCGCTCTAGCTAGAACGTCAAAAAACACGAGAGATGAGTGGAAACGAATGGAGAACGGCGGAGAGCCGATGCCGCAAAGACGACGTCAAATTTAAATGTTTTCGTCCTCCACGGAAAAGGCGCTCTCTCACACTTGTTTACTGTTTGCTGACTGAAAAAAGGACCGCTATTGTTTGCGCCGCCCGTCGCGACTCCGCCCACAAAGGTCCACGTTCTCCGTGTTTTTGAAAAAGTTTTCAGTCTTCCATACGCAACACGACAACACCAACACTCGTCCACTCTACTCATCATGGTTTGTTTATTTATTTTTGCTCTCGTCGATAACTTCCTTCAAAAAAAAAAAATGCTCGAGGCTATATATTTTTTTCTATTACTTCTTAAAAGAATAGGTGACTGACAATCTCCAAATCATTAGAAATAATAGCCAAATGAATGTCTGAGAATATATTCTCAGACAGTTATAACTTGGTAAAAACATAACTTTCTGAAACAAAAATGTGAGCCATCAAAAGTTATTTTCATAGATTTTCAAAAAAGGAGATTAACCTTCTGAAATTATTTTTTTTTCGAAAATCTTCAGCCCTTGAAAGAAAATAAGTTTGAAATGCTTATATTTAAAAAAACAGCTCGATAATTTTTTTGAAACTAGTATGTGCTCTTCTGAATACTTGAACACTGATAACTAGCTAACTAGTTAGCAGTTATAAGTTTTGATATATGTTGATTATACACTTCTTTAAAACACTGACTCAAAAAAATTTCTCCATACCATTTTTTAAACGATGAATCATGTTGATCCAAGCGAATTTTTCGCGAACAAGCGCGAAAATTTTCTGAAAATAGACGCTATTTTGTCAACTTTTGATTTGATCAGGGATTTTCTTTTTCACAAAAAAGGAAGTTTCGAGCAACAGATGAAATTTTTTGAACATGCAAATCGAGAAAGGGTATCGTGATCTAAGGTAGATCTAAGGTATATCGCCATAGGCGAATCGAGAGGGTACCATACTGTTTCCACAAAAGGTAACTCTCGAAACGGATCGTGAAGACGCCATAATATGTCCATCGTGAGACCTCCAGCATACCTTTTAGCTATATCTGAGCCATCTCGGAGGCACTTTAGAGTCTCTCTCAAGTCCCTCTCATTTTGCTCAGAAACCTCAGAGGTATACTCGAGGTACCTTCGGGAGACTTCAGAGCTTGCGATATACCTCAGAGGGTCTCGCGACACCCTTTTTCGACTCGCCCATGGCAGCCAAAAAAAAAACGATAATTGGTTGATTGCTATGTTTCCAGCATCACGGAGACGTTCCGCTTCCCGTGCCATACAATTCTCGGTTGGGCCAACCTTTGCAGGCCGGCCAGACTCTCAACATTCATGGACGCATCAACGAGGGAGCCCAAGTGTCAGTTTTTTGTGGAGAAAAAAAGTTGTCGATATGTGAAATGAATTGGTGATTATTTTGGTGAGAATAATTTTGCTTCCAGTGCTGAATTGAACCTTCTTCATGGTGCCAATGAAATCGGTCCACTTTCGCAGGTCATTCTGCATCTCAAGCTCAACTTCCACGACAAAAAATTTATCATGAACACTTTCACGGCGAGTGTTTCTTTTCATGATAAAAACATATGAATAAACGTAATTCGTTTTTTTTAATCTAATTTTTTACAGGATGGCGCATGGGGCAAGGAAGAGCGCGAGTCGATGCCTTTCAAGGCAGGACACGAGTTCGATCTTCGCATTCGGTAAGAAGATCAAGAAAGGAGCTTCTCATTCTGATTTCTTTGCTTTTTCTGATCTGTTTATAAACAAACTTTTTTAGTGTTCTGGAAGAATCTTTGGAAGTTTCGGCTGACGGCAAGAAAATCCACGAGTTCAAGCATCGTCTTCCATACAATTCCATCGAGTTTTTGCAGTTCAAAGGAGACGCCACCTTGACCGGTGTTCATTGGGGCGGAAGGTAAAGTCCTTCTTCATACTTTGATTGAAACTATCCCAGGTTCTACCAAATCCCTTGGGAAACTGCCTTTCCTCATGGTTCTCTCGGAAGCGGTCAGTAAGAAGTGTTTTGGAAATTAGATAAAAAATAAATTCAGGACAGCGAATTCACCTCTACGGTGTCCCAAAAGGCGACCGCTGGAACTTTGATTTGCTGGCTCGCAACGGCGACATACTCTTCCATTTGAACCCTCGCTTCAAGGAAAAGACTGTATGACTCCTGTATTGTGAGGATTTCACTCTAGTCTTATAGATTGTTCGAAATGCTCACAAGAACGGTTTCTGGGAGAAAGAAGAGCGTGAGGGAGACTTTCCCCTTGAGAAAGAGCGTGGCTTCGACATGACCATTGTCAACGAGCCTTACTCCATTCAGGTTATCTTCGTACGATTCTGTCTGATAATGAAGAAGTATTCAGATCTTCATCAACAATCAGAGGTTCGGAACCTTTGAGCACCGTACTCCCAACCCAGAGAGCGACTACATCGGCATGCGCATCGACGGCGACATTGAAATGACCGGGATCGAGTTCTCTCACTGATTTCCCCATGTAAATACTCCAACATATTTATATAATCATTTAATAACTCGATAAAATATTCAAAATGGGAGTTGCGATGATTAGAAAGGTTTTGTGTCGTCTCTAAAAGGTTTCTCGAAGTCTTTTTCATTATCTTGTTCCATGTGAGGGCTCATCAGCGTTAGAGCGTTTGGAATTTCGTTGGGTCCATTTGCTGAATTTTCTTTGAAACTAAAAAAAGAAATTGAGTACTCACCATCTCCAGCAGCTTGCAGGTCTGATTCAGAAATGTCTTGGTGAAGCATGTCTGAGTTGATATAAGTCTTCAGATCCTGAGTTATCGTTCCGGAAAGCTCCTTAATCCAAAACGTAAAAAGTTGCAAGAGTCGGTGGTACAATACCTCCAAATGGTTCTGTTGACTCTGGGCGATGGCTATCTCGATAGCTTGTACACGTTGAACGACGAGACCCTGAAGATCGAAAGCGAACACAACTCTAGACAGCATCTGGCTTACTAAAGTGCAAAAATTAGTCTGCAGGATATAGGAGCATTTTGGTCTTACACGGAATGGTGAGGCCTTCCATTGCGATGGAGCGCTTGAGAGCGATAGCCCCGTTGACGATCTCGTCGCAGAAATGGCTGATTACGCCGGCGTTGTGCATCTGCTCCCAAAACGTCTGCGGGTCTGAAGTTCTCTCTTTTCCTCTTGAAACAGGGGAATCAAACCATTGTGAAGGCATTGAAGGATGAGTTCGAAGTCAGTACAACCCTCTGGCCTCTCTTTGTTGACCTTTTCGAAGGCAGCCCGCAGCTTTTGATTTTTTCCGGAGCCTTTGGGACGTCCACGACCTCGCTTGAATTCGTCTGGTTTTCCTAAAAGAGCTACCGACGAAATATGAAAACAAGAGGAGATAAGGAGGGTTGCGTTTATTTCATTCCCTTTCCGCATATCTTTCAGAAAACAATACTTGTGCTCCACTATAGACTATAGTGGAGCACAAGTATTGTAGCACAAGTACTATAGTCTATAGTTTGTTCAGATTTCAAATGTCAAGTTCTCGCTGAAGCTCCGGCCCCTAATGGCGCGATAAACCAATCAGAGAACGAGCCACCCACAGAGCGTTTTCGAATGACGTCATTCTACTTGACATTCAAAATCTGAACAGACTATAAGTTGAATCGAAATTTCTTGAGAAACACCATCAATGATGTTTTTTGCTTTCCTGCGCCGCGCAGATGGTCTCTTAACAACAATAAGAAACTCTATTTTTAGATAGAAGTTAGTTTATTTAGTTCCAATCTTTTTTAAACCTCTTTGATAGATATAATTTTCGAAGGCCCGGTGAATGATACCATCAAGCCCTTCCGGCGGGTCGACGATGTCGACAGGGCTGAGGCCGCTGTTGGAGGCGTTGATGTGGTAGAGCAGGTCTCTATGGAGCTTGGTCGGCGACGGCTTCGGCACATCGACGGAGCAAGACATGTCCCGGTCGACGTTCAGGTAGTTGCGGCTCTGACACTTGCCGCTGCAGCGTTTCGAGTGCTCGAAGAAGTCGATTGTACCCGCCTCCATATGCTTCCTATGGAAGGTTTTTATATTCAATGAGAATAAAGAACACTAAGGAAAAGAACAACTCACTATGTTGAGAAGAAAGTAAAACTTGAAAATGACTCGAAAGATATAAAATGGAAAGAAACGTGGCTTTTTTTTAAACATCAATGACCTACTTTTTTCGTTTTTTTTTCCGTTTGATTAAAATTTAATAATGCTCACCTTAACGTGGTCCTTCCAATCCGAATGCTTCCTTTCCAGTCTTTCTGTTTCTCCTTACTTCCTTGTACGGTGAACTCTTTGGGTGAAATAAGAACGCCTGAAATTTCTTAGAGATGAATTTAATGAAATTAATTTATGAAGTTTTTCATAGGTTTTCGTCAAGGCTGTTTTTATCTTCTTTTTTTTTTGAATTCGAATGTTTTCGTTTTTAAGCCAAACTATCTAAACTAACTTATATTTTCAGTCGATTTTTTGACTATTCTGAATTTGTCTTCCTTGAGAATGTACCTGGACAGCCCTCAAACTCGATGCAAGGCTCGTGGATGCCAGGACAGGCGAAATGCTCCAGATGAAGTCGGCCGCCCAAGCCGCCGCACAATATGGGGACCGGGGATGACTTGTCGATCACCAAGTCCGACCGAGGATGCGGCGACGTCGTCCGCGACGTGTCTTCTTCGTAAAACTCCTCTTCTTGCTGTTAAACTATTTTGTCAGTACTTTTTTTCTAAGTTGCGAAATTTCGCTGTTTTGGGGAAGGTGGTTCAATCTCAAAAAATAGAATAAATTTTTATGTTATAGTCTTTGTGCCACGACTTGAAATTTCACCGAGCGACATTCCGTTGTTCCGTTGCGTCGTAAAGCGTCTTTGCGAGCCTCGGTCTCGCTTTGAATTTTTTTCATTTCTGATAGATGGAATTTTCCACTAGGAACACGTGTTGGTCGAGTTCTTAAATAAAACGAAAAATCAAAGGCACGCAGCGGAACAGTGGAATGTCGTTCGGTGAAATTCCAAGTCGTTTTACACAGACTATAACAAGAGAATGATTTTAGACCGTGGTTGAACTTTGATGAAAATTCGCTGATGTATACTTTAAGACCTCCTGATGCCGAAACAAGAAAGTATGTTTTAAGCAATGGAACCGTATTGAAAAAAAAAACCAGATTTAATGCGAGAAATTTTTTTTGTTCCATTAATTCAATTCAATTCAATCACTTCATTTTCGCAACATCAGGATGGTATGCATAGGCGAATCGAGAAAGGGTATCGCGAGACCCTCTGAGGATATATAGGCTCTGAAGTCACCCGAAGGTACCTCGAGGATACCTCTGAGGTTTCTGAGCAAAATGAGAGGGACTTGAGAGAGACTCTAAAGTGCCTCCGAGATGGCTCAGATATAGCTAAAAGGTATGCTGGAGGTCTCACGATGGACATATTATGGCGTCTTCACGATCCATTTTGAGAGGTACCTTTGTGGACACATGGTAACCTCTCGATTCGCCTGTGTGGTGATGTTGCAGGGAAAGAAAGAGACCCCGAGGTGGATTAACCCCGCCTGTGAAGAAAAAAATTTGTATGTGAGAGAAGAAACATAGAACCATAATAAGTAGATATTTAAACCAAGTTGATCATGGCACAAATCTGTGAACTCTTGAAAGGATATGCTTGACGCCAACATTTCCTGCATACACTAAAAACATGTCTTTAAATTTTTCATTGTCTTCCTCTGCCATCATCGGGTCATAAAGTATTCTTCAGCAAAGTTTCAAACGTTCAACCGGGGTCTAGAAACGTTCCCTTTCAATAGTTTTTCAGACTTTCAAGTACAAAATACCTTCAAAAGTTTTTGATATAACCTGATAGAAGAGCTGCAGAGTGGGCTTCTCGTGATGGTGCGGCGAAGACGTCATTAGGCCTGCCGAAGTTGAAGTGGTCAAAGTGGAGAACTATCGACAATCGTCTAGACCGTCCAAATAACACGTGGATTCCACGACGCTCATTTCTTCGCAAGTCACTTCACGTTCACGTCCAGTAATTAATAATTCCTTTTATTTATTTATTTTCGCTTCTTTCCGCTTCATTTCTCCTTATCGAGTCTGACATTTCAATGATTACAAGGACATAAAATAAAGCTGGTTTATCTAGTTCGAAAGGAGTTCAGGGGTTGTACTCAATGGGGAGGTTCTTCCTGCGGACCATGCCGTCGCCTTGGAACCACTCGCGGCGGAACTGCTTGGCGGCGCCGTCAGGGGTATTGGTCCATTCGACGGTGATACGGTCGTTGTTGGTGTCCTGCAAAGAAGATTTTGAACAATGGCTCCCTAGCTACAGTATGCCTCCTGTCCGTAGGCAAAGGCGTCGCAGGAGACGGCGAGGAGAACGGCTTCCTTGGGGTCAAGAACTCCGCACGGAGGGTCCACTCCAAGACGCTTCATGTTCGTCGTCTTGATGCCGTAGCCGATGCGGCGAGCCGACGAGTTGATCACCTGGGAGTGGTCCCTTGAGCAGTTCTGTGGATGGGAAGAACGATACCTTGATGTGGTAGGTGTGCTTGTCGTCGTACGGCGCATTGAAGACGATCTTGGTGTTCGGCTGCGTCTGGATGTCTCCTGGGGGAACTGATTGGGCCATGGCGATCCGCTATGTGATCCTAACGGAACTTTCATCTCTTTTTATAGTAATTTCTTATCTCTTATCTCATCTTTGATCTTCTTCACGTGATTATTTCGAACTGAAATTGTGGAAATAGTCTTTGTTCATTTCATTTTCCATAACTGGTCTCACTGAAAAATTTCACAGTAAAGTCCAATTTCACGAAGATTTTTAAAAAAATTGCAAATTTACAAATTTTCGAAGTAAACAGTGTTTTCAAAAGTTTTTGCTGAACTGCTTAGAGGAACATACAATATTTATGATAGTTGGAAGGTGGAAAGCCATTTCCATTGTTATGTGAGATATGCAAGACCACTACTGCGTATTTGAGCATCACATCAAGAATTTTTAAATGAAATAAGCCTTAAATGAAATGAAATAAGAAATAAATATATTCCAAATCATTAAATCGCTCGAGCAAGTGTTGAGTAAAGAATATTAGGAAAGCTATGTATAAATCGGCCTTTGGAAAGCCGGCACCGTACTTCTTCCTACGACCTCTCTTGTACCTGATGTTCTACGAGCGAAATTCACAACTTCTCTGCTTAAGCCACAGCTCCTGTCGTCGTTTAAACACAGTTAAATCAATGAAAGTCGATTGCACATGTATTCTTACATTGAAGATGCAATAAACAGTTTAAACAGTTTTTAAACATGTATAAATATCATTGAACTAGACAGTCAAGCCTTCGGGAGAATCGTTCCACATTTTTTTCTTTTTTTCCGCACTGACCAACCTCTCATCTGAATCACTCTTATTTTTCATAACCGGCAACTGAGTGCTCAATTTTTTTAACAGCAGGTTTTTAAAGAAGAGATATAAAAATATGAAGAAAAACGCAAAGCCGAGGGAAGGGAAAAATGACTCAGCTCAAAACGCTCTAACGCACTACATATTTTTTCCATGGGCAAAGTCGGAAGGACCCTCCGAGGGTCATAAAGGCTGCTCTAAGGCTCCATAGAAATGTTCCTTTTAGGGTGATGAAGGCTTCCTTTTTGCTGCCTTTCTGCTCTATTTTCTCAGCCCTTGTGAACCATTTTTGCTGCCTCTCCCTTTCTCCACCATTTCTCGACCCTTTAAAATCCCAGAAAAATGGAAGGCTCGATAAAGGGATCCTTTTTGCTGCCTTTTTGAACCCATTCTGCGGCCTTTTTGAGCCTCACCTTTTTAGCGGCCATTATCCACCATTCCGACTTTCCCCGAGTCTTCTAATCACGCATTTTTCAAATCCTACAGCTCGGACTTTGATATAGCCGATTCACAACTAGCTTGGGACGAAGAAAGGCGTAGCCTCTCTTCGCCCTTTATCAACCACGCACTGTCTCTTTTCTTATCGTGTCAGGACCCATTTTTCGATGGCTCAAGCCATCCTTGAATCAGCGATAATGCGAACCGGACGCGAATCTGACGTGTCGGGGCATTTCTAGTGACCGCTTCAGTATATATTTCTAGTGACCGCTTCAGTATAGTATATAGCGTCAGTACTCTTAAGAGATCTCAAAAATTGCTCAAAAGCGTCCAGAGCACGTACGGTTTTTGTGACCGAAGTGTGAGGCTCGAGTCAAAGAAAGATGTAGTTCGCTGGAGCATCTTTCAATGATCCAAATGTGGCAGATGGTTTTTTTAAAAGTTCTTTTCAATTAATATGATTCCCTTTTTCTAATTTTCTTTCTAATTCAATGATTTTCGTTCTATTACACTTAAAGAAACGTTGCTGATTTTGCTGCTGAGGAAATTTTTAAATTGGATAGCCATGTTTTATGGAAAAGGGCGAAATCGAATTGTTAATCGAATTACGAATATAGGAATTTCGCAAAAGACTCGCCGGACAGCCTTACAACAACCTACATAGATATATACTCTTATGTCATGACTCTGCAATGGAGCGTGTATGTCAAAGAAAGAGTTGTCGCGCCTTTATGGCGCTCCATGTCAGAGGAGGTCATGAGATCGTTCTGATCAACCAAATGCAAACGACCGCGGGAATTTCAGATATTGTTCATTTTGAAACTTTATTTTCACTATTTTCGCCGCTCATCAATATTTTAAAAATTTTTGAAATTGGGATCTTCTGTTGAATTTTTTGAAATTTTTCGAAAACTACATTGATAAATTGATTCTGCTAAAATCTCCTGAAATTTCAGAAATCAATGTATGACTCACTTCCATAAAAACATCACGGACCTTTGGGAAAAAGTTTATTCGTTTAATATATCGCGTGCTCAATCCATTTCTTGTCGTTCTTGTTTCGTTTCCAGGCCTCGTACAATTGCTGGTGATTCATGTTTTTCGTTTTATTGAATGTTAGAAAAATGTTTTTTTAACTTTCAAAAAAATTAATTTTTTTATAAAAATATAACAATATATATATATATATATATATATATATATATATATATATATATATATATATATATATATATATATATAGCGCCTGATTTCCAGTGTTTTTTTGTGATTCGAGGGAAATGGCCACGCGGGAGAACGATATTCACGAAATCGTCCAGTGCTCTATATGTCTCGACGTCATGCACAACGTCATGACGTACATTTTTCAACACAATTTAACTCGCCTCAAAAGTTTTTTTCAGTGTTTCGCCTTGCGCTCATAAGTTTTGCACAGGCTGCATACTCGAATGGAAAAAGGATAACCGATCTTGTCCGAAGGTTTTAGTACATATTTTTTCGTTTTACGTTCATAATTCGCAGTGTCGGTGGCCAATAGTGGACTTGACACGCGATTCTTCATTTTGCAACATCATCGAGTACTACCTAAAAGAATTTCCAAGTGAATTTAAATTTGTGATCTTATCTGATAAATTGTTCCATTCAGAAAGGCGTAGATCAGAAGAAGACTTATCGCGTTTGGATAAGCTGGAAATCAACTATCTCAAAAGTATGCCATCAATTCTTAGAGTGAGCTTTTTTTTCGAAATGGCTAGGGTTTACATTAAAATGGGTTGTGCAATTTGAATTTTTCTTTTCCAAGGAGAGACCGGAAATTTGGAGTTCGCTCTTGTCCAACGCTCCTGATCCGGGCTCTGCGGCTTTTACGAGCTATCTGGAGGTAAACTTTCGTTCATTATATATTGCGGAACTTTCATAAAAAGGAAATTCGTTTTATCATTAATATTTCAGAAGACGTGTTTTGAGGTGAGGAAAAAGTTCAGAACTTGCCGTTGATCGATTTATTGTTTTTTGTCTTACTCTATTTGGGTAGTTCAGATGCTTTTCGACGTTCTCTCAAGAAACACGACCGCGGGTGCGCCGACATCGGGTCTGTTGTTGAGAATGAACAGCATTCGCCTGAGTGACGTCGTCAACAGAGACTCCCGACCTGCATCGGCGCCGAACGCCACTGCAGATCTTGCGAACGTCGTGACAGCTTCTTTGAACAGAGCTGCACCTCCGGCAGTTCCACCCGTTCTAGCGGACTCCTGGACACGACCGACTGCAGTCAACGCCGCTCCGCCCAATGCTGGTGCGGCTTCTCCCAACGTTCATGCCGCTCCAGTCAGCAGACCTGCGGCTCCGGCAGCTGTCGCCACAGCTCCGGCCAGTGCTCACGGAGTTGTTCATTCATTTGAAGCTCGCGAAAGTTTTTTTTTGCTAAGCTATTCGAGAGAAAAAGGTTAGAAGTAAAACTAATAACACTAGAAAGCCATGAACTTAAATCACAGGTCATTTTCCAATTTAGATCAGCATTTTTATTAAAATTATTTCGAATTTTTCACGCTATTATAGTCTGTTCAGATTTTGAATGTCACCCAGCTAACTCCGCCCCTGCTGAGACAGTACCTTTTCACGTCGATGTTTTATCGCGCGGGACTAATTTTGATCTTTTTTGATCTAAAAGATAGAAAAAGAAGTCAAAAATGCAGCATTATTATAGGTTCATCGTCATCTGGATATAAAACATTGACGCGAAGGAAATTGTAGCCTTGGGGGTGGAGTTAGCTGCTTGACATGCAAAATCTGAACAGACTATAGATAATCTGCGCTCAAAACTTGCCTCGTAAGTTTGGGAAAAGTTCTAGCCGCTGAAAAAAAAGGGAAAAAATGAATTTCAAAAGAGGTTTTCATGTTCAGAAGTCCGCTGTAAGCTGCGTTCAGAGATTGAATCTTGAGAGAAGTTCTTTCATCTCATCGTCAATATTTATTGGTTGTTTCAGTCGTATGGAATCGACTAGGCGGTGAAAAATTGCTCTTTTGAGCGGTACTAACACCGCCAAAAGAAGTCGAAACGTGTAGTTGATTGAATTGAAAGCATGGTCTTACGGTCCTTCGCCTCGTTCTTCCACAAGTATAGGCCATTTCTCGCCAGCTTGTCACGTTTTTCTTTCGGGTATATGATAATCGGGCCGCGAAAATCGAGCCTGCGAAAATCGAGCCGCCTTTTGTACTGGGCGAGACGAACAGAGAAAAAGAAATAGTGTACAAATGGAGGCTCGATTTTCGCGGCCCGGTTATCATGTACCCTTTCTTTCCGCCAAAAGGCCAGGTCAAATTTGACCAACTTCGCTTCAAGACCTTCGTTTCTTGCCGTTATAAAAGCAGAAATTTGATCTAATTTGGTATACGGTGTCTTTTTGGCGGAAAGAAAAACGTGACAATCTGGCGCGGAATAGGCTATAGAATACTCAGTTTCGCGGGTACGGGCACGGCGGTGATGGTGGGGCTCGGGCACGGACACCGTGTACACTCTAGGGTAGCCTCGGATCTAGGGCAGCCTTTCACTGAAAATTTTTTTTTCCTGGGGTCCAGGCTTGTGCGAGGGCCGGCCCGTCACCCTCCCGGCCATCCGACCATTTCGTAAGCCCGGCCTTAGCGGGGCCTCAAGAAAAAATGGCCCGCCCGGCACCAGTGGTGTCTCAAAAAATAAAGCAGGAGAACAGTTTGATTCTAAAAAACATTCATCAATTTTTTTACGATATTTTACAGCAGGAACACATACTCGAAGAACACAGCAATTAGTAGAAAAATGCAATAAATTGCGATATCTGATTTTTTTGAAATAAAAATCTGATTTTTTTTTTCTTTTAACATGTCAGTCCAGGTGCAACCGGCAAGGAGTTGATGTTTGGTGTATTGATGAACGCGAGTTGCAATTACGACCCCTGGGCCTGTTCGACTCGTATTACCATGAATGAGGTTGACAAATACTGCGGAGCCTACAAAAAGTTTTGATTTATTTCATGACATCTTATATACGATCTTTCCAGTATGATGAATTCACGCGCGACGTGGCCCAAAAACCGGTTAAAACAATTGCAAAAAGAAGAGCTCAACAGAACTCGTAAATTACAAGATAAGGCGCTTCGTGAGTATTTTTCAGAATTTCGCTTTCAAAAAGTAATGTGAAAGAAACACAGGTTCAAGAAATGTTCCTTTAGTTTCAATTAATCTTTTTTTCTCTTTTTTTTTCTTTTTTTCGAAAGAGATTTGACAAGGTTTTTTGCAGAAAAGGAGACGAGTTCCAGGTTCCCACGCTCATTCAACTCCATTACCGAGAGTAGTGACTGCTCCTTGATTACCCTAATAAATGACTTATTTCAGTACTCTTCGATGATATTCCTACGTCGAGCGCTGGACGTCCCTTAGGTAAGTATTTTAGGAGGATCTTCTTATGTCGATTTTATTCCAGGCGGAAGAGTTGAACAGTTGCCGGTAGAAGTTGCTAGGTCATCTCCGCCTCCTTTCCTATTCTCTGTCCCGCGCCAAGATCTGCGTTCATCGAGTGTCGGACTGTTTGGCGAAGCAGAGAGACGGCCCATTCGCTCAATTCTGCGCCATGTATCCGCAGGTATTATTTAAAAAGAACTTTTGGTTAAGTATCAAACTATAGATCGAAGCTCTTCGCGACCGCCTGTCCCTCCTCCTCCCACAGTAAACGCGGCAACACAACCGTCTCAAGTTGTCACGGCTCCGACCTCCACGAGTGGCACGATTCCGCCCTGCTTGCCTACAATCCGCAACCGCCGGCCACCTCCGATCGTTGCGAGCGTTCAAACCAGATCCAGTTTGTTTTTTTTTATTTGAAATATTTTTATTGATCTGATATAAAATAAATTTTAACATTCTCGGATTCTTCAGTGGCGCGCAGAGAGCGACAAGCTGAAGATTTGTCGCGTCAGACGTCCGGTGCCAGTTCCAATCAAAATGTTCAGGGTTAGTTTTCCTTTACCTCTCTAATTTAGATGAGATAACAATCGGGTCAAAAAACTTTTGAAGGTTTAGAACCTATAGAAAGTAATTTAAGAAAATAATAGTTATCTAGATGACGAAATAATAACTATATTTCCTCAGTGTTTATTTGAGCCAAGCGGGTCACCACCAGTCTTTCAAAAAAAAGTACGAAAAATCGTTTTTTTTTTCCTTTGGCACTTCTGATTTATCGATTTTCAGCGACCAATGGATCCAGAGAGGCTACTGGCACAGCGGCCCGAGCAGCAGCAGTTCGGCGCTACGCCAATGTCTAAAACTCCATCTCTTGTTTTTTGTCCACTACTCGAATCTATTCTCTCAGGCATCAACTCACCTCGAATTCGTTATCAAATTCAACTAATGCTTGTCAAATTTTATTTCACTGTGATACTAACTTTTCTCTTTTTGTAAATTAATGAAAATGGTCATTAGAGCTTTATTCGCGAAAAAAAAAACTACGCGATTCACTCGGCTGCGACGACTATCCGCGGGCGCCGATTGGTGCGACGCGGCGGACGATGCGACTCGTGGTTGTTGGCCCACGGGCCGTCGACCTCGTTGGAGTAGTAGTTCATGGGCCAGTGGTCGGGTGGAAGAGACGCCGTGTTCATCGCCACCGCCAACTCGTACGGATACAGCAGCGGACGGGGGAACTGCGAGCCCCAGTCGATTGACAGCCGCGGACAGGCCACTTGCACCCAGCTGCAAATTTCTTCCACATTCTTCAGTTGCGCAGAAGACGATCAGGGAATGAGAATATGAAAACTCGAGAAAGGTCATTTTATTGTACCATTTTTGAAAAAAAAAATCACTTACCATGGTTAGTCACTTACCACTGGTTAGGACCAAATTTGATTTTTGAACAAGTTTTTCATTTCAGAACCAAGCGCGAACTTCGGAAATTAATAACTTCGAAAATAAAAGTTTGCGTTGGTATATTTAAATTTTTAATGTCAAGACGGGGATGGAGTATACAGTACCGATCATAAAGATACGAAAACTTTTTTTGACAATAACTTTTTTCAATCAATCTCGATTGCTGTGAAACTTCACATGAATACGTAATATGACCCGATACACATTACTGAGAGAATAAAGACCTCTCCAAGTAAACGAGATTTCAAAACATGGTCAAAAAACGACACCCGCCAAAAACGCCTAAAAGCCAAATTTTTTTGAAAAATTAGCTACTCTGAAAAAACAAAGTAGATCACAAAACCTTTTTTTTCTGTTCTACAAGTCTTTCACTATGTTTTGACAAGTTTTGACGCAACTGGAAATTTTATTTCCTGCCCAAGAACGGCCTCAAATAAGACGCTTACTAGGGTATGGTCTCCCCTGAACATCGAGTTGAGAATTGAGACTATGGGGGGTTTGACAGCCCTGGGTAAGAGCTCTCGAAATCAAAAATAAAATTCTGCTAAACCCCTCAGGCAACCGAGGAAAAGCTCGTCGAAATTTTCGCAGCACGTATATGGTCGCGCTCGGGGCCCTCGGCTAGCAACTGGCGGCGTGGTGTAGTGGTAGTGGTCTCTCGAAGCTTGGCAATATTGTGACCAGGGTTCGAATCCTTTTGGCGAATATAATTTTTGCCGACTTATAACTTCATCCTTTTCATTTTTTTTTGAAAAATTCATCAAATCTTTACCCTTAAAACATAAGAAAATGACACTAAAAACAAAAAATGATTGCAAAACTCTTTTCTCTACTTTTTCTGTACAATTGCTAAGGGATACAATCTGATCGAAGAAAAATTCAAAAATTCAGAAGGTAAATGCAAATTTAAAAAAACATTACGGAATTTTTTTGGTTCAGGTGGTTGTCATTAGTCTTGTACACTCAAAAATAAAAATTTTTATTTTATTTTTTTATTTTTTTTAAGAATGAGTATTTGCAATCAGTATATTTTTTTCATTGACATTTTCATAAACTTTTAATGTAATTATTTGAAAAAAATTTATTAAAAAAATATGAAAAATGATGAAGTAATGAGTCGGCAAAAATGATATCCGCCAAAAGGATCCGAACCCTGGTCACAATATTGACAAGCTTCGAGAGACCACTACCACTACACCACGCCGCCAGTTGCTAGCCGAGGGCCCCGAGCGCGACCATATACGTGCTGCGAAAATTTCGACGAGCTTTTCCTCGGTTGCCTGAGGGGTTTAGCAGAATTTTATTTTTGATTTCGAGAGCTCTTACCTAGGCCTATTCACCCACAAAGTCTCAATTCTCAACTTGTTGTTGAATATATATGACCTTTAAAGAGTGTTTTGGTTAATCAGAATTTTTTTGTTGATACAATCACCTTTTTTTCTAAGAAAAAAAAAACCACTTTTCCAAAATTATCTATAAAAATATCTCCGCCCCGCTTCCCACGTTTTTTTAAAACTTACCAGTCAACGTCGCTCCCGAACGAAAAGCATTTAGAAGGTGTGATTTCGGAGAGAAGAACACGAACAAAATCTTTGCCGGCGGCTATCAAGCGACGTTCTGCGTCGTCGAAAACTCGCGGATTCCCCTGTCTCCCGAGGGTTCCTTGAACCAATGCGAACGTCGAGCACTCCGTCGCCGTCTTGATTGCTTCTGAATAGAAACTTGGGACAAATAAAACCTTTTTTTCCACTATTATGTGGATCGAATCTCTTTTTGAAGAAACCGGTAGAAGTCAATCAACATGAATAGAGAAGCTTGAAGACCGACTTGTTCGCGCTTGGCGCATAGCTTTGTGATCGTAATGCTCGCGAGTGAAAAGCCGCGAATACGGGTCGTAGGCGTAGGCCGGCAAGTGCGGATTGTGCAGCATCACTGACTCCAGATGAAACCGTCCGTCTCCAACGTAGCTGGAAAAATTACATGGGTGGACGATTCTGGCTTGGGTCATGATTCCATGATTTCTTCAGATGAGTATCGGAAGCAGAGCTAATCTCAAGGCAGGGCGACCCTGGCCGAGACGCGTCCCGGCCTGCGAAGCGTTTTTCATTTAGGCCCCGGGCAGCTCTGATCGGAAGCATGTAAAATAAAAAAGCTTAGACGCGATTCTGAAGTAATTTTATGTTCCAAACTAGCAGCAAACGTATCATGATGAACTGTTAGAAATGAGCGGTTTTATTGGAGTTCGGCTCACTATAAAAAAATGATCAAAAGAGGCTCTCAAACACAAAATCGATTTTTTTTTGTCCTTCAGCCCGCTGATTTCTAACAATATAACAGATACATATAAAATCGATCATTCGGAGAGAAGTCTTACATGACTGCATCAAAATCTTCGGCGAGACGGGGAGACGTGCAGCCGAGGACTTCTCCAGGAGACAATGGCTTGCACTGAGGAACTCCTATCGAAATGCCTTTTCCAGCGTACTGACCCTCGTTAAACGTGTTACGGACGGTCTGAAGTCGGCTCAAGTAAGAATAAAAGAGTTACAGATACCTGTAAAGAAGGCAAAAATTGCACAGTGCTAACAATCGCCAACCGTTGAGAATTTGAGGAGCTGCCGGGCTCTACTGACGTCGATTCGTTGGAAAAATTATCTCTAAAATTCGACGACCTTTGAAAGTGAAAGTTGAGATGAAAATCTGTCATTTAGTAGAGAAAATGGATAAGTAAGACACACTTCTCGAAAAGAAAACCTAGAATCATTTATCACATTAAAATTTTTCCGAAAATCTAATTCAAAAGGGAAAACGCAGATTTCAGATTGAAGCTTCCAAGCGAAAAGCTATGCATATACCGTAACTAGCAAAAGTATGAAATTTACACTTTGCTTCTTTTTTGAAGTTTTTTCTTGTTGCATTGCTCGGAGCAGGATGAACTTGAAGTTTTCAGCTTCATTTCAAGAAATTACCCATTTTATATGTTACAAAAACTATCAGAGCGAGAATTGGAAGTTTTTTCATATCAAATAACTTTTGTTTGAAATTTTACTGGCTCGGTTGAATAACCTTATTATTTCTATCGATTAAACTTTGAATTTTTTTATGGCTTTTATTGTTTTTATATGGTTCTTCATATAGTCTGTTCAGATTTTGAATGTCAAGCAGCTAACTCCACCCCCAAGGCTACAATATCTTTCGCGTCAATGTTTTATATCCAGATGACGATGAACCTTTAATAAGGCTGCATTTTTGACTTCTTTTTCTATCTTTTAGATCAAAAAAGATCAAAATTAGTCCCGCGCGATAAAAAATCGACGCGAAAAGGTACCGTCTTAACAGGGGCGGAGTTAGCTGGTTGACATTGAGAATCTGAACAGACTATATGGCGATTCCATCGCAACATATTAAATTTGTAAGCGCGCCCGAAAATTGCATAGACTACTCCCCTTTTCCCTCCTGGCTGCAGAGACACACGGTTCAGTGCTAAAAGCGTTCCCGAGATACCCTCACTTTTATCGAATTTTCTCGGCGTTCATTCAACTTACTGCCGAAATTTTTTGGGAATGTCTGTTTGAGGATATTAGCTAACAGAAAACATAAAATTCAAATTTGTATGATCATTTTGAGAAAATGGGTTGCGGTCCCTACATATACGTCTAGTTTCATTTCAGCGGACATACAGGTTAGTAAATCCTCTGTAATTTTCAGAAGTTTCCAAAAGAAAGGGGTACAAGAAAACATTTTTTTTTTGTTTTTTTCTTGCTCTTGTTGTTTTTGAGAATCACAGAGACTGCGTGTGCAAGAAAAAACTGAAAAATTTCTCAATTGCTTATCATTTATCAATATCAAACGATCCATAAGCTTTAACTTCTTAGCCTCTCAAACTAAATTTTTTCCAATTTTCGAAACTAGAACCTCTTCTTCAAAACTCCCATTCCTTTCATATAAACCTCAAGAGGAAAAAAACGTTATTCAAATCTAAGGAGAGGACTTGAGACGATGGAGTCCCACCTTAAGCAATCGATCAGGTGAGCAACGTTGACTTGAATATTGACAAAAATATAGAGCATGGAGATGCCCTCAGTCTGTTGGATAGGCACAAGACAGCTGTGGCCGTAGTGCACCAGAAGGTCGCACCCTGGAAAACGCCTCAAGTGATCACTTGAGGGCCTTCGTCACTGACCCATGGACTTGGCCGTGTAGTCGTCGACGCAACATGCCCCGTAAGTGACGTCGCCCATGATGCAAGTGTCGCAAGACGTGTACTTCTCGAGAAGATCCGCGATCACGCAAGAGTACATCAGAAGGCCTTCGGGGAACTGCAGCGCCACTGTATGAAGTAGAATTTCACTGTTCAAACAGCTAATAAACTTTTCATACATTTCAATTGATGTATCAGATCCAACAATTAAATGTTGAGAAGTTTTTTTTCTTATAATAGTTGATAAAAAAAAAACTATGAATGAGAAAATAAAAATTCACGAGGTTGCAATGTATAAGGCTGAAAAAAAATAACAGAAAAATTTCGAAGCTCCTGTGCCTCAAAATAAATATCATGATCGACTTTTATAGCAGATTCAAACCTCTTTTTGAGTACAGTCTTTCAATAAAACTTGCTCATTTGAAAGTATAAAAAATAAGCATGAAAAATTTATCCGCCCTCGAAGAACCGTTTCAAGTATTATTTTTTGTCGCTCAAACTTTATTTTTTTAACAGCAAATATTTGAGAAATATAGAAAAGAAGATTTGAGAATACATACCATACTGGCTTCCCGTACTTCGAATCTTCCAAATAGTTTTTGGTACTTCGAAAGAATAGTTGGATGGCAGCTGCAATTTCTGTTTTTGCTGGAAAAACTCTCAACGTGTCTTCAACAAACCAAGGCGAGATCTTCTTGTAACCGTGGATCCGCCGCAATCTGCTCTATTTGCGCGGCGATTTGTGTCGTGTTCGACATAACCCTCAAATCAACTATTCAATATTTCAAAAACTCGGAGCACATGATCAAATATGACTTTTATCCAAGGAAATCCTTGAAAAACCTGTTGAAAACCGATTGAGTCCATCGAGTTTATTAAACTGTTTTAAAATAATCCAAGAGTAATATACAATGAAGGATAAATCCGGAATAGTTGGCGGGAGATCAATAACCGTGGCGGGAAAATGGTTAGAAATAGTGAGTTTTTATCGATCGCTTTGCCACAGTCGGATGACAGTGTCGCCTTCGAGGCCTCCAGAAGCGATTATATTCTCTTTGGGATGGCAGTCTGTTGCCAAAAACCACCGCTGCAAATATATTTCTTCTCTTAAAAAAACAAAAAAACGAGATATTAAAGTTTAAGAAAAATAATTCAGCTTGCCGTTCTTTTGTTCTGTTTTTTTTCAATCACAGAAAAAAACAGCTTCATGTCTGAAACTTTAATGGAGTTTTTTTAGAATTTATTCACAGTTCAACGGACACAATCCTTCAGGAACAATAACCAAGAAAAATCTTTTTCCTCTTTTTGCTTACTATTTTTAAATTTATGAGTTTTCTCACTCACTGTTATGTCCTTCGAGTTCCTGCACAATTTCTTTTGTTTGTAGATTCCAAACATAAATCTTGTTATTCTCCGATCCAGAAATGATCCACTGAAACTTTAAACAGGTATCAAAAGGAAAAATCAAGATAACCTTTCCGCCGGTGACGCTGAAGTTTCCAAATATGCAATACTTTCGATTTTCGTGGCCCGTGTACATTTTTAAACATTTTCCTTTGTTGTAATCCCACAGTTTCAAAGTGCTGAACATGAAAATAAATAAAAGTCGAAAAAAAAAATTACCTATCAAGATTCGAAGCCAAAATGTACTTTCCATTGGGGGAGAATTTAACAAAAGCAACCGGCGGATTTTCTTCGTCGACAAGGGTTTTGATACATTGGCCGTTCGCCGTGTCCCATATCCTGACCAGTCCGTCGTAGGAACCCGAACAAATCAACGAGCCATCGCTGCAGAAAAAATTGAGTCTCAGCTTCTAGCCAGGAAATAAATCTAACTCAGGAAGATAATTATGAGTGAAACTAGGATGATAAGATGTGATTTTTTTTCACGTCAATTCCATCTGAGGTCGAGGTCTCAAAAAAGATGTTATCAAAATCGCGAAAAACCGAAACTCGGTTCAAAATTTTTCGGAAAAAATAGTAACTTTCCTTGATCAACCAGAGCAATTTCCACTTGGGATTAAAAATGAGCTTCTAGTTTTTTTTTTTATCAGTCATAACTTTGGTCATATACAAAGATTTCAGTTTTATCCAAGTTTCAATGTATGCTCAGAACACACCTTAGTGTAAGGTAACAAACTCAAAACTTGGAAAAAAGATTTTTTCGTACCAGCTTTTCACATATTTTTTTTTCTGACTCAAATTCGATGTACAGCCGTACACCTAACTTTTCCGGGTCTCAAAAAGAAACGCATTGAAAAAAGTATGTTTGACTACTTGATTCTCAGCTGTGCTTAAACGAGGAAACAACGGCTGAAAGAAGAAATGAATGACACAGATGCGTTATTTTTTTTTTTCGAAAATCTGAGCCCCAACTGCTCTGAAACGATGCCTCAGCTGTGGTAATAAAAATTCCAAAAGCTGTGCTTACACGGGCTTACTACGGAAGCATCCGCTAAGCTCCCGTGTTAGCACGGCTGGGCTACCCTCATCAGTAGGAGATTTTTGGCTACTTTTCTAAAAAAAAACGTGACAAGTTTACGTAGAAATTACTATTCAAGAGAATCTAAATAAAAACTCGTGAGTGTTTGATTTGAAAAGGAAAAGCGAACCGATTGAAAGAAACAGCAGAGACAGGATCCGAATGAGCAGGAAGAACCTTAATGCAGGTGCCAGTCTTGACGTCCCAAATACGTACAGATTCGTCGAAGGACCCAGAAACGACTAGCGAAGACTGCGGGTTGAAGTTGCAGCAGAATACGTAATTCGTGTGGCCTTTGAGAGTCTTCACCGGTCTCCCCGTCGAAACATCATAGATCTGAACCACAGTGATAAATTCACAAATATTTCTTTATAAATTGGATTTTAAAAAATAAAGAAAAAAAAAATCAATTCCAGACAGGAGCGCGCAAGCTATAAGTCAAAAAATATTTTGTTGCAATAGTCTAATCTTTTTTCTTTCCATTTCTAAAAACTTTCATGAACTCCGTAAATTTGATCTTACCTTCAGAGTTTTATCGTCAGAGGCCGTGACAATGAATTTGCTGTCCATGCTCCAGGCGCAGTCGCTGAGGCCGAGTTTGTGACCTGTTAGAGTCTTCTCGCAACGACCTTCCTCCAGCTGCCACACACGAACAGTTTTGTCAGCGGAGGCCGACGCCAGGTATTTTCCGCAAGGCGAAAATTTCACCGAGGCCACCGACTTGCTGTGACCGTCCAGCTGTCGTACCATACGATAGCTTGGGACTTCGCCAGTGGGCGCTCGGCTTCCTGAGCCTGGTGTTCCTTGTGCTGAGGGTGGAACAGTTGCCGGCGGCCCTCCAGACTGCGGCATTGTTTGAGCCTAAAAAAGAATTGAAAATACAGAATGCACCTCCTAAGTTTTTTATTTATTGAAAGTAAATCAGAGGAAAACTTGTTCAAAATTAATGAAAAAAAAGTTTCTAATTCAAAGGAACAAAAATTTTATATTGTTATTCAAAATAATTTCATATTTCTCCGATAACAAAAAAAATTTAATTTACCTGCGGGGTAAGTGTTTTCGATGCCGCAGAGTCCCCTTCTTGATTGTTCATCCCTATAAAAATATTTCCAAGCGTACAGTTAAACGAACACAAGAGACCCTTCCAAATAAAAATTAATCATCAAAAAAAAGGGTGTTTGAGGAGAGCGCGATTTTTGAAAAAGAATTTATCAGCATTCCACAGAAGATATGAAGAATTTCCGCAGACTTTTCAAATAGCTTTACACGCAGACAGTGCTACGGCGGCCGGTCAATATTGCGCCGTCAGTTTCGGAGCCAGAAATTTTTTTTCTTCTTATTCGCAACTTGTTAAGGGCCTATTTCTTGAAGTCACAAGATAAGGTATGTCGAAAAAGTACATACGCTTTCCTTTAATTAACGAAAAACCTATCCTGACTACCGTAATCCGACCGGCCGCCTTAATGCCGTGTTCAAAGTAATTTCAAGAAATGCAAAATAGCCGTCAGAGAAAGAAAAATATAACTAAATTTTGGATAGTCAGAGATCATTTTGCATTTCGCGAATTTACTTTGAACACGGCATAAACAGGCGTGAATTAACTGCTTTTAATTTTACTTTTTTTTATAGATCGGTTGACGTATTTCAACCCTCTTCCTGTCTTTATAATCTATTTTGATGAAATTCAAAATCAGGATGAAAAAAAAACGCGGTAATTGAAATTGAAATGGAAACGAAAATGGAAATGGAAAAAAAAGGAGGCGGAAATTTTTTCATAACACTGAAAAAGTGAGGATCAGTTTCGCGTCCAAGACAGCCTCGTGAACAGCTATAATGCATATAAAAGCTTATCAAAACTTGGAAAGGCGTCAAGTTTGTGCGGTGAATGCGTACCAAGATGAACCAAGGTGCGCTACCGTACACAATTTTCTTCGGAAAATAAATTTCTGTTGGTCTCTAACTATTTTAAAAAATGATTAATTATTTTAAAAATAACTTGTAAACACAGGATTTTTTTTCACTTCAAAATTTAAACAAAAACCTAGAATTTATTGATGCAGAAGTCTCTGTAAGTCGCAAGGATTTCAGAAGCCAAACTGGCAATGTTCTCAACCGTTTCTGATTGCCCTTCTTTTCTTCTTTGCATGACCATCCGACGTGCTCGGCTTAACACAGCTCCGTTGAGCTCAAAGATTTCTCTCGTTTCATAGATTCGGGTGACGGCACGCCGAGTCAGCACATCCCATTTTTCGGCTTCTGAAAAACACTGTTGCCGGAAAAAAAAAATGATTTAAAGGTAAAGGCCGATTTATTCACGAAGATTTTTACCCGGAATGACAGGAGATGCTTTCAATTGGACAGCTAAGCGATTGCACGGAAGGCCTTTTGAGGCTTGGAGGAGAATTTTCACTGCTTCAAATTTTTCTGCCGATCCAGAAATTTCCATGACGTCTTCTGTGATTTCTATTCGTTCAGCCATTTTGATAATTATGTCATCGGCAATCCGTTGCTCCGTAGATCGTTCGCTGTTTCTGTTCAGCGCGACTTGCAGTGAGCATTTGAGATGAATGACTAAAAATCGAGAAGATAGGCTGCGCGCAAATCTTTCGAAGACACGTCTCATGGATTTCAGGTAGAAGACGTCGTCAATCAGGACCAAAACAGGCGTCTCAGATCTCCAAACAGAAGTGATTCGCTGTTTGACGTGCAACTCGAATCTTTTTCTCCAGGTCTTGGCGACTTCCTCCTCTTTGAAACCGCGACCTTCGACAAATTCATCCAAGGAGAAGACCTCTACTTTCCGTTGTCCATCGAGTTTTTCAAGAATTTCCTTACAAAAAGTCGTCTTTCCTGATGCCGGCAATCCCATTATCAAAACAATCGCCATTCCTAGAAGTTAAGTTGAGACTTTGAAAAAAAAATTGAAGAAAATGATGAAGTATGAGTATCAGCTCTGACCAATTGATGTAACGCAACAATTGTTTTCAAAATTTACTTTATACAACTCTATCGATACATAAACCCATATTATTTGAAACGCAAAAAAAAAAAATTGAAAACGGATGTGACTTCTAGAATTCACCAGAATGCTCCGCCAGAATCCTGAAATTACGTGTGAAACGGGGTTCGGATGCAAAAACTGACATGAAGCTGTCACCATGTTGAGTTCCCGCAATGCCTAAAGATTCTAAAAGTTCCGAAACGTCGTTTTCATCGTACATCTGCGATAAAACAAGGGCTTATAGAAGAGAATGGGAGGAACCTGTAGGGAATGCAGAGAAACGATCTTCAGCCAGCTTCCTTTCGAATCTTTAAGTGCTTTCGATTTCAGCAAAGAGTCGAGTATTATCAATTCCTATAGATGCTTACTTATTTTTTATCAAGCCCAAAAATTAACCTTTTTCGTAGGGGATGCGCATGAGAAGGCGTTTTTTGAAAACAAACTTTCCAAGGTGGCTAAAAGGATGTCGTAGACGCCTTTATAAACGGCTTCAGGAAAACTAAACTCGGAAGAAGTAATTTCCCTGAGAACACAGCTTTTGATCTGATGAAATTCTTCCCATACTCTTCAATGTGGCCGTACTTCTCCTCATCTTGTTGGCTCCAAGAGCGCAGAATCTTGTTCAAAGCTCTGAGAGAGTAATTTGCCGAATCGTTGAGGAGTTCATTGGCAGCCTGGATATTAAGTTTCTTTTTGAAATAAACCTATTGAAACACGTTTGAAACTGGTCAACCAATCAGGGATTTTTTTCTCGGAAAAACTAAGACATGTTTGAGATAAAGATCAAATATCTCACAAAATAACCAGCTTTAAGAATTGTTGAAACTCCCAGAAAAAAAAAGTTTATGGTAACTTTTTCTTCCTTTTTTCGAATTGACAAAATGGGAAGATGCGAAAAAAAAAATCAAACAAACCCTATTGCAACGCAAAACGATTTCCACCCAAAACTGGAAAATGTTTTGGAAGGCAGCTCTTGTTAGCAAAACGTCCACAGGATAGGACTTTCCGGTCCGGACGAAGGCTTCATGGGAATCGGCGACCTGGGAGAGATTCACGTCCATCATGGCCCGCAGGTTCTTACAAACCCGATCATACAAACTTCTGAATAAACGAGAGAATGAACAGAAAAGAAAAATGCAAAGAACTCGAAAGAAGAAACGAGATCGTCGGTCGCTACAGGCCAGGGGCTCACCAAAACTCTCAAAATCGACAAAACTTCCCTGAATTGAAAAGAAAGAGATTATGATAGTAGAACGATAAGCTGACCAGGAAGCGGAAGCGATGTTCAGAACAGAATCGGAATTTTCGATAAAAGCCTTTCTGACAACGTCGCGGAATCTGAGGTGGTACTCTGTAAGGATCAAAACGGCAGCTTCGTAAATCCCTTCCTTCACTTTATCATCATCCGCGGCGCAATAAGCAACTTCCTTTTCAAATCTGCAATTCGAAACAGTTTCTTACCTTTTTAAGTTCAAGACTAGTAAAAAACGTTCTGTTAGAAGGAAAATTTTGGAGATCTACGAAAATTTGACATTTCAAAATCCAATGAATAGGAGGTATATAAAATTACATCATTTTGATATTCGATATATTTCATTTTTCTTTTGACCAATCCACTTCTAGAGACTTTTTTTTTCAAAGAAAACTAACCTCTGGATGAAATTTGTAAGGAACGAGAGAGCAGGACAGTTCCAAGTATTTTCCGCGTTCGATTCATTTAGAGTGAAACATTTTTCCGTTTCAAAAAGTTTCTTGATTTCGTAGCACTTTGTTTCGACGAAGAGCTATAAACAGTGATGTCGATTTTGCAGGAAATCGCCAGAAACTGACTGAAAGCCATCGCGCTAGAACTCCCGAATGACGACAAACCACAGCCAACAAGTCGCCGTCCTCAGCCAAGCTGTCTATAACTTTCACACTTTTGTTGAAGTCGGAGAGGTTGAACCTTCTCGGAGTCGAGAAAGGACCGGTAGAAGCTGAGCAAAAAAATCGACAGACTTGCTCTTTTTCCTCAGAATCAGTTCATTCACAATATAACAAAGTGTTTGACGCTTCTGACTTTGAATCGAAAGTTTAACATCGTCCAGATTGCTCAGAGACTGGAAAATGAAAATTTCCAGAGAACTTCTTTCGGAGGGCACCTTCGCTTCTTCGCAACGGAACACGTGTAAAATGAGAGGCTCTAAGTTGTCGCACCATTCAGCGGCGCATTTCATCACCCTCAACAACAGCCACTAACTACTCATAACTCGACCAACCAGTATAGCTCTGGAATGTTCTCCTCGTTCTCGGAAGAAGAGAGCAACTCGTCGCACATGAGTCTCACTAAGCTGTAGAAAATCTTGACCAAATCGCTCGCCTCCAGTTCAGCCAAAGACTGAATGTTCAACGCCAACACGAAGAAAAATTGCAATTTCGAAAACAATTGTTCTACGTTTTTCTCTGAGTAAAATCGTATTTACAGAATTGACAAATTTCAACCTTCCAATTGGACAGACGGGACATTATTGTCTTTTAGAATGTTCCAAATAGACAAACGGCAAAACTTCAAGACGCTTTTGTGCATTCGAAGTATTTGCGGTCGCAGCTTTTCTCGCAACTCGGAAGCCTACTGATTAACCGGTAAAATGAATTAGTAACTGAGTTTATTGTTTCGAAAGCTATAAATTGGCCTAAAGAAAGATTGTATCTTAATTTTTTTTATAAGTTGTATCTCAAACTTTGTATCTCAAAAAAATTATTTTTAATTTTTTTCTAATTGTGATCATGAAGCATGCAACATAAAAAAACTAGTAAGAAATTTGAATAGAAAAGTCCTTTGTAAAAAAAAAAGAAAACTCAATTTTTCAAATAAAAAACCTGTTGAGAGTCGAGATCTTCTATTTCAAATTTTGCAGCGAGAACTTTCTGCAGAAGAACATCTGGAGAATTTATTAATCGTTCTTTCTCAAAACATCCATCCAACGCTTCTCGTATTTTAGCCTCTCTGGCTTTCCTGCAAAAATCCCAAGTTCCGTCATGAGCGGAAAAAGTTTGAGCCTTACATCTTGCATAACTGAAGTGCAACGTATTTTGCTACTATTTCCTCAATGTTAACCGAAAGCTGAAAAAGTTTCGGTATCTGGTAAACATGTGACCTCACTTACGGCGCTCAAAATCTGAAAAGCTCCTTCCCGAAAAGAATCGTACGAAGACATGAGTTCCTTCACCTCCAGTGAAATACTTCCTAATTCTTCACGAGAACTGTGAAAAAAAAGCAAAAGGTGAGAGAATTCGAGACCGCTGTAAAAATTACTTTTTCAAAACTGCATGAATTTTCGAAAGTCGCTCTCGTTCATGTCTCCCTTGTTGGTCAAGATTTGATAAACTCGTTTCGCATTGCCCCGCTACCTATAAAAAGTTTTTAGAACGAGAAATGAAAAGAAAAGCCGTAAATTTTAGAGAAAAAAAAAAAGAAACTTGAACCTCAGACAGCGCTTCCCATATACTACTTTTTTTGAGCTCGACTTTGGCGTCGTCATTAAACTCTTGTAAACGATTGTGCAAAACATCCATCCTGAAAAGTTCTCGTTGAAGTGTATGAACAATAATTTGAATGCATCGTTTTCTATTAACGAGGTTTAACGGATCAAAAACTTCATTCAAAAAAAATGGAAAGTGATCCTCAATGATTTCTCTCGGCCAGCAAAAAAATTTATCAATATATTGCGCAATAGTCAGATTGACAAAATGAAAAGAGATAATTTTGAAAGTTTAAAAATAAACTTTCGACTGAAAAAAACTTTTTTTCCGTAAAAAGAACGCTCCAGAAAAAGTCCAAATAACACTCGAGAGGCTGCGCAAGTGGGCAAATGAGGGGCGTTTGAAAATTTTTAATTTTGTTTGTTTGTTTATGTTTTACACTAAGAATAACTGCCGAGATAAACGCGAGACACTGGCGGTACATTGACGAGCTCGCAAACATCTCGCATTTTTTCTCGCGCCGGTCTCGCATTTTTCTGGGCGCCAGCTCGCACTTTTCTAGGCGCGAGCTCGCATTTCTCTCGCTATTTGAAAATTTCCGAAATGCAAGATAAATGCGAGATGGCGCCGAGAAAAATGCGAGGTCGCGCCGAGAGAAATGCGGGATCGCGCCTAGAAAAAAGCGACATTTTTGCGAGTTAGTCAATGTACCGCCACCGAGCTCGCGTTTGTCTCGTCAGTTATTCTTAGTGTTGTTTGAATCTGAATTAATTCAATTCACGAATTTGCTCCAATCTTTTTTTATTAATTTTATTTGGTTTGTTTTAGAGAATGACTGAATTCGTTACGCCACAACAACGCATTAAATCTGTGTTCGATCTCAATCCGTGGTTTTTTTCCAAGGTATTTTATGAACTATTTTATGTTCTCTAGCTTTAATTGTAGGGATACTCAGAATACATGCAGTTTTTAAAAGAGCTAAATGAGTCTGTGAAAAGATTGAAAACTACGGCAGACGTTCGGTGCAATGAACAGATCATAAAGCTCGTAGAAGGATTTGACACCATACAGGTAATTCAATTTAAAATCATATTATTTTTGAGTGAGGAATCAAAATCAAATATTGAATCAGATATAATGATAATCGGTTTAGAAATGGATCGATGAGACGGAACTGGAGCCGACAGAAGAGCAGAGGTTTGGAAATAAGGCGTTTCGTAAATTCTACGAGAAACTTTCTGTGGTAATACGTCGGAAAGAGTCTCTTTTGCTATTTATAGTTATCAGAATGCCGAAAATCTACTGCGAGGAGTTCTGCCAGCATCAGTTCATGAAGCCCTCGTCGAACTTCTTCCTTACTTTGTCGATTCGTTTGGCAACGCAACGCGTATTGATTACGGCTCAGGTAAACTTGAGAATATTTAAGGGAGAAGCTCATTTTTTATCTATAGGACATGAAGCTAATTATTTGATATTTCTTCTATGTCTTCGCAAACTCGAAGTTTTCACAGCGTCCGATTCACCTGCTGTTGTTCTTCGGGTTTTCAACAAGTTTGTTTTGAAGTTTTTTTTTTGGATAATTACGTTCAATAAAAGTTCAATTAATGTGGGCGATTCATATTTTATCAATTTTCATCTATTTCAATAGTTTTAATAAGACAATTCGGCAACTTAGGTCGGATGATATAATTTCAAATAAATTTTAAGATATCTACGTATTTGTCGAGCACTTCAAACCAAATTTCACATGGAGCCGGCAGGCAGCCGAGGAGTCCACGCCATAGATGACTTTCAGTTTGCTCCGTTCATATTTGGAAGTGCTCAACTTATTGGTTAGCCCTTCCTAGTTTTCTGTAAATTAAAAAATAGCATTGTTTTTTGTGGTATTGATAATATATTATTGTTTTATTTGTCTTCTACAAACTTTTTCAATTCGTTTCGATTTCTGCGAGAAGAGCTTAAAACTTTTCAAGCGTCATTTTCAAAGCTAAATTCTTTTTAATTCCTAACTGGACAATTGCCAAGAATAAAAGCTTTACAAACTTCTTCAAACGATCGGGTCAGATTATTGTAAATTATACTTTTTAGAGAGAACAATAGTCATTTTTTCAAAAAAAAATTCAAATTCGATGTACTGATACGCAGTTTCGATTTATTGAATCCCAGGAAATCGGAGGCTTGTGCCAGACTCTTACGTCAATAAAACGACTGTCGAAGACCACGCCCACGAAAGCCTATTTTTGGATGCAGTTTTGTTTATTTTCCAGGTGGATTTTGACCATTAAAAGTTCATTGAAAGTTTATTTAGACGAAAACCGGCCCTTTCCACGAACATTCCAACCAATTGTGGAACATTTCTGCTGTTGCCAACTGGGATAAAGTCAACGAGGGAATGTTCAAAATGTACGAGGGAGAGGTATTTTTTCCAATTTTTTTTTCAATTTAAAGTGAAAATTGAGCACTTTGAACTTTTTTTCTGCGCGGGAGAAGCTTGATCCAAAAATTTAACCTTTTTGGATTTTCTTTTGTTCATCCACGCTTTATCGTGCTCTTTGAAACAATAAAGGCTAACGACTCACAATATATAAACATTACAATTACAATTTATTCAGTCTTCAGAGTAAGATGAAAAAAAAAAATCTCTGCTGAATCATGGTATAATCGAAGAGTTAGTCGTCGGCACGGGTTGCGGTCCACAATCGTTGTCCAATCAGTCCCGGCGTGACAGCTGGAGTTGGGAGATAATGTGATCCCGTGGGTAGTACCAGCGAATAAACTGCTTCACCATGTTTGAACAGTACAGTGCCCAGCTTGTCCGGGGCCGACGGGCGTCGGAATATTATCCCATGAGAGAGCGGCAATGAGACCGACTAGTCGACGTGATGAAATTAGATAATAATAAACATTGAAATCGGCAAATTACAAAGGTTTCGTATGTTCATTTTTTCAATGAAAATAATCTGTTTAGGGAAAAAAATTAAAAAATAATCTACATTTTCAAAAAACCTTTAGAACATTCAGAGAAAAAGTTTTTTTATTTTCAAGGTCTTGAAAAAGTTCCCCGTGGTGCAGCACCTGGTTTTCGGCAGCCTCTTTTCGTTTGAACGCCGAGAGAACGTCGAAGAAAGTGAGAACATGGAAGTTGCCGAGCCCTCGTACGGCGAAGTCGTCGAAACTGGCCAAATCGGCGAGAAACCCATGTCAACGGCCGCGGAACACGCTCCTCCGCCCATGTACGAACCCTAGTTCGTTTCCTTCATTTTCTCTGTTTTCTAGAGTCTACTCCTTTTGCTGAAAAAGCTTTACTGTACATTTGTAACATACACAAACATTTTAACTTTTTTTAAAAATAAATATTAATATTGAGATTTTTTTCAATGGATTCAGTTAACAGTCGAATATAATTCTAACAACGATTTACATTGGCGAGTAAGCTTTGAAAGCACCAAAAAAAAGAAAAGTTATTACGCTTTAGTAAAAGAATCATCAGGAAAGGGAGCTCCTATACACGTTTAACGGAATCGAGTTTAGTTAGTTGTTGTGTGCGATAAAATCTTCATGGAGTTGCGTAAGGCGGTCGATGATGAGTTCTTCTATCTCTGCGCCTTGGGCCAGTTTTTCAGGGCTCAGAGTTATCACTTCTGCATCGGCATTGCGTTGAACGAAAACGACACGCCTCTTCCGGCTTTCCAGAATGTTGGCGATCACCTCCAAAATTAATTCAGGACGGTTCAAAACAAAAAATCAATTTTAATGAATGAAATGACGAAACTCACTAACTGATGCTTGTACTTTTCAAGAGCAGCGGCGGCTTTTGGTATGAGTTTCCCTTCGTCCGTTTCTAACTGAATCCCAAGATAATTGAAATCAATCAGAGAGAAGAACCATTTAGAACCGTAAAATTCCTTCAGTACTTCATTTTGTTGTATAAATCTCCAATCTTCTACGTTAGTTACTTGATGCAGGCCATACGTCGACTGGATCCCACCCCGAAGTGCGGCCCACCCTCCTCAAACTACGACCTACCCTCTGAAAGTGCGGCCTACCCCCTGAAAAGTGCGGCCTACTTCAGTAAATTTTCAAATTTTTTTTTTTGCGCCCAAAAGGTTGGGGTGGGATCCAGCCGATGTATGATGCAGGCTATTGTTTAAACAAAATTTCAAGTGTTCGAAGTCACAGGAAATCTTCATGGCTCGACTACAGATTTCCAGTTTCTCCGTACCATTTTTAATGCTCTTTCAAAGACAACTCAAGCATGCCGTGTCATCCGAGCTTAAGAACTAGAAATTCTAAAAAGTAATCACTAGAAGAAGAGAGAGTGACGCCATGAAAGACTTAAATTATGACTCTTTTAGCTCGGTTTTTCTTTTCGTAAGACTTCTAAAAAAAAACCTTAAATGAAGTGACGAAAGCATGGGGTACGTAGGAGTTGACGACTCGTTCGATGACTTTGGGGGCGAGGCTAAGGCGCAAGGAGAGGTCTTTGTCGCTGGACATTTTGTGAGTCGGCATCGTTTCTTGGGTCACGTAAAAATCCGAGACAGCGGCGGCCAGGTAAACGAGGACTAGGCTTCCGAAATGCTTTACTTCGTTGCACACCTCAATCGCTGATCTTCAGTTTGCACAATGAGAAATTATAGTCAGAGTCGCGCTTCACCAGAAATACAAAAAAGAAAAAATTTCCTAATTTTACTATTCGGAGATCTCACGCTGTTTGTTTTCTGGTAATTATCTCAAAAACTTCAAACACATGCCAATCGAGAAGGTAGCATAATGGGTCCACAATGATATCACTCAAAATGGATCGTATACACTGCGTTCAATAAGGATGGGACCCCCCTTGATTTTGGACTTTCCGGCAGAATGCGGAAAGATATGAAAAATATGTGAGTGCCATTCGATTCAAAGTACAAAATAACCCCCAGAGGCAAACTTTCATTATCCTAGCACTTTTCCTACAAGAATGCCATCGAAAAAACGGTTTTTGGACCGTTCAATAAGGATAGGGCCACCTGGAAGTTTTGACTTTCATTGGCAGTTTTTGGTCAATTCTTTTTGATGAGTGGTTTTTTTGTTCTCATATTGTTTTTTTCTAAGTTTTCTATGGTGGTTTTCCTTCCATATCTTCCAGATTTAAAAAATATTTTGTATCGAAAATGAGGAAAAATGACGTTTTTTTGAGTTTGCATCAAATATACAGCGAATGAATTTTTTCCAGTACTTTAAATGAACTCATCTAATTAATAGAGAAACTTTAACATTCAGAAAAACAAAAAGAAGTTTGGAAAACGTTCGTTTAAAAGTTAAAAAACCAGTTACTAAATGGTGTATCGTGGCCAAATTTCAGACTGTCGTCGTTTTTGACCGTTTTTCTTTCTGTATGTAGTCGAAATAGCGGTGTACTTTTTTTTGAGGATTTGCGAAGATGTTATAAACATATTTCATCAACAAGATAATATAAAAAAAAATTTTTCACTGCGTCCAATGCCGAGCAATTGTGGAGAGAAATTGGTGCCCGCGCTCATCGAAAGTATTGCTTCAAATAGAGCGTTTGGCGAATTTTTAGTTTGTCAACCAAACAAAGCATTAATGAAAAAATACGAATAAAAAAATTTTCATTAAAATTCAAACTTTTAATATGATTTATTTATATGTACCGCGAAAAGTTCGAGTAGCACTCGGAAGGGTGTTTTTTTCCTTTGATTTCAGAGGGTCGTCAAATTTTTTCCAATCCAGCTAAGCGTGATTATAGGTAGAAGCACCTTCGCAAATCCTCAAAAAAAAGTACACCGCTATTTCGACTACATACAGAAAGAAAAACGGTCAAAAACGACGACAGTCTGAAATTTGGCCACGATACACCATTTAGTAACTGGTTTTTTAACTTTTAAACGAACGTTTTTCAAACTTCTTTTTGTTTTTCTGAATGTTAAAGTTTCTCTATTAATTAGATGAGTTCATTTAAAGAACTGGAAAAAATTCATTCGCTGTATATTTGATGCAAACTCAAAAAAACGTCATTTTTCCTCATTTTCGATACAAAATATTTTTTAAATCTGGAAGATATGGAAGGAAAACCATAGGAAACATAGAAAAAAACAATATGAGAACAAAAAAACCACTCATCAAAAAGAGAAATTGACCAAAAACTGCCAATGAAAGTCAAAATTTCCAGGTGGTCCTATCCTTATTGAACGGTCCAAAAACCGTTTTTTCGATGGCATTCTTGTAGGAAAAGTGCTAGGATAATGAAAGTTTGCCTCTGGGGGTCATTTTGTACTTTGAATCGAATGGCACTCACATATTTTTCATATCTTTCCGCATTCTGCCGGAAAGTCCAAAATCAAGGGGGGTCCCATCCTTATTGAACGCAGTGTACTCGTTGTACCATCGATAGACTTCAGACCCTGTAATAAACCTCAAAGGGTATCGCGGCACCCTTTCTCGATTCGCCTATGAAGTTAAAGTTTGAGATCTGTGAATTAACCTGCTGATTTCAATAAAACTTCATATTTGAATAACGAATTCTCAACTTTTCTTTTCTACTGTTGTCAGTGGTCAATATAAATTCATTTTTTTACATTTCACAATATAACCTTTTCGAGGGAGCTCATATACTGGTCCAAAGTTTTGAAAGAAACGTAGAAAATGCGATCCGAGTAAGTTCTATGGTCCTGCACAGCTTCCTTCAACCCAGGGAGTTGGCAAACCACCTGAAAACTGTATTTGATATTACTTCGAGTACTTTCGTTAGGCGCTAAATTGTATTGCGCCATTTAGGTTCAGGCTCAGTTCAAAAAAGGTCATAATGATAAGTTTTACTCTAAATACTTATGGATTTCATTTGAACTTTTGAAAACTTTTGAACAGGTTTGCCAAATTGGAATGAATACTTCACCTGGCTCCATCCTGGAAAAACAGAACTAAGGAAACTCCTGAACCTTCTCTCTTTGCCAAGACCCTTTCTATTGGAGATTTTCTTTTTTTTCAATTTTCTTTTTTCAAGCTCGCGTGGAGTACACTATGTATCAGCCAGATCCAGAATCACAAAAAAGTTGGTCAACGAGAAACTCGTTTGTTTCTTGTTGAAAAGCGAAAAAACGAACCGAATAGGTTCTCAGAAACTGGAGCAGTTTAAAGGACTGAAACGAACCTCGTCACCAGCGATTTCAAGCGAGTCGAAAAGGTTATTGAACCGACGAGAAAACGGCTTCAGCGAGTCTTCCCTGTGCATGAAGATCACAGCGTATCCGCCGCGCAGAAAGAACCTTCATCACAAGTTCAAATTGACAAAAAAAAAAGTCAAACTCTGCACTGACGGCGCCGCGAGTCCCCATTGAGAAGTTGTCTATGAATCTGACCATGTTCTTCTCCAAGGGCACTTGGGTTCCTCCGCTCTATAGACAATCTCTCAATTTTTCTCTCAACTTGAAATTTCTTTTGGATAACTCGAATGAAAAAGATCACATGAAAGTCAGAATAAATAGACTTTTCAAAAAACTTCGAGCAGCTACTTATTTAACTTACTTACAGAAAATATTTTTCAACGACTCTGGAGTTACTCACCGTGATGAAAGCCACTCGACGAGTCGAGTTATTCTTGAGAAATTCATGCAAGCCGCTTTCAACATCTTTCAACAAAGTCATCTCTCTTAGGTTTTTTTTTTGCTTACAGAAGACGTACTGAACTGAAAATGACTTTAAAAAAGCGATTAGGGTTGAAGCCCGAACAATTGGCGAATTAATTGAAGAATTTAGTTGACTCAAATTTTATTGCACATGACCAAAATTAAAGATAAGGAATGGGAATGTACACAAAGAAGTAAACAAGAGATTGACAGAGCGGGTCATCGTGGTTTGGTTATTATTGGGCAAATGTTTATATAAATGAAACCAAAAGATAGAAATAGAATACAAAGCGACGAGGCCCATTTTCTGCAAAACTGATAAGTTTTTCAAAGCCTTTTTAAAACATAAAACTGAGAAAAAAATTTTACTGAAATTTATCAATTCTAATTGTTCATTTGAAAGCAAGAAAGCTGATTTCTTTTCCTATCTCTTCCTCCACGCCACAGATCTGTCTGTGAGCGAAATAAACATTTCCTCATCATCAATGAAGTAACTCGATAAACCAATATCAACAAACGAGATGCTAAAATGAGCTTGAAAAATGTTGTGAGACGCATTAATTGATTTAATTAGGATTCTTAAATTTCCATGGAGACAATTCCATGAGTCACCATGATTTGAAAATAAACAGACCCATTCATCGAAGAAACATTTTAGAGCTTCTTATCTAATTATGAGAAAATTCTATGGAGTGAAGGATGAAGGATAATGAATATAAGTCACAAGAAATGCCATTATTAAATCAAGAAATTGGATTGAGATCATTGAGTGACTGCCTCGTTGTCGGCCAAGCCACCAGCTTCTTCGCTGCTCGGCTCCTCTTCCGGCGCTGTTCCTTCGCAACTTTTGGCAGCGGACTTGGCGCCGTCGTCCTCTTCACTCATCACGAGGTTCCGAAGAACCGGCGCCGATTCTGTTGATTTCTCGTCTTCCGCAGCTTCTTAAATTTCCGCAACATTGCAAGAGAAAACAGTGATTTTTTCGTTGCCAGAGAGAAACGCGGAGAAAATTCATTGAAGCAAAATATTTTCAAAATGCAACTTTTCCAGTGACAAAACCATATGATTTTCTTTTGCATAAATTTGTTACATTGCATATTGAAGTTTAAAAAAATTTTTAAAAAAAGTTGAGAATGAAGGATCTATGTTGTCAAATATGTTTGAACGGTTGGTAGTTCTCCAGTTGCTCATATAAAGAAAATGTATTCTGTTCAAATATTAATTGAAATTCATCAAAATAGAATGAGAAAAAAAAATCCATCGAAACTCGTGAACGTTAGAGTAAAAAGGCCATGAAAATTACACCCAATACACTTTTTGTTGAAATTCGTGTTTGATTTCAAACATTGACTGACAACGATTGGACAAAGAGAAATATATAGATGAGTTGAGAATGAAGGATCTATGTTGTCAAATATGTTTGAACGGTTGGTAGTTCTCCAGTTGCTCATATAAAGAAAATGTATTCTGTTCAAATATTAATTGAAATTCGTCAAAATAGAATGAGAAAAAAAAATCCATCGAAACTCGTGAACGTTAGAGTAAAAAGGCCATGAAAATTACACCCAATACACTTTTTGTTGAAATTCATGTTTGATTTCAAACATTGACTGACAACGATTGGACAAAGAGAAATATATAGATGAGAAAATTCTCTATCTTCTGGAAGTCAAAACTTGAAAAATGAGGCTTGGCTGTATTTAGATAAAAACTGTCGAAAAAAATTTAAAAATGAAAAACGTATGCAGATCTACGAAGGGGTTCATGCGGGAGGAACAATTTTGCGCGTCGCAACGCTTTTCGAAATTATTTCGAGGGCAATTTCGATGTTTTTTTTGAATTTATACACGTTGAAACTGTTTCCATATGTTTGAATCAGTTTTACTTTCATGATGGAAATATATTAAGTAACACTAAGAATAACTGCCGAGATAAACGCGAGACACTGGCGGTACATTGACGAGCTCGCAAACATCTCGCTTTTTTTCTCGCGCCGGTCTCGCATTTTTCTGGGCGCGAGCTCGCATTTTTCTAGGCGCGAGCTCGCATTTCTCTCGCAATTTGAAAATTTCCGAAGTGCGAGATAAATGCGAGATGGCGCCAAGAAAAATGCGAGGTCGCGCCGAGAGAAATGCAAGATCGCGCCTTGAAAAAAGCGAGATGTTTGCGAGCTCGTCAATGTACCGCCACCGACCTCGCTTTTATCTCGTCAGTTATTCTTAGTGAAATTAAAAAACCATTAATTCTCTCAAAAAATAACAAAGGGATGGGGCGCGCACGCGAGTTGCGTTTTTCGCTCCACGCATGCAACCCTGCCTTAACAGGTTTTAGGCCAAAAATATTTCTCAAAAATGCTATTTAATTACTTTTTTGACATTTTTCGGTTGAATTTTCCAAACTTTTTGTTTTTTTTTAAATCTAATCTCACTTCCTCGATCTAAATGTTACATTCATTTGTTTCATTGTGCTTTCATTTTCGAAAAATGGTTAGCAGTCCCTAGTTATATTATAAGAGACGCTATATTAAAATCATATGAAGAGTTCAAAGTACAAAGCAAAGAAAAAAGTCAAAACTGAAAAATCGATAGAATGAGAACCGAAATAAGTTTTGTAAAATGAAAAGCGTGAATAGCGTTTTAATTTTCCGTTTAAAGGGTCTCCGAAAAAATAAATCTATAAAGTTCTTCATTATACTCAATAACCTTCCTACACACAAAACAATGAACACAGAAAAAAAAAACCCTTATTCGCTATTTTGACAGAATTTTCTCAAAGTTCGGAGTTTGAAAGATATATCAAGCAGCAGAACAAGCAAACAAAAACTCTAGATAAACTTTTCTTTGAGTTTGAAAATTCTCTCACCCGACTTTGCCAAAATTTCGTCTTCTTTGCGTTTGTACTCGGCATATGCTTCAAGAAGCTTTTCCTCAGATTTACTGACCATTTCTTCGAAACTTTTTTCATCTACAACAGGTTTCTCGTCGCAAACCTTCAAAGCAAAGATGAACTACTGATAAATTCAAGAGCCTTACCTTCTTCAAAGAAACCTGAAACTCGTCGCTGTTCTTTTCAATGTTGCGTTTGCGCTCATTATGCGTTGTTTCGAGCCTAGAAAAAGAAAATAACAGAGAAAAAAAATCAAAATTAATGAGCACATCGTTTGAAACTAATCGAAAGAAAACGAACTTGATAAGTTCCTCTTCAAGTTTACTTTGGTGCTGCGCGAGAGAAGACGCCTGTCGTCGCAGCATTTCCATTCTCTGCTGGGCAACAACCTGCAAACTCGTTAAAAATTATCTGAGGAGTATCGAAGCGAAATGAAACTATTCAAAAAAAAAAACCTAAAAAAATGAACCACGAAACCAACCGTTCTTGTGTCTGTAACAATGGCAGGCGAGAAAAGGTCGCAGACAAGTCGATGGTTTCGATCAAATCTAAAAAAAAGCATATGAAGAGAAATTAGGTTTTCTTTTTTGAATTAAAATATCAAAAAAAAAATTCATTTTATACCTGACTGCTGCTAATCTACGGGCGCTCAGTTCGTTTACTGCATCTTCTTCGTCTATTGGTTGAATCACAACTCCTCCAGCATCCATGCGACTTCTCGAGTTCTTTTCATTCGCTTTCGCGCGGCTCTGAAAGCTTCTCAATTTTATTTTTTTCGGATAATCGAAGAAAAACCTTGGAATTCGTGTACTGTAGGTAGCCAGGAGAGTTTTGATAAGACTTCATTTGCTTTTCGTATTCAATCTTAAGCAATATATTGTGAAGAACAAAAAATCGATATGCACTGAAACCTTCTCACAATCATATTCATGCTGGAAAAGCGACCGCTCCACATCACTCAAATCTTTCCACATTTGTCCGATGATCTTTCCAATGTCCCACAATTGAGCATCAGGGTTTTCCGAGCGAACCTACAAATAAATCTCTGTAGAGAAATTCCTAAGAGTAACCGGAAAAACCTTTGGCCACATTTTCCGGCTGTACCGCATGTATGGAACGAGAGGACGGTCTGGAGCCCTTGGCATGGCTTTCATGCTGTAGTCAGTGGTGTACTGCTGAAAGTAGTTAAGTTTTTCAATCTCACGTGTTTGTAAATGTCTGTATATTAACTTACATTACGCGCCGGCGTCGACTGCGGGTGCCTGAACATTGTCGACATAGAAATCCCTGAAAAATGGGAATTAAAAGGTACTCCTAGACTTGACTTGTGAACTCAAAATACGCACAAAACAAGAATCGGAAAAAAATTACAGACTCGCCCTCCTATTGTTAAGAGGATACTTTTAGTTAAAAAACTTGAGCCCTGCAAGATAATTTCCAAAATTTTATTTTTTTAGCGATAGATATGGAAATCTAGCGATGATACGGATCTCGCTCACGCAAAACGAACGCGCGCCGAAATTTTTGAGCATGTCTAGGGACCCCTCAAGATTGCTGACTCTATTAAAGTAGTCGCTAAAAATATCCCGATACGTCCGATTCGCGTCCGGTATGCGTTACCAAGGTCCGAGGAAACGATATAAATTAAACGAAATAAGTAATGTCTTGTTCAAAGGGATCCTGCGAAACTGAAAATAGCGGTCAGAGTGGAAAAAATAACTACAATTTTGGAGAGTCAGAGATAGTTTGCATTTCGTGAAAACTACATTGAAGACGGCATAATGCAAAAAGATTCAAAAAAAAAAGCCAGATCACGCCCTTCAGTTGCCTCTTGGTTACTGTCAATGGAGCACACTTGCTGCGAAACGTGTTCGTTTTTACGCTGGCTCTTTTTTTCTGTTTCTTTTCTTTTTTTTTTTATTCTTCTGATGAGTTCCAGATTAGGGTTTCATTCATACATAAATTTAAATTTAGTTAATATGCGAAAAAAAATTCCGCTTTCAAGCTTCTTGTGAGCTGTTTTCTATGGATATGATTAAGGAATTATTTCTCTTTTTCTCAAAATTTGAATATCTAGAAGCCAAAAGAAGCCTGTGTCGGTCATGGGCTTGATTATAGCGAAAATGTGGAGACTTTGGTGGTCTGGAGAAGGTGAAAATCTTCAACAATGATAACCGTTCTGTATTTTCTGTTCAGAGCACAAAGTGATATTAGTAGGACTGGATAACGCGGGAAAAACAACTATATTGTATCATTAGTGAGTTTTCTTTCAAAATTCCTATTCAAATCATATTTTCGCTCAGTTTGACCGGTGATGTTGTGGACACGAAACCGACAATTGGCAGCAACGTCGAGGAGATTACCTTCAGAAATCTGAAGTTCGTCATGTGGGATATCGGTGGACAGGAGAGTCTCAGACAGTCTTGGTCGTCCTATTACAATCACACCCATTGCGTTATTATAGGTACGCTGCCAGTTTTGAATTTTTTAATGCCAAAAAGATCGCGAGACTTTAGTTATCGATAGTGCTGACATAGTACGACTAGCTGTCATAAAATCTCAACTCTACACAATGTTAGAACACGAGGTGAATGCCAAAAAAAAACCCTCTATGATATGATGAGAATATTTTGAGGACCTTTCTAAAGCTTCGTTGTTGGTTCTAGCGAATAAACAAGACCTTGAAGGAGCGTTGACAGCACCCGAAATCTCAAATCAACTCGGCTTGATAAATATTAAAAATAGAAAGTTTGTTTACAATACTATTTATTATTGTTGCTAATACTGCTCATCTTCCAATTACAGATGGCAAATTCAAAGTTGCTCCGCATTGAAGGGAGAAGGGCTCAATGAAGCGTTAGAGTGGATTGCAAACAACATTTGACGACATTTATAACTTGTTTCTTCTTTGAGTAAATTGAAACGCTTGAATCTCTCAAGAATTCTTGCCTTCGGCGTCCCCGTAATCTCTCAATCATCCCTCACAGTCTTATCACAGAAGCAATACGGTTGTCCTCATCACTGACTATCCTATCTTATCAGTTCTTATTTTCACTGTTCGAAATTTGCTCAATGCTCATATTTTACCAATTTTATGAAAAAAAAAAACATAATATATATACTCATAGACTCGAACATTTCTTTGAATGAAGTTGTATATAATTCTTCAAACAACGAACAATTATTTTCCTTTCAATTTTTATGGTAAAAGAAAATGCAAGTGAGAATCTGTACATATACGTTGAAAACACGTGAAAAGTGAGAAGTTACTTGAAAAGATTGAAAACCCGTGACGATGAAACTTATAGACTCGAACTTTTCGCTTTAGGCGGTTCAGAAGAAGGCTTCAAAACTCCCAAAACTTTTGATCTGCGGAACTGGCGAGCTGAAATAAATAGAAAACTCCTTGCCTTGGAACTTCACTTCAACGTAATTGTCTAAAAAGTTGCAAACTTATAGATACGACGTAATAATGAGAATAAAAAACGACCTTCTTCAATTCCGAGAGCGTAAACGGAGTTATGAATTCCTCGAATCAAATCAGCGATTTCGTCGGGAGAACAGTGGCTCATCGCTGAAAAACTATGATTTCTATCCTAAAAAGTTGGAGAAAAGCGTTAACTCACCATTGACAATGTTAACGTCAGCAACAGAAAACGGCGTGTGATTGTGTTTCGAGACAAAGGATTGAATGGCTGGCGCATTCTGCTAAATTATTTCTTCAGACGCACAATAAGAACACGATAAATATCAAACACACGGTATTCGGAAATGTTTTTTTGAACTTCATGTTCCAGTTTCAAATATTAGAGCTACTGAAAAAAGCTGGTTTCAATTATGCTGCAATCTTTCAGAAAGAATAATTCTTAAACGAATAGTTTTTTTAATCAAACAGTAAAAAAAGCGCTTCTAAAAAGCCCACTAAGGAATTTCGAGATTACTTTACCTATCCTAGAGAGTATGTGTAGGACACTGGAAAACTGACTCTATCTCTCATCCAAGCTTCTTCGATCAATTTACTGGCGTTTTGGTGGGAAGGCTCGTGATCGTCGAGCTTTTCGTGGCATTCCAGATATTTCGACACCAGATGATCGCCGTTTTCTTCTTTTAATTTCAATTGCGTACGATGGTTCATATTTGTGTAGCTCAAGGCGGGATTCTTCTCACAGCCACTGTAATTAAGCTATATCTTGCCCCACCTTGAAAATTTTCAAAGTTGATAATAAGATAGATATTGAAACTAACTCATTTTTCTATGAAAATGATGAATAGGGGCAAAAAAACTTTATCACGGTTACGTAAAAAGTTTTCATCAACTTACAAAAAAATGCACATAAAAAAAGTGAGAAACCGATTCAACTTTATGAGAAAAGAACGAAAGGAGAAAAAAAAAAACAAAACAATAACTAAACCCCGGAAAAACCAAACAAAAAAGAACTTTACAAATATAAAACAGTTGCGGATTGTGCAAAGTGCGGGAGTAGAACCATGGCTTGGGACACATCGGAAGATATGAGGAATCATTTCGCTTGCTCCTTTCGCTTGTTTTCGCCGTTGATAGCCGTCTGAACGACTTTGCGCGTGTCGCCGCCGGGCTGCGAGCTGTGCTTGTGCTCCACGCGCTCGGCCTTGCTTCTCTTGTTTCCGCCGGTCGCCGAGAATTCCTGTAAAAATTCCAAAGTTAAGGTAACAACTTGTTAAAATAATTGTTTCTCTTGAGCTAATTTATTATGAAATACTCATCAGGAATGACAACGAGAAAAAGTTAGATACAACCCATAAATTACTTTCTAAAAAAGTTTTTGAAAACGAACCGGTCCTCCGTCCTTCTCGTATTCAGCAGCAAGCTCCTCCGCTGATGACATTTCGAAGATTATAAGCCTGAAAACTGTCGATTGAGAAGGCAGATTTAAACTTAAAACGGGAGGGAGAGGAGAAATAAAAAAGAAATATGAAATTGGACTCGAACGAAGGGCATTTTAAATGGAGAAAAAAGTTGTTTGTGCGTGGTCTGCCGAAAACACCAATCGATAGAGGAGGCACGCGCTGGCAGAACGAAACAAACAACAACGCGGGCATCCGCGCAATCTGCCGCTTTTGAATTGGCAGGAGACTGTAGACCACAGAACACATCGTAAAGTTTGAATGACATTCACAGAGGATGAAATCGAAAGAGAAGCCAGTGATATTAATTTGAATGATAAGAAAACAACAAAACGAAAAAATTAATGCAGGAAAATATCGCCGTGTGTAAAACTAACACGTAATATTTGAAAAATAAATGTCTGAGAAAAAATCAAACTTTATTTCGGTTTTCGAGGAATGTGAGAAATTAAAAGTGTTTAACAATTTTAAAAATCATTTTTTTCAATTAAAGCATTTTTAAACTCAGAAAAATTTTTCACAAGAAGATAAATACATCGCGGAAGGATAATCAGAATTACCCGAAAAATTGGGGAATTATTAAGTAAGAATTGTTTGCATTGAATTGAATTCATGCTGCGCTGTAGGCAGGAGGAGCCGGACCATGACCAGTGGTGGTCGTGTGCTAAATTTTTTGGAAAATTATTTCTATACGCAGAAATCTTCTGTTTCTCGCAAAAACTTATGTGATTTATATGAAAACTCACAGTTTGAATGTAGACGTGAGTCGGCCTCTCCTCAACACAACAGAGAAGATACCATGCATGAATTGTCCCAGGAATAATCGCCAGGCACGTAAGAAGGACGTTGATCAGCAGGTTACATGTACATCCCTCTTGGAAAAGAACCGCGAGAGGCTAAAATTATTCAAACTCAAATTATTTTTTATCAAAAAAAAATTCAAATAACTCAAAAAAGTAATTGTCGTCTTACTCACCGGCGCGAAAATAGCGAGCACACAAAGCAGAAACTTGCACATTGGCGGAAACAAAAACGGTAACTCTGAAAGTAATGTATATGAAGTTGAGGAAAAAGAGGAACACTGAACATGAAGAACAAATTTCTGTATGAGTCATAAAGCCCTCATATCGTTCACTTTTTTTTATCAGTTTCGTTTCGAAACACGTATTTAAACGTATAAACATTATCTGACTACTTTTGAGAAGAATTAGAACGATAGTTGAGCAGCCCCAGTGAGGGAGCGAAGCCTCACAGTAACTAGCTTAAAAGTTTGCACATTATGTCTAGTAACTGTGATAATAATTTCAACTCTTAAAACAAAACTTGAAGTTCTTGTACCAAAGGTTCATCGCTTTTCTCGGAGAACGTGTGTTAAATATTTTCAGATGCCATGTGAAATCAAGAGAGGAAAAATTCAAAACGTTCAGAGATACCCTATCCGGTGAAGTAACTCGTGAGGGTGACCTAAAACCGGTTCCTAACCGAATTTATTCTTTTCACCTCGTGAATAAGAAATTTATTACTAAGGAAGATATTAAGAAAAAAATATAGAATATGATAACTGAATCGTGATAAAAAAAAAAAGACTATTATTTTTATCTTATGACTCCAAGCGTTAATACTGCAGTTCATATACGAAGAATGTGAAATAACTGCTGAGTGAACTAAAAACTTGCTAAGTGTTCCAAGAGGATTGCAAATCTTGATTTGGTTCCGACTGAGTTATCCAAAAGGGAATGGAATTTTTAAAGTTCGAAAAAAGCTGGGCCTGAGATAAAAGACTCGTACTTTTTAACAGAAGAAATTTTTGAGAATCATGGAAAATAGAAAAAAAAAAGCAAGGGGAAAATATCAACAAACAAAATGCGGCAGGCTTCGAGAGGCGGGTTAAAATCAGCAAAAAACGCACGGAAAGAATAAATGAGCGGGAAGTCAAAATTTTGCCGCGTTCCTTTCGGTTGAAGCAATAAAATAATTTTTGCCCTTATAAGGATTTTTGAGCAAAAAAATGAAAAAAAAAGAACAAAAATTTTAAAAATTTCCTGGCTCCGAAACTGATGGCGCAATATTGACCGGCCACCGGCCGCCTTATATAGCACTATCTTAAAAATGCGTGGACTTAACTAGTGAAATTATTTTTTTCATGAAATGGTTATTAACATAGACAAGGTCGGAAAGGATTGAAGAAGGCTATAGTCAACACTAAGAATAACTGCCGAGATAAACGCGAGACACTGGCGGTAGACGAGCTCGCATACATCTCGCTTTTTTTCCCGCGCCGGTCTCGCATTTTTCTGGGCGCGAGCTCGCATTTTTCTCACAACTTGAAAATTTCCGAAATGCGAGATAAATGCGAGATGGCGCCAAAAAAATGCGAGGTCGCGCCGAGAGAAATGCGAGATCGCGCCTAGAAAAAAGCGAGATGTTTGCGAGCTCGTCAAGGTACCGCCACCGACCTCGCGTTTATCTCATCAGTTATTCTTACTAGGGCATGGTCTCCGCACGACAACGAGTTGAGAATTGAGACTTTGTGGGTGGATAGGCCTAGGTGAGAGTACTCGGAATCAAAAATAAAATTCTGCTAAACCCCACAGGCAGCCGAGGAAAAGCTCGTCGAAATTTTTCCAGCGCGCATATATATGTGGCCGCGCTCGGAGTCTTCGGCTAGCAACTGGCGGCGTGGTGTAGTGGATTGTGGTCTTGTGCATTATCAATATTGTGACCAGGGTTTGAATCCTTTGGGCGGAAATAGTTTTTGCCAGCTCATAACTTTATTCCTTTCTCATTTTTGGGATTTTTTTTTCAAAACTTTACATCAAAACTTGTAGAAAATTATTATTTCTACTCTTTTTCTCATGCCAAGTTTTTCTTCTCGTGTTGAAGAACTTTTGAGGAGGTTATTCTCAAATATTTTTGTTGGAAGACAGGCAATCGGCAGCATAGTTATTAAAGTTGAGCTTCTTCCACCCAAATTTCTGTTGGAATCTTCGAAAATCGCCATATCTTCTGACACTTGGAAGGCGAAAACGAACGGAAAAGTTTCATTTTAGTTGTTTTATCGTGTTACTATGTTTCCGTTTAGTACACACGTATCAAAAAGACAGATAATCGCTTTTTGAAAAAGCTCAAAGTTTTATAACATATCTACTCGACGTGAATTTTCATAAACAGATCGTTTTCTTCATCGTCTTAAAGTAGAGAAAATTTTTCAAATCAGTATTTTGTTTTTATTGTGATTTTGTGAATTTTTTTGTAGATTTAAAAAAAAAAATATCCCAAAAATGAAGAAGGAATAAAGTTATGAGCCGGCAAAAACGATTTCCGCCATAAGGATTCGAACCCTGGTCACGATATTGATAATGCACAAGGCCACAACCCACTACACCACGCCGCCAGTTGCTAGCCGAAGCCTCCGAGCGCACCCATATAAGCGCTGGAAAACTTTCGACGAGCTTTTCCTCGGTCGCCTATGGGGTTTAGCATAATTTTATTTTTGATTCCGAGTACTCTCACCTAGGCCTATCCACCCACAAAGCCTCAATTCTCAACTCGTTGTCGAGCGGAGACCATGCCCTAGTTAGTGAATGTTTCCCGACTTGAAAGGCGAGGGAGGCGGGCCAAGGGGCGGGACGCGTAGCGTGTGCGTACGCGGTTCTTGGCACACGTGCGCACGTGTTCAATTCAACCGCCAGCGAGCATTCAGAGAGCTTATTTATCGTTCTTTTAACTCCTTTTTTAATTACTTATTGATTATGTTCAAGTGTGCATCAAAAAATAGTAGAAACCAGAGAAAAAGAGCGGTTGCCGAGCTTTTTAATTTATAAATTGTCAGCGGCGCAAAGATGAATCGGGAAGTCGATACAAACAGGTACCCGGTAGCAACTTTTGAAAAAAAGTCAATCGGCGTATGGTAATCGGTGGTCGTTTGTATGCGACCGGGTAATATCTCGATTTTGAAAAAAAAATTTTTTATGGTTTTCGTGTTTTTTTTTTTTCAACATAGTTTGGTTGCAGATGAACTTGAGCGACAGCCCTCAACAGAAGAAGATGGTACTGGTCCGTGCAGAGCATCTACTGAAAAGTGATCAATGCGATTCGTCGCGAAGCAACGTATCAAACGACACCATGAATGAAAATTTTATCAACTTTTTCAACCCGCGATTTAGAAAAATAGACAGCAAAACCACGTTCACTTCTTATTAAAAAAGGATTTTCAGAAAAAAGACTGTTCTCGCGATTTGGCCGAATCATTAGTTTTCAAAGGTTGTAATGGAGCGCTCTGAGATATGTTGGAGCCGAAACGATGTGAACATAAGGAAAAGCTTTTACTGGATACATTGGTTGTTGGTACAAAGGCCCACAATCTGAAAAAAAGTTTTGAATACGAAGTTTCCACAAATAAGTCACCGTTTTCTGAAGTTGGTCGAGAACAACGTGTAAAGCAGCGGATTACTAGCTGAGCAAGTCATCGCCAAAGCGTTCATGAGCAAGATAAACTCGTATGGAGGACGGAAAACGATTCCGAGTATGTTGCTGAACTTTTTTTGAAAGCCTTCCTGCTCCAAACTTTACCTTGAAATGAACAGAAATTGGATGGGCGAATAACAAATGAAGTAAACGGCGACGCAGAAGATCAACATTTTCACGACGTTCCGCCTGGTCCGCAACGAGTCCCTCTGTCTTGTATGAGCAGGGTTGCCTGAAAAAAATTGCACTAAATTCTTGTTATCAAATATCGAAGATTATAGAAATATCTTGTAAAAGTTTTCAAGAACTCCAAATCGATTGCACTCGAGTGTGACAGAGTAGCTGACTATCGACTGAACAGTCTTTTTTGACGTGCAAAATTGAGACTGCAAAAGTGTATTTTAACAGAAAGAGACTGACATAAGGCGGTAAGACTGGGGTCTTTAGACCAAAGAATTCGCGCGATTTTCGAGTATACAAAAACGAAGATGATGCAAGGAACGAAGTAGAATGCGATGAACTCCGTGAACTTGAATCGGCTCCACCAAGGAAGGCCATAGGCTACGTTCAAACATCTCGGACGCCTTGAAGCTGAAAAAATACATAAAACGTTTGGGAAAACGGAGATTAACACTGTCAAGGAAAGACATCCTACAGTGCGGATGGGAACTTGATGAAAGTTTTCTCAGATAACCTTTGAAGGTCTGGAATATTCCTCACATTTAAGTTCGATCTTTCCTACTTTCATTTTTAGTTGGGTGGTTATAGTCCGTTTGCCGTGACTTGGCCATTTTCGAAAGTCTGCGTCTCTCTGTTCCCTCACCGGCGAGGTCAGAGAAACATGAAAACAGCACGGCCACATGAGAGAGTCGACGAGAGACGAGGAGGGCGCAGAGATGTCCCGCCTTTTCAAAAACGGACTATATATAAATATATTGAAACTTTTTTGGGGAAAAACAATTTCCGTTTTTCGCAACTTAAAATGGCGGGGCGGAGCTTCTCTGCGCCCTCCTCGTCTCTCGACGTCTCTCCCATGTTTACGTGCTGTTTTCATGTTTCTCTGACCTCGCCGGTGAGGGAACAGAGAGACGCAGACACGCGAAAATTGTCAAGTCGCGGCGGACGGCCTATCTCTAAAATTTCAATTTTTCAATTTATTCAGTCTTCAGAGTAAGATGAAGAAAATCTCTGCTGAATCATGGTATAATCGAAGAGTTAGTCGTCGGCGCGGGTTACGGTCCACAATCTTTGTCCAATACGTGGTGAAGCAGTTTATTCGTTGGTACTACCAACGGGCCCACATTATTTCCCTATCTCTACGGCGCAAGTTAATTATGCCCTTTTCGAAAAGCACCGAGGGTGCTTCATTTTTTTTTAGCCCAACAATGAATGAAGCGCTTCTGACGAAAACGACTTTGTTGAGGCCAAAAACACTTCAAATCCGAAAAAGCCACCCTTCGACATGTCATTTTTCTGGATTTTGGGTTTCGATTTTACCTAACATAAGAAAAAGTTGTGACTAACCGGAAACCGAGTGAATGGATGCGTAAGGAGAAGCAAAAGCGGCGACGAAAAGCCACGAGCCGGCGACCGTCATCAGAACGTTGCGGCGCGAACAGAGACGTCGTGCTTGCATCGGAAGCGCGATCGCCACGTATCTGCAGTCTTTCCAGTTAGTTTATTAATCAAAGTCTAATTTCAGAGGTGAATCGGGGAGTCGATACAAATAGCTACCGGGTAGCAACTTTTGAAAAAGTCAATCGGCGTATGGTAATCGGTGGTCGTTTGTATGCGACCGGGTACTATCTCTATGGTACCCGCCCCGGGTCGGAGGTCGATGCAAGTAGCTACCGGGTAGCTACCATAGAGATAGTACCCGGTCGCTACCTGACATTCGCGATTGCTACCGGAAAGTCTGGAATTGCTTCTCGGGTAGTTATTTTTTGTTTTAGCTCTATTCAATAAGACCCTGGAAGACTTGGGAAGGTGTAAAAAATACTGGTGCTAAATAAACGACCGAGCCAGTAGCAATCGCGAATTTCGGTAAATACTCGGTAGCATCCAGATACCGATCAGGTACTATTCAGGTACCATAGAGATATTACCCGGTCGCATACAAATGACCACCGATTACGATACGCCGATTGACTTGAGTTGCTACCCGGTATATATACCTACTTTTATCGGCCTCTCGATTCACCAGTGAATGGAAACTCATTATTACATCTAGGAACATAAAACCAGCTTCGACGTTCTTCTAAATGCTTAATTTGTCAAAATTTTAGAGAAAAGGGGATCTTTTCTCAATGCACAGCTTTTGGGAGTAGTAACCGATTTTTTCGAAACAAACCTTTCAATGCATACGATTATTTGTGTGAAGATGGAGGCGTAGAGAAAGACGCACTCCAAATAACGACATACCGAGCACATGAAGCTCGGGAGAAACCTTAAAGAGCTTTTTTTTTCAAAACCTTTTGAGTCAATAGTCACGAAAGATCGGCTTTCTTGGTTAGAATCTTCAAATATCAATTAAACCCTCACCACATAGATTCGAAAAATACTGGTGAGATCCATTCCGGGGAGGCGATAACCAAATTGCACAAATCTGCGATCGCCTGAAAATTTTCTATTGTTTTGAAGTTAAAAAAATTTTTTTAATGTTCTGGCTCCCATAAGCTCAATATTTCATTCAATTTACGCTGTTTTTTTTTCCTAATTTTGAAGAGAAAAATAGTTCAGGCCATCGAAAATAAACGAATTGAGCAAAAAAACAGGAAGGTTCCTCCTATTGACAAGGCAAGATTTCCGTCTAAAAAGTAATTATGAGGTTTTTACAAAGCAGAGTAGTCGGAACTGAGAGAAAGGGGCAATAAAATATGTAATTGAATTTTTTCTATCCACGAGAAATAATTATGATGAGAGCAATGTATAAATAATCTCGAAAACCACGGGTAAGAAACTTTCTTTATAAAATATTCAAAATGACATTACGCCCTTTTTATTACTGTGACAAAAAAAAGGGATTCTTCTTCGATGGGGTCACCTCGCAAGGGAATAACTTTCACTGAAATTTGGCTAGATGATTTTTTTTAATATAAAAAAATCTTGATATTTGAAGCTGCAGTAATTTCTAGTATTCGAGAAAAGTTATAGCTGATTCACGGCTGGCTTGAGCCATCGAGAAAAGGGTCCTGCCACGAAAAGAGACGAGACAGTGCCCTGGTTGGTGGAGAGTGCAGACAGGCCACGCCTTTTTGCGTCCCAAGCTAGCCGTGAATCGTCTATAGTAAAAATGTTTGGTCGCTTGCACAGTGTTAGGGAAATCGAACTCCGAAAAATTGGTTCTCGGAAAACAGCAAGTTGTGTAGTCTGGGATCAAAGTTTTTAAGCGACCTGAGAAACTGACCAGATTCAAGAGCAGGATGTTCATGACGGAGCGGCGCATTTTGGAGTCGCCGGCGATGGCGAGAATGACGATGAGGTTTCCGACGACGCCGATCAGCGTCAACGTTCCGAAAAGAAGTCCGACCGGCACGGCCATTCGACTTCAGGCTCTAAATTCTTGGTGGCGTAACCGACAATCGTGAATAATTGGCAAGTCTTCGGAAAAAGTTGGAGTCTACAAGGTTGTGGCAAATCAAGTTGGGGCATGATTAGGACTTTTTGAGAGCCGGAAGCAGATTGGGAAAGGCAGACACCTTGGCGCACCGGTCGATACGAGTCAGATGTGACGCCATGGAAGAATCAGCTGTCAAGGAAAGGACACTGGGGAATTGTTGAGAGATGACGAGCAGAAGATAATTGTAGGAGTCTTAGTGCAACGCGCTACAATGTTTTGTATCCGAGAAGCGTGTATCGTTATCGACTTGGAGTTCCTCGATAACCCGCGATCTTCGTATGCTATTCCGAAGAGAGAAGATGCTAGACAAAAATAAAAGGTCACGATGCGACTCTTTCTAAAAACACCGCCCAATCGATGAATGTTTTATTAAGGAGAAAAGTTGGGCTCCGACTTCCGCCGTCAACAGAACTTTGGCCAAATGAGTAGTCCTGGAAATCAGAGCTGAATGGACACAAATATTCATTCAACCATTCAAAAAAAGAACCAAAAACTTAAAAATTTCTTTGCCCGTAAATATTTTTGTTGTAAAGAGACTATCGGTTCGCTTCCAAAAATGGCAAAATTTTGACATGAGAGAGGGAAAAACAAGGTCCAAGATAAAAACGGAACACGTCTAGAAATGAAAAAGACCCTTTCTCATTCCTATATTCTAATCCACTAGAAAAACCTTGGAAGATATAATTCTTGACATCGGCGGTTGATTCAACCGGGAAATGTCTCGATGGCGCCAAATGATATTTCCATTCTCGTGGCCAATTTGCCAGCGCAAACAAATAATATAATAACCGAATAACACTTGTGCTGACTTTCACCTGAGCCTTCGTATTTCTCAGAAAAAAGAAAAGTTTTAGGCTGTTTGAAAGTTACCAGTGGATTATTCGAAAATTGAGTAATCAAACGAAAAATAAAAATCGCCATCTGCAAAAAACAATCAAGTTAACACTATAAAGTGTTCTATGGGAAAAAAAGGTGGTGCGAGTCAAAGTTAGGGTTATATCTTTATTTTTCTGATATAATTTGAAACCTTTGGACAGAGTATTTGAGTTTGAATATTTCTCCAAATATCATGAATAATACTTCTCAAAGTGCGTCATGCATTCTGAATTCAAATGAGAGGCCGTGTAGGCTTCTTCTTTTTTTCTCATTTGCACACACCTGAGTGACATCCGTCTAATGATGTCTTGCTGGAAACTCACTCAAACGTGACGTCTATAATTCATACTTGCAAAGGTTCTTTAAAAAATAGTGAAAATGTGACAGAACTGAGAGGCGATAAAAAATGTCAGAAAAAAGATTTGACTAAACAGCAATAAATAGAGTTAGGTCGGAGACGTCAAAACAGCTTGGGAGGATTCCCAAGAGCTGCGTCTCAATTACGTGTCCTTTCGTCGCCGCTCAGAACTTGCACATTCGGTAAGGAGCCGAACAAAACCCAAAATTTATTCTCATTGGATTAGCACCTTGTTCGACGTCTTTCCCAAAGAGATTAGTAACGTTTTTTTTTTATTAAATTGCTTTATTTAAGGCTGCGAATGTGCTCAGACAGACGGACACAATTGAAGAGTTGTCGAAAATCTTCGTGGATGTAAGGGCGGATTAGGTTGTCGGTTCGGCAGCCTGACCGCTTTGGCTTCTGAACCTTTTATTGGCGGCCACCGGAATGCGGAAATGGCTTTGGTTTTCATTGCGCGTTCGGGCTTTATTCGAGCATTTTCGGTCAATTTTTTTTTTTGGTAAACTGGAGAATGTATATAGTAGACTTCTATTCAAAATGTAGGTGAGAAAGTAAGAAAAAGGGACGCTTTGTAGGGAAAGGACCGAGAACCATCTTGAAGAATTTATTTTTTTCTGGAGGTACTAAAAAATCAGATGTTTTAACAAATAAAAAGTTTTAAAAATATGAGCCGTTTTATTGAATTTAGAAAAATTGTTCCCATTGAAATCAGTTAGGAAAGTGCAACACTTGCGAATATTTCAAAGCGCTAACTGGTGTGCTGAGGAGAACCCGAAACCTTTAAAGTGAATTAATAATAGCCGTTTCATATTACTGAGTTAAGTTCAGGCTTCCAGTCTCAAAGAAGTGGAATATGTTAATATCTCAACAAAAAAAAGAAGAGGATAATTCTACTTTTTTTCTGAAAATGCGTTGAAACAATCCAGGCTCTTGGCGAATTTCAGAGGCAAGAAAAAAAAGCTCTACAAAGTACTGCTTTGAACTGAAACACTGTTTTTTACTGCCCCTATGCCTTCAAAAGTCGAGAAAGAAAAATGATGAAGAAAAAACTTCAAGCGGAACTTTTTAAATAAAGTGAGACTTAAAAGCAGTGAAGCAAAAACATCTAGTTTGAGCAAGAACATTTCACTGGGAGTAGTTTTGTCAAATTAGAAATGCATCCGTTTAATTAAACTTCCTCTCCTGAAAAAAATACTACTTCGAGTTGTAATAGACATTTAAAACTACAAATCTAAAAAAGGCTTAAAACATGCTGCCTTTTTGAATCAATTTTTTATTGTTTTTGGTTAAAGTAATTTGATGATTTCTTTTTTTTCTTTTTGAAGAACTCTAATTTTATACTTTAAATTATTTTTCTTCAATCTCCAGCTGTATAGATTAGTGTATAACTCAAAATTGGAGATTACACTTTTTTTTTTGCCGATTTTTGGAACTATTTTACTTCTTTGTTCCTTTTTCAGTTTTCACCGCAATGTTTTTTTCGGCATTGAGTTTCTTGCATCGAAAGTTGCCATCGGCCTTGATTGGAAGACGGAACCTAAATGAACCTATGCCCATCGTCGGCAACAATCAAACTGTCGTCCAACGGCGTTGTAATGCGGAAAAACGGCGCTCGCCTTTTCGGAGGGCCAGAAACTGGTAAACTGGAAACGGCAAAAATACTATCAAGGCAAACTAAACTGAGATCACTAAACGTCGAGAGTTTTTTTTTTCTTAGAGGGTGCGGTCCTATATAAGTCGCTCTCACCGTGGAGAAGGTACGTTGGTTCGCTAGCAATGGAGGACAAGATTCGTCTTCAGGCCTACCGCTTCGTCGCCTATTCGGCCATCACTTTCTCCGCTGTCGCCGTCCTTTCGGTACGTTCTCAGCTCAACATTTTTTGATAATTATTGAGGGTATTTGCAGGTATGCATCACCCTGCCGATGGTGTACAACTACGTGAATGGCGTCAAGAGCCAGATCAACCACGAGATCCGATTCTGCAAGGGATCCGCCAAGGATATCTGGTCCGAAGTCAACCACATCCGCGCCAACCCACGTAACGGCACTCGTCAAGCTCGTCAGGCTGGCTACTCCACCGACGAAGCCGTCGGAAACTGGGGAAGCACTGGAGGCTCGTCCGGAGGATCTTGCGACGGATGCTGCAGACCTGGTCCAGCTGGACCAGCTGGAGTTCCAGGAAAGCCTGGACGTCCAGGACGACCAGGAGCCGCTGGACACCCAGGACGACCAGGAAAAGGCGGTTCTGCTCCATGCGAGCCAGTCACCCCACCACCATGCAGACCTTGCCCAGCCGGACCAGCCGGACCACCAGGAGCTCCAGGACCAGCCGGAGACGCTGGACGACCAGGAGCGCCAGGAGTCGGCGGAGGATCAGGAGCGCCAGGACCAGCTGGACCCAAGGGACCTTCTGGACAGCCAGGAAACCCAGGAGCTCCAGGACAGCCTGGTCAGCCAGGAGAGGACGCGCCCAACGAGCAAGCTGGACCAGGAGCTCCTGGAGCGCCAGGACCTCAAGGACCACCCGGAGCCCCAGGACGACCAGGACAGCCAGGATCTGGTGGTTCTGGTGAGTTATCAAACTGAGAAGGTGGAATGTTGAAATTTTTTTTCAGGAGCGCCAGGACCAAAGGGACCATCAGGAGCGCCAGGACAGCCAGGAGCTGATGGAAACCCAGGAGCTCCAGGACAGCCAGGAGCTCCAGGAGGTTCTGGAGAGAAGGGAATCTGCCCCAAGTACTGCGCCATCGACGGAGGAATCTTCTTCGAGGACGGAACTCGCCGCCGTTAAATGTCTTCTCATTGAGAAAGCTTGTAGCGAAACCAACAATAAAGATTTCTGCTCGCTCATTTTTTGTTACTTAGGTAACATAAAACATTTAATAGGGAACAACATAAAAAAGCAGAAAAATGTACTGATTAACTTATTGGAAGCCATTCTCAACTCTTAACTCAATAAGTCTCCTTTCTATTTATTTATTAAATCAACGAACCATTCGCACCTCCAAGAATTTCAAAAATATGCATCTTGTTTGAAATTAAAAAAACCAAAATTTTTATCGAATACCTTTTTTTCGAAATGATCTAACCTTTCAAACTCCGAATTTTTTATAGCTGTGACTCATGAAGAAACAAAAAGCTTTTCAAAGTTTTGTGCCTCCCAAAAGTAAAGAAAAAACAATTGGAGCTCGCTCAACCCTAGCTTGGTATACAGCAGAGTCTGATTATAGGCAAATGAGGAAACATTTCTTTTTTATCCATTGTAGATTTGAAAAGGATACGAAAATGGACCTCAAAACTGGCAAACTCTACAACGAACCTATGATTTTATGCACCATTTGAAGATTTATAAAGTTCATAACAGAGGATTTTAATTTTTCGAACCGTGAACTTCCAAACCTGAGGCGAACCACCGCATGTTTACCGAAAGCAATAATTTTAATGCTAAAAACTTCAAATTTCTAGTTCAATATATACCAGGTATTTTTCGCCTAAGCATTGGTTGGGAAATCCACTCTGAAAGGCTCTGAAACCTCTGGTATGAACTTTATAATTTTTTATCAATTTTTATGAGACTCTTGGGTGCGTTTAACTGCTTGTATGCAAAACATTACTTAAGTGCGTAGAATTATCAACCGGTGTCCAAAGTTATGGTGCGAAACATGATGGGTGCTCCATTTGATGCTTAAAATCATAGGTGCGTTGTATAAACTAGTCAATCGGCGTATCCTCAAAAATAGTATCGGAGTACACATAGAGAGTACTGAAATAGCAGAAAGTTAGCCTCTGTATGCTATTTATTGATTGAACACAAGCAAATCACGACGGAACTTGAAAGTAAACTCCGTTAGCTATCTCTATGCCCTCTGGATTTGAGAGTGCTGCCGAAGCTTTAGAAGTATGCTGCCGAAATGCACTCCGATAGGTATCTTACCGCGTATCCTATTTATTAACTGACCCTCGATTGACCCTTGTAGAGCCGGTCCAAAAACTGGCCAATAACTTCCTAAATGCGCCATAAGATCTTTCTAGCAGCTAATTTGCCCCTTTTTTCAAGTGGTTTGCGTTTTTAATGAGCTTTCTTATAGGCTTCCAGAACTGTGATTATTAGCACTTTTTTGGAATGTTGCATAAAAGGTAGAGATTAGGAACTGACAATAAAAAGGGATCCTTTGAATATTGCCCTTTATTTCCCTGAGAAGTTGTTTTTCTCGCATACGGATAGCGTCTGTATCTTTTTGCACATGATAGTGCCGATGTCGATATGTCTGAATAAAGTTTCGTGTTGAACCTAAGACAAGGGCACTTTATGGGGATATCCGGGTATTTCGATACATACACTAAGAATAACTGACGAGATAAATGCGAGGTCGGTGGCGGTACATTGACGAACTCGCAAAAATGTCGCTTTTTTCTAGGCGCGATCCCGCATTTCTCTCGGCGCGACCTCGCATTTATCTTGCATCTCGGAAATTTTCAATTGCGAGAGAAATGCGAGCTCGCGCCTAGAAAAGTGCGAGCTGGCGCCCAGAAAAATGCGAGACCGGCGCGAGAAAAAAAGCGAGATGTTTGCGAGCTCGTCAATGTACCGCCAGTGTGTCGCGTTTATCTCGGCAGTTATTCTTAGTGTAGAAAATCTGAATTGGAATTTTTCAGAGTGTCGTAGTACGGTAATAGGCACTCACGCATCCGTAGGGCAAAGGGAAACGTGTATGAATTCTTAACCGCGAATTTAAAATTTTTCTGTTTTAAGTTTCCTTTTAAAGTTTTCATTTGAAATTCCCTCATATTTTTAAAGTTTGTTTCTTTCTTACAGATGTCAACCGCCTATGAGAGTGTTAGATTAGACCATGACTTGCCTACGTACTACAAAAGCTTCTTTCCTTTCAAGTCGTTTTGCAAATGGTTATCGTACGGCCAAGGTAAGTTATGCGGAAAAAACTTCTTGATACTATTTAAATAACGTTCATTTTCAGTTCCCTCAGAATATTTTGCTCGAAGAGAGTTCGCTTTCATTTTAGCAGATGATGTCCATTTGAGGTATTTTAAATTTCAATTTTTCATAAATGTCGCTTTAAGGTACAAAAGTTTCAATGACGTTCTTTCATTTGAAAAAGAGCTGTGTAAAGTGAATCCTCATAAACTCGACTTAGGAGCTGTTTACAACCACTTTGTATGTTTTTGAGGGAAAAGTCAATTGGAAGATGTTGGTTTACAGCCGAGAGATCATCGAAAGCACTCAGATATGCAAGCTGTAGAGCGAGAGCTTGTCTTTGACATCGACTTAACAGATTATGACGCCGTGAGAACGTGTTGTACGTAAGTATTCATTCAGTTGAGTGCAGTTTTCAAGCTCAGCGGGATAGAAAGTCTAAAAATACTTGTATTTTATGTTTTTTTTTCTTCAAATTAATTTTTTGAAGTACTCTGAGCATAATTCACATTTCGAAAAACAAATTTCTGAGATATAATGCGATAAAAAAATCTCAATTCAACAGAGAGGCGACCGTTTGCCCGAAATGCTGGAAGTTTGTAGTTTTGGCAGTCAAAATTCTCGACAAAGTTTTGCGTGGTAATTGAGAGATTATTTTTTATTCAACAGTCATTTGATTCAGAGGATTTTGGATTCAAAGCCCGGATGTGGGTGTTTTCGGGTCGACGAGGAGTCCACTGTTGGGTAGGAGATGCGAAGGCAAGGAAATTGAATAATCTCGGCAGATCCGCGGTCGCCGAGTACCTCAACCTCTTTATTGTGAGTTACAAGGGAACGATTTACTAGGACTACGAATAGATCAATTTTCGTATTTGAAATGTTATTCAAGGGTAATAAAGTGGAAGTGCTGAAAGGTCGGACGAAAATGACGTGGGTACCGAATCTCGTGCAAACCGCCTATTCGAGCGCCTTGGAAGGCGGCTTCTTTGAGTCCATGGTGAAGTTTGAAACTAATATTCAACAATCAAAGCGGAACAGGCCTATGAGCAAGGCTGGCTCAATGACGGCCGCGCTGAGATCATCTTCAGTTTATACAAGGAGCTGAGTGCAGACCTAAGAACTGAGCTCATCGAAAAGTTCAATGCGTTGGTGTTTTTTCTTAGTAAACTTAAAGAAAAAGTTTTCAAGATTGCCAACGCCGCAGCTCCGGTGGAAAATGCTGAAAATGTATTTCGAAGAAGATGAAAGAAAGCGTGCAAGACAAGAGGGCTTGAATCTACCGTTGGTGGGAACTTTACCAGGTTCTGTTATAATAAGGCCGATTTTTCCAGGAGCCTCAAAATCGAGATAAATATTTCTTGAAATATTTTGTTCTGTGGCACGTTTACCCACGACTTGATGTCAATGTGTCCACAGGTTCTGGAACATTTTTTCGAGAGATCACTGGGGAGTTGAAGGAACGAATCACTTGCTGAAGTCGCCGTTCTGCATCCACCCGAAGACCGGCTGCGTGGCCGTTCCGCTCAGCGCCGACGACGTCGCTCAGTTTGACGTCACCAAGTGTCCAAGACTCGAGTTAGTTGTTCTAATTTTTGCTAGAACCATTTCTCGGTAGAAAATAAAAGAGGAAACTATCAGAATGAATTTTTTTACAGAAGAGAATTTTTTAGGGTTAAAGTAAGTAAGTTTTGCAGATATGAAAACTCCTTTCATATCGAGAAAAGCTATATTTTGTTGTTGGTTTTTTCTATTGCTTATTCGCTTTTACTGGAGTATTTGATAATTTTTTCTGGCTTCTTTCGAGTTTAAACATAACTTTTTCCATCATTATTCTCGCCTTGTTCAGCCTTTTTGCAAAAAAATGCAAATCAAAAATTAAAAATTTTAGTGATTTGGAAAAAGTTTTGAAACCATTTGGAGCTAAAATAATTATTTAGAAAAATATTTTTTTCAGTTGTTGACGGTTTTTCTTTTTTTCACTTTAAATAAACATTTTCAATAATTTTTGTATATTTTTGAAAAAAAGGAAAAATTCGAAGCACTTTTTATTTTTTTTCGTTCGTGAGGTTGTATGTTTGAAAGACCAAAGGAAATATCTAATCATCTTTATGCATGAGCGGGGCTTATATGCTGGTAGTGGTTAATGAGAACTTTCAATTTATTATCTTGATTTTTTTTGGAGCTTTTCTTTCAAAAACTCTTTTATTTTAACTTTCTTCTATTTTGCAACAGCTGCCTTAATTTCTTGTCACCCAAAAAAGATGAATGATAACCTTTTTTGCAGTCGATTGGTTGCGGAACTGCCTTCTATAAACTCGGAAATCGGTGAGAAAGAAGAGGGTGATCAGAAGGAAAATGGCCAGCGGAAAGTTTTAGGTATTGCTAACTATCATTTCTTACAAATTCTTCATCTTTTCCTGGGTGAATTAGCTCGATTTTCAGCCTACCGACACTCTAGTTTGGCCAAATACGTTGAGAACTTCGAAAAGTATGTGGAACTCGCCATCTGTTCATAGCCCCATCATTTCTCATTCATAACGTTTCACTTTGTCAAATTGTCCATTCTAACGACTCGCAATAAACTGATTTTTTCATCTCTCTTTTTCTCGCTCAGAAAGTCTTTTGATTCCGTTTTGAACGGCCCGGTGTACATCTCTAGTTTTTTCCTCCAGAGAAGCGCAATATTTGGTTTACAGAGGCTCGTTATTATATTCTTTCAATGGATTCCATCATTCCAAACGTGAGTTTTTTTTTTACTTCATGCAGAAAGAATAGCCTTTTTCTTTCATAATTACCAAAATGAAGAGTATTCAAGTATTACAACTGCTAACTTCATCCCAGTTTCACGCTCAGCGTGGAAAAATGGATGAAAAAATAGGCGATTTTTCTCCGTTCGCGAGATCGCAGAGCCGAGAGCAGCTGATGCAACGCGGCCGCGGGGCGGTTTTTTGGCCATTGGTTTTTGACGAGACGTTTTTTAGCGGTTTCCCAGGTTTTAGAGCCCCCTTCACTTTGTTATAAATTATTGTTTCTGAGCATTCATAGTTTCTGATTAGTTTGTCCTGAAACCATCCAGATTGTTTTATAATTTTTTTCGACTTATGGAAGACGTTCGAATGTGTTCCTGTACAAGTGTGAAACTTCCAATCACATTGGTCATGAATGAGAACTAGGCGACGTGGACAGGTGTAACAGTCGGACAACCGAACTGCAACGTGCTGCCGAGTGTTTACTCGAAAAATCGTACGACGTTTCTTGTTAAACTGCGGCCGGCGCCGTGGCGCCTCCGTTCGGTAGAAACGACGGCGCCGTTCAACGCAGCCTATCCTTATGATTTCATGTGCTTCGCTCACAGGACCCTAATTTTTCTCTCTCGAATTTCAGTAATTGAAAGTAAAAAAAAAATGAAAATTGGTCCGTAAAAAAGAGGAGATGCTTTTCTAGAAAAAATATTGTGTAATCATTCATATCAATTTCAATTGTTTTTATGGAGAGGTAAAATTAAAGCATCAAAGAAAGGTAGTCCTTGATTATTTTGCCAAAATACTATGTTTTTTCTGTTCGAAAAATGGTGTTATAGTCTGTTCAATTTCAAGTGCAATGACGTCATTCAAAAACACTCTGTGGATGGCTCGCTCTCTGATTGGTTTGTCGCACCATTATGGGCGGGACTTGAGCGATGACTTGACATTCAAAATCTGAACAGACTATACCCATTTTGTGATCTCTTGTTTTCAACGTAAATTAAGAAGGACACATTCAATTTTCTCATACGAAATTTCTCATAGCTTCCTAATTCGTTATCGAATGATTCTGAGAGTAAAATCTGACAAATATCGGGACCGTTTTCTATTCGAAATCCTTTTCTGGTCTTTTTGAAGGAGCTTGTAAATTTTTGCGCGACTTTTTAGAAAGATTGGAATGAAATCTTAAATTCATCGAAAAAAATATTTGTCAAGATAATCTGTCAAACTCTTGAAATTTTTTTCCACAATTTCCAAAAATAGACTGTTGTGAACATGTTTTGCAGAACGAAGTTTTCGATAAGTTTTTCAAATCTCACGGACCCATTCGTTGAAAAATTGGTTAAATTTTCGAGAAATACTCGCAGAACAGTCCGTGCAAAAACGTCTTTCTTGGGTTTAGAACTGTGTTTCTCATTTGCGACTGAGTTAAATCGAACACTGTTCTATGTAGTTGGGTCGGTTGCAATTGTTTACACGGTAGGACGATCAATTAACCATGTCGACTTGGGGACTGTGTCTTGGGTTGAAGACGTGTTGGATGCCCTTGGGGTCGACGTGCCACAGGCCGGTCGCCTGTCTGCTCCATCTGTTCCCTTTGGCCGTCGGCGTCTCCACTGCGCGCCTCTCCCTCCTCTCCGTTTCTCTCGTTCCATCAGTCGTCCTCTTTTCTATCTTTTTTATAGAATCTCCCGAAATTTATTTTGTTTCTTTTGATTTCTATTTCCGTTCCTCCAAGTTTATGTATTTTTTTTTCCGTTTTTCGGCTGATTTTAACTCAAGAAATTTTTTGAAGGAGTTTTATCACCTCTGATTATTATCATTAGCGCGAAATTTTCAAAAGGCCCTCCAGACTTTTCTCACGAAAATTTAAATAATTTCGAAAAAAAGGAAAAAAAATTTAAAACACGTTTTGCAGATGCGTTTGACATTTTAACTTTTTGAGAGATAATTTTTTTTTCGTAGAAGATTGAACAGAATAATCATTTTTTTCTTTTTAGAAAAATTTCTTCAAGCGAAAAAAACGAATGATAAACGGTGGAAACAATAGTTATAGCAGTCAATTTCTCGAAAACCTTTTAACGTTTTTTTGCCGTTGATCATTTCTCCACGAGTATATTCAAATTTCTCTTTTCAGGTAACCTAGACGGCCGTTGGCCAGCGTTTTACGACTATCCTCGTCAATGTGAGTGTTGCATCTTGTGCCGATATTGATAAGAGTATTCAGAGTTTCACTAGATTCGAATTAGATCAAGATGGTTCGTTCAGAAAGTGCCGAAGAAGAACAAATGATGGCTGACGACAGGTGAGGAGATTTCGAGAGAAGACTTTTCTCTTCGAAGAGTTCTGTTCCCCAAAATGGAGTCTTGAGGTACGAACAAGTAGACGACGAGGATCTCGAGACGCAGGCCGACGGCGGTTGGCGCTTCCAATCGCCCTTTCCCAAAAACATCTGCTCTCCGACAATGCAAAATCGGTACCTTCTACATATTTCTTATCATTTTGCCTCGCGAAAGTCCTATAATATCAAAAAGTTACAAAGCCACGCCCAAAGGGACAAATTTTTTAGAATTTCAAATTTTTGATAGACATGTTTTTTGAGGAATTTTCCACTCTGGACTCTTCCTTACAAAGAGTTTATTTTAATTTTTTATCTTGGTCAACCTATTCTGAATTTGTCTTAGTCTCAGTACATTTTCGTAGCTCAGTCGTACAATTTTTCGAAAAAAAAAGGATTAAAATTCCCTAGATGAATAAAGAAAGAACTATGTCGAAATAGCAAAAAGAAAGTTCAGGATCATAAATTAACTCTTTTTTGAGCAATACTTTTGGCGTAAAGGTTGCGTGGAGACGTCAGCTGATTGTTTTTCTGGCCAGGTGTTGCGCGATTTTGCCTCTGTTCCAAGAATTTGTTGGTGTCAAATGCAGTTCTTTGCTCTGTTCAGCGCATTAGTTCAAGTACGAAAATGCTTGGGATTTTGTAGTTGCTTCGACTTCTTCATTAAATAATGAAAACAAAGCACACTAGCATTTCATTCAGGATCCAGTGCTATCGCCAAAATTTGCCTCGCTTTATTATGAGCGGCAAAAGCCGTCAAAACTGTATCAAAACTGTAACAAAAACTTCTTTTCAATGTGGGAACTTTTTTGTTGAACGAAGATCAAAACCAAGGTTTTTTTCTTGTAAAAAAAAGAGGTAAGATACACACACACACGCGCGCGCGTGGTTGCTGAAATGGCGCATTTGTCGAACACATGTGCCTGAGGACCAGCTGTTGTCGACGACCCCTGATAACCTCCGGCTGTTTTTCCACTTCTTCCGTCTTTTCGGTGTCAACAACCGCGCGTGTAGCTTGAAAGTGGCGAGAAAGTCGTCGAAAATTCATTCAATCATTGAAGAGGAAAATCTTCAAAAGAGAAATGAGGATTCAGACGAAAAGATATGATTGATGGAGTAGTACAGCCTCTTTTGAAGATTTGGATTTGACGAGGGAAGTGTGCGAAGCGAGCATCTCGGATCTGGTTCAAACTTCTGCAGTAGGTAGTCCCAGGTATGAGTACTCGAAAATATAAATAATATCTGCCAAGGGCCATAGGGTCTGAGAAATAGCCTGTCGAAAATCTACAGGAAATACTAAAAACCAAATTCTCTTTGGGTTTTTTTTTGAAGAAAGCTTTTCTCGTGTTTCTTAGGGTATAGGGAACAACAATCGACGCTTTAGGGATTGAAAACCGAAGAGACTTAGTTTTTGAGCTTTTCACCTACATTTTCGACAAGCCCTTTCTCAGTACTCTATGGCGCTTAGCAGATAAATCTTTTGGTTTTGGAATAATCGTACCTGGGACTACCTACCACAAAAGTTTGAACCATGTCTGCGATGCTGAACCCTAAATACTTTCCTTCTGAGAAGAATTGAACAAGAATTCGCATAACTTTTCTGAGACCAGTAACTCTGGTCTGGGGATAATTTTGAGAAAAATACTGGATTCAGCTTCGGAGAAAGTGTGAAGAAAGTTTGACCCTAAATGTAAAATGACAAAAGATGAGCATGGAAGTTTCCAGGCCGATGTCCCAGGCGGCTTCGCTGTCGCCGACGAGCGGCGGCGGCTACACGGAGCAAGACCGACGGATCCGGCGACAGATCGCCAACTGCAACGAGCGCCGTCGTATGCAGAGCATCAACGCCGGCTTCCAATCGCTAAGGGCTTTGCTCCCGCGAAAAGTTCGTCTTCTGAAGAAAAGTTGCGAGAACAATTCATAGTTCAGTACACTGATGAAAATAAGGACAAAGCGATTCTGCATCTTTTAAGTAGCACTTAAGTTTTTAATATAATACCTTGAGAGTTAAAGGACAATACACAAAAATTTGCAAGCAAGAACTTTTAAATGTATGGGTTCATTCTAAAACAAGATAGTTTGAGATAAGTGAGAACTAAATGACTGAAATGTGGAGTAAGTTCTTCAGAAACAAAGCTTGCGGGTTAGTTATGATCAAATCAAAAAAAAAGGAATATGGACGCCTCTTCCGAATTCTGAGAGAAATAAGCTGGAGTCAAATGATTCTCGAAATGATCCAGAAATTGCATCTGACGAGTTTCGATTAAGTTTCAGGAGGGCGAAAAGCTATCTAAGGCGGCAATCCTGCAACAAACCGCCGATTTAATACACGACCTGAAAAACGAGCTCAAGTTAGATGGCGCTGGAGGAAAGAAGCCAAAGATGGAATGTGAGCAATTCTCTTCAGAATTTCCGATTTTCATGATTTTTTTCAGACGAATCCGACGATCGGGCGACGATATCGCAGTTGCAACGAGCATTAGAACAGGAGCGGTCAGCTCGCCTGATCCTCGAACAGGAGGTCTCCCAACTGCGAGCTCTGTGCCAAGCTCAGCACGAGAAGATGCACACGACGCCGAGCAGTTCGACCGGCGTCCCGACGTCTCTAGGCCATCAGTCGCTGCCGCCGCCAACGAGGCAAGAGCATTCGGACGCTGCCCTTCTGTTGGCCAGCTCGACCTCGTCGGCATCGCTGGCAGCCATGTCCCTCGACGGAGGCACCAACGGAACGGCCACTCCGTTGGCTTTGTGCTCTCCGATGGTGGAGCCGAATCTGCCGCCTCCTGCATCTGTCCAGTCGATCGCGACGCGATTGGCCAACCAAGGCTCCGAGGCCTCTGTCATACGACCGACGCCTCTCACGCCAATCAGTGGTAGGTTGAGCGTCGCTGTCAAGAATTCAAGATAATTCGCAGTGGACGTTTCTTCGCCGTCGCTGTCCACGCCGTCGCCGCTGGCGTTCCCGTTCGTCGCTGCCGGACTCGCGCCGCAGCATCACAACATCTTCATGCCTGTCGCTCCGACCAACGCCGTCATACCTCCACCTATCGTGACCTATTCGCAGCCTTCTGCGTTCAGGTATCACTTCGAAGAGTTTTTCTCAAACATCCTCCGCAGGCTCAAAAAACCGTATAAATGTTAAAGTTCTGTCCCTTCAGTTTTTTTTTGTCAATAATAATTTTTTCTTTCATAAAACACTTATTTAAGCCTTATTTGAAGTCTAATTGAGATTATAATCTGGTTACCAGGAGCCTGTTACAAGCTTTTGTCTTCATTTTAAAATTTGTATTTTGTTTAAAATATCAGTATGAAAATAGTCGTATCAGACGACTTTTACCGAACAAAAGCTTGTAATTTAGAAAAAAGCTTGTAACGAATAATTGTTTTCAAAGTTTTCTTTGGAAAATTCTTCTGATCCTGCAAATGTCGTGTTAAAAATCCGAATTATTACTTCTTTTCCAAACAATGCAGAAAAAAGGGATTATTGCGCAGAAATTCTCTTACTGGACCTATGTTGCAGCAGCACGGCAAACGCGAACGCGCATCGCTCGCTGCAGACCATTCTCGACGCGATCCGACATCTGGAGAACGGCGGTGGACTTTTGACGCCGTCGCCGCCGCCGACTTCGCAGGCTCCGCTCGTCAGATGAGCTCGTTCTTCCTTAGGTTCCTTGAAATTCTTCCACTTTGTTATAGGTCTTCTTTGTTCGTCGTTTTTAGTGTGCGTGTGAATTTCAAATATATTCGTCGTTTTTATATTTACGAGCCTTTTCTGTGATCTTTTAGAAGGACCATGATCCAAAAATTTCGAAAATTTGTTTGGTTCATATTTCTTATTAATTACCTGAAAGGTCACATTGTTTTTCTTTCTTTTGAAGTTTGAATTCTCTACACTTTCCGTTTTGATTTTTTTTTTCTTCGAAGGTCGCTTTCGGTTTCCACCTCCATTCCTGTTTGTCATGTGTTAATGAAACAAGTTTGAGTTTTTTTTTCTTTTTTTTTCAAGCAGATTAACTCAGATTTGAGTTATTACCACAATAACGAACAATCTTTTTTGTTTTCTCTTTGTTTTTCTTTTTCAGACGACGGTAATTGCTTTGATCTTGTTTATTTTTGTTATAATTGTTTCAATCGTTAATATTTTAAATTTTATTTGACTGGACTGCCTAAAGGAATGTCTCTCATTTTTTCGTTGACCTCGTATCTTTTTAAAAATCACATGGTACAATTTTTCTTTTTTCTTGTTGAAGTTAGACGGATAGCAAGACATTTTCGAATTTTTGGGCTGTAATTGAAATTTCGCCATTCGTCTAATTTCTTTCGATTGAGAAGTTCTGAGTGCTTTTATTGACCTTTTTATAGTTCTTTTTTCGTGCCAAATCTCAAATCCTTAATGTTGAACATCAGCTGTGCTAGTAGAGTTCTTGACCTGTTTCCGATCCCGGTGTTTTAAAAGGTTCTATCCTACCCGTTAGTATAGCTTGCTTGTGATATTCTCTTGCGTACTCAAAAAATCGTCTTGAAAACGGTATCAGTTCTTGAAAATTGGTAGTGTTCTTTTCGTTCTTGCAGTGCATACAACTTTCTATTAACCACGTTAAAAATCGTTGTAGGCAGAAGTTCATGTAATCTCAACCGTTTCTTTTCTGTTAATTCTTCTATTTATCTTGTTTACATGTTTCGACGATTAGCGCGGATTCATTTTATTTTATTTTTTGTTTTAGGCACTGATAAATTGTTTTTTTTTTATTGAACACCTAATTTGTAAAAAATGTTCGTCCTCAACTTGTCGGCGGAGCGTCGATGGGAGCTGGTCTTTTGAGTTTCGACAGAGCTTTCCTTGCAGCTGGCTGAAAGTCATGCAAAAATGACTTCTTATTTTAAAATTTCTCCAAAAATTTCACCTGATCCTGGTCGAAAATGGCGACAGAACTCAGAGAGCGTTGACGCGCCATGTCAAGCGGAGTGATGGAGATGGACTCAGATCGCATTGCCAGAGACTCGTCATCAGAGGCGAATCTCCGGATCACAGTCAGTCTCTGTGGTCGGATGCCGTCTGCAACGACTTAATCGCTGGGAAGAGCTCGAGAAGCCAACTTCTACTACCAGAATCGGAATGCGTCGAGTCGGAAGAGGAATCTGAGTCGTCGTGGCTTTCCTCGACATGGCACATGCTCAAAGATCTCGCCGACGGCACCGTCCTCACAGTGTGCATTATCGGCGGCTCGGACCTTCAACACCAAATAGTTCTATTTAAAGCTTTGTTTGATAAGATACCTTGATGGAGAAACTCGAGGTGGCGGTGAAGGCGGACTCAACTGTGCTTTTAGCGACGCAGTGGATAGCTTCAACGAAATCATGACATTTTTCCAGCTTTTTGATTGGTCCACCTTATGCTCATATGGACTACCGCTGTTTTCATTCATTGCCAAAGTTGACATCTCCAAAATCTGCAGGTTTTTGTTCTTCAACTCTTGAAATTTACGCTGAAAAATTTGCAAATTCGAAGTACTTTCGAAGAATTTCACAAGTGGTGACGACTTGATAGTTGGGGCATCGGAGAGCATGAACGGATTGACTGGAGGAGATCCGAATAAGGCGAATCCCGCCGAGGAAGATCCTGGCTGTATTTGGCGTTTATTTCCAAAACGAAAACCTCGGAAAAACTTTTAGTCAATTATTAATACTTAGATAGAGGTTTGACGAAAAAGTTATACATTTTAAAAAAATCTCAATTTCGTTGGTCCATCTTCGGAAGTTTTTTTCACGAACTCTTTTGAAAATCTAATTCAACAGCTTTATTTTTAATTCTCAAGAAAAATCTTCTACTGATCCTTGAGACTTGAAAAAAGTACAGAAAAGACAAACCTCTTTACCAGAATGAGAGAAAGAGTTTTTTGAACTGACAGGCGAAGTTGTAGATGTGGATGGCTAGAACTTTTCGTTTGTTCGATGTTCATATATTTTTCAAAAATTCTTTTCTTCAGTTGAATAGCTCTTGAAAGTACTGTTCGAAGTGGCAGGTTTCACTGGGGGCCTGCATCCGGTGAGCCTTTTTTCTTTTAAAAATTCAAAAAAAAAGTCTCAAACTTAGAAAAATATTTTTCAGAGCAAAAATGTTAACGGTCTGACGTGTCTGAGCTCTCTTTTCTTTAGTCGTTTTCTGATTACCCCATGAACACATCGGTGAGGAGAAAGAGGCTGCAGGCAGGCTAGAATGTTAGCAATCGTAGCGGAATTAGAAGATTTTCAAATGTAGAAATATAAGTTCCAGCTGACCCGCCATTCGCGTATCCTCCCACTTCTCCAGCCGTACTGGTCCGCTTCGGCATCTGATTGGACTGGAAAAACACGAGACCGGAAGGTCGGACCTCGGGAATCGATGTACTGCAGAATAAACTGGATCCGTCCAAAAAGCCCTGCTCACCATGTAAGTGTGTTCGCGGCGAGAAAAGCCTCCAGTCTGTCTGAAAATCCATTTTCAAGCATTTTTAAAACAGAAAAATCGAGTTGGGAGAACTTTGAAAAACGCAGTGAAAGACAAACGTTTTTTTTCCATACATAAAATAATTTTTAATGTTCCAGTAACCCAAAATCAATGAGAACTACCGTCTCTGAGGAGGTCTTTGTACATCGACAGTCTCCTCTCCAGAGTTTTCCTCATGACACCAGTCCGAAGTGTCGACCAATGACTTCAGTGTCTGGAAACTTTTTTTCCGATTCAAATAAAAAAATAAGCTTGTAAATGTTAGATTTTTCAAAGAAATAGTTTGACAAAGGAAGGAAAACGGAATAGACCCACTTTTCCTTCCCTACGAGTCCTGACGATCTGACCGACGGCCACCAAGGGGATCACGAGGAGGGGACCGACCATGACGCACCAGGCGACCACTTCGTACTCGATCGGAATGGTTCTAGAAGCAAAGGAAATCCGCTGGTAGCCCAGGGCACTCGACATCAACAGAAGCTGCAAAAAATCTTATTTTTCGCATGTAACTTTCTTTGAACCGATAGAACGATGGGGCAAACAAAACACAGCGAATAACGAATGTAAAAGCCGTTCGGACCAAACAAAGCCATCAACTTGTCCTCAAAAGTTGGACACTGAAGTTACTCGTTTTGTTCCCAACCTTCAACCTGATAGCGTTTGAGAAGCTCAGTTCGCGGACTCGCAACATAACTGACACTTCTCTGAGATACCGGTCGATGCCTTAACGGCGTGATAACAAATCAAAAATAAAACGAGAGAGATTAACCATAGAAGTAGCTGATGATGAGTACTGTCAAAAGAGCAAGAGAGAAGGAATTCCAGTTGGCGTTGAGATTTTCGATCGCGTGGAAAATGAAGATGCCTCCCTGGAAAAGTAGATTCTTGAAAGGTTTATTATTCATTGTAAGCAACATTTATTTATAAGCACAAAAAATTAGCCTGATAAGCCGATTCCGTTTGAAGATAATCAATTTTGCAATGTCTAAAAAATGATTTGTACTGTTGCGAGGCCCTGGAAGACTGCAGAAAAAGAAAGAATACTTTTTCCTGATGCCTACATAAATCTCAACTATCGAAAAACTCAAACCTGCGCGCATAAAGGCAGTCCACAAAGAAACCCCATGAGACACAGAAAAGCGAGCAAGCGGTTCTCAAAGGCTTTGTTCTTGGTAGAATAGTGGTTCATGATGGCCGACGCGATCATCTCCAGCCTGAAACTGCGACGTCTTCAGAGCCGTCGTCTCGAAGGACTCAACATGCAAACTCGGCGTCGATGGCCGCGAGCACGAGCATTCCGAAGAAGAGCGTCGCCCAAAGTGCCCCCCAGTACATGAACGACGTCACTCCTGGGTACACGGTGAAAGAAAGATACAGTGGGTCGTGTTCTGCAGTCTTTCATCGCTCAGAAAAGACTTTGAACGAACTCACGAAGCACGTCGTTGACATTTGAGGAAGACACGGTGGCCAGAAAGCCTACAAACGAGAAAATGACCATTCCGGCTAACGTGGAGGTTATGGCGTCCCTTCAAGTAGACATTGGAGATTTTTCTTGATCATCTACCAACATGAGAACAAGCAGTGCGGCGTCCCGATAGATGTTGTTTCGAAAGCGAGAGAAGGCCGCCATCGAGACCAAAGGCCCAGCGTCGATTCCCAATTCGTAGAAGACTTGCTCCGCCGCAGATTTCCAGATCTTCAAATCTTATTTTTCATAAACCTCGAAAGTCTCACCGTCCAAGACCATAGTTTATTGCTATCAACAGTGAACAAAAAAGAAAGGCCTTTGTTGGCCCCCGGAAGACTAATCCCACGCAGAAGCAGAATGGAGAGCTTGCAATTTATGATTGAAGTTATTTTGAAAGACCGACTTACCAATAAATAAGGTACGGTGGCCGTTATATTCATTGTCGAGCCAATCGATCCTATTCCTTTGAAGACACCGAAAAAAATGAGAAGCCATGCTGTTGCTAGAGAAAGGACAAGATGTGGCTGCAGAGGTCCCAGGGAGAAATCTCCGAATGTGGAGAGCGACAAAACTTCTGAGCTGAACAGTGCGGTAGAGGCAACAGAGGAAAACTAGAAAAGTCACTGGAAAAACGCTTCCGGGGCCGTAATCGAGTGATTTCCGTTGAAGCAAGTCCGTAGCTCATGAAGGTTGCAACAGTTGCTGTCCAACTGCCAATCTGAACTACTAATTTTTATCTTCATTTAGAAAACGAAACCTTCTTTGCAGTATTCCCAGGGAAGTGATGTTCCTAGGAAGAACCCTTTGATGGAGTGGAAGAAGTAGTAGACGGCCCAGGCGACAAGCATGTTGTAGTAGACCGCAACAGGCATCGCTATCACTACCAAAGCCCATCCGACTCCCGACGCGAGAGGCATAATTTTCTGGAAGGCTTTGTTGGCGGATTGGCCAGAGTACTGGCCAATGGAGAGGTGTAGAAAGACTAGTGGCAACCCGAAGAAAACCAGAGAAAACAGGTAAGGTATAAAGAAGACTCCTAAACAGGTATTTCCCTCAGAGATTGAATGAGAAGTTCTACCGCCGCCATGTTGGTAGACCTTGGCTGGGAATCGCATCGTGTGGCCGACGCCAACCATGAACCCGAGACAGGACAGGAAGAAGTCTTTCTGGCAGAAGGATACTCAAGAAAGATAGAAAAAGGAGCACCTGGGTCTTCCAGAGTTCCCGACGCTCGTTTCTGCCGTGGGAGTAGTCGTCGTCGCGGCGGTTGATGTGGAAGTGTTCCCACCAGCGCGGCCTTTGCGGCTCCGTGTCGTGAAAGGCGACGACTGTTTCTGGCATCGTCCTTTCTGTCGACCCGGGAAAGGGACTTGCCATCGGCCAGATCTGCGATGTGTTTCGAAGTTTGACAGAAGATTTGTATAAATGAGTTTTTGCATGGTTCCAAAAATCGCAAATATTCTATCAGCTGCAATGAAACAAACACACATAAGGATGAAGCTCCGGTTAACTGATATTCACTATATTGCTTCCTATAGAATAAAAATTAGTGATAAAAGAGGCGGAGCGAGGCAAAAGAAACATCGACTGTTAAACCCTATAAATAAGCAATAATGTGGCAAAAGTACCGTTGGGACGTCGGATGACAGCGGCGAGGGCTCGACGATTGTTTGATGAGAGACTTTTTTCACTTTTTTGCTCCGCTTCAAATCACGAGATGAAGTTCTGATGAACTTGTTTTTTAGTCTCTTCTTAAGAGGAAAACCTATTGAGGATTCTTTCTGTTTCGTCGGCGTGACATACGCACTCGAGGTAATACTGTGCTGCTTCGCTTGCGTTTTTGGCCACCATTTCTCGCAACTGGATTATTTTGAAGCCCATTTTCTAAAACCAATGATTTGTTTTGAAGAGATGTGAAAGAAAATAGCTTTCAAAAACTAATTTATTAACCTCGGTTCTTTCTTTGACTGAATTTCTATTGCAACGCTTGTGCAGCTCGTTTCTCTTGGCCAAAGCTTCAATTTGAAGCCGGAGAGCCGCTTTCCACTCTCCGTCCATAATAAAAATTTCTTAATAGCTCAATTTTTATTTTGCGAAGAGAAAGTTTTGTTAAACTGCTCACCTTATGAAAATTATTAGCGCAGAACTCTCCACATGATAGTTAGATAAACAAGGCGAAATGAAAGGAAGATTGTAGCGTTGACGTACGTACGCTGTTGCGTTCAGGGCATCTTCGCCGACTTGGAAAACAGGTTTTCTCTAAAACTCTTCTTTCACTTGATCCATAATTTTAAAAATTTTGAAGGAATCGCAGTTATAACCATTGACTTTTCGAGTAAGTCTTCGAAATAAAAAAACTTTAAAGGCCGGTAACTTATTCGATAACTATTTGCATATTGACAGTGGGTTTTTAATCAATATTCTATATATCTGAAAAAGATTATGATTATAAATGTTTATGAAGCATACAGTCTGACTTTTAGAGAGCTCCATGCTGAAACTCTGATAATGTTTCCTTATAATTCACCGAAACGACCAGCTCAACCGATCTGTACGGAGCTCCAGAGCCAACCTTTCATGCCGGCATAAGACAATGGGAAAGTGTGACCCATCGGCCACTACTGTGAGCCCAAAATTTTTAAATTTGTCAGCCTTTTAATTAAAAATTTCTCTTCTTTTACTTTTTTTTTATCATAATCAATTTTTTATTTGTTGCAAAAAATGTAGAAACCTTCAGATGTTGCGTCGAGCAACTATCTCCGCTTGTAATTGTCTATTGAGGCCACCAGAATGTGCCGGTTACAACATACAGACTTCTGGTTTCTTTTTTTATTATTATTTTTTTTAAAAATACTTTTACAGGCGTACATCATCATAAAGAAAGAGATGATCTTCAAAGATTTTTGGGTATTTCGAGATCAAATAAAGCCAAAGCGAATCGCAATACTCACGTAAATGAAAAGATGTTTCGAAGAGTATGCATTTTTTTCATTTAAATTAAAACATTGAATTTTTTAAAGATGCGTGGAAGGAAAACAGTTTTATTAGAACTGCCGGAAGACTCAGACAAATCGAAAATGGATAACATGACGCCAAACGAAATTAGGATCGAACTTTTGAAAAAAGGAGTGAATCCGTACAAAGAAGCACAGCCTCGTGTTTGGAACGAAGCTCAAATTACATTCCAGTCAATGTGTTTGTCTATCTTTCCAAATCTAATTACTTTTGTTCATATTTCCAGATGGAATCGCAGATCCCTACGTTGCTCCCGAAAAGCCGGCTCCTTTTTTTGGAGGTTCTGACATCGTTGACGGCGTCAAGATAAAAGCTGATGAGTTCAAGGTGAACTCAAGATTTTCAATAGAAGTTCAGCCGAAGATTGCAGAACCGACTACAACATAAATTCCATAACTGGAGGAATGGTATAAGTAGGATTCGAAAGAAGCAAGGATTTGAGAAATTTGACGTGAAGGTTTTCAATTTTACTTGAAGAATACATTTAAATTTATTCATTAAACTTCAGACGTTCCCATCGAAAGCTGATGATATCTACGTGAGCGCTCACAAGGCGTTACAATCTCGGGATAAAGCTCTCCTATTAAAGTATATAACTGAATACGCTTTTTGCGGTTTGTTTATTTGATTATTTTTTTCTCGAATAAAAAAATGAGTGTTCAGAAAAATGTGGCCAGATGCGGAAAAACGGGTCGGTTGTGTTCGAAATGATGGAGAGGGTCGAACCTAGCAAAGTACGCTATCAGCAACTTTTAAAATTCATTATCTTATTTCCCATTTTCAGGTAGTAGCCGTCCGATGTTTCGACAACCCTCCCAAAAGCGGCAACGATATCGCGCAGCTGACGGTTCGAATGCATACCCGACAGGTTTTTAGGTTGAAATATATAAACTATCAAGACAAAAGTTTTTAGAAACTCGCCATTTACGACAGGTTTGGGCGGCTACTTCTTGGTTCTGAAAATGAACCCAAAGATGTGAGATTTCCCGACTTTTTCTTTTCCTTTACATATTTATAATTTTGTGCTATGCAGTTTAAACCGCAGCCTTAGTTCATCTACTTTTGCGTACTAAACATTTCTGCAATATTCGTCCTTTTGCCAAGAGTAAGGATTAAGGTAGTGGAATACGTAGTTTTCGAGAACCATATTGCGGTGATCGACGGCGACTGGCGGCTCCATGGAAAGATTTATCCGTCTTGGGTTCCCATAAAACAGCCGGCCATTCAAACTTGCCTCCTTTCCGCTTCAGAAGGTCTTCTTTTTTTTCCTATCCAACATTATCTACTTCGTTTCAGTTGAACAATTGACAACTGTAGCTTCCGATCTGCCTCTTCGAACAGAAGAAATGGAAAAGCAACGAAAGAAAGAGAAGAGCGAGGATGACTGAAGATATAAATATTTTTGATAGGATATAGACTTTATTTTCTAGAGTTTTCTAGAGTTGTTGTCTTTTTTGTTTTGTTTTGCTATTTCCTCATATATCACACTTGATAGTAAAATTTTTGTCCCTTTTTGGATCATTATGAGTTTTAAACGGTTGAATTGCCACATATTTCGGTTGATTCTGCGTCGATTTTTCTTAATTGATGGGTTCAGATGTCTGCTATCACAATCACGAAAAAGGAGCCGGCCAAGACCGACAAGAAGAAAGAGGCCGACGATGAAGAGTTCGAGGAGTTCCCCGTTCAGGTAAATGTGTCGATCATGTTACGAAAGATCGGTATTTCCAGGAGTGGACCGAGCGCGGTCAGGATATGGACGACGAGGAAGTCAACGTCTGGGAGGACAACTGGGACGATGAAACTCACGAGAGCGAGTTCTCGAAACAGTTGAAGTTCGTGTCTAACAAAGAAAATTTCTTCTTGATGTTGTTTAAAGATTGAACTGTTTTCGTAAAGCGAAAGAAATTTCTTGGAAAAATCAAGCATTTTATTCATCGAAAAGTTTTTTTTTTCAGCGTTAAATTTTCATTGTTTCCTTTTTCAGAGAAGAGCTCGCCAAAAACGGTCACAAGGTCCAGTGAAGATTTTCGCGGTATATCGGAAGACGATGTGAATTTCTTATCAATTTTACGATTATTATTTATTTCTCTGATTCGATATTGAATAAACTCTTCACAAGCTCTATTCGATAACAAAAAAGTTGAAAACTACAAAGATTACTTTGGCGTTTTTCGGATTTATAGGGAAACGCTGTTTTCAAGACATGATAAGATGTCTGTGGCTCAAATCACGCAGCATCTCTCCCAGTGTCAGGTTCTCCAGTTCCTCCGAGGTTTTTCATATATCTCGGGACTTTCGTCATAAAACCAACTCTGATTTCATTTCCTAACCAAAAAGAACCTTGTCTTCCGTTCAGAATGTCGGAGTCAACCGCATCCGGAACATCGGAATCGTCGCCCACGTTGACGCGGGCAAAACGACAGTCACCGAACAATTGCTCTACCTGACAGGCACGACGAAATCTGTCGGCGAAGTCGATTCTGGCAGCACTGTGACTGATTTCCTCGACATGGAGCGAGAGCGGGGTCCGAATCATAGTCAAATTAACTTTTTTTAAAATTTATATCAAAACCTACTTGCCTTCGGAATCACTGGATGACTATTTGAAAAAAAATAAATTCATTATTGACAAGTTTCACATATTTAAACTTGGTAAGAAGAGCTGAACTTCGGAAAAAGTCTCATTCAGGAATCACGATCCAATCGGCGGCAGTGACCTTCAACTGGATGCAGCACCGCATCAACCTCATAGATACTCCCGGCCACGTCGATTTCACAGGTTCCAGCAGGAGAATCTGAGATCCGAAGAACGTATTGTAGTTTAGTGGAGGTGGAACGTTGTCTGCGAGTCCTCGACGGCATCGTCACAGTTTTGGACGGATCCGCCGGTGTTCAGGTGACGCGGTAGGGATTTTGGAGGGGAAGAAACTCTTCAGGCACAAACTTTGACGGTCTGGAAGCAGGCCCAGCGCTTCGGCCTTCCTGCAATTTTTTTCGTCAACAAACTCGATAAGAAAGGCGCCGATTTCAAAAAAACCGTTGACGATGTCAAGCAGAAACTCGGCGTCGAAGGTTGGTATTGAAAAGTTCTAGAAGCAGCCAAGATTTGATTTCATTAAAGTTAAAAACTATAATTCCGTATATATATAGATTTATATATATCTGAGTGTTTCAAGTTTTTTAATTTCTTGAAATTTAAATGTGGCCGATTCACAGCAAGATCGCTATCATTATTGAGTTCAGCCCTGTGTACGGTTATCCCGAAGGCCGATTTCTCTGGAATTATCGATCTGATCAGCGGATCTCAACTCTCTTTCAATGCTGGCCGCAATGCAGAGTGGCAAGAAATCAAGGCTTCACGGGTGTTAGGAGATCCTTTAAAGACGTTTTCTGCAGGAGAAAACTCACGACTTCGACCAGCTTCTAGCCCAGCGCAGCGATCTCTGTCTGGAGGTCGCCGGCCAACATGAAGGCTTCATGGAACATTTCCTGGAGGAGTGCTCCGGCCAAGTCGATCGCGTCGATTCTTCCGCTCTGCTCCGAGGCTGGTTTTATTGTCAAATCTAAGATCAAACAGTTGATCATCCAACTTTTATTTTCCATTTTTCCTTTCCGAAAGAAGCCTTGTGGAGCGAGAAATCTGTGTTCTACTAAAAATAGAGAAAAGCATGATCTTTATGCGTAATAAGTGTATTTTTTCCGCTGTTTTCCGGTTAAGAATTCTGTTTGAGTGTCGCTATTTCAGCCGCAATCTACGAAACGACTTTTCCAGAATTACTCTGTAAACGTGATTTGACTCGAAACCTTTATTTTTTCTCATTTTCTTGAAATCAAGGCTCCAGTTCTGAGCGACGAGTTCAGCGATCAGGGAAGTGACCCTCGGAGGGAAGGCAGCGACGGTGACGTGCGGCAGTGTCCTCAAGTCTACTAGCTGCGCCAGGCCGATCCTCGATCACGTCGTCAATTTTTTGCCAGCTCCGAACGAAAGGAGCGCCCAACTCGGCCATCTGTTTGGAGACGAGCTCGCCGGCTTCGTTTTCAAAGTACTCAGGGCGTTGTTTGGATTCGATAGGAATCTGTTTAGGTGACTCACGACAAACGTCGAGGACACCTTTGTTACGTCAGAGTCTACAATGGAACTTTGAAGAACAATTCCAGCGTTTTCAACTCGAATCAATTTCGCATGGAGGGACCTCTGAAGGTTTTTTTGGAGTAGACTCACGGAAGCGGAACGTGTTAGGAGAAGTTCGAAAATTCCTGTTCTTAAATCGATTCAACAAGAAAGAATTCGATTTCACTTTTTGAAAAGCTTTAAAATTCGGTCAAAATTCTTTGTGATGTGCTTTGATTATTATCCTGACGGTCACAATCTTCACTACTAACTGTTTTTCTTGAAACGGAACGGAACGCCTTGAAGTTATAGTACATCCCACATGGTTCAAGAAAGTGTATTTTGGGAAACAGTAACTTCTTCATGCATATTTGCGCATCAAACAGTCGTTTTTCAAGGTATTTGTTCCTTATGCGGATGAGCTGCGTCAGGCGAAAGAAGTTGGGGCTGGGAACATAGCGGTTGTCGCAGGACTGTCGCACTCGGTCACTGGAGATTCTCTCCTGGCAAAGTGAACATCTTTCAAAAATTCCAAAACTCGACTTTTCAGCCAGGCTGTCGCTACTTCTGTGAACGAAAAACTGCACACCGAACTGAAACAGAGCCACGAAGGACCGGATAATCACAGAAAATCTGCTCATGACGTGGTCAGTCGCTTCTATTTGTAAGATGGTCTCAGTTTTTCTTCATAAGTCCCGAAATGTGTTTTCAGTACCCCAACGATTCTACTGGTTCCTCTAAGAATAGAAGTGACTCGAAAAAGGCCGCTATAGGATTGCAGCCGAGAGAAGACGGCGAAGGGAAAACTGTCGTTTTTTCTGGTTCGTCTTTCATTCATCCATTTTTGAACTTTTGTGAAAATTTAAGGAATCGAAATACCCGACTCTGTTTACTTTTGTTGCGTCGAACCGCCGTCGACGAAGAGCTTACACGAGTTTGAAAGCGCTTTGGAAGAAATTGCTAAAGAAGTAAGTCATATTTCAAAATTGATGAAAATTTTCTGTAAGACAGGGCCAAAAGATATGCATGATTTTTTTTTGTCAGAAGAGGTTGATGTCGCGCTCAAAGCTTATTTGAAGCGCGCAAGGAATTAAACCAAGGGTTTTCTCTAGCGGCTAAGTGTCCTCGAGAGATTTTTTCAATCTAATTCACCGCGTTTCCTCAATTTTCTAAGAATAGCTTTGAACGCAGCATCAAATAGAATTCGCGAAAAAGTTGAAAGTATGTTTTTTTTTTAATCTTTCGTCCATTTGTGAGAATTTGAGACTTTTCCAAATTCTAATCGGACGCCAACTTTGAGACCATTACTTACTTTACTTTGATACTTTGATGGTCCATCTTCGCTGATGTTCTCAGCGTGGACCACACGTTCTCCAGGCGGCTCGGTCTTGCGCGACGGTCATCCAGTGGCGGCCTGGCTGACTGATGTTCTTGCGGAAGTAGTCCGTCCATCTGGTCGGTGGGCGCCCGAGTGGGCGCTTGATGTTTCTCGGAATCCAGTGTGTTAATCTCGTGGACCAGCGGTCGTCTTGTCTGCGGATGACGTGGCCGCCCCAGCGATGTTTCCCGCGTTGTATGTGCTCTTCTAGATCCCGGATTTGGGATAGTTGACGGAGGTCTGTGCTCCTCTGTTCTTTTTTCCACTGCTCGAAGCGAGTGGTGCCGATGAGAGCACGTTCCAGTGCGCGGTAGGAAGTTCGTAGGGCGGTTGCATTTTTCTTCGTGTCAGGCCAAACTTCGGTACCGTAGGAGATGGCAGGGATTATCGACGCTTCGAAGATGTGAGCTCGCAGTTTCGGGTCTTTCAGCTGACTGGTGACTTATTTGATGGAGTTGAAGGCGGCCCATCCAGCGCGTTTGCGTCTGCCGATCTCTGCTTGCAGGTCGTTCACCATGTTTACTTCCCGGCCAAGGTAGATGTAGGATGTGACCTCCTGAAGGTCGCGGCCCTCAAGGGTGACTTTGCCTTGGTCGCAGAAGCGGTTCTTCATCCACTGCGTCTTCTTGACGTTCATCTTAAGGCCGAGACCATTATCAGCTTTATGTCAAAAGCTTTCAGAGGATTTCTTGGAGTTTTATTTCTCTCTCGAATCCCTGAAGAATCGTGGCTTTTTCATTAATCAGACCGGTTTCACGTTTCGAAACTGTTTTCCGTCGTTGGAAAAGCAGAAATTGGGCGCCTTTCCAAAAAACAGCCCAATGACGTTTGAGGTGGACACTCAAACTTTCGCTTTCATGATTTGTTGCGGCCAACACAAAAAGCCCTTTGTCACTTTGGGCAAATCGTAGAAACAATGGCAGAATTTCGAAGTGGCGGGTCACCTCAATCGCATATAAAGTACGGTTCATCTGATTTTCACAATTATATTAACTATGCGACTTTTCCTTTTTTCTTCCTTTTTGATGGTCTCCGCGTGCTTTGCTCAGTGGGGTGAGTTGAGTTGGAAACACCTTAGAATAACTCCTATTAGAGATCACAAAAAAATTTGAAAATTAATCAAAAATGAGCTAAAGGAAGTAGAGACAGCACCGGTTGAGATTCGTGCTATATGAGAACGACGTCATGGATCTCATAGATTTTGAGGAATTCGCCATGCTTGTATTCTCCCAACATTGGCGGTTTTTATTCTGTAGGCATTGAAGAAAACTCGAAGAAGAAAATTTTGAACTAGAAACCTATTTAAATATTTTCAATTTTTTAAAACAAAGGAGATACACTAAATTCACTTATTCTTTGTAGAAATTTCAAAATTTTGGTTTGTTTGCGACTTCGAACGGCCTGACTTATCTGCGCTATGCCGTGTTCAAAGTGATTACCGCGAAATGAAAGTTTATCTCTGATTCTCGAAAATTTCCTTATTTTTTTTCCACTCGCATTTTTAGCTTAGCGGAAATACTTTGAAAACGGCGTTATGACGCAACTTTTACGATGCCGATGAGAGAAAAGAGGTTTCAAACAAGCGAGACCCTCACAGCTATTCGCGAATTAGGGATACTACTACTTTCTGCGACTAAGACGTCCAAAAAAAACCCAAAAATCTCTCAAATCGAAGACGGTGTTTAGACTCGCCTTATGGCATGATGGGCGGAGGATCTCCTTATGGACCAGGATCAGTTTACGGACCTTACGGGCCTTATGGAGGTCCTATGCCACCACCTGGAATGATGTCACCCTATGGACCGCCGATGATGGGAGGACGAAGGATGGCACGGCTTCAGGCCATGCAGATGATGATGGGACCGCAGGAAGGCGTCGGCGGCGGAAACTTTGCTCAGAACATGCTCAAAGGAGCCATGATGGGTGCGATGCTCGGCGCCTTCGAAGGATGATCTCCTTCCTTTTCTGTACTTTGTTCTCCTTCACGGGTTGTGTATGATAATGAAGACTTCATCGATTTGTTCATTTACCGAAAAATAGAGATAAGATAAAGCCGACAATGAAAAGCTCAAGAAGAAGGGTCGAGAAAGAAAAATATAGAGAATGTGTTCAGTTTACAACTAAATTTCTCAAGGGATCTTCTGCTAAGCTTTATAACTGAAAAAAACTATGAGAGGACGATCAGAAATGTTTCTAAACGAAGTTTCAAAGTTTCAAAGTTTCAAATATAGAAACATTCAAAAGATTTTTCGAATTTTTAGGATCCTTCGTTGAAAGTCAGGAAAGACAAGGAAACGGGTCAAACCATCTTGGAAACGCAAGGGGAACTACATTTGGAGGTTTTTTTGATAATTAGATTTGGAATAAATTCCTTTCAGGTTATCAAAGACCGACTCGTGCGAGGCTACGGACTCAACGTGTTCATGGGATCTTTGATGGTTAATAAAATTGGGAAAAATGTTTAAAAACTTGAAATTTTTGTCGAGAGGAGTATATATCCTATTATTATCAATAGGCTTCGAGAAATGAATAGGAATTTTGAACGCCTATCCTTTTGAGAGTTATAAGTTTGGCTACAGCAAGATGTTCAAAGTTTAGATAAAAAAACAAATTGATAAAAATAAAGCCATTCAAAACTTGTTATTTTGAAATGTTTTCGATTCCTGCTGTCCTTCAAGAATCAGTTAATGGAGTTCAGGTCGCCTACCGAGAAGTTTTGTCGGAGTCAATCGAGAATACGGCAAAAGTTGAAGAAAAATTGAGCGAAAAGGGGCGTCCGCAGTCCGCCAGCGTCTCGTTACGCGTTGAACCTTCGCCTCAATCTTCAAAATTCAAAAAAGTTCTTTCAATCTCCGGGTATGAAAAGAATATGTTTGAGTTGAGGTGAAAGTAGATATTGACACTTCGACGCCTCCGATACGACAAGACTGGCTCAAGGCGATCAACGAAGGCTGTCGAAATGCTCTTCACAACGGTCCCTTGGCCGGATTTCCCGTACATGTAAGTTGGTGTGGGACTTGCAAACTCGCCGCTGACCGAAACGCTTGAAATATTGAAACTCCCAATCTTCTCGCCCCTTAAAGTTGTTAATAATATTTTTTAAATTTGTGTTTCGCATAGTTGAAGACAATAGAGGTGCAATATATGCCCGTTCTTTGAGTGCGTAATAATTTCATCGCTTGAGAGAAAAGGATTCGGTTTTTTTTTTTGAGAAAACTTAGGTTATTTCTGTTTCCAGGGTATCGAAATCACTTTGACGAGTTTTGCAGTCAGTGGAGGTCGCATCAACCCAGCATTATGTAAGAATTCAAACATTTATGACCTCTTATCTGAAAGAAAAACATTCAGTGTCGGCTTGTGCAAATAAATGTCTTTCTGAAGCGTTGCAAAAGGGCGAAACTGTCCTCGTGGAGCCCATCATGCGAGTGGAAGTATGCCCTTCGTAGTGAAGAAATGCGAAAAAACGTTGAAAATAGGTGACAGTGGGTAGAGGACAGAGTACTCAACCGATAGTCCAGGAGCTGACCCGCCGACGGACTCTTTTCGAGTCGTGCGACTGGAGCGAAGGTAGTTCACGTCTTCTTTCCCGACCACTTCTGATTCAGAAGAAACGACGTCGGTCGTCGGACTTCTTCCCCTCGCCGAAATGGAAGGTCTGTCACGTGCTATCCGCACGTTGACCTCTGGCTATGGATCTTTGAATGTTTCGGTAAGATTTCAAGGTCTTAACAATACACTGATTCTGAGAACAGGTGAGCGACTACCAGATCGTTTCCGATTCAGAAAAAGACGCTATTCTTAAGCGGATGCGTGGAACTTAACTTCAAAATTAGGCAGAAATCATAGTGAATATTTTGTTATGTTTTTCTTTTGTTATCAATTTGACACTTGTAAATAAAGAAAGCGTTTATTTAACCTCCTGTTTTTCATTTTTAGAAATTGAAAAAGGAGCGAAAGCTATAAAGTCATACCCATACAAGGACGAGGCTGCAGATTAGAAAATTTCTTTGTCGAAAGTGAATAGAGTATAGCTGTGTGACTCAGATCGAAAAAAATGGGTAAATGTGAATAACATAGTAATGTACTCAAATTTTAGTGCTTCTAGTAAGTGAAATACAAATATGGAGCAATTTCTGATATACTTTTTGAAGAAAGTTCGATAATTTTCTTTCTGGCACTGGGCTTGAAAAAAAGAGCAGAAATCAAAAAAAAAAAAAGAACAGAAGCGATTTCTAAAATGTTAGTGTAACACAAGTAGGTAGAAACAGAAGCTAAGCTCTAACCGGCACGCTCTTCGGCAGGGATCTCGGCCAACTCATTAACCTCAGCAATTTCTTCGTCTTTCTCGAACATCCGTGACAGCGTCTTTTCGACGACGTCGCGCTTAGTCGGTCGATGAATCCGCGCGCCGTACTGACACTTGTCGTCTTTGTCCAGTGGGTACAGTTCCACGTCTAGAACCGTGCAGACTTGGATCACCTGAATAGTTTTTTTTATTGTTTCGAAGAAAATGAAAATGGTGGAAAGGTTTGATTCGAAAGCAAGGGACGTAATTTCACTTTCTAGGGAACTACTCGGACTCGGGTACGCGTTTAGATTTGAAACTTTGGTGGCTTATAGACCAGCGTAAGAGTACTTACACGGGAAGTGAGAAAGGTCGAGGTATTGGAATTTAATGAAACTTGGTATATTGGTACTTCCGAACAGCCTGAATCCAAAGCCGTTGAAAAAAAGTGCGCCTTTTTGGTTTTAGTCGAGTTAGGGCGCCTCAAAGTTTGTACGTGAAAAATGCATTGGAAGGGAGGAGGGAATCTGTTGCGGCGGCTAACTCTAGCTGCCAGCTGGCGGCGTGGTGTAGTGGCTAGAGGCCTTGCGCTGTGAAACCTATGATGCAGGTTCGGACCTTTTTTGGTGAAATTTTTTTTTGCCATGAAGTTTTTCGAAAAAATTGATGAATTTTTGAAGATGGAACGAAAAATACTGTTCAAAGTGTTGAAATTCACTATTTTATGTCGTTTTGAGAAAGACTTTCAACAAAAAAAAATTTTTTTAGTCTTTTTTTGTCCTTCTCTGTGCAGGAAATTTGGGCGTCGAGATTAATCTTGCGAGAGTTCATAGGTTTGTGATATAAATAACAACTTATTGTAGTTCTATGCTTCTATTCTTATTCATCAAACGATTTTTTTCTTCAAAGATGGCGGTTAGTTAACCCTTTTTCCTTGTCTTTTTTTCATTCCCAGCCTCGCCATATCATCTCGATTGTGAAAAATAAAGTGAAGCTGGACTTTGATACACATTTTTACACACACAACGTCATAAAGGAAGAAAAAGAAGAATAAATCTCATAAAAACTTTTGATTTTATTGGTTCATCAGAAATTTTTTTGAAGGAATGGGTCGACCATAAGCCTTATGGTTAGGCAAGGAAAAATGGAGCAAAAAAATTTTTTGTCGAAATTCTTCTTAAGATGGGCGTAAAATGGTGAATTTCAAAAATTTTGTGCTGTTCTTTCACTCCATCATCAAAAACTTCCTTATTTTTTTCAAATAAAAAAATTGGCAAAAAAATAAAAATTTCACCAAAAAGGGACCGAACCTGCATCATAGGTTTCACAGCGCAAAGCCGCTAGCCACTACACCACGCCGCCTGCTGGCAGCTAGAGTTAGCCGCCGCAACACGTTCCCTCCTCCCTTCCAATGCAATTTTTGCGTGCAAACTTTGAAGCGCCCTAACTCGACTAAAACCAAAAAGGCGCACTTTTTTTCAACTTTTTTGGATTCAGGGTGTTCGGAAGTACCTATATACCAAGTTTCATTAAATTCCAATACCTCGACCTTTCGCACTTCCCGTGTTAGAAACAAGAGATTATCTGCTAAACCCCATAGGCTTCTGAGAAAAAGCTTTTTGAAAATGAACAATTTAGGCTTGAAAATTATCAAGTATTTGCTTTCCTCCTTTTGGCTGGAAAAAAGTTTATTAGAGCTTATCATAGCCGGATCATTCAAGGCGATTGTATTAAAATATAAAACAAGGTAAAAAGCCGTATTCTGAAAACTTTCAGGCCTAATTTTCACATTTTCTACTAATTTTTTCTCAGTTCTCCATCGGGTTTAGCAGATATTCTCTCTTGTTTTCAAGTATTCTGACTTGGATCTATAAACCCCTAAAGTTTCAACTCGAAACCCGTACCCGAGTCCGAGTAGTTCCCTAGTCAGCTCTGTCGTGTTTTTTGAAATTTTTCTGGAATACTTTTCGATTTGAGGTAAGCCTTTCAGAGCTGCACAACTTCCTGGTAAATAGACGCTCCGAAATGGAAAAAAGCGAAATAACTGAGAATTTCCCGTTTGATATCTCGGAAAACATTCTAACAAAATAAAAGCCACTGAACCTGTTTGAACGGCTCGCGATTGCCTTCTTCGGCGTCGGGATCAAAGCCCCACGTCAGAGTCAAAGTTCCATCGCGTCTGTTGTACTGATCAGCAGCTATTTTAAGCTTCTGGAATTCCTCTGATGTTATTAGCGGGAAATTATTTGGAGTTTACATCGCAATAGACGCGTTTGACTACGCCATACTGCACGACCAAAACAGAAAAAGCCCTGTCAAGAACTTGCAAAACGACGCCTTTCGAATTGATCCGCCCACAAACCTATGAAAAAAGTTTCTCTTTACTCTGCGAAAAAATAATGCAAGACTAACGTTGACAAATAGTCCAAAAAAGACTTCATCACTTTGTTCGCTCGCCGTTTTCGACGCCAATTTGCGCTCGTTGCAGTGTTTTGCCTGTAGTTACTATTGTTGCTTAAGCTTAAAATCCAGAGTATAGATTTATTTCAGAAAAAAATTTTAAGCATACTACTAAGAAATCAATTATTTTTTTCGTGGATGATGATGATGATATGAGAATGAGAACAAATTTTGAAAACATCATTCAACGAAATTAAGAAAAACTCTGCATTGAATTTCTTAATTTTTTGCACAATTCACAAAACCCTAAAAAACAGCTCTGCTTAAACCTGCCAATGCAGCTTTCTATCCTGATTGTTCATTACGTCTATCTTAGGTATTCTAAAAACTGAAAACTGACAATCGAATCCAACTCATCGGGTGTCCGATCGATAGCCGTTCCATAGCCCAGCGCCATAGCCAACTGTCGATGAACTACCATATCGGGATATCGTCGGATAGGCGACGTGAAATGCGTGTAGCTTCAAATTCCGAATTAAAAGAAACTCTCTTTTTTTTTTAGCCTCACAAGGGAACGTTGAGCGCGTAATGACGATAATCCGATGGACTCTCGACTGAAGAAATGCAGAAGTACAAGGCCATTTGCATTGGTTTGATCGTTATTGAAGAGAGAACCTTAAAGTGGAGATGTCCAAAACGAAATTTTTGATCCCTAACTAACAGCTTTTCCCAAGCTTGTGAATCAATTACTTAATCATTAGTCTTTCAAACAGAATTTATCTTCATAAATAAAATAAAAATTGTAATTATACTCAAAAACTAGAAATTTTCAAAAGAAAAGTGTAGAAGTTCAATCTATAATAGAACCTGTCGAATGCACGTGTGCAGAAGGCTGTTGTTCTGAAACTTTCGAAGGGAGGTGGACAATTCTGCAGAAGAATTGCCATCGAGTGGAAAACCTATTCGAGCGCATGTTTCCAACTGGAAACAAACTTTAAACTGTAAAAAGAGGGAACATTTATTTCTGACCACTTCGCGCATCATTTTTTCTTTGGGCGGGGGGTGACGCCGGAGCATCGCCGTCTGCGGAAACTTGGTGCCGATAAACTTGGCGACAGACATGTTGGCCAGCAACATGTACTCCTCGACCAGTTTGTTTGATCCTTGGATCTGCAACCGAATTCCTATTACACATCAAAATAAACATTCAATGAAACAAAAAAATTTATTAGAGAAACAAACAGAAGGAAAAACTTTGACCGTGATGATACTTTTAACTCACAAAAACCCTGCGGCAATAATAATTTTGTCGTTTGAGATAAAAGCTTGTAAGCATCCCTTCTCCTGATAAGAATTCTATTATTTTATATTTGTATTTTCGAGAAAAATTTTCAAAAGAAACCGGCATTGTTCAGTTGACAAGAGGCATTTAAAAAATCTCTTTTACAAACTCCGTTCGATTCCAAAAATGAAGACCTTGTAAACGGAAACGCCCAGAGGTTGTTTCGTGACGGGGTCAATGGAAAACTTGAGTTTTGGCTGTTCGATTCGCAGAGCTCCGTTCGTTTCGCGGTTTCTGCGCAGCACTTGCGCGACTCTATTCAATTGCAAAACCTGAGAAATCGTTGAACTTGAAACGTCGTTCACAAACAGCTTGCCTTTTCCTTGATATGAAAAACAGAGGTTCCATCAGAAATCGGCGGTAGTTCTTCTTCTTCAAAATCTTTCTCAGGGTTGTCAATGAAATCCTGAGAGAATTATAACGAAACGATTGTAAAGACAATGTTTACCTGTGCGTGTTCATAAGACAACTTCACTCTGGAGCGAATAACTGTTCTTCCAAACCATTCATCGACAATCTTAAAACTTTTCGCAAATTTTCAAGTATTACAAGGAATACAAAAAGGTTCTGAGACTAAAAATTGATGTGAAAGCTGTACCTCCGCTTTATCATTCATTTTCCAAACGACCGAAAACGTGAGCCGATCGACTCCAGGGTTCAAACTGCACAATTGTTCACTCAATATACGCGGCAGCATTGGAATTACCTTCAAACAAGCTTCGATTAATTAAAACCTGGAAACTGTCTCTAACCGAAGTGACGAGATAGGTACTGTTGGCCCGGCTCTGAGCCCACTGGTCCAAAACAGAAGTATCTTCGACAAAAAAGGTCACATCCGCAATGTGGACGCCGATCTATAGAATGCGACCGTTTTTCACCATCTCAGGGATCGGCCCACCTCCCAGCCAGGAGTTCCTCGGCCGTCAATGTCGTCCAAAGGTTTGATCGAAAGTGCATCATCGAGGTCTCTAGCCGTTTTTGGATCGATTGTGAAAACGATTTCTTCGCGAAAATCTCGTCGGTACTCAAACTCTTTCTGCAGGAAAAAATGCTCAAAATGGAACAAAAAAGATTTTTTGAGTTGACAAAAGAAAGAATTCGCTCAAATTGATACCCGGATTTAGGCAATGATGGGTGTTCTGTTTGCAACACGCCATGGCTGTATGCAAGTTTTTCCGGCTATTTCTCATTCATTAAATTGAAAATGACTGTCAAAATAGCGAACAAGGTTAATTTGAACAAAAAAATACGAGTTTATCCTTAAAAAAAGAACGATTTTTTTTTTAATTTGGTAATTTTTTTAGACTTGCTGGGATCAAAAGTAACTTTTTCAGACTAAAATTCTATTTTTGATTGTTCCAACTGTGTTTTTTTTTTGCAATTTAACATACATTTTCACGCAAAAAAGTCTTTTTCAACAAAGATACAGCTCAAAAACGGTTAGACGAGAATTTCAATCTACAACCTTTTTCATGCTTGCTTTTATCGAACTCACCTAAACGGTGTGTACAACTACCTTGAATCGTACCATTTCTTTTTTTTTTCAAAATATCGATTATTTAACCTAATTTTCCCTCGTATAAGTTAATTTTTCGACTTTTAAAAAATTGAACCTCAGGAATGGACCACTGATCTGCCGAGGTGATGGGAAGGCAGGCGAGAGTTTCTTCGGAGAATTCTCTCGTATCGATTTCGTTCGATTGAAGAATTGCCTCAGTTTCAGCCTGGAATCTTTTCGATTAAGCTTGATCTGAAGTCTTCGAAACCTCGATTTCGCCCCTCTCGCCGAGATTCTTCTCCAGACTTCCAATGGCATAAATGCTGTCGCTGTACCATTCTTTTATGTTTGCCATGTAGATGAACTTGGCAAAATCCTATAATACGTTTTTTTTTCCGTTAGAATAGAATAGAAAGAAGCTAGGAGAGGACCTTGGGCCTGGTGAAGAATTCCTTGTCGACTTCGACGTGCGGAATCAGAATTCTTGGCACCCGGCCGTCGTTTGGAACGAAGTAGGCGAACTCTTTGCTGTCGCTGTTCGGCAGAGGTTGAAGTTTTCCGGCGGCCAGTCGCGGGTGTTTCTTTTCTTTGATATATACAACCTGAATTTTGTTTTTGGAAGGTAAACAACAGGAAAAAAAAACACCTCCGCAGTTATCTGAAGACACTCCGGTGGGACAAGGCAGCAAATGTTTTTGTCCATCTCGAAAATGGCGTCTTTCAGCGTTTTCTTCTGATTTTTTGTGTCTCGAGATACTGAACCCACTGAAAAGAGGTTTCCTTTTTTCATTCCATTATTAATGTAAAAACCGTTTTTATTATAACGAACTTCGGTTTTTGGTGTTGCTGGATTCGCAAGATTCAGATCAATTTCATCGAGCAACTTCTTCAAAAAAGAAAAAATTTAAAAAAATTTCAGTTTAAACTTACATCCAGAATTGTACAATCGCCTTCAGCCCCGGTTTTAAGCTCTTCCTTTGGGGGCTCTGCTATCTTTCCACACTTCTCTGTTTCTTTGGCTACCCATGCTTCATATTCGTTCGGAATCACCTTTAAAAATGGGATAAAAACTGAGGATTACCGGAAAACCAACAATCCACTCGCTTTGAGGCTTTACTCTGACCACGACGACGTCGTTGTTCATCGCTCGGTTTCGGTCTCTGCCTAGGATCAGAATGTCATTGTGCGCAGATCCCAATGGATTATTCAGATAACATTCCTGGTAGTTGCGCGGATTTATCCGAATGACGCCCTGAAGATCATCGATTTAACTAACCTCATTAACTCTTACTAGCCTCTATCAGCAGATTTTTTGCCAGACCATCGCTCACTTCGGCTTCGCTGATATAATCGGCAAAGATTTTTTTCCGTAGAGTTGTACTTTTCTTCTCGGGTCCTGCGTCGCCATTGGCACAACTTTGGAAGTTCTTCTGAGGAGTACTCAGAAACCTGAAAACAATGAACTGAAAACTAACATTTTTTCTTTCAAAAAACCTTTGCTGTCCCTGATATTTCGTGTGAGGCGACATGAAAGGCTGTTTGTTCTTGAGAAATTCCGTGGGAACTATTTGATCGAGTTTAGACTCGTTGATGTTGATTGTCTTTTCTGGAGTCTTATTATCGCTTTCTCGCTGAATATTAGCAGATTGTTCATTTTCTGTTAGAACTATCGCAGCAATAGCAGGCGTCTTCCGTTTCCCTTTCCGACTGCGTTTTTTCTTTGTCGATGTTTTATCCGTTTTTTTATCTTCTGAAGATTCAGCTAGATCATCTGCCTTTGATGCTTGAGGTTTTTCGGTCGCCAACGCAATTTCTACGTCCATTGCGAAAAATCTTAAATCAGTAACAAATGATATAAAAAAATGTTTGATTTAAATGTGACCAAAAATACTTTTGGAAAGAAAAAGTCAGAAATACTGCATAAATTGAAAAACTGATGTGAAGAAATTCCTATACCTCAGAAAGTTTGAGTTCTGCCGAACAAGACTTTTGCAATATTTCGAAATCGTGAATAGATAACAGCTTCCCATGCGATTTGTAAACTCAGCAATCAGAAATTGATGAATTAATCATCAAAAAAATCAAACAAAGTCATATATATTAAATTTAAATTTCAAACTGAAAATGAATTTTTTTAAAAAAATCCCAGTGTGTAAAAAAATAAATAGAAATTCTCACTCTTAAGGGACCTCTCTGATTACTTTGGCGCACCAATGCTGCTAGGCCAAATTTCAAATTTCAAATTTTCTTTTTATTTTCGTTCTGTTGAATGTTCACTTCAATTTTCGAATGAAACATGTTGTAAAATAGAATTTATGATTTCAGAGTTCAGAACAGTTCATGTTTTTTGGAAAAAAATAAATGCTCAGCCCATTGAATCATCTGATTTACGGCGTAGCTCAAAAGCAGCGCCGTAGTCTCAAAGAAGTTTCCACGCTCTTTCTGGTCAATAAAGAAAAACCTCTTCGGAATGTGGAAGGAGAAGCGGTTAGAAATCTGATTGGAATTGAGAGGAATTTTTTTTTCAGTACACAGTGGACGAGTTGCGCTCCTTCCTTCGCGATTCGATGACAAATGAAGGTTTAAAGGAGTTTATACCGGTCGTCGACAACATTTTTGGTGTTTCAATAACTTCAGAGTTTCATGAAAGTTTTTTGTACAGATAGGTTAGCTGTAGGCGATGAGGCTTTGACGTATTTTGCTTTGGTGGCCACTTTGTCTCTGCCGAGGCAGACGTTTGTTGAAAGCATACAAGCTAGATCTATCGCCCAAGGGCTGGTCAGTTGAAATTTTTCTTTTATTAGGTCTTATATTCTGTTCAGATTTTGAATGTCAAGTAGAATGACGTCATTTGAAAACGCTCTGTGGATGGCTCGCTCTCTGATTGGTTTATCGAGTCATTAGGGGGTGGAGCTTCAGCGAGGACTTGAAATTTGAAATCTGACCAGACTATAGTTTCATCCATATAAAAAAATTCTGACTGTCTCAAAATACAGTAATAATACTTTAACTTCTATTTGATTGGTTTATTTATATTTCTTGGGAAAAATCGAAGCTGTCAAACACACATCGACGGTGAACTTCTTATTTAAGTACTCACACCAAGATCCCACAAAAATTGGTGGTGTTAAAAAAAAAAGCCAGCGAATTTTCTAACGGCGACTTTTCCGTTTTTTTCATATCGGTAGGGAGCTTTCCGACGGAGAAGTTTCTGATGAATTCCTTTCCGGTGTTTACCCTTATTTTTTTTCGGTTTATAAAGCATCTATTAACACTTTTTCCCATAGTTCTTTGTGTTTTAATCATGAATCAACTACCTACTTCATACAGGAAGATTCAAAACAAAGAGTTTATAGAGAAAAAAAAAGTCGGGGAAGGATTAGCCGGAAAGCTTCCTAGCGGTATGAAAAAAACCGCTCGAAAAATTCGCTAATATTGTGTCACACACCGGCAAAAAAATATGAATGTATTTAATCAAAAAAATTTTTTTTCTGATAAGCATACCAAATCTAATCGGATTCTTACAAATTTAGTATTTTGGCAGATGTCTCTTTTCCGAGACAAATACTCTCCAGTTCTTTACGCCGAGCCCATAACGATTTCCGGCGTTCCTCAGTTGGCCTGGGATATTTCGAGCGTCGTTGAGAAAACTCTGGCTGAGGTCTCGCCGTTGCCTCCCCGTGAGTTACGCTCCCAGAAAAAGGAATTCAGTCCAAAAATGCAGCCTGCGATTTATCGGAAATTCAAGCGATAAATGAACACGGTCTTTTGACCTCCGAGTACGTTGAAACCCTTTCCTGCGAGGCTTTGATGCAAAGCGTTCGAAAAGGTTGGTTTTGGAAAGTCCCTAGCAGTTTCTACGGTTAATATTCAGGGAAACCGTTGAAATATGGTTATTTCAGTTTCGATGACTATTTGGAATCTTTGTCCGAGTTGTTCGGAGGGAAAAGTTCGGATCTTTTTCAGAAAAATGTGAGCTTCTTCTAGAAATTCTTGCCAATTTTTTCATAGATTCTTTTTTTTTTCTCAAGGAAAACGAGGAGTTCCACTTGTTGCCTTGTCGTGTAGGAGACTGGACGATGGCCATGACGTCGGCTGTGCTGGGACAGGAAATCCACATCGCCGGAAAGTTGGTACCTTCTTCAGTAAAAAGCTCGATATTTGATCGTTTTTTCTTTAATTATCAGAATTTGCAAAAAAAAAATGTGTGTCTCAGATTACAAAAAGCCCGTCGACTGTGGCAGAAACAGGAAAATTTACATTCCACCGTTGCCCACCGCTTGTGCTTCGAATTCGTTCTTTCAGAAATACGAATTTTCAGGTGATTATTGTATTTCTAAAGTTTATTCCTGTCCAAAAAAATCTCTTTTTAACTAACTAGGGAGCGTTTGATGAAACTTCGCTGAAGTGTACTTTAGGACCTCCTGATTGCAGAACAAGAAAAAAAAAAATCTCTCGCGAAAGATCTTGTTTTAGAGTTAGGAAACTTCAAAAGCTCAAAATACCGCTTTTTTGTCATATTTTTCGTATTTTGCCGACTTTGAAGCTCCATAACTCGAAAAAGAGAGAGATGGTTCCTGGTAAGTTTTTTTTTTTGAAGTTTGTAGGCCATATAAAAACATTTTTTTTTAAATTTATTTTTTCAGTGAGTTCGGTCCAGTCAAGTATTACGCCTACGATTTCTCGATGTCAACAGCTCCGAAGTTTCTTTTTTTATTCTTTCAATTTTGACGCCACGTTTCAGGGACTTTTATGTCAGAGAAAAATCTAAAATTTTGTACGACTTGGCCAAGTTTCATCTACAACTACTTCAGTCTCTTTTTCAGATCGTGGAGGATCCTTCATTGACGGTGAAAATTCATTTTAAAAGACAAAATAAATCGAATTTTCAGTTAATTTCCCTTCAAGAGATCGCCAGAGTCGCTTCGCTTTCCTCTCTTAATAGGTTTTCGCGGAAGCCGTGGATCAAATTAGATAATTTTTTGATTCGACGTATTTCAAGGTTAATCTTCTCAGTTTTTTTAGATTTGGTATCTTAAATAAAACGGTCACAGCCTAACAGAAAAGGGTTCAACTCGATGAAAATCTCTCAAACTAGCTTTTTTTATCATAAAACTACTACTTTTAGAAATTTCTCAAACATTCAACATCAAATCAATCAAATCAAATAATTTCTTCTGTTGTTTTTTTGTCATATATTAATGCACTAGGCGGTGAACAAGAACTTTGAAAGCTTTAAAGTCATAAAGAACAACCGCCTTTGGCGAACTAGAAGTCCTAGCGTGTAGTCGAAAGAGTATAAAGCATGGTCTTACGGCCCTTTGCCTCGTTCTTCTTCCCATAGTCCATCCATCTTGACGAGCTCAGAATGTAGCGGATAATGTGGCTGGAGCCCGGAGACCGTGCTCTACACTAAGAATAACTGCCGAGATAAACGCGAGACGCTGGCGGTACATTGACGAGCTCGCAAACATCTCGCGTTTTTTCTCGCGCCGGTCTTGCATTTTTCTTGTCGCGAGCTCGCACTTTTCTAGGCGCGAGCTCGCATTTATCTCGAAATTTGAAAATTTCCGAAATGCAAGATAAATGCGAGGTCGCGCCGAGAAAAATGAAAGATCGCGCCTAGAAAAAAGCGAGATGTTGGCGAGTTCGTCAATGTACCGCCACCGACCTCGCGTTTATCTCGTCAGTTATTATTTATTATTCTTTGTGCTAGGTGGAAGCCTCGAAATAAGAGCGACCATTTCGAATGAAGATTTTACACGGAACATCTTCTTTACTTTATCGAGTAAACCCTTTTCTTTCTCTGTAAAAATACATAGAAGCCATAGACCGGCTGGATCCCACCCCTATAACAGTAAATTTTCAATTTTTCGCGCGTAAATTTCTGAGATGGGATCCAGCCGATGAATGATAAAAGCCGGCAGGCCTAGCTTTCACACCTATTTTTGTTTTATCAATTAATTGATTTTTTGTTCTTCAATTATTTCTAATTGTAGCATTGTATCGACGGCTTTGACTTGTTCTGATGCGGACCTTGAAGGATTTTTTATCGAAGAGCCTCAGAATCAGATGAAAAGGGAGTGGGGTCAGTTCTGGCGCACAGTCGACAAAGTGTTCTCTTAAGTGAGTATTTGGCAGAGAATGAGCCCTCTGCGGCTTCCGACCTCTCCCAATATCGGGCCGACTTTGGCTTCCTACGTTTCGGACCTCGTTATCGCCTTCCGTCTGGCCGCCACCGACAATCTCATCCTTCAGATGGGATATACAGCTCCGTCTGAGCAGCTTTCTCTCGTAAGAACTGAAACAAGAACGTCACATTAAAAAATACGTTTTCCTCATGGAGGAGTGTGTCATCGAATTATTATCGTGGATTTGTTATTTATGCTTTGTTGAGATTAGTTATATTTTTCAGTTGGAACTGTTGCCGTACTCTGAAGAACGCCTAGAACCTTATTTAGAAGACGTAGAATACGAAAAAGACCGTAGATATCTGGAAGAATGCATCCAAGTCCAGCTCGAGTTAGTCTCTTTTTCCAGTCATTCATATGCAGTTTTAAGTTTTTCAGTAAGCTGCCCTCTGTCCAAATAATCCACACGATTTGGAAGTCTTTTTTTGAAGAGCTTCGCAAAATGTTCTTTTTCGTTTACCACTTTTTCACCAAGGCCCATCATCATTTTTCACAGGAAGAATGGAGGTCGATTTCGGATTCTCTTCTTTTTGAACTTCTCCGTGTTTAGTAAAAACAAAAAATCGGAGATGAAGCTGAAAGGATGGCTGATTGGCGAGTGCGCATTCGACCGGAAACTCGTCAACGCCATTTCCTTGCGAGATGGTCAGTCCAAAGGCAGAGCTCTGCAAGTCTGAAAAATCTTGATCGAAGCTAGGTTTTGGTTTCGAATTTCCCAGCTAACTAGGGAACTACTCGGACTCGGGTACGGGTTTCGAGTTGAAACTTTGGCGGCTTATAGACCCGGGCAAGAGTACTTGAAAACAAGAGAGAATATCTGCTAAACCCATTAGAGAACTGAGAAAAAATTAGTAGAAAATGTGAAAATTAGGCCTGAAAGTTTTCAGAATACGGCTTTTTACCTTGTTTTATATTTTGATACAATCGCCTTGAATGATCCGGCTATGATAAGCTCTAATAAACTTTTTTCCAGCCAAAAGGAGGAAAGCAAATACTTGATAATTTTCAAGCCTAAATTGTTCATTTTCAAAAAGCTTTTTCTCAGAAGCCTATGGGGTTTAGCAGATAATCTCTCTTGTTTCCAAGTACTCTTACCCGGGTCTATAAGACACCAAAGTTTCAACTCTAAAGGCGTACCCGAGTCCGAGTAGTTGCCTAGTAAGTTACTTGAAAAACTCCAGATTCAAGTTTAAGAAATCGTTTCAATACCAGTTTCTTTTTCTCGATGAAACGCATGTTCTGTCTCAGATTTGTAAAAAAAAAAAATGTGTTTTTGAATTATGTGCATTAAAATAGTCTCCAGAGTTGTTTCCTTCCAAGAATCATTACTGAATATTTCGATTAAGGGTTTTATCGATGAATCGTTCCCAATGTGATTGATTTAGCGAAAACCTGGGTTTCAGATCCAATGTTCGGTGGTTTCCGAGTAATGCTGACGTTGACAAAGACGATGTCAATGTTTATGCGGCGAAGATTCGTTTCTTGTTATTCCTTTGTGAATTCTCTCATGTGTCTTTTCCGTCGATCTCTTCATTCCATTATTGAGGTTAATATCGAAAAAAGGCTTTTTCTTCTGTTTTTTGATTGAAATCAAGGTATAATTCTTATTCGACAAATTTTTCATAAATTTTGAAAAAAAGTTTTCTTTTTTCGAAATGATTGTTTAATGTATCTTGCTGGAGCTAAAACCGCTCTTCAATGAGAGCATATCGGCCAGTTTTGGCCATATTACATTTTCTTTATACACGAAGTTTCTCGGATACTCTTTTCTGAAATCATTTTTTCATTTAAGAAAAAAAACGTCAACGTGTACATTTGGTTTTTATCTGGAACTGGCTCAGCCTTTACTTTAGAAAAGATTCCATTATAGAGATTCATAAGAGATAGCAGGCGAAAAAAAGCGAACTTCTTCTGATCGAGAGCCAGCCGCGCTTCTACCTCCACCACATGTACAGCGTCGTCTTCGCGATCCGCGCCAAGATGATGGGTCTGGTTTCCAGCGCCTGGCACATTTTCGAGGCATTTCCTTCGAGTCGGACTCTTTCCACATCAGCCGATTACAGAAAAAGTTGGCTTCGATTGAAGGCGTCGGATCTCCCCAAAGTCTCAAGGAGGCCTATGTCCATCACAGAGAATTCGTCCGGTCCGTCGATTCCGCTGTCATGTTCACAACTTGCCGCGGGGCAACTGCTCCCATCATCAAAATGGTTTTTTGGCGTTGTCTTTTCCTGTTTTAAAGTGTCTTCCATTGAATATTTTTGTTTTATGGCACTCGAAAGCTTTCATTAAGTTCGTGTAAGACAATCACGGATTGCCAGATGGTGGACAGCACTGTCGACTGTGCAAACGCTTGTGTGAACGACGACGCCATCAGTGCACAAGCCCATTACGACAAGTTTCTGGCCAACTTCCATCTTTTCATCGAGCGTGAGCACATTTTCAGTTTGGACTATGCAATAGTCAGTCAAGATGACGGATAAAATCAGAAATATATAAATCAGTATATTGTCAATTAATTTAATTTTTATTTCAATTAAGCAGTTTTCAATCTTCCTTTTTTTCTCATCTTTTTTTTCTGACTAGGGAACTACTCGGACTCGGGTACGCGTTTCGAGTTGAAACTTTGGTGGCTTATAACCCCGGGCAAGAGTACTTGAAAACAAGAGAGAATATCTGCTAAACCCATTAGAGAACTGAGAAAAAAAATGTAGAAAATGTGTTTATTATAGCCGGATCATTCAAGGCGATTGTATAAAAAAACATAAAAATAAGGTAAAAAAAGCAGTGTTCTGAACATTTTTCAGGCCTAATTTTTTTACATTTTTTTACTAATTTTTTTCTCAGTTCTCTATCGGGTTTAGCAGATATTGTCTATTGTTTTTCAATTATTCTGACTTGGGTCTACAAACCACTAAAGTTTCAACTCGAAACCCGTACCCTGAGTCCGAGTAGCTCCCTAGTGAGCAACACATATTTAGAGCAATGAATGTCAAAAAGAGATATTATCTTTTATTTATATTCTTTTTGAAAATTAACGGATATTCTACAACCCAAGCAAAAATCTACAGAATGTCGAATGGACCGAGACACGTACAAGTTGTACTCTCGATTGGACTTTGAGACAAGTTTTGAGACTCCTGGCGTCTCTCGCGGTACTTCCCAAGCCTCAGTCAACTCTATCCTCAGCCGAGTCTCTTTTTAGTTTTCCTTCATTTTTTTTCAAACTATTTTTGTTATTGAAAACTTTTCACTATTTTTCAAAACTCTAAACATGTTTCATCTCATGAATAATGCATTTATTTTCTCAAATACGGGTTTGCTTCGCTTATATGATGTATTTTTTGCGGTTTTATGATTATTTTCAAATATAGTTTTTGCATTATCATCTTTGTTCAACTGTACGTTTGGTTGATTCCCTTTTTTACATTTTTCGAAACAATCAAATTATTTTTACTTCAATAACCGTTTGAGTGGATCTGAAGTCAGCCCAAGGTTTCATGGAACATTACGTTCCGGCAGCAGAAGAGTTCCTCGAGGCGTCGAATCCATTTCCTGCGCCCTACAATGAAGGAAAAACTATGTTGGTGAACAGAAACACCAAGTTTGGTAATATTCTGCAGGTCGTCAGAGAGTATTTCAAAGTAATCCCAAAGTTTTTGTACTGTTTGCACGCTAAGAAATTGAGGACGATCTCAACCGGTTCGTAGTTTTCAAAAGCGTCGACGGCGCCACCGACAAAGCTATTTCTTGCGTCGAGGTGTTCAAAAATCAAACCAAGGTAATTTTTTTAAGTTGATGATTCATAATTTATAATGTCTTGTAAATACTATGAAGAAATAGTTGAACGAGAAGGTCTAAGATTTGGTAGAGTAATGGAAGTATATTTTAAAGAGGTCATTAACTTTAACTGGAGCTGTTTTTACGACATTAACACCTTGAAAACAAAAAATTGGCTTCATAAATATATGATTCTCAAAACTTGAAGAAATTTCTAAATTTGAGGACCCATTGTACCAGTGGACAAAACTGACGACGGCTAAGAAAATCGTTAACTGGAAATGTCTGACCGACGGCCCCAGAGAGTCCGTTTTTATATTAATTTATCTGTCGAAAAGAAAATTTTATGTAAATTTTAAATGTGATAATGAAATGCTTTCAGTATCCGAGCGACGATTGAATTTCCGACGCTTTTCATAGTGGTTTCACGGGATCCTTTCCCTGGTGACTTCAGTTGTATGAGGTTAGAAGGCCTTCTCTCCTTAAGGAGAGTTACTTTTCAAAATCTATTTTTGTTTGGTTTGTGAGCCGTTTCGTGTTTTGGGTACGTCAAGAAATTCTCGGTGGAATTATTCAATTCAAACTATCAAAAATTATGCGTTTGTACTTGAAGTTGAGCGAGTCATGAGACGCATTGACATGAAAAAATTGCAGTATGCAGTGCTCGATGGACAAAGAAGTGCCTTTCCGCGAGGAAATAAGCGGCGGTCGACCGCCGCGGAAGTCGCAAGGGACGCGAAGTCGCGGCTCGAAGACGCCCAACAAGTGGGGCCGACCGACGATGGAGCAGAGGAAGGAACAAGGGGCCAAGAAGACCGAATTGCTCCGCGAGGTCGACCGCCAAACCGCTCAAGGAAACTGATCCTGGATCCTTCAACACCACTTTCTTGTTTCGTTGTTTCTTGTTGTCTCATTTCCGTTTTAAAGATCGGGTTGTCTGTGTTAATATTTAAATCCACCGATTAAGTTCATTACTTCGTTTTTTTCCTATCAATTTCTTTTTATTTTTCTCATTTCCCTTTGTCTAACCCCGTTATCGATGATTCAGTTTGAAATATTTTACTTCGATTAAAAAATTATAAATATTAAATAAGAGAAATTAAAAATACGACATACTTCACAGATCACGAGTTTCAATTTTTTTGGCGCAAGTGAGGGTACTCGAAATTATTGTCAAAAAAAAAAGAGAAAAATTGTATAGATTAAAAAATTATGACTGGGATCGAAACAACGGAAGATGTTGAATAAAGCGAAAAGACAAGATTGAAAGAAAAAAAACGTGTCGAAAAAAATCACGTGCAGGGTTAAACGTGAAAAAAAAAATGCAAGGAAGAGAATATTGCGCGGTGATATTAACTTGCTTTTTTTTTGTTGTAGTGGTTAACCTATTCTCGTCGAGCCGTTCGCCGTTTTGCGGCTTTGTTTTCTTTCTTCTGTTCCAATTGAGCGACCTGCATATCAAAACTTTCTCTTCCAAGAAGCATTTGAGAACACTACGCTTAAAAAACGCGTCAAAATTGATACGCACTTGTGATAGCAAAAAACTAGTTTAATTAAAATGCATGAGCATCAGTCGGCGTTCTCACCTCTTCGGTTGGTTGGACAGGTTCCTCTTCTGCGGAGAACTTCTCAGCAGTGGAGTCCGAGTCCGAGTCGTCGTCACTTTCACCTTCGTCGTCAACTTCGGAAGAAGCGGTCGACGGTTCGGTGGCAGTGGAAAGACGCGAAGACCGCCGCAGATTCTGTGCTTTCGGTGGCTCATCTCCAGGGATCTCCTCGATGTCGGCGTCTTCTTGAATTTCTTCTCCGATGAGATTCGGAACCTGAATGATCGAACTCCACCGAACATCTCAATAAGAAGCCAACCTCATCATCATCGTAGGCGTAGGCGTCCGTCTTCTTCCTGTCCGAGCTAGACGGCGACGACGACTTGCGGCCGAAGCACAGAACGCCGAGGAAAACTACGGGTATGATGATGGCGAGAAGGTAGACGGCCCACAGCCACGGTCGTTCCTACAAAAGTCAACCGATACAGCTTTTCTTTTTTATCCTCACATTGGCCGCCTCGATAATCTTCTGCACGAAGTTTCCGCCGTCGCCAGTCGCCTTGGCGAACCGCGCCTCTTCAGTCTGCTTGACGGAGAACGTCTGTGTGGCGAGCTCCTTGGCCTGTTCTTCCGATGAGGTAATCAAGAAGTTGTCTGAATCGAGGGAGGTTCATTTTAAATTAGATTCAAACGTGCCGAAGACGATATTCTCGCTCATGGTCCACATCTCGATGCCAACGGCTGTTATGGGCAAGAGGCCGCCCGTCGCGGTCGGTTCGAAAAAGTCCGGATTATCGATGAGCCGCGCTTTCCAAACGCCTTTGTACAACGGATTCGTAATCTTCGGACGAACCCATTTTCCCTAATTTTTTTTTTTGAATTAGAAACTGTTGAAGGCAGTAGCACTGATTTTTCTTTTTCGGCTGACCTTTGAAAGCATGGCATGATGATTGCAATTTTTTCAGAATTTTTCGACGTGCATAATATGAATAATTGGGCGGGGGAAAATATTTTACGCGAAAATAGGTCAGCAAATGGTTAGCTAAGCGTCGATTCAGGGCCTTTTCGAAAGCCTAATCTCTTGTTCTTAAATACCAGATTTCTATCGAGCTCTTAACAAATAAAAACCTCAATTATTGGACAAAACCAAAATATTTTCGAGAGTAATAAAAAAAGTTAATGAAATATTGATAAAAAGTTCTATTAAAAGTTTGAATCGACTATTTCATCTCTTTATTCAAATAAAATACCTTGTACTTGGGGTTAGGAATGGTCGGCGGTTTCCATACTCCGCAGCCACTGAGACCCTTGCAGACAGGGTTATCAATAGATGGCGGCTCCCATTCTCCGTCCATTTCCGAGTCCCAATCCGCTGGCTTCACGGCGTCCGGATCAGGAATCAGTTCCGGCTGAAAACCAGGAGATGGATCTCAACACGAATCTAATGACCTTACCTCCTCCTCAAGCCAATCCGAAGGTTTCGTCGCGGATTCGTCGACCACTTCTCGCGGCTGCTTCTCGTCCCAATCTGCAGGCTTCGTCGCCGTCACGTCTTCGATTTCCGGCCTCTCGTCCCAATCTTCTGGTTTCTTGTCTTTCGGGTCGGAGACTTGTTGAGGCGGTGTCAGCGATGGAACCACGTCCTGAAAGATTGGATAAATTAGAATTCGCGAAAACCTATTTAGTATCCCTTTTTAATCAATAAATGAATAAAAACCAACGTCGTTGAGGATATTTCCGTAGTAAAGAGATTTGCCATCGACGTTCACACCGTACTCGCCGCTCGGCTTGAAAAATCAACGTGTAGAGATGAGTCCGGTGATCGTCCCAATAGCTGGTTCCGACGTTCGTCGGCTGCTTTGCGTGGTATTCCTGTGAAAAAAAAATGAAAATGAATGATAGTTTTGATAAAGTTCCGTTTTTTTTACCCATGGTTTTTTTACTTCCTGCCTTTGGTCTTTCATTATCACTTTCACTTAAAATGAACGCTCAATGTCAGACTTTTATTCATAAAGGGAAAATAGCTATTTTCTAGGTAACTATAGTTTTAATCATTATCCTTTCCAATGATATTCCGTTCAAAACTTTTCAAAACTTTCTTAGAAAGATTAAAAATGGGAAAAATTTAATCTTCGTCCATTTATTTTATCACAAAAAACGCCCTCGTTTCAAAAATATTTACAAGGAGCTATGATTGAGATATAACTTAGTATTATTTACAAACTACAAAATGCTTCAATAATCCAAAATCTATTCAAATATACACTTTTTTTTTTTAAATTTCCTCCATAAAAAGGACATACGTCAATAGAACCGTTTTTTTGGGGTTCTTGTACTTGAAGATGAGGTGGACTTTTTCCAGAAGCGCCGCATTTGTCGGGACCGAACATGATCGTGTATGGAGTTTTGTCTTGGAACGACGCCAAATCCTTCTCCGCTCCTTCCGCCAAGAGCTTCAGATAGCCGCCGCCACATTCTTGCCCTTCTTCGTATTTAACGTCGTATCTGCGATTTATTTTTATCGAAGCAGAAAAAGGCGTTTTCAAGAAGAATGCTTCTAAATTTTCTAAAAAATTTATTTCAAAGTGTAGAAAACGCATTACTTACTGAACAATCAACGGCTCTGATCCGAAAACAAAAGGACGATCGAGTTTGGCCGCGATAGCATGGTGACGTGCCTGAACCACGTTCTTTTGATTTTAGCAGATAGTGAAAAAAAAATTCAATAATGCTCTCATCCAATGTGATGTTTTATATTTTGAGGCGGTAACTACACTAAGAATAACTGACGAGATAAACGCGAGGTCGGTGGCGGTACATTGACGAGCTCGCAAACATCTCGCTTTTTTCTAGGCGCGATCTCGCATTTCTCTCGGCACGACCTCGCATTTTTCTTGGCGCCATCTCGCATTTATCTCGCATTTCGGAAATTTTTAAGTTGCGAGAGAAATGCGAGCTCGCGCCCAGAAAAATGCGAGACCGGTGCGGGAAAAAAAGCGAGATGCTTGCGAGCTTGTCAATGTACCGCCAGTGTCTCGCGTTTATCTCGGCAGTTATTCTTACAAGGGAAGTGTTTTTGGTGGCCGGTTGAACTTTTGTTGAAACTTTGCTGAAAGGTACTATAAGACCTCCTCTTTCCAGAACACGAATAAAATTTCTCGCAATCGATCTCGTTTTCGAGTTATGAAGCTTCAAAGTTTCCACGCTGAACAAGTGCTGCAAGGAAAGAGGGAATGTGGCTCGCGTACAATCCCTCCACTCCAGTTGGCAGCGTGGTATAGTGGCTAGCGTCCTTGCACTGCGGTGTCTCTGACCGGGGTTCGAAACTTTTTGAAGAAATTCGTTTTTGTCAAAACTTTCCTAGGAGGAATTTATCGTCATTGAGGAAATAGACCAAAACTTTCTTTCCAAAAGAACATAGTTTCTCATTTCATTCGTTTTACCAAGACTTTCGACAAACATTTTCCTTCGACCCATGGGCATGATCAATAGATCACTTTCTGCATTTTTTTCAAAAATCTGGAGGAGACTTACTCATCTTGCTGTGGCGTAAGTTTTTATTTGATTCCTTCAAATTTATCAACTGGACTGAAACGCTGATTAAAAGGCATTTTGAACTTTTGGGACCAAAAATATGGACTATTAACCATGTTTATAAGCGGAAGAAAGCTTTTTAATCGGTATACCGAAACAAAATGAAGAAATATGTTGATTCGGAAAAATTTTTTTAATTGATTTTAACAATGTCGATAAATTCCCCCTATGAAAGTTTTGGCAAAAACGAATTTCTTCAAAAAGTTTAGAACCCCGGTCATAGACACCACGGTGCAAGGACGCTAGCCACTATACCACGCCGCCAACTGGAGTAGAGGGATTGTAGGCGAGCCACATTCCCTCTTGACTTGCAGCACTTATTCAGCGTGCAAACTTTGAAGCTTCATAACTCGAAAACGAGATCTATTGCGAGAAATTTTATTCGTGTTCTGGAAAGAGGAGGTCTTATAGTACCTTTCAGCAAAGTTTCAACAAAAGTTCAACCGGCCACCAAAAACACTTCCCTTGTTAGTGTATAAAAAGATCCAATCAAAACTGCCAAATAGATGATTTTTTTCATTAAAACGACCTCAGGCGTAAATTGAGTGAAACTCAATGGTTTTATTTTACTTCTTCTATTAATAAACCTTCGTTTTAACAATGAGTCCAGCATCGCCTTCAATTGTCACATCGCGTGGCTCCGCAATGTCCCATTCACCTTCAAAAAATTTCAATCTCTGGAAAACTACTCTTCGAACCATTATATTTCGCGATGTCGGCATCAACCCCGTCCTTCTTCGCTGTGCTTTTCACCCATTCGCTGCCCAATTTCGAGCCGAGAGGAAAATAGTTGTAAAGATAAGGCTTCGGAGAGTTCCCAATGTGTGGAACCACAAACTTGCTCGGCAAAAACTTTTCCTAAAGTTGAAAAACTTTTATTAATAATAAAAGCAAAAAAATATTTCAAAAGATGATCAAACCTTTACTTCTTCTACGTCATTTTCAGGTTCAACTTCATCAACATTCTCCGATTCGGCCAAAATAGTCTGCACAAGCAGAGCTACGCCTAATACCCATAATAAGCTACTCCCTTTGGAGAGACGGATCATTACCTGCAACTAATAGTATATATAGCCCGTTCACGGCTGGCTTAAGACAGCGAACGGGCGGTTTGATTTTCGCGGCGAAGGGGTAGATCATGGCGACTATAGCCTATTCCGCGCCAGCTTGTCACGTTTTTCTTTCCGCCAAAAAGACCGTATACCAAATTAGATCAATTTTCTGCTTTTATAACGGCAATAAACAAAGGTCTTGAAGCGAAGTTGGTAAAATTTGACCTGGTCTTTTGGCCGAAAGAAAAACGTGACAAGCTGGCGCGGAATGGCCTATACCCATGAACCTTCCATCAAAGCCCCATTTTATGAAAAATTTTTTTCTCTGATTATTCGTTAATTTAAGAAAATCTAAAAACCAATGAAATGAATGTTAACATAAAATAAACTCAATAGAAATAGAAATGATTCACCAAATGAGGCTCTTATTAAAGGTGTATATTTGACCGCCATGATCTACCATCGCCGCAAGTAAAACCGCACGTTCACTGTCCCAAGCCAAGCCAGCCGTGAACGGGCTATATTCAAACAGTATTGAGAGAAACATCTATTCTAAAAAATTTTTTTTGAAAGTCGAATTTCATTCGGAAGAGAGAAGGTTTTCCTGAAAAAAAAGGAGAAATTTTCGGAAATCAATACTCCAAATGCCATAATGTTCAAGTGACCAGTAATTATGAGTGCAGACCTCGATGGGCATCCAAGCGAAAAACGCGCACTATTAAAAATATTCGAATCGAGATTACTGAATGGTTCGAACGATAATTGGGAAGGAAAATTCAATCTTTTCGACCGCCGTCAAAAAATTATGCAAATCCCACGCACAGCGTTTATGGGCTCTGACCGCGAAGGCGGGACCAACCGTGGACCAACGCGTACATTGGAGCCACGTAACTTTCTTTTTTTCATTTACTGTCTTTTTTTGAAATGATGAATCAAAGATTCTTATTTTTTCACAACGTTAACTGCAGTAAAAAAATACCTGCTGAAAAAGTTACACGAAATAAAACTGTAAAATCACATTAATTCATCTTTATTCGTGTTTTTTTTCTTAAATTTTCAAACATATCTTAATATCATCAAATAAATCGAAAATACAAATAAAAGTGAAGTACATAGCTTTAACGATGGCGAGCAATCAAAAACTAGGAAAAACAAGGTTACTATACTAATTAGTAAAAAAAAATAGCAAACTGAGCTCGAAGACAATTGTAGAAATAAAACATTCGAGGGACAACTAGATGAAATTGCCATTAACATTAATAAAGGTCCTAGAAGGAATCGAAAAAAAAATATCGCGAAAAAAAGTCCCGGAAGCTGACCGGAATGGAGAAACGGAACCCCTAAAAACTTGACATCGGGTCCATCGGCAGATCTGCACCGGAGAAAAACTACCAGCCTCAGCTACTTATGCACAACCAGCCAAACAACACTGAGTTCCTTCGAAGATAATTTTCGAAACGCGAAATGACTCAAAAATTCTTGATGATAGGCGTAAATATTTGGATGAAAAGTGACAAGTGAAAAATAATATGCCACCTACTCTCGCTCCAATAGAATAAAAATGAGATAGAAATTTTGAAAAATGCGAGAAATTATTGAAAAATCGCATTCACTAAAGATTAGTTAAAGTTTAGAATCAATATATATTCAAAGAAGCAAAAAAAGCTCTTTTAACTTTTTCTTTATCCGAAAATATCCCTGCTAGACTAAAAGATAAATGAAACCGCCTAATGTAAGTGAGAAATCAATGCAAGGATGTGTATAGGAAATAGAAGATTCGTTCGCAGAGATGCCAAAAATGAGAGTGAAAAGGGAAGTTGAAACTCGAAAAACCCGAAATAGAAAATGAACAAAAGACAATTGTACAAACGATGATTTCACAGATTCGCAGCTTTCTGATGAATAGAGAAATCATATTGACGGCATATAGAAGGAGGTAAGTTATTTTGTGCGAAACCAGGCAATCAATGACGTTGGGCGACATTCGAGCCACACAGGTCGCGGAAGGAAGTTTCCATACATCTGAATAACAAAAATTGCCTAAGAATGCGTACCTGAGTTCGGAATTTTCTTCAGGAAAAATGAAAATTCAAAAGATCATGTTTTAATACTTAAGAAATTCGCTCCTTACACTAATTAAGTTTAGAATTTTACAGAGAGTAAATTTGAGTATTTGAGTCTCCAGGCGCTTCAAAAACACAGAGAAAAAAACAAAACAAAAAAAAACCTTTTCAAGTCGCCATAACTGACAATAATCAAATTCTCGCCATCACGTGAGACCAACTCGATTTTCTCAGAAATTCCCGCATCCAACTGAAAGAGAATCGATGAAAAATGAGAAATATCACAAAAGAAGAACCTTATTCAAACACTGCACGATATGAGCCATATCCAGCCAGGGTTTACCGTTCTCCATGACCTCCAAGGGAATCGAATCATTTTACGCATGAAATCAATGAATTGAAACCTGGTGGAAGACATAATCGCGGAATAGTTTGATCATGAAGCGATCGCCCGTTTCTGACCAATTCTCGTCGCGATTATGCCTATAAACGCTGATAGTAACCTTTAAATGCTGGATTATTCCCAAAAATGTGTTCCAATTTTGTTTTCAAGAAAAACTCACTCATTTCTTTCCAGAATCGTGTTCATTTTGCACAAAACGCGAAACAAACGGCCATTCTCCAGTTCCTGTGTTTAACAGTTTTTTTTAAACATGGTAATTTTCTTTTTTTTAAATGTCGGAGGGTAAGGCAAAAAAAATTTTCTCATTCAGTTTACACAAAAAGTTCTTTTCTAGTTTCCGCTTATGAGAAGCTTTTTCATTTTATTTCACTAATCGAAATGTTTCGCGACGGTCCAACCTTGCTCAACTCGGCTTCTAAATAATCCGTCCGCTGCTGATGGCTTTCCACCTGAAATAGTGAGAACCTTACTGAAGCTTAAACGAATTTTCAAAAATCAATTTCATCAATTACGTGATAATCAACCTGGGAGTAAAATCGGGCGCCGATCATTGGCATAATATCATTAATCGACTTTCTCACACCAGGCGTCGGATTCAACAAGTAACTGAAAAAAGCAAATTCTTCACTTGACTGAAAGCGTCGTTTTCACATTTGATGACCAGAATAAAGGGAAAAAGACTCTTTCACAGTACAATATTCAATTTCGATTCATTCTGAGGCTGACAGAAAACTTGACATATTTCAATTTTTGTGGATCATATAAACTTGAATCTGATTTTTTTTTTCTTTGGAATTTCCTTGTTTCATCACAATTAACTTATTGTATGAAAGGTTTTTTTTGAGAATCTATGAACATTCTTGCAGGTTGTAGTGGGAAAGAAGTACTTGATGAGATTTTTCATGTCGAGACTGTAGTGTCCCTGGACGTAGTTGAGCGACTGTTGCAACAAGTCGCGTCGCGCGCCGAACGCGTTCCCCGTAGCGAGTGCCACCATCAGTCGTCCCAGCGCGTGCAGATCTTCCACCTAACACACTTGTTTCTTTTGAGGGCTTGAGATATACTTCTTCTTCTTCTTTATAAAGTCAGTCATTAGCTGAAAAAAATAATCTTTCTCTTTTTTTTTGAGAAAAATTTTTTTGAATTTGAAAACCACTTTTTTAATAGAAAAATTATTCAAAGAAGTTTGAAAACTTCAAGTTTTATTATGAACAAGTCATTGTAATTACGAGCAGTTTGCTCCGTATAATTCTTATTAGTGTGTTTGAAAAAGCATTAAAAAAATTTGAAGATATCGAGGCATGGAGCCGTTTTTTGCGATATTTTCAATTTTGCAAGATTCTATTAGAGAATATTTTTTAAATTGAACACTCAGTTGTCGATCGACTTCATAATGATTCGGAACCTGTTGCTGAGGAATCGACATGTGGTCTGGACTGACGACATCCGGAACGCCACAGCAAGAAATGAGCAACTGCAAACTTCCGAGTTGGATCAAAAAGGCTGAAACGGTCACTTTTTGTTTTCCATGGATCAAAATTTTGCTGAGATCGATAGTTTTGGCGGCCAGTCCACTGGTGTGAATGGCGCGGAGTGCTGCCGACAGCTGGATTACGTACGACCACAAAGTCATTTCAGAAACACCTGAACAAAACAAATAGGTATGTTTTGAACAAAGAACCTCAATGAAGGTAAGGCCAGAGAATGAAAGACACAACAAACCTGCCCCATTGTGCGGCGCTTGATGATTCGCAACAATCTTAGCACCGCCTGAAAATTTCACAGAAAGTTAAAAGCTCCGAAAAAGTCGGTGGTTGAAAAAAAATAAATAAAATTTGAACGATTGTTTCAATTCGAATATAGATTTCTGGTCAAAGCTAAAACTTTCCAAGAAAGCGAAAAAAAAAACAATATTATTCCAAACTCTCTAGAGAAAATCCAACTTCGTTTCAAAAACACGTTGCAGATTTCGAATCTATTACAGAGTGAGCTGGAAAATATCAAATAGAAATAAAACAAATTCTCTGATGAGCAAACTTGAAAAAAAAAACGAGAATTATGAAGTTGAGGTTTAAAGACGAACAGTTTATTTTTTTTTCAAACAAGAAAAATGAAGAGAAAACGAATTTTTCTTCGGTATTTGACTTTCTCTGAATTACGTTTTACTTCTTCTTCTTCCTATTTTCTTGAATTCTTCACACTAACTGATGCCGTCGAGAAAAGTGCCGCTGCCCTGTCCAAAATGCCGAGCTTTGAGCGATTCTGCCAACGGGTGATAGTCATAAACAAGGAGCAGAGCTGAAATCGATTGGAACAGTCGTTTTGTAGCGAGAAAAAGACGTACACGTGTCGCCGAACTGCCGAGAGTTGGGCAAGAACTCGCGCAGCTGGACGACGTTCACGTGGACGAGCTTCTTCCAGTTCTCCAGAGGTTGGAGTTGCTTCGGAGACTGACAACGGAACCCTGAGGCATCGGAAAGACGTTTTCCCACCCGGAAGGAGTCCTACCGTGGATCCGACGGACGCAATAAGCGACGCCGTCTCGCACAGAACTCGCCTTGTAAGTCGTCTGCGAAAGATGTTGGATCGTCACGTTTTCCAGAGGGACGAAATTGTTCAGATGGTCCACCTAGAATTTGTGCTTAGAAATTCTCACAAATTTCATTTTTCAGGTTCACAGTGTCGGAAAATCAATGAAGGCAAAATATTTTCAGTTTTCTGAATATAGATTTTTAAAGATCTCTTATTTACTAGATGATGATTTTGAAAGCCGGAAGCTTCTTAACCTACACATTCATCAAGATTCAAGTCTTGAAAGAATTTTCTCCGCACAAGTAAGTCGTTTATTTTCGAGATATTTGCTCAGACAAAAATACTTTTCTTATGTACATTACAATCAAAATGAACTTTCGAAATTAAAAACTTTTAGCAACTTTTTTCGGCGCCCGCTTTTTCGAAATTTCCATTTTTAAAAAAATCCAACCAAGGACCTCGCGAATTCAGTAAAACAGTTCAATTTTTGATGAAGCAGAAAATGTTCTTTTTTTTCCAAATTTTCATCAAAACTATTCAAATGAACTTGTGTTGGGAGATCTGGATAAACGACAGGATCGGCGCGTGCATCGATCGCCAGTTGCCGATTGATGAGTTCCTCAAAATACAAACGTACAAATGGAGAAGAAATGGACACAAGTACCAGTTTCAAATCGGGATTAATGAACTGTGCCTGATTATTGCCCAACGCTCCTTTTGGCCTGAATTTGCCAATGTGAGGCAACGGCCCTTGATAGGAAAAACAGCCGTTTGTATTCTGCAAATTTCACCGGATTTGCCCCAAATTTTGACAAAAAAATGTTTTGCGAATAAATTTGAGTAGCATTACAACTGAAAAGAAATAACTGACAACGATCGTGTGGCCTTCTGGAACAACTAAAGGAAGTTCGGGATCAAAAGAGGCTACTTCCTCCGCCGGCGGCTCGTTTTGTGGAGGCGGGTAGAAATAAATAGTTCCGCCGTGCGTTTCCTGCAAGAAAAAGTTGTTCTAATTAACGGATAGTATGACATTAATAACACTAAAGAAAAGCTTACAAAAGGCTTGCAACTAATTTTAATCGAAGCAAAAAAAACATAAAAAAGGTTTTCTTCATTGAATACCATGTGTGTAGATCTTACAAAAAGGACCACTAATTTTTGGCTTTTTCGGTTTGGCTGAGGCCTTCTACGAACTAACAAAAAGTTTAAAAAAACTATTCAATTCAGATCTAGTTTTTTTAGGTGAAAAACTTCCATTGTTTCGAAAACAAAAAATCAACTCAATTTTCAGCTAACTTTTTAATTTGATTAACTTGACATTTCGACTACACCTGTTGATAAGGTCGCACATGAGGAGCCGGCGGTGGGTGCTGTGGAGGAGTTTCCAATAATGGAACCGGATTAGCTCCAGAATTAGCTGAAGGTATTAAAAAGTTCTCAATCGGATCAAAAACTGACCGAAACCCCGATGATTGTGAGTTCCATACGGAGGTAAATTTGGAGGCAGATTTGGTGCTTCGTTCAGAGACATTTGTGAGAACTGCTGCTTCGGAATAAAAGGAGGGGCCTGAAGTGAAATTTTCAGCTTCTTGAAAAGGAAAAGAAACTCACATTTATATGTAATTGATGGTGTGATCCGCCGAAAGATGATGAAGCTAGAAACAGACAAAAAAATAAAGTTTTTTTGTTTCTTGTATTTTTGGAAGTAAAGAAAAACTTTTTCAAAAATCCAGTTACTGTGATATTTAATTTGAAAAAAACAAAGTAATACCCTGTCGATTCGCTCCCAAGTACTGGTGAAGCCGTGAGCCGGCGGGAACGCTCGTCAGTCCTCCTCCGCTCCCGCCGGCCACGTTTCCCGGACCCACGCCTCCTGGACCACCGTCGTATACAAATCCATCGCCTTGCATGCTGATTCTACTCCAATGTGAGAAAAAATACGATGCCAAAAATGCAAAATCATGCGATCCGAGCGAAATAATAATAAGTATTAACAGTTGGTATCTTGAAGCATATGTGAAGCTGAAAAGAAAAGCTTCTACACCCAGAACTACTTCAAATCAAAAAGATAACGAAAAATTAGCCTAACAACTTCAGAGACACGGAAAACAAAGTTGAAAATTGAAAACAAAAAAAATGTCGTGATTCAACACGCCTTGGCCGTGTTCACCGCACGACAAATTTCAAAACTTTGTGCGATCAAATTTTTGAAGATTAAAAGTTTATTTGAATACTGTTTAAATAGGTTCATATGAAACTATGATCAAACAGAAGAATGACTGGCGGAAGGAGTGGCACATTTTTGAATGTCATTAGCTGAGCGGCGCTGGAACGATAAACAAATTAGCGAGCATCTTGTTTTCGAGATAAAAGCTTGAAAGTAATCAAATTACGGACTTTTTTAATTGCATCAAAAGCGAGAAGACGTATCAGATGATCGTTGATGGTGTTTGGAGCATTGTTTTCATTTTCAGAAAGCCACTTCTCAACAAAATCCAAAGATTCACTCTCTTCAATATGAACTTCTTCTGAAATAAGAATTCTTGAGAGTGTCTTCTTGGAAGAAAGTTCGCAAAAAAAAACCGATATAGACATAAATAACTTGGTAGGAGCATACCTGTCACATGTTCTTCCGCGCGGTCTGACCCTTCCATCAAGTTTCTGTCAGATACGGTTCCCGAAATGCTGCGACGCCGTCTTTCCACGTTGCTGAGAGTACAGATTCGGAAAGTTTTTATGAATCTAAAAGCGAAAAATTGAGTGTTCAAAACGAACCTGACTACAGAATTGGTTATTTCCCCGGCGACTGCATAACTGTCTGAAGCAAATTGGGCTTTTTTCATCAGTTTCTTAGAACTGTCGTTTTCCGGAGACAACATGCACCTCAGATCTGTGTCAATCTGAAAAAAAAATGAATTTTTGAAGATAATTAGTATTACCTCATTTTTCATTGAAATCGAATGGCTTGAGTCGCTCTTGGCAACTTTCTGAACAAAATTGTGTTTGTATAACAGTTTCAAGTTGAAATTATAAAAAAAACGCTTTTCTGGCTCTGAAAAGGCTCACCAACTGAGGCTTGATGTTGATTTGCGGTTTCAAGTAGACCGCCCAAGCAAAAATTTCTCGCAGAGCAGGGATTCCGAAGGCCAAACTTGAGATCCAGTGGAAAATGAAAAGTGATGTTACAAACACCCCGAGCTTTTAATCATATTCATGTATTTCTTGAAAAATTCAAATCCTACTCTCTCACGTAAAAACGACACATCGGGCATAACTTTGCATCCTTTCACCTGAAATGATTTCCCGTTGAAATTTGTGCAAAATACGGTATTTTCCAAAATCCTTGTTGTCAATATATAAAGGGGTGGAAGTATTTAATTGTTAAAAGAAACGAGAGGATCATCTTCTCGATACCTTTTCTTTCTATCCTCTCTCGAACAACCCGCAAGGATTTTTGAACAGATAAAAATGAAGCACCTTAAAATGAACAACGATGCACTTAGCGAGGCTGAACGTGAGAATGTAGAAAAGGTAAATATGGAATAAGAAATAAATCACGAATCGGTCCGTTAAAAAGTGCAACGGCTCCGGAACGAGCTTTTTCTGCAAAAAAAAACATTTTTGGTTAAAACTGAAATTTCGACTTTTTATATAACTTACCAAGGACCCGGCGTAGCCTTCGTAAACGTCTTTCAGAGTGAATCCTGAGAGTGAGAATGATTTATTATGATTTGTCAAAAACTTGAAAATAAAATGTAAAATCAGCTTGTAAATTATTTTTCCCACCTTCAGAAAGAGTTTGGACTATGCCGACAAAAATTTGCCCAGAATTGACCCAAAGTTTTCGGAAACGAATCGCGACGCTCATTTCAGACTGTGAATGTCGGAGAAATGGTTAATATTCACGGATTACATTTTTTTTTAAAGAAAAGTTTTAAATCTTGTGTAAAATTTTCCCTCGAAGCAGTCATGCTCTTTTGGATGATTCCACCTAAAGAGCGGTCTCCGGGCTAGCCCAACATCCGCTACATTCTGGGCTCCTTGAGGCGCAACCGAACGAACAACGCGCAGAAGAACGTGGCAAAGGACCTTAAGATCTGCTTTCAATTTGATCAACACCTTCGAAATTCTGGTTCGCCAAAGTTCGTTGTATAGTCTGTTCAGATTTTGAATGTCAAGTCGTCGCTCAAGCTCTGGTGCGATAAACGGTTTAAAACCAATCAGAGAGCGAGCCACCCTCTGAGCGTTTTCGAATGACGTCATTCTACTTGACATTCAAAATCTGAACAGACTATAGCTTCAAAAGTCCTTGTTCGCCGTCTAGTCGATTACATCTATGACTAGAAAAAACAAAGCAAATGATTTTATTGATTGATTTATTAAAAGATTATTATTGAGTAAAAATTATTAATAAAAGGGATGGGTCACAGAAATTTCGATTTTATTCACAAGATCAGAAATTTTCAATCTTTACAGCTCTGTTACTTTTCCAGAGGAAGAGATTTTTTGCATGTAAAACTCTCTAGTTGAATCTTCCGGAATTTTTGTCCAGTATGGTTTTTTTTTGCCTCTTCTCTGTTAAATTAAAACTCTCTAGTAACGCTGTAGTTCACTCTTACTTTCCAACAACCGTAAAAATGACAGAAGACCAAATCGTTTTTTTTTCATATTTTACATATGCATATGTCGAAGTTGATTCTAGTCATCCTTCGCCAGAAAATAATTGCCGAAAAAGTCTGGAATTTTGGACTTTTTGTACTTCACGAATTGATGAATCACATTTTGTGAATCACAATATCTTTAATATCCGTGAAATGAGCGTGAAAAGGAGAAGAGAGGAAGGTCATTGTCGAAAGCGGAAGGATGGGAGTCGAGTTGTCTCTGAAGCCGCCGGTCTGTCCGATAGCGGCCAACGGAGGCGTTTCCACGCACACAATCATCAACCACTGCGACCAGATGCTCGCCTACAAGGTCCTTTCCGCCTCATACTTCTTCCTGGAAAGGGCTTTCAGGTCCGTTCTTCGAACAACTCCAACTACAGCGTCAACGAAAGCTACGGCCTCATTCAGATCGGCTACACCGCCGACCTTATCATAACCCGAAAAGTAACGCGTTTCTCAATTTCCCTCAAACACATGCCGAATTGAGCCGGGAAAGCCGCAGCCGGACCGTATGGTCATTCAATACGTCTCCGTTCCTCAAGATTGCCGTGATCCCAAGGTTCCCAAACTTTAATTTTTTTTTAAATTAGTTATCTTGATGTCGCAGGCCGTTTTTGCTGCGCCGAAACGCGAAGGCGAAATTGTTGGTGAGACGACGATCAAGTTGTCGGCGGCTGAATAGACTACTTCTGTTGGACAGCATCCGGAAATAAACATTTTGAGCAATCATTTGAAACAAAAACCATCTGTTGGACACAATTCAGAGAGGCTCAAAAGTACTTTGTACGAAAAAAATAAATATTAAAGAAAAAAAGTTTCAAAAAAACAGTTGATATAATTTAACTTTTAACAATTTATTTTTTTACAAACGCTAGTAAGTCTTTGAAAAAAATGGCCGAAATCAATGTCGTAAATATTCTTATTCATTTCATTATATAGAAAAAAATTAACCAAAAAAATGGTCTAGTATGATAAGCGGAGACAGCGCAACGGACGTCAAAACGGACGGGACCCTGTAGGTCTGAGCTGGTTTCCAAAAACTTTGAATATGTTCAAATATATACATAATGATTAGATCGATATTAATATACAAATGAAGCGCAAAAATTTATTGAATTCGATCGATAAGTCCTCAAAAAAATAGCGGCTTAGGCTTAAGAATGTGAGGATACGACTCGGATGCGCGTTGGCATACGCTCAGAACTTTTTTTGAGACAGTCTTCGACGAATTTATTCTAGAAAATGTCATTTTGGGTGATAACTTTTCTCGCAAAAAGCTATTCTGTTTCTGGTTTTGTTTTAAAAATTTTTTTAAATGGAATTTCTAAAGAGAAATGCTTTGAGCTTTTTTTCAATTTTCTCTTTTAAAAGTTCGATTTGACGAGTTTTTTTCTGGAAAAACGACATTTTTGCGAGATAATTTTTTTGCAAGTTTTTTTCGTTTTTTTAATATTTGAAAGGATTTTTTTAAACATTTATTACACATTAAAAACCTTCGAAAACTTGCGAGAACCTAGAAAAAACATCATTTAGCGGTCTTTTTCCAACCACTCAATCCACAAAACTTGATTCGGTGTTGCAGTCAGCCACGCCCACTGACTAGAGCTGCCGCCCGTTTGAGAATACTGATATCTTGTTTCGAACAGTCTGAGCACTAGGAGAGCCGCAGATTCTAGAATGCATCAGCATCAATATTTATTGGTTGTTTTAGGTGTTTTCAGATGGAATCGACTAGATGGGGAAAAAATGCTCTTTTGAGCGGTACTAGCCCCGCCTTGGCGTTGACGAAAAGAAGTCAAAACGTGTAGTTGATTGTATTGAAAGCAGGGTCTTACGGCTCTTGTTAACTATTGTTTCTTTTCACAGTGTTCAATGAAATAAATCTTATTTCTGAGGACGAGAAAGAAAATTTGCGTTGTTTTTCAACACCAGAAAAAGAGGTCCGCCAACTTTTGTAGAAGAGTCTGCAAAAATGATAATTCGAAAGAATTCGAACAAACAGATATTTTTCTCAAACAAAGACGTTTTTACAATTGAATTTTTATGCTGGATAATGATATAGTCTGTGTGCCACGACTTGAAATTTCTCCGAACGACATTCCGCTGTTCCGCTAGACCATTAAAGAGATTTTATAATGATAGCTTCAAAAAAAAACTCGGAGAAAATTCATGGAGAGTAGTCATGAGCTCAAACTAAAAGATTCAGAAGAGAATGTAGATGGCGACGTTGACAAGGGCGACGACGACCGAAAAAACACCAAAACAGATATTTATCCATTCAATGTGCTCCGGCATGGCTGAATTCATATTTGGAGAGATAGCGAAATAATATAAAATTAAAAAAGAGTTTATCTACTCAAATCTTCGGGTAAATACTGAAGGACCGTTGAGCTAATGAAAAAACTAGAAGCTCGGACTTCTAACAAATATAGAAGAAAAAATAAATAAATAAGAAAACGCAATGAAATCGCTTCGCACAATCAGACTCGGAACTCGAGGTTTTGAAATGAAATTATCTAGCAAACAAGCAACAAATCATAACCTGAATTGCACCTAATCGATTAATAACCGAAAAAAAAACTGACGGCTCTCCAAATTTTGTTCTACTTGTTTCTTTTCTTCCTCCTTCTCCACCTCCACAGTTGTGTTTCTGGGACTCTTTGCGGTCGTGTAGAGCGGGTATGTAGTCGGATCAACGTTCCCAGGAGCTCCTCAATTTCTTTTTGAAATAGTTCTCTCCAGGCGTCTAACACGGAAAATAAATTATCGAAAAATTACTAGCGCAAAGAGCGTAGGTAACATTCTTGACAATTGCAGCGCAGTCGTAGATCGGAATCCAGGGAAACGGCTGAAAACTAGTTTATATATTCATCACAAAGAAACTCAGACGGACCGGAGCAGAGCCCCACGCGCAGTTTTTTGTTCTTACACTGCTCGTCGATTTGTCGGTCGGATCGTAAGCTTTGTCGTACATATTGCAACCCCTGATAAATCAAAAAAAAAGTCGGCAAGGAAAAAGTTTTCGTAGGAACGTTAGAAGATGAACCAGCTACTCAAAACACAAAATGTAATTTTGTTACGAATCAACTTAAATGAAGCTTGAAGACATGAAGTCGGGAAAGCGATAAAAAAAAACAAAAAGTCGAATGGAAGCCTAAAGTTTTCAACTTCCTTTGGCTTCTCAAGGTCGTTTTTTTTTTTTGAAGTGCTCGGGCAAAGTCGGAATGGTGGATAATGGCCGATAAAAGGGAGAGGCTCAAAAAAGGCCGCAGACAGGCAGCAAAAAGGCAGCGAATGGCAGCAAAGAGACTCCCTTTATCGAGCCTTCCATTTTTCTGGGATTTTAAAGGCTCGAGAAATGGTGGAAAAAGGGAGAGGCAGCAAAAATGGTGCATAGGGGCTGAGAAAATGGAGCAAAAAGGCAGCAAAAAGAGAGCCTTCTTCACCCTAAAAGGAACATTTCTATGGTCCTTTATGGACCCTCGGAGGGTCCTTCCGACTTTGCCTATGCAAAAACCCGTGAACGACGTGGATGTCGTAGATGTACGGGCCGGAGAACTCGCGGATATCTGCGGCGGATGTCGAGGAGAGCCATTTGCGGTCGTAGATTGGTTTCAGCTTACTTTTTTCGATTTCCATGAAAACGTTCCATCTGTCCTCCTTTAATCTGCAATGCAGTCTAGTGCAAGTTTAAAAAACTTTTCCACCCACTCGATCTTGAATACCGTTAAATCTTTGTTATTGTTAGCGGTGAATTTGTAGGCTCCCAAGTCGAAATTCTGATGAACAAATAAAAAATCAAAAAAATATGAACGCTTTTTTTCGCATAGTAATTTCAAAGAAAGTTTTACGAATAATATGAATATAATAAGAAACAGTTCAATTCTTCTAAGTTTCTTCTTTCGAAAAAAAGATTTCTACTCGAAAAATTAGACTCTCTCAAAATTGGGTAAAACGTTATTCATATTACTACATATAGCCTGTGTATAGTCAATGTTCCCTGACTTGAAAGGCGAGGGAGGCGGGGCAGGGGGCGTGACGCGTAGCGTGTGCGTTCGCGGTCTTTGGCACGTGCACAAGAATAACTGACGAGATAAACGCGAGCTCGGTGGCGGTACATTGACTAACTCGCAAAAATGTCGCTTTTTTCTAGGCGCGATCCCGCATTTCTCTCGGCGCGACCTCGCATTTTTCTCGGCGCCATCTCGCATTTATCTTGCATTTCGGAAATTTTCAAATTGCGAGAGAAATGCGAGCTCGCGCCTAGAAAAGTGCGAGCTGGCGCCCAGAAAAATGCGAGACCGGCGTGAGAAAAAAAGCGAGATGTTTGCGAGCTCGTCAATGTACCGCCAGTGTCTCGCGTTTATCTCGGCAGTTATTATGTTCAATTCAACCGCCATCGACTCTTTGAAAAGCCCGTTTTTCGCTCTTTTCATTCCTTTTTCAATTATTTATTGATTATGTTCATGTGTGCATCAAAAAATAGTAGAAAACATTGAAAAAGAGCGGTTGCCGAGCTTTTTGAATAGTCGGTGGCAATTGAACTGAACACGTGCCAGGGACCGCGAACGCACACGCTACGCGTGTTGCCCCTTGCCCCGCCTCCCTCGCCTTTCAAGTCGGGAAACATTGACTACACCACGACTTGGAATTTCAACGAACGACATTCCGCTGTGTCGCTGCGCGTCTTTGGCGGTGCTTTTTAATTTTCGGTACTTTTACTCTCATGTGCTCCCACAGCAATAACAATCCATTGAAAGCGTGACCAAGATTCGAATGACGCTTCGTGAAATCACGCAGCGGAACAGCGGAATGTCGTTCGGTGAAATTTCAAGTAGCGGACTATACGAAGCGGAATATTTTTCATCGAAAATGGCACGAAGAGTAAACTTTCTGAATACTTGAGAGCAAAGCTGCTGAGGGGGCACCGGGTAGCTATTTTGAAATCAACCGGCGCGAGCCAATCGGGGGTCGTTTATTAGCTACCGGGGTACTATCTCTATGATATCTGGATACTATTGGTACCTGATATCTGCTACTTGCCTTTAGTAGTCCGGTGTTTCTGTCTTTTTTTCCAGAGTTAGCTAATGAGTTCTTGGCACGGTTAACAAAACATTGATGCTGAATAAAAGAACACCGGTTGAGGTTAACTTAGATACCGGCAGCTACTTGTATCTTTCTCTCGATAGACCTCTGCTGTCTCATCGGCAGCTCTTCTTGAGAGAATTGGAGATTCCAGACTCCCCACATCCAAAAAAAGCTTTTCGACCAAGTTGAGGTTTTCACAAAATTCGCCTAGTAAATTCATCAATTCTGTATTATGAGAGAGTTTCCAAACTTTGAATAGAACTAATTACCTTGTGAGTAGTATTTGACATAATAGAGATGAACAAAAAAAGGAAATTTACCTTCATTGGTCAACTGTGAAACAAACATACTTGACTACTGTCGTCGTCAGCTTGAAAAATGATTTCATTAATTTTGCAGATCATACGCAACGGCACGATGCGACTTTCCTCAGAGTGCCGGAACTCGAGTTTCGTCTGGAAGTTTGTCCTGACAGAAAAACTAAACGGAAACGGATGTTGCCTCTTTTTCATCTAAATAGATGGAAACGAAGACGATATCGCCGGACTGCAGGGGGCGCTCAAAAGACACTTGTTTCTCATCCCACAACTCTTCAATCCACCACGGCATCCGCTGCACTTTCAATTTTTCTTCTTAGAAAGGGTAGTTCAATAAAGATTTTGGAAAAAAATATTTTTGATTCAAGCCAGCGATAAGCATAGCGCAAGACGTGTGTGTGGTCGCAGCGAGAAGTGAGCGATATTGCTCGCGATTCCCCGCAGCATAGCGTTACTCTAGCTGCGACATAGCCCATGATGTCGAGTGTACTCCTTCCAGCAACGAACTTCGAGATAAAACCGTTTGCTAGCGGCAGAGCTGTACGTGACCAGTCCAGCGGGCTGACCGCACAGCTCTGGCTTGCGCTGAATGGACTACCTGTAACCACGTTTAACAAAAAGGACGTGCCTCGTAAAGAAAATAAGAATGAGATTCAACGTTGGCACACATCCGAGAGCATTTGCGGTCTCTTCTGGGCTTGCACAAGGAGGCGTGGTACTCTGCAAAACGACGTCTGTTGTGAAGAGCTTGAGCTTTGGAACCAGCGGCGGCGAATCTTTCTTGTCTGGAGTCCACGTAGGCGAGCGAGCTGTTGTGGGCTGAGCACAGTTTCTCCGCAGATTGCTGCGACAAATCACTTTTCGATTGCAGAATCTGAAGAGAGCACTCAGCGTTTGAGATTTTCCTTGCCGGCCTCAATTTCTAGTCTGACTGAATTCTTTTGAACAATTACATTTCAAAACAAATAATATGTGTGAATAAGCTTCATTCCATTGCTACCTGAGCAGTTTTTGAATCTTACCTTCCAGCATAGAATTTTCGAGCTATTGATGTATGGAAATTCTTTCCAATCTCCACAGCCTGAAAATGAAGCATTTTCTTTGAAAACTTGTAAGAAGTAACGTGAGTTTTCAGTATTCGTCGGAAGAATCTGTAAGACCGGTACAACAAAAAGAATAGCAGTGGTTGCCCACATAATGAGAAATAACTACTCAATCCCCTTCTTACGGCTTTTGATTTATTTATCTAATTATGGTTCATATAAGAAAAGCGTTATTTCCATTGAGAAATTGAGAAAAGGTGTTTCAACACAATTAAAATTGTACTCATTGTACCAATCAAATCATTTATTTTGTTGTTTTAGTCATAGATTAATGGACTAGGCGGCGAAGAAGAACTTTTGAAGCTACTACTAACAACTGCTTTGGGCGAACTAGAAGTCCAAACGTGTAGTTGATCAAGTTGAAAGCATGGTCCTACGGTCCTTCGCCTCGTTTTTCTGCACGTTGTTCATTCAGCTGCGCCCAAACAAACGACTTGTCTCAAAAGATAGACCCTCTATACCTTGCAGCCGACCTGACGTGGTTTTCGCACCCTCCTCTGAAGCAATTCTACAGCAAAATTTCATTTACTCCGATTATAGTGCCAATGTTCCAACTTCTATTTAAAAAGCATTTTCAATTCTTCAAATTAAGTTCCAAACTTCAATTGGGTAAGATCACACATTACTGTGTTAAGGGACACGCTCTCGCGTAAACCGCTCCGAGTCGGAGGCGCGCTTGCATTGGGTGGCCGCCGCTTTAAGGCTGTTAAACTTACCTGGCTGGGAGGATTTCGCGATCACGAAGGCGGAAACTCCATGGCGAGGCCTGACCATTGCACTTCTGGTCGGGCTGACCTGTGTGGCAGTCTCGAGTTGAGATTCGCCAACAGCTTAATTTTTGCGTGTGGGGTTGCGTTCGCGCGACCCCTGAAAACTTCATTAGCAGATTTAAACAAGTCACCAAAGTCTTGTTTTACCGAATAACGTGACTTGCTTGAGAGAGGATTTTCATTTTGTCAGGTCAAATTTCTGAACCTCAATTTCACACCGTTAATTGCGTCGGAGGCGAGGCACCATGCTGAATGACCCTTTTTTTGCTTTCCAGAAAGGCACGAAATTTAGATTAAAACCCCAAGACGTCCAGCTTGCACATTTCATTTCCACTTGTTTTTTCCAACAAAAAGTCTCACCTGGACTGAAGATAGATCTCGGCTGCTCTCCTCAAACTTTTTTCTTCAATTTTACACCAGTCGGAGGCCGTTTCTCTCGCCTTTTTTCGCTTCGACATGTGTCGTCGGCCGTTCGTTTTAATTCCCGACGTCAAAATTTGTTTTCAGTGAGTTCGAGTAATTGGGCCCGCGCGGAAAACTTTCTCTTCTTTATAATTTCTTAACTAAATTTTTTTTTTCTTGTCGGCTTTTATTTGATTCTTTTTTTATGTTTCTGCCGGTGTCATGTTTCAGATTTCAGTGTGCGAGAAATCCTGCTTCTTATTGTGGGCGAATATTATGATTACCAATATTGATAGCTTGCTGAATTTTATCTTGTTTTTTTTTAAGAATTGAGGTATTTAGCTTTCTGTTGACTGTTTCAGATCTCCTCTCAAATGTCCATTTCCACTCATTAGAGTACTTCCGGGCTTGACACTGCCTGCAAAAAAGAAATTTGAGCGACTTGTTTTGGCCAAAAGCTACTTTTCCGGAGTCGGTTGAGGTTGGACCCCAACGAATACTCACTGATTTATATTTTTATGCTTTGGCGTGGTTCTTATTCCTTTCGAGAACGATCAATTTTGTTCACCTGAATTTTGTAGTAAGATATTCAAAGCCAATTTTTGAGAGATACATAGATGAAAGTCGGAAAAAATGAAAAGCAAATCATAACGAGATTTTTTCGAGAATAATATTCTTTTTCGATGAAAAGCCATAAACACTACGCCGTCACACAGATGAACAACTCCGATTTATACTCCGTTTTTCGCGAAGTTGGACTTCTGTTTTTCGCTGCGCTCTCCTCGCCTCTCGGCGACCTACTCATTTTTACGTGCTGTTTTCACTTTTCTCCGACCTCGCCGGTGAGAGAACAGAGAGGTGCAGACACTCGAAAAAAGTCAAGTCGCGGCGAGAAGACTTTAGAAGGTATAGAAAGTAAGTTGAATCACCCAAATCAAGTTGTGATTACATGTGATTATTAAAGTGAATCACTAGTAAATAGAACATTTTTTGAACTCAGTTTGCAGCTTTGAATCAGATTTTCTTTTGAGGACTTCTAATTTTTCACTCCAGATTAAGTTTACTCTGAGGAGTGCCTGCAACGGCCCATTTGAGCTAATCCCTTACTCAACCTCTCGCTTTCCTTCAGTTCTCACAATCATTTCCTTCCTTCTCATTCATCCTGGGTCCGAGAAAGGTCGCTCTTTCACACTCGAGCTTTTCATGTGATGGTTGCAAGTTTGAAAAAATTCTTGTCTGAAATTAAGATTTTCATGGTTCGATCTGAAAAAAGTTGATTTTCGAAGAGATAAGAAAGGGAATGAAAAACCCAGAGTGAAATAAATATTCAAATACTCAAACTTGAGAGCGCGACTGGTTACATTCTGGAACATGCTTTGACTGTCCTCCTTCTGATTTCAATGAAGTATCCGACCAACTTTGCTTCCTTTTCGATAGAAATAAGTCGACAGTGTCCACACTAAAATGATTTCAAACACGAACTCTTTTTTTCCGGAAAATTTCAACACAGCTCATCATGTTTTACAAATTGAGAGAACTTTTCCATCTGACAAAAAAGAACCTCATAAAGATTCTTTATGATTCTGACGCATGTGCATGTTATAAAGATTGAAATTGATGAGACTCGGCTGCTTTTGAAACAAAGTATTCTTCGCAGCTGTTGGAACCGGCGAAGCTAATTTCAAAAGCACCAAAATTAAATCGGCTTTTGTTTTGTTAAATTTTTCGTGTTTTGAAATATTTTTTATTTGTCTGAATATTCGGGAGAGTCACCCGGAGGTACGCCTCACATCCTTTTTTATAGGTCGCTTTTCTTCTTTGGAAAACTCAGCAAGGCGTTAAAAGCGGTGGGCGGACAATGGAGTTGAATTGTTTGGTTTTCCGAACGTTCCATAAAAGAAATTGCTTTTTTTCTTTTGGTTTGCTGTGGCGTTATTAATGTCAAAAGTTTTGGACCAGAAAACTTTCAATTCTCGCTCAACAGTTATGGGTGAACATGTAAAGCCAGCAAAAGGTATACAATAAAAACATCATTTTCCACAATTTTGTATTCTTTTTAATAACGGTATGAGTTTTAGTCCGTTTCTGCGCTTTTCGTGAGGTTCCCATATCATTCTGAATACTTTATCACCCCTGTAGGCTCACGAGAAATCAATTGTTTGCCTCTGGCGGTTTTTTGACCTCTTTTTGCTCGGCCAGTCGTGTTCCGAGGCTTAGAAGGCGTCGGTCGTTCTGAGGACCCTCAACCTCTTCGGCCAACTTCGAGCAAACATTACTCATTTTCCTTGATTGCCATTTTCTCAAAAAAAAAAGTCCTCGATTTCGAGTTTTTTCTAAGTGGAAAAACAGGTTTTGAGTGATTGGTTGCAGGAGTTTTTGTAAAATTTTGCTTCGCTCCTTTTTGTTTTCGAAAAATATCGTCCTTTTCAGTTTTCTTTCTTTTTTTTCACTGTTTGAACGTTCTAGAAGGGACTAGGACGGCGGAAACTTTCAATATCACGTTTGAAAAGGAACAAGCGCATGTATTACTGGCGGGATCGGTTCAGGACACAATGAGCCAAGTGGGTCAAGTGCATCGTCGTCGGTTTTTGGAAACGACGTCCAATTACACCTCGATGATCGTGTCGTCCCTCCATTCTGACACACCGATTTCGTCAACTCTTGTTTCAAACCTATACTACTTTTGCAAAAAAAAATAATAGAACGGTCGCTCGGTGAAGACAGCTCGTAACCTCTGACGTCAAAAAGTTATTATTGGTGAACCCGGCCAGAAACGATTTTACCGCATACCTAAGTCCCATCATTAGAGACGGTATATAATTGAAAAAGTTACAAACTTTGAAAGCCATACTAAAGAAGCCTCACTGCGACTGTAAACGCGAACAGAAGTTTTCGAGGCGTGGTGAAGGATATATGTCCTGAAGAGCAGTTTCCAGCCAATTTCTTCCTTTCCAACTAAAATGTGGAACTCATCCACTCTTTCGAAATCAGTGAACCGGCGAAAACAGGCGATGAACCTTGAATATTTTCCTCTCGAACAGACCAACGTGCAAAAGCCTTTCATTAGGCGGACAATGCGTGGCGAAAGCTCCCGTGGGGTCGCCGATTATGTGCATTTGGTTATTGTTTGTTCATGACCACTTCTCATTGGCTCAGCTGCTGCTGGGGAAATTTATCGTTCTTCTATCGATATTCGACGTTTCAGATACATCTTTGCAGAGTTTTGTGAAAAGCTCATAACCGGACTTGGACAATCGGACCAACTTTTTGAGAGTTATCGGTTTGTTCTTGTTCATTCATAAGTTTATGTCGTGTTCGAAGTGATTCCGCAAAATTAAAAATAGCCGTCAGAGATAGGAAGATATAACTGATTTTTGGAAAGACAGATAAATTGGAATTTTTTGGAATTTCGTTGATTATGGCATTAGCTTCTTGTGATAGCTTTGAATGAGCGATGAATAACATTTTTTTTAATTTGAAAAAAACTAACATCTCCAGAAAGCCTCTGTGTTTATTCTAGTTTTTCCTACTTAATCTTTCTGCTCCCAGCTTTTCGAGCCTCTGAAGGCAAAGCTAAAAATAGCGCACGCTTGAAATGAAAAAGTTTCATCGGGACGTTCGCCTCAACACTTATTTGCGTTATTGCCGAATTTCGTGTCCAATTTGGGAGTTGTCCAAGACGTGCGAAACGTTCAATTTGGCCGGGTAATTGGCATCGTTTTCTCAAAAACTCAAATCCAAAGAGACTTTGACACTGAGCCTCGCGTAGCCCAGAGAATCTCAACTTTCATAGCGTCTCCGACTTTCTGATATCTTTTTCATTAATTTAAGTGTCATTCCTCCCATTTGAAATAGTTTGGCTTCCTTCGCTGAAAGCTTCATTCAAGCCGACGAGGGAATAGAGTGCGCAGACAAGTCTGAATACCTGAAATGTGTAGTAGCCACAGTTCCTCATTTTTTTACTAAATGTAAATTCAAAAACTAAGAGAATTTCATTCTGACAACGTTAAATATATTTTTGAATAAGCAAAAAAAAAAACAAAAAATAATGTACACTTCTCTGAAAAACACGTTTCTTCTCGAGACTGACCACCAGAACTAGCAGAAATCGACTTTTCTTTTTCTCAGAATCCATTCGAAGCGGAAAAAAATGCGTCGGACAAAACAAGACTGCTGCACTTTGAGAGCACGCGCGAGTCTTCCGGCAGAACAGGTGGGCGGAGCCTGACAGACTCCGCCTCTTTGAGTCCGACCAGACTCGCCCTGTCACTCCTGGTCTCACTCCTCTATCCTTCTAAATTCAATATTAGTTCCTTATTCGAACATTTATTTTCCTTTTTTTTATCATAAATACTGGATATTTGGAATTGACTTTCGATTATGATGATTTTGGTGCTTGAACGTAATAAAGAAGCCTTAGAAAATAAATAATAGAATCCGTTCCATTCGATTAATGAGTTTTGCGCATCGCTTTTCCGTTTTTAGAAAACCTCGAGACTTCAAATCACGACCTTACAACAACAAAAAAAGCAAAACCAGATCTTTTCTGGTTTTCAACCTCATTCCAATTTAAATTCGCCCCACTTCTTTTTTTGCCTTTTCGACGGGGGGTAGCCCAAATTGTTCTTGAATCTCGAATTAGCTGTGGTTCGACTTGAGAATATTCTGAGAAAAAAAGACTCCCGAATCGTTTAAAAAGAACTTCTTTGACATTTGAGTTCCTAATGTTCTTCTTTTTCTTTCCCTTCTGTATTTTTTTATCAAGGACAATTGACTTTTTATAACTCATTATTATCAATTTTAAAGGAATCGAAATGTCAAAAAAACAACACGAATGTTCAAGTTAAAGTTGAGAAAATGCGAAAAAATTTAAAAGAGGTTCTCTTTTTTTTCACGAGTTCTCTTTTTAACTAGGATGTGTCAAGCTTCCTCGGCGACTCACTTTTTTGACTCATTCAACCCCTCCTGAATTAACTTTCGAAAAAATCAATAGATTTCCTTTCTTTGGAAATCTTGTTGAATGAGCTCGCACATTTTCGCATATTTTTGTAGAGCTCAATCTTTGAAAGACGCTTTTCTACACAAGAAACCGAAATTTCAAAACTTTCGTTAAAATTAAATTAACGTCTCAGTTAAACGTTTTTTGAGAGTATCAGCTATTCAAGCTTCAATCTTCTAAAAGGTAAATGTTTCCAAATTTGTCTATTTCTCTCAGAAAATTGGAATCTGGCTTCCAACTTGATAAGCCCCAACCTGGCCTAGTTGTCGTATCAGCATTTCGCTCGAGGTCGTTCTCTATTTCGTGCTCTCTTTCGCTTCGCCGCTTCCAAACAAATCCATTTTTCGCGCAGCCCGTTGATCTTCCGCATTACAGAAGACGTTTCGAAAACGGCGAATCTAGTGGCCGACGGCACCTCTTCGCACTCTCTTTTCACCACGTTCGTTCTTTTTTCTGAATTTCTTTGAATCTTTTTTGGCTGAGTGACCTCTGAAGCCTCATTAGTTAGTATTTTTTTCTCGCAGTCTCGCTAAAAAGAAGCTTTGTTAGTCTTGTTTTCTCAAACTGCTATTCAAATAGAAGGTTTGAGAAACATATGTGAACGGAAAATTCTTTTTTGATAAACTGGAGAATACATTTTTTTTATTGGAATAATTTAAAATCATCAAGGGATTCTGTTGACGATCTGCACATTTTAATATTCGCCGAGTTCTCTCTGAGATAGCTGGAACGCTTTCAAAGAAATTAAAATTATTGTAAAAGGTTGATTTGGAAATAAGTTATTAAAGTTTCAAGTTTTTCTTAGGATTAAAAAAAATTTCTTTTTTTGTTACCTACTGACCTTCCAATATGATTTAGATATGAAAGAAAAAAAAATTGATGGGAAACCAAGGATTTGCAGGTAGTGGCCAATGCGATGGAGCTGACGGAAGTGTTCGTTTTGGCGGCGTTGCTCCTGGCGTGTCTGAGCGGCTCGGCGGCCGCGCTGCGCTGCAAATGCACCAAGGAGTCGGAGACGGTCAGCTGTACCGACGGCGTTTGCGAAACCGACGTCGGCTGTTCGTTTCTTTCCTTTCTCTCGGAAAATACGAGGAAAGATTCCCATCGTGACTCGATAATGGGATATTGTTGGGAAAGGGCCGGCCCTCTCAAGCCCTTGAGCCAAGCGACGGCCGGCTGATTCGTCACTCGAGAAGTTCTCGGCCTGAAATGCGAGGCGCCGCCAGATGTCTCTAAACATCCTCCCACACTGCTCCAAAAAAAATACGTTGAGAGCTCGTGTCGAGCAGCTCTAACTAATATTTTATTGCTCAGTTGGCGCTTACAAGATGCTTCTTTCTTGCGGGGAAAAAAAGATGAAATTATGAAAAAATCGTGTCAATTTGGACACGAATTCGTCTTGAACAAATTTAGCGGAAAATTCTTTGAATAGTACGCTCTACAATTTTCCTGTTTTCTTCCAATTGAACTTTCCGAAACCCTAGAATCGGATCAAATTTTATCAATTTTATTCTCTTATATATTCTCTACTAAGAAAGTGTAACAGCCGCCTCAAGGATCTTGTTTGAAATTGGAAACTTTGCTTCGCGATGCAGAAAAATAGCTGTTCAACACTTGTTTCTTGCTGTAATATTCTCTCTGGTTTTCCAAGATTTTCCAGACAAATGAATAATATTTGAAGCGTCTGATAAGCTTTGATAAGAAAATATTCAAGGAACGAGAGAAGATTTTCGGATTTGTGTTGGCTTTGCTCAGATTTTCTGAATTATGAACACATGCGGGAAAAGCAGTTTTCGTCGAAAAAGACCAGTCAATCCTCCCCAAATGGTTGTAAATCACTTCTGAACGAGGAGTTCGTGCTGAAAATTCGGGAATAAGTTGTAATAGTTCACAACCGCAGAGGACCGCTAAAATGAAGCTCGAAGGAATTTAGAAAGGATTAAAGATTTTTTGAAATCGGAATATGAAGTTCGACAATTGTAAAATACAGGAAAATTTTGAAAAAAACGTAATTTTTCTCGAAAATGTATCTGATAACGAGAAAATTATTTTTTAAGCACCATTTCGCAAAAAGTTTTTAGTAAGTTCCTGAATATAGCTCACAGGGTAACTTTTTTCCTGGCTGAACTTTCGATAATAGTTGAATGAACCTCAGGTTCTTCTGACTCCAGAACAATAAAAAATTCATTCTCGCAACAGTCTTTTTTGGAGTTACAACATTTCATAAACTTTGCAGCATAGGCAAAGTCCGAAGGGCCCTTTGAGGACCCTCCGAGGGTCCTCAAAGGGTGCTGGAAGACTCCATAGAAATGTTCCTTTCAGGGTGACGAAGGCTCCCTTTTTGCTGCCTTTCTGCACCCTTTTTCTGCCTTTATGCACCCGTTACGCACCATTTCCACGATTTTCTCTTCATAGCCTTTCTCCACCCTTTTTATAGCCCATGTTCACGTTATTCTAGTATTCTTTTAAGAGTGTAGACATGCTGATATCATTTTATTCGGTCAACGTTTGGAAATGAATTGATAGAAGCAGCAAACTTTAACAACAACAGGAATATAAAAAAACAGAAGAAACAAAAAGAAAAACATATAACAAGTTAACACGCTGTCTCCGTAATTTTTCAAAAAGTTTTTCAAAAAGAGTTGGTACAATAAAAAAATTTTTTTTGATTTTGATGAAACTTCACCCGCTGTGATAGTCTGTCATCAGAAATGCCGACGCAAGTTTTCAGACCGATTCCTCCTACCTTCAGATCCGGTGCTGAAGTTTGTTTCATTTGATAGTGCAAGGTTGTACTTCACAGATGATAGTGTTTCCTCCGACTTCTCCGTAGGACTGAGCTCAGGAAAAATCGTTGAAATCTGAGAATCGTTGTTTTTAGGCCAAAATCGGCTTTAAACTGAATTTTTTGTTAGAAGGGTAGGCTGAAAGTCGGAGGAAACACTATCATCTGTGAAGTACAACCTTGCACTATCAAATGAAACAAACTTTAGCACCGGATCTGAAGAGAGAAGAGAGGTAGAAATCTCTAACCGCGGGCGATTTTCCCCGACAGATGCCAAGTTGAGCCTCTTCGGAGCGATTTTCCGAGATGACCGGTAGGTATTCCTAGAAAGAACGCATAGTTTCCTACGAAAAGACGCACCTGCCTACCGTAACCTAGCTACGGTAGGAGGAATCGGTCTGAAAACTTGCGTCGGCATTTCTGATGACAGACTATCACAGCGGGTGAAGTTTCCTCAAAACCAAAAAATATTTTTTCTATTGTACCCACTCTTTTTGAGAATTACAGAGACAGCGTGTTAAGATTTGAAAAATAGACACAAATGTCTATAGGTCCGCGCCAGCTCGTCACGTTTTTCTTTCCGCCAAAAGGCCAGGTCAAATTTTACCAACTTCGCTTCAAGACCGTTGTTTCTTGCCGTTATAAAAGCAGAAATTTGATATATAAGGTCTTTTTGGCGAAAAGAAAAGCGTGACAAGCTGTCGCGGAATGGCCTATATGACAGTTAAAACACCTTAAAGAACACATCAATAAATATTTCATCCAACCACATCAATATTTGAAGGTTCTTCATCAATAGTTGTTTCGTTGACATCGCCAGCACCTTGTTCTTGTGCTTCTCTCAGATCAGCTTCTTCCGCACTGAAAAGAATATAGTTTTATTGAAGAACGCTCAACGAGGAATTTCGAAAAGCAGTAATCGCATAAAAAAATATAAATATAATTACCTCTCTTGCCTGGAAAGTCCGACCGAACTAACCGAACCGTCCGAGTTTTTTTTCAGCATGCCGTGAAATATAACGAAATTAAATTAACGGAACAAAGAAGCTCAAGATTAAATTTTTTTTCAAATAATTTACTTACCAAAAAAACCGTCGCCCGAAGGCGATTCCCCGGCCAGCTAAAAACCTTTTTCGCATCTTGGCATTAATCGTAATCGGGAATCTGATCCTTAATCGTGAGAGGAGATCTGAAGTTACATGATTCTTTGTAATTTCATAATTTATATAAACGTTTCAACATGTTTTTTTTTTCGTATAACTTTCACAAAAATTTATGCCTCATATCCTTGTCTTTGAAACTAATTGAACACATTAAAACAACGAACGAGAAAATATAATTCACGAACAGAAAAAGAAATCAAAAACTTGAAAGGAATTTAAAAAGAGAGTTTTTAACATGACCCTTCGGCACCCTTTTTCCAGTCTCTCCCTTTTTCCAGCATTCTCCACCATTCCTTCACCCTTTTTCCACCCTTTTTACTGCCTCTGCCTTTTTCCAGCATTTTCCAGCCTTTTCCACCATTCCCTCACCCTTTTTCCACCCTTCCTTCACCCTTTTTCCACCCTTTTCACTGCCTCTGCCTTTTTTCACCCTTTCTCTAGCCTTTCGGACTTTGCCCGAGAGAAAGCTTTTTCTAAGCATTTTGAGTAGCTTGCAAACTGAACCGTCGTAACTCTAAAAAAGATCTATTGCGAGCATTATTTTTTCTTGTTTTGAAATCCTGAGGTCCTGAAGTACACTTCAGAAAGTTTCATGGAAATTTTGAAATAAAAAGGTTCCCTTGTCTGAAAAAAAGAAGGACAAAAAAATTTTGGCTGCCCTTTTTCACAAAAAATAGTTCCCTCTGATTTCATAATTTCATTAATTTCTTTCGAGCTTTGGTTTTTTTCAAAAAACTTACGTGGTTATGTTTCTTTTGAACTTTTCATTTTCTTTTCCAAACTCCTACAGAGATAAAAATTGCGAGGAAGTTGACCCGAAGAGACAAATAGGTCTGGCAATTATTCGCGCTGACCTCGACTGAACTGTTTATAACAAAAGAGGCTCGCCAGATCCTCATCGTGTGCCAAACCAAAACACGCAAAAAGGGTGCATAGAACTATGAACGAAATCAAAGTAGAAAAAGTTCCGCTATTATCGAATTCATTCTTGTTTACAAGTATTTTCCCACTTTCGCACCTTAAACTGTTTTACTGAGTTTTTCAGCATGCTTGATGTTGGACCATCCGACTATGGGCGTCCACTACACCTGCCACACTCGCGGAATGAAAAACGGCAGCTGCCACAATAGGTAAACCTCAGGAAAATTCCACATTTATCATATCAACTTACTTCAGGACATCGAAAAGCGGCGTTTCTGTAAAAATTTGCGGTTGCAACGGCCCTGACTTCTGCAATTACTCCATGTGGCCTGACAAGTTCGTTTATTATACCTTTACACAAATATCCGGATTGATACTTGCTTGGATAGCGGGTGCTACTGGATACTTGAAATTTTTAAGCGAAATTAATTGATGTTTTTTTAGATTTCAATAAACTAAAAACAAAGTCCGAGAGTCATTTTTAAATTTGAAAAAGGAAAAATGAGTTCTTCGTAGAGATATCTAGAAAAAAGTCTGAAAGATCTTTGATTTTCATACTTCCAAGAATGAGGGCATTCCGTCTTTCTTGCCCCTTCTTTACGAAAAATTATTTTCCTTCCTTTTTCTAACATTAATTCATCTTGTGTAAAGGATCTTCCCAACGAAAAAAAGGAGAAATACTCTATGAAGGACTTTTTCGAAAACTCATTCAACTTTTTCTGTGATGGCGTCTAGAGATAAACACAAACAGCAACTTTCGAGGTCAACGAAAAAAATTTAATTTTTTTAAATATTTTTTTCTTCATCTCGACAGTATTTTTCATATTTGGATTCCAGCCTTCCGTTCTTTAAGCTGCTTATAACTTCCTTTCCAAGGCATAATCTTCCTCATGGAGATAAATATGAAAAAAGTGATTAACTGGTTAATGCGCTGGTCGGTGTGCAGAGTTGCAAAGAAGCTGTAAGTCACGGGCAAGAGAACGAAATCCGCATTTCCGGCCGCATTGTCGACGGCTTCCTGAAGCCACCGACGCGCGAGAAATCCCTCTTCCGGAGGCAGTAACCCGATGATTCGCAGTTGCGACAAACAATACCCACCCGTGACTTCCTCCGTAGAAACTCAATCTGGTTGCAAAAAAAGAGTTTGGAGTTAAATTGCGCCAAGTGAAAACTGAAAATAGCAAATTTGAATGATGAAAACCAAAGAAGGAAAAGCCGAGAGTTAAAAAATTGAAATGTTTATTAAACTTCTTACATATTTCCCGAAAGAAAAAAAAATTGACAAAAAAATTTCAGCGGCTGTTAAAAGCTAACAGTCCCTAAATTGGTACCTTTAAATTTTTTTAAAGTGAAAAACCATTATTCCTTTGCTTCTTTTTTCAATGCCATCTAACTTGGGTTTCTTCAAAATGAGAAACATGATCAAATCAAGAGTTTTTTCTCATATTTCACAAAGGTAGAATTCAAAACTCGAACAATTATAACCGTACTCGGGCTTTTCTTAACGAATACAACTTACAGAAGTGCGCAGTCCCTGCAAGAACAACGGCGGCAGCAGAACGAAGAAGAGATCAACTCAACGCGGCTAATTTCCCATATTTCACTGCTCACATTTTTCACTTTCCTACGTTACTTATTATAACGATTCCCTCAGCGCTTGACAAAATATAGGGTGTAACTATGAACACATTGCAAATAAATATTTCTTTTTAAAGTCTTTGGATAGTAATTTATTAAACACTAAAGAAGACGCGTTTCAAGACCCAGTGAGGCGATCGACAAGACAGTTATGTATTTACACGAATATGGGTGAATATAGAATAATTTTTCTCAACTTTTCTCGTCGGAGGGCAAACCCTGTTTCAAGTTTTACTTAATATTCCGTTCTTTCGATTAACCTACAATGTTAAAAAATATTTCTAGAATTTCGACATTCAAGTTTTCATGGAATAAATGTACATCAGACTTTGGCAACAATACTAAAGTGGTCCCTAGAGTTTGCTGCCACGCTGCTGCGGTTCGGCGGCGTAGGAGTCGAAGACGATTCCGCGGTCGCTCTCGACTCGTTCCGTCGAGAACCATTCCGACTGGAGGTCGATCAGCGGCTGTTCGCAGCACCACCTCAAGAATTCCTCTTGGAAGGACCATCATCCACCTCCCAAACCTGTAGGCGACGTCCACGTCTGCCGTCTGAGCTGTGCTCTTGTCTGAGGCGTGGTCGATCAGGAGAGCTCCTAAAAATTCTCACGTTTTCTTTATTTCTATTCTTTGAACCTAGTTCAGACACCAAAAAAAAGACTAACCGCAATAAATCCTAGAAATGGCAAAAGAAATATGACGAGCCACGGCGTCGATTCGAATTGAGTTGCTCAGAGCAGAATCGCCTCCCTGACATTCTCATGTTCCCAATCCCCAAAAAAAGCAAACCTTGACCAAGTGCATTTGGAGCGCTTTCAGCGCCTTTTCCACAGCTTCTTTTGCTTTGGAAAGCTTATCTTCGCCTTGAACAGTTTGCATTTTAAAAAATAGAGACGAGGTAAAACCATTTTTGACGTTGCTCGTCAGTTCAGAAACTCGCTTCTGGAAAGCCTGAAGGACGTTTTCTTTTCCCGAAAACACGCGCAGAACGTCGAGAGACAGGACGTTTGTTGTTCCTTCCCAGATCGGAGTCACCTAAACCTTCGACGGCTCATTTTCCAGTCAAAAGACGAACCTGAGCATCTCTGAGCAATGTTGGAAGTCCCGTGTCCTCCATGTACCCTTGGCCGCCGAAACATTCGATGCCTTCGGAGATCAGGGGCACGCACTTAGAAGTCAATAGGACACAACGATTGATTCTACATTACCTGCTTCCCAGCATAAAGCTTCAAAACAGGTGTGATCAAACGCAACAAGACAGCTTCTGTCGCAGAAGATTTTCCCGCCTCCTGTAACATTTTTCATGAGTTCAATTCGTTGAGTTTCTGCACTCTTTATTGATAGATTATTTTTATTCTAACATGTACGTATAATAAATGCCATTTAAATGGGAAAGTAGAATACTTTCCGGAAAAAAGAGGTGATCAAAAATTATTGAGCAAACTTCCGTGAATAAGGAGACCATTTATATTTGCGTCCTTCATCGAGTAAAGCTGCGAAGTTGAGAAGAAAGGAAATGACGCAAGACTTCATTTACGGTCTACTTCAATTTTTCTATCTTTTACCACTGATGGTTCGTTGGAGAGGAAAGGAAAGGGAAACCAATATTACTTTTCAGACAATCGTATTATTGTCATGCATGAAACAGAAGCGCACAGTGCAGAGGGAGACGTCGGCCGAGCAATCTAACTTCGGACATCACCAGATCTTGACTCAGACTCATCAGACCGACGATCTTGCCAACGTCGAATTTCTGGCGAGTTTTTGATGATTATTCTCTGAAAAACGTTGTCTAGACGCCGACATTGGGAGTCGCGTGCTGCGATGATCAGGCTTCTCATGAGGCTCAAATGCGCCACAACACTTTGACCTACCATCCCCATCTGATTCTTCAGCCAGAATCCATACGGGACAACACCACCGACGCAAGTTTTCCTATGAATCTTCCCAACCGCCGATCGAACCTTCAGGAGGAAATCAAGAAACTTCTTGCGAAGCATCCAAAGCACCCAACCCAGAAGTTCCGCGCCACACTCAACTCTGCGGCCGAAGAAAAAAGAAAGAGATTAGAAAGAGAAGCCAAGTGGAAAAAGTTTCCTTGAACTTCCTTGTAATATATAATTTTACGATTTCAGCATTCATGTAAAGTTTCACAAAGACGCACTTGTCTACATTGTAAGATCGACCGACGCCGCGAGAGCCAGGGTACTTTCATTCCTACCGCATTAAGAAAAAACCCTCTCAGGAGGATGATGGCGGCGACACAGCCGACACTCTCACAGGAAAGGAAAGAGATGCGGCTATGAACGACGAGGAGAACCAAAGAGTAAGACTGAGCAGACACAATTAGATTTAAAAAAAAAAAAAATTGATCGACAAGTACCTAATAACCAAAGGACCGTTTTTGACTGCACTGAAACAATTTCGAAAAAAAAACTCATTATTTCTCATTTTGCCAAAATCCCTATATAACTTGAAAATTTATTCCTCCATCGAAATAAACAGAACCTTTGTAAGAACACAAAAAACTTTGGTCTCTTTAATTTCTCTCGATAATTTCAAATAAAATATTTGTGCTTCAGACGCCATCGGAGATCGCGATGACGGAGCCAGAGGGAAAGGATAAGAAACTCGCAAAAGAACTTGCAAAGCTTGCAACCAACCAACCGGAAAAGACAGTCGACACGGTGGAGATTTCGATCGCCGTATGACCTGACTGAGACGACTTTTCAGACGCAACAGTCGAGTCGCAAAGAAAAGAAACGAGAAGAGATGAAGCTGCCGCCCTCGTCGAAACTGCCGGCCTCGTCGAAGATGCCGGCTTCGACGAAAATGCCGCTCTCTGGGGAAAAGGGCAACAAGACGATTCAGTCGGTTCTGAAGCAGCCGCGGTCGAACGAGGAGACTTCTGGCGAGGAGAAAAAACGAACGAAGCCTTCTCGTCACTCCAATTGAGCATGTCCTGCACGTCTATTCACGACTCGCACAACTTATTTTCGCACCTCGGTCGAATGTTCGACAATTTTTTTTTGTTCACTTCATGGAATGAACATAGTTTCCGGAGCCTTACCGAGAGTCCAAGTAGCCTGGCGGATTCCATGAGGAGCATGAAGCAGCCGCGCGTCTCCACTTCCATCTTGGCCAGGGTCGATGTGTGCAGCGGCCATTTCGCCTTCAAATTGAGCGTTTTTGATAACACGAAGAAAATTGGAAACCTTTTTCAGAACAATTTTCTAAAATCTTTACCACTAAAAATGGTGAAAAAAAAATGAGAGGAATTTCATTTCGACCATTTGATTACTCAAAGAGTTGATTGGGTCAAACAAAATTATGTCTTTAAAGTAACTTCTGGGAAACGCGAATTTATAATGATGATGATGATTAAGATTATCTCTCTCTAAAACTTCGGTACCTTTTTCCATCTCTAACGGCAATTTTGAAATTCGGCGGAACTATTTTGAGCACGATATTAATATAGATGATTCAAAAAATATTCATTTCACCTTTATTCTCAACTCTTTTGAGAAATTTTTTCACCTGAGGCTGTCCGAATACAGAGCGACGTGTAGAGTAGTCTCGAGCCAAGGCGATTATACTGAAATAGGTTTCAGAAGGCTGACAGAGGGGTTTCGGCGAACCGTCGCATGCCGGCGACGGACGCGACGGCGTTGTGGATTCGCGTGATATTGAGCATATTGGAGATGTTGGCGACGCCGCGCCCCTGGTCTCCAATACGCTCGGCCAAGGCGCCGTCCAGGAGCAATTCTGCCGTCGGCAACTCAACTTTGTCTTTGGAATTGGCTGCCTGATCACTGAGAAACCTGCCGAGTTCCCAGTTTTTGCTTCAGTCGAACCATCTGGATCCCGTTGAGGTTTCCGTCGTCGTCGCGAATCCGCAGAAGGAACATCGACAGTCCTCGAGACCCCTGAAAAGCACAATTGATAAATGTTCGACTCAAGTCTTTGAACAGAAAATATACTTCATCGTTTTTCCAGATACCAATTTAGCGTTTAATCTGCGTTCAATTTGTACTTTCTGCTCTTCCATGATATCGTAAAATGTTTCCAAACTAAAACCACTCAAATTTTTTCTATCACTTCAATACGGAGTTTTTTGTTTCAAGATTAGAAATTTTTCAGCTATGCTACAGTTCTTTCAAAACATCACCTGCAAAAAGTTTTGCGTGCGAAAGAAAGAATTGTGACACTGAGAAAATGAAAAAGAAACCTCCAAAGTGGTCCCGTCTGGGTCGACGACTCGTGCCAGGGTGAGGGCGACGTCGGAATCGATCGCCGAGCTGAACCATTTGTAGCCGTGCAGACGGTACTTGTTGTCGCCGACGTGCACGGCGTAGGTGTCGCAGCCGCCGCCGACGTCGCTCCCGCCCTTCTTCTCGGTCATCCACTGGCCAGAAGTCCACGCCGTCGCCGGATCTCGCGACCGAAGACGTTCGATGGCTTCAGTCGCCAGAGCGTTTTTTCCGTGAAGGTCGAGGGCCTGAGAGACACGGGCCCAATAAAAAACGGAATACTTCCAATATAAACACCAAATTTTTGACCCAGAGTCCATAGATAGTCAATGCAGCTTTTTGAAATATAGGTAGATGAAAACAATTTGAAGATATTAATAAATATCTATTACAGAAATTTTCGACTTCCCGTCATTTTGGAGAGCTTCTTGGAACAGATAAAAATGTCTATGATCGAAAAATTGATCACACTCCTATTTAACGCCTTTTCTCCAAGAATTCCCCCTTTTTACCACCTTTCAGCACTTTTAATTGCAGTTCAATTTTTGTTTCTCATCGAATTTCAAGAACGAACGAGCAAGGTCTTGATGGCGCCGTCGGTCATGGCCATGGGACAGGTGACAAGGCCGGCAGACGGCGAGAAGAGGAACAGTTTGGCGACTTGATGAAGACGTCGCGTGTAGGCGTCCGTCTCGTCTTCGTACCCGATCCCTACGAGAAATCGCTGTGAATGGAAGGAAGACCTCAAGGTCTACCTACAATCCCTTCCTCTGCGCACACCTGCTTCAACTTCTTCCATTCGTTGCATGTCACCAGTTGGTCTACCTGAATCACCTGTTTCGTTTCGAAATTCCCACTTGGACTGTTTAGTTCGTTCTTAGTCTCATATCATCCTTGAAACATAAAGATTTCAATTCAATTCAATCACTTTATTTCGCAAATTTCTTCAAAAAATTTGAAACTCTTGAAAGCTATCCTCTTGAAAAAGATTCTGGATATGTATAAAGATAGTTGCAAAGCTGTTTTTAAAAAAATTGCCGATTTGAATCAGAAAAGTGAAAAAAGTGCTGGAAAAAAATATTTTTTCTTCTTAATAAGAACTACTTTTTCTCGATTTTTGAGAAAACTTGTAGAAAAAATTCACACGGATGGAAACGAGGGAATTTTCTCATTCATCAAGTTTTGGATGGAAGCCTGAACGAACCCTGCGACCCCAGGCGTCGTGCTGCTCGAGTCGCGGAACTTCGACCTCAGCTTTTCTGCCCATCGCGTCGATTTCACTCACGACACGATCTCCGAAACGCACCAAGTCGTTCGCCACCTTCATCGACAGAATATTTATCGAAAAAACTGGGAGAAAACTTTGGCGTACTGTTGCTGCGGCAACAGTCGGCGCAGCACTCGGTCCAACAACGGATCGTCTCTAAAACAGTCGCTTCAATTTTCCTAATATGGTATACCAACTAGAACAACTTCCGCCGAACCAAAAAAGAAAAAAAAAAAATTAATTTTGACAAGGGCTGTGTTCGCGGTGAACATCGAGTTATGAATTGAGGCTTTCATGGTAGATAGACCTAGGGAAGAGTGCTCCAAAACAAAAGAGAAAATCTGCTAAGCGCCATAGGGTACCGAGAAAAAGCTCGTCAAATTTTTGCCGCCACGTATATCCCCGCGCTCGGAGTGCTCGGCAAGCAACATGGAGCGTGGTGAAGTGGCAGTGTTCTTGAATGGCGCTGACGCTATGCTAGGTTCGATTCCTTTTGACTTTTTTTTGCTCTTGTTTTTTCAATTCTTCTACATTCTATTCTACGGTTCTGATAATTGGTTCATGGCTTCCGAGATCACAAAAAGATGAAATCGAAGCAAAAATATAAGTGAAAAATCACTTATAATCCTGCGAAAAAAAGAAACCAAGTATGAGTACGAGCCCGAAGAGCACAGGGAGCCCTGTCAATGTATTTTCGCATTCTCCATGAAATTCATAACTCGATGTTAACCGCGCACACAGCCCTTGTGAGGTCAAACTTGAAACGCCTATCAGACTTTCGGAGAAGTTTTAAAAGAAATAGAAAATTATCATAAGTTTAAATGTTTTCATATATCCCTTTTTCTACAAGTTTATTCATAAAACGTTTCAAATTTACTCGATTTAGTAGTCTCCGATTCTCATTAACAAGAAAAAATGACTTTTATTTTTATTTTCTAGAACCTTTTTCATTGAAAATTCGCTTTAAGAGTATTCATAATATCAACAAAAAAAAAGTTGAATAACGATCTTTATGCACTTTTATTATCCGTGAAGCTAAATTTCTGAATTCCTCGAACAACCCAACTGTTAACGAATTCCGCCCACTGTTGTGGACGAATCAAAAAGTTTCTCTCTTTCGATTTTTTTGGAAGATACTCGTATAACTCAACCTTTTGGAATGAATCGAAGAACGAAAAAGCTCACTTATAGGGGTTATGGAGGACGGGGGCCGCCTGGCTGAAGCCGCCAGTTCTGGCGTGGCTGTACAACGACGTCTTCGTGGAAGCCATTCTAAACAAAAGAAGCCCAAAAAAGTGAGCAGAACTCAAAAAAAGAAAAAGAAAGAAACAACAACAAGACTAACCTGGCCGCGTTTTTTATCGTAAACGTGTTCATGACCAAGACAGAATGAGAAAGCGACAAACACAGCCTGGCTACGGTGTAGCTCAAAATATTTCGATTGTTGCTTCTATCTGAGGCCTTCAGGAGGTAATTGAAGATATCACGGTCCACAAAATTCCTAAGGGCTTGAAAAAAGGTTCTACACCTCGTACAAATTGTTTGGAGACCTTGTTTCAATTTTTCGAAATCATCTTTTTTTTTACTAAAATTTATGATTGCTACTCGTTCGGACTTTCGTGCTCATTTTCTTGGCTGTCAATGAAACTTTTGCGGATAGAATTACCTATAGTCTCTTCCAAGACCTTTCTTTTGATGAAAAAAATAATTTAATTATGATCACAAAAATTTTTTTATGCTGTTTTTTTTCGAAAGATCTCTTAGTATAAGTTTTTCATTGTGAGAAAAAAATTATATTCCACACTAAAAATATATGTTCATTCAAAAAAACTCTAACAAAAAAACCCCGCCTTAATTTCATGATTCTTCCTGATTCATTTTTTTTCATCAAATTGATAGGATAAAAATAAAAAAACTGGGGAAAAATTTCGACCGAAACACGATATCTATATATCCACATTTCTGAACCATTTACTGTCAACAACAACAGAATAAACACCCAACAACCAAAATACTAGAGTTTTAATAGCAATCACAATGCCATGGGTGGGCGGGGAACGTAAGGCCAAAGACAGCAAAAAGGCGACATGATCCAGCTGAGCAGAAGAAAAGGCAACGAAGATGTCACTAGTGTGTGTAATGTACATAACCGTATCCCAGGGGAGAATTAATGATGCTTTTCTTTGAAAATAAATGAAGTTCGTTGATAAAATGTGACACAAAATGGAAAATACTGGGAAACATTATAATGACTAGCATGGGACTTTTTACTAAAACGAAACAGATATCACAGGGAAACAGAGAACAAAGAGTCAATGAAACATCGAATGGAGACAATTTATGTTTATAAAAATCTCTGAATAAAAATTTAGGCAAAAACAAAAGAGACCTTCGATTCCTAAGACTCTGAAACGCGGAAAAAAGAAAGATTCAAAAAGTCAGGAAGGACACAATTTATTGTCGCCCACAACAAGAGTTGAATTGGTTTTGGGCTCGTTCGATAAGCCTTATCGAGCCGGTTCCGTTCGCCGTTGACGTATCGCTTTTGTACTGGTTGAACCTGGATTTACCACTTTTGGTGAAACATATTATTTCTTTCCGGATTCTGAAAAACCTCTCGTCGGTGGCCTTCATGTCGTTGGTCAACCTCGTGGCGACCTGCTCGAAAAGCTGATCTACATTGGTCGCATCCAAAGCCGACGTCTCCAAGAAATAATCGAAGTTGTTCACCTCAAAAGGAATCTATCAAAAGAAGCAAAAAATGATTCAGCACAAAGGTTGAACTTTTTTTGATTTTTGCTATCCATGACACCTTTTGAAAGCATTTGATAACTTCCACAAAATAATCCACAAAAGAAGCTTCTAAAATTTATTTTCTAAAAAGGAAAAAGCTTTTTAAGGCAATGAACTATTTGGGTATTCTAGTCAGCCTATTATTTATTGAATATACTTTCCAAAATATGTCTAATATAATTGGTTACGCCCTATGAAATCTTCCATGAAAAAAATTCAAGCAATGATTTGAACTTTTTTTCTTGTTTTTTTTTTCAAACTTCGAAAAAGATTTCAGCTTTTAAGTTGCCAGCAAAATAAACATTTAGAAATTATGAATTACTCTTCATCGATTCCCGTTTAACCGTAATTTGTATCACTTTTCTATTAAATCTTTTCTTGATTTCCTAAAACCTAATGGAGTTAATAAATGAATAAAGTTATACCTAATAAAGTTGATCCGATCCAGAAGTTAATACAAGTGAAAAATAAAGGTTAATATTTTGAAGTTACAAAAAACCACAATTTGCCTCCTCATGAAATCGATTAAACTGGTTGAAAAAATTATTGGAAACATTATTGAAAATTTTACAACTAAACCTTTCAATTAAAATCTTTTAGACCTACGAACTTGACCTTAAGCTTAAAAGGACACCAATAAACAAACTGATTTCAAAACAAAAAAGAAGAGGAAAATCAGTTCTACCTCAGAGAAATCGAGGCCTATCCTCTCGGGAACTTCCCGCTCGTCGCCTTTATCGACCTTGTTCCCTGAACGAAGAGATTTTCGAAGAAAACAGAGAAGAAGGCAAACCGACGAGGATCTTGAGAACTCTCCGGTTTGCGTAGCTCTCAATTTCGCCCAGCCATTCAGGAAGACAGTCGAAAGACGGCTGGCAAGCCACGTCGTACACCAAAACTATTGCGTGGGCGCTTCTGAAACCTTTTTTCTTTCGTAGGATTCCAGTCATTTCTGTTTGGATCATGAACAATAACTTTAATGTTTTTTTTTCTTTTTTTTTGAATATTGAAATTTAAAAGTACGAGTTATAGGAAATTATGAAGTTTCTTATGACAGGTGGAAGACCAATAATATAGTGCAAATGAATTGGAAGACAATAATTTTTTTTATTTTTTTAATATTTTTTTCTCTTTTTTTGCAATTTGTTAAGGACCTACAAGATTACAAGTTAAGTTACGTACAAGAAGTAAAAAAAGTTTTAATTTTATTAACCAAAAAAACCTAGCTTTATTACCGTAATACGACCGGTCGCCTTAAACATGCGTGGTTTGAACATAAATAAATTTAAACGTAGTAGCTTTGCGTATAACTTTTACAGTCCACAAATATAATAATGACTTGAAAGAGATGGAAGAAAAGGTTTAAAAAAAAGCGCAAAAATGTGCCAAATACGAAAGATAAGAATTAATTCTTTAAATGGACAAAATACCTGTAATAACTCTGAGTGATCGATCTGAACCTCTCTTGTCCAGCTGTGTCCCAAATTTGTAACTAGAACAATCATTTTGAGAAGGAAAATTAAATAAAACTCACCTTGATCTTATCATTTTCCACTTTGACCGTTTTGATCATAAAATCAACGCCTATCGTCGCACTTTGTCCCGGTGGAAAAATCCCCTAGAAAAAACCTTATGAAATTGATTCTGGAATAATAACAATTGATAAATAAAGAAAAAAGAAGCTTGGGATCAATGCGAGAAAATTATGTTAAAAAAATACGTTCAACTAATTAATCATGAAAATATACTTTCTATCCCCTGTTTGAAACTAAAATGACTATAAGAAAAGTATGAATTTTTTCAAAAACCTGTGTAAATTTCCGGACGAGACATGTCTTTCCGACGCCCGCATTCCCCACAAGAACTACCTTGAAAAGGTATTTGTAGTCCTCCATCCAATGATGGCGGATCTGCAAAAAAACAGAATAAAAAAATTAAATTTCTCGAAGAGAGAAATTTGACAAAGTGAAGAATTGATATAATTAATTTTTAAAAAAATCACTTTAATTGAAAAAAACTTTTCGAAAAAAAGCGTTTTTTTATTTTATTTAAATATTATAGAAGAACCAGTTTTTCTTCAAAAAGTTGTGGAAAAACTAGAACACGTGGTTTTGCGAAGTGTGAAAAAAACGATTCTAATCGATTTTTTTAGCAGAAAGCATAAACTTCCCACACAGAAAAAGTTGTTTTAAATTCTCCGTTTGCCATCCTCTCTCAAATTTTATTCTAAATTGAACTTAATTCAGCTCTTCATTTTTTTATCCGATGGACTCTTGAAAAAAATATTTCAAAATTGAAAGTCCAGAAAGCTTCTATTTATATGAAAAAAACTCAACTAATCAATTTGTTAATGATTCAAAATATTCCTTTCAGGGAGCTTTTAAAAAAAAACATGGTTAAAAAAACCAAACCTCTTTTTTTCGATACAACTTCACTTTTAGAAGAAAGCAATACAAGCTAAAATTTTTAAAAAAATAAGAGCTTACCAAATCTTTTTAGGAATAATTTTTCAGATATATAGAATAAATTTGGTTTTCACAAGATATTAACTCTCAAATAAATGCATTGAACGCTGGAAACAATTTCCAACTTAGGACAAGCATTTTTTGTTTCAACTATAAGGTTCCGGATAATAAAGAAAAAACGAAGGAAAGGGAAAAGAGACGTACAATAACGTGGGGATCGATCGCCAAGTTGCCAAAAACGGAGATTAAGCGGAGATTGGGACGGAAAATCGCTTACCAGGGAGCTGGTCACTCCAGCCGCGGACCGATTACACAAATATATCCACCTGTCCCGGCCGTCCAACAGCGCGTAATTCACTACCACAACAACTTTAACAGACTGTCAAACTTCCATCATTTTATGAGTTGCATTTTAAAAGATATTTTGGAAGACTTTTTTTCCTTTGTTAGGAGTCTATACGAAAAAAATTTTTCTTTAAATTATTTCGAAGTCAATTACAGCCAAATTCTCGTTCAAAAAAAGCTGAAAGGCTGAGAAAAAAAGGTTTGTAACTTTAAATAAATAATCAATTTGAAAGATGAAACAGACGTCTCAAAAATATCCGTGAGCTAAAGCATTTCTACATTAAATTTCTGTCATTAAACCTCTATTGAAGCCAGGAAAAGCACGAGTTTGTGAGTTTTCATAAATCACTAAAATGAAATAAAATTTCTACCATGCAATAAGGAGAATTTGAATTTGGAGTGAAATAAGCCCATGAGACGAGAAATTCGGCGACAGCCTTCAATCAAATTTCAATTTCGAGTAAGAAGCCAAGACAAGTCATCTGGGTTCTGAGAAACAACCGTGGAAATCATAAATCAACCCAAACACGTGCGCAACACTCAAAATAGAGGTCTATCGGAATTCAGAAGGTCAAGAAAGAAGCAGGGAAACTTGCGGAGATTCTAATAAGACCGGTTGTTGTTATTCGAAAGGAACACGAGAGTTTCATTTTACTCGAAATCTGGAAATCTGACGAATTCGATACTCCAATTAAAAATTCGAATCTGATTTTTTGGAAAAAAAAAAGTAAAACCTTCTGTGATTGTATAATCCGTTTAGAAGTCTTCGCTCGGGTGTTTTAAACAGTATGGATTTAGTTTATAAAGTTTTTTTTTTCAAGACTGAGAGCCATGTTCACTTACGTCTTTCAAAATTTTTTTGACTTGTGGGATATTTTAAAGACGAGAAAATTGAAAATCAAGACCTTAATCGTTAGGCGGTCGAGCTGTTTGCAAATCACAGATTTTCATGTTCACACGATTCCATAGTATCGTATTAGACAACTACATTTCATTTTACTTTTTGAAAAAGTTTCAGAGTCCATGAACGAAATTTTCAACGACGTAGTTATCTTTTGTTATATTAAAAATAATGAAAACAGAGTGAATTTTCATAGAGAAGTTTAACCTTATTAGTAGCGTAGTTGCGTTGCTGCAGCGAAGACATTTTTTAGAGAGCGCTCCGAGAATGCCAAGGACGAGGCGAATGGAGGGAAAATTTCAAAGTCGAGAAACAAAAACGTGTACTAGCCATAGGAATTCAGCGATCGACAAAACAAAAAGATGTTTCCCGCACTTAAAATTCCATTTCGTCAGGCCGTGCGAGGCATCGAATATAGGAAAAAAGCAATTTAAAAAAAAATAAAAGTTTGATAGGAAAAACTAACAAATTTCTGAACTCAAAACTGAAATAAAATGTTGTTATACAATCACTAACCTTTGGAAAACAGCCATCGGCGAAAAGTTAAACTGCTCCTCACATAATTCTGTGCAGAAACCAATCAACTTCGACATCATAACTGAAATAATAAAATTTTTAAAACTTGATAAATTCCAGAAAATGAAAACGATGACTTCCAATGAATATTTGGAAAAAGCACGGAAAAAAGCCAATAGAGTCGAAATTCTGGCGGAAGAGTTGAAAAGACTGATAAGAGACAACGAACACGACAATCAACGGCTGGAAAGGCTCACACAGAGGTGACATTCCTCAAAAAATTATGAAAAATCCGAAGAAATTTTTTTTTTCCAAGAAAACAATCTAAAAATAAAAATATATGCCGCGTTCGAAGCTGATTTGACTCGCGCAGCGAAAAAGTTTTTCTGTTACAAAAGCCGAAACGCGTCGAAACGCAGCAGGTGCACACGACGTGATTGGTTAGCTCCGCCTTTTTGGCAATTATCCAATATTAATTTATTTTCAAAATACTTTTCTTGTCAGCTGGCGGGCCCAACCAATCACGTCGTGAGAATCTGCTGCGTTTCGGCTCGTGCTTTTGAACCAGTAAAACTTTTTTGCTACGCGCGTCAAATTAGCTTTGAACGCAGCAATAATGAAAGATGAAAAATGTATTGAAAACATGTCTTAAAAAAACAGGTAGGTGGAAGTTTTTTTAAGAAAAAAATTTTATATACTTCTCTCATTTATTTCGCGGAGATCTCTCTTTTTTTTGCCGTGTTCAAAGTAATTTCCGCGAAATGCGAAATTGTCTCTGACCCTCCAAAATTTAGTTATCTTTCTCTTTCTCTGACGGCTATTTTGAATTTCGTGGAATCACTTTGAACACGGCATTATATACAAAAAAAAAGTCGTTAAATATGATGCTTCTCGTGTGTGTGCCGCCGACGAAAATTTGCATACTGCCGTTCTTTTCATGAGCTGCGCGCGCTGCGTTAATTAATTTTTTTTAAAGTTGAGTTGTAAAAATCTTCTCACAGAATTTTCTTGCATGGAACACATATTAAAACATCTGATTACTCTTTTTAGTCAACATATACAAACATATCTACAAAAAAATAAATAAGAAGCCAAAATTTTGTGATTCAACATTTTCAATCATTTCCCTAAACATTAGAGTTCTCAAAACCAAACGTTCGAACGAACGTTCGACCAAACATTTTTCGAACAAATGTTGAAACCAAACTTTTGGTTAAAGTTTGAAATGAACGTTTCGTTCAAAAAGTCATTTTATTAAAGTTTGCTTTTGAACGTTCAACCAAAATGAACGTTCATTTTTCATTTTAAAAAATTCGTTCAAGAAATGAACGTTCATTTTCCATTTCAAAAAAGTTCGTTCGAAAAATGAACGTTCATTTTTTTCGTCCGTAAAAAGTTCGTTCAAAAAAACGAACGTTCATTTTTCTTTTTAAAAAAGTTTGTTGAGAAAAATGAACGTTCATTTTTTTATGTTAAAAAGCAAACGTTCATTATTATAAGAAAACAATTTTTCGAATTTTTTTTGGTTGAACGTTTGAAAATGATCTATCCTAAACTATCGAAAATGAAAAAGTTCCTTTTTTTATAAACGGTCATTTTTTGAACGTTCGGTTTCGAGAACTCTACTATAGCTGATTCACGGCTGGTTTGAGCCGTCGAAAAAAAGGTCCTGACACGATAAGGGAAGAGACAGTGTCTGATTTGTAGAGAGCGCAGACAGGCCACGCCCCTTTGTGTCCCAAGCCAGCGGTGAATCGGCTATAACATATATTTAGTGTCGCTCCCAAAGCTTATTTGATGCGCGCGGCGAATTCCAAAGCTCTGACACAGGTCGCCCCACGATTTTAGGCAATCGCCTCGATACGCATAATCAGAAAGAAAATGTAGGAAATGAAAGAAAATGGATGAAAAAAGATGGAAAAAATTAACGAAACGAAAATAAAATGTCATGTACAAAATAATGGGCAGGAGGGGGTTTATAAATATTTCTTTCAATCATAAGGCCTCAGAAAGCCTCAAAAAAAGTTCTCTGATTTTCATAATTGAAGAAAAAATTGAAAAAAACGCGGGTATTTCGATATATTAATTAGCAATAAGAGAAAAGTTGCAGGAAAAAAACATTGGAAGAAAATCTGGAGCGTATGAGTGATATGGCAAAGCATTCTTCACTCGCTGAGAATAACAAAAAGTTGCTCGCATACATCGAAAATCCAATGGTTTATAAATTTCTCATATGTTTTTCTGTTATCGATTTCCGATAGGATTTCGACGTGATAGGCGCTGAGAAGTACCAAAGCAAAATGAGCGAGCTCAGAATCCTGATCAACGAGATTATTGTTTTCACAAGTCTGAACGAAAGAGCGATGGTGACGGTTGGTGGAATGAGAGGACAAAACCAACCGAAGAGTTGTCAGGAGATGGGACATCAGGAAGCCGAGTTCTGCGCGAGACTTTGCGACGCGATCAAGGCACGCAAGCTTCTAGCAACAGCTTCTTTGGAAGCGCAGCAAACCGTCGAGGATTTGATGAAACGACGCGCCGACCTGTGGGAGGTACCTTCACTTTTTGTTTGGCGTTTGAAGTCATTCAAAATGAATGAACTGCAGGCCGTTTCTCAACTAGAAAGTCAGGTGGAGTTCTACGAAAGTGAAACATGGCTCTGCAAGACGGAAAATCGGAGGTAAATCCGTAAAAGATTCAACTTCGTAATGTTTTTAGACTGAGCGACGCGATAAACAAAAAAACACGAGAGCCCAAAGTTTTTGACTGTGAGCAAAAGCATTTGGCTGAAAAACGCAAGGAGCCGCCTCATCAGCCCAAAGATTTCGAGCAAATCTTAAAGCCGGCCAAAACTCAAACTGGAAGTCAGAAGTCGTCGACAAGCAGAAGCCGCACGTCATCGAGTTTGCTCTCGCTTCTGGACAACAAAAGTTCAATTCCTCATTCTTCTCTTCTTTCTTACAGCGAACAGTGCTCTGTAAGTCTTTTCCGAACAGTTCCAAAAAAATTTGAGCTATACAGACATCGTGTCAGACAGAGGTTCTTTCGATGGACAGCCTGAGTCAGTTTTCATCTTATTTGCGAAGCTATGAACAAAGTTGCAGAGAAAGTCGCGGCCCGAAGCACCTGTCCTATGCATGGGAACAAGGCTTCGTCACAACCTTCAACTGTACCCTTTGACTTGATGGCCATTGTTCGAAAGGCTCTCGGAGAAGAGTTTCAAGCGTCTTTGTAAAATTCCTTGACAGTTGGATAAATTTGCTTCTCAAGTGGGAAGTTCGAAAATAATTTATTTCAGCAAACAAAAGAGTGAAATATTTACATTCTAGTGTTTGGATCAAAAAAACTGCAGTATTTACAAAGATAGATTTACATGGACCAGGTGAAGTCGTCGGAAGCGAGCTGGACGGCAGTGCTTCGCGGATGGTACAGGCTTGGCTCAAGCGAGTCGACAAGGTTGAAGCTTTGACGGCGGTCTGTTGAAAACGAAGCATCGCTACTCATTGAGTCAGAACGCACGCGGCCGTCTGAAATTCCAGAAACTGAATCGCTACTCTTTCTCGATCTAACAAAATGCCACAGTTGTGAAATTTCCAGAGCTATCCTCCTAATTAACCTAATTTGAATAATTCTTAGAGCAGAGTATGATAGATTCAAACTTTCATCATCTTTTTAAAAACTGATTGGCTTTTAAAAATTCTTTCATCCATTTTTTAAAACTTTTGCTTTGAAACTTTAAATGTTTTTTCGCCCGAGCCACATTTCTCACTGTCAGTTCTGTGAGTTTAACCAAATACACATCAAACATCAAATTAAGAACCCAACTACATTTTTTAGTTGAACTTCGTTCCAAAATCATCAGAAATTGGATAAATTAGATGTTATATGGAAATTGATAAATATTCGAAAAGACAAGAGTAAAGTTTTTCTCCTATTTCGTTTTGAAACAGTGCTTCTAATATCACTAGTCACTTTTCAATCATTTTATTCTACATCTAGCTTTCATATAAGGCAACCTATTGGTAAGTACCTGATGACTGTGGCTGGTACATTATGGGCATCTGGCGCTCGCGGATCTTCTCGAGGTTGCGTTGCGGTTGCGGCTGAGGCTCCGGAGGCTGGATGTCCATTTGCTTCTTCTTCTGAGCCTCCAACTGCTCGTCGTTGCGCTTTCCAAACATTTTTGAACATTTTGATTGGGTCTTGTAAAAAAATTTCTGAACAAATTAACATTATTAGAATGAATTTTGTAAAAGCAGAATGAAAAAGTGTAATTTGTGAGTTATAAGAGAAAAAATCGGAAGCAGTTGCTCGGTGTGCAAAATGGGACAGAAGGGGCCTATTTATAGAGAATCTTGTTGACGAAATACCCGCAAAAAGTGTATTCCGCACGTTCACGTGGTCAGAAAGAGCGGTCGGATAAACAAAAACAGAAAAGTGGCGCGGTTTTTGAGGCGCCGAATTATCTGTAAACATCTTTTGAAAAGCTTATCTCTTGAAATCCATTTCATCATTTCCCGTAAAATGATTTTCGGGCAAAACTGAAAAGCTCCCCAAGAAAAAGACAAAAAAAAGGCCTGTAAAGGGTCCCCAGCAGATCTTTTTTATATAATTTCATTTCTTTTTTTTGCATCTTTTTCACATCCTCTGACAAAAAGGATGCTAGAAAGCAACTAAGAAGATTCTAGCGGATTCAAAAAAGATCCTCTGGGCTATGAAAAAGGTGCTCAAAAGCCTTGTTTACATCATTTTAGAGCTTTTAGAGGAGCCTTTTTACCTCCCTCTCAGGATCCTTTGAGGATCCCCAACGGAACTATTTCGTTTTACTTATGTAGATCAACTAAACTGCACTAAACGCACTTTTTTTTTCGATTTTTCAATTCATTCAGTTTTCAGAGTAAGATAAGGAGAATCTCTGCTGCAAGCCAGTTCAGACCTACAGGGACCCGTACGGTTTGCACTGCGCCGTCTCCTGCGGCACGGTGTTTTTTTCATTACGCAAGGTCAAGGCTTTTCGTAAATTATGATGCTTAGGGTGTAAGCACACCGAGACGCAATATCGCATACTCAAAATGTTTTTTTTTCAATTTTAGAATTTGCGATTTCAGGATAATAGCTCCTGAAAAGTTCGAAATTTGTCAGTTTGAAGAATATGATGTGAAAAAACATTCACTTACGTTAAAAAACATTTGGGAACGATTTCGAAAGGGGAAAACTCTAAATTACTGATTACAAAGTAAAAACAAAAAATAATATGAAGGTGAATCAGCTCCCATTGAATAAGCATTTATAAATACGAAAGATATTGAAATGAGGAAAAATTTCGAGAAGCAAAATGAAAAAAACATTTTATATACCTCGAAAAACCTAGCTTCAGAAAAAAACAAATAATGGATAGAAAGCAGAAATTTTTAGAAAAAAACCTCGTATGGCGAAATTTTTTTGTTTAAATCTGAAAAAAACCATCAAAAAAACTAGAAAAAAATATATAATTTAGATGATTCATATATCGAAATCATTAAACTGCATCAGCAAATTCAATTTGGCTCTAATTTACACGAAACCGGTTTCAAACTACGTCAAAGGAACTAGATAATATCTTTTTATTATTAACTGATTAAATTAAAAACTATAGTTTCCGAAATAGAGTGACTCTTTTCATGTCGCGAAACAGATTTCAAAATTTTAAAAAATTAGGACTTTTAGAAAAATCTTCAGCTCTTTTGAGAAAAAAGTTAAAGATCTGAAACCGTTTTAGAAAAATGCGCAATTTAAAGCTCCACAAGATGTACCCATAGAGAGGCGGATCACATAAATGCAAGAAATAGAAAAAAGTAAAAAACCAATGAAAAAAGTGAAGAAATTCAATTTTTGCACCAGAAACCATGAGAAGGGCGCAATAATGCGCCATGGATAATATGCCGCTGGGACCCAAAATTTCGCATTTTTTTTTTCATTGCGCGGAACACCGTGCGGCGCGTCGCTCCAAAACGGTACTAATTTTTGTTTTAGAGCTATTTTTTTGCGTTTCGAAGCAACTTTCGTTTTGTCCGATGAACACGCCATTAAAATCTGAACATACTACTATAGCCACCTTACAAGCGGTCCCTACCATGAGACGCCATTATAGATAGCACTCCCAAAAGTCTCCTTTTGGCGCATTCCGCGTGCGTGCGCGCGCCAATTCAAATTTCGTCTCTTGGACTAGATTTACAGGCTTCCAGTATATGGTTCTTTTTGTATAATTTTTCTTGCATAAAAAAACTTCCAATTAATTTTACCCGGGTATCATATCTATGATAACTTGATATACGGGCAGAGTACCTGAAATTTTTTTGATTTCTACCGAGTAGCCTGGAAATGCTTCCCAGGTTTTTTTATTATTATTGTTTTTTTAGTCACTTCGGTTTTCTAATTTTTTTATTCATTCTGTTTTCAGACTTCCTTTGAAATTTGTATAAGCTTTTACACGTTGTTCTCCATTCGCTCATGAGAAACGAAGAATGAATTTCCAGCAGCACATTTCCTTATCATGCGAGGAGCTTTGAAAAAAATCTTATCTCCGCTCAAAAAAACTTTTCCAAAAACTTTTTTTCACGGACCTGCGCGGCATTTTTTTGAGAACAGATTTGGAAACAGCATGAAAAAAACTTCATTTAGTGAACTGGGTCTCATTCTGAAATCCAACTGCGACCAGACACCATTCCTTGGTCAGCTAGAGCTAAAATTTATGCTCGACGTCTCACGATGGACATATTATGGAATATTCAAGATTCATTTTAAGAGGTATATTTGTGGGCACATTATGGTACCTTTCCCATTTGCCTGTGCAAGTGAGTGAAGGCGAAAAATTTGAATTGGCGCTAAAACAAGAAAAAAACTTTCTTAAATAAAGTTAGATTCCCTAAATGAGTCAATATTAAATAAAAAGAAAAACTGGAAATGAATAAGTAAGAAAAAAATTATACAAAAAAAGAATTCTTTCTAGTGCCGTGTTCAAAGTAATTTCCCCGAAATGCAAAATGATCTCTGACTCTCCAAAAATTTAGTGATCTTTTTCCTTTCTCTAACGGGTATTTTTGCATTTCGCGGAATCAAATTGAACACGGCATAGAACCATATACTGGAAGCCTGTAAATCTAGTCCAAGAGACGAAATTTGAATTGGCGCGCGCACGCACGCGGAATGCGCCAAGAGGAGACTTTTGGGAGTGCTATCTATAATGGCGTCTCCCTACCATGTCTTAAAATGAGTGTCGTTAATTATCGTGAAACTTCGAATAACCATTTTATTCACAAAAAAAATGATTTGATCATCAAGTTGTGGCCCTAAAGAGGGCCGTTGGGTTCGGTTGCGCAAGTAAAACCTCAAACGTGAGAATTTACTTGCTAGAAGTGTACTTGGTGACGGCTTTGGTGCCCTCGGACACGGCGTGCTTCGCCAATTCTCCAGGAAGAATCAGACGGACTGCCGTTTGAATTTCACGTGAAGAGATGGTCGACCGTTTGTTGTACTGAGCAAGGCGTGAAGCTTCGGCGGCGATTCGCTCGAACACGTCGTTCACGAACGAATTCATGATTGACATAGCCTTCGAGGAAACTCCGGTATCAGGGTGCACCTGAAATTAATTTAATGAACAGTTTTTCTATAAATTTTTTCATAATATAAGGAAAAAATAATGGAACCTTTTTTTCCGTTTCTAAACAAATTTTTTTTCTGTTAAAATGAAAACCATACAACAACGTATTAGTTAAAAGTACCTGCTTCAGGACTCGGTAAATGTAGACGGAGTAGGACTCCTTGCGCTTGTGATGGCGTTTCTTGGTTCCGGAGGAGACTTTCTGAGTCTTGGCGGCTTTCTTAGCTCCCTTGGCGGACGGCTTCGGAGGCATGATGAAGGATCACTGGCGGTTGCAAGTGGGGTGGTGCAATCGATGTCGAGTGTTTTTATACATGGACACGGCAGAAGGTGTGGCTTGAGAGGCGTGGCCTGCCGAGTAGTAGTATTTAACCTTCGCGCGCGTCGAAATCCAATCTCGTGAGTGCTTCTCGCAGTTTATCATTCGACATGTCCGGACGTGGAAAGGGAGGAAAAGCCAAGACCGGCGGAAAGGCCAAATCGCGTTCGTCGCGTGCTGGGCTCCAGTTCCCAGTCGGTCGACTTCACCGTCTTCTTCGCAAAGGAAACTACGCTCAACGCGTTGGTGCTGGAGCCCCAGTTAGTTTTTTCTTTCTTTCAATTTCATTCTCTAAATACACGGTGTATCCCATTCCACGCTAGTTTTTCGCGTTTTTTTTTTGCTAGAAAGACCTTATACCAAGTTAGCTCAAATTCGACCCACTTCAAGTCCATTGTTTTAGATTTTTTTTTTTTTTAAAGTTTACTGTTTTTTCAAAATAGGGCCGTCTCGCGCGGTACGAAGCAGTAGATATGATTTTGTTTTGCAGGTCTACTTGGCTGCTGTGCTCGAGTACCTCGCCGCCGAAGTTCTGGAGTTGGCCGGCAACGCCGCTCGTGATAACAAGAAGACGCGTATCAATCCGCGTCATTTGCAGCTCGCTGTCCGTAACGACGAAGAACTAAACAAGCTGTTGAGCGGCGTGACCATCGCTCAAGGAGGTGTTCTTCCTAACATCCAGGCCAGCCTTCTGCCCAAGAAGACTGCCGGAGACAAGGAATAATTTTCTTGCACTCTCAAGCTAACCGAACCCAACGGCCCTCTTTAGGGCCACATCTTATAAACAAGTCCCTTATTTATTGTGTACCTTGAATAAAATATGTGAATTTTTTCATAAACCTGTCTACAACGCTGCATTTTTTGTTTTGGAGGAAATTTATGCCCTGTAAACATGGTATAGTCTGTTCAGATTTTGAATGTCAAGCAGCTAACTCCACCCCCAAGGCTACAATATCTTTCGCGTCTTTCGTGTTTTATCTACATATGCCAATGGCCCTTTAATAAGGCTGCTTTTTTGACTTCTTTTTCTATCTTTTAGATCGAAAAAGATCAAAAGGAATAATCCGACGTTACCAACATGTTTGATTTTGTAGTATAACCATTCGATTTGTCTCATTGAGACTTCCTCAGAATAATCACTCGATTGAAAACTGATAAAGTTCATCTTAATTTTTTCTAAGTGGTCAGCGCCGAATAATTTTATAATATTCGTACGTATCTCGACGAGACGGATCGAATGGTTATACTTTTATGCTGAAAATCAAACATGTTGGTAACGTCGGATCATACCGATCAAAATTAGTCCCGCGCGGTGAAACATCGACGCAAAAAGATACTGTGGCGGCAGCGGCGGAGTGAGCTTCTTGACATTCAAAATCTGAACAGACTTTAGCCGTTTGTAAAGTTCTCGGAGCATGATTCCTGTCGAATAGTATAGCCTATTCCGCGCCAGCTTGTCACATTTTTCTTTCCGCCAAAAAGACCGTATTAGATTAGATCAAATTTCTGCTTTTATAACGGCAAGAAACAAAAGGTCTAACGGCAAGAAACAAAATCGAAAGTTAGTTAAATTTGACCTGGCCTTTTGGTGTGAAGAAAAGCGCGGAATGGCCTATACAACAAACAATTTTGAGATTGCGGGGGCTTGGAAAAAATTCAGGTTTCATTAAACGAATTTTCACCGAACTGTTTTTGTTACTCAGTGTGAAAAGAAAAAGCAACATGTTCGCAATGACACTTTATACAAATACATTGGGATTCGATTACTGATTGTGGCCCTAAAGAGGGCCGTTGGGTTCGGTTGAGTTAAACTAGCTATTTAAGCTCGTTCTCCTCGGATGCGTCGAGCCAACTGGATGTCCTTGGGCATGATGGTGACTCGCTTGGCGTGGATGGCGCACAGGTTGGTGTCTTCGAAAAGACCAACGAGGTACGCCTCAGCGGCTTCTTGGAGAGCCATCACTGCCGATGACTGGAAGCGAAGGTCAGTCTTGAAGTCCTGAGCGATCTCGCGGACAAGGCGTTGGAACGGCAGCTTGCGAATCAAAAGCTCCGTAGATTTCTGGTAGCGTCGGATCTCTCGGAGAGCGACAGTTCCAGGACGGTATCTGTGGGGCTTCTTGACTCCGCCTGTAGCCGGGGCTGACTTGCGGGCAGCCTAAACACAATAAATATAGCTGACTGACCATTCAAAAAAAAAAAACGACCGCTTAAGGCAACCGGTTGCGGGACGTTACGAGTGATAAAAAAAAATAAATACCTTGGTGGCCAGCTGCTTGCGAGGGGCCTTTCCTCCAGTGGATTTACGAGCGGTTTGCTTGGTACGAGCCATGGCGATGCACTTTGAGAATTTTCTCGATAGGAGATTACAGTTTTTGTGTTCTTTTATAGTGTCGCCGGAGGGGCGGAGCTAACTTTCCGACCTGCCGTTGACTGCAGATTGGAGTCCCCGCATGGTGACACGGAGGCAGAGACTATAAAAACGATGTTTCGCGCTCAAAACCTTATCTCAAGCGTGAGTTTCGTTCTACTTAATCATGTCCGGCCGTGGAAAAGGAGGAAAAGGACTTGGCAAAGGAGGTGCCAAGCGCCATCGTAAAGTGCTTCGCGACAATATTCAGGGAATTACCAAGGTAAGAGTGTAGTTCCGATTGTCTCTTTTTCGAGTCAGTTTTCTATTTTTCAAACAATTTTTTTTCATTTTCAGCCTGCCATTCGTCGCCTTGCTCGACGTGGTGGTGTGAAGCGCATCTCAGGTCTCATCTACGAAGAGACTCGAGGAGTGCTGAAGGTGTTCCTTGAGAATGTGATCCGTGACGCTGTAACTTACTGCGAGCACGCCAAAAGAAAGACTGTCACCGCCATGGACGTCGTCTACGCCCTCAAGCGCCAAGGACGTACTCTTTATGGCTTCGGCGGATAACTGTTGAACTTCTGAGATTCTTCTCAAAAACCGAACCCAACGGTCCTCTTTAGGACCACAAATTCAAAAATCCTAACCTTATTTTTTTTCAATAAACCTATATTTTCATCATGAACTCTCTTAAATCTATTGTTTGCACTGGCTTGTTATTTTTTTTCTTCCTAAAAAGAATCAAATTTCACCCTCGTTTTTTCCAGGTTTTTTTTTTGCAGTGTTGTGAAGTGCAAAAAAAAAGCTGCTTTTTTCTGCTGTGATTATAAAAAGTGACCGCATATGTAGGTAAGACGAAAAAGTTCCTTTGAGGATCCTGGTTCTTCTGGTTCTTCTGAAAGCTCATAAAATGATGTAAAGAAAAAGCTTTTGAACCTTTTTTATATATAGCCTCAGCGGATCCTTTTTGATTCCGCGCGAATATTTTTAGTTGCATTCCAGCATCCTTTCTGTTCAAAGATGTGAAAAAGATGCAAAAATGAAATAAAATGAGATAAAAAAGGTCTGTTGGGGGCCATTTCAAGGTCTTTTTTTTTCCTGAGAAACGCTTTTGAGGAGCTTTCCAACTTCACCCGAGCGCGCAACACATTAACCGCTGCTCCGGTTAACTTACACGAGAATAACGATGTGCCATTTTTAAAGTAACTTTCCGCGAAATTGGATTTCTCTCTGAATTTCACTTTGAACACTAGAAAAATGTATTGAAATCCTTCGAGTTCATATGTGTAATATTTTCATATAATCAAGCGATAAAGCAATATAATAAAAGGAGGAAGAAACATGAAAAGAACGACAGAATAGAGGGCTCCATGAGTTGGAATTGAAAGAGTTGACGGTTAATTGAGAGACAATATAAAACAATTATAAGGCTCAAAAGGTCCTAAAAAAACAAAAAAAAAACTCAATCAACCAATCAAAATGTTCTCTAACCTGTACTAAAGGATCGTAATAGGCGAGTGGACACGCAAAAATCATTAAAGCAATTTAGGATATTGAAAAAAGGAGAAACCATTGAGAATTCGCTTTTTTTTTTCTCATTCCCTTTGCGTAGATTCATTCTTTACTTTTCGCCAAGGAAATTATATACTCTATTTAACGATATATCGTAGATAGAAATAACACACAAGCACAAAAGAATGAACAACGCTTCGAAGTAAAGCACCTAGTGTGGAAGTCTACATTGAATTGAACAATCTCATGGCGTTAATCATATAATTTGATAATTTGTACGAGTAAGTTTGCAGCTTAACAATATTAAGATTATAAGAACTTTTTTGAAAAGGTATGTCTCGGATATTTTCTAGTTTTGTTTTTCAGTTAATATAACTGATTGGTGACAGTTTCGAAACTGCTTCAACAAAATTTGAAGATTATAAAATGGAAGAAATCTATTGAATTATGTAAAAAATTAGGGTCGGTCACGGAACTGCTTGTAGAAGGACTGGACGTAGGTGAAGACACACTTCCAGTCTGGCCGGTCGCCCATCATTATCATGTCGTCGACCTCTAGTAAGGGGAAAATGCCGTTTTGCCTGCAATTCGCGTGTAAAGACATAGCTTCTCATTGGTTTCAGTTGACAAAACCATTTAGACGAACTTCATACTCTGAATTCATTCACACTTACGATCTGAGAATCAGTTCAATGATCAAAGTAATTATGAAAATGAACCTGCCGAACAAGCGTGTAGTCTTACTTAGACACATGAAATACAAACCTTTTTTTTTTGATTTTCCATAATTTCGTAAATAAAGATTTTTGATAATGTTTCTTATATAATAGATGTTTTTTAACGTTCTCTATCCGAAGCTTTTCATTGAGAAATCGAAAACTTTCTGCGTACGACTAACTCACGAAAAATACCTTTTTTTTGGATATGATTGAACAGTGCAAGATTTTTACGCTTCTTGCTAAGTATTCTCGTTTCACTGCGTATATGAACCTTGTAAAAAAATTCATGGAAAAATTTTTTTGATTTTGTGAAATACTTTTTAAAAAAATTGTACCTTAACTTTACAACTGCTGCGAACCCGCATACTTAAAACTAATGATTGGAAAAATGAGTAAAAAGCTGCAGAGCAAGTTTTTCTCTTTGCGACCCACGTGAACTAAAATAATCTCTTGAAGAAACTAAAATATCATCTGATCTATTTTTCTAAGAACTATGCTGCTTTCGATTCGAAAAAGTAAATTGTATTTATTTCAAAATCGCACTCACTCGGAGACGTTGAAGGCGAGTTCAAAGTTCTGCCTCCGATTGACGGGATTGAGCTTCTCGAAATCGAAGGCGTGGGGCGCGAAACGATGTATCAAGGCACAGAAAGCCATGCCGTCGGCCCACGACGACGAGAAATTCGTCACGTTGACGTTCTGAACCAAAAAACGTCGAAATCCGTGAGAATAATATCTTTTCGTCTCAGTTTTCACGCTTCGAAATGAGAATAAACATTGCAAAAAATGAAAAGAAAACTCGAAAAAGCTTCTGTCTTTTAAAAAATGTTTTCTGGAATTTTTAAAGGTGCAGTGAATTCACATGAACCGAACAAAAACACTATAAATGGCTCTATGTCTAAACCGTCGTTGAGATTTTGAGATTTTTAATAGGAATTTTAAACTTTTTTTCAAACACGCTAGGAAAAAAACGATGTCTTGAAGTATCAAAAATTTTTTTTATCTTTTTCGAATCAAAATTTTCTGTTTTTCACTAGTATTCTTTTTCAATAAAAACAAGAAAAATCAATTCGATTTTTTTAACGCTTAATTTTTTTGTTGTACGCCTGGCCTTCTTTTGATAAGACATAAAGAACGAACAGGGTATCCAGCCACGCGGTTTTGGACCCATCGAAGCAACGCGTCTTTGATGGAGTTTGGATTGAGAACGCGTGGGACGGCGGCGTTTCTGAAACGCAACAAAATTTATGGGAACAACGGCTTCCTGGTTACACTTCCAGCCATCTTAACTCGATTATCAAAGCCATTCAGTTTAATCAAACTGCTTTGAAAAAAGAACAGAGAATGGAACCCTCTTTGCGCTTTATCAAGTTCTCTTCAACGAGGGCAAAAAGTGTCTCGCGAAGCGATAGACAATGTGAAAAGTTGCAGGCCAGAGGGCGAAGTTGTTAGCAGGAAGCAAATGTTCACAGTCAATGGTTCGAACGACGCGAAAGGGCAAACATTCGGAAGAATCGTTAGGTTACACTGGACGATGGCTTCTTCCATAAAAGGCGGCCGGGGAAGCGAAAAAGACAAGCGAGCAGCGCCGGAAGCGTCTCGGAACCGAATCATGGAAGACCAAGTCCGCCTCAAGGCCTACCGATACGTCGCTTATTCGGCTATCACGTTCTCCGCCGTCGCCGTCTTCTCGGTCAGTTTTTTTTTCTATTACTTCAGAATTAATTTTTCAATATCCTCATTTAGGTTTGCGTGACGCTGCCAATGGTGTACAACTACGTACATGGCGTGAAAAGCCAGATCAACCACGAGATCAGCTTCTGCAGAAGCTCCGCCAAAGACATCTGGTCGGAGGTCAACCACATCCGAGCTTCACCAAGAAACGGCACTCGCCATGCTCGTCAGGCCGGTTATGCTGCCGATGAAGGCGTCGCTTCTTTCGGCGGAGCTTCTGGAGGATCTTGCGACGGTTGCTGTCTTCCAGGAGCTGCAGGCCCAGCCGGAGTTCCTGGAAAGCCAGGTCGTCCAGGACGGCCAGGTGCTGCCGGACATCCAGGAGCATCTGGAAAAGGCGGCTCTACGCCTTGCGAGCCAGTGACTCCTCCACCATGCAAACCCTGTCCTGCCGGACCAGCCGGGCCACCAGGAGCTCCAGGACCAGCCGGAGACGCTGGGCGACCAGGAGCGCCAGGAGTCGGCGGAGGATCAGGAGCGCCAGGACCAGCTGGACCTAAAGGACCTTCTGGACAGCCAGGAAACCCGGGAGCTCCTGGACAGCCAGGTCAGCCAGGAGAGGACGCGTCAAACGAGCAAGCTGGACCAGGAGCTCCTGGAGCGCCAGGACCTCAAGGACCACCTGGAGCCCCAGGACGACCAGGACAGCCAGGATCTGGCAGCGGAGCTGGTGAGTTTACTCAATTACTCTGATACTTTTTCAAAACTTTCTAATCTAAAAATGTTCGAATTGCAGGAGCACCAGGACCGAAGGGACCACCAGGAGCACCAGGACAGCCAGGAGCCGACGGAAACCGAGGAGCTCCAGGAGAGCCAGGCCAATCAGGAGGTTCTGGAGAGAAAGGAATCTGCCCCAAGTACTGCGCCGTCGATGGCGGTGTCTTCTTCGAGGACGGAACTCGTCGCTAATCGCCTGCTCGCCAACCTTTACAGCCCATTTCGCTACCCAATAAAAGCTTTAAGCTCAACACTTTTCATGCAAATCACCCGGAAACTCACCCAGCGCCGACTTTCTCCATCTGCTTGAACATATTCGGCCTCGACATCTTCGGCTCAGCTGCAAAAAGATTTCTCAAAAGCTTTGTGAAAAAAAGTTAACACTTTAAGAAGCAGACATTTCAAGAAAAATATTCTTCGAGCTGGTGTTCATGCTTTTGCCAAAAATATGTTTCCAGTGTAAAAGAGAAAGTAAAAAAATGTGCCACATTGAGAGAAATTTGACCACCGAACATTTTGAATATAATCTAGTTTCAACTAACGTGGATAGATATGAAACACATAAACCTTCTCGAACACAGCTACTAAATAAAAAAATAACTTCAACAAAATATGAAGTTATTTTTGAAAAAAAAAACTTGAGAAGTAATTTTTTAACAATCCATTTCAAGAATGAATTTGAAAATTTTCCAGTGTAAAGGTTGATTTTTGAGCGCGGAAATTTCTATGACTTCAACACATGAAATGGACCTTGAAGCATCCGAACAGTTTTTGATGTTGTGAGTGGCAGAAAAACGATAAAAGGCGAACACGGTGGGCAGTCGAGGACCACGTGAACTGCGGCAAAACGAAAGAGCAGCCGAGGGGCACTTTGTAATAACGGGCGGCTCGAATCTCGAGAGCCGATCCATCGAAATCGCTCCTGCCACTCACAACAACACGCAAAGACGGCGACTTCTCGTTTACCTAACCGATTTTCTGAAGGAAATTCGCTGAATTTTCTTTTTGGAGTTGTTGCGTCAACATGTGATTGGTCAGGTAATAAAGTCAAGAACACAGATTCAATTTGAAATAGTAAAAAATTCGCAGAAAACTTCGAGTAGCGGTGACTTCAAAATTACTGACAATTTCAGAAAAAGGTTTTTCGGTCACCTCCAACTTTACATCTACACTGATCAATATTCAAAATTTCGCTGATTGCAGACGGCAGCTCCAAAAAAGAAAACGCTGGATATGTCGAAAAAATGAGCGAGAATTGACTTAACATATTCTTCTCTAAAATAGATTTCAATTTGAAGCATAAAATAATTTTTAAAAGAAAAAATTCAAGATCCTCGATACGCTTGAAAATTGTGAATTTCTCAGCATCCAGTATATTTCGAAACCACCGATATATTGGAATTCAGGTACTTGAAAGATGAGCGGCTAGAGATAAAGAAAGAAACAACAAACTGAGATTCGACAAAATCGGCACTTTCTTTTTTTTCTTTTTTTACAGCGCTGTACTATTACATATCGGCTTCATTTCAAGACGAAACTGACCACCTTTTCTTCTAGATTTTTTTTTCACACTAAACAACAACAGGTAATAAAGGACAACCACAACTCACATTTGATGGTCAGACTTGCGATCCCACCAATTGGACGAACAGGAAGCGGCGCTAAAACAAAAAACTTCATTGGGATGACCATAAAATTGAAAATAAAACGAATAGAACGTCAAAACAACAACTTTTCTTGGGTAACGTGATTATTTGATCAACGCGCGGAACGCCCACTAAACCTTTTTTCAGCATGATTTTCTTCGTGTTTTCTTTGCCGTCGAGAAGTGAAGTGCGCGATTTGTGGAGGTCGTTTTCCTGCGAATAAAAGCATGATAAGTAAACATACATGAAAAAAGACGAAAAAAGACGACTTCTTAGGCGCAGACTTGTTCTGCTCCATTTATGTTTAGGCTGGGTTGAAAAACTGAGGACGTTATGATAAATTTTTTTCTAAATCAAATATTTTTCCAATTTAACTTGAGAATCGTCTATCGTCCTTTTTGAGGGAAGAATTTAACGTACGCTAGCTGCGCATAATTTTTCTAAAAAAAAGTTTGAATTTGGGAAAAAGCTTTCACGTGCAACCTCTCAAAAATTGATATCTCCAGGACTGTAGCCACTGAACAGGTAGCAAGTTCAAGCAATTTTATCTAACGTATGTCTGTTTATACAGTTTTTAGGCAAGCGTTTCGAAAGGTTTCTAATAAATTGAATAAATTTTCCTTCTTTGTTAGATTGGCTCTCAAGAACAAATACGATCATCTTATTTTTTTATTTTTATTTTTTCGAGTTCTGAAACCTGTGCAGCTGAGATTTCGCCAAACTTTCGCGCAAGTTGCATGACGGAGTCAGGACGGGACATTCCACGGATTTCCATTCCCACGTGCTCGCCGGTGTCCTGAAAAACTCAGGATTAAAACTGGGATACTGAATAAATGCAAAACGCGTCGAGAAAAATCTCCTTTCAGCTGAAAAAATCGAGTCATTTTCTCAAAAAGGGAGAAGCCAATTTTAAAACTTAAAAGTGATTTCACAACCTGAAATTAAATTTTACCTACGATGAACTTCGCTCATGTCATCCCGATGTTGCGAAAATAAAGTGATTAATTGAATTGAATGGAAGTTTTTCTTTATAATCTTCGAATGCTTTGAGGCATCCACAGTCCAGAAAAATGTACAGTCAAAAAAATTTTTAATCGAATCAAAAATTTTTTTATACTTCCCTTCTTCCTCATCATGAGAAGGAATGAATCTGCAAAGACAGAAAAAATATTAACCGAAATTTTTCAAAACAGTTTTGCGACTTATTTTCAAAAAAACACTTTCCTTTAAGATATTGTTCGTCGTTTCCTCGCGAATCAGATAAAAAAACTAGGAAAAATTAAACAAAGCGCTCGAGAAACATTCTAACAAGGGCTTTTTATATTATTGGAAAAAAAGGAAAGTCCAAAGCAACGGGAAAAAAAAAACCGCGGATGGGTGATAACGTATTAGCGAGTCTTTCCTTTTCGCTTAGCCGCCCTTTTTTGAGGTCAGACTTTTTCGACAAGTGAAAGGATAAATAAACTTCTTTTTTCCTTCCAGGCGAAAAAAAATGAGTTCAAAGCTGTATAAATTGTCAGGAACCTCCAAAAAAGTATAATACCTCTGTCTCTGTGCCGAAACAACGTGGTTAAAAGACCATTGTCGTGAGAAAACCCTCGAGGTTAAAACCGAAAAAAGGGCGAGAAAAAGTTAATTCAAAAAGTTTGTGGGAGTCCCCTGGCTAGAAAAGTTTTCAAAAGTCAAATTATTTCGGTTCTGAACCAAGAGGACAAAGCAACACTTGTGGAACTAACTGAGCATAAAAACAAGATTTTCAACGGCCAAATGAGACGAAAACTGAAAAATAGTAAGACCGTACTAGAACAATTCGAAATTTGATTTTACAGTTCCCCAGTTCAAGAAGAAATGAAATGGCCAAAGGGAAAAATAGAAGAAGAAGAAAGTGAAAGGTGGATGAAGCTGATCTAGTATAAATAACAACAATAGCCACGGCGACCACAACATTTTTGGCGGTAGAGGCGGAAATCTAGTCGCGGCGGCCTCTGTTACACTCGCGCGTACAGGTTGACAGATTAATTTGGGCGATTAGGGACATCTCGCCCAAAATGGCAGACTGCCTATCTATCGCCGAGTTCTCCGGACTCATTATCGTGCACCAGCGCCGCCATCAATGGCGCTTGCTTCCAAGTTTCGATCCATGAGGCAGTCGAACCGGTCAAACTTTCAAAAACATCCTGCAGGAGTTGAAAAAACTAAGGGATTTTTTGTCGTGTTTGATGTTTTTACAAAGAGTATTTTTTATATAACGAATCAGTTTTCCCGTTTTCTCATTCAAAAAATCTTGAAAATAAGAAAAGTTACATCAAAATTATAGATCGTCTATGCACCCTTATAAAAATCAAAAATGTGGTCTAGTACGTTCAGCAACGCTGGCTGGGATTTTAAAGGCCCAAAAATTCATTTTTTTTTCAAAGTTATGGTGAGTTTTTATTTTCAATGACTAGAAGATGCAGATTCAATAATTTCATCATTACTACATCAACCTAAAAAAATCTTAGACTTTGAAAACTTTTTTCAAATTAAATATACGAATGATGTCAGGACGCAGTTGAGCAGAAGCCTAGCTATATGGTTAGCCAGAGCTCCAGTTTTTTAATTGTTGGAGCCAGAGCTCTAAAGTGCTTGTAACCTAGTACCTAAAAATAGAACTAGAGACCAGAAAAAACAAGTAGAGAGAATGGCATTATTACCAGTACAAAATGTCTTATTTTGCCTTGTTTCTGGGAAACTCGTGAAGCGTTCTGTTCGAAATATCTTCGTTGGGTCATTATCGAGAAGCTTAACAAGTAGCGCAACGCTATCACAAACTTCGATAAGGGACAGACTATTTTCAAGGGGACACGGACTTTGGCATTTTCTTGCAAAACAATTTTTCTCTTCGCAGCGTAGACGCTTCGGCGACAAGATATGCTTTCAAACTGGGAAAAATGATACGCAACGGAAAAGTTAGAGAACAGAAAATTCTGTACGGGATTTCTTGCTTTGAAATTATTTTGAACATTTTCCTTATAAAGAATAGCGCTCAAGACCCAAGAGAAAATTCAAAAAAGAGAGTTAAATTTAGTTTTGAAAGAAAGCAGATGAAAACAAAATCCTCCAAATTCTGACGAATCAAAACGTTTCCCACGCGACGCCGCAATCACAACGGTGATATATGTTTGCTCGAAGAAGAGAAAGCGCGAAAAATGACAAGGAAAAAGAACAGACAGAAGAACAGGAGCCGACATCTGTGAAACGTGAAGCCTTCCGGTTCTTCCGGTCGAATCGCTCACTCGAAAAAGAATCGAAAAAGTTGACTATCAGCTGATCATAGGTGGAACAGTACATTCGAATTTTTTATACTTCTGAAAACAAAAAAATTACAAAAAAGAAGGAAAGGCCATTAAATATTTTGAGAAAACAGCTTGCTTGAGGTTACCGAGAACCAATCAACGGTCAAGTCATATAAGTTTTTCCTCAATAAATGTTATAATAAATCGAAAAGTTAGCTTCAAATACTAGAAAATCTGCTTCAAAAGTTTTTTTTTTCTACTTTTGCTAGAAGGCGAGGAACAGGATAAGGGTTGTAAGGCAAGAATCCAACGACGGCATTTTTTAATGAAAGGCAGCGGTAACGATACCATCAATGACGAATAAATCACCTGGCAAAACCGCAATTAAATACTTTTTGATTGAGGAGAGACATTAGGCGCTTTTGACAGTCTTACCGGTTCTTGATCGTCTGCCTTCTGGACAACCCAATGTTCGGCAAACACTTGGCGCCCGATTGTATAACCTTCGAAGCGAGAAAATTGATGAGAAAGACGGGATAATGGCCGCTTTTGTAGAAAACGAGTGTCAGAGTGAGGCCGTTAATGAAAGGGCCAAAGTTGGACGGAAGAAACAGTCTTATACAATACAATACAAAATTTATTGGTTGTTTTAGTCAGATGGTATCGACTAGGCGGTGAAAAATTGCTCTTTTGAGCGGCACTAACACCGCCTTTGGCGAAAAAGAAGTCAAAACGTGTAGTCGATCGAATTGAAAGCATGGTCTTACGGTCCTTCTCCTCGCTCTTCCACAAGTTGATCCCTCAGTTTTGCGGGTACGGGCACGGCGATGATGGTGGGGCTCGGGCACGGACACCGTGTACACTCTAGGGTAGCCTCGGCCGACTGAGAGAGCTACCACTTCGAGTGAAGAAAATAAACGGAATCTTGCACAAAAATATTTACGATTTCTTCGAAGTGAGGAAAAAAGGTCTCATAGTGAAAAACACACCTCATGAACTTGAGAGCATAAATTGAGACAAAAAAATGATTTAAAGTGATAAACTTTTATGCCGTGTTCAGAGTGATTTCGCGAAATCCAGAAGAATCATCAGAGAAAGAAAAATATATCAAAATTTCGGAGAGTCAGAGATAATTTAGCATTTCGCGCGAACTACTTTGAACTCGGCATTGTTTGTTTTGAATGAAATGTGCTTTTGAGGCATCAAACTTGTTCTACCAAGAAGACTATGAAAATTTGCGCAGTGTTTGAAAGCGCAACGTTTCCAATTAACCCTGGATTTTCAAAAATAGCGAGCATTTTCGAACAGATTATAAAAGGAAGCCTTTGTGGAAAGAAGGAAATTGGATCCGGAGACAACTCTAGAAGTTGATAATATTTCATGAGCATTACTTTTCGCTTTTGAGCCTCACCAAACTGTCCTTGGGAGAAAGAACAAAGATAAAGATTTAAAATAGCTAAACAAACTCGGAACTGAGAATAATTCGAAAACGTATGGACGACCTTTCAAGTTTCTTCGAACAGCGAAAAGTAACCTAAACTGAGGAAGTCGACTGCAACAAAAAGAGAAAAGAGAGCCGTTGGGAAGTCACTAGAGATATATAGCCAAGTGTTGTGACAGAAGAAAAGGCGCGACATTTCCGACGGTTATGACTGTTATGAAGCCTAATAAGGGTCGGCTGTTTGTCCTTCGGCTTCTGTCGGCTACCTGCTGCGGCTTGTCTCTTCGTTATCTCTGGTCCGTTCTAACTCGTCAACAGCTGGGATTTGGGGCCTTTCTCCGACTTCATTCCATTACTTTCGAGTGCAAAAAAATCGTGAAATCTTTTGCGACCGACTTCTTTACAGTTTTTGCCCCGAGGACACCTTCAAAATACTTCCTGACGAAGAAAAAAAAAATAAAGAAAAAAAAGATTTTTCCCGAATAATGTGAAAAAAGAACAAGAAAAAAGAAAATCTAGAAGCAGTGGCGATTGGGATGGAAATATGATAAAAAGTGGAATCACAAGAAAACTTTTCGCCGTCGCTGAATCATTTTGTTTTTGTTCGTCTTTTCTTTTCTGTTCTTTTCGCATTTAAAACTGCAATATGTTTCGCGTTGAATGTTTTTAGCTCAAAAATTCTCGCGAACTTTCCGTTTTATAAGAAAATGAAAAACAAAAAAGAAGCCTTCCTAGCTTTAAACATGGTATATACTTGAAAAATGTTTCAATTCAGTGTGTTTAATCAATATGAAGGGTGAGAAAGTAAATATGAAGAGGACATTACTATGACAAGGTTTTCAGGATTTCTGAAATTTCTTAGAGGAGAAAGGGTTTAAAGATGAGAATATTTTATATCGCGCACCTGTTTCGGGTCCCAAAAATGGACGGCTTAGAGGGTGACCCATCGTCAGCTAGGACTTTTTATAAAGTAAAGCCAAAGTAAAAGTCATCGTTAAAATTAAAAAAAATTTTTTTTTAAATAAAAGTTTTACGAATCAAATCTTTTTAAACAATATTTGAGAAAATAAGCAATTTCGGTTTACTTCATTCATTTTTCAGCTTTCTGGACATTTCTCCCAGTCCGAAAAAGCTTAGATTTAATTGCAGATAAAAAAATGCTACTCAAAAAATAAAAAATAGGATAAAACTCAATTCAAAAAAAAAAAAAACGTAAACATACAACGTCAGTCTCATAGTTGACGTGTCCTTCGCGACACAGAACCCGGAGAAAGTCGGTTGCATAATAGGCCCGATACATCAACGGCGGCATGCTCCGTCGACGCATCGATACTTCCTGCAAGTGAATCCATTGATATCATGGATTAGAGTCCGTATCGGAGAACAAATCAATCAAAGTGTCTTTTTTCCTTCTCATCCAGAAAAAAGGATTTAAAATTGAACTTTGACCAAAAAATATGAAAAATAAAGCTCGTTGGGAAAAATTCAAATTACAAAAAATAGTTTTTTTAAAAAATCGATACAAAGATTTTTCGAAAAAGTAGACAAAAACGTCGGGGAACGAACGAAAAAGAGATGAACACCAACACAAAAATGATGTGTAATGCGAGAAATTGACGAACAAGAGATACCTGTAGTTTGTTTTCATTGAAAAAAAAACCAGTTGACATCAAACTGGGGATGAAAAGATGTTATTAATTGCACCGGTTCACTTAAAGCGACCCGACTTCGTAGTCGGATTGACAGGCCGTCGGAAGAGCAAATAGCAAAGCAAGAAGTTGACAAGGAATTGGACTGCATTTATTATCGTGCAGGGATTCCGGAAGCGAAACCGACTAGGTGAGACCGAATCAAAGTGCAGCGAGGAGGAAACTTCGCAAGAATATCCTGTTGCAGCCACGAACTTCTCTTTTGGCCTTGTTCCTGTGTCGCGACCGGCAGCTCCGCAGCTTCACGTCGTCGCTGTGCATCGACAGCTGCAACCGTCTTTCTCTCCTTTCATTTATGACAGAAACTCTTTTTTTTTTGTCACGATTTGAAACGCCGTGATGCGACTCTGACATTGAGCGCCAAAAGGGCGCCACAACTCTTTCTCTGACACACACTATTTCGTCGTTATCTACGAGACTGCGAGAAAACGACGAAATAGTGTGTGTCAGAGAAGGAGTTGTCCAATTCAGAGGTCACATAAAACTGCGAGGCTTACAACCGCATTCTACAGTCCCGGAAAAACTTTCAAAACAATTCAATAAAAAAAATTTCGAACTTCAGTTTCAAAAAATTCTGAAAAATACTCATCTTCTGAGAAAACATTGAAAGGAATTCAAACATCTAAAATTTGAAAGAAGGGTTCTGCTGTCGGGTGAATTGTCTCCCCATTCATTGAAAAAGGTGTTTTATTTGTATTTTAGTCTTTCAAATTAACAAAACCCTCAAAAAAATGCCCACATTTCTTCAAAACCATCAAAAAGATCCAATTGTTTTGTCTTAAGATAATTTCTTTGTTTCTGAGTTTCAATTTAAAGTAAAATGTCCTTCAAAAATCAATCATTGAACCACCAAAAAAGCTTGTCAAACCTGATCCTGATCGCTTTCGCTCCCAGCCGAGCCATAGCCGGAAGAGGCCGACTCCTTCTTTCGGATGATGACCGCCTCGAAGTCGGGCTGAACAGCAAGTATGAAACGTCTCTGAAGTTGCTCCCCACCGAGCAGAGGTCGACGTCATCCTCCGGAGAACAGAGTGGCGGCGTGTCCGAAATGCAGAACATTGGCCTGAAACTGTACTCCGACGACACGCTGCAGTACATCGAGTTGAACACGCCTGAAAGCTCTTTGTTCTTATGGCCTTTGAAGAGATCCGCAAGCACCGACGCAGGAGTTGGGCGACAACGGCTCTTCCTCGCCGAACGGGTGGAACGTCGTCTCGCCAGTCTTTACCTGAACTTGGGGGGTTATATTAATTATTATCCCGACTTTTTCACCTTTGTGATGGATCCCAAATAGGCCGAGAAGGAGGGGAAAGGAGAGGCCGAGTAGTGCGACAGGCTGGAAGCTTCAGTGATGAGATATCTTTCTAGTTCCAGGCAAACCTCGACAGACTTCGATTTCGAGACCGACGTCTTTCTTCTAAAGAAATCGAAGACGGACGAGCCCTGTGCGACGGCGAGAGCATGCCTTCAAAGTAAAACCTGGAGAAATTATCAAATCGCACGGCATTTGGAAGAAAAACCACAATGGAAAGACAAGAGGTATGAAAACTTCGACTCCATTCAAATGAAAACGGATGGAGAGGCAATAAAAAGGACAGTCGTTAAACTTAATTCTAGTGAACGTCACTTCCACATATTTCAGTTCGAGCGATCCATTTTTCTTTGATGGCCATTGAGACAGAGCTTCCAGAAATGGGGCTGCAGGAAAAAAAAAGCCGCGTTTCTTGTTAACCCCGGGAGAAACTTGGATTTGGCCGCCAAATAGAATTAACCGCTCAAAGTTGTTTCCCAAATGTTGGCACCTCGCCGTTAGGCCTCCAAATCGTATTCCGAGAAAACTTTCGAGAGATTCCCTTTATACATTTCCCTCATTTTTTTCACGCTTGCAGGCTGTCGGACAAACTCCCTGGGGCAATTCGAAAACCTTTTCTCGAAAAAACGTATAGTTGAGAGAAAAAACTCAGTTTTTGTTTTTGAAAGTGTTATTATTATTATGCAAGTTCACTGTGTCAAACTTTTTTTCACTTTTTTTGAAAAAAATTTCAATACTATTATTCTACGAAAGATAAGAATACTTTTTGAAATGTTTCTTAAAATTTCCTCATCTATTATTTGAAACGAGATTTTTTTTAAAATATAAACTGAACAGGCAAAAGACCTGTATTGCAAAAAAAAGAAAAATAAACTGACATTTCTTCATCAAACAGTGTTCTTAGATTGTTTTATCAGAAAATCATGAAGCAAAAAAAAACTTGGACAAAAAATAGAATTTAGAGTTTTGGCAGCAGTCCTCGATCTCTAAGCAGAGCACGGAAAAATTTGAGTGTTTTACGACAAACGGAAGTTTTCAACTGATGTTTTGCCAATCACCCATTCACATCATCAAGCTCCAATGGTGACGCGAGAGCTCAATTATTTAGAAGAGTGGGCGGAGCGAAGAGAGCCTGGCACGGAGCCCGACACGGCCATCTTCTGCCTTTTCCTAACGTTTCAAAGGGTCGCAGACGTTCTTTGGGCGATAACACAATTCCACTAATGAGTCTGCAGCATCCGCTTTTTCTGAAGGATTTTTTTAAGATTCAAAAGATGTTGTACTTCAGACTCGTTCGCTTCTACAGGGGCTTTGTGAAAATAAAGTACTCTTTCTATTCAAGTCTCATTTCTCTCTGTTCGTTTTCGTTGAAGTATTAAGTTTAAAACTTTTAAAATTTTCCAGACTTCTGAGCTGAAAAAATTGTGAATAGCTCAGTTTCTCGAATCACTGATCAATCTAAACTTGAAAAACTTTTTGAGAATAAAAAAATTGAAAAATATTAGTCCGTAAATAACTTCTTTTTTTCAAAAATATGCTTTTTGATTACGAGCCGTCTCAGTAAACATGAAAAAAACTCTCACAAAATTAAAAAAATAAAAAAAGCAAATTTCAGATTACTTTTTCAAATTTCCTAATTCTTTCTACACCACAGACATAATGGGAGTCAAAAAACCTCACAAAAAAAAACAAAAAAAAAAATGAAGTTTAGCCTTTTGCATGAAAACTGGTTGCGTGAGAAGCCAACGTCCAAAACTTCAAGAAAACTTGAGAAAAATTATTTGGAAAGGTTGAAAAAAACTGAACAGCCACACTCGAACGAAGGTCAGATTTTTCCTATCAAAACTTGTTTAAGAAAAAAGATATTTTCTGAGGTACTTGCACAGGACCAAATGTACGGAGGAATTTCAGAATCTCCCAGGGGATATGCTGACTGAAACTTCCTCGTCTAGAAAAAGAGAAATTTTTGATTTGATACTTCGAAATATATATAAGATAAAATACATTCAAAAGATCTTCTGATCAGTTTTTGTTTTTTTTTCATATCTGAAAAAAAAAACTCAGTTATAAAGAAGAAAGTGACAGCTAATTAACGCACACTGACACAAACTATTACTAAAGTGAGGATCTAAACCTATTGAAACTTCAAGAACACAAGCAGCGTGAAAAAAAATGAAGAAGTATGTTGACAGGATGGTTGCGGCTAGTTCTCAAAAGCTGAGGACGTCGAAAACAGTAATATTCTTTCATACACAATGAGTTTCCGTATATTTTGCATCTTGAACGAGAACATCAGACGATAGAGCCTCAAATACGAAAAGCTTATTAAGAAGCTTATAAACTGTACTTGAAAAGAAGAGTCTAAAATCCTGCGACTGGAAGAACTGAAGAAATTTTTTTAAGAGATTCACGCTTTTAAATTTTTAGAAAGAATGGGAAGCGGAACTCTTGAAATTCACTGGAACAAAGGAAAGCCTCGACAGAAGGAAAGGAAATAGCCAAGAGCAAGAGAGTTAATGGGTTCGTTCTGAATGCTGAAACATTCTCGAACGGAAGGATGGGCGGCGCGGAAATGCGAGGAGCGTCGCGCCAGATTTGTCCCGCGACGATTTACGAGCTTCGACGACTTCATATCAGCTGTATCCCCTCGAACTTTTCGTATAGTTGGTGCAAACAATAACAACAACAGAAAAACAGTTCGGAGCCAATGAGGCTTTTTTCGAGATGCTCCAGAACTCAAATACCTACTGTCCACCTAAATTTCAAAAGTATAAAACTTTTGATTTTTCTAACGATAAGAATTTTTTTCTAACGAGATGATATATTCATAATGTTAATGCTAATATGAATTTCACAGAAAAAAACGCTCAAGAAACTGAACTGTGAAAAATTTTTTTGTTGAATTTCTTCGAGGATATCAAACCCATTTGCTTGGCTAGAAATGCAAAAAAATGAGGAAGCCTGAAACTCTTACGAAAAACCAATGAATATGTAAAAAAACAAACTTTGTTGGTTCGTTAAAAAAGAACAGGAAGTCAAAACTTCAAGTAATAAGGCTTTCTTCATCTCTTCAGTAAGAAGAATCATTGCGAAAAAAAAAATCCGGCCTTTGAAGGATGATATCGCGCCTTGTCGGGAGCCTCCAACCGAAAAAAAAGTAAAAGTTCACCGACCGCGTCCCACTCTCTTCCAATTTTGGGACAATTTCACTGGAGCGACTTTTCAAAACTTTATCGCGGCCAAAACAAACCGACGGACATCAAATTCACGCCTCGGCAAGTTCCTAGGGCGTAAAGCTTTTTTGGAGCAGATGTACGAAGTTTTTTTTTCTCGCGCAAACTTTTATTCTTTTCAAAAAAGCACCTGACTAGAAGAAGATTGATACAAAAACGAAGCTGATTGGAAAGTTGAGAAAACGAAGATTTCCATCCCACAGATTCATCTGAAAAAAAACAGGTCTAAAACATACTCTGTTCGATGTAAGCTCGAAAAAAAAGAAGCTAAACTACAACAAACGTCTTTTTTTTGTAATATGGACAAATGAAGAAGTTTACTAGGAGTTCAGGAACTAATGGAGAGTGAAATTCAAAACCTCTAGGAATGTTTTGCTCTACGCCAAATAGAGAATTACTCGTTTGCCTTTGCTTCGTGCGTTCTTCTAGCTTTTTTTTGATTCTCTGAGAGTTGAAAAAACCGCTCATAGAAAGATAAAAGCTAGAAACTCGAACAAAGAATCTCTATAAGGTGAGATATTATGGATGCACGGTGTTCCGCGCAATGAAAAAAAATGCGAAATTTTGGGTCCCAGCGGCATATTATCCGTGGCGCATTATTGCGCCCTTCTCATGGTTTCTGATGCAAAAATTGAATTTCTTCACTTTTTTCATTGGTTTTTTACTTTTTTCTATTTCTTGCATTTATGTGATCCGCCTCTCTATGGGTACATCTTGTGAAGCTTTTAAATTGCGCATTTTTTTCTAAACCGGTTTCAGATCTTTAACTTTTTTTCTCAAAAAGAGCTGAAGATTTTTTTCTAAAAAGTCCTAATTTTTTTCAAAAATTTTTGAAATCTGTTTCGCGACATGAAAAATAATCACTCTATTTCGGAAACTATAGTTTTTTTAATTTAATCAGTTAATAATAAAAAAAGTTATTATCTAGTTCATTTGACGTAGTTTAAAAACCGGTATCGCGTAAATTAGAGCCAAATTGAATTTGCTGATGCAGTTTAATGATTTTGATATATGAATCATCTAAATTATTTTTTTCTAGTTTTTTTTGATGGTTTTTTTCGGATTTAAACAAAAAAATTTCGCCATACGAGGTTTTTTTTCTAAAAATTTCTGCTTTCTATCCATTATTTGTTTTTTTCTGAAGCTAGGTTTTCGAGGTATATAAAAATGTTTTTTCATTTGCTCCTCGAATTTTCCTCATTTCAATATTTTTTTCGTATTTATAAATGCTTATTCAATGGGAGCTGATTCATTTTCATAATATTTTTTTGTTTTTTTATTTTGTAATCAGTAATTTAGAGTTTTCCCCTTTTCGAAATCGTTCCTAAATGTTTTTTTTAACGTAAGTGAATGTTTTTTTCACATCATATTCTTCAAAATGACAAATTTCGAACATTTCAGGAGCTATTATCCTGAAATCGCAAATTCTAAAATTGAAAAAAAGTATTTTGAGTATGCGATAGTGCGTCTCGGTGTGCTTACACCCTAAGCATCATAATTTACGAAAAGTCTTGACCTTGCGTAATGAAAAAAACACCGTGGATGAGCTAAAAGCCATGACCATGAATAAAATAGTGGTAATTGTAATACGTGCGGTCATCGCTTTCGCGCTCCATTTCACACGATCCGATTACAACTTGAAGCTTCTACTCAATAGGGCATTTAAAAAAGTAGTCCTCTGCTGGACACATTTTCAAGAAAAAATATAAATCTTGGTATAATACATAAATTCGAAACTAGTATTGGAAAATTTGTGAAAAAAATCATATTTTTGAACCCCCTTCAAGTTATAACTTAATTTTTCGTTAAAAAAAAACTTGAACGCAAATTTTCCAAAAGTCGTTCGGAACTTTTACTATCATGAAAAACAATTCATACAAATGATGGAAAAAATTTTAAAGAAAAATTCAAAAAAATAAGAAGACGAAGTGCACTTGTGCGCAAAAGAGTGTACGAAATGCGCGCCATCGCGTTTGTCATTGGCTTCGGGGGTTCCCGGAAAACTGCTCGAACCTCTGTAACGCAAGCCGGACGTGCTCCGAACGTTTCTGGGCAATTCTAGGGATCAATTAAGAGCGCATGAGGCTACTAAAGTGGTCACTAGAAATGCTGCGACACGTCCGATTCGCGTCTAGTTCGCTCCAAGGAGTTTTTTTGATGAATATTTAATAATTTTATTTGAAATTTTATAATATTTGAAATCTTCATGAGAACTTGAATAAGATTTTCATAAGTTTTCAGTATAAAAAAATTCGTAAAATAATTCTAATCAAACCCGATTGAGAGACTTTTAATCATCAAACCAAAGATTTAATATACAAACTATAAAGCTATTAGGAGAAAATGACAAGAAATCCAAAAAAAAAAACTGCGAAGAAGAGTGATTTATCGCGCGAGCGTTGGTTGAGGAGCGTAAGCCAACGAGAAAAAATTGAGAGCAAAAAAGAAAAGAACAAAGAAAGCCGAATGTTTCAAGAGGATAAGAGATACATCGCAGGAGTCCAGAAAAACTACTCGGGGATAGCCCTTTTTTGAAAAAAAAAAAAGCCCAGCTTTTCCTATCTTTTTCTTGCGGTTGTCACATTGAAGTAATTTTTGTCTTCACTGGAGATATATAACAACTTCACAGCGAACTCTTCTCGAACCAGGAAAACAAAAAAGGTGCAGAATCCACTTCCGCGAAAACTACGAAAACAGGAAAAAAGTTGATGAAGTTTTCTGTTTTCGCGCGAGATTTCGAGAAAAAGGATGGAAAGTTCTGCAAAACGTGTCAAACTAATATAACAAAATGATGTTTTTTCAATGAATAAGAATTCGTTGCTTATATATAAATAGACGGGAAATTGGGCCGAATCGTGAGTGCTGCAACTGCCAATTATCGAGGTTGACGACCGAACGGCCGGCCCACTAAGCGCTTGGAAATATGGTCGATTTGTTTGAAACTTTTTTGTTATTCTGAATTTTTATAACACTTTTTTTTAGGGGCAGCTGAATTTATTGATAAATGCGCTTGTTTTCAGAAAAAAAAACACACAATTTTATTGACACACGTGTTGAATGACTAGCTGTGCTACATATTAGGAACTTTCAATTTGAAATACTCCGTAGGTGAGAGAAAAACGAGGCGAGATACTTGACTCGAATAATGTATAAAAAAACACCCGAGCTATACAAGGCAGATATGGAAATAAATATTAAATGCTAGATTAAGATCTAAAAAGACGAGCTCATGGTGAGGTTGGGCTTCCTTCTCCTGCAAGGAAAGCGATTAAAAAGAGGTTCTCGATCACAGGATCTCACCTGAAGCTCTTGATGAATGACTTGATGGGATTCTTCTTCTTGCCGAGTTTCTTCATTAGCTTTCTTTCCTCTTCCTCTTCCGTTATTTCTTCCATTCTAAAAGTTGACGATTTTCATGTTTCCAATGGAGTTTCGAAAGATACCTAGCCGCACTGCCCAGATGAAACTTCAAACTGCGGGTGTCGTCAGAGTCGAGTGGCTTCACAGAAGTTCCGTTGAAAACGTCTGGCTTGATTTCAGGAACATTGCCGAAGGCGCCATCCACCGAAGCCAGTCCGATCTTCAAAGTTCACTCTGATAGATATTACCACGTTTTCTTCGACTTACAGCGAGATTTCGGTCAATCAAAAGGTTGCAGTCGAAATCATCAGCATCTTCTCCACAAGGATTTAGAAGTTCCATCGCAACCTGCAATCCTTTCAAGTCAACTAGACTTTTAATGCATAGAAGAAAATAAAAGTTTTCTGTTATAATAAATATATGGCTGGTATACTGTACACTAGCCATATACATATACGTGTCCACAATTAAATTTTGATAGGTTTTCAGAAAAGTATAGAAAAAAAAGAACACCTACCTTGAGCCAGCCGACGTAAAAGATGAACTCGATGATAGTCATGAATGGAACAATGAGGTCGATCTAAAGATCTTAGTTCTTTCAGCGGATTTTTCCATTCTTCTCACATCAGTCTTGTTTTTGGCTCCCTCGGTGATGAAAAACTGGCGTGTGAAGACACAGAGGAAGAAGTAGGTGTGGACGGCCATATTCACTAGCTGCGGATACATCAGCGGGATCGGCACCCAGTCGTACATCGAAACGATTGTCAACGAGGCTCGGAACTTGCTGATTTCCTAGAGGAACACAGATATTCTCGAAAAAGTTCCCGGATTAGAAAACCTGGGCGATGGCGTTCCTCGCGTTGTCCCCGTCAATGAACTTTTCTTTTTTAGCGATGTTCAGCAGCTCCATCGTCCAGTTGAAGCTCATCCAGTACTTGGAATATCTGACCAGAATATATGTTGTCACTCTTGATGAAGAGCAAAAAAGAAACCTGCTCTTGATGGAGTTGAACTCCTCCAACTCGTGGGGCAACATGATTCCTGCGGCGGCGACCGACTCCAAAGTCGGAAATCGCCTTCGGACCGCCACGTGGATGTCTCGGAAAACGAGCGTCTGAGATAGAACGCAGTACCTGAACTAAATTGATTCAAAATCCTATATTTTTTCCAACCTGACGATATTTCTGCGGATTTGCCGAGCTCGCTCTTCGTCTCCTCGTACATTACCCGAAACAAAAAGAGCAATACTAAAACTAAAAATTTATAATCTGAAGAATTTTGTGCAAACGAACTTGTCGATGCTTCCTAGACAAGTGAAGAGCTTGAGCCAGCGTCGGATGATTATGTTGCAAAAGAAACCCAAAACGAAATTCAGAGGCAGGTAATCCATTCGCTCATCACAGTACTTGCCGAACCTCTCGAAGTAGCTGGAAACTAGAACTTTTAATTTCCCCAAAACATTTATTAACGAACTCTTGTTGGTCTTCGCTCATGAAGCATCTGTAGCAAACGGAGACGATTGTGTAGCCAATGAGCCATATAATAAGCTCCCTGAAAAAAAAAAAATCTTTGCTCGAGGAACAGTCGCAGTTTTATTTTTATCAGCACTTTTTCAATCTAAGGCCGTGTTAGTTTTCCATTTTGGGAAGAGAACCAGGACAGGATTACCCTGAAAGCCTCCAGTTATCAAGTCACTTCTTATCTCGGAAACATGACGAGTGTCATCTTTTCGTTTACAATCATCCCAAACAGATTATTTATTGTTATCTATTTTCCAAAAATATTCAAAGTCAGGTGTTGATGGAGGATGGAGTATGATCATCTGTGAACTTTTAAGAGAGCAAACATGGTTTATTTTCGATTTTGATGAATTTTTCGTTTGCTTTCATGCTTTATGAAGCTTGCCTCAAATCTTAAAAGAAAGATTTAAACCTGCGTGTATAGATATATTCTTTTCTTCTCTACTACTTGTTGTAAATTCGAACCGTGTTCAAAGGGACTCTGCGAATTTAAAAAGCTGTCAAAGAGGGAAAAAATAACGAAATTTCAGAAACTCAGAAATAAGTTCGAATTTCGCGGGGATTACTTTGAACACCGCATAAAAGAACTTCCGAGATGTATATTTTCAGCGTTTATTTTTTCATTTTTAATCACCTTATCGTATTTAATTGGTTTAACTATGGTTTAACATGATTTTTAGAAAATCTCCTGATGCATTTTAGGCTTCAAAACAACGAAAAAAAAAAATGGAAATAATTTAACTTTTTGAAGTTCTTTCAGCTCAACAAATATTGAAAAAGTTCTATGAATCATTGTGTGAAAAGTTCAAAATGCGACGAAATTCGTAACTATCGGAAATGTTTACCCTTTCTCACGCCCCCAAGAGTTCTGCTGAAGCTCGTAAAAAATAAAAGAGGCATGAGTGATTGATAAAGAATCAGATATCAGTTCATAACACTAGAAAAGACGTCAAAAGATCGTGTGACAAGGCTCCCACGGCTTTTTTAATTGTTTCCGCTTGAGGTTTATGGCAAGGGAGAGCTTGTGAAATTAATATTCCGTGATGACCAACGTTAAGGTCGAATGATTTCTTGGGAGAGCTCAAAAATCGAGAGTTGCTCGGCAGTTGTTTTCGCAGACGACTCTTGTTGATTTGATTTTGTACAGTATCCAGGACGCTTCATTGTCTCCCGTTAAGACGCGCTAAGACGATAACCAGGCGTCTTTTTTGTTGAAAGGTTAAAAATAATGACGACGGCTATAGATGTCCGAAATCGGGAATGACAATGATCTTGCTCCAGAAGACTGAATTGACACGTGCTCGTACAGTTGCGGGAAAGCTTTCAGATTAACTAATCGGTATTTAGAAATTCGAACTTCGACTAGTTCATTTAAAAAAAAGTCGCGTGATATAGTAGAGGCTACACTGTTTTCAGCGGCGTTGGATGGAAATTGTGAATTGTAGGAGGAGAATATTTGACTTCGTGAGTTCTGGTACACAAACATAACTTTTCGAAACACGTTGTTATGAACAAAAAAAAGCGATTGCGTCCGTATGAGAAGCCAAAATTTAACAGTTTTCATATCTATTTTCGGTACTTTTATTTTAGAAAAAACTTCGAAGATCCAAACGAAACTGACTTGTAAACGGCTTGCCAGAGTGAACCTCGCCATTTGAACAACATCTTCATGACGGTCGATCCTTGAGAAGTCGCCAAATCATAGTTGTAATTGTAGGAAAGGGGTTTTCTCTGAAGAAAGAAGAAATTTCGTCTCGAAATCTAGAAAAAAAAGTCAACCTTAAAAATCTCAGGCTTTGGAATGGTTGTAGATCCTCTGGCACCTTCGCTTGTTCCATTCATGTCCACGTTAATCTGCACATCTTTGTCATTGATCTGATCGGTTTGAATCGGCATCGTCATCAACTAAAAAGGTTTAGATGGAAAAATAAGAGTGAAATTGAAAAAAGAACGAAGAAGCGGAGAAAAAGGTATTTTCTCCCGGCTTCCATTCATACACAAAGAAATGATTTGAATATTCCGTTTCAGATTTACCAAAAACCCCATCCCCATTTTGCCATCTTTCGAAACAAAATCGATAAAAAAAGAGAAGTATAACCAGTGGAAAAATAAGACAGATGGTTACGGTAGAGTTCAGAAGTTGATACCGGAGCGCTGAACGGCCATATCAAACTTCGGCGAGATGCTTTTATCGTCCTCACGCCCCCAGGGCAATAGTTTACAACTGACCTGCTGCTCGTGTCGATCTCTGATAACGTCTATTGAACAGTTTTTTTGTTAAAAACAATCCGCTTAAAGTCCTGCACTTCTCTTTCTTGAATAATTTCAGATATAATTAAACTGAAAAAAATCCTGAAGTATTAAAAATTTAGGGGTCAAAGCTATGAGAACAAGAAAAAAACTCTCTAAAGATTCGCAGAAATCAAACGTCATTAAGAAATTCTGTAAAAAAATATTTTTTTAAGTTGAATAAAAAAAGTAGATGAAACTTGAACCTAAAAAAATTATAAGAAAATTTATATATTGAGATGGATGATTGACGTTCCTAAATTTTGAAAAATCAAGAATTCGTCAATTTTTACATCGAGATCAGAAATACCTTTTTCTCATTTTTTTTTTTCAGAAGATTTCTCTTAAGGTTTTTCAGAAGATTTTTCTTACGCTCTTATTTTTTCTTCTGGTAATTTTCTATTTGTTTTATGTACTTTATGTTAGATATTCCAGGTCTTTCTGATAAAATTAATGATTTTGGTGAATTGTTTCGGAAAACTTTTTTAGAGTCCAGGGAAAGTCAAGCCATCGATTCGATCCTGCTTCTTGTTAAAGAGCTTCTATCTTTTATATTCGTTTTTTTTGCTGGAAGTAATTTCATCTATTGAGTAAAAAGATGAAAAAAAGCTCGCCTACAGGGGTCAAAGTTTCAAAACTGCCAATTTTCTACGTAGGTTTTTCTTCGGCAATTCCGGTCTGATAATCCGTTTTATACAGATTAAATGAATTTTTCGTTGTTTACAAGCCTTCTACACTTTTAATATGAAAAGTGTTCGCGAAGTTAAAACATTTATTTAGCTATCGAGAGCGAGACATTCAGATGAAGAGCTTGGCTTTTTCGCGGTCTTATATCTCGTGATCGAAATTTTCCCAACAACTAGGTTATTGATTTTTTTCATCAGTTTAAGTACTGCTGCAAATATTTTGAGTATGAAAATTGTCTCAATAATTTCGCCTTTCCGCGTGAACTCGAAAAACGAAATGATGCAAAATCGCAACTTTCTATTCAAATTTTGAAAGAAATGACTCAATTTTTTGAAAAATCTATCCCAGACAATTTGAAGAGCGGAAGCTTCAAAAGGATAAATAACAATCAAGGAACATAAAAAAAATTTCGTCCTCAACAGTTTGTCAAAATCGAAATGTCGAAAACGAAATCGGTTTCTTGACAACCAAATAATACCCTTGTGAACGTTTCAGCTTTTAACTTCAAGTATTTTTCAGAATGATGTGAAATCAAAAAGTTATCTTTTGGAAAGACGCACTAGTACTCCGAAATAGTAAGTTTAGTACAGGTTCTTTTTTTCAGTATCCAATCCCCTTTTTTTCTAGTTATTTTAATAATCTTTCAGAAAAAAATTGATGTCACTTATACCGGACACAGTATAACTAATCGGCTCATAGAATAACTCCATGAGACATTTTCCAGGACAAAAGTCCCCGATTAAAGGGTCCGTACAGTCAAATCTATTCTTAGAACATTGCCTTGATAGGAATTTGTTTTCAATAAGACTCGTCTTGATAAAAGGCCGCGGGTCAAAAATTTGACGCAAATGACGATCAGCGGAAAACTTTATTACTTTATTGCCTCCCACGAAAAGTTTTTATTGCGGAAGTCCTAGTAAACACTAAAGCAATAACGATAAGTTAAAGAAAAGAAATCCCTGAAGTAAATGTTTTCTTCTTTTTTTAAAGTCTTGAAAAAAATCCAAAAAAACTGAATTCTAGACAAAAAGATTATTTATAAAGTCGTCATACCGCTTTATGATAATTTTTTTTGTTTTAATTAAGTGCGAAGTTGCGTGTTAGTCTTTCTCATTTCAAAAGACTAACCGTCAGCGGGCGACCAGCACGATGTCTGAAGAAGACTTGGACGACGACATCGGCCTTAAGCCCGTCTGATTGAACTTTCACGTTCTTTCAAAAATTGATGAATTGTAGGGAGTGATTGTGGAAAGTTCAAAAGCCAAGTACACAATAATCAAACTTCTGGGAGAAGGGGGTTTTGGCGCCGTTTATAAGTAAGTAGGATAGATTATAAAAAAAAAAGAAAGATGCATTTTTTCCAGAGTTCATGAGACAAACAACAAAGAAAAATGCTACGCCATGAAGGTAGAACGAAAAATAGAAACAAGACGTCATTCTAAGCTCAAAATGGAAGTTTACAGACCGGAAATTGTGGTAGATTATCAAAAGAAAGTTTCAGATAATGATCCTGAAAGTAGTGTCGGCGGAAAGGAAACAGTCGCACTTCACCACGATAGCCGACCGCGGAAAAAAGGAAAAAGAAGGATTCTTTTTCCTGGTGATGGAACTAGTCGGCAAGAGCCTGGCTGATCTGAAGGGAGCCCGACCAGATAAGGTGTTTTCGCCGCCGACAGGTCTCAGCGTCGCGCAGCAGTGCCTTGAGGCCTGCGAAGACCTCCACAAGTACGGCTTCATACATCGTGATCTGAAGCCGGCGAACTACGCCTGTGGCATAAAGGATAAACACATCGTTAGTCTTTCCCCGATGGATCTCACTTCGGAGGTAATACAGATTTACATACTTGACTTCGGAATCGCTCGCAAAATTTTGAACGAGAAGAATGAGCTGAGAGCACCTCGGGAATCGGTTCGATTTAAGGTTCTCTATGCAATTTGAATGCTGAAAGCTGATCTTGGATAGGGAACAGTAAAATTCGCCTCTATATCGTGTCACAAGAACGTAGAACTCGGATGGAAAGATGACTGCGAGAGTTGGTTCTATCTACTACTTGATCTTGTCGTCGCATCAGGTCAATAATTATTTGAATCTTTTTAGATTTCTGCAGTTCAGGTCTTCCTTGGAGACGATTAAGCGATAAACACGAGGTCCAAAAAGTCAAGGAGGAGTGCCGAACATCAAAAAGAGTAGAGTTCACTTTGAAATTACTCCTCTACACCGCAAATTTCCACAGAATCGGTGCTAAAAGACAGTTGGAGAGTTCATATAAACTTTTATAATCTAGAGTTCATACCGCTGTGAGACCTTTTGACTTAATCTAAAGCTTCTTCTTGTTCTTAAGATAAAAGTGTCGATTTTTTCATTTGGAAAACCAGAAATGATGTTAGGGAAGACGACTTAAAACCCATTTGCATAATCAAACGAAATTGTGCCGTTGCAAAGAATGGACACGATTTTATCTGGTAAGAAATTGAGAGAAATTTTTGCCTTTTCAAAAAAAAAAATCATTTATTTTTGCAGGTTTTGGCTGAACTCATAGATTAGAAGGACAGTTTGTAACTGTCAATTTACAATGCTGATATGTATAGGGACCACAGCCCTATTTTTCGAACTTAAGCTAGCTTCTCGTTTTTGTTATAAAAATAATGATTTTAACATTTAGTATGCGAAAAACAGAAAAAGAAAAAAACGAAAAATATTAAGAATAAGAGGAGAAAACAATATTTAAAAGTAATCGAAAAGCAAAATTTTTTGCACTGAAAATTTGGATTTGCGAATTCTCATGCAATCTGCGCGCACTCTTATTTGCAAGGGCGGCACGGTTTCAGGAGCCAAAAGAGAAGGTTTTACGAGCTGTAATTCCACTTTACCTTCACTTTCGTCTCAGTGACTGCACAAATACCGCCTACAGTGCTTTTTGAGTCACATGAAAATGCGATTTCGCCCACTTTTATTCACCTTTTTTGTTGAAAAAATTTTTTCGGCGATCTTGAATTTTCGATTTTTTTGCTTTTTTGTTTGAAAATTAAAAGCTCTTATGAATGAGTAAGAAAAAACGCGTGTCTTCGACCGGGAAATGTTTCAAAACAACTCGCAAAAAATTCTCCAGCTTTTTTACCACTCAAAAACAGTACATTTTCTTGTAGTTGTCAACGAGTATTATTTGAGCAATGTTTTTCTCAATATGAAAAAAGCATAAAAACCTTCTAATACTGCATTGCAATTGAGAAAACAATTTTTGACTTTGCGTGCCTCTCAATTTTTTCGGCGATCATAGAACTTTCATTTTTTCGGCTTAAAAAATTTCATTTGCTGTTTATAAGTCGTTTTCAAAAAATTAACTTTGTCCGCGACCTACATGAATATCAAAACGCAAAACTAAGTTTATTTTTCGAACTAGCATCACTATTCCGTACGACACTCCGTTGAAACACATGGAAAGTACCTAAAAACCTTTTCAACGGAAAGAGGAACCTTTGCTACATGTATGCTGAAATTTTTATCATTTGTCATTTTATTTTTGTTTCTATCGGCTGTACGAAACAATCAAAGACGAAACACCGAAAAAATGGCCTTTTTTCATCTCGAAAAGGGGCGGGGCTTTGCGGTCGCTAGATATATATTCTCATACTATCCTTTCCATCTGGAACGAAAATTGGAAAATGAAAGATATTTGAAAGAAAATTTCGTTATTTGTTTATCTACACATTTTTACGAGAGAATTGTCCAAGATTTCTGAGTATTTGAGCTGGCAATGACTCGAACCAGTTTCATAAAATAGAAACCATTTTGTTAGGCACCACAAGCCATTTCTCGAAAAAAGTAATGCGTAGTCGAATCTTACACCATCTGATAGAACATGCTTTCCAAAAATCAAATCAATTTAGCTTTTCGAAAAATTTTGATCTTGAGCCGAGTTATGAAGCTTTTAGTGACGCGCGAGAAAGCCGAAAAATCTGGCGTTTTCCGAGATTTCGGCTGCCGCCGCATTGTTTTGACTCGTTTTCCATTCATATTCAACCGTTTTTGAATCTGTTTTTGTTGAAAACTGATGAAAATGCTTCTCTGAGTTTTATTCGCATAGTTTAGGGTTTTTACAAAAACAATTAGTTCGAAAAATAAGAAAAAAGGATCCTCGGCACCAACGGAAAAAAACTTATATGATATTTTCTGTTCGATCATCAAGATAAGGCACTCTTACAGTTACATAAACAAGATAATGACAAATAATATCAATTATCATAGAAAAACACAAATTTTTAATTTCGGATTTCCCATTTTTCGCCCGTAAAACGATTATTTTCCTTCAGAACGGCGCAATATCACGCACACGACACGCTTCGACACGCAAAAATAAAATAAAAAATTGACCGTTCTCGGTCATTCAAAATGCTCATTCTTTTTTCGGCACCGCCAGATTTTTTAAAATTTTTTTCTAAAAATGTGAAATTGTAAAGGCAAAAACATATCCAAAAAGAAAACGTGAAACGATATTGCTCTTGTGAAACGCTCCAAAAAACGTAATTCATTTTTGCGTGCGTTTTTGTAAATACAAATTTAAACTTATTTTGCTCGGTTTTTTGATGCCTTTTTTCTGTTTTCACGTTATTTAGACTTTTTTTTTCAATTTTTAAACAAAGAAAATCACTAGGTTGTCGCGGAATTTTTTTCGCATTTTTGCTCCAAACTTTTGTATTTTTTGAGTGTAACTTTACAAGCTTCGTTCTTTTTTCGGCACCGCCAGAATTTTTTTGTTTTAATATATTTTTTGAAGGATGTCATAATGAATAAGATATCCAAAATTCAGATGTGAACCGCATGTAGTTTCGTGAAACGAGTTTTTTTTGTGAACTGTATCGACTTTTTGTGGAAATTTCCTTTTTTTTTGGGTTACATTTCGAAAATTGCTGGATTTGAAAGTCATCTAGTTTTGTAGAGCGATGTCGATTACATAGGAAAGTAAGAAGTATGAATTTTTCAACTTGCGCTTTGCTCACTAAAATAGCTTCAAACCAGTTTTTCACCCGAATTGTCGTTAATTTTGGTGCGATGAAGGGGCGAGGCTTTGCCGCAAAGCCTTTGCGCTCCCTACATTTTGTGAACTATTTGTCTATAGAGTTTCCATAATGATACCACTGTATAGTCTCTGTGTACCACGACTTGGAATTTCACCGAACGACATTCCGCTGTTCCGCTGCGTGCCTCTGATTTATCGTTTTATTTAAGAACTCGACCAGCCCGTGTTCCTAGTTGAACAGTCCTTCTATGAGGAATGAGAACGAATCCAAAGCGAGACCGAGGACGCTGTTTCGCTGCCTCGCAAAGACGCTTCGCGACGCAGCGAAACAGCGGAATGTCGTTCGGTGAAATTTCAAGTCGTGGCACACAGACCATACAACGTAAATTATTTGGGGTGAAAAAAGCTTTGTTCCCCGATTTTCGATATTTTCGACTTTGAAAATTCGAAGCTAAAGATATAGTAAAAATCTTGAAAGAGTTACTTTTTAGGAGTCAATGATCGGATCACTGAAGTGCAAAGAAGAACTCGGGAAAATTATGGATTACATCGACTCGTTGAAGTATCCTGATAGGGTTGATTATCACTACGTCTACAAACTCCTTGAAGAAGTCTTTTTATCCTGTGTTCTATTTAAAACCCTCAATTTAAGGGAGCAATTGTTTGTGGCGGTTCAATCTCCGCTCCCTACGACTGGGAATGACGACACATCAGTGATTTTATTCTAAGAAACTAATAAAGTGCTTTTCTAACTTATTTGACTCACTGAATCTGGAAAATTACAAGCTATTCGGAAACTTGAAGCAGATGGCTTCTGATGCTCCATTTAAATTTCTAATAGGATTTCTTTTGCAATTTCGGTTGGAAAATAATATTAAGATGATTTCTATTATAAAACATTATGAATGAATGAATGAAATGTTTATTTCGCTATTATATCAAAAAAAAAAGATTTTTCCGCCTCTATTCATGTGATTACATGTATGTATATAAAAAGTAATATAAACATATAAAAACTAGATGAAAATCAACATAAGAAAGCTGAAATCTCGACATCTTTTATTTTCATCTCTACTCGAAGCTTATTCAGATACCATTTCACGTCCAATTCGTGTATCTAATTTAGTGAAAAAACTTGCGTTAGACCAAACAGAAATATTGTGAAATGAGCAAGTTAAACTTTTCACGTTATTCAAACAACCCGTGCAGGAAATAGTTATTTCAAAAGACTAATCGTCAGCGAGCGGCCAGCACGATGTCTGAAGAAGACGTGGACGATGAAATCGGCCTTAAGCCCGTCTGATTGAACTTCCACGTTCTTTCAAAAATTGATGAATTGTAGGGAGTGATTGTGGAAAGTTCAAAAGCCAAGTACACAATAATCAAACTTCTGGGAGAAGGGGGTTTTGGCGCCGTTTATAAGTAGGATAGATTATGAAAAAAAAGAAAGATGCATTTTTTTCAGGGTTCATGAGACAAACAACAAAGAAAAATGCTACGCCATGAAGGTAGAACGAAAAATGGAGGCAAGACGTCATTCTAAGCTCAAAATGGAAGTTTACAGACCGGAAATAGTTGTAGATTATCAAAAGAAAGTTTCAGATAATGATCCTGAAAGTAGTGTCGGCGGAACGGAAACAGTCGCACTTCACGACGATAGCCGACCGTGGGAAAAGAGAAAAGGAAGGATTCTTTTTCTTGGTGATGGAACTAGTCGGCAAGAGCCTGGCTGATCTGAAGGGAGCCCGGCCAGATAAGGTGTTTTCGCCGCCGACAGGCCTCGGCGTCGCTCAGCAGTGCCTTGAGGCCTGTGAAGACCTCCACAAGTACGGCTTCATACATCGTGATCTGAAGCCGGCGAACTACGCCTGCGGCATAAAGGATAAACACATCGTTAGTCTTTCCCCGATGGATCTCACTTCAGAGGTAATACAGATTTACATACTTGACTTCGGAATCGCTCGCAAAATTTTGAACGAGAAGAATGAGCTGAGAGCACCTCGGGAATCGGTTCGATTCAAGGTTAATATAATATGCTGACTTTCTTGAAAAGATATTCAAGGGAACTGTGAGGTTCGCTTCGTTGTCGTGTCACAGAAACGTCGAGCTCGGATGGAAGGATGACTGCGAGAGTTGGTTCTATCTACTCATCGACCTTCTTAATCCTGGCGGTATGCTTCTTTATAGCGGTTCAAGGTTTTTTTTTTGGGTCTTCCTTGGAAGCGTATGAACGACAAAAATGAGGTGCAAAAAATAAAAGAAGACTGCCGCACGACTAAAAGAGTAACGCAACAGCTTTGATGACTTTCAAAACATGATTATCAGGATACGTTGTTGGGAGCTCTGAAATGTAAAGAAGAATTAGGGAAAATCATTGACTATTTTGACTCGCTTAATTATCCTGATCGAGTCGACTATCACTACATCTACAAGCTTCTAGAAGAGGTTCGTCACCCAAAATATTAAAAAACTCTTCTTTTTCCAGGGAGCAGTCAATTGCGGAGGATCCGTGTCCGCTCCGTATGATTGGGAGTGAATGGAAAAAATATCGTCATATATTTTTTCAATAAAAGATTGGAATACGCGTCAGAGTGGTTCACTCTCTTTTTCATTTTCGCAAAAAGACATCTCAATAGGGACTGTTTTTTCTCGGTGTTTTCTCTGAAGTGGACCAAGCAAAGAAAGGCTCTCGAGAAAGGGTGTGTTGAGAAACGGCGTAGAATCTGGATGTGGGAAGTAGATTTCTCAAAATGAACTGACTTACCCAGAGCAAGATTGTCGCGACTCGATTCTCATGACTTGTGGTCTATCGCGTGGATTCACTCCAACGCTCAAATTGTGTTCGTGTTCTTTCAAACTCGACTTGCGGGATATATATCTTTGATAGTCGTAGATATGATCTGTGAAAAAACAGTTGATCATCTTCTCAATCTGTTTGAATTACCCGAAAACAAAGTTTCGTAGAACCTTGAGGCCGTCGGATTCCCTCGCAAGAGATTCGCAACTTCTTCATCGAAATATTCCTCATTGATGCTATCGCTGTGTTTTTTGGACATTCGCCACGTCTTTTCGATGATTTTTGTGGGACATGAACTCATTTTTAGAACGCTCAACGCAATTTCTCGAGGAACGTCTTGAAAGGAAAGGAATTGTTAAAGTCAGATAAAAACCGAAGAGTGACCTTTTGAAAAAGAAATGAGATCTCCACATGATTCGAAGTCATCTTTCGTGAAAATTTCAAAAAGGTTCTTTCGAAGTGTTGAAAAATATTGGTTTTTGAGGACAGCCGTTGATTTCGATTGGGAATCGAGAGATGAATAAATGACTGTGACCCCGAGCTTTGCCAGTATTTCGAACGAAACTTCAGAGCCTGTGAATCCCTGCAGAAATACTTTTTTTCGTATTGAAAGCGAATCTCACATCTTCCATGATGGTCTCCAGGTCAGTCGATGAGTCAACCACCTCGAAAATGGCTCTCGTCCCCATCAGAAAGAAATACATGCGATACTGCTGCGAAATGGGGCCTGAGGATTTTTTTTTTCTTGATCGTTTTGGACTCCTTCTTACCGTTTTTAACCACGATGTAATTGGAAGCGGCTGCCTCATGGAGCAAGGCTACGGCAGGGACGTCGAAATGTTTCGCATCGATTATAGCGATGTTAGAATCGGCCATTTTCCAGACGTTGAGAAGCGGACTGCGGCTGAAGGCCTGGACGTTGTGGCACTGAGGATCAAGCTCAGACGAGAGATTGATGACGTCGATAGTTTTTGCCGTTGGTTTGACAACACTAACAAATAGATTATTGTTCTAGAGCGATAAGGTACCTCATATCGTTTATCAGGTAGAAGTGGGTATCACTTCGGATGAAAGGGGCGTCGAAAGTGGATATGAGAATATTTGTGGACAATATTGACGGCTCCCTTTTTAACTCTTTGAAGCCATTTTTTTCTAATAACTTCCACAAAAAATGGTCGAAAATGTTCATTCTCAGATCGTTCTTCTTCCACAATATGCGCGGAGTCTTGGCTACTAAATGAAGAAAGTTAATGAATGAAGCAGAGATTCAAACGTACTTTCTTCGAAAACCCAAAAAATTTCGAAGCAGAAACCCGGATCGAAAGCATAGATAAAGTTATTCAAAAGGTTTCCATCAACTTGAGACTTCAGAGTCCCTCTCCCAGAAAAGGTTGAAACCCGGCCAATTGATTTTAAGTGGAAGTTTTCTAAATATTATACAAAAATGTGAGAAACGGAGCTGGAGCTAACCCAGAGTAGAAATTTGCTGTAGTGGATCTCGCATTGTCAGAGCTACAAAAGCTGTAGCCATTTTCGTCTTCCACTCGACATCCGAAGGAGGAATCGGATCGCTGACCATTGACAAAGAAGTTCTTTCAAACTCTCGTAGCATCTCCTGAAAAGTCGTTTCGAAATCTACAAACTGAAAGAAAAAACAAACCGAGTACCACATCGCTAAACAGTCACACTCTTCAAGAAACGAAGCGCAAATTATTTTTTCCAGCAAGGTGTGACTTTTATCGAACATGTCGAAATGGTCAGCGAGCATAGATTGGTGATTTGTGCCGAGCAAACTTGGAAATTCGTCAAAGAACATGGACAAAGCTTGCTGTCTTTCTGAGTAAATCATTCATCTATGTTTCTGAGAGTTTCAGTACCTTTGGGTGGAAGATTTGTCAAATCTATTTGCTTCCTGAAGCTCCAGTTTGTTCTAACTTTAACTTTGCGCACAAAAACACTGCTGTCCGTAGACATTAATCGCATAGGAACCACAGGGAAATCTTCCCAATATTCTAGAATGACTGAGACTTTTTGCCAGTTTTGAAGGCGACAAGATATGATCAGCTGCGCCAGTTTAGATTCACTGCAACCGTTCGCGAAACAAGAGAGGTCGATATCCAGCTCTGGAAGGTCCAGCAGCTGCACAGCTGTCAGCAGAGCGATACAAGAAACGAATGTGGGCAGCAATTGAACTTGGTTCAACAGTAGAACTATTTTCTCTTTATCCTTGTCTTCAGACAAGTCGAAAATCGCCCTTTGAATCAGCCAAATCGACATGTCAACAGAAGAACTTGAAAACAACAAGGAAGCGTCCAGTAGGAGAGTGTACTGAAAAACATGATTATCAGAAAGATTCCAATATTTCCATACCCTTTCGTTTGGAGGCAGTTTCTCCAGGAGTGGCCGCAGTATTAAGAAAATCCTGAGAAGACCGAAAGACCGCGGACGTCGCAGCTCGTATCGGCACAAGTCGAGCAGAGAACGGCACTTGTCCAAGACGTTTTCCTCGTATTCGAACAGCGAAATATGTCTCCTCACGCTCTCCATCACCTGGAGCGGCTAAAAAATCCTAAGATTCTTCGAAAACCAACCATCTCCTCATCTTGGCTGTTTTTCGAGTAGACGTCAGCAATCAAACGATATCCGGTGGCCAGGAATCGGTTGGAGTCGCACTCCTCGGCAAGACTGATAGCCTTCTCTAAGGCCGTCATCGCCACGTCCAAGTTGTCTCTTTTGTTCTCTGTTCTGGATAGAAGCATGAGCATTTCGATGCGACCTTCGTTGTCACGGATCATTTTGAACAGAGTGAGGCCGCTCCGAGAGTGTTCAGCCGCATCGGCGTACTTGCAGAGGGCCAAATTTGCTCTGCGGAACAAAACATTTAGGAAATTGACTTACGAAAAAACCTGGCGAGGTTTCTGTGAGAGTCAGCCATGGCGCGAGCACTGCGCAACTGCCTGGCAACTTCCAATTGCTGTTTGAAGTATCCTTCCGCTTGCCTAAAATTCATTTTCAAAAAAGTGATTCGTACAGACCTGTGTTTTCCTAGTTCAAACAGAGCGTCGCCCAACTGCCCAAGCATTTGCATCTCTCGTTTGCTGTCGTTGCCGTCTTGCGCCTTGAAAGTTCATTCGTTTTCTCGCGAGAAGGTCAGAAAAGTTAATGAACCTCCGTTAAACTCTGTTCCAACGGATGAATTATGTCGAGACTCGTTCCTTGTTGCTTGTCCCACAACGCGACGTCTTCAAAAATCAGGGAACGCAGATTGGAATCTGACAGTTCCCTTCAGTTCTGTTAACATTTCTTTTTTGATACCCAAGTCATTTTCGAGAAGCGCTTTCATTTTCTCAATGTCTTCGGAGGCAGTGGACTGCTTGCCGACTTGCAAACTCCACTTGAAACGAGCCGAGAGGCACGGAACTCGCAGAGTCACGTCGCAAGATCTGAAACACGCAAACTACAGCCTAAAGAGAGGAATAATTCGGTCGAAACTCTAGAATCGGATGAATTTGATCACTTTTTTTTATTTGATTATTTGGTGTACTAATGCAACACTCTGGTGTTCTCAACTTCCAACAATCCCTACTTTGTTTTTCCTTTTCATGAAATTATCTATTCGACATAGAGGATTATTTGGCAAATTTTCAGTTTTTTTTTTTGAGACTGATGTAGAAGAAAAGCCTCCAGCAACAGTACCTCTCTGCTAGCCGTACTGCTTCTTTCAAAAAGATTTCTGGACATTCCGGATTGGACTCGTCTTCACTCAAACGAGCGAGAGACAATAGAGCCTGAGAAAAATCTTCAGAATGCGAATAATTTCTACCAAAGGCACTTCAATCTTTTTCTTTTCCGCTTTATCCACGACTGAAATGAATCTTTTCCAAAGAACAATCGCCGAAGTGATGTCTCTCTGATTCTCATATATCATAGCGAGAAGTCTGTAGGCGTCACCTTCATAAGAGTTTTCTTTGTTGCCCCTACAAAAATTTATGTTTACGAATAAAAAAAGTTTCACCTCGAAAATTTCAATATCCGTTTAGCCAGTTTCAAAGCGATTGGCAGGTTTCCAGCGACAATTTGAGATTGACAAAGCAAATAACAGCAATGGAGAAACTAAAAACATTGAATTCAAAAAAAAAAACGCCAAAATACCAGACAAGGTTTGTTGTACTTGGTCGCAGCACACAATGAAGAATTGAGGAACTCAATCGACGAGTTCAGGTCTTTCTCAGCGACAAAAGTTTGGTTAACGGCGTCTATGATCCGAATTCTTATGACGACTTCAGATTCCTTCGGCGGACCCGACAACAGAGGCAAAAGCAGCTCTCTGGCGATTTCGTGCCTTCCCTACCAAAAAAGACGATTTGGTTCAAAAAGCAGCCCAACCATTTCAGCGTTCGCGATTCCGCGGATTCGTTGGATATTTTTGACGTCTTCGACGTCGCAAACGGGCGACTGGCATTCGTCCAGAAGAAGGATAGCTTCTTCGAACTGCTTCAGATTCAAATAATTCTCCGCAATCTTCATTTTTTCATCCAGCTTTTCTCGTGCGCTCAACACCTGTCGAAACCTGTCGCATTTCTTTCTTGAAGATTGAGCCTACGTTCGAGCTTAAACGGTGCGATCTCTGCAAACAAGCCAGATGGAAATTGCCCCACAATTCAGCGGCAATCGCGATATTTTCCCTTGTGGCGTCCGAATTTCCACCCAAAACAAAACTGTTCAGAAAAAAAAACCGAGCAGAATGAACTCACCGAGTTCCTGGCAGAGCTCAAGCTGTTGCTCATAGTAGTCGACAGCACGCGCGTAGTTGCCACAATGACAATGAGCCGCCGCCAGAGAGCTCAACGTCGATTCCCGTAGTTTCAGAGAGCGCGGCTCCAGTCCCTCCGCCCAGCCAAGGACAGTTATCGCTTCTGTGTAGCCATTTCAGAAGCCAAATCGAACACCTCTCAAACCATGGAAATCCCCTCGATGGATCATCGATTGTCCCACAGTCGAAAGCACCGTCGACCGGTCAACCTCCAGGTCCAGCGACTTCAGCTGATTGAATGGGAAATCTTCTGGAAAAGAAAATATTGAAGGAAAACAAGATGAAATATGAGATTGAAAATATGGGAGGTTGTAGTCCAGTAATTATTTTATGTACGAAAATTTTTTTGCAACTAGTACAATAATATACGTCTTTTTCGCGACTTGAAACTGTTTCATGTCTCGGCGTCCTCCGCGTCCTCCTCGTCTTTCTCATTTTGACGTTCTGTTCTTATGTTTCTTTGATCTCATCGGTGAGTGAGCAGAGAGACGCAGACATTCGAAAAACGTTAAGTCGCGAGAAACGGACTACACCATTATAATTTTTTCAACGAAAAAAGTTAATTCTTCTTTGACCATAGTTATATTCCAGAAAAACAACAAAATAAGCAACACTCTTTCAATTTTAAATATCGTTTTTGCAGAATAAAATTTATTTCGGAAAAAAAAAAGAAACAACTCCCCATAAACTGAACGGGCCAAATCCAAGAGGGACTTCAGAATTTGACAATTGGAAGGGTCCAATCGTGCTCCGTTGCACAAGGAAACAAGCGCGTTCTTTGTATCTCCGACTTTTTTCAAAGCTTCTCCTTTTCGGTAGTGTGCCTTGGCCCACGTCGGACTGATTTGAACAGCTCGCTCGGCTTGTTTCAGCGCATCTGCCACGTTGTTCAGCTTCAAGAGAATTGCCGACAAGTTAGAGTAAAGAATTCCATTAGTTGGGTGACTGAGAATCGCCTTCTCGTACAAAATCTGCGCGTCTTCGTAGCGACCTTCGGAGTAGGCAGTTCCTGGATTTAACAGTGATTATAACTGCAGATCAAAAACTTTATTGATAATATAGTTGTCATCTCATTCGTTAGCCACATGAAGTCTGAATCTCCTTTAGAAAAATCGTATGCTGTTGAGCTAGAAATTGTGTCTTAATTCTGTATAATCTATGAAATTTTGTTATTTTATGTATTATCGTTTACATACATGGCGCAGTTTGTTTTCGAGGTTCACTCTTCTTCAATTTATTGATTCCAAACCATTTAAAAAGGTTCATCTATGCGCAAATTTGATCCAATTTCTTTGTGAATTATATTTAATACGAAAGCAATTTTTCAAAACATAATTTTTGGCTTTTTGAAAAGGCGCCAATCTGTCAAAGAAAAAAAGCAAACCTGCTTCATGAACAATCTTTTCAAGGTCGCCGCTCATCACAGTCCATGAAACTACCTAAAAAATTTTTTTTTGAAAATCCGAACCTAACGGAAAACGGCGAAGAATAGAAGAAGAACGCGGCCTAAATGTTGAAGATTGGCTTAGTAGGACGGTCAAGAAGACAAATTGCTCCGATTGGCCGTAATTAAACTTTAAATGAGAACTGGAAAGACGGTATAATTGCTTCGCAGTTTTGCACCATCTTGAAAACGTAAGAGCGTTTACTTTTGACGGGGTTTTTTTTCAATAAGGAATTTGAAGAAGAGTCTAACAGGGAAAAACCGCAATGCTATATGACGAATGCGGAAAGATCCTGTCCTTGAACGCATTTCTCCGCTCTCCCACTTTCTTCCACTTTCGGTCAATCCCCTAATCGATTTATCCGTGTGAATATATATCGACCGCTGTTCTATTTATAGCATCGTTATTCACACTTCCCTGTTTCTTTCTTCGAATTTCCGATGAACTTCAGAAAGACGCTGATTTAATCTTCATAGTTTATTGGAGAATTGAAAATAAAACTATCTAAACAACAACAAACCTGTAGTGGCAGAGAATATAGCATAACAATCAAGATAAACAATAGAAATTGAACTAGTCTAAAAAGTAGAACAAATAACAAAAAAAAAACGTACTCAATGAGACCGAAAGAAAGGAATTTTCACGAAATTATTCTATTCAATGGAAGACACCGAGAAGGTCGGATTCACGGAAGATCGAGTATTCCTTGTTGTCGACAATAACCTGGAACAACACATTTAGACCATGTTGACTTTGAACAGAAAAACAAAATTCAATATAAACAGAATTTTTTTTTCTACAGTACGAAAATTTAGTTTTTGCAAAATTCTCGGAAAAACAACAAGATTTGGATTGAAAATTCAGGATTGAGATCAAAGTTTTAAAAAAACCTTTGTGCCTCCGTATTCGGGGAGAAGGACGCGATCCCCAGGCTTCACAGAAAGAGCGACGACCTCACCTTTCTCGTTGCGAGCACCTGCTCCAGCAGCTACAACAGTAGCTTCCAAAACCTGTGAAAAAAAGAAAAAAATTATTTTTCACACAGATAGTAAAAAATTTTCTCTCTTGAAGTGGAGCAAAGAACGAAGCAAAGTTGAATAGTATTGCAGGGCAAAAAAAATTTTTGATGATGACACTAATTTGCCCTTCGATGTTCAAAAAATTCGGTGATTGAAATAAAAGCCAGCAAATTTTCGAACGGCGACTTTTCCGATTCTTTTTAACATCGCTAGGGAGCTTTCCGACTTTTTTTCTATTGCATTTTTCGGATTATAAAAGATCTTTTAACATTGTTTTCCTTTTTCTTTATGTTTTTATCATGAATAAAGTACCTGTTTGATAGAGGAAAATTAAAAAAAAAAAAGTTTATCGAGAGAAAAAGTCGGAAACTTTGCAATGTTCCCTAGCGGTATGAAATCGGAAAAAGTGGTCGTTCGAAACTTTGCTATTTTTATTTCATACCACCAAAAAAATTCGACTTTTTTAGTTTTTTTGTTTCTGGCTCTTCTTTCATAAGAAAAAAATCGCTTGAAAAAAAGTGTTTTTTTCATATTAAACTTTTAATTCGCGATTATTCTATTACCTTAAAAAAAAAAATAAGAAAGAGGGCAGATAACTAATAATCGCAAAGCCTCACTATAATCCAAAATATTAACTTTATTTCGAGGAAATATAAATAGATGTTCGCGTAAGAATTATCACCATGAAACATTGACCCTTTACTATTTCACCATTCGCAAAAAAAAACACAAAAGAAAACTTTGAAACTGAAAGAAATTTTTTGTCCTTTCATCTAGCATAAGTTAAATAAAAGTTCGATGAGTAAAAAAAAAAGCTTCATTGGGATAATATATCCAAATGGGGATTTTCGCGGAATATTTGGAAAAATTTATAAACGCTGAAAATTCAATAAACAACTTCTTTCAAAAATCGAACTATTTTCAAACAAAAAAAACGTACTTTTCCTTGAGACTTTTCTGGAAGCATGATCCCGCCCTTCGTTTTCGTTTCAGCAGCTACTCGTTCGACTAATACGCGGTCATGGAGAGGCTTGAAAGAATTCAAGATAGAACTCTGAAAAATATAATAAAAGAAAGAAATACAACTAAAAACCATTTTTCTGAAAATTGCATCACATTCTTTAGAAAAGTTTGAATTTTCAAAAAATAAGTAGAAATGAAAGATCAAAACCCACCGATCGACGGAGAGCTGTCAGGAACATGATTCAGGTTGCCTGAAAAAAAGAGAAAAGTTGCAAATTAATGAATAAAATAGGAAGAAAAAATAGAAAAAATCAAGGCGATTCTGGCGGTTTCATGAACCAATCGTGGGCGGAGTCAAAGGCTATCAACCAATCAGCGTCTAGTTCGCGAACCTTCTCGATGGGTACATCTGCGCTCCACTGACAATTTTTTTCAAATCCCCGCGGTAAAAATGATGCAAAAACTCATTTCCCTTCTTCTCATCATTTGTTTCCTTTTTCTTTACTGTCATTTAATTGCTTCGTATTTTTTTACCAATAGATTTGAATAAGAAAAAAACAAATAGGTTTGAATATCACGAAATTCTCGTTTTTTTCAAAAATAATTTTTTTAATGAAAATTTTTTTCCAAATGCAAATCAGTTTTTTTCAGAGATTAGTTTTTTTATTCAATATAATGATAAGATAATCGTTCTCATTCATCAGAAAAAAAGGTAAATTATAGTTTATTTTACAAAAATTCCCACAGAAGACTTGCTAAATTTCAACTTATTTTCTAATGCCGTGTTCAATTTGATTCCGGGAAATGCAAAATTTTCTCTGACTCTCCAAAATTTAGTGATCATTTCGTTTCTCTAACGGGTATTTTGCATTTCGCGGAATCCAATTGAACACGGCATAAAATATTCTCATCGCTTTTTTTTGGTGGTTCAGAACACATTCATTTTTAACCTAGAAATCTGATTTTTTCCAGTTTTTTCATATGGCCGATTGATCTGTTCATAAAAAAAAATAATTTTTGAAGGTAAAATGCTCCGTCTGGCCAGAAAGGGATTCGCGCAAAATATTGCACGTGCATACGCCAAGGATGTGAAGTTCGGAGGAGAAGGGCGACAAGCCATGATCGCCGGTGTCAATCTTCTTGCCGACGCTGTTTCGGTCACAATGGGTCCTAAGGTATAGCAGATAAATACATTTTTCAATTTTATGTGATAAACTTTTTTTCAGGGACGAAACGTTATCATTGAGCAATCGTGGGGCAGTCCTAAGATTACCAAGGATGGAGTAACTGTTGCTAAGTCTATCGATCTCAAGGACAAATACCAGAACATGGGAGCTAAACTAATTCAGGTATGATAATAACTCAAAAAAGTGGCAGAAAATTGAGGTTTTCGATTCAATAGTATGAGAAAGTTTTGTTACTACAAATAGTTGAATTATTATAAAACTACTCTATCCATTTTGCTATGAAAAGGTATTTGACATCGTTTACTACAGATGCTTCAGCTCATCATCAAAAAGCTCTGAAAATAATATTATCAGTACTTTTTTTACCAATATAGAAAAGAGGAAGCTTGATTCAATAGGGAAAAAAATTTCAGTATTTGAGTCGGTTTTGATAAAATTATGTTATCTGTAATATTTCAAGAAAATAACGTCTTTTTTCTCTTCAAACAATTTTTCAGGATGTTGCCAACAAAGCCAACGAAGAGGCTGGCGATGGAACGACTTGTGCCACCGTTCTCGCCCGTGCTATCGCTAAAGAGGTATCTTTGAAATAATTTAGGCTTTGAATAATCGATACCGAATAGGGCTTCGAGAGCATCAGACAGGGAGGAAACGCTGTTGAAATTCGCCGTGGAGTTATGAGTGCCGTTGAAATCGTTGTCAAAGAGTTGAAGAATCTCAGCAAAAAAGTTACTAGTTTTTTTTTTTGAATCGATACATTTAGAAATATTAAGGTCACTACTCCTGAAGAAATCGCCCAAGTAGCCACTATTTCTGCTAACGGGGACACCAACATTGGAAGCTTGATTTCTGACGCTATGAAAAAAGTCTGTATTTTTCGCGATTGAGGTAATTTTCAATTTTCGTTTTAGGTTGGAAACAAGGGAGTCATCACCGTCAAGGACGGAAAGACCCTTCATGACGAATTGGAGCTTATTGAGGGAATGAAGTTCGATCGTGGATACATTTCACCTTATTTTATCAACACCTCCAAAGGGGCAAAGGTAAGTTGAGCAAGGACAAGAAATAATTTTTCGAAAAACTCATTCCCTTAAATTTATAATTTTTGAAGGTCGAATACGAAAAGGCTCTCGTTTTGTTGAGCGAAAAAAAGATCAGCCAGGTTCAAGACATCGTCCCAGCTCTTGAACTCGCGAATAAACTTCGTAGACCGCTTGTTATCATCGCTGAAGACGTTGATGGCGAAGCACTCACTACTTTGGTCCTCAACAGACTGAAGGTTCGGTTTATTTCCGAATTATTTATGTTTATCATTTAAAATTTCAGGTCGGTCTTCAAGTTGTTGCTGTCAAAGCACCAGGATTCGGTGATAACCGTAAGAACACCCTTCGCGATATGGCCGTCGCTACTGGCGGAACGGTCTTTGGCGACGATTCCAACCTTGTGAAACTGGAAGACGTCACTACCGACGATTTGGGAGAGGTCGACGAAGTCAACATCACGAAAGACGACACTCTCTTGTTGCGTGGTCGTGGAGACCACAAGGAAATCGAGAAGCGTATCGAGCAAATCTCAGATGAAATCGAACAATCCACTAGCGAGTATGAAAAGGTTAAACTTTGTCTTTCTTAAATTTTTGTACCCTTCGATTAAATATTATCAAAATATTTTAGGAAAAACTCAATGAGCGTCTTGCCAAGCTTTCTCGTGGTGTTGCCGTTCTCAAGATTGGAGGAGCTTCGGAGGTTGAGGTCGGAGAGAAGAAAGATCGTGTCACTGACGCCCTCTGTGCCACACGCGCGGCAGTCGAAGAAGGAATTGTTCCTGGCGGTGGAGTCGCTCTTATTCGAGCTCTCCGCGCTCTCCAGAACTTCACGGCTCCCAATGAAGATCAGAAGATTGGCGTCAACATTGTGAAGAAGGCTCTTGTTCAACCTATTTCCACGATCATCCGGAACGCTGGACTGGATCCCTCTTCGATCGTTGACCAGGTTTCTGCTAACGAGAATGCTGCCTACGGATACGACGCCCTGAACAACAAATTTGTCAATATGTTCGAAGCCGGAATCATTGATCCTACTAAGGTATTTAATTTTCTTTTTCAAGCTTTATTTGAATAAATCGACGAACATTTAGGTTGTTCGCACCGCTCTGCAAGATGCTGCCGGAGTTGCCTCTTTGTTGGCGACAACGGAGTGCGTAGTTGTGGAGCTTCCGAAGGAAGAGCCTGCTCCAGGAGCTGGTGGAATGGGAGGCATGGGCGGAATGGGAGGAATGGGCGGCATGGGAGGCATGGGTTTCTAAATGTCAACTTTCCGCTATTCCAAAATCTCATTGATCCTCTCATTTGAACTGGTATTTCACATGAATTTTATTTTAACTTTGATCATTAACTACGGCTCAACTTCCTTGAAGTTGTGATGCAAATCACATCTTTTTTGATAGTTTTCAAAGCTCGATCATGTCCTTGTTTGCCAAATCGTGTTCGATTCTTTTTATCAGCAAATTGTTAATTGTTATGTTTGCTCTGCTTGAAACTCCACCTCAGCAAAAATTCCTTTAGGTTAGTTTTATATAGAATGTTTTTTTGTTTTTGTTACCTTTTTTCCAATTTGTAATTTTTTGAAAAAACATAGTAAATATATTTGTCCCTTAACTTTCAATCTCGTGGTACGAATCCTTTATAAAATGATTAGTCAAGACTCATGTAAGCATTTGAAGTGGGGGGTAACTCTTTTTTAGGAGTATTCGAAGATTCAATCGTATCTTCAAGGTAGTCGCCGCATTCTGAACTTCTATATTCCCGATGATACGATTTGTCAACAACTGAACAGCTGGCATTTCTTTCAAGTTGTTCCCATGAGCTTACTTTCCAACCAATGTACTTTGGAGTTAGATCGGACATCGAAGCAATCGTCAAAGAACAACAATGGAAAAAGACCAATCGTTGAGCCAATTAGAAGGCCGACAATCTGGGAATTCTATAAATTGTTCTTAGAAGAGAAATAAAGTACCCGAGCCCATTGAATAACATTGAGTCCGTCAGGATTGTTCATCTGCTCCGGTGTGAGTACTGGTCTTCTGAAGTTATCTTCTCCCTTGGTCCAACTCATTCAATGTTTTCGTTCACAGAACTTATCAGTCAAAACGGTTTTCTTTTATCTTATCTTTGACTATCAACCAACGCATCTCAAAGTTTTTAGCCTCTCTTTGAGAAGAGAAAATCAAAAAAAAAAAAACTGGTTGAAGCAAAGACTTACTGAATGTTCAAGTAACCTAATAAGCGGACAGCGTGGTCTTGTGATCGTTGCAGCAACAAATTCGACACGACGTTGGCTAAGGCGGCTGATGTGAGCACCGACAACCCGTAGAGTTCAGCAAAGTTTCTGTATTTAGTAATTTTTTCAGTCTCATCAGGCTAATTACATGCTGATTCCTTTACCACCTATGATAAGGAGGGCTGAGTCGAGGATTCCAAAGATAAAAGACGGTATGAAGTAGATTTTCCTGAAAGATAGTTTTGTTGGTTTCCAGAATACCTTCTATACTTAATCAATGTCCAGAAAGATGCCATATAAAAGGAAAACATATTATGGGAGAACTAAATGACGGACTCGGACCTTGGTAACGCGAACGGGACGCGAATAGGACGTGTCGGGGAATTTCTAGTGGCTACTTTAGTAGCCTCAGCGCTCTTAAGTGAACCCTAGAATTGCCTAGAAACGTCCGGAGCACGTCCGTTTCGCGTTACCAATGTCCGAGGGAAATGTTTGTTTCTCCTAAAAGCGCAAAAAACACCCTTTCCTCCCATCAATTATTTTTCGACTTTTTGCAAACTCTATTCGAAGTTTTGTTTTTCTCTATGGTTGTGGACAGAGCTAAAATCTGATATTCGAATAGCCTAATAAAAATTTCATTCTTACAAATTTCTCATTCAGAATAGGAAATTTGTAAGACTGAAGTTTTTCCCACTAGACTTCCCGGACTTTTTTCACGTACCAAAGCTTGACGAGATCATCAATATGAATGGTGGCATTGCCGAGTCGTTTGTGCTCCAGGTACTGGTCGGCCACTAAAAATTTGCAATTTTGAAGATTATCGAGTTGAAAAACGACTTATTTTGCGAAGCGCGTCGAAGAGAAGCTTCCGTTCGCCGGCGTGGAGCTCGTGGACCACGACACGAGCGTCTTTGGCGTCGCGAACTCCAACCGGAAGAAAGGAACTGTCGAAAAGTCGCCGCGCTCTGAGCAGATTCCGCAGTAAGTCGCTTTCTTTTCACAGTTTATTTTCGTTGATAGTTGCCCCATTTTTATCTTTCTGATAGATTGCTGATTTTTAGTGTAGGAAGTTGATAGCTGTACTTGGATCCTAGAAATATTCGTTTGTACTTTTCTTAAGTATTAATTAAGTTCTGGAAAACCCTCTCTATGGTCGTGGACGGCGCTACAGTCTGATTTTTTTGAACAGGAAATTTGTGAGATTAAAATTTTTTTCAAGAAATTCAAATTTTTTTGCGTTCAAATGTTTCAACAGTAATTAATAAAGAAGCAACTTGAAGGGAATTTATTAAAACATTCCCTGAAATTTTTTGAAAGTTAACTTCAAAATCCTCCTAGAAATAAGACGTTGACCAGTCATTTTTTTCCGATTATTTTTGAAAGGTTTTTCTCTTACGTGTTTAATACAGTGTCAAAGGGGACTGTTGGCCGGTCATTAGTGCGCCGTCTGTTCCAGAGCCAAGGAATTTTTAAAAATTTTTTCCCTCTCCGCAATTTGTATAGGATCTGTCTCTAGAGGTGGGGGACGCAAGCCTCTTTTTCATAATGATTCGAAAAAGATGTTTTTCACACTTTTCAATAGAGGAGACTGTCAATTTTCATAATCCGTCCATTTTTTGAAAAACGGTTCGCTAAGAAAAAAAATTATAGCCAAAAAACTAGCGCGCGGCGTTCAACAAGGAGGCTCAAAATCACTGTTTACCCGCTGCCGCACGCTTTCTTTCAAATTAATTGTGCGCATTTCTTAACCATTTTTGAATCAAGTTTTTTTACAATTTTCATAAGCAGTTTTGATGAAATCATAAAAAATTACTTAAAAAAAGTTCAGGAGGAAGTTTTTTTGCTTATTTCTCTTTTTTTCTAATTGGGAAAAATTATTATCGTTTGACTTGGAAAAAAAGAAAAAAAAAAAAAAAATCTTAATTCGAGATAAAATAGAAAAAGTGAAATTTGATGACGAAAAACGGCTCCGGCATCATTTAAAAACGTAGGTCGGTTCGCTTGACGCAAACACTGCTACGGACACTTGCACGAATTTTTCCTACGTACCAAAAAAATAGGCCATTTTTCGGGGTTTTCAAAGCCGTTATTTTTTTCGCGTCGTTAGGTTTTTTTTATTATTTTTTCATTGATAGAGTTTTGAACGCTTAATAACATAATCAAAAAGATAAACGCGTTCCTATTGTCTCACGCGTCATCGAGGCAGACGAAAAAAATGAGGTTTTTGGTAAAAAAATCAAATATAATTTGATTCGCTGTCCCAATGATTATTTTTTTGAATTTTCTTTTTTTAAACACACTTTGAGTTATTATATTGAATAAAAAAAGTATACCATGTCGCTGAAATTTTTTTTCGCATGCAGCTTCAAAGTTTGGTGTCACTTTAAAAGCTTCAACTTTTTTTCGCGTCGCTAGAATTTTTTTATTTTCATTCATAAAGTTTAAAAATATGTTAATGTATAAAAATACTAAAAAATTTAGAAGCGTTCCTCACTTGGTTTTCTGAAACGCGACGATTTTGTGATTCGTTAATTTTTTTCGCGATTAATCTTATTTTTTTCGCATATTCATAACAAATACATGGTTTCAAAGATAATCAGTTTTGTAGAACGTTGTTGATTACATATGTTAACATGAACGATCAGTTTTTAAAGTCGAACTTTAGCCAGTAGAAACGCCTCAAAACCGTTTTTGCAAGAAAAAATCGTCTATCTAGAGGTAACAAAAGTAGTCTTGTATCGATAAGAGCATGATATTAGCGTGACCTAGCCTGAAAAGTTGCTAGAAAGCTGTAACACCTTTTTGCATCCATGAGAGCTAGTTCCTCGCTTTCCTCCTTTTTCTCATTCCTCTCAATTTTCGGCTCGCCCTTCTTTCTCGAAGGCGCTTTGGTTGTGGTCGGTGGCTCGCCAATGTAGGGGCACCCTCGCCTGCTATTCGTTCTCAGCGAGTTTATCGTCAATTTCTTCAGGAAATATCTGGCAATTTCGAGTTTCTCATAGTGAGTCTTTTTTCGATTCGTTTTTATAAAATATTTAACGCCTAGGTATGAGCATGATTTAAAATCAACAAAAAAATATATAGTGAAACATCTAAAAAAAAGTTACAGTCTGTTCAGATCCTGAATGTCAACCAGAGGACTCCGCTTCTGCGGCCAAAGTAGCTCTCCGCACTTAATCACGCGGGACGATTTTTTTATTTCTTTTTGTTCTAAAAAGTTAGAAAAAGAAGTCAATAAATGCAGTCATAGCAAAGATTAATCGTCATCTGCAATGAAACATTGATGCGAAAGATATAGTAGCCTAGGGGGCGGAGTAAGCTGCTTGATAATCTGAACGGACTATATTTTCAATATGATTCATATCATTTCCTTGTAGATTACATGTCATCTTAACTTTTTAAATCAATGGCACCAACAGTTTTTGATGAATATTGCAGTTCATAGGCAGTGCAGCCGACAACACGCCGCTTTTAAAAATGTCTTTTATTGCTTTATTCTTCACGTCAATTATTTACAATATTAAAAACAAATGCGAGAACAAGTTACAAACAAGTAGATTTCCCCAGTTTTCAGGAAACCCGTTAAGCTTCGGAGAAAAAATTAAATTTGCATGTGAGATCGGAGATAGATTTATGATGGAGGAAAGGTACTACGAATTGCACAAAATGCAAACAATTCAGTATGGAAATGAGAGAAAGTAAAAAAAAAAGAAACCCGGATTAGTATACGATAAAATGATCGAAACCGGTGAGAATTTCACTCTTCAAATTCGGGAAAACATGTTTTGACTATAAAAACACTGTAAAAACGGAAAAATAAGCATTTGGAAAAATTATTTTATGACTTTTTTCATATATTTTTTTTTATTTCTTTTTTTTTCTGAAGTCTCCTGAGCATTTTGAAGATAACTGGACTACTATCGACTTTTTTTCGGATAATTTTTCTACATCAAACTTCGAAGCATTTTGCACCAAGGAAAATATAAAAGAGAAGTCGAAATTCTCATACATTTTCGAAGATACTGCATATCGAAAATTTTTAAATAATATGTTTTCCTGGCTCGAAAAAGACGAAGTTACTTTATCAACAGACTAGATTTTTTGAGAGATTTGAGACAGAAGCACTCAACAAAAGCTCTAAAAGCTGATTCAGAAAGAGGCGCAGAAGTTAGCAATGTGTTAGAGGAAGCTCATTCCACGGCGGAACTCGCGAAGCGGCTGCCGTTCGAGCATCGACTGGCTGCTGAGAGCTCGCTGTTTGGAGCCACGAGTCTCAACCCGACTCATTTCGATGGCGACACTGCGACTTCGACGCTTGTCGATGACCGACGCAGCGGATTCAAGCAGCGTCGAGCCGGTCATCGTCGATATCGTCCTGCAACTCCAGCCACCCCTGAGGTTATTTTCAACGCCAACTAGAGAACGTCAGACATGCCTCGGTGTTGGTCGCACATCAGCGAGTAAGCTTGAAAATACAGCAAAAGCAGAGAATATTAGTTTAAGACAGAGTTTTAGAGTCAGCGAAGCTAAAGAAAAGGTGGCGTGTTCAGAAAAAAAAACTGATGCAGATTGATTTTTTAATGCATTTTCTAGCGGCAAAAGTACGAAAGTATCAGCCAGAGAAAAACGCTGAAAAATAAAAACCTGAAATTTTTTTCCGGTCATGTCTTCTTCAAGTAAAATTTACATGAATATGAAAATATTCAACGTACTACAAAAAAACAAAAAAGTTATTAGTATCTTTGTACTACTTGAAGCTACCAAAGTGAAAAAACTTCCGAAGCTAACGATTTCCATTTTTCAATCATTTTGCTCTGGGCTGATTAAATTATTCAACATACAACAGTCAGAGCTAAAGAGCCTTATAAACGAAATTACAACAGGTAAAGCACAGGAAAAATGCGATTGATATAATTAGGAAAAAAAATGATGTACTCGTAATCTCGAAAGTAAGTGAGCGTGCTGTGGAAAGGAATCGCTACAGAAGCCGGACACAGGTTAATAATTATTCAAAAATCAAAAATTCTCAATGAAAATAAGTTCCTACTTGACAAAGGTGCGACGCCAAACGTGAAAAAAACATGCGTAAAAAGGAAAAGATTGGAAAAAAAGAATGAAGATCGAGTTCATTCGCCGACAACCGTGGAATACCTCGTCGACTTGCGCAGAATACCCTGCTTGGTCTGGCTGAACAGTCGCTGTCGGAACGTCCGTGACGAAAGACAGAACAGCACGAAATTGAGCGCTTTCCCCAGAACTACCAGCGTCGTCACCACGGCCGTCTGAAATCTCAAGGTAGTCCAAAAGTCTGAAGATGAACTCACCAGAGCAACTTGCCAGTCTTGATCCGAGTAGTTGAACGACATGACCGTCACGAAGGCTGATGGTCCCTTAGAATATGGTAAACTAGATTTGCCTTTGAGGAAGCCCTATGTGCGCATTTGGAATGGCTCGACGGCTTGGTGGATTGCTTCGAGAGGGGAAGCCTCTTCGAGCCATTCCACGGCGTTTCAAGTTAAGAAGAGTGGATATGATAAACCTTTCAAAAATCATTCAATCAAATTTTGGACATTAATGAAACAGATAATTGAAATTTTTCTTTCAAAAAACCAGCGTGTAACTTGAAAAAAAAATTCTTTATTATTTTTATTCACTCATATTATTATGTAAAAAAAACCTGGGTTATTGTAAAGCTGGTGACGATTGCTGTTACCGTAATCGTGACCTGTAAACGTCATGTCAATCAATTCAAACTGGATATGTATACAAATTTTGGAGAACCGGATTTTTTTTTCTCTGAATTTATAGAAAGAATAAGCATTCGAGACTGGGAAAAATTCTTTTGAACTTTTTCTTTTAAAGAGCTTTTCTCTCTGAAATGAATAACTAGCCATTTCTCAACGCGAATAGAAAATTACCAAGCGTTCAGTAAAACTTTATTATTTTAAAACCTTGTGTTCAGTACGAGCTTGGCTTCCACTGAACTGCGATTCTCCTTTAACGGATTTTTGAGCTGGAATGAAGAGCTTTTGTCTGAAATATCAAAATTACAAGTCCAAAAAATGATGACTTGTATTTTTTTTCTGAATCACCTTTTCCTCAACGTGAAAATAAGCATTACATTGGAGACGGCAACGAGCAAAATTGGCGCGAAAATGACCAAAATGGCGTTTACCCTGGGTCCATACCAAGCTATCGCCTTCACAAAGTCACTGTTGGGATTTTTTGTGTTTCGAAACCACCTTAATTTTTTTGAAAAATAAACTTTTTTTCATTCAAAAAGGCTATAAAACCACTCGGAATCGACTCGTAGGCACATAGCGTGGAACTGAGTTCCGTTGCAGAAGTATTTCGTCACGCAAATGTAACTGTAATTATTAATATTTGATTATGATGAATGAAAAAAAAAGCTGATAATTGTAAATTTTTAATTGTCTGAAATTTCATTCATGTACTAGGTTGAGCAGATGAAGGCTTCACGCTTTCTATTTTTCGAGAACGGGAGATTCAAAGTTGTAGTTTCTTGCATATGTGGTTAGACAAGCGACTTTTCGTAAGCGTAGATTATTCAAAATTGAAAAGTTCATCATAACCAGAAACTTCAACGAAAGGTAGATTGAAAAAGGTCACCTGAAATGATAATATGCTGTCAGTATTCCTGTCATCACCACCACAAACGATACAACCACCATTGGCGTCAGAAGCTGCAAATGAAAAAGAAATGACCTTTTTCAGATGATAAAAGTACCTTCTTATGTTTCCGAACGGATAAAGGATATTTGATGCCCATCAGCCTCTCAAGACAAATCACGAGTATCAACCTGAATTATCGGAAGTTATACAGTAAATATCAACAACAGTAACCAGATAGCAGCGGCAGACGCCCAGTTAAGAATGGCTAAGAGGTGCATTTTGTTGCCCAGATAGAGTAACCGGAACCAAAAAGTCGTTGAGAAGAGACTATAGTGAGCGAGAGAATGGGGCAACATGCAAACCAGAAACACGATGTCTGCCACGGCGAGACAAGCCAACAGTTGGTTCGACCTCAAGTCCAATCCATTATCAAAAAAGGGCAGAAGACATAACAAAAAGGAAAGTCTAGTCTTCAGGGTAACCTAGTTCGCATGTTGGGAGCCATGAGGACGGTCAGGTTGAGGATGTTGCCGGAGATTCCGAAGAGGATGAGGACGGGGACGACGGTTCCGATAAAGATCCGCTCGATGACGTTCACCGCCAACATCATCTGCCGGTCCGTCAGACACAGCTCTGCCGACGTCGTGTTGTTCGGCATCGCTTTTGCTTCTCTCCTTCGTCTGATACAATCTTCAGCTCCAAAGATATCGCACTGAAAAATTTCAGGAAACTTTGAAAGAAAAAATGAAATAAAATGAGACGAATTAAAAAACGTAAAAGAACAGATTAAAAGTGGAATTCCAAGATTAAAAAAAGTGAGGCGGTCTAAAAATTGATATAAAGAAAGTCATTATTAGATAAAATCAAGTGTTATAAAGATATAAAAGCAATTAGAGAAAGTAGTAAACTTATGATCTTATAAAACCGGTGAAATAAAAATTTTGGTGAGAATATTTTTCAAAGAAAAAAGGCGAGGCAGGAGGACAAAAAGTCTATTTTGGAGGATTTGTGACCTTTCCATCGGATTTGAATATTCTCGAACTTGTTTTCGTTTTACGTACGAGGAGATGAAAAAAAAGAAAGACTTCGAAGGGGAGTAGATCTGTCTGAAAACTTTATATCTAGGACATCATCATTCAAGTCCCTGGAGAAAACATCTTCACTGAAAGCTTGAGAAATGATAAATATGTAAGTGTACAAATTTCCCAAAAATTTATTCTATAAAACTTTACGAGAAAAAAAAAACAATTTTAAACTATACAAATTTTTTAGTTACATTCGGATACAACCCATTTTCTAATGGCGTCTGAAAATTCACCTTTAAAGTACGGTAGTATTTTCGAAAATTAGTTCTATTCATTAAACGAGAAAAGTAGTCATACCAATTTGGAAGAAACTGGATAATGAACCATAATTGAACACGACATTGTCAAGTTTCGGAGTCTGGTTCGAATCAACAGAGCGTATATTAAATCACTGGAAACTAGTAGGAGGATCACGCTATCGAAATATAAACTCTGTCTTCATTTCTTAATAAAATTATTTACAGAACTAATACGATGGTAACCATTTTAACAAAAAAAGACATCGTTTCCTCCAGCCATTTCCACAGATCAGCTGTTAGATTTAAATGTTTTTGGAAGTGTAATTTATTTCGTGTACAGATTGCAGAATGGAGAAGAAACATTTCAAAAATAAAAAAATTGAATGAATTTAATATTTCTTTTTGTGGAAAAAAATTTGAATACGAAGTTTGAAAAAAATGAACACGTCTCGATAAGTTTACGCATATATACCGTATACCTGTACGGTAGTGTAGTGAGATTGATCTGCGCTTGGAAGTATATGACGAGAGTTCAACCATTTACATAATTTATTAATGTCATGGAAACGATCAGTAAACGCTGTAATTGCCATTTCGAAACAGTTTATCATGTTTTAACTTATCAGAAACACAAGAAGAACTGTTTAAATACTTCTGAATTCCTACTCTACAAAACATTTCGAAACAATAAAAAGGGAAATTCAAAGCAGAAGATTGGCCGGAACAACTGGAAAGTCGCCAAGTGAAATACGGCCGTGGGGTGTGTGCTCTCGCAAAACATTTGCTCACATAAACTCGAATCAAAAAAGACATTAAACGGGTCCGCTATTTTTTTTTTCTTCCCACACCCGAACGTCTTCGCCCACTCATTATTTCCAAAGGTAATTGGACAAGAAATCGCCCCGTTCACTTCGTCTTCAACGAGGAAACTTCAAATGTTCGTGATTCATCCTTTTTTGGAAATATGAAAATAGGACGCGAAGAAAACAAAATTTTTAGAAAGGAGAGCACAGAGAAAGCGAACCTTTTCAAATTGCTGCGAATGATGTATCAGCCAAAATTTTTGCGATTTTTTTTTTCAAATCAGATTACAGAATAGGTTTTTCTCTGAAAAAAAATTGACTTCTCAGTTCGAAGTTTTCGTAGTATGTTTATCTGCATTTGAACTAATTTTTCTTGTAGTTATTGTGGTTAATCTTATGAAACCACTTGCCATCTTTAAGTAACGTTAGAATTTTTATACAAATCAAAGCCATGACCGTGTTTGGAAGTTTTGGAGCTATTCAATAAGTCAAAAACAAAAATCGATGTGTAAATAATACAAAATAGAAATCGGACATCCTAGCCGACGATCCTCTCATTGATCATCAAAATGAGAACTTATAACGTGACCGAAAGAGGTTATACTGATAAAAGGGAACAAAGTCCGATACCATAAAAATCGCATAAAACTGGCAACACCAAAAAACTTTTTGACAAGTCGATTTGAATAAAAAAGGAGTGTGAGAAACGGTACAGACTTATTTATGGCGTAGTAGGTTTTTTTTTCCAAGTATATTTTTAAGTTTCTCAAATAGTAATAAAATTTGGCAGGAAGCGAAACATATTATTTGATAAAGAAAAAGCTCGCTTCTCACTTTGAAAGCAGTGAAACAATTGTTTTGATATTGAGTAAATTTAAACTGAGGCTACCTATCAATGGCAAACACCGGCATCAACGCGGCTCTCCAGTGCACTTTTAGTTAAACTGGATTAGATCGCTACTCTGCTGACAGGTTGTCTGAATTTGTTAATGAAGGAAAAATAGAACTGAATCAAACCTGAAGAGATAGCCTGTTATTCGAAAGTGTCCATGGCAAGGTTGTTTTTTTTAAATGCTGTTAGCCTCTTCTGAAATGTAAAAAACTAATTTTTGAATACAAAATTTAGAAAAAATGTATGACTTTTAAACCCGCAAGACCATTATTCCGCCATCAAAAACTGAGAAGGTTTGAACTTTTTTGGTTTTATTTTCTCAACTGCCTCCCAGCAAAAACAAAAAAAGAAGAAAAGAACAGCTGAATGTTTGACGGAACGCGGTAATTCGTGCCGAGATTGACTTATGCCAGCGCGTGACCCTCTGTTGGATTCCGACTTTTCATTAGTCCTGAAACGCTCTGAAAAGATGAAGCCGGCGGAATCGGCTCCTCTTACAATCAAACCCGTTTTTCGGTTTTTCAACTCCAACTTACAGCTTTATTCAACGTAAAACGATAGATAGAATGAAATCGTGTTCAGTCGGAGATTTTACATCTCATTCCAAAATATCCGCATTTTTGACGCAACACTCGAGTCATTTGTCTTATCTTTGCGCGTTATTATGAAGACTCCCACCTATTGGGATAAAAACTCAGAGAAAAGGTGAGCGTTCAGAGGAATAGATAATTAAAAATTCATGAATTCAAAAGACAAGGATAAATAATTTCATTTTACCCCAGTGGAGTGAAAAAGCAAAAAAAAAAGAAGAGAGAGGTGACAAACTAACGAGGGCTTTCATCAGAAAGCCGAGAATCGTTCAAAAGAAAACGTCAACCTTTACAAGATCTCCATATTTTTTATTTCTCAGATTGACAAAAATGTAAATTGTCAAAATAAAAACCGCAGAAAAAACTTTCAAAAAACTGAAGCGCAACAGAAAAACTATCGAAAAATCACAATTATTAATTTCTGAAACTTTTAAACTGTGCATGTGGGAATGTTTGTATTGGTAAGGGAAGCTGGAAAGGAGTAGGAGACAAATTTGGAATATTGTAGGATGACGGCAGGAGGTGTATGGGCTGAACAAAACAAACGACGAAACATGAGCGCGGAAATGAGCTCGGTTTGGTCGGATCGCCGTTTCTCCCAAGATCTTCCCTTCTTCGGAAACCAAAGGCCTTGCTTCTATATTAAGACGCTCAAAATGTGATTTTTGATTTTTTCAATCCACAAATATATATCTTTTTTTTTTTAAATTTCAAATTGGAGCAATGGAGAAAAAAAAAGTTCGAAAAAAACAATGATATCAAGAAGAAGAGAAGCGCTACGAAGAAGAGTGAAACATGGAACTAATATTTAAATTGTTCGAGGCTCTTTTTACTCGCAATTAAAACGCTCCAAAAAGACAGCTTCCCAAGGTCGAAAAAAAAGAATACTTTGAGATTCATTTTCATGTTTTATTTATCAGAAAATCGAATTATAAATGTTTTTGAATCCTAGAAAAGTTCTGAAGTGTTTTTTAGCACGAAATTCAAGTAATTTCAGTAAGAGACTTGAAGTCAATATGAAGCACCTGCCACATCCATACCATTGGAAACTTTCTGATGCTTTGAAATAGGAATTAGACAGCTTCTGTCCTTCCTCTTGAGTCAATATGAAGAACGAAAACTTTCATTTATCCGTGGGTCGAAAAAGAAGATGATTTTCGTAAGCCTGACGGCTTTTTTTCTCCTGGATAGTGGCCAATTGTGCTGGAATGGCCTGCCGAAATTGGGCAATTTTGAAAGGCACAACAGCGATGAACAAATAAAGAGCCACACCCTGGGCCTCGAATGAATGACGAAACATTTTTTGAGCTTCTTGCAGACAGAAGGGTGCAAGATAACTCCAGATTTAGCTGGCTGATAGAAGTTGTGGGTAGATACCACTAGCTTACAAATAATCTAATTTAGAGAAACCCATTCCTCATTTTCAAAACATTTCGAAATTTTTTTCCGTTCAAAAATGAAAACTAAAACTTGATGAAAAACGAAGAGAGAATGGTTTATTCTGCGCAAATTCATTTAAATCTTCGGCTCATGTCCTGCAAAAAATTAACGAGAAAAAGAAAAAACTCATAATTGGGCTATGCGAGGAATAATAAGATAAGTCAGCCAAGCCTCCTCATCTTGAGAGAAAAGACGCACTGACCCACTTTTGCAAGTATCAACTGTAATATTTATGTATTTGGCAGCAAGGAGAAAAAGACGGAATATCAAGCGTGAAACCCGATCGCAATAGACAAAAAGTCCTTCAGAAGCACTCATTAGCCCTAAAATTCGCCGTTTCGATCCAAGGAAAGCGTCGACGTCACTTAGGATTTTATGGGTGAAACGCTAATAAGCTCTCTTGTGAGATACATAAAGTTCTGATGACGCCTTCAAAGGGAGTCCGCGGAGTTCAATAAGCCGCCAGGAAGGTAAAAAGTAACTAGATTTTAAAGAGTCCAAGACATTTTTGAATTTTGCGTAGATCCTTTTCGACACAACCCAGCCAAAAAATGAAAAGCTACTAACTTATAAGTTGTGGCGCCCAAATTTGGCGCTCCATTTCCGAGTTCAAGCCGGAAACGTTATTGCTCGTGAGGTTATCTGTTTAGAGTACACGTTGAGTTGGAACCAAACCCGTTCGGGCACTATCTAGACTTTTTTTTTCCTTTTTTAACGGTCTGACTAGTCAGACTCTCCAAAATTTAATTATATTCTTCTGACAGAGGACTTCTGTGACGGATATTTTCAATTTCGCGGAATCACTTCGAACATGGCGTTAAATTTTGAATTTTTCTTTTTTTTTTTCATGAACCTTTCGAAATTCTGCTTGCTAACTTGAAGAACTTTATTGCTTTTTTCAATAATCATTTTACCATTTACAGCTCGTTTGAGTTAAAGAAAATCTCGGAGTCGTGTGAAAGTTATTTTTTTTGCACACAATTTCGCTGTAAAAAAATTAAATAATTAATCAGATTTTTTTCAAGGACATCTGCTTGAAACCCTCTTGAATATTTTCTCGAGCCAGCAGTGAAAGAACTATAGATTTGAATGAATTCTCAGTGAAACGTTTAATATATATATCTTTCTCTCATATAACTCTTTTCTTTTTCTTCTCTTTTTTATTGAGAAAGAAATTGATAGAAAAATAAAACCTGTTCATGAAGGAAAATAATGAAAAGACCACGGAAATTAAATGAAACTTTTCTCTCCACCATGAGTTAGGAAAAACATAGGTGTATTGCTTCGATCGATTGACGTAAAAGAATATTGAATCTTTTATCAAAAAGAATTTTGATGGATTTTTTGTGTTCGAAAGAAAGTGTGGTAGTTAAATTTCCTTCTGTCGGCTTCTTATCGCGACCTCTGGTTTATGGGCTGATGAAAGCTGCTTTTGTGGACTGAAATGGCCTTTTCACTTTCTGAATATGTGGATGAAGTTGGAAGGAAATTAATTTAAACGTCCACCTTCTTTGAAAACCTTAATATTAGACTTGTTTATTGTTTTTTTTTTTTTTTGAAATCTTTACAAATTTATCGAAAACATCCGCTTGTTCATGGGTCGACCGGGAGGAGGATAAAAATAGCAAGCGGGTATCTAATTCAATTTCATTCGGGGTTAAATAATCGGTGGACATTAATGAGCTGAAAAGTATCACTTCTATAGTACCTGGGTATTACCGCTATCCTACCTGACATTTAGGAAAAGCTGAAAACGAAAACATCTTTACTTTGAAATGATTATTTTTCAATTTCTGACTTTTTAAACTTTCAATCTAATGTAAATATGAATGAGAAGGATATGATTAGGAAAAAAGGAAATTGGAAATCTGAATTAATATTTTGATTATTCTGAATGCTCAGAGAATGGAAAAAAAAAAAGAAAAAAACGCTCAATTCTGATTTTTCATCGCTACTTTGGTAAACTTTTTGAAAAAACAAACTCTATCTCTCTCGAAAACAATCAAACGAACAAAAAACTTACAGCAAGATTTTTTAAAGGAAAATTTGCCTGGAAAGAATGATTCGAATCGAGCTCGGGGGCTGGGAAGCACAAATCCAAAGTGAAAACATGTGAGGAATGAGAAATTCGTTGAAGAACAAACGCAAGTTTTTTCAGTAATTCCTCAATTAATTGCCAAAGCCAAATTGAAGAATTGAAAAGTGTTAGAAAAGTTCTAAAAAAACCAGTCCGGAAATAGAATTTCAATTATGGTTTTTTCGATAAATTCTCAGTCAAGAAGCGTTATTATTCATCAACCAGACTAGCAAAAAGTTTTTTTGAAAAAAATATAGAAAAAAAGAATTTTTTTCAGGCACACTGATAAAAATGTCTAAACATTGAGTTTTTGTTGTAATTTTAGTTTCCTGGATTTTCAGGCTCACAAACTTTTTTTAAATTTTGTTTCGAAAATTATTTTGAAAAAAACTGATTCCGCTTATTTTTCCATTTTATTTTATTATAGTTTAAAAAAAGCCGAGTTTTCTTTCTACTTTACTCTTTTTTTCGAACATAATGAAGTTCAATCGGATAGCCATCTGGAAGCTGTTTGAACGCCGCAAACGCAGTAAAATAAAGTTTAACAACTTGCGGCGACAAAAAAATTTTTCTCGCAGTTTCATCGAGGACAAAAATTTCTTTAAGAAAAAAAGTTCGAAGAAAAACATTATTCTTAGGTTTTTCCTAACGAGTAAGCAATATTTTATAATATTATAGAAAAAGAGTAGTGCTGAATATAAGAAGTGTGAGAGGACTCCTAAATTACCCTTATTTGGAGCATTTATACGTCTTTGACTTTTTTTCAAGTCACGCTGAGAGGAGAAACTAAATTAAATGTGAAAAAGGTCAATTTAGCAGGTGTTTGACTAATTTGTTTTGTTTGATTTAATCGCAAGCCTTGTTGAAAACGTGATACTTTCTTTTGTTCTATTATTATAATAATTTTCGATCGTTGGTCAGTTGCAGATAATGAGGATACCGAGAGAGTAGAATTGAAAGTTATTTCATGTCAATAGAATGTAATACGAGCTTTTTATTGACAAGTATTTGTTATGATTTTTTTTCATATCAAAACTGTCAAGGGAAGGATTCAGATTTAGCTGGTAAAAAAATGGTCGAGTTCTAACAGAGGAACCGCCCTTTCTATGTTTTTAAACATTGGAAGAGGAAAAGCCATGCTTATTCACCCTTAAGAACGCTTTTTCTGGTAATTTTGAGAGGAAAATATCAACTTTTGGCTTGAAAAAGATCGAACGACACTACGAAATGAAACATTGTTTTGTGTGAGTCGGGGGGACTTTTTTGGAGGCTTGCTCTTTTCGAGTAATTCGCATAATGACGGGATTCAAACAAATATTTGGTTTGCCTTTTCGTATTTGGTTTCCAATGCACTCGACTTCTCCTGACCAGGACGTTTTCTGGTGACAGCAAAGTACGAGGATATGTAAAAATTAAACATTACTTTAACATAACACAACCTATAAAATAAAATCAAATTAGGTTCATGATGAAACTAAAAAGTTCTATACAATACTAAGAAAATATCTCAACGTTTTGGAATACGCCTTCAAGGGAGAGTGCAAACTAACAAAAAATTAAAATACACGTGGTCGTAGGCGAAAATTTTTGTGCTGGTTTTTCTCGTTGAAGAAGAACGAGATTGCCTCGGGAGGTGTCGTTTTGAGGTGCAATGAGATTGGTTCGTGTGACCTCCGTTGACTGTTTCGCCTAGTTTGGGAGGGAAATTTCCATTTGCCGAATTTCAATTTGATTTCAAAGAAAAAAAACGCCACATCAGTTTCTTTTAATGAAGTTCAAGATTAAAGTTTCAACTTAAAATTTATAAGACGTCAGCTTAAAACAAAAAAATTATGTTTAAACATTTCTCCTCGAAAATTTTTTTAAAACTAAGCCCCTCTTGACTTTTCGTATGAACTTAATTTAAAAACTTGACCATCTATACATAGGTAAAACTGAAAAGCTTTTCTCAAAAAAAGACCTTGAAAAGGTCCCCAGCAGATCTTTTTTACATCATTTCAATTCTTTTTTGCATCTTTTTCACATCCTCCGACAAAAATGATGCTGGAAAGCAACTAAAAAGATCCGAGAGGATTCAAAAAGGATCCTCTGAGGCTTTGAAAAAGGTGCTCAAAAGCTTTTTTACATCATTTTAGGAGCTTTTAGAGGAAGCTTTTTACTCCCTCTCAGGATCCTTTAAGGATCCTCAAAGGAACTTTTCAGTTTTACCTATGAAATTAAAACAACATTCAAAATGGTTCTTTTCATCTAAAGGTCGTAAGGGATAGGTCATTCATAGGCAAAGTCGGAAGGACCCTTCACGGGCCCTTTGGGAGTCCGTCTGTTTCCATTAATTGTTCCTAAACGGGTGGCAAAGGTTTCCTTTTTACTGCCTTTTTGCGTCCTTTCATCCGCCTTCATCCGCCCTTTTTGGACCCTTTTGTGAAATAAAATTTTTTTTTTAAATCAAGACTAATCTTTAAAAGTGACTGTGTATGAACCAAAATATGCTACAGTAATAAAATCGTAAAAATCAATAGCAGAAACTTTCAGAACCATTTTGCACCCTCACCCTTTCTTCACCCTTTTTGCGGCCTCTCCCTTTTTTCGCCACTTTCGACTTTGGCAGTGTTGACACTGGTGGTGGGTTAAAAAGGGTCATAAAAGGGCGAAAAAAGGGAAAGGCCGCAAAAAGGGTGAAGAAAGAGTGAGGGTGCAAAAGGGCCCTGAAATTCTCTTCTATTGATAATTTCCGATTTCATTACTGTTGCATATTATGGTTCATACACAGTCCCTTGTAAAAATTATTCCTAATTTAAAAAAAATTGAATTTCTCAAAAGGGTCCAAAAAGGGTGGATGAAGGCCGATGAAAGGACGCAAAAAGGCAGTAAAAAGGAAACCTTTGCCACCCGTTTAGGAACAATTAATGGAAACAGACGGATCTGTAACGGAAGCTCAAAGGGCCCGTGAAGGGTTCTTCCGACTTTGCCTATGGATGCATATGTTGAATAAGTTTTGCATTAATCTATTGACAGTAGACTATTGTTATCTTCTTATATTTTTCTAATTGAACTAACTTTTATCGGGAAACTATTTTCTAATTTTGCTGATAATTTTGCCAATTTTGGTTCGTAGATTTTTGCAAAACGTATCGAGAAAAAAGCCGAATGAAAATGTACAGGACAATTTTGAAACAATTTTCTGTTAAGATTCTTGGTTTAGAAAACAAAGGCTAGGGCCTTATTATTGGCATAACACAAAAGCACGAATAAAAAAATGACTATATATAGCTGATTCACGGCTGCTTGAGCCATCGAAAAACGGGTCCTGACACGATAATGCACGAGATATAATATAGCGCCTGGCTCGTGGAGAGCGCAGACAGGACACGCCTCCTTAGCGTCCCAAGCTGGCCGTGAATCAGCTATATAGTCAAAAGAAGAGCAGTTTTGGCTTTTCTTGTAGATTTTCAACCAACCTTTCCAGGCACCCAGTGACGCTTAAAATACTTTTTTTTTTCGAATAAAAACCACCCACCACAAAAGTTTTAACTGAATCTGTATTATTCACTTTCCTCGTTGTATTGTGTTCTCACACCCTTGAGCGCTTGCACCCATCGGAGCTCCAACGAAAAATTGCATTTTTGCAATTTTTGCAATTTCAAAAATGCAATTTTTCGTTTAACTAAACTATTTTTGCGTGCACCCAGCGGCCTTTCTTCCAACGCCGCGTGCACGCGAAATTTATTTAATTCTACAAGAGATATAGTCCGGAGCATCAAGCGCGGCATGCATGTGTTCACTTGGCAAGGAAAAAAAATTACGGTAGCTAAATGCATTTTTTCGCCGAAGTGCTGCATACCTTTCGCAGGCGCGCGCTTTCAAATAAATTCGTCACTTTTATTTTTGTTTTCTTCGTGTTGTGCTTTCTTCAATTTTTTTTCTCTATGTTGCATGCTGCTTCTTCTCCTTCTGCTCACGTTTTTCAACTGCTTTTCAAAATAGTTTATAAATTTTGATAATATTTCTCAAATAGAAATACTTCGATTGAAAATTACACTTATTTTTTTTTACATGTTTTGGTCAATGGTCGAGTGTTTCAGAGCGGACTTGATGGAGGTGGATTTTGTTGAAAGAAATGGTGACACTTGGACAGAGAAATAGTAAGTTTATTCATATAGTTTTTTTCTACTTTCCCCATTAAAACTAATCTCGCATCATTTGAACCTGCCATAGTAGCCTGGGCTGATACTATTCTTAAATTTTGAAAGGCAATTTTGTCGAATTTATAACCTGTAATTTATTTCAAACAAGTCTGTCACTTCCAGTAATATTTTTCAGCCGCCCAAAGGATTTGGCGAGTATTTCGCATCAAGAAGAAGTGGTTGCTATGTTGCAGAACGCTTTAAAAGGCAAAGACGTAAGGTCTCGTTTGTTTGTTCAACAAAATATGTTTTTTCAGCTACCTCATTTATTGTTCTACGGCCCTCCCGGCACTGGTAAAACATCGGCTGCACTAGCTTTTTGCCATGAATTGTTCCCGAGTAAAGCTGTATTCAAGTGATTTTATCAAGTTTAAATTAGAAATGTTTGGGATGTTTTCAGGGACCGGGTTCTCGAAATGAATGCGTCAGATGATCGAGGAATTGCAGCAGTACGCGAAAAGGTCAGAAAGAATTTATCGCTGAATTTTGAAAAAAATAAAGAAAAATTTCTGAACTTTTGGTACACCTCAGTGAATTCACCGCTGACCTGACCAAAAGTTCAGAAATTTTTTTTTATTTTTTTCAAAATTCAGCGACAAATAGAGTAAACGTTTTGTGAGAACTTAAGTTGTTTGTATTCATTTCAGATTACATTTTTCTCGCGTCGTGCGGTCAGTACAGCTGCAAAAAACATGCCGTCTTTCAAAGTGAGGATTTTTTTTAATGTGTAGTTTGATTTTGATTGAAGATAATTATTCTCGACGAGGTTGATGCTATGACCAAAGTTGCTCAGTCGGCGATGAGAAGGATTATTGAGGATTGTTCTGGAACGACCAGGTGGTTCAGAGCAAACATCGTCGAATCAAGATAATTTTATAGGTTCATACTAATCTGTAACTACGTTTCACGCCTTTTTGCCCCAATAGTGTCCAGATGTGCAAAGTTCCGTTTTAAACCTCTACCTAAAGAAGCACAAGCTGAAAGGTTTTTGTCGCTCTTCGGAGATTTTAGTGTAAATAGTTGTTAAAGGCTTCATACAATCTGCGAGAACGAAAACACGAAAGTCTCGGTGGATGAGCTGCACGCGCTAGTAGAAAGGTCAGAAGGAGATCTTCGGCGAGCAGTCGGCTCTCTCCAGGCCATGGCTCCCATTCTTCAGCATGTCAGCTCTCATTAGAAGTTTTGGATTCATTTTGAGTTTTAGGCGAATGCAGACGAACGAGCCGAGTACTTTTTACCGAGTTACAATCCTCAGCTTGTTGAAACTATTGTTAGAAGGTGTTCTTGCCGTACAGTTACATTTTTTCACGATTTACTGTTTATAGCATTAAAAAATCGAAAACATCGGAAATTATTGACTTGAGCAAGAGAGTTTCGAAAGAATGCAGTGGTGTGAACTTTTTCAAAGTTGTAAGTTTATCTACTTTGGTCCACTTTTACGCTTTCTTCTTTAGTTGTTCGATCAGCTTCTTGATGAAGATGTCATCAATAATAAAAACATAGGTCAGATCGGAAAGCTGGTCTCGGTGAGTTTATTGATTATAGTCTGTTCAGATTTTGAATTTCAACTAGCTAACTCCGCCCCTGTTGGAACCATTTTTTCCCGCCGATGTTTTATCACGCGGGACGATTTTTGATCTTTTTTTCTTCTAAAAGATAGAAAAAGAAGTCAAAAAATGCAGACATATTAAAGTTTTATCGTCATCCGCGATGAAAAATTGACGCGAATGATATTGTAGCTTTGAAGGGCGGAGTTCGCTGCTTGACAACATTCAAAACTCGATCAGACTATAGCTGAAGTCGTGCTGTTGGTATTTTTACCTCATATAGGGTTTTCTAAAACAAAACGGGCATTTTTGTAGAAAGTTATAATTTTCTCTCTTTGCTTCCTAAATTTTTTTTCGTGGTATATATTAGAGCGCAAGGTTCTGGAATTTCCTAAGTTGCTGAACATGGTTCCAGTACTTAAGACAAAGGTCTTTTATGGTTGTTCAAGGTTTTTTTTTGTTGGGATAAAGATGTAGATCTACCAAAATTAGTGAGGACGGATCTTTGTCTCGGGAAATTTTTTATACTTTTCAAACGCTATAGTCTGTTCAGATTTTGAATGTCAAGCAGCTAACTCCACCCCCAAGGCTACAATATCCTTCGCGTCAATGTTTTATATCCAGATGACGACTGCATTTTTGACTTCTTTTTCTATCTTTTAGATCAAAATTAGTCCCGCGCGATAAAACATCGACGCGAAAAGGTACCGTCTCAGCAGGGACGGAGTTAGCTGGTTGACATTCAAAATCTGAACAGACTATACGGAGAGAATTTTCGATTAGACAGTGAATTAAAGTTTTTTTCAAAAATTAATATGGATACTGATTCATTTCAGCTTTGTGAGAAGCGGATTTTGGACGGATGTGATCTTCAAAGGAATTTGCTAGATTTCATGCTCAATCTTCGTACAACGTTATGATTTTTTTTTTAAATCTCCGTTTGCATATCTTAAACTTGTCAATAAACGTTCCTGTTTCATTTTAGTTTATTTTAGTTACATTCTGAAGGTTTCTTTCTCCTTTCATAATTCATTTAAACATTTAAAAATTTTTGTTCATTTGAATTTTTCACATTCATCAAGCTATATACTTTCGTTCTGGTTTTGATCGAGATCAAATGTGAAGAGCGTTTGAATTTGAACATGAGGACCAATTTACGTTTCTTTTTGTTTGATCTCCTGTTGGCCGCGAATGCGATTGCAACAGTTGTCCTCACTGCAACTTTTTTTTTCTAGAGAAGCAATTTTTCGGCAATCTGCTTTTTGCTTCTTTTTTTTCTTTTCAATTGAATCTTTGAACTTGATTTGGCTTTTTTTTTCAAAACCCTTTACATAGAGAAAAAAATCCTATTCCGAAAATATTTTTTAAATGAGAATCGCGACTAAATGCCACGTTTGTTTTCGTTGTATGGCTCCCAAGTAATAGTCGACGTGGCTTTTTTCTGGTATATAAGACCTTTTCCACATCAATTGCACAAGTATTCTTCTTTTCTTATCTGTGAACGGTTCGTCGTCTTCGATTCTTTCACATCGCTCTGCCGTTTCCTATCGTTGTGCAAATATTTTTTGTTTACAGTTTTGTGAGCGGAACGTTTCGAAAATCAATGTCTAACTTACGTTACTCAGCGCATTGCGACCAAAAATTTCTCTCTGCATAAACTGCGTTCGCAATTTTCAATATCCGTTATCCTACCGTTTTTCTCCGCTTGTTGTTCGGATTCATCGCGGTATTGACTAAAATTTTTCAGAGTTGATCGATATTTTGACGTGGCCACATAATGTACCACAGACTCGCTTTATTGCTTGTCTTTCTTTCGATTCCCTTCAGTTTAGCTGTGGAAGAGGAAGAGGGAGTTCTTGTGCTCACGAAGGTACTTGGAAACTCGTAGAAAATAGGAAAACTATTTGAAAGTTCAGGATAACTTTCATGACGTCATCAAAGAAAACGCAAACATTTTGGTAGAGTTCTACGCTCCATGGTGCGGACATTGCAAGGTTTGAAAATTTTTATTTTTGGCAAAAAAAAAACTTTGCAGGCTCTTGCTCCTGAATACGCTAAAGCTGCCAAGGAATTAGCTGACCAAAAGTTTGACGTTCGCCTCGGCAAGCTGGACGCTACTGAACATGGAGACATCGCATCCGAGTTTTCGGTTAGCTTTGTTTGATATGTTTGTCATTAGAAAACGGCGTTTCTTTAATAATTTTCCTTCCTATTGATAATGCTTTTTTATAGAGTTTTAGAGCTGAATTTTCCGTTTTTTTCCAAATCCTTGTAACCTTTTCTTGTTTTAGGTTTTGAACTATATATTTGAAACGTCAGCGATAATCATTTTTGTCGATTTGTAGGTCAATGGCTATCCCACTCTTATCTTCTTCCGCGATGGAAAGCAAGTGCCGTACAACGGAGGCCGCGACTCCTCCGCTATCGTCTCGTGGCTGAAGAAAAAGACCGGACCGCCTGCCGTCGAGGTTAACTCCGCCGAGGAGCTCGAGAAGATCCAAAAGGATGTTGACGTTGTCGTATCTGCCTATTTCGAGGTAATTTTCATTTTATTCTCCTGTTTCAGCGAGAAATTACAGGGCAAGGACTCAATCGCCGAGAAGATTTTCACCACTGTTGCTGTTGACTACGACAGCATCGAGTTCACCGTTTCGCATGCCGATGAAATCAAAAAGGCCCTGGACCTCGAAGGAAGCGGACTTGTAATCCACCGCAAGGGGGAGGGAGTTGTCGCCAAGTTCGACGGCGAGAGCACGGTCGAAAATGTCAAGAACTGGATCCGGTCTTTCCGCATGCCGCTCGTCTCAGAGTTCACTCAGGAGACGGCGTCGAAGATTTTCGGCAGCGACATCAAGACTCACCACCTTCTGTTTCTGTCGCGCAAGTCTCCTCTTTACGAGAAACTCTACTCGGCCTTCAAAACCGCCGCCGACGAATTCAAGGGACTCATGCAGTTCGTTTTCCTCGACACGGACAACGCTGAAAACAGCCGCATTCTCGAGTTTTTCGGAATCAAGAGTGAGTTTGAACAATCTTTTGAATGGTAAAAGCGGCCTTTTATAGATACTGAAGTCCCAACGACCAGAATCATCCAGCTTGGTCAGGAAATTATGAAGTACAAGCCAAACTTCTCTGACATCAACGCCGACACTTTGAAGGAGTTTGCCAAGTCCTTCTTCGATGGAAAGCTCTCTTTGGACTTGAAGTCAGAAGAAATTCCCGAAGACTGGGACAAGAACCCCGTCAAGGTTGTCGTCGCCAAGAATTTTGAAGATGTAAGTTGTCAAATGAGATTTCAGTTGAACGCTTTTTTCAGGTTGTGCTTGACAAATCGAAGAACGTCTTCATTGAGTTCTACGCTCCGTGGTGCGGGCACTGCAAGCAGCTGGCTCCTATCTGGGACAAGCTTGGAGAGGAGTTTGCCTCTAACGGAGACGTCGTCATCGCCAAGATGGATGCCACCGCAAACGAAGTAAACCATTTCTGAAGTTTCAGCGAAGAAGAAAGAACGTTCTTAGGTTGCTGACCTTTCGATCCAGTCATTCCCCACCATCAAGCTGTACCTTGCTGAGTCGAACAAGGTTGTCGACTACTCTGGCGAGAGAACTCTCGAAGGATTCACCAACTTCCTCAATAAGCAGACATCCGATTCGGACGACAAGGCAGAGGATTCCGAAGACAAATCCGAGCATTCTGAGCTTTAATTTCTTTTTTATTTATTCGCTTGTTTTCCCAACTAGTGTACACATTTCCTCCGTTTTGAATATTTATTTAATAAACTATAGATACATACCTGTTTTCGTGAATGAGTGCAACGATTTTTGGTTTCGAAGTATTTCACTGGGTGCCGCTTTGCAACACTAAAATAGTTTATCTTGCTTGAAATATATTCTTTTTTCTTATGATGGGTGTACTGAAAGAAATTAGACTCGCTCCAAACTCAGTATTCAGGGTTTCGGGAACAGTTTCAATTGCATACTTTTCTTTTTCCATGAACTATGGTGTCTTCTTCAGAATGACTTTATTGCGAGCTTCTATCTTTTTCTCTTTTCTCGCTGCCTGGATCTCATCGGCGGCGAATAGCTCTCGCTCATTCTTTTTTTTGGAACTTTTTTCAGCGTCACATGGCGTGTTTTTTTGAGGACTTCATAGTTTCCTTGTTGTTTTGAGTCCAGAGTAATGTATTGAAAAGAAATGTAATTATGGTAAGTTCTGTCTGTTTGAATCTTCGAAATTAGTCAAAAACCATGCCCCTCGCTAAGAGAGTTATAGTATCGAATAGAAAGTTTGAAGACCAACTGTCGATAACATTTTATAAATTGAAAAGTGAGAGATCGGTTTGAAAATATTGGAACCTGAAGGGTTTTAGTGTGAATTTTTGAAATCACGCTAATATTTTGAAACAGTCGTTGACACTTTCTAATATTTATCCGTTGAGTGAAAACTTTTTTTAAATTATACTGCTTTTTAGAATTCTAACAAATACCTTTTTTGCTACGAAAAGTTAGCATATATCTCGTGAGGATAACTTAAAATCAATGGCCGCCTGCTCCTGGCATCGCGAAATTCCCTTCTTGCCTTTGAAGCTCTGTTTCCGAGGTTTTTCTCTCTTTCCATTTAAATGCTCAAAGCACGTTTTCTATAGTTAGGAGGAGCTACTATCAATGAGCTCATCATGTCACTCAATGGAAATGTTTGCTCACTGAGAACGTCATCGAGAACTGCGGATTCTCGTCTTTCATGAGAGATTCGGATGTATTTCTCCGCGGTTCCCCTCAATTTTCTCAGAAACGACGCATGTACTTTCCACATTTTATCTTTTTTCAAATCTATCTATAAAATCTAGCAAACCCACGCGTCCTCCACTTTTCTTCACTTTCTTCTTTTCGTTTTAGAATGTATAGTTATCAGAGAATTTTTTTATACGACCAGAGTTCAAAAGTAGCTAAAAAGAAAATTTAAAAAGAGGATTTCAACGATCCTTTCTAAGATCTTGAGTTTCCTTGTGTATAGTTCGTTATCAAAAAGCTACGAATTTTCAAAATAAAAAAAGAAAAAAAGAAGAGTTTAAAGAGAGATTAAAAAAATGAAACGCGATTATTAGATGAAATGAGAAAAACTGTAAAATATTGTTTTTAATTTGTTTTTGGTTTAAAAAAATGAGGTAGAATTTTTTTGATTTGTGGAAACCTTTTTTTATGTGTAAAATTTACAACTTTTCTCTGTAAAAAAATTATGTCTCTTACTGTCCTTACGAGTAAGATAATTTTTCTTTGCTGTTAACAGTTTTCTGGAAATTGGCCAAAACAATCTTTGACGTTTCAGATGAGGGTCCCTATCTGCGCAACTTTCTGCTTTTCGGAAAGGATACCACATTCTTAAAATTCGTTAGAATGGGCTGATTGGGGCCTTGAGCCCTAATTTATTATGAGTTGGGCAGGTCAGAACTTCAAGAACTTTCTTCTGGTACATCATTTAGTGTTCTTGCCAGTTTTTAGGAAATTCCCAATCGCAATCAAAATGACCTGTGAATCTAAAAAAAAATCTAATCTCAAAATGTATTCAATAAACTGAATTATGATTCCAAAGTACTTAAAAAGGAAAACAAAATTTAACCTTTTAATGAGTTTTTTTTAGACAAATTCTCGTGTTTCTTTCTTTGCTCCAGCGTAAGTACAGTGAAACTGAACTAGATTTCCAAAAAAAAGGTTGTTTGTTCGTGGCATTTGCCTGTGGATAATCGTTCACTAACCGTTGACGCGCTTGGCGTGTTTTAACTGGCCTCGATGACCAGTTGAACACACAATTCCGAGCCAGCGCCATGGGGTGAGTGTGTTCAGCTGCTGTGGTAGCTATTGTTCCAATTGAGCTAGAGCTCATCCTCATCTTCTATCTAGATGCAATTTTTCATTTCGACCATTCAGGAAAGGCCTTTTGGGGACTATCCATATACTCGAGTTTTTTTGTTGAGAGACTGAGACTGGACTGAAAAATTTTAATTGTTTGTTCCGTACTGTCTTTGAAAACTTCCGTAAAGTTTTCGTGAAAAATAGGGTTGATGTGTCTTCTTTCCCCACACCTTGAAGTCCGGTAGAGATGCGGCAGATAAAAAAGCGGAAGATAAGAAATGGACACCCACTTGACGGCTGCCCTTTCCTTAGCGTCTAAGTTTTTCGTTTTTTTGCTCCGTCGATTTTGATGAGACAAAGTTGATCCTAACTTTCAAAGCTAAAACAATATTCAAACACTTTTTCATGGAAAAAAGCTTTTATTGACCCTCGAAAAAAACGTTTTTACAAATACGGACTTAGCCAAAAAAAAAAAGCTTTTTTGAGAAATGTTTTCGAATGATCCTCGAAACCTGGGTTTTATTGTTCGAATAATGCATCACAATGTGGTTTCAACAATGAACAGGTTTTTTGAAATGAAAAGAAAAATCTCTTTAGAATTGTTCCGTCATTGCCAAAGACATATTTCAATTTGATTTGCCTACCTTTCTTATGACCGTTTCAACCAAGAGAAAACAACGTTTCTCTCTCCCTTTGAATTCAGTTCCGTCTATTTTTCTGACTTGAAAATTGGCTCTTTGAAATGAAGTTGGTTTTTTAATTTATTGGAAATTGATTCCAAGACTTTATAGATCTAATTCGCATTTTTTTTTCAGAGTTAAACCATCGACAAGCGGGCGCAAAATGAAGTTTGACGAGTTTTTGTTCACCTACCTGGGTGAAATGGGGAAGTGAGTGAGAATCGAAGACTCTAGGAGTTTATCCTAAGTTAAGGTATCAAAAGATCCAGTTTTTGCTAGTTTGTCTTCCAACCATCATTGTTTCGATGCACGCTCTCAGCTGGACTTTTGCCGCCATCCAAGTGCCTTACAGGTTATTCGAAGTATCAGATAATAAATAGGGAAAGTATTATATATTATTTGAATGTGTATGCAAATCAGTTTTTTTTAAAGAGGCATTAATTCATTCCCTTGAAGATGCGCTTTGCCAAACGAATTGCCAGACTCGCCCTACGTTACTAATAACTTACCCTTTACGACTTGTAAAGACGCCGCCGACTTGGATGTTCCCGTGTCCAGAGCCGCCGAGAAAGGCATCATTGTTCGTTGATTTATTTTTTATCGTATAAATTGAAATATGAAGTATTATTCAAAAGACGAAAAATCACTGTCCAAAATTTGCAGACGCAGATTTTATTAAAACTGACTTTTCTTGCTTTTTATTATTTTTTATACCTGTTTTTGCTGGTCTCTGAAAAAAAAATGTTTGCAGTGCAACTACGAGCAGTGCTCTTTGAATGGAACTTCTTGCAACCGGCGAGTTTTTGACAAATCCACCGTCAAGTACACGGCAATCGAAAGAGTTCGTTATTTTTTCTATTCGATTTGTTTCAGAAAAGACTTTGGATCTTTTTTTACAGTGGGATATCACTTGCGACCGGAATTGGATAAAGGCGACAATTCAAGCGGCTTACTACGTCGGCCAGATGGCTGGATCTATGATATTCGGAGTCCTGGGCGACAAGTCAGTTGAACTTCTTGTTTCAAATCAACTGTATTTTTGCTCAGAATCGGCCGCAAGAAGGTTTTCTTCTTGGCGATCGCCATCCAGTTGACCTGTGGACTGCTGATTTCTCTCGCGCCGACCTGGTGGCTTTATGCTATTTTGCGGTATTTCCGTTCTCTCTGAAACCCAAAATCGTTTTTGAACAGCGCCGGAACTGGCTTCTCGCACCCTGGAATCTTTGTCATTGCTGTCGTCATTGGAATGGAACTCGTCGGACCAAAATATCGGAAACTCGCCTCGGTTATCACTGGCGGATTTTTTGCTCTTGGACAGGTGCTCCCAATTTTCGACCTGCTTTCTAAGAAGATTCCCAGATACTTTTGGGCGTCGAAGCCATCTTCATCACGGATTATCGTTGGCTTCATGTCTTGATCGCTTCGCCGGCAATTTTCTTCCTCTCCTATTGGTGGTTAGTCGTCTCAGAGACTTCCAATTAAGCCGAGTCTTCGAATAGTACTCTGTCTTTGTTGAGAACAACAGTTTTGTCAAATCAAAATATTTTTTGATAAACTAATAAAAATGTTTTCATACTTGCAACCATAGTAGTCTTAGAAGTTGTAAACGAGAAAAAAAAATGATAAGGGTTGTGCCCTCAAGGTATGTTTGTGTAGGATCGTTCCGGAGAGCGCGCGTTGGCTAGTTTCTCAGAAAAAGTACAAAGAAGCCGACGTGGTTCTTCAGAAAGCAGCTCGTACCAATGGAGTCACTTTGCCCGAAAATTGGTTATTATCACTTTTTTAAGCTTGAAATGCTATGAAACTGTTTAGGTGGGATCAATTGGACACGGACGATTCTAGCGAATCTTCGGCTCCGACTCAGAAACTTGGAGCGGCTGACCTTTTCAAGACTCCCGAGCTCCGCAAAAGAACTCTCGTCGTCTTCTTTTTATGGTGAATAGAAATTATTTTTGAACTATTTCGCAAGAAAAATTGTAGTGAACTGTCCAAGGAAAGTGACCCGTTTTTCAGTGAAATCTGTTTGAATTCTGGTTTAGAGGCAGACTGTCATCTGCAAAACCAAACAACGTATAAGAAAAAAATAAACCCATGTGTGAAAGTTTCGAGATTTTTAACAGTTTTATCAGAACTTATAGAGTCGACACTCCTTTTTGGTTTTTGTATCTCGACGATTTACTGTTTCAGGCCAGTTGTCTCCATGGTTTATTATGGAATGGCCATGAAAGCCAATGTTCTCGGGGGCGATTTGTACCTCAACTTCATTTTTGCCGCCGCTGTGGAAATCCCCGCGCTGATCGTTGTTTTCCTCACAATTGATCGGTCTTCTAAATATTGAAATCATGTCCTAAAAAGATATTACTTTCAGAATAGGACGACGTCCGGTTCTGGCTGGAGGTTTCTTCATTGCTGGAGCGTGTTTGATCCTCAACTGGGCCATGGGAGAAATTGGTCATTACCATTTAAATGACTCAGTCAATCAATTTCTTTTCTTTTACAGCTACTCCCTGGATTGCCGTCACTCAAATGATGATCACGAAAGGAGCCATCACAGGAACTTATGCCTCCATTTACACGTACTCCCCGGAACTTTTCCCGACGGTGAATTTCCAAAAGGCGTTTATCTGTCTGATTTTTCGCTCGAGCATAAATATTTTGGTTTTAGATGATTCGAAACACGGCTATGGGCTGCTGCTCGACAATAGCCAGGCTCGGGGCCATCTCTGCGAGTTATATCGCAATGTGGATTGTCAGTTACATGCTCCTTTAAATGCATTCACTAGGGTATGGTCTCCCCTGAGCATCGAGTTGAGAATTGAGACTTTGTGGGTTTGATAGGCCTGGGTAAGAGTACTCGGAATCAAAAACAAAATTATGCTAAACCCCTCAGGCAACCGAGGAAAGGCTCGTCGAAATTTTCCCAGAGCGTATATCCCCGCGCTCGGAGCTAGCAACTGGCGGCGTGGTGTAGTGGTAGTGGTGTCTTGAAGCTTATCAATATTGTGACCAGGGTTCGAATCCATCAATTTTGGCGGATATCATTTTTTCCGATTTATAACTACTTCATTTTCATATTTTTTGAGAAATATTTCAAATAATTACATTAAAAACTTATGAAAATGACAATAAAAAAGTGCTGATTGCAAAAACTCATTTTTAAAAAAATATTTTTTTCGAGTCTACAGGGCTAATAACAACCACCTGAACAAAAAAATTCCGTAATGTTTTTAAACTTGCAAAAAAAATGTCCTCCTGAGTTTCGAATTTTGAATTTTTTTTTAAGAATGAGTTTTTGCAAGCAGTATGTTTCTTATTGTCATTTTCATAAACTTTCAATGTAATTATTTGAAAAAAAGTTTTTAATAGATTAAAAATAACATTATGTGATGCTCAGAACGAACTAAAAAAATGTTTCTCCCAAAAAAATTGAAATTAGTAAAAATTCCGAGTTTTCAACATTTTTTTTCTAAATTTTTTTATAAATTCTTTGAAGCACCTTAAAGAAGCCAAAAAAATTATGTTGATAAAGGGCTCAGGCTACTAGGAAAAAAATGAATTTATTGTATAAATAAGTTTCTTCCGACTGAACCAATATTTTCTTCAAATTTTCAATTTATCAAGAGTATATTAAAGGTGGAGCAGTTTGGAAAGGTGTACATGATAATTCCATTTGGCGTGATGGCCGTTTCCGCCGGAATCCTGACGCTTCTCTTCTTGCCGGAGACGATGGGCAAGCCGTTGCCTGACACGATTCTCGAGATCGAGGAGGTTCATTTTTCAACACGACTCGAAAAAAAATGCTTGGAAAAAGGGCAACTTTCTTTTCTCATCAACGAGAGTTCCAAGGTTAACCAAGCACTAATGGTTCGATTCGAATATTTTGAGTTTTTGGTCGGTGAACGGTAAAATTTCTATATAGTTCAACTATATTTATCATTTAATCAATTTTCGCTTTCATCACCATCAAAATTGAAAGGAGGGGATTTAGTTCGTTTTTCACGTCTTCGTTCAGAAATTATTAACTTCTTCAGACAGACGACTGTTTTTAGGGAGACGCGAACCGTTCGGCGCAAGAACTGCAGCCGCTTGGCTCCAGTGAAGAAACGAAAACAGCTTGAATTTCTACCAAGTTTCCCTCTTAATCTATTGGTCTCACCTTCGCATTATATTTATCCTTCCACTTTTTTTGCATTTCTGATATTTATGTACAAATACTACGCTATTTTTTTGAAATCTGTTGTATGTACTGTTTTATTAGCGCTAATCAAATTGCCAGACTTTCTGAAAATTCAGTTCACTTGTTCGTTGTTTCGCCTTGGCTTCATGACCAATCAAATTCAGTTTAATAAATTATTCCGGAGCTGCAACTTCCGCTAAAACTTGCGTGAAATTCGGAGAAAAAAGTCATTTCAATTGTTTTTTTGACTATGGAGTATCCTATGAAGAGCGTTCGGAAGTTTCGGCTTTTCCCTTCGAAGGTGATAAAAAGGGGTTGTTTTCTATAATATTTCTGAATCATAGAATTCCGAAGGAGCTCGTACGCGTACGACTACAACGACTTCTCCCAATGCTATCCTTATCAAAGTTCAGACTTGTCTTTTTCTAAGCTTCTGATTCATGTATAGAAAATATCAAACGTTCATCCTCTAACTACTGAGATGGAAAATAAATAAATTTTTTTCAGCGCGAGGTTTATATCAAACGAGTCTTGAAACTTTCCGACTGTGCATTTCAAGAATCGCAAAATTCAGAAGTCAAGGTTTTCAAACTTTTTTTTGCTATCTATTGTATTTGCAGAAAACCTTACCAACGCACATAGAAACTTTGGAAAATCAGTGAGTTTTGAAAATTTTTTGAAAACTTATTTGCTGTTTAGGTACGAAGTTATTTCTACCCCAGAGATTCATAAAGTTTGATTTAAAAACAAGAATGATCGGAAATGTTTTAACTTCAGGTTGATAATGGAAAATATATGCGAATCCGTAAAGCGAAATCAAACAAACCTTTCGGTCTGAAACTGAAATATCGGACGAAGCCGAGAAAAGAAGAAATTGATCTCAATGTAAGTCGGTTCAAAGCACGCCTTGTCTTCGTGGTTTGATAGCGCATTTCTGAGAAATGGAAAGGAACATTGAAACATAACCATTTACAGACGGAGCGGCTCTTCCTTGCTAGTTTGGTTTGCAAACTGAGAAACAACTCTCTACTTTCTCGCGTCCATGACATGGGATTCACAGAAGATTATCGGTGTGGAATTAATTGGAGCAAACATTTCCTATGAATCCAACGTTTTTTAGTTTTATTGTTGTGGACGATGTGGGGCCAGACTTGATGTATTTTATACGGCGTCATCACATTTTCAAGTCAGTTATTCTATTTAAGTTTTGTTTTATAAGTCTCAAGATTACAAATACACGTTTTTGGTCAACATCAATCAATCAATAAATATTTATTGGTTGTTTTAGTCAGATGGTATCGACTAGGCGGTGAAAAAAATTGCTCTTTTGAGCGGCACTAACACCGCCTTTGGCGAAAAAAAGAAGTCAAAACGTGTAGTCGATCGAATTGAAAGCATGGTCTTACGGTCCTTCTCCTCGCTCTTCCACAAGTTGATCCCTCAGTTTTTGCGGGTACGGGCACGGCGATGATGGTGGGGCTCGGGCACGGACACCGTGTACACTCTAGGGTAGCCTCGGCCGATTGAGAGAGCTACCACTTCGAGTGAAGAAAAAATACACGGAACATCAATTTATTTTTTTAAGAAAAATATATATATTTAGAAAGCGCAGCCCTTTCGAGTCAATTGAACGTGTTCATTTTGTAAAAAAATGTATATATTATGAATGAACTTTGCATTTAATTACAAACCTACCAGAAAAATTTTTCACATAAATTAATGAAAAAAAGTTATATTTTGAGATAAATGGTTAACTATGATTTTTTTGAGTACTGTGACGACTTTCTTGATCACATACTACTCGTTCATGGCGCTGCGGGAGCTGCACTTGTTGGGCTTTCTCCACTGCGACTTGAGGCCTTCTTCTTTTTGCATTTCAACCCCTTTCCACCTTCGTCTCGTTGATTTCTACTTCGTTCAGCCCATGAGGTATCTCTTGTTCTTGAAAAACTCACGAACTATCTTGCTTTAGTCTAAAAGTTAAGTTCAATCGAAAGACCGACCGATTCTCGGCTCGCGCCTTCCATCAAAACGTAGAACTTGACGAAAATGCGGACATCGAGTGCTGGCTCTACACAGTAAACATTTATTTCCTGAGCTTCACTCTTTTTTAGATGATGTTTTTGACGAGTTACGGTTCTTTGCCTTGGAATGCTAGCAGAAGCGAAGAAGAAGCTATTGGCCTCAAGCAGCTTTTTTTCAGTGATCAGTGTAAGTCTAAGAGTTTGATGTATGAAGAAAATACGTCTTACCAACCACTAAATCAAAAGTTTCCCGTTTAGCCAACTACTCGTGGGTAAACTCGGCGGATTGTCTGAATATGGTTCCGTTGATTTTGGAAAAGCAGCCAGCTAAAGCTTCAGAGAAAATATGTATGCAAACGGAAGATCTACTTATGGTAGATTTTTTAGATGAACTGCTGCAAGTGAACGCCATGTCTTTTAATGATAATGAGCGACCGCAAATGGGAGAGCGAATCGATGATGTTGTGGTATTTTTTTTTTCGTGAAGGTATTTTGCATCTTCATAGTTTTTAGCAACCAAAAACCGATTCAAAGGAAAGCAGAAGAAAAAAATCGGCAGACAAGTCTTGTAAGAGTGATGATTCTAGGAGGTGAATTTGGCGAAATTGCTCCTGAGGGAAAAAAAATTAGATACAGAGGAATCAAGATACTTACTAAATTGAGACTGTCGTTTCAATATGTTATCCAAAAGTTTGCAACCAAAACGAGATCCGGATAAACTCAAACTTTTTTGGTTTTATTTTAACTCTTTTTCAAAGCCTGTCTTAACCTAGGAAGCAGTCAGTACGCCGTTGAAGTTAACAAGATAAATCCTCTTTTCAAGAAATAACATTTTGTTGTAGAAAGAGATGGATTTTTAGAGAGCCTCTTGTGTTATTTTCCGAAGTTCTTTCAGAAAAACGGATAGCTCACATTCGCACAAACAGAAGTCGGGTAGGATGCGGTCGAGTGGTCTGCGTCCGCATACGCCGGGAGACCGACGACGCAGGAAAGTCCGCAGCCGGCCTAAAATTCAACCAGTCATCCAAACTATTTGTTCGTTTTTTCAAATATTGATTTTTTAAATCCAATCAAAAGTTATGTGCAATTCGAATATTCATTTTCTAAGGTGAAACTCAATTAAAAGTTGCTCTTAGATTGTCATGTGTAACTTATCCAGGAAAAAAATTTTTAATTTCAGGCGAAGTGAACATGATTCCTCCTCCGGATATCAGGAAATAACGAAAAAAATTTATCATCAATTTTTTTTTTCTAATCTCTTCTGTTCCTTTTTTGTTTTTTTTTTAAAGATCCAATAAAAACTTTACAACGTCTTAAATTTCCGAGGTTTTTGTTGAATTGGAACATTTGAAAGTTTTCCTTTTTATTTTAGGCTAAACTTGTCAACAAGTTTGAAAAAGGCTTCAAGTCGTTGAGACGTCGGATGAGACTTTGGTGGTCGGTTTTGCTCCTGATTGTGGTTTTCGACGTGATTCGGTGCCTCCCAGGACTCAACAGGTCCACGAAGGACTCTGAAACAGGCGCTGCTGGAATCTCGCTGATGGGCGGCGATAATGCCGTCATTTCTTACGACGAGTACATGCGACGGTCAGGAAATCTTTGCTTTATAGTTTTTTTGTCATCGTTGTGTTTCCAAAGAGCTTCTCAAGGCTGAGATCAAAATACTTAGGATGGTTCAGGAAGTTCATTTTTTCAATACAATCTCAGTATATAATTGAGGGTCTGTTACAGAGTTCAAGCGAAGATTCTCAATTGAAAAATATTGTAAGAGCAACTTTTTATAGTCGAATAAAAGTCTGAGAAGATGAGAATCAAATAGTGTATAACATTTTTCCCATGATCCAATACTTTCCAATTTGAGACTGTTTCACTTTTTAAACAAAGGATGAGAAAACAGTGCGCTCTGTATTTCCTTTCTTTCAAGAAATCGTTCTATTCTTTGCTACTAGAGTAGCTACTTTCCACTGATTTCAGATGAACTTGCTTCTCTTCTTCTTTTTCTCTTTGATCGCAGCCGTCTGTGGTGCTCCAAATATCGAGATGTTCACGCAAAACAAGGATCGACCCAATCCAAATTTTTTGATGGGCGGTCAGAAATCCGTCATTTCATTCAACGACTTCAACAACAACATTTGAAAACTTTATTCGCATTACTTTAATGAGATAAAACTGTTCGATGGTTTTTTAGGCTTTATTTCACAAAGAACTACAGGATGGCCCAAAAGTATTGCCGCAAAGACAAAACGATGTAACTTTTGAAAGAAAGGAGCAAATGGAATGAAACTTCAACACAATTTTATTCAGACATAAACAATAAAAAATTTTTTAAAGTTTTCCAATTCTCGGTCCTCGGTTTTTGATAACTTGCTTGAGACGCTCCGGGAACGCATCAACGGTGGCACGCAGGTACTCGGGGCTGAGATTGTCCCATTCCAAGGTTTGCTTCAGCGAGTCCAAATTTTGCTGAGCGATAACTTGGACCTTTGCCTGAACTGCGCGGTCTTCCACTTTTAGGAGGGTCTGGGCACCTCATGTCTCCTTTCATTGTTTGATAGTTCTTTTCACCGTTCCTCGCCTAACGCCGATCGTCGGTTTTCCTTATTCCCTCAGTTTGACGATTGTAACTCGACGAGGGCAAGAGGCTACCATTTCCGTAAAAATGAACCGATCATAACGAAACTTGAAGGGAATATAGGAAAAGACATGAGGAGCAAATCGAAAGGCGATTTGATTGGTCTTTTGGATCTTTTCTGACAACATCCGGAACAGTGATGCACGAGACGTGATTTTGTTTAGCTCGAGCCTCGAGGCAATCATTTCAAGAATTATTTCGAAACGAGATTAAGACGGGGACATTTTCCGAAAGTGTTTATATAAAGCAATCGGAAACGTTGAGAGACAGGATAAAAACTTGAATTAAAAAAATGAGCTTCTCAATAAACGGGAATATGAATACGATATTTAAAAAAAAATAAAAGTTTCATGAAAAAAAATTTCCTCTCAGGAAATAAGGTTTTTATGGAGAAGCAGTGATTGTCGGAACACTCGAAAATCGCTCCTTCTCGTGCGGTAGACTGACAAAATTCTAGGAGAAACCGAAAAAAGACGTTTGAAGTTGGCCTAAACGTCATAATATGTTACGTTATATTTTTTATCTTTCCTATGTACAAAGATTTGTTGATCTCGAAATCTCTGAAGACGAGATCAGATTTATTTCTTCATCTTCAAACGAGACGAAGTTTTGAATTTTTGACCGTGGCGATATATCTCGTCTTAAAATTTCTCGAGAAATCTCAAGACACGATTCTCGTGCATCACTGATCCGGAAAGCATCAGATTCCAATATTGTAGCACGATTCTGAGACATTCAAAGATATAACTCGAGATTTGTTAGCGTTTCTTGAGTCTTCCTTCAATAAAGACCAGAAGCCACAAGAAGCGTTTTTTTTGATGAAAAAAATTTCAATCGGTCTCATAAAAAAAGCTTACTATATATTTGATTTTTTTGGATTATTTTTTTAAATTCGAATCATATTTAGATTTCATCCAAAGATTAATTTATTCTTCTTAAATTTATGAAATATTTAAAAATTATTTATATAACGTAAAAATTCCAAAAAAATTCAAGGTTTCGGGATATTTAAAAAAATTCATTAATTGCCGATTGAAGTCGGTTTTAACGCAAGAAGCCCACGGCTTTTTGCGCCTGCTGCTTGAGAAGGAAAGATAAAATTTTTAAAAAAAGTTGATCATTTTTTTGCGAAATTTCGCAGTATCATGATTTTTATAATATCTCTAGACATCACTAAAAAGGCAATATTCTCACTGAGTAGTTTAAAACTCCTAATTGAGCAGTGTCCTCTTTTTCAAAAATAACGCCTTCTGGTATCCCATTTTCTGCTTTCTTTCAATTTGACTCGATTCACCATTTTTATTTTTCCCAATCCTTGAAATTATGTCTGAGTACTTCGGAGCCAAAGCCAAGTCATAATAAAAAAATTCATGCAAACTTTTTTTAATTTTGTAAATTTAATTTATATAACGATACGTTTTGGAAAAACTTCCGCCAGCGTATCTGAATCCGATCGCCCTTTCATTCAAAATGAAATTTACTTTTTCCTCGAAAAACTTTCCAACTTAAAAAAATAAATCTTAAAAAAACGCATGTTTGAGACAGTACTACGGCTGCCGGTGGCCGGTCAATATTGCGCAGTCAGTTTCGGAGCTAGGGAATTTTTTAAATTATTTTTTCTTTTTTGCAGTTCGTTAAGGACCTATTTCTCGAGGTTAAAAGGTAAGTTACGTCACAAAAAAAGTACACAAGAAAAAAACCTATCCAAACTACCGTAATACGACCGGCCACCTTAAACAAGCGTTTTATGAAACTGATTAAAAAATAGGAGAAAAAGTGGATTTCTAAAAATTTCACTAAAATACGCGCTCACCTTTGATGCGCATATGCCGTGTTCAAAGTGATTCCGCGAAATTCAAAATAGCCGTCAGAGAAAGAGAAAGATAACTAAATTTTGGAGGGTCAGAGACCATTTTGCATTTCGCGGAAATTACTTTGAACACGGCATGAACTACAGTCTCTCATTGAACTTATTTTCTCGGCGCTTCTATACTTGTCAATACGTGTTTGATTCATCAATTTTTTTTGTTCTTTTTTATTACTCGACTTGTAATAATATACTTGTCAAATTTTTCATAGATCCACTTCTTTCTTCTTTTTTTATTATCAGTTTTTGAGAATCGTTTTAAAATTGTATGAGCTTTCTATGTTGGGAAACGAAGTGAAGCGCAGTAGAACGAAAGGGCGATCGGATGCAGATACGCAGGCGAAAGTTTTCCATAACGTATGAAAATCTGTCGCCTAGTCGTCATGTGTGAACTAGATAATGCCTTTCCAGAATTAAATATGTGCGCCGTACTTTCTGTCAAATATAAATCAATGACATTTTTTTCTTTTTCTATCTCATTTTAGTTCGCTTTCTTGAATTTCAAAAATGCATTGAGAAGGTTCATATGACTTTTTGCGGACCTGATCTTAGTTTCTAAATGAAGGTACGAAACTGCGAAACCATTCCTAACTCTCACACAAAATACTTAAACTTTATAAAACAATTGATGGAAAAATAACGAGTAGTTTGTGAATTCACTTTGATTTCAGACCTTCTTGAATAAATTAAAATTCTCGGTGAGAAGTGAAAAAGAAGAGCCACTTTCAGTTTTGTTGTCCTGGTGAAAAAAACTTGAAAACTTGCGGTTTATTGGATATTTTGGAGTAGCATTTAGAAACGGTTGACCTTCGATGGGAAGGCTCCTATTATGGAGCTGAAACAATAGTGAACACGGTGGATCGACCCCCGCTGCGCATTTTTTTCTTCTATTCGGGAGGTCATCGAACTACCACATGGCTGGTTCCTTTCATCATTTTTTTGAACAAGTTTGAGTGTTTTTTTGATACGTGTTAAAGATTTAAAAAGAATCAAAAAAATTATAAAAGTTTCAAATCAAATGTTTTTGTCTTTTTTTCTATTCGGCACATATCAATTTTTTTAAAAACTTATTTTCGTAAAAAAACGCTGAGTTGAGTTAGAATGTATCCGTTGTTGCAACTTTGCGGAAAAATTGAGTGAAAGTTGCGGATTTACCTTTTCGAACAAATATTCAGGTCGTCATTACACATACTTGCCCATAGAATTGTAAAGTTTATCAATTTATTCTAAATTTTTTCATTTGTACTGCAAAACAAAGGCCGTACGCAAGAAAAAGGTAAACGCTTTTACCGTGGTTCACCCAAAAGGGGTAAATAGCTCAAACTTGCTTCTCAGAAGTCAAAATAACGCGGTAAATTCGCTTACACTTTCTTGAATACGGTCCCAGCTTTTTTTCTCTCGTTCAATCTGTTTCAATGTCTATGTTCGATATTATATCTTGTCTCGATGTAAAAGTGACCTTAAAATATTAGGAAAATTTCGAGCTTCGTGTTAACATGTTCGAAGAAACTGAATTCATTTTTTTCAAAATTTTTGACTGAAATGCTAATATCCTACTGCAATGTTTTTGGCAATTTTTAGCAATCATAAATTAACGAAAACTTTTTCTCTCTGTTCTCATGGTTGCAACGCATTTCACTTAGTAAACCGCATGCTCCACCAGCAGCGAAAACACATAAACATCACACGTCATGTTGTGCTGTTCCGCCCTGTTTTCCAATTTCTCGGATTCATTTTCTCGGGCTGCTTCTCGAAAGTAGCTTATTTTCATAGCTGATATTTCTACTATTCTGCAAGGCTGAGGCACTCTTACCTTGAATTTGCTGATTTTGAAACTGGAAAAATGGGAAAGTCGAAAGTGAGTTACCATATATGCCGCGTATCGACGCTCATTTCTGTTTAAACAGTCGTTTAATGCGCTCAAATGGAATCGTATCCAATTTCATATCCATTTTCGTTGCTTTGCTGTAAATTCTTTGTGAGTTTCTCAAAATGACTTTGTTACTTTTTATTTCTGAGAAAAAAATTGTAAACTATTACAGAAGAAAAGAATGATAAAGAAGCTTCGAGGCAAAAAAGAAGGCGAACGCGATGGTGGGAGCTTTCGGCAACCGTCTTTGAGAAAAGTTGGTTTTCTCTTTTTTTTTTTTCAATTTAGTTCTTCAGTTCAGAAGTTTTATGTCTGAAATTTCATGATAAACGAACTATAATCAGATTTAATTTTCTTTCAACTATTTGATTGTGAAATGATTTTAATTCGTCATTTGAAGAAATCAATTATTCATAAAGCACACATTTTTTTCACAAGGAAAAGCCTTCATCGAACGTTTTAGGCGAATTATATTTCCGATTTCATGACATACAGCGAATCAATTTGAACGTGCCATGTGACTCACTTATGTCGTGTGTCGTTACTGTTCTTTTGGTTCACCTTGAGATCTAAAAATACTTTGAAAGTTCCAAAAACGTTATTTTGTCTCCAAGTAACGACATGTTCGTAATATAATTCAGTATAATCTAAGGATTATATTTTTTTTACAATTTTTTTGAATTATCAGCGTTTTTCACGGAAATAGGAGTCTTTAGTTATAATAAATAAATAAATAAAACTTATACTTAAAAGAATTTTTTTTGTTTGCTCGGTTACATACTAATGCATGTTTTTTTATCATACTTGTATTGGATATACGAAAAAAATCGCAAGTTTTATTTCTGTTACATGCGTGATTTTTTTTGTGGTACCGCCCCGCATGGAAAAACTAAGAAACTGGAAGCTACTTCGATTCTTCAACAAATTATATATCGAAAAATTCATTTTTTTTTTTTTAATAAGTTGAAATCTATTAAAAAGATCTAAGAATTAGCCCCAATTTCTTTATTCTGACGGTTTCGAGTAGAAATCAATGAGTTTAAAGTGATGGTCTACCATAAACGTCTACGACATAAACGACTTCAGTAAGTGTTTTTGAACCGGCCAAAAACGTCGGATCTTTTTGTAATAAGTTCGAAAAAAATTTTTTTTTTCTTTCCGAGTTTCAACTGAAACCAGAAATAGATTGAACAGCTGCCAATGTAGCACCTAACTGCTTTTCGAGAACCTTGCTGCCCTTGGTGGAGGCAGCGACGCCCTCGCGGCCATTTGAATACGGCTGTTTTGGCGCCGACCGTCTTTGGCGGAGAGAGAGCACGCAAATGGCGGAGGTGTTGGAACAAGTGCGGCCAGCCGATCTTTTCTACAGCCGTCTCCGTCTTGCCTCGTCTTCCTCTTTTTTTATGATCATTTTTGGACTCGTAGTTTGTATTTACTTTCCGAGTAACTATTTTCTGAACAGCAGATGAGGAAGAGCCTCCTTTTTTGACCGAATTTAAATTCTAAAATAATTTTTCTTTTTTTACCTTCAGTATTTCAATCAAATTTTTACTCTTCTTATAAGAGGTGAAAAGCTAACCAATGATTTTGGTATGATTAAGAATGCTTCAAATGGTGGAAAAAGTCGGCGGTGCAACTTTTCAGATGATTAATTTTATTGAAAAAAAGTTTTTTTTCGAAGTATATAGATATTTTTTTGGTGCGTGATTTTAATCAAAAAAATCCAATGAAAGATAGAAAAAAATAATAATTTTTTTCTTTTGAATATAAATTCACTTCAAATTTTTACTTGAAAGATTCACTGATCTAAAAGTTTCATAGTTCCGCAAAAAATGGATTCATGTAATAGTCAGCTGAAAATATACAAACTATTTTTTTATCTTTGTGCACCCGAGCGCACGAACACATTTGCGACGAGTGCGCGGCCTTTTTTGCCATAATTTTTTTTTCGCGTTTTCGGCCATCACAGGACTCGTCGACAACGCGATTTATCGTTTTGAATGCTTTCCCGAGAGATTTGTAAACGTTGTTTGAAACATCTGTAGGTCCTTTGATAATACGAGGCGACTCCATTTCGAGCCCATTCTTCATCTTCAACTTCTTTATTTGGGTTTCTTTTTCTCCCCAGTACTCCTTTTCCTTGTCTCAGAGTGTTTCAAGTTTCCAAAGTATGTTCATTTCATTTGTTCATTTTGAGTTATTCATCTTTCAACTTTGATTCGTTTCTACCCATGCAAGGATATTTCTAGAAAATTTTAAGAGAAGAGTTTTTTTTAGGGTCTGATCCATCGTTTTTCATTCCTTCCAAAAACTAAATTAGTTCTATTAAAATGTACTAATTTTAGTGTAATAAATTTTTTTGAGATTTTTGTTGGTATTGAGAGAAAGAGTTTACCCACATTGTAGATTATTGAAAATGAATAGGATAAAATCTTGTAAAAATCCGATTTTCAGCCTTTTTCTGAAGGTAATAAAAATGAATTTTAAAACCCTTATTTTTTTTTGACCATTTTCGTAATAGCTGCAGTGCTGAATAACTTTGATTTGTTGACAACTCGATGTCTACTGCTGAGCGGAGTCCCTTTTTTTCTAAAACAAAAGATTCAACGGAGAAGGATCTACGTAACCGTATTGTGAACAAAAAAACGGCGCACTATCTATCCAATAGTCATTGCATGAATAATATTTGCGATGGACGCCGATCGCCTTTTTTTGGAGCGACTCACTGATAGGGACTTTTCTCGCCATGTGCTCCCTCCGTGTGTGTCCAAGCTCTCGGAGCTCTCTCAGTTTTCCAGCATGAATACCTCTTGAGCTTTTCCCGCCAATGATCTGTTTGGACTATTTCTTTTCCCTTTTTCATGTTCTTAGAGCGGAACAGCTGTCAAAAGTGTTATGGAACTTGAATAAGCCTCAGTTTAAAAAAAAGTCGTTTAGGTTTGTTGGACGGTTCAAACGCGTAAAATGAAGATTTTATTACAAAAAAACACTTCAAAATACGATTTCGAGATTAAAAAATGCTTTGAATAAATTTTTGGTATGGGTACGCTTTTTTACCACAGTTTAATAATGGTGAATCATTGCGAGTCTGCAATTCTCCTCATTTTTTTTCACCCCAGCTCCGAACGCTCTTTTACACTGCTTATTGGTAGCGGCCACATATTTTCCGCAACTATTCAGGTAGAATTGCTCAGTTCAATTCTTTTTCAGTTTTTTCCTAACCCTGTCATTTCACTTCTCTACTTTCTTTGTCGGCAAAAGTGTCACTTCAAAAGGAGCTTTTTCCATTTATACGACCTCATTCCCAGAAGAATTTCACCCCTCTTCTTTTGCATTTCGTTATCCGTTCGAAGTTCTCACAAGTACTAAAGTTTTAATCTTCAGTAATTATCCTTGAGTTCACCTAAAACCATTTGCTTTAGTTCTGTGAGGACAAATATACACTACGGCTTGAAAAATGTTCTTTTCTTAAGGTTTGCTCGAAATATTTCTTGTCAATCTCGGCATGTGTTCCAAAAGCCTTTCTTTTTGAGATTCGGAAATTGACAACATTTTTGTATGTTTTGAGAATTTCGCGCTCTGCTCGAAAGTTTCTTGAGCAAAATTTTTTGGCCCTAGAATTCTTTCTTTCTTTCCTTTTTTTCTTCTCAGTTTTTGCACTGCTATACATTTTTTTTGGATCCAAAAATTGAAAAAAAAAAACTAATGAAGTACCTAAATATACTTTGAAGAAAAAATGTCAAGTATAACGTGAAAAAAACTTAGAGATGGCTGCAAAGTTTTTCATAATAGGTTCGCTCGAAGGTCACGTAAATTTTTTATCATAAAACGAGCAGATTTTGTTGTGATCCTCGTCATTTTCAATCATGAAACACTGGTTGTTGTTTTGTTTAATGATGTTGGTGTGACCGTAAATGCGTTTGTTTACACTATCAGTCATTATCAGCCGGACTTTTTCCTCTATTTAGTCGGTAATTGACCTTGTACCCTTAGAAAAGAACTTCTTCTTCCTCTTTTTTTTTTGAGAGGGATGATGGTCTGCTAAATTAAAGGTAAAAACAATATGAATATCGATTTTTCGAACCATAGAGAGTGTACACTTTGCGTTTTTCCCGTCCTTGTGTATTTGTGTTTTTTTTTCTTTGCGCATGTTTCGTGATCGTTTCGGCTTCATTGGGCACGCGAAGACCTTACAAAATTTCTTCTTTGAAACCTGTCCAAATGTGTTTTCCAGTTTTTTCTTCAACCATCTTTTTACTTTAACCATCTTTTCAAGCTTGCTTCATGAAGTAGAGCACTTGGCTCAGGACGTCTCTCATGACATCAATCTTCTGATAGGAAGTAGATAGCGGAATCGTTTTTTTTTGAACTGAAGTGAACCAATTTTGAAGATGTGAGCTAATTTGCACAGTCATATGCTCTCTTGTCGCGATTTCAGGTCTTTTTTTGCTACATAAACCGCGATTTTCTCTTTGTCTTGAAGTTTCAGATCGTTTGTAATAAACACAGTAGCTGATTTGAATGTTTTCTTCTTAAATTTTCTTCGTTTTCTGATAGCCTCGCACATAATCCTTGTTTTCAAGATTTCATTGTATCTATAATAAGTTTTTTTTTTCTCATGTTCATTATAACTTTTTCATAAAAAAGCGTTTATTTTCTTTTTTTCATAGAAAGTTTTCGGAGTTTAATGTGTTTATAATTAAAGTTTGAAAGCCTGGTTTTTTAATTTCAATTTTTTTCCTTTTCACATATTCCACAGCTCGTTTCGATATCTATGGTGATAAATAAAGACGAAGTTAAAGTAAGTAGTGATCAATTTTATTACCGACTTTTGTTGGTTCAGAAAACCATCCAGTCGAAAAAAAAACTGAGAAGACTAAAATTTATATGTCTTTTGAAAATTCTACGGACGTAATTTTTCCCCCTGCGATTGACTTTTTATCTCTCTTTTTCACCGAAAATTGAGACGAATTTCTTCCATGCGAGCTAATAGTAAGATTTGAGCGTTTCAGTACAACTCCGGATAGTAGGAATACCGTGTGATACGTAAAACTCTTGCGAAGATGTCCGATAGCGGATCGGAAGCGCCAGATACGACGAAGTCGGAACCTTTTTCGTTCCTGCATCCGATACAAGCGATGATCCAAGCCCCCGTGAACCAGCCGAACATCCAGATGCGGTCGAAAAAGACGCGACCGCGCGGAGCCACGACAGGCGGCTCGGAAGCCACCCATTCCACGATATCGCACCTGCAACACGAGCCCTTCAAGCGACGCAGCGTCGAACGGCATTCGATGGCCGGCTTCGATCTTCGTCGCAGCAGTCCTCGAGATCCAGGCGGCCATTGGACCGACTTGTTCTCCTCCAAGAAGTTCCGCAAACGCATCAAGAAGCACTTTGAAGTACTTACTATCAAATTGATCCTATGAAATTAGTTGGTAGAATTCTAGGACAGAAATTACATTTATGCGTGTTGGTTTTAATTTTGTTCAAAATCAGACTTTTCACAGTTTCAAGCATTCATCTCTACCTGAGAAACTTTTTTTTTAGAAGTTTTCCGTCTGAACAGATTTTCAGGAAAAACATCAAGAAAGGTTAGAAAAAAGCGATAAAATATCATTCATAACACATAATCTGCAAATGACATAATGCGATTGGACTGCGCTCGAGGCTTTTTTCAGTTTGAAATAATTAGAGATTCTTACAAAAAAGTGCAACTTTTCAATGAAGGAATCAAAGTTGGAAACTTCAATTTATCAATTTTTCCTTTTCAGCCCGCTGGCGATGATGAGAGCAGATATGGAACTATTGGCAGTACATCTACTTTGGCTTCGAATTCTTCTGGTTTGTAAATTTCCAATATCTTTTTTCGTTTCGATTCGAAAATGTGGGTTCCTTGATGTGTTAATGGTAAGCTGCAGAAAAAGGGAAGTCGACATTGAAACGATGTTTTGTCACAAAGGTTTCATTGTCGCAGAATAAGAAAGGAGAAGTAGTCGAAAACTTTTTTAAAAATGATTTTTTTTTGTAATTTTATGAAATCATATTTGTAGTAAAAATAGACTCAAACAGATTGATACCGCGTAATTTTTCAAGGGGAATCCGCGTTAAGACCTGTCACAGAGGAGGAGTTGGGCAGCTTACGAGACCAATTTCGCAAAATAATGGTCAGTTTTGGTGCTTTTCAAGTTCATGAAAGAAGTTTCAGCAAGAAAAAAATGTAAAAGGCCAAGACTTGGAGGAAATGATGAACCGGATGACGACGGACACGATGCGCCAATTGATACACAATAGTAACAAAACGGACAGCGTCGCCAACAAGAAAGTTAGGCCAAACATTGGAGAATATAAACTGATGAGGAGCAAAATGTGAAAGAAAATAAAAATTACTTTCAGTCGCCAGAGTCTTTACTCGCGTCACTGAAGCAGATCCTGAGGTCAGAGAATATTCTTGCCTGCAAACAAGAAATGGTTGACGTCAAAGTTCAGCTGACCTGCCAGAACCTGTCCTACACTTCAAAGGTCAGCGCCGTTGATTCGTTCGGGAAATGATTTTTAGAAGCTGTTCAGGGTTAAAGATAATAGTCTCATCCTGAAAAGATTTGTATTCCGACTCAAAAAAGGCACTCGAAATACCACATGAATATGTCTTTCGGAACAAATTTTTGCGCGAAATCCGTATGAATATAAAAAAATTTCTTCGCGTGAAAAGTACTGTAAAGGATCGTGTGAACATTTTTGTGCGATTGATGGAAAATTTCATTTCATTTTGAATAATGCCAGAAATGTGTTAGAACATTTTATCTAAATGTTCAATACTCCCGTGCCTTTAGAAGTTATGATGTACCATCTGTAACCTTTCTGCTCTCAAACGTGTTTTTTCAGTTTACGTCGGGAGTTCGAGACGAAAAAGGCCGATCAGGATTCGATTTATTATGTGAGCTGTATGCTTATGTATGGTATAGCTTCCTGAGAAATACACTGATGTTATTTTTCAGCTTATCGATATGTTGAAAAGGACAAAGTGCGACACGAAAGAAGAGATCGAGTTGGTAGATTTCCTGCAAGAAGTCGTCAAGTGCATCCGATCGATCATGAATCTCATGGTTTTGAATAATTATATGCGATCCAAGGGTCTTTTCTATTTGAGAGCGGAATGGGGCTGATAATGCAGGCTTCGTCTCCGGTTGTCTCCCTTCTCATACAGACGCTGTCCTGTCTAAATCGAAGGTTTGTAGGGTTCCTTGATTAGACAATAAACCATAACCCTAAACGCCTTGAATCAGGACTTGAAAACCGGAAGCCCTTTTTAAGTTAGAAAAAAATCTATCTTTTTCTTTATTAATTTAATTTTTGAATTTATAAAAAAAGATGAGCTAAAGAAAAAGTTAGCTTATTATATAGTGTGAATAAGTGGCAGAAATGAAAGAATTTACTGAAAAAAATAAATATATAAATAAATTTATGGAGTTTTTATAAAGTGCGTTTGGAGTCTGAAAAATGTTAACCATCGATTTTCCCAGTTTTTTTCCAAGTTTGCTTGGTAATTAAAATCACTGAATCCATTCAGCGGTCAAAAAGATTTTTCAATTTCAAAGTACTCGGAAATCAAAAAGAATCTCAAGCTTTTTTTTTTAATTCGCTAGCTTTCAGGAAGCCACCTATCGGGCAGGGAACCCCGCCGGAGCCGCCGGAAGCGCGAATGTTGCGTGCCGACATCGTCAAGATCTGCTGCCTGATAATCATGAGTAGTCACGGAGAGAGCGACGAATACCGCAGCTTCGAAATGACTGGGTTTGGCGATCTCCAGCCGTTCTTCCACCTTGACTCTTTCCAGCCAGCAAAAGTTTTTTCGAGAGTTGACGACTTTGTCGCGGCAGGAGTCGAAGAAGTCTTCGACAGGAATTCCAATGTCACGGTTCAAACCGTTCGTCGAGTGCCTCGAGTTCTTCGACATCACACGCGAGGAGGACCTTGTGGTGTTTTCTTTCTTTAAAAGACAATAGAGGAAGGTGGTTTTGCAGTATCGCTTCGTGATATCCGTCAACTGCATGATTACTCGCGTTTCCGACAACTTGCCTGAACAGACCTGGACCGAGGACCAAATGTGGCAAATGCGAATGCGCCTACGAAGCGAAGCCGCGCGCGATGGCTGGGGCAAGCACATGCAGGTGTCTCTGGCCTTCCGGATCGAAGCAAACGTTTTCTTGGCTTCAGAACCTTGCCGAAAGCAACAAGAAGACAATCGGACGCGTCTGCGAGTCTTATATCAACGAGCAGGCCAGCGACATGGAGAATCTTGTTGGGAAATATGAGAGTTTGTAAGAGAAGTAGCCTAAAAAGAAAAAGTGGCTCATGTTCGTTTTTGAAGAAAGAGCGAGTACGATTCGTTAGACGGATGTTTCGAGCTGTTGGCGTCTTCTGCGAGTACCTCAGCCGTGGAACCCATGCTTCTGGCAATTTTCCAGCTCATGGTGCTCGTTCCAGAAGAAATCACTGCTAGGTTACACAGCCTGCCGTTTCGAAACACAAAGGAAATGTTTTCCAGACGAGCATACATGAAACTCATCGAGTGTGCTATTTCTGAAGTCGTTTTCAACGGCGTCGATCCTGATCCGGAGAGCCCTTTTGTGTTTGAAATGCCAGTTTCGGAGATTTTAGGTCGAGATACATATTAAAATAGGGATATGTAAACGGTGGTGACTTTTAGAACAACTACAAGACGACGAAACGTCGAAAAAATTGCGACAAGCGACGGCGGCGAAGCACGCGGCCGTCGCCATGCAGAGCAACTACTGGAAAGCGATTCAGGAGTATCAGAAGGAGACGGAGTTGCTCCGGAAACATGTCGGGTTGAACTATGTTGAGAGAGAGATGGAAGAATTTTTTGAAGGTCGCGGATCCAAACTCCATTCCTCTGCCGCCGCCCACGAAATGTAACCTCAGTGCTCCTGATCTGACAGACTTGTCAACGCCGTCGACGTCTTCAGGACTGCCGCCAGTAACAGGAGGACCTCCGCCTCCACCGCCGCCCGGAGGACTTCCGCCCATCACCGGAGGCCCTCCGCCTCCTCCGCCTCCTGGTGGACTTCCTCCTGTTGTTGGCGGACCTCCACCTCCGCCGCCACCTCCTGGAATGGGTTCGAAAGCACGATTTGTCTTCATGGTCTTCTCAGTTTCAGGCAGTGGGATCCCTCCTCCTCCACCTCCGCCGCCGCCTTCCGGTATGTTAGGCAAAGGACCTGGACCGCCTGGTCCACCACCGCCACCATTTCCTCTAGGTTTTCATTAACAAAATTTGTTTCCTCCTTTTTCTCTACTAACTCTTTTCTGAGAATGTTCTCATTCTTTGTGATGGCATGATATGATTCCAGGCGGCATTGCTCCAGTCATGTTGAATCCTCTGCCTGAATACCTGCCGCCGAAGAAAACCCGCAAAGTTGACGTTCCTATGAGGAAATTTCCATGGGGTAGTAGCACGGTTGGTATTGATTCAATTCTAAATTGAGAATATTTCAGTTTAATTTCAGATTAATCCGAAAGATATCCCTCGTGAGTCTTTCTGGGTGTCGACGAATGAAGATGCACTGGCTAGCGACAAGCTTTTCGATAGACTCAAGGTGCAAATTTTGAAAAAGAAGTATCGAAAGAGTATTTTTCAGCAAAGATTTTCTTCAAAGCCTCCTTCGAACGCACTGAAGGCAGATACGTCAAACGGCCTCGTGACGAAAAAAGCAAAAATCCCTCAGGTGATCCAAGACGACAAACTTCTGCAGAAACTCGGTTGGACTGTCCTTTTCGGTTGACTGGAAATATGTCTTTCAAGGTATTCTGCAAGGATCTGTGAAGATGTCCTACGATGAGCTGAAGATCGCCCTTCTGGAAATTGACGAGAAAGTCTTGTCCCAGGGTCTTTTGGAGCAACTTCGATTAGCCCTGCCACCTGCAGAGGACCTCCGGAAGCTTTCTGAAGTCGACAAGAAGTTGTTCGAAGAGATGCCTGAGGGCGAACAGGTGACGAAGCTACCTGAGGAGGTGAAACTGAAACTGAGTTCAGTTTGCTGCGTCTCTCGCCACGATCAACGCCCTCCCTCTGCGACTTGATCTCATCCACTTCAAAATGCGTTTCGATGAAATCTTGAACGAACTGAAGCCGGTTAGTATGGATAAGATTCATGTCGATGGATCTAATGTCAGCTTTGAAATTGAAACATTTTCTTTTTGATTTTGACGGTTGAAGAAACCAACGTTTTTCAAAATGAAAAAAATTTCGTTTAATAAGATTGTCATTGTTTATTGTATATCGAAAATCGCACAGAATTTTATTTTAGTTTTTTCAAGTTATGAGAGATAGTTTAAAAGAAATTGGCGCCTTCCCTAAATTCGGATTTCAAAATAACACATTCGATTTCAGAGTATGTCGTCGGTGATGGAAGCGTGCGAGGAAATTCGCAAATCGGACGGTCTTCGCACCTTTTTGCAGTTGGCATTGGCCATCGGAAACTTCATGGGCGCTACCACCAAAAACTTCAATTCCACCTACGCTTTCGAACTGCGGACGCTAACTCGGGTCAGTTACATCCAACTTGAAGCTCAGAAAGTTCTCATTTTTCAGTTAGTAGACACTAAAGACGTCGAGAACAAGCACACGCTTTTGCATCATTTGATCGAAGAAATGAAGAAAATTGACCCGAAAAGAGCCAAGTTTGTCCGATTAGAAGTACCTCAATGAGATCAATTTGAAGATTTGCTATGAAAGATTTTCATCATTGCGCTGAGTCGTCCCGCGTCAATGCCGAAGAGCTCCAAAAGTCTATAAATCAGTTCAAAGCGAATCGCAACAAAGTTTGAGTGGATCAACTTTCCGAATTTCATCTTTTCACTTCAGCTCGAAAACTGCCTGAAGACGTACAAAGCTCAGTCGGGCCGCGATCGCTTCGAAGATCGTATGAAGCCGTTTTTGCTGCGCGTCAACAAGGAAGTCTCCACGGTGGAATCGGTTTGGATCAGCTACTTCCAAGGAGGTTACGACTGTAGTTAAGATGAATGAGAAGATGCAACGCGATTGGGCTTCGTTGGCCAAATACTTTGCGTTCGACACGAAAAAGTATCCTTTGGAGGAGTTCTTCGTCGACATCAGAACGTTCAGCGAACAGTACACTGTAAGTTTCATCCGTCTTCAGGTGGCTCGGAACTCATTTTTCAATTTTTAAGAAATTTTTTAATTTCACGAAGATATGTTCATTTCGCTTTCCAACGTTATTATTGTAACAAAATATGAAATTTTCGGCTTTTGCAAGTTTTAACTTTTCTGACACGAGAAGTCATTCAAATTTCAATGTTGGTGTTTCCTAGATATTTTCCCAAAAAGTCTGCGAATTATATCACATTTGATCAAAAAACTCGTAACCTTCTTAAATCGGTTCGGTTATATTAATGGATTATTTGCTCAAATTCTATCGCATTTTTGACAGGCTGCATGGCGAGAGCTGGAAGCAGAAGCGGAGGCTGAGCGGGCTGAGGCACGACGCAAGGAGAAGGCGTCGCAGGCGACGATGCAACGTTCGCGAAACCCACTCGCAGAACGGCAAATCATCTCTTCGCAGGCTGCCGCAAGAGTCAACGCAAGGCCGGTTGCCGCCATTGCTGGTAGCTATTTGCCACGTCCGTGTTTATCGACGTGATTCCAGATGACAAGATGGGCGTTCTCGACGAGTTGGAACGAGCCACTGGGGGAGAAAGATTCTTGGAGCGATTCCTGCAAGGCGCGCGGACCCCGCGTTCTGGTCCTCCTCGTACCAAAGCTGGTCGGTTTTTTTTGAACCCTTGAAGCTCAATTTAACCTTACCGATCAGTTCACTTCTTCTTCTGTTGGGTCTCATCCATTTCGGTTGCTTATGTTAAGGTCGTGCGGCGCTCCAAAGACAGAGGTCTCGCGGCCACGACTCCTTCATGTCGGCGATCGCCGCAATGAGCGAAGAGCCGCGAATGCCGCAATCCTCGCGGCTCACGGAGCCCATGCGTGAGTCGAGCCCTCTCGATCGTGTCAAAGCCGTCGGAACGCCCTGTGCGGCCGTTCTCAACGGCGCCGGAGAGCTCAAGATGAAAGTGAGACGTCGTGGCGCACCAGCCGTTCCTGTCGAGGTAGGCTTGCTGGTTTTGTTGGCTCGGTTGGCATTGCAGCGATTGTGTTGGACAGGCTCAATATTAGTTGGGATATTGCATGAAATCTTATATTCCTAACCCAAAAGTTTGTTCCCAAAATATCTGTTATAAAACGGCTCGACCATTTGACTCAAACACTTTTTCGAGTCGAGTCGTATTTCGGAAATTACAATTTTTTTCCTTCAATCAATCAAGCTGAATTTTCTTTCTATAACAATTTTTTTAAAACATACAATTGAAAACTTTCTTAGGACAATGAAATTTAAGGTCAAAAATATTAATGTATATTAAAACGCTCGAAGCTCTTCCACTTTTCTTATTTTTGGAAATTGCTGTTGATCAGTTCCAACTTCAAGACGATCCTGCCCAGAATTTCTTATTTATTAAATCTAAGAGCTGCTAAAGTTTCAAAACATTAGCAAGCCTAGGTTCCTAGTCAATATTCAACTTATTTTTTCCTCGTCACAGATGACGAATAAGGAATCTTCCTCGCGTCAACAAACGTCACCGACCCACAAAGAGAACTGGCAACCGACCGCCGGAGAATCTTCAGCTTCTCCGGCCGTCGTCAAAAAATCGGCGTCACGAGTAGAATCGACCAAAAACGACGAGCTTCCGACGACCGAAGAGCTTCTCGCCAGGCTCAACCAGTTTTAGCCGTGTGCATAAACACGTCGGATTTTCATTTGTTTGTATTTTAAATAGCTTTCCCTAAAGAGGTAATAGAAACTTATCAATGGGCTGTTATTGCAAATCGCTTAAGTTCAGTTTTGTATGAATTCACTTTTTGTTGTGCCTTGCCGGTGAGTCTGACTTTATTGGAAATTTCATGGCATTACTCTGCATCTTCTCGTTGTACACTTCTAGTCACTTCGGTCGAGTGCGTATCGCTGTAATTCTTAACATTTCCCCTTTTAACTTTTATTTTACTGTACTATATTTGACCATTTTCTTCCTGTCGCCTTGTGTTCTATTCTATAAACTAATAGTTCTACACGGGTTTTTTTTGTCCATAATTCTACCCAACGTTTCTACCGCCTTTTTGTGCCTATGTCCTTTTTCGAGTTTTTACTTTTTAGTGTGTAAAGAGTGAATGAATATTTATCTTCTTTATTGAGAGATTTTGCTATCGAAAAGGGCTTCTGAATGTCTTTTCCAAAAGGCCTAACACCCCGGCGGATCGACGCTGCTTTTTAATTCCAACCGCTCCCGAGCTTCATTAATCCATTTGAGCCAAGTGACGGGAAAAAGAAAACAAGGAGAATTCCGTCGCAATTAACTGATGGCTCGACCTCTGATGTCGGCTCCTTCCTCCGACAACGTCATTTTTTCAAAAAGTGCTCCGGGAATCCTCCAGTACTTTTGCTGTGCTATCGAAGTCGAAAGGTTTTTGAAAATGTTTGTTGACGGTTGTTTGAGCTAAAGATACACTGATCACAGGGAACTCACAAGTTCAAGACTAACTAACCAGGAAATGGTCTCAGCTCCCAGTGAGACTTCTGACTGGGCACCCTAGATGTAATTTTTTATGCGGGTTCCAAAAGGTTAGATCAAAAAAGGAGTGATTTAGCCACGATATTCCTTGAGAGTCTCCATCTTCCGCTTTTTCAATGGGCCGGCTCGATCTATATATTTTCCTACTATTTCCCTTATTTCTTTGGCTATTCAAATTAATCAATTATCGTATTTCTCCAGCACTGATATTTTTACAGAACTTAATTTTATCTAAAAAGCTCAAGTTTTTGAAATAAAAAAATTCGTTTCAGAGCGTTTTTTGTTCCTTTTTGAGTGCGAATTTGGATTCTACGTCCTGAACAATGCATATTGCACCCTTATTTTGTGCATAAAAGCAAATCCGCGCGCGAATTAGAATAAGAAAAAAATAATGTACTCATAAAATAAAAAACGTTCTCAGCAAATGGGCGGAGCTTTGCGGTCCCTAAGATAATCTAACATATATTCACTTCGTTTATGTAAGCAGTTATATAGTTTTTTCGAAAGTGATTTCTATGGTTTTGGGAGGAACATAAGACTCCATGAAAAACAATCTGGAGGCGAACTTTTCAGTGATTTCCAGATGAAGATACTTCCGCCTTTACAATCTCTAGCAAGGTACTTTCAAAAGACTCTTTGTAGGTGAGGTTAAAATAAATTTATTTTTGTTTTTTTGCCTCTCCAATACTGAAGATTTCAAATTTTCGAAAAACTCAGAAAAAAAAGTTTTCATCTTTTTAATTTAATATGGAATGTGACGCTAGTGACACTTCAAACCTGCTTTTTTTATATACTTTTCTTCGTGGATTCCAGCGATAACGCTTGGAAATCTCTTCTTGTATAAAACTCACGATCCTTCATAGGGCACAAATGTTTTCGTTTGCTCGCAGAGCTGCTCATTTCCTTTGCGAAAGTGATATTGACGTTGCAGAGATTATCTGCGGCTCCGAATCGCAGAGCAAGTCGTTGCCGAGGCGCCCACTCACTTCCACAACCATCAAAATGGTTCTTTTTTCCCATTTTCTTTCAAATTTGACAGTTTGTGTGTGTAGTTCGTCCTTAACTAGACTAACATGACGTTGATTGGATCTTAATGGTTCTAGTTCGATTATGAATATTAAATTGGAAAAAAAGACTTAGCTATGCACTTTCAGTCCAATCCCTAGACGATGCAGTGTTCGGCAGAGCGCGAATCATCAGTTTGGACGCTGCTTATGAAAAGTGCCACATTTCCCTTGACAAGCTTCCGAATTACTCTGCCAAATTCCAATTTTCCTTGGTTCTCTATTTGAACTTTCTGCGCATTTACTTGCATCTTTTACTTGATTTTCACTTTTCTTTAAGATTTAAAGAAGAAAGAACTTGAAAAATAGCTGTGAACCCTCGGCTGCATCCGAGGGGAAAAGGAATAATCTATAAGACTTGCGTCGGATTATCTTCTCAAATTCTCTTGTGATACGTCCTAACAGAAAGGCTACTATTTCATCAATATTGCTATAGCTTGGATTTTGATATGAAAAACTTGGAAAAAAGGTTGAATAACATCGGAAAAAAACGCTTTAAAGAATCTTCGGAGATTTTTTTGAAATCTTGATAAAAAGCACTCGTTTAGAAGATTTTTTTATATCACATATTTCGCATTAAAAATAAAGTGTTTTGGTGAGTTTTTTTCTCTGAATTCCCACTTGAAGAAGCTTTTCTCGTTAGAGAAAGAGCAACATTGAAAACTAATAAGTTTTTGAGAAGAGCTTTTTTGACGAACTTTCTCCTGTTCTTTGCACTATTTCTTCTTGAAAGAAATATGTCTCGTACGAAATTACAGGCGATAAAAGATTAGCCGTCGACTGACGTAGTTTCTATGATTTCTTCATCTCATCCGAATTCAGTCTTGCTTGGATGAATTTCAGAGATTTTTCGAATTGAGGTTCTCTAGCTCATTATTTTTTTTACTGAAATAATAGTAACAAAACTTCGAAAATGATTTCAACGTGTTCTTCAAGAATCGTTTACATGGAAGTTTTTTTTTTGCCTCTAACTCTCTTTCTTCTTGAAGTTTCACACCAATAAGTCTCAAATAAGCTTATTGAGCCCGAAACCGAATGAAATCAGTGCGAATATTTTTCCCTTCGAGCGGGATTAGCTCTCGCGCACTTTCACCACATTTTGTTTGCCCCAAAACGGATTTCCTTGTTTTTCTTTCTCTTAAATTTCTACTTTTGAGCCTTTTTCAAACTTCAAAAATAGTCGCAAGTTTGCTTAATATCTAGTTTTTTTGATGCTATTTTAAAATTTTCCTTTTTATAATTTTTTTTTTGTCTAATCTTCACTCTTCCATGCGGAATTCGTAGGCAAGGAGATATACTGACGAGTGAGTAAGGCTTGAGAAAAGATTTGAACAAACAAGGTTTTATTTTCATTCTGTGGAGAAAACGTCTTTTTTTCAAATGATATGAATTCCGCTGAAAACAATCTTTATTTTTTTTTTAAAGGTTTATTTTATCTAAATAAACATCTGTTTGTAGACGTTCGTGAGCTTCAAAGAACTCAATTTGGTTTTAGAAAAAAAATACTCTAATACATGAAGAGAATAACTGCAATTTGGCTAATCTCGTTGTTTCATTGAACTAATGTTTGTTAAGTAAAACAGTTTTTTTTATTTAGAAACAGTTAGAAAGAAGCTTTTGATGGAAACTTCCAGAAGTCATGTTGAAACCGACGTGAGGAAGAATCGCAGCCGCGATGCACATGGACTCGGTTTCGCTTCTTCTGCCACAGCAGCAGAACAAACCGCTCAGTCAGGTGACCACAGCGGAAAAAGTTGGGAGGTTACCTTGAATGCTGGCAGGAAGACTTTGACAGCCGCTACAACTACGTGCGTTACCGGAAGAAGAAAACGAACAAGGAGGTCCTGCGACGCACTTTCATCGGCGACTACTGGCGCCATTACTCGAGTCGCGTCAACCTTCTGCCTGTCGTCGCCTGGGTCCCCAGGTTGGCTGCAAGTTCAGATAAATTGATTAGATGTAAAATGAAGAAAAATTGTTATAGGCTTAAGGGTATTGATATCTCAGAAATGCAGTTTCTTTAGAAATAGAAGTTTTCTTCCGGCCCGATCTACTTTCCGAATATAACTGCTTTCAGATTATAGTTTTTTAACATTTCATCTATTTGCAGATATAACTTCAAGACATCACTATTGAAAGACTCGCTTGGATCTCTATTACTAGCTCTTTTATTCATCCCTCAAGGTGCGACTAACCGTACCTTCACAAAGATACTGTTAATGTCTAGGAATCGCCTACGGCGTCGTGATAAACGACCTGCGAGCCGGGATTTTCTCTTTGTTCCTGCCGCAGCTTCTCTACACGTTGTTCGGCTCCGCAAGGCATTCATCCATAGGTATAGTCTATTCAGAATGGCTTCCAAGACTCATATAATATCATAACAAAGATCCTCGTTCTTATTGGAAAATCAGAATTTTTTTTGTTTGAAGTAAAACACCACTTCGAAATCATTCAGTTTGTCAAATTTTCAGGCGCTTTATCTCTGACCTCGATAATGGTTTACTCGAGTCTCCAACATTCCAAATCCACGATTTCTTCAATCGCTTTGAGCTGTGGCGTGTTCCAGGTGAGTCCAGGTTGATTATTTCGATACTCAATCGCTTCCAGTTCTTGCAATTCATGCTGCCATTGGAATTCTTGTACGCCTACATTTCGAGCAGCGTTCTTTCGGGTTTTTCCTTGGGTCTTTTCATTCGGATCGTCATACGATTCACGCCCAACTTTATCGTCTTCCGAGGCGAAGACTGCGAGAAAATGCTCAACAAGGTAGAACTTTAAAAAATCTATTATACTATAGAAAAAATTCGAATTTTCGAAATCGAGACCCTAATTTTATCGATGAAATTGAGAACGACCGCGTGAAGCGAGTGCTGCAATGTTTCTACGCGACAGTCCCCTGTTTGCGGTCCAACGAAACGCTTCTGATGATAATGACTCTGGCGACGGTTTTCGTCTTCGCAGCCTTCAAATGGCGTCTCAACGGCGTCATCTCTTCTCGTGTCGGCTTCTCCATTCCCTACGAGTTCATCGTGGTTTGCTGCGAACAGCTCCGTCCTTCTCTATTCCGAGATTCCAGTTGCTCATTTGTGCAGTAACGTCGCACTTCATCAAGTTCGCCCCACCGACAACGACAAACGTGACGAGCATTCCAGCTGAGATTTTGTTCAGGTGAATTTTACATCTGAAGACGTGGACCTTTTTTGCTGGGTTCAGAGCCCCTTCTCCAGATTGGCCAGACGCTCCTTCGTGGAGCACGGCTCTCGACTCTCTGGCCATCTCGATGTACGCCGTCGCCTCGCACGTCCACATGTCCAAGTGGATCGCCATGGAAAAGATGCACACTATCCACCGCAAGCAGGTTGATCAACGTCGTCGCTCTTCAGTAAGCCTTGTAGGAACTGCTTTGCTTCTCGATCATCTCCTTGGCCGCGTCGTTCTTCGGCGTTCTGCCGCCGTCGAGCAGCTACGGAAGCAGCCAGATCAACGTGGAGACTTCCAAGTTTTCATTGGTTCTGGATTGAAAAAAGTTTCTTATCGAAAATGAATTTCAGGTGAGTAATGCGTTGTCGACTGTTTGGATGGCACTGATTATCTGTTTTGGCGCGCCACTTCTCGGCTACGTTTCTTTGGTTTCGTAACTTTACAGGTTCCGAAATCACCCGAAGTTTCAGATGCAATGCATTCTGAGTGCCATGGTTGTTTTGTCTTTCAGCGGCTGGATTTCCGATCTAAAAACTTTGCGAGAGCTTTTTTGTTCCTCGCCGTGGGACGCGGTTTGAGATTTTCTTCCCGAAAAAACATGAAGGGCTGAGTTTTAGGCGTTGGCCTTGTCAGGCATCCTTTGCGCCGTCTTCTTTCCGAACACTTGCACGGCGTTCCTGTGCGTCTTGTTCATCTCCATTTTCAGCGTCGCTCTCCGTGTCCAGTGGTACTTGCCCTCACTATTTCATTCAGTTGGAACTTCTCGTTTGCAGGCCCAACTTCCAAACTCTGGTCAAGTTGTCGGATGCCCATTTTGGCGAAGAGAAGAGGTAGTTTTGAAACATTTTTGAATGATCATTGCTTAAAAACTACTTCGAAGAATTAAGGCCAAATACGATCTATCCAGTATTTGATAGAGAAGGTTGAATCTTCAAGTTGTCACTTAAGGTATGAGGGAGACTGTCTGGACACGCCGGTGAGGATCGTCCGTCTTTGTGGGCCGCTCATTTATGCCAATTGCGAAGCATTGCGTCGCGAACTCCGAAACCAAGCTGTCGCTGTGAAGGGGTTTTTGTTGCCGTGTTTCTCTAAATGAAGAGTTTATTTTTTCGGAGCTCTCCCAAAGTTAAAATTGAGCTATTATTTTTAGAGTAGCAGGATAATTTTCTTTTAAAAAGAGTAACTTTTGAAATGAAGCTTTTTCATTCTGTTTAAAATTTCCTTTTTTAGGTTAATAAAAGGGAAAAACTTTACGAAAGTTTGATGGACATTAAACTTCAAACTTTCTATTTTTCAAGGAATCATTTTCAGTTTGATCGGAATTGGAATCGGAACAAGAACGGCGTCGTTGCGAAGCCAATGTCCGTCAAATGCTGGTCCCAGGGTTGGGAGTGAATTTCAGTTGAAACTCACTTTTTTTTTCTTGAATTCTCAGGAAAGCGTCGCCGCGAGAAGCTCCGTCAATCTGACCAACATCATTGTCACGCAAGATTTCGATTTACCGCAGGTGGGCTTCTCCTTAAAACTTCAGTTCTTTTCAATTTCTGGTCTTTTTAGCGTTTTTAGTTTCTAAAAATTGATGTATAGAAAATGTTTCGTTGTTCCGCGTTTAGGCTCCCCCAGGCGACAGTCTGCACTCGATTCGTTTCATTATCTTGTCATGCAATGGGGTCAACACTGTCGATAAGGACGCATTGCAGACTTTGAGTCAGGTTTGAGAATTTCCGCAGATGCGATGGAAAGTTCTCTTTTTCAGCTCTATGGGGAACTCAGCCATCAACACATCAAGCTCATATTCGCCGGCGTCCCAGGTATTTTCGAATGAAACTTCAACTACTGAATTATTTGAGCGACGGTCCGCGACTCGATGGAAGTTCTTGGTTTCTACAACCAGGTGCCGCGTAGCAGTTTCTTCCCGAACCTGCAGGAAGCTCTTTCCACCGCCCGACATCTCGTTCTGCCCTTCCATATGAGGTTCCTCTTGTTCTTTTCGAAATTCCATGCATTTCTTGAGGAAAATTTTTTTCATTCGGTTGCCTAAGGGCGTATCCCAGTCAAATTCTTATTTTGGTTTCAAAAAGACCTCAGTAAAGACGTGCTTCAAAGCTACTTAACTTTTTCAATAAACACGTTTCAAACTGGAACAAAAAAGGTTCAGCGTTTCAATGAACGGTTGTCGTGACGTCATCGCCCTATCGACGACGGCGTCGAACATGGAGCTGAACCGGGCCTCACCTGAGATCGTCTGAATTCTTTTTGATTTTTGCAAAACTTTTTCGAAGTTGCAAGATTTCATGTGCCTAACTCATTATATCATAGCTGTTCTTGAAAAATTCTCTAATTTATATTGGAAAATTACATTCTTGAAATGGGACGTCGCGAGTGGTTTTACAATTTTTAGTTTGAAACTTGAAGAGTAATCGAGAGCCAGTAGGCAAGGAGTGCTATTAAAAGTAATATTTCTTTCTAACCAAAAAAATCAGAATCGTTCCCGAAGTACCAACCCTCGAGTGTGAAATTTCACGTAAATGACCCAGATCTCCAAAAACATATCAATCTAGTTCTCTGGTAGTTTTTTTTTGTCTGAAGTTATTTCATGGTTAAAGAAAAAGTTTGAATGAAGTGAAAATTTCGATTCGCAAGGTGTTAGTCATGAAAGAACATGAAAATATAAGGCAAGAGATCCATGATAACAAGGAAAAGAACTGAGAGAGTGTATACAGGAAATTAACAAGAAGAACTGAACACTGATTTCTTAAAAATGACGTCACTCAATTCCTACAGCCGAGCACTGTTTCCTCTGGAGCTCGAGGGACGTTGAGCTACGGAGTCGTCGCCGATTTCTGCGGCGATCGGAGAATCGGAGGCAGATCTGTCGGTTCTCTCATCGTCAATCGAACGCTGAAAATGCTTTCAATTGATTTTTTAACCTATTGATTAAATATTTTCTTGTGGCGATTTTAATTTGAAATTTCATCAAAATTCATAAATATTTTTTTCTGCACCCACTTTTTTTGAAACTTACAGAGACAGTGTGTTAAAAATTAATCAATTCGAAATTAGGCTTGAAAATTTTCTTTCTCACTTTTGGGTCCGAAAGATGACTTGGACATTGGTAACGCGAAACGGAATCGGACTTGTCGGGCGTTTCTAGTGATCACTTTAGTAGCGTCAGCACTCTTAAGTGAACCTTAGAATTGCTCAGAAACGTCTGTTTCGCTTTGCCAATGTCCGAGAAGTCGGTCAATGCTAGTTTTCTTCCATATTTGAAGAATCATGGACACTTTACAAAAAGGAAAGTGAAATATTTGAAAAAAAGCAAGGGATCCGGGAAGTACTAAAATCAAGTGCTACCAATAAAAGTCGAAATTGGGGCGACAGTTTTTTAAAAAGATCGTAAGCGAGTAAGAGCCGTATGACGTCAATTGAAGCTCTATTTCTCCTCTCAAAATTTAATTAGATTAACTCTGCTGATAAAAATGAATGGAATTCATTGGAACTTCAGACTAAAATGACCCGCCATTTGAGTAAAGTAGACACTCACGATGTGCTCAGGCAGCTCTCCGCAGTAAAAGTATTGGAACTTGCACTGCGGCGGCAGATTGTCGCCGGGGTACTGGTCAGAAAATGAGATCCACACATTTTGATATCTAAAAATAGGCGATATTTTCTCTCTTTCCGAGATGAAATACTTGATTTGTTCTGGAAAGAGCGGTACGCGAAATTTCGCCGGCGGTTCAATGAAACCGAAAGTTTCGTTGAACAACAACTTGGGCAGCTCGGCTCTTCCCGTCGCTGAGACGCGAAACGCTAACTGAGAAAAAAAAATTATGCAGCAAACATTTCTAATCGAAGTTTGAAACAGAAATCTTATTAAAGAAAATACATTATAACAGGATTAACAATGGTTAATCGGGAGGATGATAGAAGTAGCTACCGCGTAGCTACGTCAAAGGCCTATGCTATGGTACCTGCGTGTACCGGATAGATACCTGACACTTGCGATGGCTATGGTAATGCTTCTCGGGTAGTTCTTTTTTATTTCAGCGTTAGCCAATAAGATCTTGGAAGACTTGGAACGGTTTACAAAAACACGGGTGCTGAGTAAACGACCGATGTGCCAGCCAGTAGCAATCAAGACATTCATTCAGGTGCCTACCCGGCAGTATCCAGGTAACATAGAGATAGTACCCAGTAGCTAATAAACGACCACCGATTAGCATACGCCGATTGAGTAGCTACCCGGTAGCTACTTGTATCCAAGCATGCTTTTTCTCTCTGTTTGAAAATGCTCGGAAGGATTCTCGAGCAGATGAAAGACACAGATTCGTCTCACCCGAGAGTGGCCGATGGAGCGGTCGAAGACGCGTGCAAATTCGAAGTTGGATTTGTTTTGATCGCGAACTGCCTCATCGACGACCATCGCCTGTCAGTAGGGCGCATTTGCCTTCCGATATCTCTGGAGATAGAACCTTGAGCTGAGGATCGAAGTGTCCGTCGATGAGGACTTGAGTACCGGCTTCCAGGCTGTTGTAGTAGTTGTTGGTGTTAAGCGGCAGCCTTAAAACAGGCAAATGAAACCGTAATCTCGTTTCGGACCTACGAAACGGAGAGGGACGGGAACCTGGAGATGTGGACACGACCTAGATGGTTGATTACCACGCCAGGTTCTTTTACCAGTTTCATCTCAAATACGAACATTTATCACGCTTTTTCTCAGAAAATCGATGTTATTCGGTGAAGGATTAAACGAGATTTTTTTATTTCTATTTTGTTGAGCTGATATTCATGATAAAGGTTTATAAGGTAAGTTACTGTCATGCTCCGCCCACTCATCAGATTACTGTAGGTGCTGGAAAAAGTTTGCTTTTTTCTGGGAGCTAGCAAAAAATATTCGAGCTGGTTGGTTGAGAAACATACTTTTTCCATCTCTGTGACTTCAAATCTTCAAATCCATAAATCAAAAAAGCAAATATAAAAATATCGAGCGATTCTTGATCGAGTTACTCAAAGAAATCGTGTCATAGACTTTTTGCAGCATGTGACGTGAGTTTTTTTCAACGGTTGTTGTAGCCTACGGGCTTCACTTCTTTAATTTATGATTAACTAAAAAAATTGCATACTGGAGATAATAAATTTAAATCTACAGAAAAACAATATCAAAAAGATTCTTTCATCTAAAATAACTCTTTGAAATCGTACAGAAGCATTTTACTGAGGTTATTTCATCTTATTCGAAAGTGGCTTTCTCTGACTGACCCCGAATATCATCCAAAAAAAGCTTCAGTTTTTTTGTTTGAAAGTTTTTTTTAAATATTTTTTTAAAATAGAAATTCACCGGTAAATTGAAAAAGACAATTTGAAAGAAGCAGTCTGACCTCGCCGAGCATGAGGACCTCCTGGAGTTTCCTGGCCTTGTCTCCGGCCAGAGCGGCCACGTATCTTCTGGCTCTGCCCAGCGGCGTCGGTTCTCCCTCCTTGATCTCCACCTGGAACCCGCCTTGCTCTTCGTTAGGTCAGAACACGAACCAGAGTCGCGCTTTTGGCGTACTTGGAGAAAGGAACAGGCAGCATGAGTCCGAGAGGGTCGTCGACCATCACGTTCAGAGCGGCGCATTCATAGAATCCTGGACACTTCTCGACGATCCTCACGCTGGTGCGGATCTGCAAAGACGTAGTTGCAAAGAAAAACGAACTGCAGATAAATTCAACAAAAGCTTCTCCATTTCTTTAACGAGTGCTTCTGTTAGACAAAAAATTGTTCCATTGAAAATAAATTTAGATCGAAGGGCTAAATGAATGAGTCGAAAAAGATGAATGCTAATGGGAATAGACGTTCAGAATAAGGAATTTTTGAGCTGATTGATAAATCTTCACGTTTTTTCCATTAATATGACGCCATAAATAATTTTAACAAAACCCAAGGTAGTTCAAATTGTCTTTTATTTTTTTGATTCGAGTCAATTTCATTTTTTTGATTTCGTTAAATTCCTAATTAGGTTTTCTTCATCGATGATGTTGAAGAACTATACTTTCATCGCAAACAATTTCAGTATTGATGAGCTCGAAAAGCAAACATTGCCATTCTCTGAGGCGGAAAGAGATTTTTCGGCGTTTTTGTCGATTTTCGAAAAGGTCAGGCCGTAGTAACCGACGACCGGGAGGTAGGTTGCTTCGAAGATGACCCGAGTTCCTGAACAGAAGGCCTAAGAGGAGAGAAGCCGGACGGACCTGGCTGGAGGACGACGGCGGGACGATGGTCGACCAGCAACGGAAGTCTGACGCAGACGTCCTGCCACTCGTGGCACAGCACGTTGGTCGTCGACAGCGCGATTCCTTTCTTCTCCCTGAGCTCCTGAGAACGAATCTGCACGATTACTCTGCTTCGAGAACGAACGGTAGGCGGCAGAGGCCAATGCTTGCAAGTCGTCTCCATGGGCTTGACTTCGTAGTGACGCGCCATGTAAGGATTTTCCTCGACGATTCGGTCGTAGTTCAGATAGTTGAACTCGTTCCATGGCTGAAAGAAGAATAAAGGCATGTTTTTTTAGGGGAAATATTTTAGCCTTTCACTTTACATTACTTTCAAGAAAATTCTCTAGCTGAAACACTGTAAACGAGTTTAAGAATCGAAATAGTTCTGGTATTTTTCAAAACAACGAGCCTGTAAGAGTTGCTGGCTTATGAAAAAAGTTCCATTCCGATCAACAAATATCGGAAAATTGCCAAGACAAATAAACCCCTCGGGATGAAAATAACTAAAACTTTGAAGTTTTATAGTAATATTTATGCTTTCACTGAAATTCTACCTGAATGATCATCCATTAGATTTGTTAAAAACCCGTCAAAAATAAATGAAAAGCAAAAAATAACCATGGTGCGAACCAAGCTCTGGTCGCTCGGCGAGAACTCGTGGAAGTCCGTCAACTCGTATTTGATCGAAGGCCCCTGAGAAGACCCAAAATGAGCTTCTACAGCCCCTTCGCTTACCTTGAGAAGTTGGAGGGTGACCCAGGCCTGAACTGCGATGTTTGGCTGCAAATCCATCCGCAGTCTTTCAGCTTAAGGGAAATCATTCGATAGCAACTAAGAGAGGAACATTACGGATTTCAAGTGCGGGAAACTTGTCGAGCGGTACAAAAGTTTTTCGCGATGGACTCATCACTCCTTTGATTGATAACTGAAAGAGAGAAATGAAAGGTAGAATGATGAGAGAAATTAAGGAAGCCGGTAACTGAAATGATAAGTTGCGGTAAAAAATGTACAAAATTTATCATTTTCGTCAAATTTTTTTTGTGAAAATACGAATTTAGCGACATTCTATTGCTGTCCAAAAATGATAAAAGTATGGAATAAAAATGAAACCACTTTAAATGCTGTCTAAACCTTCAGTCAAGTGAGTAACATTCGTTTGAATTTCAGTTTTCGAATTCATTCGGCCCCAATAAAAATAAAACGATACTCTTTCGAGTCTACTTAAAATCTAGAAAAGAACATTTTCGAACAGATTATAAAAATATCTTTGAAACAATTCTCCGATCAAAATTTCACAATTCGAAGAAAAGCGCTACGCTATTTCTATGCGTGGAAGCGTATAATTAGAATTTTCAAAAAATCCCTTTTTTAATCGTTTCAATGAAAATTTTTTCGTCAAACTCAAAAAAAGTCGATGGTCCGAATCAACAGGGAACGAATCATGTTTACCTGATTGTCGCCGAGATGTACACGGACCGGGTAGATTCCGGGTTGTCTGAAGCATTCCCTCGTTTCGATGCGGCCGTTCTCCGGCTCTTCGTTGCTCCAGTACAGCACAGTCCCGAAAGAATAAAGCACCACTTTGTGTCGCCTCAAATACAATACAAAAGAATTTGCAAAAAACAGGTAATCTTTATTTGACATAACTCAAAAACTCTAATCAAGTTCGTTGCTGGAGTGTTTTGAAAAGCAAAAATCTATAATAACAAAAAATACCGCTGACTTTGAAGAAGATATCTCTCAAAATCTAGAAAAATACTTTTTAACAGATGATAAAAGATTGTTTTCAGTATCTTCATTGGAATCAAATTAAACATGAAAAATGAAAAAAAAAGCCTTTCAGTTGTTTCTCCATGTGGAAAAAATATATGGTATACTCACCAAAATTGAAATGCATAAAAAATTTATTTTCAAGAAATAAAGAATAACAAATAAAAACAGAAAATTGTTGAAGGAAGAATTTGTGGAGGATATCAAATCAATAAACGCTCTAGTCTTTTCAGATTTTGAATGTCAAGTCCTCGTTCAAGCTCCGCCTCTAAGAACGCGGAAAACCAATTAGAGAGCGAAACATCCGAAGAGCATTTTCGAATGACGTCATTGGACTTGACAATGGAAATGTGAACAGATTCTCGAAGTAGAGCAGTATGAAAACTTCTCGAATGCTGAGCAGGGTAACCCGGCCGTGCTTACACGGGGTCTCAGCGGGTGCCCCCGTATTAAACCCTTATAGCCTATTCCGCGCCAGCTTGTCACGTTTTTCTTTCCGCCAAAAAGACCGTATACCAAATAAGATCAAATTTCTGCTTTTATAACGGCAATAAACAAAGGTCTTGAAGCGAAGTTGGTAAAATTTGACCTGGTCTTTTGGCGGAAAGAAAAACGTGACAAGCTGGCGCGGAATGGCCTATATAAGCACAGTTGGTAGAACTTTTGGAAATTTTTAGCCCAGCTGGGTTACATATTTTTCTTACACCCGTTGTTCCCCCGTTTCTGCCCAACTGAGACTGAAATAACCTCAGAAAAACGGGTTTAATACGGGTACACCCGTTGAGACACCTGCTCAGCATGCGAGCTCCTATGAAGTGAGTCAATTCTTGATCCTATTTTGATTAGAATGTTAATTTTTGCTCTCAAGTCCTTGTTGGGCTGTTTTCGGGGTCATTCCGTTTCAAGAAAGACTTCTGCCTTTCAAAACTCTTCAAAATTAAACTTCAAACAGTGTTAATTGGGTAGATTGTTGATTGTTGTGGGCTATTATCCTCTTTCAAATTGCCGTAGGCCGCGATTTATTTTTGGGTTTTGTCATCCTCTGGATTATTCAGTGGCTGAGCACACCATATCTACTTTTGCACCTTCTTGAATTATTCCATAAAAAGTATAACACTACCGGTTCAGTGTTCAAGTACTCCTACAAGAGCAAGAAACTCATTTTTCTTTCTTAAGGAGCTATATAAAAATTTTTTTTTTGATTTGAGAGTAAACAGTAACGGCCCTTGCGAGAGGTTTCTTTAGTGAGTTGTGAGAATTGAACGAAAAGTCCCAATATTCCGAGATAAAACAGGTGAATAATCCAAGCCAAAGATGTTGGACACTCACGAGCACTGTTCGCTGATGTCGTGCTCACTCGGCGGCTTAACCCTTTTCCCACTGAAAATGCTGACCAGCTCGAAGTCTCTTACGTCCTGCAGAAAGAGGGACTCGGACGAACTGTCAAAGGCAAGACCTACCGTATAAGGCTTGTGGAGGAGAACGATGTGCTTGGTTTCAGGAAGGTCAGGTTTCGTCGTCATCAGAATCCCGCAAGGATCCGAATCTCCAGCGGAAATATGCACTGCCAGTGGACGTGACATCTGTTTTTTTCCTTTCAATTATGGTAAAGTAAGCGTAAAGATCATTTTCTTCTAACCGCCACTAATTTATATGAAAACTGAACCGTTTCCCCATAGTTGTTCAAATTTTCCACTCTCAAGCAATGACTGGTAATAGCCCGTTCACGGCTGGCTTGGGACAGCGAACGGGCGGTTTAATTTAGCGGCGAAGGTAGATCATGGCGACTATCCATGCGCCTTTCAAAAAAGCGCCATTTTATGGCTTATTTGTTTTTCTCTTATTTTTTGCCGACTTTTAGAAAAAAAAAAACAATGGGATCAATGTAAACAAAAACCAAATTCAATAGAAACAGAAATAATTCACCAAATGAGTCTCTTGTCAAAGGTGTATGTAGCCGGAATGATCTACCATCGCCGCGCAAGAGTGATCATTATGATTGCTCAGAAAAGTTCTGGATACTTCCGATTTGCGTTATCAGTCTCTGACCGAATAGCAGCATAGTTCGGCTGGAGTATACTTCCCAGAATGAACAAACTATAGTTCGTTGGAAGTGAATTTAAAATCTTATATAATATAAATACGAAGATCCATCTCGAAACGATCTCAATACATGACCTCATCAAAAAAAAAACTATTGAAAAGGGCAAAAAAAATTCAACAAGTAAAAGACCTATTCTCAATATCCATAATGAACTAACACGGACCATTAGTTTCCAACACAGGAAGTATTACGTTTATTATATAACCAAGTGGAAAAATTTTAGTTCTCAATGAAACGGAAAATACGTTAAACCAAAAAAAAAAAACAGCCGGAATGCAAATAACACAGGGGGTAACAAAAATTGAAAATAAATGGCCTCAAAAATCCTTTCAGGCAAATAAGAAACAACGAAATAAGTATAAGATCATGAAAATGAGAGAGAAAGTTTCGAAAAGCGCTAGCGAGAATCAAGCGTCATAAAACTATGGAACGACCCAGAGGTGAGGAAAAGAATGAATCAATAAATAAATATGGATTACAGAAATGAAAAACAGTCAGAACAAAGTTTCAATAGTCGTCCTCAACTTCGCGCTTCCGAACGCTGCGTCGGCTGCCAGAAGAAGCTTGGGCCTCATCAACCACTAGAAGATTAAACTTTTTTCAGACACTCTTCAGACTATTGGCGGTGGGAAACTTTCTAAGTCGAACTTCTTCAATTGAACGGGAAATTTCAAAAAAACTTATTACAAAAAAACGTTTATGGTGAGTTTTTATTATTACTATTTTTGTTTTTTGACCCCTTCTTTCAAGGAGAAAAATTGAATTTCGCAAGAGAATAAGTAAAGGGCAAATTTTTTTCTTTTTGTGTGAGAAAAACTATATTCTGTGAATGACTGTTCAACTTTCGAATATTATAAGGATCTGAACATAAGTCGGCTGGATCAAACATCGAGATGCCGCCAAAAGTAAGATTTCGAAATTTCAAAAAAGAAAACTATTTTCAATACTTCTCAACTGATAACAGATTTTTGCCCAGATAAGATAACCCGCTCTTGAAATTTTTTAACGATAAACGTATGAGAAACGTACGCTCTTCGACTTTGCGACGTTCGTCCTCGACGGCACGACGTTCTTTGCGAATCGCCTTGAGGTGGCTGTGGCACTCGGCGACCGCCTTCTCCAGCTCCGGAGTCGTCGGCAACGTGATTACTTCCAGTGCCGCGCGACTCGACTTCCCGTTCTGCTCAGGGGTCTTCTGGTTCAACAGCTCCTCTGGAAACAATAAACCGTCAAAACCAATTTATTCGAAATTCAATGAAATAATACGAAAAATTATAACAACTCGAAAAATTTCCATATTTTTCTCAGCTAAACTTAGTTAAAATAAGGCTATCAAGAAGAATATTTTTATTTATCACCTTTTAAAGCCGCAATCTGAGCCTTGAGCTCTTTGATTTCCTCCTGATGAAGGCGTTCCATTTTGGTGCGGACCTCCTCGTGCTGGGCGAAGATCCGTTCAAACTCTTCTCTTCGTTTCGCCTCCGCATCGGACACTTTGGGGGCCTCTTTACTCTTTGTCGCTTCGCGACGGTTTTCCTCTTCGGTTTGGCGGTTTTTCTCTTCTTCGGCTTGCTTGCGTCTGTTTTCCTGTTCCTCCAGTAGACGTTTCCGTTGAACTTGAAGTTCTTCTTGCTCTCTTCGATCTTCTTCTTCTTTCTGCTTTCTTCGTCGACTTTCTTCGATTTGCCGCCGCAGCTCTTCCTGACGGGCAACTTTTTCTTGCTCTTTCTTTTATCCTTTTTTCCTCCTCAATTCTTCTGGACAGCTCAGCCTGACGCTGAAGTCTCTCAGCCTCTTCCTGTGCCTTCTTCTCCTGCTGAGCCTTGATTTCAGCCTTGAGACGTTCGATCTCAGCCGCCTTCTCAATATCAAGCCGCTTCTGCTCCAGCCGTTCAGCTTCCTGGAAAAAAAAGATGAGGTGGGCAGAAGAACGACTTAGGGCCGAACCTCCTTTTCTTTCAAACGACGTAGCTTCAATTCCTCGATAGAATTATTAATCACGGCAGGAGGAGGCAGAACTACGTCTGCTACTTTTTCCCACTTTGTCACTGGTTTCTAGAAAATTAATCAAAAAGTTGTGGGCGTTTGTAGAAAGAAAAACCTTTGGAGAGTTGTCTCCTTCGTCCAAGAACGGATGGAAGACCTTCTTAGGTGCGGTATGACCACGCAAAAGTTCTTCCTTTTTTCTTTGAGCCGATTCAGAAGCCTAAAGAGAAAAACGTTGAATGAAAAGCTAATGTTCATTTTTTGATACCTCTCGAGGAGTCTGGCCTTCGTCCGTGCCCGTCGACTCTCTATCGATTGTCTGTCTGTGTTCAACGACAGCGTTCGTTTTCTGAGTTGTTGGAAGTTGCGGACCAATGTCTTCCTTCTACAAAATCCAGAAGTTAAAACAATTAGAGAAATAGAAATGAAAAAAATTATCTTGGCCACGTCAAGATTTTATAAGTTTTTGAGTGTCATTTTAGCAAGTTTATTCAGAAAATGAAGGCATTTTTCTCAAGTTGATGGACGCCAATAAATCATTCACTTTCAACTGTATTAATTCACACTGCAAGATACCTTTTCAGATAAACGCAACAGTTCATCCAAAACCCGTTCGTCGATCTTATTCAGATCGATCTGAATCTCAAGATTTGGTATGAGAAAATCAGAGCCAAACCCAAGCAAGGTCTATGAAAATATTATCCAGAGCACTAGAAAGGAAACAAATAATTGTGCATCTATTTTTTCGATTTCTGGAAAGATATATTTGAATCCTCCTCTAAACTTATATCTTCTGGGCTGAACGAATTTTCATAGACCCTTGAAACCCAAAACCCAGCGAAAAAAATAAGAAACTCACGGCGCTGTCATCGCCCTCGTCGACGTCCATGGCGTCTTCGTCGCTCTTCTCCTTACCTTTGTCCTCATCGCTTCTCGGGGTCTTCCGCGGGTCCTGCAAAGAATAGAAAAAAGTCCGGCAGGATATACATCAAGAAAAATATATTTACGCCTTCAATCGCATTCTCTTGATAATATAAGATTCACACAAATAAGAGCTTTATTTTAGTAGCCTTTCACGCCATAAAACGATATTTAATATTAGAATTCCCTCGTTTTTGTAACAGATCCATTCACAGGTTCAACAAAACAAAGATAAAACGCAAAAAAAAAATGGAGAAGATAAAAGAAAACAACCAAATTAAACATCGGAAACCTTATCGCTATCGTAATCCTCTTCCCGGCGAGACTTGTCCTTCTTGCTTCGTTTTTTCTCCTTCTTCTCGCGCTTCTTGTCCTTTTTCTTCTTTTTGTCCTTCTTCTTCTTCTTTTTCGGAGAATCCGACTCTCCGCCTCTGCGTCTTTCATCGTCAGAACCAGACATGGCAGAAGAACGACTGCGACTTCTTAACATAACATGATTTGAAGAAAAAAAACTAATGAAATAAACAGCAAACTTTTCAAGATTTAGAGAAAAAACTACGGGAAAAAATAGAACTAAAAAGATATTGCATTTCAACGAATCTAAGCGTCTTTTGATGCAATTATTTCAAACAGCCTAACTTTGTGAAACAGAAATACCTCGAAACACTCTTTTTTTCGCTGTCCACACGGGATCTGCTCACATCGTCGCTGTCACGTCGGCTGCGACGCTTGGAAGTGCGTCTTTCGTCGCCGGACCACGTCCTGTGCGAGCTGCGACTGTTACTGCGAGACCTACGAGGAGTTGAGCCGCTGCGATCTCTGCGACTGCGACGACGATCCCTCGAGCGCGAACGTGAGGATGACCTCGAGTTCGACCTGAGAACACGGTCTTCTTCTCATTTTTTTCGCACACCTACCCCAAAAAGGAGTTTTCACTTTCCTCTATTAACTTAAACATGAAAAATGAAATTAATGTGGAGTTGGGGTGCTTTAAAAGATTTTAGAATGATCCTGTAAAGCAGAAGAAATTTCGAAAGAGAAACTTTATGAACCTGTAGCGATCGCGTGAACGAGATCTTGAAGAGCTGGGCGTGCGAGAATCAGAACGACCACGGCGCCGTTTGGAATCTGCAATGAATCTTGCAACTCTTAATGGTCACCTCTTTCAGAAACGTAAGCCCATCGGTGAACTAAAATTTCTCAGTTAGAAATTTTCCGTAATGAAACTTTGAGATGAATTATTTTCTTAATTATTGGTTACACTTTTACACTTATTTCAGAACTTATAGACTTGTTCCATTATAACTTTTTTCCGCACAAAACTACCAAAATTTCATCAAAAAGAACTTTTCTTCCACTTATCAAACCAGCTCGTGCTCAATCTTGCTTTTGACGGCAAAAAATCTAACCATCTTCATCGCTTCGGCTGTCATGTCTGCGTTTGTAGCCACTTTTACTCCTGTAGTCGTCTCGGTATCCTCCGCCGCTTCGATAGCCTCCGCCACGTCCTCTATAGCCACCACCTCCTCGGAATCGCGGGTTGAAACGTTGATTGTATCCTCGATTGCCACCGTAGCGGTCGTCGCTGTCGCGATCATTGTCGCGCTCGTAGTTGTTGTAGTTGCGGAATCGGCGAGCACGGTTGTCGGGTTCTGGGACGTAACGCTCGCGTTGCTCCTTCTCCCGGCTCAGAAGAGGCGGACGGCCTGGCGGAATCGGAGGGAGTGCTGCAGGGGCTGCAGGCTCCGGAGTCTCCGCATTCGCTCCCTCAGTCGGGGCTTCTTCCGTCTGAAATTAAGGCACAGATTTGCAGAGTTAGAAGTAACTAGAGCATTCTGGAAAGGGTGAAGGAAAGAGAGAATCATGGGACATCCCAAAGGTTGAAAGTTCAAAAATATTTTGGACCAACTCGTCTTCAATTTTTTTTTTTAAACTTTTTTTCAACAAAAAAAAATTTTTTTTCGGCTTTTTTTCTCACGAAGAAAAACCTGAACAAAAAAATTAGATGAAAAAAAGTGAAATTTTTTCGCATTCACTTGAATACTTTCTTCGTCTTTCTGAAGATCTTCAAAATGAACAAAAAAACAACCAAACGCCGCTTTACTGTTTTAGATCACAACATCCAATCAAACGTTTTCATGGCGCATAAATTATATGACCAACCTTCTTCTCCTTTTTCAACGACTTCAAATGCATTTCGATCATCTTTTTCTTTTTCTCAGCTTCTTTTTGTTGTGGCTAGAAATCTTTCACTGTTTACACGTCATAAAAGGGAAACGAACCGTCGGTTCAGCTGGCTCGTAGTTATAATCATAGCCATTGGCGTCGTATTGCTGCTGAAAAATTTCTTCGATGAGAATAAAAGAAAAAGACCTCTGAAAATCGATTTCAAAAAAAAAAACCCCCTAAAAACAGAAAGGACTCGTGCGAGGGCTGAATACTTCAAAAAGTCAAACATCAAGTTCTTAAAGACAAAAATCACCATTTTTGTGAAAATTTAAGTTAAGATTTAAAAAATATTCGACGGGATTTCAAAAGTTTATGCGCAACTCCTAAAAGCCAGCTCACTTAGCCTGCCCGAGCGGATAGAAAGAGAGAATCGAATACTGACATAATACATGTCCTTGTGAGCCTGAATAAGTTGTTCGTTGTTGGCCATCTCGTAGGGATTCGGCTGCTGAGGATCGTAGCCGTAGCCATAGGCGGCGGGGTCGTACATCGCCTGACTGTACTGCCAGTCGTAGTGTTCCTCCTCGGTCATAGGCGTGATTCCGTCCTCTCCGCCCATGAAGATCAAAGGCTTGTTGTTGGCGTCCGTTGGGATCACCGGCTGCACTGAAAAGAAGCCACTAAATGGGTAACATTTTTGAAACTTGTTTTTTTTTTAAGCTTTTTTTCTGATTTGAAATGGCAAAAACGAGTTTTTAGTATTTAGAAAAAAAGAAACTAAGAGGATTTTACACATATTTTCCGTTGAGTTTTGTTTCTAATTATTGTTTTTCAACTCGTGTTTTTGTCGTCCTTTATTGAATATTCTAAAAGTATCTAGACATGAACAGTGCGAAATACGAAAATCAAAAAAATCATATTTCAGAAAACCAGCTATTCAGTAGCCAAGAAAAGTAGAAAATCGTTATTAAACGAGCTTCCACTTGAATATCGGTTTAGCGACTTTTCGCAGCTCGACTTAATCGTATCCAAAGCCTATTAAATGTTCTGGCCATTCTTCAAGAAAGCAATGTCTATTGATTTTTGTTTCAGAGAAGAGTGATGATTATTTTTCCTCCGCCATTTTTTGTATTTTCTTTTTCACAGAGCAGATCGTTTCTTAATTGTTGCTCTCCAAGTGCTCTATTTTAGATTTCACAGATCTGGAAAAATAAAAACGAACAGTTTTCATCGAAAGGAATGACCGGATTGCCGTAGACGGTGGTCGGCGGAATGGGACGTCCATCCTCGCGCTCAGGAAACAAAAACTTTCCGTCAGGCCCTCGAGGGAATACAGCGGCGCCTGTAGGAAAAGATCAACGATTAGGATAGCTGGAAGTCGAGGACGCCGCTTCTCGAAAAGCAATTTTCACAACATTTCCGATACATTTAACTCAAAGTTTGTTGGAGCTGAACACAGCGACCGAACTGCGCCGTCACAAATCCTCGCTAAAACGACAAGTTAATGACTGGGGGAGCGAGAGACAACATCACTGCATTTTCCCAAGTTTGGGGGGAGCGCCGCATTGGTTGAGAGCGGACTGCAATTCATTCGGCTGTATATCAACCAAAAATTTGCTGCCGAGGCGCGAGAACCTACCTGAATGGTTGCAAATGGCGGTCTAGCTAAGGGGAATGCTCTGGAGGAACCTTATTTCACTTAAGGTGGCTGAAAGGAGAGATTAGGGTTCCGTTAAATGGGCTAACCGGTGGAGTCAATGGGAACGATTGGCTTTCCATGAGATCCCATCGGAAAAACAGGACGACCATCAGGTCCCACTGGCAGGCATGGTTCTCCAGAAAAGAAGTCCACAGGAAATATCGGAAGAGCCGTCGAAATATCAGTCGGGAAAACCTGAAACAATTCAAAACTTTGAATACAGTGAAAAATTATGTCTTGAAAGTCTTTCTCATTATGGTTTGGCCTCCCCTGGAAATCGAGTGGAGGAGTGAGACCTTATTGGTAATACTAGGTGAAAGTACTCGAAATTAAAAATAAAAGAAAAACTTCTGCCAAACCGAGGAAAAGCTTCCGATCCCACCCCAGCCTTTTGAGCGCGAAAAAAAAAATTTGAAAATGTACTGAAGTGGGCCGCACTTTTTGTGGGGGGGAAGCCGCAGTTTGAGGGGGAGTAGGCCGCAGTTTGAGGGGGGTAGGCCGCACCCCGGGGTGGGATCCAGTCGACGTATGAGCTTCCGGGAGGTTTTCCGGAGAGTTACGACCGAGTTCGGGGGCTTCCAACAGCGACCGGCGGCGTAGGAGTTTCGTCGCTGTTCACACTGTGTATGGTTGGATTCCTATTGGCGAAAAACATTTTTGCTAATCAAAAACTCATCATTCGCTCATATATTTTACAATTCTTGAAAAAAAAAATCATTTTAATTGAGTATTACAAAACTTATAAAAAAAATCTTCATTGTTTGAAATAAATAAACGAATGAACAAAAATATGTGAAAAGTGGTTTTTTTTTTTAACTTGAAATACTCAAGAAACATTGGATATGTGCGAGTTATGAATTTATGAACAAATAAAATTAATTTCCGCCAAAAGGATCCGAACCAGGGTCACTGCGTGGAGAGTGCGGAATTCCCACAAAACCACGCCGACATTTGCTGGCCGAAATCATCAAGCGTGGCTATATAAGTAAATCCTTCTCAACTTGAAAAAGAGATGGGTAGATTGGCAAGGATGAAGCGTTTCGTACACGAAGCGACTATCCGGCGGGAAACGTAAATTTATACGCGAATGTTGTATTTTTTCTATTTTTAATGGTTTTTTAAAATAATTTTTAATGTTTATAGTTTAAAAAAGAACTTAGTTGAGCGATCAAAATCTAAAAATTATTCTACCCTTTTTTCATGACCTCGAGTTTCTTGCCAAAAGCCGCGTACGAAACCTTCAGCCTAACCAATCTACTCATTTCGCTTTTCAAATCGGGAAAAATAATACACGGTCTGAAAAACTTTCGACGGGCTTTTCCTCGGTTGTCTGTAGGGTTTCGCAGAAATTTATTTCTGATTCCGAGTACTCTTACGCCTATCAACCCATACTGTTTCACTATTCAACTCGATGTTCAAGGGAGACCATGCCCTAGCCAGTCCTCTTTCAACACAATTGAAAGCTATTGCGGATCTTTCCCTTTCCGGAATTCAGTATTTTCAAGCTTTACCTTTTCTCCCTTCTCGTTGTAAGGCAAAATGGGTTTTCCTTCGTCGTTAAGCGGATAGACAGGCAATCCATTTTTGTTGAAACTTATGTAAGTTGGAGCCGTTGGAGGACACGCACCGAGACTTTGTTCTGAATTTGATGTAAAGAACTAACATCTTTGATGTATCTAACAAACCGTTATCCTCGATCCATCCCTCAGAAAACCATTCAAAATCTTTAGTCGAGGTGTTAAGCTTGTAATAAAATCCGGAAATGTCCTCAAAAAAAACGTTTTCTCTTTAAAATTTTCACCATGGATACCTGAGCAAAAATGGCGTCTTTGCACGTGAAAAACTTGTAGCCACGGCACAAAGTCTCAAACTTGAGCTCGGACCGACTATACCGAACACTTGATGTTGGTTTAGCTGGAAAGCGCGATAATTAAAATTTCTTGGTAAAACCGACCAGAAATGCTGACATTATCTCCTGGGGAACCAATTTTATCTATATTGGGATAGTCCGCTGAAGCCGGACAACCGTAACCAGGGACCGCATTCTGAAATTAGAAAACAAATGTTTGCATCTTCATGTTACCCTCCCACCTGTTTCAATGCACTGCGCATGACCGAGTTGGACTTTTTAAGAAAAATTGCCTGCGCAGCCTTTTTCTTATCCGCTTCAGAAGCAACTTTCTGTGCGCTGGGAGCAACGTTCTCTGAAACAAGGTTATTAAGTGCTTGAAAATTCTTCCAAAAAGGTGATATGTTGAAAGAAAAATTATTTGAGAGTCAAACTACCTCGAGATGTTGTGCTAGTCTCCGGCAAAGTTTCCGCTATTACATCGCCGTTTTCGGCGAAGCGAATCATTGCTGAAAAAAAAAACGCTAACATTATTTATTCACAACACGTAGGAAGAGCACACCGAAAAAAAAACAAAACACATTGGAGAGTGAACACGGCGTTCCTAAAGGGAACTGCGCAGTGGTGAAAAATGAGACCGAAAGTACCGCGCCACAATTGCAGAAAACTAGACGTGGTTTAACCTCGTACCGGAAATTCAAAACCCTACTACTTTGTAATGGAAATTCAGAACCCCACTAACACAAAAATTTTCATTCTTCATATAGATTTCTAACAGTTTGACTACAAACACCATTCTAACATTCTAAAAGTAAAATAAATTACTTTTGGAAAACCAGTGAAATAACTTAAAAAAAGTCTTCAAAGAAACTCCTTGTCTATATGGCGTGTTTAGGCGCACAGATGGAAAAAAATTTTGGTATCGCGATATGAAAACTCCTTCAAGTTTTCAATCGAAAAAAAAAATATGAACTGCGTGTGTGAAGAATATTAGCTAGTTTGTGAAGAGTTTGTAAAATCTTCGAAAAAAATATCTTCGAAAAAAAAAAAAATTTGAAATGAAGGCGCAGTCGTCTATTCCAATGTTTAGTCTGCAACATTACAATGTGCGTGCAGATAAGAGCATCATCGTGACACCTTGATAAAAATTAAATGAATCCCCAGTTTTGTTTTTAATTTCGAGAGATATTCGATGGAATCATCTAATGAATTAAGTTCTATTCAAGCAAAGAAAAAACTAAAACAGTGGAACTGATTGGAAAAAAGAAAATACATCGAAGGACTAAACTTTTTCATAAATTATTGCCTCTAGGATTTTCCATCTCTCTAAAAAGAAGCTCCTGAAAGCGTTAGATGATTTTTTTTTTGATTATATATTTACAGGACTATTAAAAAAAAATTGAAAGCACAGAGCCTTGAAATTTATTTTTGCCGAATTTTAAAAATGAATTTGTGCAGTTGAAACGTCGCTTCGTTTTGCTCGATTGCAGCTTTAAAATTTTGGCGATCATACTATAAATTGAAGTATCACGACTAGTTTAAATTCTTTTTTCACCAGACTTCTCCCTGTCACGAGCTCGTTCTTAAAAAAACACAAAAAAGTATATTTCCACTTTCTCCGTGCATAATTGCGGCGATTTTTGCCAACCGTTCGGCAAGCACTTGATGAAGCTCTGGCTGATAACCATGCGCCGGTCAACAAAGCCGCGACACAACAGCCGAAGAATCCGAGCCGCCAGTGTAACAGCCGAACCTCCGCCCTCGGCTGTTTGCCTCGGCGCCCACACGAGTGTCGCGGCATCCCTGACGACAATTTCTCCGTTCTCTTCGTTCAACTGTGCTCCTAATCTTTTCAAGTTATCAGGACAGCTTATTTTATAGTTTTAAACCTGTCATGCCCTATAACTTTGGGTACTAACTTCGCGAAAATTCTCAAAAATATTCTACTTCTTATTTCTAGCGAAGAGAAGGGTAATTATTAAGCTCAATTCACTTTATTAAAACTGAATCGGAGCTTGAACTAGACTTTCACCTATCACCTAGCTATATCTCATACTCTTTCTTCTTTTTTAATCGACCGGATCATTAATTTCTTGATTTGTGCGAAACAGTGAAGGGATTTACAGACTGGGACACTGCGGTACATCCAAGTGATAAATTCATTTTTTTTTGTCTTAATAGCTAGAGCTGGACGCCACCTAAGAAGCGTTGCTGCACTCCAATTTTTCACGTTCACATTACAAATCTCATGAATCTTAGAATTTCGTGAATCCAAAATCTTTCCATATTCTCCTTTTTTGAACTTGACAAATGATGAGTGAAAAATTTCCAGCAATGGCTCAAATCGTAAGACAAAGTAAGTTCCGACATGTGTTTTGTAAGCCTGTCAAGCACGAACAATGCATGTCCGACATTCGGGTAAACATTTAAAGTTTTAAAGTTTTAATTTTTCTCTTAATTAGGTAACGGAAATAACCTGGGACTCACTGTTCTGCGACGTCAATCCCAAGTTCATCGCTCTCATTACAAGAGGCGCTGGAGGTCCTTTCATGGTCATACCTGTTAATAAGGTGAAACTTTTCTCTATTCTTTCAACCCAGACCCAAGACCTGTCAAAGACTAGAACCATCTATATCTCACCTCCCTCCAGTCGGCTTCTGACCGGATTTCTGGCAAGTTCGCGTGGGAACGCTGCGTGTGCAAATACTCTTGTTTCAATACGTAACCTATAGATACGTTAGAAAATTTTGAGAGGTTTTTTTTCTCTATTCGAGTGAAACGAACAAAACATTTTTCATGATTTTACTGTGTGGTAAAAGAGTAGAAATCGGAAATTATCTTTCATTCTAAGGTTAAAAACAAGGTGGATTCGTTTTAATATTTTTTCGTCGTTTTAGTTCATACTGCTTAGTTTATCTACTTATCTAAACTCATTTACTCCAGGTAACTGAAAATTTTTCCTCTGTTTGCCAACGGAATTATATCGCAATGTCAGCAAACATCATCTTTGAAATATGTATAACTTTCACTATTCGTTTTTTTTAATTGAAAAAAATGTGAAAGTGCGATTCAGGTTGTGTACAGCAGCTACGCGCAGAGTTCTAACGGAAATGTGTAAAAGTCTGAATGGCTTGCCGCAAGCAAGCCGCTTGCGGCCAGAAATTCTCAAAAGTCGGGATTTCATTGTGATTTTGAAACTAAAATTCTTTAAAAATTCGTACTGACTATTTTTTGAATGTTGAAAAATGAAGATCTCGTAGGTCGGCCGCATCGACAAGGACTATCCTTTTGTCGATGCACACAAGGCGCCGTGTCTCGAAGTCGCGTGGAGTCCATTCAACGACAATGTCATTGCCTCGTGTTCAGAAGACACAACATGCAAGGTAGGAATCTACCGAAATTCCTCTGAAAAGCGGAAAATATCAACTAAACTTCATTCCGCGTTCATTTCAGAGAAACTATATGTAGATACTTCTAAACATTTTCTTTTCGTGAAATACTTCACTAGTCGTGTGAAAACCTTCCTCAATATTTTTTTCCTCTTCAAAGCCTTTGAATGCAATTTGTTGGATTATTGGATATCAAATACTAATTATTCAAAAAAAAAAAGCTATAAATCAATAATTTAGTTTGATTTCAAGAAGAAAATTAAAACTTCCCAGACATTCCTTTGATGCTTTTTTACAGTTTGAATTCATTGCTAGGATTTTTTGAAACTTTTTGTCTCAAACTTTGGCAAACTTTTTTAAAGAAGGAATGAATATGTTAGGACTCCCTCTTGCAGGTTTGGGTGATTCCAGACCGCGGACTTTCGCGAAATCTTGTCGAACCGGCCGTTGAGCTGTGCGGCCACCAGAAACGCGTCAACACCCTCGCCTGGCATCCCACTGCCAACAACGTCTTGCTCACTGCTGGCTCGTTCCACTTATTGACTACTTTTTTCTTTTCGAATACAGATCACAACAAATCAAAGTCCTCAAAGTGCAGTGGTCGCTAGAAAACATGATTTTTTTTTAGCAAAAAAAGAGTGCAGAACACATGTTGACGTCTTTTCCAACCATTGATCAAAAAAACACAGATTTATTAGGACTGATTATCTAAGTAAAGCATAAATATTGAAGGTGGCGAGAACATCATGTACCTCTGGAACGTGGGAACTGGAGAAGCTCTTCTGGAGATCGCCGGTCATCCAGACCAAATCTTCAGCATCAGTTTCAACTACGATGGCAGCCAGTTTGTTACGGCCTGCAAAGTGATTTTTACAGGAAAATTTGCAATAATGTAAGATTTTTTAAGGATAAGAAAATCAGGATTTTGGACTCACACACCGGTGCCGTTCTACATGAAGGAGTCGGTCACGAGGGAGTCAAGCCTCAAAGAGCCATTTTCGTCAAGGACGGCCTGGTTCTTACTACGGGGTTGGAGCTCTGAAATATCGGAAAGATATTCAATATTATTTTTCAGTTTCACCAAAAGATCTGAGAGACTTTTTGCGCTTCGAGCTCCAGTAAGTCACCACTCACCGAATAGTTTCTTTTTCAGCTCTTTAAAAAAGTTGCTTGAAACCATCTCGAGAAGAACTTTTCTTGAAAATTTTTTTTGAAAAAATATCTCTACTTTTTTTCAGAAAAAAAGACTTTAAATTTAAATTTTAAAAAAATATTAAGGAAGACTTATCGACACCAATAATAGAAGAAGAGCTTGACACGTCCAACGGAGTGTTGTTTCCATTTTTCGACGAAGATACCGGCTTGCTCTACCTTTGCGGAAAGGTTCTTAAGAGTTATTACACTTACAACTTTGTTTGTGTACTTGATCAATTGAAAAAATCTCGGAATGAAAGAAAAGTTTCAGAAATTTCAGTACTCCTAGGCCGTTCATGGAAGTTTCAATTATCGACGTTTCTTACTAGGGAACTACTCGGACTCGGGTACCCGTTTCGAGTTGAAACTTTGGTGGCTCATGGACACGGCTAAGAGTACTTGAAAACAAGAGAGATTATCTGCTAAACCCCATAGGCTTTTGAGAAAAAGCTTTTTGAAAATGAACAATTTAGGCTTGAAAATTATCAAGTATTTGCTTTCCTCCTTTTGACTGGAAAAAAGTTTTTTAGAGTTAATCATAGCCGGATCATTCAAGGCGATTGTATTAAAATATGAAATAAGGTAGAAAGCAGTATTCTGAAAATTTCCAAGCCTATTTTTCACATTTTCTACTATTTTTTTTCTTAGTTCTCTATTGGGTTTAGCAGATATTCTCCCTTGTTTTCAAGTATTCTGACTTGGGTCTATAAACCACTAAAGTTTGAACTCGAAACGCGTACCCGAGTCCGAGTAGTTTCCTAGTTAGAACTATCAACGAACTATTGCTGAAAAAATTTTGAAAGAATGAAACATATTTTCTAAAGGGCGACTGCGCAATTCGTTACTACGAAGTGAACAACGAAGCGCCATTCGTGCACTACATCAACACCTACACGACAAGTGAGCCTCAAAGAGCTATCGGTTTCCAATCGAAGCGAGGCATCAGCTCGGAAGAAAACGAAGTAGTCAGGTAAGAACTTCATAAAAACTTTTTTTTGAAACATTCAAAATTACAGAATCTATAAGCTGACTACGAAGGGAATTGTCGACATACTTCAGTTTTTCGTGCCTAGGAAGTCAGACTTGTTCCAGGTTTTTTTTTTTCAGACTTGTTCCGGGTTTTTTTTTAGAAAAAAAAGTTTTGCTCATTTTCCAGCACGATCTGTACCCAGACACACGGTCCACGATTCCGGCGATGACGGCTGAAGAGTTCAGCGAAGGCAAGAACGCTCCTCCGAACAGGCAGCCTGTCAACGCCGAAGCAGCCGCTGCCTCTGCTAAGCCAAAAGTCGCCGTCGTCAAAAAAGCCAACATTCTTAACACTCTGGCGCCCACTGCGTTAGTGATATTTTTTGAACTTCAGTCACAATTTTCTTTCTCAGGGCCGAATCTCCACAAGCAAAATCATACTCTGAAACGCCGTCAGCGCAATCGTAAGACGTTGAATAATTAACCTACAGAATATTTACCTTCAGAAGTGCTGCTCCTTCTCCACGGCCAAGCTCTCAAGCTTCTCCTCGACAGCGGCCAGTTGTCGTCGACGATGACATGGGAATCGTCACGATGCGAGAGGTATTCTAATCAATTCAGAATACTAATATCTCATAGTCTTCAGCAAGCTCCGAGCAGACCGGCGTCGAGTAGAGCTTCGCGATCGGAGATCCCACCTAAAGAAGAGCCGAAAACCGACCCCATGAAACCAAAACAAGCGGTTTGTTCCTTCCAGTTAATCAGTAATGAAGAAGTAACATAACAACCTACCCCCCTCTCCCTTATCACTTTCCTTACTAATTATTATCCGTCTAAAGGTCCAACTAAAATCCCGAGCCGACAGAGATGAGCCAGGAGCCATGACCGCTGGTCAGCGAAGAGCCGCTGCCGAATTAGATCGCATAAAAAGAGATCAGGTTCATTATTTTTCAATTCGATCAAATTTGAAACTCGACGTTTTTTCAAATTTAACGAAGATTCACTCAATGGAAGCCATTAAAGATTGTTAACCCTACAGTCACGCCTACCGGATGCGGAAGAGCTGGCTCCGCCGATACCTCAAGGCGGACAATCTGCTTCGCGAAGATCCAGCAACGCTGATATCGGGGCACGTATCACTTCTGCTTCTGCTTTTCTATCTATTTCACTAGAGAACTCACTTATTTACTAAGTTTATTGATGTTATTGATGCCTCAAAAAAAGAGATAATTTTTGTTTTATAACTTCAAAATTTTAAAGAGAATCGCCCCAAACGGAATATATGAGGCTCTGATCGCAAAAAAAGACTAAAGCCCATAATGTAAGGAAAAATCTCAATCTACAAAACTTTCTATTTTCCGATAAAAGTTTCTTTTAAAAACCATTAAAATGAAAAGAAGTTTGACAAGTATCCATAAAGTTCTGACCATTGTGAGTTCAAATCAAAAATAATTCCTTTTTAGGGTTTCTCGGAAGTTGATAAAATGAGAACTCAAAAAAATCAAAAAAAAAAAATTGCAGAAGGTACCGACAAACATGGAAGAGCTGCTGGAGGATCTGATGAAGATGAAGGCCGTTTTGCGGCAACATGAAAGACGAATCCGCATGCTCGAGGAAGAAATCGCCGAGCGGAACATGAGCAATGCCTATTCATTTTAAAAAGTTCCGTTCCAGACAAATTATCTAATTCTTTTTATGTGGTTGGGAGCAGTGATGAAATTTCTTTATAAACTTCTCTTTATAAAGTTGGATCAGTTCTAGAGGCTTTCTGGCAAAGTTCGTCCCAGCTTCCAATAGAAATTCCCAAAAATCGCTAGTTTTCACGCTTCCATTCGAAATCTGCACATCATCTGAACTCGCTTTCTTTTTGAAAACTACAAGATAGATTTTTGCTCCCTATTTGTACAAAGTTTTTTTTTTTACAAAATTTAACTTTCAATAATTGTTTCGTTCTTCTTTCTGATTTCTCACCGGTTTTCTCTTGTATTGTAAATTGAATAAATATTGAAGAAACAAACGTGCTCAAAGGCCAGCAGCATTTTCATTTTATAGAAATGCCTGACGAGCGGAGGTCTCCCAGTACTGTTGGTTCCATTCAAAGCTTGGAAAATATTCGTCTTTCTCAGGCGCGAAACGCTTTTCGAAGCAACAGCGAGAAAAGTCTCAAGGTCGTTCCCATTACCGTCAGCTGGGAACATATTACGTAGGCATCAAATGAAATACAGTGATGAGAGATTCTTACAGAGTAAAGGCTGAAAATGGAAGAGAAATATTGCAAAATGTGAATGGCTTCACTAAACCCGGACAGTTGATGGCTTTGATGGGGGCAAGGTAAAACATAGTCTGTGCGAAAAGACTATTTAACAGTTGAAAGAAGCATGGAATTTTGTTTGTTAAGAAAACGTCTTTTCAAATCTGATTTTAAGTATTGCAAAGTTTTTTCGCCTTCAAGTGATTCCGCGAACTCAAAAATAGTTGTCAGATATAGAAGTAGATAACTAAACTTTGGAGAGCTAGAGGTAAATTTGCGGAAATAACTTTGAAAACTTAATAAAATTTCCTTTTTTTTACATTTAATACTGTCTGCATTCTCGAAAATACTGTTTTTTTCTTGAAACGATTGCAACAAAAGAGAACCAGCTTTGAAAAGTAACGTTTATAAAAGCTCGAATTTCAGTGGAGCTGGCAAAACTACCTTACTAAATACACTGATGGCTCGCAATTTACGCGGTTTAGAACACAGTGGAAACATCAGAGTCAATGGAATTGATGTTAAAATATATCCAGTTCATGGAGTTATTTTTTATTTTTTCCAGATGGGAAAAGATATCTCGCGAGTATCAGGCTTCGCTCAGCAAGAAGAACTTTTTATAGGCACATTAACAGTGCACGAGTATCTCCTCATTCAGGTGGGGTTCATGTATTGTCGATTATGCGTACATTTCAGGCAAAACTGAGAATCGACGAAGATTCTGTAGTGAGGAAAGAGCGTGTTGATGAAGTTATGGTTCAGTTGGGACTTGTGAAATGCCAGAACTCTCGCATCGGCGTCGTCGGAGTGAAAAAAGGCATTTCAGGTATAGTTCACTCGCCGCGACTTGAAAGTTTTCGAGTGTCTGCGTCTCCCTGCTCTCTCTGTTAAAATATATCCAGTTCATGGAGTTATTTTTTATAGTATACTTTGCGCTTCGGAAAGGTGGATAAGGTTTTTAGGAGGAGAAGCCAGAAGACTGACATTCGCCTGTGAAATGCTGTCGAATCCTTCTCTCCTTTTTGCCGACGAGCCCACCTCGGGACTTGATTCCTTCATGGCGGAGAACGTTGTGCAGCTCCTTCGAACTTTCGCAGCTAACGGCCGAACCATTATCTGCACGATCCACCAGCCAGCCTCTCAACTCTATCAAATGTTTGATAGCGTCATGTACATGGGTGAGATTAAATCAAACCCAAAGAACTAATAAAACTCGCTTCAGCTAACGGAAGAACGGCCTTCTTGGGCTCACCAGAGGACTCAATCACCGTTAAAACGACTCTAGCTGCACGTGACCTTTCTTTAATTTCAGTTCTTCGAAAAGAGCGGACACGTCGTTCCACCAAAATTCAACCCATCAGAATACATAATATCGGTGTTGGCGGTCGTTCCTGGAGAAGAAGCCGAGTGCAAGAAGCGCATTGACAAAATCGTAGAAGCCTTCGAATCCAGGTCGCTGTTATTTCGAACTCCAAAAAAAAACTTCTACTCTACAGCGATCACGGTCAGAAGGTGAACGACTACCTGAGCAGTTTGGAGATAGGAGAAGCTCCGCAGTGGCTCAGCCGTGTCGGGTTCACAAGCCAGATCACCGCTTTGGCAGAAAGGTTCTGTTTCCCTTATGAAAATGAAAAATGAATTTTTTTTTTTTTGAGATGTTTTCTTGACATCATGCGGAATCCTGGCGTCGCACGTGCAAAGTTCACACAGAAATGCGTCATGGGTCTGTTCATTGGACTGCTGTACCTTCAGGTTCGTCTGAAAGAGAGTTTTCGGTCTCAACTTCATTTTCAGACCGAGTATACGCCTCATGGTATTCAAAATATTAACGGCGCACTCTTCTTTGTCGTTTGCGAATTGACGTTTTCGACAATGGCAGGTTTATCATAAAATCTGACATTATTCTTGAAATTTAAACGATGAAGGAATCATGACATTCCTCAATATTGAGTTCCCTCTGGTTGCTCGCGAATATCACGACGGATTATACAATTTGGCAAGGTTATATTATTATTTTCTGTTAAATTTTGCAAATTTTTTTATCTTTTAAATTTGAGCTTATCATTGAAAGAACTACCAATGCGCATGGTCTCTTGAGATGATTTTTGAAAGAGACGATGTCTGAAATCTTGTGAAGAAAAGCTGTCGAAAAATGAAAAGCTGTGAAAAAATGCAAAAGAGTTATTATCTCTTTTCAATGGCAACAAAAAAAAAATCATACAGTTCTTCTACTAAGAAAACGTCTAATGGTAACATTGAAAACCATCTTCAATTTATCTTCCTGAATAGCTGTATATTATTAGTTACTACATTGCTCGGATCGTTTCATACATGCCGTTGTTTTCATCGGACGGCTTGTGTATGATCCTAATCTCTTACTGGCTGATCGGATTGTCTTCCACGTTTCAACAGGTTTCAAACTTTTTTTTTCTCCTTAGGCTTCTATGAAGATTGTCATAAGTTGAACCTTTGAAAGGTGTTATGGATGATCTTGGTTGCCGTTCTGACGGAGCAGGCTGCTTCGAGCTGCGGAATTGCGTTATCATGCATCTGTCCGTCGGTGCCGATTACAGTGGCGTCGTCGGGTCCGATTCTCATCCTGTTCATGTTGGTCGGAGGATTCTACGGAACCACCTCAAGCATGCCGATTTTCATTCAATGGATCCAATACACCAGTTGGAATCGGTTGGTCTTCCAGACTTTCACTCTGATGAAAGCTACTAGGAAAGGCGAATGTATTGTTCATAATTTTTTGTTACTGAATCAGGTCCCTTTTTTTCATTTTTTCAAAATTATTTTTATTTTTTCTTAATTTTTATTATCTTTTTGATTAGGTCCCTTTGATTAAGAATAATTATATTGCCCCCTAAGATTATATTTTTTGTTTTAGACTTGCATATGAGGCTTTGATGATTAACCAGTGGTCGCGTCTCGACGACGCTCATGGAGGCAAAAACTGGACGGTTCAAGTTAGTTTATTTGAACTTTAAAAGCACTTTTCAATAAAAAGTTGTTTTTAGCTCTGGAACTTTAAAGAGGTAGGGGGCATAGGGGCGTAGTAGGCATAGGAGTTCTGGTCGAAGGGCATCGGCGAGCTGCCCAATCGATGGGCCAATGTCGTAAATAACTTTGGTGATTATATTGTTGATTAGACTAGTTCTTCAACAAAGTTAAAAAAAAATTTTAATGGTGAAATTTTCGGACAAGAATTATTGGAGAGCCTGGTAAATGAATTTTTAGAGAAGAAGCACCTTATTTGAAGCAGATAAGCGGTTATTTCTCCCAAAATGCGAGTCTATTGACTCGTCCGCAACATCCCGTGCACGGTTACTGTAATAAGTTGTCCGAACACCGATCCAAAGCATTTTTCAAAACTAAAGGCGACAAAGTAAAATGGCGTTTTTCTTCTTTAAAATTAGTCATATCTGTAATTTTTTCGATAGCACAGTTCGATTCGCAATGAAAAATTATATAAGATACTGCTTTCACCAAAACGATACCAACCAAAAACAGTTTATAACCATGAACTAGCTTGATACTTCATATTAGATAACTTTTCACAACCATGTTCAAACTTCAGAATCGCGACGCAATACTGCATCGACATGGCTTCGAGGCTTGGATGTTCTTCTTCGATCTTGGCGGACTTGCCACCATAGCTATCGTCTTATATTTCATCGGATTCGTCGCTTTGCTCTTTAGAATCAGGCGCGCCCGTTAGATTCTTTACAAGTAATGAACGTTCGAATGAAAACCTAAGTTAGATCGAAAACACTTCAGGAGTCAAATTATTTTATTGTGAAGTTTTTGAAACAAATATATAAAAAATATCCACCATTCAACAGGAAGGGAAGAGACTATTAGAAATAAAATATGCACATAAACATTTATCCTTTTTTTCCTAAGAGAACATTGAATTCCAAAACGCAAAATCTTTGGCGGTGACTCTTGCTTCCAGCAACTGAAACGACATTCACAAACTTTCTCTCACATTTTGAAGCCAAGATTTTATCTAATCTCCAGACTTCAAAACAAATAATCAAAAGTGACTGCAAAAAAAAATTGAAATTCGTCCACCTACTTTTTTATAGTGAGTATCGTTGCAAAGGTGTTCCAGAACACTTGGCCTGCCCAAAAGCGATACATTGCAAATGGCACACTTCTTCTGTGAAAAAAAAACGTGCATTATCATATACAAGTTTTTTTAAATTTAGACTTTATGCAAAAACTTACAACAAAATGAAGAAAGAACGAATTACGAGAAGGCGGAAGATCTGTTGAGTGCACTTTCAACTTTCGGCACAGTTTTTGGAAGTTATCTGCGATTTGCGCTTCTTAAAAAGTTCGTTTTCGAAGTGAAATTAACTTCACGTAAATTTAATGGCGATAGAGGCAGGTTGACAGGATTTTATTGCGGTCGCGACCAGCGCTGTGCGGCAATCGATATTTTCGGCAAGACCGGCAAGACCGGCAATTTCTTAAATTTTTTTTCGGCAATTTTTGGCAAAAGGCAGCAAAATGAACTAATTCATAGATAATATGATTTCAATCCAGTTATCAGTTGAATAATTCTAGAACAGGAGGCTTAATCTCACAGTTTACTCGCCGCATCTGTTCAGCCCGTCCGGTTTGCACACTGTAGGTTTAAATTGTGCATACACCGATAGCGGTTATCCGTTTTTTAAGTAAAAAGTCTTTTTTTCTGTAGTTTTCTATCTATTAATGTCAAAAATAGCCTTTTTCATTTTATCAAATAGAAAGATGAGTGAAAAATGGTCTAGTATGGCTAACCGAGAAGGCGCAGTGCAAACCAGACGGGTCCCTGTAGGTCTTAAATTCATTTTACGCATTTCTGAACAGTTTTTCAATCGGTTTTTTGTTGTTAAATGTAGGATAGATTTTGCTTAACATAATTGCTAAAACATTTCATAACTTTCACATAAAATAAATTCGAAATTGGAATGAACCTTCCAAAAATCTTGAAAAACTTTCATTCTGAAGGTTACTTACATTTAGTTTCCAACAACTACGTGAACCTGAAAACAAAACTAAACAAAACTAACTTCAATGCTTAAAAAAACGTGAAAAACTGATGATTCGAATGAAAATTTTCGAGAAGTTTGAGGTTAAAACGCGCCAAGTAGCAGAAAGACGCAATCCTACACCAATCCTACACACTTTTTCGAAGACTTTCTTAGAAATATGGAGCTTTGAAGAGTCCAAAAATCGAAAATATATTTCAAAAAATTTTCGGCAATTCCCTGCGGAAATTGCCGGTCAGCCGGCAATTCAAAAACTCTAGAAAAAGCCGGCAAAACCGGCAATTTAGGCAAACCGGCAATCGATTGCCGCACAGCCCTGGTCGCGACCAGGCTTTTCGCCGGAAATGCCGATTAAACTGCGAGTTTTTTTAGAAAACGAAAGAAAAAAAGCCTTTTTTTAAAAAAATATTATCCTTCTGAAGGCACTTTTTTTAAATATTATCCTTCTGAAGGCCTTTTTTTAAAAAAATTAATTTTTTTAACTGGATTCACAATGCCATTACAATTGAAAATAAAACGCAAAATAGTGAGTAAAAGAAACGCATAAAGATTTCTCGCGTTTGAACCCAAATTTCCAACCAAAAGTCGCGTCACAATCGCAGAAAGCACATTTCCAATCTGATTCCACCGCGCAAGTCGGGAAAAAAGACTAAATGGTCTATTAAATGTTGAGTCCATGCATTTCAAAAAAATTGTTTCACCGCGGAATTTTTCGAATTAGTTTTTTTCATAATAACGATGCACCTTGGATCAAAAAAAGGACAACATAGAGAAAACCTACTTCATAAACTGCTTCTCTGAATTACACAAAGTTATACTCCATCTCTAATATTTCAAGCTTTTTCTTTGTAGTGTTTTCAGAAACAATATTTCGGATAATGAAGTTTTCTGATCTTAATCCGCCAAGAGCATATTGATTTTAGTTTTGACGCATAAAATGACAAAATTGGTCAAAAACACCAAAAACGGTTTTTCGAAAACAAGTATGACATGTGGGGTTTCGCTTGTTTGGAAATTTTTTGTCTAATTTTTTTTTACAACAAATTCTAAGCAAAAAATGAAATTACTGCTCAACGTCTTCACATTGCTCTCGGATTCTTGCAACAAAGGCGAATATAGCTGCCTTCTGGAAAAAAAAAGACGTTGAAGTTCAAATTAAAACCCGATAATACCTGAGAAATTGCAAATGGTAAGATATGTCCTCAAGAAAAACAGCACGGATCTGGAGTCAAAGAAAGATAAATAAAAACAAAGGAAAACAACTAACATTGCTCAAATGTTTCTCGTTGTAGAGAATATGTTGATAGAACTCCGCGAAATCCGTAATCAGGTAATTACACCAAGAGCACAGGAACTGAAAAATGAAAATGGTTAAATTTTGTTTAACAATACTTTTTAACAGCCCTTTGAATGAATGCTCAGAACAGCAAATAAACCGTCTTTTTTTTTATTTCTTAAAAAAAGAAAAAAAAGTATGTGAAAAAATAAAGTCAAAAAAAGGAGCAAATTCAAAATGTCGAAGAAAATGGGTTTGAGCAATAAACGATATAGTCTGTGTGCCACGACTTGAAATTTAACCGAACGACATTCCGCTGTTCCGCTGCGTGTGTTCGCGAAGCATTTTTCGAATCTAAGTCACGCTTTCAATTGATTGTTATTGCTGTGGGAGCACTTGGAAGTAGAGTACCTTAAAAAATTTCAAGCGCGACCAAGGTTCGCAAAGGAGCGCAGCGGCACAGCGGAACGTCGTTTGGTGAAATTCCAAGTCGTGGTACACAGGCTATATGAGAATCTCTTTAAATTTTTTCTGGTATTTTTTGTTTTTCAAAGCGTTGTTGCTATTTTTTATATATAATCTAAACGCTTTTACGGATAGGATAACTTCCACAGATACTTTTTCTGACAATATTTTCGATGGCTAATTATTAGCAGATTTTTTTTTTCAAATTCGGTTTCATTCCTCTATGCTAGGAGGCGACTAAGCGCCCACTAGAAGCGCCCAAAACCGCGCGCTTTCGTGCCGGTTGGTAGGCGCTTAGGGGCGCGACAGCCCTATAGGGCCCACTTCCTTCTCTTTTCCAATTTGCCGTTTGCTTGTATTTTGAGCTGGAAAGCCTAAAGGTCGTCGGTATTTTTGTCTAACCAATGCTTTTACTTTCTGATTCCATATGATCAGAGTGCAAAAATAGCAATGGTTAGACAAAAATACACACAACCTTTGCGCTTTCAGCTCGTAGGAATAGCATCACACATCAAGTAATAATATCTCCACTTACTCATTTATTTTCTTTAAAATGCATGTACGACTTAAATTTTCTATCGAGATAAGGTACACATAATAATGAAGTCAATGAAGTCAAACATAAGGAACAAAAACATACACTTCAACCAAACGAAAAATTGAAGGAAAGTGAAATGAAACATAAACAAATATAATTTCAAATTTCGAACGAACAAAAATACAAAAACTAATTTAATCAATGAGAAAAACAAATCAATTATAACAACGAAAGTAGAACGAAGTATCATCTCAATAATTTCAAAAAAACTTGAGATGCTTCTTAGAGTACGCTCATCGCAACAAAATAAAAAATTAACCGACTTGCGTCTTTGAACCGAGTACGGCGCTTTGAATATATAATAAATTTTATTTGAGTGATAGAACTCATGTCAATGGTAAGCCATAACTAGGCTGAAAACAAAGATCGATTTTTTTTTTGGTTACGATCAGCCTGCTTTGGGAGCATTTTAGCAAATTTAATCAAATTCCATTTTCAAATTACTTCAAAAATGAAGGAGGTTAGAAGAGTCAAATCAGTCACTGCGAGATTATTTAGAAGAGTCGCTGCAAGATTCTGTTGGTAAATGAAGACGTGCGGCGTTGTATGAAGACTTGAAGCTTTCCCTTTACGATGCGCGTATTTCACAATCTGCAACAGGAAATTTTAAGTCCAAAGGTAGGATCAAAAGCGAACATCAAAAAATAACCTTCAAAAAACGATTTTCTCTTCTCGTTTGTTTGGTCCGTTTGGAAACCTTTTGGCAATAATCTAGAAAAAGACATCACGATAAAGTAAAAAAAATAAATACAAATCTTACCCCATCAATTGATGCTGATCATGCTGACTTGTTTAGCGGTTTATCGAGCGCGAATAACTAAAAAAATTTCTATTTTAGGACAATTTTTTTTAAACAAACATGTGAACCTTTCATTCTCCTCATGAGCAAGATTTGGCAGTGCCTATTATCTTACCAAAATAACGTCAAACCGCGATCTACATTTTTGATATTGTAGATATCTTCTTGGAGCAAACTCAAAAAACTCTTATGGTAATTTCAGAACAGAAGCAGACATATACATATTCAAGGAGGCATTTTACGGTGTTTCAATCTAATTTTTTTTTCACTTTGCGGTTGGAAATAATTTTCGATGCTTCGGATGAATTTTTTCAAAGTCTTAATCTGCACAACGTAAATTTGTGGTTGGCAAGATGTATACTGCACATTCAATTACTCTTAGAAACTAAATAATAAGATAAAACTAAAAAACTAAAACTATTTGAAAAACCGGTGCTAAATTTTCAAAAAAACCCCCCTCATTTCAAATTTTAACAATCACATATCAATTTAGTGAAAACCTATTGATAATAATATACTAGTATCTTGAAAAAATAGTCAAGTTCTACATCTTTTGATAAATTTCAGAGAATAAACACTCTTTCGGCAAAATTGTTTCTAAATAATACACGGATAAGCAGGATTCAGTGAATAAAGGTATTAAAAACATTATTCGTAGCCAAAATCAAAAGCAAAATCGAAATGAAAACAAAAGAAATAAATTTTAAAAAAAGTCCCAAAAACTTTCGAATATGAAGAATTTACGGTGGGAAGGAAAGTTCGCTATTTCGCGCAAAGAAAAAGCGCGTTCAAGGCGCCCAGGCTTGTGCGACAGGCCAGGCGGCCCGGGCTTCGGGCCTCATTTTCAGGAAACAGCCCGCGTGGGCCTGGGCCAAATTTTTACCGAAATGTTACTTTTACTTTTAAAATCATAGTTTTTGTAAACTTCAAGTGAAAAACTGAGCAAAAACGTAATTTTTGTCGGAAAAAACTTGATATCCGACTAGAAAAAAATTGCGCGTTTTGGGCTGGGCGGGCCATTTTTTCTTGAGGCCCCGCTAAGGCCGGGCCGGCCCTCGCATAAGCCTGAAGGCGCCTGAAATTTTAGAGGGCGTTTAGTCGCCTCCCAGCATAGAGTTCGTAATCGCTTCACTTATAATTTTATTTTTTTGAAGCATTTTTTTCAAGTGAAATGCGCTAGGATTATACTTTATTTACCAAAATTTTAGGAAAACATTTCTGCAGGGCCCACACTGTCCCCAAAATCCCCAAACTGCTTCGCCTCTCTCCCGGGATTTCGTGGGTGCTAAAATAACATCGAATATAGTCAATCCATCCCGACTCAAAAGGCGAGGGAGGCGAAGAAGGTTTTTAATGCAAAAACGAAAAAAAAAACTATAAAAAATCAAAAAAGAAATGGAAAGAGCGATAAACGAGCTCTCTAAATAGCTGCTAGAGCTTGAATAGAGCTCGTGCCAAGAACCGCATACGCACACGCTACGCATCCCGGCCCTACTTCGCCTCTCTCGCAATTCAAGCCGGGAACAAATGACTACAAGTTTTTTTAAAGAAAAAATTGAGAAAAAAATCTAACACTGTTCTAAAGAAACTCCTTTTTGAAAATTTTTAATTGAAAACAGAAACCAAATAGCTTATGCCAAATTTAAAAAAATTCATGGTCCAATTGAACATTCACAAGAAAACCTTTATCTAATACAGTCAAACGAAAAGTTTGAGAAAAACGAAAATCATTTCAAGTCTCTGAAAAAGAAGCTAATCATTTTCTAGAAGATATAAATGTAGAAAACAATTTTTAAGCGGAGGTGGGGTCGGGAAACTTTGATAAGCGTGAGCGATATGTGACTTTTTTCATGTATTTTTTTCAAGTATTTCTTAGTTGTCTTTTTTTTTAAAATTTAAATTGCAGGTTTAATAATTTGAAAAAATGCTCATCGAAATTCTCGCCAAAATAAGAAAAATTATTCGTAACCCCTTTCCTCGTGTATATTGTTACCTTATACTAATTCTTATGCTTGAAATTATTGCAACTAGGAAAGATAAGAGTCTAGAGTTCAAAAAAGTGCAAATATTACACAGCGCAGACTTCGAACACTCTTCTTTAGAGAAGAGCCGAGCTCACATCACATCTACAGATTGAAACTGACCTTTCATCAACTAAGCTCGAAATTTTCATTATGATTTTCTAATTCTACACCTTCGAATTAGTATATATGTGTACTTTGAGCTTGTACTGAAGAGTATAAATAGGTTTGAAAGATTAGTAAAGTCTTTTTTTGAAGGGGGCTTCAAACCCTATTTTCCAGAGCTGTTCTCAAGTCAGGGGCGACCCTGGCCGAGGCCGCCCCGACTTTTTTTATATTGAAAATGAACTTTTTAAGTTATTTATGATCCATGAAAAATTTTATTAATTTGTTTACTCTAGTTCTGTAAATTGTTCTGGCCACTTAGGAAACTATTGAATTTTTGGATTAATATCTCATTTCATCGGTTTTTCTCTTTATGTGCTCGATAAAAAATGTTTTTTTGTTTCACTTTCATTTCAGTAAAACTTGCGCTTTCCATAATTCGCAAAAAACCGGGAGTCAGAACAAAATTTGTATCTACGGGTCGACCGAGTTGACCCTTACCAAAGGCCGACCGCGGCCGCCCTCGAATACGCCGCAAGTCGGGGGGCCCTCGGTCGACCGCGGTCGCCCCGAGAACAGCTCTGCTATTTTCTATTAGGCGCAGACTTGTTCTGCGCCATTTGGGTTCAGGATGAGTTGGAAAAAAAATTAACGTTATTGTAGAATTTTCTCTAAATCATATATGTTGTAGAACATGATTTTTAGGATTTTTTGAAAAATTGAATATTATCACTCGAGCCGTTTTTGAGATACGGTAGCTCGAAGGAATACGGTAGGACCCTTCGAAAATCTATATCTCGACAAAAATCCAACGAAACTCAACTAAAGTTTGTAATAAGGTACAAAATAATTTTATTCAATTTTAAAAAATCTAATTACTCATGCTTGCTCATCATTGCTCATATTAGAGGATTTTTCTCAAAAAAAAAAAATCAAAACCAGTATATGACGTTGCGAACCGGCGTTCTCTCTTGCCTTCATCAAAACCACAAAAAAATACTCTATCTATTGAACCAAACATAGATTAGGCGAATTTTCCATCTAAAACCCGAAAATTCCGAAAAACATGTAATTTTGGGTAAGTTACCCGAATAACTTTTTTATCTCTTGTTTTTTTGGCTCGAAACTAGCAAAATCGTGATCAACGCGTCTTTTTACATCATACTACATCTATGTCCGGGAACCGAAAAATTTTGTATGCCCTGGGATGGAAATTTTCGAGGTTTTCCGCTCATAACTTTTTTCGAGATCAAAATATCTGGTCGAAACAAAGTTTTTTGTCTCCGTTACGGTTACCATAACAAGGGGCATACACCATTCTAGGTTAACTAAAAATTTTTTTTTTGAAAAAAGGCCATTTTCAAAAACCCCAGGGAGGAAAAGACTTCGTTTTAAGTTCGCAGTTAAAAAAACGTATGACATTGTTCAAACTGTATTTAAAAACTATATTCAGATCCTAATGAAGAGAGGATTCCTTGAAAATAATTCATATAGGAAAGTGTAAAAATGAGAAGTTTCGAGCTGTGGAAAAAAATTGAAGGTAGTAAATCACTAGGACATGTTTTTTTCGGACAGTAAAAATGTTCAAAATTTGAGATTTCATTTTTATATCCATGGACATGTTTCTTCAGACATTTTTCCGCTTCCAGCACATGAAAATATTCAAAGACATCCTTCGGATGCCAACAAAACTCGGGAAACCTAGTCGCCATCGTGGGGGAGCCACGAAACAAAAGGATTTGGGTTTCCCCCGCAATTTTTCAAAATTTAATCAACCTGAACTCAACAAAAGTTTGAAAATTCGAATCATCGAAAACTTTTTCACTGAAAAGCATATTCCCAAATTGTGTGCCTTACTGAAAATTAATTAATCATTATCATGAAAAGAAGCTTCATAAATCATATTTTGACTAAGTCGAACCTTTTGAGGCCTCAATAACTCTAGTGAAGCTTTAATGACAGAAAAACTCAAGTTTTTTTTGGCACACATTTTGGGAATATGTTTTTCAGTGAAAAAATTTTCGATGATTTGAATTTTCAAACTGTTGTTGAGTTCAGGTTGATTAAGTTTTGAAAAATTGCGGGTAAAAACCAAATCCTTTTGTTTCGTGGATCCCCCACGATGGCTTTCATTTACCTTCCCGTTCAACTTCGCCTTCGACGTTCTTTCCATTCCGTGCTTTTTGTAAGTTTCTCGTAAGAAATCCAAGGCGATTTGTCTTTCTTCATCTGAAAAGCGTTTGAAAATAAAATTATTGGGAAAAGTGTCTAACCACTCAATTTTCGAGTTTTTTCATCGACGTCTCGAGTTTGCGCCACGAAAAGCGCTAGATTGATGTCCTGGGCAATTTTGATTCCGGTTTTCAAATTTTTAGACGGTTGAGGTTCTCCAGTCGGGTTCTTCGGCTCAAATTGAAAGGAATTGTTGAAAATTTGGAGAAAAAAGCTAGTTTTTTTTTTTAAATGTTTTTTTACTTATTGGAAATTTTCCGGTCGCTCAAGTTTCGAATTTCTTAATTTAAAATGAAATTCTGCCGGTATTTGCTGAGAACTCATTATTTACTTGATGTAGTTGCGGTGGTATGAAAAAAACACCAGCGAAAAATTCAAACGGTGACTTTTTCCGATTTTTTTCATTTCGCTAGGGAACTTTCCGACGGCAAAATTTCCGACGGATCCCTTTCCGACTTTTTTTCTCTTATGTTTTTCAATTTGCGAAAAAAATCTTTAAAAAAATTTTTCTATTTCTTTGTGTTTTTAATCATCAACCAACTACCTACTTTATATAGAAAGATTAAAAAAACGAAGATTTTATCGAGAAAAAAAGTCGGAAAAAAGATTCGTCGGAAAGGTAGCCGTCGGAAAGTTCCCTAGCGGTATGAAAAAAATTCGGAAAAAGTCGCCGTTTGAATTTTCGCTGGTCTTTTTTTCATACCACCGTAGTTGCACCAAAATAAAACACTTAGAAAAGTTTGGAGAGCCACTTGACATGAAAAATCGGAATTTTACAAAACCCGGCTCATTGAACATTTTTGCAGAAGTCGAATAATAATAATAAATTAATGCCAAGCGCACCTTTTCAGGAGTTTTCGAAGTAGTGCCACACGCTTCAGGAGTTGGCAATTTTTCAAGAACTGGACTTCTCTCTTTTCCCTTTTCCGGATCTTCTTTAACTTTCAATTGAAAGTTATCTTTCAGACTTTGCTCATCCATAGAACAGTTTGTTTCAGCGGAACTAGCCTGAAAATTCAGTCTTGATTCGGATCTTCCTTTTAATTTTCTTTCCTACCGTTATTCCTCCTGACGGATCAACATGCTTACTTGCTGAATGAGCCAACGAGGCCTCCATCGAAACCTTGCATTTTATTGAACATTCAATGGGCTCAGCGAGCTCTCGAAGAATAATCAACCAGATTTCCGCATCATTTAAGGATATAGACGAATCACGGAGGAGCTAAATAAAAATGGAATTAAACTACTGAGAAATTAATAGCTCACATTTCTTCGATGAAGAGAGCTTATCAAGTGAGTTATAAGTTCGTCAGTCTCTAGACCCTCACTTCCATCAGTATCGCACAAAGAACAAGTCTGAGAATGATATGCAAAAATAGGTTGAAAAAAAATAAAAAATGAACCATTTTCAAATCGCCAATTTCCGAGAGAAAAGTCTCCAGATGATTTTTGTCAATTTTTCCAAATGCCTCAAAAAGATTATTGTGCAAATAAAATGCTTCGTCGCCTGAAAATGGAAATGATTTCTGTTTCGTCAATTTATAGCATGGCAAAAAGTGTTCAATCGGCTATAAGAACCTTTGAGAGAAGTCGATGGAAGCCTTGGCTCGCCGATCATGAGAGGAACGCCTCCCAGAAGTTCGAAGAAGGTCCTGAAGAAGGCGGAGGCCGACCGACGGTTTCTATTCCGAGGTACTTTCAGAGGCTCTTTCGAAGACTTCACCTCTGCCTGTACGTCTGCCACTTCGCGACCTGGAAAATAAAATCTCAGTCTCAAAAAAGGTCATTTTAAATTTGTGAGAATTTTTCTTAAACTTGGTCTAAAAAAGTCTTCGTTTTAGTGAGAAAATATTCTATAAACCACGGAAAACTTACTATTTTTCAGAGGAATATTTTACAATGTTTTTTCTTGCGAAGTTTTACGTTTGCAGAAACTCCAGAACGAGCAAAAGGTAAAATCTCTTTTCGTAGTGCTGATAATTCAAAATTCACGAAAATTTTATTTCACGTTCATTTTTTTTCGCATTTTAGAAAGCATACACTGCGTTCAATAAGGATAGGACCTCCCTCGATTTCGGACCTTCTGGCAAAATACGGAAAGATATCGAAAATCTGTAAGTGCCATTCGATTCAGAGTACAAAACAACCCCCAGAGCCAAAACTTTCATTATCCTAGCACTTTTTCTACGAAAATGCCATCGAAAAAACGGTTTTTTTCGACCGTTCAATAAAGGATAGGACCCCCTGGAAATTTTGACTTTCATTGGTGGTTTTTGGTCAATTTCTTTTTTCGATGAGTGGTTTTTTTGTCCTCATATCATTTTTCATCAAGTTTTCTACGGTTTTACTTTCATATCTTCCAGGTTTAAAAAATATTTTATATCGAAAATAGGGAAAAATGACGTTTTTTTAGGTTGCATCATAATAATCGAGCGAATGAATTTTTCCAGTACTTTGAATGAACTTACCTTATCAAAAGAGACATTTTAACATTTGGAAAAACAAAAAGAAGTTCGAAAAACATTCGTTTAAAAGTTAGAAAACCAGTTACAAGATGGTGTATCGTGACCAAATTTCAGACTGTCGTCGTTTTCGACCGTTTCTCTTTCTGTATGTAGTCGGAATGGCGATGTACTTTTTTTAAAGGATTTGTGAAGGTGCTCCCATCACAAAAAGACACTTAGTTGGATTGGATAAAAATTGGCGATCCTCGGAAATCAAAGGAATAAACACCCTTTCGACTGCTACTCGAACTTTTTGCGGTACTGTATAAATAAATCATATAAAAAAAGTTTTTATTTCTAATCAAAAATTGTTTTTATTGCACGTTTTTCAGTAATGCTTTATTTTGTTGACAAACTAAAAACCCGCCAAACGCTCTATTTGAAACAATACCTTCGATAAGCGCGGGTACCAATTTCTCTCCACATTTTCTCGGCATTGTACGTGGTAAATATAATTTTTTTAGATTATCTTGTTGATGAAATATGTTGATAGTACCTTCACAAATCCTTTAAAAAAAGTACATCGCCATTCCGACTACATACAGAAAGAGAAACGGTCGAAAACGACGACAGTCTGAAATTTGGTCACGATACACCATCTTGTAACTGGTTTTCTAACTTTTAAAACGAATGTTTTTTTCGAACTTCTTTTTGTTTTTTTCCAAATGTTAAAAATGTCTCTTTTGATAAGGTAAGTTCATTCAAAGTACTGGAAAAAAATTCATTCGCTCGATTATTATGATGCAACCTAAAAAAACGTCATTTTTTTCCCTATTTTTCGATATAAAAATATTTTTTTAAACCTGGAAGATATGAAAGTAAAACCGTAGAAAAACTTGATGAAAAAAATGATATGAGGACAAAAAAACCACTCATCGAAAAAGAAATTGACCAAAAAAACCACCAATGAAAGTCAAAATTTCCAGGGGGTCCTATCCTTATTGAACGGTCGAAAAACCGTTTTTTCGATGGCATTTTCGTAGAAAAAGTGCTAGGATAATGAAAGTTTGGCTCTGGGGGTTGTTTTGTACTCTGAATCGAATGGCACTTACAGATTTTCGATATCTTTCCGTATTTTGCCAGAAGGTCCGAAATCGAGGGGGGTCCTATCCTTATTGAACGCAGTGTATCAAAAAAATCTAGAAAATAGGACAGTTCTTAAATTAGCCTTTTCAGTCTGAAATACGAATAAAATTTTCGAAAAAAAAAACAACTTGAGTAACTGATATCACATTTTATTGTTACCGCGAGAAAGCAAAAAAACTCACAAGAGCTGACTTTTTGCGCCTCCTTCAAAACTTTTTCGGCTAGCTCGGTATCGAATTTCGTGAAACGGCACCTTCCATTTTTGTTTTCGGAAACCTGGATGACTTGACTTGAAATTGCTCTATAAAATAGAAAAAAACTTTCCGGAGGTGATTTTCCGAGAGGAAATGGTAAAAACTCTCATGAAGACTTGAAAAGTTTTCCAAACAGCAAACTCTGCAGCCGTTGGTCTGAAAAAAAAGTTAGAATTTTCGAGAAATTAACGAGAAAACTTACAAACAAACCCAACTTCATCATCGCAATGCTGATTCCCCAAGGCAAGAGCTTAGCTTTGTTCAAGATTTCCCGAGCATTTTCAATAGCATCACGATCTAAGAACGAGTCAAAAAAATTTTCATTCATGAAAAGATAGTTTGTAAATCAGGAAGATTTCACAATTTACATTCTTACTTGAGGCAAAGCAAACTAAAGAACAAGAAACTGAGAAAGAAACCAACCTTGCAAAACACCAGGAGAATAAGTGAACCATCCTTCTGCGAAAGGAACAAAAACCTCTTGCTTTCGCGTATTCAAGTCGATGAGCTTGGAGGAATGTAATTGTTCCCTTATTCCGTGAACTTCACTTGTCTTCATTTCGTCTAAGGGCACTGCAACATGTTTTTAAACTGATAAATAATAAGCTGACGAAGACATTTCAACAAAAAATCTGAACATTCAGAAATTAGACTAAAACTTTAAACAGATTGTAATCTAATCAACTGCATTCCGTGCAATCTGATCAAATCCATTCAAATAAAAAGCCAAAAAAAACAAACTGCGCAAAGATCTTAAAAAATGTTAAAAGTTAAAATATTAGAGGAATGAATTTTTAAAAAAACTGCTTCTTGGAACTCACCTTTCTCATCGCCAGAAGTTGGCAGAGTAGCACGACCTTGAAGAACCGCTTCAGAAGACAACGGGTTCGGACTCTTGCCGCTGTCCGCACACTCTAATCCCGACAACTTCAAGCTGATATCTGGATCTGTCACTACCGTATTCTTAAGCTTCTCTATGTCTGTGAAAACACATTTTCAAAACCTGCAAGCTGCTGGAAAGTGGTTTATTCGAAGCCGACATCAACTTTTGCGCTTTATTGTACTCAACTGCCAATCGAAATGGATCATAGTTCGGATTTTTAGCGACGAGATCTTTCAAACATTATTATCACTAAATAGATATTAAACTCACTCGAAAGAACACATGTTTCCATGCCTCCAAAGTATTCAACGAACTTGAGAGCTTTATCGCGGTATCTTCCTTCCTTGTACTTCTCTGAGATGACTTCTGCGAGAAGAAGGACCTCTAAACAAGGATTAAAAATAAGATGGAAAGTCAGAAAAAACCAACTCAATGACGCCGCTTTGGCCGACGACTGCGAATGTGTAGAGCGAATTATATTGAAAATCCATCAGTAGCTTTAAAAAAAATAACAAGTTCGAATGGAAATTCTATTTAAATAAGGCATATAGTCTGTTCAGATTCTTTATGTCAAGTGCAATGACGTCATTCAAAAACACTCTGTGGATGGCTCGCTCTCTGATTGGTTTATCGCACCATTATGGGCGGGACTTGAGCGACGACTTGACATTCAAAATCTGAACAGACTATATCAACGCTGAGTGATGTGTAAATTCAAAAAGCTAGGCGCGCGACATAGTTCAAAATATTGATTGCATATACTCTTAAACCCTTAACACCTTGAAAATGTGAAAAAAAAAACACTCGAACAATTCGAAAAAAACGGTTAAATATCCTAAAAACCGACCGCTTTTCGAGCGTGTTCATGCCGCGTTCGAAGCTACAGTCTGTTCATATTTTTAATGTCAAGTGCAATGACGTCATTCAAAAACACTCTGTGGATGGCTCGCTCTCTGATTGATTTATCGCGCCTCTAGGGGCGGAGCTTGAGCGACTACTTGACATGCAAAATCTGAACAGACTATAATTTGACAGCGAACATTATTTCTAGTTCAACGGATCGAACCGGAAAACGGCGAAACGAGGCGAATCGCAGGGAAACGCGGCCAATTACCACAGCGTGATCGGACGGTTAAGCCAGCTCCGCCTTTGGAAATTTCCAATATAAATTCACTTTCAAAATATATCTTACCGAAAGGGCAGAGCTAACCAATGACTCTGTGGGAATCTTTCTCGTTCCCCTGCGATCCGGCCCGTGCTCATATATACATAGAGAGAAGTGTTTTAAATCACGCGCAAGGCCTTTTTGGGAGATATAGATATCTCTAGATTAGAGTTCTCAAAACCGAACGTTCAAAAAAATGACCGTTTGAAAAAAATGAACTTTTTCATTTTTCGATAGTTTAGGATATATCATTTTCAAACGTTCAACCAAAAAAAGTTCGAAAAATCGTTTTTCTTATAATAATGAACGTTTGCTTTTTCACATAAAAAAACAGACGTTCGTTTTTTTGAACGAACTTTTTCACGAACAGGAAATGAGCGTTCACTTTTTTTGAACGAAATTATTTAAAATGAAAAAAATGAACGTTCATTTTTTTAAAACGAACTTTTTGAAATGGAAAAATGAACGTTCATTTTTTTGAACGAACTTTTTGAAATGGAAAAATGAACGTTCATTTTTTTGAACGAACTTTTTGAAAATGGAAAAATGAACGTTCATTTTTTTGAACGAACTTTTTAAAATGGAAAAATGAACGTTCATTTTTTTGAACGAACTTTTTGAAATGGAAAAATGAACGTTCATTTTTTTGAACGAACTTTTTAAAATGGAAAAATGAACGTTCATTTTTTTGAACGAACTTTTTTTAAAATGGAAAATGAACGTTCATTTTTGAACGAACTTTTTGAAATGGAAAAATGAACGTTCATTTTTTTGAACGAACTTTTTAAAAATGAAAAAATGAACGTTCATTTTTTTAAACGAACTTTTCACGAGCGAAAAAAATGAACGTTCATTTTTCGAACGAACTTTCTACGAACGAAAAGTAACGTTCATTTTTTTGAACAAACTTTTTGAAAATGAGAAGTTCAAACGTTCATTTTTTTAACAAACTCGCGATCGAGAATGAACGTTCATAGAGTCTAGATGGTACGTCAGAGTCTAGATGGTACGACAAAATATCAAGTCCGCAAATCTTGAGGACCGTAATTTTATGTAAGCAAATCTCAAGTCCCATAATCTTGGAAACCACAATCTTTGAAAGCAAAAATGCGTACACAAGATTACGGTCCTCAAGATTCGCGGACTTGAGACAGAATGAAGACAAAAGGAATCCTACAACGATCTATATAGACAGTGAAATCGCATATCTTGGGATTATCCTTGTAGGATTCATTTGCTCTCCAACATCTCGGAATTCCAGTTTTGCCTATCGGGTATATAATTTTTCCTCATATCCCTGGCTTCCTGTCTTTTTTGAAAGCATTTCTCTCTTCTTTTCCATTTGATTTTACTTTGTGCTCCAAAGTGTCCCTGCACAGTTCACTTCATGTTCTTTAAAAAAAGAAAGAATTTTCATGTAAAGAAATTTATTCAAGGCAAAAATCTAGAGCCATATAATTTAGGCTCTAACGATTCAACGGTGCAATGCAAAAAAGACCCGCTCAGAATGGATGGAATAAAGACAAAAAAAAAAGGAAATTTACTCAAAGACTTTCCGTAAGATACTCAGGCGAAAATCCTCTATGAACTAAATACCAAGAATATCGACAGCGACAAAAATTAGATTTTCTACTTCTCATAAAAGGTAACCGGATAGCCCATGGAATCATTTTACTACATTCATTATATTTTACATTTTATGCGAAAGTTGGAAGAATGAAGTGGAATTTTTCAAATACATTTTCTAAAAAAAACCCCCCACGAAAACTTTATATGCCACATTCTTCCATCCGAAACTATGCTACCTATCCCTAACGCAAAAATCACTCGGAAAGACATCAAACGAAGAAAGAGAGTGAGAGAGAAACAGAAAAAGAAATTTTATGGGAAACAAAAAGTAAGAGCTAAACTTTAGATAAAACTAAAAAAAGGCCATAAAACTCTTGGAGAACAAAAAGAGCAAGATTAAAAATAAAAAAAATTAAAATTAAAATCACATTCGGCTATAACCGGATTATCATCAATCATCATATGAATTATTTAAAACAAATGGGAACGATACTGAAGAGAAATTTTTAAAAACTTGAAGAAAAATCGAATGGCACTTTTGTGGAAAGGAACAGAGGGAGGTGAAAACAAGTTACAAAAAAATTTGAAGAACTCTGAAAAATCCCTGAGATGCACCATCATGCACCGCTAACAATGAATGAAATGAAAGAGCGAGTAGAAAGGAGAAATGGGATATCTGGGAAGGTACCAAGTTCGAATTCTCTGGTGGCTTTGCAGCAGTATAAACATTGATAAGATCGTTCATTTTCCAAGAAAAAAAAAAAGCTTCTCAATCGGATTTAAGAATCAATTTATCTTACGAAGCCACAAGAGAAAAAGAAAATGCGTAGAAAGACCCGCAGAAAAACCGTTCAGAGAAGCGTGTCGGACTCGCTGGCAGGCGTTGGCGGCTCGTGGCTGCTGAGTCGCGAAACCCGGATCTCGTCGGCTGCGTTTCCACCGCCGTTTGGTAACCGGAAAGACGACGTGATCGAAGAGATGAGGTTCCGCCGCGGCCGCACCGTCTCATTATAATCTAAAATCGTGGTTTTCGCAAGACATTTGTGGCTGTAGTCGTGTCGTGCCGTTAATGATTTTCTCAATGAAAGTTTAAGAAAAACAAAAAAACTAGGGTTCTCTAAAAAGAGCTTTAAGTAATTGCTTTTTTTCGAATATTCCACGGCATGTAAGAAAAATTGTTTTTCTCTCTCCGATTCCCCTCGCAGAACTACGAATGTTATAAAAAATGAAAATCCAATAACTGCTATCAGAGAAAAAATAAATAAAATAAAAACTGGTCTAATAATTTTTTCGCAACAGCAGTGAATGAACCATATTTCCAGGATTTGGAAAAAAGCTATTTGTTATCGCCACACAGTCACGACTCGCATTGAAAATCGGTTGTTATTCTTTTAAAAAAAAAAACACGGCGCGATTGAAGTGCAATTTCGTTTATGAGCGAGAACTGATTATTGATTTTGTTTTTTTGGAAAGTTCTTAATTTACTTATTATAAATAAAAAGATAAAAAAATATTAAAAATGATAATATACGGAGAAAAAAACTACTTCTATGGGAAATATGAAAAAAAGAGAAAGAACTCGTGCATTGAGAAGTTCCAACAAAAAATTATAGCTACTTAAAAAAGAAGTCAAAAGAGAACGAAAGAGCACTGCAATCGGAAATAAAGCACGACACGGTCGAAGGAGCCTTTGCGAGCATCGGTCGTGAGTGTGGTGATGACAAACCTCGGCGGCATACCTCCGGGCGGAACGTCTGCGGGAGCCGCGACGCCAATGTTATTCGCGTTTCGCATCGTCTGCTCCCTCATCAGCCTCATCAACGTCTCCATGTCGCTGTTAAACTTGTTCTGCATCCGGTCGATTTGGCTGCAAACAAGCAATAGTTCAGGAAAAGGTTTTATGACCTCCTCAGTTCTACTCGATTCATATCTGCCTCAATGCTTCGAAGTACGAAAAAATATGGAGCTTAAAATTGAATGAAGCTAACTCTGAATACATGAAGAGCTGAAAATTATCAGACTTTGAAGTTTCCTACGAACAATTCGCTTAACAAATAATTTTTGAGGTAAAATGTAAAACTTATTTTGTCCAAACTTAATGGAAGAATTTCTCGGTTCTAACCTTTCAATATTTTCTAACCGCCTGATGAACATTTGCGTCCTCCGGTCGTCTGCTTCTTCAATTGCTCGACCTGCAAAAAGGATTTGATTTTTGCGAACTTTCGAAAAAAAAGTCGAGCTTGTCGCAAACCGTTAGTGATGTATACCATGCCAAAACGCAGGCAAAAATCGTGGCTACCCTTACAACATCACAACAACAGTTAGGCAAAAGCTGGTCTATGAGAATCAAGCTTGAAAAACGCATTTTGAATGTTAAAAGTTGAAAAACAATTATCAGAAAACAGCCAAGATAAACGAGCATGTAGAAATCAGACTGAATATTTCAGCTTGAGGGACCCGAGAGTGGAAGCTTTTAAGAAAAACTTGTTCCGCATCAGCCAACATTGGATTTTTCTTTGGACAGACTTTTCCTTGAGAATACCCTGGCCTCAGTAACGCCAAAAACCAGGCTGATTTCTTTGACGACATTTTTCTGGACGGTTTTTTGACTTTCAGCTCGAAATTTATATGAGTTAGCTACAACTTCAGTGCTCAACTTTCATAGACCCGAAGCTAAGGACGGCAGTACCAGAAGGAGTCGGATGGACGGGGCTGGGATCGTGGTGGATGGTTGGCGACACGGTGACTGTGTTGCCACGAGCAAAGGCGCGAATGTCTTCGAAGACGCCGTCCTCGTCGTCGATGGTCGCCGTCGTCCCGCCGACACTCGTGTGCGGAGCTCGTCGCAGCAACGGCGTCGCCTCCGACCGCGTACCTGACAGCGCCAAGTGAGGCGGCGAACACCTCGACGAGCCTACAGCCACATTTTTCTTCAGACATTTTCGTGAGTGGTAGGATAAGCGTGAATAAACTCTCAACCAACGGTTAGGTTTATTGCATTCAGGTTTACGATACGTAAATTTGACGCCGTGAAATTTTAATATTTCCTGCTACACCTAAAAGAAAAGTCACAATGCTTATAATTCTTGAAAATTTGCTAACTTTTTACTTTTCGAGTCTTCAAAAAGCCTCAAACTGCACATCGCCCTATTTCTCGATGGAAAATACGAAGTCTGCGAAAATTATTCTAAAGGCCTCCATTTCCAAAAAAAGTTTTCATTTTGAGAATTTCGCTATCTTTATGCGAATCCAAAAGTTATTCACTCTCTGAAACTCTGAGTAAAATGAGCTCCTTTTTGAAACTTCGAGAACAATAGAGCCGCTAACCATTTCCCAGCGACACTTTTACGAATCTTAAACTTTCATGCAGACAGCTAAATATTAGCATGGCATGTTAGGCAAAAACAGCTTTTAGTTTCACACACGATTTTATCAAAAATTTATTTCTGAGATTTTTTTTCGATCAAATTTATCAAAAAATAATTCTACTTCTACAGACAGTTTTTTTTGTGACTTTGGTTCACTCAAAGATTCGAATTTTAATCCATGATTCATAGCATAACGATTGAAACAAACGGCTAGATGCTTTTCTTCGCGTTATGCGCTGCCGAACCTACTCATTAAAAGCCACAAATCGAAAAAAAATGATTCGTTTTCGCCGCAAGAATTCAAGGAAACCACTACAGAAGAACTCTTGAACAGCACCGCAAAACATTTCGATTGATGGGGAAAGATGCAGACTCAGAGGGGAAAACTCACTGCGAGAGCCGGCAGATTGTCTTCTGTCGATGGGATTCGAGTCGCTGCGAGAGACGGACTCCGTGGCGCTGCGTCGCGTCCCGCCGTCTGTGGCCGACCCTGTCCATTGTGTTAGTTGAGGGTGATACACGTCCATTTATATGTTAAAACACATCAAGCACGCAACCATTCTTTCTAGGGTTTTGATCAAAAGCGAGTTTTAAACTGAAAAAAGCATCTCTAGTAGACAGTTCTACCAATCTTTCATATACTTTCTAAAAACAGGACCGTAAAAATTTGTAGAGCAACTTAAAGAAACAAACTCTTTAAAAAAATTGAATCAGAAATAAAAGCTCAGAGTTCCTATATTTCATCTCTGCGCTTTTTTTCAAAATAAATAAGCATTAATTCAAACATTTTCTTTGATCCTACGTTTAGTAAATTTTATGATCAGAAGAAACTCCATTCAGAAATGAATTTCGATTACCAGTTGTGTTAGTTCCGTATTTTTATACAAGCTGAGTGAGCGAAAAAAAAAATCAAACTAAACTTGAAAGATACCTTCGGGAGGTGTTACAAATCGATCTTTGTTCAAAGAAGACGACATCCGCAACAGCTTGTGTCTATCAAATCTGGAAAAATGCTTTAAAAAGCTCTAATCAGAATTGAATGAACCTTTTTCGTAATGTTTGCGTATCGTCTCGCAAATTGTAAGTGATGGTGAGATTCTTACAAAAAGTCTCGCAAAACTCCGGGTACATGTCCAACACATCTAACAAGTCGTCTCTGAAGACTTTTTTGTGATGGAAACGAAAAGAATAGGAGAAATAAACCTTAAAATTTTATGCAAATCGCAGTAGGTTAGAGCCCGAACATTGCAAGACGACTTGCCGACCTCGTCGTACAACAACGGATTCTCTCCAAAAATATCGTCCTTCCCTGAAAATTTCCCAATTTACGGACTATATAGAAAGTGTGACAAAGTAAAACTTGACGAAAAATCGGGATAAAAATAGGCGCGTTTTTAAAACTGCAGAACGAATTCATTCAAAAGACTTTCAAAAGACTTGAAAATTTCAAGGGGAAGGTGTCTTTGATATCTAGAAAAAAATTTGAAATAAAAATTTGAATTATTGAATCAAATCAAGTAAAAAAAGTTTGAATCAGAACCACGATTCAGATACTATTTCTGCCTCTTTCACGTAATGAACCGAGATCCAAATATAGGTTGCCCAGTCTGACATTAATCAATTTTTCTACACGGAAAAATACTTATGGATTATTTTCTTTATTAAAAAAAATTCGAAAGCATTATAACTAAGAAACTATGCATGTGTAAAACATTGATCATACCAAAAAATCTTGTGATAGAAATCAAAGATAAAGAATTTGGTTCTCAAGGTAAAGTACTTTTGCCGTGAAGTAGGACAGATGAACTAGTGTTTCGTTTCGAGAAAAGACAAAGAGTCGAGATTCACCGAGAATGCCCATGACGGTGTTGTCGTCGTTGAGAATCTCGACGCTGCCTCGGGCGATGAAGTAGAGGCCGGTGAGGATGTCGCCGCGATGGACCAGCGTGTCGCCTGGAGGCGAATGCGTCGTTCGAAATCTGCGAAAGAAAACAAGTTGATGATTTTATCAGTATTATAATATTTACTTTAACTTTTTTCGAGATTCATAATCGACATTTTGCACAAATAGCCGAAGGTTGCTTTCTCTAATTTAAGTTTTCAAGGCGTTTGGAAAAAAACTTCTATAAACTTAAGACGAGTTGGAAACCTAATGAAATCTATTCTGTGAATCAAAAATTGCCCGACAAGGAAGGTATTTTCAATTCGCGGTTGGGAATTCACTGAAAGTTGCTCAGAACACTTCTTGATGTACCAAATGAAAAATCTGGAATTCTCTACCAGTACAGCTCCCTAGTTCTTGAGAAAGGAGGCCTCAAAGTTTCTCAAAAACTAGAAGTTTTGCGAGTTCACAATTTCAGAATAAACTGACACATCAAGAAGCGTTTTGGCTTTGGTTGAAATTCCGGAAATTCTACCCCGCAAAGTGAAATGGTCTTTCTTGTGTCAATTTTCCAAAGAAATAATTTCTTTTTCTACTTCTGTTCGAAAACAAAATTTGAAAACAAAAAACCAACCGCATGCTTAATGCTCGTAAACATCCAGGCGATGAGCTGGCAAACGCTGCACAACTATTCAATAAATTCCTATTTAAGTGTAAGCAGATGTCCGCTTGTAAGCAGTCGGGAAACCCTTTTAATACCTGAAAAAAATCCTCATTCAGACACAAAAACGAACAAGGCGGTCTGAAGTCCGAAGAAAGAAGCAAGAACTGACTAAATTCATATCAATGCCATTGGTATAAGACCAAGCATGTTGAAAGTATTCTTCCAACCGTTGACGCAACGGATTTGGAATCTGAAAAAAATCAATGAGAATGTTGAATTTTTCAAAGAACTAACCTGGTGAAACCGGATGAACTCCCGTAATCTTGACATCTCAGTGTGATACCTGAAAAATGGCGAAAATTGACAAAAATAGTATTTTCTTTAAGAAAAAAAGCGAAGATATTGTTCAAAGGGATTTTTAACTTTTTATAAAAACACATGAAAAAATTCGAAACAACTTCTGATGCGAAGATACGTTGTATGAGGTTATATCATGCAAGACTTCTGCGCCTTATAAAACTTGGAACTTTTTAAAACTTTGAAAAAGCTCATGAATGCGATTTAATTGCGTTTCATTTTTTTAAATTTTTAATTCAAACTTTTTTTCACGTTTAAATTTTCTCATTTTTCAGTCATTTTCATTTTACTCAATGCACTCTTGAACAGAAAATTATATTTTTTCATCGAAGAACGTTATATTCACCGAGCAGTGCCACTGTACAATCGTTGAATGATGGCCGAGACGTTACCGAACACGGAGGCGTACATCAAAGATCCCAAGATCATCATAATAATCGTGAAGATCTTCTCCGAGTCCGTCGTCGCAGAAACATTACCAAAACCTGATATCCAAGAGCTATTTTCCATCTGTTTTTCTGGTCTTCATACCTATAGAAGTAATTGTAGACAATGTAAAATATAATGAAGTGACGTATCGACTTTTTAACGTTGGCCCACCGGTTGGGGTCGTCCCGTTGATTAACACGTAAGGTTGGCTGAGTTGCCTGGCTGAAACGTTTGAAGGTGTGGAAAAAGAGGAGAAGTGAGTCGAACCGAGCTGATGGAGCCAGGTGTACTCCTTGTGGGAGAGCTCGGCGCTGCCGATGGCGTACCAGATGCAGGCCAGCCAATGGGCGATCAGAGCGAACGTCGCCATCAGAAGCAGCAGAACGGCGGCGCCATACTCCGAGTAGCGGTCGAGTTTCCTCGCGACTCGCACCAGCCGAAGTAACCGAGCCGTCTTCAGCAACCCTATGAGCGTCGTTGTCTGTAAAAATTGCATTTTAATGCTGCTCTTTGAACATATTTCGATTTAAAAAAAAACCTACATATTGTTTTTAGTTTTGACCAGTATCAAACATTTTTTTTTTCGAAAAACACCGATCAAAAGATTTCGGACTGGCCAAAAAAATCAAGACGAAGAGCTGTTTTACAGTCTTATTTTAGGTGGACGCAAGATTTTTCTCCTACCTCTAGAAAACCCATTAAGAATGTTTTGTAGAAACTATGAAACCGTGTAAAAACTCTGAATGGACGGAACTGAATTCTCGAATTGCGGGATGTGGAACGCGGAATGCAGAACAAACTTTTCATTTGCGGAACCACAAAATTTTTTGCGGAAAGCGGATTTACAGAAGATTTCTGAGTAAAAAAAATGAGCACATTTTTTTTGGATTCTAAAGGAGGTATTTATATGTTTTTTTTTTTCTCTTTAGATGGTATTTTTTTCGATAGGCAGTAGCGAGAGAAAGCAGATGATTGGACTATAACAAATTTTGAAAGAATCAAAGTATATTTTTGAGAAATCGTGTTGAAAAACGCCCATTTCTGCTCTAACTAGTAAATGGAAACATTTTTCTGACAAGGAGGTTTGAAATAAGCTTTGAATGTCCCAAAAGGTCTTCTGGTCATTCAGACTAACTCACCTCATCACTGTTGGTATTGACGAGAAGCAAGTCAAAAGGCACGGCGGCAATCATGTCGATGACGAACCATCCTTTGAAGTAGTGGGTCGCTATTTTACCCGGGTGCGACACTACCTGAAATCTTTTTTCTACATTTTCTCACAGGCTAAAATATCCTTGCCTCGTCGTTCTCATTAACATAGGTTGTTCGAAAATTGATAATAATATCGACAATAAACATAATATCAACAATCAAATCAACGATTTCCAGTGGTTCTGAAAACCGTGCTTTCCGCGTCGTGTCTTGCAACTGAAAATGCATTCAAATGATAATTTATCCTGCAAAAAAAAAATGGAGAAAAAAACCTCTCTTAATAAGAAAGCGGCAACGTAAGGCGTAAACACGGCAGTGTAAATGACCAGCAAAAGGATAATCCAGTCCCATACCGCTTTGAAGGGACTGAAAATTGAAGATTCCTTGACTGCTTCAGAAAATCGATTTCCAATAAGCTGAGAAGATATCAACCCAAGAGAAAAAAATTTAGAAAGGGTAAAGTTTTTTTTTCTGAAAAAATTGCTCAACATTGACATTTTTCAGAGTTGCAAACTCCACAGTACTCCTCTCCAATTCCGCTTCCTCCTCTATCTCACATTTAATGACTTGAGGCCAATTAAGCTTTGTCACGGGTTTCTACCGTAATACTTATCATACCCAGATTACCAACGTTTTCTCTCATTAATTAATTGGTTGTCCACATTTTCAACTCGAAGTCTTATCAAAAGTCTTTCTAATTAATTGATGACTATGTAGTCACAAGGCTGACAAACATGGATGAAACATCGATCGACGATGATTTGTCTAACAAAAAAACGGACTTTTCTCATCAATTGAAGCAAATTAAAAATTTTAATCACTATCTCACGAGGTGCTCTGAAATCAAAGAACTATATTTTTTTTTCTGCAATCTAATAAAAAAAAAATCCCGATTTCGCTTTTTATTTTATTTTTACATTTAAAAAACGCAACTTTAACAGAGTTTATCTCTCAAGGTGAAAAATAGTAGTCATTAATATAAGAGTAACTATTTTATTGTCAAAAAACATCTTTAGCTATCGTAATACGACCGGCCGCCTGGTCAACCCCGAAAAAAAACAAACAAATCGGAAAATTTTTTTAAAGTCTTCAACGACTAGCGTAAAGTCTGCTGTTTGCGTACCAAACACAATGGTTACGTCTTTTTTTTGGGCTTTTTCGAAAACCTTTCTCTCTTTTTCTTTCCCTTGATCACCCACCACCTGTTTTCTCAGTGATTTTGCAAATTGCTGTCCTCGTACCATTTTCTAACAGAAACTCATACCATTTTCTAACAGTTTCATTATGAATCGCCAATTGAGAGAAAAGTGAGCACGGCGTTTCTGCCAGTTGAAGAAAATGCAAGGAATTTGAAACTCGGCAAAGTCTGCGCACTTCTCGAAATTCACCCGCGAAATTTGAAAAAAAGTGGCTTTATTTTTTTGATTTTTTTGTCAATTTTTTTCATATTTTTTTCACATTTTCTTTTCGTAGATTGCTGATAGTATTGCGGGACCACGATCGGGGTATACTCTGGGCTGTTAGACGTTTTTTTGAAAGTAGTTCTGTGAGGCTAACTTTAAAAACTCGTGATGAAGAAGCGTTTTTGAAAAATCTCCACCTGTTTGTATGGAACATGTTTCACCCCATTTTATGTTTTTCTTATTCTATTTTTTTGTCGATTGTTCAGATTCCTAGGTTGTGGACATCAATGAGATGAAGTTACATGAAAAAAGTCTGTGAAGTTGAGAAAGTATGTTCCGGAATTCATTTATATCCGGATATTCCGTCAACTTTTTATAATAAAAAGTACTTGCTGTAAAACATCTTTTATTTGTTTCTCCACAGCAATATAGTTTTATTTAATCTCTTTTAATTTCCTCGTCTTTTTTCTTCAATGTTCATTCGTTTCTCATACCTATATCATCGGTTAACCTTATTTTCCAAATTTTTCGTGCATGCACTAAACACGTCCTAATTGACGGAGAAAAGTGGGCGGGGCGTCGCAAAAGAAACACCGTGTGAGCGCAAGGTACCTGTAGTGGACAATTGTGCAGTGGTGGATGCGCGTCGGCTGCAGCTTGTACTCGGGCAGCACGTCGGCGCCCAACGACAACACCTGCAAAATACCTCTGTTATTCGGCTCCAAATCAAATTCTCGATTCGCACCTGTACCTTTTGCTTTTATTCATTCACCTCCAAATTGCATTACATCTAGTTCCTTTAATTATATCAAACTTCACTTACTATCACACTTCAATCAGATGGAATCTGAACTTGAAACAGGTTTCTCTCATTAGTAAAACTGGGAAAAAAAAGAAGTTTCCCATATACATCTCTACCACAGATTTTTCAGTTCTTGCTTCAGAATTAAAGAAAGCGGTATAAAGTGTTCAGTAAGCACTTTTACAATACAAATATATTGTTTTGAAGAAGCCAAACAGAAAAAAATTGACATGTTGGGAAGTGGTCCACTGTCAAAACTTACAGGACGGGTGATTTTGAAAAAAAGCGGAGAAAAGAAATCGAACCGGGGACCGACCGCTCGTGTCCGTTTCATAGCAACACAACTAGCCGGCTCATCTAGCTAATCGAGTGCAACTTTCCCACAAATTAGCCTAACAAATTGCCCTTTTATTTTACGCCCCTATTGAACATCAAAACACAAGTCTATCAATCAAACATGTGAAAAAGCTCGTATCTATCAGTTAAAAGCAGCATATGCAAGAGAGTTCTAAATATTTTCTTTAATTTCAAAGACGTTTTCATGCGAGAAATTAGTGCAAACTTAATTCAAAGAAAACTTTTTCCTTTTCAGTTCGACTAAATTTTCTTCTTTGAGTTCGATCATACTTTCTATTATAATATTTTTCGACTTCAAAAGGGTTGGAAAAAAAGTTTATAACCTGAAAAACGAACCTAGAGGTGAAAGAAGAAAAATGATTTTCTCTGGCTGAAAAAGCCTTCTCGGATCTCCAATAAGGGTGCAGCTAATTGGGCGGAAACATGAGAAAGTGTCGAGTGCAAATAACTGCGAAGAGCACGAAAAAAAAGAACCACTGGGTGGCTGTTCAGGCAGATGGAGTTTGAGGATGTTTCGCATAATCAACTAAAAAATGAAACTTATTTTTTGTTGAGATGAGGAAAGGTTGTAAAGAAACCGAATTTGAAACGCCTTGAACTTTCAAAAACTAGAAATACAGCGGAAAGACAGAGTTTACTTGAAAATCCTACAAAAATAAACAAAACCAATCCTAGTTTCCTTTCTATTTATTTTCTAAATTTAAAATAGAACACTTCATATTCGAAAAAAAAGCTCAAAATTACACGGCAAACAACAAAATGAATGACGTTCAGAAAAAAAAAATGTAATCTCGAAGTACTGTACCTCAAACAAAGATAGCCTACCGATCCTCAAAACATTCAAATTCAACCTTTTCCGAATTTGAAACGAATAGTGATGGTAAAGTCCAAGAAAAAAGAAGAAATATCGCGGTGCAGCCGAACAAACCTTGTAGGAGCCATTCTGAAGGACGATCATGAGTTGCTTGGGCAGAGCCGCGCCGGAAGTCGATGACATACGTCCGCCTAGGCTCACTCGGGACCCATGGCGCCCAAGCTCGTCGTTCACCCCAACTGCATTTATTTTGATCCACTCTCCAGTGGAAAAAAAACTGCGCTTTACAAGAATATTTCGTCAAGAGTGAGCTCCAAAGGTGTTTCTTGAGGATGTAGTTCAATGATTCAAGAAAAAGAGAGTTCACACTTCCAACAGAAACCAAGTCAAACAAATTAGACTTGCCAAAAACTGATAGAAAGAGGAGAAGAAGCAAAAAAAGAGCGGGAGTGGAGCCAAAATTCGAGGCGAAATAACCCAATTATTTGGTTTGTTCCGCGAGATAGAGGCCACATGCACGGATATACAACAACGGTGGCCTTCCGAAAAGACAAAAAAAAGAGAGAATCGATGTGGGGAGAACGACGACGTCTTCTACCCTTAAGAAGACGTCAAGTGATAAACAGCAGTTTTAGAATTCATACAGAGTTTTCTCTCCGATTGTTGCACACGAACTTCAACGTGCGAGTCTTCTCTTTGCAGAGAAAAATGTCAAACCCCAAACGAGGTACTCTTAGAGACAAAATTTATGCATTTAGATTCCTAAAGTTGGCATAGAAACAAGAACCTTTAACAACAGCTGTTGTATATTTTTATTTATTCTACTTTTTTCGACTGAAAATGTACAAAGCCCGCTTTTTACCCACGAGGACCAACCAAAAAAACAGGAAAACAGAGATACAACCAAGGTAAAATTTGGCGGCACGAAAAATAAGCACACAATCGAAAAATAGGAAAAATAAAAGCAATTGACTTATTTTGCAGCTTTAAAAAACGACAAAAGCAATATTTTGCTTATTAACTTGCCTAACTGAAAATATTCAAAAAACTAAGCGTTCAGGGTTATTTTCAAAAAACTTTAAAAAATCTTTTCGTATGAACGTTCGAAAAATCAATAGCTGTCCACTTCATTACAATAAAATATGCAATGACAGCAATAAAATCTCGGTTTGGAGTAAGACTTGGGGAAACAAAGAGGAAAAGCCGCGCGAAGCTTAAACCCATCATGTCAGATGCAAACGGCCAGCTGGCCAAAGCATTAAGGAAATGAATGACGCGCCGTGGGCCATTTTCAAAAAGAAAAAAGGACCACTGGTAATCATATATCTCCCAGAGGTCGTCGAAAACTCGCGGCAAATTGTTTGGAAATTCGATATTGGACTTTTCTGCAGCGTCCGTTTGGTGCAACAGCGCAATAAACTCGCAGGAATGAAAACTTGGAGTGATAAAGTTTTGTGTCTGTGTGTTTTTTGTTGAAGATCCTGGAATAAGCATGACCAGGCGATATTTTCTAGCGGCACAGGACAGCAGTGAATAAACTAACCAGATAAATTCTGCTAAAATGAACCTTTAAAAAAATTGAACAAGACTATATGAATGGATAGAGCACTTGGAATGGAATGCCAGGAGAAACGACCCGCGTCCAGGATATCCAAAAACAAGCACACCGACGACGTCATGGAGCAAAAATAACCAGACATGAAGGCCCACCGAAAAATGGGAGCAAAACCCAGAGAGAAAAGAAAAAAAAGAGATATATTCCGATTGGTATGCCGTACACGTTATGTCGAGCTCAAACTCTGGAGGAAGAAAGGCAGGAGAAGAACATCAGCGTTCATTTAGGAGGCAGGGAATGATTCGACAGAAAATCAGAGGCTTCATGGAGTAACCTCTCCTTTTTGATCAATTCTCTTCAAATCTTATGAACGATTTTTAAACGATTTTTTGCAGTGATCCACTTATAATTTAGAAGGCTTTTGTGAATCGAAATGATAAAAAAAGCTTTTGTTTCTTATTGTAAACTCTCATCTTCCTAAGATAGAAGAAAACAACGAACCGTCACGTCAGTGGAAAGCTATTTCGTATTTCAGGAGGCCGACAGGTCGGTTAGCGAATGCAAATTCTGTCCTAATTCGTCTCCCTTTTTCGGTTGAATTTTCATCGCGAGACCGCCCATCAATGAATTGAAACAAAAAGCGGAGAGCCTGCGGGACCAATTATAACAATCGAAAAGCGTTTAGGCTCTCTGGATTGTCCCTTTTTCGGAACAACCATTTTCGGTTTGGTGTGTTTTTGTTTATGTGGAAAAAGATTTTCAAAGGACGTTCAGACTTTTATGGTTGAGAAAGGCTACGCTTTTGAAGTTGATAATGTTTTTGTGCCTACAAGCCTAGTTTAAAAAATGATTTGCGAAAAAATTGAGAAAAAAGCAAAAATAAGTCAATACGACTCAACTGCATACTTCAATATAATTTGCAAATAGTAACCTTGGAATCGAAAAATTCTGCAATTATAAGAAATTTTCATTTTGATGATCAGTTCTCGACCAACTTGAACCAAATTTTGATTTTTAGGTATTCATCAAATTTCTAGAAGCTTTTATGTTGAAAAAAACTTCCAAAAGTTGAAACGTCAAAAATAAATACCCTATTCCATTAAAAAAAAACGCTCAAAGCTAATCAACCCAAAACTTGAACTAGGAAAATTAGTTGTTATGTGAATAAAATTCAGCGGAAATCTCTGTTGAAGACTATCATTATCGCGTCGTCCCTATGTAATTCAGCTCAAATTCAGCTCTGAATCTCCGCAAATCGAAGCAAGTTGAGCACGATCGAGGTACAGACTGGATGGAAATCACAAAAAGCCGGCAATTCTGAATTAAGAGAAGAAAAGACGTCGGAAAAGTGAGCGCGAAGGCCCTTCGTCGCCCGTAAATATGAGAAAAAAACGGCGAGTCGCTGGAAAATTTTGGGCAAGGCAGCCAAGGAACACACGTAGGCCTAAACGCTTGGAATCTGTGGAGATTGGATATTGGAAATAAATCTCGACGGCGTTTCCCGCGGTAATTGCCTTATTTGGTGTGACGGCAAGTAAATACTGCCCAAATAATTACATTGAACACCAGAATGACGAGCTTCTGAATCTTAGAGTTGCTTTGCAAAATCTCCTATTCAGAGCAGAGGAACCAGAAGAAAAATAGCTGGCCAAAGACACAGCTAATTCGAAAATTCCTTTGAAAAGGAAAAGAATAGAGACGGCGGCCTTGTTTTGAGCCGCAAATCCTAACAAAATCGAAAAAAGGTAATCTATTCACTAGTGGAGGACGAAAATGACCAAAGGCTCGTCCGAAATCCCGGTAAAGGAGAAGAAAGCGTCTCCGTCCGTCTTTTTTTCTTTTTTCGTTCTGGAGAACTTTTTCGGAGAGCTTTATGCTATTGATATATTCCTATTGCTTTCGAAGAACCCGCGCGACAATTTGAAACTTTTAAAACTGACTGAAATGACTCTGTATTCAAAAAAAAAGAACTGAAAAAAATTCTGAGAGGAAAAAAGTTGGCAAAAAGTGAAGAAAGACGGCAAAAACGACGACAAGTGAGGGCTTCAAAAAGCGCTAATTGGAAAAAAGAGCCGCGGCCTTGAGCGAGAAATGATAGGGTTGGAAATCGGAGGCAATGAACAGATGGTTCGCTTCAAGACCTGAAGATTCTGAATGGAAAAGGGATATTTTTGAGAAAAAGCTTCTCTCCTCGAAAACACAACATATACAGTACCTATCTGGGAAAGTTTTGCGATTTCCAGAAACAACTCAAGCCCTTATTTTAGTGATCATTTTTCCATAAGGAAATTCACCGGCTTTAAATACTGACGGAGTTTTTTGAAATTTTCAACGGGAAAAAAAAACTCGATCTTTCTTAAAAAAATTACAGTGACCGTATGTATACACTATTTACATCCGCGCAAATTAGACCTAAAATTGAAGAAAAAATGTTTGACGCGCCTTGGAAAAAATATATCTTGACTGGATGAAGCTGACTTTTCGAAAGGAAAATAATATACGGTTACTTAATATTTCATTCATCACTGGCTCGTGGAAAAATATCTCAAAGTCTTCTGAACCTTTCATTTTAGTATACTCTTCCTTTTAGAGTGTCAAGACCTCCATCAATTATATTCTCGATCACACAACATCTTCGATTCATAGTTTGTGACTTTTCAAAAAACCTTGAACTTCCTCTCATGTTCCACTCTCTTCTCTTTCTTTCAATTAAGAAAATTGAGATTGTTCCTTTCACGGTATGGAACAATTTTATGCACGCTTTCAAGATTTATACTTTGCTTTCTCGCAAAAACTGAATAGTTTCTTCGAAACGGCAAATTTATGTCTCAAGTTTGCAAAACTTTGAGGGTCTGTCCCACTCATCCCTGCTCATGTCCACGCCAATTAGGCGCGCATGAAATTAAGAGAAAAAAGTCCGATCCCTCATTCGAACTCGTCCCGGTGGGAAAATTAGAAGAGAAAGAAAAATCTGGGAAAAATAAGGAAAAGAACCTAAAACGGCGATGAAATGACGTGGTCCCTGCGCAGAAGAAGCCGACAACCGCAACGCTAATGAGTTATGATGCGGACAAAAAACGGAAGGAATGCGAGGCTCAAGGGCGTTCTGCGGGGCATCAGCCGTGCCAAGTCGTAATTAGCCGAGTGTGATGAGCTTCTGCCTTTTCCACAAAACGATGAGCTCCATTTTCTTCGTTTTTGCTCCCAATAGGGTCATATGCGTCGGCGCCTGCGCTAATGAAACTAGAATTGGAATGTTCTTTTCTTAGACATTCTTCTCTGCAAAATGTGCCAGTTCCGTCAACACAGTCAAGAAGTGAGCCACTGGTTTGAGGCTACAGACTGTGAAAATGACTGAAAAAGTGGGTACATATGAGTCTTGGTTCCAAAATCTGGAAGTTGAAAGGTTTAGAAGCTTCCCTTGTACTGAAACATTGTCTTTTACGGTAGTTTTTAAATTTCAAAAAAATTATTTCTTTCTTTTACATCCAAAAAGTAGACTGGGAAAATAAAAGAAGATTTTGATTTTAAAAAGAGGACGATCAGATTCCGTGCGTGGTTTGTTTCAAAAACCGGTACGTTGTATCAAAAAGATGATTTTTTTAAGATAAATCATATGAGAATGGACTAACTAGAGCTAACCAAAATTACATTCTCTTCCGATTCAAATTCATCAATCAATAACTGGACTCAATGGCTCGAAAGTTCGAAAAAAACTAGAAAAAAGTTTGATGCAAAATGGAAACTGAAAAGGGAAAGTTTGGCGTTTTCAATTTTTTCATCAGAAAGTGGATGTGACAGGTCGGAAGGGATTGTGAATTTGCATTCGAGAAGAAACTTTGTGGAAATATGATATAGAGAAATGAATTCGAAAATTAGTTGGGAAGTTATCGGAGGCTTCTTTGGCCGCCTCAAATTGGCACGTGTCCAACCATCGAAAAAGGCTGCGATCCCGACGGCAAACGCGCTCAACCGCGAAAAAAGTTTCTTCCTTTCTCGTTTTCCGTTCTTATTCAAGATCCTAGATCCCTGCAGAAAAAAAGAGGGGACAAACAGGAATCGGGAATTTTAAAAATAAAAATTATTTCGACAGTCATCTCGATTTCACATACGAACAATGAGAACACTTCGATGTTCAGGAAAGTTCGCATTTCGAAAAAAAAAACTTCGCAGTAGAAAAATTTTGCTTAACCGAGAATCGTCTGAACGGGAGTGCGTTCATAAAATTATGACGGTTCAAAAGAACGAACCTCTGCGATTGAAAAAAAATTTAAGAAGAGAAATATTTCTCAATTATTTCAAGTCGGGAAGATTTTCAAAGGTCCTAACGTTGAGCTTTGCGACCCGCTAAAGAAGTTAGCTCAATCTGATCAGATTCGTAGGATTAATGAACAACCTGATATGATTAGCGACAAAAACGTCGACATACTCGTACAAAAAAGAAAGAAAACAAACAAACCGCAGAGAAAGGTACAGGGTCGGCAGAGAGTGTTGGAATGGCCATGGACATGCGGCGGACGAAGGCAGAGGCACGACGGCCGGCAGCCGTGCCGACGCCGGCGCGACGAGCCGCTGCCGCAGCGGTTCCGGCGCCGGCCGGCATGTTCGAGCTGTTCGGACCACCACGAGTGCTGCTCGTTGGTGAGGTCGCCGAGTGGCGTAGCAGGCGACGATTCTGCACTTTTTCGTCAGGTGCAAGCGGATGGATCGGAATGGACATGACAGGCCAAGGATAGCATGGTGGTGACGTCATTGGGAGGGAATCAAGTTAGGAAGAAGAGAGGATTCGTTCAGAGAACTGCGGCAAATGAATCACAAAACTGTTGAAAAATGAAATGGAAAAAAATGAGTGGATACGATAGTTTTCAAAAAAAAAAAGTGAAGCGAAAGAATTTAGCTTTAACCAAAATTTCACCTTTTTTTCCAGATAAACCAAAAAAAATTTTTAAAAAAATCGTCAACTGATAACAAAATCGCCTTTATCTCATGAAAAAGAATAAAGAGTCAGAATAGAATATTGATACTAATAATGTAAGCTCCGAAAAAACTTCTAAAATCCGAAAAAAAAAACTTCGGCTCAACAAAAAAAGTTCGGTAATGTGGGCTAATCAATAACTCGGGTAATACTACACCCGAAAATAGGCGGATGTGTGGCCGGAAGAACACGGCCTCTAGTTATAAGCATGAGCCTTGGTGGTTAATAATTCACAAAGGTTTCCCATTATTTTGACGGTTTGTTCTGTTTTTGACTGGCCTGTTGGTTGGGGGACAAGGAAAAGGAGAAGAAAATTTGCTGGAAAAGGGAAAGATTTTGGGAGCACAAGTTGGAAAACCACTTCGTTTTCCACACACGCACGCACAAGTACCTTTCAAGCCGAAGTTTTTTTTCTTGGCTCACAGAATGCGAAGAGAAAAATAAAGATTTCATCGCGATCTGCTTTTTTTCAAACACTAGTTTCGGTTGAAAGAAAACTTATCCGAAAAAAATTGAGCTCGACTGTTATATCGATTTCTGAGTGATCCAGAAACTGAGCTCGGTTTCCTAGTGAAAAAAAAGACGTTTTCAGCGTTCCACTGAGCCATGTTAAAAACTATTATCAAAAATAAGTGAGTGAAATATATAACTCAGTCAGGGGAAAAAAAGATATTTTTTAAGCCAGCCAAAACCACAAATTATTGCAATATACGCGGCCTATAATTTTTTTTTTCTTATCGCTTCCACACAAATATTTAACAACCGAAAACTACAAAAAGTCTATATCACTAAGAGTAAACATGATATCGGTCTATATAATTCTATGTCATTTGGAAAGTTAATTTAGATCTGATACCAAAAACGAACTATCAGAAAAAAATTGATCTTTAAGATTAAAAAAATACTTACTTGAACTAAAGAGAGAACAGAAAAATATTTTTTTACTGACATTTTTTTGAGAACTTTTTTTTCAAATCTTACATTCAAAACATGTTTTTTTGAAAAATAAAGTAATCGAAAAATATCTCTGATTCAAACACATATTTGAAAAGTTTATCCAATAAATAAAAAACGATAATCTTAAATTGTCAGCCAATAAGTGTACAAAATGAATAAGTTAAATATCTATAGTAATTCTCAACTTTGTATTTTTGTTTAATCAGAAATTTTCTTAATGTTTTCCCTTTTTGAGGTTCCATGCAAACGGTCTTATGATTAATCCGACAATAATTTTTCCCTATTTTAAAAATATTTCCTTCTTGAAAGTTGAATTGATACGCACGAAAAAGTTCTTCTCAGTTTTGATTTCTGCAGGCCAAGAAAGGGCAGTTTTGGCCAAAAATAAGTGGGAAAATGAGGAGAAGAACCGAAAAAGACCACTTGAGACCCGCGGAAAGTGTGAGTCGGCGGCTGGTAGCTCAGAATTATGCATGGAACATGAGACTACTTGTGGCCGAGTTTCGCGTTTGCCATTGCTCTCCAAAAAGGCCATTTACGCACGGAAATGCCATCAAACTTGTATTGATTTCTCGATAAATTTCTCGATTACCTACCGAAAGACTTGTTTTACCACAGAACTAATTGATATAGCCAAAAAAAGACACACTGGTGGTATATGTCTCGAAGAATCTTTTAAATATTCCATGAAAACCTAGTATGCCACGAAACGTCGTGGTGGCAATACTGTAGTAGTTCCATACAGCGGCTTTGCCGAAAGATTTTACCGGGAAATTAGTCTCCAAAAAAATTTTGTCATTTGGGAAATTAGGCCTTCCTTTCTTTCTAATTGTTTTTTTCACTTTTCGAATGTTCTCCTGAAATTGTTTTTTTTTCATCTTAATTAAACAGATGAAAAAATTTTCGAAACAAATTTTTAGGACTTCAAAAAAAAAATGGGAGACTTGACGTCAGAAAAAGCAATGACTCATTCATTTCGAAAAAAATAAACCAAGAATACGTATTTTTTTATAACTACTATAAATATTAAACGCTGAAAATTCGTCTACCTGCCGAGACTACAAATAAAAGGGAGAAAGTGGAAAAAAAATTAAAAGATTAAAGCAGCAAAGACCTTTTATCACCACCGATTTTTGAATTACTTGAGTTTCTACACCGAAACCGTTTCTAGACCTTTGAAATCGATCATTCGAGATAATGCCAAAAAAAGTGATTTTTGAATAAATGGAAAAAGACAAGGCACAATACCTGTGGAAACATTTTTTCATTTATTTAGAGCACTTCTTAGATCTTGGAGCTTGTCATTTCTTGAAAAAAATATATATGAAAAAATTGAAATGAAGGATTTGTGATGGAAATATGGGGCTTAAAGCAAATTAGTCTCTAGTTTGGCTGAGGCGTGAAAATCGCTTATATTATTTACACGCATTTGGTTTTGTTCCTTTTTCAATATACTTCAATTGACCTCGTAGATATATTCATCCTGGTAGAAAAAACAAAAAGAAAATCCTTATACTCCTAAATTGGTCATTGAAACCTCTAGAACAAAAATGAAGCGAGTTTTCCAGTTTTGAAAAAGAGAGAAAAAGAAAACGACGATTTGCCGCGCAAGTGTTATCCCATTGGTGGATCGAAATCCAATTACCCAAATTAGCCAAGAACAAAAAACAGAGAAAAAGCAACTGAAAATCGCCTCAAAATAGGAGAAGCTGCTTTTTGATCAAAGACTGAATCGATGAGCGAAAAGATGATTTTTCGATACTTTTGTGATATTTTTGAAATAAAAAAGCCAGTTGACGTGAATCGGAACAAAAGAAAAGTGTAACCGGAGGAGATCTCGGTAAGGGGACCGCCCTGAAGCGCGAAAAATCACAACAAAACGGAGGATTGCGTTTCGGAACGGCCGCCATTCGATGTGTAATGGATATTGCTACCTCGAAAATACTTGGCGGACAGAATAATGTTTTTCAGGAGTATCGCTCAGAGATGCACTGATCTCGAGTCCGAGGAGCTTGTTTGCAAAATCAGAAAAAGAAAAGTGCAGGAGAGAAAAAATGGAGAAGAAAAACCAGGAAGAACGAATCCAATCCCAACCCAACCCAAAAGTGACGTCACCACTCAGAGACAAAAAAGCAGATGAAAACCTGCGGATGGAAGACGTCATCCTCGACATCCTCGGCATCGTCGGCATCGCTGACCAGCGGCGACTCTTCGGAATTCTTGATGTTCCAGCCTCTGATGACGTCTCCATGGCTCAGACAGTGCGACGAGGTGCTCGGCGCGTCGTCGTCCTCGTCTTCGGAAGACTCGGGGAACAGGCGCCAGACGCAGCAGCGGTGCTCGTCGCGGCATCGCTGCCTCGCCGTCGAGGAAAAGGTCGATTCAACGAGCAGGACAGGATCGCAGAATGGAAGAACTGGACGAAACGAATGGATGGAGACGTGTGTGGTGACGACGCGACGCGTAAGTGGTGCTGGCAGATGCGACAGAAGATGGCGTGGAGACGTCGGCCAGCCCTGTTGAATGTTGACTCTCGTGGCGCCCATTGAGAACACAATTGTCGCGATTGCATGTTTTCACGTCTCCTCCTTCTTGTCTTGTATTGCAGATCCGTTGCTCTTTGCCAAGATTTCTCGGTGTTTCTAATCAAATGATTTTCTTCAACTTTCTCTGTCATTTTTCTATTTCAATTTCCAAATACGTGAAAAATATCAGATAATCTGTAACTTCCCGAAGCCTCGAACATACACCCACCTTGTCATGATTCAAATGTCTTTGGAAGTGAACGAGAAAGTTCACCATAAATATATCTTCAACTCATATTGGTAGCAACTACGTGAAAGCAACTTTCAGATCATCAGAAATTTTTCCGATATTTCGAAGAAAAAAACAGATCTCCATGTTAATAAAAAAACTTTTGATAAAGAAAAACTTATGATTTTTTTCCCCCTCAACAAATCAGAACATTTTTCTCTGAATGAGGATCGACGTCACTTTTGTAATTGGAACAGGAAAGGATTTTCAGATAAACTAGTCACATTATGCAGATGATGAACAGATTTATCGAAATCAAGAAAATGATCAGTCAATAATTATATGAGCGACGTCACCACCGCACAACTAGTTTCGAAGAGTCGCTTCGACCCAAGATTGGAGGAGCATTTTGATGATGAGAGCAAACAAGAAGGTACAAAATGTGCAATAAAAAAAGAATAAACGTCGAGCAGATGTCAATGCCAACCTTTGAGCAATTGTAGAGGATCCTAGGCGGAGGGAATCCATAGCGGCGGGGTTGCATAACCGAATTCGGTCGTGCCGCGGGCAATTGAGCCGTCCGAAGGGATACGTGAAGCCTCCACAAAGATGAAGAGCTCACGCGAGAACTTCTTCCGCCAATCTTCCTTCCGAAAACCTTCTTTTGACCTTTCTCTGTTGCTCTCATCAAGTCAATTTCCTTTCACCCCTTCTGGTTGATCAAAGAACAGTTCGATGATCCGCTACTGCACCTTGTCTCATTTGTATGCTCGTGAAATACTTTTCTGAACAGGAAGGGTCGTTTTTTAATTATTTTCAACTAGTTGTGAAGTCTTCGCGACTTTGAAGCAAAGCTGAAAAGCTCCTTAATTGGCCGACATGATTCAATAAGTCAGTTTTCAAAAGACAGGATTCCTGGCGAAGTAGTGTCGAAAATCCAAACTACATCATTCTTTCAAACTTCGCGGCTCAGAAAAGCTCAACTCCCTTATTAGACCGAAGGAAATTACAAGGTTCGTTTTTATTGAGAAAGGATCACGTTTCAGCCAGGTCCCCAAGGATTTTGTCTGGCAGCTTTTTCCCACAGCTACTAATGAGTGGAGCTCATAAAATTAAAAGTCATTGCTGTTGAGCAAGAAAAAAGGAAGAGTTAGTTGAAAACAAGAGATAATTGGAGGTTACGAATGACTCCAAGTATTAGGCGTACAGAGTTCTCGGACGTAATTGAACGAAAACAACTGTTTGAATACTTTCCAAATTGGGCGAACGGAAGGAAATCAGTCAAATGGTTAAGAAAAAGCTAAAGTCGTCCAGGATCAAAGGATCAATGGTTAAGAAAAAATGTCCGAAAATTGAGAAAAAAAGAAGTTTCAGCCCATAAAAGGTCAAAAGTCTTTTGGGCCGAATTTGAATGATACTGTAAAACATTATATAGAAAATAATTCCACGAGATCGAGAGCAGTAATGATACTGCAGAATTGAGTAAGGGATACTCGATCAGAAAGAGACTCAAAACTAACATGAGCAATGTCCTTGGACTGGAGCCGTGCACATCGTTCGGTGCCGTGCTCCGACAGACTGGCCGAGCGATGGACGAAGATCGGCCGCTGAGAGGAAGAAGACGAAATCGAAGGCATCATCTCGATCGCCGGTTGCAGCGAACCGGAAGACCGACAGATCAACTGACCGTTTCTGACATCACGGTTCAGACCTGCCACTTGTGGCGAAGACTTCCTCCGGTGTAGTACCCAAAAAGGAAACACTAACGCCAAATTTCTTTTCTCTTTTTTCAAACTGCTAATGTCTTGTTCGAAGTTGATCCGTTAATCTACAAAAACTCATTTTAAAAGGTTTTCATAGCTTTATCTTGTTTTTCCTTCGGAGCTTGTTGATTGCAGATTTCTCCATTTACGATCAATTTTTAGTATGGAAAGAAAAGCTGCAGGGTTAAGACTTTCTAAGTTCTTCTTATGATATTTCAGTTTGAAGCAACTTGAAACACGACATCAGGAGAGTCCAAAAAGAAAAATAATGAATCCAGGCTCTGCGGAAAGTTACCCTTGACCGAGGTGAAGCGGCTACAAAAGAACGATTGAAGTGCAGGGCCGCCGACTGAGAACGAGCGTCGTAGCGACACACCAACTGTGCTTCTGGAGTCGCTGCGGCCGACGACGACATCGCCGTCGCCGAAGTCATTCGGTCATCGTTCGCGAAGGTGTTTCTGAGCGACCCGACGAATGGAAGAAACGCGTCGAGGTGTCTGTGTCTTCAAGGCGACCACCGCGACACCGTGGATTGAAGAAGAAAAAAAAACGGCGCACGAGCGAACGGGTTGCTAGGCGAAATTGCGGAAATATTCAACTCGACTTGAGCGGGTGGAGCGTTTGTCCGGTGGGAGCAAGTTGAAAAAAAAAAACACTCATCACAAAGTTCACAGAGTAAGCACTTCTCTTTGCGTGGGTCTCCGACCTAGAACATGACCTGGATTTTTCATGAACCATCCTAGAATATTCTAGTGAGGACGCTGCTTACAAAATATCATAAAGAGTCCAGAAAACATGATAAAATAACTCTTTCCCACTTTATTGGAATGAAATCTTCAAAAAGCTCTTTTTGGAAGTAAAATTTTCTCTAAATGACTCTTTTCACACTGAAAAACTGACGAGAATCCCAAGTTGGAGTTGTAAAATTAGCAGCTGACTAAAAAGATGACATCAGATCTCAGTTTCTGGGAATATGGCATATTGCCAGCTGTCGAGAAATAACTGTAAGCGCGTAAATACGGTTTGGTGAGAAAAAAAAATGAAAACTGAAAAAAGAATGAACCGGAAAATGGCTTTTTTAGTTCAAGAAAAACTAAATTTGCAAATAGGTGCAAAAAAAGAACTCTAATTCAAAATGACTTGACTGGGTACCGTAGACAATTTTCCAGAGACCATTTGAGTTCCATTTTTTTGCTCATATGGAATTTAAGACCACAGTCCTGAAAAATTTGATAAGAGGAATTTTTGGAAAAAAATAATCAAAAGTGAAAGAAGTTACGGGCATTATAGGACGCTTTTTCTTTCTTTTAGAAAGTTTCGTCCTGCTCAACGTGTCTGACTCTTCAAATACTTTTCAAATATATTACAGAGGACCTTAATAATTGATTTTCTACACTAATAAGTCAGTTTAAAAAAGGTAACTATTAATAGAGAACTGCCAAATAACCGAAAAAAACCAACAAAAACTGTCGAGATCTTCAGAAGACGGGAAAAAATATGATCAAAAAGGAATGAATGAAAACCTTTTTTTCGCTTGTACTTCCAGTAAAAATAATAAGTAAAATTACTGATTCACAAAAAGAAGCCACTGATGACCAAGTCAAAAATGAAAATATCGAAAAGGAATATAAAAACGTTTTCAGAACTTTTTTTGAAACACATAACATCTGTAAATGGTCTCTCGGACTTTGCCTATGTATGGCCTATGAATAATAACTGAAGCTTCTGGAATACACAGAAAACTCACGACCAAAGTGTGTGGACTGAGAATGTGATGGTGAGATAGGCGATTCTGCGACGACGTCGACACCGTCGAGGCCTTCTGGAGCGGCGGTGACGTCATAGGAACGCCTTCAGAAATCGGATGAAGGAGAAAAAGGGCGCGGAAAGGCCGTCGGCGGCAGTTTCAGCCACATTCATATTTCATGAATACTCGAGTATCTCAGGCCTGTCAGTCGAGGCGTTTCGCCCAACAATTGGCAACTTGCAAAACTCGACGTACTACAGTGCAAACTTGCATTATATTTCCAAGTGAAATTGCGAAACAAATTTCTTTTCGCGGTCTTTTCGGATATAACTATGTTTGTGGTTTTCATTTCTAATTTCAAATGAAAGTGATCGTAAGAAAAAACTCTTTTTCGGAGCAAAAAAGAGAAGTTAAAAGGAATAAACAATGAAAATCAATGGAAAAATACGAGAAAAATGGTTTTTTTTTTCTATTTTAACTTTCTCAAACGTTTTCTGAAGGTAAATCGGCGAAAAGGTTGATGATGACTTATTATTTCCGTGAAAGCGAGCAGAAAAACAATTTAATTATCAGATAAAATTCAATAATTCGAGAAATAATTAACATTTGGCAGTTTTTCTTCTTGTCCTACAAAAAAAAATTTTCGCTCACAAAGTTTCAGATTTAAAAAGAAGCGAAGAACTGGTCGGCGATCATACTCAACACAGTAATCCTGTGGCAGATGTGCGAGAAGGACATTAGAGAAAAGGTTTACCAAAAACTTTGAGACAAACAAAGAGGAAACTGGGCGAAAGAAAGTCCAAGAGCCCTCAATCGTGCCTTCAAGTGCGATTTCGCGTGAGCCGACGCGATAATCTTTTCGGCAAATTAGGGCGAGAACGTTAGAAGTTATGCGTTGTAAAATATTGGACAATTAGCCCCAAGACAATTCCATGACAATTACCCATTCGAGGTGCGAAGAAAAACCTGCAGGTTATATTCATGAAAAGCGAACGAACGCTTTTTCGCGTCACCTTTTCAAGAAAGGAGCGAGGACGCTCAAAAAGTAAAAATAATTTCAGAACTTGTAACCTCAAAAAACCTTTTTTTTTGTCTTCATTCGGTACGCCGTGGAGGGAAGTTTCCGAATTCAAGATAGGCACTTGGCCGAATTTCTCTACCATGAAAAGATCCTCAGTAAATAAAAATAAACGCGGCTTAGCATAGACAAAAGAAAAAATAAGTCCAAAATCGGTAGGAACTGACCTGAATATAGCCATTGGAGATGATGAGCTGCGTGAGCTTTTGCCCTGGCCGATGTAGCATCGCAGCTGACCTCCAAGCCACTTTTCGCGTTAAAAAACCTCTTTTCGTTGCATTTTGTGGACTGAACCGCTTGCGAATTGGAATAAAAGGTCTTGAGGCTTGAGCGAAAAGATTTCTCAGTTCGGAGGAGCTCATTATAATGATATTGACGCAGAATGTATTAAATTTGAAAAAAAATCTCTCAGAACTTCTAGAAAAATCGAAGGAGATTAACTAAAATCAAGATGCGTAGACCGAGCCTTCACATAAAAAATTGCACCTGTTTAAAAAAAAAATATTTTGGCTCGAATAAAGCGTGAAATTCCAATTCAGAAGACTTTGACGTAAAAATATAATTTTGATTTAAAAAATCAAAGTGCGAAAAAAGTTTCAAAAAGCAGACAGTCTATCGAAAAGAATTTCTAGAGGGGTTTTCTCTATAACAGGTCAATAGAAACCATCATTACATAGGGATGAAAAATTTCCAAGAAAATTGCACGAGGCTGAAGAAAACAAAGAGGCTTAAGAAACTACATTCATTATCTTCAAAGAAAAGCTTCAAGCTCGAACAGTGACAAGGATTCCTTTTTTCCAAGAAAAAAAAATGAAAGCTGAAAGAAATTCAAAAACCTAGTGGAATGACCTTCAAAGAGAGGTTTTCGACGAGAAGCCGTGCAACTGGAGGGTCCGAAACGCGCAATTTCGACCTATTGTCGGGGTAAGTTTGATCTAAACTTTCTTTTCCACGGAGAATCGCATGAAAATTGGATTTCATTGAAAGATTTTTGCTCGACGGAGGAATGCATATGGAGCTCATGAAATTTTCAGTACCTCCAGATGCGTTCTTATAGATCGAGGATTTCTTGGGTCTTCCGGTCACTCCCGGTACAAAAAAAAGATCCTCAGAACTCTGCTGAGACCTTTCAGAAAAAAAAAAGAAAAAAATGGAGAAAAAGAGGAGAAAGTGATGGAAAATCCGTGCGATAAGAGGAATCGGAAGGCGTCACGACGCCGTTCAACGGTGAGAAAAGAAGACGTGGCAAAAAAAGAAAGGAATTAGCGGCACGACACAAATTAGCCTCTCACTCTGCTCTTTTTTCCATCTGTTTCCCTCCTATTTCCTTTTTGCGCGTCGAGCTACAAATTAGCCCCAACGTGCTTCTGTGATTTTCAGCACCTTCATTCATTTTTGCGTCTCAACAGTGACTGAAACTCATAAATCGGTTCGAAAGTTAGCACAAAGGTCTAAATGATATATTTTCATCTTAAGTGGTCACTCCTTTTGAATTTGGACTCTGAGAACTTCGAGGGACTATATCTGATTGTTTTGGTATCTGCATTTAGTGTCTGCAATTCTGAATTATCCATTTTTATAAGTATTTGCTTTTCCATCGCGATAATACTTACTTTAGTCCTAATTTCTCAAAGAAAATGATAAACTCCTTACAAAAAAGGTTGTCTTCCCGGAAACTTTGGAATTTGCTGAAAGCATGTTTAAAGTCTGTCGAGTGTACTAATCTAGTACATTCGAATCTATTTATGAAGGTCCGAAAAATCTCAATTTGTTCAACTTCTCATTTTCAACGTTCGATTACTCTTTTGTTATACTCTCACAGCTAAGTGAGACTATATACTTGAATTATGGGAAGTTGAGAAGATGGAGATTCACAGAAATTTCACCTTTTGTTGAAAAAATCCTGAAATTCTAAATAAAAGACTTTTCATCAAATATTTGAAAAAAAAAATCAAATTTTTCCGTGCCAGTTCCAAAGCTCGTTAAAAAAAATTTTAATAAATTGTTTCGAAAACATTTTTTCTTAATTAACTGCGCCACCTAACTATAAAAAATTGAAAAAAATGAAATTGGCGTAAAAACGTCAAAGTAGACAGGGTGAAAATGGATAATTCAATTAAATGTAAGATGAAAGAAAACACCAATAACAGAAGGACAAAGTGCGAAGATCCGAGAGGCAAATCTCATTAGGTAAAAGGCCAGGGAGCGAATTAAAAGTGCAAAATTGAGAATGACGAAGCGCTGGATCTTCTTTCTAATCACGTCGTTTCCTAGTAGGCGTGCTCGAATACTAGCTTCTTATTTGATCCGAACCGTTTAAAGAAAACAATTCCTTGCATTATTGATACTTCAGAAGACTATTTAGACGAACAAAAACACTTTTTTAGATGTACAAAAAATAATCTTTACGAATTGTTAATATGGTTACTATACGAAATTTATAAGTTAAAGAAAATTTAAAAAACCTTGATGATATGACTTTTACAAGCGTAGAAATAGTAAAACGCCCAAATATTTTTTTTTCCGAAAAAACAAAATTGCACTATAAACTATCTTAAAAGTCCGGTCATTTTTATTAGGCCTATTAACCTGAAGACCAGGGCAAAAAACGCCATAAAACTTCTTAAAACGTGAATACTCCTCTCTAGTAGATAAAAAACTGACAACCAAAAGAGAAAAAATGTAGAAAGGTTCCCCAAAAAATAGTTAATAAAAGCTTTTGAAAGTTTCACAATGCTAGTCAACCGTATCACGCACAATCTTGAGCCTTTTTCCATCAGAAATTTTTTCCATTACGAAGAACCTCGTGTAATTGAATTCCGGCACAGAATCACACAAACAAGACGAGTCAGATCAGGTCAAAAGTCATTTGAAAAAAATTTGAAGATTCGCAAAAAAACGTAAAAATAAAATGAACGGGAAATTTTTTTAAAATTCATTAAAAATAACTAATTTGTGAAAAAAAGAGGATCATTAGATTTGTTGATTTTCCTAAAGTTTGCAAAGAAAAATTAAGGACAAATTCAGAAAAAAAGAAATTGCCTGGGTATGTTGAACTCAAAAAGTTTTTGAATTCCAATTATCGATATAGCGTGTCATAGTTATTATTTTTTGGTCTTTTTTCTCACAAACCAATATAATTGCCTTTACAGCAAGCTTTCCTAACCCCTTCCCCCCGCGTCCTCAATTAGTTTTAAAATTTTAAACTTCTCCTCAAGTTCTTTCACCAGACTGGTCCTTCAAAAATAAAAACAAAAATTTGCAGCAGGAGTACCCTCTAAGCGACGTACGCTACAATAACTACCTATTCGGTTTTGTTTTATCAAATGAGATAAAGACAGCTTTCCAGTCGAGTCCATTCATGAACAGCGAAAAATTCAGAATGACACAATCAAAATAAAGAAAAAGCGAAAAAGTACAAAAACGGACCCCCAAGGCGCTGACGTTGTGCATGCGACTGGTGCGACGCGACGTGCCACTGCCGCTGTTTCGTTGGCCGCCAGTCGCGCCGGCGACCGAGCCTGTCGCCGAACGGTTGCCGCGATTGTGATGGAGCGGCGGGGCCAGCGTCGCCGGCGGCGTGAACGTGAGTGACGGCGGTGCTCCACATGGAGAGCCAGGCTCGGCGCCTGAGTCGCGACCAAACACGGCCGTCTTCATCCGAGGTGTCGGTCCATCGACGCGGCAAACTGCTGCTGTCCACCGCCCTCAGCTCTGTCCTGTTGGTCCTGCAGGAGAAAAGGCCGTCTGGTTGGCTTGGTAACGGTTCAGAACGACGTGGAAAACATGAATATTCTTGAAATTGAGTCGATGGAAAATGACAGTACAAAACGAGAAAAATTCTGAATGAAGGAGGAGCTTCAGAAAAGTCGCATGAAAAAAGGTAGTACACAGGTAAACAAAAAACATTTCTTCGATAAAATGACCTCGGTGATCGATTTCCGCTGTATTATTTGTTCTTCAATTTTATTTACTAAAAAACACTAGTCCTGTCATAACTCAAATCGTTCTGGAAAAAAACTGAAACTGACAACTCAAACAAAAAAAAAACCCCCCCGAAAATGAATTGTTGCATTGGACCTAACTGGGTTAGTGTTTTGGTAGCTCCTATTTTCCTTTTTAACATGAAAAAACGGAAAAAAAGAAAACAACGGTTGCCCATGGAGCAGACAATGGCCGTTTCCAAGGAGGAAGCGGATCCTTTGAGAATTCTGACACTTTTCGATCGTCATGTCTTCGAAGACAGAAATGCTATTCTTTTTATTATTTCTGGAATCAAACATACTAAAAAACAAGCTTTTTTTGAAAATTTATTACTAAAAAATGAAAGAATCAAAAAACAAAAGGAAACAGCTGAAAGCCGCCTTTTCTCACATCTTCCTCATTTTTCTTTTCAGAAACCGACGATGCGAAAAATTAGAGTTTTTTTTTTCCGCAAACTCCTCTTATCCCGTTTCTATTTAGACGTGGGAAAAATCGATAGCAATGATCAGAAAGAAAGAAAAACACAGGAAAGCATAAAAAGGTGGGGCCGAAGTGAATAAATGCTCGTAAAGCCCTGGCCAGAGCCGCGATCTCGTCTCGTTGTAATAATTTGGAAGAAATTTGAACAAAAAAGGGGGCATCCGTCAATTCTACCACGTGCTCCAACACCAGTATTTTGGAAAACAAGAGGTTGGAGAAATCCTCTAAAACTAAACTGAAAGGAAATGCAGCCGAATGAAGTTCAAAAAAAAAAGATAATAAATGAGAAGAATGTACTGAAAGATCCGGAATAGTACTCGTAAAAAAGAATATGCTAAAAATGACGAAAAAAATTATTCAACTTAGATTTTCATAGAATTATAGTGAAGAAAGCGTATTTGTAATATTCAGAAATCTTGAAACAAGGACAGATTCGTAAAAAAAGATCCGAGAGAATCATAGGGTTTACACTTTTGTTACGGTACATAAATAATTGACTATTTTTTTTCGAGGGACAAGTTAAAAAACGAAATCCAAGGTTTTGTTTTTCGAAAATGAGTGATAAGGGGATAAAAGGTCAAAGACAGAGGAAAATGAGAGTGAATGGGAGAGGAAGTGGGAATAAATCATCAAGTTGGAGGTGGTGGCCGGAAAACGCCGAAATCGAGTCCGGCGAGCCCATATATGGAGCGAAGAAGAGGACGAGAGTGAGCACACATGCGCGAATTAATTCATGGAGGCACGCGTGAGTGCCGTCGATCGCATCATCTAATCGACGGCGACCTCCTCTTCTGTCCTTATTTTCTGATCCGAATCACGCCAAAAAAGCTTCTTCTCTCATCCTGCACAAATTTTCACTGTCCTTTCTTTCCCAGAGTCTATGCAATTGTACAGTTTTTGAATAATGCCGACAAGTCGGTGAGGCTTGACCAATAAATGACCGGATGGCAAGAAAAACTTGAAATCTGGATACTCACAAAAAAAAATTTCTTTGAGCTTTTGATTTTCAAATTTTTTTTCTCAGATGAAACAGAAAAGCTTGACCAATTGATCTGAAAAAAAATAACGATATTCCTAATAATATTCGACTTCATATGCTTTTCCAAAGTCTACTGTAAATTTCCATGTTTCTGGGATATTAAGAGTTTTCTTTTTTTTCAATTTTTTTTTCTTCTTTTTTATATACGCTCAAGTCAGTCGTCTAGACAACTACAGCACTACTGTTTATTATATTAATATTTTCAAAAGGACGAAGTGCTGAAATTTCCAAATTGAAAAAAATTACCATTTTCTATTACCCATTTCAAAAAAATTGTATATTCCTTAAATAAGCTAAGGTCATTTTTACATCCTAACAACCATTAAACATTTATTTTTTCAGAAACTCCTAGCCTCTCAACTTAAAGGACCAACACATAGAGAATGAACTTTTGAGAAGAAAGAAAAAAAAGGAAGGAAAAAGAAGGATCAACAAAACTCATCTCGTTATTGGGTTAGACAAGACTCGAAACTATGAGCCTAAAAGTAAATTAGTTGAAAAGAGCGCGTTGCTCATGTTACGCGCTCGGATATGCTAAGCGTCTTTTTATCTATAAGGTGGAGTCTCGGCCTTTCTTCTTATTTTGCCGTCCAAATAAGGAAATTGCCATTCAAGTTCACTCGAAGACCTCTGGCAGAGTTCCAGGAAAATAGGCAACACGAAAAAAAAGAAATTTAGAAACAATAGGATGAAAAAAATAATGAGAGGAATCACCGAAAATTTTGATTGAAGCCACAAAATTGGATTTTACTGAATATTTTATATTCTTCTTTCTTGAACTCAAAGAAAAAAATCCTTCAAGGAAAAAAGCTCATAAGCACTTCTGCTGGTCAAGCTTTGAAGAAAAAAAAACGAGACATCGAAGAACTTTGGCTGAAAGATGTTTGCAGAGACTTTGTGGAAAAAAACCGGCCAAAAAGGCGATCAAAGAATTGAACGGCAAAAAAAGAGATAGTGTTAATGCAGCGGAAAATGAGGAGAATAGCCGGCGGCGAAACAGAGCCTCGATGTGCATCCGAGTGTGGGATCAATGCGTTAATAAGATCAAGGCAGAACGCGCTTCTCCGGTCCCGAATCAGTCCCGGCTTGACGAGCCAATTCAGGGCCATCACTACGCTCATCTCCTCAAGTGAACTTTTGATCACGAAATAAAAGAAGGCTTTCTAACTTTAGTGAGTTTTTCTACAGTAATAAATAAGCTATGATCGATTGCTCCTGAACTGAAACTCTGCACTAATAACTTAAAGAATCCACAAAATGTTTTTTAGGAAATATTCAAAGACCATTAGAATAAACATTTTTTCTTCACTCTTTTTCTTATAATATCATACTTTACATCATTTTCTCTGGTTAATGGTATTTTTCATTCGAACCTATGGATTTTTCCCCGATTGAATTTTGGTCTTCCTCTAAAAAACCGTTTTTCGTTATCTGTGCTACCGTAGTTCCTGATCAACGTTGAACGAACTCGCGGGCGCAGAGACATAAAATCGAGGAGAAGGTCTTCATTGATCAGTTTTCTAAACTCAGAAACTTCAAAACTCGGAAAGCGGTAAAAGTAAGAAGGTCTGCTGTGACGCACTTTCCATTTCAGGTGTTTGAATTTCTCGGCCTTATTTGCCCTTCTATTGCAAAAGCCTAATTAAAACTTGCACAGAAAAAAACGTGAGAAAATTTGCAAAAGCTTTTGAGAAAAGTCCGATTTGGAGGACGTAAAAACCGAACTCTTCAAATAATGACCTTGCTCTTTATCTCATTTCTACCACCCGAGTGGTCGGTCTTCATTTCCGCTCTCGTCCGAGATTCAATCCGACGCCCGTCAGCCCTGGACAAGCTGGGCGCCGTACTGTTCCTACATGGAGAAGCAGTGATCGTCGAAAACGTTCGAAAATCGTCTACTACTAGCACAAGAGAGGCGAGATGCTCTACGCTTGATCAACGACATTATCGCGAACCGACAAAAAACTCTTCAATTATTCCATGATTCAGCAGAGAACCTACTCTGAAGACTGAATAAAAGTTTCAAAAGTTTCAAAGTTTCTTTTTGATCAATAGACGAAATGAAGATTCCAAGAAAATAAAAACCAAAGAGGCCAAAGAAGAGACTGAGGACCTGCCGACAATATTTAAAAGGAGCCAATTAGAAAGGGATCCAATTGGAAAAAAAAAAATGAGTATTGGCTCGCCTGCTTGGGTTTTAACCTAATTTTCAGTTTCAGATTTGAAACTTTCTAAATAGACCCCAAGTTTATTGCAGGCGACGTTTAAAGAATTTATTGAAGTTCCGACCTAGTTCAAACTACTCAAGCAGATGTGAAAGGTGTTTGCGAGCAGATATTCGATGATTGTAAGAGGGAAGTTCTTGCTCAATTTTACTGTATAGAGGAAGGCTAGAAATTCAGAAAATCGAAAAAAAAACCTTTGGGCTGCGCTATTTCGAGGACGAGCTTGGCTAAAATTAACACAAAAAGAAGTGTAGCGGTTAAACTTTACAAGATTATTCCAATCTCTCAGACAACTCGTCAGGTTGTTTTGATTTTACCATAATTTTCAGATCGGGAAATTGGACAACGAAGAGTTGACAAAAGCAAAAAAAAGGAAAAATTTATGTGAGAAGGCGAGTTTGCCGAAGAGGAGCCACGCCGAAACGAAACGGATATGCGCAGACCAGAAGAGCCGAGACACACAAGAAAGGAATAGAGGCAATTAGCAAAAGCTCGCATATTTTCCCGCGTCGCTGATGAACGGTCCTTCCGAAGGTCTTACTTATCACACGGAGTTGCGACATTTGTTGCTGGGCTCATGTGAATTTCCACAATTGAAGACGAAAATACATTTTTCTTCGTTTACGAGGTCCGTGCATATTTTGAAGAAGACAATTTTTCGCAAATCGTCTGAAGGCTACTCGACTCATTCAAGACGATTTTTCGCTTCTCAACCAACAAACAAAGGAAAGAAAAAGGAAGCAAAGAGGCAAAACAGAGGTCGCGAAAACAATTCTCGTCTTTTTGATAGTAATTAGTCTTCTTCGAACAAGTCCAACTACAAAATTGACTCATAACTGTTTCGAGAAACTCGTTTTGCTGTGAAAAAAAAACTCATATATGTAGGAAAATTGAAATAATAAATGAATAAAGTAGGTTCGCCGTCGATTTCATACAGTTATTGTATTCTGACACATTTCAGTGGCCAAAAGGTAAAATCAGGTATACGTTGTTCAAAAATCATTCTCGTTTAGTGAAGGAGCAGGGACCAAATCTTGTAATCTTCCATTGAAATCAATTTAATGAAACGAGAAAAAAATCGGCCTTGAAAAATCCAATCTTCCTTTAATTCACACTATGCCTAGAAAAGAAATCATCAAAGATATTTCTCTCTTTCGATCAAAAATTGCCCGAGCGCGCCAATTCAAATTCAAATTATTTTCTTCGTACCCGTTGAACCAAAAATTTGGAAATAACAATTTTTGACCAAGAGAAAAGCTTGGAGAGAAAAGAAAAAGTGACTATTTGGAATTCTCGGCCACGCAGGGATAGCGAAAGAGTCACTTGATACCTTCGAAACGAGAAATCGAACAAAATTCCCCAAAATTTGTAGGAGAAGCGGTAACCTTGGGCATCCGGCGCTTCCAATTACGGAAGAAGAGCAAAATGAGTTGCTCAGAACTTTTTTTTGGAAGGTTCTGGATATAAACGTAAGTTGAATTGCGGCTTAAAATTGGGGAATAATCTCGAAAATGCTCTCTGGTTAAAAATAATATAAATCGAGCTTGCTCATTATTAAAGTGACAAAAAATTCTCGCTTTAAGACTTTTATGCATCTTCCTTGAGTTCCCTACAGAAAGTTCGCAGAAGTTGAAGTGAATTTTTTTCTTCAAAAATTCCAAGTATTTTATGAACTTGACAGAGTAATAAATGATGAATGCGAGATTTTAACCGATGTCCGTCTAATAATATATATAAATTCAATTTCAAAAAGGTCAGAGTAGTTTGACATGTGATAGTCAAAGGTGCAAGTGTGAATCAGCCAGGAGAGAAGCAAAATATGTTTTTGTAGCCGCGGGACTTGTGCGAGACGATGTGGCACAAAGCGCCCGAAGGCTCTCCCCTTACATTTTGAGCGGCGGTCGTTTCTTTTTTCCCAAGGTCCAATAATTGGGTTAGTTGCTGCCAAGACTCCTAAAAACAATGTAAGCCGCAGCTTAACGCAACAAACAAACAAATATCCTATGCCCATTAGCCATTCCAGGAGGAAAAAAAACTACACTCTGTTGACAAGATTTCAACTTTCCTTTCATTGTTTTTAAGAATAAAATTAAGAAAAAGATCCGAAAAGTGAATCAAGACACTTTTTGAAAATTCAAAATGAATTAACAAACACTTAGGAAGTTGTTAGGTATACGAACAGATTTTTGTGACATGTGCATAATTAATTCCGCCTTTTCTGAACCTCATTCTTTTTGGAAAAGACATTTTATCACAAATAGTTCCTCTTTTTACCGCTGATTATAACTTCTGAATGAACGCCATATTTATTTTGAAAAAAAAAGTTCTTAAAGAAAAATTTGAATGGTGAATAGTCTTTTTCCAGACTTCACAGGCGAGATGGGTAGTGCAACGAGGGTGAAGCGTTGCGTGTACGACGCGGCTTTCAACCGGACTTCTAGGTAAAATTTAATCGTGGAAAAATGGAGAAAAACAAATGAGCCTTTTAATATTTTTATACTTTTATTTGTTCAACTGAATTTTTTCAAACCCATAAATAATTATAACTCATTGAAAAAACCGCCAAAAATGGAGAAAAAAGGCGGCTCGCGTTTGATCTCTAAGTGCTGAAAACCGCGTCGCGCACGCAGCGCTTCACTCTCGAAAATCAACTCATCTTGTCTTTCAAGTCGGGAAGGATTGACTATATATAGTTTATACAAAACTCGAAAAAAAATTCCCGTAAAATCGAGTATGCTTATAATAGGAACGAACCCGAAAGGTACTGCGGCCTGAGAACAACGGCATGTGAGATGGACGTTGACGGCCAAACTGTGCGACGTCTTCAAGTTCACTCGGATCCAGAATGCCAGAAGACGTGAGCTTCCGAGGGAAAAGCTTCATGCGAAGCATCGGAACTCACTGAGGCCGCGGCAATCAGCCATGATAATGATAATGCTTTTGGGGCGGAATCCGGTGCAAATCCACGGTTGATCCTTCATTCCGGAGAATGCAAGAGTTCGCAACCATTTACAGCGAATTGAGAGGGGTCCTCCTCAAGCTGCTTATAAAGTAAATCGTTTGGAAATCCAGCTGGAAACTTTCAACATTCTTTGAGAAAAAGAGTGCTCGGCGTAAGTCTCCTCAAAAATGTTTTAGAATTTAGAACATGCAGATTTTGAAGATAATCTCATTTTCAGGCCTAAAGCAAACTCATCCGGAAAATTGAAAGGCGCGACAAACAGAAGACGCGAAAATTTAATCTCTTGAATGAGGAACGATCAAAGTTCACGTTGACCAGAAGGCTGAAAACGGAAAAAGCGAAGTTTTGAGAGAGAAAAAGAGCATCGAAAAGTCTAATAAGCGGATCTGAGAGCTATGAAAGCACAGGAAGCAGCAAGACACGGATTTGTATTCAAAGAAGTTTTCTTTCTGAAGATCTCAGATAGAACAACCGACAAAGCTTCTCTTTTTGAACAAATTCGAAAAAAGACCAGTGTAAAAATCGTTTTGAAAAAGGAAAGGACAAAGGCGAGCTCCCATAAAAGTCCAAGACAAATAGCTTCAATCAGAAATGGCGGCAAAGGTGTGAGTGTTGCATTTTCCGACGTCGGATCCGTCCAAAATTGAGTCGTATGCAATTCTGACGAGATGACAAATTGAGTTCGTCTCGGGAAGCAAGAAAAAAATTGCCGCACCTTTTTCAGAAAGCGGAACGACAGACTTGAAAGTGCAATTTGAGTCTCGGTAATCATAAAAAGCGACAAGTGCGCTGTCGCAAAAAATGCAGAAGAAAAGTTTGCCGTGGTCTCTCCTCTCGCTCTTGAAACACAAGTTGGTTTGGAACGCAACATGAGAGAGTGACGTCACCAGAAGCCTGCTCCAGCAGACTTATCTACAGTAGTTCGACGCCAAAAATAAACTTGAAATTCCAATTTCTCACTTTTTTCCAAAATTTCCAATTTTTTTGGCCAAATCTTGGAAAGCTTATTTTTTTTCATTGATGAAAAAAATAAGGATTTGAGTTCAGTTTGAAAGTTTATTAGAAAGAAAACAGAATAATGAGGTTTTTGACCATTAGACATGTCTTCAAAAGTTTGTGGAAAACTTTCTTCGGAGCTTTTTTTCCAGAACCTTCATCTTATCATTCAGATCTATGATAGTCTCGTTCAAAAAATGCAGAACCCGTACCTTCTCTCTTTTCTTGCCGGAATATCATTTCACCTATAAATTATTCTGCTGCTGAACATAGTAAAATCTGTTCATTTTCAGCTAAAAAATCAGAAAAACGAACTTTTTTTTCCCAAAGGGAACCAAAAACAGAAAGGCGAGAAAATAAAACGAAAGAAGCCGATAAACTCTGAGGAGTTTGAAAGAGATAATGTTTGAGCGCGAAACCTGCAAAAATGGTTTCAAATGGAAAAGGAACGGCTGCGGCTATAGTGCAAGGGTACTAATCCAGGCGTGGCGGCGGCGTGTTTCTGATTCTCGAATAAACGGCGGAAACGGGAGCAAAAACGCGTCACGGCCTGAAGCCTGAGAAGCCTCTCGGCGGCGAATCCGAAATGCACATCGTGGGAATCCGGCCGACTTTCACAAAAAAAATGTCGCGTGTCTGTTCGGTCATTTTTTGTTGGGCTGAAGCAGTCGATATCCGGTACAAGTTGAGATGAAGTCGAAGTCGGCAAGAGATGGGACCAACTTCAATTTCTCGTGCCTCCGAGAAAAATTTATTCCGTCTTTCAAGGCACGTTCTTCCTGAGTTTGCAGGTCAAAAAACGACGACTTGGGTCAAACAGGTAGAAACCCCGGATATTATTACTGCCTAGAAAGTCCATTAGTAGAGATTGAGTTTTTCTAAGGAGCAAGCCTGAGAACAGTTCTTCTAATTCTCCACATTGAGCTAAATTTGAAATCGTGAAAAATCCGAGTGTAAACTGTACGAAAAGATCAAGAATTGTGCCTATGGCCTAGCAGTCTCAATCAGAAAAAAACATTCTCTCATAAACAAAAAAAAATCGAAAATATCTGATCCCTGCGGACACGGATCGAATGGAACCAATCAAAAAAATGAAATTGAAGGAGTTAAAATCTGAAGATACTCCGTTGTGTTGCGAAATACATTCTCTTATTTATTTTTTATCATAAAAAAGTTTTAGAAAAAGCTTACCTTTGGAGGTGAATGAAAGCAAATAAGCGAAAGCCTGTTGAAAGGAGAAAAGACAAAAACAAAAAATGGAACTGACCGCACGCATGCCGGAAACGTGGTTGTGGGAAGTCGTCGTGTTTGACGTCGTCGGCGCGTCGCCGGCCGATCGCAGAATCCTGAAGACGTGGCTCAAGTTGAGAAGAAGTGATTGCGCAGTTCCTGACCGTGGGCCGTCGGACGACTTCTCAGAGGCGTGACGTCTTCTTTAGGGCTGGATGCCGGTCACGCCACGGCTTTTCATACTGCAAAACTGTCCATTTGAAAATCTCGAAAATGAAAAAAAAAATGACGAGGTACGAGCTGAATGAACTCAAAATGATGTATTCCATACATCGCTTACTTGAAAAAATAAATATTCGACAGACTTTTGAACTTCTTCGTCGCATATTACTAAGGATTTCCTCAATACAGACGGATTTTATCATATCGAAGGAAAATATTCCAAATCTTGAGCTTGATGTGCAAAAGCTTTGATTTCAATGTTTACTTATCTCTTTGAAACTGTAACTTTTGCGTTTATTTTTGTTGATATGAAAAAGAATTTGATAACTAGTCAGTCATATTTCGATAATCAGAACCTTCTTTTATCGAAATTCGGAAATATTTTTGCCTATTTTCTTCCTTTCCCGACAAACTATCCATTTTTTCTTCCGAAATGCTTTTCGAAAAAATTGAAACATTTTTAAATGAAGATAGAAACGAAAAACTGAAAGTTGATCGCAAAGACTCTTGAAATAAGAGTGTGAAAACAAGATTTTGTACCGGGTTGAGGCTCAAAAGTAAAAAGAGAGGATTGGAGTGGGGATTATTCAGAAAGATATGGAGGGTCTGTGAACCGCGGATTAAAAGATAACTGCGGATAAGATGGCGTCACTTTTTCTTTTGTTTGTTTATCGTTTTGCACCCGGAAAAGGCAGACGTCTTAGTTTATTTAAAAAACAAAATCCTGCAATTGAGGAAGGATAAATAAGGAGAAAGCTACAAACAGACACAACGTGCCTTCGAAAACAAAGCCGCTGGAAACAAAAAGGGTTGAAATGAAAAGGAAAAAAAAAATGATACAACAATTTGAATATAATATTCCGAATTTCGTGACAATCACACGATAATCAATTGAAAGGGAGCGTCGTCTCGAAATCTTTGAACTCTATCGATTGAGCACACTGCGAATGAACACAAAAGTCCGAAGAAAGGCTTTAAACGAACATTCAAAATTCAAAATAAGTTAGCAATTTTTTTTTTCGAAAAATCCAGAAAATTATGAAAAATGGAACAGCGGAGCGTTTTTCTTTTCTCGAACGAAATTTGAAAAAAATTGCGCATATAACTGAGAATCGAAAACTCCAGCAATTCTTAGATCAAAAAAATGAACTAAATAATTATTTGTAAACATAATTCCGAGATTCTGGCCAATCGCAATTTTTTTCTTGAAAAAGCATTAGAGTCATAGAAATTCCTACATTTTAGTTCTTGAAATTTTTTTAGCACCGTTAGAAATATTTTTTTAAAAAGCACACAATGATGTATTCCATCTAAAAATAATTCTACTCAACGCTTTGAAGATTAAGCACCCAAAAGGAGGCATTATTTAGAAATAAAAGTCAGTGAAAAGAAAAAATTGTTCTCTGATACGGATACTGCAACGAAACTGAAGATTCGAACGTCAGAATGAATTTGAAAAGGAAATAAAAAAGAAGAAATAAAAGTAGACGGAGGCAGATTTGGCTCGACAAACGGGAGGTCGGCCGTTCGTTCTCACAAAATGCCCTTTTATGACCTTCACACTTAGAACTTGGGCTTTCACTCGAGTTGAAAGGAAGTCGGACTTCGGAGGCAAAGAAAATGAGCCGTTTCGAGATGATTGAGGGGATCTGGCCCATGAGAAAAACAGCTCAGGCTTTGGTATTGATTTTTGAGATTGATTTATTACTATTGGATATTTTTTTGAGGAAATTAGGGATTTCATTCTCTCACTAATTTTAAATGATGGGAAGTTGATTATTTTCCAACAAGAATAGTCATTTCTGTGGTTGAAGATTTCCAGGAGAATATCTGAAAAGATTCTCGGTTTTATAGAGGAATAACCTTATAACTGCAATCATAAATACTTTTTAATTAAAAAAATCTTCCCAAAGTTCTTTTTTTATAAAGATTGTGCTATCGGTTGAAACTTTTGAGGCATATTTCTTTGAAATTAAGAAGTTTTTGCGATTCTTAAGAATTATAATATATCACCTGGAAATCTAAAAAAAGTTCGCATGATGAAACGACACAGTAAATGAAATTTGAATAAAAAAACTTTGAAGTGGTTCTTCGAAAATTTGAGAATAGTTTGATTTCAAAAACTTCAGTGTGAACTTTTGTACACCCAAATGGCAGAAATTTTTTGGAAATTCATTTGAAAAAACAAGAGCTTCAAACAGAAGCTGTTGCGGTTACTGTTTATTTTTTTTTCATCAAAATTCATTTAACGAGAAAGAAAGAACAAGAAAAATGAATGAAAATTCAAGAAATAACTTCTTGAATCAAGGTTTGCAATGCAGACACACAATCAAACGTTTCAAAATTGAAAACGAACAACTGGACTTCAATTTGAAAGCATTTCCCGATAGAATAAGTTGAACTAAAATTAGAAACAGGGAGTTGTGGTTGTTGGTTGAAGAGAGTCCACGTGGAGTCGGGAGAAAACCTGCGGAAAAGCCACTGACAACTGTGCGTTTTGAAAGGAGCCGAAGGAACATGAAGCCTGAGAGATCTCGAAGAGATTCAGCCGCCGCAATTAATCTGCCGGGAAAAAAGCGCCGCTGGTGGGATATTCGAGACAAACGGTCGTGTTGCCTTGGAGCACAATATCACTGGCTTCGATTTTTCGGCAAAAACCCTCGATGAGCTCGAATAAACAGCTGTTCGAGTTGGAACAACAACCGTGCACAAAAGTGAATTTAGTTTCAAACTGGCACTAAAGTTAATGTTAATTTTATAATCAAACATTGACGTTCAGGAGATGATACTCCAGGTCTTCACTATACAAAAATTCAGTTCGACTTTTTGATTTTTCGACCACTTCTCACTATCACAGTAGGTCTTTGGGCCTTGTGGGACACAAATTTCCTATAATCGAATAAATGAACTGATTAATTGTTAAAACAATGAAGGAATAAAAATTAAATTGGCTTGAATTCATAGTTATCAGGTAAATTTCCATAGAGCAAACTTAATTTTTTTCATAAAACAAACGTTGATCTTTTTCAGAATAACAAACAAAATGCTTGAAATTTTAAAAAAGCCGAAGAAATTCTCATTCTCTAGGGCTCATTTCAAATTCCACGCGAAAAACTTCCAAGTTTGGAAATTTGGAAAAACAAAGTCAATGTCATTGGAAAAAAACTTTTTTTACATATTTTAGTGCTCTTAGGTAAATTGCAAGAATATTCTCGAGTAAAAAAAGTGTGGGAGGATCGGTTCACTGAAGTTGCTGTGCCTAAAAGCCTCGAGTGACTTTTTGAAACGTCGGCGAAATGTCCATTTTTGATGTCGTTTTCGAAGTTGTTAAGATATTTATAGAAAAATAAAACTGACGTCGACGTCCTAATTAATATTTACTCTGACGTACAGTTCATAGCATCAATATTTCTTTTTTCAATCGAGGAAATCTTTGACATCCTCTATAGGAATTTGCAGAAGTATCAGATTAGCGCAAAAAAAGAAGAGTGAGTTCAGAGGTTCAATTTAGCAGCGAAGGGCGCGATTCTCACATCCATCAAAAATGTTCTATATTGACTTTTTTTTTAGTTTCCCAACGTGATAAACAATTTTTGAAATGATGTGGTACTCCAAAATTAATGAGAAAAGTGTATGTAAAAACAAGACCAGGCTTGAGTGGTCTCACAAGAGCGGATTCATCTTTACAATAGTTAGTTTCGACTAAAATCAAATTTTTTGCTGAACGAATTTATAAAAAATTGCAACGAAGGTTTTATACTATCAATTCCTCATCACAAAAAAGTTTCACGGTGTTTCAAAAGATCTCAGAAAATCTTCTCCAGAGACATTCCCAACACTTCTCAAAAAGAAAATTCAAATTTACTCAAAATAGGGTTATGACCAAAAAACTTTTTTTTTCTTTATGCATAGTTCATTCGCAGCTCAATTGAACAAAACGTAACAAAATTCGATTAGCGAAACATTTGAAAAAATATTGTGTTTTAAACCAACGGTGAACGGGCTACAATATCAATCGAACCTAGACGAAAAACGAGATAAAAGAGTTGGAATACGAGGTAATTTAGAATTTTGATGCCATAGGTGAATAAAAAGCAAAAGTCATTCAGAAACGGTCGTGTCGACAAAAAAAAAAAGCAAAATTAGGAGGAAACAGCCGTCCGTAAGATAAAAAGAGCAGAAAGGAAAAAAAAGAGGGCCGTGAGAAGGAAACTCCAAAGTAGCCGCAGCGTGTGGCCGACAGTTGCTCCGCGGCTCGACGAGCCTGTCGCCCGTCGGGATGCCGCGGCCGTCGCCCGAGTATTGTCGCAACAACGTCTGTCCGTGTATTACATCCATCAAATGCGCGCATTTATTGACCGACACATCCAATCATTACTCTGACTTTGGCAGATCCCTCAGCAAGTGTCAAAACTGTTCTTTGATAAACTGAAGATTGATGCAGGGCAGGTTACTGAAGTTTCTTATAATGAAAACTGAGCAATTTAGTTGGATGAATAAAAAATTTTTTTCACGATTAGATAACCCTATTATAGATTTAGTCTCACAATTCTGTACGACCATAATTTGAGAAAAAGATTTTTTTACGTAAGAGACGAATATCCTGAAAGTTTTAACCTACAAAAAAATTCAAAAGTTCCTTTTTTGGGATTGCACTATCGGCAAAATCTTTGAGAGATTCGTTCACGAAAAGTGGTAACTTTTCAATCAATTCATATCAATTTATTCAGTCTTCAGAGTAAGATGAAGAAAATCTCTGCTGAATCATGGTATAATCGAAGAGTTAGTCGTCGGCGCGGGTTACGGTCCACAATCGTTGTCCAATACGTCCCGGAGTGACAGCTAGCGTTGGGAAATAATGTGGGCCCGTTGGCAGGACCAGCGAATAAACTGCTTCGCCATGTTGGAACAGTACGGCGCGCAGCTTGTCCAGGGCTGACGGGCGTCGGAATATTATCCCATGAGAGAGCGGCAAAGAGGCCGACCAGTCGACGTGATGAAATGAGATAATAATAATAATCATGCATGTTTCAAATGGCAGGATGTTTATTTAGTACATACAAGAAAATGAAGACCAACTTTCCTATTACCCCGAAGCCTCAATTGGTATTATCACGTTTTTCAAAACTGTAAGGAAAATTCAAATAAAAAAACTTATTTGTTTGGCTTATTTTCTAACTTTTTCTATTACTAGTCTCAGACTATTCGAGCCATTTTCAGCTACTTTCGGATGTCCTGTGAATCAAAAACTTACCAGTTTGAAAAGATGCCGTGATTATTTTAAACATGTTTCAAACATAATTCTAGTAGGATTCAGATGAGAGAAAAAACTATCTTTAAGAAAAAAAATAATTAATATTTCTGAAGAGACATTTAAAATGAGAAATCTAAACTGTCTGAACTGAAGATGTGTATATTACACAAAAATTGAAAAGAAAAAGATTTTGGACCCATTTGCTGAGCGAAAAAACATGGAAGAAGCTAATTTACTCCCATAAACAACCCATAATATGCCCATTGAATGGGATTTTCGGAAAAGTTTTGGCCACCGTCGGAACACCAAAGATGAGAAAATTATAATCGTCCGCTGGAAAATAGGGAAACTTTGAAAAAAGAACAGGAAGGCAAAAATAAAAAGTTATTGAAAGAATTTGGAGAAGGTCAAAACTCTGGAAAGACGCTACTATGAAAGGACTTTGAGGGAAACGGGACAAAAGCGGCTCAAATGCTGAATGGGCGGCCTCGGAAAACGCCGCGTGCAGTAGTAACTTGTTCCTTGAGTTGTGCAATTTTCAGCTTCCTATTGACCACTTAGACACTTTCTCAGCTCACTTGAACTTATTTTTGATCCCTTTTGAAATAAAAAAAGATTTTTTTCTCAAAAATGTATTGTGGTGTTTGAAACTAAAAGAACGCTGAGATTTTGAAAAAAAATTGGGTATTATTGAAAAATAAAAGAGAGAAAGCTTTATTAAATATGATTTGAGCTGAATCTTGCCAAACTACCAAATAGGGGTTGGTGAATCACATGGATATGAAACAGTGATAACATAATTAAAATTTCAAAATAACTTTGTAGATATAAAATTTTTTTGTTTCCCTATATGTACTGGCAATCTTAATTTGTAAAAAAAATCCTTTAAATGATAAAAATTAAAAACATAGCAAAAAAAATTGGTTAAAAATTCTCAGTTCTCAATTCAATTTACAATATCTAATAACAGAGAGAAAACCTAGGGCCAGAATCGATTGAAGGTCATTTAGAAAAATGATCCACTTAAAATTAAAATCAATTTTCCAATGCTCAAAATGAAGAAACCTTCAAAGGAAAAATGAGAAGATTCTTCTTTTTTGGATTTGCAAGGCGCTCCAAAAGACCAACCGAACATTTTCACATAGGAAAAAGTATTTACCCTTGAATGAAGCTGATCATAACAAATCTGAGATTGAATCAAGTCATAAGTAAAGCGAAACGAGACAGAAGACGACGGAGAAAGGACACATCGGAACGGTGAGTGGAAAGATTCCGCCGAGCCGCGTGTTCACGGCTCATTTGTCGCCACGCATTATTTCTCCATAATTCACGAAGTTCTTGAGCTCCGCCGCCCCTGCCGAACATCCTGGTAGCTTCTACTCAACGAGGTCAGTTCGCATATCATCTACTTTACTACCACGCGTACCAAAATTCCAGTTTTACTCTCTCAAATTTTAAAACATTCATAGTTTCATTTCAAAGGCAAACCGAGAGTTGCGGCAGTGAGAGAAAGAAAACTTGGAAGACCTCGAAAAATATGAATCTATTTTCCAAAATCTCAGAACTATCGGGACCTTTAGCTAACGCGTTATCCACTGTTTTGTGGTTTCTAACAGAAGAACGCCTTTTTTTATATTTCTGGGAAAGAAAGAAAACTAAAAATATATCTATCAAAGTTTTGAAAGCTCAGTGGCTGATTGACGCCCGCCGCCATCGATTCTGACAACTTATTAACTTTTTCTCCTTTGTTTACCTACCCTCGCGGAAATTAGTGATTTTGGCTTATCCAAGACTCAACCAAAGGCAACCACTATATCATTATATAGACTATACTATTAAATGAGAAAGAAACTTGATTCGCATGAATAAACAGTCACATACAAATCCAACTGTTTTATTTTCCTCTTTTTCATTTTTCTTCGCCAAAAACACAGATCTGTTGTTTTGGGGAGACGGCTTCGCCTAAATAAATGAAGAAAGAATTCGACTCATTAGGCTCCGAAGGCATCTCTAATCAGCTTTGCACAAATAGTGTGCTAATTCCAATCCATGCTTTACAGAGCCGATTTTTAGGATGGAATGGAGGCGGCGGCAAAAAAAAGAAGAACCTATTCTCGACACTTTAAACATTTGAAAAACTAAGAACAAATACGGGTACTAGAGGGTCAAAGAGAAAAAAAGAAAGAAGTGAGATTTCTGGATTCTTCCGGCAACCTTGTAACCAAATCTCTCGTTTGTTTGTGTTTGTGAAACTTCCGCCATAATTAATTTCGATTCCAAGTGAACCCTTCTTCAAAACAATGCGATTTTTCGAAAGAAACAGCTACAAATCAAGGAAAATCTTTTTTTTTTTTTTGAAACCAATTAATTTTTACAGCTTCAGTCAGTCATAGCGTCTCAATCAGAGTAACGCTACAAAAAAACTGAAAAATTCTTTTTTTTTCAAATCTAACGAGTTTGAAGATTCGTAAAATTTAGGATAACTAATTTCTTTCTAAGAATCTTCCAAATTCTCTTTCTTTTTTTTTGGTATGAAATTCGAGCCGAATTCTTTGTTGTATACCATCGAAAATCTTCAAAAACTATTGTGTTCAATACCGAAAAACAAATTTTCATCTGAAACACACTGTATTGAAACAATTTTATGGCAGAAAAAAGACACTCGCAAAATAGCTTTACGGGAGCATTCGATTGTGAAATAATAGGTGGAATAAAAAGCCAAAAATGGAAAGTTGAGTGACAAAATGGATAAAAAGCTGCAAAACGAGGCTTCGTGACGTAGGTTGTCCGATTAAAAATAGGAGGTTGGGCTCGCATCTTTTGTGCCAATTGTCTGGGATCTCCTTTCATCGAAAGTGAGGTGTTCCCTGGATATGACCGTTGGCGAGAAAACGGAAGACAACAAAATCTACAATTTCAGCAAAAATGAGCTATTGGTTTGGGCTCCGCAAATCATATTGGAGACAAACCAGTTTAGAAAGAGGTCAATTTTAAAAAAATCGAATCGATAGTACTCCTGTAGAGATTTGTCAGAATACCCAGAAAAACAACCGCCGAAAATTCGATGGAAGTATCGGATAGGTGTATTTTCTTGGAGATCTTTGTTTCGCAGCGAACAAGAGCAACAACTCCCAGATATGTCCTCTTTCTTTGTTCTTTGCTTGGGAAGAGTTCAGAGAGAAGATATTTTTTCTTCTCACTTGTGCTCATTGAGGATTCTGTGGTGCGACTGGGTCTGAGCCGTCTTGAGCTGGACAAGCGCTCGTGTGAGGCGAAAAGGAACGAAAGAATGACGAGATGGGAAAGTTGTGCTCGATTCGAAAAAGGGGCGTCGTCATGGCCGGAATTGGGCCAATCGAGCTTCTGCTCTTCAAGATATGTCGACAATCCTCACAAAAAATCAAGTTCGAAGTATTTTTGCTCAGTTATTATTTCTTTCTTCCATGATGGTCATGTATTTTCGGACAGTTCGACTCCACCACAGTGACATTCTGAAGAGCGAAGCCTCGTAGAAAAATCGAATTTCGATTGCTGTTTTTCAGTTTTTGAGTGAATACTCGGAAACGTTGAAATTTGAAGGGGTGCGAGTGAAAGTTAATATCTTTGTTGTAGGAAAGTACAATTCGTTAGTGTTTTATATGGATGAGGAAGGTTACGCTGAGGCACGCAGCCACTCGACACAAAGCGTAACTCAATATCCTTTATTAAATTCCGCATTTGTTGGTCCTCAGTGAAAAGCAAAGAAAAAAACCGGGGCTAAAAACAAAAGAAACCCACAAAAAAATAACACCTTTCGTTTTGAAGTCGAAAAAGTTCACTTACCTTTAACAGAGAGCGTTAAAAAAGCAGAAAATGGGAAAAAGTTCAAAGTTCTAGCCTGAAAAGAGGCAATACTCAAGTTTTGGAGTGAACAACATGATTCAATTTGCAAAAAAAGGTGACCGAAAAGGAGATGGAACTGGAGTCGTAGTTATTCCACTCTATGCACCCAACGCTCAATCCAATTTTGAGGCGAAGGCTCAGAAATTCTTTTATTTTTTTTTCTCTTCTTTGCTCTCTTAGGCTGTCTTTCGAATTTACAAGAGTAATGAATGTTCCAATTTGTTATTTTATAGGACAAATGGTAGCTGAATTGCCGGAGGATAGAGCAAATTTCGCCCTCAGGGTGGCGTCGATAAAAAATGAAAGCGTTCGAATTTGTTGCTTTGAAGCTGGGTCAGCTTTTATCTTATAGAAAGTGAGAAGATTGATTCGATCAAAAATGGCGCGGAACGTCAAAGTTCATCAGACGGAGCAATTAGAAGGCTGGCAAGAAAACAAAAGAAAGCAAGAAGTTGATTGTGTCAGCTTTTTGTCTGTTTTTTAAAATTTCCAAAAAAAGAACATTCTCAACTGTTTATCATAAAAAAATTCAAAGAAAAATTGGGGGAAGAACAACTTGACGGTCCTCGAAGTTCCAAAAACAAAAAGATGGAAAACCAGTTAAAAATAAAGACATCGCGAGTAAAAGGGAAAAAATTGAACCGCTATGAGCAAGTGACATGTACACATTTTAGCTGTTTTTGTCTGAACTCCGATTCGAAGATTCCTTGAGTTGAAAATTCGTCAGTTCATCAATTATTTTTAGCGTATGAAAAATTGAGGGAAATAATATATGGAAACCTCTGACAGTTTCGTGAAGAGAGGCGTCTTCAGATTAACAACAAAAAGTGTAATCCAATAAGAAATATGTTCGCTGGCGAGCAATTTCTTAAAAGCGAAAGGTAAAACTTTAATTCTCTTACAACTCTTAAATTTTTTTAACAACGATTTCTAATTTTTTTTTCTTTTCGAGATTCTATAATTATGTTTCAACTAATTTTGAGCCATGAAAATAGGAGTTAATACTATATGAACAGAAAACTGAGAGCTGGGAATATGGGAACGCGTACAAATCTTTGTTTTTGGCTCGTTATGCAAAAAAGCCATAATGTTACGGGAAAGAGCTTCAAATTGCAAATAAGCCGTGAACAGCAAAAAAATTGTTTGGAAAAAAATGGTGTGAAGGCATTGAAACGGAAATTCGCGCTCTTGCAAGATTGATTGTGGGTACCGAAGGACACAACGAGGTGCCGCCGAAAACACCACACAAGGTGCATAACAACCCGAGTCTTCCTCCAGGTCCCAAGGAATCCCGAGATCCACGAATGACAAAGACATGTGAATAATGGCAGCAGAAGAACTGCACAAAAACAAATTATCCGCCGGGGGCTCTTAACCGAATTCCTTGAGCTGATTCACTTCCAAAACACATTGTTCCTCCTTCCTTGTACAACGATTCATGAAAAAAAAATCTCACCAAGACAGGTTCAAATTTAGTTTTGCAAACTTTTAAAGAAAAACCATCAAGAGCCAAATAATCAAGCTTCGAAGTAATTACCCATTACAAAATAAAGAATTTCGATGAAAATATTCACTTCTATTTTGAAACATAATTACTTTGACAAAATCTAGGAGACGTAAAGTTATAGATGAAAACGTGAAGAATTTGAATATGGAACGAGAGTTTCACAAACGAAAATGAGGATTTGCAGATTTTCAGACAGGACTCGCCTGAAAAAAAAAATCTCGAAAACGGAGTCGGAACTTCTTTTTAAGATTATTCAAAGTTGCGAATAATGAAAAAAAAATAACGCTATGAATGAAAAAAAAATCTAATTTGACTATTCTGCGATCTTGGCTCTTTGCCACTTGGTTTTTCTATTTTCTGAAGAGCCGTCCACAAAGTCGTCGCCACGAAATCACGACAATTAAAGAAAAAAAGTAAAGAAAAAAGGAAGACATTTTTGTTAAAGTGAGGGATTACTAGTCCGAAGAAATGAAATGTTACAAGAGTTGGAGAGCGCCAAAAAAGTCCAAAGAAGTCCCACAAAAACAATCTTCCGAGTGAAGAACGACTTTCCCTCAAAAAGAACTCTTCTTTTCAAATTTAGATGAAAAGGTCAAAGCGCATTTCCCTCACAGAAGTTTGTGAGCAAAATAAAAAGTATATAACAGATTTATCAAAAGGAACCCTATCAAATTTCTCTCATCCAAGATCTCTATTAATTGCTACTCAATAATAAATAAAACCGCTTTGAAAAAAAAAATAACGTGTTTAATTGAAAAATAATGCTCACGTTTGGGCACTTTTCAAAGTAATGAAAGCAAGAGTTCAAGCGTCTCGGGTCGAAAACCGCAAGTTGGACGAGAATTTCGCGAGCTCTGCCGTCTAATTGCGTTACTTTATGAATAAACCAACGAGGTTTCGTGTCTTTTCTTTGTTCAAGAAACCTGTTTGAATAGGAAAAGAGCTGTTTTAGTTCAAGTTTGAGGTGAATCTGAACCAAAGTGTTTTGTGAATAGATGAAAACAATTAGAGCTCTGTAAAAACGAAAGGAAATTATTGATTCACCTCCAGAAAACTTCAAAAATCGTAGAAAATCTGAAAACAGCTGATTCTTTTTTCTTATCCAGGTTTTAGTTTTAGGAGATTCGAAAGTTCATAACTTAAAATCTGTTCAAAACTTCTTGCTAAGGTTTGAATATAGAGTCTTGAGGCAAAGAAGCGTAATCCTTTTTTTTCAGGTCGTACCAGACAGCTGAGCTCTTAAAACTCTCTTCAAGATGTTATTGAATACTTGAAAAAAAAAACCTCAGAACGGCTTTATGGTAAGAATTTCGCCTAGAAAAAATATTAATTCAGAAAGAAAATGAAAAGAAAAAACGCAATTAAATAAACAATCAAAAACTGTATAGCTCACAATGTTAAGAAAATATCAGAGATTTTCCTTTGGCCCACCTTTTTTCATAGTTTTCTATAACAGGGAACGTGTTTTTATACTATTTATTTGAGATCAAAAACATCCCAAAAGAAGAAATTAGATTTCTGAAGTTTCGAATAAAAAGCAGCGGTTTCTCATAAATACCGAGGAAAGGAAAACGACGCCTTGTTCCTTCGTTAAGTGGAGTCGCCATGTGGCAAATGTTGAGAAGCGAAAATGATTTCACGAACTTCAAATATTTTGAAAACTTCATTGAAAAAAAAACTAAGAAAAGTTCGATAGCTCGACTCAATAATCTTGAAGTTTTGAGACGAGGAATGCCAGAGGAACTACTTTGAAAAGTTGCAGAGTAATGGCGCTTATTGAGGACCGAGCGGAGGGCGTATTGGCTCGCAAATGATTTATGAAATTTCAATTGCAGGCCAATCGTTCATTCAGAACGCATAATGGAAGATGAATGAAAACTCGGAACAAAGTCGAGTTGTTGAAAAGTACTGACTCGCTCGCCAAACAACATGGCGAATGACTTGCAAGACGGCCGAGGAATACGAATTCTAGCCTCGGAACAATGGACCATCTGCCCCGTCGGACATTTCACTTGCAAATTCCACCCTTACTCACTCACACACGCAGCCGTTTTCTCCGGCAAGTGCATCATTGTCGACGAAGTTCTCAAGTTATAGAAGATCAAAAAAAGGGACTAGATAGAAAAAAATACTACTTTTTGAAATAAATAGGGTTCAAAAGAGGTCGCTTAAAAAGAGCTTTCAAGATTTTCCAATCACTTTATAACGATAAATGAAAAAATGGACTCAATTTTTCTTCCAGTGAGTTCATTATGAATGTAGTTATGGCCAGAACTTCCTATATGGTACAATTTTGTACCTATGAAACTTCGCATTTTGACCAGTGGGCTTTAAGAACCTCAAAATTAAAACAAGAACTTGAAACACAGTCAATGAAAAAAGAAATTAAATAACACAGCCTTCAAAAAATCAAAGAAAAATAATCAAAAAAAAACCCTGATTGTTCCAATTTGGGCTCTCAGGCTGCGAGAGTCTAGTTCATAGTTCGATTGAATTATCGCTTTAAAATGAAGGTATTCCGTGTATTTTCTTCACTCCGTGTATTTTTTTCACTCGAAGTGGGAGCTCTCTCAGTCGGCCGAGGCTACTCTAGAGTGTACTTCCGTGCTCGAGCCCCACCATCCCCGCCGTGCCCGTACCCGCGAAACTGATGGATCTACTTGTGGAAGAACGAGGCGAAGGACCGTAAGACCATGCTTTCAATTCAATCGACTACACGTTTTGACTTCTTTCTCGCCAAAGGCGGTGTTAGTGCCGCTCAAAAGAGCAATTTTTTCACCGCCTAGTCGATTCTATCTGACTAAAACAACCAATAAATATTGATGATGATGATGATGTAGTATGAAGTAGTGAGTTGTTTCTACTTGCTTGGACAAACTGAGCAATATTGTAGGGCGGATCAAAAAGAACGGGTAAGCGCATAAGCTGAAAGAAAAAACTTCTGAGGAGGAAAGATCTAGATGGAATCTTGATAAGCGAAGACGAGACATGCAAAAAGCGGTTAGAAGGAGCCGAAAGTGCAATGAGAAGCGTCGGACGAGGCATCGTGCCGCGGATGACGTGAGCGGCCATCAGATGAGCATTATAGATAGAAGGGCGTCTGGGGAGCCGTCGTTGAGGCCTTCGCCGCCTTCTGCCGCCAATTCGTTAACCACTGGTCACTCGTCGCCACACAAACCTCCCTAACAACTTCTGAGCACCCATCGCTGAACAGACTACTCTTACGGCTCACTGGAGAATTCAGACAGCACAAGGACAATTCTCAAGAATATCGACGTTTAACATAGTCTTAAGTCCAAATGTTGCGTGATGGTGAAAGACCAACACGCAAGAATTTTCGAAACGCCGTAAGTGAATCAGCTTGTTGAAAAAAGCCAACAGTCAAAAGAACCTACTTGTCTGCTTTGTCCATTAAAGTCAACATTTCAAAGAATACCTAGATCGACAGCCTACGGTACTGAAAATGACGCAAAAAAGATTATTTGAAAAAAAATAATTTCAAAAGACTCCAAAAGTCGACGGCAATAACTTTGAATTTAAATTTTAGTGCTCCACACATACGTTTTTTCAGCGAATAACCCTTCACAGATTCTTTATTATGAGGTTCTAATTATAGGCATAGACTTGAGAGGAAAAAAATTGAAATCAAAATGAAAAAAATATAATCAGGTTTTTTTGCTGCAACAACAAGTAACTATACGAATTCTCCGAAAATTTTGTGTAAATCAATGGGCGAAAAGTCGAGAATGTATACTTCTTTCAACATTGTTTTATTGCTCAAAATTTTGCAATTTTTAAAAGTTCTCCCGAGTTTATTAACATATTCTTTCAATTTTTTTTATAAAAAAATACCTTGTTTGTTTGTTTTTTTCTCTCCCAGCAGCTTCTGGAACGCGGGTTTTTTTCATCGAATCCATACTCTCTTGAAAAACCTTTAAAAAAATAAGTATAGCTGCAAATAAATAAATATTTTTCAACGTTCTAAACATTTCGACGAACAGATACTAAGGAAGTATTGAATTCCTCGTACACTCTTTTCAACGTAGAAAAAAATAATTGACAATTTCATCCAAAAATTAGAAAAATATTTTTGAATGTTGCCGAGTTTCGGTTCATCGCGTTAGAAGACGGCCGTCCTTTCTTTGCTCCTGTAAAGAAATCATCGACTAAAGGAAAAAAAAAAATCCTGATTCGGTGCACCGAATAAACTCTTCAAAAAAAAGGGATTTTTTAGAAAAAATAATAATCTTGAAGAGCATACCACAGTAATTTTGAGAAAAACTCCTCACAACTTAGCTTTCTCCGCGTCAACTTGACGAAGAAATAATGAACTTTTTCTTACAAGGAAAGTCATTTTTCTTCGCGGTTGGGAATTCCTCGAAAATTGGCCAAAACACTTATTCGTGTACCAGAGGAAGATTCTGTGAATCTCAATCTGCACAACGTTTTACTTTACGAGAAATAAGGACCTTAAGCCCCGAAACGGCCCATTATAATGGATTTTGAGGGTTTTATTTGACTCAGAGGCGTATTTTCTCAAAACGAGGAAGTTTTGCAGGTTGAAACTTTCAAAAAGGTCTTCTGGTACATCAAGCAGCTTTCTGAACAACTTTCAGGGAAATCCAAACCGCAAAGTAATATGACCTCCCTTGTTAAATGTCATTCCAAACACAAATCACTTTAACATTTTCCTCCTAACTTTTTTTCCGAACACAGTTCGAAAGGAAAACTAGATGAATCTGAGCTTTTGATAATCTTTGGTGTTATGAAAGGCAGCCACAGATTGTAGTCGGTTTGGTCAAGATATGCCCGGAAAAAGCGGAGGGAAAAGTGGAACAATTGTTCAAACACAGTCGTTCGAAACGGTTTTCTAAACCAGAGAGAAAACTGACACATTTGGTTTGAGCAGCTGCCGACCCGCGAACTTTCCGAGTATAAATGTCGACGACGTCCTCAACAATCACGTTCGGATCCGTGATGTTCCAGCTCCTCTGCGTTGCCGCTCTCCTCGCCTTCGTCAGCGCCCAATCCATCACGACATGCAACATCGCGTCTAGCCGTGAGTCTCAAATAGTACATCTTACAAAATTATGTGTTCAGCGGTTTGAATCGTACTAGGGTATAATTAAATAGCTGAAAACTTATGCATCAATATAGCAACAGCGTTTTTTAGTGGTAAGTTGAAAAGTTTTGCGAATTGACAGCAGCTCTTCAATTATTTCATGATTCGGCAGATAATCTTCTGTAAAGACTGAAAAAAATGTGTTACCTTAATTTTTTATATAAAATACCCTTTGAAAAAAAACAAGCGTTCACATCTTTAATGCTTTGCAACATTTGAAACGAGGACTTCCGACCCACTGGAGCTTGAAGATAACCAAAATCAACATGAAATATTTGCAGCAAGTATCAGTAACCAGTGCCCACCAGGACTTGTTCTAATTTCCGACGGCAACTGCTGCCCACAGGCCAATGGTATGCTTGAAATCCACTATCGACCAAAACCGAGCAATTTCAGTAAGAACTGAGACGCCGACGACGACGGCCAGAGCCACGACTTCCGCTCCCTGCGTCGACAAGGCGAGTTCAAGAGCTACCTGAAGAATGGAACATATCGAACTTCAGTTGAACCCATCTACCGGTGTTTCCGACTGTCCGAAAAACGTAGGACTCTGCACAAACAGCGTCTACATTCCGCTCATGAAGGACCAGTGTCCCAAGACATGCGGCTTCTGCAGTGAGTTGAATAGCTGAGGAAAAACCAACGAAAGACTTCAGTAAACATAACAAAAAGAAATTCTTGAAAATCGTCTTCCTTGTACAGTACCCTTCTAATCGGGCTAAAAACTTTTTTCTCTTCAAGGAAATTGCAATCAAAAATTAGTGTTTCATCATTTTTTGTCCTTTTCACAAAAGTTTGATCCAACGAACTAAGTTTCTGATTGGCTTGCCTCAGCGCTTTCATCCAATCAGAAATGTAGCAGTTGAATCAACTTTTAAAGAAAGATTAAAAAAACTGACACTTCAAAAAACACAAAAACTTTCATGACTTTGCCTCTTTGCCTTTGATGATCCTAATCGTAGGGCTAGTTTCTCTGAAAGAAGGGAAATACTTTCGAATTCTTCATTTTAAATCTCTCGATGTAAAGATTGATTAGCAGTGGTTTTATTAAAAACAACTAACCCAGAGGTGGAGGATGGCTGCCCACTGGCCGCCCTGCCTGCCAAGCCATAAACGCCCAAAAGCAGAAATGACTTTTTCAATAGTAACCCAATGAATCATTTCTATCGCTTGGCCCAATGGCTTGGCTTGGCCGCCAAGCCAAGGGCTGCCATCCCAATCCTCCACCTCTGAACTAACCCATAAATAATACTGTAATAAAAGATCTTAATTACAGCTGGCGCTGGTGTTTCGTGTGTCGATAAGGTGAGTTTTAAATATTATAAATTAAAAAAATAGGATAACTTCAACTTAAAATTGAAGATCAACCCAAAGACGGGAACTTCCGACTGCCCGAAAAAAACGCCAACCTCTGCACAAACACCGTTTACATACCGCTTATGAAGGACCAGTGCCCGAAGACTTGCCGATTCTGCACCTAAGAGCATCACGGAGTCCCAATTGCCGTCCCCTGATAAAAATCTTATCATCGAGGATGCGATACAATAAACTTTTCATAACAATCCGCATGGTTTCGAAAAAACTTAATGTAGCACCTAAAAAAGAATAAAATAAAAAAAATGATATAAAGAGAAAATTGTATAAAAATTTATTTTCGAAAAACTCGACTATCGGTAGCCTACCGCATTATAGTAGTGACTTAACGCTCCAAATCAAACAGTCATTTGCAATTTGACACGAAGGGAACCCTCCGCGTCGTCCGTAATTTGCTCGTTGCCTTTCTTGGACACATGAAGACATCATCATTAAGTGGAACTCAAATGCGAACCCCGATGAGGTGTCACCTCAAAACTATCAGCACTCTTTTCTTAGAATTGCTCAGAAACGTCCGGATCACGTCTTTTAAATTTCTAATGAATCATTTTCGATAAAGTTTCACACAAAATTTCACGCTAAGCTCCTTCTCAGTCTTCAAATAGAGAGCTCCTGGAGCGAGAAAATGGTGGTGAGCCGGGGCCGTGCCATTTCTTAGAGGAACCAACTCTAATGCTAGCCAGTAGCACCCGTCGCGTTGATACGTCATAAATTCGCGAAACGGGTGCTACTGCCGATCACACGGTGTTTTTTTTTAATGTTTCGGGTGTTCCCCTGGACTCGAACGGGAGCTGAAAAAGCTCGTGAAATAGGCGTTTGTGTAAATCCACTGGACTTGAACGGGGTATATGCGCGGCTAAAATTCGCGTTTCAAATGATCGACGATAGCATGAGAAGCGCCATGTACACTGAGCGTTCGCATTATATTCTTGCAAAAGGTCAAAAACGACATATGGACGTCCTTAGCTATATAACTAATGAGAATCGCGCCCTAACGAGAAGCAACAACTCCGAGGCCCAAGGAAAAATACGCCAAATGGTAGGAAAAAAAACGGTTAGACATGGAAAAGAGTCCTGATCCGGTGGGGTATAGTCAGTCCAACCCGACTTGAAAAGCGGGGGAGGCAGAGAGACGTTTAAGCGGTTCTTAGCACTTTTTCGGATTTGATCGTTTTTCTTATAGAGTGCGCGCTAATGTCCAAAAGCTAGAAAAATCTAACTGGAGAAAGAAGAATGACAGCTCAGAGGAGAGCCCTTGGATGAAAGAGAAGGTCCACCTTGGCTGCCTGTTGCTTAGGATCGTTAGGATCGCTCGCCTAACGGTTGTGAAACGAATAGCAAAAGAAAATGCAAATTAACAGCAGTAATTCATTGAGATTCGCTAGGAGGCTTCCGTTGGCTGAGCATACGTCGAACAGAATTGTGCAAATGTCGCCGTCCTTCGATGTACATGCTTGTGTGAGCGTAGTGTTTAGGTAGTATTATCGGGAGCTGCAAAATTAAAGCTTTAAGTTCTTTGTTCGTTTCGATAGGAAGAATCATGATTAATTTAATTGATAAATTAGGTTTCCTTGATTATTTTCGATTAATAAATAAAGACTTGAAACCTCGGAACTGTCACAGCTCTCGATAGTAAAATGAAAGACGTTGGTCGTTGTACGGGACTGGAAGTCATCGTGATCATTGAAAAATTAACAGAATGGAAATGAGAAAGAAACTCACTTCGCAGGGATTTATTTTAGTCTCTGCAGATTTTATAATATTGGTCACTGAAGCTCTCACAATAACCTGAAAATCGATTTGATTTATTAGGGAACGTTTTTTGCCCCCGGTTGAACTTCCGATGAAAGTTCCCTGAAGGACACTTTTGGACCTTCAGATTTCAGAACAAGAGAAAAATTTCTCGCAATAGATCTTGTTTTCGAGTCAGGACGCTTCAAAAGTCCGAAATAGCGCTTTTTGTCATAATTTGCGTACTTTGAAGCTCAAAAACTCGATAAAAAATCTATTGCGACACATTATTTTTGTTCTGCTGTCAGGAGGTCCTAACGTTCACTTGAGCAAAGTTTCAGCAAAGTTCAACTGGGCGGTAAAAAATGTTCCCTAGTTAGATATAACATGTAACATATAAGATTCAGATTCTCTCAGCTTTTCCAGAGCCCGTTCTTCACAGCTTCAAAAAGTCTAATTCTTCTGCTTATACAATAAAGTGGAAAAAACTATATTCCGCGATTTTCCTGAAACGAAATAACTTTAATTAGTTCTTTTTATACTGAAATATGTTCTTCTTTATCTGAATCTTCTTATAAAACCTTATCACACCTGAAAACGTCGGAGCTAACTGATTAATAGTAAGTTTCAGGCCCTTCTCCCAACCTTTTTTTTCACTGAATAGGCACCGCTTTCTTGTTTACACGGCTATTTCCGTGCTTTTAAGACTTTGCCGGTGAGGGAAAAGAGACGCCGACATGTTTTATCATTTCAATTCGGAATGAACGGGCTGTACCTGGACATATTCATTCTCCGTGTAGGTGATGTACGAGTCTAAGTGAAGTACGTTGCCGATCTCGACGGGTTTCACGAAGACAATGTCGTCCATCGCTCGGATCACGACATGTCCCTAGGAGAACCTTCTTTCTCAACTTTTTCTTATTTCATCACTTAACTGACTTGTTGAAAAAGCTCATACAATTTTTTTCCCTACTAAAATAAATTTCTCGAAAGCGCTTTTTCAGAATCATCAAGTATATTCAAAAATCCTTTTGAAGGAGCGTTTGAAACCCAGAACGAGTTTGGAGGAAAATCAATAAATTAAAAAAAGGGCCGAGGCTACTGGCCGTTCTCAACATAAGTTTAAGTTGTTTTCTCCTTTTATATGTCTTTAGAAAAGTCTGAAAAACATTTTGAACAAGACGAAGCTGTGCTAAACTAACCTTGCAGAAGAGTTTCGCATTTGTATGTGCAAGTTCAAGTGCTTTCCGCATCAGAAAACCTCCGAAGATTTTTCCGTACCTATTAAAGTATCAAATTTCGATATATGTAGGAACGAAAAGAACATGTTCTGGCTTTCGGGAAAGCAGAGGTCGGTCATGGATAGCTGCGTCTGATGGAGCCACATTTCTTTCTTCTGAACATTTTTTGAAAAGAATGGGATCCGATGGAGACTTGCCGTGAGCACAGGCAGCCAAGTGTTCGGATTACGTCGCAAGAACTCTTCGTAAATGTCGTGAATCATCCGCAGCTCACTGTTTGTCGGGCTCACCTTGCCTTTCTGAATGGAAAAGCATGGATGAACGGGGAAATCGGGGAAAACTGATCGGTTGCGCGTCTTCATCGCCTCGAGGGCATCGTTGATCAACGCGGCTTCATCTGGACAGCTGGCGGCTAATGAATGGACCCTCATCTTTTTGTTGTTGTCGGAAGGATTCCGTGCAACCTGTTTTTTTTCAGGAAAACTATAAAAAGTGTACTTGCCATGAAAAAGCGGGCTTTCAAAATTTGGTTCAAATTGTTTGAGTCATCATGCTGGAAAACTCGCATCAAAACTTCTAAACTGCTTGTTCCCGCCCAGGTTACCTGAGAGCTTGAAAATAAACTAGTAAAAATAGAAAAAGGCTCACTTGACCGTCCATGATGATGTCGCGTCCAGGATGGAGATTCTCTCTTAAATGTAACGGAAAGTAGAAAAACCTGATTGGGAACAAAAAAAAAATTAAAACGGAGAAAAAGTTTTTGCAGGACTAGACCCGTGAACTTTCTTGAATTTCTTTAAATTACGGGTCATGAAATTCCACGGTTTTCTCTTCGCTCAAACGCGTATTTCTCACCAGGGAATGGTCTCAGCTCACAGTGGGACTTTTGAATGAGACCAATTTTATTAGATGTAGTTTTTCACGCTAATTCCAAATCTGCTTTCAAAAGTTGCCCAATACGTCTGTGAAAAAAGTTATGGACCCTCAAAAGTCGAAAATTTCAGTGTCTCCAATTGAGCTGATTTTTGGAGGGTATATAGATCTCGTCACTCTGGTTACGGAAAACCGCTGAAATTCTCTCAAAAAAATTCCGCAGCCCAGATATGATCTTTCAAAGCCCCGCCGAACATAAGAGAATGCGCGCGTGGTGTCCTATTGCGATCTGACGGCTGTCGAAGCAACGGCAGCGAGGAGCAGTGGAAAGGCGGCGGACTGGAGAGCACGAGGTCATAGGTTCGGTCCCCGTCATCTGCAAAATTTTTTTGCAATTTTTTCTTTTTTGGAAAATTTCGTCTAACTGCCTCTTTCTTGAGTTTTGAAGCGTAGAAACATGAGAAAACTTCTTTTTGAGCCTTTAAAAACACCTGGACTTCTTTTTGTCAAAAAAATTTTATTCATGAAATTATTCGTGATTCTCCATGTGTATGAGCATGGGTTGGAGTATGAAAAATTTTTCGAAAAAAATTTTTTTATTTTTTTGTTTCAAAAGTTGACTGGTCCAAGTAATTATGACTACGCTGTCAAAACTCACAGAAAAAAATTTTTTCCAAAAATTTTCCACTTCCAAAAAAAGATCTTTTTAGGTTGCAGTGATTTATACGCGATGATTGCCTTTTGTCGGACAAAAAGTTTAGTCCCGAAATCAAAAAGAAGGAAAAATGCTCAAAAAAATTAAAGCCTTAAAAAGTTATATTTTTTTCTGACATTTTACTCTCTACAAAGTCTGTGGTCCACGCTGAGAACATCAGCAAAGATGGAACATCAAGTCCGCCGCCTTTCCACTGCTCCTCGCTGCCGTTGCTTCGACAGCCGTCAGATCGCAATAGGACACCGCGCGCGCATTCTCTTATGTTCGGCGGGGCTTTGAAAGATCATATCTGGGCTGCGGAATTTTTTTGAGAAAAGTTCAGTGGTTTTCCGTAACCAGAGTGACGAGATCTATATACCCTCCAAAAATCAGCTCAATTGGAGACACTGAAATTTTCGACTTTTGAGGGTCCATAACTTTTTTCACAGACGTATTGGGCAACTTTTGAAAGCAGATTTGGAATCAGCGTGAAAAACTACATCTAATAAAATTGGTCTCATTCAGAAGTCCCACTGTGAGCTGAGACCATTCCCTGGTCAGGATTATTTTTTTCCTTTTTTTATTGGATTATTTCGTGTAAAATGAATATGCTATTTCTATTGAATTTTTGTATATGCGTAACTTTCATAATAAAAGATTCCTGTTTAATTAATGACGTTGTACCAAATTATTTGGGATCGAACGCCATCTACCCGGAGTAGACTCGTTTGGAATGAGTCCTTTGAGGGGAGGCTCTGGGGGTAGTATGGCGATGGACGTATTAAAAAAATCAGAAAAAAAGCGTTTTCTGCCAAAACTAACCGATGGAAGTCGATGCGAGGAACAGACGCGGTGACGATTGTTCGTGGCAAAGTTCCAGGCGCTTCGATATTCGCGTCTTCAGCATTGTGTGCGTATGAAACAAACACAGCAAGGTGATCAAGGTCCTGAAAAAATTCTCTCAAATCTCTCACTCAAAGAAACTTTTCACAGCATCAAAGATATTGTACGAGGAGCTCACGAGGCAGATCTTAGTTCATTTAAAATATAGAAGGATGTTCAAGCTTAAAAAATTGTCTGAAAAATTGTAGAAGCCTGAAACAAAGAAAAAACTTTTGCTAAGGTATTTAAAAAAGAAAAAACAATTTGTAAAAAAAAACCCTCAAACGATGTCTATAAAGTCCTGCGAGGAGCCATTTTGAGTGTTTTTTTATTCATTGAGAACTCTTTTGACTTTAAAATCTTCATCAAGGATTATTCAAAAAGACTATAATAGGGTATTCAATCATGTAGTCAATTTATCTCGATTTGAAAAAAATGAGATGTAAAAAAATTAAGATTGCGTACGCGATGCGGCTTTTAGCGGGCAACCCGAAGTCAAAAGCAATCATGGAAAAATGTTTTAAAAAAGTAAGTTTCTTGTTATTATTTTTATACTTCCGAATAAACTTTACCAAAACTATAAAAAATTGCAAGTTATTGAAGTTGGTTGTCATTGAGAGTATATTCTCGATGATTTTGCTTAAATTAGCGTTTTTCACAAAATAGGTGAGGTAAAATAAAAAAGAAATCTATGCATAGTTTCAAGAATCACCTCTAGAAGCTTGCCCATTCGAATGTTATTACTGGCGCTGAGGTAGAGTTTCCCTCTGTTGCTATCCGTACTCAACGGTACTCGAAACTGAAAAAAATGAAACTTTTGAACCTATTTTTTCACTGTGAGACCTGTCGATAACTGTCTGTCATCCTCCGCGATGCAAGTTTTTTCGATTGCAGTTGATGTTCGTTAAAATTTTCGATTTTCGACATTCTAGAAAATTTAAGTTGTTAGATCTTCTATCCACTAATTTTTTTCCCTGATCGCAAGAGTTTTCAAGGGAGAAGACTTCTGAGTCAATAAGCCGAGAACCAAGTCCTTTCAGCATTTTTCGATTAGAAATGGCATCGGATAGTTCAAAACACGTTACTTTTTGATAAGTGATGCTCGATTTTGACCTCGAAGTGATTTTCGAAGTGAATTTTGACCTCGAAGTGATCTAACTTTAGATCATGCAAGATTTCTGCACCTTTGAAAACCTCTAACAAGACTTTTTTTTTGTTCTTTACTTCAAATGTTCGATCAGTTTGCTCGTCATCTCTTCCACTGTTGGAATCGCAGACAAAGACAAGGTGGAAGAGCTTTTGGGGTTGACGAATGAAGTTCGCTGAAACAAAAAAAGTTCTTTCGAGTGAAGTATAATAAAAAAGCTATTATTTCTTATCGAAACTAACAACATTCGGTGAGGAATGGCACAATCGCCCGGAAATAAGCCGAGAACCAAGTCCTTTCAGCATTTTTCGATTAGAAATGGCATCGGATAGTTCAAAACACGTTACTTTTTGATAAGTGATGCTCGATTTTGACCTCGAAGTGATTATCGTTTCCAATTTTTATAATAAGCTCTGTTTAAGCACGGGAAATCTCCAAATCTTGTCCGTGGTTTGATTCGGTAATGGAAAAGATTCGAACTGGAGTTTTCCAAAGGTTAACAGAAAACGTTATCAAAAAAACCTCGACAACCATATTTTGATGAAATCCTTCGTTTTAGCAGGTCATCGGCCCAGGGAAAACCCGTTCTCGGCCACAAACACCGTCGATTCGCAGTCTTTCGAACTTAGCCGCTGATAATCCATGCGTTATCGATCTGTTTGTCTGTCGCTGGCTCTTCTGGTGGTCGTGGTGCCGCCGACGGCCGATGGATTCCTCGCCTCGGCCTTTTCTTCTGTTTCCCAGGCTGGCAAGACATCCAACTGCCATGATTGGAGCGACTACGGGCCTTGCTTCAGGTTTTTGTCTCTGCAACACAAAGTAGATTTCTGGATTTTCGTTCAAAATTAGCCATTTCGGTCTGCTTTGTCTAATATCTTTTTTCAGCACTTCGGACAGATCTTTCTGGCATCGGCTTCCTCGGCAGTGCTACCAGAACAGATACATGTCGGTTAGTTTCTGAAAATCCGATTTCTGAAAATTTGGCTCTTTTTCAGTTGATCACGGGGATCGGTAATCCAATCGTGCAGAAAGTGATGGACTACGCCGAATTATTCAACAAGTCTGCCGACGCCTGCGGAATGTGCAATGTCCAAGTCGCCTGTTCTCCACGATGTGACTATACTCCGGGGTTCCTCTCTAAACTTTTTACGTTGGAAATTATTTTTCCTTATAATATCTTTGAATGGTTTCGAATGAATTTCGTTGTGTATAAAAGAATTGAATCTTCTCATAGAAAAATACTAAAATAACGTAATTAGTTCAGAGGAAACTCGTTCGGCGTGGTCGACAGAATCTGCGATCTTCCGACTGAAAGACAGGCCTGCGCCATGACTCCTCAGGCTTTTGACGAAGACAGCGGCTTGTGCAAAGTCTGGCCACCGAGGTCTTTAAGTTGTTTCAGAATGACTGTTTTATTATTCTAATCATTCGTAGAAGAACGACAGCCGTCGATTTCCTCGGTGCCTTGGTTCCACCGAACATTAGGGACCAAGTCTGGGCTCTGAAAACCTTTAAATTGCATCAGGTACGCAATATTATTTTTCGAATTATTGAATTAGCGCAAAAAAATAATTTTTCAATAATTTTTCCCAAAAAAAGTGAAATGAATTAATATATTCACGGACGACCAAAATAAACTTTTGTTTCTTTTCTCGGAAAGTTTTTGAAAAAAGCTGGCCGAATTTCAAACAACTTTTTAGTTTTTATTAAACTTCTATCGTTCGTAGATTTTCTATTATCCGACAAAAGGTTGAGAGACATAAAGAAACTTTCTTTTCAATGTAAATAAAAGTTTGAAGCATAAACTCGAAATGTTACTGCTGCTGCTCTCCTTACAAGCCGAATCCCTGCGACGCCCAGTGTACACTGCATCCCTGCAGTCGTCGCAGTTCCTTCTCATCTACTCAAATCAAAGTATTCAGTTACTGATGTTTGCATCGAGAACTTTTTTCTTCATCAGATACTCCGACGAAAGTGGTTGGCAAAGCTGGAAGAACAACAGCAGGAAGAAGGAGAAAGCGAAGAATGAATTTTTCAGTTTTTCTGCACTTTTTTTGCAATTTAAATTACGAGTGTTTCAATCCTTGTCAATATATTCATTTTTGAAAATAATTGTTTGTTTTATGAAGTTTTTGAACCGAGAGCCGCAAGACAGAAAAAAACAAGCAGGAACAAATAGAGACGACGCACTTGAAGGATTGACAAGGATCACTTGGTTGTACAAAAAACGTGTGAAAATTTTTCGAAGGAGTTTTTATTTCCGCAACGGACTTTATTCGCCCTCAATTTCAGTAGGAAAGAAGTTATCTGATCAGATGTATTTGAAAGGCGGCTAAACTTGAAAAAAACTATCACCAGGCTGTTTGAAAAACTCGATGAGCAGAACTAAACAAAACTATAAATTTTTGAGCTATTGAAAAATAAATCCAACCAGCGAGCATTTTTTTGGACTTTCTGGTGCTTGCGGAAACATATTAAATTCAAAAAGAAAAGCTGTCGATTGAATTTTTTGCTTTAACTTGTCAATTCAAGAAGATGCTTCAAAAATAAACCATTTCAACTATAGTCTGTTCCGATTTTAAATGTCAACCAGCTAACTCCGCCCCTGCTGCCACAGTACTTTTTAGCGTCGATGTTTAACGCGCAGGGACGATTTTTAATTTTAAAAGATAGAAAAAGAAGCCAAAAAATGGAGCCATATTAAAGGTTCATCATCATCTGCGATGAAAAATTGACTTGAATGATATTGTTGGGGGCGGAGCAAGCTGCTTGACGGCACCTTTGAAAAGCGATTCAATCACAGACCACCAAAACATACAATTTTTTGTACAACAACCTGCCAAGCTCGATCTTTCGAAGAATCGCCGCAAAAGGACTTGAGAGTCAAGTTTGCTCGGTCGGACGTGCGGCTCTTAAGAAAAAAAGCGCCGGAGGGGCAGCGTGGGAAAGGAAAAAGACTGTTAAGCGGTCTGTCACTGTCCTCCGCGGTCTTCCTTTCGTTCACCTTTTTTCTCTTAATTGTACAGGTAGCCTAGATTTTTCTCATTTCTTTGGACGTTCAGTTGATTCACCACAGCTTGCGCTTTCGCCTAAGACCTTTTCTTGTTTGGAATTTATTTTCATTCGAATCACTAGGGAACTACTCGGGTACGCGTTTAGCGTTGAAACTTTGATGGTTTATAAACCCGGGTAAGAGTACTTGGAAACAAAAGCGATCATCTGTCAAACCGCCATAGGCTTCTGAGAAAAAATTTTTTTGAAAATGAAAAGTTTAGGCTTGAAAATTATCAAATTTTTGCTTTCCTCCTTCTTTTGGCTGGAAAAAAGTTTTTTAGAAATAATCATAACCGGATCATTCGAGGCGATTATATTAAAATATAAAATAAGGTAAAAAGCAGTTATCTGAAAAATTTCAGGCTTAGTTTTCACATTTTCTACTAATTTTTTCTCAGCTCTATATCGAGTTTAGCAGATATTCTATCTTGTTTTCGAGTATTCTGGTTTGGGTCTATAAACCACTACAGTTTCGACTCGAAACGCGTACCCGAGTCCAAGTAGTTCCCTAGTCAGAAACTCTTTGATGTGCCTGATGAGAACGCTGAAATCTTCTAACTGGATTAATTCCTAGTTTTTTTTTCTTGCAAATCGAAACTTTGAGTTTTCAGCTGACATAAAGTTATCAGAGAAAATGAAAACCTTTTGTTCACGCGATAGCGATTTTCCAAACATTAATTCAGTTCAATGCAAGTGCAAGAAGGGCTCCGGAAACATTTCAGTTAAATCTCAATCTCCTAGTGGAATTATCTCTTCTCTAAATATTTTAAACGTACCGTATATCGTAGTTCGTGTTTGAATTTTGCTTTTTCGCCAAAAAAAAAAACGCGCCGCCATAAATTACTACGGTAGTCATGCGACCACGACGTTTCAAGTCGGCATAAATTGAAAGAAAATTGAAGTTTCAGCTACGATGAGAAGAAGCTTTCTACTCACGGTTTGCCTATTGGTGAACTCGTCGATTTGCGAGGAGAAGCCGTGGTATTTGCCGATTTTCGACCTGATCGATGCCACAGCCAAATTCGTTGATGGAGGCGCCTGCAAGCAAGGTTTTCTCTTCCGAGCGAAACAGCAGTACTGCTGCCGTTCTGTTTTTAGTGTTTGCAACGAAAATTGAAAAAAATGTGTTCTTTCCGAAGTTTCAGAGCAGGCTTAGGTTGAAATGCTACCGAATGGTTATCTTAAAATGGAGATTTTACCAAAGAAATTCTTTACAGAATGCACGACGACCATGGACTGCGACACGGGCCTCAGCTGCTTCCATGCGACGAACCTCGACAAAGGCTGTTGTTTGATGGGTTCGCCAGAACCGTCTCCGCAGCTAATGTTGGTAGTCCTACAGCGCTGAAGCCGAACGAGACTGGCTGCGAGTTGGAGGAGCAGTGCAAGCAGGCCTGCGAAAGCACCATCTGCGACAAATCGCAGTCGCCGTCGAGGTGTCTCTGCGAAAAGGGCCGTCACTTCCTTTTCAACAAATGCTGTCAGTATCTTGAAAGAAAATACAAGCAAATCAGATTCAGGGAAGAAATGTCCCGAGTTCGCCTACGCCGAGCCGGTTATCGACGAGAAAGGCTTCAGTCGCTGTGAGCTCAAAGTCGACCTCAAGACAGCCATGACCTTCATGAGACGCAATAAGCGACAGATGCGCTCAAACTTCTGCTAAATTTTCCTTTTCTTCGAAATTCTCAAAGTGCGAGAAGAAAGTATGTAGGTCACATTGACCATCTTCGAAAAAATCAAATTTATCATTCCAATTGAATAAAATTGCTCGAACTTGGTCAGGCTTTTATGAGATACCAATATGAAGCAGAGAACGAAAAAAAAATAAGGAAAGGTATCAAAAAATAGGAGTGATGACGACACCTGATTTTTAGAACAAATTGATACAAACAAATACAAATTAATGCAAACCTACCGCTATCTTAGATTATTATAGACCTTATAGAAAATCAAACCTATCTAGGGAGGCAAAAAAAATCAAATGAAAAATAAGCATGCTTTAAATTCTAATCAAATTCTCTAAAATGTTAAAGAAAAACATCAGGTTTTTAATTTACCAGTACGCTGATTTGAGACCGGAAAACTTGAATGAGGGAGTTGTTCAGAACAAAATCCGATTGAATAAAGTGATTAACCTTCGGTTAAAGTGATATGATATCAACAAATATGTGTGCGGGTCCAAATATATGTAAAAATAAATAAAAAGAGAAGAGGCAGTTATAAAAAAGAACGTTTGATGCAATAGAGATATGATCTGATTTGGTTCCATGGGAGACCTACTATCTTCGAAACTGAATCTTGATCAGAGAAATAGAAAAAAAGGAACCGGTTCCAATCACTGGGAATAGAAGAGATAAGTGAGGCCTAGAATATTCAAAAACGGCTGTTCAGAGAGTAGTTGAGCGGAAGGCCCGCGGCGACGACGGCGGCGGCTGCGTTCATCGCAGCGGGGCCTTCGTGCCCGGTGGCGGGGATTCGCGGCGACTGCATGATCTGCTGGAAGGTCGGGGATAGCTGCATCTGGCGGCTAAGGTAGTCGAGCACTTGCACGCCCATCATGTGGAAGTTATCGAAGTCGTCCGTCTGGAAATTAACGTAGTATTGAAAGTATTGTTTGCAATCGGACGAGAACAAACTAGAGATGAGATTTGAAAAGATCTAATATCATATAAGAAAACGGACCAGCCGAACGATCCGGGCGAGTCTGTTCTGCGAAGCGGCACAGTGGTCTTTCAGAGCGTTGATAACAGTGCTCTGCAGCCGATCAACCGCCGCCTTGTTCGTCAGATTCAAGTAATTCATGTCTGGAAGTGGAAAAATCTCTCAAAGTCCTCTCTCATCAGTTTTTACCAGTGTTGGCAGCGAAGAGCTGCAGAGCGAGAAGAGCTCCGTAGGACTGGTTGTCCCAATCGACGACGCTGCTGAAGGACAAAGACTTGATGCGGATGTCGCTGAAGAAAGGCAAGAAGACGTCTGGGAAAGCGCTGAGCGGCGCCGACTCTCCCTTTTCGAAGACGATCGTGTCGTGTGACGGACGCATTCTGAAAGTTCTAAATGATGGCAGTTCAAGATGGTTTTTTCCCTCAGTAGAAAATTCATCTATTCTGACGGAAAATAAATCATGAAATCAGCACTATTTTTTTTTCAAAATGTTTTGTATAAGATAATGCTGACCTATCGCACAGACGAATAGCAACCATAGGGAAAAAGGCGCGGGCGACCAAGGCCTCCAGGTCCTGAGCGTCGATCTCGCCGATTCGCGGCATCGTTCGGATGAAAGACACGAGATTCGCGTGCTCGGTCTCCAGCATAAGCAGCGTTTGAACGTAGTCGAGTTGCGTCTTTAATCATTTATATAGCTTTTAAAGAGCTTCTCTTCTCTTACAATGAGCCTTGGAGTGTTGGCGGCGTTGTTCTTCGCTAAATCGTTCGCCTTGGCGAGCAGGGCAAGCAGTGGAAGCGGCGGGGACTGATCGTCGCTCCTGAGGCTTCGTGTCTTGGAAGATAGACGTCCGCGGCGGCCAGACAGTGTTCCGTTCCTCACAACTGCAAGAGACTCCGTTGAGCAACCACAAAAGATAAAACAGCCAAGGCCTAATTAATCAAGAAAAGTATACTGTAGATTGAAAATGTTGTCTGAGCTAAACGTTACGTATTGACGTCAATTCATTATTCAATTAAGACGCATTTCTAAAATAGACGTAGAAGCAAAGCGCGAAAAAAACTGAAAAGAAAGACGAACTTTCTTTGACCATGCCCACTTCGAGGCATTTCTGGAAGCGGCAATACTGACAACGGCTCCGATATCGCTTGTCGATGGGGCAGTTGCGATTTCCAGCGCAAGTGTACTTTGAGTTTTTCTGCACGGTTCTCTGAAAAAAGAAACTGGTAAAGGTGAATACTTGTTTGAAATGAAACAATAATTTTTGTGGCTTGCTCAAAAGTTTCGAGTTATAAAAACCTACGGGTTTTCTCCTATAAACTTTTGAGCTTTAAATATAAGACAGGCCTGTTCGAAATTTCAGTTGGGCTCATCGTTTTAAATTTCATAACCAAGCTTTGATTTGGAAAAATTCCCCCGGCGGACATTGGTGACAGATATATTTGCAATTTGGAAGTACCTCTTGTGTCTATTTTTTTTTTACATCACACGGTCTTCTCAACAATACCGCTCATCTTTAACCGGCCAATCTAATATAAATTGAACCAATCCAACATATATCGATAGGCTCGAAACACACCTTGAAGAAGCCCTTGCAGCCTTCGCAGGTGCGGGCGCCGTAGTGGAGACAAAGGGCGCGGTCGTTGCAGACGACGCATTTCTTCTCGGATTCTTCCTCCATCACACCGCCGAAATGGCTCGAGTGTGCCTGTGTGAACTCCGGACTGCTGAAGAACCTGCAAAATCAGAACTGATTCTCCTCGATTTGTTTCCTTCTAGGTTTTCTCTCTTGAAATGCTACACGCGTCGGTAACATCACTAAGCTTCCACCGGATTATCATGTGACGTCAAAAACTTTTTGACACTCTATTAAGATCTACTATTTCTGGGAGTTTGTCTAGGATTAGAATTTTCAAAGGTTACACTGAAGATTTGAAAATGACGCGCTTCATTGTGAAATTGCAGTATCTAAAGAAATTCATATAACAGATGAAACATCGGCGTTTTTTTTTCCAAAAATATTTTTTTTTTAAGATTCTGAGTAATCAGCCAAACGATTTACGATTGAACTTATGCGAAGTTAGGAATCAAAGATAAAACGACACAAGAATAGAAAGAAGATTGATTTTTTTCGGAAAAATTAAAGATTTGTCTTGCCTAGAATAATTTTACTAAAAATACTGGAGAAAAAAAATATTTCATAAATTTTTTGATTTTAGGCATGACGAAGGCTAAAAAAATGAACTGCGTAGGAATTAAAAAGTGCACGTAAATATATATTAAATTAAAAAAAGTTTTTAAAATGAGTGACAGCTAGAACGGGATCGTGTGCGTCTGGAACCACAAAATGGCATGCGGCGGCAGGCGGCGCCTACTCGAGATGTGCAATTATCCGTCGGAGCTTCCATAGGAAACGCTAACTCTGCTTCTGTGTGTAGCTTGTACCCACCAAAACCTATGACCTTATTAAGAATTTGAGGTAAAGAAGTGATTTATATAGAAATCAAGTGCTCGAAAAATCTGAGGTGGAAGGAAAGTGGGAAAACTCGAAATGATTGGATGGGAGTTCCACCGTAGCCAGCCAGACGACCACTCAACTAATTTCCGCTGTTCAAAAATGAGTGCAATTAGAACTTTTCGAGTTCACTTCCCTATTGACGTTAATCAGCAAACGCGATATCTCTTCGAAAGTTTATCACTAATGAAGATCTCTGTCTATCCAGAAAAAAGCTTCTGTTTCGAAATTCATTATCAGTCAAAATGAAGCTTTTCGCGCAAAATTAAAAGAAATTGAATTTTTTTCAAGAGAAAACCCCTATCAAAACCAGAAACAAAACAGTGCCCCAAAACTTCTGATAAAGTTCAAGTGCGTACCGAATCCAACTGATTTGAACGCGTTTCGAGTCTTTTTCTATGGAATCGAGCTGAAACAGACCTCAAGAAGCCAGGCATGTTGAGCGGCGACGTCGGCAGGTGGGACGAGGAGTGGGGCGACGGAGTGCCACCGGTGTTCGTCGAGCTGGAGCTTAAACCAACGTCATCAGGCTCGTCGTGCATGGAATGGGAGCGTGGCTTGCCGTGTCTAGGACACACAAACCCGTCGTTTTCGTTCACCCCCAGGCAGTCCATCAAAAAACTCATTCTTTCCAAGAAAAAAAGCACTATTACTGGGTCCGGTTTACATTTGTTTTTCACGATATTTAAAATGATAACGTAAGGTGAGTGAAATTTTATGAAAAAACTATAAAAGAGTGACTCAGTAGATTATTTTTTGAAGAAAAAAAACTTGATCTGACTACAGCTCCTCCAAATCTATTTGATTGGGAAATTACGAGATCGTTTGAAATAGCGCCTCAGCGCCACAGCTCCATTTTAGGGGAAAAGAGTGAGAAATCGTCACCTTGTGGTTCCTTGGCTGCCGCGTCGCGACTCCGAGATGGTCGGCATCGGATGCGGGTAAAAAGGCGGAAAGCCTGGCGCCATGAACTGCGGACCCATAAAGTCTTGTCTGCAACTGTCAAGCTCATATTTCTTTTTTTTCGTCAGACTCAAAATATAAACGCTTTTCTCATCAGAATTTCCGGAAGCCGTTTCAGGGTTTCACTCCGTAGATTGAGGAAAAACTACGGGGTAATCTTTCGCGTACTACAGTAGGGCTTGAATGATATCACTGAAGCCGCAAAGTTGAACTTTTCTTCCAGCTCGCTTGGCCGAATCAAATTTCCGGCGTTCTCATTGGAGGTTCTTTTCTAATTATCTCTATTTTCCAAAAATGAGCATTCATATATGTTAACTAGAAATTAAAGATTCTCCAAGAATCGGTTAATTAGTCCTGCCTGGCATTTTGAACTTCTGCGTGTCTAATTGGAGATTTGTCTGGACGTTCGAAAAAGATTCCTAATTACCTTCAGTTCGTCTACATTTAGAGTCTTCCGAATCAGTAATCAGTATCACTCAAGTTCTGGAACGATTGGACCTTTTTTCAAGACACGAAGTATGGTTCGGAAATCCTTTCTCGTTTTGAATCAGTCGGAGGAACAAAAGGCGCAGCCGGTTTCTCTTCATTTCCGGTCCTGTGACGCATCTTTTTTGACATTTCCCTCATTTTGAAACTGCTAACGACGTAAAAAGAATGTAAGATTTCTTGGCAGTGGAGGCGCTTGCAGAAAGTTTTTCGGGAAGGAGGAAAGGGTACTCACGGGAAGGCGTAAGGCATGGCCCCTTGAGCGGCGGGATTGAAGAAAAGGTCCTGTTGAGGCATTTGCAGCGGATCGAACTCGATTTTGACCTGCACCGAGTGGTTCATCTGGGGCTCCTTAAACAACATTGTTATGACTTTCGTATGTCTGGATAAATATTAGAGGCATGAGCAATAAAGAAGTTGAAAGTTCTGATTCGCAGAACTTTTAGGGACACCTGAAATGGCTACCTTTTCTAAATACCCTATTCAAATTAAAGTTTATAAACTTTTCGCTCAAATTTTCAAGCAGCCCATAAAAATGTGACTCGAGTTCTGCGTCAAAATGGACAGTCTCCGGAGTAATTCTTATTTTATATGCCGCCCCTGTCAAAACAATCGTGAAAAGCTTTTTCCCCATTGAAAATAACCAATAGATTATAAAGTAAAAGAGTGGATTATAGTGAAAATAAAAGAAAATACGAAGAGATGAGTAAATCTGTTTTCGAGGTATTTCCAGTGGTTGTCACTATTGTTTTCAATTCTTGGCCCAAATTATTCATTGGGCATGACAGTGTTGCGAAATGAGAATCTCCATATTCCGAACGTCAAGAGTTCCCGAAATAACCACTATTTGTAATTTCACTGCCAGCTAAACAAATTTCGAAAATTAAAAATCTCAATTTTCAGTCATGCGCCAAAAAACTTTGTGAAGCTTAGTCATGCGGTAAATTAACTGAGGAATGGCGTTCCAGGTAATATTTGAAGAACTATCTAATGATTGCTAAAAAAAAGCTTCAAAAGAGCCTGGCTTCTCTTTTCTCTAAAGAACTGATAGATTGTAAAAAAAAACTCGAAGTTAGAGAAAACAGTAATAAGAAAAAGTAAGAGAATAGGGAGAGGATTGGTGTCGCACTTGCAAAAAAGCACCTGTTGAGCGTTGGAGGCGAGGTTGGAGGAGTTGGAGGAGCTGCTGCCGGGCTGGTTGGCCTGTTCGCTGGTGCTCTGCAACTGAAAGACTTCGATGGTGCAGCTTCTTTTGCCACGGCAAAATATGAGAAGAAAATATGCTGGTGCGATAAGGGCGGCCCCGGCCATTAATCATCGCAAAGAAAGAACCGCCGCTACCGTCGCTGGCATTTCGCCGCGGCATCATCCCATTTCTACAGTACCCGAACGAGAAAAAAAATCGAGAAGAAATGACTCTTCGTCATATTTGAATTTTTTCGATTTTAAAATTTTCTAGATATACCATGTTCTGTAGAGAATAGTGATTCTGTCTTTCTCAGCACTCTCAAAAAAAACTTTACCCCACACAACAATTAAGGAAAAGCAAAAAGATTGTTTCTCGGCTTTCCGTTCATATAATCATATTATTTATAAAATTACTCCTGATAATCAAGGTATGCTTGTAGTCAGAAGTTTTTTCCCATAAAAACCTGAGCCTGAAGCCCAATCTCAAAAAAAAAACCGAAAATATCTATAACCAACCGGCGAGCGGCTCATTTTCTTGGACAGGCGTACGTATCGTCTCATCCCAAAACAAGTATCGAGCAAGCAAGAATGAAATTTTCAAAGCCGAGAGGATTGGCGACTGAATTATCAAGCGGACGATGGAATAATCGCTCCTGTGGCGCCAAAGGACACCAAAAGGGGCGGCGTCTGTCTTGCAGATTTACTACGAGCCGAGAAATCTGCTACCGTTGTCAAATTGTCTCTGACACATATGACAAGGCGGAGGGATTCGTTGTGACGTCACCAGCCAGCGTATTTTTAATCCTCTTCCTTGATGTGATAGAGACACGTGCGCGTCGCAAGCAAAAACCGGCGATTCAGGCGACGGCTTAACGTTGCCTGAGCTCCGACACGTGGCCGCTGCTCCACGTTTGGATATTTGGATTATTTTCAGCCCTGCTCATCCGCAGCCTAAGGCGTTTGACCGTCCTTGATCCGTGTTTCTAGAAGACTAACGGATCGGCGCCCTCAAAACGTGCAAGAATAAACGTTTGCGCTTTCCAAATCCCTATTCCATAAAAAAACTTATGATTGAGAAGATAAAACTATAGATGAATTTTTGAAAAAAAGAGCCCTTTTTTTCCAAAAATTTTTTTTTCGCAAAAAAGTTTCATGTTTTAAAATCTTCAACTGAACCCATCTCAGTATGATACTAAAAAAAGGACATCTATATTCACTCTGAATTCTGACAAACGCTGTAAAATTATATCGTTCACAATAAGTTCTTTTTCTTTTTTTAAGAACAACACACCAAAAAATATGATGAAAAAAAGTGCTTAAAGTTTGTTTTTGTTTTGAACACCAGGTAGGCGATCAAAATCAAAACAAAAGGAAAATATTTTTCAAACTGTTCAAGAACAAAAACTTCATTAATTTTTATTGAAATTCGGCTCTGATCCGTTAGTGACACTTCAAAAGTTCTTTTTTTTTCAATAGCTCCCTATAATTCTAGTTTTTGTTATATCGAGCAAAAGAAACTGTTTCGGGCTATCGTATGTTTATGACTTCAATATGCCGAAAGTACTCTCGTCTTCAAGCTTCTATATTGATAGAACTTTTGAAATCGTTCTTTTTGATGACTAGGTTATTCAAAAATATGGTGGCGTATTCCATTCAGTTACAGGTTTTTTTTAATGTTCGAAAAACCTAGAAGGTTTCAAAAAGAAGAGCTTCTTACTTATCTATGCGGAATAATATGAAAAAGAGCAAGTAAAAATGGAACGAGAAGAAAACAACTGGAGAAAGAAGGGAGCACCAAAATAGGCGGAGCTTCGCGACGACGACTACCGTACATGAATCATGCAAGGGACCTGTTTTTGTGCCTTGATTGGAACGACGGAGACTCTAGGGAAAGGTCATCGACGAGTCCCAAATTCAAACTCCTTCTCAAGTCTAATGAGATGCTACCGTAGTTAGTAAATGGTCAAAACAAACGATAACCGACACCCAACCTCCGATCTCTTATGTTCCTTTTGATTAAATGTTCATTTTATACTAATAAGCTTTTTTTGCCTCATGAAAACAAATACCAAGTTAAAGAGGAAGTTTTCATCGAGTTGAAAAAGTTCTTAGGCAAAAACAAGAAGCAAAAATTAGAACCTTGCGTTTCTCACGGAATCTTGTACGCATGTAGAGAAATGTCTCAGTCTTTGAATAAAGGAAAGAAGATGTCAAATATATAAACTTATACTTCGCTGGTTTCAAAAAATTTTCGAAATTAAAAAATAAAGCTGCAAATGATGTGATATTGTTTTCGGCAATGTGATGACAAAACATTCCTTGCAAATTATTCGAAGAACGACGCTGCAAAAGAGACTCTACTTTGTAGAACAGTTCTCCAGAACTGGAAGCCAGAAAATCAGAGAGAAACTATAAACAGCCTTTGCCCATCCAAGTTTGAAGGGGTCGCAAATAAAAAAGCAGGTGCTCTTGCCAGTTCCAGTTTCGGCTTTATTTCCTTAATCTACGTAAAATTTGAGAAAAGGTTCTCCGCTCAAAGTTCCGCCCATATTAGTAATTTTTGCAGGTGATGTTCCAAAAATAAAAACTGCGTCGCCAAATATTTTTTTTTGAGTTTGAGCAACTTTTCCTCAGAAATGTCAATGGAAGCAGTGATCGGAGAAGTCGAAAATAACAAGAAAATGGTCTTCGAGCAAATGAAGTTCTTCAAAGCGACGCCACACTCCTCGAAAACGCTGCCAGATACGATTCCAACAATAACAAGACCATGAACCAACAAGAAGAATTGGCAGACGAAACAAAAGGAAGATCGCGAGGAGACCTGATGATTCAACCGGGTAGCCGTCCAAGGTTTTTTTTTTTGCCTCGGCAGTGCCATTTGCCAGAATTTTTTTTGCTCGTTCTTGCGCCGATGACGAGCCCTCCGTAGATGACCAATCCTCAGAAGAACAGTCAGAAATCGAGCCGAAAAAAAATTCGCCAGGTTTTTTTTTTGTCGAAATGTAGATCGACATGAGAAAAAACCACATGGCGAGTTTCAATGATGTGGTTATCATTAGAGAGAACGAAAAGAGTCTTTTCTTTTCAAGCCTTAAATTTTTAGAAGTTTGATTGAGAGCTTAGAGCCAGTAGATGAAAGGAAAAAAGAGCTTAGTTAACATTCAAACTCATTTTTTTGGACGAAACTGAGACCAGAAACCGTTAGAACCGTACTAATCCGACTACAACCGAACCCATATAATTTCGTTGATGACCTCCATTTGAAAAAGTCTTTGAGAAGATTGACGCACTGAAAAAACACGAACCTCAATGGCGTTGAAGAGTCCATCGAGCTCGAGGTCGTCGAGAGATTCAGAGACTCTTCGCGAAGTGTCTGCACCATCGAGATGTCCGAAGTCGAAAGACCGTGGCGACCGTCGCATTTCCCCCCAAAACTCCTTCGGCAAAGGTCCTTCTTGCTGCACGATGTGGCAGTACAGGTCGAGCTGCAGAACCTCTTCTTAATTCCTTTCCCCCTCCATTTATTCCGAACCTCACTATCAACACTACTACTGCTACTGGTAGAAAAAGTCGTGCGGCTGCTGCACGTTGACGACGGAGAACTCTGCAAACGTGTCTCTGTTGATTTTTGTTCCGGATTTGTGGGCTTACTTGGTTACTGTAATCGGTTTGGACAGTCAGTTGTTGGTACAATTGTTCGTGGGACATTAGAAAGTTGCTTTCATCGAGCGTCCAGCTGCAAAATAGTGATTATGGTAAATTTATTTCGTTGAGAACGAGCTAGAAAATTACACGAGGTTGAAGAAAAAAAAAAGTTCAAAAACATCGAGAAGACTTTTCAGAAGTTAATGAAGCGCTAAGTCACGATCGTTTTGTAGTTTCAGCTCCCTATTCTTTTCGCAGACAAATCCGCCTCCATGTAAAAAAAACCAAAAGTTTGGTTTTATAGCATGTTCAATAAATCTTTTCGATCTTTACATTCCTAATTTTAGTGCGCTCACACCGTCTCACTAGCGCAAAAAGCAGACAGTATTTTTTTTTAACTCGAATCGCACAACTAAAAGATAAAGTTTCGGCCCCTCTTCATTTCTCCTGTTTTACAGTGCAAGTGATTCACTATAAACAAGTCCCTCAAACAATCAAGGAAAAGCGAATTGTCCACGAAATAGTCAAAAGACCATGCGTGTGATAAGCGACCAGGCCGATAAGGCAAGTGGCCGAGGAGCAAACCGTTTTCGGAGCTTTTATAATCGGGAAAGATTGCGTGTCAGACCACGCCTTCTTCCGGTGAACATTGTCAGTGGATTCCGCCCTTTTTCCGACTGTTGTCGTAGCATAACACCTGCCACTATGTCACCAAAAATAGTGCTACACAGAGGTGTTTTTAGAAAGGTTTCCTTTGTCGTCGAATTCACCTGAGCCTAAAATAAGGGAAACAGGACAGGTGCGATCATCTCTACGTAGCCGTTTTTTTCTAACTGCGTCGTTATGTTTTCGAACTTTTTTGTCGACGTCAAAATTTTTTACGTAACAGGTTTGAAAGGTGCAAATCTGTAAAACATAGGTCACGCGCAGTTTAGCAAAGAGCGGCGGTGAATGAATTAAGTCTGAAGTTTATCTTTTTCGAGACACTTAGTTTTTGTGCTGGATAACCAACTTTAATGACTCGAAAAGTGAGATTATATCTCAAAGACACGTTGAATAAATCATAGAAAACTAAGAGCGCAGATTAAAAGTTACCTATTTCGTGCAAAGGGAAAGCACAATGATCGAAAACAGAAGATGAGAAAGAAGGTGGAGCCTCGGACTAATGGCCGTTTGCTGCTCAAACCGACAATTACCGTGTGAAGGTGGACTAGACAGCACCAAACTAGGTTTATATAAACTTTTAAATGCAAGAAATCGATATTTAAAGAAACGTATTGTCCAAATTCAAGACGAGAGATCTATTTTGCTCCCAATACTTCATGAGCAATAACCGTAATACTTATCAGAAAAAAAAAAACCTTATCTCTGTTCAAACAACACAAATTTTGGAACAAATTGCTAACGACTCATCGACCTGATTATTCATCAGGGTTTGGCACTTCTCCAAATTCGTATTGGTTTCTGATATGGACCAAGCACTGATAAGGCTGTTCATATCGGTCAGTCATCGCTTTTTGACGTCAGAGAAGTGATTTACGCGGGTTGGTCCTGGTCAGAACGGTTATGAGTCAAATTTTGTTATCAGTTAAATTCATCATCATCATCCGCAGTTTCATTGAGCTGAATACGCAGCTTCTCATAACATCTCTCTGAAGAAAAAATTTTTTGTCTCTGTCACATCGAATAAATCGAAAGAAAAAAAAATCAAGTTCTTGAACTATTCGATGACTTTGTTTTCTGTTTCAAGTTTTACTTGTTTTGAAAAACACCAAACCTTTCGAATGCTAGCTTAGTTGATCAAAAAAGAATATGAACTTATCGAGAAAAATTGTTTGATTGATTCCTGAACATTTCAAGTTCCGACTGCTGCAAAAACTGAATGAAGTATAGACTAAGCTTGGGAAGCGACGTCGCCAAGTGAAGTTTGAAATATATCACTGTCGATAATTTCTTTCAGACCACTGGGTTCGATTTTTCGTTTGGACTGTATAATAATCGTCATTTCTTATCGCCAAATGAGACTTCATCGCGGCAACCTCAACTTCGAGACCTCGAAACTTGCAGGGCTTTCCCACGGTGTCCACTGAGTCATGATCCGTTCGCACAGTCTTATCGGTTGGTTGAGTTTCGAACGCTCCGATTACTTTGAAATGAAAATAACGATAAGAAATGACCAAAAGATAGAGGACGACTAAAGTACTGCAAAAAAAAATTGTCCACCCTCACCTAACAATTTTCTTATTGACAACATTTGATAATTGTATACAATCAAAGCGAGGGTGGCATTCTTCAACATTTTTCGAGTTGAAACATTTTTCGCAGCTTTTTCTTGCACCGCATCCCTTTATTATCAAATGAACCAAGCTATAATCTACTTCGAATTGGAATGAACCTTGTAATCATTGTGAGGGTGGAAATTCAACGCTGCAAAAAACAACTAGGTTCGGAAGTTTTGAGGAAATGATCTATGATGCAGAGTTTCCTGTCTCTTCAACCGCTTTTCCGCTAATGTCTGAACGGCAGAAAACGAACAAATTTTCCTCAACTACAAGGAAAAGTTTTATGAACTCTAGTGACCATCCGAAAATTGGTGATTCGGTTACGGTAAGAATTATAAGCAGAAGATTTTCCGATTTTCATACTCGTATTTTTTTTTCACTCTTCAATTAAATGAACGAATAAAATTTATACCTTTTTCCGTCAAATTTTCTCACGTTTTTTTTCTGCAATTATTCAATAACAAAATAAAAAAGACACAAAAATGTTTTCCTGCAAGTGAAGCTCAAGAATCTTTTAATCACCGCTTTTTACGAATCAATTTCTTGCCTTCTTTGATTCTTGTCTGGTTTGGAGTCAAAGTCTACTCGGTAAGATGGCTAATTTCCGATACTGATTATTCTACTGCTTTTTGTCTTTTTTTAATTGTACTAAGTTCTTGTCTTGATACTGTACACTGTTGAAGAAAAAAAAAATTACGCAGTTGAAAAAAATTTCGCAAAAAACACTTTCTCTAAAATCGGTTTTTTAAGTTTTGAGATAAACTTGAATCGCAAAATCTTGAGTTGGCTTAATTACCTACAAAAATACTGTTAGTACATTTTTATATCTTCAAAAGTCAGCACAACGACTATTACGTTTCTGCAATTAAATACGCCATCTCAATAAAAATAATTGTTGGGGGATTCCCCAGAAGGTTTCGGCGCTAAAAGATCAACCTCCACACAAATGCCTTTCTAAGTGCCTTTTCTACTCCGATAATATGAAATAGATATATAAATGAGTCAAATGACTCATTTATTAGTAATTTGAACTCAATAAACTGATAAAATCATCGTCTGATAATCGTACTGGCGAGTGAGTCAGAACAGATCAACGTCAAAAGGCTTGCAAGAAGAGTTATCAGTTATGAGTCGGCCTTTGGGAACCTTATCAGTTCTTATATAAGACGTTTGACAGCGTTTCGTGACTCAAGACTCTATCTCTGAATGTCATTTTCCCCCAATCACCATATTCTTATAAACTGTTTGACAGCGACCGTCGGCTTTTATTCTTCTAACTCAAAATTCTATAGAAATTATTTTCATCTTTCTCTGACGATATCGATTGAGGTTGGAAATTTTTCCATTTTTGAAACGAAATTTAACAGGAAAACTAAATTTTTTCAGTAATCGCTTATTCCTTTTTTGAAAATTCACGTCAAACTGGTGTTTGAATGATGTGTGCACTACTAGAGAAAAATATCAGACCTAGTGATTGACAATTTTTTTAAATTTATGTGAAAGAAAAATCTACTTTGATGCATTTACTCAAAGCCGGGAAAATTTAAAAAGAGCTTTTAACGAAAAAAACAAAACTAGAGTTTTTTTGAATTTTTTTAAACTAATGTTCTACCTCGATATCTTCATTTAAAAAAAGTTGATTCATTTTTCTTCGTCTGATATGTAATAGCTACAAGTTTTCATAGTTTTCAAGTTTAATATTCGAAGGCTCAATACTTTCTCGATTTTCACAGAAACTATAGAAAAAAGAAGATTTTTTTCTAATTACTCCAAATGGAAACATTCAAGGAAAACATTTGATTTTTCTAAATAATTGAAAAAAATAATAAGAAAGCAGTTATCAAAAAAAAAAATTGTGGTATAAACAAGCTTCGAAACAGAAAGGAGAGTAAGAAAGTAATGCCATGTTCAAATCAATGTCCGCGAAATTAAAATTTATCTCTGACTCTCTGTATTTTGGTTATCTTTTTACCTCTCAGAAAACTATTTTGAATTTCGTAGAATCACTCTGAAAATGCTACAAAAAATGAAAGTTATAGTATTAACAGTTATTTGAAAATTATTTTCGCGTACAAAAATATCATGCTCAGAAAGCGAAAAGTATCGTGCAAAAGAAAAAAAAATAGTAATGTCAACCGAGTCCCCTAAATCCGAAACAAAAGCAAAAACAGTTTTATAAGCATTCCGACTATTTTCAAGAGAAGGCACGCCTCTTGAGTGCTAAGGCTGCCGGTCACACAGTGCTAAGGCTGCCGGTCAGTTTTGCGCCGTCTGTTTAGGCCAGGATAATTTAAACTTTTTTTCTTTTCTTTGCAATACGTTTAAAAACCTATTTCTCGAGAAAGCAGAGAAGTCACGCCTTGATAAGTACACGAATATTTATTTTATTACCACGAAAAAAAAAAATACTAAACTACCGTGCTACGACCGGCCACCTCGCAAAAGCCATAAGACCTTATAAAAATCGTACATCGGCTGGATCCTACCCCAGAATATATTTTGAAAGTGTACTGAAATAGGCCGCACTTTTTAGGGGGTAGATCGGGAGGTGCGCCGCTGTTTGTGGGGGTAGGCCGCGCCCCGGGGTGGGATCCAGCCGACGTAAGATCAAAATTTTATAATCATCAAAATAAACCTATTAATCTAAAAAGGGACAAGAGAAGTGCAGAACGTGTGTGTTGGACTTCATTGGAAAAATTCAAAAAAATAATTGAAAAGTTTTCCTCAAAAGAGAAATAACGCTATAAAAACCACAGCAGCGAAACAGTGTCGCCATTAAGAGCATTCGAAAATGTGTCAGTCTTATATGAGCTTTTTCAGATCTCTCTTTTGTGTCTGTAGACGTGAGTTACTCAACGATCAGTTGAAGTTGAACTGTAAAGGTGTTTAAGAGCCAAAACATGATAAGCAAAGACAAAAAGTCGGAGTCCAACTAGAAGACGACCTGACCAAATCCTCCGAAGAGAAGAACTGACCGACGGTTCGAGATCGAAGCTCCGCCTAGCCTGGGAAAAGGCTCCTAACGTGGGAAAGAACCTCCCACGCAGAACCTCAAGAAGAACGTTTCCGCCTGGTTCGTCTGCCGCCTCTTGTTTCAGGAGATTCCGGCGCCGCCTCGCCGACTCCGCCCACCACCTTCTTTTATTCATCTGTTTGTTTTTGTCCGCGGATGAATTCTTAAAGGCCGAGAATCGGCGAACGGAGATTGAACTACGTATCCGAGGTCAGAAGCTTGACACAAAGAGGTCTCTCTAAGACTTTAAAAGTCTTCAGCTTTTGAGCGGGACTTGCCTCGTGGGCACTGAAAGGTACTTGTGTCGTCGGGGTGGTAGCTTAAGGGAAAAAACTGGAGTAATTTCAAAGAGAACAGAATCTAGCAATCTAGATTCATGACTTTCTTGCCTTAAAGTAGAAAAACGTCGTTAAAAAACACTTTTTTTTATAGTTGTGTCTATGCTCCTATAAACAGCCCAGCAAAGATATTCACACCAAACAGATCCTTGAACAAGAATGAGACTTTTCAGAAACTCGGCTTCGATACATTCCGAATCAAAAGAGATCAGAAGAGAACCGAGAAGTAATAAAAAACAAAAAAGAAGCGAGAATAATTTTTAAAATTCAATCATATCACTGCTGAAAATCGAAAAAGAACAGCCATAGCTGCGGAAAAGAAGCAGCAGAAAATATTGAAGGGTTTGAAAAATTATTTTGTCTTTCAGTCCTTTTCACTTCTGAACTATTCAAAAAAGAGCTAAGATTTTGCAAGAAATAGGTACAAATTTGCAAATAAATAGGACCGGAAAGGGCTAAAAAGAGAAGATAATTTCGAGCGTGGCGGCAGAATCAGAAGAGCTGATGCGAGACACGGCAGGAAGCAAACGTGAAAAGCCTGGATGTTTCCTCGTGGCAATGAAAAAAGAAGGCGTGTATCCGCGTCATGAGCAAATATCCATCGTGTTGCAGAAGTTGAACGACATCAGGAACGAGGTCATTGAGAAAAATTCAGAATAACGTTCACTTTTTTATTTTCAAGTTCGCAGATCAAACACTTGGGAACTGAATTATTATACCTAGCTTCACTTCGATAACTGGCTTTTTACGCAACTAAAAAAGTATTCAGACATGACCTACTCAGCACCCATCAATAGATAAAAAGTTGAAATTATTAAAAAATTTCAAGGAGCGAATCGAAAAGATCATATTAGACGAGGCCACCAGTGGCTGTAAAAGTGTAACTAAAACCCTCAAATATAACTTATCTTCCACAGAAAACCAAATTTGGTGAATTCTGAAAAAAAAAAGTGAACCATAACCTGAGCTGACTTGCACAAAAGTTTCGATTAAATTGAACAAATTCGTACAGACTAGAAACTTCGTGTTGCTCATTTTAGAAGACTGTCCAAAGGCTGAGCTTGACAAACGATACATTCAAAAGAAGCAAAAAAGTTTCGCTGATATCAAAAGATTAAAAAAAAACTAATCCAAGAGAGAAGACCGCTCAATGGAAGACAGCTTGAGCTGGACTGAGTTGGTCTGAATTGTTTCGTTTTCCGAGGCAAAAAAGGGGGCGTGGTCTGGGTTGACCTGCACGTCATATGTGCGGGAGTCGTCTCGTTCTTCTTTAATTGCCTTGGTGTGTTCTTTTGTTTCAAACTATATTTCTCTTGTTTCGACAAAAAATGACGAATTCATAATAACATCATAACCATTGCTATTGTAATTGAGCTTGAGTGAACTTTCCAGTTCTGCAAAAGATCAAGTCAAGCAGGATATTTGTTCACCAGCCTTCTAACTAATAAGGGATTGAATTATAATTATCGTATTTTCAATTCTTCATAACTTTCTTTTTGCTCTCAGAAACCGGAACTTGCGATTATCGCATCAACCTCACAACTTGGCAAATTAAACTGTTTCTGAATTTTTTTGAAAATTTCCCAAAAAATATTTGAGTCGTAAAGAAGAACGCCCATGTAGTTCACGACCACTAATTAAGTTCATTCATCCAGCTGATTAGTATTTTCGAGTTTTTTTTTTTGAGTGGGCGCCACAAAAGAAGAGCAGTTTTCGAGCGGAAAAACTTCTAAACACATTGAGTTCGTGAATTATTGATGGTAAGTCTAATGCGCGGAAAAAAATTTTTATAGAACATATTTTCATGAATTAATCTCTACTTTGAAAAATTTTATTCATTATCACAAAAAAAGAGCCGCCAAAAAAAGCGCTCGCTCCAAAAATTTAGCTCGATTCGCACATCAGAAATTGAGAAAAAAATTTTGAAACTCTTCCCGAATCTTCGTAATTCAAAGTCATCACCACCTCCTGAAGTGGAAACTTGCTTTTATTTCCGTCGAAACAACCTCTTTGGTTCATTTGGGTTTAGGTTGGTTTGAAGAAGAAAAAAGGGCGCTATGATAACTTTTTCTCTAAATCCATTGAAAGTTTTTTAACCATGATTCTCAAATCTAATTTAATTCAACACCTCCTTCTCTCACGGAATAGCTTTTAAAAGTTCTTCTTTTTTTTTCGATTGGTCACCATCATTCATACTACACTTTTTTTTTCAAATCATCCGAATCTAGAAAAAAAATGACGTCGTCTCCCTGGACGCATCACTCCTAACTTCCAAAAAAGGATGCGAGGGTGGACGTAAATTGAAAAGAGAAGAAAAAACTGAACTGACACCACAACGTGTGCTTTGCCTCCGGAATGAGAAAAAGAGAAGAGAAATTAAAGAACACCCAATCCTAGAATGAGGACCCCCGCCTTCGTCCCAGCGTCCGCATGGGAAAGTGACGTCACAGATTTAGATAGAGCGAACTGTAGAAAACAAAAAGGGCGGAGTTTGCGAATGATACGACGCCTGTGAAGCTTTGACCGTATCGAGTGTACAACAACGATCTACAATAATCACACTAACACTGAAGTCATCTCGTAACACCTTGCCTTCTTTGATTATTAAAAAACTCTTTGAAGTGTGTGGAAAAAAACTTTCGTTTCGGGGTTTCAGAATTTTTGAATGTCTCTGAAAGCTCTTGTTTTCGCAAATATCTATCATTAGAATATGGAGCGTGCGCTCTCGTTCCTATCGACTTGTAGAGCTTTTTTGTGATCAATCTTACTTCCGATTTTTCGGAATATATCAGTTATTGAAGAGCGACCAAATTTTTCTCATCTTTTGCTCTTTCCCGAACACGGTATCTCTCAGGTTTTATTTTAAGATGACATCATCTCTGCAAAACGAGAGAGAAACGAGTAAAAAACTTCCAGATGACCGGAAGCAGCAACTTTTTTGCACATTTCAACGGAGCAGAATCACCCGCTCGAGTAACTTTCAGATGCGCTTTGACCTGCGGGCGGTGACCCCTGCCGCCCACACGAGATAATTTCCAAAAAGAAATGAAACATGAAAAAAATTAATTTCGGCGTGGGTGGCTTCAGCCAAAGAACCTCTAACAAAAATGTCTTCCTGACATTAACTGCTGAGAAAAAGTACACAAAAATGGAAGAACTTGAAAAACAACTTCGGGGCCTTTTGTCTGTTTGCTTACTTTGCTTAAAAACATCTTGATTAATAATAAGAAATGCATAAATAAGACAAAGGGTGAATCAGAAAACGCTCCTACAGTTTGGTCTTGAAAACTGGCCAAAATTTGAAACGGGAAAACTAGTTTTAAAAAAAGGTGACTATTGGCATCATTAAATTTATGCATATCAAGGTAATTGTTTTTTTACTAACATGTTAAACGATTTTTGCTCTACTGCAAACTTTAACTTCTTTTGCGGAATTCTATTGAGTGTTTCTTGAACAAAAATTCAAAAAAGCTTTTTTTAAAAAAAGCTAAGCCCTGATTTACATTAGGAAGCCTTTGAATCAGACTGAAGCGCTTCATGACGACGTTTAAGTCAAAAAACGACCAAAGCGCGTCAAAAGAAACCATTGGAAGTTTTTCGATCTTGTCGAATTTGCATTATTGAAGTCATTAAAACTCGCTATCATGTTTCAACTTAAAAATTACGCAAGAAAAATCGAACGGCTCAAAGATAGGTTCCTTTTCTCTTTGAATTTTACTATGGAACAAAATGTTTATTAATAAAAACAAAATACATTCGTACTCAAAAACTACGGAAGATTATTGAGAAGCGACTTCTACTTGTGAAAATTATTAAGAAAAAAAAAATTACAAGTAATTTCGAAAAAAAAAACTTTGATGAATAACAATTTTCTGTAAAAAAGTATTCTTCACGTTTCGGACTTCAGTAAGAAAAGAAAAAAATAAGTTTTGACAGAACAAGTCAATAATGACAAGCAAATCTAGTTCGTATTCCTTATAAGGTAAGGACAATTGACAGGCCACGCCCACTTGCCACACCCAATGTCTTGGCGACTTTCCGAAGCCCCTCTACGCATGCAGAATCCCATAAATGGGATTAATAGCGCCTTTCGAAGGATTAGCTCAAATAACTTGTGTTTTCGCATCAAATCGCTGCTGCACGGTTCTTGATTTGCGTCTTCGGCCCGGAACCTGCGTCAAAATCTTTGATCGTTGTTTGTTCGCAACTCGCTGAGCATCCGTTGCAACCATTAATAAAATCAACGGCTATTTTTGGGCTTATCGCGACGATTAAGGCGGATTATCAGAAGAGCAAAGGAGAGTCATTCTACGACATTCCGATGTTCAAGGACGAAAATCAAAACATGACTAGACCTACACGGATATATTTTCGGAAGGTCACAGCGTGCAGTCAAATACAAAGGCAAGTTATTTTCGGGGATGATATTTTGAGGATAACCTTTGGCGAAAAATATATCTCAAACTAACAAAGTTTTATTTCCGCTTTTGGAAGAGGCAAGCTCCAGTAATTTCTTTCCCAATAAACTAATTTTATGGTTTTAAAAGAGCATAGGCCAAGTTTATAAAGCTCTCCCCAGAAGAAAAACCGTTCTTCAGATTTTTCCAGATCACACAAGGAGTTTGAGCATTCAATGTTCAAGTGAGAACATTAAGCATATATGTAGATGGAAAACTTGTAAAAAATTTTCAAGATGTGAATTTCAACTTTTCTCATTCATGGCCGAAAAAGCAGATCTCTTTTCAGAGCAATGGATTCTTTGTAAAAAAAAAACCAACTATCTTATCTATCAGGTCAAAAATAGTGGCTGAATAAGTGGCTAAAAACAACAACAAAAGCCTTTTTTGGTGCATGATTTTCCGTTCTTGCAGTCGAAAAGACGATTTGCGTACTCGTTTTTAGAACAATACAACGAGATTAACACGCAATTCTCATAACTTTCGAGGCTTCTTCGATGACATCAAAGAAGAATGAAAAAAAAAATGAGCCGATCAGAATAGAATGGAGGAGCCATTAAAAAACATCTAGTGGTTACACATGATAGTAAAAATAGCCAAAAGATTAGACATTTCAAAATCTGCACCAAATAACTTGGGGTTTGGCTTCCGTGCAGGTGCAAAGACTAAAGAAGGAGAAGAAAAATTAATAAAACTTGGCGGTCCTCCAAATGCTTTCCGTTAATCAAATGCTTCGAATGAAGAACAATCCATGAACCAATTTTCGAAGGTTTTGAACTTTTAATCTTGAAAAAACCTCCCTTTTTATCCGTTTATTGTCTCTACACTCTTTTAAAATTGTAGAAAGAAACCAAATGAAAAAAAAAAACTAACTCTCGTGGCCGCTGGCCTGCCGTTCCGTGAAAATCTTTGAAGAAGGCAGTTCTCGACGTCAGCTGAAATCAAAGCTGTTTGAAATGATTTTTTTTAATGAAAAATAAGAATTGAAAGAATGATTTTGAGAACTAAAAACGAATCTAACCTGATAAGCAAAATCTTGAATTGGCGCTTGCCTGACCCGTATCAATATTTTAGAAAAATGTTTACTTGAAGACAGGTGAGACTTCAGAAGGAGAAAAAAACTAGACTCAATAAGCTCGAAGTAGATCAAATGGGCGGAATTAGCTATCAAAATTATGGCAGCTGAAAAAGGTGAATAATTTTATTGAGAATTAAAAAAAAACATAGTGACAAAGTTTCCATACGCCCTCACTCGATCAGTGAACACTGTAAGGGAAGTATCGTCTAAATTTATGCTTTAAAAACTAGAAATTATTCAAGGACGCACTTTTTCGTGTATACCTTTTTAGAACTTAGTAGGAAAATTCCTTTTTCTTTAAAATTACGTTTGCAAATTCCAGATTGAAAACGAGAAAAAAGACTACCCTTCGAAAAAATGGAAGCTCGAGTTTGACGCACTCTAGCCACGATTCAGAAAATATCCATACAAAAGACAATAAATTTTTTTCTCGCCCATACACTCTGGGAAACTCAGAACTTGAGGAATTGAGAAGAGCATCGGTGATTTAACGTGTGCCAGTACGGAATCTCTAATAAATTTATTTTGATTTGTATGCCTTTCATATAGAGTAAGCCTTCTTCTTCGCCAATCTCAGATCTTCCCCACTCTCCGTATGACTAAGAAACTGATTATCCATATGGCTACAGTGCTCATTAGCTGATCAAAAGCTGAAGCACCTCGACTTTCTTCGCCACAATTGACGCGAGGAAGCCCCACAGTAACTGCGGCAGCGTTTTTTCAGCTGACTTTTCGGACTGACTGACGTTGAGATGTGTAATCTCGAAAACAATGAACATTATTCACGCTGATCTTCGTTTTTCTTCTAACTGAACGTTCAATGGATCTCAATGGTCCACAAACAGAGGTGATTAGCCGAAACTCCAGCAAGGAAGAGCGAAAAATGGAGATCAAGTTTCAACGAGTTTCGGGTCAAATTTGCTGAACAACATTCCGAAACCTGATGCTTTTCGGGTCGAAAAATGAAATCATTTGAGGCGCAAAAAGCAAAATGGAGACATGGGCTCCAAAAAAACACGGCAAACATTCGCTAGAAAACGCGTGGGTGGCGGTCAACGTGGCTCTTTTTTCAACTCATAATTCGATCATACATCGAATTCGTATTTTAAAGGGATGAGCCAAAAGAGAGTTGAAAGAGTGTAAAGAGGCTATTAAAGACGAGAAACGCTGCGAAAAAACCAAAATAGTGATAATCAGAACGACTTCCTCTTGAGGGAGTGTTCTTTGAGGGATAAACAGTCAAATCCCTGAAAGGCGGAGAGGACTTAGACGGGATCAGGCTCAAAAATCTAATAATCTGTGCTTTCTGGACAATCAAAACATCAAGTGTCGAAAAAGGAGAAAAAATGCAAAACCGTTTCATTAACTGTTAGAATTAATTTTTTCTCAACCAAACCGATTTCGACCAGTTATAACCTTCCGACAACATTTTTAAATATAAGTTTACTTAATTTTGAGTTCGAGAGAGATAGTTTTTTTTTATGAAACAACGAAGTTTCCCATGTAATCTTTTCTCAGAACTAACTATGATTTTTTTTTTTGATTTGAGGTTTTTCAAGTTGTCGTAATCCTTTAAAATATCACAAAAAAGTCTCGAAAAAATAAGATTCAAGAATAAAATAAGAAAAAAAAACACATGCGGAAGAAGCCGCCCTCAACCGGAAATCCGAGTTCAGCGTATGTTGGGAGCAGAACCCAGGGCCAAGAACTGACATCACCCAAAAATCCGATTCAGACATCATTTATTTCCAGTCTGGCCGGAAATGCGCAACTTGCCAAATCGAAATTATTTTTGGTTTCATTTCCAGCATACCTGTTATTGTTCTTGTAAAACGACAACTCTCGGAAAAGATAACTTTAAAAACAATTGATTTTAAATAAATTTGGTTATTGTAGATAGAGATATATAAAAATAGCCTTGCTGTCTTTTTGTAGAAAAAAAGTTTTATTTTTTTATTTCAACTTCAGGATGTATTCTAATAAAAATCTATAGCACAGTTTAAAGAAGTGCTCAATAGCTGGAAAAATTTTTCGAATAAGACCATCAAAATATTGAGAAACTTAGTGAACAACCCAACTACAGTATGCCCTAAAGACTCTGTACTGCTCTAAAAAAAAACCCGAAAATTGCAAAGCTATGTTTTTAAGACGCTTAAATACTTGGAAACTCCTCCCATACTAAAAAGTAGAAACTCTATTGGTTTTTGTAAATCCCAATTGTACCTGACACGCAACCACATCATTTCATCTTTTTTTGTTCACAAAAATAGACCCAGATCAGCTGTAGCTATTCTCGCTGACAAGATTGTCACTAAGATCTTTTTTTCATGATTCATCGCGTGATAGCTGACAGAATTGTCAGGAATTCTTCACAGACGACTAAAATTAGAAAAATCGAAGAAAAAAATAGCAGACAAAAATATTATTTTCTACCTCGAATAAGAATAGTATACATTAAAAAGAATACATGAAAAATGATAATTTTTGAGACATTTTGTACTGCTTCAATGAGCGCGCTGTGGAACTAGGAAAAAGATACCAGAGACCAAAATTTCCCAGGACGAGAAAAATCTGCCAAAATTAGATGATGAGCTAATGAGTTTTAATTGTCCCAAGTCTGGAATTGGCCTAATTAGTTCATCTGCGGTGATTCGACTGTGGATTCACTCATTTCAACCTTTATCGAGCACCGAATTCTGAGAAGAAGAACTTGTTGGTCGGGTGGCCCCTGGGAGTCAGCAACGATCAAATTCCATTGAGTATTCTTAACTTTCCAACTTGACGGCAGTTCTAGAAGCCGATCTCTTAGATTCCTTAAGCCTCTTAATAACTTGTTCATTCCTAAAAAAATCAGCCAAGCCGTGCCCTTTATTCCAATGTGTGAAATTTGAGTTGGCGCCCACACAAAGAGTGTAGGCGTCCTCACGGTCTAAAAGATTTTTTTGAAGCGAATTAAATTCTCATTCTTCAGAAAATATGTTTGTTTTACTTCAACCTGTTGTGAAATTAATCAACTATCCCTTCTTTTTGCATTTATTCCGCATGAACTCACTGCGAATCCTTTCAAACTAATTTTGTGTTCAGCAAAAAAATTTCAGGGGAAAAAAATTTAAAAAGGGGAAAAACTACCAAAAACAACAAGCTTTCATCTTCAATGTTTCCGTTTCAAATAACTTCACTGTTATCTTTCTTCAATAAACTTTTTGCAAAGGAAAAAAAGTAACATCATATTATAACCATCACAAATAACAGTTAAAAAAACTAATAACTTTGAAATTTTTCTTCATTTAAAAAAAGCTAAAAAGCTAATGTAAAACATCGAAAAATTCGTAAACTGAAACTAGTGGGAAAGCTGACAAAAAATATACAAAATAAAATGAAATGAGCCTTTTCAGTCAAGATATTGAAAGATAAATTTTGATTTTCAACATTATTTTTAGGTAATATTCTGAATTTTCTAAATTGAGAGATTAGATTATAATTTTTTTTAGGTGACTTTCGAGGCTCTTATACTCTTTTTACCGCATCTCTCCCTGTCGCCTACACTGAACTGAAAAACAAGAGTAAAGTAGCCCAATCGAATGCACAGAGCAGTCCGAAGAACAAAGATTCAGAGAGATGAGGGGGAGGACGTCTTCTGAAGGTCAACGACGTCACGATCTTCCCTTCTAACTCTGACTTCGAACTCCGAAGCCTCGTACAAAAACTAGACTCTCCTTTTAGATCAACAGTGGGATTTTCAATCGGTATATAAAAAACCCATGAATGAAAGGGGGCCGAAAACTCAAAATAAATTAATCGAAATCCTAGACAAAGTTGAGGTTTCCCCTTTTAACATGGTCTACCAATATTAGAAATTAAATTCGATACTATTAACTTTTTTGGCGGATCTAGTATTTTAGTCAATATCGCCCTGTTTTTCGAGTTAATTCTCGAAGTTGTGATAGTGAGAACAAGCAGCAAGCAACACTCTGATCTCCTTTTCAAGACACTTTGAAAAGCGCAATAATAAAAAAAATCCCCTTATAATTTAGTAGAACACAAGGTTGTTATTTTATATGTTGGAGATCCAAAAGAAAAAGAGAAATGAGGTGTTTCCTGCTACCGTAGGCCGAGTCATTTGCAAGAAAAACGTGTTGCGGGAAACGACTTTTTCTTTTTGAAATATACAGCATGAAATCTTGGCTCAAGTAGCAGGGTCGAATTGAGTAATAAAAATACGATTTTTTCTACAAACCCTTGATTTCAAATCAAACAAGTTAGAAAGGTATTTTGGAAACCCGTGAAAAAAATATTGAAACGGCCAGGAAAACTATTTTTTATCTTTGGCAAGTGATGCTTAAATTTTAAACGTTAATCAATTTTTTTCAACAAAAAATAAGAGGTAATTCGCTTCAATTACCTCTTCATTAACCTATTTCTGAATCACGAGAAGAGATTTCGTTCCAGGTATGTTACGAAAAAAAAACAACTTTCAGGGCACAGAGAATAAAAATTGAATAGTTTTGAAATCGGGAAGAAAATAAATACCTTTGAAAAATCGGTTCTTTTCAAACTGGGCACGAAATCTCCTTCCGATTGTTAATGTCTTCAGTCGCGATGGGATTCATATTAGTTCTTCTGTAAATTTTTTCAAGTCATAAAAGGTAACGGATTCGAACAGTGACGTGAATAACGAAAAGTGGTTTGTTGAAAAACGCTTTCTTGGTGTTCAGAGGCGCCAAACCTTCGCGTCAAAGTTTCGCGGGCTTAAAACATATTTATTATATATATTTTTTTCTCAATCAATTTGTGTCAAGTTTTGGGATTTCCGAAAATTTTCTCAGTAAACGCATGCTTTGCGCCTTTGAAGACAGTCTGTTCAGATTTTGAATTTCAAGTCTTAATTCAAGCTCTGCCTCTGATGACGCGATCAATCGTCCAGAGAGCGAGCCATCCACAAAGCGTTTTCAAATGACGACATTGTTTTTTACATTCAAAATCTGAACAGACCGTACCACACAGAGCGTTTCTCGATAGACTGTGACGGTCACATCCTCAACGTTATAACGTTATATAGTACACACATTTTAACGATGAAAAACTTGAAGTTGTGAAAGTCGAGAGGAAATTTTGGACACCTCAAACTTCTTTCATAATCAAGTTTTAAGAACACGTGTAAAAAAAATTTTCATCAGGTACGGAAAAAAAATTTGCATTTGAGTTGAAATAATAAGAAATTATGAAGTGTGCAAATTGGCAAAAAAAAAAGCAATTGTTAAGATGCGCGTAAAATAAAATGCCCGCTGTTCCTTACAATGAGAGTGTTGCGAGCCTTCGCCTTACAGTCACCAAAATATTCCCAGCCCAGCCTCAGCTAATCTCACGAGAAAAACCTTTTGAATAGATGTTTTATTATTATTCTGGTGTTTTTATTATTCAAGGGATTTAAATACGGTGGTTTATCAATTATCTTATAATGAGCCACGTCCTATATTAGCAAAGCATGGATCAAAAGAAATAATATGGCAACAATAAAAATATATTCAAAATAGGGAAAAATAACCTCGAGTCGACATTTTTCGAAGAGTTCAAGCAAATGCAGGACAGTTGTGTCACTGCATAAGTAGCCGTGTCAAAACAAATGGGCGTGGCCTGTCAATGAAATTAGACCCAGTCTAAAACGCGATAAATGACCCTTGAAACGGATGTACGTCATCGTGGGACCGAAAAAAAAGGAGTCGGTTACTTCTTTTAGGCGAAAAGAGCCACCTCAGCCGTCATAGGTCCACGCTCTTCTCAGTTTTGCTCATTAATTTATTACCCCCGCTTTAATTCTCGATTTTGGGCTCATTTGCGGACGTCAGAATTGTCTAGGAAAACGTTCCTTTTTGCATTGCGTGTGAGTGTTGAGATTATTTTAGAAGCAAAAGGAAGAACGCCTTTGAAAAACTCATCTTTTTCTTTTCGAAGTTATTTTGTGTATCCTCTTTTTGTTGTTGCGTTTCCAAACGATAAGAGTTTGATAAAAAATATCATAATGAACAACGTTTATAGTTTGACCCTTCTTGAATCAATTTGCGTTGCCTACTCTAAGGGAAACTAATGGTATGAGTTTTTTTTTCTAATACTCTGCAAGAGGAATATTTTTCGACTCGGCCCGAGACTGGAGAGATGAATGAATATGAAAAACGGTCTGAGCCGTGAGATAAAGCTCTTCTTTTGAGCTTGAGAGGAAAGAACAGCACTCTTTTGATAGAACGATTAAAATAAATGGAAGCGTGAGAATGATCAGGATTTTTCCTCGAAGAAAGACTGAAAAACCTTTTTGAGATCTTTGAAAAAATTTTAATTTGCAGATTTTATGCGTTTCAGCTCGACAAATGAAAAATTTTTGGAAATCTTTTTTCAAAAACTCGACTAACTAAAACTTTTCAAATTTTTTTGAAATCTCGTAATAAAGATTTGATTATATTCCGAGCTTGCTATTTTTCTCTCTAGTATGTCATGTGAAACTTTTTTTCTCATTTTTTTCATTTCTTTCTGATGGAGACATTTTTAGAATGAACTAAAAGAAAACCGAAATTCTCAAAAATAAGCCGACCTTCGCACCGATCTGTCCAAAAGAACCGTATAACGCCCACGCCCGTCATATGTTGATCACTTATAATTTTTTTCTATACACCCTAATGTTTTTTTTATGGCAGTGAATAAACTATTATTATTATTATTATTATTAATCAAATCTCATGTACCTCTTTGAATTGGAAATGAACCTCGAGATGAACTCAGGAAGGCCGTAGGTCAGCTTTCCACCCCCAAAAAAGCCACGCCGAACGGCTCAAATTTCACAAAAAGACGTTTTTCTTTTCCTTTTTTCTCTTTGCTAGGGAAATAACGCCCACGTTGGTCAAAAGCTAAAAATATGCTCAGCTCGAGTGTAGTTTGACGTCAAAAAATAATTCCTATATACTATTAAATATTATCAAAAGAAGTTTTAAACCGAATAATTTTTCATAATTTTATGAATTTAGAACGTTTTCAGAGGAGCACGTTAAAAAGAAGAACTCAAAAAAACTTTAAAACTTTTGCAAGAGACATCCAAAACCGTAGTCCCACGTAAAATGGCTTAGAGCGACGCTGTCGCGTTGCGGCTCAAATCCGATTCGCAGCCACTTTTCTTTTGCAGATTCCTCTTTCTCGCGCAAGTCGCTTTTGATCGTTGCCTCGAAACAAACCGCTTCGAATTCTTTCAAATAGCCTTTGGAAAATATACTTCTGAGGTCATGATATGCTTAAGAACGCCATAGTTGTTCGAAAAAAAAACAGCCGCTATAAAGAACGAAAAAGTGCCCATCTTGGGGTGAAGTTTAGGTAGTTTTTGTAGGAGTTCAGAATCTCACCTCTAAATCTCTAAAGTTTAAGAGGTTCCTTTAGTGTCGTTAAATCTCAATAGAGGAAGATAAAATGGTAGAGAGGAACCTTCAAGGGTCCCTAAAGTTGACCCTACAGGGGCCACTCTGAAGTTCCTAGGTTCGCTCAACTTTAATGAGTATAGAATATGAAAAAGCTGACAAAAAAATATAATAATAAAATTTGTCTCTATTTTTTTCCTGTGCATTACAAAAAGCTCCTGCGCGAGAGCCTCATCCGCTTATCAGGTTGAATTATCAAAAGAGAGGGAACTTTGAGTTAAAATCTGATCACAACACAACAAAAGTGAAAATTTCCCTCGCTCAAAAAAGATAAAAAAGACTTAATAATTACTCCGTGGTTTGTGTTTCGAGCTCTATGCGCTGCTCGAAAGTAAATTAATTGAGCTCGAAAAAATTCAGATATTTTCAAAGACCTTATCAAGACTGTTGATTTATTCTGAGAGTTTCAAAGAGAGAAAACCTTTTTGAGCGTCTATACGGTAACCCAACTTTATAAAAAACTTGCAAAAAGTTTATAAGGCTTATTTTCGAAAAACTTCACAACACAACAAAATAAGCGAAGAAGTTGTTAATTTTCATAAGGAAAATGTTGAATGCTCAGAAAACTTTAGTTAATATGAATTTTTTCGAGAAAATCCAAAGATTAGACTCTAGAAACATCATCCGTATTAGGCTCAAGTTTGGGGCTCACAACAGAAAAATCCAAAAATCGAAAATTAAAAGGTGTAAGTCTCTTTCAGATATTTTTTTTAACATGGAGTCCATTTTAAAAAAGAGAGAAGACAAGAAAGTCGAGAGGCTTGCGAGACGCAGAGATGCAAAGTAAGGGACAGATAAGTTTGATATTTTTGCTCACTTCGATCAAACCTTCAAAAAGCAGAGTGAAAAAACCTGAACCTTGGGAAAGAAAATTGAGTATTTATGCTCTGTGAGGACCTCGTGGCCCCGAAAAATTGGCCTAATCTTAGCGATCTTGGATGTCGACAATCTGCCGTCACTCCTGTGCTCGATGCTCTTCCTTATTTGACTAATACTCGCCAAGAAGTGATGTAGTGGCCAATTTAGGGAAAAACAAACAGCTACGCAACAGTTGGGCTAATCAAGTTCGAGGAGAAGCTTATTTATTAGGGTCAAGCTCCAGAAACCCCAGCACTAGAGTGTCTTTAGGTTACAGAAAAGTTTAAATTTGAGAAAGTCTGTCTTTACCCAAAGCGGAAGTTTAAAGAAAGAAAGAAAATTCCAAACAACTTTAAAGTAGCAATCCGTTTTTTTTAAGGTTGACAGGATAAGTCCACACTCGACTCCTAGACGAACAGCAAAGATAAGTTGGAATCAGGTTAATTCTAAATATAGTCTGTGTGCCACGACTTGAAATTTCACGGAACGACATTCCGTTGTTCCGCTGCGTGCGTTCGTGAAGCGTCTTTCGAATCTAGGTCACGCTTTCAATTGATTGTTATTGCTGTGAGAGCACAGGAAAGTAGAGTACCTTGATAAAAAGAAAAAAAAATTTAAATCGCGACAAAGGTTCGCTAGGCGCGCAACGACACAGCGGAATGTCGTTCCGTGAAATTTGAAGTCGTTGTACACAGACTATATCTTACTGTAAATACAGTGCGGGACAAAACTATAAGACCCCCTGGTTTTTCAAGTTTTTGGAAAAGGCAGATGTCCTAGAAAAAAATTGTTAATGTCAATAGATTTTGCATCTTTGAAAACCTACGCTTACCAACTTTGGTCTCTGTCGGTTGCCGTTGAAGCGAATGAGAAAGGAAAAACGAAAAATCAGGTGGGACAAAACTATAAGACCCCTCTACTTTTTGATTAAAAATCAAACTTTTACCCAGAATCACTTTTCACTGTTCCAATAAATTTCTGTTCATAACAACTTTTGAGCATCTTTCAGCTGCGGTTGAACTTCTTTTCAATTTGAGAAATCTACGAAATTTGTTTTTAAATTTTTTTGAATTTTTTTGATTTCTTGGAGACTTTGGGCATTCTGGCTGTTTCGTTTCAGAGAGCAGCCAGAAATTATGTTACATTACTGAAGGTTAAACATTTGAGAATGATTTTATAGCAGAAAAACCCGATCAAAAAGTTTGAAAGACTCGAAAAATATGACTTTTTGATGATCAAAACCGTCATTCTATCGGGTTGAGGCTGAAATTCCAAGTATTACTCCATGAGATGATACTCGACAAAGAAGAATTAGTCTTGGCATGTACTTAAGAAACTTCAGCTTCTCATCGGATACAATTTGAAGTCTAAAGGCACACTATTTAGTTTGCTAACAAGTGTTTTTAAAAAGTCCTTTGGTTCACTTTGATGGTCTTTTTCAGAAACTAACTTTTTTTTGTTTTATTTTTTTATTTGCGCTCTGAATTGTTTCCAACCATTAATAGAGCAACATGTACACAATTCAAAAAAATTTTTGAAAAATTTTGAAATTATATAAAATTAAAAAAATCGTTTTATGGGTCGGTTAACTTTTTTTCCATTATTGACGTCAATCAAAATGGGTAAAGGCTGAAAGCGAACAAAATATTTTTTTCCCTCGGTTTTTTTCGCATCAGTTTTATTTGAAACGTTCTTAAACACGTTTCCAGCTTATTTGGAGCTTCATTAGCATGTGTATCATGTAGTAATACTTGGAATTTCAGCCTCAACCCGATAGAATGACGGTTTTGATCATCAAATAGTCATATTTTTCGAGTCTTTCAAACTTTTTGATCGGGTTTTTTTGCTATAAAATCATTCTCAAATGTTTAACCTTCAGTAATGTAACATAATTTCTGGTTGCTCTCTGAAACGAAACAGCCAGAAAGCCCAAAGTTTCCAAAGAACAAAAATTCAAAATTTAAAACAAATTTCGTAGATTTCTCAAATTGAAAAGAAGTTCAACCGCAGCTGAAAGATGCTCAAAGTTGTTATGAACAGAAATTTATTGGAACAGTGGAAGTGATTCTGGGTAAAAGTTTGATTTTAATCAAAAAATAGAGGGGGTCTTATAGTTTTGTCCCACCTGATTTTTCGTTTTTCCTTTCTCATTCGCTTCAACGGCAACCGACAGAGACCAAAGTTGGTAAGCGTAGGTTTTCAAATACGCAAAATCTATTGACATTAACAATTTTTTTCTAGGACATCTGCCTTTTCCAAAAACTTGAAAAACCAGGGGGGGTCTTATAGTTTTGTCCCGCACTGTATCAACGACTCTCAAAACTGGACTTCCTGAACTTACAACGTCCGAAAATTTTTCAGAGTTCGTTGATTGAAAAATATTATCTTGGTTTGATGCCGCGTTCATAGTGATCTACCAAAATTCAAAGTTACTTTCAGAGAACTGAAAAAAAAACACAATTTGAAAGAGCACTTTGAACACGGGATAAAAGAAACAATTCGCTTCATTCTCCTCAAAACAACGAGCTGATCCAAACAAACATATTTCTAGTAAGAAAAAAAAACGAGGAATCGGAAGAAAAGTGCCCGACTTCCGTTTTGGTGAAAAAAAAGTGCATTTATATGTAGGACACAACCCGTTTTTGATGCGAAAGTGACGTCAATCGGGTCCAGCTCATGAGCTGAAACCCACACAAGCTCCGCCCACTCGAAATAACCGAATTACGGACGGATCCGAGCAGATATCTTTGTAAGCGTAGCCTGATCATTACGGAGCAAATTGCATTAGGCTCATACGTCTTTTTTATTTTGAGCCATCCGTTCAGAGTATTATAAATGAGCGAGTGGCTGTGAATAGATATAATTCCTTCGACAAGTCTCAAATTATTTTGGTCGCATACAGAATGGAATGTCTCAACGCGTTGCGGCTCAATTTTTAAATCTTTCCCGTCGAAGCCACACGAAAAACGAAAGTTTTCGAATAAGACATGAAATAAAGGGTTTTGGAACTCCTTTAATCAATTAATTTCATCGCAGCATAGCACTTATGAAGGATATTTTTTTAAAGGAGACATGAAATTAAAATTTCGGATTGGATTAAGAAAAAAATAAAGAGGTTATAATCCAAAAAAAAAAAAGGGAAAAAAAAGTTAAAGGATAAAGAATTGTTTGAAAAAACGAGAAAGAAACAATCAATGATAGGAGGAAAAAGAAGTATGTGTGGGAAAAGGAACACTTGATCTTGATAGCTGAGATTAGAATTGACGACCAGATCAGAATTGATCTACAAGCACTTTTCGATACTTTTGTCCAACTATTCAGTGTGCGTCTATTTGTCTTCCATAACATTTAGTAACCCAACCGATCGCTTTCCTTTGTCATTGCTTTCTATCAGTTTTCCCAGATCATTGACTTTAAACGTTTTTAAAGCAAGTCATTAATTTGCGGTTTGCATTTTTCTACGAACTCGCTTAAAAACTCTCTAAAGGTCTAGATGAAGAGACCATGAAAGATCTTCATCTAGACCATCAGAGAGTGTTTGAGCAAATTAATGGAAGATTCCAAGGCGCAAAGTGACTTTTCTTCTATGGAAATGAAGATTTAGAAGGAACCGTTCTGAATTCCAGAAGTTTTTTGATTGGAGTTTGAGAAATATCAATCTTCCTGTTTATCTACCGTTCATTTTCCTTTCTCTGTTGCAGCAATCGTCATTTCTCTGCAAGTCCAGTGAGTTCACACGTTGACCGGAGTAATTTCTGTGCGAAGAGCAGTTCTGGAAGAAGAAAAAGCGCTCTAATTAGATCTGGCTGGTCTCCTCCGGAAGGCCCCCCACGTAACTGACGTCAGCCGAAATATAAACGAATAAAACTCTCCATTATGCCTCGGTTAACTGCGATAATTGGCCCCAATTTATTGTTTAATTAGTGGGATGATGTAGTTTTGAAATTATTGTTTTTTAGTCAACACAGAGAATGAATTTGAGGGCGATTTTTTGAGAATGAACATTTTATTCAGTTTCGGACAATAGATAATGACAATTTATGGAGATTTACGATTCTCCTAAAATTTGTAAGTTTTGAGTTAAAGTATCAAAAATGAACTCAAACGGAAGAGAAACCAATCGACCTGTATTATGTGGGTTAGAACCATTTTTTTGGTTTTATAATTTCAAAGAAAAAAAGCATACAGTAAATATATTAGGATTTTTTTCTACCAAGCGACAGGTAGCGATGGAGGTACTTCATTCATTTCGCAGTAGTCTGAAAAACCGTCTGAATTTATTTTTTTCTATGGTAAAAATATCTACTAACTGAAAAAAACCGCTCATTATTTTCATGTTTTTTTCATAATGACTTGCTGAAATTCTGAAGGATCAAAAAGTCTTAAATGAACTGAAATAATCTGGAAAAACGTTTCTTCCTCTCGAGACCTTTGCAAAGTTTTTTACTGCACTTTCAAAAACGATCACAAACATTTTTAACAATCATATTTTCCCATTATACGACCTTTTCTTTTTTAATTCTAGTTTTCAGCTATGAACGAACTGAAATTCGTTCAACAAGATTCAAAACTTCATTGATATCGTCTATATTGTCGTTTCTCCTCAAACAGTGGATCGTACGGCCTTTTCTCCTGGTATTGCCTTACCTGGCTTCATCATGTAGGGATAGGAATAGTTCAAGTAATGGATCGCGCCACCTGGCGGCAGACAGTTTGTAGGGATATTCTGCATCGGACCTCCTGGATCGATATATAAGAATTGAATTGGGAACTCTGAAAACCTATCGAATGTGTGAGGGGAACGGATCCGGTGCCGATGTGGCTTCGCCAGAGGTTGAAAGAGGCCTGGAGGCCGTAGCCGTTCTTCTCGTCGAAGATGCTCACGCCGAACAGCTTGCAGTCGTCTTGTTTCATTTAAAGACAGTTTATGATTCAAGTTAACACTGGAGAGTTTGCTTCTTCAAGACCCAACGTATTTTCATCCATTTTCCTTCCCCAACTCCAATCCAAGAGAACATATTGTTCGCGAGCGGTCGGGCCGGTCAAGTTTAATGAAAACTTTTTTTCAAACAACTTTTTATTTATGTATAAATAGTCGCGGTATCAGCACGAGTTGTGCTGAAATTTCTAATTAACTTTTTTTTCATTCACCTTTTTTCATTTTACCTCGTGAATGAAAACTGAAAATCACTTTCGAGACTGTAGTTTAAAAGTTTCAAAAACCTAATCAAAAACACGGTATAAGTAGCCGTTCCAAGCATAAAACATGAACTTTACAATTCAGTTCTCGTTAATTTGATTTAATTTTCTTAAAATTTGTAATGTTTTTTTAGAATGTATTTTTTTAGACAAAAAACAATCAAAGTCACCGCTTCAAGAAAGTTTTTTTGTGATACTCAAGAAGTTTACAAAACGTCACAAACATCGAAGTTCTCATTTAAAAAAATGATTAAAACTCGTTTGAAGTATATTTTCCATAGTGTCTCCAGATGAAAATACCTGATCGAGAAACTTGATATAGTCGGTGGCGATCCGCAGAGTGTGTATCTTTGCTCATTTTGTCGGACGGCATCGAAGGAATCAGCTTTCGGAGAAGTGCGAACGCGTCGTTCAATTCCTGCAATTGAGATGTTTTATTCGTGAAATCCGGGGTATTTCACTCATTACGGGCACCTATCCATCACTCGCAACCTCAGGAACCGTGTTAAAAGGGCCAAGTTACGCGGTTCTCCTCCGAGGCTGCCAGAGACATAACTCAGGCCTGCCGAAGCGTGGGAACCGTGCGGTAAAACTTGGCTCGGCGGCAGATGGCCCAATTTTCAGAGTTTCGTTCGGATATTTTCCCATATTCTTTTCATTTAAATGCCTTAAATGAAAAAATGTGAAAAGAAATAACAATCAAAAAAGAATTCTGACCCTTTCAACTTTTGTTCCGACTAAATGATATTTTCAAGTAATATCGAACATTCCTTGAAGGTGAGTGTCATACGAATTTTAAAACGTTTAGTTCATATTGAAATATTAGTTGGAAAAAGCCCTCAGTTTTCAGTTGAGGCCAGGGATAATTTGAACTGAGATCTAAAAATAAGCGAAAATCAGAAGTAGTTCATGCTTCAATTGAACCAAAAAAAGATCTTCGTGCCAAACCAAAAGAAGGCAAGTTTTGTGAGTACTATTCCGACAAATTGGTAACAAAAAGCGAGATCTCGCCCCAACTTGTTGTTTTTCTCATCATATGCGCACCTGTGCAGCGAGGTTGTTTGGTAACGGACACCGAGTCGTTTCTTGACAGTTACCCAATACCCGTGAACCCGCTAATCCGTGCGATACAGCAAGTGTGCCCTGGTGAACGGAGGAGGATCCACCGTAGCTCTGCGGAGTGACCGGCCGACCGCGAGAAACGCCGCCAAAAGTTTACAGCTTCGTCGTAAACGATCATTTTCTCAGGCGCAGAGTTCCAGCTTGAATATTGGGACACTCGCGTTGTAAAATGCGGACTCGCATTAGTCAAAGGATTCTGTACCGCCTAGCTTTCTCGCAATTTGTAACGTTATCAGTCGGTATTGACAGGTTTTTTTTTGAATATCATTGTTTTCAAATTCAAGTGACCAGAGTTGAGCGGAAAGTTCAATAACTACTTAACATTTTTTTTCGAACAACATAAATTATCTTAAAAAGATTTTGATTCGAAAAAGAACGGCTTGAAAAAAAGAAAGAAAGCTTGAGTTATGTGAATAACACTGACCAAACCAGACAAAAAAAGCTAGAACTTTTATCAGCTAATGCCTTAGTTTTAACGGTTTCGAGAAGAAATTTCTTTTTTCCAAAAAATTTTCAGGAAAACATTCTTTATCCGTCCATAAAACCTTCCAGCGCGAGTGTGCAGGATGAGAAAAAGTAATAAATTGAGAATAGGTGCATTTTTTTCCCTTAAGAATTAGTCTAAATAATGTTTGAGGAAAAAAACATACTCCTAACTTGAAAAAGAAAAATCTTTTTGGTTTGAATAAAGCCTTTATTACTTCAAATTCACGCCTTTTTTTCAGGTCTTCATTTTATTTTTTTTTATTTTTTTGGAGGTTTATCAATTAAAAAGGATGTACGGCGCCCCTTTAATCAAATTATATAAAACTGAAGTTTAGAACTTCTCGAAGTTGATCCCCACTAATGGAGGTAGAAGATTTTGAGTAAAAGGGTTGAAAAGAAAAAGGCCGGGAGCTCCAGAGCCAAATTAATTTCTTTGAAACTTCAGCAAAAAACATGGGAAAGTGGAACGTTTTCTAATTATTCAGACTTCACTTGTCATTGTTAAAGAAATCAATTTTTACATTTTTAAAGAAAATTTTTCAGTTAAAGAAAAAAAATTTTCACGCAAGGAGAAGTTACGAAAAAGCTTACTTGAGAGCCTCACCATTATTCAGAGAATAACATCGTTATTTGTATCGTTCTTTTGAAGTACGTAAGAGAATCGTACCTTTGTCCTTTGTCTTTCCCTGCGATTGGCGCAAACCCGTTGAACTTGCGACTCTTCTTCGTTGCGCGAAGTTTTCCGTGATCCCCGTTTCTTAGCTGCCATTTGTACCCGAAGCTCTTCAAATAACACTTTTGTTGATGGGATAACCTCTGAAATGTGAAAAAAAATAAACCAAATTATTCAAAACTTGAAAAGACGTTGATAGAATTTCGGCACTTGTGTTTTTAATTTCTTCAAAACCTAAGGAAAAGAGAGCATAAACAAGCTAGACACTGTTTCAAGTAACAGAAAATGAGAAAAAGTAGAAGAATCACTGATTATTCGAAATAACAAAAGCGACGACCTTAAGTTTTTTAAAATTGACCAGGAAATATGCAGTGAAGTATAGAAAGATGATCAACGCAAATAGGAATTGTTAACCAAAACTTTGTTCAGTTTGGTCAAATCTCAATGGCAAGTTTTCTTCATTTTTCGCAGTTCACTTCAAAAATTGAAGCCCCACCGAAAGTTCTCCACGACTTCTTAATTTTCAAAAAAACTTCTATGATTAATGAAATTCCTAACTAATTCGCGGATTTTATACAATACCCAAGCATTCCTACCAAATTTCTTTTATCTACGAATATTCTGATTTGACAGTTCACCTCGAAAAAAAAATATAGTGTATTTGAATTCAGAAAGATGTGTAACTTTTGATAAAAACTTTTGGGAATCAATATGTACCAGGAGAAAAAAAAAAGAAGAAAGCGATTAAGCACAGGATGAGCAACTCGGAAAAAGCTCGGCAGAGCCATCTGGTCGCTTCCAACAATAACTCGGCTACCGTAGACTTTGGGAGAAGCTCCTCCGGATGGGCGGAGCCTAGCACAGCCTTCTTTTTTCTATTCTTTCTCTTGAACTCGTGCTATTTTCAAAACGTTATAAGAGCATATTCTGAATCACAAAGTTATAGTGAGCTTTTCCTGAAGTATTTTCGAGAATTTTCGATTGATAAGAATGTGATTTTTTATGTTACCTGTTTCAAAATCGAACTTTGAGCTGCTACTGCGGTGATGCTATTTTTTCGTTATTATTATTTTTCATTTGAAATTTTAGCCACAAATCAAATCTGCGCAAAAAAATCCGAACATTTTCTTGCTTTTACTAATTTTCAGCATGACTCAAAAGTTAAGTTTCATCAATTTTTCTCGGTTTCGATCATAATATTTTTTTTCGTTTGAAATAATAAAACTCTTTCGCATTGGTTTCGAAACAAGATATCTAAATTCATCATGTTTCGAAACTATTTTTCCAGTCTTTCCTCGTGAGAAGCGACTTTTCGACTCTTTTGTGTGGCGACCGTCGTGCCAGCTGATTTACGGCTCATTTTTCGACGAGTCGAGTCAGTCGAAATTTCGAATTTACGCGCCTATTCGAACTTTTCTTTCATTCGTTTCAAACTTTATTAATTTATAAACATCAAAATAGTTATCTCTCAATAACGGTGGCCGGTTTTCGGTAGTAAGCGAAAATCTCGGACGTCAGGAAACAAATCGCGAGTTGCGCTGGAATGATTAGTTTTTATCTTGAATACCAAAGTAAATCTCACGAATGATAACGGCAATTTCAAACGTGGTCATTGTGATGTAGTAGGTTTTCAGTCGCCAGTGGAACGATCGAGGGTATTCTGAATAATTTGAACAATTTATCAGTTCCCAATTTCGAGAGTGTGGAAAAGAACCTAAGATTATAGTGAGAATACAGTAGACGGCTCCAGCTATGCATCCGATCAGCATCAAAATCTGCAATTTTAAAAAAAGTTTTTGGGGTTTCAAAATCGGTAAAACAGTTAGAAAAATATTTTTTTCAAAAATTCCAAAATATATTTCTGAAAAACTTTATCAAAAATTTTATCATTATATTTAATGGTGATATACTTTTTTCGCCGCGACTTTAAATCGTCTGGTGTCTCTGTCCCTCTTGATCTCCCAGCGAAGTTCTTTCTCTCAAACTATTTTGTCGAGAGAACATCAAGAAAATCAAGAGAACAGACAAGTTAGACTGTCTCCTTTCATGGAAAATGAGGTTCAAATCTCTCGTTTGACACGGAAAACGAAAGAAATAAGAGAAAACTTTAAATCATGAAGAAAGGAAAAATGATCGTGGAAACAAACTGATAAGGAGAGAGCGATGGCAAGAAGCCAACTGCTCTGCTTCACAAGTCCAAAAATGGTCACCAAAATTGCGACGACCTGAAAAACGCGACGTTGAATTTTAAAAAAATCCTGGGGCAGAGCTTACATTGAAACCGTGGAGAAGAATAAAAAACCAATGTTTCTCAAAAATAATGTGAAGAACCAAGGCGACAAGCGAGAACAACAAAGATATTGCGCACAGAAGATACAGCAAAGTCTGAACAGAAAAAAAAAAATCATTTGGGGAGTTTTTTTTGAAACCTTTGAATTGAGTCCGCAGCATTTCGGTTTATCAACCTGAAATAGCAGAAATTTATACACATGTGGATGTTAGATATTTTTTTATATTAAATCTGTGTCGTTAATCTATTTCGCTCGGCAAGTTTTTAAAGGAGAAAACTACTTAGAAAATAAAAATAAAAATTTTTTAACCCATAATTAGTGGGGTTGCGTTGTGATTCGACTTTTTTTTTAGCAGCAGTACATGAACTCTAACAAAAGGTGCGGTGAACCCCGCGATGAACTTTCCTGTACAGCCCGCAGCCTATCGAGGGGTGCACCCAATCGCGCTGAGTTCAACGAGGGGTGCACGCCGATGGCCGGTTCAACGCGGGGTGCACCGCAATTTTTGTTAGAGAATTTGAGCTGAAATACATAATGCATACCGTAACGACGACTCGAGAACAACTCCAGCTTCTGCAGTCGTCGTTGACGGTGACGGTGACCGGTCGGATGTGGTGGCGCGTCATCACAAAGTTCTGAAGACTTCAGAACCGTACGGCGAAACGGACGAGAGGCGGTTCGGCCGTGCGTCATTCCTCTCCGCTTTTGTGCTTACAGGAAACTTCATCGGACCCTGAAAAGGGTTGCTATAACCATGACTAAACTGTGAGTTCCTTCAAATAACGTGTGCGGTTTTGATTTCGGAAAAATATATAAGAATCCTTTTATATAGAGAAGAAACGCTTTTTCACGGTGGCTCAAGGCGCGAGAGCGCGTGAAAATTTTGAAATTTCCAAAAACAACAAAATATATTTTCAATACTTTCCAGATTTTTTCTAGAAGTATTCTACGATGTCTGAAGCCAGCGGCTATGTTACCAAGCTTTGAAAAAGTTACGCACCAGAAATAACATTCTAAATTCTATGAAAGCTTACGACTAGTCGCCGCGACTGATTCACGGCTAGCTTGAGCCGTATAAAAAAGGTTCTGACATGATAATGACCGAGACAGTGCCTGGCTCGTGGAGAGCGCAGTCAGGCCACGCCCTTTTAGCGTCACAAGTTAGCCGTGAATCGGGTATATATATATATATATATATTGTTTTTCGTTTGGATAACTTATTTGAGAAATCAACATTTGCGCGTGGGGTTTAATACCTGCGTACAAAAACAGCGGATCACACAGAGGGCAAAAAAATTTCCAAATTTTTCGGCTCTGGTAATTGTGTTTCTGCATACTTTCCTTCACACTGAGCTTATTTTCAATCAAGATAATTTCGAGGAATAGCTGTTGAGCTTTGTAGGGAAAGCTTCTTTCATGTTGGCCTTCATGAGCAATTTCGGAATCGTAAATAACTAATTTTCTCAGGTTCAAATGTTTTTTTAAGCCTGAATATAGTAGTAAAAACGCTCAAGTTACTATTCGAAGATGACAAAAAGATTTCCTCTAGAAGCATTAATTCGTTTTTTTTTTTGAATCCTTATATGCATCGCCCGAATTGACAATATTTGAACTGATTCTCGTTCGCTCAAACTCTCAATGAAGCCTTTGGAATTGCTGAAACTTAGCCAAACGATGGAGGAACATCGATGGATCATTAGTCGAAAAGAGAAGAAACGCGCGGAAGATCGATGACGATTTGTGTGGAATGGCCCCCCGTAACGTCAACAATTCGAACGTCTTGCCAGATGTGCAGACTTGGTACGTCTTCCGCTGTTTTGCTGAATCTAGTGAAACCTACCTTTTCAACTTAACTTTCTATATTTTATTTTTTTGTGACCACGAGAAAACTACACAAAAAAAGCATATAAATATTTATTTCGTCTTTTCTCTTTTCGTTTTTCAACACAACCGTGTACAATATGTTTGACCAAGGAAAAAATTAAAACGAAGTGACACAAGCTCGACGATTGGAATCAGAGCGTTTGGTTTTTGTTCGATTTCACCCATAACTTACTCGGGAAAAAAAAAGCGGCTACCACCTTGTCGATGTAAAATTCGTACCAAAAAAAATTAGGAAAAGTCATGTAGAAAAAATCAATTTTACAACCGATGTGTGTGCGATATGGTTCGACAGAGTAAGGCACCTATGAAGCTCCAAAATTTGCGCAAAAACTTTGACAAAAAACTTTCGAGCTTCCATATAGGCTTCAGGAAAAAAGAATTTAGAATAAAAACATAAATAAAGAGGAATGAGTTGAAAAATATCCGTCGGAAGCACGTGAAGCTCTACCCGTCAACAAGTTAAAAGTTGCAAGCAAAACTTTGGGTGAGTTGGCAAAAATCGAGTTCCTAAAAGCTTTGAAAACATGCAAAACAATAGCTACAAGAAGAACTAGTCAATGGAGATAAATAAGACCTAGCAATATTCCACAAATAATAAGTTTGAATTCAAGCCGAGAGACATTTCGGAGATTCCAGGAATCCGGCTGACAAGAAAGTTTACAAAAAGCGACAGAGCATAGAAAACTGAACAACAAGAAGAAATATATATACTTGAAACATATGACACATGAAAATGAAGAGAATCATGAGGACTGCCTTGAATGGCAGGAATGAAAAACGTTGAGAAAACGTTGAAACAACAAGCGTCACCGACGGATCACCATTGGATTATTAAGAGAATTGGATGAAGTTGGCAGAACCGGCTGGTTGGACTGAAAAAAACGAAAATTAATCATCGGAAGACTTCAGTCAATTACATCGACCAAAACATTGAGACCAGTTGCAAATTAAACACGAACATTGGCTCGAGGCGACGTCCTGGCGCTTCTCGGCGACAAGGCCGACGGGAGCTGTGGTCGCGGCGGCGGCAGACTTCTCGAGGGCTTCGGCGAGTTGGCTTGTGAAGGCTGTCGTTGAACGCCGGCGGCGATCGCTGCTGCGACAGGATCGTCGCGAGACACGCGTTCGATGACGCGTCGCTCGAGTTCCTCGTCCCTGAGGTAGTCGGTGTTGCCGCGGCCGTTACGACCCGTGCTCAGAAGTTCTTCGTGCATCGCCAGCCAACATTTGCGGTTGGCGCGAATCGCCTCGTACGTCGGCACGCCCTCAGGCACCAGTCGCGACAGCATGCTGAACAGTGCTGGTTGAAAATTTGTCAAAAAGCAATTCATATTCGGAATTGATTAGAATCTTCTAGAAAGCAGAAATTTCTATTTTTTGCGCTGTTGACTAAAACTTTTTTTTCCTCACAAACTATAACCTTGCGAATTTTTGGATCTTGATGCATCAAGGTACGTTGTACAAAAATGGTTATAACAACACTTCCAGCGAGATTTTCAGAACTTACTCAAAGACGGGCACTCCGATATTGTCCATGAACTCGACTTGGATCTGTGGAACGTAGGCTCGTCGTCGGTCCATCATCTCTGCCGGCTGATGGCCCAGCTGCAGCTCGAGGTCCCCCTGAGCGAAGAACTCCGAGTAGATGTTCTCGGCGATCGACTTGGAGTTGTGGAAGTTCTTGGACTGGTCTGAGAGATCCGAGGCGGTCATCACGAGGCACGAGAACAGGTAATGATGGTCCGACGACATCAGGTCAAAACCTTCGCCCACGCCACGTTTCGTTGCCTCGACATCTGAACCAACTAATTTCCCTTCTTGATCAGCTCCGAGACCACGGACCATTGACCATTTGCCTGATGCGAGACGCTTTGTTGAGATGGGCAGCGATGTCCGTGGCGAGGATGACGTCGCGGATCTGGCTCAGCACCGACTTGTACTGCAGAGTCGTCAACTGTTCCAGGACATTGCAGTCGGACATCTGCAGATACATTACTTTTGCTAACCAATGGATGCCGTTTTCTGATTCACGAAATCTACTTGTATTCTGTGTTAATCAAACAGCTCGATTTATAACGACAATACAGCGTCCAAACTTTGAAGCATCAAACCTCGAAAACGAGAACTATTACGAGAAGTTCAGTTTGTATTCTTGAAAGAGGAGGTCTTATAGTACATTTAAGCAAAGTTTCATAAAAAGTTCAATCGGCCATCAAAAACAACTTCTTGTGAGCCAAATTAATAACTAAACCTCCATCTAACTATAAAAACCAAACGGATGTCCCCAAATTAATGCTTCAATCGTTGATTTTACAAAGACGCATCGAGAGAGACGGAAAGAGTTGTGGTGGGTTCGTAAAAAAAGTTGAGACACGTGCACTCTGCAAAAAAAAAACCCCCCAACTTTTTTCTAGCTTTCAGTTATACAAAAAAGAAATAATTGAAACTTTCTTTTGATTTGATCTCATTTTTCAAAGTTGCTTCTGTAGAAATTAAATGTTTAAGTATACATTAATCAGACTTGAAACAGTTTCCGAGTTTTGATTTTAGTCGTTTCAAAAGCGAAACCTGAAGAATAGTGACGGTCTGGGCGTAATGGTGTCGCTCAAGAACGCTTCCCTCGCTGCTGTACAACTGGGCAAGTGGTGTGTTCTGAGAAGGTTCTCCGCGTCACGAAACTCGAGAAAAGAGCCACTGACCGACTGGATCTGGAAGTTGTTGGTGGTGCCGCGGTGGTCAATGTCGTGGCAAAGACAGGCGATGAGTAGAGAGAATCTCTCGAGCTCATCCAGGTGGGTCCGGGCGGCGCGCGTCCGGAGCACCAGCCAGCAGAAGTGAGCGACGGCGAACGCGTGGGACCAGTTGTGGTACGGCACCTGCATACAGTTCAAAATAATCGATCAGGGAAGAACGGGATTTGGAAAACATGTTGCAAACAGACACGGCTGAAACCAAAATCCATTCAAAAAAGCTGCACTCTTGGTAAATCAAAGCGAACTAGAAATTTAATTATTGCTTTTTTATTAATTTTTTCTTGCGTTAAACTTATTTTGCTTATTTATCTTTCAAAGCCCCAAAAACCAGCTCAATAAAGTAAATAAACTTAAAAAGTTTTATACATAAGAAACAAATTTCGAGTTTAAAAGAGATAATGAGAATACTGACGTCGCGATAGCCATTTGCCACGCGCAGAATGAAGTGAGCGAGTTTCCTTTTGTTAACCCGGAAGCGCTGATTGAAGCCCAGGTCCTGAAATTAACATTTTCAAAAAGTTCTTTCGAAAAGAGTTTCTCACGTCAAACATGGTCATGGCGGCGCGGTGGAAACAAGTTTCGCCGATGGATCGTGGCGAAAAAGAGAAATCATTGAAGTTTGGATGCCAGAAACGCCAATGGCGTACCGGCTCCGCCTCGAGCTTGTTCACGCCTTCTTCAGCCACCTGAAAGCCTTATTCTCTGAAATTATGCTGACAATGGTCGAGCGGAAAAACAGTTCTTCATGTAGATTAGGGTTAAGAAAACAAAAAAATCTCCAGATTGATCCTTGAACTATTTTTCATACGTCTTTGAAAAATAAAGTAAACCGCACGCATGAAAATTATTATTTTCATTATTTTTCTGATGATTCGAAGATGTTCGTCGGTAGAAATAGCAAAAAAGGGTTTGTCTCTAGTTCGACCTCCTTCCAAAAATAGCCTGACACAATGATTATTTTTCTCTCTCGTCGAGCTTAACGGAAATGGGATCACATCGAACGGACTGAAAGAAATTTCCGAAAATAAATTTTTAACTCCTTTTTTTTCCTTTCTAAAGAAATATTGTTCATTTAAAAGTTTTTTTACAAAAAAACAACACATCTATGATATTCCAAATCTTACACGCTGCCTAAAATCTTTTGCATTTATCTTGAATTATTTATCTTATATCTGAACTTGAATCTAAAAAAAAAACAAACGCATATTGAAAGTGTAAACGGCAGAAACTAGAGAAAAAAGTTTCATTGAGAAAAAAAATTTTCTGCAGTTCCTGAAAATGAAAAGTTGAATGCTCCAAAATAACACGAAAAAAATCTTCGCTCCGGAATCACAATGCTTTTTCTGCTTCGAACCTTAAAAAATGGCCTAATTTCAGACGGCGTTTTGCAGAAAATAGTCAAAAGTAGAATGAGAGTCAAAAACTTATTGCAAGTAGACCAAAACTTCCATCATTCTCTTAACCGACGAGGAAAACGAACTGCCGACGAAAAAACTACAAACCAAGAACTTTGATCCCTGGACGACCATCTCAGCCGCCATATGCGACCGCCGATGCGCTTCTTGCACTTTCTTGTACAGCAAGCACTGAAAAACAATCTTCTTGCACTGAAAATCGACTTGCAAAAAAAAAGAGAAAGATCATTTGACCATAGAGTTTTCCCCGATTATGGCACAAACAACATTCCTGCGCGATCTGAACAAACGCACTTATATTCCATTCAGATATTCGCAAAATCAACAATCATAGTAGATTCTCGTAAGTCAAAAAACCTTTGTACTTCAAACAAGATAGCTTCTATTTGGAAAAGAGCCCTTTGAAAAATCAGAAGGTGAGAACCTTAGTGAAATTTTAGAAAAGAAATCAGGTAACTTAAAAACCGCTTTGAATGAAAAATCACAGATTTTCTAGATTGATAAAGGCATTGGTTTAATTTTAATTCGAAGATGCAATCAAAAATTTTTTTTCGAAGACTCAACAGCAATAAAAAAACGAGCTCAAATAGAAGAAGTTCACAAAAAAAAGTAAATCTTTGGGTTGAATATATATTTTCTGAGTTCAAAACAGATTTTTTTTTTTGTTATCTTCTGATGACGAGTTTTATACCAAAAGAAATGAAGTCTTGATAATGGTTTCTGAGAGTTTTCATCAAGTTAGATCTGAGAAAAAAGAGCCCATTCAAAGAGTTTATGTGTTTCAGAACGCTTCAAACTGGAGCTTTTCTCGTTCGAGATCGCCTGGTCGATTCTTAGGCTTTCAGAGCATTCTCCGGTCAGAAGTGACCGGAATTTGGGAGGAAGAACAGAAAAGACGAACGTGTGAGATGCTGGTGGCGCAGTAGACGGCGAACGCTTTGGCGCAACGTTCGTCGTGTCGAGAGAAGCCGGCGCGGGCGCCGCGTTTGTTGCACAGTTCGGCCACGCCCACGAATGTACCTGCAACTGACCAATCAGCCTTTCCTCAGAGTCCATCTCAATGGGATAGTAACGGTGGGAGAACAAAGATTTGATATGAGTTCCTAAGCTTGAGGGAGACTTCGACTCAATATTTTTTATAGATCCGAAACATTCAAAAGAATTTTCTAATTTTTACAGGTGATCAAAAAAATTCGAAGCAGACGATTCAAGTTAAAAACACAGTTTAATAATCTTGGGAAAATAATCCATTGAAAAAAAAAACATCTTTTTTTTTTTGAAAAATTCATAAAAACGCGTTCTCAACCCGGTTTCCGTTTTATTTTTCAGTATAAAGAACTTGCCGAGATAAAGAGGAAAAAAAATTCCAAACCTTTTCCAAAAACTAAAGATTGTTCCAATAAAAATAAAGAAAATGAGAAAAAATTCTTAAGATCTTTGAAGAAAAAGACTTTCTCAATATTTCTCACGGCACGCATTGTTGAAAACTCTGATCATCTGATTTTTTTTTTTACAATGATATTGAAAGTGAGAGAAATCTGAAGTGTATTTTTTCATAAATTTTTGTAGGGAAAATATGTTTCATTTATGTCATACCGTTCAAAAATTCAAGAAAAAAATGTGGATAGTGAAAAAAGGCCCCATTACTGTTTCAAGCATCTTTTTAATTAAAAAAAGAGTTGAATGATTCAGAAAGAATTGAAGAATTTCAAAAAAAAAGAATTCAGCCTTTTTCCTTCTTCTTCTACGGTCTTCATGCATACGGCATCCTGACTTCACAAAAAAATTCACAAAAACAGCCATGAATCTAAAGTTGAACCTATACATAAAATATAAAGGGGCGGGGCATTTCTTCACAAATTAATCTTCCGAGAAATGAAATTTCCATGGCTGCAGTAAAAAATGCCGATTTATTCGCCGAAAAACATTCAAGTTGAAAGGGAAACTTAGACTAATAAAGCTTTGAATGAGTTTTTTTTTTCTTTTTTTCCGAGTTCCATGAAGATTAATTTTAGTGGAAAAAATGAAGATCAAGAAAAAAGGGAAGCAAGAAGAAAAGAAAGAGACGGCTCGAAATGAATTGCGAGGCCAAGGAAGGAACATTAACGATTCAACACGTCGAATGCTTGAATGAGTCGTCGGCTAAAAAGGGACACCTCAACCGTTAATAACTAATAATGACGTCAGAACTCTCTCGAAAAAAAACCAATTACAATTAATACTTGAACTGGGAAGTTTTGGACCAAATACTCGATGAATGCTCACCGGATCTTGAAATATTCATTGTTTTTCAATATCGCATCAAAAAATAATGCGTAAATACCCGACTATTTTGAGTTCATTTTCTTTTTTGTATTCGCTTTGGAAGATAATATTTAGAAATGATGATCGAATCATGTTGCAGATCAATCGCAGAACGTTATCAAACAAAAAGTCTTTCAGTCAGATACAATTTTAAAGAATCAAAGCATTTATGACGTTTTCTGAAAATCAAAGAAGTTCGAAAAAAAGCAATACTTTTTTTAACAGTCAAACTGTTTAGCGAAAAAAATCGGAAGAGTAAAAGTTTATGAATATTTTTTTAAATTATTCTTATTTTCGACCAATATGACCGAGGCTCAATTCGTCTTCAAAGCTTATTATTTCTACACTCACCCATCTATGCAACATCATGAAAAAGGGGAAAAAAACAGAGAACGTACTGAGAATCAGCGAAAGAGGAACTTCATAACGGATACAAAAATATTCAAACGACGGCGTAATCCCGAGAGGACGCCGCAACTGATTGTTATGGCGTCCATGACCCGTGTTTTCTACTTTCATTTTTGAAATTCGATGGAAATTCATTGCAAAAAGTTTTGGTAACTCTCTCCAAACATACTGATCTTAAAACTTTAATATTGCGTCGCGCTAAAAAAATATTCGAAAAAAGATCAAGTTTAGAGTTCGAGGGAAAAGCGAATGATCGAAGAGAAGATAAGAAATTGATCAACATCGAACAGATAAAAATTTGGAGCAAAAGATATTTCTTGCTTTTCAAGAGGAACGGCGGTTCATGAAATCCCACCAAACTATGAACAAAAGATGGAAAAAGAAGTTTTATAAAACTGTTAAACTACTATCATACTCAAAGTCCAACAGTTTGAGTGAACAAACTTGACCACAAAGCGAATTTTTTTTTTAATGTTTTCCTTTTTTTCGACATCCGTATCATTGCGATTAATCTGTCTAGCAATTTTTTCTCACATTATGACTACATTCTGCAAATTCTTTTCACATATATTTTTTTTTCATGTCTCTACCTTTAAGTCATAACCAACTTGATATATATGTCTTCAGAAAAACGAAACTGACCAATAGTTGGTTTTTTTTCTATTTGTTCCTATGTTTCCCGAACTCCTCTCGCCAAAAAAAAAATCAGAGAAGTGGAAAAATCCCTCAGGTACAATAGAGGCAAAAAAATAAAAGTGGAAAAGCAGAGAGAAGAAGGTCCCTGAAGCGCTGGGAGCGTCCGAAGAGCCCCAGGAGAGAATCGCCCAAGGAAATCGACATGCACACAAAACGGAGGCGAAGAGAAAACAAAAAAAAAACGAACGAAGGAGGCACAAGTAGAGCGCAGGGCAAAAGCATAACAGCCACAATTCCGGGTGCGTGCGACTTCTTTTTTTTGTTCACTCCGTTCAAAAAAAAAATGTGTTCACAGACTAGTCAGATGAGAGGCTTCATTAAACGCGGCTATAAGTACGAAAAAAACAGCTTTTTGAAGGACTAGATGTTTGAAAGCCGAGCACTGAACAGTTGAAACCAAACCAATAGAAAAAAAAATAAGAAGTTTGCCAAAAATTAATTAAGGCACAATGATCGTGATAGAGAACAGTTCAAAAAATTTATTTGAGCATTATTTCTTTTTTTTTTACTAACCCGCTTGACAATTATCGAGCTTATTTTTGATAACAAAGTAGAGAAAATTCAAAATCCTTGTCGCATGTTTCAAAAAACTCGCTGTGAGTTTAAACCTTAGTCGTTCTTCAAGATGCGGCCAATTTTCTTTTCTATTTCTTAGGATACAAAACGGGCTTTTGACTATTTCCAGTGAAAAACCTTCAAAAACTGAGAAAAAACACGTCTGAAAGACCGATATCTGCTAAATTTTCAATTAGGCGCTTAGACCGAGCAGCAGCTGGAAAAATTCAACATTTCTGCATATGGCCGCCTTTTCGATTTTGTTTGACGCAAGCGACAGCTGAAGCGTGTCTTTTTTGATCAGAATAATCATTGGCTCACGTGAGAAACGGCGGCACAACCATTTTTTTTTGCATATTCTAGGGGTATTTGGTGTTTTATTAGGAGAAGCTGTTTGGAAGATAAGTCGCCTAGCCATCCCCGTTGCTTTGAATCACGGAAAGGTTGAATGCAACACAATGTTATGATACACTATGTGTCTATTCTAATAATAAGCAAGATGCCTCCTCAAAAAAATAAAAATATCTAGAAAAAAAAAATGAAATAAGGAAAAAAGAAGGAAAAATTGCTGCGCCCAATAATAATTTCGTGCCGCAAACCAGCTTTACGAACACCCAATAAGGCCGTTTGTGGAGAAAAATTACGTCCGTTCAAAATTCTTCGTTTTTTTCCTATCTTTTTTTTCGTCGACGACGACAAAGCAGAAAAACAGGAGAATAATACAGAGATTAGACCAGAAGGTGGAGGAACAAGAGGGATCAGACAAAATCTTGATTAAAAAGAACAGATTTATTGGTCGTTTGATAAAAGCCACAAATGGGCAAATCCTTCGGAGGAAATTGTTTCGCCGACGCCTTAAAGGCTCATTCCAAACGAGAAAAACCACGTGGATTCCACTGGAAAAAGAAACCGCGTGAAATTCGACCTTTCGCGCCCCATATCGAACTCCAATTTCGTGAGCCTTTAGGCTCTTCAAAATAGGTCGTCCTTCAAGAGAAATACGAGCTTCGACTTTTTTCCTGAGCTTAGTCATGGCCTATGAGCAAATACAAGAAAAGAAGAAGACGTCCTGATGATAATAAGAAAAAAATATGAAATATTCAGAAAAACCCATTTTTTTCGCTTTCAGCAATCTTATCATCTTCGCTAGACCTGCAAAAACTGAGCCGTAACTATTTTTGAACTCCGCAAAACAATTAACGATAGAAAAAGTCTGTTTCCTATTGAAAGAGACCTGAGAAATTATCAGTAAAATAAAATCCCATTTGACTTTCTAAAAAAAGAGATTCAAAACATGAAAATTCAAAGGTTGTACATGAACTAGTCAAACTAGATCTAGGAAAAGTTGGGTGTTTTCAATGGAAAGGGCTTTTCCGCTCATTTTGCCGCCCTTTTATTTTAAATGTCAGTGCTCCTCAACTAATTGCCGACGACGCCCCTCAAAATAGGTCCATCAGTTATACTTTTTTCGGAGAAAGTGTGATACTTAACATCCGCGTCGAAAAAATTGATGTCATTTCAGTTGTTTCTCAACGTCTATTGATGTCAAGGCATCAATCTTTTTTTCTTTTTTTTTACTCTGTCTACTAATAACTTCGTTCTGAAACTCATAATAACTACCTCAATGAAATGATGTATTGAGTTTGCCTTCTAGACGCTGGTCGACTCGGCCAAACCGTCAAAAAGTCTCCTTTTTCTTTATTTAAGATTGAAAGAAACTTTCTTTTTACTTCTTTTTTTAATTAAAAAAATAAGTCATATCTTTAAAAAAATATTTTTCTGAACAAAAAAATACATCTTTGTTGCAAACTGATCATGAAAAATTGAGCTTTGACCAAAAAAACATTGTAATCTTCCAATAAATTATCATGTTGAAAAATATTACGTATTTAAAAATCTAATGAACGCGAAAAATTTCAGAAAAAACAAGAAGAAAAAGACCAGGAAAGAGAAGAAAGGAACTCTTCTTTCTTGATCGACCCGACGCGAAATTTCTTCGTAAACACCAAAAAACGTGGCTTTTGCCGTGGCAGATGTTCTTCGGCCATTCCGCTCACGAAACCTCCGAAAAACGGCTGATGGAAATGATTCAAAAAGAGGGTTTGGGTGAAAAAAAGACAAAAAACGAAGAAAACGAACAGAAAAAGCGTCGATTACACGTGATTCGTCTGTCACTTCGATGTGTTCGTCTATCGTAAACATTGATATAGCTGCAGCCATCGATTCGATGCCCCAAAGTGCCATTGAATGGAGGTCGGAGACTTTTTTTTGGAAACAGAGTCTCTTTAATCTCAAATCAATAGTTTCATTAAAAGATAAAAGGCTGAAGTCGCGTTTCAAAAAAAAAACCTTTATTTTGAAATTCCAGATATTGTTGTTTTTTGGAGAGTCTACTCTTTTCATTGAATTGTTATGGAAAAACCAAAAAAACCAAAAAAAGGTTTTTTTACAATAATGAATTATTGTTAACGAAGGCCAAAAATTCGTGTTGAAAAAATAATGTAATCTTAAGCTCTGACTCCATCAATCACCTTTCTCCGAAAAAAACAGATAAGAGTCAAATCCGATTAAAAAGAAATTTAATGACAGATTAATCAAGAGCTGTCAATATTTTGATTTTTTTCCTGTTAAAAAAAGTTAAGTCCAATAAAAATTTAGAACTCTCGTGGACTTTTCAAGTTGCGTGCAAAATTCTTTCTATAGAGCAAGAACAGAGTATTATTGTTATGAAACTTTGTTTCGAATTTCCGAATTAAATAAATATTCATTGAGAATAGCTTATACAAATGTCCAGCCTATGTGGCTCTTAGCAGCTGACTTTTTAATTAACCTAAATATTTATAGGCTTTTGCGCAAAGGACAGGCCAGATTTCGAGTTTTAATTGGGTATTTGGTTGGCATTGAGAGGAAGAGCAGACAAAAGAAACATTCGATTGCTTAGAAGACTGGAGACGATTTGTAATGGGGATTAGCCTTGGTTGCCAGAGCCGCGGCCCCCCATTTCGGAGGCTCTAACGACACGAAAAAGTCTCCGCAGTGCGGTCTTTTCTGATTAATTAAAAAAGCAGCCCAAGCAGGTGAAAATATATCGACAGGCGAACTTTCCAGCCATTTCCCAGTGAAAATTTGGCTTTTCGAAAGAAAAGTTTTCAAAATTGTAGGTTTTAATCGAGGGAAGAAGAAAAAATGATGATTATTTTTCATTTGTTCGTCCGACTTCCATCTCTTGGAAACAAAATTCTATCAAATAGACAACAGTCTAGGCGGTTCTCAGGAAGAAGAAAGTCAAAAGAAAAAAGAACGGAGAGCGAGGGTGCCTCTTTCGCCTCGCATTTCTTATGAGTACACCGCGAACTCGATCTCTTCCGGCCTGATTTATACATAATTCAACTCAGATTGTTGCCATTTCCTTCTAGAAACTTTAAAAAAGAACATGAAATGGATTTGAAAGGGTCTGCTTCTAAGGCATATTTATCTATCGAAAGAACTTGTTTCCTGAAGCCAAATATTAGAACAAACAAAAAAGTTCAACTCGTTCGACTTTTATAGTCTTATTTCGAAAGATGGCAGGAATCGAACGAAAAAAAAGTTGGTTATTAGAAAACGACAGTTTCTACTTTAATAATTTCCAAATTCAATCGAACGAAAAAAAATTAGTTTTGATAAATAACTGAAGAATACTTTTTACTATTACTCCGTTTATAAAAAACTTCGAGCTGGCAGAATTTCATTTCAACCGCAATTTCTCAAGCCAAACTTTTTCCAAGTCACAAGGCAGGTCGAAATAAAGGAAATGTAGAGAGATCGTGGCTTTTACGATCCCCCAAAAGGGAACTCGACGTCGAAAAACCAAAAAGCAGGCGAGGCAGGCCATTCATTCATTTCTTATTCGACCCACTCGCCGTTCTCTCGCCTCCCTACCTATCTTTTCATACCCTATTACTCTCCGCTCACACATTCCGTCCGTCACTCGAGATTCCCAAAGGCTCATGAATCAGAAAGCTCGACGAAATTAAAAACGACGAAAAAAAAACCCCATTTTTGGGAGAACAAAGTCATTTGCAAATGAAATAAAAACGTTAGAAAAACAGAACAACAAGAGAAAAAAGGAGAGTTTTTATGAGGGAAACTAACCGGCGTTATCGACAATCGGGAAGCAAAGGATGTTGTGCGTGCGAAAGCCAGTCAACTCGTCCACGTGCGAGTAGAAAAACGGGCATCTGAACATCCGAAAATACCATAAAATTGGTTCATTCCCCTTTTTATTGTATTCTTTCCCGTTTTCACACAGTCAAAAAATTATATATGTGGCATTAAAATTTGGTAGAGAAATTTCGGTGAGAAAAGCAAAGATAAAAATATTTCAAAAGAAAGATTGTTATAGGAAACCACAGTTTTTCCGCGCTCCACTGATGGTCGGGAACTTTCTAAGCTGGATTTTTTTTGGTTCTTCTCAGAGTCTCAGCTATGCGATATTGATAACGTTCTACTATATATATATATATTTCATCTTTCATAATTTTACTGCTCAAATAGCGAAATACCGTCAAACAAAAAGAATGATGAACTTTGAGAATTTATTTTTGAGAAAAATGTTGAGTGAAGTCTTTTTTGACGACTAAATCTTTTTGAATAGTGAAGAGGCTTCGAGAAGATAAGAGCATGAATAGGATACCTATGCGCGTCACGGACGTTCATCATGGTGCGAGTCGTGGCGACGCGACCCACGACGCCGTGTTCCAAAGGAACGCGAAGTTCCTCGACGCCGTCGCCGCCGTGGTCGAAGACTCGGGCCACGAGTTCGTTCTTCTCGTTGTCCACAAGGAACAAAGAGCAACTGAAAGGTTCGCGATTGGAGAGGGGCCTTCAGTTTCAGTTGGCTCACGTCTCGGCGTCGAGGAGGGTCTTGGCCTCGTCCATGATGGAGCGGATCAAGGTGCTGAGGTCGTCGGACTGGAGCAGAAGTCGCTGGTAGATCGACGGCGACACGGTTCGCATGGTCGACGCGGCGCTTGGCGTCGAAGACGACGTCGAGGAGGAGGCGGAGCCGTCGATGCACTCGTCGCCGGCGAATCGCGTACGCGAATACGGGTCGTTCTGTAGGTGAAAAATGACGTTCGCCAAATGGGATCGATAAGGAAAAATGACATCAAATCAAAGGTCATTAATTCTCTGTTCAACTTCTTCAGACTACAAAAATTGGTTCCGACCTTCCATCTTCACTGTCATGCCTCTGCCACAGTGTTTATTCAGTAAACTCAGTTTCTAGGGACTTTCCGAATTCCCTTTTCACGCTTATTAAAAAGGTTTTTCGAGATTCGGGAATGGTTCGTAGGACCTTAAATAATGCTTCTCTTTTGAGAGCCTAAGCGACGTTAAGGACTTTTGAAAAGATTATAATTTTAACTGATGGACTTTTTTAAAGTTTTTTGAGAAGAAAAAAATGTAACAAACAAAAGCTTGTATGTAACGAAAAAATAATTGCTTTGTCCAAATATTTCTTGCCACTTTTTCATGCAAAGGTTTACTTTAGAGCCTTCAAACTTTAAAACTCAAAATTCAAATGGCTAGACTCGAATTTCGCAGTCATTTGTCAGCAGTGGGATTGGGAAAACCTCAGTCATGAAGCCGCAGGTGATGGTCGCCCAGTCATCCTTCGTTCCAATGTTCTTCAGTTGTAGCTGCAGGTCGCTGGAAATATTACAATGAAAATTACACACAGTCCTATTATTCTCAATGACACCCGCGCGTTAAGATATCTCATTAAAAAGTGTCCTCAGCGTTTATTTTTCGCCCTTTTGACGAAAAACAACGGAAAATGTCGATGATTTTTCGGGAAATATTCTGAAAATTACTAGAATTTTCATCTGGATTCATATTTTTTTTTAATTACGGAAGTTTGAAAATAAATTTTGCCTATGTCAGTTCAAAATATGAGAGAAACTTTGTCGCCGGTTTTCGAGGTCTTAATACTGTTTTCAACAGCTTGTTTCACAGACGAGTTCTCATTTACCATGTACCACGAAATAGGCAACTTCTCAGCTTCAACTCAGTTTTATACAAGAATTTGCTTCTTTCTTGCGCTGTTTTGCTAACTTTCATGTCCCCAAAGCCGTTATCAAATGTTACTGACAGCTGTCGCCGATCGTTGTTGCGACTGAGCGGCGGATGGGAGATTTTCCTCCAGACGGCGGCGTTTGGCGACGTCGGCGCCGTCTTGACTGTCATCATGGACTGTACCGAAGTGTTGGCGTTCGGCGACGAGGCTTCAGAAGGCTGCGACGTTGTCGTCGCAGGAAAAGTTCGCGGCAGCGACTGCGCGACTGACGACGTCAGGTGGGGCGGCGACGAGTTCCGACGCAGCTCCACGATTGGCATCCACTAGAGAAGACGTCGACGAATGATGGCTGTGGATTCGTTCACGTCTTCAAGTTTTCTTCGAGACCTCCAAGGTTCGAGACTTCTTGGTACGACTGGTAATCGAGTTTTCTGAAATCCAATTGGATTTTTTCACAATAAATTTAGTACAAGGCACATTCGAAACGGCTATTCTTAAAAATTGAAACCAAGTCACTTCAAATAAAACGCAACAAAACACGCCAATAAGAAAGGAAAGTATAAACGCGAACGGAAAAGTGAAACAAAGAACGAAAGCGATGGGAAAAACGCGGCCTAAAAGGACATGAAACCGTAAAATTTGGATCCCAGCGGTAAATAACAAGGAAAAATTGCATGGGACACGTCGAAAGAGGCATCGCACCACTCTTTTTTTTATTTCCTAAGGTCAAAGATTTTTTTATGTTTGAAAATGGAAAAAAAATGTCTCGAGAAGCCGGCCTAAGAATGAAAAAAAAAGACAAATCATCATTTGTGATTCATGAAAAAGGAAGGTGTCGGAAGAACAAGAGCGGGGAAAGAGCAACGTACACTGGGGATTTGTTCTGAATAGCGATCATTTAGACACCTGCCAGACAGTTTTTCCAATTCCAAGTGTTCCCGATATAAGTTTTCAGTCCGACAGCCATGTTTGTCGAGCATCTGCACCTAGTTATGCGCTAATCGCTCGTCTGTGATTTTTGAGGCCTAGAGCCGACAGACAAGTCAAAAAACAAAATTCAGAATGAAAAGGCAGGAAACTTTCCTAAAGAGTCAGGAAATATGAACGGATGAAAATTGATGAAGAGAATTGAGAAGACGAAGCGAAAACAACGCAAAACGGATTCGTCGCATATATCTGAATTGACAAAGGAGATGAACTGCATTTCGAACAACAAAAAATATCTAGTTTGATCGCTTGACAATTGCTGGAATGATTGAAAAAGCAAGGGTCAAAAAAAGTTAAGCCCTGAAAATCAAATCACAGAAGCGAATTTTTGTTACTGGATGTTGAATTTGAAACCAAGAGAGTGGCCGAATCGTCTGGTTGGCGCGCAAATAAAAAGTTCGCGCGTCGTGTCCGACGACGTCAGTTGGTCTGGGTGAACTAAAATGACGACATTCGGAGTCGAAGGACACTCTTATGATCAATTTGAACTCAGCTGATTTCCACAAACACATTTATTAAGATTAAAAAAATAAATCAAACCACGGTCTAGTGATGTCTCTCCTTATTAGAGAACGCGGTTTCCTGCTGTATTTGCAAAATTCTAATAGTAAAACACTTTTAAGGGAGTTACTTCTCTCAGTAGAACCGAATAGACCTGAAGTTTGCGGAATAACATATCTTGACGAGATCTGAAAGAAGCCTCAAAGCGTTTACTTCATCGCCAGAAGCCCTAAAAAGTCATTTCAGCTTATTGAGAGAGGAATTTTTCTCACTTCTGCTTTGGTGATATTTAAGAAAGATTGATATGTGATTGCGCGAAGCGAACGAAGAAAAAGAAAAAAAAAAGCAACGGAACACATCTGTTCTCCTGGCAACGAAATGCGTTGCAAATCGCAAGAACAAAAAAAGAAGACAAGGAAAAAGCGAGTTCAAACGCTGAAACATCATTTGATCAGATTGATGGGTCGTGAAAATCGTGAAAACTTCTCTAATCATTTTATGAGAATGCCCTCTAGCGGGGTTTTTTTTTACTAAATCATTTTTTTTTCTAGAGATAGGCATCCCTCAAAAAAGATGCATTTAGTAGGCAAAGTTCTACTTTTTTCGTCATTATATGTAAGCTCGAATGAAACTACTAGAAGCCAAAGATTCGAAAAAATTTCGAGCAAAAAAAGTTCAATTTAAGCCTTACAACTAGAAGAATTCTAGCGCTTCAAAAACAAAAATTTGATGAACTTTCTTTGTTGGTTGACTGAAATTTAGGAAAAAGAGGCGTGTGAAAAAAATCGTGTGAAGAAATTAGCTAAAAAGCTGCAACTTATAACTTCTTACACAGTTACGTCAAGGGTATTGAACAAAAAAGTGATAGAGATAAAATTGCTTGAAAAATATGAATGAGGTCCATATTTTCTTTTTGCGAAATCAGGAACAGGCGCGAAAGCTCTGAGAATATTGGCAGTTGTAACGAATGAGAAAAAAAAAAATCGAAAACAAAAACAAACGGCAGCCGCTGAATTTTCTCATTTGAAATTCAAATTCGACGCCTTTGAGAGTCACCAAGGGAAAAAAAATGTTCTTCGTCGATCGCCGGAAAAGATTGCACAAAGAAAAGGCTCTCACTAGCTTTTTTTACACAACCTTTCTCAAAAAAAAAAAATTGGTGAGTTTATTTTGATTTTTCAAATTGCTGGACGATTCCACAAATATCGTTTCAAAAAGCGAGCGATTTCCTGCAACAAGAAGAAAAAATAAATGAAAAACGTGGAATATAAAACTATCGTTTGAGTTTTTTCAAAATTTTTCTTTGAGGCACGAATTTACTCTCGAGCGATTTCGTCTGCACCTGTGACCATTTTTTGTCGACAAATGTTTTAATTAATTTCTGGATGTCCTCTAAAAAAGCAAAAGTATGTTTTCATTTTTTTCCAAGCTAACTATTTCAAAACACTGAACCCAAAGAAAAATATTTTCATCTTTAGACCTTCAAGACAATGTCAAAAAAAAAAGGAAAGAGTGAGAAAATTGAAAGAGAGAAGCTGATAAGAGTAGCCGACTGATAGAAATTACTGAAAGCCGTTGAATCACGAGGAAAGAAAAATGGCCGATCAGCAAATTTTTTCCCATTAAGAAAGAAGGAACACACGGACTCGGAGCTGATAACATCTCCCAATGTATTCGAGGATTCAAATTAAAAAAAAAACAGAAAGACTCTTACTCGTATAGTTAAATAAAACCAGCTCAGTTTTGGAAAAAGCAAAAGAAAAAAGGCAGAAATGGGGGAAGGAAAAGAACACTCAAAAGACCTTGTTTGTTTTTTTTTTCTTTTGGCCACGAGCCAGAACGATCTTTAGTGCGCAAGGTTCTTTCAGAAAAAGTGAGGAATTCCTGCGGAAAGTACAATTTCAAAGCAAAAACTGGCTTTGCTTTTAAATAACTATAATACAAATTGTTGAATAAGAAAATTTCCCTGAATGAAACTCTGACTGAATTTTTCGGCAGTGTTCAAAGGAACTGAAAGAGTTTTCGCGATTCTTGCGCTACAATTTATGGGCTTAAGGCCTTGAGAAATAAGATTTGTTTGAAGATAGAGAGTTTCTAGAAGTTTCGATTAAAGTTCAAAGTTTCATATCTCAACCCACATGAATAGAAGCGCTGTCTTCACGTTGGCTTCAGAAATTTTATCATAGAATTTTCTTTGAACAAGACCAAGAACCAAATAAAACTGAAGCCGAGCAGGAGAAAAAAAGATAAGGAGGAATGGAATTGGGGACCGGAATTTCGTGACATGACGCCCCATTGGGTCAACACTTGGATTGTACCTATAGGCCTGCAAACAAACCAAATGTGATCTTTCTGACCAAAATAGCCTCGAGGCTAGTTTTGCATCAACCTCAAAAACTATCGAAGATTTACGTTCTTCTTGTTCGAAGTATGAAGTATAGCTTCACGCAGAAAGAAGAGCAAAGGAAGCTTCAAACTTTTTGTGGTTCAATGAATTCTTTTCAAAACTCAAACAATTATTCACCGATAGCTTGAGTCAAAATTGAATTGCACGTTTCATACGAATAGTGGGCAAAGAAATGTCTTACTTTTCTGCAGAAAATTCTTCCGAGCAACTACTGAATAAAGTACAAGCAATGACGCAAAAATTATAAAAAAAATTATCATCCGATGGCTACAGTATAATTTTAAAAAATTTCTGTAAAAAATTTCAAAGACGCCAAAGCCTCGCAAAACTATAAAATAAGCTTGAGAATGGATCCTCGCTTCGATGTTCCTTTTTTAAATTCTTTACGCCCCTCAGCCAGAATTTCGAAACATATTTTATAATTATTTCCTGTGAGGATACTTTAAACTAAACTTCTACTGAAAGATGAATGAGAAAATGAGGTTTTCATCATGAAAAAAGAGAAATTGATATTGAGGCCCGCCGTGTCCACTGCAAACTGGAGTCGTTGCGAAATATTGTTGGTTTTTAAAGATGAATGTTTATTCTTTCAGGCACTTGAGGAAATCAGAAACCAAGGGGCTGGGGAAATAAAAAGGCGTTCCTCGCCTGGCTAACTCGTGAAGAATTCCAGTTTTACTGGAAAGTTCACGCACGAAATCACCTGTCAAGTTATTCTGCGCGTGACGGAGCTGTATAAATCATGGCCCGTGTCGGAAATCCATCAAATTCCAAAGAAAGAAAAGGGAAAACTTCTTTTGGCTAAAATATTCAGCATTCAGACAAAAATATTATGTTTCTGTATCATTTTTGAATTGAAACCTGGGTCCTTTGTTGAAAAGAGCCTAAGTTTTTTTTCCCAACATTTGAAAACTCAATCTCATCATACTGAAAGCTTGATAGTGTGATTTGAATAATTAGAGAGCACTTTTTGTGACAAAAGTGTATGGTTAAGCTTCATCAAATAGGAATATTTTAAAACGTTATCTGAAACCATACATTCGCATGAAAAAGTTTAAAGTGGGAAGAATAGAAGAAACACTATGAATAAGTTTGCTCTACTTCTCGCTAAATGCTTCAATCTAAATAATAATGAACATAGAGAAGATGAAATCCTAACTTTTCGATGAAAGGGAAGTTGTCAGTGGGTTTGAAGAACGGGCATCGATGACGTAAATTGCGTGTTCAAACTTCCCTATATTGACATTTTCTACATATCGAAGTTGTTCAAACAAATCGTCTTTTCTCTCAAACGCTTTTCCCGTTTGCTAAATGAAATGAAGACTTTGACCCCTTTCATCATAGAAGGCAATATTTCCAACTTTTTCTTATTATCTTAAACACTTCAAAAATCATTCACAGTGACGTGAAACTTTTTGAAAAAAAATAATACCTTTAAACAATCAAGATAGAGATACCTGTAGATAACTCGCATATCAAAGATTGCCCTGGAGCGGTGTCGAAATGAACTGATAATATAACGAGTTTTCGAGTAAACGAACGAATGAAGTTAAAATAATCAACAAGGGCAAATGTTATCAACGAGGCCGCCGCCCAACACAAAACATAGTGAGGATTGGCGCCAATGACGAACCAAACGCAAACCTTCTGAAAATAAATCTGGGCTCTCGAGAAGAGGAAAGGTCCGTCTTCTGAAAAAAAAAAGCGAGGTTTATTCTGCGAAAAACGTTTATAAAAAAATTGGCATAGCTTACGGCTAGAAAAGACGTTTTTTCCAAAAGTTAATGTACACCAAAAAAAATTCCAAAGAAAAGGAAGTTGAATCTAGTGAACATGAAGCTTGGCTGAGCTGTTTTCAGAGCATGAACCAAATCACAATTTATAAAGAAGAGAAAAAAGACAAAAAATGTGAAAAAATGGTCCAGGTTTTGATAGAAACCTAACTTGCTGTTTGAACGGGCATGAATCTTGTACATCCAAAAATGAAACCAAAACTTTGTTGGCTTCGAAATTCCTACAAAAATTCCCGTTACTCCTATAACACCAAAAATCAAAAACTATATATATATATATATATATATGAATTGTTCCGTTTTGGCTTCCCTTATAGGCATGTTCATGAAGTCAAAGTGCACGTATCTGAAAAATATAGTGAACAAAAAGGCCTTAAAAAAACATTCGAAATTTTCAATTTAAAAAAAGTTAGAGAATTTTATTTACTTCTGAACCCACTTTCTATGTTTTCATACATTGAAAACAGTCGAATAGAAAAAAATCTTCAAAAAAAAAAAAGACGTTTTTTTCGGAACGAATTCTCACGCAATCAGGTCATGATAGGAGATTAGAAATAATAAATTGGGAAGACACGTGACCTTATACGGTTATCAGAGGAAAAATGCGAGTTCGGCACGCAATTCGGCCGCCGGCTCTCGTGAATCTTTCAGCAGCACCTGCAGCGCGAAACCGCAACATTTTCCTAGGCTCAAATATCCGGCCGGAGGGTGGGAAGAAAAAAAGAAAAAGTGCAAAAACTGGGAGGACAGTTCTAGTTCATGCATGAGCTAGTGAAACAAACTTTCTTCAAATCGTGAAACTTCAAGTTATATTACTCGACTTCGTTAATTTCTACGCTTAACACAAGAAATAAAGCAATCTATCGTGAACGCGAGTCGAAAAAAGATGAATAACCGAAAAAAATGAAAATAAAAGTTTTGAATTTCAAAGTTTTCCAAATTTGAAAGCAGGAGGAACGTGAAAAAAAAAACTATCCGTCATCTAAAAGGGGCTCGATTCGATATGAAAATGGTTGACTAAAACGGGAAAATAGACTAAATAAAAACTAAAAATAATTTTCCCAAGCTGAAGGAAACTTAGATGAAGAATAGAACCAAAATACATTTTGGCTGGGCAACATCAACTAACATAATCAATAGCAAGTAAAAAAAAATTTAAAAGCCAGAAAAGTTTTATTAGAGAAAAAAAAACTTTAAAAAAAAATCGAAAACGGAGAAGAATGAAAAAAAAAAACTGAAAGAGAAGCCAACGTTTTCAAATAAAAGCTTGGCACGAAACCGAAAAATTTCGAGTACATTACTAAATTGGCCCAAAGGGACGAGAGCAGCGCCGGAAGCGACTGGAGAAAAAGTGGAGGAGGCAGAGAGCCAGACCAAAGTGAGGGAGAAGCCACCGACGAGAGATGAGAGCGCTTGCTGGAGACGCAGAGACGACGTCAGGCTCTCCTGAAGAGAACTCCGGTAATCCGGATGGGTCTCGCCGCGAAAGTTGTTGATTGCATTAGGCGGCTGGCCCCGTGCCAAACGGCGTGATTTCAAAGTGCGATGCATGGCGGAAGAATCCAGCCGCTCCAAGCTTCTGATGGAGTGCCCCTTTTCCTCGAAAACAAACAACAAATCTTATTTTCGAAAAAAAAAAAAAGTTTAAAAAATTTTTTTTAAAGCGAATCTTCAGATCATCAAAGTATTGAGGTTGTGAAACTAACTATGGAAGAGATATAGAATTTTCAGCTGACGTAAGCTATTGCAAAAAACATCGCAATTAGTCAACTCTGTCAGAAAATTTTCTCGAAATGCTCAGAAGAGACTTAGGTTGTGAAGATCATGATTTATGAAGGTCTCCGAGGAGAAAGCGTTTCTTAGTGATTCATTTATACACAGGCAAAAGCAGAATATAATTCACACAGTGTTGATTGGAGCTAAATTCGCATGAACTGAACTTTTTTTGCGTCTTCAATTTGAATACGTAGTAGAAACCAAAATTTCACAAAAGTATTTTAAAAAATGCATCTTACTTTTCAAATGCTACGTTTCTATATAATCCATTTATTTTATGCAACCAAACGTTGGCTTTTGACAAAGCCTCAGGCGCCGTGGCCGCCGCACATTTATTTCTCCGTCAAATTTGTCGATCTCTTTTTCTTTTCTCTTTTCGATCTTCAGTCTAGTCTTTCATTGGGAAAACCTGGTGTAACACGTGATAAGATGCTTTTCCAACTGTTCTTTTTATTCTCAAAGTTCTTCTCTCTCTATCGGGGCCGTCGGTTTCATTTTCTGAAGATTTGGAATTGATGTAGAGTACAAACAGATGAAGCCGTGTAATTAGCAAAAAAAAAAGTTTTAAAAAAATGCAGAAGCCATATGTCATGTCACCCGAAACTACATTGCACGTTTGACATTTTTAGAACAGTTCTAAATATTTCCATGCGTCTCTGAAAAGCCCAGCAAGTATTTTAGATCGGACAGAAAAAAAAATGCGTTCCGCTCTGCTGGCGAAAAGATAAATCGAGGTTGCAATCTGTGTCTTGTTTCAAGAAATTGAAAAATTGCGGAATTAAAGAAAAAGAAGAAAAAAGGTTTTCTCAAAACCTCCTATTAAAATATTTTTGCGTACAAAAAATTAAGGAAAAATACGACGAGAATAAATTAGAAAATCGGTGCTTCTTTCGTTCGCATTCACTTTCTAGTTAGCTTTTTTCGAGGAAATTCGCTGTGGTTTCATTTTGAAATGTCATCCTTCTTGGTAATTGGCAAAAACGCAGTTCTCGCGTCCTTCTTCCTGCAGAAAAAAGCCTACAGAAAAACTGCATTTCTTTTCATTTCTATCGCGAAGAGAAACTATTAATCGTTCTCGAAAAATAGAGCTTTTAGATCCATAATAACATTCTTGATAATACCTCTAAAAAGTTCAGAAAAGACTTTTGTAGTTTTCTTTATTGCCGGGGATACAAAAAATAGCTACATCGGGAACGGTTTTTATGTTTTGGAGCCTTGAGAAACGTTTAGGTTTGTAGTGGTGGCCTAACAGAATAATTTGAAAGAGGAGTTGAGCCAAAGATTATTAGAAACGACATGAAAAAAAAGTAACTTTGAATGTGGATTTTGGCGAGAAAAGAGAAAATCAGGGAGAGCTCGTAATGGCATCGGGAAGAACTCAACTTTTGAACTTTGTGCCACCAAGGTCGGCCAAACCCACTCCTCGAATTACCATAAAAACGTGGATTCCCAGGCGCCGTGCATATTCTGGACGGCACGTGGTCCCGCAAAACAGATGAATATTCGAGTTGGCTTGATGAATTACTGAAGACGAGAGCAGGGATTAAACCTCCAAGTAAATAGCCGATAGTAAACACGGCTGCCGAAAAACAAGCTATTTGGAACATTAGCGTTTTCAGGTGTTTTTCGCAATTCAGGAAGTCGCAAAAGATTATAAACAGCTTTAAAGAAGAACGCAGGGATCAGAGGTGGAGGATTGGGAAGGCAGTCCTTGGCTTGGCGGCCAAGCCAAGCCAAAAAGCCAAACGATAGAAATGAGCCAATAATTTACGTGGTCTTTGGCAACTAGGTCAAGTACGTGGCGATAACGCCCTGAACTAATCATTATCAATTTTGTAAATTTTGAATTGTTTTTTTTTCGCAACTTCGTGTTAACGTTTTTAATCTACTGTAAGAGTTATTTCAGCAGGGAATTGTCACTGAAACGGGTCAAAAGGCTACCTTTTCAATCTCACTAGAGAACTATTATTTCGACAAAAAAATTTTGAGATGCTATGAAATTGATGCAAAAGTATTTCTCTTGATTCATTTGGTTTCCAAAAAAGTCAAATGACTGAAAAATCCTATTACGCCAGGCCACCTCGTTAAGAGTGGAAGGCTTACAGTTCTCTACCTGGATTTTTCCGGTGGTATGAAAAAAAACCAGCGAATTTTCGAACGGCGACTTTTTCCGATTTGTTCAAATCGCTAGGGAACTTTCCGACGGCCACTTTGCCCGCTTTTTTGTGTTTTAATCATGAATCAACTACCTATTTTATATGGGAGGATTCAAAACGAAGAGTTTATTTAGCAAAAAAGTTGAAAAGGATTAGTCGGAAAGTTCTTCGTCGGAAAGCTCCCTAGCGATATGAAAAAATCAGAAAAGTCGCCGTTCGAGTTTTCGCTGATCTTTTTTTCATACCACCATTTTTTCGTGTTTTTGTTTTTGTAAAAAAGTTTCATACATCGTTCAAAACAAGCGCTTCTAGATGCTAGGGCGATATCGCCATACAAATGACCGTCGCGCCACGCTGACTTTTGAAAAAGTCATTTCTGCCTTTTGGGCGTTTATGGCTTGGCAGGCAGGGCGGCCAGAGGGCAGCCATCCTCCACCTCTGGCAGGGATCATGAAAGCGCCTTTATAAAGAAAAAATTTGGAAGGAGTCTTTTTATTTGAATCATCTTCAAAGAAGAAAAAGGGCTTGTTGATGAGTAATATTGGAGATGAGGGAAAAAGACTGACATCGGACCCCTCGTTTTATTAGGCTATTGCCTTATTAGAAGAGTTCGAGGTCATTTTTTCCTTAATCTTATTTAAGAAAATGACGTCATAGAAGGCTAGACACAAGATGTGTGCTCAAAGGTGAGATACGAGACCCAAAATGAATTAGAAAGGCAGGTGGAGTACTTTCTCAGTAAATAACTTTCAGAGAAAAAAGAACTCCAAGTCGCAAAATATAACTGGGAAATTGTCCACTGAAAACCTGGCTTTCGCGCGGAATTGAAGTCTCTCTTTATCGTTCGATATGAGCTTCATAGGGCACACGAATATGAACAAAATGGCGAGAAAGAAGAAATTAAAAGAAAATCCAGCCTATAGTCGTAGAATCAGATGCTTAGAGTGAACACTGCGACGCTTTTTCACATGTTTTTAGAGAAAATAAATATATATCAGCTTTTTTTAATTTTTCTGTGTTAAATTTCAATTATTTACTAAATTTTTTTGACCGAGTCACTACGTTAAAAGCGATTTCTGTTTTTAGTAGGAACTTCCTCACGCGTTTCTTTTTCTAATCTTTTATCCCTCGATTATTTTTCAATGCACCAATCAAAAAGAAAAAAATCAAGATAATGAGAAAATTAATGGCATCACATCACAAAAAAAAAATCTTCTTTGATCTTTTGAACTTTTGACCTACGACTCAAACATTTTCATCATTAAATCTGAGCTTGCCAATTTTTCGAAATCTCACACTTTTTCAAGTAGAGACTTATAAAGGTAATGAGAAACAAGCGGATGAGAGTAGTAATAACGGAGAAAAGAGGTGGCGATCCGAGAAAACAGCGCGTTATCAACGGAGCGACCTGTGGCCGTTCAGACCGATTTCTCTGCATTTCGGCGCTGCCCTGACGTTTCGCCACAGCTGACAGCTCTTCCTGCTTTCCGTCCTCTCGATCCACGCCACTCTACTATTCGCCGGTTATTTTTAGTTAAAAACAACCCATCGTGTTCATTGATTCGTACGTCGCCTCAGGCGATCCAAGGTCATCCTCCCACGCAAGAAAATCACTCGGAGATTTTCGAATTTCTGTCATTGACTAAATAAAAGTTTATATAAATGAGATGCCTATTCGTTCATCAAAATACAGCACTAGGATAGTTTCTGTGGATTGATAGAACCAGTTCAAAAAAATTTCAAACGTAAATTTTACTACGATTAGCTTCAAAAAAGGAAAAAAATTTAGAGAAATATTTACCTAGAATTTGAAGGATGACGGAAAAGACAAAAAGTTATTTTCTTATTGCAGCTTGAATATTATTGGTTCTCTGTAAATTCGTTGAAATGAAAATATATCATCTTGAATTTTTTGTGTTCAAAAAATCAATTTTTTGGGAGATCAGATTTCTTGCAGTGCCTGGAATAACGCTAAAAACGGCTCATATCTCAAAACAGGTGTTAAAAATAATGCTGTTTCAAATGCTCCTTCAGAACTCTGGAGAAGGATTATTAAGCAGACTTTACATTCATTCAGCCATCAGAAGACGATGAAGACCGGGAATCTCTATTTAGGAATTGATCTCAGCACACAACAGGTTCGTATGAGAGAAATATGGAAGTCCTTGAACTTTTTCTTTTTAACGGGAAAACTGAAATAGTCAGAAGCGTTTTTATCAAATTGATTATTCTAAAATTCTTCGATTGATGGCCCGACGAAAACGTTTTCCTAATTTTCAAATATATTTAACACTCAAATTAATAAAAAATAATAATAAACCGAAAATTGAAATTTCAGGCCAAACTAATAGTGATTGATGAAAATGCTGCAGCAGTTCATCATATGGCGATCAACTTCTCTAAAGATCTTCCTGAATTTGAGTGAGCCTACTTTTTCCTTGCTAAACTCAATTTTTTCAACAAATACAGTACCGCCCAAAAGGTTGTGAACTTTTAGTTTTTTGGGCCTAAATTTTCCCTAAGTGGGTAATCTGAAAATTTTTTCAGGCCATTTTGTGGGATTAAAATACATACTCACAAAAATTTCAAAAAAATATGCAAGAAAAAAATTTTTTGTGTTATTTTTTTCGAAATTTTGTAAAATACGATTCACCGTACATTAAATTCAATCCACAATTTATGTAAATAACAAAATTTATTGAAGAATTCAATGTGTATATAAGTTATACAAGTCTAATACTTGGTCGCGAAACCCCGAGAACTAATCACAGCTTGGCACCGACGAGGCAGAGTCTATCAAAATATCGATGTCCGGTATTTTCTTCCACTCTTCACTCAAAACTACCGTACACTAACTCAGATCGGTTGTTTTTTCAGCGCGCTAGGCCTGAAAACCCAAAAGTTCACAACTTTTTGGGCGGTACTGTATGCGTTTTAATTTCAAAAATATTGCGAAAATTGATGTATTTTGAAAGAGCAAATTTCACTCATATCGAAGAGTCCTAAAAATGACGTCAGAACGAAGGATGGAGCGCGTTTCGGATCGGATGGGCAGACGGTGACGTCACCAGTGGCCATGTGGCTTAAAGCTTTGGACATTCTTCTCGAAAACTTGAAAAGAACCGTTGATGTCGGCAAAATCAAGGCCGTATCAGGCTGTGCTCAAGTAAGAAGTTAGAGTAACAAAGTGAATAAAATTGGAAAATCATGGATTGATTGAAACATTTTTGACACGTAACAGTTTCTTAAAAATTGACTCGAGAGTGTAGACGGTGTAATGGAGAGGACAAAGTGAATTTAATTAGAGTTTTGATTTTTAAGTAATTTTCTGAGAAAAAGATCATGCAACTTATGGCTCGGTTTGTGAAGTCTCCTAACCTCGAGTAGAAATTAGATAATCTTTGATTTTTCACTTTAAAAAAGCCTGAGTTTTTTCATTTCGCTATTCAAATATTTCGCTTGTAACATTTTCATCGCCTTGGATTTTTGAAAGAAATGAAAGTGTTACGAGAGGAATTTCAGCAACACGGTACTGTCTATTGGAGACATGGAGGCGAAAAAATATTAATAAATTTGGACTCATCTACGACTTTTCAGGAAGGACTTGAGGTGATTCTTATCTTTTTCAAGAACATTTCTTTCAAATATCCGCTGTGATTAAATGAAAACTTTTCATTGAACAAATCTTATTTTTGAAGATAGCCTTCTCTACAAAGGATAGTCCAATATGGATGGATTCAAGCACAGAGTCCGAATGCGGAGATTTAGAGAAAAATGCCGACGGAGCTGAGGTCTCTAGTTTATTTTTCCAACAACTCTTTGTTCCTACAGGGGCTTTGCAAAAGAACTGGATCAAGAGCTCATCATCGGTTCAGCGGAGCGCAGATCAAGAAAATTGTCGACAAATCTCCCCAGATATGGAAAAACACTGAGGCAACATTAGGCTTGAAATATTCAACCAGACTGATTTTCAGCGGGTTTCCATCATTTCTTCCTTCGTTTGCTCCCTTTTCATTGGCAAGTATGCTCCAATCGAATACACTGATGGCAGCGGCACCAACTTGATGAGCCTGGAGGTCATCAAGAAAAGAAAGGAAAGAAAAACGAAGGATTTCAGAAGCAAGACTGGGATCAAGAAATAGTGGGATCGATTTCTGAAGACCTTCTGTCTAAATTGGGACCTCTGGCGGATCCTTCAAAGCTAGCTGTAATGAAGAACTGAAGTTGAAGATCTTTCAAAACAAATTTTGAGGGTGAAGTGAGCGAATACTTGGTTCGCAGGTACGGCTTCTCTTCAGAGTGCCAAGTTTACCCATTCCTAGGCGATAATCCATGTAAGTTGCCTTTTTTGAGAATAGATAGATGAGTCTCATAGTTCGTAGACTGAGGATAGTGCTTAAAAAGGCTGAATGATGATATGAGCCAGTTCAAAGTTGAAAAAAATCTGTCGTGAAAAAGAAATCGGTTTTCAGTATAGAAAGCTGGCACCGAAAAATCATGAAATTGTAGCTATAAAAAGCGATACCAGGACTTTTCTGGTCGCAAACCCAGAAAACTGAAACTGTTCACTGAAGACGACATCAAAGACTCAAATTTCAACACAACTCGAAAAAGTCCATATTCAGCCTCGTTGGCGGGTCTGTCGATGGCCGACGGCGACATCGGCATCTCCCTCGGAACCAGCGACACAGTCTTCTTCGTGACGTCATCCTATCGGCCTTGCGTCGACGCGCACTTCTTCTCGCACTTCTCCGGCAGGAACGACCTCTTCATGGCTCTTGTTTGGTCAGTTCAGGTCAATCTTTTGGATTTCGATCTTGTTTACAGCTTCAAAAACGGCTCTCTTACGCGAGAAAAAGCTCGAGAAAGTCTGGGAGTAGAATGGAGCCAATGGCAGGACGTCTTTGAGAAGACCCGCACAGGAAACAATGGTGTGATAGGCAAGAAAAAATCTCAAATCAAAATTCACTGACTAGTCCAGGATTTTTCTTTGACGCTGACGAAATCGCTCCAAACGTCAGAAAAGGAGAGAGAGTATTTGATGCTGAAGGCAGAAAAATTAGTTCGTTGGAACTGGAGGTTCGTAAAGTATATTATGGTCCGTAGTTCCTTCAACACTGGCTTGAGACAAAATTTAACGGACACCCTAAGCGAAATAGTGTGCGAGGACAAAAGGTTTAGACAATATCCCAAGCTAGCGGTCGATGAAATTCAACTTGTCCACAACCTACATGAAACTTAGGTGAAAGCTCGAGCAGTTTTCGAAAGTCAATGCCTTCTTAAGCGGTTTTACACAGAGAAACTGGGGCTTCAGGTCGGCAAAGGTGATTCCAAAGTAATTACTAAAAAAACGTACCTGGAATGTCAGGACGTCTTCTACTGACTGGTGGTGCATCGAACAACGAGGCTCTGCAACAGACGTTGGCTGACGTTTTCTCGATGGACGTCTACATAATCGACGTGCCGGATTCAGCGGCTCTCGGAGGCGCTTTGAGGGCAAGATATGGTGCTGGTTCAAAATATACACCAACAAAAAAAAAAATATTTTCTAGCTCACATGGAGCCCTCCCAACCCTACGACGAGTATAACAAGAGCGAGAAGCTGAGGAAAGTGGCGAGCCCCAGGAAAAAGGAGCATGAGACATATTCAAATATGATGCCGAGATTCGGAAAACTTCTATCTGAAATATAAAAAGAAAAATTGTGGAGAATGAAATGATTTATACAAGATCTGGGCACAACCCGATTGGCAACAATCAGTACAAATATTTTCTGCAACAAAGAAGAAAAAAATTGAAAAAATCAGTCGAGTGTAGCGATAGCCTTGTAGTATTCCTGCTGGTTCGCCGCTTTCTGGTTCTTCGTTCGTGCCAACTTTCCTTCGAAGCCGTTTGATCTGGAGTATCGTTTTTCCGTGTTTGGAATAAAAGGTTGGAGACAACCTGTCCACACCGTCCCAGCGATACCCAGGAGAAATCATGAAACGATTTGGATCCCAATGACCGGTGTACATTGGGTACACTGTAACAATATCTTTTCACTTCAATGAAGATTTCGCCTCACCGTCTTCGCCTCGATCAATCGCCGATTCTCGTTTCCGTTTTCTCAACATAGCTGCCATTGGATCTGCCTCGTGAAGTTGCTGAATTGAATAATCTTTGCGATCCAACGCAGATTCTTAAGTCACATTGACAAAATCATGATGGTTAGATGCGCAGAAGGGACGAAAATTTTTAATAGAAAGTGGGATGGAAAACTTCTAAAAGTTACTTCTGATACCAATCCATGGAAAAACGCGCAAAGAAACTCTGGAGAATTCAAAATAACTTGAAGATATATTTTATAATTTTTTTTCCGATATTATCGAAAAAAGTTTGAGTTTTTCTCATCGAGTTTCATCGAGTGAACTTTATTGAAACTTTCTTACAGAGGGCAGGATCAAAGTTTGATAAAGCTTTTAGTAGATGGCAAAATCCTCCGAAAAATGCGCAAACACTAGTCTTTCCTTTTCCTCTTCCAAACTGACCTCCTTGAGGTACCGGTTCATCTCCTCGTCGTCGTTGCGACGTGCGACGGGCTCAGCCGCGACTCGAGCCATTTCTTCGAGTCGCTCGGCGCGATCCTTCACTTGGGCGACGCCCTTGTTCCAGTCCTTGTACTTCTCCTTCAGCTCTTCTGTCTTCTTTGCCTCTCGTTCCTTCCTCGCTCTCTCCTCCGGCGTGTCTTTGCCTGAATTCTCCCGTCTCCAAACTTCACACGCTCTCTCTCTCTCTCACCGCGTTGGATTTGCTTTTTGCGATGAACTGTTTCCGCATCTCGACCACTTACATTCGCATCAAGCTCATCAAACATCTGGGAATAAGTGATTTCATCAAAATACATCGGGTAAAGGCTAGTTTTCTATACTTTTCAAGAAAACTAGCCAAAACATGAATGATTTCAAAATCTTCGATTCCCAGACAAAAGAAAACCTTGGCTTCCCTAGCCCGAAGTCGATCGCTTTCCTCTTTCAGAGCTCTAGCTGATTGCAGTCCTGCCACCTGAGAAAAATGATGTTAAATTTTTTAAAAAACTTTGATGAGTTGAGAGATAAAAAAAAACCTTTCCATCCAATGTTTTTTGTTTTGAATTTTCCCTCTCATCATCACTTTCTCTTTTGATTCTTTTTGGAGAAGAAGGCCGCCTCGATGTTTGAGCTGAAATTGGGGCAATCTGAATTTTAATTGCAAAGAAAGCGTCTGAGGTGAACATTGCACACCTGGTTTTCTAGGACAAACGCTAAGCCACTATATACTACACTACATTAGAAATACGAGAAAAAATTTTTTTCCAGGAAATCAGATAGATCCCGTTCTCAAACTTTTTTCAATTTTAAACGGGCTTTTCTTCAATAACCCTATTGGGCTCAGCGAATAATCGTTTCTTTTTTATAAATGAGAGTGCCAACCACAGGAGTATGGATCAGATCTGCGTTGTTAACCTCTGACGATTCCCTCGTAAGAGCAAATTTAGGTTTTTATTCAAAAAACATTTCACGTGAAATTTCTAACTTTTCAAGCTTCTCCGCTACAAATTTACACGTCCCTTATTGATCCTTTTTTTTGTTATTTTCGCTTAACCGGTAGCAAACTTCAACGTTTCTCCTCAGAAAAAAAAAACTCACGCGACTGTCGACGATTCTTTCTAGGCGGGGAGCTATCTGAAACTGGCTCATATTTTCAAGCAAACAAGACAGAAATTGGGAAAATAATCCTATGGTTGAAAAAAAAATACCGGAGTTTCTTCGATATCTTCTTGGCGGCGACAAATCAGCTTCTTTTTTGAGGCGTTTCGGTGATGGGCTCCCTGGAAATTTTTAATCCTCTTTGTAAAGTTCGAGCGAATGAATGTACTCTCTTGGCGTGATCTCCGGGGCGGTGAACTATCTGGAAATAAACAATTTCCTTCAAACACTGATAATTTATTACCAGAATCGTGGCGTTTTCTGGGCGGCCGAGGAGGCGAATTGTCTGCAAAAAAAAACTATTTTTAAGTGTTTTTCTAATTATTTTTTATTCATTATCTTCTCTGTAAAGACCAAGATAGAAACAAAACTTCGAAATTCGACAGAAATTAGGGGGAAATTTTAGCGACCCACGAAAACTCATGAAGCTGCTAGTTTAAGTTATATGTTGATTCAGCTTTCTTTGAAGCCTTATTTTACTACCATTTCCAAACTGCGCAAAAAAACCAATTCACATTTTTTTAAATAAATTCTTTCAATTAAATTCTTAACTATCGTACACTTTTTTTCTGCAAAAAAATAAACAATTTCCGCTGATAAAGTTGAAATATTACAATAAATGACGAAATCTTCTCACCAAAATCATGACGCTTCCTAGAAGGTCGCGGGGGTGAATTATCTGAAAAGATAGGATTAAAAAAAGTCCCTCAACTTGAAAAAAATAAAACAGAAATAATAGTAATAACCAGAATCATGGCGTCGCCGTGCGGGTCGAGGAGGCGAATTATCTGGAATTTTTTTGAAATTCATGACGTTTTTTTACCATTTTTCTTAATTTTAAAAAAAAACTGCTGACCAGAATCGTGCCGTTTTTCTTGAAGGTCTTTGAGGTGAGTTGTCTGAAAAATTATATGTAAATTTCTTTCTAAAAAAATAATTTAGATTCACCAGAATCGTTTCGACGCCTATTCGACCGAGAAGCTGAATTATCTAAAAAGTAGAAGTTCAAAAAAATTATAATTCGAAAAAAAGCCGGAGGAATGATACTTGCCAGAATCATGTCGTTTTTTTTCCACGGGGAGGCGATTGGTCAGAATCGGAAGAATCGTGTCTTTTTCTTCTAACAGGCGAGTTATCTCAAATTGTATCTTATGATCTTCCTATTCAGCTTAAAATACCTTCGCTGCCGCTCGAATCGTGTCTTTGCCGTCTTTTCGTAACGACAGAAGCTGAAAATTACTTTTTAATAGCACCAAAAAATATATTATTCAAATATTTGAGTGAAAATTTACATTTTTCCTTAGAGCTGGGCCGATCAGGGGAGGATGGCTCTTCTGAAAGTTATTTTTTTCGGAACTGAATAATTAAAACAAAGAAAAAACTAACGTTTTACCACATCTTCGACTTCTGCGAATGTTTTCTTGAAACCAGGTACAACTTTGGCCTGAAAATTGTGTTTTTTCAGCCTTCAGAAGTAAAAACAAACCTTTGTGACAATTTGTTTTATAACTTCCAATTCTTCTCTTTCTTCGTCGGATCCATATTCTTTGATTTTCGCAGCTTCTACAGAAAGGAACCTGTCATCTTCAACGATCTTCATTCTGAAAAAAGGATATTCTTGAACTAAAAAAAATTGAAAAAAGAGAAAACTTTAACCGACCCCGCCGGCTTGAACATCGTCTTCTTCTTCTTTTTCTTTTTCTTTTCATCATTCTCAGCACCACCTGATAGATATTTCTTCAGATACTCTGCTCGTAAGGACATCTGAAACTTTTTCAATTCAATTTCATATTTCTGAAAAGTTTGGAAAGGAGAAACGCGAAACCGGTGTAAAGTTAAACTAAAACTTTCAAATGTCTTCGGAGTTTCCTTAATGATTGCAAATAAACGAAAATTGAATCAGAAACTGATGCATTAAATAAAAATTTGGAAAGATGAAATTAAAAATTTCGAAAAAAAAATTATTCTGTGGAGCGCACTTGCTCGCTCGAAGAGGTCTCGGTGTTTTTTTTTTCAGATCTTGACTTTTTCAATTTCTGACTTTATTCACCATATACCTGGGACGCGATGAACTCGCTAATTTAAATAACTATTGCTCACTAGAAACTTCTCGAAGAAGAATTTTTTCTTAATAGTTCGCAGGGTCTTGAAGGCCAAACCGCTTCGCCTGCCGATCTGAACTCGCGCATCTTCTGGTGGAGTACACAAGCGAGTCCAGAAAATGTATAGCGGTATCTGTGGCTAAAATAAGAGTCTGAAGTCTAACGATGGTACCATACGGTAGCACCTCTGCGAAAATTTAACAGAATACGGTAGAATTGAGGTAAAACGGCGAGGACTATCTGTAGAATAGAGCTGAAATGTATACTGTAGATCTCACGATGGACATGTTATACGATATTCACGATGTGTTTTGAGATATATATTCGTGGTAAGGCATAGTGCGCAGCTGCGAATTTCAGATACTATTCACAAGTTAAATCTGTTTTTGATGCATCAGAAAAAAAAATTGATAACGAAAAAATTTATTGGGTGCATAAGGAAGCTAGCGGTGAAAGAGGTGAAAAAAGACAAATGATGTGAATTCACTGAAAGCAAGGCGAAGAAAAAAAAATCAAATCCATGGCCCGAAACTTTTATAAAACTTTATATTAATCGTATTGGCGGATGAGGTTTTCAAAAAGAGTGAATTAAAGTTATAGATCTACTAGCGACTGATAAAGGTTAGTTCCGTTTTCAAAAAACACGATTCAAGAGTAGGAATGAAAGCAAAGATGAGTAATAAAAAGATGGAAAAGTTTATTTTTGAGCTGCTGTAGACTGCTGGTTGTAGTCATCAAGTGAGGCGGGAGTGAAGGCATACGGTAGGAGATCCTTGACTTGTGACTCGAAAATCTTATTGCTCGTTGAAGAGCCAAGAATCACCTTAAAAATAATTCATATAAAAAGTGAGAGATCCTCAGAAGGAAAAAGTTTGCGGAGACTCGCAAATTTCTTTTTTTATTATTATAAGTTTTCGTTGTCGATAAATATTTGAAACTAAGCTTCATCGAACCAAAACGCCATAAATCAAAGATTTTCACGTATTTGCTTACTTTGTAGTTGCCAAACTCGACGAGGAACTGGCGACAGAGGCCGCAAGGGGCCGCAGGATCGTCGAGAGCTGTGACGATGGCGATCGCATCGAACTTACGGTGGCCTTGCGTCAACGCAGAGACGACGGCTGAGCGCTCCGCACAGATCGTGCCGCCGTAGGAGGCGTTCTCGTGGTTCGCGCCGACGATCACCTCCCCAGACTGGGTCCTCAGAGCTGCTCCCACTTGGAACTTGCTGTATGGACAATAAGCGTTCTTCATGACTTCACGAGCTCGATGCACCAGATCCTGATCCGCGACGCTCAGCTTTTCCATCTTCTCCTGAAAATGTGAGTCAAAAACTTCAGACTTGTATAAAATTATTTAACAAACGAAAACTTTATGTGGTTTAACTTTTTCTACATTTTCATAAGAAAAAAACTTCGAAGATTTTGGTGAAAACCCAGGTAGTAGTTTCATCTGCACAAAATATTTGATCTGAAGAGGTGAACTTGGAATAGGAATACTTGCTCAATCCTTGTCAACGAATCAGCCTTTTTGAGAAACATTGAAGATTGCATTGATCCTTTTCAAAAGCCCGCGCAGCTAGCGACTTTGGAACAACTTCCTTCAGACATTCGAGTGTTTTTTTGAAAAAATTCATGAAAATTGCCAAAACCCGCAACGAAATCATCTCATTGTCTGGACACGAAGAAATAAAGCCTTTATTATTATGAAGGGATAAAAGATTTTTTTAAACCATAAAAAAATCCCTTTGGGTGAAACAAAAAAATGTCTGTTTTATCATCAGAAGTTTTTGAACGTGAATGATTTTATGCATTGTTTGTTATGAACTAGATGGGATGAAAAAAAAAACAAGCGCGATTTCAAAAGGCAACTTTTCCGATTTTTTCGTATCGCTAGGGAACTTTCCGACGGCCACCTTTCCGCGCGCCGAAATCCTTTCCGACTTTTTTCCCTTGTATTTTTCGGTTTATAAAACATCTATTAACATTTTTTTTCCTATTTTGTTGTGTTTTAAGCATGAATAACTTGCCTACTTTATATAGGATGATCTAAAAAAGAAGAGTTAATCGAGAAAAAAAGTCGGAAAGGGACTCGGCGGAAAGGTGGCCGTCGGAAAGTTCCCTAGCGATATAGAAAAAAATCGGAAAAAGTAACCGTTTGAATTTTTGCTGGTCTTTTTTCATACCACCATAAACTATTAATACAAAGAAAAAAAAATCTCCTCTGCTCACGATTAGTAACCGATTCAGTTCATTAACACTCACTTCGAAGTTTAGATTCAATAAACGGAAATTTATTGAAGGCCTTGGATGAGTCAGAAAATATAAAAATATTTTTTCCTTATACAAACTTGGGATACTTCCGATATGGAATTTAAAAAAAAAGTATCTTATAGAAGAAAAAAGAAAAGTATTCAAAAGCAATATAAATTAATTGACATGATATAGCTGATTCACGGCTGGCTTGAGACATCGAAATGTCCTTACACGAAAAAAAGGAGACAGTGCCTGGTTGGTGAAGAGCGCAGACCAGTCACACTCCCTCAGTGTCCCGAGTTAGCCGTGAACCGGCTATATTTGCACTTCTTGAAATATAATCACAAAGTTTCCTGAGCGTAATTCGTAGAAAAGCCCTCATATTTTGTAATTACTTTTAAACGTTCTAAACACCTAATTTTGCAAAAAATTTTGTAGTATCAACAAAAAAGAGACAAATAAAATTGGACTGGAGCGTGGATGTTGACACAGCCTATGTGTGAGACAAAACTTGATCAAATCGATAACTTATTTGATGAGCTCTTATCGTTCCTCTTGGAAGATCAGTGCGTAACAATAGAATAGGAGATGATAATTTGAGCGACCGCGTGCATCATAAAGAGTGATGATAAAAAGGATTAAAAGTTATTTTTTTTTACATGATGGAAAAAAAGAAAATTGAGCCGAAGAGAAAACGGTCAGGAAAAATAAAATTGAAAATAGAACTGTTAACAAAATGGCTTTCCTAATCTTATTGATCCCTCTCAACTTTGAGAAAACCCTATTTCTGTTCAAATAAGTTCCAGATATTCTGAAAACCAATCAAAAACACTTTATATCCGCAAAAAAAAAACATTTAAAACAACGAAACCCAAAAAACATCTTGAAATTAAAAAAAAACCATGTATACGTATAATGCATAAAAGAGCGCAAATATGTCGAATGGCGGAATGCATTTAGTTTTTTGGCCATAGAAGAAAACGTGCACTATGACTATGCTCAAATTTCAAAACAACAAATTATGAAAGCGGACTTTGATAGCAATTTGAAAAAAGCTCTTGAATCGTGATTACAGACGGGCGCAAAATAAGTGGAGCACAAAGATTTCAATAGCAACCCACCTGTAAAACACGCTTTCGGGTTGAGCAGAACTTGGAAAAACATTTAACCACTCCAAAAACTACACAGAGAAAAAAAATTTCAAAAAAAAAAGTACGGGGAAAAAGTAAAGGTTAGGGTCTGTACACATATCACAGTATTGCTCTTTGATGGGTAAAAACTGAAAGAAAAAAAAGTTAAAAAATCGTCCGATAAATGGCGTGTCCTGAAACAGTCATCAGCAAAAAGGAAAGAGAAAGGAAGGAATAGCAAATGAAAGATGTGTTCTTCGTAAATGAAACACCAATTGGCGTAAAACTCGATGTTCTTTGTGTAACGCACAAATACCACACATTTCGCTACAGTAACCGACGAACAATTTCAAATTTCAAAATCGAAGAACACACCGTTCATCACTGAAGTCATATCAAAAATTTCAACTAAATGCAAGCCGCAACTGTGCCAAGGCATCGGAAAGTCAGAAACGTGGATAAAAACAATGAACTTAGTATCGATATGTCCGATGGTTGGAGCGGTGCCAGCTTAAAAAGCGATAAACGCACTTCCTCGACTAACAAAATATAAGAAAGAAGCGAAGAATGACATTCACGAAAGTAAAAATAGAAGGGAATACGTTAAAAGGGTGAAATAATATGGCTATGCGACACTATTTCAGGAACGGCAAGACCCAAAACTTAAAACTTTCGACTTTCATTTGAAATTTCTTATCTGAAATGACTCAATTTCTATTTTGAAAACGGAGATTTTAAGTTTTTGTTCAGGCGTAACACGACCAAAACATCATATCGCAACGAATGGAAAAAAATGGGGTCAGAAAAAATATTTTCTTCTGCATCTCAGAAACGTAGAAAAAATCATAAGTAGTCTGAAAGTAGAAAGGCTCTCTGTACACTTGACTAGAATTTCATTCGGCTGATCGTCAGGAAAATCTGAAAGCTTTTTATTAGAAGAAGTTTTTTTTGAGGCGATGAGCCTGGTTTCTGATACAACTCCAACGGATTTTCTTCATTTTTATTGTAATTTACAGAGAAAACTCACTTCAAATTAAGAAGAAAATGGTAGAAAGATGTGAAGCGAAGATTTTCGGTTGAAAATAGGCAAAAACCCAAGTCTGAAGTTGCTTCGACGCAATTTGATACATTGCGAGCGATCAACCAATCTGAAATATGTTTTAATCGAACTGCAACTCGACCAAAGCCAGTAAAATAAGAAATCGAAAGAATTTGATATAGAATGAGTACCAAATATGGACAAAGTCAGAGTGAATGTTTAGTTCAGCTGCGACGATGATAAGGGCAGTAAAAAAGAGGCGTGGCTTTCCTAGTTGAGAAATTCAAGATAGTACGAAATGTGATTAAAATATACGAGGATTGTACAAAATTGATTCGCCATGAACAAGAACAAGAGTGGGAATGAATTTGTGGGAACTCGAGAGGTCTTATGAGAATGGGAACCTTCCAGCGGCGCTACATCAATTCTATTCCTATTTTGTATCCAGGCGATTAGAAAAACGATAGACTCCAATAAAAATATCAAAAAGTTTATCAGAATATTGAAAAAAATGTATTCAAACCTTCATTAAATATTGAATCTAACGTTCTGTAGGAAAAAAATTTGTTCAGCCAATAACTACTTTTTTTCCAAAAATCAAACGTCCGAAAGAGAGTACCAGAGAAAAAAATCATAAAATTGCGAAAACAATTTTTCCCTATTTATTCCGCGATTCGTCATCATTTCAGAGTGAGAGTTCTAGAGAAAAAAAGAAAGCAGAAATTTCCAATTATTCCATTTTTGAAGGCCTAAAAATGATTCTAGGTCTTATATATTCGCCAATGCTTCAATCAGACAAATTAAAAAATTTTTTTTTCGAACCGGACCCAGTCCTGTTTCATGGTCGCGCCATTTTAATGACTCTGGAACGTCTTTTTGGCTTCATTCTGCTCCTTCAAAAACTTCTTCCGAGCATTCTTCGAATAAAATAAATATCTACTCAGAGCCGCTTTGAGACCCACAATCTACAGTTGGAAGTGCAAAAAGAAGCCCAAGGGACGAGAAGTCGGCTCATTATCAGTCGAGCTGCTGATAAGGAACCTCGGCCGTGCAGACAAACACTCGAGGGACCGCGCTGGCGCCAGCTTCTGCCTTTATCATCGTTTGATAGGCATTCAGAAGATGGTTTCTCCTAAAATTGTGGGGAACGTTTATAATGTCAATCAGTCAACAAAAGAAAGAGAAAAACTGTATGCGTTACATGGATAGTTCATAGATGTCTCAGAAATTACATTCTGTAGTCAGATAAACTTCATTATGATCTCAACTCATCCGGTTCTAATAACATTTTTATTTTCGACTACCTTTATACATGCGAAATTACGTTATTTTTTGAATGTAGATGTCTGTTTGAACAAATCACAGAAATATGGACACATTAATACAAAAAAGTCCGTTTATTATGGAAAAAGCCGTTGGTAATATTAAAAAGTCAGTTTTGTTGGCTTTTCAGGCATCTGAGAGAATATTGAAATTGTTAGAGGGTTTTGAGTTTTATTAAAAAATTTCAAACAACAATTTTCGGGGAAAGGGCTTTACTCTATGTAGAAAGAATCTCTTATTGTAGTTTTGTTGAAAAAATGATCTTTTAGAAAGAATTGACGTCAGGAAATTGATGAGTGATAACGAGCCGAGCACTGACAACGTGCCGATAATGAGCAGGTGCAAGGGCATCGAGCTCGTGACGCAAATTAGCGTGTACACTAATTGCCACCGCTCGCCCCGCCCCCATTTCTTCAGGTATTCAGCCTTTGTCGGCAGGTGCACGGCTCAATACGAAACGAAATGTGAAAAGGGAGAGAGAAATTAGTGCTACATGATGGGAAACTCAAAATGAAAGATACTCGGAAATCCCATTTTCTCTGCGACTATTTCGAATTGAAAAGGGCTAGAATAAAGACAAACAGATTTTGTAGAACTATTTAAGAGTTAAAAAAAATATAGTCCCACAAGGATTTACTCAAAAGAGAACAGCTCAAGGCGGCACTTCTGAATATTATAAAGTTCACGAGATGCATTAAATCTGATTTCATTGTCGTCCTAAAAGAAGAGAAAATGAACAAAAACGTTAAAATTCGTTGTCCTTTATATACGAAATCAAAGATTTTGGAAAAGACCATTCTTCCATACAATTATTTCTCTTCTTTGAACCAAAAATCCATCGACGAAATGACTACAAAACTTCAACTTACTACAAAACGCTTAATGAAGATTTTTATGATAAATTTCAGAATTCGCTCGATAACTGCTGAATACGGTAAAAGAAGAAAAACTATACGAAAAGGGCGGAAAATGAAGCGGCGAAGAAAGGAAATGCGGGTTGCCAGGCGAAGTCGCGTAGCCATGCCGCTTCTTTCTATCATTTCTCCCGCTTTACCCAAAAAAGTTGTTTTCACACGCAGCGTGAAAAGGTATTATACTTTTTCAATAAAGTTGGCAGAGATAAAGAATCGACGAATTATTTCCGCCTCTGACGTAGGTACTCATTAGGCTTCATTCTGTTCCTTTTTGACTCCTTCATTTTATTCAATGCCAACAAAAAATGCCCTTTCCCAGGTGCTTTCAGAAAACTCTGTTCGACCTTTCACAAATATTAAAGTAGCGGAAGTGAAGGTGAAAATTATTTAATTTTTGAAAATTCAATTCAAAAGTGGGTTTTAATACGAAACTTTCAAAATTTGAGTTTGGGTCTGAAGTGGAAACTTATTGTGTTATTTGAATCATGACGACCTGAGAGAATTTATCATGAAAATATTCCCGGTAAACAGTTTTGGAAGCAGAAAAAATTATTTTTGAGCCTTCACCTCACAATACCAACACTTTTTGTTAGAAATTTCCAAAAATGATTTTGTGAATGGGACTCTCTAGCGTTAAAGTTATTAATTTCGAAGTTCGCGACTTCAAAATTTCTTTTTTGACCGCAAACATCACGAATACCGTATGTAACTCGCAGACTCCGATAAAAAGGTTACCAGTTGAATTTGTCGGCGGAAAAAAGGACAAAAGACGAGGAGAGCAGGGATGGAAACGTATCGGAAATGTACGATTCGACGGCGCCCGAGGGCGTGCACAGGAATTATGACAAATGCATAAAAACGTAGCGGTTTTGTGGGGGGAAACATGGCGGGACAGGGAGAAGAACTGAAACGGCGAATCTCGCTGCAAAGTACGGTGGCTCTGAAATCACTACTTCGGAGATAATTGAAGGTTTAATTGGCTGTTGAGGATTTCTTTTTTCTACGAGGAAGTCAAATTTCATGATTTCAAGTTACTGGAAATGTTGCGTATTCAAGGATGATGAACATTTATGCAAAAAGCTGCCAAATGCAATGAATACTTTTTTTTCAATGAATAAATCCAAATTCAATGAAAATTCAATGTCCAAATTCAATGAATAACTTTCTCGGAAAAATTTAAAACTAAAATTTAAAAAAAAAGTCTTCCGAACAACTGAAACTGCTAAAATTTTTTTCAAACTTGACTGCTTGAATATAGAAAAGCCGAAAGCCTTTTATTACCAAAAATTGATAGATCCATAATTTAAGATTAGTAGAACAACAACAACAACAAAAATGCGAATAAATACTCAAAAGTAGAAGTAAGCGAAAAGTACTGATTAAAAATGACTGAAAAAAAACAACAACAAAAAAAGTTACCTTGTAAGTTCATTGTTAAATAAGAAGGATAAGCACAGTAAGTCTGCAACTTGACACTAACTCATAACTCTATTTGATCTTTGATTTCAACCCCCAAATGAAAAAAAAAAAATGATGACATGAAAGCCAAAGAAATGCCCAAAGGAAACATAAAGATGTATTCGACACCGGTGGAGGAATTTAGAGGGAAATCGGGGATTATTTAATCGCGAGATCTCATGCCGAAGACGCTGCGGAACTTGTCGTCGTACTCGATGAAAAGCTCCTTAATCGCGGCCGCAACGGCGTCTTGAGGACGAGCCACAGCCTCCATTCCCGCAGAGAGACGTTGCAGGATCACCTGTCGAGTTCATTTTAAAATCAATCAAAAACGTTTCAGTCCTCCTTTTTTCTGCCCGGATTTTTTTTCAGTTTTTTTTTACTTTTATGAATTTAGAGAAACTATAGTCAATGTTTTCCGACTTGAAAGGGAGGCGGGGCAAGGGGCGGGACGCGAAGCGTGATGCACACATGAACAAAATCAATAAATAATTGGAAAAGGAATGAAAAGAGCGAAAAACGAGCTCTCCAAACAGTCGCTGGCGGTTGAGTTGAACTCGTGCCAAGAGCCGCATGCGCACACGCTACGCGTCTCGCCCCTTGCCCCGCCTCTCTCGCCTTTCAAGTCGGGAAACATTGACTATACAACAGAAATTTCATAGTTTGAGTCTCCTCGAAAAAGAAAAATTTTTTAGACTTTCCGTGTAATTTCATTGAACATTTTTGAAGTAGAAAAATCGCTCACCACAAAGTCGTGGACGGCGAACCACATTTGGGAAATAGGCAAGTCGTTGACCGTCCTCAAAAGCTCGCGACTGCCATGAGTGAAGAAATCGATGGCGAAAGCGTTCAGGTAGATCTGGAACGATGGAAAGAAATGATTGAAGCAGGGCTGGAACGGCTGAACCTTGCGTCCGCGATGATCTCTGCGGTCAAAGTCGAGAACCGGTAGGAAAGACTCGTCGTGGGAGTAGCCTTCGTAAACTGGCGACACCAGATGCTGAGAGGAAATGGAGAACGAATCATCGCTGATCAGACCCGTGGCTCGGAAAACAGGATCCTGAGCAAAAAGAGATGTCTTCCAAATTAGCAATTTCAAAAAGATGCTGAATGAAAAAACAAGCTCCGTTTATTTTTCAATACTTAATTACTCCGAAAAAATAAAATAAAAACTTGCACAACTCACAACAAGATTACCATCCTTGGACGCAGCGGCAAGACATTTCTTGTAGATGCCTGTTACCAGTTGGTTGTACTCCTTGGCGTGTTGTTGGAGCTCCGAAGGCAAGCCGGACAGAACAACCTTAAGAAGATGAATGGACGTCTGTCCTAGAAGACAATTCGACTTGCAGATTGCCCTCTTGGCCTGTCTTTTCGTCTGGGTTGTAAGAAGCCGACATGCGACGTGTCGTGAACAGATTCGCCAAAACGAGCAGCATGGTTTTCTTCGCTTTTTCTGGTCCACCAGCGGCCTACGATTTTTTGTTGCAGAAGTTAAATTTTTATTGCATAAAAAAAAGTCGCACATTCCTGAACCTCATCAAATCATTCTCACCTTAACCAATCGATGGAAGCATCCTTTTTGAAGAAGGTAGATGAAAAGCAATGTTCCAGATTCTCCGGCTTGCAGATGCATCGCCAGTTCAGCCAAATTTTTGGCAGCACCCTGAAAAAAATGAAAACGACTGAGACTCCATTTAGAAACGAACAAATGGCGTGACGAGTTGCAAATGTCGGAGCAGCTGCAGAGCGAAGGCGGAGAACATCCGAAGTTGGACAGGCAAATGGCCTTCCTGTGCCTCGCGACGAGTTACCAACGAGAAAGAATGGTTCAGAAGAGACATGGCCGTCTGGAAAACAAGGTCGGTTGATGCCAAGGCTTCTGATGACCAACATGAGCTCTCTGCTTGATATTGGTGATGGGCTGGCCAACAGAGTCCTTGACGTCTTTCTGGTGCACATACGCCAGAAGCCGTAGCAGGAAGGTGACCGTGAAGGGCGGATTTCCTTGCAAGTTGGACAAAGAAGCCGTCAAAAGTCGACGCATTTTGCTGGAAATCAAGAAGTTTGTTGAATGAGGAGTGTGTGAAACCTAGTGGGGACAGCCATGAAAATGACGGTTCCAGAATGATCGAAGCCTCGTCGTCCAGCACGACCCGACATTTGGCGGTAGAGAAGCGGGGTGAGCATCGGTGTGTCGACGCCGAAGATGACGGATTTGCAAGGCATGTTCACTCTGAGAAGAAGAAGGGGGTACAGAAGGAGTTTTAATGAAGAATTACCCGAGAGCTAAAGTCGAAGTGGAGAAAATGATTCCGAGGTGTCCTTCTCGGAAAAGAACTTCTACAGCTCCCTTCTCAACCATGTTCAAACCGCCGTGATGGAAACCGATTCCGCGCTCAAAAAGTCGCAGTAACAATCTGAAAGGGAAACAAGCTTTATTTTTTTTCTCTGTAGTGTTTGAATAAAATAAAATGAATGGATAATGTAATTATGATGAAGATAAATAGAAAAACATGGAAAACAGGTAAAACAGAGCATTATTTACAAATTTGACGAGCACTCTACGTCAAAAAATATCCGGTTTTACACTAAGAATAACTGCCGAGATAAACGCGAGACGCTGGCGGTACATTGACGAGCTCGCAAACATCTCGCGTTTTTTCTCGCGCCGGTCTCGCATTTTTCTGGGCGCCAGCTCGCACTTTTCTAGGCGCGAGCTCGCATTTCTCTCGCAATCTGAAAATTTCCGAAATGCAAGACAAATGCGAGGTCGCGCCTAGAAAAGTGCGAGCTGGCGCCCAGAAAAATGCGAGATCGCGCCTAGAAAAAGGCGACATTTTTGCGAGTTCGTCAATGTACCGCCACCGACCTCGCGTTTATCTTGTCAGTTATTCTTAGCGTATTCATTTTTTTTTTTTTTGAAGATTTTTTTTGTTGGCTGTATCACCTGATGACTGGCCCTTTCCGACGCTCATTTTACTCTACGAAAGTAGGAAAAAAGAAAAGGCAAAGGCAAACTTTGTGCTCTCGCGACTCTTGGCGTTTCTCTGCATACGCTCGACCATCTTGGTGTAAACGTCGGGGTCGCCGCGACGTCCTTTCACTTTGAACTGCTCGAGAACTTGGGCGATTCGGGCCTTCTGCGAGGCCAGGGCGTCGCCCATCGAGTCGTCGTCGCCGTCGGCGCCCGCGTCTTCGTCGCGATGCTCTCTGTCCGACTGAATACAATTATTTTCTTCCAATGGAAAAGCTCTGTACTTTTTTCTTTTTGTCAGCCGCATCACGTTTCCTCTTTGCAAGCTTCAGAAGCTTCTCCTCGTCTTTCATGGCGTACTTTGCTTTGAAATCGGCCGTGCTCACGAATTCCTGGTATCAAAAAGGTTTACACATGAACTGTGCGCGCGGCTCACTTCTTCTCTTTTCTCCAATTCTTCGCAAAGTCGGAGCGCCATCGTTTCGCAGACATGTCGTGCGTCGTTGAAGCAAATCGCCGGCAGCATGTTTTTCTGACGGAGTTCGTCGACCATCGGGGTGATGTAGTCCGAGGCGACTTCTTCCTGTATCGATCGAGTTGATCGAGATGAAAAGGGAAAGAAATTACCATGTTGAAAGGAACCGCGCGATATTCCAATTGCTTATCCACCGGTTTGGAAATGCTTGAAAGAATCTGTAAAAATGCAACCTTTTAAAGAAAATGTGTTCAAAAAAACTAACCGTCTTCAGTTTTTTCTCATCACCTTCGAGCCATTCCAAGAACCTCTCTTTGAGTTTATTTTCAAGATTTCGAAGGTTTTCACGAGAAATCCAAACGTTTTGGTTGGGCTTCAGTCCAAAGAAACGGCACGGCTCAAACTCTTTTCTGAATGAAACAATATTTTCAAAATACTTTTGTTCTCGACAAACTTGGACTTTTCGTCGACGTCAGCCAACATGGAGTAGAGGTGCAGAATCTGACGAGCTGTTAGTTGCTGATCATCCGGAATCGAGAACATCCGCAGTTTCTCCGGCATGTAGACGCCGTAGGGCATCAGCGGCTGTATGACGTCACTCGTCTCCTTCTTTTCCTTTGCTTCGTTCGCCTCCTCTCCTACAAAAGTTTTTTTCACTAATCCTAAGATATGGTACCTCTATCTCTAGTCAATTGAGCTTCATAAACATTTAATTTAGAATTTCAAGAAAAAGGTGAATAAAAATCTTTGCTGTGAAAAAAAGACGTTTTTTTATATTAATTATGTTGTTTTTTTGTTAAACAAAAAAATTATATTTGTGAACCTCTTATTTAGTTCTAATAGAAAAGCTCAGATTCTGAGGTCAAGTTTTATACACTTTTATACAGTTTTATACATTCCATAAATATCAACAAAAATGATTTCATGGGTAATCAAAGAGACAGTATACTATTTAACATCTCATCTCCTACAAAAACTAGCTCAAACCAAAAAAAGCCTTTAAAGACAGTCTTCTTTGAAATAAAATGAAAATAGGAAATCTTGGGATATTTTTTTAAAAATAAATCATCTATCAGAAGAAAAAAAAGTGGAAAACCTTCGATGGCGTTGAGAGCTTTCGGCTTGTCGATATTGAGGATGGACAACTCCAATTCGGAATACCTTTCTCCATAAACGATCAAGTCGACCTGAACAAGAAACAGAACCTTCCAAAATTTCTGGCTTTTCTCACTTTTCTCTTGCCGCCGCTTTTGGCCACCTCGCTGTCGTTAAGCCATTGATGGAGTTTGTTGGCGTTGCCGATGGTGGCGGACAAGGCCAAGAAAGGACACTGGATCAGAAGCAGAAGCTGTTCCCAGATGTGCGAGATCTCGGAAGCACTGAAAAACAAAAACTGGTTTCAACGGTGAGGATGGAAGGCGGACCCGATCGAGTGAACTTCGTCGAAAACGACGTATTTGATGTGAGAGACAAACTCTTGAACGGCCGGCGTCCTCGAGAGCAGAAGCTCTTGGAATGACTCAGGGACGGTGACGAGGACCTGAACATCAAACTCTTCGATGTATTCCCGAAAGACGGTCCGAAACCTGGCAGTTGAGGGGACTCTGGCCGTAGTCCGGAGTGAGAGTTCCAAACAAGGATTGGCCTCGAGTCATCGACTTCTGACGGAAACGAGCGTAGACCGATCCGCAAACCTAAAAAGACAAATGGAAATCTAGCAAAAATGTGCCAGGAGCTATATACATTCGAAAAACATTTTTTTTTAAACTTTTAAAGAGATTTCGACACTTTTCTTTCCTACGTCCTGGAGCGGAAGTATTAATGTGAAATATTTTGGGACCTGGTTGATGAGAGCCTTGGACGGCGAGATGTACACGACAACGTCGTCGTCACTCGATCGCAGCACTTTCTCGATACAATAATACGAAACGAAGGTTTTACCGGCGGAGGTCGGCGCGACGATCAACGCAGAGTTACCTTCAAATCATTACTTTCACTACTCTTCTTTTCTGAATAAATTTTCACACGGTGCTTCATCTCTTCAAAATTTAGGTAATATAACTCATTCTCTCCTTTTTATCACCGCAGCAACCGCAGAACATAAAAATAAAAAGAAAGCGTTTCTGAGGAAAATAAAGGGACGCAGAAGTTACATATTCCCGAAAACGTTGCGATTGAAGTGTAACAATGAGAAAAAAGAAAATAAATTTTGAAATTCTCTTAATAATGAACCCTTATTTTGCCGGTTATGAAGTTCTCGAGGCTAAATCAGAGCTTTTTCCGGCTAGATTCTCTGTGAATTTTAATATATACATACCTCAAAAAGCCATCTGTACCAGTTTTTGATCATGTTCAAAAGTGGAAATAAATCCTTTTTGAAAAACTGTCACAAGTCATTTCGTACTTTTCTCTAGAAATATGAATTGGGGGGCAGACCTCGGTCAACAGAGTCCAGCATCCGGCGTTGCCAAGCATCAGGAGCGAATCCACTGACACGGTCGTCCTAGACGGATTTACCATCATTTTCCACATTACTCAGCGAATTTCAACCTTTTTCGGGTCCGAATGGATGTCAATCAGTTCTCCGGCATACTGTAGCTGGTAGTAGATCATATTGATGCCAAGGTCAAGCTTTTTGGACTTGGCTTCGGACGAAGGCTTGGAGCCAGCGGGAGCGTCGAACCCGAGGGAGACCCACAGATCCGTGACCTGGTCCTTCTGCTTGTCTTCCAAATGCTGCCAGTGTTCCACGAAACAGTTCTTCAAGTGTCCAACCAAGTTTATCGCATTGTTTCTCCTTTAAAAAACAACAAAAACTGAATAGATTTTTAAAAAACGCTTCAAAAAGCTTTTTTTTGGGATAATTTACTCATCTGATAAGGGAAACAAACTAAATAACAATTTTTAGTTAACCAACACGAATTTTGAATGAAAATCTGTAAGAAATGAAAAAAAAAAGAAGTTGATATTTATTTCAAAAAACTCCATTTTCTCTTTCTCTCTTTTACCTCGCTTCCATGTTGTTGGCTCCTTGAAGGTGGTCGAAGAGATAACGAGCTTCACGGATCGTGATTTCAAAGGCACAAAGAGCTCGCGATTCTGGAAGGTCGAGAGAAGAGTAGAGCTTCTCGAGGAACGAGATCGCCTGAATGATCAAGTTCAGTCTCCAGAACCTCCTCAGACACTCTTACGTCTTTTCCTTGTTGGGTTCCATACTTGATCTTGACCTTCTCGCCCTCGATGATCTGCAACAAGATGATTGAAGCAGAGTAAAACTTGGTTTTAATTTCAAACCTTGAGATCTTTCGTCTTTTTATTCGCTTCAAGAATCAAGTCTTTTTTGGACTTTGCCGGTTCCTTGCCTTTCTTAGCGCCACCGCCGCCTAAAATTGTTTGAATCAACCAAGGTACATATTTAATTGAAAAAAAGGAATAGAATAATTTCCGAGTAAAAGATCTATTTAGGAAGTTAATTACGCTTTTTTTCACAAAAATCTGCATTCGAGTTCGAGAAACTTACCCATAAAAGTTTTTAACATGAATCTTTCCCAAATATACATTCCTAATCATCTTTTATTTTCTTAAAAACTATTTTTTGACATTACATTAGGACTATGTGACGGAACTATTCGATCCGAGAAGGTTAAAAAAAAAAGAATTTTCCTTCTTCCTAGGATCCACGTGTCTTTTTTTTTTGTTTCACGAACCTTCTCTGAACTTAAATCAAAATTGTTTTTTTGATTTGATCGCTGTGTGTCATTCGGAGATTCGCAATGATAGGAAAAAACTATTCAGAAAGAAATTCACAATTTTCGCAGAAAGTTTCTTAGCGGTGACGAGAATTGTTTACCTTTTTGTCCAGCCCAAGCTTTTCCTCCCTTTTTCTTATCATCTCCTGCGTTTTCGTCGTCATCCCTCGTCGCAAAACCTTTGGGGATCCGGGAGAAATCGACCAAAAGCTTCGATCCACGACCTTCCAGAGAGTTGGCGAACATTTCGTACCTTCAAATAAGCTGGATAAGAGACAGGAAAAGAGACAAAAAAGACCATCTGCTGGCATATTGACGCTGTTTGTTGGCTCTTTTCCGTTGCCAAACATCTTCGATTTTCTCTTCAGGCTTCGCGAATTCTTCTTCAATCGGTTTCAGTTTCCACTGCATCGTTTCTTGGAAGTACTCAGCGTAGTCTAAATATACTCATTCGAAAATATGAAAATAACGCGTTTTTAATAAAAAAAATATTTTTGCTAGATTTATTGCAATTAAAAATTTCTTCAAAAGTTTTTGAATCCCAAAAAACATATATTTGGAGAAGCATCTCATTCATTTCCAAACAAATAATGGCCTCTGATTACCTTGAACCTCTCCTTCTTTGACTTTTTTGCCAGAATCAAGACGAGCAATTTCTGGAACAAATCGCTTGAAAAGTGGCGAATCCGACTCGTAAAGAATAGGAAGCTGGGTGAGCGGATCTTTGGCCTACAATCATTTTTTTATTTTATTGTGAAAGGTGAGGGGTTCAGCCACCTCCGGAGACGGTTCAAAAAGACGTTCATTGGTGTCGACAGCCAGGGGAAACGAGAGTCCGGCCTTTTGGTGCAACTTGGCGAACTCCTCCTGGAGTCTGTACGGCAGGATCAGTTCGTTAGCGCAGATCTCGTCAAAGATGCCGAAAACCATCCGGCCGTCCCAGAAATCAGCCAGCTTCAACTTGGAATCCTGGAAAAACTTCAATTGAAAAGCTTTTTTTCTTCTTGATTACCACAAAGTTGGCCTTTTCAAGGAGAGCGGCCGCAGTGTTGAGGAGAAGTCGTCGGTCCCTGATTACATCAAGTCCCCGTTTCACGTTCTCCCGTTCTTTCAAATACACTCGCTCAACTCCGCGTCGGTCGCAAACCAACACAGAAAGCAGAACAGCGCAGCAAAGCGCTTCGAAATTCTCGGATCCCGATCCACTAAATGGCAGATTTTTTCAAAAATAATGATAAAGTTTGTAGGATCTTCCCACCAAATGCATTAATTTCCATATAAAGATATAAACTTTAGCCTTGGAATTACAAAAGGAAAAAAACTTTAAGATAAATCTAAAAAAATATTTTCCCAACGGAAAAATTTTTGTCTTTCCTGGAAAGAACGCTGCTGTTATTTTTTCCAGGTTTTGAAATAAGTTTTAGCCTTTACGGCTTTATTTTTTTATACTCTTTTCAATAATAAACCTGGCCTTGGCGTCGGCGATGATCTTAGCCCACAGTTCAGCAGCATTTTTGTACTCCTTGACGCTCACCGACGGATTCTTTGCGTTTCGTAGCAGTTCACCTGAGACAAAGCTGGTAAACTTGTTGATTAATAGACGATACCGTTGCAGTCCCAGTGGGCGGCCACGAAACTGTCCCAATTGTGCTTGACGACCAGTCGCGGTTGGATGTAAAACGCGTCGACCGATACGAAATTGACAGAAATCGAAAAAAGCGGAACAATGGGAATTGATCGGGAAAGCACATCGATCACTGCAAAAATAGAAGAATAGAAGCAAAAAACTGAAAAAAGAAAAACCGATGGTTTCAAGTTGTGGCGTAAAGCAAATGTCTTCCTGGGCACAAACTTCGCGAGTAACATTATCAGTTGAAATCATCTGGAATCATCAAACATGGTGAGCAAAGTTAAAATTCGAAGAACCAAGAAAGAAGGCGTCAAGTCGATAAGATACTTGGCCCAATTGGGATCGGCAGGGCTCGAAAAGTAGACGAGATCCTGAAGAATATCATAGAAAGAAAAAAGTATCAAGCCAACCTTGGCGAAAGGGCCACTGGCAAGATGGGCGACGACAGTCGCGCGCGCGAATGAAAGGATCGTGTCGCGGGCGAATTGAGCGCCAAGGTCAGTGAAAACCACCAACTTGAACTTGCCGCCAAGGTCCACGAACTGCTGCAGAAACCGGTCGACCTGAGAAAAAGCAGTTGAGCGCGAGGAAAGTCCAAAAATTTTGAAAATTTACAAATAACGTCAAACCAAAAAAATAGGGGCCTAATATTTTATTTTTTATATGGTCATTTTCTACCTGAATATATACAAAAAAACTTTAAAAATTTCGATCTGTATACATAGATGTAATACTATTTAAAGTACATTTAATAGGCACAAACCGCTTGGACCTCAAATTTCATAAAAACTAATTGACACACGAAATCAAATCAAAAGAAAAAAATAATTCTTGAAATCGGATAAATATAACTTGAACCAACATAAGGATTGAATAGAAACCTGTTTAGTGAGAACTATCGACTGGCCAGCAAGTTGCCAATTGTGGTATTTATGAGCCGCGCATTCGATAATCAAACTATCAAGGGAAATCAGAAAAATCTCGACGTCGGCGAACTCCGACACAATATTCCGGTACTCACATTCGAACTGTGATATGATCTGCAAAAAACTCCCTCATTATTAACATATTTACCAAAATCTTGGAACCTTTTTCATGTTGGTCATCGTATCGAAATCCAAAGTTAGAATCTCGGCTTCAAGATCTATCATATCGTCTAAATCCTCGCTTCCCACGGAGAGAGCGTCCGAATCCGACTAAAACGTTTTCAATTTTCTTCTTTCTGCGTTGTTCCGTGCTCAAAGTAGTTCCGCAAAATTCAAAAAAACCGTCAGAGAATGGTAAATATAACTAAATTTTGAAGAGTCATAAATAATTTTGAATTTCGCGGAAATTTCTTTGGATACGACATTAGTATGAGCAATTGGGTACAGTATCTGCAACGAGCGGTTGTGATGTATATCCATATTTTCCCCCCATATAAAAATTCCTTTATAATTGTTTACAAACTAAGATTCTCAGAATTTATCAACTTCTAGCTTTTATTCTTATATCGCTAAGATTGGGCTGTTCTGGGAATCTGCCTATAAAAAAATTACAAGAAATGAATGATTTGTTAACCTTTATTTCAAAAAAGTCAAATATGCTAGCAATCCTTTAAATAACAAAAACTTTTGATGAAGATCTTTTAATTTTAAAGTATTCAAGCAAAAAAAAATAGTTACAATTCATTGATTAATTCGAACAAATTTTTTAAAAAGAACCTCTAATTTTAAAAACGAAACATCGAGAATTCTTTTTTCATAACAGGACCATTTAAAACTTACGTCGTCATTTTTGACAGACCCATGAACGGAACTCTCCAAAATTGCAGCCTCAAAACGTTAATCATTAGAGCTTCGAGAAAAAATGAACCTTTTCCAAACTTTTGGCAATCGAAGGCTGCCTGGCACGCGGCAGGATCACCGGCTTCTCCTCGACAACAACGTTCTCATTCTCACTATCTGTCACAAAATAGAGCTCATATCCATTTTTCTTGATTATAAAAAATAATATAGGAGATGAAAAGAACGAACCAGTATCATCCCAATTGGCGGACATCCCTTCGTTTCCTTTTTCAAGAGTTTGAAATATATGCCGATGGGCGGAGATAAAATGACAACAATTACTGAAATATACTAACTTGATTGAGCATAATGAGTAAAAATGACAGATATTCCTCTGGTATACGACCAGATAGAACAACAAAGTCGGAGACTTTTTCTCATAAACCATAATTTATTATCACGCAATCTCAAATAACACAGGAATAGAACCAGCACAGAAGATCCCAGATCCCCAAAGAAAAAAATACAATAAATAATCTATAAATTAACTGATGGCGATCAAAACTACTAATTGAAGAACCCCAGGCAGAAAACGAAAACAACAGGTGAAATAAAAAGAAATGGGAACTGGAGGATGACCTAGGATAAAAAAATAAAGCTTTTATGACTAAAAAGACGATCCTCATTCACCAAGTATCAAAAACCGTAGCTCTTCCGTGACACAGAAAGAGAAGGCGTCATTTACTGAAACAATCAATGCGACATTAAATTTAAATAGGCAGTTCCATGGCTTTTTGTGTCTGGACGACGCGGGTGACGTAAAGGTAGAAGAAATCGGCGTAGAGGACAGTCTGGATGATGCCGGCGACGGTGGCGATGGGGTCGAAGTAACCTTCGGAGTAGTAGCGGTAGATCCAGTTGAGGAGGTACAGGCCGCGGTAAGAGCCCAGGGCGAAAAGATAGTGAGCAGTGATGACCTCCGCTGAGCCCGTAGCCTGCAGCATGAACAACTGCGGCATGATGGCCACCGCCTCCAGGTAGATGCTGAACGTCCAGAGGATCTCCATCATCGTGAACTGGTGGTTGATGAGCAGCGCGAGAACGACGCACGGCAAGACCAAGAACTCCAGTCGGAACTTGTCCGACTCCCTCATGTAGGTGCTGCGGAACTTGGCCAACATCAAGTAGACTGTCGCGTAGGACGATGCGAGAAAGAAAACCTTCAAAAAAAAAACATAAACTTGGTTTATCCTTATTCACAAAACCTTCATAGCCGTGTTATAAGTGGATATGTAGCTGGTGAAAAGGTCCAAGTATCTCGCCGTGAAAACAATCGCAAACAGAATCTGCGAACGAGCGGAGATTCCGGAGCACGAGCGGCTCTTCCATATCTTCATCAATAGAATCATGATTGCCACCAAGTGCGACATGTCGGCCGCGAGCCGGAAGATGTTCATTTTCGGCCTAAAAAAATTGAACGAGTTTTAAAAATTACCTTCCTCTTCAAAACTAACGACCAATTTTCCAACCTACACAACTTTTTAATAAATCACAAAGAATCCATATCGACGAAAGGAGATAATTTTTTTATGAAAAAACTACCTGCGCAAAAAACTTTTAGTTCGTTATTGGATCCAGAAATCTAACATCAACCTATAAAGAAATGCGCAAGAATTTTTTTAGAGAAGTCTAAAAAAATAAAAATAAAAAGCCATACATGTTATTTTTGCATTATAAAAATTTTCAAAGAGTTAAGAACTCATAAAATCTGACTGATACACACTTTTATATAAATAATTATAGCAAAAATTTTAAGACCAAAATCGACTGAAAAAGCGTCGGAAAAAAACAGATAATATGCTCGGAAATTTTTTTAACACAAAAACAGGATTAAGCAAAAACCATTCAAATTATTCTAAAAAAATATTTTTGGGTTAAGCCAAATTGAACCTAAACTATCAGATAAAAATTAGAAATGACCGGAGCCAGGAAGCGCCAGCAAAAAAAATAAGAGAGCGTGTACGCACTAATTGCACCAAATGCGCGCTATTTAACGATACGCGGGAAGTTAAAAATTTCAAACCATGGTTTACTTTATTTTTATACGTTATATTCAGCCCAACTCAAGATATCTTCTTTTTTCGAAACGAGAGTGAAATAATGGATCCTTTGGATGACATTATAGCCCAACTTGGAGAAGTGGAAGAGTCAACATCTCAAACAAAATCAAAAGAAATCTTACCAGGTTTTGCAGAAATCTCATTTTTCTACAAATCTTGCTTTATAGGTATCATTGAAGCCGATTTTGTTCATCCTACGAAGGTTGAAGAAGTGACTAAAAATGATTCACAAGACAAATTTTTCGAAGATGATAGTGACGACGATGAACTGACAGTTGACAAAAAGTGAGTGTTCCGTCTGGATTATTAAAATTGGACAAAATAAATATTTCTGTCTCTACAGAGAGCTCAACGAAAGTGGGAAACAGTTAGAATCGTGGCTAAAAAAATCAGATGCTAGCGAACCACGTTTGGAAGCTCCTTGGAAGGCCAAAACGGTTTTGAATTTTTGGATGTGTATTTGCAGAAATGGGATAATAAGTTCAAATGACAGAAAGCATTGCTCAAAGAAGCGCCAAAGTTGGCGGACGAAAACTTTTGCGTTGCTTTCGATAAGTTCGGCATTTCCGTGAGGTTTGATCACGACGATTCTTATTTTTTATTTCACTCACAGAAATCCCAAGGTGAGTTCTCAAACATTCGGCATGTTCACCGCAGGAATGCAGCTTGTGCGAAGCAGCGATCTCAGACCTTCAAACACCTTCAAAGGTTAAAATTACAATCTTGAAGGATAGTAAGATTTTTTTTTTCCAGATTCTTGGTGTACCATGGCCGTGATTGTCGAGAAAAGTCTCACAAAGAAAAGTAACAATGGAAACGAGTATCTCGTATGGAGGCTGCACGATTTGAAGGTCTGCTGAGTTGTACATCTATTATGGAGGGGTCTAAATGTCAACTTTTTCAATATATATTTCAGGACTGTCAGTCAGCGACAGTGAAGCTCCTAATTTTCGGAGAAGCCGTCAAGGAGCGCTGGAAGTTGCCGGTAAGTTTCAATTTGAAGATAATAATAAAAAGTTTTTTTGATTATTTCAGCTGGGGATGGTGGTGGCGCTGATGAGTGCCCAAGTAGCGGACGACGCTGCTGCCGCGGTTAATGGAAAGTCAAGTAAGCCCAAGTTTTCATTGAAAAAAACGTCTTTGATTTTTCAGAAAACACAGGAGTGACCCTTAAAGTGTCAAAGCCAACACAGATAGTAGAAATCGGTCCATCGGCTCATTTTGGAGTGTGCAAAGTTTGTTTTTGTTGAAAAAATTAAGGGGAATGTGGCGCTTTAAACTAGGTAGTAGTTTTTTTTTTTTTTCTGTACATGTTTTACCGCGCTTTATGAATTAGAATTTCGAAAAAGCTTTTTTAAGCTTTCCGCTCTCCTTGCTATGAGAAATGTGTCGAAAAGTGTTTAGACATTAAAAAAAATCTCTTTGGTTCAATTCGCTGTACCTACTTTCAAAAAATGCCGCATTGAATAAATTTTTATTAACGCAGATGCAGAATAAGAAAAAAAAACTGCATGTATTTCTGACAAAGTACTAACTAGAAGTCTTCCTAGGAGATGAGATCATTCCCTCATGAATATTTTCCTCAATAAGTAAACGTTTTAGTGTATTTACTCATCTCTAGGGAACCAAACAAGACGGCAATCCTTGTTCGAATTTCGTGAACAAGTCTTTGGGAGAATACTGTGTTTATCATGTGATGAACGCCGCGAGAAAGCTTTCTGCCAGAAGAGGTTTTCAATGAATTTTTCCAACCTTGATGAGTATTTGTGTCTCAGGGACGTTCAACGCGGTGACGTGCGGTCCGAATGTGGGAGGCCTTTCTGTGAAGCGACCGGCGGCCAAGACGCCACTCGCCAGATCTCTCACCGCTGGGAGGTGACCTCTCTTTTCGAGCGGATTTGACTTCTGTCTCAGCTCTCCGCTGATGCAGCTGAACAGTCCGAGCACTTCGCTAGCGATTCGAGCGACGTCATTCAATGCGCCGTCGACCTCCGGCCAGAAGACGACGACCAAGGAAGAGGAGAAGGCTGTGCTCGACGACATCATCAGTAGCAGGGCGAGTTTTTGAATTAGTCAACACATTTTTTTTTTAGATAGTCTCCGTAGCAATTTTAAAAAATCAGATTTTTGACGAAAAGTTCTCTAACTTTTGAACACTTTTTCCTCTATTCGAATTCTTCTTTATTTATCTTTTAACTACAGATGGAATGGTATGTTATAAACCATTGTGACAACTGTACATCATCGAATCATTCGAAACCAAAATATTTTAATTGCTTTTTTTGTTTCAGAAAAATTCTTTGGGAACCAGACAAGTTCTGCAATTGAAAAGGTTACAAGAAGGTGCGAAGGTGATGAAAAGCAGTAGTCCCCTCGCACGTCCCGCTTCTTTCACAGACTTTATCAAGGTTTCCAGAATGTTTCATTAGTCGTATAAACAGCGTTTCCATCAGAAAGAGGAAATGACGACCCTCAAAGAGTCCAGACCCCAGACGATAGATCTTTCCAACGGTTTGAAGCCTTCTGGTGGGGCCACTGTAGGATGGCCTTCCTCTCCAGTTCAGGCGAAAAAACCTATGGGAGCTCGTGATGCGCAAGAACACGCAGCCAGAGTTTTCTCTATCTGCTGTCTGAAAAACAGTTGATTACTTTCAGCTGCGGGCGATTGCCGTCCTCAAGAAACAACGAGAAGAAGCCAAGGCTGGCGTCAAACGAAAAGCGCCTCTGTCACCTATGGAACCGGCCAAGAAGGCCAAAACCGGAGCCGACATGGACGAAATCCAAGCGTTGCTAAACCGGAAGAGCATCCATCATCAAGAAGCGACCAAGGAGGAGGGAGAACGACTTCAGAAGTACCTGAGTGGCCTGGAAGAACGGGAACGTGTAGAGACCTTCACGACGACATGCATGTCGGTCAAAAACGTGAAGGTGGTCACTTGTAAACAGGTTCAACCGTGGCCTTCTACTAATGTGAGCGAAAAATTCCAGTGCAAGTACACGGCGCAGGCGCAAAGCAACTTGTGCCGAGAGGCAAAACACGAGGTGGTGAAGCACGACGCCGAGAAGCGCTTCTTCAAGTGCTCCTCGTGCAAAAAACGGACTGTCTGCTTCGAGTTGATGCCCATCAAGCCTTGCAATGTGAGTATTTTTTAATTGACTTGTAGATAAGGATTTCACTGTTGGTCTAAAGGTGAGAATAAAATTTAGAATACCCTCAAAAGTTAAGGAAAACTTTGAAGTTTGTGGAATTCTATATAATCGTTCCTCTCATTTTTCATTTAACAGATAATATCTTAAGATAATATTGTGGAAAAAATACTTCCTCAGTGTTATTCTAAGTTTTTACCGTTTTCAAACTAGTATTCAGTAATTAAACGTCGTTGATCATTATTTAATTTTAAATTTAATCTCAAAACTAGTTCATGTTTTTTTTTGTTCAGACTTGCAACGAAACGAAGTGGGAGCGTGTGGCTATGCGCGACGAACGAAAAGTCGTGCTCGAAAACGAGAAGCTCTTACTACGAGGCGAGGAGCGTACTTTTGTTAATGTTTGATCATATTGAGTTAAAAAAAAGCTGTCGTAAACACTGTGATTCAATTCACCTTTCAAAAAAAAACTTCAACCTAATTAACGCATCTTTCGTAATCATTATTTTTGTTAACCTGTTAATGTTGCATCTGTGAATACATTTTTCTTTTGTTTTTGAGTACTTTTTTAAAATTTCAGCACTTTACCAAAACAAATCAACGGAAAAAACAAGTACTTAAAAAAGTCAAAAACATTCAACACAGAAATTCTAAATATGGTCATTTTTAAGAGAACACCGTCGAATTACCAGGGACTAACAATTATCATATAACAAACAAACGAAAAAAATATGCAGAAAAGTTTCTCGACATGAAGATGTGACTTTTAGACCCTGAAAAAGAGATTATTAGAAAAAAAAGAAAGAGATTGGTCAACTTTTTGATGACTTGGACGACGTCTTCGTCGTTGAGAATATGGTCTTTGCCGACGCGTTGCGGATTGTGTTTGGCCGAAGATCCCCAAACAAGTGCGCTGAAACAAAAATCATCATGACAGAAGGAAGTTTTCAAAAATTTCGTTTAAAAATCTGAAAAGGAAACGCCGATGCCATTCTTGAAAAAGCCCTGGTCCGTCTTATTGACCAAGAAAACTGATCAACTGAGTTTCAACAAATGGTTTTACTTCTTTTGGAAAAATGTCAAAAAAATTTGGTTTCAGAATTTTTTTTATAAAACAAAACAAGTCCATGAAAAAGTCTCAAGTAGATCAAAGTGACGTCACCTTGACGTCTTCTGAAGAGTGTCAAAATGGTTAAATTTATTCCTTCTTGCTTTCGCGTTGACACTCAATGCATATTCAAGAAGCAAAATCCAAAATGGTTTTTTTCTCGAAAACTCTGCATCGTTTTTCCCTATTTTTCAATACAAATTTCGAAATCATAATGTCTATTCCGAACTAAACCATTTGAAATCTTTCTGCAAGGACTTGTGGATCTTCATGCAAAGGTCATCTACAGTATTCTTCTCGGCGTTCAAAACGATCGGCGCCGAATAGTCGGGCAACTGTCCCTTCGGTTTCGTGTACCTGAGGAATTCACGTAAACCTCTTAACACCCTAATCCTTACGTTCTGATGAGGTTAAGGTATTGCCAGATCTTCTCTAAAAGGTCGTCAAAGTTCCACTTGTGATGTGCGGAAATGGGAACCGTATGAGGGATACGGTAGATGATGTCGAGCTCTTCGATTGAGATTTGATCGATCTGAGTTCGAACGGCAAAAAAGTTGAAAAGGAAATGGAAGCGTACCTTGTTGAGGACGTAGATACAGGGAATGTAGACCCGATTTCCCTCGATGACGTCAATCAAATCTTCTGATGTGGCGTCGTACCGCAAAGTGATGTCGGCGTTGTGGATTTTGTACTCGGCGAGGATGCTCTTCACGAGGTCCAAGTCCAGCTCCGTTTGTGGCACCTGTGAGAGGAGTCAATGCTTCTGAAGAATATGGCGGACGGACCAGCATGGTCAGGTTGATTCCACCCTTCTCCTTGCGTCGGAAGCCGATGTTCGGCGGCTGCTTGTTCAGCCGGATGCCGAAACCTTCCAACTCGTACTCGAGTAGCTTTTTGTGCTGCAGCGGCTTCATCACGTCCAACACCATTAGGATCAGCGAGCATGTTCGCGCCACTGAGAATCGTCTTTTTTGTCGAAACTTTGCATAAGAAAGTTTGACTATAAACATTTTTCTTAACATTCCTAAAATTGCTCATAAGCTTTTGAGAAATTACATCATCTAAGAATTATACTCCCAAAATCTTAATCGGTCGAAAATTTATTCGCAGTTTTAAAGTGAAGATATCTCTGAAAGTGGACCTAGATACCTATCATCGTGAATATTCACCTAGCCCTTTAGAAGAGATTTAGAAAGACCACCGACATATCCAAAATAAGAAGAAGAAAAGTGACTTATACTATCAATACCCTAATTAGCTGTTTCGTCTTATTTCTCAAGAGTTTTCCTTAAAAGAAATCGTTTTTAGGTTTTCCAACCATTCCATTTGTCAAGATTCTTGTCGTTTTCCCTCTGCGGCTTGTCAGTTTTTGCTTTGCCCATATATGATCAAATTTATTTTTCGTGTGAATTTATGAGTTTATGAGACCAGAGAATTTGAAGAAAGGACGTCGAAAAACAACACAAAGGGAGGAGAAAACGAAACCTCAAGGGACAGGATATCATTTCAACTTGTCCTGCCGTGCTGACTCGCATTTGTTAAAACTTCCTCGGGAAAAAACTTTTTTCTTCACTTTTTGCTCACAATTCTTGACAATATTTAAGAACTAGTTGGGCGAATACTTTTGAGCCTTTAAAATCTGACTTCGGATCAGAAGAAAGGTTTTCTTGCAAAGAAAAACCAACCTGCGATAACCTGTTTACCACGACCTTTGCCGTCTTTGGCTCCTTCGATGATTCCAGGCAAATCGAGGAGTTGAATTTTCGCACCCTGCAAGAAGAGCAAAGGAGTTCGAAAGCAGTTTTTTTTTCTCTCAGATTATGCAAAGTTAAACTTGATTCATGGCGTCAGTTTTCCAAAAAAATTTTCATTCGAAAGATACCTTATAACGAATAACGCCAGGAACCGTAGTGAGAGTCGTAAACTCATAGGCGGCGACTTCTGAGTAAACTCCTGCCAAATTCGACAAAAGCGTCGACTTTCCGACAGATGGAAAACCTGGAAGATTCATTTCAGCCCCGAAAACTTTTACGAAGACACAAAATTCTCCTCGTGAAGAATATGAGAGGCCCTAAAAAAACCTTTCTCAGCTTTTGTTTGAAAAAGATCAGATAACAAAAAGAGGATGCAAAATTTTAATTACACAACATTCGAAAAATGATAATAATAAATAAATTTTTTTTGTTAGAGCCAAATTTACATCGAACACGTCTATCATTATCGACTTTCCGATACGATAAAAAAAAATAACACCTGCCAAAATTTCTAGCTTGATTCTTACAACCCGAGGTTGAACTAGATCGGATCTGTGCGATTTTAATCTCTGAACAAGCTATATCTATTACTTGAAACGTCTGAATTCAGAGCAATTTGTCTAAGCGTTCAAATTCAGAAAAAAAATTTTAAATATATAACTCTCAATTAGTCGATCAGCTTGAAAAATTGGTATGAACTTCGAAAAATAAGAAGGCGCGGGGTTGGGTTAATGACTCTTCGAAAGTCCATTTGTCTGAGCAGGTTACAAAAAAATCCTGGAAATTTCAGACATTAAACTTTATTTTATCAAAATTTAAATTTCCCAGAAATTTTGTCGGAATTTAGCGATGTTTTTTTTAATTTTTTTAAAAAAATTCAAAAATAAATCGGAATATCTAAATTAAACGCAACCTTTTTATAACGATTGCAAAGTTTCTGAAACCTTTCAAAAGTTTGAAGATAAAGGTCTTCCAAACTAGAAGAAAACTGAGAACAAGAGGTTGAATTTCAGACTAGGTTTTTGTTTTGGCCTTCTTTCCCAACGAACCAAAGACTACTTGGCACCTTCGAGAGTTCCATAAAAGGCGACGAGGCCTCGATTTCGGTGAACTCCACCCTCAACTCGCAGGCCCTAAGGCACAAACAAGGACGACGCCACACACATGCACATAGATATATCTGCGAGGGATTGAGCAGAGTGGAGTGAGCGAGAAAAAAGAGAGCAGCAGCAGTAGGGTAAAAAAAAGGAAGGCAAAAGAATGAGTCCGAGAGCGCTCCACGCGAGAAAAGAGAAAGAGGCCGAGCCCCTTTTCCTTCTTCCCGTTTTCGCCGCTGCTGCTGCCATTTTTTTTTCCATCGCCAGCAGCATCTGCGAGAAACACCGCAAGCACGCGTCTGACGTACGGCTTCTTCTTTTTTCTTCTTCTTTTTTTCTTCTTCTTCTTCTTTTTCCCCTCACTTGTTTACTCGCCTTCATCATTCCCATCAACCTTCATAATTGCCTGTGGCTGCTCCACGCAAGTAGAAAAAAGTGTCCTTTTCTCTCTTGCTTCGCTTAGGTTTCTCGCCTTTCACATTCACATGTTGCTCTAAATAGACGCGTCCCTCACATAATTGCTCATTTTAGAAAAAAAGAAGTGTCGACCAGTTTATAGCCTGAGGGAAAACAAAAAAAAACCTAACGGTTCTAAGCAGCAAAAACTGATCAAAATAAATGTATCATTATGTAAACTTCAAAATTTGAGATTCTGACTTTGAGAATCACTAAAAAGCCACACAGGAGGCTGTTTGAAGATCAATTTCGCAGGATTACATGGTTTAAAAACAAAATTATATAGGAGAAAAGCGGATGGACAGATGAATTATGATCTAGAAGCATATTTTTCGTGAAGGGTAAAACGGATCAGAAACTATTCATTATCTTTTTTTCCTTATGCTTAAAAAGTTGCTGGAAATTTTTGAAACGATTTCTGGAAAAATGAAAATAAATCTCTCTCTGTTAAAAAACTTCTAATACTGATATATTTTTGATGCTCTCATAATCGGTGTTTAAAATATTCAATTTTGAAAGCGACTTTAGAGATAATCTGAAGCCAATGGAAAAAAAAAAACTCAAGTATCTTTGACTCGCCTCAACCAATAACAAGCTGCTCGAATGCATTTCCGTGCTAAAAATTCGTCTCAAGAGACCTGAAAACAAATCGTTCTTATCATTGCGAGTAGTTGTTCGGCGTCAGTTGTCGGGTCTCGTCGTACTCAAAAGAAAGAACCAATTTCAGGATTGTTTCCATATCGATAGGCGTCCGGCGCCTCTCCAAAGTGTTCGACTATCCCGTTATAGCTGTAGCCGAATCCTCCCGTCAGTAGTTTATGGACGACAAGCCGCCCAGCCGCTGCTCTTTGTTTTCAATCCGACGATATTTCTGTTCGAGATGACCCCTTCTCCTGTGGCCATGCGTATACTGTTGCTGTGGATGGTCGGAATCTTTTCTGTTTCACCAAATTCGGTGAAGAGAGAAACGGACGAAGCGCCGCCGCCGTCTTACATGTTCACGGCAAATCCAGAGACAGACGTTGCCTCGCAGGTCCTGTCCCACCGACCCATCATCTGTAACAACCACACAGAGTTTGAATGCGTCTGCATGCTGCCAATCATGTCTCCGGCGTCTTCTGAAAACCTCACGACTTCTTCCGACTCAACCATTCCCGACTGCAGCAAGTTCATCAAGGTAGTTTGAATTTTATTTTCAAAAAACCCTTCAAGTTCAATTTCTCAGCTATAAATAGCCGAAAAAACGAGAAGCTGTTTTGCGTATATTCTGATCGACGTGTTAATTGAAGGTGTCATGTTACGAGGAGAAAGGGAAGCGTTCGATAGGGGAGAACCGGCTTCCGGTGGCTTTATTTTTGAGAAACCTAGTTAGCTTCGAAAAAATCCACTGAAAAAGGAAACTTACTTTATTGAAAGTACGAATTTTGCTATCAAGTGAACATTTTTCACCAAAAACAATCATTTTTTCTAGCTGTTTTCTGGACAGTAATCTCGAAATTGCTCACAAAATCAAACAATAGCTACTCCGGAGACTCAAAACCGCTGAAGCGCAACAAAATTTTTGAAGCAAAGTAAAAACAAAAGAAAAATGGCTTGTTGGGATATGATAGTTTCAAGAAATCACCAAAACAATTTCTCGAAGCCTTGATGACAAAATGAATGAGCAGAGCTGCACCTGCCATTTTTGAAGTTGATTTTAGTACCTCAAGTAACTCGATTTAATCGTTGATTAACGCACGCGGCAATCTAATCTATTAGCCAGTATTTTAAGAACAACTTGTGTCAGAACGAAAAATTCTACGAAAAATCATCGAAAAGCTCCAATCTCCAGTAACAGTGTCGTGATCTGAAGGCGCATCGCCTAAACGTGCAAGGACCAACTAACAGGATTAGTTAGCCCCGATGTCAATCCAATTCCACGATTTGCACTCAGCTTGAGATGCAGTGCAATAGCCAGATAATTCCGGACTCCATGTGGAAAGAGAGAGATCGGGAAAATTAAGTAAACGTTACACTATCACCTACATCTCAAATTTCCTCTCGAATGATGTTTACTTTCTAAAATTTCCCATTTTCCGGAGCCAAAATAATTCAAGCAACCTCGATTCGATTGTGTTTCCACCAGTTCACAAACTCAATTGTATTCAGACACATTGCAAAACAGAGAAAGAAGCCAGAATTTCAAACTTGAAAAGACTAGTGCTGATTCTCCAAAAAAAAAATTGATGGAAAAATAACCAAACTCAGAAAATTTTCGACAAATAACTTTTTTTTTTGTGAATTTTCCCTCTGCTGTCTATTCCAATTTTCCACCTCATTTTTTTTTCTCTCTCTTCAATTTTATGACCAACTTTTTTGTCTACGAATTGAAAATTTTTTCATGATAGAACTATATAAGATCTTCTAGACTTCGCCTGAGAAATTTCTCCCAATAGTTTCTCACATTTTTAATGTCCCCGGTCACTTCCGTTATTTCAAACTACGTTTTTAATACTTTTGAACCCTCCATCCGTTTTGGTCTGAGTGAATGCATAAAAAGTTCAAGAGCCTTTCGAGGGCCAACCCCATCAAAATTATTGCCCTACTTGAGTTCTCCGAAAGAGAAATAAAGAAAGAAAAAACCTAAAAAGCGATTAGCTGAGCCGTTTTTTTTTTTTGAGCGCCGGATACGCAACGAAGGCAATTTTGGAGCCAAATGGCATACACAAAAATATATTTTCCAGTGAAAATGTAGTTTTTTAATACTTGGATTTCATTGCTGGCTTCAATGAAGTGAAAGTTGGAATTGAACCTATCAGAATACCTCTGGAGAGAGCCAATAAGTCATGCAACCGACCAAAGCGGCTCCACAAACCGAACGAAAATTTGCGCCGCTGGCAAAAACCGCAATTTGTCTTGCATGGCTCCCATTCCGCCCGTGTTCCTCGTCGCTTTTTCCCAAGTGCGAATCGAATCAGTCCGAAAAGCAGTAAGAAGATAAATGCTTCTTTTTTTCGGCTTTTTTTTTTGCCTCTCGAGCAACTGTCAACTCGATTACGAATCGCCACACAGTTTTTTTCTTCTCCGGTGGACTCTTGGGGTGCCATCGCGCAAATAAATTCCTTCATATTTGTCGAGCTGCTTTCGAATCCCCTCAGATTAAGTATGACATTGGCGGTTCGAGCAAACATCTGACTTCAGATGAATAGAATGTCGTAATGGGGATTAGTGAGAAACTGGAAAATATCAAGTGAAAAGCTTCCGGTTTTTTTTTGTATTTTTTTTTTCGTGTCCAAACTATTGTTTTTAGCTTGAAACTTTAGATTTAAAGATTGGAAATATATATTCCATGATTAGAAAAATAGCTGAAGAGAGAGTGAGAAACCCAACCTTCCCTCATGCACCACGCCAATTCACAGCAGACTCGCTGAAATGAGCTGAAAAAAAACAGCCGAAAAATCGACAGAGAAAAGCATCACATAAAGCAGACGTTGAGTCAAACAAAATCCTGCTGAAAAGCAATAAGACTTTTTTTTTTTACTTGAAAATGAATTCCTGACGACTTCAACAGCTACTATTTTCAGTACCAAATTAAAATCCAGATGTCTCCAACACATTTATTTCTGTCCAGGCGCAATTATGACACAAAGGCGGGGGTTTTTTTTTTGAGAAACAAAAAAGAAAACCCAGCAAGAGTGAAAGAGAAATGAGTTCCTCGTTTGAGCTTTTGCGAGCTTTTTCGGAACTCCATTCTTTTCTTTGGACCACTCGATTTCCTAAAAAGAGCGGAAAAGCAGGAATCGGGATGGACGGTTATGCTAAATAAAAATTAGCCCTTGACAAATCTCAAAAAAGGAAAACCTTTGGAGTTCTCATTTCCGGCGCCATTCAAAAAGAACGACAATTTCCTGTGGCATAGTGGGCAATTACAACTCGCGAAAGAGAAAAATGAAAAAAAGACGCAACTGAAGCTTCAAAAAGAAAATCTTGGGAGCATGAATCATCAAAAATTAAATTTTGCAGACAGATGAACTTCCAGTGGTGGACATGCGCATGAGACACGTGAACACGGAAGCCCTTCTCTACACAAAACAAAGTTACGAGGTGCAAAACGTCTTCCTTCTATTCAAATCTCTTAGAAATTTCAATAACTTTAATTAAATATTAATTTCCAGTTTTTACAGAACAACGCATGCCTCTGACTGTAAGTTAAACAATAGAGCTACAGAAAATAAACTTACGGAGTTAATTATAATCATTACCAGTTCTTATTCAGCCGTTTAGAAAAAATGACTTTTTTTTTCTAGAAAAAATTGTAATGAATAATTTCTTTTTCAGTTGAAAGTTCAAAGCTCAATCTATTAAAAAACCTTTCAGGAGTACTTCAAAAAGCGGATTGCGGGGATCGTGTCTCACTACTGCCAACACAACACCAACGAATGTCCGGGCACAGCGTTGCGCATGAACAAAGTGAGTGAGGTACTGTGCACGATCCCTTTCCTTTTTTTTTTTTAATTTTTTGTACATCTGAACTGTTTTTCCTTATTAGCACATGGTCGTTTTTTTCTCTTTTTTTTGAAATCTATTTCGGAAAAGCGGGGCTGAAAACTCGTTAAAAGTTTGAAGCATGTTGAAGAATTTGTAAGCACGGTCTTAAATTTTTGAATTGTTCAAATGTTATTTTTGTCCTTTTTGCGAACTCTATCGCATGATTGCTAAAACCTTGAAATGAAATCAACGAGTTATTGAAAATGGTTTCGTTATCTTCGTACCCGTTCACAGGTTGATAATCCACACTCAACTGCCTTCTGCCCTCTTGAGTTTTTGAAATGATGAAAGTCTAACCAAATCGCAAGTGATCGCTCAAAAATCACATTGTCACTTTTTTTTGATGTTCAAATTTTTGTTGATCCGATGAACTAACCTCAAGTATTTTCTTTTCGCTTTTGCAAGAATTTTTGTATGATGTAAAAATTTATGTTCATGTGATTTATTTTCCTTGGTTACACAAAATTTGGTTGAAACCCACGGTCAAAAATGAAAAATTAAAAGAAGCTAACAGTGAACTTCGTTTTCAAAAAATTAGAAAAGATATTACTGAAATTTTGAATATAAATACTTTTTTTTAAAAAGCTTTTGCACCACAAGCATGTCTCCAACAACTTTTCGAATCGCTCACTTTAAATTCTATTAAAAAACTTGAACACGCTTCGAGTAAATTTGACGTACCAATTTGGCAAAGGTTTTACATCATCAATAAACTCTTGACACCTTTTTTCAAAATGGCAGAAAAGCAGAATATCCGTTGAGTGTGGTGAAATCAACTTTTAGGGGTCGGAAGATGACGCTAACGAAGAAGTCACATACGCGGTTGACGAATCCGAACCCTTGTTGACACAGGAAAACGTCGTCCTTCTGCGAATGGAACATCTTCGCGCCAATGTTACTCGTGTCCTTTTCGTTATCATCAAAAACGACAGAACTACAGTCATTGACGAAGACGCCATTATCGACCCAGTTAAGGTGAAGAACCAGTGAAAAAAAGATATGATCCTAGAATTACAGGTGAAGTACATTATTGCAAGCCAAGCGACGCCGTTGTCGCGAGTCCTTGGTGGAATTCGCATTGATAGCGTTCGCGTAGGTGGTCTTAAGCGAAACGTCAACTTCAAGGCGGCCTACGTCGGTGCCACCCACGCCCAGAGGCGCGACAACGAACGCGACAACTCAAAGCTGATTCGTATCATTTGGATCGTCGGGGGATTCTTCGCGATAACCTACCTTATTGGCCTCTATCAATGTGTCAAGTGAGGTTTCGCCAAATTCAGATATGAGTAAGCCTAGAAGAGTAATTTTTGAAGAGGAATTGTGGGAAAAATTTTTTTTAAAAAGGTATGATTGTTTAATGTTACAGTAGATCTCAACGTTGGATGCAGAGGCTATTTCATTAAGCAACAGGACAGGATCTGAACATCCCTTTCCTTATTTGAAACATTTTTTCTTAGCATCGCATAATAAAAGTACTAGAAAGGTTCACTAACCGTAACTGGCTTTTAGGTACAACTGGAAGAAATGGCAGCGGAAACGTCGTGGATCAAAAGCAGAAAGCGTAGTCGGACTGGCAGCAGCCGCAGACGGACGCAACTATGGCACCCTCGAAAGCAAACGACGACCATCACGCAACGGCCACGCAAATCATCTCGGTGCTCACGTTACCGTCGCTGCAATCGAAGAAAGGATTCCTCTGACATATGTGGAGATCGACGAAAACGCCAACGAAGACGTTGAAACGAGCGACGGAAGGCCAAGAGTGCTCAGCGACCGACAAGCACGTAATTTGTTCATGTGTGATGCTTCTCAATTGCCACGTGAAGCAACCATCGACGGCTCTTTCGCCGTATACGAACCCACGCCTCCGACCAAACGAAAAGAGTCACCACCATCTCAGCAGCCTAAAGCATCAGAAGCGCCTTCTGAAAGCTTCTTCCCACCTAGTGAAGCGTTCACTGAGTACGTCGAGGAGCAGTACAATAAGAGCCGTGCGTCCAACGGCTCTCCTGACTACCAGACCAGCCAACCAACAACGCCACCTGCAGAAATGTCTGGTCGACAAGGCTCTATGCCGCCCGTCGTCTTGCTTCAGTCTTCTTCTCAGATTGGTACTCCCGACTTCGACTCCACACCGGCAAATGACAGCAATGGTAACAAACTAAGAAGCGAAAGCCCAACGATAGGAAGACCTCGATCTCGGCGTGGAAGTCGCGTTGATGAACCAGAAGGACTTCTGGATCTTCGCGAACTGAAGCCACTCCACTTCGAAGACCCACTAGCAGAACCGCTCGACGCCCCAGTTCCAGCCGATCAAATTCAAACAGAGGTCGATCCAGAGGACCGTTGGTCTAGCAGCGAGGAAGGTGAAGTCGATGTCTACTACAAAATGAGCGACGATGAAGATGGCATCACGAAAGAAGAGGAGGAGTGGCAGAAAGCTTTGGCCAAAGCTAGCAAGGTCGCCGAAGCACAAGGAAATCCGATCAGAAATGCGCCAGAAATAGAGGTCCAGAGTCCGTCAGCCACTGATCTGGCTGCTCATCAGAAAACTCCACCTTCCTCGCTTGTCCACGACTCCGATTCGGAAGCAGAAGACGCCGAAGAAGACGGTGACACAGAAATGCCGCCGGCAGAAGACGCAGACAACTTCGTCTATGAGCGCCTTCGGGAGGAACTCTCGCCGCAGCCCCCAATCGTCGTTGATCTAGACACGATAGACCTTGACCTGGAACCTTTCACTGGCTCCAAGGAAATGCCACCGCCACCTCCTCCAGAGCTTTTCGATTCTCCGCCAGAAAGCAACAGCGAGCGTCATTTCCTTGATGACGAAGAAGCCGATTCTTTGCGGTAAAAATAGGATGTTTCGCTAGAGTTTATTTATTTTTCTTGTTAATGGATCTACGATATGAATACAAATGAAGATATTTGCTAAAAGACACGGAGGAACTTTTTTTTTGTGCGTTCAATTTAGTTGTTTAGTGTCATAGTTCCGAGCCAAATGACCCGAAAACTTTCTAATTTTCGAGAGAATCTCTCGTCCCCATTAAAAAAATGCTCAAGAAACTTTTTCTATTCACGTTGAAGTTTGAAAAAAATTAAAAAAATGGGTAAAAAAATTTATATAGACGCCCGGTGGCCCACAGAGCAATAAGAAAAAAATATATGAAAAATCAGTTTCAAATATATTAAAACTAATCTTCCTACTTAATCGCTTCATTCTATTGAAAGAAATTGTTTTTTTATATTCTCCCAAAATGCCCAACAACGTGCAAGGCCAAAATCCAAATGGTTTCACTTGAGTTACAATAGATATTAGTCATTGCCAAACTTCTCTCATGTGTAAATCGTCTATCCCCGCTGTTATTTTTTTCCGAATCAAAACGATTTAATCAAAAACCGATTGTGCCTACTGTGTATTTGTTTCATCAAAATTTATGTTCTTATGAATAAAACTATGGAGAATGGTTGTTTGACAAGAATAAAAGTTGAATGAAAAATGGCAGAAAAAATAATCTGAAGAGAAATGTTCCTGAAGACAGGCAAAAATAATCGATAGGCAGAACGAGAACGACTCTCTATTTTCGAATTAATTTGAAATGAAAGCAATTTACAACGAACATATGTTCAAATAAAAGAGTTCGAAACAAAAAACGTACCGACAAATCCAATGCGAGCGTCTCCGGTTTTGGCGACGTCGAAACCTTCGCCGGTGCCGCCGCCGCCTCCTTTTGGCGTGATCAAATCCCGCCGAAGTTTGGCGAGTTTCGCCTTAAATGGTCAACTATCATCTTCACAGAAATGTGCAACTTGATGATAAACTTTCGGAGACTGTCTCAATTCTTTCAACCAAATAAAAGCTCTTTGTCGCACTTTTTTAATGATTAGCAAACAGCTTATTATTTTCATAGAACATCTTTGAAGAATACATTTTTCAGCTACTGTCTGTTTTATAGGCAAACGATGGTCTTTTAATGCTCAAATATTCGAAGTTTCATTACTATAAAGACACCGATTAGTTGGATAACTTACTTTTATCAATTTTTTTTTCCTGATGAAAATTTTTCGTCTTGCAACCTGAGAGGTCTGGTCCGCCCACTGCCTTTTGTAGACAAAAAAACAAGAAAAATTGTTTGAAAGAAACACAAAATGAAGTTTAACTTCGCAAAAACTCAAGGACGACTAGGTTTAGTTAGCAGAAACCTTGAACATTACATTCAATTTTCTTTTGCAATCAACTTTAGAAACTTAAAAAATAGTTTCCGAACTGTAACCACATGCATGAAAATTTACGTAACTTAAGTTCGTTAGCGAAAGTTTCCAAAAGGAAATCATCCTACTTTTACGTTCATTTAAAACTTTCAGGCTCCAAAATTCGCATACTCGTGTGAAGACTCAAAGTGAAGCTTCTTCAAACTCAGTAACGCCAGGTAAACTTTCCTTCTTTGTTCAAAGTAAACTCAGCGAAATCAAAATTGACGCATAATTCGTTCAAATAAGGCCCGATTAGGCAAAAAAGGGATTCCGCAAGCCGCAAAAAACAGTGGACTCCTACAACGAGATAACGACTTTTACGCGCAAAACTACAAACTTCGAAATTATGTATAATGAATAGAAAAAATGATCGAAAATGGTCTAAGGTGGCAAGCGGAGACGGCGCAGTGCAAACTGGACTAGTCCCTGTAGGTCTGAACTGGTGTGCGTTGTAAGACCAAAATTTTAAATGGCTCATGAAACTCCTATTTTGCATATGAAACGAATTCACTCTTAAAGAACAACGTGTCAATTTTGAATCCGCAAAAAATTGGATTTTTGAATTACTTCGAGCGCATCATCAGAAAAAATATTTGAAATTTAAAAAAAGGGTAAAAACCTTCAAGATTCCCAAATGTGCATTAGTGGCCTTGTTTTTTTGAGTTCGAGCCATCTGAAAAATTTTTCAACAGTCTTAATCTTGATTTCACTGCATTATTGAACCTCGGCCTCAATGTCTGCAATTTTTTGAAGAACCGACATCTTGACGTTATAAAGGAAACCTGCAACTTTTTTTTTACGTGAAATGCATTTTGATGAAAAATTAATGATGAAAAAATATCGAAAACGAGCGAGCCGACGACCATTCTGAGTTGTTAAATAATATTTTCTCGAAAAACCTACGAATTCAAAAGCAAAGCATGAATGGTAAATTTTGACCACTTCTGCACTTGTTCTTCAAGCCAACTTAATCAAAACAGTAAAAAAACTAATCAATACTAACGAAAATAACAATAAGAAACATTTATAAAACGCGAAATACCCCAAAATTCGTAAATCCGCACAGCATTTGGCAGGTTCATCAGAGCACACTTTCTTCGGTGTTTGCGCGGAAATTCAAATTTCCATTCGTATATCGACAGGGAAATTAATTATAATCTAATATTATAAAAATCTAATATTAGACTTTTTAATGAAATTCCTATTTATATTTCAGCTTGTAATCCTAAAAAAATATTTCAATTTTTAATTTTTTTTTTCTAGTTAGAAAAAAACGTTTATCCTTGCGAGTTTTCATTTTACTATCACTTCACATTTAATAGGTTTGTTTATTTCATTTGTTTATTTCATTTATTACTAACTTCTTTCCCTTCATGTGCACTTCTTTTTAACGCTTGCTGTGTCTTCCTTGTCCATGTAAAAGTATAGGAGGTTATTACAAGAAGTTTATGTAGTTATAACGTTCAAGGGTTGTACTCGATGGGGAGGTTCTTCCTGCGGACCATGCCGTCGCCTTGGAACCACTCGCGGCGGAACTGCTTGGCGGCGCCGTCAGGGGTGTTGGTCCATTCGATGGTGATGCGGTCGTTGTTGGTGTCCTGCAAAGAAGATTTTGAACAATGGCTCCCTAGCTACAGTATACCTCCTGTCCGTAGGCGAAGGCGTCGCAGGAGACGGCGAGGAGAACGGCTTCCTTGGGGTCAAGAACTCCGCACGGAGGGTCCACTCCAAGACGCTTCATGTTCGTCGTCTTGATGCCGTAGCCGATGCGGCGAGCCGACGAGTTGATCACCTGAGAGTGGTCCCTTGAGCAGTTCTTCGGATGGGAAGAACGATACCTTGATGTGGTAGGTGTGCTTGTCGTCGTACGGCGCATTGAAGACGATCTTGGTGTTGGGTTGCGTCTGGATGTCTCCTGGGGGTACCGATTGGGCCATGTCGATTTCTCGATGTTGAGCCCGAAGAAATTTCTGCCTTTTTATTAGTTTTCTAATCAACTCGCTTGATCTTTTATCATTTCTTTCACGTTTTTTCGTGAGCAGCAGACTTCTTCTTCTTCTTCCCAAGTTGATTAGCCGAGGGCCTATCCTGATCAGTGCAAATCCGTGGACTGGCTCGAGTGACCTATCCGTCCTTGTGTGTGGGCGACGACTGGGGATTTCGAAGTCGTGGTTTCCCAATACCAACATTTATTAAACTCCTTGGTTGGGTCGAGACGGGGGTCGAACTTGTGACTCTGTGGACGGTAGACAGGCACACAATCTGTTGCGCTACGGTGCGCCCAGTTTGTGAGCAGCATTAAAAAAAAATTTGAAAACAGAGGTTTAAGGTTTAACAGAGGCGGTTGGTTCAAAAATAAACTCACGATTATGACTCCTAATAGAAAGAAATAATTTAAAAAAGAAACGTGAAAGAAATGATAAAAGATCAAGCGAGTTGATTAGAAAACTAATAAAAAGGCAGAAATTTCTTCGGGCTCAACATCGAGAAATCGACATGGCCCAATCGGTACCCCCAGGAGACATCCAGACGCAACCCAACACCAAGATCGTCTTCAATGCGCCGTACGACGACAAGCACACCTACCACATCAAGGTATCGTTCTTCCCATCCGAAGAACTGCTCAAGGGACCACTCTCAGGTGATCAACTCGTCGGCTCGCCGCATCGGCTACGGCATCAAGACGACGAACATGAAGCGTCTTGGAGTGGACCCTCCGTGCGGAGTTCTTGACCCCAAGGAAGCCGTTCTCCTCGCCGTCTCCTGCGACGCCTTCGCCTACGGACAGGAGGTATACTGTAGCTAGGGAGCCATTGTTCAAAATCTTCTTTGCAGGACACCAACAACGACCGCATCACCATCGAATGGACCAACACCCCTGACGGCGCCGCCAAGCAGTTCCGCCGCGAGTGGTTCCAAGGCGACGGCATGGTCCGCAGGAAGAACCTCCCCATCGAGTACAACCCTTGAACGTTATAACTACATAAACTTCTTGTAATAACCTCGTGTTTTCTTTTGCTCACTTCTGGGTTTTTTTTTTTGCTGGTTTTTATGGTTCGAAGTGGTCGCGAATCCTCCATACAGCGTAAATATAACAAATATTCTCTCCTGAATCAAGGAAAATTATTTCTTTTAGTGGGTTCGGGAAACTGTCAAGGACAGCGCGTAGATCATCACGTCCTTTGTGATATTAGTAAACGAGTTTCGAGCGTTCCAACGAGCAGCTGCATTTCTATGTATAGCCTTTTGAGGTTTTGAACGTCAAGGTGTCGCTCAAGCTCCGCCCCTTTAGACGTGACAAACTAGAGAGCGAGTCATCCACGTAGCGTTTTCAAGTGACGTCATTCTACTTGACATCTGAGCAACTGCAAAAGCAAAAAAAAAAGAGTACAGTGCCCAAAAATTCCAAGGCAGCGTTGGACTAAATCTGACAGGAGAGGAAGATTGACCACTCAGGAGGAAAGAAGTTAAGAAAAAAAAAACGAAATCCTTGCTTTTAAAATGATTAGATGACGGAAAACTTATAGCTCATTTCTAACGGGCCAATGTAGTGGTAAAAACTAAATGAAGAAAAAAATGAAAATGAAATACTGTCTCAAAAATGCGTGTTTGAAGAAAATAGTTGTTTTTTAAAATTTAATCTCTAACGAATTGACGAGCTTCTGTCTAGTCTTCTTGAAATAGTTATTTTCATTTCATGAGAAAAGAAAAAAAAAATCATTTTGTCAATTCCTTTAGTGATGGCAAGCGCAGATTTTTCAAATTCTTCAATACGTGAAGTGATATGAAATAAAACAACGTGTGTATCGACATTTCTACTGTTCTCGGCCGTATTTATAAGGCGAGTTCTTTTTTCGACAGAGTGCGGTAAAGAAATAAATCCAAGCGATTAGGATAGAAAGTGTTGACGCTACCGCACAAGTGCGCTCATTTTTTCTGCCCGTTTCCAATTTTAGCATACACCCAACATAAATTCCAATATCGCAGCGGGCCGCAGGCGATATAGCCAAGGCTTCTTCGTCAAAATTTCGCTGCCATATATCGCTCCCTCTCAGAAACGTGAAACATTTTTTTTGCTTTTTTTTCGACTTTTATGATGAAATTAATCAAATTAAAGAATGAAGCAGTTTGAAAGGAAAATTTTTCCGAAAGCGATATGGCGCAAGACGTGCGCGAGGTCGCAGCTCCTCCGCGGTATAGCATTACTCTCGCTGCGATATAATCCACAATATTCAGTATACCTGTAAAAGGTTGGAAACAAAAATAGGCAGAAAAAGTGCGCTAGCGTCCACACTTTCTATACTACTCTCAGGCTTGTGTTTTTTCTGAAAATAAGGCCCAAAGCCCGGCCCGGCCCGGCCCGGGCCGGCCTGGCCAGGGCTTCGGGTCTCATTTTTCAGAAAAAAGCCCGCGTGTGCTCGGGCCGGGCCGGGCTTCAAAAAATAATTTAAATTTTCATTTAAAAAAATTTCACCGAAATGTGACTTTCACTTCTGAAATCATCGTTTTTATTAAACTTTAGGTGAAAAAATCAGCAAAAACGTAATTTTTGTCGTAAAAAAGCTTGATTTCCGACTAGAAAAAATTTGCGCACTTCGGGGCGGGCGGGCTTTTTTTTCTTGAGGCCCCACTAAGACCGGGCCGGGCTTACGAAATGGTCGGGGGGCCGGGAGGGCGACGGGCCGGCCCTCGCACAAGCCTGACTACTCTGACATGGAGCGCCAAAAGGGCGCCACAACTATTTCTCTGACACACACTATTTTGTCGTTTTCTCGCAGCTAGATTTTGGCGCCCTTTTGGCCCTCCAACTCAGAGTACTCAACCGAGGAAGGTTGTTAGAGCTATGAAGAAAAAAAAAATACATCGAAAAAATGCATTTTCGGTTGGAAATTATTTTTTTCAGTAAAAAATGGAGAAGAAAGAGGAGAAGAGGCCTCGCTTCAAACCAATTGATGGCGAGCCCGTCTCTGCTCTCAAGGTTAACGAGTTCTAAAAAAATATTCGAACATAATTTCGTTCTCATTACGTGGAAGAGACTGGCTTGCCTTCCCTCACCGATGCTCTAAAAGGCCACGGAAAAGGGAAGAGAGGACAGTCAAGCCATAACGTTCCAGTTCATCACTGATTCAGAAGACAGAAGCCTTTTTGGAAGATCGAGGAGTTTTTTCCAGATGGAAACAGAGTTGATCTTCCGGTACCGGACCCTGGAGCCTTGCTCTATGGAGCTCAAACTGACAAATCCAACAAAAGATAGATTCGCTTTTAAGGTGTGGCGCGAGTCCTGAACACACATCAAAAAGGTTTAATTCAGATTAAAACTACGGACAATGCTCTGTTCAAAGTGCAGCCGTCGATAGGCTTCCTCCCGGTGCGATTTTCCTTGTCTTTGAGGACATTTCACCTTGTGTTGAGAAATTCTGAAAAATGGCTCAGAAAAGTTTTTTTTTAAAAGGCTATCCTGGATTTTTCAACGATCCTAGCGTTTCAGTTTGTGTTTAGCCGGTAAACGGTTTCCAGTTATCAGAAAGAAAATTTCTCGAAAACTAGGAAGCTTCCCGGATATTTATCAAAGCACAAAAAGTGTCGAATCCGATTATCAGGCTATTCTCACCGGGAAAGTGTTTGGAGTTTATAGCAAGTCTGGTCCCCGACTTTTGGGGTGGATATAGTCCTAAGGAAGGCTACTTGAAAAAAAATATCTTCTGAACGCCGTGGGAAAGGCCTGTCGAAATGGTAGAAAAAATTACTTTTCTCCGATTTTGTGATATTTTACTGTTTAATAGGCTAGATCATTCGGAACAGTGTTTTTCATAACTGCTTATCCGAAATGAAGCACCTATTAAGCTTTTCAAAGCATCCTTAGACATGCATCTTCCCAGTATCCATGCTTCTTAGCTCCTTTTATTTTTCTTAGTGATCTTCCCTAAAAAAACTTTGTACCAAATCTGTCATTAACTCCTCACATTCTGCCCTCTTCAGGCACAAAGCAAAATGATTTTCTTTTCAAGGGATTTTTGCGACGCGATAGATTTGCAGCCAAACGGTCAGATGTGCATCAAAGTGTCGCTGACGGTGAAGACTCTTGTGCAGCCCAGCAAGCACTACGTCGCCGTCTTCAACGTCAAAGTCGACGAGAAGTGCACTGATGCCAAGGCGGTACTCAATCGATTCAAATCCTCGTCCTGAGTTCCTTTGAAGGCTTTCGAAGGCGGTAAACTTGACGGCGTACAGCGTGTGGTGGCGACATGCGAACGTGAGATCGTCGACGAGACTGCCGACGCCGGCGCGTCAATCGAAGCCAAAAAATGAGTTGTTGAATGAAACTTTGAATACATTTGCCACATTCACATTATAGACGGTTTATTCTCAAATTTCACAGAAAGGTTGGAATTATTAATTGCAATAAGTGAACCGTAGGTGGCAAGTTATAGTTACCTTTAAAACAAGGAGTTATACCGCCACAAATTAAGTATTGACTAACTCACAATTATCAGTTAGACCGTATACAGAATGAGCAATATTTTAACTATATCAATCTGGACCCCGAAGACTTGGAAGAGCCTTCGAAAAAAGCAAAAAGAAGCTTCAGAGATTATTTTTGATTTTTTCGAAGTCCATCCAAACAACTCAGAAATTTTATTGTACATATCTCAGCAGGGCAATGACCTTAACACGTTTTCTACTAAAGTGAATGAAGGCAAGAACGTTAGTTTTTGAAAAAAAGAATCTCAATCACAAAGCTGGATCTCCTTCGATCTGCTTCGGCTCAAGAGGCGCGGTTCCGGCTGAGTCTGTGGCTTCTGTTTGATCAATTTTCTCTTGAACGACGGATTCTTCATTGGTAGCCTCCAGTGGAACGCTTCGGCGTTTTCGACGCTCACATCTGTAAGGAAAAAGAGTAATCGAATGACTACGAACTTTAGGTTGAGGGGTGTAAATTTGAACTAAATGTTCTGTCCCTACTCACCTATCTAGATGGTAAGACCTTTTTATTCATTTTTCTATTGGGAAAAACATTTCCATTTTTAACACGCATGTTTGAGGCAGTGCTACGGTGGCCGGTCAATTTTGCGCCGTCAGTTTCGGAGCCAAGAAGTTTTTTTAATTAACTTTATTTTTCGCAATTTGTTGAGGACCTATATATTTCTCGAGGTTAAAAGGTAAGTTACGTCAAAAAAAGTACACAAGTTTTCGTTTTATTACTGAAAAACCTTACCAAACTACCGTAATACGACCGGCCACCTTAAACAGGCGTGTTAAAGATGCTGAAAAAACTATAACTCGAACATAAGTTGATTAAATCCAGAAATTTTCAAATTCAAAAAACCGTCTCTTCTAAAATAAAATAAAAGAATGACCGAAAAGTTGACGAGTGACTTCGAATTCTTGAAAAGATAGAGGAAATAAGAGATTTTCGATTTCACAAACGTTTGCAGAAGCTAAGATCTCTTATCTGAGTTGTAAAAGCTCTCTCAATTAATTCGGTGCTAAGAAGAATCATAGCTCGCCTGGGACACTGCATACTTCTTTTCTCGAAACACCTTCTGTGAAACACGGCAAGGCAATCTTTGCACATCCGCGTGTCCTCGGTGAATGGATAAAGGACCTTAAAAAAATCTACTTTTTCGGACATTTAATATCTCCCTGCCTTCTCTCCCTCCGGAGATCCCTTCTCGCAAAGCTCGCAGAAAAATCCGTTTCCTTTACAAGTCTCACATTCCTTCAATAATCCTTGCTTCCCTTTGTCATGACCTTTCCAACAACCTCTTCAATGTGTTTCCGAAACACGACGAAGATCTGCTCGAGTTCAGACAAAAGAGTTCCATTGCACAAATCTCGCAGCTTCAATCCTCATTTCTTCGAAAAGCCCTGGAAAAGACGAAAACCTCCTTGAGACTGTAAGAAGTGGCCGAATCAACGAAATGAGAATGTTGGTTGAGGTACTGTAGAATCCTGATTTTCCGAGCATTCTGCAACCATTTGAATTCATGGAAAGGTCCAAAAACAAACTCGACAGCTGATAAAGTAGCACTTCATGACGAGAAAATGTCTCCGCAACTCGCTAACTCGGCGCAATTCCTAAAAACTGCCAAGTGAATTTCTTCCTAAGTTCCTTATTTTCTCCAACGTTTGCTGAAACTTTTTACTGAAACATTTTTTTGCGGCTAGTGGCTGAAAGAATTTTAGTGTGCTAGCACTAAAAAAAATCTTGAAAGCCTGAACAAAGTTCTATTTTCGAAAAAAAAACCAAAAGTTCTAAAGTTTCAAGCAGCAAAAATGAAGTTTTGAAGTTGATTGAAATAAGAACTTTATGGAACTTGATGAGAGAAGCGTGAGACTCGTCGATAGTGATGAGAGGTCGGCGGTCGACGATGGCCAGGAGATGTTTGACGGCTCGACAAACTGGTCGAGGCGCCGCGTCGAGATTGTGAATTACTCTGGAAAAAGGCCCAGCTTCAGTTAGAAAGGCGAAACAAACATTGCAAATCCAAACTATCATCGTTTTTGTGCGAAAAAGTATACATTTGACAGAACTCTGGCGAGAATTCTCCCGGAACAGAAAAACCTGGCTGGAATGCTCCAAGTGTCCATCCAATGGCAGTTGGGGCAGTACAACTCGCCGCTGTAGTCGCAAAGACGCGGTTCTTGATCCGCAGGACCATCTGCAGTCGATGACGTCATTCCTTTTTCAAAAATCAACGAGAACCGTAGCAAATGGGAGAAGAGCACTCGGCGCATTTGTAGTCCTGGTCGGCGAGCGACTGTTCCTCGGAAATACTCGTTGCGACGGCGAATTCTACGCGCGACGCGATAACGCCACTGCAGAGCCTTCGCGTGCTCTCCGTGCACTTGTCATGCGCTCGCAACCCACAAACTGAACACGAGTTCTTTTTCAGGAGCGTCGCAGAGCGAGACCTCGACAACGTCTCCACGTCTGGACGAGCCTCCAGATGGTGTGCATGCAGACCTCGCAGCACGGGTTGTGGCGGCCTCGCATCGGCTGAATCTCGAACTCGTGACCCATGGATCTGATCAACTTGTCGCTCGACAACCCTTCGTTTTCCTGAAAAAAAAAACGAGATCAGAAAATGTGTTTGCATTGGTGAGACCTCCAAGTTCTGTCTCTCGAGTCCCAACTGAACGATCTTATCGAAATACATCTGTTTTTTCTCTTTGTTGCGTTTCCGCATCAGAAACGGACGAAGTTTCGTGACGACGTCTTCGGAATCGTTGTTTTCCTCGTCGACAGAAGGCGACCCGTCTTCTTCTGACTGTTCCGCTTCTGTTTGAAGGAGCTCCTTCAACTCTCGACGGCAGTGGTCCAAGGCTGCATCGATTTCAGCGATTCTATCAAAAGATACTTTCCAAAGAAAATGTTACATTCGGAAACTTCGAAGAGGAGGGATTTTGACGTCTGAAAGTTTCAATGACGTCATTGATCTCGCGATCGACGACGTTGTCATCTTCACCCTGAAATGGAATGAAAATGAAAAGATTTTTTCAACTTTTTGGTTTCAGACATGTGAGCTTTGGTGAGAAAAAAATTCTATCGTTTATTAAAGAACTTTAAGGTCAAAAAAAAAAATTTTTTTTTTATTTCAATCTCAGCTCGTTTGGAAAATGTTAAACTAGGGAAATTACTTTGAGGAAGCTTGATTTGCGCGGAGAAGAAATGAAAGAGTCGGAGAAGCCTCCCTCCGACGAGCAATACGACGACATCCGCCGCCGATTCGCAGCTTGGCTAAACGTTCAACAATTTGAATCATTTTTTATCAAAAGCTATAAAATTAACTAAAATCTTTCACTCTTCGTAGCTATCGGCAATAATTAGAACTTCAATTTAAAGATTAAAAATATTATCTAACAGAAGCCTTCCTACTTCCATGTCCTAAATATGAAAAATAGATCGAAGAATCCCATAAAGATCATAACTTCTTCTTACAAAAAAGAAACCGAGGAAATATTCACAACAAAAAGATTTATTACACGTATTCGACGCTCTCGACCCAACACGTGAAAAAAAGCGTCGAAAGCAAAAAAATGGAAGAAAAAGAACACAGCAAATTAAACCAAAAGGCAAAAAGTATTGTAGTAAAAAAGAGTAAGTGGCCTATAAAAACACGGCCGGTTGAACCAAATCGATGAATGTTTACGTTCTTTCAAATGAGAAAACACCTAAAAAACAATGGGTGGTGCGGAAAAGACGCCTAAAACTTATCTTAAATTGTTTCATTAATAAAACAAATTAATATTAATGGTAACATGAAAACTTGAAATAGTATGCTTCAAAAAGCTACGTGGTTAAAGAACAAAAATCTCAATCGCTGCAAACAATCTCTGAGACAAAAACCTAACTGGATTCGTAGAGAAAATGATTAGATAAGAATAAGAACGTCGAAGACATCAAAAAATAAGATGAGGGTTTGTTTAACACAGAATGAGAGAATTCAACAAAAAAGTCGGATGCGTAAAAGGCCCATGAGAATATAATCAAGGCCATGCAATAAAGTTTGGGAAATATAAGAAAACAAAGATACATTAAGGTGGACATTCAACAGCTCGAAAATGACCTCTGAGCGAAGCTATTCATCAGTATTTGAGGGAAAAAAAGATTCCAGTGGCGCAAGACCGGGATAACAATAAAAGTGAAAAGATAAGTGAATATGATAACCGGAGAATCAAAGAACGCATTTGGGAACAGAGAAAACAACAAGCCAAAGTTCGATTCAAAATAACATAAGACAAGGAAAAGGACCTAAAAATCCGTGCAAAAGGAACTATTCGTCGGACTTGACAATACTTCGGCCGCAGTGAGCTTCCAGTTGAGTCACCAAGTTGCGAACGTGGCTCGGAAGCACCAGAAGGCCTGAAACACGATAAATGACAAAACTGCAAAGAGACTGGAGGCCTAGCAAGTGTTTCAAAGCCTTACCAACAATTTTGTGTTCTTGTTCAGTCCTGACTCGGATGATCTGCATGCGAGAAGCCTTGCGGTCTCCGCCGGACAAGACTTCTTCAACGATCGGCCAAACCGAGAGAACCTGAAATTCGTACTTGAGATGGTTACTCGGAAGATGTCCTCTGACCGATCCGGAAAGAACGAAATAGGTTCGAGTACGACGTCCAGTTTCACAGTACACTCCGCTAGTTTCGGTCTTGCACTTGCCAAAGGCGTAGTTGTGCTGACACATGTGAGAAGATCCTGTAATTTGGAAGTTGAGAAAAAAGGGGACCAAAAACAAAAATCGGTAGACCAGGTGATCCGCCATCTCAGTGTTACTTCTTTATGAGACTTGATTCGACAAAGAAGATTGAGATTAAAAGGAAAAAAAATAAGTTTTAGAGGTAATTAATTTTGTTTGATACATAGAAACAACCTTTTAATACCCCGAAAATGAATATTTTTTCTCAGAGGGTTTCGAAAACTGGAATAATTTTTCAATCTCTCAGAGAGTTATCAAACATAGGATTTTTAGAGATTTCCTTCGACACAGGCATAATTTTTTTTCACAGACTATTTTTCGATCACAGAGATATGAAATAAGCGAGATTAAACTTCACACAGAGAACAATATTCTCAACAAAAAAGTGTAACACTGTAAATAATAATAAAACACAGTTCCCTCTGTGTCTCCTTCACCAGTGATTAATTCAATCTTCTGCTTCTATCAAGAAAAAGAAATTATACCTTCATACTGCTCCTCCCAGATTTCCTTGGCTTCTTCGGGCGTCGTCTTGGTGTAGCGTTTGGAAATGTCGGCCATAGTCAGAAGTTTAGCAGATCGACCGGTCGAAGGCCTCGTGATGGCGTACAGCCGCGCACCATTGTCCATCCGAATTTTTCCGATACCATATATCAACGCCGCGACTTTCTTGCCAGTGCTGTTGACGCCGGGATTGTAGGAGTAGAAGCCGTCCTGAAAGACGTCGTTGATCATTCTTTCTTTGGCGGTCTTCACCTCGTCCGTGCTGTGCTCCTTGTAGAGCGCGTAGGCGTCGTCCCAACTCACACCTCGTTCCACTCCGATCTTGTGCATCTCCACGCGGAAACTGCCATTGTCAACACTGAAAAAGTGGCCTTGAAATAAAGCTTTGGGAAAATAACCGACCGGCCAAGAAAGATTCGAGTTTCCAGTTTTCGAACCTGATCTCCTCCAGTACCGAGGTCTGAAACAGTGATGAATTTGTGAAGTCTCACAAACTTGTCATCTGGGTCTGGTTGGGATAGTCGAAATATATTTGTTCTTTATTTGAAATAGAAAAGGAGCTGTCTGAGACGAGTATGTAAAGTAATAAGATCTATCTTATTTTTTTAATCAATTAAAAATATCAGTTAAAGTAATCATACGTGTCAATGGAACACTCATTCATGATTTTTGAAATTTCTGTCACAAAAATAGGTAGTTTCCCTCGAAATCTTATAATTTACTAAGAAATGACTGTAATAAAATTTTAATTTCTAGAAGAATATGCTTGAAAGTCATAATTAGGGCAAAAAAATACTTTTTTTATAGAATGTAAAGATCAAATATCGCTTTCCGAGAGCTATTAAGGAAGTTAGGACTATAAAACCCATTCTCAAAAAATAAACTTTTAGGAAACTAATCTAGAACTTGAAAAATGTTCAACTTTGAGAAAAAGTTGATTATCCACTTTCTCTTCGTAATTGTCCAGAACACTCACCCATGATACCAGTGTCATAGGTTCCATCGTGCTTCGACTGCGCGATGAGTTCAGCGACGATGTCCGAGAAGTAGGAGAAGATGGCATTTTGAGCATGAACAGGAAGGCCGAGGATCCGGTTGAGGAACTTGGGAATGGTGGCCGCCTCCTTCTCCACGACGTACTGTTCGCCGTTCCGACTCTTGGCCAGCAGACCGACGCCTTCCATGTAGAGTCTCATGTCTGAAGCAATCCTTCTTATGATATTCAGGCAGGTCGAGAGAACCTTCGAAGAAGTCTCCGTAGTGGTAGTCGCTGGGCGGGGCGATCAACGGCGGATTGAGAGTGCCGATGACGGTCCTCAGAAGGACGTCGAGAGCTGCGCGGCCGTACTTGTTGTCCATGTTGAACTGCGACAGGTCGCGGGTTTCTGTGGCTCGTCGATCTCCATGGGTCAGAGCGCCGAGGGATTCCAGCCTTTTAGCCACAACCGACGCGAATCTTGAAAGAAAGGTTTGTTATTATTGAGAAAATGCAAGCAGAAACTCTCAGTTGCTTCCACAACGAAACACGTCCCACATTTTTCTTCTCAGGAGATCAGGATAGAAATTCGAAGATAAATAAAAAGGAGGTCAGAGGAGGTCAAAAAATTCAATATTCAATACACAGAAATTTAATTTAAAAACCAACTCGGCTACAATTCTCCGATCTTGTAGCTGTAGTGTTTTCTGCACCTTCGAAAAAAAAAAAGCAGAAGTAAATAAGTTACAGCCTCCAACTTCTAAAGCATGAATACATTAATTGTGCGATTGACTTTTACTTCACGAAACGTTCCATGAAACATTTTGAAACATCGAAAAACGTTTCAAGCAGAAATTATTTTCAATTTATACGAAAATAAAATAAAATGAGGACCTCTTCTCTCCGGCTAACTCCGATATGAGGAAGACGTATTCAGGGGCGCTCACTTGATTGGAACGATGAGTTCGACCTGAAACACGCGAACTTCTATTTCAATTATTTTCTGGAACAAACCAAACTGCTGAATGGCCTTGTCGGCGCTCCAAGGAAGTTCTAGGGTGATATGGACACGTCTTCTTTGATTTTGAGCTCGTTTATCCGACTGAAATCCGTAGTTGGAAATGAATAGAGCTCAGAACCGACCTGTAGGGAAATTCCACTGCTGGCGGCCTCACTAATGATGGCTATCAACTTTTCTCCGCGCATAAACTTGTCCTTCTCTTCCATGTTGATCAGCTCCAAGGAGACTTCGGCGTTGGCGTTTCTCCGTTGATACGTCACATCGCCGCCTTCTGTCGTGATCAAATGACCTCGTCTTCCAGTCATCTGAAGATAGATATTAGATAGGGATCGGAAACGAGGTGATTGAAAACCTCAGCAACGAATTCAGGTCCGCCAAGTTCGTCAATCAGTTGGTCCAAGGTGTTCGCAGGTAATTGTGGTCCCAGTCGTTCAACGGCGGCGAGCAGTTCAGCCTGAAGAACATTGAGAAAAGGGTCAAAAATTGAAATCTAAGGACAGATTGGCCCTTTCAAGCAACACATTTTCAACTTTTAACAATGCAATTTATTTTCTCATTTTATACATTTTTCACTTTTCAAAACACTTTCCATGTTCAAAGTGACGCAAAATGCAAAATAAGCGTCAGAGAAAGGAAAAGACATTTGAATTTTGGAGAGACAGAGATAATTTTGCATTTCGCGGAAATCATTTTGAACACGGCAACCGCTCCAATTTTTCCAAATTTACGATTCCAAAAGCCTGAGTATATCAAGAGCTGAAAGTTACCTTAACAATCATCGGATTAATATTTTTCCTGTCATCCTCTTCCGTACTGCAGAACTTGGAGGACGAGATGAATTCGTTGGCGTTTCCTCGCTGAAAAGGGATTCCAGAAGAGATTCCAAGAAGGTGAAAACCTCCTTGGCGAGTTCCTCCCTCCGTTTCTTCTCGCGCTCCAACTTGCGTCGAGCTCTGCGAGCCTTCTTCTCCCGTCGATGAGCCTGTCGCTGAGCTCGTTCCTTCTGCGCTTCCGAGTCTTCTTCTTCCGCGTGCTTCCTTTTCCTAGAGCCACTTGCAGCCGACTTCTTCTTCGTTTTGGGCTTCCTCTCGTCGTCGACAATTTGCTGATTGTTAGCCCACGGATCTAGAATTGAAGTGCGAATTTGAGAAACCATATTTGCTGTTACCGTTATTCGTGAAATCACACATGAAGGGGTTGAACTCTTCCTCGAGCACAGGTTCGTTCTGTTCTTCCTCCTGTTCCTCGGTCTCTTCCGCCTCCTCTTTTTTCACTTCGCCGTTGTCTGCTTCCTCATCGTCGTCCTCATCGTCAGATCCACTGGAAGATTCGGCTTCTGCCAGCAAGGCCTTCACCCATTCGTCTTCCTCCATTTGATCTGAACTCTCAAACTACGATAACATTCGATCAGCCTCGCCGAACCCATCGTGACGCCGCCCTCGGCTTCTTCGCGAGCGCTGTCCCAAGACTTGGTATCGTCGTCGTCTTCGCTCTTGTCAGAGTCTTCAGAAGACTCTGACGTCGTCGAGTTCGCTTCGGGAGTTCCTTCCTTCTTGGCTCTGCCAACGCTTCCGCTCATTCCAACCGTCGCGCCTGACCAAGAGCCAAAACCGAGGTCGTCCATGAAACTCAGAGCTCCGCTGTAGTTTGTCTTTTCTAAAATGATCGTCTCATGAAATCTCAATTCGATTTTTTTGCTGACTCCTCTTAGCAGGTCGGTCGAACTCGTCGTACATTCGGTCGAAATCCTTGAAAATATCGCGGCCCAAACTAGCCTCCGTGGGGAAATGCTTGTCGATGAGTCCGTAGAACACCGCTCTGTATAGAAACAAACTCATGGGCTAATTTTTTATCAGTATATTGATTGAGGCTTAAAGTTGGTGGTTCAAATTGCCTACTTTCAAGATTTTTATTTCACTTCCATCAAGTTTAATTTTTCCTCCGTTATTCCACAAATACCAACTTTGCAGTGGACACAAATTCGTTAAGTTCTCCGCCCATTTCCTCCAAAGTTTCCAAAGTCGCCGATTCTCCAGTCGACTGCAGACCGATAACCACGCATTTCTTCGCTTTTATCGCCTCTCGACTTAATTTCACGCAAGCGTCAACCTCAAAAAAATCGGAGTTACTGTTTTCGAACTTTATAACCGACCTTGGCGGCAATACACAAGTATTTGAAGAATCTTTGATGACAAGCCCAAAATTGCCCCCAAATTTGCTTGCACGAAATTCGTTCTTCATCGTCGAGCGCTTCGATCACGGCCTGAAAAAAAGACTGATCAAGACCGAGAGAAATTGAAACAGCAAAAAGTACACCAATCAATCATTTCCAAAAAATCTCACTTCCAGTGCCTTCAAGGTCATTTTACACTCAATGCATTTAATCAAGTTGACCTAGAAAATGATGGAAGAGATGATACAATTGAGAAAAAGAGCAAAGGTTTCCAACACAAATTTGGACTTTTTCGATAAAATAGCGTGTGAAGAAACCTAGGATCGAAAAAGAGCGTGTGATGGTGATGAGAACTCAGAAGGGAAAAATTCATTGGCTCAGGATTGTCAAGTTAAGATACAGGCTCAAATTTATGATCAATTTTTTGGAACGAATCTCGATACTTTCGAGAGGACGAACCTGGAACTGTCTTCGGCATTCCATCCACAGTTTGACAGCGTCGTCGTACATTTTCGTAAACTCGGGAGAAAGTTGCACTTCTTGAACATGAAAAGAAACGCCGCGGAAAGACAACTGACGAGCAAGGTAGAGACCTCTTTGCTGGAAAGAAATCATTAGTTTCGAAACAGAGATCAGAAAAAAAAATTAGATAAAAACAAACTTTCATGTCCATCGCAACAATTTCCATGGCGCCGACGCCACGACGTTCCACGGCGCCAATGAACTGCGCGAATTCGGGAAAAGCCTGGCCTTCGCCCCAAAGTCCCAGTCGAGTCATGTACGCCATGTTTCGGGGCTCTAAAAGTTGTTTTTTTTAATTACACCGAAATTTCTTCAGAACCAAAAATCTCATATATTTTTTAATGGCTGAATTGAATGAATTTAAATGAATGAAATGTTTATTTCGCTCACAGACCGATATATGGCGTGGAGGAAGAAAAACCAAGAAAGTTATAATTGCCTTCACTTCGATAAAGTTCAACTTAAAAAAAGACCTTCTCCGCAAAAGTTCTTAAAAAAAGTTTTTTTGTAGAAAAAAATTAAATTTTTTTGGAAGGGATTTATAAAAATATTTCCAGTTAAAAGGGGATACAACAAAATTACGTTCAACATGATTTTAGACGAAAAATGACTCAATAATTAACGATTTTCATAACGTCAGGTGGCAAAATTGATTTGGAAAAGTTAAAACAAGAAACAGACCAGTAGCTCCAGTGGCGGAGGCGTAGACCACGCGAGCATTGGGAAGCGCTTTCTGTAGTTCGAGGACGATTCGACCCGTTTTCGTCGGTTTCGCACCGGCCGTCGGAACCAAGTTCTTCGCCCGATGGCACTCGTCCAGGATGATGACTCCATCGTAATCCTGGAGGGATTTCTTTCATTTTTCTCTTTTCACAGGTCTTACCACGCCGAACCACTGAATCAACTGTTTTATCCGACTTCGGTACTTTCGCGATTTGGAGGCTCTGCATTCGCCGATCAGAGAGGTATAAGTCGCGAACAAAACGCCTTTTTTGATGCTTCCGTTCTCTTTGCTCGAAATCTTCGCGTACTTCATCTTATTCAGCGCGAAAACCTGAAAATTCACAAATTCAACCAATTTTATATAAAAAAAAGAACAGATATTTATTCCATGCACAACTAGAGTTCCCTGAAAAACTTAATTAACATTATAAGAAAACAGATTCCCACTTGGAATGCTGAAAAAAGAATAAATTTTCAGAGTTCATTCGTTTTTCATTGAAGATAACTGTCATCACTCACCGGAATGTTGGGCGCTCCAACGTCTCGCAAATCTCGTTCAGCGTCAAACTTCAAATCCGATGAAACCGACAGCCAAACTGCTCGTTTTCTCCCCTAAAAGGCATGATTGCTGATTTTCGCAATAATTCCAGGAAGAAAAACCTGCAGATAGTTCTCGAAAATGATACAAGCCACAGTCCTTCCTTTGCCGACTCCGGCGCCATCACCTGAGCAGAATCAAATATGATACGAGGTTTGAAAAAGATGCGAAACCAATCAAATATCCATATCTTTCGTTTGTCGGCATTCGTCTCTCATGCATTTGGCAGGCGTAAATAACCGCTTCCAATTGCAACGCAGAAATGTGACCCATATCGATGAGCTGGAATAAATTACATTAGTTATTCAGAAGTTGTTATATTTGTGAATTACACTTTTCTTGGATCCATAGTGAAATTCGGGTGAAAATGTATGGTCAGTACTGACATAAAAGCAACATTTTTTTCTTCCAATTTTTGTTTGAAAGAAAATCTGTCAAAAATGGATAGGTCTCTAGTTGCGAGGATATATGCCTACCTTCAAATAATTTATCAAGTTGTTCTTTACTCAAATAAGTAAAAACCCAAGAAAGAGATACACACATATTCAGGAATGGAGATCTGATATCGAACGTCCGGAGGAGAAACGCTGCTCAGCGACGCGGACTCGACGACAGAATCGGGATGGGCGAGGCCGGATCGCAACTTGGCCGGCGTATAGTCGGCGTAGGTTTCCGCATAGCCGAGATTTTCTTCCTAAAACAAAACTGAGTGTTTCTAAAACTTAATTTCAATGCGTTATGACAGTAAGAAGGGTGAGAAGTTAATGTGAAAAAATCAATGTTGTGTAAAGGTTTTCAATTAAATCTTCGAAATTAAACAGATAATAACATGATCCAAGGAAATATCGATCTGAAACTTCGGAAAAAAGCGAGATTGAAAATCTACAGCAAATGAGCGCACTAGAGTTCTCAAAAACCAAACGTTTGAAAAAAATGAAAGTTTGAAAAAGATGAAAAAAATTTTGTTTTCAACATTTCGAAACAATTTCATTTTCAAACATTGATCGAAAACGGCCACAATCAAATCGTTTAAGTTATGATCAAACGTTTTCCGACCGAAAAACAAACGTTTGTTATTTTGACCAAACTTTTTTCAACCGATAAACGAACGTTTGGTTTTTCGATCAAACTTTTTTCAAACATTGAATAAATGTTCGTTCCGATCAAACGTTCGATTTCGGAATTTCAATCAAAGGTCGGTTTCAATGAAATTTTAAAAATGTTTGGTTGAACTTTCGTTCAAACGTTTGGTTTTGAAAACTCTAGAGTGCACGTAACAAGAAGGTAAACTTGAAAGTTTGGGAATGGAATAATTCAGAGAAATGTCTTGGAACTAAATGACAAGACCAACATCTTCCTCGAGTTCGTTCCTTCGCTGGACTTGCTGCTCGGCGGCGGCCATCATCATCGCCTGCTTCATCTCGTCTTTCGCCTTCTGCGACTTGGTCTGCGGCTGCGGGGAGAACGGCTGCGGAGGGAGTCCCGTTCGCGACAACAGGGCCGGGGACAGCTGCCCAGCCTGGCCTCGCTGAAGAGAAAAACTTTGATTGAACTAAGATCTGAAGAGACAAAGTTGACAAAGCCTAATGCAACATGAAAGAAAGATATTTTCCAAAATAAAGGTAAAGGCAAATGAACAAAAAAAAACTTTGACAATTTTTCATCACCAGAGTCTAAAACGCGTTAAATCCTTTAAAAAAATCAGGACCAAAAGTTTCGATTGGAAACGAATATGATTCCATGAAAATTGAATATATAATTTCTATTTCTTTTTCATTACATCGGTGGATTAACATTAAAGCTCAAAAAATAGTTATTTCGGTAGCCCGACCTTCTTTTTTATCAATGGTCCTATTATGATAGTAACTTTTCAATTTTTCTATTCAATGAAAAAATCAATAAAGAATCAGAAAAGGGAATGGAGCTGACCATTGCTCCGCCAAGCATAACTCTGCCGTTGTTGATGTCGACATTGTCGAAAGCTCCGGCGCTTTCGGCCATTCCCGCGTTGGCCACGCCGCCCATCATTCGTAAGAATCCACCGCCAGAGTTTCTAAAACAAAAAACGTGACCTTTTTTTTAAATAATTACATTTGAAAAAAAAGAAAGCAAATGATCCGCTTCAGCCTCATTTAGAAAGTCATCAAATCCGTTTTCTCACACAAGAAAATTTTCAATAAGATAAAGATCTCGCCTTCCGAAACGTTTCATACTGGCAGACTGATTTTGAGCTGCGAGTTGTTGGTGACGCAAATTGACAGCGGACGGCGTTTTTAGATGTTCCATCTGACGCAGAGCTGGGGAATTCGGGGCACTCTGAAAATCAGAAGCCCATTTACAATTAGACGCTCTAGGATTTTCGATTCTCGCCCACAATTTTTAAATTTTTCCAGTGAAAGAAAAGACAAACCGCATATTGGAAGGAAGGCGACGACTGCGACGCATGCAGAGCCGATCTTTGCGGGACGATTCCTCCGCGATTCGCGTAGCGGACGTTGGGAGAGTTCTGAGGTCGCACCATCGTCGGCGAGTTGGCGGCATTTCTTTGTGTCGCGTAACTGAATCGCTGCTGCTGCTGGTGCTGAGCCATCGTCGCGCCGCCCGTCGAGCGCCCGACCAACGGCGGCAATCGGTAGCCCGGGCGTGTGGCGTAGGCTCCTCTGCAGGAAGGAAGAGTGAAGGATTGAAGTTAAGACATGAGGCAAGTACATATTCAATTGATGAATTTTGGATATAATAACTGGTTGTTCCTTTTGAAAATTTATTTCAAAAAACAAGAAAAATATTGCAAAAAACTAGAGAGATAATTCGATTAATGAGATTAAAATATTTGAGTCAATTTTTCAAGGAGGGAAAAATTTCTTGGCCGAATCAAGAAAATAACGAAAGAAGTTTAAAATAAACGCTGACGTAAATGTTTAAATCGCAACCCAACGGCAAATCAACTGCACATCGGAAAATAAATCAGAAAAATAAAGGAAACCTTTGGCCGGGACGGACGACATTTCCACGCGACAAGTAAGTCTTGCGAGCTGCGGCCATGGGCGAAATGACGTTTTCAGCGCCGCCGGCGTTGCGAATTATCGCCTGTTGGCCGTTGGCCAGCATTCGCGTCGGCGTCGAAATAACTTTTCGGTAGACGTAAGGGCCTGAAAAGTCCAAATATTTCAAAAATAATTCATTTTTTTGTGAAAAAACTGGGCTTTTTTTGGGGAAGTCTGTTTCTTTCACTGAGTCACAAAGAAGGTAACCCTCTCACCGTTTGCAGTATCTTGCCGAACCAAAACCACCCTTTCGTGTCCATTGACGCTAGTGGGACGCACAACGGTCCCTTCGCCGCGAGAAGCTTAATTGAAGATATGAAAACGGCTCTTTAAGTAGCTTTGAAACCTGTTGCAACGTTCGGAAGCGAATTTAACGCACGGAAGATCTTCTGGCCTTGTTCCTTAACTTGTAATTGTGGATAGAAAATGAGAGAATGGACCAATACATTAATATATGGCTTGAGATACTGTGTTTGGATGCCGTTCCGGGTGTGGATTGTTCGCTTGATGATCGGCCCAATCGTCGAAACGGCAGCTGAAAAAAAAAGTTTCATATTTTGAAAAGTCTTGCGTTACTATCTTGACTTAATTTGGGACTTCAGAAAAAGCAAGAAATTTTAAGCGAAACTTCTATCTTTAGATAAAGAAGTTGAATGAAAAAAATCATAACAAAAATTTCTTTCGCAGATAGTAAGAAAGATATTTTTGAATCGAAAAATTCAAAAATTTGTAAAACTTCTGATTTCATTTTTAACAGAGGTAAGAAAACCACGTTCTTTAAATTAATTTTTTTGAAGAAAAAAAGTTGTCACACACTCTTGATCTCTCTTGGAAACTCCTCTGCTCTAAAATTACGCTACAATTCTCCAATTTAAGCGACGAGTTTAGTTTCAATATTCTGCTAATGTGGCAGTGAAATGTTCAATACAAACTCGAAGAACTTGTCGAGGGCGACATGGATCCCGGAGACGCGACGACGCCATTTGACGGCCTCTGAATTATCTGCTGTCGCACGGAAGTCGGGAGCTTGGGCGTCATCGCAGGAGATAGAGTCTGCTTTTTCTTTTCCGTCGCACTAAAAGAAATGATCATCAAGAAAAAAGCCTCTGCAATCGTGCCAGCTATATCTAAAACTCAAACTTTATTTTCACATAGATTTTCTCGCAAAACCGCTTGGAAAACCTATTTTTTGCTCATTCAACTTTCAGATTGGAACCTTTAAAAGGTACAGCTTTTTTCAAACAGAGCATTTTGAAAACTGGAGAACGCCAATCTTTTTTTTTGGAACGATTTCGAAATTGCTATCGTTCTTGAAAGAAAAGAGAAAGGTTAATAGATCTTGAACCAGGCTTTATAGGGACAAGCTAACGATAGGATAACACAAGTGAAATTGACATTATGAAGTTAGAAAAATCAAAGCAAGAATAATCTAAAAAGAAAAGATGATGCATTGAGCTCCATTGCGGATAAACAAACTGATTTGAATAATTAACCGTTTCAATAAATCGTTCTTTGAAAAAAAGCAATCATTTTCCCTCTAAACCTAGATGGATATAGTGACAACTGAAAAAATGATGTTGGAATGTGAGAAATTCGTTGCAATTTTTAAGCATGCTCTGAAGATTCAACTTACTTTAAAGACACGTTCTGCACAGCGCGAGGCGGTTCGACGCTTTCCGGGACCGGATCTTCAATTTTCGGATTGTCGGAAACGTCGACTTCTATCGCCTCCAAGCAGTCCCCATTTGTTTCTCCAGAAGTCGAAGCCGTTCCTTCATGATATTCATTTCTTTTTTCATCCTGTGGAGCGTGGTTCGAATATTGATGATCGTCTGAAAAAAAAACATACCAACGAGTTAACTTCACCATGATCCAAGGACTCAGGAAATACAACTTTGAACGATTTGGAAAACGTTCATCAAATATTTATAAAATATGGGTTTTGATGGTTGAACATTTATAGAAATAGAACTCGATATCAAACCATCACAGTCAAAAACCTTTTTTTCTCATTTATTCTTCAAACATTTCCCTGAAATTTTGTTATTTTCAATCTACAAAAATATTTTTCATTTTGAACGAACAAAAAAAGAAATCGAAGAAGGAGAAATGATTTTTTTAAAAAGTTGAGAAATATAATGGACTAAAATTGAAAAAATTCAAAAGTCAGTGAAAAATAACCACAAAAATATGAAAATCTCAAACTAACCAAAAGCTTGATCAGCATTTGAAGTACACGGAGCACTGGAAAACCGATCGTCAGGATAACTAAAAAAAATTGAAATTGAACGTATACTCACAAAAAATCGCTTAAAAAGCTCATGAGAATATTTGATAATGAGCTTGAAGGGAGCCTACTTTCTATGTTGCTCATTTAATAAACCTGCTGGATCTACTGGAAATGGGCGAAGGCTGACAGACGAATTCTTCTAATCCGGCTTCGCACAGTGCAACCGATAACAAATCATCCATAGTCTTTAAAAGAAACACTGCAAAATTACAATTAGTTATTATTTTCTTCGAAAAAAAAATTGAACGAAATCGATGGAGAAAATAGCCCCTTATATGAAGGTAACGTTTAACTTTTCATGAAAACCTATAATCATGGCACAGCTATAATTAAGAACGCACGAAAAGAGCTCAGTGAAATAAAAAGACGATCACTAACTCTCAACGCAAGGAACTGATGTTTTTGGCAAACACTAGAAAAAAAAACGCGACCAAAGCAATAAATATTCCGAAAAACGGCGACAAAATTTTAGGCCAAGCGCTACCGAAATCGATAAGTCAACGGCACACTGATGATATGACAGCAGAGATATCAGTCATTGAAAAAAAAAATTACTGCTCCAAAACCTGCAGGATGACAAAGGAACTAGAATTTATCTTTTGCGTGCACGAGAGAGTCACGTGCTCCTCGAATTGACAGGGATTTTGAAGGTCACATTAATTGCAGATGACGGCCAATGGCATAGGCATTAGAACACCTTCTAAAAAATTCAAAAAATTGAACATTTCAAAAACTTCTTTCAAAAAAAAAAAACAGAGAAAAGACCGAAAACGTTTCAAGAAACTAAACTTTCGAAACCGTTAAATCTTATGCAAGGCGAACATAGTTTAAAAACACGTGACGCAGGGGTTGTCCAAACTATTTTTTCTAAATTGCTCTGAAACTTTCATTGCACCCAGCTTCTACCGTCATGAAATGGAAAAAAAAAATTCATTTGAACCACTTTATTCGAACTTTAATCACATGCAACATCACATCAACTAGGCATAGTGGTTAGCCTTCTTTCTCAGTTTATAAACGGTTTTTCAATGTGGGCTGGAACCAAAATACGCTTGAAACGTCAGCGTCGTGACCGGCGAGAATTGCGAAATGGCAACGAACAATAAAAATGTGCGTGAGCTCGTACGCAAATTGTGCAGTGCACGACGTCCTCCAAATGCATAAACTCGGAAAAATCCTGATTCCTTTTTCTTATAATTTTTAAACAAGATTATGCCGTGTTCAATTTGATTCCGCGAAATGCAAAATGATCTCTGACTCTCCAAAATCTAGTGATCTTTTCCTTTCTCTAACGGGTATTTTGCATTTCGCGGAATCAAATTGAACACGGCATAAACTCCAAGAAAAAGACTTTAAACTATTTACAACTAATTTGTATTCTAAAAATTTTTTAGGTGGAGTGTTCAAAAATAAATGTTAAAAAAAGTTAATTGCCTTTTACTCTTTCAGAATACGGAAGTTTTGAAAAATTAGTAGCCTATAAAGTGCCGGAAAATACTCGATATTCAGGAAAAACAATTTTTGGAACGCGGACCTTTTGTAACTCCTTTGGAACGGCAAAGAAGTTTTGGCGCGGAAAATGAGGCCGCGTTAAGGTGCGTGCACGCGTGAAGGCGCTGCAGGCCGTCAGTTAAAAAAAATCAGGGTGAAAAAAGCTCTCGAAAAACGTTTGACGACACTCAGTGTAAAAAGGATACCAACGCGTTAGAAGGGAATTCGCACGTTACCTTTCGGTTGTAATGATATGCCCGAAAAGACCGAATAATACTTTGACCAACGGGCAACACAGACTGTTCAACATCACCATACAATCGTAAGGTATTCCTGTGAATCATTTCTTCTAAAATTCAACATTTTCTTTGCGTAAGAGGTTCCGAGAAAAAAAGAGCACCTTTTTTTTAATTAAGAAATGTTTATTACAACGCATCACTGATCCTATTCATAATCAACCTAATAAAACCATACATTAAAGAGTTCTCTCACCGGATAAAGCAAGAATCAAAGAAAAAAAAAATAGATGACAAAAAAAGTTCTTGGTAGATATTCAAACCGAAAATTGACAAAACAAACAAATGAGGGGGAAGAACGCGCCGAGAGTCAACTTGTGCAGGCCCCGCCCACTAGGTTGACGCAAGCGGTTCGCGGAGAGATAAAAGATGAAAAACGAGAGTATGCAGAATAGTTAAGAGAGTTTATTTCCCCTTGACGAAAGCGACGCCCTTCTCAATGTTCTTGTTGAGCTCGGCAACGGAAGCGTCAATCAACTTCTGCTCATAACTGGTCACCTGCAAATATTCAATTATTAAATGAAAGCACAAAAATATCGAGTTCGACATTTTCAAAGTAAAAAAACAATACTCGAAAAAAATCCTTCAAAACTATTGAAATAAAAAAGTACTTTTTCCAACGCCGAGGATCTTCTCAACTCCGTTGGGTCCGAGCTCAACGGGAGTCGAGAAGTACTGAACTCCCTTGACAGCGTCCGACTCAACGTAGGCACACTGTACGTTCTTATCTCCCTGGAATGAAGATTTGGAGAGGATATCAATTATATGATGCTCTATGCACCTTTATTCCACGAACAAGAGCGTTGGCAAAACGAGCGCCAGCGAGAGCCATCGACAGAGTGGCAGATCCCTATATTACATTTCATTTATGAAAAAAAAAACTTTATCAGCTCACAGCTCCAGCCTTGGCGTTGACGACTTCAGTTCCAGCGTCTTGAATTCTGGGAGTCAACTTGGCGATTTCCTCATCGGAGAATTTTGTCGACGGCTTGGTCTACACGATGCTAATTTTCAAAACTATTGAAATTAGAAAGAAAACCTGGGATAGAAGAGGAATGATGGTGATACCGGCATGTCCGCCAACAACAGGAACAACCGTCTTAGTAGCATCGTGTCCCTCAATTCGATCACATGAACCCTCTTCGAGTAAAAAAAAAGATTTTAGAAATGCGTTCTGAGCACGCCGCAGTCGATCTTTTTTTCTTTGAGGGTAAAATGAAAAGACCCTGAAAAATGTTTCCTGAGAGGAACAAACGTCTATCTGGTTTCTATCTGATCGTATCGCACTCTCTCATTCTTCACTATTCCTCGCTCACTACGTTCAAATGCCAACCACCTTATTTTGTTCTGAACATGCAGTTGACCCGGAAAAAGTCACAAAGTGTTTATGCTGTTAGCATCTTCAACTAAGAAAAATGAATCAAGAAATACTTCCAAAAATAGTTTTAGTAAGAGCATACAATTCTTTGCACGAGTCTTTTCATGTTTATGAAAATTTCAAGGAATATTTTTAGAAATTTGAAGATTTTAGGCAAATTTTTTAGTTAGGCCTTTTACTAAGAGTTCGCTCCACAACACTAGAATCAAAAATCGAAAAGGATCACTCAAACCCGAAAACAAACAACAGGAAAATCATAGAGGGAACCAGTTTTCCAAAAAAAAGAAAAAGGAAAAAAAAATGCGATGACAAATTCAGAAAAAAACTCCTCAAAGTCCTTCTTTCTCAATAAATTGGGAAACGTGATGAAAAGATCAAAGTTTAAACGTAGCCTGAGTGCAATCCAACTTCTTATCTCTAACTGGTGCAGGTAGAGGCTACAAATTCGTAGCAGTCGGAGCAAAAAAGACTACAAAAATCGTTTTGATACTTGAAATAATAAAGAGAAAAGCTTTTCACGGATAAATTAAGAATAAAAATAGAAAACAAATAACCTTGAGTTCGGCGACGAAAGCTTGGGAACGAACGACGTCGAGGGTGGTGACTCCGAAAAGACGGCGTTTGTCGTAGACGCCGTTCTTCTTCAAAACTTCTGCGGCAATGGGGACGGTTGAGTTGACAGGGTTTGTGATGATAGCGATCAGAGCCTGTGAAGAGTGAAATTACTCAAGTATTTTGTGGAAATTAGAATTTAGAAAAATAATTCAATGGGATGAAAAATATTCATCAAAGTGTGATTATAAGAGAAAGCCCTAACTAATATTGAAAGCTAGCGGCAAATGAAAATTCGAAAAAAAATTTTCTCCAAAAAAAAAGGGTAACATTCAAATTTTATCAGAAATCAGGGTTTTTATTCATTTATTTTTCTTCCAAAAAATGTTGGATCAGTTAATTCAACGAAAAGAGCAAAACTAATGGCGTACTCATTAGAGAAACGGAACATGCTTCAAAACAAAAAAAATCGTGTTCATCGGCGCGTCAAAGTTGCTCCAAAAAAGTCCTAATTTTTGTTTTAGAGCAAATTTTTGGGGTTTCGAAGCAATTCTAGGTTTGTCCGATGAACACGCCACAAAAGTAAATACCATCCTATAGAAGTTTCCAAATTTCACTAAAATTAGAAAAAAAGCACACTTATAAAAAAAATCGGATAATTTTTTGTACACAAATTCTATTACAGTGAAGCTTTTTTAGTTCGATTCTTGATTAAACTTTAAATGATTGTCCAACTTAAACAAAAAAAACCTTGGGAGCCGCCTTAGCGATGGTTTCAACGAGGTCGCGGACAATGCCGGCGTTGGTGTTGAACAAGTCGTCACGGGTCATTCCTGGTTTGCGCGGGACTCCGGCGGGAATCACGATGACGTCGGCGTCCTTTACAGCGGCGTGAAGCTCAGCAGCTCCAGTATGAGCAGTGACCTTAAAAATTATACATTCAGAACAAAAGAAAAATATTATTGGAAAAAAGTTTTAAAATGTTTTTGACAAAAATTAAGGTTAGAAGGAACCTTAGCTTTGGAGTCGATGTGCGAAAGATCAGCAGCAACGCCAGGAGTGTTGACGACATCGTACAATGCGAGATGTGCTACGAGGGGATCCTGCTTCAACAAAAGTCCAAGAGGTTGACCGATTCCTCCAGAGGCACCCAAGAGAGCGACCTGCAAATTTCTGCCCTTTTAAGTTGTTCAGCAATCACAAAAAAAGTGAAGAAAAAACGCATGTTTAAGACAGAACTACGACGCCGGTCAATACTGCTTCTTTGGTTTAGGAGCAAGAATATAAAAAAAAAAACTTGTTTTGCAATCTGTTAAGTACCTATTTCTAGAGATAACAAGATGGGCTTTGTCACAAAAGTACACAAGTTTTTCTTTTTATTACCGAAAACCTATCTAAAACACCGCAATACGACCGGCAGCCTTGAACAAGCGTTTCTGAAAAAGATTAACTAATGTAAATGGTCTTTTTAAAAAAAATTATATTGGACATTTGCCAAAAAGGCGGAGCCGTCCAATCACGCAGTGGGAACCTGCTGCGTTTCGGCTCGTGCTTTGAACCAGAAAAACTGTTTCATTGCGCGCGTCAAATTAGCTTTGAACGCGGCATTATGAGCTTTCTTTTTTGCTATACAAGTTGATATAATCAAAAAAGCGCGCCAAGAAACTACTTATTAGAAAGCGAGAGTTTGAAATATATTACCAACCACAAATGATGGGGTTCATGTACAACATGGTATTGAAAATACCTTCGGCTGCGAGCTCGAGTTGCGAACTGACACCAAACGAAGTCCATTAGCGGCGGCAGAAGCCAGGGATTTCGCGGGAAGAGCCATCTTTAAAAAACTTAATTCTGATCATTACTTAAAAAATTTGAAAATTCATTTAGAAATAAATTTTTCTCTAAAGTTGTTCATATATATGAAGAGCAGAGTTTGCAGGGAATCAAACCTAAAAAAATGTTTGAATCATTGGCGATAAGAGTTCATTAACACATCACAATAAAGAGCGTATGATCAATAGAAAGGAAAGAATTCAAGACAATAATTGAAGTACAAAAAATTAACTTTTGCAGCGAAATAGCGAGTGGTCGGAGTTCAAACTTTTAAAGGCGCAGGGCCGCCTGCGAATGGCAGGCAGAATTCGCGGTAATGTTTCGTTTTGCGGGAGTTCAAATTTCTCATCAACTTTGAGGTTATTCTAATTTCTTTCAAGTTTTCCCATCTTTATGGCGTTTTAACGAAGGAAAGGAGCATGTTTCAAAATGTTAATGGCGTATTCATCAATATAAAATAAAACAAAACTCGTTTCGAAACGCAACGAAAAAAATCAGTTCTGTTTTGGAGCAAATTCGAGGGGCCAATAAACACTTTTTTTGCGTTTTTAAACATGTGCCCAATATTATGGACAATGTCGCAGCGAGAATAAGGCTTTCTCTGGAAAATTTACCTTCAAAAAATTGTTTTCTTTAATTTGATTCATTTCATCGTGAAATTGAAAGTCAAAGCAAAAAATAACTTTTTTTAGTTCTTAAAATTCATGAGCAGGAGCGATACAGCAGCGGGAATTTGACAAGGTCACATCGAGAAGGCTTTTTAGACCCAGATATGAGCCCTTGGAATAAAGTGAGACATATCTTCTAAACCCCATAGGCTTCCAAAAAATCTTCGAAAAAAGTCAGGTTATAAAAAAACATAGTAAAATCTCATTAAGGTATCAGGGCGAAGAGCAATTTTCAGGTTATTATTAATTATTATTCAAAAAAATTTGTCTTTTTAATATATTTGTGCGAAGCGAAGAGAAAAAAAGTGAACAGGGAAATACACGAGTAATAGAAAAGGAAATGTATTTCGCGCACTCGTTCGGACTCCTAAAAACTTAATGGCGTAAGATGGACACGCAAGACTTCACATATTTTTCTTCTATTTATTTGATTGGCAAAAAACTGCTATCTCAAACAAACACTGGCTTGAAAAAATAAATTCATTTTGCGACAAATATTGATTAAAAAATGTCGGCATACAAGAAAAAGAAACTATATGAAAAAAAAAAATCACAAAAGAACATCGGCGTGAATAATTCTAACTAGTAAAATCGAAGTAAAAAAAGTCTCGATTAAAGTTTGGCTAAAGACAGAATATTTTTTTCGAAAAAAACTTATTCAATATTCAGTTGTATTTAAAATGTCTTAACTAGAACTTTATAACCGCTGAGCGAAAACCCAAAATAGGTACATGAAATAAATTTCAACAAAGTCAACAAATTAGAGAGAAAGTGAATGTTTAATCGTCGTCGTCTTCTTTGAGGGAAGTGGCTGATACATTGGACTCATCAATTATTTCCTGATGATATTCCTTGGGCTGGCATTTGGCCAGATCCACTCTAGGCATATCGACCTGAAGAAAATACGATTTTCTTACACTGTAAACCTGAGTTTTGACTTCGGATGGTTGAACTTGAACTTAAAACATTGAGGGAAGCTTGAAAGTTTGTTCAAAGCGAAACCTGTTGATCGGGGAAGTTCCAAGGTTTGTAGTGTGGGTGATTGTTTTTCTTCCAATCTGAATAGTTCATGCAAGCCTTGTGAAGCTTCTTGATCACCTGCAGTCGTTGAAAAAATTTTTTTTCTGCAGAAATTAATTGTAACCTTTGGCGCGATCGTTTTCGTGACACGATTGGCCAACCAAGTGGGCAGTCTTCCTAGAAGATATATATTATTTTTTTCAATTTGAAGTCCACTTGCCTTTTGGATCGGTATGACTAACATAGATAATTTCACAACCTTCGCCGACGTTTCGAATTAGATACCCCGAAAGGATAACTGTTCCACGAACATAACCTTTTTGAGGCGGATAATCCTGAATTATTGATGACTTATGTCGTGAACGGAAAAATGAAATCAGTCAGAAGTTTTGAGACCTCGTGACAAACGGAATGCGAACAAATGAGCTTCTCCTCTCCAGTATCGAGCCACGAACGTTGCATCACGAAGTCCCGGCCTCGGATCGTCGCGAGACCATTCACTGAAAACTTTTATTTGAAAACACGTGTCCCGAAGAAAGACTGAAGTCATTCAACTCACGTGCATAATAGCCGATGTCGTTGTTGGGATTTAGGAGTCCTATTGTGTTCTGAGAGCCCATGTGCTTATCCCATTTTGCGCGGTAAGCTGCATGAAAAAGAAGAGTAAATTGGTGAGGGAAAATATTTTTGCTAGGAGGGATTGGTATTCTTCTGTATAGTTTGAATAGTCGTTAATTGAATAGTTGTTATTCATGTAAATTTTTCTATTCAAGTCCAAACGGTCCGCTTACTTCCAAAGTCTCGCATACTCCTATGAAAGAAAAAAAAATATTAAACTTGAAAATACATACAACAATCATGAAGAACGTCGTAAGCAATGGAAGAAGGAACGTCAGGAAAATGGGCACATGCCTGAAAAATTGAATTTTTTCAAGTTTCTTGCGGGAAATTACCTTGATCATCTGAAATGAGCTGTTGGCCACGATCTGAGTGTAGACCTCGATACTTTTTTTCTTGTAAACCTGCAGAAACTTCCCTATTTCTTCAGAAAAAAAAAGCTCAACCGACTTGGACCCATCCTTCGTCGGAATTGCAGAATTTGCGGACTTTTTCGTAGTCTGCATCTTCCCAAACCCGTGCTGTGTTCACTCGCATAGTTTTGAGCAATGTCTTGAAACTTTTGCAACTTTTGAGTTTCATTTATTCAATTGAAACAAACAATTAATGAAGTGGGGAAAATGAGTGTGAAGTTAAAAGTTTCTTAAAATTATTTATTCGGAATATTCCTCAGCAGTTTCGACTTGAAGCAGTCCCACCTTTCTTCGCTCTACTTACCATCGACGACGAAAAAAAAAGAAAAGAAAAGAGAGTAGTACACATGAAATCAGAGCGAAGAAAAGTCTGATCCTTTTTAATTCGAAATGGAAAGAAAAAACGAGTAAGAAAGAAAAAAGAAATTTTGAGAAAGAGACATTTTGAAGGGTCAAATGTTTCAAATTTATTATAAATGAGGTTCGCTCTTTCGTTCTCTACTTCACGAATTCAATTATTCATCTTTAAAAGGTCATGATTCCTCCGATCAAACTGCAAAAAAGAAATCTTGATTTTTTCTATTTCTCTGCAGGTATGTTTCTCACGAAATAATTTATTGGAGCGTTTGATGTTCCATATGGAAGATCGAAGTCTAAACCGAAAAAAAGCACTATCGATCACCATGGAGTGGTGAGTTGAGAACTGATTATGCGACGCTGTACCTATAAGCAGAGCCATTTCGGAAATTCGGAACAGAATTGAGGAGGTGTGACCGATCGAAGAAACGGTGCGAAACGGTGCTGAAACATGTCACCCAGACGAAATGAATGCAAACAAAACGGAAATTTGTCAGGAAACAAAGACCCGTATTTGGCATACATTGATTCCCATCGCTGGTGCTTTCGGCAACTCGCAGGGCAATAAATATGAACGCATGTGACGTTGTTGCGTGGGCCAAAATTACAGACTCCTCGCGGATTTGCAGCCCAACCACAATGTTTCCCTTCCGCACACGCTACGAATTCTCTCAGACGCCATTAAAGTACAAAACGAGTTGATGAGAAACATTCGAGAGATTTGCGATTCATTCAATTTTGTTTTAATTGAACGTGGGTGGAGAGAATAGAGAGAGTAACGCAACTGCAAAGTCTCCAATTCGTTCCATATTCATGAGCCTTTGCTCTTTTTGTTCGAAATTCACGGCACGAGAAGCGATTTGAGTACTTTTGAAAACAACTGCAGGTGCTGAAAAAAAAAACATATATTTTGAGATTTTTGATGCTCCGACGAAATTATTTGTCTAAACGGGAATGCGAAGCCACGCCTCCTTCTCTTCAAATCTCATCTATTTTCGGCATTTAAGCCTGAGACTTTCATTATTTTGCTTGTTCCAATTAGGTTTTTTTTAATGCCACCAATTTCGCGTAACAATAATTTCAGGAATCTATTTTTTTTTTCTTTCTCAAAACTGCTGAAAGTTGTTTCTTTCAGGAGGAAATGAGAAAGCTGACATCACTGAATGAGAAAAGAGAAACAAATTGCTTGGAGCGATGTTTTTTTCAGTATCGACGACCTTTTCTGCATGGCTTTCAAAAAAATTTCCCAATTTCTTTTCTTGACGCTCTCCAACGTTTCGCTACGTTCTACAACTGTGGATTTTTTGACAAAAGGTTTCAAGAATTTGAAAACAAAAAAGATATGGAGAAAAGAATACGTGAAACTTTACGAGCGACCCATAAAACTTTTCAATTTCCATTTTTCCCTTTTTTCCAAGAAAAGATAGCTGAAACGGAAATAGAACGAAGTAGTGAAGACGTTGTGTATCCGCCTTGAATTATTATTGGCCAAGGCTCGCTGAGAAGAAGAAAAAAGGTCGCAAAACGAAAATCGAAAGCAGGATGTCAGTAAACACGCGTCTATTTCTTATTGTTTTCTACGTTTTTTGGACGTCCTCCAAATATCCATCAAACTGCACCCTTATTGGATTACAGCTATCTATGAACGCTTTTTGAAATGAGTTCGTTCTGGCTGAAGAAATGAAACTCACTATACAAAACTTTCAGAACAAATCAGCAGTTTCTCAAAAAAAAAAACGGGAAGAAAGGAAAGAATCTGAAAATGAAAACTATCGACTGAATCGAAATGTTAGAAAGACTGAAACGATAATTCTCGAGGCCTCCTTTTGAACAGAATTTCAGCTCACACGCAGTTTATGTCCGACATCGGAACAATAAAAACTTTCTTTTTTTCTGCTCAGCCCACGCAGGTTTCTTCCATAAAAACAAAAAAAACGAAAAGGCTTTTGAGGAGATTTAGAATATTTTTTCAGTAGCTGGTGAGAATGAAAATCAAATTTCAAAATTTTACTCGTTTCACTATTAATTTATTGCAATCCCAAAGTCAAACATGCAAAAAAGTTTTTATTTTTAGGAACCGCGCTCGGTTAAGCAGGGATGTCCGGGGCGCGTCCGATTCGTGTTACCGTGGCGGGGCCTCGGTCCTTGGATCCAAGTATATTTTTTAATGCGAGGCAAGCAACTTTGCTCTATTGAGAGCGCGGGAAATCTTAAAATTTGAAAATCTATTCCATCTTACTTATAACATTTTGAAATTTTATTCCGTAACTGTTTTTATAGTTGATTCACGGCTGGCTTGAACCATCTTGAAAAAGGTCCTGCCACAAAAAGATAAGAGACAGTGCCTGGTTGGTGGAGAGCGCAGACAGGCTACGCCTTTTTGCGTCCCAAGCTAGCCGTGAATCGTCTATATTCATCATTTTCAGTAGTGCTCAAAGTAAGTCCGCGAAATTTTTCCTTTCGAAAGGCAAAAAAAAAACCATGAGATAGTGAAAAAGATAACTAGTTTTGGGAAGCCAGAGGTAATGTTCATTTAAGCGAAATCACCTCGCATGGTGGCCAGGTACCTCAACGGGTGTATATAACCCTTAGATTTTCCTCTATTTTTTTACGACTCGCCACGCATCTCCACAAAATCTTGTTTAACGCTTGCCGTTTCTCTGTTTTCTAGAGTTTAGTAATGTTTTTGAAACGAAACTGTTTTTTACAGAAAGAGTGGCCATTTGATATGTATTCTAGTTGAGAAATTTCACACATGCTTATCATAAACTGAGTTGGTTAAAATGAAAGTATTATATTCTGAACATCAATATCTCATTTCTATTTGACAGATGAGCGGAGAAGCGGCCACGAGAAAGAAGAAGCGTCAATCTGTAAGTTTCAATCTGTAAGAATCGTAGTGATCCATTTCGAATTTTTTTGAAGATACTTCGGGTGAGACAAGAAGTCGACGAAGCGATTGTATTTGAAAATGATAACGAGAAGACGACTATGCGCAGAAGAGTTAGTTTTCAAAATGTGAAGCACGTAAAGTATGTTTGTGATCTGTGAACACAGAATGAAAAATCATTTTAGAGAGTTTGACAAAGATGTCGCGAATTTACTCGATGTCACGCCGATCAGGGAAAGAATTACTGACACTATTGACTCCGATGGAATTCTTACGTTTGTCTCGAAAAATATTTCTGATATTCTCAAATTTTACAGCCCCGGTCGGGCGGCCAGCAGAGCTTCTGTTAATTCCGACGCCAACACTACAGATTTGAGGGTTTTTGGCCTCGATTCTGAAGGCAAGCTTCTTTCTTTTTTTTTGTTGCGAATAATTTATTTCTAATTCAGCACATGTCGACCTGAATGTGACGCATCGGACTATTGTAGATATGGCAGTCGATAGTCAGTTTCATAGATTGGATTTTTTTAAAAATCTAATGATGATAATTTTGAGAAAAGCTTTTGACTTTCCTTTTCCTTATAATAATAATTTTACAGCATCTATGGAAGTTTCACAAAACAACGAGAACGGAAATACGATTTACGAAGACACGGTTTGTATAATATTTGCTGGTTTTTAAATCAATAAGTCAATTTTTTAACTGAACGCGATTAAGAGGTATTTTATATTTGAATGGTCCAGTTATTTCTTGCATCAAGTTGAAAAATATTCTCTTTGTTAGAAACCGTAACCACTGTAAGAGTTGAATTTTCCGATTTTCAAAAAAAAAACTAATCTGATTTTTTTTTTGTTTTGTTGGGATTTTTTAATTATTAAATTCTTTCCCTGCTTTCCCTGATTTTGCACACAAGAATATTCCAATGGAGTATTTTTAACACATTTTTTTGCAGTTTGTTATTTTCAAACCACCCAGCGGAAAGTTGAACAAGACGGTTAACGAAACGGTCAACATGGATATTTCAATGCGTCCAGCCTCACCCTCTTTACTTGATGACACTGTGGGATCGTTTTGCAATTTTTTTCTTCCAAATCTTCTTTTTAAATATTTTTTTGTAAATGTATGTTTTTCTGCAGCTGGCGGCGATAAAAAAATGCGATCTCCTGCACGAAACCAACAAATTGTGCACGACGTGACACGGAGGACCGTCGTAGACATGTCGATCGATGATAAAGATTCCACTCGTTGATTCATCTCAATTTTTAACGGAAAATTTCTTTGTTTCAGTGATAGGAGACAGCGATGACCATCCAATGGATATATCGGCTGATTGTACGGTGAGACTTTTTTATCTGTGAAATTCCAATTTGTGCTAAGTGAATGCCGAGAAGAGCGCTAAAGGAGTGCTTCAAATGAACTCTGAAACCTCAAAACCTTCTTTTCTCGTTGAAAAGTTTTCCATGACCCTTTTTCCCTGCAAAAAGTTGACTTATGCAAAAGAAAAGTTTTTTATCCTTTTTTTCCAGACATTTCAAAATCGTGTTGATGGAAATTGGTAAAAAAAAAAATGGATTAATTGAATTAAATTTTCGCGATAGATGAATGAAAATGTTCTATGAGGCGGAGACTATTGTGTTTTGAGAACGCAAGTTCGACCTTGTTTCAATACTCCTAATACAGCTCCGCATGTTCGACCCATCGACACCCCGACGAGTCGCGGCGAAAGCGGAGGAAAGTCTCGTGGACATGGACATTTCGGTCGCCCCAACAGTCGATCTCCCGGTTCGCTCTAATGAAAAGATCTAAATTCATCTGAATTTTCACAGGCTTCTGTCGTTCCTGTCTGTGGCGGTTTGGATGACACTCTTTACGCCATTTTTGGAAACCAGGTTGAAACTGATTCGATTTCCACCGAAATGAGAATCTTTTGAGGTTTCTTCCTCGAACACTTCGACCCCACTCCGACGGTCTGCAAGAGTGGCGGCCGACGTGACGCCGACCCGAAAATCTCCGGGTAGAAATAATCGGTCGCCTGGTAGATCTGCTACCAAGTCGCCTGGGAAGTCTTTCAACGAAATGTACCAATCGGTTCGTGCTAGTTTCTTTTTTTCAAGTCAAAATTCGTTGTTTGTTTAGGTTTTGATGGAGATTGAGGAGGAAGATGATGATGGAGGGCTTCCCAGATGTCCGCCTGTTCCAGAAACGCCGTCCAAGTTTGAGTCGACGATGGACGCTCTGCTGGCCATTCCTCAGTCCAGTTGTCCTCCAAACGTGGGCGATTCAGCCGTGGTAAGCTTTCTGCCCTTTTCTTTTGAATTGAGTTTTCCTTGACATTCTAACATGATCGTAGTCTGATTGAAAATGTTGACCTGGCTTAAAAAGGGTTTAGTTAGAGTTAGGGTTTTGATTTCTGGGATGTAGAAGACGTGGGAAACACTAACCGTAAACGGCAATAATTGATCCGATTCTTTGATTTTCCGAAATAGGTTCAAACGTTTTCCGGTTTTAATTAGATTAAACGATTTTTGAGTAATTTTTAAACTTTGTTTTTTTACAATTCGGTTGGCGAATTTTAGGTGTATAGTTTTGGAAACGAAAAAAAATTTAGAAAAGTGCCTTCGAAATGAAAAATAGAGTAACTGGGCGATTTCAAAGCCTTTCCAAACATTTTCTCAAAAATTTTTTTCTAGTTATTATTTGGCGCTAATATTTTTCACTTCTTACTGTCATTAAGAAAAATTACCCCAAGCCATCTGAATTATTTTTTTAATCGTCTACGATTCCATCAGAGGAAACTGTTCTCATCAGAGTAAAGTTGTTATCGAGATGAATTCATCCAGAGTTTTACAAATAGTTAATTTTTTTTGCCCATACAGCATCTGATATTAGACAATTTTGCTATTCTGTTTTTTTTTTCAAAGGAAGTGGCGACCCCGGTGAATCCCACTCTGACGTATTTGGCAATGCCGGAATGCCAAGAAAAAACTGGAGACTTAACGCAAAAGAACGTCGGCGATAGCACGATGTCGTTGGCATCGCCGCCACAAGTCGACCAAACTATGGATATGGGCGATCGGACGAGGAACAACATCTCGATGGCGTTGGAGACGCCGCGACGCGACTTCCAAGCAGTAGCCAACCAGACAGTCACGGACGTCATCGATCGCAGTACCCTCAAAGTTTTGCGGAGGTCTTCCATCCTGGTTCGATTCTTGTCTTCGACGAATCGACCTCCTGGGTTTCAGAACTCGCGAAGGCCGAGTTTGGACTCCAGCCAAATGTCCATGTCTTTAGCTGTTGACTCTCCTCGCCATCGCGACATTTTCAGTATTGTGAGTATAATATGTTCAAAACGTTGATGTAAGTGCTTAAATGCGAATATAATTTTTTTTAGTCAAGGGTCACTTCAATCTTTTGATTTTTGTACCTCAAAGTACACCAACGTTGCTAAAAAGATATTTTTTAAATGATTCTGAGAAGCTTCGTCGGACAGTGATTTTCAAACAGACCCAATCGGTTCGGTCCTCGCCGAGCGTCTCCCTCATCGCTCCCGCTGACGAGGCCCAAACCTCCGCAAATTCTTCTCAACTCAGCTGTTCCACGCTTCCGCCAATTTCCTTCAATCCCCTTGTATCGAATGTTGGTTTCCATTCATTAACCTCTTTTAATTTTCATTTTAGATACTGTATATCAGAAATGTGGAAGAAGAAGAGAGCGAGAGAGTGGCGACGTTGCGAAACCAAGCAACGGAACTGCTTCTGAACAAAATGCAAGAAATAAATGAGAAGTTTGTTCTGTAATTTTCATTAGAACAAGTGGAATGGTGGTTTACTTTTTCGGTTGGAAATTGTTCTCATAGGTAAAACGGAAAAGTTCCTTTGAGGATCCTCAAAGGATCCTGAGAGGGAGATAAAAAGCTTCCTCTAAAAGCTCCTAAAATGATTTAAAAAAGCTTTTGAGCACCTTTTTCATAGCCTCAGAGGATCCTTTTTGAATCCTCTCGGATCTTTTTAGTTGCTTTCTAGCATCCTTTTTGTCAGAGGATGTGAAAAAGACGCAAAAAAGAATTGAAATGATGTAAAAAAAGATCTGCTGGGGACCCTTTCAAGGTCTTTTTTTGAGAAAAGCTTTTGGGGAGCTTTTCAGTTTTGCCCGAGCTGAATCCATATAAAAACCTCTTAGATGTGCCAGGTGAAGATCATGAATGTCTCACTTAGCACCAAATCCAAATGCCGTGTTCAATTTGATTACGCGAAATGCAAAATACCCGTTAGAGAAAGGAAAATATCACTAAACTTTGGAGAGTCAGAGATCATTTTGCGTTTCGCGGAATCAAATTGAACACGGCATAAATTTGAAAACGCACCGTCAAGGTTCTAGAATCTGGAATATCGATAAAAAGGTCATGTAAAGGAATTTTCCTTTTCGTGTTAAATAAAAACGTTTTAGACATACATCGGCTGGACCCCACTCCAGTTTTTCTCGTACGAAAAAAAAAGTTTGAAAATTTACTGAGATAGGCCGCAATTTTCGAGGGGTGGGCTGCACCCCGGGGTGGGATTCAGCCGACGTATGGTTTTAGACGATTGCCAGGCAAAAAGCTAAATATTATTTTTTTTTTTTCAAGCCTCGATATCCATAATTGTTCTATTGATCTTTTAGAAGTCAAGCTGAGGTAGCAGAAGCTTTCACGGCGCTGGAAAATATTTGTTCCGAGGAAAAACTCGATGTTTATAAGAATATGGACCGCAGAAAGGTTAGAAATCGATGATAATTACCATTCTGTGACGTTTTCTCAGATGAACGCCGACGAAAGAGAACTGATGTTGGCAGGTTTGCGATTTTCCGAGTTGCAGGTCCTCGAGGCGCGCGCAGAATGTGCCAATCAGTTTGATCGGATCGCCAAGGTTTTGAAGACTATCTTTGACTTCCCTGAAGCCCGATTCAGGCACAGTCGCAGGAATTGCAAGAAGAAATCGATAAAATCGAAGAAATGAACTCGCAACTCGTCAACGTTGGTCAACTGCAAGACGGTAAAAAGCTATTTTTTCCCAATAAAACTATGTCGGTGTTCTAGAAATAGCGCAGTTGGAGTTCGAAATGGCGGGAGTCGAGAACTTGACGGAAGACGACATTCATCGCTTCATGGCTGAACGAAAGGAGCACGAATTACTCGGCGACAAGGCTCTTACCAAGAAACTAGAAGACATTCATCAGGTATCACTTTCATGTAGTTTCAACTCCTTGTCACATCCCAAAAAGTAGGCGTTCGAAAGATTGTAATGAAAACTTTCAATTTGTCAAGGATTCGGATAATATAAGATAAAAATGGAAACAATTGAAATTTTTTTTATAACCTTTTTTTTAAATAATCGAGATGGTATGAAGATTTTTTCAATAATTTGCATTTTTTTTTCAGACGCTGAATCTTCTTTTTGAACAAGAGAACGTTGGAAAATCAAAAGTTGGAAAAAAATCCTCCAACAATTGCAAATCAAGATCGATCAAGATGCTCAGCGGAATCTCCGACTAAGAGAAAGTCTCGCAGACTTTGAAACTCGATTTGGCCTATTAGAAAAGAATTAAGCGAACTATCAATCGTTTTATCTATGAAAAATCTTCTGTATGATATTTGTATGGCTTCGTGTTGCGCGGTTTCAATTTTTTTTTTATTCGCTATACCGAAAGCTCGTCTTTTTCAATAGAATAAACTATCTTATATTATTGTTCTTGTTTGAAATTCAAAAATTTATGAGAGTTTTTTTGCGATGAAAAAAATGGTGGTATGAAAAAAAGCAAGCGAGTTTTCGAAAGGCAACTTTTACTATTTTTTTCATATCGCTAGGGGAACTTTCCGACGGCGACGTTTCCGACTAGTTTTTTTCCGACTTTTCCCTTATACTTTTCGGCTTTTTAAAAAGATCTATTAACATTTTTTTCTTTTTTTCTTTGTGTTTTAAGCATTAATCAATTACCTATTTTATATAAGAAAATACAAAACGAAGAGATTATCGAGAAAAAAAGAAGTTGGAAAAATTCTCCGTTCCTAGCGATATGACAAAAATCGGACAAGTCGCCATTCGAAAAATTCGCTGGCTTTTTGTTTCATACTCAATGAAAAATATATGATGTCAAAAGCATAATCACAGTAATGAAGCGCAATCACAGAATGAAAAAAAAAACGTTCTATAGCCTATTCCGCGCCAGCTTGTCACGTTTTTCTTTCCGCCAAAAAGACCGTATACCAAATTAGATCAATTTTCTGCTTTTATAACGGCAATAAACAAAGGTCTTGAAGCGAAGTTGGTAAAATTTGACCTGGTCTTTTGGCCGAAAGAAAAACGTGACAAGCTGGCGCGGAATGGCCTATAGCCTGTTGCACGGTGAAGTTCTCGAGAAATAGTACTTTTTTTCTTATTACTTTTAAAACTGTTATTTATTCGTTTCATACATTAAAACCCTGAGAATAACAAAAGCTAACCGATAGAAAACAAAAGTATTAGTTGCGCCATCGGTTACAAGTCAATTGAAAGGCAACGGGATAGCATCAAAACCGATCAAAAATCGCTGCGAGATCTCTAGCCGCGATCTAGCGTCAATAAGATTGCAATCTTATCGCTATACCGCGGTTCATGTTGCGGAGTTATGAGGGAGATCCGGATCGGCATATATTATACAAGGGACCTTGCGAGCATTATGGAGTCTGAGGAATATGCGCTCTGACGCAAAACCGCGAAAAGCCACTTTTAAATTTTGTCCCGTCGCGTCGCAATGGTTTTTCTGTTTCTATTATAATTATCCCTAATTATACTTTTTTGCTCGTTTTTGAGGTCTCTGTTTATTTTCATATCTATTCTCGGGCTGAGCCAAAACGAAAGCATAATGAGAAAAAATTTTTTATTTGTGAATTCTTGTATTTCAATGTCGTGTATTTCGCAATTTTCTGGTTCTTTTTAGCACCCTCTATTACTCTTTTTTTTCGAAATTGACTGACTCACTGATCTTATTTTGTACTAAAGCTTTTAAAATCATAATTTGTGTCATCGTGGACATTTTTTTATAATGATTCTCGTATGCAAATATCAGTATTCCTCTATCTGTATCTTTCACCCACGTTTACTCTCGCGTGTTCCAATTCTTTCTTATTTTTTTCAATTTTCTTCCTGGTTCAGGTGACGGCGAAAAATGTCGACATCTGTTAAGCACAGAGAGTTTATCGGAGAGCCAATGGGAGAGAAAGAAGTGACGGCTATAGCCGGAATCGGACCAACATACGGTGGAAAGTTAACAGAGCTCGGATTTGACAAGGTAAGACGTCAAAATGAGTAAAAATCTCAAACGCAGTTTTCAGGCGTACATTTTGTTTGGTCAGTACCTCTTGTTGAAAAAAGACGAAGAACTTTTCTGCGAGTGGCTCAAGGTTTTCATTTTTTTTTCCATGGTTCAATTTTTAGTCGTAGTTAGCTCACCGAGAGCTATCTTCTTTTTTTTCCGTAGAAAGGGAGGACTGTGAAGTTTTCTTAATTTCAATGAGTTTCATTGATTAACAAGTCTTTTTTTTCATGACATGCAGTAGAATCTTGGCTATGGTGTTTTTCCAACAAAAAAAAACCGTTATTAACGATTTTTTGGGAAATCTCGTAAGATAATACTGATAAGGAACTTTCGATTTGGAAATTTTTGAACTTTTTAATGCTCCTTTGAAACCCCAAAAAGTACTTTTGAAAAGACCATATACTCTATTTAAATTTTTTTTAGGAAACCGCTGGAGTGTCAGGTAACCATGCGAAATCAGCTTTCAACTGTCTAAACGAATGGGCGGAACAATATATTTGAGGTTTTTTTTTCTTTTCATGTTCATTTTAAATATTTTTTTACAGAACCACTTCTAACCATTGCTGCAATTGTCCTGCGGACTTGTTCTCACGGTTATAAACTTCAATTAATTATGTATTAACAATTTTGTTAAATTTTTCATTCTGCATTCTATGGAATAAATTACTTATATCACTTTATCGTTTTTCGTTAAAAAGAGGAGAAAAAGAGGCTTTAAAATGATATTGTCGCTCTATAGTTTGCGACTGTTTGCGGTAGGGATGTATGAATTATCAAAGCTGTTACTTCCTCCTCCAGTGCCTAAATACAGAGAAAATTTATAAACTAAATCAATTTATTTTAAGTGCAAAACTTATACGTGGATTATTTTTGACTACATACCCTTTTTTAAATATAATTTCTTGCGAACATCGTTAGTGCATTTTTGACAGAGCTGCTGACCAGAGCGGGGCGACCCGGGTCAAGACGACCGCAACGCGCCCCGCGAAGCGGTCACACTGTTAGAAGATTTCTGTACATTTACTCAATGATATAAATGAATTTTCATTTTCTTCGACGAATAGATTTCTTTATCAGTCGATACTCTGCGGATTTTTTCACTTAAACTTCATTCTAACTTATCTACTCAGCGGGGCGGGGCGACTGCTCAAAATAACGGGGCGCCCCGGTCAGAGAAAAAGTTGTAGCGATCCTTATGCACCCCTTGTCAGAGTAGTGATGGCCGTGCGATGCAAAGCCTCATTGCTCAAGCCACACCCGTTTTTCTACGCCGACATTGCAAATGACAGGAACGCACTGACGGCGCGAACGCTTCGAATTCAAATAATCGTTTATTTTAAATTTTAATTAATGCCGTGTTCAAAGTGATTCCGCGAAATTCAAAATAGCTGTCAGAGAAAGAGAAAGATAACTAAATTTTGGAGGGTCAGAGACCATTTTGCATTTCGCGGAAATTACTTTGAACACGGCATAATTTTTTTAACCTACTCCATTTAATGCTCGCTTGAGACAAGAACAAATGGACCATTTCTAAACAATTTTATATATTTATTATCTAGGTTTTTTTTTCCAATTAGGTAGTTTATTGAATAAAATTTTCATCAAAATGTGGAAATGGTCAGTCGTATTTAAATCTATGACGCATTGATACGCATCTGGAACTTTTTATCAGAAATGTCGGTTATCTTCTATATAGTCTGTTCAGATTTTGATGGTACGACTAAATCTCGAGTCCGCAAATCTTGAGGACCGTACCGTAAGGTCCTCAAGATTTGCGAAAACTAATAATCTTGATTGATATGATGAATTTGTTCCAGTTTTCTTGACAGCGAAAATTGAAGAAAGAGCATTTCATTTTACGACAAAATGAGCGAAGAAGTACTACAGCTTCGAGCGGTATTTTCAAAACTTTTGGGTCAGGCAAAAGTGATTTTTTGAAGGATCTCGAGCGACATAAAAAAAACATCGCTCTAAAAGATGAGATGCTGGAAGACCTAGAACTCGAACTGAACCAACTAAAACTCTCACTTCGCGGAAATATTTCGGCGGTCGAACATGAGACCGAAATCAAGAAATTGAAGGAAACTATCAACAATCTTCATTCCGATGTACGCTGGGCTCAAAATTATTTTTTCTACCCAATTCGCTTTTCAGTGCCACACCAAAGACGATCAAATTGCGAGATTGAGCAAAGATTTGACGTTTGCACAAGGAGAACTCCAGAACGTTTATGATTCAGCTGTTGGTTTTTTTTTCAATTTAACAGGAACTTTCTTCATAGACGTAACAATTCTCAAGTTTATTTCAGCCAAAATCCATCACTGACCGAACTCTTGACGACAGCAACGAGTCAAACTCAGACAAACTTGAAATAGAGCTGGTGAGATTTACATAGGGAGTAGGATGTTGATTCGTGATATTTTGAATGGAAAAATTAATCTGCCAAAAAAGTATTCTTTCTCAGAGTTTTCAACTAACTTGGGATTTTTTAAAGAAAAGCGTTAGTGAGCAGTTGGCGAAAATGCACGAGGATTGCGAGTCGGCGAAACACGAAGCAGTTCTTTTTCAAAATGAAGTGAGGCATCTCCGTGAAGCTGACGAACACAACCAACACATAGTTGCGGAGCTTCGTTCCACTCTTCGGGTTAGGTCTTAAAGTCGGAGTAACTAACTAATTACGAGCTATTTTCTCTCTGAAAACTCGTAATTTCATCCGTTCATTTTTTCTCATTTTTTTTTCTAGAAAACTCAAGAAGAAGTTACGCGATTAGAGGGTGAATTGTTCGAAACGCGGCACAACGATTCACACAAAAAGCAGGGAAATTCAATTTTCAGCGAGGTTGATCTCAGTTTCGCAAATATTCTGACCTCTTTTAGGCTATCGAAGCAGAAAGAAGACTGGAAGACGACCTGAAGCGTCTTTTCAAAGAGAATCGCGCTCTAAAGCAAAAGGTTGGGTTCCTTCGTTTGAAAGGTTTTTTTGAAGGTGGTCCTTTTTTAGATTTTCCAACTGAAAAGCGACTTGGAGGACGCTGAAATCAGAGCTCTCGACGCTGGAAATGTTGGAAATAAACAAAAAAATAAACAAAAAAATAAATTTAATTTTTTTAGGGCAATATTTATCGAAAGGAGCGATCAAATGAAGACTGGCTGGAAATCGAAGAATTGCGCTCAAAAGTGAGTTTTTTTGGGCGAATATACGAAAAAAACGAGTAATTAGCGGAAAATCGACTGTAAAGAAACATTTTATTTTTTTATTTGGAAAAATATAAACTTGAAAAATAATTGAACTTTTTTTATAGCCTATTCCGCGCCAGCTTGTCACGTTTTTTTCTTTACGCCAAAAAGACCGTATACCAAATTAGATAAAAATTTCTGCTTTTATAACTGCAAGAAAAAAAGGTCTTGAAACGAAGTTGGTCAAATTTTACCTGGCCTTTTGGCGGAAAGAAAAAAAGCGACAAGCTGGCGCCGAATGGCCTATACTTCATTTTAGATCAGTTTCGAAATTTCCATAGTCTTTATTTTCTTTTCTCAAATTTTCGATAACGTTGATCTGGAACAGACATATTGAATGGAAATCTATAGGTTCAAAGTCTCGAGAGGGAGAAGATGTCGTATTGGATACAGTTTAGCGCACTGGCGAGAAAATGCGACTTGAAAAAGATGCCGGGCCTCGTCGCTAGCCAGATTTCTACGATCGAGTTCGTTTCGAATGATTTGAACCGATTTTATAAGATCAGAAATGAGCGTTTTGTAGTTAGTTTAAGCCACTTTAAAAAATCACAAAAACAGATTGACCCAAAAAGTTTCCTTGACTCGCCCCTATGACCTTTAACCACGGATATAGCGGAAATATAATGTCCTTCTTGCTTTCGAATAAAATACAACTTGATAAATTCAACGCTTATTTCTAACCGGCCAACCTAATATTTAACTTAACGTCATTTTAATGAAAAAGAGTTTGAACCAAATTTATAGCGTGAAAATGAAATCTTTGGCTACATCATATGACGGAACAATGGAAAAATATAATCAGATGGCGAAAATGGACCGCTTTATGAAGGTTTTTTGAACTTGATTAGTTTTTTCAAATTGAAAGTGAGTCTGTTGCAGATAAATGTTCAAAAATTGGAGAAACAACTTCTTTCTGTCGAAAGCGAACGAAAACGTTTGGAGTCCCACAACGCTTTGTTGCAGAAACGGCTATTGGACGGTAGTTTCTTTTCAAATTTCAAAAGTCTCAACCTCTGTTCACATTAGAGCGGCGTAAAGCGTTACAATTTCTGGAAAATGGCGGCGAACCGGCGAAGGCAGAAAAAACTCGAGAAGTTGTCGAGTATTTGGACATGAAGCCGAAGTCTGAGCCAGAACCTCAGATCAACAAGGAGGAAGAAAGCAGAGTGAGTGCTGATGAATATATCGTCATCGACGTCACGAGGAATTCTGACACTGGAAAATTGTTTTGGATGTCGGAGCAGTTACAAAAGGGAGCAACTTTTTGATTGTTATTCGCAAGCACGCGGAAATAAATTTTCAAATATCAAATTGAGCCCGTTTGTTACCTATCTCCAGACGATGCCGCACCTAGCGAAGCCGGCGATCTTCATGCGAGGTCTGCAGACGCCTGGAAACCGTCTAGCCAACACTACACTCAACAATTCGTCTTTCTTGATGTCGCGCGAGAAAAATGATAGCGTGGTCGGTTTCCCAACTTTGCCATCTAATAAACTTGCAGAGATCGTTCCTCTTTCTGATCTTGATTATTTTAAATTTGATTCCTTTTGTATATTTGGTTTTTTTTGGGTTTTATCTCATAGTCTAGGTTGTAATTCCGGTTAGATCTGATCTGAAAATTATTTGAATCGGAGTGTGGCGCTCAGAAAAAGACTTACATGGGAAGCCCGAAATACCTAAGTCTTTCGGATAATCCACGAGAGCTCCAAAAGAATGTAGGAAAAAAGTTCAAAACATCATCAGACAGTCGAAAAATGGCTTCATGTATATTTTTATGCTGGGGTTGACTTTTCCTCTCTCTCTGTACAAGAAGCTAAAAGGCGAGGTGCAAGTTTTTCTCATCAGCGCTTTGAAGAAAGAGATGATGGATCCGAAACATAGTCTCTCTCTCGCGATATGTTCTTGTGTGTAACTTCACACTCTTCTTATTGCTGATGAAAAAAAAATCGTCTCTGAGTTTGAATAATCGAAATCAAAGTTCAATTTTATCTTTATGGTTTTTTCTCAAGGTGTGAATACCGAATTGCAAATTTTTTGCTGTGCTCTAAATTGAGATTTTCAGTGCGAATCGTCGGAGCAAAAGTTGTGTGGCGCCGAAAAACGACGTCTTCAACGACAGGCCGAATCGGCCAAAATGAAGGAAGCTCGTCGCTGCGTCTACAAGGTCAAGGATCTGCGCACCTCCGGTTCGTTCTCTCTCTTCTTCAATAAGCCTCTCCAGCCTGTCGAATTTCGAAAATATCAATAGAATTTCTCGATGTTCATTTGGAACGTGAATAAAAATAAAAATAAAAAAATAAACCCCCTCTCCAAAAATTTAGTCATATTTGTTACTCGTATGGCTAATTATACATATTTCGTTTGTTGTGACAAAATTGTTATTTCGAAAATGGTAATCTTTCGCGGAATCACTTCGAACACGACATAAAATGATATTTCAGCTGCTCCCTCAGTGAGTGCAGAGCCGCCAACAACGACGGTGATAAACGCGGCAGGATTTCGGCAAAATGTCGCGTTGGCCGCCAAAGTCGCAGCCCTCAACGTCCAGAGCGACACCATCGCGCCGACGGAGATCCACGCGACTCCTGTCGCGCCCTCGAAGACGCTCCGCCGTTCGCTTCGGACTGAGGTTCGTCTATATCCAAGACAAAAACGATCTGGATGAAAACGCTCAGGGTGACGTCACATCGCAAGAAGTTGCATCCCTGCCGCCCTATTCGATGCGGGATTTAACTAATGAAAAAGAGAACTCAACGGATTTCTAATTGTGAATACTTTTCTCCATAGTTCTACTCGTTGACATTCCATATACGTGTGATATTCATGATCAAGGAACCTTCAAAAACTTCACTTTCATGTTAATCAGTGTTGCATTTACGTATACCGTTAAAGTTGGTTTAATTTTTGTTTCTGTCAGTCTTTCTTGTAAATATAAGCCTCAATTACTCATTAGATGCTTACTCATACAGCATGAGATGAATTTTTTTCAATTTTATTGTTCTTTTTTACATTGTCGAGAGTCATGAGAGGGGAAAAAGTGAGGAAGATATGCAAAATATGAAAGTCTCGGGGTGATCTGACACGTAGGAAGAAGGCGCCTGCTACCGAGTGATCGAGTAGACGTTGGTGGCCCTGGAGACGTGCGCCGTCTGCGCCGCCGGCAGGGTATTCTGCGCGGAGCCAATGGGACACCACGAGAATCCGATGACGTTCGTCAAGATGCGTCGATCTCTAAAATCTGGCTGAGTCGCAAGTTGAAACATCATTGAAAAAGAATCAGAAGCTCGATTTTTCGAGACTTCTCCGCTCTACCGACCTGAGAGAGACGGCCCAGACGTCGTGCTCGGCCCAGGCGTTGTCGGTGTCGTCGTCGGTCTCCACGAGTTCGCTGGCCAGGTGAGCGGGACTCGTGTCGTTGACCGGCATCGTCTCTCCAACAGACACCAGCGAACTGTCCAGTCTTCGCATCGAGAACATCTGAAACAGCGACTCCGGTAAAGATTAACGAATATAATCTGTGAGTTTATCGCAAGTTTATTCTTAAAATTAAACTTCTCGTCGAATTTCATGTTGAATAGAGTAAATTTCAACATACTCCAAAAACGATGGCTACTAAAAAAAATACTGAGTGTCAGCCAAGTAACAGTAGTGATTTGTTAATAAACGACAACATTACTTTTGCTTAACTTTCTTTAGTATTGGAAATCTCTTCTAAAAAAACAACAGAAAGAAAAACTTTTTTTCTCGAAATTTTCAGTTTTATGATAAAAATCGACTTCATCAACTTTAAGGAACTTTTCAGAATCTGGAGATAATAATTTTTTTAAAAAAATTCATGCCGGGATTACAAAAAGGTGAGTTTCTTGAGGTGAGAACGAATCTTTTCGTGTTATTATTTTATTTATATATCGTAAAAAAATTGTTTTGTAAATAACTTTATATACAAAAAAATGTTTATCCTAAAATAGTTTATTATTCATAAATTCATTGAAAAGTTCAGTCCGACCTGGGCGTCGACGTCGCTGACTCCCACCGACTTGAGAATCGAAGCGAGATGTTCGTCTTTCGAATTCTGCTCCAGATGCCACTCATTTGGTAACGATCGGTTGTTGTCCACCAGAACCTGAAATTTTTATTTAAAAAAAACAATGAAAATGAGAGTAGACCTTGGCATCTGCACTTCTTGTTCCCGTGAGGATGACGTAGAAACAACGTCGGTTTGCCCCAAACTTTGGATGATTGCCGCGGCCAGCGATTCCTATTGATCACGACTGATATTTTTGCATCTGCTTTTTCATCCATTTTTACAGAGCTGTGTTCTCTGGCCGCCTTTAAAACATATAAAAATGAAGGCACGATAAAGAGACTGTCTTTGCTGCTTTTCTGCGGCCTTTTTCGAGCGTCTCCCTTCTAGCGATCATTATGCAACGCTGTCGCGAAGCGATCACAAACTTGTCACTTTTCAAACATGTTTTGTTTCAAAATTTTGACAGAGTGTGTAAACTGGGTATTGGGCGATCAGTAATGTGTTATTTGTTTTGAAATCCATTCAGAAACAATACATCGACTCAAAGCACTTTTCAAAATTCATTTCTGGGAGAACAAAACTTTCGAGTGCCAAACAGAATTCGTTTTCGATTTGCTGCCACCTCCAATTGCGACATGCGTTCAACAAGTACTTTGTTGGATTTTCAATTGGGAATCCACAAGGAAGTTTTACTACACAATGATTTCAACGTAGCAGCAAAGTTCAAACCTCTGCGTCCATTAGGGTTGAGAGGGAAGCCGGCTGCCGATAGAGCCCACGACTTTGTGTTGGGACCGGCTGTAGCGAAGTCCAAGGTCTGGCGACTCCGCCAGAAACGCCGGAGCTCGGAAACGTTCTGCGAGAACTGGAGTTCAAGCCTACAGAAACGAGAAAACCTGTTCAGAAGCGACGTCGACGTGTTTGAGAATGTCGCTGGGGAACTGTTCTACGGCTTTGCAGAAGAACGGAGGATTGTACCTTAACAGCAAGGGAATGAGAAGTTGAGAGACGATTCTGTAAATACTTAGGCAGAAGGACGTCCCAAGGCCGCTGATCTCGCGTAATTACTACTCGCAAAACGTCAGAATTAGGATAAGGCATCGTCATCCGTTCGGAAGAAGCCGTGGAGCTCGTCTTCTCGTACGCAGAACGCAAAGTCATCAGTCGTAAATAATTCTGAATACGGCCAATGTTTCAGAAATGAAAGAATTCTAACATGGAGAGCTCCAAGTTCGTCGAGCTCTTCTGAAGAAGCTTTGGACTTTTGGTTCTTTGCTCGCCACCTGTCAATCGATAACCTGAAAATAAACTAAATAAACGGTGAAACGAGTATCAGAAACCGTCTCCAAAACGAATTGGAGAAGGAGTTCTTTTTGAAAGGAACCGATGGGTTACGGTAGATGGAGCCGAACCGCCAAGTCGAACGATGTCTGCAAATCGTAAGTATGCAAAAAAAAAACAGAGAGAACACGGGAGGTCATTTTAGTGTCAAGTTTGGAATTTTTCGAGAATTTGCTCAAATGTTCTTCAAAGTTATACATGAAAATCATTCTTAGTTGCGACTTGTGAAAAGTTTTAGTTCTGCAAAAAAAAATTTGAATGTTGCAAACATTTGATTTCAGGCTGATCTCTAAGTTGAGGGCGAACTTCAATGCTTTATACATCCAGAACTAGAAGTTTGCCCAGGTGGCCACTATGAAAGATCTTCATCTAGACCTCAACAGAAAGTATAGCAAATATCCAGGAAACTTCAAACTTCCTATGGGAATGAACCCTTGGCACGGAAGTTACCTGTCTTTGTGGGAGTCCATGTCAGGATGGTCGTAGGCGAAAACGCCGGAAAGAGAGCCGGTCATTCGACAGCAGGCAGTGCACAGGACACAGAGCAACGTCAACGGCGGCGGCAGGGGGGCTCGGAGTCTGAAAGACTTCTCAGTTGGAGATACGAGGAAAACATCGAGACTTCTCGCTCGAAAGTTCTTCAGAAGATGGACGGATGGAGATAAAAGTTATACAAAGTGACGGAAAGAAAAGGAAAGAAGTGAAATTCAGAAAAGTCAGCAAAAAAGTGTTTATTAAAAAGATTCTTGCATTGAAGTTGAATATATGGGCATAAGATAACGATTTCGCACTTGACCACATTTTTAAATCATTTTAAGTATTTACACATCTCTTTCTCAAGAGCTGAGAAACTAAACTTGGTTCATATAAATTATTCAAGACATGAGAATCTTCTGACTGATTAATTCTGTACCTGAAGTCTTCGGCAAGAGTGTACAGTTGGAAACGCCAGATCTTGTCCGCTTCATCGTCGACACTTTTCGCGGTCTTGGCAAAGAAAGCAAAGAGAATCGGCCACAGGAGAAGCTGAGGAGACAAGTTTCGCGAGAGAGGAGAAACGAATGAACCTTGAGCAGGACGAAGTACTCGATGACGACGAGATAGGCCGGCCAAGTCTGTGCAGGACAAGTCGGATTGGCGTGTCCTCCGACCGCCGAGCAGTACTGCTTCGGAGACCCCAGGAAGGACTTGCGGCATGTGTCCGACTCTTCCAAATCTCAAACAGAGGGAAAATTGCTCAGCAAGTCAAAAAGCTTTTTTTTTGCAGAATTTATTGAAGAATTAAGCCCGTTGAATATCCGAGAAAAATATAACAAACAGGCCACGTAAACAGCGTGGTATTGACTACAAACTGGAGCATTTTTCCCCTTGAACAGCTTTCTTACAACTTTTCGATCGAAGGGTATCACTCACAGTAACTTCATAGCATCAAATAACTTGAAAAGATCAAGATAAAACATTAATTTAATAAGAGTTAAGTTCGAAAACAGAAGTTCAGAAACTATTCAATTTAAAAATAGTTGCCTCGGCAATATTAAGATCGCAATTGTTTGACTAAATATTTCAACACAACGCTGACTGAATGAGATAATCTCTACAATCTGATATGCTAATACCTCAAATATTCCCTTTGGACGCCATTTTTAAAATGATTTCATTCAATTATTCGAACTAGAGAAAGCTTTTGAACTGATATCAAGACGAACTGACTTGACAGATCAGTGGTGAAAAGACTGAGCCAAATCCAGGAGAGCATCTTTTTGGCGACTTCAAAGGTGAGCTGTCGGTCGGGAAACACGACTCCTTGAATCGCCACTGCGCTGCTGAAACCAACTTTACGCTTTGAATTTTGAAATTCGAATTTGGCAACATATTTGGATGAAATTGGCTTAGGATGGAAATTTTATGAACTAAAACGCAGCCGTATCGGTTTTTCAAACAGCTTCGAGGGCGATTTCTTGTCTTCAAAAATGCATTGAAAAGTTTCAAGCATTTTCACTTTGGCTCGATAAATTGATTAAAAAAGTAAAAAAAAAAACAGCACGAAGAGAATACTGATCTATGAAAGTTTAATGGAGAAGATGAGTTCAAACAACTATCTGAAGTCAGAGATAGGGCGAAATAAAACTAGGACGAAGTGAGTTCAATTTTCATCATTTCTCGATGCGAGAAATAGTATGAAAATCTTTTTTGATTGAAAATAAGCCTTGGAGATGATTATATCTTGTAAGTAGGGACCGCAGACGAATTTTCAAAAAATTTTTTTCAGCATTGAGCTTTGTATGGTTTGATAGCTGTTTCGATTCAAAACTCAGAACCGTTTAGTTTTTCAAAAAAGATTGAGGATGAAAAAAGTTATGACGAAAAATGTGACGCGCCGCGCACCATTTTTTTAGTACTGAAATTTTGGTATTATCCATTTTTGACATTTTTCTCGATTTTTCTTCTAGAACAAGTTTTGACACTGGTCTATTATGATGTAACAAATCATAATGAAGTGCTAAAATGATGCTAATCAGCTAGTTCGCCGAAAAAGTCGGTATTTTCCAGAAAACAAAAAACTGGCTCTTGCGGGCATCGAACTCGCGACCTTAAAATGAAAAATCGCAGCGCACGCGCTGCGCCAAGCTGTCAGGTCTGGCAAGGGGAGCTTCCATCCGCCATACCCTTGAGCCGTTTGCATAGCACAGATTGCCTATTTCAAAAATAAAAGCTTGAAGTAATTTAGCTATTTTTATCAGAATATGTTCGCAAATCTATACTCAAACTTTTCGTGGAAATTCATTCGAAAAAAACTGTTTTTTAGTGCTTTTTGCCTCGTTTAACGATCGCTGCCTTAAAACGGCCTCGTAAATTTTTGGCAAAGACGAATTTTTTATTTTATTGTTTTAAAATTACCGTTACTTGAATCAAAAATCATTATTTAAAAAAAGAAAAAAAGTGCGTTCGACCTGAAAAAGACATGAAAAAAAGCAAAAAAATGACAAAGTTTTTTTAGTTCCATTCACGTTTCTGTACGACATTCCGCGAGAACGCATCAAAAAAGCTTGAAATATTTTTTAAACGAAAGAGGAAGCTTTTCTGTACATATGTGTCAAATTTTATTAGCCAGTTCCTCATATTTTGCAACTACAACAAAATGAAGGTTGAAAACCAAAAAAAAGCCACTTTTTCTATCGCGAAAAGGGGCGTGGCTTTGCGGTCCCTACTTGTAAGTTTAATCAGAGTTTCAATGTGACAGTCCTTCTTCGAGAAATTATTCAACTAATCGATTTTTCAAACTTCGTACCTGAGCATGACCAAGGCGATCATGAAAAGGAAGTTGGTGAAGTCCCGCAGGAGCATCAACTTCACTCGGACCACCATTGGACCGAATATTTCAGACAGTGGAATGTAGAAGAACAGGGTGGAGTAGGAGACGTAAAGCACGAAGAACGAGGAGATCACTTTCGCAGGGTATATCGAGTGGATTTGCTGAAAAAAAAAGAACAAATCAGAAAAATAGAATGAAATGACCAACCAAAACATCTAGGATAGGCTCGATAGGAAAAACTCTCAGGAACAATAACAGTATCAAAAAGATGAACATCGCAACGACGTCAAAAACCTGAAGGACAGTGATCAAAATTGGAAAACAGATGGTAAGAAACCCGCCAAGGCATCAGTGAAAGAGGAATCCGTTGAGCCTGAACTGCCAGAACATAGACCGACTCGATCCACCAGAAGAACGAGCAAACCCAGAAGACCGTGTCCAGCACGTTGGAGCCGCAACCGGGCAGAAGTGCCTGAAATCAGAAAGGTCCACGGAGAAGGATGAAATAAATACCGAATAGGCGAGTCCGACAATGAAGAGGATTCTGAAGAGAAGCGACAGCCAGTACTTGACTATCGGGGTCGAGTAGAAGGTCGAAAGCGACGGCGCCGCAGCTCTTCTGATCTTGGACTTCTTGACGAAAGTTCGATCTCCGTCGATGTCCTCGATGTTCAGAGGGAAAACCATTGACTGAGGGGTCGCTGAATCTGCTCCGCCACCAAAAGCTGAAGAACAGGTTGAAGACCAACTTCAGGAAGAGAGAATTACCAGAGTTAAACCCTAGTGTGGTCGAAAGAGGTGCAGTGATAGCTGTGAGAGCTTCGCTTCTGGAGGAAATCACACTGAAAGCAAGCAATTTAAAAACTGTTTCCAAAACATTTTGAAGCTTTTTGTGGAAATGAAAGATCTTCCGTGGTCCTGTGAAGACTTTTTTGTAGTTTCTTAGCTTTTAAAAATAAATCTAATTTCAGGATTTACCGAAAATAAAAATAGGAAGATTAAGCAACATACAACTTTTTTAGAGGACGGAAGGTAGTTTTTCTAAACACCGTGCGAAAAAATGGAAGCTTTTTTCCCAAAATAGGATGTTTCACAGGTTCCGACTTTTAGGAGCTCTATCCAATTTGAGAAAATTATGAAGTTTCGAATAAAATATAAAGCTACCTTCTTAAAACCTTGAAGCCCATACAAACGTTCTAGTTTTCGAAAATTGAGCCGACCTGTACGTGGAAATGGCCCTGGTTCTTTTGGGCTGTCGACCTGCGTCCAGCAAAGCGACTGTGGGAGAAATTCGCACTTGCTCTGTTTTTGACCCTGATGCCGACTTTGGTCGAATGAGCATGAGGAATCGAATCGGAATCAAGAAAACCGCTGAAAATCGTCATCATTCGAGAAAACTCAAGAGACAAATACCTGAAATTATGATCTTGAGCCACTTTGGAATTATTGCAGGGGAATTGTGGGCCTGCAAGTTGCCGTAGAGCTTCCGGTGCAGCCAGCGTTGGCAACATTCGTGGGCGATCAAGTTTCGAGCATTGCACTGCAAACTAGAACTCAGAAAGAGGTCTTTTTCGATATCTTATACAAGTTCAACTCTCAAGAGAAGACTGTTTTGGAAGTTTGATTGGAAAGTACCTGAAAAGCAAGCTGTGTGACGTTGTAGCCGTAAAATGTATCGATGGGCTGGCAAAGCAGTTGGTAGGCCTTCGCCGGCGAAGACTTGTAGACGACGTCGAGAAGCTGCGTCGCCGAGTCGGCCAGCGACGTCGACAAGGTGTTCAGCGATTGTTCGTAGAAGTACCAGTCGTGACTCTATGGAATCCATTGATTGGAAAATGTTCAACGACCAACTTCGTGAGCTAAGGACTTGGCGATCCTCGACAAGACGAGTCCGAAAGCGATCGGTTCTTCGGCAAACGCCGCCAGACACTGGACGATGCTAGGTCTATGCAGCAACAGGCTCCAGATCTTCAAGTTTTCTTCAAAACTAACTTCTCAAGCTTTGAGACGTACCGCCAATATTTTGATCGATTCGTCATTGTCCCTTTGAGGCAGGTCATTGCAGAAGGCGTTGCTCGGAAACAGATTATCAACTCCAAAAGATAGCCGCTTCTGAAGACGGCTTTCGAATTTTCGCTTTCAAAAGGATGCAACCACAAGATTTTCAACGTCAGAGGCAAATTGTCCGTTGACTTCTGTCGGAATGAAGGAGTAGCCCATGCATTGGCAAAGGACGATCGCTGTGAAAAAGTGCTGAAACGAAGAAATTTCGACTCAACGAGAAATTCTCAGATAACCTCGTCGGCGTGATGCATCATGCGAATGAGCATGTTGGAGGTCACTCGAATCGGAGGGTTCAACTGCAGAACCGAGGACAAGAAGTTCAGCTGATCGTCCTTGCTGACGCATTCGCACAGGATCAAGGTCAACAGCTGAAAAATCCGAGAATCTGTCATTTACTGGTGACTGTTCCTTCATAAGAGAGAATTCTGAGCGACATACCTAAAATTTTTGTTAAAAAGCCTTCCTTTTAAGTATCCTTAGCTGCTGGTTTTCCTTTTTTCAGTAGCCTTGGCAAAGGTTTAACTACCATAGAATTTAGAATTAGATCTGCAATCTAAAACTCACAAAACTTCCTCAGCTAGTATTTTGAAGAACGCCCTATTTTTTTTTTTGCAAAATAGGGTTTTTGTAGGATACGACTCTTTTTCAAAGCTTCACTTTAAGACAAACTTCTTCGTCGAGCTGAGAGGCCATGTCCATGGCGGCCAGAACCGATGGAGTGTTGAGTTTGGCGGCGAGCATCAGGACCTGTCTGTCCTCCCCAGTGGGCGTGTAACAGTCCAGACAACGGTCGACCACCATCGACGTCAGGTCGTGCAGCTGAAAATAAGACCAAGATTCATCAACAAAAACTCCCATTCGACAGGCCTTTCTAACGTCTATAAACTCGAGAAGCCGAGTGTCGCCGGCATTGGACACGGAGAAGATCTTGACGATGAGATGATCTGCTCCAGGGAGGTCGATCAACGTCGTCTGTTCGCGGAGCCAGTCGACGAACCGCGAATGTGAGAAGTTGGCCGAGTCGAGTAGCAAAGCACAGGAGTGCAGTAGAGCGCACAGCTCGCAGCTGTCTTGAAGGACGATGACCGGCACGCCGTTCTCGACGTAGACTAACAGTTCTTGCAAAGATTGCTTCGAAGCCCCTGCGAAAAAAAAAAATGAAGAGAAATAAGTCTTAGGAATTACCGGCGAAAATAGCTACAGGCAGAGGCCGTTTGTCATTTGAAGGAGACAAGAGAATCGGAGCCGACTGTGGATTTCCTGACGACGGCGACATTGCTTCAGATGGAACTCCAATCAGCAGGGCTAGAGAAAAGCAAATGCTGTTTTTGGTAAGGATTCTGAGGAACCTGGAGGAGGATGCGCCAATTTGACAGCGGCAGAAGCTCGAAGCTTGGCAATTCCATCTCCGACTTCGCCTCGACACAGCATCAGAAGTGTGTTTAGTGACGTGTCCACGACGTTGGCGACGTCATTTGCGCAGCCGTGATGGGCAATGACGGCGTCTGAGTTGACGACCACGTGGAGAACTTCTGCGCTATGCTCCAACTGAAAAGTAAAGGGAATTGGAAGTTTTGAACTTTTTTTCTTGGCATTTGGAATGGGCGACTTGTAATCAATCGCACAGAAAACAATTTTCTAAAATATTTCTACTGAAATGCACAGAGATGCTGAAGGAATTGCCAAATTATAAATTGAAATTTTGTATATGAATACCGAGAAAAGAACAGAAAAACTAAAAAAAAAAAGATGAATCTAAAATAAAAACGGAAATATAAAAAATAAAGCAAAAATTAAAGATAAGATGATTATTAATTTTTTAAAATTGATTTTTTACAAGGGAACAAACTAATCTTCATCAGAGGATCCACACTATCTTCTAATTTTGTGAAGTTTTCAGTATGAAGTGGAAAATGCATGAAAGGCTTCACGAAATTGGAATTCGAACATTAAATACTCCTTTTCCCCAGGCTACATACCTTCGGAAAAATGTTGATCAAACCTGAGGCAAGACATTGCGTATCGTGGCACTGGCGACTCGAGCCAATGGATCCGAAACTTCTCCGGAGGAGATCAGCCACACGCCGCAGCCTTTCAAAAACGGCGCGATAGCATTTTCCAGAGTTGCTTGATACTTCAAACACAAAATGATGACGAGAGACTATAAGGTTTTCATACTTTCGTGGAAAGTTGGTTGCCATGAGAAGTCAGACAAAAGATGAGATCCGGAACGCCTTGGTCAACTTCTGAGGCGGCGGCGGCCAGGCGACTGTAGATGTGTTTGGAAGCACCAGGTAGAGCCTAAGCACAAGCATCACATATTCAAGGTTTTAGAGCAAAAAAGACCTGAGGACTGCCGAGAAGAAGCGCTGGACAGAGCTGAATTCCGCCGAGGGCAGAATCACCGCCCACCAGTACTGGCACGGTGTCTGAGGTCAATGACAAGTCCGGAATCGGCGCTTCAGACTCGTCCATCACATGGGCCTTTCTGTTGTAAGATAACTTTCAATTCTTGGAATAATAGTAAAAACAAACAAAAAAAAGAAGTTTTCTAGGCTGAACGCGTTTCAGAATTTTGAAAATTGTTGTAAGGACGCGAAAAAAAGTTGCACTGAAAACTTAGTTTGAAAATTTTTTAGCTCAAAAGAACAAAAAAGGTTTTTAATCAATTAAACATGTTTATATCTCAATAGTACAGAAGCTGGGGGTGCCCTGAAAAATATATTCGGCGTAAAAATTTATTAAAAAACGATTCAGTCTATATTTTATGTGTACGGCTTGGTCTGATCATTGAGACGCTTTTCATATATGAATAGTACAGTAAAAACCGACATTCTTAATTTCTCGAATCGTTATTAAAAACAAGGTCCAATAAGTGATAACTCAAAACAAGCCTATATCAGAAGTTATGCATCTTCTTTTCGAGATTAATCACAGTGATTGCAAATTAAAAGATTTTTGAAGCTTCTCTGTAGCTTCATTCGAAAATTCATTCGTTTTCCCCATCAAAACTATTCCAAGTACTCTCTTAATTCTTCTTACACTACTACAAAGATCGAACTGAGAAAGGAACAAAAAACGTCGGAAGAAAGAGAAATTAACGAGTGTCACAGAACAAAAAAGCGGAAACGGTGGCGCAATGTTATCGATAATCGGCACCGATCAGATGGACGAAAAGGCAACAGAACGGGGCGAAGACGACGCCATCAATCAATGGTATGCTGGCCGGCAGCCGATCTCAGGGCGAGATCCAAGCTGATAAGGCTTCGGCTGATGGAATTTGATCTCTTAAGCGTGTCCTTCCCTTTGGTATTACTTCCAGGTCTGGTTGAACTTTAGGGTGATCTTGACATCGATTATGGTCCCAGGCTTCCTAATTACAGTTTCAACCTAACCCAAAAAGTTCAAGGAGAACCACGGCTACAAAGTCTCATTTTGATGAGATTTTGAATCTATAAAAAGTGTAGATTAACTTATCAACTTATCATTTTCAGCATGGAAAAAAAAAGAAGAAGATGAATGAAATACAGCTCCCAACCAGAAAAGGGCTGTACCAAAGCCAGCTTAAAACTTTTTTTAAAAATCTGATTGAAACTATATCACAACAAGAGGCTAAGGTTGAAAAAACGAAACTGCTGATTTTCTTGGCATATTGAAACCATTGAAAATTTCAATTCTCAAAAGAGAAGTTGAGTTTGAGGATAACGAGCGGATAAAGCGATTGGAGACGACTGTTGATTTGCGACGCAATTAGCCGTGAGAATTCAGTCCGACATGTCTAGCCCCTCCTCGTTTCATCTGTTCCCTTCAATTTCAGTGTGTTTTATGACGGTGCCGTCGAGAATTCATTACGCTCTTTTGCCTCATGTCTATGAATCTCAAGGGAACTTCGATTTTCTTTTTTTTTCTGAATATCTAATTGAACTGATTTCAGAAACACGAAGACTTGAAAATGTATAGTTTCCGAAAGTCTTAGTTTGCAAACCAATTTTTTTTGAGAACGAAGTTCTCAAAGATCGCTTCTCTCAACCAGGAGTAAAAATTAATTAAGATTTCAAGGTTTGAAGGGTCACCTGGCCTTTTTTCAGAATTACAAAGTTTCAGTGGAATCGTGAGCCAAAATTCTGGCTAAAAGTGGGTGGAGCTACGCGGTTTCAGGGGAAAAACGAAGGTAACTGTGAGAAAAAAGCTTATAAAAAAATATGGTATAGAAAAAGAAGAGCCTATTCCAATAATCAGAAAAAAATTAGGTCAAAGTTTGCTCTGCGCTATAAAGAATAAGCTTTTCGAAAGTTATTTGGGAAAGATTAGGGCGCGTTCAAAGTTATTTCCAAGAATAGAAAACTGTTGGTTTCAGTATTTATTATTTTGTATTTAAGAACTTTTTTTGAAATTGATGTTTTCAAACAAAAAACCAATTATGAGAGCGCCATCCCTACTTTCCTTATTGAACTTTCTATTTCTCGATAGGTGAATAATTTGACAATGAGCACAGGAAAAGACACGAAAAGAAATAACAATAGAGAATAGCGTGGCCCAAGCACAGGGGCCCATAAAATCAATAATAAGGAGCCCACCTGTCGCGAAGACCGCGGGAACCTTCTTACGCAATCTCGAGTCTCCGAGCTCATCGGGGGATAACAACTCTACTTCCTTCAGCACAAACACCAGTCAACTTAAACTGAAACTTGACAAATTAAATTTTTTAGTTTTGTACATCACGGACTTAGGAGACCCTATACAGCAAGTTAAAATCTTGAAAATGTCTGAAAAAAGCGCGACGTAAACTTAAAGAGGAACCTTTCAAGATGTTAGAAAAAATGCTGAAAATATCTTTGTCTGAAGGTTTTTGAAACATTAAAGCTTTCACACTTTTCTTTTTTGTCTTCTTTTGAGCGGTCAAAAAATATTTTTGTTCCCCTTCTCTTCGTTTTTGGCCCCTAATTGAAGCACTTCCGTACAAAAGAAGATCTTATTTTTCTGTGAGACTTGACGACGGTCCATTCTACCCACGGCAGGAAATTACAAGCCACACCGCAATATCAGCTAAAATCATATCACACGTTTTTTTTTGTATCGGGTTTTCCAATAAATCTCGGCGATAGACGCGTAAAGGGAAAAAAGCAAATCGGACCCAATCGCTTTGTTTCTCGAAAAAAGGGAAAATGAAAGACAGAAACAGTTTCACGAGTTGGGAAGGGGCCAAAGGCACCCAAAAACAAAAAAAAAATCACACGGGCCTTACAAAAAGGGAACACAAAAGGGGAACAGCACTCGAGGCGAACGTGGACGTCGTGGGGAAAGGTGTTCTTCAGATGAAGTACATGCGGCTCTTGAAGTCGGCGGCCACCGAGACGCAGTCCTGCAGGGCCTGGTCCGTGTTCGCGTCTCCCATCGGCAGGTACTCTGAACCACTTTTTCCTTCCAGGGGAACCTAGAAAGGAAAGAAAAACCTTCCTCGTTGTGACGCTTCTTTTGCGGTTTGCCAATTTGCATCATCGAGGCGAGCGATGACGTCATCGAATTGGCGTCGCACTCCGAAGAATCGACGAGGCCCCTGAACTCATTAAGGTTCAGTAAAAATGTTTTCGAAAATGTTTTTGGAATTTTCAACATACATTTCATCAAGCAGCGAACAGATCAGAATCTTCAAAAATTAATTATCGATACATCAATAAGCTCATTGAGTTATCAAAATTAGGTTCAAAAAGCTATGCTCGAATACTCGTACTAGTTCTAGTAAAAATTGTATTCTTGGCTGCAAAAAGAAAAGTCAATAGACATTTCCTAACCGAAAATGTTGTATGCTTGAATTACCGAATTAACATGTTTAAAACACAATTGAATACAGTTTTTTTCTCTGGAAACTTTCTTTTGAAACCAAAACTAACAGCTTGCGTTTGATGTGGCAACGAGCACGCGTGGCGACCAAATCGGCGTAGTAGACAGGAGTCGGAATGGAGACACTGCGAGCGCAACGGCCATAGGTGTGACACATTCTGAGGTGAAACATCTTGGATCAGCAACAAACGCTTTCGCTACCCGTAGGTGATGTTCTGGATCTCGTCGGCCGTGAACTTGCACTCGTCGAGGAGCACATGATACCGCGCCGGACGCGAGGTTCCTTGGACGCCGTAGTGAGAGCAAAGGTAGAAGTCGAAGCCTTCCGGAGAGACGATTCCGGTGTCCACCTGAACATGTCAAAGCCGTCAACTCTTCTTCAGCTTTAAGTCATGCCGTCGTGCCGGGAGGGACGTTCTTGGCGCGGCCAACCATGTCCGACTGGAACTTGCAGAACATACGGGCGTGGTGACGCTTCTGAACGACGATGTAGGTGATGGGAGGGCGGAAGTCGTCGGAAATGGCCAGACAAGCAGTCCGAATGCTCTGTATCTCCTCTCGGAGCACTTCGGCGAACTGTCCTTCAGAGACACCGTCACGGTAGACAATGATGCGCGCCGGCTTTTGTTTCGTGTGTCTGGAATGGACTCCTTACACAAAGAACGGTAAATAAATGAGAGCACAAGAAAAGTTAGGAACGTGAAGTCGAAGATAAGCACACATTTAAATTAAAATAACTCATTTCTTTTTAGAATACTTCTTTACCACTCTAATCGAACTTGAAAAATTCTTTTAAAAAAATCTAAAAAAAGTCTGATTTCAAAGAAAATGTGAAGATTTCCTGAATAATTAGTTTTCCACTTTTCAAGACTTGCGTATCCGAATTTTTTGTTCTACAATTTCTAAAAATGTTTACAGAAACTTCATTTATGATTAGAGCTTTCAAAAATTGCTAAATTTTCGAATACTCGCATGCTGAGCAGGTGTCTCAACGGGTGTACCCGTATTAAACCCGTGTTTCTGAGGTTATTTTAGTCTCAGTTGGGCTAAAACGGGGGAACAACGGGTGTAAGAAAAATAGGTAACCCAGCTGGGCTAAAGCGGGGTCTCAGTTGGGCTAAAAAGTGCCAAAAGTTCTATCAGCTGGGCTTATACGGGTTTAATACGGGGGCACCCGCGGAGACCCCGTGTTAGCACGGCGGGGTTACCTTGCTCAGCATGCGAGTAGAATGAGCTCTCTTATCTATTAATCACTACTCATTTTCTGAAGGTTTTATCTCAGCGAGACTGTTGAGAGGAGGACCACGTTCTCTTTGTTCCTTCAGGGCAGGGCGAAAAAGATCTGACCTGTAGAAGGTGATGATGCGCTCGCGGATGGCGTCGAGCAGGTAAACGACCGATTCGCGGCACTTCTTCTGCACCTTGACATTGGCGCCGTAAGACTGAGGCAGGAGATCGACGTTGGCGACGATGGCCGCCACGGAAGGCATGTTCATGCGGAGTTCGGCCTGCGTCGGATGGGTCACGTCGATACCGACGACCATCGTTGGCTGGTCCACGAGGTACTTGGTGGTGATCTGGTCGGCCACGATGCGGCTGTTGATCCCGCCCAGCTTCATGTTCAGTTTCAGAACGATGTTGGCGCAGGTGGCAGGCGTGGGTCTGGAGACGTTCTTCATGAGGACGCACTGCGACATGATGCCGTGGACAATGTCCGACTGCTCCTTCACCGTCACTGAAATGGAATTAATCTGTGCGGTGACAAAACATTGGCGGTACATAGAAACTCCTGGATCCGATCTTTTTTCCGTGAATACTGTTTGAAGCAAGGTTTTGTACTTCGGACTCACTGTAAATGTCAGAGTTCTTTCCAGGAAGAACGACGATGACGCAGTCGCAGACCGTGTTCGTCAGACGGTACTCCTCGGCGATCTCTGTGTACAGACGCGAGACCTCTTCGCGACCCCGGCCGTACTTGACAAGATCTGGCCAGCGAGGGAACGCCATGCCCATCTGCGTGGCCTTCATGTGCAGCGCCGAGCAGAACTGCTGCAGCTGGCTCTGGTCGCGAGGGTTTACCAGAGCGATCATCGAGTAGGAGCGGCAAGCGGCAGGAATGTACAGCGTCTGGTTGTCCATCGACCAGGAGCCGTCTTTGGGGAAGACCACAGGGTTCTGCAAAACCCATCCAAGGGTGCTTTCAAAGAGCTGTCCACCTACCACGGAGCGGTTGTTCCCACCGAACATGATAGGCGGCGGCTGGATAACACGGGCGGTCGTTTCGACCATAGAAGGCGAGACGGCGACTCCAAACTCTTTCAAGAAAGGATCGACGTCGAAGGCAGCCTGGGCGGCCAGAGCCTTGATTCGTTCTTCCCGTTGAGTTGCGTCCACCGCAGCAGCCTAGAAGCGATCTCTTATTAGAACGAAATAAGTGCTTTTTCTTCTGTATTTTTTATTTTGAAATTGCTTGATTTTCATCAACTTTTCATCGAGAAATTTTTTCAAGCAATAAAAACCGCAAAGAAAGGATGTCGGTGTAGATAAAAGAACAGACAAAAGTTAAGAATTAATTAACTGTTGTCTTCATTTATTTTTTTCGGAGCTCCGACAAGAAAAAAAAAAGTATAAAAAGTGCAGCTTTCTTCATTCAAAAAACGACAAGAGGAAGATAGACCAACCTTGATGATGGCGCTCGTCTGCTTCTCCGTCATCTTCTTATTGTATTTCTGCGGCGAGTCAATGAGACAGTGCTCCATTGGCAGATAGATGTTGCGGTTGGGCGGTCCGACATGCAGGCAAGGCAGCTTCGGATAGCGCAGAGGCTGTAAACATTTGAATTATACTAAAAGAGAAAACGTTCGAAAATCTCACTCCATAGCGTTCTGAAAAGTAGTCAGCGACAGAGCAGAGAACTTCACGGCCGTCGTCCGCCACTCCTTGGAACCTGCACCACGCACACTCGAATTATTTGATTTGTTTTGGTAAATACGAACATGAGCTGGTCAGCGGGAAGTTGGAGGCTGTTGACCTTGTAAACGCGAATGGCATTTGGCCGATGTGTGGCACGAATCTGAAGTTTTAGAAGTAAAAAAAAATTATTCCAATTGAAGCGTCAACCCCAAACGGCACAAATTAGTAAGAGAAGTAAAAATCGAATACAGAAGCCCGTATTTGCAGAATTTGCTTCACCGTAAAGCTACAAGCGTTTTGCAATGGCGTGATTTACTACCGTGGATTTGACTTACAAGCCCCTCGTCAAGAGTTTTCAAACATTTCATATGAGTTTAATACCTTCATTCCACGAATAGCATCAGCGAATGTGCGGGATTCAAAGTTGGAAAGTTGCGTTTCACGTGTGAGAGAATCAAGCTGGAATTCACAGCCGTTTTTTTTATCATTGCAAATCTTACAGTGAAGCAAGGCCCAGCATTGCCGTAGTCATCGCCGCCTCCACTTCCGGCGCTACGAGGAGGACCTCCGCGATAGCCAAACGGTTGACGAGGTCGAGACTGGTACCCTGGGAAAAACTTTATCTTAAAAATTTATTTGAAAGGTTACCTCCAGCGTTTCTAGGCGAGCCGTTGTTATGAGGAGAAGCCGTGTACGAGCTGCGGCCGGATCTTTCGTTCAAAATGTCGCACATGAACTGCAGCACCGTCATGCGGGCTTTGTAGAACGCAGTGTGAGCCACTAAATGTTTCTTTGAAGATAAGAAAAACGGCGAAAAGCTGGGCTCCTTCTTTCATACAAATGTTTTCGAAGATCTAAAACGGAAACCAACCGTCTATGTTGAGCAATGGTTTGTATTCGGTAGCAATGTGAGCGCTCGAGAAGAAGCCGGTCCACATTTCCTTGCCGCCTTCGAGGTCCAGAGCATGGCCGCCGTTGATCGGGATACGGTAGCAGGAGGACTTCCAGGTGTAGAAATTTGCCGAGTTTCTTTAAGCTATGATGTTAACACTCAATGAACGCATTGTCAAAGGAAAACTTTTTTTTTCGAAGGATCCTTCAACCTGTTATTACCGGACTCTCAGGGATTCTACTGCGACAAATTTATATTTTGTTATGTGAATGAAGAAAAAGTTGTGGAAATTGTATGTAGAAAAAAAAAATTAACATCAGCCTTCCATTTCTAATATAGTCTAACACGGGAAGTGCAAAAGGTCGAGGTATTAGAATTTAATGAAACTTGGTATATAGATACTTTAGGACATCCTTAATTCAAAAAAGTTGAAAAAAAAGTGCGCCTTTTTGGTTCTAGTCGAGTTATGGCGCCTCAAAGTTTGCACGCAAAAAATGCATTGGAAGGGAGGAGGGAATGTCTTGCGGCGGCTAACTCAAGCTGCTAGCAGGCGGCGTGGTGTAGTGGCTAGCGGCCTTGCGCTGTGGAACCTATGATGAAGGTTCGAATCCTTTTTGGTGCAATTTATTTTTGCAAATTTTTTTCTTGGAAAAAATGATGAAGCTTTACAGATGGATCGAAAAAAACGCTCAAAATGTTGAAATTCACCATTTTATGTCGTTTTAAGGAAAATTTTCGACCAAAAAATGTTTTCGTCCTGTATCTTTTTCAGGCTCAAAGGACTTCAATAGACAGTAAGAATTTTTCATCAAAAAAATTTTTGGTGGAAAAATATATAGCTATATTATTATTGCATATTGCGTATAATTCTGAACTTTTCATTCATTAAACTTTTTCCAAGTGCACTGACTACAAAAAACAATGAAAAAAAAAAATTTTTTTTGTCAAAAATCTTGCTTAAAACGACATAAAATAGTGAATTTCAACATTTGAAGGGTTTTTTTTTCAATATCTTCAAAACACCATCTTTTTTTCCAAGAAAAAATTTGGCAAAAAAAATTGCACCAAAAAGGATTCGAACTTTCATTATAGGTTCCACAGCGCAAGGCCTCTAGCCACTAAACCACGCCGCCTGTTGGCAGCTAGAATTAGCCGCCGCAACACATTCCCTCCTCCCTTCGAATGCATTTTTTGCGTGCAAACTTTGAGGCGCCATAACTCGACTAGAACCAAAAAGGCGCACTTTTTTTCAATTTTATTGGAATCAGGGTGTCTTAAAGTACCTATATACCAAGTTTCATTAAATTCCAATACCTCGACCTTTTGCACTTCCCGTGTAAGTTTTTTGAGAATAAAATTGAATGAGATGGATTTGAAGAAAGAATAAAAACAAACTTGATAAAAAGGTCCACCGTTTTTGTTATTCTCAAACTAGTTTTCAAAGCTTTCCGGGGTCGCGCGAACGCAACCCCACACGCAAAAATTAAGCTGTTGGCGAATCTCAACTCGAGACTGCCACACAGGTCAGCCCGACCAGAAGTGCAATGGTCAGGCCTCGCCATGGAGTTTCCGCCTTCGTGATCGCGAAATCCTCCCAGCCAGGTAAGTTTATGAGCCGTCCAGCGGCGGCGACCCCATGTCAACGCGCCTCCGACTCGGAGCGGTTTGCGCGTGATGACGTCTTTAAGCATTTATGCCAACGCGCCTTATCTTATTCTTTGTTTTTCTACCAAAGTCTTTCTTCCTTTTGTATCTTCAACCTCGACCTTTGTTTATTTCAGGCAGCTGTAAAAAAAAACTGATAAAACATGGCTCTTCTTTTCATTTTTTGTAGTTCTCCGAATACATTAGCGAACGCCTTTAAAACTAATTATAATCAAAAAAAAAAACCATACTGAAATTAGAGGATGTTTTTCAAATCCCTAACCAATAAAGAAAAAATCAAACTTGAGAAGTGGGCAGGTGAGCGATTGGCGGCAGATAATGTCGAGAATCTGGATTGGCGTCAGAACACGCTCATCCAGGTTGTTGGTGCGGGTACGTTGCATCTCCAGAAGCACCGGTCCGACATTCTGAAGTTGAAAATCAAAATTTTTATCAAAAAACTCCTCAAAGAATTGTATACCTGGATTGAAACGGCGCAGCGAGTTCGGTCTCGATTGTCTTTGGGCAGAGTCGCTTCGCAGTCTAAACGCACCTGCAAAAGTGAGGAGGTACTTTAAAGAAGAAAAAATTGCCCTACGGAGCCTTTGTCATCTGGAAATTCGAGACGAGTCACTGTGTAGAGCTGGTGAGCTCCGTCGTAGGCGAGCGCGAAGCGATTGCGGAAGATTGCCGGGTGGTCCGTGACGACTTTCCAGAAAATAATGCGCATTTCATCTCTGGAAAAGTTCAATTAAAACTGTTCAAATTTCTTTATTGAGTTTTTTTTCGAAGTTTTGATTGTCTTGTATGGTCATTCAAGTGGGTTTCTTAAAAATCCAAACATTCTCGGAAGGTCTGGGTGAAGATCCGTCATATTGGCTGGTTCCACAAAACTATATTTTTTACAAAAGTTAGCAAAGCCCGCATCAACAGTGCTCCCAGAAAAAAAAAACTGAAAAATAATATTTTTTACAAATGCTTACATCAGAGCTAGCCATTATGTAGGATCTTCACCTAGAGCTTCGGAGAAGCTTTGAGTGAAATCGGAAAATATTGCAAACTTCAAGCTTCAATTTCCATTTGACAGAGAATTTTAATTTGGCACGAACTTGTCGAGCTTGCGGCAGCCTGGATGGTGAACCTCGACGTGGTACTGAATAACCACCATCTTCGGATTTTTCAGACCGATTTCGAAGAAGTTGGCCTTGACGGGAATCTGGCGACCTATGGTGCCGACGCCAGGCCTCGCCACTATCTCACGCATGTTCATGCAAGCCAGTTCCTGAACCAAATCATTCCGAAGGTCAAGAAGACGTTCAGACCGAGAGCAAAAGCGGTGAAAGGTCTCTGGGCGACTCATTGTAGCGTCCAGCCGCTTCTTCGCCGTAGGAGGCCGGCGGCGACAGAGAGCCGTGCGAATCTAGCGGCGGAGACATCGAGCCGTTGGATCCAACGGGCGGCGACATCGTGCCGGAACTGCGAGGCGGCGATCGCGTTCCTGCCGTGCTCAGCTCCGGAGGAGAGAGCGAGCCCGAGCCTGAGAATCCTGGAATGAGCCTACGTTTTTTCAGACCTTCATAACCGCCTCCACACAGAAAAATCAGTTGGAAACCCACCCGATGTGAAATTTTCTTCGTCGGAGTTTGTTTCATTAACAGTCGTCATCGTCGGAGATGAAGAAGATTGTGTCTGTGAGTGTCAGATGAGATTCTGTCGTTTCGGGAACAATACCGAAGTTGAAAGCGAAGCTTGCGACGGTATTACCTATCGACTACTGATAGCAGCGGTAAATACCGTTGCGAAGAGTCGATCTGGAAGAATTCCTAAAATGCCTTCTCCGCCCTTTATATACTTCCACGTGTGATCATTTCTTTTTCCGTTCGTTGTTTTTATACTTCTAAAAACATTATTCTCCAAGAAGACACCATTTTTGTGATCAACTACATAATAGTTTCTGAATAAATTTAATAGGAGACGAGGTTTGAATCAAACAGGAAAAACTTGAAAGCAAGAGTTTGGAAGATTTTAAGAGAGCTGCTTTTTTTCTCTAAAAAAAGTTTTGAAATTATGAAAAAAATTTCAGAAAGAAGATACATATATTGAAAAACTAATCAAAAAACTGAGCTTCAAAGGAAACTTTTTTCCAAATTTATTCCTTGAGAGTTGAGCTGAATTTAAATGTTTTCTTCTATATGTTTATTTCATTCCTCCAAACTTGGTAGATCTTCTTACTTTAATAAAGATTAAAATTAAATTTAGGTAAAAAGGAAGTAGGTCCCACCGAGATTCGAACTCGGGTCGCAGGATTCAAAGTCCTGAGTGCTAACCACTACACCATGGGACCTCGATAGCATGTTTGCCTTACGCGGCGCTATGTCACCTCTGTCCGACTAAAGGAAAATGAAGTGAGAGTGAAACAAACTTTCAGAAGTGGAAATTCCTAAAAGTTTTTTTTTATAATTTTACTACGCGCACCGTGGAATTTAGTGAGTTTCGATTAAGACAGCGTCTAAAAAAATAAAAATCTCAAACCTTCTCTTGTTTTTTTACAGTGAGTGAAGTATATTTTGATTCAATTTAATTCAAGTACTCAACACATTTTTCAATAAAACTGAAAAGATTTATTTGCAGCAGTTAGTTAAAAATATGGAAAAAGAAAATAAGTAAATGTAGTAGAAGATCAATCAGAAGATGTTGCTTTGCGTTGCCTTTTTCGGAAACATGGTTTTCTTGCAACTTGGTGTTTGTCTCTGGAATTATTAAAATAAATAAAATCAAAAAAAAGTCCTACGGAGAGGCGTATTTTTCTCGCAAAGATGTCCGCCTTTCAGACTTCATCGTCATACAGATCCAACCATAAAGAGCGGTTCCCATCAATTTCGTTTTTCTTAAGGAAAAACCAATAGATGAGTCAGAGAAACTGCTGGAAAAAGTAAAATTAAAATTGCAGAAAACTTTCAATTCTACCAGCGGACATCAGAGGTAGGACAGTATTGAAGTGCGATCCAAACGGCAGCGGCGGCTACTTCCGAAGGCTTGACTTCCAGAAAACTTTCACAGTAGAGCGAACTTTCTAGGGCGAATTCAGCCATTGAGAATTGCAAGTTCGTGAGGTTGCAAATCTAAAAAAAAAGTAAATGGTTTAGAAGTTTACTGTAAAACTTACTTTAGCCAAGTGTCTCAAAAAGAAGAAGCTATTGGGGGCGCCAACGTCGAATTCCAGCGTTTTGAGGATTTCCCGTTCTTTGGATTTTATCTTTTTGACGCTCAATGAGCGGTGTGAAAAATTCTCGATTGGTGGGAGAGTCACTTCCTAATGTCAGTTACCAGAAGAAGGTAAGTCCAAAACATACTTCGAACTTGGCAGCAAGGAGCAGCGAAGCCGTTGCCAATACGTTCAACTCCGATTTTTTCACTTCAGTGGCTTTGGAAATGTACAGGTCGGCAATTTTGACGGCGAGAAACAGCGTTTCCGGAAGAAATTCGTGTTTGCAGTGCATCTGAAGCATTTTTTGATGAAAAAAAATTACAATTTTTCGGATGACCTGAGCAATAAACTCGACTAATCTGACTGATCTTCGGCTTTTCCCAATCGCAGGATGTTTCTTCGTTTCGATATAGTCGTTGACCAGAAATTTTTTCTGATTTACAATTGCAGGTTGCTTAGGAGCTTGTATTGCTAACTTCTCTGGATTTATAATAGCAAAAAATGTCGTCGGCATATTCCGGTACGTATTCTGTACTTCGCTCGTTTCTACAAGACTTCCTTGGCTCCGTCTTCGCTATTTCATCCTTTTTTCTGGATTTTCAAAGTAAGTTTTAAAGGTTCTGGGTCAGACTTACTCAGTGTCTTGGCCCGTTTCCAAATTCTCATTTCTTTGCTTTAATTTTTTGGATATTGGTTGATAAGTCTAAAACTTGAATCGGATCATGTTTAGAATGGGAAAATGATATACTTCCTATTTTCTTTAAAAAATGTTTTTTTCAGATTCTACTGATTTAGTAGTAAAAATCAGGAAATAAAAACAAACTTTAACTTCACGAGTAATGACGTCTTCGGCTTTTCGTTTGCGACCGAAACCTGTTTGAAAGATTTCGTATTTTTTCGAACTTTTTGAACTTCGTTAGACTTAAAACAGTTTGCGCACCTTTATTTATCAACAACGCTCTCATTTATTTCTTGTTAATCCTGTTTGATCTATTTGATCTTGATATGATCTTGTCAGAAAGATAGTAAAAGAAAACGCGGGAAAGGCGATCAAAGTCGTGGCGAATGGGGTATGAAAGTGGTACCATCGGCAGTCGCCATTCGAGTAGGGCGAGTTGTATGGAAATGACTCAAGATGACCTACGTTTATTCAAACTTTTAAAAACGCTTCATTCAACATTTTTCCATTCAGGTTGAACTAAAATGTTGAGAACATGTATTTTCGACGGAGCTGAAAAAGGCTCGATTTCAAAGGAATTTCTGTAAACGATCACAATGTTTGAAATATTTAATTTTAATTTATTTTTTTTATTTTGAATCTGACTGAGAAATATACAAACAAGGGTAATCAATCGTCGCCAAGAGAGCTGGGCTGTGTTTTGCGGAGTTGCAGGGAAAGACTTCGATTTTTCGGAAGGTCCTTCTTATCTTTCTTGTCACTGCTAGGTTTTTCCATTTTGACCAGGTCTTTTGTTTCCTGAAAAAGAAAGGTTGCCACTTTGGAATTCAATTCGAGTTTCCTCACCAAAATGACGCGTTTGGTAATTTGCCTCAGATCGAGCGGCTTCTCTTCGGTCAGCTTTTCCCGTCTATTGATCTGGTTGACAGGCCAGAAAAAAAACAATTAAAGAATGGTGTATAGGATTTACGTTTCAGGCAGTCGGTCCTGCCCAAGAAGTTCGGTCACCGCCAGTTTCTCGTTGGCCTCCCGAGCTTTCTTTTCGTTCTCAAGATGCTCACGAAGAAGGTGCGTTTCACCCATTGTTTGCACTTCAAATTCAATTCTTGTTTTTGAATTTAAGTTTTCCAGTCAAAAAATAGCTTTTCAGTCATTATCATCTGGTGTATATCTTCGATTGAGCATCGAGATTAGTTGCGAAATTTCTTTTTTGCTCATACCCAATCTGAAATTGAGAGCGCATTTAAGCACGACGAAAATGTTTTTTTTTTCGGAGCTCACTTTACAAAAAGTCTTCGGTTTTTAGATTTTTAACTCATGAGTTTTTTTTTCCAATTGTTTCAAATTGCGAAGAATGCCTACTTCTGGAACCGTCCATCAGAAGCTCGATGCGTTTTGTGGCGTCATTGACTTCATCGAACCGCAATTTCAACTTCTTTGAAACCTGAATGAATTCTTTTTTTTAAATTCCCTTTTTCTTTCAACCTGTTCAATTAAGTTCAAGTTTGGTTCTTGTATACGCACTCTCTCCGAAAGTTGATCAATCTCAAAAATCTCTCAGTTTTCAAGGTTCACAGGCTACCACAACCTTCCACACGGCGAAATCAAGTCTATTATTCAACTCATAACGAGTTGCGTTATACAATTTACACGTGATCACTAAGGAAGCAATACTGAACGAGACGAGGATAAGCAAGGACCAGAAGATCGGATTCGACACCGTGAACCTGAGACATATTAAGTTTTCGAAGACGAAAAGACGATTTTTTGAAGTTTCCTCAAGAAATGTGCACATTCAAAACTAGCAAGATGCCCAGGAATCTACTCACGCAAAAATCATAGTCATCGGATCGCTGACATCGACGGAAAATTTTTGACTTTTCGCGCTGTTTGCGAGCATTTTGTTGCTAGAAATAAAGTCGAAACTTCAAATTGTCACGTTCAAAAACGTTTTTCAACAACTTTTTTTCACTTCTGAGAGTTTATTTATGACCAATTGAGACTCTCACTTGGTCTATGCCTATTTAGAATAGGCATTCTCTTCACCAAACCACTGGAAATCTCTTTTCCCATACATTTCATAGTTCGCCCCAGCAAGTTTTTGCGTTATTGTTAAACCCATCCGCATCGGAACTCAATTTCAGAAGTTCGTCATTTGAAATGTTCATTAAATTGAAGCAAATCCTGAATTCGAAGAAACACAAAACGATTATCCATTACAGTAATATGATCAAATGAAATTTTTAGTCAACAGAAGTTTCAGCGTCGCCGTCGTAACCGGACTTTTGTACGTGATTGCGACCTTTCGCGGATTGTTGTCCTGTCAGAAGTCCAACCTTTGAAACTGCGAAAAGATAAGATTATATAAATAAAGCTAAGATTTTAAACTTTTGCCTTCGGACAAGTAATGAATGGTCTTCTGCATGACGTCGACATTGTCTTTCCGGTAGATCAGCCGCTTGTTCTTCTTCAAGACTGTCTGAGAACTTGAAAAATTACCCAGGCGGAATGTTGAAAAAGCCTTCTTCTCATATTTTTAGCCAGGGGTTATCATTTTCAAACCAAATTTAAAACTAAATAGAAGGAGAACTTTAGGGGCGCGCCGTAGCGCAACAGGTTGTGTGGCTGTCTACGGTCCACAGGGTCCCAAGTTCGATCCCCGTCTCGACTCAATCCTCTTGATATTTTTTCCATTTTTTTTTTTCAACGATTCATTTTTTTTCAACTGATTTTCATCATCCTTAATTGACTTTTTCGCAGAAACAAAGACATTCATAAAGGATTCCTAGTCGGAGTACATTCTCACCTTGATAAAACAGATTTACTTCATCTGAGAATTCGTTCTCCTCTTTCTCATAATGATTTGCCTGTCCAAATAAAACCGAGTCATGATGATAAGCCAGCTCTTCTTCTTCTTCTTCTTCTTCTTGTTCTTCTTGTTCTTGTTCTTGTTCTTGTTCTTGTTCTTGTTCTTCTTTTTCTTCTTCCTCTTCTTCTTCTTCTTCTTCTTCCAGCTTCGAAAAATGAAATTTTGCTAAAAAAATTTTCTATAAACTCTACCTCCAGATCTTCTGAAAATGAAGGCTCTGAGATAGAGCATTCCTGAAATCGGAAACTATTCGAGATTAGCTCACAATTTTTACATTTTGAGTGTTCATAAATCTCCATACGATCGCTTCCGCAAAAATGACAAGTTCGGGAAAGTAATAGATCGCTAAACCAATCTAAAATATATTTTATTCAGTTCAATATTTTTCGAATATTTTGAACATGAGCAAAGTTTATAGCGACAACTCCGAGGATTCCGAAACGGATCCATGATTCGGTGACATCCATTCGGAGGACCGACGCCGCATAGAAATGAGCGTCGCATTTCTTTTTTCACCTATCCGCTTCAATATCTTCGTGGTTGAAGTCACATTCCATTTGATATTTGAAATTATAGAATAGAGTCGGTTTTTCCACCTTCCAAACTTTCCGGGCTCGTGTTAGAAAATATTGTTCTCATGATAGTGGAAGTTGATTTATACGCTGTTCATTTTTATCTTGCACCATTTATTACTCGAATATTTTAATCCCTCTTTTTATTTTCAACTGATACTGTTTCTATCGAGTTAAAATTAAATCAATGACCTAATTTCTTTAAAAAAGAAAAAGCCTTTTCAAAATCACGTTTGCCACGTGAATTTTCATTTTTGTTGATTATCAAAAATTCCAACAAAATTCCACCTGCGGAGCGCTGGTGCGCGCAGAACGTGCGGCACACTTCACGACACCTTTTTTCTTACTTCCTGATCGGTTTTATCGATTCGTTAACCGGTTTTTATCTAATTGATCATGATTTCTGCTCTTGTTTGTGATGCTATATTTTCGGATTCGTTCCATTTTCGAATGTACAGTCATTTCATCCCGAATTTCGTCGAAACTTGCTATTATCTGTATGGAAAGACCGTGTGTTTGCAGAAAGCCTCGATGAAATATGAAATATGACCGAGTGAACAGCATGCCACACGGATGTGAGTGCTATTGATAATTTGTTTCAAAAAATTGAGATTTAAAGCAAGTCAAGCAGACAATTCGTGGCGTAACATGTCGATCCCCTCGACGTCGCCGTCGCGCTACGGAGAAGAGCTGGTGAATGCGAGTAGAAGGTGAAATAATGAGGAAACGAAATTATATTAAATCAATGAGTTCAGAAATAGGAGGAGCCGTATAGAGTTGGAAGCTCCGCGACCAGCATCTCGAAGCAGAGCCACGAAAAGCGTCCTCAACGGCTACGCTGCACCAGCCCCGAATGGTTATTACAATCAGTACCAACATCCTCCGATGCACTACCAACAGCCTTACTATGGATATCCAGTCGGGTAGGGCTTATTCAAATTTAGCTTTTCTATTTCTCGTTCAGATACGCGCCCGAAGCCTCGAATCGTTTTTCTCGGACTCCGAATCCGTACATGTCGTACTCGACGTCGGTTAACACGACGCTGAACGCCTCGATGGAACTTCCACGTCGTCCTGCTTCCACACACCACTACGCGCCGATGCAAAACCGCACGATGAGCGAGACCAACGGAAGTTTTAACGGAGCTCCCCCTGCCGATCGGAATGGCGGCAGCAGCTTCAGCAATTCTGGGTCCGATAACGGTGCGGCAGATGCCAACGAAACTGAAAGCGAGGAGGAAATGCGGCGCTACAACTTGCAGGTTCCCAATTAATTTGAACCAGAAAAGAAAATGATCAAAAAGTCTATAGAATGTTTTTGCGGAGGTGTTTAACTGTTTTAAAAAACATTGTATTACCTTTCAAAAAAGGGCTGATTTTTCAACTTTTTTTTGCTTATATTTGCGAAAAAAAAAGATTTTCTGTGGAAAGGGAAGATATAGTTCTGCTAAAAAGTTATGAAAGTTTCGGCGTTTTTCGGAGTAGCAGTGGTATCATTGATTTCAAGGTGAATAAAAATTTGGAGTTTTCGGCTCCTAAATATAGTTCAAGATTTATATGGTTTGCTACATATAGAATAGAAAAGGGACTGTTCTGATGTTGCGAAAAAAAAAATTTCAGCCTTTTAACTGAGTTTTCTTTGCTGATTCTTCGAAAGAATACAAATCTTGTTTTTCAGAACCGCAGAGCTCAAGGAGCACGATCTGTAGCGAATTATCGGGATCCTTTTGTGGACGGCGGAGAAGCCTATTACTGTGGCGTCGTCCATTTGGATTTGGTAGGACTGCCTTCTTTCCGAGATTTCACTTCAGGAAACTTGAGGCACATGTTCAACACGTGATCAACACAATGAGTCCTCCAGAAGAGTTTTTCGAACTTCCTCCGATCGAACGAGTTGCTTTTGTTTTCTACGCCGCCGTGTACAAAAAGCTTTATCGCGACATCGAAGAATTCCATAAGCGGTTTAACCGCGAATTCTACAAGTTTGTCTGCGCGGGCGACTCCAACGACATGGCTCTCTTCAAGGTTTTCTTTTCTTTTGGGCTTTTGTGAAAGTGTTTCTTCAGATATGCAAATCCATGCAAGATCAGTATAACCTCAGGCAGCTGGAAAAGTCGAAGAAGGCCTATGAAGAAGCAGCGAAAGCAGCGGAGCTGGAAGTGAAGAACTTAGCCGAGTAATTTTGTATTGGTCTGCTATCATTTGATTTTTCTTCAGACAGTACGAAGGAACTTTGGTCTTTGACAATGAAGAGATCGGAGGCACCATCACCGCCAAAGAACATCTGATGGACATTGGTTCGCGAAAAAAGAAACGGAACCAAAGTTGAACACTTCGTCCTACAGGACCCGTCAAGTTCAACTGTGCGCATGCCTTCATGACCTTCGGTGTGGGTGGCAAAGTCGTGGTGGTTTCTCCGGAATCTTCCTCTTCTGCGGTCAACGTCGCCGTCGACGACCTCCGCAACTTCCTGCACGAGGACGACCACAGCTCTCGCATCGTCGAAACGTTTCAACACTTTAGAGGTACCTCGGTTCTTGAAGCGTTCGACAAAGAACATAACTTCCAAGGTCCACTAATAGTTGGCCAGACACCAACCCACTCTGTACGGCTTTACATCCAACGGCAGATCGAGAACATCCGTCGAAGTGCCAGCAAATCGACGTCCAGCTCGGACACGGTCGACGCCTTGTTGCTGTGGCAGCTGCTCGAAATGATGGTCCAGCAGCAAGGCGTTCGTTGTCTTTTCTCAGTTTTATCAGCTCAGCTCCTGTTTTATCTTTTAGTCCTACTTTGAATTGAACAGGTGGAAAAATTATCTCTTTCTTCTTTCATTACTCTGAACTGGAGCGGCCAAAAGCGCGCCGAGTTTTTCTCTTCCGCATACTATTTCTTCACTCACTGACTGCGAGAAAACGACAAAATAGCGTGCGGAAGAGAATGTTCAAGCACGCCTTCACGCGCTCCAGGTCAGAGTAAAGGCTTCTTTTCAAATCAATTAGCAGAGAAGAAGTTAGTGCGGATCAACCTAAATCATGTTATAAAGGATAGAAAAAAGAGCAAAGAAAAAACAAAAACATAAAGGATAGAAAAAAGAGCAAAGAAAAAACAAAAACAAAAAAAAAGTTTTTGGTAACCATAGCTTAGAAAAATACCATATAAATCGAAAGCAAAGATATTAAAAGAGCAGTCACCAAAATATGAACTTGGAAAACTCGAGAAAAATGATCATTTTCAAAAGGAATTGATGAGCACTGATATGCTTTGGTATTGAATTATTATGCTTGAAGAATCAGAAAACTCGAATTATTTACGTAGGAAGTAAGAAATTTTTCTCTAACTTTGTTCATTGAAAAATATGTCTTCTAGATAAATTTTTCAACTGTTCCTCTTTCAGCGTGTCACGGGACCGGACGTAGCGACGCTTCTGACAAGTGCGATCGCCTCTATGAATTCGCGATCTTCGACTCCAGTTGCGGAACACGCGACAACGACGGCGTCAACTGAACGTCGCGGAATGAAGTCGCCAATCGACCGATTCACCGATTTTCTTCTTGGTGGACATATCGATGTCAGTTTTTTGTATGGAATGAATGGAGACTACTAAAGTTTTTAATTGGTCTCACCTGTACGGAGTTTTAGAAAACCTAATCATAGGATTTTATTTCAACTTCGATGCTTTTATTTCAGTTTGAGTGAGTTTCGAAAAAAATTAATTAAAGGAATCAAATGAAAAAAATGAATGGATCGAGTCCACGAAGATTTAATCATATTCCCGTTCCCATGCTTTCCTGGTGTTGTATTATTCTAAATTTTATAATTTGTAAGCTCGAAAATTTTCCAGGAAGCCGTGGAAAGCGCTGTTTCGGACGGTCTCTACGCAGACGCTATGATGTTAGTCCGCCGACTGTTTCCACATGACCCCAGGAAAATTGTGGCTATCGAAGAACGTTTCTTGGCCCTTCGATCTTATGACAATCCCATCACAACGCTCATTTCTGTGGCGAGCGACCAGCCTCCTCCTGTTCTGGTCTTTCTTCTAAATATTCCATTGAACTTATTCTTCTGTTTCCAGACCAATCCGCCCCTGGACGACCATCGAAGCTGGAGGAAACACGCTGCGATCGTTCTGGCCAATCTAAACACTCCCACCGCCATGAGAACGGTTTCCACCTTTCTTTCTGAGCAATAATGATCCCGATGTTTGAAGATTTACCACCTTGGTTTGGCTTTGGGCAAAAGAAATCTCCACTGCGCGGCTGACTTCTGCTTGTTGGCGGTTTGTATCCTTGCTGGCTACGATCCGTTTGTTCCGGTCGTCGAAATGTAACTTTCTTTCCAACTCTGGGCTTTTCTCATCTTTTTGTTTGAAGAGAGGGCGACGAGCACTTCCGACGTCACATCACACTCATCCACTCTGGAATGCTTCCGTCTGAAGCAGAAGGGGAGCAGTACATTTCCAACGGAATGAAAATCAACGACCTCCACGCAACGGAAGTCTTTGACTTCGCCTTGCGACTAGCGAACAACGATTCCCCTTTGTCGCGTTCGGTGGAGTATCAGACGGCGCGAATCGAATACGCTAAATTGTTGGCGTCGTACGGCGGATTTGCGACCGACGCTTTCAGGTGGAGTCTTAGTTTATTTACGACGAATTTGCATCGTTATCTTTATTTGAAAAAGGAGATATTAGAAGGGCACAACTAGAAAGAAAGCATTTTTTTTTCTCTTTTTTTCAACTTTTTTTTTAGTAATCATTTCCATACCATATCGGTAGGTTGCCTGCGATATTTTTGAAGTTAGATAATCGAAAAAGACTTTTTTTATAGTTACTGTATGTACTTATTTCACTGGAGGATAAATTTTGGAAGTGCAAAATTTTCACTGTGTTACTTCAGGTACTGCACGGAAATAGCGCGCTCCCTCTGGCCGTACTATCAAGCTTTCTCTAAAGAAACCCTTTTGGAACTGTGCGATCTTACGGAGAAGTGCGTTTCCTGGGTTTTCCTCGCTATTCTCTTTACTTCAGACTGAAGTACATCGCTTCTGCGACTGATGCCGAATCGGAATGGATAGACGGTCTCCGGATCATGGTGCAGCAGATGGATGGAACTTCTTCCGTGGTTCCACCTGCAGCCATACCTACGCAACCACAAGTCGACCAGCAACCGCCTCAAGACTTCATCGAAAACGTTTGTACTCTCATTTTTTAGACAATAAATAGGGGATAAGTAAGTTCAAGTGATGTGAAAAAATTTATCTGCCGATAGGGAAGTCAGGCAATCATTTCTAAGAATCTCGAGAAATTTAAACGCATCCTCAATTTTTTAAGTTCATCTTCAATATTCTCAACTTTTGCTAAGTTCTCTTGAGCCGTTTTTTCAGATCTGCTTTATTTTCAGAATTCACAAGTGGTGACTGAACCTTTAATGACGGAACTAACACACACCGAGGCCGGCAAGTCGAAGTTTTTATTCTTTCTTGAGAATTTCCAAATTTACTCTTTCCAGCGAAAAAGACGTTCTTCGGATTAATTCTCGGACGCAGGATTCCCATCAACGAGAATCCGAACGAAGGTTCGACGCATCCAATTAAACAATATTTTTCGTTTTTCAGAATGTCAACGCTGTCAAATGAAGCGCAGGACTGGCACAGCGACCACCAACAACCGCTTGAAATGCACTTTGGAACGACTCAAAGCGTAGGTGTTTTCTTCCGTACAAATTTATCAACCTTTCATTTATTTTTTTGTTTTAGTCATAGATTATTGGACTAGGCGGTGAACAAGAATTTTTTAAAGCTATAACGAACAGCCGCCTCTGGCAAACTAGAAGTCCAAATGTGTAGTTGATCAAGTTGAAAGCATGGTCTTACGGTCTTTCGCCTCGTTCTTCTTCCCGTAGTCCACCCAGTTGCGCCTTGATTTTTCACGGAATGGCAGTATATACCTGCAGATATCGAAGGATACAGGGCGGGAAGCTCCGTCGGCCCTCCAAAAGTCGGAAACTTTCGTCATTTCAACGCCAACGAAACCGGTCTCCATCCCGGGAAATGAGCTTCCTGCAGACGTCGTCTCGTCTCCGGCGTATTTGACCCCGGCGGGTTCTCCTCAGCAGGGATATGACCTGCCTTCCATGAATATCAACAACGGGGTGAGGAAATCATCACGAAACGTAGACCTAGTTAAAATATAGAGACGACTTTTTTTTCTTTCAGTTTTATTGAATTGAGAAAAAATAGAGACTTCTCAAAATTTTTCAACCCGTTTTTCATATTTCCTGATGTTCACTGGTTTTTGCAGCATAGTCTTTTTTCATTCGTAACCTTGTGGTTTACTCTTTCTCAACTTATTTATATAGATTTTGGTAGAAAAACACATCTGAAAACGATCTTTTGAACGCAATATTTGAACTGAACGGCTTTGAGTTTTCAAGACTCAACGAAATTTTGAATTCTAGGACGGTCATTGTATCGAAAAGTTTGTATCCATGATTTTGTCAAAAACTTACATGAACAGAAAATTGTTTTCATTGAACTCTTTCAGGTTCTTTCTAAGCCTGTTACGCAGCCGGCGTCTCCGAGTTCCGAACTCGACGACCTCTGGGCCAACGCTCCTTTGCTCCCTGCCGCCAATCCCACGAAAACTTCCCCGCCCAACGGAATATCCAAGCCAACAGCTTCTGCTCCCGTCATTTCCACACATCAGCCTCTTCCAGAGCCCAAGGCGATTTTGCATGTTTGGTCAGGGACTGAAAATCTGTTTTCAGAGCTATGAACCTCCTTCGAAGCCAGTAGTCAGTGGGAACGTGCCGAAGGCGTCGTTGGATTCTGGAGGAGAAAATGTATGTTATCACAAAATTCAAATTAAAAATGCTGTAAAAAGTTGTTTCAAAACGTAGAAACTTTCTTAAAAATAAAAGTAGTGGGAAAAAAACACCCTAAACAAGGTGTGATTCTTTTTGAAATTTATTTTCAACGGTTGGAAACTCCTAACCTTTTTTTCTGGAAGCAGCTTTCTGATCAAATTAAACCTCGGAAAAAAAATATATTTTGGTTTCTGAGAATATTTTTAAAAAAGAATGTATGCCGAATAGAGGGAATTGCAGATGAATTTTAATTTTGAAGGGAGGAAAGCAACAGAAGAACTTTTCGCGCGGAGGATGGTTCGGATCGTTACGTCAGAAGGTTATGAAGTCCATGCCTTCAGCGAATCCGATGATTCTGCCAAACGACAAGAAGCCGACGGTTGGATCTTTTTCAAATCGTTTGACGACCTTCTTCAGATCGTTTGGGACCCTGTCAAGAAGCGGTACGTCGGTGAAGGCGTCGAAGAAGAGACGGCGGCGCCGCCTCCGCCAGTCGCCGACCTCAGTTCGATGCCGCCGCCAGCCAACCTCAGCACGAACAGCCTCAAATCTGTTCGTACGAGTGGAGGCGCCCGCTACTTCCAGCATAACGGCCAGAACCAAGGTCAATCGGCAGCTCCGGACCTCGGACCACCGCCAATGATGCCGCCGACCATGGCACCCACGGCTTTCGAGTTTATGCCGACACCTGATGGTGGGCTTTTATTTATGTTCAAGTTAAGGATTTATTTCACGAGTACACATTCTCTCAACACTCTGTGAGACTTCTAAGTGTATCGAAAGTTTGTTAGAAGATGCTTCCTAGGACGTCGGCGAATGAAGTCATGAATCTTTTTTCTTGAGATAGTTTTTAAATGGCAAAGTAATGGTTTTGAGGTCACGAGAATCTTTTCTAAAAATTAAAATAAAATATTTCAAAAGCAGGAGGCGGTTACTATTGCACGGTTGTGAGTTTATTGATATTTTCAAATTTTAGCGGCTATTCTCTCGCAGAGTTTTCAGTGCTTTTTAGCTCATTTCCATTTCATCGAGAAAAACTGCCTCTGCTGGTTTTGAATGTGTACATTACTGGGAGAAAAAGTGACATTTCAAAATTCAAAGCGTCTTGATGCAAGAACGGAACTTTTTCCATTACTTTTCCTATCCGAACCTAGTTTTCACTTCGAATAAACACTTACGTTCAAAGATTTTTGCGATTTTATTCCTTCAGACGACGAGGCAACGGTTGACCCTTTCAGCGGTGATACTCTATCATCTCCTGGAGAGGATCAAACTGACAACACTCGCCAATAAGGAGAGAATTGGTTATTTTTTCCCCAACTGTAAATTCTAGAAACTGAGCTTCTATTGACAGTACTCTCGAATATATAATTACAAGCTCACTCGCATTTTTCCCTTATGATTGTGAGAAAAAATAGATTTCTAATTCTTATATTTATTAATGTTATATATGAATGCAACTACAAACTTTCCCTGGAATCACTGGTGTTTCAATCATTCTGTGATAGACGCCGATGGCGAGCTTTTACTCTAGTTAAATAATTTATTAAGCGTATCTAATCTTTTTCAAAATAAAACTTCTATTCTTTGTTTGATCATCATGTTATCTTTTAATTGGAGATGTTTTAGTTTAAGCTTATGAGATAGTTCCAGCTTTTTTTCTTCTTTGTGGAAGTTTCTTCTCTCTGTAATTCATGTGCTCATGTCGGGCTTCAAAGTGTTGTGAACTTATGCTCTAACGCATACTTCTACGGTTCGCCTTTTCTAATGGTTTTGTGTACGTTTCGCGTTTTATCCTAAAGGACTTTTAATTCCGTTTCGAACGAATAGGTTTTCTTTTTTGGTTTGAGATAAATATTTTTATTTGTTCACGGAGCAAAAAATGTACGAAGTAAAACCCTCCAAAATTGAATTGACAAATAAGTTAATAAATTTGGAAGAAATCGACTGAATAGCAGCAAATTTTTCACCCGCGGTGTGGAGCGTTAGGAGAAGCAGCGAGGAGTGCCGGAATCATGTAGAACACAAGAAGTATGCAAATTGGAATCACGAAAAAGGTACATGCGAAAGCGACGGCGAACGCTCTCAGAAGACGTCGACGGCGCTCCGCCGCCTTCTGAATCGTCGTCGATTGCGATCCTGAAAGAGCTCTGATCCCGCAGTTATTTTGATAGCCACCCACGGCTTCGTTGCGACAGGTAGCTAGGCGGCGGACTTCCGCGTTTCGAGTGAGCTCCGTAGAAGGGCGGCCCAGTCCGACTGAAGAACATGGACATGTCTGGATCGTGTATGTTTGGGTTCAATGAAGTACTGAAGTTAACTTTGACAGGGCTCCGAAAGAAAAATCAGGGAAACCTGAATATTTCTGGAAGGTCGTTTTCTAGGTCGATGGAGGTGTAGCGCGGCAGAGGAACTTTGCGGGAAGACCTGACGGACTGCGTCGACGCCGTTGAAGACGTCGGCGTCTGAGGCGGCTGTGGCGTCTTCGGGGACGACGGCGTAGATTCGCCCATTCCTTCTGATTTCCTTCAATTCGGGATTTCAGATATTTGGGATAGCTATAAGGTATAATAGAGAGATAAAGTGAGGAAGGAGTTGTTGAGAAACAAAGGTTACGCCGATATTTCAATAGTTCGAGAGAAGATTCTAAAAAAAGGAACCAGAGACTAAAAAAGACAAAAAAAGAGTCATCTGATTTCGACGTTTGATATATATTTTTATTCAATCATGAAAGTTTTTTTGATTAATTCTGAGGATTCTAACAAGAGGGCTTCAAATTACATTTTTTTAAAAAAATTTCTTTTTTTTGTTTTTTTGTTTGAATAAACATAATACATCACCATATTTATCCAAAAAATAATTATTCACTTCAAAAAAGAAAACCACTGACCAAAATTGTAAACAAAAAAAAGACGTCATAAAACTTTACGAATTCTCATATCGCCATGGGACTGTAATGCAGAAAAAGAAAGAAGAAAGGGAATTTATTTCCGTTCCATGAACTATTCATGGGAAACTGTGAACACTTGGTTTGGATAGGAAAATTCCTTTCTAACCATATCAAAAAAAAACCGAATGAGAAAGTCTTGACGGGCCAAACTCGTTCTGAGATTTTTCCGGCGAGTCTAACCCAGAATTTGTGATAAAAAAAAATGTTTAATCTGTATAGACTTTTCAATTACTGAATCGACATGTCTTTCAAAACAAAAAAAAACCCGGAAGTGATTTTTGAGAATTACCATTGAATGAGGAAAGAAAGGTATTCGGATAGAGATTCAAAAATACAAAAACAGAGCGAGAAGAGAAACGCTCGAGCGGCTTCAAAGTGGGGCACGAAAACATTTTCTGCACATATTTTGTTCCGGACAATGTATTGTTTGAATTGGATCGAGCACGACGCTCCGCCTACTTTTTCCAGCCCAGGTGATCAAATCCGCTCATGAAAGGGAAGCTTTTCGTTCGCTTTTCAGCAGTTCCACTTATCGATTGCGTCACTGGTTTTTTATTAAGTTCAATCTGCAGAAATTTTCTCAAACGGGATTTCAGAAACTTGAAATGTTGAATTAGAACTTGCAGAAAAGCCATTAAAAGCTTTTTCTTTGTATATTAGTTGTTTGAGGTTTTTAAAAGTTGGTCTTTTTTTCGGAAACACCCATGAGAAAATCAAGCCAGATTAGATGCAAGATCTTGGAGGGCTAGAAATCCCTTTTCATCTATCTATATGCCGTGTTCAAAGTAATTTCCGCAAAATGCGAAATGGTCTCTGTGCCCTCCAAAATTCAGTTATCTTTCTCTTTCTCTGACGGCTATTTTGAATTTCGCGGAGCCGCTTTGAACACGGCAATATGGTCTGTTCGGGTTTCAATGTCAAGCTGCAAACTCCGCCCCCGAGGTTACAATATCTTTCGCGTCAGTTTCCTCTCCAGGTGACGATGAACCTTCAATATGGCTGCATTTTTTTTACTCCTTTTCCTATCTTAGAACAAAAAAGTCAAAAATTATCCCGCGCGATAAAAAATCGACGCGAAAAGGTACTGTGGCGGTAGGGGCGGAGTTAGCTGGTTGACATTTGAAATCTGAGCAGACTATAAGATAGAAGCTGAGAATGGGCTCAAAAACAGTGTGGCATGAAAGTTGAAATCACACAAAATCTTGTACTGGGTTTTTTTTTTCACGGAAGCAACGCAACGGTTTTCAGAAAAAAAAAATCTGAAGCGAAATGAAAGAAATGAATAAAAAATTCCATGGTCAATAGTTCAAATAAATTTCTGCTTTTGGGAAACTTTCAATTCTTCAATAGCTTTTCATTTTCTTGAACAGAGAAAAAAGCACAATTTGAAACTAACATTCATGAAAAGAATGCCCATTCGAAAGACCATAAAAATAGTTCTTTCGTCTTATTGCGACCACTTTCGCACTCCAATGCCTGTTATTTGAAATTTCACAGCTTTTTTCGGATTGTTTGCATGACCCAAATATTCTCTCGGGGCTAGAGTATTAACACGGTTTCATAAAACAAGTTTATGAAATAAAAACTCTCATAAACATTACCCATAAATTAATATAACCAACAATTACAAAAAAGAGAAAAATAAATAAAATTACTTAAGCGGAAGAAAAAGCCCCGAATTGGATGGAAGGCTAAAATAAAACATCTTTGAAGATTATGTGAGAAAAAATTAAAGATGGAACTCTTTTGGCAGGCCGAGTAACCATTTGGGTGCAAACAAGTAGCGGACGGGAGTTAGTTCCGTTCACCATAAAAAGGTGTGAGAGGAAAAAAACACGAAAAATGAAATCCATAGTCATTATTCACTCCTTTGAAGTATTGAGGCTGAAAAATTCTTCAGGAAAAGGAAACTCGATATTATTGATCTATTGGAAGAACGCCGTGAAAAATAAACTAGTTGGAAAAATACGGCGAAGGACGAGTGAACTGAGAAGAAACACAAGTGGGAGCCTAGACCATGGTGCGAACTTCGAAGAAGCGCTTGAGGTAGAAGATCTGGCCGAGGGTCATTCCGACAAGGACGATAGCCTCGAAAATCGCCCACATCACCACGCGAGAGTTTGTGTTTTCGTTGACTGAAAACAATTAAGTTTCTAATGATTCTAACCGGATCCTTTTAAATCCTCTCCGGAAAAAAAGATTGAGTTTTTCAGTTTCAAATTTTTTTCTTTTTTTATAATTTAATGAAAAAGACACTTTAATGAACCTATCCCTTTTTTTGAATTGAAAAAAAGTCCATAAAACGATGAATTTGAATTTCAAGCAGATTCGAAATTTAAATAAATTACATTTTCCTGAATGAAAACAGAAAGGAAACAAGACATTGAACAATTAGAAGCTGGAGAGTAACCGACGGGGATTTTTTTGTTCAAAGCTCAAACAATTTTTTATTCCGGGAAAGCTTTGCAAAAAAGTCAATGTATATTCAAACCTGTTAAAAATCAAATACAAACTTTTTGTGTCTTAATTCTTTTCTCATGTTTTTACGCATGTATTACACTGTTAGAGCGCCAAGTTATGGAGAAGGAGATTGAAAACTTTAGATTAAAAAATGTTTGGCTGTCTCTTCTCAACTTTTTTTTATTTATTGCAAAATTAAAATACTGAAGATGTTGAAGATCTGAATTTTCTAGAGCAAGTAAACGAACTTACTTAGTATCTCATAATTATGAAATATACAGAAAAATGATCAAATAAATATACTTACTTGAGCGATGAACGCGTTCGCGGACCTCCATGTACTCCTGCTCGTGCTTGACGGACATGAGAGCCTGCGATAGCTCCCGCACCATTTCTTCCAGCTTCTGGTTATCAGCTGCAAAACGTTTTTGCAAATCTACAATTCTTTAGTTATTTCTTCGTTCAAATATGTTTACGCGCCTAAGATAATCGCAAAATTATCCTTTTCATCCCTTTTGAGGAGGAAGGAAAGTGCAAGGAGGACAGTGCTGATGGGAGTCACTTCTTACGCCGTCCACTTATAAGACTCGAAACAGCTGCGAGATATATTATACATTTATCTTATCCATTTAACTATTCTTGCATATTTATAATTTGATAACTCATCTCTACTTAATTTTCACACGTATTATAAAGCAAACTTGTCAAAAAAACTAATAGAATCAAAGACGAATTTTTTACAGAAAAAAAAATTCACCTCCAAAGTTATTTTCATAATCACAAAAAAAAAACGTAGAGTTTGAATGCTACGACTGACAAAGGATAAAGAAAAATTTGATTTAAAAAAATATTGCAAATTTTCAATAAAAACTTCAGAAAACGAACCAGCTTCTTGATTGGACGCGGCGCCGACGGGTTGTTGATGAGCTTCATTGATTTCAACGGTGAACATCACGGCCTAAAAATGTCACAAATTGAAAACAAAAAGATGTCCCTATTATCTACCTTGGGTGTCATGGTGCTCATTTTGTTTCCGAAACAGTAGGTATAAATACCATCCATGTGAGCCGCAAACGTGAATTTTCCAGAAGACTCACGCTCTCCTTTGTAAATTTCTTTGTTGTCTGGACCGACAATCTGCGAATCTTCTTTTTTCATCAAGTTGAACAACGAAATGAATTAAAATAACAGAAAAAGGCGTACCTTGACATCGATATCCAAAAATCCTCCTTCGGCCACTTCAAACATCAGTCCCATTTTCGTCCCAGATATGAGACGATCAAAGAAACATTGTTCTTCGTTGGCATCGATGTGTATGAAGTAAGCTGAAGAAGAGGCGACCAGGACGGAGAGAAGTAAGAAAACTGATCGCGGCCACATATCGTTTTTCAAGTAATTTAAAATTACCTAAATTTTTTTCATTATCTCATAAAAACCAATGAAAAATACAAATTTGTTGAATGATGCCGTATTCAAAGTGATTTCCGCGAAATACAAAATTATCTCTGACTTTCCAAAATTTGCTTCCCTTTCTCTTTCTCTGACGGCTAATTTGGATTTCGCGGAAAAAACGTTGAATACGGCATGATATAACTGGTAAAATTTGTAAACAAAAAAAGAAAAATAAAAAAATTTCGACGGTGTATTACGTGTCGGAAATGCAGTGTATGCGGATCATACACATTACCTCACGGCTCAACTCTGATCTGAACATTAAAATTTCAACAAAATTGAATGATTATTTTTAATTATCTTCAAAATTATGTTTTTTATTGAAATTCAAGTTGACTATATCTCTTCGCTGTTTGTACTTTTTCAGTAATCGTTACAGAGAATGGCTTCTAAATCACCGACGAGTCATCCTCTTCACAGTCAACCATCTTCTTCCGTCGGCCTACCGCTTGCAAACCGAACATCGTTAGTTTGATTGAAAAAAAAAGACCAAAGGTGATTTCGTTCAGAGTTGGATTAATATCTTACAATCCCTTTTTAACAACTGAAGAAGGTAATTTTTTTTTCTTACAGTTATTGGTTGAAAGTTTAAGGAGTGGATTTTGATGGGTCAGCTGCAGGACAGTTTGACTTTGAAAATATTGAGAAGGTTTTTGTCATTTTTTCGAGTTTAATTTTTTTCAATCAGGTGACCAAAGACTTGTTACACTACATGGAAACCTGCAAATACCCATTCATAAACGACGTGAATTGCTACGAAAAGCTGCAAAAGATTGGTCAAGGAACTTTTGGGTGATTTTTCAGTAGAATTGAATAAATGAAAGCTAAATTTCAGAGAGGTTTTTAAAGCTCGATGTAAGAAAACAGGAAGACTCGTTGCGTTGAAAAAAATATTGATGGAGAATGAAAAGGAAGGGGTTAGTGGAAAAGCCTTGCCTGGAATTAAATTCAGAATTTTTTCAGTTTCCAATAACAGCTTTGCGAGAAGTGAAAACGCTACAGCAACTAAAACATCCCAACATCACAGATCTGATTGAAGTTTGCTGTACTCGATGTTCGAAAAGTGGTTTCTATTGTTTTTATTGAATCTGTTCAGCTGCACGAAACAGCAGCGAAAAGCCGACGTTTTACTTGGTCTCTGCTTTCTGCGATCACGACCTCGCTGGTCTTGTGAGCAACCATCGTGTCAAATTGTCGGCGGTCCACGTTAAAACAATGATGAAGGTCTGTTTTCCTGTTTCCATAGCTTTGTCGATCTCAATCTGGCTTTCTAGCATCTTCTGAGCGGTTTAGACAAGTTACACCGGATGAAAATTTTGCACCGAGACATGAAAGCTGCGAATGTCTTAGTTTCACACGAAGGGGTTCTGAAACTGGCTGATTTCGGCCTAGCTCGGCCATTCATCGTTAGTGAGTTTTTTGCATGATTCTCTTCAAAAAGCTTCTTAGATTCCGGCCCCAACCCGAAACAGTTGTACACGAATCGAGTTGTTACGTTGTGGTACAGGCCTCCAGAACTTCTCCTGGGTTAATTTCTTATTCTGAAGCTTCTTCTCACATTCATGATCTTCAAGGATCTCGACAATACGATACGACGATTGACGTTTGGGGCGTCGGTTGTATAATGGCCGAGCTTTTCACTCGAGTCCCCATTATGCAGGTCAAAAACCTTTCTTAAGGATTTTCGCTATGTCTTTATTCTTTAGGGTGAAACAGAGCAACGGCAACTTTACCTCATCAATCAACTCTGTGGCTCGATTAATCCAGAGGTGAGACAGATTTTTATCCTTTAAAAATGCTCAAAATCCAAGGTTTGGCCAGAAGTCGACAAACTTCCGTTGTACAAAAATATGGCTTCTTCGATGCCACCGGAATCGAAGCGGATACTCAAGGAAAAGCTAGTTCTCTATGTAAAAGTGAGTTTGAAACTTCAATTCGAAAAACTGAGATTTATTTCAGGATGAGTACGCGATGAACTTGTTGGAAGAACTTCTGACGTTGGATCCGAGCAAAAGGCCAACGGCGGACAAAGCCATTTATCATACCTACTTCTACAAACAACCGGAGCCCAAGGACAACATTTCGGATCTCATCCGAACTATCCCAGTTTGTTTTTCTTTTTAGGGATATTTTTAAACCAGCAGAACCGACAAATTTGCAGATATATGACAAAGATTTTTGAGCGAAAATTTTTAACCATATTTTTTCACTATATATCGGTTGGATCCCACACTAGCCTTTTGCGCGCGAAATTTGAAAATAAAAAAGTAGGCCGCACCCCGGGATGGATTCCAGTCGTTTTCACGTACTTTTTTGCTTACTTTTGTTTTTTGTTGACCGAAAAGTCTACAGAAAACGAGAGAATCAGAAAAAAGAGGGAAAAAAGTGTTTTGGGTTCTCGAAAAGGGGAGCTTTCAGTAAAATCGGAGTTCACAATGAACCAGAAAACTATTCATATTTTGCTCGTTAATTACTTTGATGAAATATACATGAAAAAAATATGAAGTTTCACTAAGGGCCTTGAACCTATCTTTGAAAAATTTTTTTAAAAACCACAATCAAAAAAAGTAAAAACCGCACTAGCCACACGAATTTGAAGATAGATATTATCTGTAGAAATTTGAGAACTCGCTGTTCGAGTTCACGACTGGCCGAGGAGCTCATGCCAATCGTGGAAGAGGTCAGCATCATCAGAGACCCCAACAAGGACAGCGGAAACCGCAAAACGTCCCTGCAGGACAGTTCCGAGACATGATTTTTTAGCCTTTTCTTCCATATATTCTTCGCTTTTTCAGTTGGATGCCCTTGAAGCTATCCAGCTGTTCCTTTATACCTCTTTAAATCGTTTTTCTTCTCCTTCAAAAGAAAAAACGAATCCTCAGTTATTGCAAGAACTCTAAAAAAATTCCATTAAAAAAATATCAATTTTCTCTTGATCATTTTTGATTAGTCATAATTTCATCAATCAATAAATCTGTGATTTATTTTAACTCATGCTTGGGAACAAGCCAACTTTGTTTTTGTAGTCCGTCAAAGTCTAATTGGGTTTTCTTCTCAGTTTTATGTCGGGAACCAGTTTCCTTTCTCATTTTATCACTTTTCATTCTCATGGCGTTTCTCACTTTTTACTCAATTTTGATGTGTCAAATTGGTGTGATACTTTTTTCTCTCTTTCTTCGCACCTCAGGGGCTCACCATTTGTGTTCTTGTCGCTTCCTTGTTTTCTCATTGCAACATTCTTTCATTCAAGTTGTTTTATGCACTAAAAAATAAATTTTTTTCTTATATACTTTCTCTGGAATTTTTGTTAATTATGCGGTATTCAACCAATTTTTCTGTATCGTTTTATCAATTTCACTTTCATGTTTCCTCGTTTTTTTCTAAATTTCTTGAACACAATGTCAGTATTTAAGGTACATAAGCTTCTTCTTTTAAACCTAAAATAATTATTAACATCTTTTCAAAATTTATTTTTTTTTTGAGCAGGTTTTTGAGTATTTATGCATTTCTTTATTTCTGAAGATATTTTTCAAATAAGAGTCTAGCAAATTAATTTAAGTTATATAATTGTCAGATTCTCCGCTGTCGTCAAGTCTGACGTCTTCGCCGTGATACGGATAATACGTTTAATCCTACATCACTTTTTGGCTTATTTTTATTATTTGTCTTAGATTCTTTTTCAATAGTTCTTCTCTTGTTAGCTGAACAGTGAAAAGATAATTGAATCGCCTTCAACTCAATTTTGATGAAATCCTGCATCTATTTCAAAACACTGGCTCTTTTTATAACAATTTTCAATAAAATTCGCTTTTCTGACACCAATGCTACTTTATTGCGCTTAAAAATGTTTTTTTTTCCGGTGGTCCACCAATATCTGAATGAGCTATCCGCCTTTCATTCCGGATCAACCGTCCTCATCAACAACAGGATTCAACGCGCCGCAGTTGAATCGACCGAAGTATTTTGTCTTTTTGGTTCTATTCCAAAATCTTCTTTCAGTACCGGCTTCATTTCGTTCAACCCTTTCCCAGCCGGCTCAAGTAAGGACTTTTCTCGTTCATTTATTTTTATTTAATAGTTGTCGTTTCTTTAGATGGAAGCTCACAAGATTACTCAACGGACACTGACTCCGGGAATCCTCAGAAAGTAGCGAATTTTTCTTATTAAAAAAAAGTGATCAAGTTTTCAGGTTATGCGGGGTTTGACCAAGTACATTGAAAGCTTTAAATATCCGTATATAAATGATGTATCTGCATATGAAAAGCTGCAAAAAATCGGTCAAGGCACATTTGGGTTAGTATCCTCCTTGGGAGTTTTCAAAAAGATTGATCATTTTTTCAGAGAAGTTTTTAAAGCGCGGTGTAAACGAACTAATAGGATAGTGGCTTTAAAGAAAATATTGATGGAGAATGAGAAAGAAGGAGTGAGTTATACAGTGAACGAACTCTTTCATCACCTTTTTTTTAGTTCCCTATCACCGCGTTGAGAGAAGTGAAAATGCTACAGCAGCTAAAACACCCAAATGTTACTGATCTCATAGAAGTTTGCAGCTCTAGATGTGGGTTCTCCCTTTTTATTTTCCTATCTTTTCTATTTGTCTGTTCAGCTTCTCAGAACAAGAAGGATCACTCGACGTTTTATCTAGTTTTTGCCTTTTGTGATCATGATTTGGCCGGTCTTCTTGGCTCGAACAAAGTCAAATTCGAGCCCGTTCACATTAAAACTATGATGAAGGTTTCTTTCCTCATTCGCCTTTTTCTATATGGGATGTTTTTCAGCACCTTCTGAGCGGTTTAGACAAATTGCACCGGATGAAAATTTTACACAGAGATATGAAAGCCGCGAATATTTTAATATCACACGAAGGAGTTCTGAAATTAGCTGACTTTGGGTTAGCACGACCTTTTATCGTTAGTGAGTAATTTCCATAGGAATTTCTAATGAATATAATTTGCAATTGTTCAGGTTCTGGTCCTAATCGTCAGTTGTACACGAACCGCGTCGTAACATTGTGGTATCGGCCTCCGGAACTGTTATTAGGTACGGAATACAGTTCTTTAACGTGAAATTCAAGTATCTCAAAGATGTGTTTTCTCTGAAAATTAAGATTTCCCGTTCTCGAGTTCTATATTCGAATCACTCAGTTTTCCAACTTCTTTTATTGAATTGTTCATATCATAATCGTGTGTCTCTTGTTTCACTCAAAAAAATTAGGAGATCGACAGTACACGACGACGATCGACGTCTGGGGCGTCGGCTGCATTATGGCGGAGATGTGGACGCGGACGCCAATTATGCCGGTAGAAACTGTCAAAATTACACGGGTTGAGTTGGACGATTCAGGGAGAAACTGAACAGAAACAGCTTCTTCTCATCACGCATCTTTGTGGATCCATCAATAAGGAGGTTTGTTTAGGAATCTTCATGGATAAGCCCAAAATGTTTTTTTCGGGATATACACTGCTCCACATAATTATTTATCCACCTGAGATTTTTCAAAAAATCGAATATTTTGAGAGTTTCTGAAAATCTTTTTGTTGTCAAAAGATGGGAATTTTGAGCAGATTAATATAACTATCAACAAAATTCCTATTGAAAAATAAACGTGTTTAAGAATTTCAATTTTTCAAAAAAAAAAACCGAATTTTCCGTTCCACATAATTATATATCCACCAAGGACTTTAAACTTTTCGAACCACTTTTTCCGGTTTTTTGTATCAGTTATCATTTTTTTTCAACATTATCGTTTGAAAATAAGAAGAATAAGAGCAAAAAGGTTTTCGAAAAAGTGGAGGAACCTTGGATTTGATCAGAAAACGGTCGCGGTGCTGTTCATTACATCAGCTACTCTTGAATCGATTATGATGTGAATGTTTTTATTTCATAAGTACCTTTGTACTTGGGAGACCCAATTTAGGTTCAAAAAACTTCGGTAAGGTATTTCTTTGCATTGAAAAGAGGCAGTTTTCCGATAACATTTACGAATTTTTGCAGTTTTGCCAAAAAATAGGAAGCCTAAAATGTCTTCGGATCATTTCTGTAAACTTTTTCTGAGATAAAACTGAGTAGCTGATGTAATGAACAGCACCGCGACCGTTTTCTGATCAAATCCAAGGCTCCTCCACTTTTTCGAAAATTATTTTGGAACGATAATGTTGAAAAAAATTTTTTTAAAAAACATTTATTTTTTTCAATAGGAACTTTGTTGATAGTTATATTAATCTGCTCAAAATTCCCATCTTTTGACAACAAAAATATTTTTAGAAACTCTCAAAATATTCGATTTTTTGAAAAATCCCAGGTGGATAAATAATTATGTGGAGCAGTGTAGTTTATTTCGGTCATACCTCGTTTAATTTATTTCCCGCTATCTCGTTTTCCTTTCGATGAATTTATTTAGTTCGTTTAATTTTTCATGCTAAACTTTATTTTATTTTTACAGCGTTTTGAATGAATATTTCCTAAATAATGACTAATCATTGAGTGACCTTTGCATTTTTTTGAATTTATTAATGTGTACCTTCCATAAAAAAATTATTTCAATAAAAAGTACGTTGGTTAGACCGAAAAAGAAAGACAAATTGTTCAATTTTTTTGAAATTTATATTTTGCGTGCCCTGGAGAGTTAGTAGGATTTAGATCTATTTGATTTTGATTAAAAATTATAATCGTTTTGAAATTTCAAGGTTTGGCCAGAAGTTGACAAATTGCCGATGTTTTTCCGCAATGGAACAGTCTCTACCGCAAGGCCGGAAGCGAATGTTAAATGAACGGTTAGGAAAAATTCGTCAAGGTTCGTTTTTTTGAAGAAATTTAAAAAAAGTTTATTTCTTACCATTTCTACCATTCTTTCATGCACGTTAGGAAAGGGAAGGTTAAATATACGAAAGATGAAAAAAACTGTCTCGGAATCTGAATGCAGTCTGTGATAAACGCGAAACTAGCTGTATATAAAAAAATCGTAGATATGATCTGTTTAATGAATGTATCTAGGAGATAAATTATTCCATGATCTTCATCTTCCAGATGTATCAGAAACTATATTTCTTACAAAAAGAAAAAATGCAGGGGGGCGAGGCGTTATATAGTGCCAAGAAAGAAGTAGTCGTAGATTATGAAATGTTTTAAAGGAAAGGAGGAGTTTAGAGAGTAGAGTTATGGTACACGGTAGAACATTCTAGAGTCTTGAAGATTTTCTCCTGGAAGGGAGAGAAGTTTGCAGAAGAACTCAAAAAGATCTATTATGGTTTAGAAAGTTTTTTTGAACGATGTGAAATATTCCAGAAGCTAAAGGTTACATTGATATGGTAGGAGTTTTATGACGTGATAAATGCGAGAACTGTGAAGAAGATTCTGGAATAATATAGAAAGACTTATCTAGTTATCATGAAATGCTATGTATAGAAATGTTTATGATCGAGGAGAGTTTTAACGAATCTTTGTACTTTAAAAGCGTTTCGAATACTTTCATGGATCACTTTTGATTTTGAGAAAAAGATCTATTTGAGGACGAATTCGCTATGCAATTACTCGATGAACTTCTCACATTGGATCCGTCAAAGCGGCTCACGGCGGAAAAAGCCATTTATCATGATTATTTTTACAAAAACCCTCAGCCTCAAGAGAATATCGCCGACCTCATGAAGACTATCACGGTTCGTTTTTTCTTTTATTTAAGATTAATTCTTTTCTTACAATCTCGGTTTTCAGACGTCGCAGTTCGAGTACACGGCGGGACAAGGAGCGCACGCAAATCGCAAGCCGCAGCAGCCGCGACCGCATCCGCAACGCAATCAGCAGCAGCAGAATGTCCCTTCCGGACAGTACCGCGACATGATCTTTTAACCACACTTTTCTTTGTACGATTGTTAGGTTCCTAATCTTGCATTATCTCGAGCACATCATACAACACCCTCATCATCTGTAATAATTGTTGCATTTTTAATCAATAAATTTTATGAAATCTTAGTATTCTTTCATAAGAAAATGACAGGCAAAGCCATATCACACCGACTTTTTTTTTCAGTCATTCAGTCAATTTTTAATTTCTTTTTTCTTTCAAAAATAAGTTGATGTAGCGTTTCAATTTTTTGTTCATGTAGCTTTCAAATTTCGCTCTAGCGGAGAGATCTTATATCATCGCTTCTAAAAGCCGGCAAAAGAGCTTGGGTAGCTGATTAAAAGTTTAGTTCCTAAAACAAACAAAAAAGCTTGACAAATTGAAGTTCAATCGCCATCATTTCAAGTCGTATGGCACTTACGAACGAGTTCTAACTCGAACCATGTTGCGACGACTCAAAATAAAAGTTTTTTCGATTCATCGGAAAAGTCGGAAAGGGTGAAAAAAGGCTCGATAGAAATGTACTCTTAGGGGACAAAAGTACTTTTTTGCTGCCTTTTCTGAGCCTTTTCCTTTTTTAGCGGCCATTATCCACCATTCTGACTTTGCCCCAGTGTCTTGATTCAACTTTGAAACAAAAGTCGAGGGTTGTCTTACTGGAATCAGAAGATCTAAGTCTATACTTCACTTAAATTTTATCTGAAGTTTGTTCGTGCAAAACACTTTCCTTGTCAGAGGCCTGTCATTTCCAAACTTGTTTTTGCTTGACGGGAGCTTTGTCAACGAATTCTGTGATGTTAGATGTTTAGAACGTTTCGTCGCCGTGGGAAACCGACGGTTCCCTGTGTGCGAGGCGATCTTACGACGTTTCAACGCTCTGAAAACCGAGAAATCGACCTCCAGAATCCTTATCAGATGTTATCAGTGTTGTTTCGTTGCAAGAGCGCTCGATTTCGTCGCTACTGGACCCCACGTGCCGCTCCAAAAACCTCTGAATACACGTAGGCCAGTTTCTATTTTCGAGTGGCTTTGTCTTTCTTCGGAGTTGATTTTTGATGATGATGACAAAAATCGTTAGTATTACAACTTCTCTTCCCCAATGGGTAAAACTAACTATCTTCGATATGATCTTTGGCTTTTATGGGCCAATAATGACTACGTCTGTGATTTATAGTCTTTTAACTAAGAAAAAACATCGAACGAATGACGGATTATTTGAGAAATACTTGAAAAAGTAGTGAGAATATTCAACGAGTATGAACGTGTTTTTGAACAATCGGAAAAAGCTTCATTTGAGAGAAAAATTTCTACTGAAGTGATGGTTATTTAGAAAAAAAGAACTTGAATCCCCCGAAGATGAGAAGATTTTCCTATAAACTTAGAAAATATTGGTAATGAAAAAAATTTTTTTCAGATATATTCTGAAAAAAATTCTTTATAAAAATTTTATTCTTTATAAAAAATTTTGGTCAGTCTAAGAAATGTGGTTGTGATTTTCTTTTCACGAAGTAGTTTTCCTGAAAACAACGTTTTCACCGATTATCTCACGATAATTTCACAGTGCGAGGAGAATTTCGTCATCATGATCTATCCTCTCATTGACAACAAATAACGACGTCCTCAGACCGTCGAAATCATCTTTTATTTTTAGAAGTGTGAAGTCAATGGAGACTTCGGAATCTAGAATTTTCAAGCTTTAGTTTTTGAAACAGAGAAAATTTATAGATATTTTTTTTTTTGAAAAGAAGTTGGATTGAGATGGGGCAGAACCTTCTTTTAATTCGAAATTTCATCTTTCTTCCGTCTTCTTTTACCTGGCAATACTTTGAACAGGTATTGTGAGCCGATTAAAGTCGGGGAAGAAAAGAAGATCGATTAAAAAAAAAAGGCTTTAAATCTGGTCTTGTTACTTTATTATCGCAATTGCTTCAAAAAATGAAAGGAGGCTAGAAGTAAATTGAATTTCATTAGAAGAGGTTCGAAAGATTTGAAATGACGAATCAAATCAATAAGTTCAATCACATGGGCCAGAACCACGGCTTTCCATTTTCTTACAGAATATTGCACAGCTTTTTATTTAACCTGTTAAAAATTTGTTGAATGAGTATTCAAAAGTTCAAAAATCTTTCCTGGACGTGTAGGACTCACATATCTTCACCCTCCCCCGTTGAAAAAAAGCTTACCCAAAGCTCGGCTTCAATGCCTCTGAAGGATCAGCAACTGTCTCTCAACAGATATTTTCAAATTTTATTATCGATTTCAAAAAAAGATTGACAGGAGGAACGAGTTTTCTTTCAGACCACGTGGGAATATTACATCAGAATCTGATCGGTCTGACCGAAACCACGCCCCTTTTGTGCCGACCACCGGCGCCGCCTCCGCAGTCCGTCATTTCGGCACATCAACTCTCCTAAACCTTCTACACCTCTCAGAATGGTAATTTCAGCTTTTTTTTCGAAGTTTGACAGCTCTTATAGATTTTAAGCCCTAGAAAGTACAAAAAAGCTTCTTATCGATTGTTTTCTTTATGATGGTTGAGCAGAGCTCTCTGACAGAAATAAATTATCAATTATTGGTTTTCCCTTGGAAGATGTAACATCTTTTCAGCTGAAAGTTTCGAGATTTGACGAAAAGTTTAAAAGGAAATCTTTGTGATAATTGAACGTAAACTTCTTTTTTTATGCTCCATTTTTTTTGATTTCCACAAAACATATCCTGAGATTATGTTCAATATTTTTGACTTATGAAGCTTGCCAATGTTCTAAAAATTGTTCGTTAAATTTTTCTTTTTACGTTCATTTTGTTCTAGTAGTTTTTTGAATATTCTGACATTGAAAGTTCAAAGAGTATATTTTTCTTTATTAGGTTTTCCTGGCCTTTTTTGTTCTAGTTGTTGTCTAATTTTACATTTTCAGACGACTTTCGACAAAGGAGAAAAGCCGGAAAAGGGAACATTCGTCGCTTTCGACCACATCCGATTCCTCGTCGGAAACGCGAAACAGGTATCAACTTCGTTTGAATTTCGATTCTCCTCTCTTTGAAAAATTCTTCATATTTCCTATGTTGTTCAAAGAGTCACCGACTACTTTTAGTCTTGAGGCAAAGAGCCGTTTTTTGTTTCCAGTCGGAAGAAATAAATAATATTTCGTCGATTTCAAAAAAGTAAAGACTTCTAAAAAACAGTGTCCTGATTAATCATTAGGAACGACAAAAATTCCACGTCCGACCATCAAATTGTCACTTTTTGGTTATCAGCTCCTTATCAGCACTGTTGTTTTGCCAAAGGAGTCGATTGATATGTGGCGCGATTCTTGGAAAAGTTGCCACGTGATACATTTTCTGAACTGATGAAAATTGAATATTCAATTTCTAGTGAGGAAGTTTTTGTAAAGAGACTTGATCAGACCATTATAGGTCAATAATGACGCAAAAAGTAGAGATAAGATCGGAAATCAGGTCAAGTGACGTCAGTAGATTTGAGGCAGGGTTGAGAACTGCCGAGGAGAGCCACGATCTGGACTCTGGAAACTTTGGAGATTGGATACTTCACAGAAAGTGTTACAGGCAGCCTATTGGTACTGTGCCAATTACGGATTCGAGCCGTACGCCTACAAAGGACTCGAAACTGGAAGCCGAATCACTGCGCAGCACGCCGTTCGCCAAAACAAGGTCATTTACAGGAACGAACTTTCTCCAATTTCTAAAATTCATGAGTAGCTTGTTTTTCGTGAGAAAAGTAGCTCGATTTATAGAGATAGCGACATATTGAAGTGTAAAAAAGAGGTTTTATCGTTTTATGTTGTTGTGTTTTTATCTTTTTGCTCTGAGATAACTGATTCTTGTTATTAAATCTTATCCAAATTATTTGAGAATAAGAAAAATTGATAAACTGCAAGATTCGCAGAGAGCTAGACTTTTTTTAAAAACTTCAATCAAGTGTTGATTTGATGTTAGTTTGATCAAAAAAGAAACGCTAGCTTTGAGGGAACAGAAAAACTTTCGGGAACCTCTCATTCCATGTAAAAAAAAATAGGTTTGAACTACTTTTGAGTATTTAGTTAACGGGGAATTTTTAAAAATTAGAGTCAATTTTCAGGAGTTTATGAGTAATAAATAGGCAAAAAAAAAACAAAAAGCAACAGAAAAATCTAAGTTAATCGTTTTAGTAACAACTATACCAGTTTTTCCTTAATCCATGCAGTTCCAAAAATAGAAATATATATGGTGTTATACCGTAAAAGACATACCAGTTCTTATTGTCTGATTTGAAGAAGCTATTCAAGATTGTGGAAAGAGTTGGATCTTCTGCAACTCTAAAGAAAACTTTTTTCAGATCATCTTCGTGTTCGAGTCGGCTCTTTTGCCTGACAACAAGGAACTCGGCGATCATCTGGTGCGGCACGGCGACGGCGTCAAGGACGTCTGCTTTGAGGCAAGTTCAATTTTCATGATGAATTGACTCATTTCTTCCGCAGGTCGATGACTTAGACGCAATCATCGATTACGCAAAAAAGGCTGGAGCCAAGCTCATCCAGGACGTCACCGAAGAGAAGGACGAAAACGGCGTCGTCCGCTTCGCAACTCTCAGAACTGTTGGTTCTTGATTTTTTTTTTTTCGAAACTCGAATTATCAAACTTTTTCAAAAAACGATAACTCGAAAAAAAACCGAAAACAGACAATTTCTTTCGTCTTTATGTTTTCAAAGAGTTTCGAAAATTAAAAGTCTAATATAGAGATTTTGATTTTGGGTATATTCTAGAACTACTTTTTTGAACTATAATGGCCTCAGGAAACAAATTTTAAATCTTCGAAGTTTTGAGAGAGACTCCTCGAAGCTCTTGAGAACCCTTTTTAAATCTTTCAGATCGATTGGAGTTACTTTAAAGACTTCATGCGTTTTTAGTGTTATTTAGGGCATTGCAAAAACTTCTGAAATATTTGATTTGTGACGCATTCAGTCTAACAATTTGCTGGAAAGATCGTAAAAACAAAAAAAAAAACAGAACGTAAAACCAATAAGCGCGGTTTGAAATAAAGCTCTAGCGGTGAGAGAAAAAATGCGATAAAAGATACGCTCGCGCGCAAACCGCTCCGAGTCGGAGGCGCGTTGACATGGGGTAGCCGCCATTGGACGGCTCATAAACTTACCTGGCTGGGAGGATTTCGCGATCACGAAGGCGGAAACTCCATGGCGAGGCCTGACCATTGCACTTCTGGTCGGGCTGACCGGTGTGGCAGTCTCGAGTTGAGATTCGCCAACAGCTTAATTTTTGCGTGTGGGGTTGCGTTCGCGCGACCCCTGGAAGCTTGGAACTAATTCAGAATCACAGATGACGATATCATACTCGTCCAAAGCTAATTTTTTCTTGATTTTTCATTGATTCAGAAATATCAATAATTTTTTTATTACAGTATGGCGAGACGAATCACACTTTGATCGAACGCAAAAACTACAAAGGCACTTTTTTGCCCGGTTTCAAGCCACACACTCTATCGAAGGAATTTTTCCAATCTCTCCCCCGTGTGAGTTCATTATCAATCCGTTAGACTACTCATTGTTAACTTATTTGAATTTAGATTGATAATCAACATTTTTTTAGGTTGGTCTGAATTTCATCGACCACTGCGTTGGAAATCAGCCGGAGAATGAAATGGATTCTGCCGTCCAGTGGTACGAAAAGACGCTCCAGTTCCATAGGTTCTCATTATCATGAAAATTAATTAATTGAGAAAGTTTCAGGTTTTGGTCGGTTGACGATTCGATGATTCATACCGAGTTTTCCGCCTTGAAATCGATTGTCGTCACAAACTATGAAGAGACAATCAAGGCAATAATGACTTGGATTTTTCTAAATAACTTTCTACGATCTTATAGATGCCAATCAACGAGCCAGCTTCGTCTGGAAAGAAAGCTGTTTCACAGATTCAAGTGAGATCTTTTTGGTTTTCCAAGTCAAAAAAAAAAATGAATTTTTCGCATCACTAAAAACTTTGTTTAATCCACTATTTTTGAAAAATATAATTTCAGGAATACGTTGACTACTACGGCGGTTCTGGAGTCCAACACATCGCCCTCAATACTTCGGATATTATAACCGCAATCGAGGCTCTGAGAGCTCGTGGCTGTGAATTCCTGACAATTCCATCAAACTATTACGATAACCTCCGACAAAGACTCTCACAAGCTTCTATCAAAGTAAAAACTTGTTAATATCAAAAATATTCTCCATTTTATCAGGTTTCCGAAGACATGGACAGGCTACAAAAGCTACACATTTTGGTGGACTTCGATGAAAACGGCTATTTGCTTCAAATTTTCGGGTTTGTTTCCTTTTTCATCTTTCAACTCGCCGCCGCATCCAGAGCCCTTGAAGAGAAGAAGAGCTTTGGTGGCGTTGCAGTGTGTTGACAAGCACGCAGCAGCGTGGCGCAGTGGAAGCGTGCTGGGCCCATAACCCAGAGGTCGGTGGATCGAAACCACTCGCTGCTAATGTTTTTGTCTTTTTCTTTGGTTGCAGAAGTCTAGAACCTTTTTTGCATGACTCTCGTTTTGTTCTTCACCGATTGATTGATCTTTCAGTAAACCTTGTCAAGACCGACCAACATTATTCCTGGAAATCATCCAACGACACAATCACCAAGGCTTTGGAGCTGGAAACTTTAAAGCTCTCTTTGAGTCGATTGAGTTGGAACAGAATGAACGGGGAAACTTGTTCTATTCTGACGTCGAGAAAGGAGGAAAGAAAATCTAAATGTGCATTGTATGTGTACTGTCTTCTCATTTTTGTAAAACTCCGTTATGCCTTTTGACATAATAACCTCCATGTAGATCTTTTTTACGAGTGAATAAACGATTCTGCTAGATTTTTAGTTCAGAGAACGTTGCTCTTTGAAAAATTTTCAGGTCCACGTGGTTAATGGAGACTTCAGAAAGTCGGAGAGAGCAGTATATACAATTGTTTCCATATTTAGAGGCGGTCGCCTTCAAATGGCCGCACCGGAAATGACTCACGGCCAAAGATAAATATATACTGGGAGGTCCGTTCTGCGGGATCGCCTCGCTTCGCTGAATCCGTAGATTTTTTCTGTTGACCCCAGCTTTGAGTGGTTTTTCTCAGAGAAAGAAAAAACGGCTTCCAGGTGTGAAAAGGTTGCAAAACTGCTCGTTTAAGTTGTTATTTCCAGATTCTTCCGTTTTATGACGAAACCAGAAATATGGTTTATTTATGCACAACTTGAGCTCGGAAAAAGTCTAGATTCAGATTTCTGTTTATGAATATTTTCTATATGTGCCTAATGAATGACGCCGGTATCAGATAAGAGAGTACAGAAAAATCAGAATGATTCCATTCTTGACCACGGCTATTAATTCACTTTTCATACTTCTCAATTTTTAGATCTTCTACACTGGATGTTGGATCTGTCAATTGGAGACTTTCCTACGTCATCAAAAGTTTACAAAATTTCAGACCGCCGAGTTGAAAAACAAAAGACGGAAACAAAAAGCGCGATTCAAAAGGGCTTTCTGCATTGTTCTGAAAAGCAATTTGAGCAAGTAAAACAAAGTTCCGATCAAAAAAAACTTGAAATAAAAGTTTTTAAGTGTCGTGAAACTGCACACATCCATCCGTTCCACATGACTTTCGAGACAATAAAAAAGAAGTTGGGCGAAAAATGGAAAGACGAGGAAATGTTTGGCGGAAATTCAAACCCTTTTTTAACGCCTTTGCTGACGCAATTTCCTTCTGGTACTTTTCAACGTTTAAAAATATTTGACGTCAGAGCCACTTTAAGATTGAGCCAGAAAAAAGCTATTTTTACTGTGCAGATTGAAAAAAAAAGACATGACTCATCGGTGGCTACATTCATTAATTTGACGATCAGAAATGTTCCTGAATATTTTATAGCTATGATAAGTTCAGAAAAACTTTGGTCCAAAGCTTTCGCAGATCAGACGTTAGAGATGATACCGGCTATTTTTACCCTTGGAGCTCGAAAACGCCTTTTTGCAGCTTTAATTTCTGAGCTTTTTTTCAACTTCCGACTTTTTTTTTTTGATTTTGAAGTGTTCTGAGGAGCAGCCGGCTCGATAAATCTCATACTTTTTTCGCCGAAGATTTTCGACTTTACCCCGTCTACTAGGGAAAACGTAACGTCGTCAGAACTGGCCGTTACACCCACGTGTTTCACTGGAAATTGTGGCCAATTTGTCGTATTGGATGATGAGTCGCCTGAAATATGGCAATTGAAGCTTCTTTATTGGCTTTATGAGTGCAAGTCTAGTCAAACACGGGTAGGTAGACTAAAGAGCACTACATTTGTTTTCTTCCAGATCTTTGAGTATTGTATCATTCTGCATATTCATCCAGAGATCTCACTTAAAAAAAAATATTTTTAAGAAATTTAAAATTTTAAAGCTCTCGTCAATGTAATCTATGAACTTTCCCACAACACTCTTCCATCGTTACAGCGGGCTATATTCTATTTCGAGACTCTGCCTGACATGAGCAGCGTGGCGCAGTGGAAGCGTGCTGGGCCCATAACCCAGAGGTCGGTGGATCGAAACCACTCGCTGCTAGTCTTTTGGCGTCTTTTTCGAACAGACTCTTTCGAGAGGACTCCCTAAATAGTAGCTTTATGCCAAGTCCAAAAGTTAAATTTTCAAACTTAGAACTGGAAAAAAAAATTGAGAAGGAAGTCCCCCTATTTGACTTTCCTTTTCGTTTTATTTTTGTCTCTCATTTTATTGTGAATCATTTTCAAACTTTTTCTGTTAATTATTCTGACGGAAGATTTCTCACGCCACGCGTTCTTTTTCAGAATAGTCCTGAAGGTATTGCTGACCTTTGGAGAGAATGAACTGATCTATGCTATTTTTCGAAAAAAAAAAATTGAAAAAAAGAGAAAAGGATATCTCTTTTCAAAAAATTGTCTAATTTGAAATGCAGTGTTGTGCCAGGAATAGCTTTTTTTTCCTAATAATAATTAAGATTAGGAAGTGAGCGCATTTTTTCACTGTTTTCTCCCTTGGAAAACACAATGCTCACAAAGAGAAACGAACACGTGTGAATGGCCTCGCCACAAATTGGGATGCAGTTTTAATCTTCAAGGAGGCGAGGGCGGCCAGAAAAACGCCTCAGGGCTGGACCAAAAGCCGAATCCAGAAGATAGTCGTAGCGTCGTTTGTAAGTCGAAACGCCCACGCAATTTATTTCCATAAACGCTATCTTTTGGGCTCTTCTGCAAAAAAGTTGAACTCGATTCGAAACGGAAGCAAAAAAAATTGATGGTTTCGATCAGCTGACTGTCCGACTGTTAGACTGTCATCCGTATTTTGAATTAGACTGTTTTCTGCTCTCCACTGGGAGAATTTTGTGAGGATTGGTAGGAAAGAGCAGAAGAACCGTGGAGTTCCGTTAGAAGCGCTTGAAGAGCTCATAAATCCTCTTTTCAGCTACATACAAAATTATCCATAAGATTATTTCTCTTCTTCTGAATTAAAGTGAAATTTAACCAATACAGCGGAAGTTCTTATCATTGTTTTTTTTGAATCGCTCATTTACCGTTTCTTATAAAAAGTTGAAAAACTGAGAATTTTAATTACTTTAAAGAAAAAAATTTCCGTTGAACGACACCCCCACAAAAAAATCTTAAGCTCCGGTTACAAAAACAGCCTTCAAAAATTCTCTCTATCAAATTACACATTTTTCGCGCCAAAATGGCGATTTTATAGGTCAAGTAGGCGTCAAATTTCGGAAGTATTTTTTTGTTGTAACTCTATATATTCCTTTTCCGGGTTCGAATCAAGTTCTTGCGGAGGTGGCTTATTCAGTTTGATTCACAGGAACGGAGTTAACTTTTTTGAAATGAATCATCGGCTTTTTTTCTAGTTTCAATTAGAATTCTTCAATAGCTGTATTGAGTTATATTCGTTCTGTTTTTCCATTAATCGGATGCGTACTCAGTGCTATCCAGGTAAGAACTGAAAGAAAAAGAATTTTTTTGAAGCTGGTCAAAAACAGTTGATTAAATCCTAACTGTTATTTTGTGATCACACCTTCTCAAAGCTTGCGATTGAAATAGTTTTTAGCTGATTTCATATTGATCAGCCCAGTCTAACGATTTTCGATGGCTCCGCGCGCAAGTAGCTTAGAGTCGGACGCATCTGAAAGCCACAGTTTCGTAACGATTACTGTGCATTCTTCCAATATGCGACCTTGAGTTTACGAGTAAGCCTGGATTGGATGTAACTCACATTTTTATTTTTGCAGTCGCTTTTTTTTTTTAATTTCCAGAACAACATGAACTTTGGAAGTCGTTCGTAGGTAACTTTACTGTTTTGCTCGTTCTCAATGAACACCGAAGGAAATAATGTTGTATCTTTTGCGAAATGTCGGCACCAACCTAAACTCGTAAGTGTAGGCGGTTTTCAGAATTCGTAGGCGTGGCGTTTAAAACGATTTGCATTTTACTCGTTTCGGATCCGAGTCTGGGCCAATTTTAGTCTCAGACTTCAAGCGGTTTATTGATTAATGAAACCTTTTTAAAGCTTATAAGCCCTGAATTTTTCCTCTCTGTGAGTCCGTCTGAAGCTTCTAGCTTTTTTTAAACTTTGAAACTTCTGATTCTTGCTCCCAAAAGTGACGACACTCAAACTTGATGTAAAACTACCGTTTGGCGGAAGTTTCGTCGCATCCGGATGGGACATTTGAGTCTTTCCCTTGGTGTGGACATTGGTGTTCTTTCCGAGCGCTGTTCTTTTTTTTTTTTGATTTCTCGGTTCAACACGACCTTCTGTCTCTGATTTAGGCGATCTCTAGAACTGTTTGACGTGGTTTGTGGATAAAAACAAAAGTATTACAGATTTACAGGTTGTAATCTCGTTTTCATAGTCTTGCGCAAATGTGTGATTTTGAATTATAATGCGATTTTCAATAATTAAAGTTTTTAGTATATTATATATATTAGGATTCAAATAAACTGGATAGTGAGGTGATGTATACCGCAGTGCAAACATTTTGACCTATTCATTAGTTTCGGTACCAGTAACATTGGTTTTAAAGAATTTTTCCGTTTTCGCATCCGTTCATACTATTGTTGCGGTCATAGAGTTCGTTAAACAAGAAGAAATCAAGGATTGTCTTCACGCTATCAGCTAAAAAGAAGAGATTCAGATGTCCCTCAAGGCTTTCTCCGAAGCGGGGATTCGAAGTCGTCGTATCTATTCTACAGCTTTTGAGATCCTCATTCATCTAACGGTAGATTATATAAGCTGTCTAATTCAGCGTGCAAACAACAATAAACTAATTGTTCAGCCTTAATTTGGATACAACTAACCTCATTTTCAACGTCGCGCGACCTCAAATAAACCCAAATCGTCACTGGAATGCCAATCAGTTTCTCTTTTCTCAATTACTTGCATTTTCCATGTGGTTGATTTTTGAAGAGGTCGTCCACGGAAGTCTGAAAATCCGTGACGCAAAGCTCAAGGTGGGCGGAGCCTTTGTGTGGAATGGCTTTGGGCGGACGTCTGAAATATTTATCGTCGTACCTATTGAGATCTCTCTATTTCTGTTTTCATTCTAATGGTTTTGGAGCTTTGTTGTCTTATAAGTTGATTCATGCGAATCCAAGTGATATCAGAAGTATAGGTCAGAATTTCCACGTACTCGAAGTGCATGCAATCAATAACTTTTGGGGATATTTTTGCTGCTTCTGTTTGTTTATTTTTTCTCGTCTACAAGTTTTTTTTTGAATTGACGCACTTGCCTTTAAACATCTATTAAAGGAACGTTTTTCAAAGGAGCCTCAAAAATGTTTGTTTAATGAAAAAAAAGGACATTTAAAGCATTCGGAGTCCTTATCAGGAAAATATTGTGCGAGTCATAAGTTCCTTTTTTTTTTGCCATTAGAACTTCCATTTTTAGACGTTGTCATATCTCGTTCTAGCCAAAGAGCACTATCCGAGACAAAAAAGAAAGTTTCACCTGGAATTACAATTTTTTTGTTTGAAATTAAGTTCAAGGCAGGGACTTTTTTTGTTGGAATCTCCAGCCGAGGAACTCCATCGTAGGAAGAAGTCTGGATCGTGGCAATTCGAGAAAAAAAAGGGGTCAACTGTCTTGAATTTCACATCATTCACGGAAAACAGGAAGAGGCATAAGATGAAAGACGAGATTTTCAAAAGACCAACACAGACTCAATTATTTTTTTTCCTCGTCTGTTCCACCACCATTTTTCAGTGACTCTTTTGCCATGTAGCGCCATTCTTTCAAATAATTAGACATTTCGAGTTTCTTTTATGGAAATCGGGATGTTTTTAGATGAAATTTCGGAACAGTTGAGTTCTTCCCATAATATTAATTATGACAAAGGGCTATAGTGGAAAAAAACTATTTTATCCTCATTTATATATTTCGATAGCTTTTCTTGTTGATCTCGCTGTATATGTCTTATCAGTTATTCTTGGTAATAGTTGCATTTTTTGAAACTTTTCTTTGTTTAAGAACTTTTTAAACATTCTCCAAAAAATGCAAAATCTAGCTACGCTTCAAGGGGTCGTTCCTGCGTTCGGCGTACACTCGTTTGCAGATTTTTCAATAAAAAGAAAAGAAGTTTTGGTTTTCTGGCTTCTGCCTGGAATTTATGCCTGAAGTCCGTTGTCATTCTTCTTCTTCTTCTCCTTCTTCTTTGTCTTCAGAATCCACTCACGTCACCGACGTACTCTGCCGTGTAATGAGAGACTTCAAGGGGTCAATTTCCACATGTTTCAATGTTTGTTTGTTCTTCCTGTGGATTGGAAGATCACGCAACTGAGGCGGGGCTTCTTCGGCTTTTTAAAATAATATTCTGCCGAGTTTCGGAAAGTTTTTCGAGTTTCCCTTTGAAAAACTTTCATCTATTGTCAAATATTAGTGCTGTGACTACTGGATTATTCACTACAAACAAACTTTTGACTTTATACATATGTAAGTTGACATTTCATTTTCAAATTTTTAACTCTTTCTTTTTTCTTGTTTTATATATCTGTCCTCAGTTCTTTTTTTTCCCGGAAAGTCATCAAAACTCAACTATATGAAAATGAACTAGAAGACATTACTCAACAAAATAAAAAAAAGTTTAGAAAATATCAGAAAAATACTTGAATAGCATGAGCTTTCTCCAACACTCTTATTGAAAACTGTCATTTTCTTTCAAACCTTCCTTTACTCGCAAATTGTTATCTTTATTAATCTGATTATTTGATACTGTAAATATTGATGAAATAAACGGTCAGAAATAATTCCAATTGCAGATGTTGTTGGTTTCGCTGTTGAGCTTGGTGGCCGTCTCTTTCGCGATGGAGATCACGCGAAGGCCCCTGCGAACAAGTGAGCCTTAACTCAAAAGTTCGATTTTTTTTCAAACCTGTTGAATTTTCAGACGACCTCGAATTGGGCCCCGAGTTCGGATTGCCTCTGGCGTCCGAGGAGCTGATCCGAGAGGCTGACCGGCTCAGCAAACGAGGTATCACTTTCTTCTGAGAACGAAAGTAACTTGAAAATAATCTCACAAATTATGATTTTCTAAGCAGTATTATCTAAAAAAATATAAATTCTGTTGAAAGCGCGCAAGTCTCGAACTCAATCAGTTTACTAAGAGGGATTGGTTTTCGTATTAATTTTTTTTTTTGGATAGATAAGGTAAAAAAAAAGTTTCACTCTCAGGAGGTAATACTGAGCTAGAAAATTTTAAGAGAAAAGTTGGGCGACCTTAAAAAAATGGACTGCGTATGTATTTCTGTAGCTTCACGTTTATTGCACAGATAATCAAAGAGGTTGAGTGAACGGTCATGTCTTTTGCTACGAAGTTTGGTGAAAGTGATTGAAGAAAATGGTTTGAGGCGTGGATCCGATGAGTATCCCACGGCTGGTGAAGGAGCCGCCGTTGAAGAAGCGGAGCGACCTGTCGGAGAAGCGCGGCGACGCCGCCGTCTATCCGTCCGCCAGCAAACACACCGTCCCGCTGATCCGCATCCGAGAACCGCCTCTGAAGCGACAGTCGTGTGAGTTCTTTCTCAGGAACTCTCATGCTGGCCAGGTGTCTCAACGGGTTTACCCGTATTAAACCCGTGTTTTTGAATCTCAGTTGTGCTTGGTGTATGAAAAACGACGGGTGTAAGAAGAAATAGGTGACCCAGCTGTATTTATTTCGAAAATCTGTAACCCAACTGTGCTAAAGCTGTGCATCAGCTATTATAAAAATTGCCAAAATTTCTACCCTCTGGGCCTACATGAGTTTAATACGGGGACACCCGCTGAGTTAGCACGACTGGGCTACCCTCATAAGCATGAGAGAAAGGCCAGGTGAAAGGAGCAAAGTCCTGACGAAAATTCTTTTTTATTAACATTCATTTCAAAAACATCGTTGTTAATCCAGGGACGTTCTTATTCTTCGTTAGAAGAACTATATGGTTTAAGGGGAATTGTGAAAAAAACTAAAATTCTATAAATTTGTCTGGAAAATCTATCGTTTGCAGTAACACTACACGATTTGGCACAAGAAGTTTCTTCGAAGGAGGACGCCTATAAGTATCTCCAAAAAAGATTCTCCGCGCCTTATTCCCGGTTCAGGTTTGTTCTAAACCTGTTGGAAAGAAAAAAAGAAGATTATATTCAGGTATAGAACGCTTCGGGAGCCCACGTATGTTGACTGGTAACCGATATTCTGAGCACCAGGACTTCAAAAACAACAGAAAGAGATGAGAAAAGAAGCCACGATTTCTCGAAACCACCAATCTCAAATGATTCGCCAAACATAGTGTTCTTTGGGTACCAACTATGCTTTTCTTCCTACTTTTGTACATTTTTTTTCTTCATCGCTCGAGTGGATTGAACGGAATAAACATATGACAGTTTGCGCATTTTTCTCTACAGTCATTCGTTTATAACTGATGTGAAACCTGTGAAAACGTGCATGAGCTAATAAAGTATTTCTGAAAACATAAAAAGATGAAAATTATTCGTGAATCACAATTAATTTGGTATTTTCCTTTCGATACTTATCAAATCAAAGAAAAAGAAGCCGACGTGACTCAGGTACGCGGATCGAGTTCAAACTTTCGTGGTTTATAGACCTAAGTGAGAATACTTGAAAACGAGAGAGAATATCTGCTAAACCCAATAGAGAACCGAGAAAAAATTAGTTGAAAATGTGAAAATTAGGCTTGAAAATTTTCAGAGTACTGCTTTTCACCTTTTTTTCATATTTTAATACACTCGCCTTGGATGATCCGGCTATGATACACTCTAAAAAACTTTTTTCCAGTCAAAAGAAGGAGAAAAGCAGAAATTTGATAATTTTCAAGCCTTAATTGTTCATTTTCAAAAAGCTTTTTCTCAGAAGCCTATGGGGTTTCGCAGATAATCTCTCTTGTTTCTAAGTACTCTTACCCGGGTCTATGAGCCACCAAAGTTTCAACTCAAACGGGTACCCGAGTCCGAGTACTCGCATGCTGAGCAGGTGTCTCAACGGGTGTACCCGTATTAAACCCGTGTTTCTGAGGTTATTTTAGTCTCAGTTGGGCTAAAACGGGGGAACAACGGGTGTTAGAAAAATAGGTAACCCAGCTGAGCTAAAGCGGGGTCTCAGTTGGGCTAAAAAGTGCCAAAAGTTCTATCAGCTGGGCTTATACGGGTTTAATACGGGGGCACCCGCGGAGACCCCGTGTTAGCACGGCGGGGTTACCCTGCTCAGCATGCGAGTAGTTCCCTAGTCAGTCAAATTTCAATTATTTTGCGCGGGAATTCAAAAAAGCGAGCATGCAAACTTTCGAACGTGTGTGCTCAGAAAACACATTTTTCTTACGCGCATTTTCACCTGCAACCTCCGATTTTCGCGCTCTCAAGTTTTTGGTATTCTTTTTTCAATTCGCTTGTTCGTTTTCATGTTAAATAGATGATATGAGTCAAATACGCTTAACATCTGAGTGATGAACTGTTTTTTTAGTGATGAGTTTTTAAATGGGTGTTTCTTCTTGAATAGTCGATTAAAAGGAAGTGTGAAAGGGAAGTAGTGTTACGAAACTCCAAATCTCTTTTTAAATATATTTTTCTAGTTTGTAACGAAATTCAACCTGCGGAAGATATCCTCACCATCGCAAATTCTATACAAAGAGATCTATTCTCTTCGAATTTTTACGTCACGCGAGCACATCAATAAGGTGCAGCGGGCAGACGACGCGAGCGGCCGAGAAACCTTTCTTTGACTGATATCTCATCATTTAACCATTAGCACTCAGATTTAGAGCGTGAGTTAACATATCTTTTTGTCGCTGAGAGCCTAATTAGCAGGAATTTTTCAGTTGACGAAGAAAAGTATTGATTAACGTTGGCCCCGAGGAGTTTTTCCGTTTTTTTTTTGGAGAGATTTATTGAATGACACAAAAAGTGTCTTTTTCACTTAAAAGGTTTATAAGATTATTGTTTCCTGTCTGACAAAAAAACAATCTGATGTAATGAGAAGCTTGACTAATTTTTTTATGGAATAACTAAATACGGCTTTCACGTTTTTCTCTATCTATTTAGTAATTTCTGTAGATTTTCTTTTTTTAAAGGAAAAAAACGATCGAACCGTTAAATTTCAATGATTTATTCGTTGTAGTTAATAAGAAGACGTCGACGCTTCGAAGTTTTTTTATTCTTCTCTTATGTGAATCTTATTGAATTACAGAAGTAACTTTAAAAAGTCCTATTATGTCGATGGCTGGAGAGGAATCTGGTGACGATTCTCTTTACCCTATTGCCGTACTCATCGATGAGTTGCGAAACGAAGACGTCACTCATCGCCTAAACAGTATTCGCAAGGTTTTCTTTGCAAAAATAAGTTTTGTAATATTTCAAGTTCAGCTTTCTACCATTGCTTTGGCGCTAGGAGTTGAGAGAACCCGAAATGAGCTCGTTCAGTTCTTGACTGGTTTTTTTTCCCTTTGAAATAAACTTAAATATTGCTTTAGACACGATTTATGACGAAGATGAGGTTCTTCTTGTGCTCGCCGAGCAACTCGGAAATTTCACACCTTTGGTTTGTTATCTGGTTTATGAATGAGCGATGAACACAAAGCTATAATTCATAATTATTTTTCTTCTTCCTACGCCTTTGTACCGCTTGAGCGGCGTCGGCGCCTCAAGTCGATGAGCCGAGGTCCTATCATGATATCAGTGGACTGGCTCCAGTGACATATCCGTCCTTGTGTGTGACGGCTGGGGATTATGAAGCCGTGGTTTCCCACTACCAAAATTTCTTAAACCCCTTCGTTGGGTCGGGGCGGGGATCGAACTTGTGACCCTGTGGACCGTAGGCAGGCACACAACCTGTTGCGCTACGGCGCGCCCAGTTCATGATTATTTTTGAAAGAGAAAAATCAGTTATCCCTCTTCAGTTGAATTTTTTTCCAAGTTTGAATTATGTAAAAATTTTTCGCAGTGGAAGATTTTACTTTTTTGATTTTCTGTTGCAAGTATTTGTGTTAAACTTTTTTTGGAGTGAAGAAAGGTAAAAAAAATTTTGAATTTAAGAATGTTGCGAAATTGATTGACTCTGGATTTACGAGAGAGCAGCATCAAAAAATTTATGTTACCATAGAAGTCCAATATAAAACTTTCTTAAACGATCAGTTCACTAATTGTTTCAACTTAGGTTGGAGGCCCCGACTACGTTCACTGTCTTCTGCCACCATTAGAGAACCTGGCGACGGTGGAGGAAACTGTCGTCCGCGACAAGGCGGTCGAAAGCCTCCGCAAAATCGCCGACAAGCACAGTACGGCCGCCCTCGAAGAATACTTTGTTCCGATGCTCAAGCGTCTTGGAAACGGTTTTTTTTTCTCTAGTATTGAAGACAACTGATTTAATCTCAGGCGATTGGTTCACGTCCAGAACCTCGGCCTGCGGACTTTTCTCCGTCGCCTACCCACGTGTCAGTCCAGCGCTCAAGGCTGAACTCAAGACGTAAATTGGATCAAGTGAATGAAAAACGCCATTAAAAACTTCAGTCTGTTCCGTACGCTTTGCCGCGACGACACTCCGATGGTCCGCCGCGCCGCAGCTTCCAAACTCGGCGAGTTCGCCAAGGTCTACGATAAAGATGCCCTCGTCGACGACCTTCATGGCAGCTTCTTGGATTTGTCCGTTGACGAACAAGTTGGTGGATGGAAAATGAACAGAACCAGTGGCTCATGTTAAGGACTCGGTCCGCCTTCTCACTGTCGAGGCCGCCATCGCGTTTGCTTCGTTGTTGAACTCGGAAGACCGTACCAAGCTGGTCAAACCGATTCTGTTGTCTCTTTTCGACGACAAGAGTTGGCGCGTGCGTTACATGGTAGCCGAGAAGCTTATCGATGTGAGGAATAAATTAAAATTGGAAAAATAAAAGCTAGCAGATTTTAAAATTACTATCGAAATTATAATTTTTGATTATTAACGTTAAATTGTTCTATGTGGAAGAAATTTCTGAAAGCCTAGGTCTCCCCATATTTCCTTCTTCCTGGACTTCTTGTCCACTTTCATTAAGTTTCAGTTTAATGTATTTTAAACAACAGCTCGATAAAAAGAAATTTTCTTACATACTGAGCTCTGTTCAGGGAAAATGTTTTAATTCTCAGACACGAGTACTAAGCTTGACGGGATAAATGTAGGGAAAATGTATGAAAATACGTGTTCGGAACTTGTGGTGATAAAGGGAAGAGAACTTATTCAAAAAAATAAACATCTCAGATACAAAACGCTGTCGGAGAAGACATGACGGCCCAGGACCTGGTTGTCGCCTACACGAGTCTTCTGAAAGATCCCGAGGGCGAGGTCCGCTGTGCTGCCACGCAACGTCTTCAAGGTGAGCGCTTTCATCGATTTTCGCGGAGGGTCATCTGTTCACAGACTTCTGCGGTAACTTGAAGAAGGATTCCCGTCAGGAGCTCATCCTCAACCCAATTCTTCTCTATGTCAAGGAGCTGGTCAGCGACCCTAACCAGGTTATTTATTCATCAAGTTGAAATTATTTCATTTATTTTTCTTAAGCATGTCAAGACCGAGCTGGCCGGCGTCATCATGGGCTTGGCTCCTTTGATCGGCAAAGATCACACGATCAACGAGCTTCTGCCCATCTACATGCAGCTCCTCAAGGACAACACTCCCGAAGTTCGGCTCAACATCATCAGCAGCCTCGATCGGGTTTGCAAGGCGATGGAGTTGTTCAACAAATTGTTTCTCAGGTCAACGACGTGATCGGCTCGTCGCAGCTGTCGACGTCTCTTCTGCCGGCGATCGTCGACCTCGCCGAAGACGGAAAATGGCGCGTTCGTCTGGCCATCGTGCAGTTCATGCCACTTCTCGCTGCCCAGCTCGGCCAGGAGTTTTTCGACGAGAAGTTGCTCCCGCTCTGCCTCAACTGGCTCGTCGACCATGGTATGAGATGTCTACAGCATAAGAACGGGATCTTTTTTTTGACTAGATTCGGATCTCATGCTTGAAAATTTTTTCAAAATAGTTCGAGTCGGCCTAAAAGTTGATGGTTCATACTTTTTTTTTTGTTAAAAACTTTAAACGCAAGTTTTTGAGTTCGGCTTTAAAAAAAAGAATATCTTTCGATTTTTACGGCTTCTTCTAAAATCAGCTGCAATTTTTTTTAGAAGAGGCCGTGAGAAATGTATTCAGAGCTAAAAGAAATTTTCAGTCTATTCCATCCGCGAGGCTTCTACTCTTATCATGAAGGAATTGACGCAAAAGTTTGGCGGTGCTTGGGCCAGCGCCAACCTTGTGCCCAAGGTGCAGAAGCTCGCCAAGGTTCGAAAAAGCACGAGAAAAAGTAATAAGTGTTTCGCAGGATTCAAACTACTTGCATAGAATGACTTGCTTGTTCTGCTTGAACACGCTGAGTGAGGCTTTGAGCCCAGAACAAGTCCTCAAGGAGATCATTCCTATCGTCAAGGAGGTTTTTCATATCATAATTGCAAATTTAAAGAATAATTATTCAGCTTTCTGAAGACAATGTTCCGAATGTTCGTTTCAACGCCGCCAAGAGCCTCAAGCGAATCGGCAAAACTGTGTCACCCGCGTATGTAGTTTTCGTGTCCACTCAATTCTGAACTTGCCATTTCCAGAGTCCTACAATCTGACGTCAAGCCGATGCTTCAGAAGTTGTGCAATGACGCCGACTTCGACGTGAGATTCTTTGCCGAAGAGTCCAAAAATGGTTCGCTTTTTTCAAAATTGCTTGACTATCATCTTTTTTTCAGCTCTGGGAGTTTGATGCGTCCTGAATGTTGCAACAACTTCCTGTAATAAATATAATTCTCCGTTATCTATCCATCTTTATATTTCCATGAACTCCGGATATAAGTTTTAGTACAATGACGTGTTCTCTTCGAACTCTTTGGAATAACTTCTTTTCATTTTTCATGTTCATTCACGAAACTATACCGATTGACTGCGAAAAACTTTTCCTAAAATCATTCTTCCTCAGTCCGGTTAACAACTTCCTGATTGCTGACTTCATAAGTTTTCGAGGGTTTCTGAAAGGAATGATTTTTTCTCAACTATCCAATTTCTTATGGTGGATTCTCTTCCGATCTGTTTTTTCTACTGATATGGTTGATTAAAAAGGAAATTCTCATTTTCTGCTAGTTAACAATCATTATTTTTGATCACATTAACGAAAAATCCGAATCCATGAATTTTTCAGCTTTTTCTTAACCCATTCGCAAAATTTCATTGTTTCTTGTGTTGTATCGTAACCTTTTTCGAATCTGAATAAAGATGTAGCGTTTATTGTGTTTTCTTCGAAGTTTGATCTGATTGGCACACATTCGAAAATAATTATTTGTGCTCAAGAAGCTGATTTACTATCGAAAGTTTTTTATCGGCTTTTGGCCGCAGGAACTTTTCTGAAATTTATTGCAGGTTGGGGCTTCAAGAAATGCAATAATCTGAAAACAGCCGAAATGAGGATTATTTGGCCGTTGATCGCCATCAGCGCCGTCGTTCATTGCATTGGCTATTTTGACTCCAAAGAGCTTCGGTAATGAAATTGCCCTCCAAAATAATTGAATTCCAGAGAAAAAAATTAAATTCTTTCACCGCATTGCGGATATTCTATTCTCAAATTGTGTACATTTTTGCTAATCACTTGAGAAGATGATTTCATAATAAGAAAAACTTTCAGGGAAGTGACTTACAATGCCGAGATTTCGAAAAACTTGTTTTGGTTTGCGCCCGAGTTCAAAATCGGACAACTGAATCGCGAAAACTTTGACCGAAATGTTGAACATTTGAGCAAAAAGATGCCCGAGGTAGATTTTCTGAAGAAAACCATTTTTTTTCAGTTTTCTGTAAAGTGAAATATTTCGAAAAGGTTTTTTTGTTCTCACTAACATTGCCGCTGCTATTCACTCTTTTTCCAATTTTTAAAGAGAGAATGATTTTTTTCACTTTCAGATAAGGTTTTATTCTCACCAGAAGATTGACATAATGTTGAAAAAAAAATAATTAGCGTCCAGCGGTATTATAAAATTGAGGTCGACGACGTCAATTATATTTTGATCACGAACAAATTTGGACAAGATTTCATTTGCAACATCCCACAGCTCAAAGTGAGGATTTCAATAGCGATGTTAGTTTAGAAATATGTGTCTTCAGGTGGAAGAAGAAGCAACTTCGGAAGTTTCGCAGAGCAAAAACCCGAAGTTCTACTCGAGTATCATCGCCGCCGCTTTTTACATCGACCCTTGTGTTCTCTATGTGATAATAAAGCTCCTCTTGAAATATTTGTTTTCTTTTTTCAGGAACATGGCTGGTGGACGTATGAGGTTTGTTTCAAAATAGGAGTGACTCAGCAGCATGGATTAGGTTCGTCTTTCTTTTTCTTTTTTCTTTTTTCATGTTTCACGGCTCGTGTTTAGCCGGCAAAGCAGATTACATTTCGAATTCTCTCGGTTACCACACTGGACTTTTCCAAATGCCCAATTACACGGTGAGCTTTTTCAGAAAAATACTTCCGAATTATCAAAAATATATATTTATTTAAATTTTTTTCTCAAATTTAGTACCTGAGCCTCAATATTATGCGAGTTTTCTCCTATACAAGTTTTAACCGAGAAAAAAACACGTTTTTTTGTCGATTTCTTTCCGGTCTAGGCAGAGCTGTTCTCGGGGCGACCGCGGTCGACCGAGGGCCCCCCGACTTGCGGCATATTCGAGGGCGGCCGCGGTCGGCCTTTGGTAAGGGTCAACTCGGACGACCCGTAGATACAAATTTTGTTTTGACTCCCGGTTTTTTGCGAATTATGGAAAGCGCAAGTTTTACTGAAATGAAAGTGAAACAAAAAAACATTTTTTATCGAGCACATAAAGAGAAAAACCGATGAAATGAGATATTAATCCAAAAATTCAATAGTTTCCTAAGTGACCAGAACAATTTACAGAACTAGAGAAAACAAATTAATAAATAAAAAATAATTTGAAATTTTCACATCATCAGGAATTTCATTTTTGCAAAAAATTCATTCAAACCACTATTTGAAATATTATTTTATTATTTACAAAGAGAAAAACGAAAAAGATGCGAAAAAGTGAAATCAAAAAGCACGATTTCTGTCAAAAACAATAAAATTAAAATTTTCATGGATCATAAATAACTTAAAAGTTCATTTTCAATATAAAAAACTAAAATAAAAACAAAAAATACGGAAAAAAAATCCTTGCGCTCGCTTCGGGGGCCTGAATGAAAACCGCTTCGCGGGCCGGGGCGCTCAGGGGCGCGTCGCGGTCGGGGCGGCCTCGGCCAGGGTCGCCCCGACTTGAGAACAGCTCTGGGTCTAGGCATATTTTCCACTTGTCCTTGAGTCATGTTTGTAATGCTCGATGAACGCTCAAAAACTCGGAGAAGAAACTTTAGATGAAAGTTTCAGACATCAACCACGGATCGTCCACTTTATGTGGAAGAAATTTACGAGGGTGGCACCGACTGTGAACTCAACGGCGGGACGGTCAAAAGGAAAACTGTCGTTCGAGTACCTTTCGAATCTTGTTTCCTTCAAAACTCGGATGGTTTCAGTACCAATGCGACCTGCGTCTCGAAACACACGAGGCAGAAATCGAATCTGTTCTCGAACCTGCTCAATGCGAGTACCTAATCCTCCTCAGAGTCGGTTCTTTGTGTTCAAAACCCGAGTTCCTCTCTCCAAATCAGGTTGTTTAACGTTTTTCTTTCTGAAGTTCTTACATCTTTAGAAAAACCTGCTCAAAATTCGCTGTCATCCTTACTTAAACAAGGCTCTCCTCAAGTCGTATCTTCGACGGGAGCTCGCGAAAAGAGAGAAAATTGTTGGTTTTTTCTTGATTTGTTCTGTGACGGATAAATTCAGGTTTCTAATGAGAGAAGGCTGATTGAAACTAATGAAAAGTTGCGAAGTGTTATTCGCCGCAGAATCGCGTTGCTTCGGACCGAGCGCTTGGGGGACAAGTCTCCTGAGGTTTTGAAATAAAAAATAAGCTTTTTGCGAGATCGAGTGGAAAACGTTTCTCGGAAAAAAAAAAGTTTCTTTAGGTCTCTCAGTATGAAGAAATTGCTTTCAGAGCGAATTGAGACTTGATTTCTTCTAACTTCTTTTTTGCAAGGAAAGTCAAAGAAAGTATTTGAAAACGAAAATGGTACCAAAGAGACATCTAACTCTCTTCTTTTTGCACACTTTTTCCCAACTCGTTATATAATGACTTGATACAACTAGAAACTAAAATATCGTTGATCACTTTCGATTTCCTTTTCGAATTTAGTACTTCAGGATTGAGTTCAAATGATTTCAGCGCTTCGATATTCGTCGAAGCGTCAAAATGGAACTCTTTGCGGCTATGTACGACAACTACGTGGCCAGTTACGAGTGTAAGTTCGATACAAGGCTTTTTTTCTGACTTCTCTCAATTTCAGTCAGCACCGGCTTTCTTCCCAAGCAAGAGGCTGAAGAGGCCATATGGACGCTAATCAATAACGTTGTGTTCCACGACCAATTTTATCACGGTGCAAAGCTCGACATACCATTCAAAACAAATCTTCATTTTCCAGAAGCCTACATGAATTTAGTGGACGAGAACGCGGGAAATCTTTGGTACTACTTCAAAGATCCTTATTGGCCGAAAAATCAGTTCCCACGGGATATCATTTCTGTGCTAGTAAGAAGAATCATTTGATGAGAATGCCATGGGAATAATTCTAGGTTCGAAATCATTTCTTCGAACTTTCGATTGACTCTTTGAAAGATTTTGCAATTGAGAAGGATCGCGTAGCACAGTAAGTTCAACTTGGCTAGGCTAACTATAACTGTCGAACTTTCAAGGCTTCGTCTCGTTTCTAAGTTCAATTTCGAAGATCTCAAGGATATGGCTATCATCGACACTGGAACGGTCAGTGTCTTTCTTTCACACTGAGAACGTTTCTGAGCTAATAGAAGTAATATCTAAAGAAGGGGAAAGAAGGAAAAATGAAGGATAGCTCAAATCTCGAGAGTTACTTTGCAATGACCGTTTTTTCCAGACCTTATAGAATACGGTTCAATAACGATATTGAGAATTCTGTAGACTTCTCCAACCCACTGTGAATATCCTGTACAGTTTTTCTGAGGCGAATCGAAATAGTGGTTTTTCATTTCCGAAGTTTTTCAATTGTGATCAATTTCGAAATATATATTTACTCAGATTTTTGAAGAGTTTGGTTTTTCCTAAGCAAAATGTTCTATAGTTTTAATAACTTAGAGGTTATGACATTGATTTTGAATTACAACGAAAAAATTGAACGCTTCGGAGGTCGCCACGAATGAAAATTGCCCACAGGAGATTTTTTTCGCCTCTATGAAGACTTTTTTTGAGGTGGTGAAGCAAATGGCTCGGAATCTGAATGTCCCATGGCGACACACGATGCAACGGATCATGCACGACCACGACGACTACGCCCGGGAAATTCACATGCGGCTTTCCAGCTTTGATTCAAACCGACCCAACTTCAATTATCTCGGAATACGCTGGAAGTTCGTCGAAGAAGTCTACAACCACAAGCTCGATATCATTAGCGACGCTTCCAACCTCGACAATCCAAAACTTTATCCTTTCGGAGGAAAAGTGTATGTTTCCCCAGCTCCGGTATGTGTTCATCGGTTTTGCGTTCTGCAGAGATTTGTTAATGGACGACGTTGTGAAGATGATTAACAAAAATATTGGGAAGCTCAACGATCGCGATTTCCAATCGTCGTTCGTCTACAAATATCTCAAAATTGGAGAAATCGTCAAGTTAATAGACGACGATCCTTTGGAAATCGCTTGGGTGAAAGACCGACAGAGTAGTCTCGACACTCTCCGACAAGCCTTCTACACAGAAATCGAACCGATTTATTGGATGATTTTCGTTTGTTTTTCTTTCTTTTCTTTTTTTGAAACCGGCAGCCAAATGATATTCCTAATACTGCGGTAAAAGACAGAGTAAAAAAATCTGTTACCGTTTTTTTTTCGAAACCACTTCTTTTTAAGTTCACAAGTGTTCATGAAAGAAGTCTGTAATTTCAGAAAAAAGTTTTACTGAGTTGATCCAGTTCCTTGATTCAGGTTCAAGAAAACGAGAAGTGGATAAATTATTAAAGTAATATCTTCTGTAAACCCTTTACGACAGAATGTTAAACTCTAAAATGACTCAAAAAATGATAATGGAGTTTTTTGTTTTGATTTACTCCAACTAATTAGAAAAAAATTTGAATCCAGGTTTTGTATCTTCAAAAAATTTATTCTGTTCTCTCAGATGGTGCACAGCGTGCAAGGAAACATGAAACTAGCGTTCAGTACCGAGGTGATGATCGCGAACATGGGTCCGAATTTCCATCGAATGGAAAGTGACGTCCTCGAGTTTGCCGATTTCTTCGCTCAAACGGTTCTATTAGTCCTGGAGAAGTTATTTCCAAATCGGGAACGCAGAGAAACTTTTTTTTTCAGGAATATGGAGATGATTAATAATGGTTACGAAGGCCCAGCGCCTACACTTGAACAAGCTAAAAAGTTTTCTTTGCTGCAAAATTTTTTTTTTCAAAGACGTTTCAGACACTGGATCGACTACAGACGTTCGCAGATGATCCCATTCTATTCCGTTTCAAAGGGGCAGGAAATAGTGAACACGAGAAAAGAGAAAAATGTCCTCGAACTATCGGAAATTTCAGGAAGAACGCAAAAAAATGAACTGGAGCTTCGCCTTCAGAGCGGAAATGAACGCTAGAGAAGTACTCTGGAAAAAAGCGTTGTCCGACGTTTCGAAAATTATTGCCAGAAAAGTTTGTTTTTTTTTTCAATATGACTTCGAGAGTAAAACTATATTTTATTCACCGCTGGTTTCGGAAAATATTTGATAAGCGTCTTAACATGTTTAGCAAACCATATTAAAAAAAGAAGGTAAGAAGTTCATATAGATTTTTTTGAAGCAAACAGATAGTTATCAAAAAAACTTCCGATTGCTCAATCTCAACCTTATAATTCTTTACTTCCAACCTCAGTACTTTGAGCTGAAAGTTTTTTACAGGTTAATTATGAAAAAATCCTCCTAGATTTCGATAAAATAGGAAAAATTTTACTTTGGCAGGATTCCCTGTACCGAAAATCAGCGGCATTGTTGCGTGAAAAAAGATCCAAGGCCGGTACGAGCAGCCTTGCCGACCCCGACATGCTCGCCTTCCATCTGGACCCTCTTACGGACACTTTGGTGAACTTAGAAGGTGAATTTATGAGATAGAATATGAAAACTAATCCGCGTGAACATACCTTTTCCCTTTATAATAAGAACATTTCAGATATGTTCGTTGGAAAGAAGGTCCTTGACTACGTCGATCCAAATGTCCCGATTTTCAAAAAACCAGAGGAAAGTTATGAAGCCTTGAGAAAAGCTGGATTGATAGGTTTTTCAAAAGTGTTTCACTTAAGGGTTTTTTCCAGATTACAGAGAACCGTTGAAACTGGTGATTTTGGAGTCGCTCGTAACTGGAGAAGTGATTCTGGAGAAAGGCGTCGAGCGGGAGGAGGAAAGCAAGCAAATCAGGATGGAGCTGCCTTTCATGGAGCTCCAGGACAACTACTCGGCTGAAATTTACACGAAGGAAGAGCTTTCGGCGTTTTCTTCTCCTGATTCCTCCGAAGATGTCGTCGAACCAGAGACTTCACCTGAAATCAACGAGCCTCCAACTCAAGAAACAAAGTCTCCCACTGAAAAGAAAGAACTCTAACACTATTTTTCACATAAAACTTATCATTGCTACTCTTAATTCAGTTAGTTATTGGGAATCCCTCTTTTTTGCCATTGATACTGGTTCCATGGGTTATCTCTTCGTCTACTATATTGCCTAGTCTTCCATAATAACTGCTTTAATTTATTTCTGTGTATGATTGTCTCGGAAAATACTTCATTTCATATCATTTTTGGTCTCTATGTGGGCTAATTCTCGAATTATTCTTGTAAAAACCCGATATGTTCCTTAATTATGGGTCAATGTACTTATGTGCATTACTTTGCCGAGTTTCATTCCTTTCTTGCGTAATTGTGATTCAAAACTACCGCGTATACTTATGTGAAATTGGAAATAAATTAATCCTGTTTTTTTTTCTGTGGATTTTCGAATCGATGAATTACGATGAGATATTTTTTTCCGTTGACTTTTTTATTGTTTACACATCTATCTCTCTCTAACAAGAATGTTAAGTTAACTTTTCAAATTATTTTTTTTCAATTTTTTCAACACTTTTTGGTTGATGAACCTGCTAATCGCAACCTGTTCAATATATTAGTTTTCGAGATAGGACGATTCAAAATTTAAAATTTTTTTTCGCCTAATTAGGAAACTAAAAAGTTATGTAGGTTGCGGCCCTCTTGAACTTTTTTAGTACATCAAACAGCATTTTGGAAAATTTCAATCTGATATTTTTGGCCTTATAAGTGAGATGGTGAAAATTGAAAGTTCACAATTTGACAGATGGAGCAAGATAGAAGTTCTTCGAGCCCCGAGCCGACAGACGAGCCGCATCCGGCTTCACGACTTCCAGTTTCTGCGGAGACGATGCGTCTGATGGCCTTCGAGAAAATGGAGGACGACTACTACGTCGGCAGCTATCAGAATGCTGTGGAAGACGCCGTTGATTCCGACGACGAGAGGTCGGTTTTCTTCTGAATGTGTCGTGCCAAGGTTATGTGAGACATGTGGGCAGTAAAAAAAAAGGTTCGAAATTAATGGGACGTTTGGTATGGCTCTTTATTGAGTGTCGAATAGTATACCTGAAATTGCGCAGAAATAGGAATACCGAAATTTTCTAGAAATAGAGCAGAAAATATTAGAAGAAGGGAAAATTCGAAATCCGGCTGATTTTTCGACTGTCGGCGATTTCTTTGATACAACAGCTCAGCCTTCATCGGCAGTCGTATCAAAATTCGAATCCAGTGTTTTGCTAATGTTTTGCATTCAAAGTCCGCATACTTGAAAAATCATACTTAATTCAATACATTTGAATGTTTACTTTCCAGTTATTCTTTTCACTTTTTCTTGTACAAGTTATTGGTCACAGCTGTCTCTCCTATTAACCTATTTCTATGGCTTTTTGTGGTGAAAGCCTAGAAAAGCCAGATTCCCTGCCAAATAGGGATGATGTGTCGACTCAAAATCCAATATTTTTCTCCACGTTTTTTTTCCGATCAGAAAATAATCAAACGCAATTTCAAAAAAAAAAAACTTTGTCTATACTGTCTTTATCAGTCAGTTAACTATTCGCTTTATCTTATCTAGAAAAAAATCACATTCTTCCATGGTTTTCGATCTCCTGTTGAGTGAAGAAGTAATTGATGAGTATCGGAAAGATCAGTCCCCGGTTGGTTGTGCCGTCGATTCGCAACAGTACTGACTCCATCTTTCTTTTTTCTTGCGAGAAAAGTCGATGGAAGCATTTGTCATGAATTGATGGATAGACGGGGTGTATCGCGACGACTGGCTGTGCAGCAGAAGATACCTGCACCCACAGAAAAGGATAACATTTTGATAAGCGGCGATAATGATTTGGTCGAACAATAAATCATTCCAAGTTGGCTTGGTTGATGGAATTTGGCCCAGATCGCCTCAGACTTCCGTTTACCATTTGTTTCTTGGATCTCAGGCCTCTGTCGCGATTTGCGTGCCGTTTCTCTGTTGGCTTAAAAAGGAAGTTGTAATGATCTTTTTGCAAACCGAACAAGGAAATGATTCACTAACCTGGTTTTCCGCACTTTTTAGTATCTTAACTTGCCTCTGGATTGTCAGCAAAGAATCACGCAATTGGAAAGGTTTCTCTGAGAAGGAAGGATGTAGTGGTTTGAAATTTTCTACAAACTCGCTCAAAAACTTCCTAAAGATGAAGACGAACCTCTCTCATAGTCGCAATCTGCGCAAACTACTAGTTTTTGAGATGTGATTTTGCAAAGTTGCGAAATATGGGGTGCTTAACTTCCCGAGCTTCAAAAGTTCATATCTCAAAAACTAGAAGCTGGTCCTGGTAACGATTATGTAAAGAAAGTAAAAGTGTCTGTTTCTTACCGTGGCGTCTAAACTTGTGTTCAAGAAGTTATTATTTTGGAAATACCAAAGTTCGCGTAGGTAGAGACCGAAAGGGATCTTCATCTAGAGATTTGAAGTGCCTCATTTGATTTTTCTTTCTCTTTTTCATTTTTTTTTCTCTTTCTACCTCGAAGACTTTTGAGAAAGTAATCATTATTTTTGGAGGATCTACAGAGTCCTTGCGCACTACTACTGTATTAAAATGCTCAAAAGTATTTCAATCATCAAGTAGTCGGTTCAAATTTACGAGGTTGAGTGTTGGCGTCTCCGAGAACTCAATAAATCAGTCTAGCGTCGGAATTTTCGTCGTTGGTTTGGCTGACCGCTTCGGTTTTTCTCAGTTTCCTTATCAGGGCTACACCCACGCAAAACGGTGTTCACTGGGCATCTCGCTCGTTTTTTTTTCTGTTCCTTTGCATGAGATTTGGAGAAACACAAGACGAGAAAAAAGTATCCAACTGGCGTCGGTTTGTCTGCCCCGTCGTACCGTCATGAGACGAGACATTCTTATAAAAAGCGTTAGATAGGAGTCGAAGCGAACCGAAGACGCGAATTTGATGGATCGCTAGCCGTGGCAGATCGTCTACTCGAGACCAATTTCCTTGATGAATGATATGATTTTTTGGGGCGACTGTCGTTGAAAATGATCTTTTCATATTAGTTTTCTTCTCAGCTCGGACGACGAGGTTCAAGCTCAGTTGAAGAGGATCGCTGGTATTCAGGACAAGAAAAAGGTCAAAGATGCCTTTGGACGGCGACGTGAGACCTCCTGAAAACCACTGCCTCGCATTCTAATTTTCAGGTCGCCGGTCAGATTTTGAAGATGAAATGGACGAAGAGCTCGACCGTAGCATCACCGAGTACGCCAGTGAGCACATGGGAGTCTCTCTTTCGCCCAAGTCCATCGAAAACACAACCAAAGAGTTGCAAATAGTGAGTCGTCAGGGTTCTGTCGATAATATAGTTCTGGCTTGCAGGAAGACATTGACAATGAAGAGAAGGCTCGCCAGGAGATGATCAGAATTGACGAAGAACGGCGGCGTGAAGACGAACAGATGGAACAAAAAATGGCGGCTCTTGAACTTCTGCCTTATGATGTAGTAAGTGGGAATTTTCGCGTAATAGCTCGCTTAAAGTAGATGTTAAAATTTTTTGCGCTGACCTGAAACATTTCTTCGAGGATTGTCTCTTTTGCGAAGGCTACTCTAGAAGTTGATCAGGAGAGACAGAATTTTCCTCATAGGAACTGACGGACAGCGAAGTTGACCCTGAAATGCCAGCCGCAGTTGTGAAGAACAAGGACGGCATCCCCGTCCGTCTTGTCTACAGTGCGAAGCGGGGAACACAGTTCGACGTGGTGAGTTGAACGAAGCTTTTCTTCTCACTCAATATCACAAGCTCAGGAGGAAAGACGCCGCCAGCAAAAACAACGTCGTCAGCGGCTGTCACGAGCGCGTCCTTCTGAAGAACAACGTCGGAGAAATCTGATCAGAACCGTGGCCGAGGTTTGTTTGAAAAGGTCGCTTAGAACATTTCTTTGCAGTCCTATGCGGACCTGCCCGATCTGCAGAAGCAGAGCCGAGAGGCTGTGGCAGCTAAGGGAAAGGTTAACTTTTTCCGAGTCTCTTGCATGTTTTGAGCCTTTAGAAGGAGTTTCTCCCAGGTCCAAACACTCCTGGAGCAGGTTTGGTCGATCCTGCCAAGGCTGAAAAGCACTCGACCCCATTGGGTTCGATTCTGAAGAAAAGTCGAGCCAATAAAGACGAATCAATGGAAGTCGATGACGACTCATCTGTAGTCATTCCTTGTCTGATTCAATTTTCAAAAAAAGCTTCAGTTCAAACAGCCGGAAAGTTCATCTAGCCGCACTGCGGCAGTTTCAAAGTATTTCGAGAAAGAGCTCCAGGAGGTTTGGTTAACTGAGTTCATTATTGAAATTCCCACTTTTATTACAGTGGGAAAAGGAAAGTGAACCCGGACCGTCTAAGCCTAAAACGAAGAAGTCGCCGAAGAAAAAAGTGCTGATATCGGAAAAAATGGAAACGAATGACGCAGACGACGAGGAGGAGGACAATCCCATCAAAAGAGCTGCCAAGGAGCGCGAGAAGGAAATTAAGAAAAATGTAAGAAAATGTAATCTCATTTCAAAAGTTATGGGCACCTTGGCGCTCGGCGTCTTCAAGTTTTTGGAGAAACTTTTCAAAAACCACTAAAACACCTAATAAGTTGAGATCAGCAGCTTCCTGATGAGGCGCCAGAAGAGCAAGAATATTCCTTTTTTTTCAAACATGGCGTCTCTTTAGGTCGCTGCTGACTTCTTACTCTAGCTTTTAGACACCTTTTTATAGTCTTATATCATATATACTGTTGAAATCCTAACCGTTCAGACCTTTTTGATCTTAGGATGAGCTTCTCTACGACGACGAGGAAGACGTCGACAACGAGCGTTGGGTGCAGGCGCGTCGGAGAGAGAAGCGTGGAGTCAGTGAGAGCGAAAGCAAAGACGAGGTGCCCAAGGAGAAGCAGACCAGGTCTGGAACGGAGCCGTAAGCAACAGGAATGGAGAGAACGGTTCAGACCTCGACTGGACAACGACTCCGACGCCGTCCTCTCGTGTCCTGGCTGCATGGCCGAGCTGACCAGCGACTGTCAGAGACACGAGATCTACAAGGAGCAGTACAGGTTTAGCCCCTCACTCCCATGAATTTCCGTCTAGCTGGCAAACAGAACGCTTATTCATCGAAAATCCGATAAATATGGAGTACATGTCTTGCAATTATTCATGGAATTGAGAACAAGACGTCATATAAAAATTCTCCCCCAAGTTAATAACATCAGACTTGCCCGACCGTATTTAATTTTTTTTTTTCTTTGAATCCCTTCTTTACAAAAAAAATTTTTCGATCTTCCGGTCTCAGAAAATGTGTTATTATAACAAAGCTTCGATTTTCACAAGATTCAAGAAACCTCACATTCTTTTTTTTCACATTGTCCTTTTCCATTCATTTCATTTTCCAGAGCGATGTTTGTTTCAAATTGCCGCCTTGAACCGGAAAAGATGACTGTAGAGAAGACTGGAAAGGAGAAAAGACGCGAGAGACAAAAAGCCCGCAAATCTGGCGGAAACTTTGAAGTTGGTCTTCTGTTAACGTTATTTCTGGCTAGAAACTCGACATTTTTCTCTTTCAGGTAGCCGAAAAAGACGTCTTCACGCCGGTTAAGTGTTCTGTGTGCAACACTCTTGTCGCAATGATGGACACTGACGAAATCTATCATTTTTTCAATGTCCTCGCTGGTTATGCTTGATTCTCAATAAAATAGCAAAATCTGGTCTCTCATCAGCCTTATTTATCTGCTCTTTTCACTTTCTGACAAACGCTGTGTACACTTTATGTTTTTCTCGTTTGTTGTTCTTGTCGCTTTTCCTTTTTCTTCCTCATTGTTGAGTCCTCGGCGTTTTGTTGATGTTCCGGTGCTTTTAAACCCATTTCTTCTTGTAATTTGAAGTAAGATTGAAAATAAAATGAAATATTTTTGAATTGCTGTTTTTGTGATTTGAATTGAAGAGTTCTCTAACTTTATATTTTAGGAAATTTCAAAAGTTTTTTTACTTGAATCAAATGTGTCAGCAGCTTAATACAGAGCAAAAACGTTGAGCAGTTATCCATTTTCTTATTAAAAAAAAATGCTTGCAAAGGAACTTTCGCAATGCACAAGCAGAGGGGATGACGTCACTTGTTTTGTGGTCCTCCCCCATTTTCTGCGCCCGCTGGAGTTTTCTGTTGTTTAGACCGAGGTCATGCGCTTTTTTGCTCTGAACGTTTATTTCTGCTCGCTTTATTGATTGGTTTCTAGGCATGTTCCCATCGAGATCTTGGAAGCTGTTCGATTTGATGTTTTTGGATGGAAATTTATGCCGCGTTATTAAAAGAAGATTTCGCGAAATGTCAAATCATCTCTGACTCTCCAAAAATTGGTTATCTTTTTCTTTCTCTGACGGCAGTTGTGGATTTCGCGGAATCATTTTGAACACCGCATTACTGAACTTACAAGTTTATTCTCGTGATTTGGTTTTATGAACTCAATGATTCAAATAAGTTTTTTTATTGAATGAAGAATTCATCGAAAACTTTTATTGGCGAAAAAAATCTTCATAACTGAACATTGGATTGGAAAAAGTACTCTCAATAGCTATTTCTCAATCTTAGCTTTTGTTTGGAAACTTAATTTGAAAATTCCTGTCGCCCTTTTCCGATTTTTCAGAATTTCACAAGAGTGAAATAAGAAAGATTCATTTATTTTTCTAAATTGGAATTAAATTGACTCCTGAGAACCCAATTGTTTTGGCGCTTTGTTTTCATGAGAAAAATATATTTCATTTTAATTTTGGAGAAGTGGCAAAAATTTTTATGATGATTGATTTTGCTTTAGTTTTTATGATGATTAATTTTGCTTTTGGCTTTCTCAACCATCCACAATTTCTGTTATCTCTTTTTTTTTCGAAAAGAAAAAAAATCGTTGTAAGCTTAGAAAAATGAACGAAAAAGAATAATCTTTGAGCCTCGAATTTTTTCTGTTGTTCTGCTCACCTGTCTTTTTTTCCTTCGGCCTTCTATGTTCTCCATGTTTTCCTGCTTGGTTCCTTCTTCTTCAATAAAAGCTTTCCTCCTTCTTTGCATGATATTTGTCGCCTTGGGGCCTTTTTTCTCGTTTATCGCGTACCTTCTTTCTGAATCATGTATGTGCAGGCATGTCTTCTCGGAAGTTTCAACTTTTTTCCAATTTTAGAGAACGATATCGAGGGAGAAGTAAATGAAAAAGCTTAAGTCTATGAAAAGAAACGCCCTGTTAGTTTTTGTTGCAGCTTTTTGTACTTTTTCGTGTTTTTTTTTTCGAGTTTTTTTCCAGTATCGTTGCCAATTTCATGCAATAATTTTTCAAAAACAATGTTTTGCAGTGTCTATAGCTGTCAAAGATGTCTTACCCTCATCCAACGGCTCCTGTTGAAGAAAATCCGCCACCGGCTTATAATGAAGCTTATAATATAGGTATAATTATTTATTTTTTTATTTTTTTGATCGAAGTTTTTACATTATTATCTTTTTTTATTTTTCTATATATTGTAGGAAATTCGAATCCGCCGACATACGAGTCTTTGTACGGCCAATTTCGACAAGTCGACAGTCCTTCGGGCCTTTTTACCTTCGCGAAACGCACTTCTGACGTCGTTTGCGGAACGTGTGAGTCAATTTGTTTGATTCATATTTTTTTTCCAGTTAGCTTGAAGAAACCATTTAATTTTTTAATCGTAGCTGTGTAGTCCCGCGAAAGAGTTGTATGGATGCAAATTTATATTTTGTTGTAACTTTTTTTTCTTTCAAAACGAAACTTCTCAAATGACCTGAAAATAGTGAAGTCAAAAGAGGCTTTAAAAGAAAATCTGGATCAATTTCAGCGAAGTTTCAAGCTGTGTGTAGAAAGAGAACATATATTTTAAGTTAATATTTTTTTTCGTGGTGTTACATCTTAATTATTTTTGCTAGCCTTCTCAAAAAAAGGGATAAATGTAGAAATTTAGTCTTTGAACTTGAAAAGAGTTAAAAATTTTAAGGTGCTAGAAAGATAGCGAGAACTTTTTTTTTCTGTTTTGTCATTGCCCGCGGCGAAAAAAGAAAGAATCCAAATAATTTAAATTCTCCACCAGCTTGAGAGAAACTTTTAAGTCTCTTTTTTTTCCGCGAAAACTTTTTTGCTGGTTCTTAAAAAGACTCGTATAGATTACTATCCATCAAGAAAAAACAAAAAAGTCTTTGAGCCTCCGAAGCATGAAAATGTTTTGACGATGGTTTTGAAAAGATAACGCGAAAACCCTTCAATGGTTATCCGAATGGCGGTGACTTTAACGCAACATCGAACGGTCGTTGTAAAAGCGTGTAGCCTTGGAGAATTGAACAGGCGCTGAGAAATTCTGTCAACACAGATGGCAATCAAACGGTTTCCGTTTTGACGAACGCCCTGTTGATTGGAAGAATGTTAAAGATCGAAGAAGACCTGGCGTTTACAGTATAACCGGCCAGATGGTCGTCTGAACGCCGGAAGCTTTTTGAAGAAGCCGATTCGGAAGTTTTTTTCTTGGGGTGGATTGCGTCATTAGAGAGAACACCTGTGGGAAACAACAATTATCATTTAACCAATACATAAGAATGGTTAACATGGATAACAAGCTATCTATTGTTTGAAATAATGCTCCGAAATAATTTTACAAGGCGGCTGAATTTTAGTCTGATCCACTGATTTGAATTTATATCAGAGAAAAAAGGAGGTTTAGAGCTCATCTTTTATTTGGTTTTTTTAATTCCATTTTTTTAAAAAGTTACAGAGAAAAAAACACGAAAAAAACTGCTTCTGAATTAGAAATTTTAGAAATCTGAATTAGAAATTTTATCTACCGATTAAAATTTCTTGATGAAAGCTCGAATGAAATATGAACTTTTCTTTATCATTGAAAAAAATAATTAACTAAGAAATCTGAATTATCGAGGTTGAAATCCAATAATAGTGTAAGTGTGTTTTTTTCATAGAACATTTCATTAGGAATTTATTTTTTTCTGAATCGAGGTTTTTTTTAATGATTAAAAAATATTTTATGGTCCCTTGAAACCATCAAAAAGAAAAACTTTTCTCCGTTTTGTTCTCCAATTTTTTTTCTCCAAACTTCTGATAACCGTGTCTGATATCCCGGCAATAAATCATCAAGCGCAGTGTGATATCACAGCGCGAGGTGTCAGAATTCGTTGAGACGGTTTGGCTTGAAGGCCTAGCAGAACGGATGTGAGATCAACGTGTAAATCTATCCCAAGGTACTCTGTTTTGCTGAAATTGAACCTTGAGGGCTTCGGTTACGAGGCGAACATTTTGAAGAGTTCAATCAACTTGTTTTGAAAACTATGCACTTTTTGTGGGTCACTTCCGCAAAGATCTGTGTGAACCGAGACCATTGATTTCGAGGTGAAGAAAGTGTACTATGCGGAATTTTCTACCTATTGTGAAGAATAAATTATGTATGAGATGAGAGTGAAATAAACTGTTTGCGGAAAAGATTTATAGTTCGAAACGTCTCTGAAGCTTTATCTGCAACTTGGCTAAATTTTTTCAATGTTAGGGTAAGTTTGTTTTAGAGCATGGGATTGGAACGGTAGCATTTCTGAGAATGAGTTTGGATCCATAAAATAACGCCTAGATGGATCAAGAATTAAAAAAAAAACAGAAAGAGTAAGTAAAAAAGTTTTCAGTGGGCGCAGCAATTATTCTCGCCTTCCTGAACTTCGTGCCTCTTACGATGATCATCGTCGGCGCCATCAACAAGGAGAACTGTGATGCGAACCCGAACATCCCGACGTGGATGATCGTCACCGGCGTCATGACAATCGCCACACGCTCTCTCGACTACTTCAAACAGATTATGGTTTCTCATTCGAAATTTCCAAGTGAAGTTATTTATCTCAGACGAAGGTGAATCACACAGAGTCGGCTCCCTTCGGAGTTTCTTGCCTCCAATGGCTCATCAACGCCTTTTTGTTTGTCTGGTGAGTAAATTGGTTGATTGAAGTCGTTCTCAAAGATTTTCTAACGAAAGTTTTTTAAATGATTTTTAGTCTTCGCTGGACTTAAATCAGAATATAAAAAAGAGATCCCTTGCAAAACTCACTGTGGCCACTGAAAAATATTTCCTTTCCGATTTTTGAACAACCTTCATTTAAATCCTGAGTGCGATACAAGGATGTTCAAGTGAAAAGCAGCAACTTTGGTAATTTCAAGCATTTTTATTATATTTCCACATGCACCGTAAGCTTACCGTAAGCTTACGGTGCATGAGGAAATGTAATATTTTAACGTGCAGAAAGTCCCTTCTCACCAAAAGACAAAATGTTGCATGTTTCGTGTTCAACCATGTCTACAAAACCATAGTTAAACTTCCAGTCTCGCGTCTGGAATCTAGTCGACTTCAGCGATTCTTTAGAAACAGTAAGAAGTCATTCAGAAGTACACCAAAGGTTTGAGGTTCATAATCGGTTGCGTGTGGGTCTTCGGCGCCTACGGCCAGCGAGCGCACTGCGAGACCTGGACCTACGCGATCTCCTTCGCGTTCATCGTCGTCACGCTGGTCGTGCTCGCGTTATCCGCCTTCTGCGCTTGCTGCTGCTGCTGCTGCGTCTGCTTCCGCAGCTCGTCGCAGAACTCCGACTCGTATCGCCCTTCCAGCTTTGCTTGATCAATTATCTTTCTTCTTAATCATCAAAAGCATTCGAGAAAGGTCTCATTTTGCGCCTGGCTCACTTTATCGACTTTTTTTGTTCCAATTTTCACACGTATTAAAAAAAATACAGCATGCTGTATTCATTTCCTCCTTTCGCTTCTTTTTTTGGTTTTTATTGCTTTATTACACTCTTACAAAAGCTCTCTATTGTCCATATTTCATGGTCAAAACGTGTAGATGTTAAATTTGTGTCCGGATCTTACGGGGCTCTCCTGTTTATTCTATCTTTTGTTTTTTTTTTAATAATTCCAATTTTTATCCTTTGGATGTACATTTTCATTTTGTTGATAAAGTTTTTTTGTTGTCAAATTTTTTTAAGAGAGCATCATTGAACAAAACTTTCCGGGGTATCAATTTTCTCTTACATTGGTCGAAATTCTTGAGCTTTGAAACTGAAAGTGAAAAAAGAATTCATTGTGTTTTAGTTCATTCTATGTCAGCTTCAAATAGCATCATAGGCAGCAACTGAATTTAGCAGAACGCACGCCTCAAAGAAACTGTCGTCGATTATTGTGTCAGAGACGCAAACAGCGGATTTGACGCTAGTTCGAAAGAATATCAAGTTTTTTTGGTTATTTTCCGACTTATGTCTTTGTTTTTTTTATTATTTTTTTGTTCTGAAAAAGTTTGTTTTTTTCAATAAAAAGAAACGAAAATATTTCGAAATTCACACCGATTCTCAAAGTTTTTTTCTTCTTTTTCGTCGCTCGCAAAAAAATTTAGAATCAATTGCCCCTGAAAGGCTGATGAGTGATTCTTACAATTTTCTCTACAACACGTCGCGAATTCGCCCTGAACATCGAGAAATTTCGACCTTTCCAGGTGATCCGATGAGTCACGACCTTCCACGAGGATGGAACCTATTCGCGGGAGTTTCGAAACGCGCAGGTGTTCATCGGGATTTCGCTATTATCGTGTCAAGGAAGAGAGCCAAGGCCTTTGGGGCACTCGATCACCTGTCTCGGAAGCCATCTTCTTTTTAGACCACCCATCTGCCGTCGGTTCACTTCTCTAGATGCTTCGTTGGTCTTTCGAGTGTCCAAGTGGGTCTAGAATCTTTTTGTAGTTTCAAGTGCATGAAGAAAAAAGGACAGCGTCATTTTTCTGCGTGTTAACTTGAATTTCTTTCTATTTGCCGGGAGACGTCCTTCAACTGAAATAGTCTGTCTACGGGATACTAGATTAATAGTCCATTTTTTGCTGCAACGCGAAAATATTCAATGAGGATCTTCACTCGGTTAGCTAGTTATTAAAAAAAAAGAAGAGTTCAAGGCGCCTCTATTATATTTTCGTTCCAAGTTCTCATTAGATGGAGTATAATTTAGCTCCTAGCTTGGGCAAAAACAATCTATCCAAGGGTTTCAAGCAATGATAGACACAAGGAAAGGTTAAAAATAGAAAAAAAAAAATAGAAAAAAAAACTTTTTTGTGAAACGTCAACTCGTAGTAAGGCGCCGAATGTTCAAATAATTGGACATTTATTGACTTTTCATAAATTTCTCATATTAATTTGGGTATTATTAGGAGGACTATAATCATTTCGATATCAAAATAAAGCAAATTGTAAGCTACGCCCTTCTCCTGTCTTCTTCACTCAATTGTACCACCTAAGAACGGAAATACGTTTCCGGCAGAACTTTTTTGGAGAGTTCCTTGATTCAATTTAAAATCTGGTTTCTATAACTGGTTCATTGGTGACTTAGGGAAAAAGTTCCAGAATTTTTTTATTTATTTATTTCACTCAACACACAAAAATGAAATATAGAATAGAAAGTACTCAAAGAAAGGCCCAAAGACATTTTTTTTTTTTTGAAAAATTTAAATAATTCAGGCAATAATATTTTTCAACGTTTCTGTTCTTTTAATTTTATAGTGACTGAAAAAGCAATTTTTGCAACGAACGAGGTAAGTGAATACTTTCATTGTTCATGGGAACCACCGGTGTTCATGTTTCTTAGCCCTAAGTACACGGGTTATTAGGGTTATCGAGTACATCTTTCAGCGTTAAATTAGATCATTTTCGAGTTTTTGAATTGAAGATTTTGTTCTTTGGTGGCGGAAACGACTCGGGGATCGTTTGTAATTGGATTCCCAATTTTTTTTTTTCGAAAGGTTGTACATTATTTAAAAAAACTTACAACTGTTTTATTTTTTTAATGTGCCTAAATTTTTTCTTTTCATGGCTATCCGTTGAACTAATTCTTCTCGTAAGGAGATGAGATCTCCTAGTTCTACCCAATAATGCCTTAAATTATCTCGCGGAATCTCGACACTGTGAGGCAGCAGCTCCTGCGCGGCAACATCATAAGAAGCGGAATTCCGCAGATGCCTGACGGATTCAACGCCAACGACGAAGAAAAAAATCTCGCGCTTTGATTTACACGCGGACCTCGTCGACGCGTCGCCGGAAGCGATTATTTGGACGCCGTCCGAATTATATCACCATGAGAAGGACTCGGCTACGGTGACTCAATTCGACGGAAGTGATGACAGACCTTTTTTAGTTCGTTCGCGATTAGAATCGAGGTTGTTAAGGGCAGAGGCACTAACGCATTGTTCAGAAATTATCGGTTGAGCAATTCCAGAAAACCAGTCGTTTCCTATTAACCAGGTTTAAGATTTTTCGCCTTCTCTGTACTCAGTTGTAAAATCATTCCTTTCTGCAGAGTCCCCTGCAAAAACTGCTTCGTAATACCAATATACTCTGATATGCGCCTTTAAGCACGCCTCGACTATGGAATCAGAATTTGAATATGTTCTGGACTTTTATTTTTCCAACTTCATTACCTTAATCATAGCCAAAAATAGTATTTAAGCCATTTTCAGAAAACTTTTCATTGGTGATATTTCGATTGCTTCAGTTCAAACAATAAACTGCTTTCAATCAATCAATATTTATTGGTTGTTTTAGTCCGATGGAATCGACTAGGCGGTTAAAAAATTGCTCTTTTGAGCGGCACTAACACCGCCTTTGGCGAAAAAGAAGTCAAAACGTGTAGTCGATTGAATTGAAAGCATGGTCTTACGGTCCTTCGCCTCGTTCTTCCACAAGTAGATTCCTCAGTTTCGCGGGTACGGGCACGGCGGTGATGATGGGGCTCGGGCACGGACTCCGTGTCCACTCTAGGGTAGTCTCGGCCGATTGAGAGAGCTACCACTTCGAGTGAAGAAAATACACGGAATCCTTTAGGAAAAAAAAAATCGGTAAATTATTTCCACAACCATGATTATTTTCAAAACTTCAGTCATTTCCTATTCCGGAATTCCCGTTTTCGTAGCCATACCAATAGATGTGTGCTTGGACTGTCTTTCGGATCCTCGGTACCTCGCTTCCAACACATTTTGGCTTTGTCCTGCCTCAGAGGATCGGATCTCCAGACGATCGACTTCAAAAGGACCGACGGCCACCTATGGCGCCGCCCATAAATTCACGATTCTCGTAAATCCAGCGACGTTTTTCGCGTCGGGCCATCCTCCTATTTAAAATTGCACTTTGCTGTCCTTGTTCCGGACGGATTCTGGGCGGAGCCAAGTCCTTTCATCCCGTCGTCTTTATATGAGATCTTCTGTCAGCTCCTGTCACAATTTTCCGACCTCTGATTTATACAGGTTTTGTAGTCTTTCTTAAATTGCTCCATTCGTTCTCGATCCTTGACGTCTTTCCATCATTCTCGTTGGCGTGAGTTAATCGCCGAACGGTCTATATATATAATGTGAATAGTTCCTGAAACAGATAGTGGTTTGGGCAGATCCTTTCATTCCCATTCAATCCTTCTGGCGGAATAAACTTTTTGGCGATAGAATTGCTTTCGGAATTATTTCCATAACCTCTGCCGGCCAAGCATTTTTTCAGTGTTTTTTGAACATCACTCAGATCAAGTTTCTTTTGTGCCTCAGCCACCCACGCATGTTAGGTGAATGTCCTCCCACCGTCTCTTTCCGATAAGAATGCAAATTTGACGACGTCAACGACCTCATCAGATGCCTTTCCTCGCGTTCACGCCTACGCTACATCTAGCATCAACCTAGATTGACCGATCCTATGTGAACACGAAATTGTTGCCAACGCCATGCTACAAACGAATTTATAAGTCGAGGAGAAAAAAAAAACGAAGCTTGATTATATAGTGTCTAGTTCATCACCACCTTGGCTTTCCATATGAAGACAAGTTCAAAAATTGTTTAGAGAGTTTGAACTATGGAAATTTTCGCTAATTGGCTCAACAACTCTTCATGTATTAGGTGAAGACTCTGAGAGTTTCAAAACGCAAAACTTCATATTGTTTTTTTGAAGATTGACGCTTCAAAAAAACTCTGGATTCTGATAAAGAAATAAAAAGTTTAAAGATCCTTCCATAACCCATTTATGCAGGCTGAGCTTTCCAGGTTTGCTTGCAGCATAGTTTCCGATGTTGCGAACCTTTCCCAGACGATGAAATTCGGCAAAGAGAAGATCTCCAACTGTCGGACTCGAGCTGAACCTTTTCCTACTGAGAGCCACGCCTCGAGGCGTTTTTTGACGTCGCCGCCGCCTTGTCTGCCTTGCGACGTCTCGATTTCTTCGTTCCTCCGTTCGTTCAAAGTCTTGTGCCTGACGTCAAATCTGACAGTAGGCGGGTTCACGCCACGCCTTCTTCTTCTTTGAATTTTTTGGTTTTCCGAAGGGACATCCCCGCCTCTTGTTCAATCCAAATGTTTGCGAACGGCGGCGGCAAGTCTCGCTGTTACCGTAATCCACGTGGGCTTCCTTCACCTAGGACCAACTTTGTTGAGCGAGCTACTATTTACTTGGGCTCTCACGTCGTTCAACTGCTGTCTCTTCAATTTCCTTGCTTTACTTCTTATTTTAGAGAAATCCTTTCTACTTCATCCTTGGAACTTTCTTAGACTTATCCTCATCTTTCTCTCGAGAAAAACCCTAAGGCACAGCTTGCTAATAATTTCTGATCCTGAGTCATAGAGAAAACAATTAATCTAATAGTTATCAGTAATATTCACGCTTTTGTAGTGAACTTGAAATTCCAGATCTGACTACGTCTTAAAGCTTAGAAAATCTTCATTCAAAGTACATTGAAAACAGCTGGAACCATTCCTTTTCGGTTAAGTATGACTTCCGCCAGAGGCACTCATAACTTGAGAACGTTCGCTTCCTTCAGCAAGTTTTACATCCATTTTTTGTGATTTAATTCATACGCTGGAGAAAACCTTTGGAATTGATTCTGAAAAGAAAAGAAAACGTAATGCGTTTTTAATAAGCTCTTTTTATATGAAAGCACTTAGAATTTTAGAAAGCTTCAGAAAAAAAAATAAATCCGAATAGTAAAGAACAGAGAACGAAAAAAAAGTAAATAAATAAAAAGATGACGAAAAGAAGTTAGAAGGCTTTGATGGCCGTGTCGCGTCACCTTTTTCGTGATGTCCTGCGAGCCGCCCATTTCTCTCAATCTGATTTCTCCGACTTCTAACAGGCGCCGCCCTCTTTTGGAGTGGACACCACGCACTCACGCCGTCTCTTCTTTTTCCGAGCTCTTTTTCCAATCATTCTCAAGTTCAATTTTGACAAAAATAGTTTGACCTTTGTGTTTCGTCTCTGTCATTTCAGTTTTTTTAGTTTCTCTCTATTTATTTATTTCATGCAGATCTGGCTAGTCTATGTTTTGAAGATTTCGCATTTTCAAATTCGTTTTTCTCTCTTCTGAAGTTAATTAATGGCGGCTTGGTTTAAAACTGGATTTTCAGCACCTCCTACTTGAATCAATTTTTTTTTTCTCAGACAGAATTTTTTAAAAACTTGTGAAATTGAAAACTTTACTCATTTTTCAATAGAGTCAAAAAGATATTGATATAAGATAAAGATCATTCCACTTGAACTTGTAATATTTGATGAAATTCTGACTGAAAAATTTTGAGGTAGAATATTTGTGAAGGTTCGAGGCTCCAGAATCATTATTATATCGAAAAGTTTTTATCGCTAATTTTAAGAAAATCGTCAAGGGCTCTCTTCTCTTGTCCGCTCTTCTCCAAAATGTTCCACTTTCGACAAATTGTGTGTAGTCTTGGATGACACTCTGGTCAGATCTATTAGAGTTGCTCTATTTCTCGCTAGTTTATTTTATTACCCGACCCGATCTAGTATACCCTCAGGCCTTATACAGTCATTTTTATGTGACAACCCGCCTCGGTCCTTTTATATCGTGACTTTCTGCGACAAAGACGCCATGAAACGATTGGTCGAATCACCCGGCGAGTCGATAAATCTGGACTGCACGCGAAGGAAGGCCCGCAACACAAACTTCCTTCGCGTTTTGCGACTTCCGGTATCCGCGCGGACATCTTTCTCCACTACCGTCACCACCTCTACCGCCGCCTCCAGGCGTTGAAGACGTCGGCCTAATCTGATTACCTCAGCTGAGAAAGTATCGATTATCGGCTGTTGCTAATTGAGAAGTTGCGAATCACCTTTCTGAAGACAAACTTCTCGGAGCTTTCTTTCAAACTGAGTTCTTTTGAGCATTTTTCACGCTGTCTCTTAAGTTTCCACTTTTCTGAGTGCATAGTCAATCATCTGATAGCTAGTGCTTCGGATTCCCGTGAAAAAGTTTTTAATGTGAATGAAACGGACCACTTTTGATATTTAATCATTTAGCTTTCGTTCTTTGTTTCCAGTTTTATTTCTCAGAGTTTCAGCTGGATTCTTGTGAACTTCATTGACTTCATCTTCACTTTAAGAAACGAAGATATAATATGAAATGTTTGAAGTTTTTGCCGAGGTGTTTGAGCATAGGAAAATTTCAAAAAGCTCTTTATGCTAAAATCAATTTTTTTGTTACTTCGACGACGATTTTTGAACTGACTATTGAAATCGATAATTAAGTTTTAATGAAAATAACGAATAATGTATTCTAGTCATCTTCCTTTTTTTCTCCATTTTATGTGGCTGAAGCAGTTTTGGCTATTCTAGGCCACACTGCAATGAACTTTCTCATGATTTTCTAACCAGCTCCAGCCTTTCTTCCAAGTTTTTCACAAATTTTTCGCATTTATCAAGCTCCGTAGACTTCATCGGATCTCATCAATGGAGCATTCTGAACTTATCAGCATCAACCTCATCAGCCCAAAAAGGAACTTCGGAATGCCCCGCTGAACGACATAACGGATTATCTTCAACGGTCTGCAGGCCTGTCCGAACCGATTTGTCGCGAGTTATTCTTGTGGCTTCCGTTCTTCCAACCGTCAGGCCACTTCAAAGACGCCGCACTCAACAATTACAATCAACCCGTTTTTGCATCCGTTCCTCAGTCCTTTTTGCGGAGTTTGATCGCGAAATTGGCGCGCTTGTACCTAGACTCTTGCATGCCGTTCGCACTTTCCAAAGATCATTTCTCGAGTTTGTACTTGAGTGGGCCAGATATCTCGGCCGGCTGGGTTACGATAATCATGGTGCCACCAATGAAGATTGCAGCCGAAGGTCAATTTTTTATCCCTCTCATCTTTTCCCCGAGTGTTCTTACAGTTAAAATTATAGTTTTCTTGTCTTTTAGATTAGATCCTCTCATAGGTCGAAGCTTTTTTTTCCAATTATTTTCTTTTGGCACTGAAGGTTCACTCAATGCCTGTCAATGAAGTTTAACGGAGGATTCCCCGCAATAAGGTATTCAATTCGCATATTTCATTATTTTTTCCTAGATAAAATATTCATTTTTATCTTCTGTAAAAGCGCCTAAAATAAAATTTCATAAGAAAGTAGAAGAAATTTTGGACGATTGACTCGAGAAAACTTTCCATAGTTCAAAAAGAAGCCGCGTGGAGCTATTCTTTTCCCCCAGCAAAGCCAGCTTTGATGTGTTGAGATTCAAAAAGCTCTGTAGAGGTTGGTAGATGAAGACTTTTTTTAAACAGCACATTTTTGTACTACTCTTCTTAGGACAGACTTCAACGTAACCTTCTAAGTTTATCAGCACTGAAAAGAATTATCAGTGCTACGGTAGATGATATATTGCAATAAGCGCACTCTCAACACCATTGATTGATCGCTGCTGGATTGACATTTCTCGAAAATCGCTTCAGTTCATCTGCGCGACGTCTTCTCTTTCTCCTCGCTCTCGCCGCGTCGACGTCTTCGGAAGAAGGCGATGACGACGGCGTAGCCGAGTGGGTTCGGCATTCAAGGTCTTTTGCCGTTCTGCCCCGAATTCCAGTTGAAGCTTCCGGTCCTGCTGTCAGGGGCTCTTTGAAACTCCGTTTTTTTTTGTGAAAGAAAGTGAAGATTAGTTTTTCTCATGGGAATATGGAGGATTGTACAGAGTAAAAAAAAAAAAGATAATTTCTAATGAAAAAAATGTCTTTTATTCATTTTTGTTAAATTTTCCGTTCTTTAATTAACTCCATACGGTCAAGTTCTCGAGTAGTTCTTTGGGCCGAAGAGAATACAATTTGATCCCAAATGAGTACTCCACTTTGTCTCCGTACTGATCAGAAAAAGCAAACCAGTTGCTGCCGGCATGAAACTTTACAAGCGAACTGATGTTCTTCGCTCGGTTCAAGGTCGCTCTGCACGCGTTTTTTTTTCCGCAGGACCGTTACAAAACTGTTATGAGATATCCAAATAACGCGTAAACCACGGCACAAAAGGCTTTCAGTTGCATTTTGGCCTTGTTTGCATTTCACAAGCGTTTGCACCTGGACAAGAATGGTAGCGAATGTATTTGAGGTCGTTATGAGAAGTTATGGCGAAAGAGCAAAGAGTAGCTACCGTTTAAAAAGAAAATTCCCACTCCGTTCAGTTTGTGTTGCTCGATTTTTCTCCTTTTCCTAACTTCCAAAGTTTCAGCTTGTCCAGTAAAGACGGCGGAAAACGATCGGGTAGCAAGTGAATATTGGAAAAAAAAATCCACCGCGAAAACGGAGGAATCAACTAAAAATGACGTCACCTTGGCTGCTGCTCGCGCTCCCTGCCGTCGCTCTCTGCTACAACGTTCCGCATCTCACAGGTTCGCTTCATTGATTGTATGGAAAGAAATAGAAGGATTCACAGGCACGCCAGTGACGTCGCATTCGGGGCCGAGCGAAACCGAAGGAGACGTGAGCCACACCAGAGAGAAGCGCGGCTTCTTCTATCCAGACTTCCGACACTACGACAACAGTCTCCTGGTCCGCTCTGAGCATCCCAACGAGTACCTCAAGAAGTGGATCACCTACGAGCACAATAGATACCGTCGCATCGTCAGTTTCTTCCTGAGAACTCCTCAAAAAGAGAAGAGCTGTAGGTGCCGGCGTCAGACATGAACATGTTGTACTGGTCGGAGGAGCTGGCGGCGTCTGCCCAACGGCATGCCGACACTTGCGACTTCAGACACTCCCGCGGTCGCGTCAACGTCGGCGAGAACATCTGGGCTGCGCCTTACAGCAACTACTCCGACGCCATTTCCATCTGGTTCAACGAGGCCAGTTTCATCGGAAGCTTAACTTGAAAAAATGTTCTCATAAAAATACAGACTTTTCAAAAATACAAGCGTCCAAATCAAACTTTAAATGAGTTTATTTTCACTCTGTTTCACTCTTCAGCCGTCGAATCCTACAGAAATTTTAATTTTTGTAGTTGAATGCAGAAGATTTTCTTAACCAGTCTTTTTTTTTCCATTACTTACCAATATTTGGCATCTAAAAGCCTCTAAAAAGTTTTCCTACTATAATTTTTGATTTTTTTGCGAAAAATTCTTTTGGTTAATTATTTCGGTTTTAACTATCGTTTTCTGGAGAACTTTATATGTTCAAACGGCCTCCTATCTCTGAGTAAACCGTTCCTTTTTCTTTGGCTAGGCAAAAACTTTACAGTCAGACGAAATTATCTTGACGGACATCGCATAATCGAAGGTTTTTGTTGGTAAATTTGGATATCGCTAACTTGAATCTTTCACAAATCAGGCCGAATAGCAAGAATTTTCAGTTTAGGGCCCAAACTCCGTTCAAAAGAGTGGAAAAGTTAAGAAAGAAGTTTCAGTCCAATTTTGATTGTTCAGGTGCACAACCCACGGTGCGGCTGCAATCACGCCTACAAGCACTGCTGCGGTCATTATGTTCAGGTAAATTGTCTTCAACCTCAGACTGAGTTTTTAGCGAGTAAAAGAAACTGCTGATAGTACGGTCCTCTAATAGATCAGCCAAATAAAATGCGTCAGCCACGCACTCAGGCGATCCATAAGTGCACTTGCCCTAATGATCTCCAATCATTTTTTGAGAAAATAATGTCCTTTCAAACCACCGAACGCCTTTTCCCTTCAAACTTCTTGTTTGCCTTTCTTTGTTCGCGGCAATTTGACCATCAGATCTCGTTCAGAGCGTCTAAAGCATTTTGCAACATTTGCCGTGGCAGCAACCATTCCGATTGTTACAAAAGAAATTGAATCAACGTTTCATGTCAGAAGAAAACTTATTTGACTATCCAAGAGTCAAGCGATATTAAATCCTCTTTGCAATCAGTTATCCTTATCAGAATATTGAAGAAAAAACTGAGTTTCTGTTCACCTATCCTTCATGGAGCGCAGAGATACTTGCATTAGCAATGACCTTTGTTTCAATGAACGAGTGGAAAAAAAGACTCCGCTCGGTTTTTATCACCTGTAAAGCCATTAATCGAGTCAGTGCAAAGGTTCCTAAGCTCCTAACGTGTTTTACGCTTCAGACAACCGAAACGACTTTTTACTCGGACGCGAATTACCGCAATTCAGAATTATCGGTCGCGTGGGTGGTTCCAACCTGACCTTTGGACAAATTATTTCAAGGCTTCCCTCATTTCAAAACAAGAACAAGGCCTTTTCAGATAAGACAAGTCTGTCCTTTTGTTGTATTTACTTCTCAAAAGCCAACTTCAGCGGAAAGAACGACGGAAATGCATGTTTTGCAATCATTTTTCTCTCAATGAAAACAGAAAACAAGGCTAGGCAGGTCTTTCTCTCTCTCGAATTTTCGAGTGATTCGATAAACCGTCCATCTCTGTGTCCACAGCGGCCGCGATCCCTCCCAACAGACCGCCACCGGAAGCGGTCAATCAATTCCCGCGCCTTTGCCTTTTTGGGGATGGTCCACCTCAAAATCTCTTCTCTCAACTTATTTTTGAAGAATGAATCTCTTTGGCTGAAAAACCTCGATCCCATAATTTTTGAGGTTTTTGAGGGACCATTAATGAGTTTTAGAGTACTATCATAATGCCGAGACCGCTATCATAAGTTTGAAAGTAAAACCGTTTTCTATTAACTGACGCATGAGAAACCTTTACGAGGAGGCTCCCACGAAAAGCTTCGAAAATTTTAATCGAAATTTTCTGAAAATCCTGCGGAACTCGATTACGAAATGCGAAGAGATTCAACCTTCCAATCTTTATCGCACAAATAAATTTTCAAAAAGAAGACACGCCTGTTGGCCAAAGACCTAGAGGTGGATGAAGGTTAGAAATCGCCTTTGAGAACAAAAAAACCCGCTAGCGAGTTTTCTATGCGGTTACCGAAAGAAATAAATTTTGAGATCACTCAATTTCGAAGATGGACTATTCGAGTCAAAATTTAAAATAGAAATTGAATCAGAAAATACAAAGATCTATGCCTTGGAAAGTACTTCAGCATCTCACTTGAAGCCTCATAGACACTTTTAGCGGCAATTTGAAAGTCAAGCTCTATTTTCAGCTTGTTTGGGCAAGAACGAACCTGGTAGGATGCGGATTTTCGCGTTGTCGCGACGTTCAAGGCGTCTGGGGCCGTGGCCATCGGAACGTCTTCGTCTGCCACTACAACCCGCAGGGAAACACGGTATTCGTCACCGCCAGGGGACAGCTTTACGCGGTTCGTCCGTCTCGCTTTTCAACCTTTCCTTTCTTCTTTCACTAACTGAACACGAACTTCCTCAGGGCTGCGGAAAGGTCAAAATGTTTTTCGAAAGAGTAAAATCGAGCAAAAAAAGTTTAGAAGACCAAGTCCCAGACCCAACGCTCAACTGTCGTTTGCTTTGTCTTTGGTGCAACTTTCTCTATTGCTAAGTGCAGTGTGTATGGTCAATGTCCAAAAAAAAGATAACCGTCTTTCAGTTTTCATTCAATCTTGGAACTTGTACGTTTTGCCGTGTATGCATTTTGAGACCTCACATCTAACTATCGCATTTTGAAAGAAAAAGCAAACTTTCATTGAGTAGAAAAAAGGCATCGCTCTAACCTAAGCCGGCCACAGAAACATGAAAGCCGAAAAATCTTCGAGTTGTTTTTTGTAGGCTGTAGTTTTGAAGGTCGCTTTACTTGAATTAAAGCTAACAGTTGCTCGACGATCCTTGGTCCCATGGGTCGGAGCAAATCATTAAAAACTGGCGAGGAAAGAATCTTCAATTTGCAGATGCCTGCTTTCACTTGGACTACTGAAGAATCTGGTCGTTGTTCGCACTGCCCAGAATCAGCTCCTGCTTGCTATCAGGTAGTTTCCTATTATAAACTATAGAAACCATTTTCCATTCCAGGGTCTCTGCTACATGCCAAAGTACAACTCCGAGTCAACTGAAGAAACAGCTGAAACTAGCACTACTACTACAACTACCACCACAACAACGACTCCTCCAGCGCCATCAGAAGACGATATCGACTACGACTCGACGACGTCGCATTCGCCACCTTCGTCCAACAACCACGTCGACGACTATCCAACCAGTCCGTCCGTCCTTCCAGTCAACCCCAACGACGCTTTCTGAGCCGATGTCGCTGCCTCATCAGGAGTAATCGAAAGTCGAAATCAAGGAAATTGAAGACCCCATATTTAGCTGAAGGCCTGAGACCTTTTAGGGACTGTTACATCCATCTTTCTTTCTCAAATAATTATTGTTGACAGAAGTTACACTCATTGTAAAAGTTCAAACAAAAATCAGGAAAGATTTTTAAAATTTATCTTCTCATCTTGGAAAGAGTATACAGTGATTGTAATTTCAATAGTTTTTGTTGAGAAACCAGAACCTTCGCTCTTCTGTTTTTCGATAAAAGCTTCCCTTTGTGTATATTGGCCCCAGCCCTCTTTTAGGCATCCTCCAATTTGTGTACGTATTTATGTTATTTATGTTCGCTTTCTTCATATTCCCAAAGAAACGACCAAGCAATAATCTATTCTTTTCATCATTATGACATTGACCCAAGATAATCGTTTTCGGTGGAAATTGGAATTTTCGAACAAAAAAGTTCAACATCGGCTGACGCAAAAGTTGATTCCGCCAAAAAAGATGTCGAAGAAAGTTTACATTCTTCCCCCAGTCAAAAACTAAACTTGCCAAACTTCTTTAAAAATCATTGATAGATCCAATTGTCCACTCTGGTGTGTTCTAAATTGCCTTTGCGGGTCCGCTTACACTAAATGTGAATGCAAATATATCGCTCCTTCGAGCTGGTGACGGAAAATAGGCTGACCCATATCAGAGAAATTTTGCGACTCTATTTTCCTCACTAGTCCGTCATCATATCAATTCCTTTGTGATACCTTAAATAAAGATCAGAAACCATTCTTGAAGTTGAAATCATTGATCAAAGGAAAAAAAGACTTTTTAACAAGTTTGTAAGTTTAATATGAACAGCGAGATGAAACATTCTCGAAAAAAAGAAAATGAAGCAAGAAACTTTGACGAGTTCAACTATTGATATAAAAAAGAAAGAAAAAATGACACTAATATCGTGATCAAAGTAATTTCCGCGAAATTCGAGATCATCTCTGACTCTCCAAAACTTAGTTATCTTTTTCACTCTCTGAAGTCTATTTTGAGTTTCGCGGAATCACTTTGAACACGCTATAAGAATGAGCGACCAATAAAACTTTTAAAACGCAAAAAAGTAAAAGTTCAAAATCTGAATTTTTTGAGGTCCGAAAATTAAGCAAAAAGTTCAGGAAAGTCCAAAAAGACGTTTCAATACTTGTAAAAGCCTTCGCCAGACTTCCTGCCAAGTTTCCCGGCGCAGACTAGCTCCTGAAGTAGACGGCTCTGTCGGAAAGCCGGCTCTTCGGGATAAGTCTTGCTCCAGCCCTCGATGATGAACTGAACCGTGTCGAGTCCGACGTAGTCAGCCAACTCGAACGGCCCCATCTTGTAGCCGGCGCCGAGCTTCATCGCCACGTCGATGTCCTTAATCAGTGTTCAAGAAATTAAATAAGAAGGAAAACATACTTCGGCTTATTTCAACTCTGGGGTGAACAAATTGCCGCCTATCAACCGCAAAGTGCGCCCTACTCTTTCAAAAGTGTGGCCGATTACAGTACATTTACGAGAATTTTTCGCGCGCAAAATTTCGATTCACCCTGTAAATTGATAAAAATTTTTTTCCATCCAAATAATCTCACGTTTTTTTATGAAACATAATTCGAAATAAGTTTTTTTAAAAAAATCTGAATTGAGCTATATACGATTAACAATAGTTCTATTATCTCGGTTGATATTATCTACCGCAGGAAATCTTTTCGATGAAGAAGAGCAAATCTGATTATTTTATACAACCAAAAATGAAAAACTTGTCTCAAAGTCAATTTTTAAATTTAAAAAAAGGTATTTGTCCTTTCTAATTCTCGCGTTCTCAAAAAGAAAAAAAATTTTTGAAGTGGAAATTTTCGATAATTCATAGGATTAGTACAAAATCTTCAACTTATAGAAATTTAGAGAAAGAAACCTCTTTTGAGGCGTCGCCACGTTCATAAAGTCTCAAGGCCTCCATCATGTATGGGATGAGAAGTCGGTTGACGATGAACCCCGGAGTATCTTTGCACTTGACCGTCACCTTGCCGATCTCTTTTCCGTAGTCCAACATCTCCTCGAAGGTCTTCTCCGACGTCAACGGGTGTCTGATGACCTGCTTCAAAGTCGCCACAGCGAGACCCCGGGTGATTCACCTCGAGAAGCTGCATGATGGGGGCTGGATTGAAGAAGTGAAGACCGACGAATCGAGGTTTGTTCTTGAGGTCGACCGCGATGTCCATGAGTCGCAGCGATGACGTGTTCGAAGCCAAAATTGCATCGCTTCTGGCGGCTTTTTCAATCTAAGACACATTTTTCAGTTTCACATTCTTGAAGACTATTGAAAAATTATTAGTTCGAAAAAAGGGCGCAGGAGAATTTTCAGAAGTTATTAAGGCGTAAATCTATTTTCAGAATTATCTCAGGCCATACAAGACTCATGTGCCTTTGGAAATTTAAACTAAGGTTTTTGAAAAAGCCAGAGCAAAGTATTTTTTTTTTTTGGAAAAAAGCGTGATTCGGTCGAAGCGTCCAACAAACTCCTCAGAGCTTGGATCTTCGTTCAGAGCTTTAAAGATCTCAACAAAATTGAACCAAAAAAATTTAGTTATGAAGTGACCCAATTCAAAAATTTGATGCCACTTCATCTTATTGACGGTTCTATCTGGATATAAAATCTACTATGTGAGTAAGGAGTTGATTTTTATTTTATTTATTTTTTGCGAACCTCGGCAAATAGTTTCTTCTTGGCGTCGATATTCTCGACGATCGCTTCGATGACAAGATCGGCATCTCGGACTGCGTCTGAGACTTTTGTCGAAGTCTTCACTCGGCTGAGAGTTTCAGCAACAAGTTTGGCCTGAGCCGCAGAATCGTCGGCGTGCCGCTTTTTTGCCACTCTTTGAAGGCTCTTTTCTATCGACTTCTGTGCTTTATTCAAAGCCTCCGCGTTGCTGTCCACCACGAAAACGTTCATTTTGGCGGAAGCAGTTATCTTTACGAAAAAATTACAACATCAAAAAACATGTAAAAAACTACCTGAGCAATACCAGAGCCCATGAGCCCTGCGCCAATGACCGTAACATCTTTAATTTTTTTTTGAGACGCGGTACTCGAGAACCCTCTGTAGAATTTCGCGATAACTCGAAGCATCACTGTAAGATGTATATTTCTGTTTCAAGTATGAAAAACATTCCTAAATCAGAATAAATACTCAAAAACTTCTTCCAAGAATTTTCTAAAATTGCTATGGCGACCGCCTTTAGAGTCTAAAGACTTCCTCTAGATACAATTCTAAAGGTTGGCGTATTGGACCTTCCTGTCTGGGATTTCAGCTGTATGACACATGGAATTACAGGCAGGCAGGAGTCGAGGAAAGAGAGAGGGGACACGCGGGACCAGCTCAACCCACCAACTGAGGAACCTTCGCCCACGCGGGGGCGTGATCGAAGGTTCTCCTATTGCTGGGCTGGTACCTTTATAATTACAGTTTTATTTAGAAAATAGTTTTTTTTTAAACTTTGAACTGGTAGCTTCGAGCAAAAAAATCAACGAACCTCAGCACTATCTTCACCGTTTCCCAAACGTTTAGGTTACCCTAGGTTGTTTAAACTTCCGCCGCCGCTCCTTCAGTATGAAATAATAAATTTACGTCATTTACAACGTTTTTTGTGCGAACTAATGCCGTGTTCAAAGTAATTTCCGCGAAATGCAAAATGATCTCTGACTCTCCAAAATTTAGTGATCTTTTCCTTTCTCTGACAGCTATTTTGAATTTCGCGGAAATTACTTTGAACACGGCATAAACGTTGTGTGTATACCGCCAGAAAGCTACAGTAGTCCAAAAAAGTTCATTGTCCTTCCACTTGATTTGACTTGAGCGTTTTATAGTCTGTTCAAATTTTCTATGTTAAGTCATCGCTCAAACTCCACCCCTTATGCTTAGATCAAACCAATCAGAGAACGAGCCATCCACAGAGCGTTGTTGTGGACGGAGTTTGCTGTTTGACATTCAAAATCTGAACATACTTTTCGTCAAGTTCAGCAGTTTCCTTCTGTCAGGCCATAACTATCTCTTGTTTTGACCGCTCGGAGGATGTTAGATTTCAACATCTTGAACAGAAATCGCATTATGTGATATACACTAAGAATAACTGCCCAGATAAACGCGAGACACTGGCGGTATATTGACGAGCTCGCAAACATCTCGCTTTTTTTCTCGCGCCGGACTCGCATTTTTCTAGGCGCGAGCTCGCATTTCTCTCGCAATTTGAAATTTTCCGAAATGCAAGATAAATGCGAGATGGCGCCGTGAAAAATGCGAGGTCGCGCCGAGAGAAATGCTGGATCGCGCCTAGAAAAAAGCGACATTTTTGCGAGTTAGTCAATGTACCGCCACCAAGCTCGCATTTATCTCGTCAGTTATTCTTAGTGATAGAATGCACCTACAAAAAATAGTTTCACGAGAAGCCAACTTAAAAGTGAATTTCGAAAATTTCCCAGTGTTTTCACTTCGTAAAATAAAATATTTATTTTGATAGGCACCTTTTGATAAAAATGTAAGCGAAGTAAATGATCACCGTTTCACATCATTGGGTAATATTATAAAGGCAAGAGGCAAAATAAAAGAATAAGCGCATAATGTCTTGGCAATGTTGACAACAAATTTTGTAACTAAAATGAGCAACTCGAATCGAGGGAAAGAGTGAAGGCTTGCTTGGCAGCGTAAAATTAGGCAAAAATAAAATCAAAACCTCAGGTCCTACCGCGTAGAAAGTATTATGGACACGTAGATTTTGAAAAAAAAGATATGATTTAAAAAAATGTTGATTACAAATTTTTTTGGCATAATAAGTGGCGTGGGCAGAAAAAAAGAACAAAGGTGAAAAAAATGGCAATTTAGTGTTTTGAAACTGAAGTTGACGTCTTCGTAGTCACAAACTGAAAATGAAAAAAATTGAATATTATGACTTGAAAAACTTTTTTTCGAAGCTCTTATTTTTGCAAATTCTTATCCGTGAGGAAGCCTACTGTGAAAAAAATTCATCTTCGAAAAAATAAATCCCGGAATCTTTCAAAAAATAAAAAAGACGCTTTAAAAACGCTTTGCTGATTGACATCCAAAATCTGAGCAGAATATAGCTCGCGGAAAACAACAGAGCGCTTCGCTTATTTTCAAAATTTTACTTTCATTTTTTCACTTTCTGACAGTTATTTTCATTTCGCATTTTGAAAAAGGTTTTTTTTTCTATTTCTGTGTTTATTTCTCTTCATGATTCATTTTTCCTTGTCATTTTTTATTCTATTTTGTTCATATTCACCTCCGTCTTGAACTTCTCAGATTCTCCACCCGCGAACGGCTCATACTGATGCGAGCGCGTCACTTTAGTCCGGGCGTCCCCCACTTCTTCCTCCAAATCCGAAGAGGTCGTCTCTTGCTCCTACAAAAAGTCCCGTTTCAGTGGATGTTAGTTGGAAAATCCCCACCGATACGTACTCCTCGAGCTCGCGGTTCTGTGACGATGATCCATGGCGTTCTGCGTGCACGGCGCTGCTGTTGCTGCTGGCGCCGAAGTGCTGCGACGAAGACGCGGCCGCCGTCGAAAACGCAGCTCCGCGAACTTTTCCAATCGAGAATTCAGCCACGCTTTCTCCTCGCTCTCTGAAAGCAAAGCTTATCAATCTGAAATCTGAAAACTTCAAAGGTCGACGATTTTACAAACCGTTGTTTTGAAGTACTGAAACCACTTAAAATATATTCTGAAAGATAACTAAATTTTTCTAGCTCTACATAAGATTCTTTTCATGATTATGATATTTAATTACTCAATTGTTGAGAAGAGAGACTTTTCCTTTTAAAAAAAAAAAAAATGTAATCCTACACAGGGCGTATCATTTCTTGAATTTTAATTTTAGTTTGGCTAAAGAAAGAAACTGAGTGATACAACGTTAATACGAACCGTTCATCTCCATGACGAATTTGAGAATAAGCAGCACCAGAGTTGGAGTTGGTTGCAGACTGCAAAATGATGGAATCTCTAGAGGATGAGAAAATAGTTCTCACCCTAGACATGGCGACTCCAGAGGCGGTATAGTCGGACTCTCTCTTGAAGAGGGATTCTCTCGCAGAAGAAGCGTTATCGCTGACATAAGAACTGGAAGCGGCGTTTTGGGCAGAAGAGCCATGGATGATAGTCCGATCGCCAGGGTTGATGAGCATCTCCGACTTGGTGACAACAGTGTTGCCAGCCGCGTCAGTCGTGGTCGTCGTCTTGATCTCCTTGGTCGTCACGTCGGTTATCACCTAAGATATATTTTAGTCAATCTTATCCCAATCAGATGGCTACCTTTCTCTCTACTTCCTCCTTGATGGTGTATTCAGAAGAAGCTTGAGACATGCTGTCGTAGGAGTCGTGACCACGTCCAGCGCCTCCTGCCAGATGAGCTCTCGGGATTCGGACGGCTCCTGCAACTGCTTTAGTAAAAGTTCCAGTCACAGAAGGTCTAACCGTCGTCAAGGTACTGGTCGAGGCGGGCAACTTCCATACTCCTAGCAGAAGTGTCCATGACGTGAGCTCCGCTCTTCAGCTTGGCTCTTGGGATTCCGATGTCTGGGTAGTACTCGTGTCCACCGGCGCTCATCGCCGAGAATTCAGCTCCACTTTCCGACGAAGAAGAACCTTCCAACGTCGACCAAGGCCAGGCACCTCCTCTTCTAAATTCATTTTTTGAGAAGTGAAAATTCAAAAAATAACTTTTGAGAAAATCGACGTTCACCGATTTACCGAAATTCGTAGGGATATCGAATTATGAAATCAGTGAAGTTAAATGTGATTTCTCAACTTTTTTGAAAAACATTTGGAAAAGTCAAAATTTTAGAGCATGTTGATTCGCCTTACCTATAACCAAACGGAGCAGCACCAGCCAGTCCACGTCCTCTGAAGCAGTGGCACTTGGTGCAGAAGTAGAGAAGACAGCAGAGGGTCAGGAGCAAGAAAAGCAGCGCCAGAAGAATCAGAAGAACCAACGAAGCGTTTGATGGAGCGACCTGAAGAAAACATTGGATTTTGTCAGAATTGTTGTCGGAACCTGGCAGAACTCGCCGCTCCAGCCATCAGTACAGACGCAAGTTATGTTGCTGGTCGCTGAGTTGTGAACACAATCTCCGTGGGAATTGCACAAGTCGCAGAGGAGCGCTCCGCAGACTCGGCCTGGCTCGTCAGGATTTCCTGAAAGAGAAGTTCTTAAGGATGTTTTCTTCTGACAAGAGTTGTACATAAGGTGTTTGGTTGTAGTTTATGAGGTTTGGCTGAAAGGTGCTTTGCATTTCTGAATAAGTTGAAAAGTCAGCGCCTTTTTGCATTTCGGTAGACTTATGACGCTACAAAGGCGCCGAAAACTTTTTCCGAATGAAATGGTGTACTTTGAATTTTGAGGCGTTTTAACTCTCTCTAAAGACAAAAAGCGCAGTTTTTCTGACTGATTTGGTATCACATAGTCCTGAAAACATTTCAACAAAAACTGATGGAACTCTAAGCTCGAACGTTTTCCACTTTGGTGAGGGACCTACCGTCGATGTATCCATCAGGACACTTGCAGGTGTATCCAACAGCTCGGTCAATGCAGTGAGCAACGCCTGAAGTTCGGTAAGTTCATGAAAAAAAAAAACTAGAGATCAAACCAGAGCAATTAGTGAGCCCTAAAGCGCACTCGTCGACGTCGCGAACATGCATGCAGAGCGTGTCGTCACCGAGTCCCAGCATGGTCCTTTTCTCGGATTTTCGGATATCCATGAAGCCGGAGTCGCACTTGCACTCGGCCTGCTGCTCCATGTTCTTGCAAGTTGTGTTCGTCGGACAGAAGTTGACGTCGCTACAGTAGTCCAGAACGCACATCGAGCCTGAAGCCAGAGGTTTCTCGATGAAAGAAGGTAGGAGTGCACCTGGAGTAGCTCCTGGAGGTGAAGCATCGAAGTAGGATGGGAGACATTCACACTTGTAGAGGTGCTCCAAATCAATGCATCTTGCATTTTCCGAGCATTCGTTGTCTTCCTAAACGCTTATTCCATATATTTTTTTCTCAAAATAAAAGATGGGGTTTGAGATGAACCAAGGAAACATCGAAATTCTTTGCAATTTCGAATAGACCGGTGGAAACGAAAGAAAAATATTTCCAAGGCTTCTATGTCTCATAACCCTCATTTATTCATTTTAAAAACTGAAAAAAACCTTTCGTTCACATTCATTAAACCCGTTTGTCGGTAGGCATTTGCGGCCAGGATTGGTAGGGTTGAGATCTCTGAATTTGCATAATTTGTTACTTGGACTTCTTTGAAACAAAAAACCTGAAGCCTGGGCCGCACTCGCAACGATAGTTGTATTTTGAAGTTTCGATGCACTTTCCATGGGGATCACACTCATTCTGAATCAATCTCCATGAACCAAAGAGCTTCTCAATGAAACCTTGAAGCAAGGGCGGAAGGGGTCCGGCTGATTGGGACTCAGGTAGAGGTCAGACTCGCCGACTTCGTTGTCGTTTTTGTCGACAATGTACCGCACGAGTTGGTAGTAGGCGTCCGAAGGGACTCTCACCATGCCTGAAGCAGGTAGATTCCAGACTCCATTCTTCTCATTTTCCTTTAATACCTTTTCGGAAATGAACTGTAGTGTTGAAGAGGAGTCCAGAATCGTAGGAGGCGTTGACGAGAACAGGATTGACGACGTCGTTGACTTCTGCAGAGACGAAGGCGTTGCGCAGCTCCGTGTGAGGGTAGCAGCCTCCGATTCCTTCTTCCAGACGTTGGACGTATTTCTGGATTCCGAAGATATGAGCTATCCTAGAAGACGAGAAAACCTTGTAGACAGGATTGAGAGGATTGGCGACACTCTCGTCATAGACGATGTTCTTGTTGTGGTCGCGGACGACGTACAGAGGAACGGACCACGATTCGACGACGCGACATTCGTCTGTGCTCTTGGCGCGCTTCATTCCCTCCGGACAACCGCAAATATGGCCAGCAATGCAAATCTGGAACAAATATTCGTACAGAAGTGTGAAAAAGAATAGTTGGAAAGTCGATGTATGTATATTTTGTAAGTACAGTAGAAGTTTCTTTGAAACTGGATATTTTTTCTAAATTTTCTCAACTCCAAAAATTATTTTTTTTGAAAAAGAGATGAAGTTTAGAATCGCTGGCTTAAATCTTCTTATAAGTATTGAAAAAAAGGTTTTGAGGCCTTCAGGAAAAATTTTCAGAAGCTTAATTTAACTATTTTTTTGATCTTTGAAAGGTTTTAGGATAGTTTTTTTGAGTTAGAAACAATCTCAAATAGACTAATTGAACACTGGATTTTTCAGTCGATTCTGAGCAATTAGTTTTTCAAAACGAATCTGTGGTACCTCGCCAAGACGTTCGTTGCAGCTGATTCCGCCGCATTCGCCGACGGGTTCAGCCTGCTTGCAAGGATTGAGATTTTCGCTGTCGCTGGCGACTCGAAGAGATCCACCGCCTATGCACAAAAAAAGAAGTTAGATCAAAGATTCACTGAATGAAACCGATAGCTCCGTTGGTTCTCTGCAAGGAGGCCATCATCTGCTTCCACAGTTCGCATTCGTCGATCGGCTGATTCGAAGATTTAGTCGTTTGAACTTCATATTTGAACAGGAGACCTTGATCCCATGAGCTGAAAAGTTTATTATGCCCTCAGAAATAATGAGAAACTTTACCTGTTGATGGTCTTTGGATGAGTAATATAATCAACTTTAGTGTTGACATATCTGGGCGCGTAAATTGTTCCTCCAAAGGTTCTGGCCATGTTCTTCTGAAAAATAAAATTCATCTAAGTAAGTCGACCTGGAAAAAGCTCCACGATTTCGACGTAAGATGGGTTCTTGGCAGATCCGAACTCGCTGGAATACATGACTGGCTTTTGGTCTCGTGTCACCACACGAATCTGCATCGGAGTTTCGTCCACAGCTTGGCATCTAAACATGAACTTGATGATCCGGGAAAGAAAAGAAGCTCCTTCCCATTAGTATGAGTGAAATTGAATACTTTGAGTATGATAAACTTCAAGAATAAGTTGGACAACTTTTCTCTAGTCTGCCGAGGTATCTAAGCAAACCTTCCAGTGCTGGCGGATCGGCTCTCTCCCGGACGACACCCGCAGTACTCGCCACTGATGCAGACCTCTCCACGGCCGACGTGGCAATGGTCGCGGCCACACGGAAGGCCGTCAGATAGAGGATGCGTCTGCACCGGTTGCTGAGTCACTCTTTCCACCTTTTGCTCAACCTGAGTTTATTCGAATACAAATGTTTGATTTTCGTTTTTCTCACCACAAACTCAAGACAAACTCGTCCAGGTTCTGCAGGATTTGGAGATTGGTCGTAGAATCCATGCCGGCAAACGCAAGTGTACCCATTTTCCAAATCACTGAAATTGAAATTGGTTTTGATCAACCACCAGTTTTTTTTGAGATTCCTCCATCGTTTTTTCTTTTACTCAATTTCAGTTATGATGGATTTTATTATTTTACCGGCAGTCAGCATTCTGATCGCAGTTGTTCAAGTTGGCGTCGCGGCATTCATTCAGGCGACAAATCCGACCAGCTGGGCCTAAAAAGAATTTCTTCATGGTTTCCGAATTCTCATTATTTCTAACTCTCGTGGTTTGTGAATATTAAAAGTAGAAAAGTTTTTTTTTTCGAAACTTTGGAGTGTCCATTGAAGTGATACATCTCCCACATCTTGTTTTCTCAAAATATTACTGACAAAAGATTCCGTTTTGGGAGGAAATTTTGGTTAGAAAAAATAATCCAAGCGGTGGTTGAACTTTTTTGAACGAATTCGTTTCATAGATTGCATAGAACTACAAACGATTGGAGAATTTTGTCTAATTTTTTGCATAAAATGCCTGTTTCAGACAATATAACAGCTCAGTTCAAAAAAAAAACAAAAAGAGTTTCCACCGAAAAAATTCCAATCGACAGATAATTTTGAATGTTGCTATTTCCCGTTTCCGAACTCACCGGGAAGACCTTCGTCCTTGAAAGGCGGCTTGCAGGAGCATTCGTAGCCCCCAGGCGTGTCCCGACAGATGGCGTTTCGGTCGCAGTCGTTCAGGTTCGGCGAGTCGCATTCATTCAGCACTGGAACATTTGCAATGGCTGAGTATTCCTCGGTTCTTCGTCATACTGTAAGAACACTGGCGTCCAGGATTGGCCGGATTATCGTCGTGATATCCGGAACGGCAGCGACAGTCGTAGCCGTGTTCCTTGTCGATGCAGTCGGCGAAGCGAGAGCAGCTGTTGAGGGACGGGTTCGAGCACTCGTCGACCTGCTGGACGCCTGAAATTCTCCGAGTTACTTCGAGTTCCCCCGGCAAGTACTGACAGATGCGGCCAGGACGACGAGGATCTGGAGACTGGTCTCTGGAGTTGACAGGACACTTGCAAGTGTAGCCTTCTGGCATATCTTGGCACATGGCCAGAGTGTGACAGTCGTTGAGGGAACGGTCCAAGCATTCGTTCATCTGCAAGAATTTACCTTTTCCATGTCTTTCCTCCTCTTCAAACAGACCAATTCTTTGCAGATTCTGCCAGGCCGGCGGTTGCGGTCGGGAGACTGATCGGTGTAGCCGTCGCGGCACCGACAAGTGTACTTTTCTGGTCCTTCGACCTCGCTGCAGATGGCCGCGGCGTGGCAGTCGTTTTGACTGAAAATATCATTCAAAGACGAACTTTTCATCCAAATCACCTTGGATCAAGACAAACTGGCTCCGTGAGGACACAGATGCGTCCAGGCTTGCTTCTGACGTCCGGAGAGCGGTCGGCGTAGCCTTGCAGACATTCGCAAGTGTAGGACTGAGCTCCGGTTGCTCGGCATGTTCCAGCGGGATGACAGTCGTTGCGTTCCGGATCTTGACATGGATGACCTGAAGAAAGAAAACCTCAAAATCCATAATATTCCGTGTAAAAGGTTTTTTGACGTGGAAATCTTCATTTCTAAATTTGCTATAATAGCTTCTTCGAGTTTTTTTGTTATTTTTTGCTCGTAACTTCTTTCTGAACTACGGACCCGTTTTTTTCATTGTTCCCCGAATGTTTTTGGAACAACTAGAGAAAAATTTATGTTTTCTTTTCTACTCACGTGGCGGTGGAGTCGGAGGTGGCGGTGGTTCACAGACTCTGCCTCGTTGGTTTTGGTCAGGAGACCTGTCGATGAACCCTCGTTGACATTCGCATCTGTAGCCGCGAGCTTCGTCGTAGCAGATGGCGTTGCGGGAGCAGGTATTCAGACGAGGGTCGCGGCAGGCGTTGTCTGGAAGGGCTCAGATCTTGATTGCTCAACCGAAAATGGACATACTTCTGACGCAGACACGTCCTTTCTGTCCGGACGGAGACTGATCGACGTATCCTTGGATACAGGTGCATTCGTACTTCATTCCACCGAGAGGCTCGCAAACGGCAGCCGACGAGCAATCGTGGTTAGAGGGGCAAACTTCTGAAGTTGTCTTTTGATCAAAAGAAAGAGATAGGAAGTCTAACCAGGGGCTGAGCAAACTCGTCCAGGTTGAGAGGCGAGGTTCGGAGAGCGATCGACGAAGCCTTCCTTGCACTCGCAGGTGTAGCCTTCTTCCAGGTCACGACAATCGGCTTGAGCACTACATGTGTGACGTCCTTCGCGGCATTCGTCAACCTGGTAATCCAAGGATCATCGTCTGGAGTAAGACTCCAGGTCCTCACCAATTTGACGCAGACGCGGCCAGCGCGATGAAGCTTATTAGGAGACCGGTCGACGAATCCGGCAGGACACTCGCAGGTGAAGGATTGTTCGTTGTCGCGGCAGTTGGCGTTGGGATCGCAGTCATGGGCTCCCGTCTCGCATTCGTTGATGACTGGAATGGTTTTTTAAAAAATGGTAGCTCTGTTTCCGTCGAAAAAATGGTTTTGATCTTTGAGCTGAGATAAGCTCCACTCAAAACAGTTTTATGTGGCAAAAATTTTCAGAAAATTCCAAACCATCAAGGGTCAAATTATGCGCCTAAAAAATTGCTTTTCCGAAATTTTGAAATTCTCTTGCGATTCGTAGATGTTATTAGCCGTTCTTAGATGTTCGTTTTTTCATCTCTAGCCTGTCTATTTATATTTTCGACCTGATAAACCCCAAAAACTATTAAAAACAATTTTTTTTTTCACTGACATTGAAGACAAACGCGTCCAGGGAACGAAGAGCTGGGAGAAATATCCTTGGAGTTGGGAGGACACTCGCACTCGTACGAGTCCGTCGTGTCCTTGCATCTCGCATTCCTATCGCAGTCGTTGAGTCGCGCATTCGCGCATTCATTCACAACTGAAAATCAGAAATCAGAAATGGATACAGAAGGCGTAAAAACGTTGTCGGCAGGCGCGTCCTTTGAGGGTCGGTGAGGGAGAAACGTCGATGAAGCCGTCGCGGCACTCGCATCTGTAGCCTTCCTCTTCGTCGAAACAACTGGAAATCACGAGTCAAATCTAAAAAAAGAAGAAGAAGGTTTCAACCGAGCATTTCGATCGCAGGAATTGAGGGAAGGTCGGGAGCACTCGTCCACCATTTGCTTGCAGATTCTTCCAGGTCGGCCGTGAGATCGGTCCATAAATCCTTGATTGCACCTGAGAATAAGAGATGCTAAATGAGTTGTTAAAAAAATTCACTAGTTGAGTTCTTGAATTAAAATTCAAAAAAAGGTGAATGAACAGCTCGCTGGAGTGAACTTGAAAGTTTCGAAGTAAAGTTGAAAAACTAAATGATTGGAGTTGAAAAGATAAGTTTAACACTAACTTAGTCACTGACCACCTCACTTGAAAGGAAACTTTTTTCAAATAAATTTTTGGTGATTATTTGAAACGCAATAGTATTCCCCGAAATCTTTGAAAGGAAAAAAACGGACTTGCACTCGTAGCCTTCCTCCAAATCGATGCACTGAGCGTTCTGATGGCAGTCGTTCAGATGAGGGAACTGACACTCATTGACCACTGGAAAATCGATATCAAAACTCTGATTCCAAGACTTTTGTCCCACTTGGCTTGCACATGCGACCTGGCCGATTTCCATCACCCATATCTTTGAATCCACTGCGACATCTGCACGTGTAGCCTTGTGTCTGAACACAAATTCATATCTTTTGAAAAAAACTGCCGTGTGGTTATCACTTTTTTCTTGAACTTCGAAAAAGCTATCTAGTTAGAAGTTGAACGATATACCTATCTATCATTGTGCGGAATCATAGAATTTAGTTCTACACAAGGAAAAAAGAGTCGCGACATTACCAAACCGAAAGTTTACTCGTTCGTAAACAAAGGTAATATTTTTTCCAACAATATTCTTCAAAACTCCGCCAAATATATTTGAACTGAAATTCTACCTGATCGATACACTCAGCCGAAGTGTGGCAGTCGTTCAATTGCGGGAACAAGCATTCGTTGATAACTGTAAGCAAAATGCTCAACTTGAAAACGTTCAGGATCTTATTACCAGAGCAGACGCCACCCGCGTCTCGTTGGTAGTTGATGGGACAAGAGCATTTTGGCTCGCCGACGACCAATCGACAGACCTGGAAACGTTGAGCATTTTCAATTGGAAAATGAGTGAAGTTCCACCTCATTGAGATGGACTTTGCACTGGTTGGGGCCGTCGAGTCGGCATTCTGGCGGCGGCGGCGTCGGACGCGACGAACAGAGACGACCTGGATGCGTCGCCCGATGCGGAGACATGTCCAAGAAGTCGCTGCGACACTGGCACGTGTACCCTTGGGGAAGGTCCTCAAATAGATCCAATCATTTTTTTTTCTCTCGAAAACTTCCAATAGACTAACCTGGCAGATGGCGTCAGAATGACAGTCGTGCTTTCCGGTCCGGCATTCGTCGACGAGAGCTGGACGGCAGATTCTTCCCGGTCTTCTCGCGATATCTGGGCTCTCGTCAACAAAATCGTCACGGCAACTGAAAAAAAGTCGTTAAATCACGGAGTGATGTTTTGGGAGTCTAGTTGAATCACGAAAACTAGAGTTTTCTAGCGGCTGTACACTGATTCAATCAATTATGATCAGGAAACAATTTTTTATTAAATTTAAAATTTTCAAAAAGATATTAAAAATTAATACCGCTGCAAATCTTGACATTTCGCTAAAAATCGTTGATGATAACTCTCGAAAAATTAGTAAAAATCGCATGATTTAAGACCTATAAACAGACAGAACTTTTTTTGCAACAATAAAAATTACCACAACCAGTGGACCTTAATCTTCTTATTGATATAATCAATCTCCTCGTAAGATTTTTCTGACAAAATTTTTCAATCGCTCTCAGTTCAAAGCAGGATTGCACAAAAAGTGATTTTTTGGAACCGAGACTAGATCAAATCTCGTGCAACCCCGATTGAAAGCCCTTCTGAATTTTCTTTTCTACTTACCGGCACTTGAAAGATTCGTTGGTATCGATGCAATCAGCGTTCGGAGAGCAATCGTGACGATTCGACGAGCATTCGTTGATTCCTGAAAGCATTCCTGAAGACAACTTCCGGATGAAAACGAACTGAGCAAGCAGCGTCGTCCAGGCCTGTTGATGGTGTCCGGCGAGAGGTCGATGTAGCTCTGAGGACAAGCGCAGATGTAACTGTCTTCTGAAGAATGGACACTCGGAAATCGTCCCAAAAGGGCTCGAAGCACCTGTATCCGTGCAGACGGCTTCCCTGGAGCAGTCGTTCTGTCCCGTGGAGCACTCATTGATGAGTCGTTTGCATTTTCTTCCGGGACGATTGGTCCTGTCGAAGGAAACGTCCAAGTAGTTCATCGCGCAGCGACAAGAGAAAGAGTCCGGAGTGTCCTCGCAGATTCCTAGAAAAATATCATCGCTATCAAAAATGAAAAGCTGAGTTAACCTCCGTCTCTGGCGCAATCGTCGATACCCAGGGCGCACTCGTTTTGAACTGAAAAGAGATATTTTAGGAAATGTTTTCAAATTGTCTTTTATTACACACCTGCTCAGATGAAGTTACTTTCTTGTCAGCAAGATGAATATTAATAAAATTTGCATTATTTTCTGTGCAAAAAACCGTTTAAAAAAAGTTATAGCACGAAAACTCCATTTGACGTTTGCAAAATTTCATTCTATGATTTGCAGGCTTGTGCTAGGGCCGGCCTGTAAGCTTCTCGGCCCCCGGCCCGGCCTCAAGAAAAAATGGCCAGCCCAAAAAGCGCAATTTTTTCTATTCGAATATCAAGTTTTTACGACAGAAGTCACGTTATTGCTTATTTTTTTCACTTAGAGTTCAAAAAAAACTGATTTTAAAGTAAAAAGAATTTTTCGGTAAACATTTTTGCAATGAAATTTCAAATTTTTTTTTTTCGGAATCCGGGCCGCCCGGCCTGACGCACAAGCCGGATGGTTTGCGAAGCCGGAAGGCTGCTGTGATGAGAATTCTCTAAAACATACGCGGTTTGCAAAGACGACCCGGCTTGACATTGATGTTGGGAGAGATGTCGAGAAAGCCTTGGCGACAGCGACACATGTAGCCGTCGTCGGTGTCCGTGCAGACGGCGCGGTCCGGCGAGTCGCAGTCGTTGAGCGTCGGATTGTCGCACTCCGGAATGACGGGGATGCAGACGCGGCCGGGGCTCGCAGCACTTGGCGACTTGTCTTTGAAGCCTGGTGGACATGCGCAAGAGTAGTCATCGTCTCCTGGAGTCGTTCTTTTATTTTGAGAGACAATACCAATAAAAGAATGCAAGAGAAGTTTCCTTGATTTTCATAAATTCAAGACAATTTATTAAAGTACTTGTTTTAAAACTGACCAATTTGGATGCAACGAGCATTTCGATCACAATCGTTCCTTCCAATTGAGCATCTATCATTTGTTTTGACTGAAATAATCAGCTTTTCCTGGAAAAGATCTTCGGAAAACCTTTCTGACACCGACGTCCAGGATTGCGGAACTCGTCCATATCCGTGAAGTCAGCCTTGCAAACACAGGTGTAGCCCTAGGAAAGCCATTTATTCTCGAGAAATCGCAGGAAACAGACTTCGATGCTATCAATACAATGGGCGTTGCGGTCGCAGTCGTTCAAATGTGGGAACAGACATTCGTTGACCAATTCTTTGCAAACCATTCCAGGGAATCTGCAGAAATTATCTTTTTCAGAGATTTCAGCGAGAGCCAAGTACGTTTGAGGGTTTGGCGAATAGTCGACGAATCCAGGCTTGCACCGACAAACGTAGCCGGATTCAGTGTCTGTACAGAGCGCATTGGGAGAGCATCTGAATCAGTGAAATTAACTTTTTTAGTTTTCCCATAGTTCCACTACATACAAATCATTAAAAAAAAATAAGCAGAAACAAGTGATTTTATATCGCCCCCATTTTTTGATCTTTCTTGAGACCAGTGTTCAAACCACCTAATTTCTCCTAAAAACTCAAAAAACCTTTTTTGCTTTCTCATTGTGCCATTTCCCTACATCGAAGCGAGAAAAACAATTTTAATTATCAATTGCGAAAAGTTGCATAATAACCTGTTGGTTCCATCGAGACACTCGTTCTGCTGAGCCACGCACAACCTTCCTGGTTTGGACACAGGGTCAGGCGAATGATCGATGAAGCCGGAGGGACAGGCGCAAAGATATCTCAAATCAGGGGATTATGGGAAACATTTTGAAATATCCTCACCCATCATCGGTATCGATACAACGTGCCGATCGGTCACAATCGTTCTCGCCGGTCAGACATTCGTTTTTCACTAGAAATTGTTATAAATTGTTTCAGAAAAGATTCTACAGCTAAAAATTTCTTTTCCATTGCGACAGGATAATTTCAGATAGGAATATTCTTAGCTTACCAGGTTGAGGTAAGGAAATTTATCTAAGCATAATCAAATACTCTCTGCTGGCCGGCCTATCTGCGCCAAATTTTAGTTTTAAAGGTATGAAATTTCAAAATTCGCAACTACCAAAAAATTACGTCTGGAACCAGTATTTCGAAAGTTTGAAAATTGAAATCTCTGAAATAATAAGTTCACGGCGATATCCATTACGTGGAATCTCCTCCTAGGAAGAGAATTGATAAAATTTGTAGCAAATTGTTTTTTTATCAACACTTCAGCAAAATTCTTTCAAAACTCACAGCAAATGCCAGTCACCGGATGACGACGTTCATTTCTGCCACACTGGCAAGTGTAGAAGCCGTTGTGCGGAAGGCACTTTTCATTCTTCCTGACGTCGCACGAGAAAGGCTCCGATGGAACGCATGAGCCTTAGTATAAGTAACATATTTTGAGTCCTTGTAGGCAAGACTCACCAGGATAAGTACACTGTCCAGTGGAGCGACTTCTTTCAAAACCAGTTTGGCATTGACAGTACCTTGAAACAAGTCTTTGCAGCTTATTTAAAAGTATTTTTCTTCTTCATAAAGCAAGCAAAAAATAAAAGCAAAATTCGATTTTCAATTCCTAATTTAATGAAAATATCGAGCTATTGAACGATATCAGTTTTAATGAGCTATATAGTTATGCTGAGAAGTTCTCGAAATAATTCTGAAAGAGTAAAATGAAAGAACGGACCACTGTCCACCGTCGCTGACACACTGTTCGTTGGGGCCACAGCGGGCTCCTCCATTGTGGCAGTCGGCGTCCTGCTGCGGCGCGATGTGCACCTCTTTGATGGATACTGTAACAAAGTTTTCGTTTTGAGACCCTCAGTCATGGGAAACCACAGAATCCGCTGCGATAGTCGCGATTGTAGCCTTCAGGACACGCGCAACGGTAGTTGTGGTAAGGCGTGACGAGGCATTCTTCGGGGAAGATGCAGGAAGTGATCAGTTGAGGGTTGCAGAGAGAACCGCCGCAGACTCGCGTCGTCGGGTGTCGGCTGAAGCCTTCGGGACACGTGCAGCGAGTTCTGAAAGCTCCCAACGTCTTTGAGCTTTTGTGAAAAATCAGTGAGGCTCCATTCTTCATCGAGTTTTCATAATTGTTGATCCTAAGTATTGAGTAGAGAATCTATATGATTCATAATTATCTATTCGTTGCAATCACCTTCCACTCTCGTCGATGCAAATTTCGTTGAGAGTTCTGTCGCAGCCAGTCTGGGTTCGGACGTTGCAAGTTCCTTCAGGAGCCGTTTCCTGTTTGACTGGCGAAGGACAGGCGGCCTTCTGGATCATCGATCGAAGTCTCGTGTCCAAGTCCTAAAACAAAGGGAAGATTTTCTTTGCAGGAGTTCTTGGAAGTCGGACTTTGAACTTGTCGACGTAGAACCAACGGCTGGGTGAGCCAGAAATTGATTCCAATTCGCTCGCCAAGACGTGATCCGTCACACCGATAGCGAATGTGTTGATTTTCAGACGTCGCGCGGCTTCTGCCGGACCGGTGACGTTGTCCTGCGACCTGCCGTCGGTCAGAACAATGGCAACTCTGAACATCGATAGATCATCGAATAAATTCCTCTTGTGAAAAATGAAAATTTCAAACAAAGGTTGATAATTACCATATCTTGCCCTTAGAAAAAGTTAGTGTTAAAGCACAATTTCTTTTCCGGTCAAATAATTTTCTACCATCATAACGAAACCTGGGCCTTTCAACTGAGAAGAAATACGTACCTGGCGATATCAGCACTCTGAGGTCGAGCTCCGCGTCTTTCGCTGAATCCCTCCTGAACCATGTGTTGAATGGCTGCTCCAGTCCTTGTTAAGCCAGTCAGATACTGGGTGTCGGTAATGGCGCGCAGCACAGATTTCTTAACTTCTTATTTATCAACATCTCATTAGATCAGACTACCTTGTCAGTATACTGATCCAAATCAAATTCGTGGCGAATCTGATCAGAATATTGAATGAGCCCAACACGCGTCTTATCCAAACCGATTTCGAACAAATCAACGAACTCTCGCACAAATCTGAGGACCTACAGAAACGAGACTGTAAACGCGATATCCAGAATGAAACAGCGACCTCATTCTTGAAGACATAGGAGCCGATGGAGCCGGAGCCATCGATGAGGAAGACGAGGTCAGTCTTCTGCTTGGGACACGTCGTCTGGACTGTACAAACTCGGCCAGGAGGCAGATTTGCGTTGGAAGAGACGTCGACGAAGCCGGCGTAACACTGGCAGGTGTAGCCGTCGGGCTCGTCGATGCAGTCGGCGTTTTCGTCGCATGTGTTCAAGGAGGAGACCGTGCATTCGTTGCTAGCTGAAATCGAAGAGTTGAATTCCACGTCTTCGTTAGGAATTCAGACCGTTGACGCATCTTCTGCCTGGAGCCAGGTTGTTCCGGCTGGAGACGTCAACGTAGCCGTCGAGACACTGACAGGCGTAGCCGTTGGTCGCGTCGATGCACCGCGAAAAAGGCGAACACTCGTTGTCAGGCGTCGCGCATTCGTTCACCACTGCAATTATAACCATTGGTCATTCTCTTAAGTCAATGTCCAAACTGACATTCTTTGCACTTGCGTCCCGGCTTGGACATGTCCTCGGAAATGTCGATGAAGCCTGGACGACACTGGCAGGTGTAGTCGTCGAAGCGGTTGAGGCACACGGCATTCCGGTCGCAAGAGTTCTTTTTCGAACACGCAGAGTACACTGCAATTTTTTTTTTCCATAAGACTAGGTTTTGAAAACTTCAAACTTCACAAGCAGCTCTGAAAAAAACTAAAAAAACAAAAATCCAAAAAAATGAAATTGAAAAAAAGAAGCTTGGTAAGAATATAGATCAAACTATGAGATTATTTTGGTTTTCAAAAAGACTCTATTTGAAAATCTTAACCTTGACTCCATAAATGAGAAGTCGATTGATTCCATGTTTAGAACTTTTTTCAAGTAGAAGTCAATAATCAACTCTATTTTCAAATATGTTCCCCTCTTTCTAGATGTACATCCCTGTTTTGTTTTCTCAGTTCAGAGCATATCATTTGTTCGTCATTCCCACATTCAAATCATTCCAGTCATTCAGTTCTCCCAAATATTTACGACATGTAACTTTCTTTGGATCAAGGTCCAGACCCATTAAAAGTCAGAGCCGTCCATTTAGAGACACACGGAACAGACATCCTCAAAAGTTCCGTCGCGGAATCGAGTGATAAGATAAAAAGGGACTTGCCGCGCACTAATCATCAGCGGCTTTTTGACAACAAATGATGGACTTTTTTGCGAAATTGGGTCAAAAACCGGGATGTTCTCCTACACACGTTCGATGAGGCAAAAGAAGGAGAATAATTTCTTTTGAAAGTGCTCAGAAGTTGTTCTCTGAACACATCATATAATTCTACGGAAGAGTTCACAGAACTTTTCCTTTTTTCAACAAACTGATAGCCCTGACTTATTTTTTGTATGAACCAAACATCATAATCTATTCACACGAACCTCATTGAAATTTTAGAAATAATAACTTTGTTGATTGAATATATTTCTTTAAGTAGTGATTTTTCAAAAAACCCGTATAATTCAATTACCTTGAATTCAGACTTGATTTTTCCTAACTGTTTCTATGCTTTTATCCAGCAGCAATTTCTTAATTTTACACGAAAATAAAAGACGTTCACACTTACCTCTACAGCTGCCATCCGTGTAGCGGAACGCATTTTCGGCACACTGACAACTGTAGGAACCGCGAGATCCGAGGCAAACTTCATTTGGTCCGCATTTCGGGCGCTGAAAACAAAGCAAAATTGAATAGATGCTTTAAAATAAGTAAACCTTAGGATCACATCCATCAAGTTGCAATGAGGTCTCTTGCTGGATTCTGTCCAACTTTTCGATCGGCTTCGTGCAAATTCTATAAAAACTTTCCATTTTTTCGGTGTTTTTTCTTTTCAAAAACCTTCCAGGATAGTGAGTAGCATTTGGTGAAGTGTCGACGTAGCCTGGGCGACAGGTACAAATGTAGCCCTCCTGAAAATGAATAAGATCTTTTTCTGGAAAATTTACACTAAAAAGAACCTTGGCATCTTCACAGAAAGAATTCTCAGCGCAGTCATTCAAGTTGCGAGAAGAGCATTCGTTGACAGCTTCGATACACTTTCGGCCTAGAAAAATATTAAACTGAAAGAGTTGAAATTCTCTTACTTAAATTTAATTTCACTATATCTGCAAGGAATTTTCTTAGTTCACTGAATTTCAATAAAGTTTTCAACGCTAATTGTTCACCTGGCAAGCGACTGAAAGAAGCAGAAACGTCGGCAAATCCAGGCCTGCACTGGCAGGTGAAAGACTCCTCGGTGTCCACGCAAATCGCATTCTCCGAGCAATCCACGCCGTACTTATCGCTGGAAAATTCTTCATTTTTCGCAAATTTTATAATCGCCACACCGATTGGAGCATTCATTAACACGCGCGCGACAGATCCGTCCGGGCTGTCCAGGCGGAGAAATGTCGGCGAATCCGGATCGGCACTGGCACGTGTAGCCCTCGGCCTGAAACAGCTCAGAATTCATTAGATCAGTTGTAATCTTGAAACTCCACGAAAAAAAAAACTATGCATAAGTTCGTCCCTTTCTTTCTTGTACATCTTTGAAAGCTCTATGACAATTATCAACAAAAAGTTGATAGATTTTCGACAAAAAAATTTCAAAGATGATAGAATAGAAAGCCAAAAAAAGAATTACAATTCCCTTTAATTGATTAAGAATCTATCAAAAACAACGTGCACAAAAAGTACTGTACTTACCAAATCGATGCACTGCGCGTTTTTGCCGCAGGTGTTGAGCTTGGGCGTCTCGCACTCGTTGATGACCAGACAGCGGCCGTCGGGAAGTCGGGAGTATCCAGAGGCGCATCGGCACTTGTAGGTGTTGTTGAAGAAGACGCAGACTTCCTGCTTCCGTTGATCGCAGCTCATCGGGTCGCTCACTTCGCATTCTGGCGGGTCGGGAACGGCAGCTGAACATCGAAATTCTTCATAACTTTTACTAAACGGGCTTAGCTTTCAGTTACTCGAAAAAAAAATATTATGTGGATATGAAAAATGCAAAACTCAGCCTAAAAGGTTTCCTTATTTGAATATTCTTGAGAGTTATCACTGAGCCATTTAAATTTCTAATAATTCTATTTCCAAAAGAACCTGTTTCTATCAAGGTTCAGATCCTAGAACCACTGAAGAAAGCTTTTCCCAACAAAGAACCAAACTTTTTTCGAAAAAAGAGTGAAGAAATAATAGAAGAAATCCCACCTCGGACGCAAACTTTTCCGGGAGCCTTGAACGGATCAGGACTCTCGTCTCTGTAGTCGTCGAAACATCGGCAGGTAAAGCCGTCGGCCGTGTCGATGCAGGAGGCGTGCTTCGAGCAGTCGTGTTTGCCTGCCAGAAGACATTATTCATTATTCAGAAGAACGGCAACACCTTCGGCGCATTCGTTGACGACGGGACGACAGACGCGGCCAGAAGGACGGCCGTGCTGGCGACTGACGTCGACGAAGCCGCTCACGCACTGGCACATCGGTCCGATGGGCGTCTCGCGGCACTCGGCTTCTGCCGCGCAGTCGATGTTCGAGCACATGTCAGCTGTAATGGTAAAACCTTTTTATTTTAAGTTTGAGTCTTCTCGGGCGCTTGCTCAATTTTTTGTTTTCACAGCTCTGAAAAAGGCCTCAGACTCCCTAGTCAGTCCGGTGCCACGCTCAATCTTTCATTTTCATTTTGCTCTCAACATTATCTGAATATATTGGTTGATAAATTTTCGATCTGAATTTCAAACCCCACCAACTTTTTTAGTGTGGTAAATTTTTTTCCTATTCCGTCGAGAATTAAAAACCTTTCATTCGTCTTGCATGTGCGCGGTCAGCATTTTTTTCCAGATTTACACAAGACCCGAGACAAAATTACCGAAGAACACCTCCTAGGTTCTCTAGTGGCAAGATCAAAATCTAAAAAAAAAAAAGCAACACGAGATTCCCGTTCCTTTGTGTCCATACACGGCGCCGTTCGTCGGATGTTTCGAGGATGAGCCACTTGAAGAAAATTGCGCCGTCTCGGTTTCAATCTTTTTGTGGAAGGACAAATTTGCGGAAAAAACCTTTTTTTGCCAATGCCAGTAGAATGGTTTCATTGAAAAAACAATTTTTTAACCGATTTCAACGAAAAATTTCTCTACTTATATGAGTTGTCATTCTCGAGGTCTTTGCTTTAATTTTAAAAAAATAGCGAAGATCTAAAAAGGGCTTTGAAGCAAAAAAGAAAGTAAGTCCAAGAAGACCAAACGTTTATATTTTATAAAAATATTGACTGAACGAAACTGAATTAATTTCGGAGCTACTTCACCTCTCCAAAAGTTTTCCTAATCAGCTTAGCTTTAAAACGAAAGTTATCGAATTTCCCAGATTGCATTCTGAAAACTATTTTCCATTCCATTTCAGCTGCAATCCAAATAAACCGACGCGAGAACGGCCTTGAGGTGCACGCTCGACGAGTATTGCGGTTCTCGAAACGGCGAGACAAATTGATAGGTTGACCTTCCATGTTTCCTTATTTCATTTCAGTTTTTTGGGTAAATGGGCCGTCCGTTCCGGTCACGTCGCGATATATCAAGATTGTCCGACTTTTTTTCTCCTTTAATTTTCTCGTAAAGAAAAGCGAACACGGTCGTTAAGTTAATGGGTGACAAGAATAAAAAAAAACGAAACATTTTCCCAGACAGTTTCGAAGCTGCCGTCATAGTTTTCAAAGCCAAGAATGCATCATCGACGGCGAAAAAGACACTAATCCGAGCCGATTTTTGCGGGATTGCGTGTGGTGAGTCTTCTGTATTCGTCGTGCCAACCAGTCCTTCCGTCCAAATAAGGAGAGAGAAAGCAAGAAATATATACACGCATTTCTTGTAAGCCGACTGGCCCATGTGCCAAAAAAACGAATGATCAAGTCATAAAAAAGAAACGCCGGGAAAGATGCGAACGTAGTCGCTGGGAGAGATGAATGGCCTCACCTCGTTTGCAGATTCTTCCAGGATTCCGCAGCGGATCCGTCGAAGAGTCTTGCCAGCCATTTCTAAACAGTTTTCAGTTTTTGATGTAAAATAGTTCTTTTCCAGATTGAAAACACAGAAATGATGCATTTGTACTAGTTTTTTTCGAAATTAACCTGCACTTGCAGGTGTATCCTTGGGAGGTGTCGATGCAGTCGGCATGAGGGTCACACGTGTGTCTGCCTAGCGCGCATTCGTCGACCGCTAAAAAACCGAAATCAAAACATTAACTAAACTTTAAATCTAATAAAAAAGGTTCGTTTTTCACACACAGATTATTATAAGGAAAGATATGGAATTCGAGATCGGAATTTGTGTTGGTGGATGGAAGAGGACTCGCGGTCGTGTTAACATAAAAATAGAGGAATGTTAAACCGAAATTTTCTCGGAATTTCCTTTTTTTCACCTTCTTTTCCGCCCCTTTTTTCCTCCTTAAAAGGTCCTTTTTAAAGTCAAGAAAAAAACGCGCCTGTGAGGCCTTTTTTCTAAAGGGACTTTTTGAGACATTCTGAACTTTGCCCGTGATTATGAAAATTCGAATAATAAGAATATAAGAAACTGCGAAGACCACTTCTTTAAATTAAATTTTTTTGTTTTTTTCATTTCGAAAAATAACGAGGTCCGTGTGATAGGAATTCAGATTTCTAACTTTAGACCAATCGAATTTTCATCCGTCTTCTTTTTCTATTCATTTTCCTATTTTTTTCACAAAAAAACAACCTTCACAGGACAATTCAAAATCAGCAGGAGACAAACTTTACAGGCCCTGGAATCTATTATTAAAGCGTTGTAATCCCATCGAAGCTGATTAGCATTAGCGATCCCCCGCGGGTTTTCGCCGCAAAAAAAAGAATGCATTAAGGACTCGCTGGCCGAAACGTTCTTTTCGTGTTTTTACAAGAGAACGTCGTCTCGAGAAACCTGACCGTCAAGAATCGCCCCCGACTGAAGCAAAAGCTGGGCGTCGACCACACGAGAAAGTCGGAACTTTCTTTGAGGCTTATCACCAACACATCCTGCTGATCAAACAGCATACTTGGTTCAACTGAAGTAATCGGATAGTATGAACGAATTTACAGTTCAAAACCTCAGAATTCCCCTTAGAATATAACCTTGGCTAAAGTTTTCAGAGGCAGAGAATACTTGAAAGGTCCTATGAGGACCTTATAAAAATGTCTGCTACTCAGACACCTTGAAAAAGTGCAGGTGTTGAGTATGTGAATTAATGAATAAGAACACATGAATGATTAGACCAAATAAGGGTATATAAGGGTCTGAATACTACAGAGGATAATCACACTGCTCGCAACGACTACTGCCGACGTCGGCCTAGTCGTTGCGAGCAGTGTGGTTCAAATACCAGACTGTTACTATTACCAGTGGTTTAGAAGGATATAAGGTGAAAAGTTTCCATATTTTTTTCATTCCCAAGCTTCGGTTCTTGATAATCGATTAACGAATTCTTACTATTCTATCGAACTTGTGTCTTCCGCCGTTTCTTGAATAATTAAAACGTTAGCGAATAATTGGCCGGAACGAATTCAAGCGGGAAAGAAACGGGATTTTCATTCAGCATTAATTCAAGGTCTCCTAAAATGCCACTGACCCGAAACATTTTGAAAAAATTTTCATGTAACTTTAGCGACCATTTCTATAAATAAAGTAAACTTTTCGATAACCCCAGAAATCGTTGTATTTTTTCTATACAACCTTCCAGGCTTCACAACAACTCCAAACGCATGGGTTAATGATGAGAACAGTCGTCAGACTTGTTGGAATAATGATTCCGTGGGACGACAAAATTATACAAGAAAGGGGCACGCCTGGCTGATCACGCTTGGACACAAGACACGCCAATTACAGGCAAAGACTGTCAAATAAAGTATGCACTTTACGAAATCTACAGCAGATGCTTATTGTGGTCATTTCCTAGAGTTCCGCGTCAAAAAAAAACTAATAAATTATCTGACAAACTTTATTCCAAGTACATATTTAACTGAAATTAGTCTTAAATCTTGAGTTTAGGTTCATATAAATAACAAAAATATCTTTCGAATCTTCCATGAGAGGTACTCATAGAAGAAATAAATTTGAAAAATTAAAAAATGAAGACTCAAATATTTTATGCTCCAGTAGAGATACCTAATCAGTAAATTATCTTTAAAAAAACTTCACTTGAGATTTCTGGATAGACTTTACTCGGAATTTTCCTTTCTCCAAAAATCTCCTTGTTCATATACTTCCAGAAAATGATAAATACCTATTGTTTGTTAGGATCCGTTGAGAGATTTATTAGTTTCTTTCAGAGGCCATTAGAATTAATTCCGCAATCACAGGCCGTCATAGATCAAGGAACAAGGCAACGGAACGCCGTTCGAAAAACGATCAATTGAAAAGATGGCCAAATTAATCACGACCAAGCCAAAAAAGGCCTTCAGCAGGCGGATTAAAGCCATGTTCTCAAGGTTTTCTTTGGTTGGCCAGGCGTATTGCCGCCGCGTTCCCGCACTCAACCGCAATTTCCAAGGTTTTTTGCCCAACGAAAAACATCTCACGCCGTTCTGTTTAGAGAGAACGCAACAGAGAAAATGGCAAAAAAAATTGAGTTTCAATAGGAAAATTAAATTTACTAAAATTCTTAGAAAATCAAAAAATGTGGAATTTTCCTATGATTAATCAGCCCCGCTTAGAGAGTTTTCGAGTTGAAAAAAGAAAATTAACACAAAAAAATACGTGAAAGTTACAAGAACCATTAAGAATACCAGAAAAAAATCAAGCATTTTTCATAACTCTGCCTATTTTTATCTCACAAGTTGATCTGCTCTCTATGGAAAAAACCCATTTTTCAAATCTGAAGTTTCGAAATTTTTACTTTTTACTTTTCGCATCTTTCCTGTTTGAATACAACGACCAAACAGAAAAGCGCAAAGGTTTTTTTTTTCCGTTTTTTGGTGAAAAGTTGTCCAAGGAGCGTGAATGAAAGCGAAATTCCACCAACTCTAGTAGAACTGGTCAATTTCGTTTTGCCTTTTTTCATGGCAATTTTATGGAGGCTGTTTTTTTCGACTTCTCACCTCAATTTCAAGGTACTCAAAAAGGTCTTTCTCTGCGAAATTATCTCGAAGATCGATGATCTTCAAAATACTGGAATAGCCACACATGAACATTATTTTCGCGGATTAAAAAAGAAAAATTAAATGTTTGATGAGCAATCTCTGATAACTCAATAGCTACGGTTTCCCAGGACCATTTCCTTTGGCCATAAAGAGAGGCATGGGAGCCTTTGAATTGAACCGTTCCATCGCAACCCATTGGCCTGTCTCGAAAACCGCTTCAAACCATCCGAAATCCAAAGGGCGCGGTCATTCCAATTCTCTTTTTTTTTCTTCAAACAAAAATGTTGCGCCCTTGACCCAATACCAACTTTTTCGCAAGGCTTTTCTCTCTATCACCTATCCGTTCAGTTCTAGAGAAAATCCACTCTTTGACAACTGTTTTTGGGAAGACTTGGCCTAATTTCAGAAAAGGTATGGAAGGGCACTGAAGTTAATCTTCAAGACGATTAAATTGATACGAAGTGATTATTTCATAAAAATTTCAAATTGAGAAGATGATCCTAATAGAAAAACAGATAAATATTGAACGGTTTCAAGAAGATGCGAAAAGAAAACCTTTTTTTCACAGATTCAAGCTTTTTTTTTCTTCAGCTTTGTTTCGATATAACATTGATTTTACAGGAAAACGGAAATTTTCAAATTTCGAAAAAAAGACAGACTATAGTTTTTGAGTTGAACTTTGAAAAAAAATCAATCAAGTCTTGTTTTTGGTGCAACATCAAACTGGACGCGATAGCTGAGAACTACTCACTTAATTCTCCAAAATTGTTACAGAATTCACACTAAAAGATAAAAATGATGAATGGCAAGATATTGATTCGAACTTGGAGGAAAAGTATAAGTAAAAAAAAAAATCACAGAAACGAAAATGAAAAATACCTCTGACACATTTTCGGCCAGGAAAACGTTTGTCGGTGCTGAGGTCGGTGAAGCCCTTGGGACATTGACATTGGAAGTAGCCAGGCTGTTCGGAAAAGCACTCGGCCAAAGGATCGCAGTCGTGTAAGGAGTAGTCCTGGCACGGGTTCGCACCTTAAATTAAATCTCAGATCAATCAAAAAACGAATTCTTAAAAGCTTTGTAGATGCAAACATAATATTCTTGAAACTCAAATAAACTAGCGATGTTTAAAAAAAGATTTTAAAAAATGGCAATTTTGATTTTTGGTTTGAAGTTTTGATAGTGCAGCGTTCATAATAATGAAAAGTCGCATTTATATGGATTTTTTTGATCGCAAAGCTCTCAGAAAATGAACTTTGATTCTTCAAGTCTGCTCCTACACAATTTGACAAAAAGCGAATTTAAAACTTGCAAAAAATGTTTCATGTATTCAAAATTGATCTAAAACAATATAAAAACAAAGCAAAAAGAAGAATTGCCACTAAAAGAAAAAGTGTGCGAAAAAAAAAACCAACAGCAATTATCAAACAGAACGGGTATTCTTACAATTGTTTTTTAACCTTGAAAGCAATTTTTGCCAAGCTATAATAGCCCCAAAATTCTGGTCATAGCGTTCTCCGTTCCTTGAGGAAAAAATCAAGAAAAAAGTCTACGGAGTTTCGAAAAAGTGCAGAAAAAATAAATTAGCAATAGTTAAGTACTTGAGGAAAGCGAAAAAAAAATCTTACATCATGAACTTTCTTGCTGAGAAATCTTTGAAAAATGAAATTTAAAGACGTTTGTCGCACACAGATTCCAAAAAAAAATCAAGAAAACTATTTCTTTTGCGAAAAGTTGATAAAGAGCTACACAACTCTGCGCAATTATTAACTAAAAAAAATACTTTTTTTTTTACTTTGCACCAAAAGTTCATCACTTTCATTTTCTTTCCAATGGTCCATTACTAAGGCGGATTTGTTCTTCCAGAAAATTCGTCTCTGTTTTACCTCAGCGCAAAGACATGGGTTTTGCAACGGAAAAATGGGTCAAAAGGCGCGGGTGTTTGAAAACGCGTCGAAATCGGAAAAAGGGTCTCAAAAAGACAGTCAGCTCTCGCTTTTCGGGACTTTCTGCGGGCAGATCTGATCCGAGATTCGCATTTTCGCTCTCATTTGCTTTCCAAGTTTATTATATTTAAGGTTTTTGTCTACTTCAAAAACACTTTCTTTTATTTACTTCTACGCGATCCAAACTCTCTCATAACGTCACGTAAAAAAACCGGAATGAGCCAATTATTATAATAAATCAGTTATGATACATCGCATTTCTCCATTTTACCCGCCAATTAGAGGTGTGTAGAAAAGCGAAAAGGAAAAGCATCGGCAAAACAAACATTAAAATCCTGTTTCAGGCTCTTTCCCGTTTTTTTAAACTTTCAAAACTTCTAACTGATTAGTTTCAATGTGAAGAAATTTTCTAACCCTGCGTTAAACGCTTTTTGGTTCTTTAAAGCGAGAATTTTCAAAAAAATGGGACAGAAAAAACCAATGAAACAGAGGTATCAAAAATAATAAACAAAAAACGGCTTTTAGAAAAAGGTTTTTTTTTTGCTTGAACGAGCAAAAACAGTAGCGATAAAAATACCTATTTGAGTAGTCTAGTCTGAGAAATCTGAGATGCTAACCTAAAAAATCATTTAATATGGCAAACTTTCGGGAAAGAAAAGATAAAAAAAACCCCTAAATTTCTTCTTTTTTTGAGCGCCACTGTATACCAAAACGCAAAAAAAAAACCTTTTCCAACAAAAAAAAAAATGGAAAGAATTCTATACCAAAGGAACAGTCGTCCTGACATCGAATGAAAGGCGGCTGATCTATAAAAAACAAAAAATTACTCACCAAGGACTTGGGACGGTCCCAAGCAAAGAGCGACCCAAAAAACGCCTGTTAGTAGGCGGCTGCGCATTGCGCTTTTCAGAAATACAGTAACGTTATCAGCAGTTTGATGAGCAGTATCAAATCTTCCGGTAAAGGTCCCAAGAAGCTAGTCGGAGAGTGGGAAAGGCGGCGGCGGATTTCTCGTTCTCCTCCGCCTTCGCTGCCTCCTACAGGCTTAGCTCGAACGTTGAAATGGAGGCGTGGCCTGGCGGAACTTGGCTGCTGACGTCTGTTCTTCCTTCCCCTCCCTCGGCGCCGTCATTCCGAAGGCCAATTGCGGTGGAGGGGTCAATTGACAACATCAGAACGAAGATGGAGAAGGAGAAGTTGATTTCGGGTCCGTTTTGGAGTCGACCTACTAGCGCGACACGACGAAATAGTTCAAGTGAACATGTATCCTGCCCTTTTGAGAAACACTGTTCAATATTTCATCCCCAAAGTTTACTAATCAGAATAAATTCATACAAGAAATACTGATACTAGTGAAACATGAGGCGGCACACAAAAAATAGTAAAAGCTACGACTTTTTGTCAGGAAGCCTGACAAATAAAGTACAATAGTATGTATCTACTTCTAGTTCTTTCACAGAGTACCAATATTTTTTGTGTCCTTAATAACTTTTGGATCTTATTTTGTATTATTTTGAAATCCAAGCTACAGCGGAGAAAGTGTGAAATCTCCAGGAAGCGCTGTAAGAAAAACGAGCTCTCGTGAAGCGTGAACACCTCGGATGGACCGGTCATTCGACGGCTTCCTCAACGAAATTTCGCCGCCTGCCAACCGGTAAAGGCTTCCGAGGAACGCGTGTTAATCCTCGCAATTTGCCCTCTCATATTTCTCACTGTCTGGTTAACTTGTCCTTTTCGGAGAAGTTCTAATACAGTAGATTCTCCTTTTCTGGGTTCCGCATCAAAATTTAGTCGTTACTGTAGGAATAAGCCAAAAAAAAAAAAAGAAATACTCAATTCTAGCATGTTGTTGTCTTTCAATCCTCTGCGAATCAAAAGGTTGTTTTGTATGTTTGCATGTTCCGATAGACGCCCAAAGGTGATTCATTGGAGTGATTGGCTATTGGCCATTGACACCCCAGACAAAGCAGATCAGAAGCAAGGGAAATACACGACTTTCACTCTCAAAGTCAATACTGCGTAGGCCTCGTCCAGAACAAACCATCTAGTCATCGCAACTTTGCCGAATTCCGAATTCAACTCAAAAACGAACATGAATCTGCACAAGAAAGAGTTTTGACAGTGAGAAATCGCGGACGGCAGGTGTCCGTTTGACCACCTTTTCAGGGTCGCTTTCATCCATCTGACCTCGTCTTTTGTTTCAAATTCATCTTTTTTCGGAGTTAGAAAGACATTTCTTCCAGATGCGATGGGTACAAGAATGAAGTTGAATCACCTTTAAGAGGCTGGCAGTTCTGGCCAGGAGTGATTGGACTCATGTCGACGTATCCAGGCAGACAAGCACAGACGAGACTTCCGCCTTTCGTCGAGACACAGTGCGCTCTCGTCGAGTTGCATCCAGCACAGTCTAGCGATACTGGAAAAATAGCTTTCTTCTGAGGATATAATTAATTTATTCGTTTTAAATCATCGTGGTCGCACGTGGAGTGACTTAACGCGTCGCGGTCGCTTTGCAATTAAAAATTAACTAATGAAAAATTTTTTAATGCTCCGGGACTGGAAACTGCATCGCAGTAGTTACGCGTTGCTCCATCCAAATAAAATCACGGGTTTTTTTTAAGGTAAAGGAAATTGAGTATAATATTTTTTATTGAATATCTTCTTCACTGATTTGACCTGATTTAAAGATTGTTGAAAAATCGAAATAAGAAGCTAAAAGAAGTCGAAATTTAAAGAAGAAGTGATTCTATTATGATTATCAACTATGAGGCAGTTCCGTTGTTGAAGTGGTCGCCGAACGTTTCAGACCGAATTGACCCTCCTTTCCCATTCAATAAACCGTTCAGGTGCCTTTTATCTGAACGATGCGATCTTCGGATCCGCGGGATTTTCCACTCAATTCATTCACGTTTCACTTTATTCAAAAGAGAGAATCCAACTTCCGGGAGGTGCAGTTATTGTTCAAAACAATGTGCAAAAAAAACATGAAAGTGAAAATTTGAAAAGAAGGTTTTTTTCGGATATAAGAAAAATTATTAAGCTCCAACATTTTATTTGAATTCATCCCTCACTGATTCTTTTAGGTGAGAAAAGCGAAAAAAAAACTCCGTACATGTTTTTTAAAGTTGTTCCTATGGTTTTTTGTTTCGAAAATTACGGATATGGCCAAAAATCTCCAAACTGCTTTAATTTTGCCTGCAGATTTTACAATGCAAGAAACAGCTACCTAAACATCTTTTTCTTGTTTTTCGCTGCGCCTGTCAATTTAAAAAAAACCCTACCTTGAGCACAAGTTCGACCAGGCTTCGTTTGGTCGGGACTCACGTCGGTGAAGCCGAAAGGACATCTGAAAATACCAGAGTAACTTATTTTATTCATGATATAGTAAAGGTATCATATCTTCCGAATCTTGAGTAATTATGTACATGAAAGAGGTCCGAATACTTGCAAAATGTGTTGAAATATGACCCAATGGCCCTAATTGTTCAAGCAAATGACTCAGCGGCCGGCGCCCCTTCTTTTTCTTCCAATCATCTTTATCAATCAATCTCAACGGCTTTTTTCCTTCTCAGCATCATGGCACAATAGGGACCGCTTCTCAACAAGTTTCTTGCTTTTTTCATCCAGATTTGCTTCCCGAAGACGTAATAAAAATGCTATCACAACAGTTCCGCACGCTGAATGGTATCATACAAAGAGAAACCCAGGAACATTTGTTTTTGAGTTGATTGGTCACGAATAGAAACTGTGAAAGAAGTTTTTAAGAGCACGTTTTAAAGAGATCACTGAAGAAACATCATTGACGCATAAGAGATCACTTTTCAATAAGTCTCACCAAAGAATTATCTCAGGTAACAGTGGGTTTTTTGAATGATGATATATTATTATATAGGTGCATTGAATGTAAGTTTTTAGGCGGGTTTTGGAATTGAGATCAAAACTACAGTTTACATTGCCTTAAAAAAAAGTTTGAACTCCTTTTAAAAAAGAAGACTTTTTTTTCGGAAACTTCATTGTGAGAAACCATTCTACGGTCACAGCAAAGTTTCTTTTTTTTCAACCAAAACAAAAATCGTACTTGCAATTGTAGCCGACCGGCAAATCATGACACGAGGCCATTTTATCGCAATCGTGAGATCCTTGAGAACATTCATTTACTGCTGAAATTAAATTTTTAGCTTCTCATAGCCCATTCAATACTCGGAGACGGCTTGAAAAAAGCCACAAAACTCACCTCTTGTACAATTTCTTCCAGGTGCACGAGCGCCTTCCGGCGAAACGTCGACAAATCCGTTTTGGCACCTTCAACAAAGTTTGTAGACTCGATCTTTCTGTTCCAACATTGATTGAATTCAAAAATCAGCAAAGCTTATTTACTTCAAGACGGCTTCAAAATTTTTAAAAAAGCAACAAAGGGAAATATGAATATCACGTTTGAAGCTGACAGCTATCAAGTTCATTTCAAAACAACGCTTTTACAGTATCTTCCAAAAAACTTCGAAACGTCACACCTGCAAGTGAAACCGGCCGGTTTATCGAGACATTTAGCGTTTGGCGAGCAATTGTTCAACGTCCCATGAGCACACTCGTTGACTACTGCAAATAATAAAAAATAATACGCAAATTGGAAAAAAACTGGAAAAAGAGTAAAAGAAAGATAATTCCTCAAGGGCTACATATACCTATTTTTTTGTATAAGTCTCCTTTTTTTAAATTGAAAGTTCTTTAATTTTTTTAATTTCTGATCTGATCATTTTTAAACTGGTGGCCGCGTCGGCGAGAAATGAGCAAAGTTAAAAAAATTTTAATCTTTAACAAAGACCCAGTTACGACTGAAATTATCTTCCAGATCTTCTATTAAAAAATTTGAAAAAACTTTACACCAAAGGTAACTTTTGGGGATGAATTGAGAGAGAAAAAAAATTGGGAAAATATGTTTTATTATGAAAGGGAAAACTTTTCTTTTGAAGGTTTTTGTTAACAATTGTCAGATATCGCACATTTCAAGCACTTCCTTCCAGGCCTTGATCGAGGTTCAAGAGAGATATCCAGGAATCCTTCGCGACAAAGACATTCGTAAGAAAGCGGCGAGTCCATACACAGCGCCGTCGGATCGCAGTCGTTGCTCTTCTCGGCGCATTCGTCTCGAAGAACTGAAGATAAGAAGATTAATCTAGATTCAGTGATCGCTCAATGTTCAAATGGTTCCACTAATGAATTGGAAAAATATGAACCTTTGCATTCGCCGTCGGCAAACACAGTGTTGGCTTCGCAGGCACATCTGAAGGCGCCGTCCGCTTGTTTCTGGCACGACTGGTGTTTTGCTGAAACTTGGAAAGTTTTCGAGAAAAAGTACAAGGGTAATTTGTCATTTATTTTTTAAAGCTATTTACACTCTAATGAAGTTTTTACTTCAGATTAACATACCAATACTTCATTGTTTTCAAATCACAAAAAGATTGGAACGTTTTTTTTCTTTCTTTCCATCAGAACACGGTCTCCAGGCTCCAGCACAAGATCTGTTACATTCTGAGTTCGTCAAGGCGCAGCTGGATGGCCTACGCGCAGAAGAACGAGGCGAAGGAGCGTAAGACCACGCCTTGAACTTGATCAACTACTTGTTCGACATGGTTTTAAAAGTTCTTGATCACAGTCTAGTCAATTACATCTATTACTAAAGCAACAAAACTAACGGTTGATTGATATATAAATGTAAGAATGAAAACTTTTGAAATGTTTGATACCTGCACAAGTACTCCGATCAGACGGATTGCAGCCGTTTTCGTCTCTGAGCGGCTTGTTTGTGAACGTGTCGGAGAGATCCTCGTCGGACTCCAAGGCGTAGGTGTCGATTGTGTGAGCCGAGATCGAGGTGGTCTCCACAGCGAACATGAACGGAATATCCTCTCCGCCGCTGTGAAGAAACCCGTCACCTCGTGACATCTAGAAGTATTTTGAAAGGAAAGGAGCTTTTCATATTCATTAAGCTTCTACGAGGTTGTCTGATTAGTAATGAGCGTTTTTGGTAGATCACTATATAAGAAACTATAACGATAGATTAGAAAAATCTTCCTTAGGGTAAACATTTATTAATTCCCTGTTTTTACAACAAAGGGGTAATAACATTGAAAAAAACTTTCTTTTTGTGAAAATGTACTCAAAAAATCGTTCCTATAAATGCAGATGATGCAAGTACAGCGACTTTTTGAAAAATAAGACCTCAAAAAAATTTAGTTTCGCGTATAATTTAAATGTAAAAAAAGTTTTCGATTTCTTTCGAAAAACGTTAATCTACAGTAGTGAAGTTAAAAAAAAAGAAGTCTAACGCGTCAAGAATGCGTAGCCTTAAATGCGTTTTGTTTTCAATTGAAAATCACTCTGCCCTAAAAATAGATGAAACTAACAGCAGTGGTACCAGAGAAGAGAATTTTCTGAGGAGAACGTCGGATTTCAGAATTCGGCTTGAACTTGGCGGACTGAATTCGCGAAATCTCGAGGTCTGAATTATTTTTGAATTATTTTTTCTTTCAAGATTCTTCAAATTGTACCTTTCAACGCGCCAAACTGTTCTTTGAGTTGGTCGCTGAGCTCGGAGCAGTTAGTGACTGGGTTTCGCATGTATCGTTCGAGGAGCTCAACAGGCACGCATTTTGCCGAGCCGAGAGGTCGTACCGTGCCCAGTTTGCAGACACATCTCCAAGTCCCGCCCACAAGCTAAAGCTTCATGTAATCATGAGATTGAACTGAAGACGAACAATGCAAATCTGGCCAAGTTCCGGTTTACAAGGATTCACGACGGTCGCTGGACAGAGCTGCAGTTTTCCGAGAGATAGCGTGTGTGTTCCGGATCTTCGTGGCTTTCCATCCTTGCACTTCGAGTTTTCCGCTTTAATGAACAGGTTAATTCATCGCACCTAACTTCAAAAGAAAAGTTATAAGAAAGGTCATTTTATTTGGAAATTTCCCGAAATTTCACCGTAACGCTCCTTGATGTACCAGAAAAAGATTCTGGAATTCCCATAACCTTCTAGTTTTGGAGGTAGGAGTGCTCAAAGCCCAGGATGAGACTATTCAACTCGGATTTTGAAGTTTTTTTTGACTTTGAGGTTTCCCTTTTCACAAACTAGAAAGTTGTGCAGTTTGAGACTTCTGGGATCTTCATTCGGTTCATCGAGGAGTGTTCTGGCCAGTTTTCAAGAAATTTCCTACCACAAAGTAAATCGACCATCCTTGTTAAACCATCTATTTTTCGATATATGGAATAATCCAATTTAGAGAACTTAGAGAATTGGATAACTTCCGTTGTTGATGTGTTATAGCTTAAGTTTTGAAAAACGCAGTTTGAAGTTTGAAGAATGGACAAAATAAAAATAAAAAGTAAAAACCCGCAAAGCTGTAAATAAATTCGCTTTGTCTTTTTTGTTCGTTTCCCTGTATACAAAAGTCGTTTTCCTCGAATTTTCGATGGAGAAGGTGTTTACCGACATGCATAGGTGTTAACGAGCCGCAAGATAATGGGATTCAGTAGTGCAAACATTGAAAAGCGATTGCGATGCGCAAGGTAATGGGTAGAAGCCCTACAGACTTGCTAATTTCATCGAAATTCTTCAGTCGTATCAAGGAAACCGGCAGTCGTAAGCATGCAACTTTACAATTCTTAAGTGAGCCTGCAATCTACAACCTATCTTTTTTTGACCTCCAACCAACACTAAAATCGTACCTTTCATGGCCCAACACAAAATTTTAGTACTAAAATTTTTTTGGGAAATTTCCAAAACTGAAAACTTACAAGGAAAGCTTTCTTAACCCACGGTTGAACTTTAGAATAAACTTAACTGGGTCGTATTTCACGACCTTTTGACTCGAGAACACGAATAAGAGTCCTTTCAATAAATATATCATTCAATTTATGAACTTCAAAGTTAGACTTGCTCCCAAGCAAATTAGCAATCGCTATACAAATCATGAAAAAAATGGTTATTTGAGAATTTTTGAAGCTTCATCAATCAAAGCACTTTTATTGCTAGAAGTTTGAGCTTGTTCTGAAATCAAGAGCTCGTTAAGTAAACTTTTGCGAAATTTCATCAAAAGTTCAACCGGCGGCATGTTCCCTTGTCAGCATTTACAATCTCATTTGAAGGCATCCTCAAAAAACTTTCAAATGCGAATATTTTTGATCATTCTGATGCCCAACAGACCATGAGTATCGTTGAAGAGCTCGTCGCTGCCGTCCTCGCAGTCCCAGGAGCCGTCTCCGACCGCTTCGCGCGAGACACATCGGACCGCGCCGCAGCTGCACGAAAACTGTGCCCCAGTGCACTCTGCAAACGATTCCTCAGAATTGTGGCAAATTGAATAGTTTGCCTTCATCTGAATGGTCGGCACAATCTTCGCGCCCGTCCTGGAACCTTTTTCCTTCGATGCATTTGGAGCCGTCGGCGCATGGAAATTGAGATTGTGGGCATGCTGAAAATCGTTTTTTATTTGAAAATTCAGGAATGACCACCTACATTAATTTTTTTTAAAGTTAAGAAAATCTATTCAACTCTTCAAAACACTGTACTCGGATTTTACTCAACTATTAATTTTTGCATTGCGTCTTTTTTGACACTCTCTTCTCTCACAGAAAAGATTTCGAAAATTCGAGGCTCGGAAAGAGATCCTGAGAAACGCCTCCCTACTTTTTCAAACTGTTTTCAGAAGCTTTTTGGAGCTCTACATAAGGTTCTGAATTTTATTGAATACTATAGTATGTTTGAAAATCGTTTCGGCTTTGACAAGAAAAGTCTAACTTTATTCTCCTTTATAAACCGTAAAAATTAGTTTTTCAAAATCATGATTCTGACATGAAATAAAATTCTCTTTCCTTATCTCTTTCAAAATTATCTTTCCGAAAGTAATAACTCGTTCCTCTTGCTTCCGCTATAATAAGCGTGAAAAGAGCGGCAAGAATGAAAGAAAGTACGAGGCCGCATTTTTTTCAACCAAAAGTTCATTCAATGTCCTCGAGACGATCGATTGAACCTTATGAAGAAGCAAAAAGAAAACCAGCGTACGCTCAAGGCTGTTTCCGATCGGCTCGTCATTTTTTCACGGTTCGTGAGCAATAAAAGCTGGGAACGTGAGAAGAACAGATATTCAGACTTTTACTTTCAGAGATGAGAATTCTGTTTTTCGAGCTTCTAAACATACGTTCGTCGCTGCCGTCGGCGCAGTCTTTCTTTCCGTCGAGAAATCGCCAAGGTTCAATACACTTGCTGCGGTCCTTGCAGACAAAGTAGTGCGGTGGACATCCTTCGAAAAACAAAAGGAATATTTCAGCCTTTTCCAATTAGAAAAACCTTCGTCGAATCCTGAATAACAGTCGATTTTTCCGTCTTTCAGTTTTTTGCTCGCCACACATCTTGGACTTCCAAACTGACAGTCGAACTGCCATGGGAGGCATGCTGAAAAAATGAAAACATTTTGATATTTTCAAGAATATAAATAATAAAAAAGGCGGAGATTCAGTGATTTTTCAAAGTCAGAAATTTCATCGATTAACTCGATTAGATGTCTCTCCATGATACAGAAACGTTTAAAAAAAAAATGCAAAATAAAAATTCCGAAGGGTGGTTGAGAAGCTTCTCACATTCTGCGGAAACAACTCTAGAGGCTATTCTGCAATTTGTTTCGTGTATCCAGAAAATAATTAACAAACACGGCCTAATAAGAACATTATCTTGATTGCTTGAAAGAATAGCAAAATTTTCGTAATTTTTTGAAGCCAAACCCCGTTTTCCGTGTTATCTTAGGTGAACTTGAGCTTCTCAATATACTTTGCCTACAATTTTGAGCATACTCTGAGCAAGTGACCAAGGAAAGTGCTATTAATGATCTATTTTCAATCAAAGAAGATTTGAGTACAATCTTTCCGAGAAAATTTCAACGGCAACCTGCGTAAAGTTCTTACTAAAATCCTTTCTTTTTATTTTCCACTTTTTCGCCAAAAATCTTCGCAACTACTAAACGTTTCATTACTGATTTGATCTGCAACCCGCAACTTTTGGGTCGAAATGGGTCATTCCGTGAAGTTATCGGAGGCAACCGGACACCGCCGCCTGACGTGATAATTGCCCTCAACTGTTGGAGGGTTTCTTTGGCTTTGTCATAGAAACTGGTTTGAAGAGCCGAGATTCTTTTTCACCACATACAAGAGTCGACTTTTTTAATTTTTTTACCTATAAATTTTTTTGATATACTGAACTAAAAAATGAGATCTAGTTCAAAAATCAACGTCAGAAAAAAGACACAAATGCCAACTTTCGACCTGGGCCGTGTCGGAGTTTCAAGTATCTGTTTTTACTGTTTATTGCATCTTCATGTAAGAGTACATGTGCAATCGACTTTCATTGATTTCAACTGTGTTTAAACGGCGGCAGGAGCTGTGGCTTAGGCAGAGAAGTTGTGAATTTCGCTCGTAGAACATCAGGTACAAGAGAGGTCGTAGGAAGAAGTACGGTGTCGGCTTTCCAAAGGCCGATGGCAGAGATTGAGCCTTTTCGCTGCATGCAGCTCCCAATATTATCTACCCCGGAGGGATGAAAGGCTTGGTCGACCTCGGGGGGACTCGAACCTTTCAAGTATCAGTTTTGAAAGAAGAAATGAAGACCCAAGATCACCCTGTCTTTTCTTCATCTATTAAAGCCTATTTCAGATACGATTGAAATGGATAATCATTCTTTTTTGAATTTACATCAACAAAAGTGTGTGGCCAATCAAGTTGACCGGAAATTTTGCTTGGGAAATTGTTTGGTTGGGAAATTGCCGCCTGTCAGACTCGCGACGACCTTTGGAGACGTCACTCTTGCCGCAGAAGAATGGCTCGGTTGCAATCCAATGATCGTTTTCTTGACGCGCGGAACGTCCAACCGTTCTCTGAGGTCGTATTTTTTTCGTATAGGGAAAGTTGTATAACTTTGAAAGACCTTTACTTTCCCTCGAGCGAATTAAAAAGCGAAATTCCTCCTTTCTACTCGGAAAAGAAGCGGAAGCGGTCATCGCCCAGTGTCCATCCGAATAAGGACAAATGAGCGTGGCGCAGTGAAAAAATCGCCACTTCCGATGCCCAAAAACACAATGGCTGGTTATAATTATAGCCGCGGGTTGTTGAACGACGTCTTGCGCAATTCCAAGCACAACCGCAAAAGGTCGCAAGTGGATTTGTTCCACACCAAGTGTGCTCTACTGGACAACCAGTCGCAAATGTTTTTTGTCGTTTCATGGTCCATGGGAAAATCGCCGAAAAGCGTTTAAAGTACTTTTTTGCCGCCTCGGACCAACCGTTGAACCAGTTAGAGGGATAATTAGATGAAATGGAGTAGGAACTCATGTTTCACTTTCGGTAGCGGAAGCGGAGGTTCAAAAAATCTTCCTTATAATGTTGAGAGACGCTCAAAATGAAGTTATTTGACACTATTTCGTCCACAGAAAAAATAATCCAGAAAACCAGGAAAAAGACGTTTCCTCATTAGACTTTGAGGAAGAATGTGTTATTTTGTGACTTTTGCTACGGCAAAACTAGTCCAGAGAAAAGATTCATCTCTTCTGACCACTACTATCTCACTTTCCCTCCGGGGTTGCCTAACGGGGAACGCCAAAATCCAGCGGATTCTAGTTGGCAGATATTCTGGGCAACGGTTTCGTTCTAGTCCGACTTTCTCTGGCTCGATTGCAAATTGGCCACTCGATGAAAGTGGCCAAGCATTTTTTTTTTGCTTGCCAGTTCTCCCTGCCACCCGACTATCTGAACTCAAGTGATTATAGAACTAAAAGTTTTTTTTTTATATACAAAGGGCCTTTCTGAACCTTCCCTCAGTTGCATATTTCAATCCTACTCTTGCACCTTCAGGCATGAAAATCGCTTTCCAATAGCTTATTATTGGGATTTGGCTACCGACAAGTAAACACTTCACCGAGTTATTGGCAGTCCCGAAACTGCGCAACAATACTGGTATTCTAGACACATGAAGCTCAAGAGAATAATTATACTATGTGTGAGTTCTGCGACGTTGGTCACCTAAAGTGGTCAGAAAAAAAAAGGAATTCGAATTAAAACTTACAAAATAACTATTTTTATCGTAGCGTGCACAAAAATGACTTCAATCAAACATGCGAAATTGATGAAAAATGGAAAAAAAAGAAGACGATTCAAAAAAGAAACCTTTGAACGACAAAAGACCAAACTGGAAGCTTTGAAAACGAATGAAATATCGAAAATAGTTATTCAAAGGATTACCGAAACGCAAATCAACAAAAATTAAACGCTGGTTAGTACGCTGTTCCAATTGGGTCCGAAGCTCGTGTTTCACGTATTTTTATGATAAAACTAAACTTTGAAGTACGCCTTTTTGGTTGATTTTTTCTGTACAGACACCGATCTATCTGGACAATGTTATCTATTCAACTAAGAACGTTCATCTCATTTACATGCATAGTTTCTCGATGTCTAAGAAACTGCAGAACAATACGGGAAGAGGCGCATCACGAGGGTTTTGTATTGTGCGGCCATTTGTGTCTCTAAGTAAGTGGCTCAGGAACAATGCTCCTTGCAGCGATGAAATGGGACCTCCTGTGGTGTTCCGAAATGAATAGCCGTGTGCCGTTTCGAAGACCATTCCTGAGCCCTCGTTTAATGGCTACACGGTTCAAGGCCAACTTATTTCAGATTCACACGGCCTGGAGTTAATTGTCTTGGGTTGCGGTAGAGGAAGGGGACTACTAAATCATGGCCTTTTTTTTCCAATTTAGAAAAATTGAGCCTAAACCTTGATATACAAAAACTTCAAATGAAATAGTATTCTCGTTGAGTTTTGTTGACAAATAAAGCCCTTGACGAATTCAGACAGTTTCCAAAAACAACATCCAACAAATCGAACGAAAACGGGAGCGATTTGCACGACGAGATAATCTTCATCGCGCTACTTTGATGTCTATCGGCGTTGACGTGAAATATCGGTGCGAGAAAAATGAAATTATGCATAGAAATGAATCATACGAAAGATAGTCAGGTCCATCAATTTTTTCTTATCTGAGGTGAGATCAAAAAAGAAAAACTCCAGAGAACACTCCTTAGTTATCTATCATCTTCGAAAATAGCAAAATTATACTGTTTGAAAAGGATCACAGATAAAAATTGCTATTCGGAGAGATTGAGCTAAAAACTTGAACAGAGGCAGAATCAGAGAAATATTGCTTAATTCAAAATTGTAAAATGTTTTCACGAGTTCTTGAAGAGAAAGTCTTCAAACAGGAGCGTACACAGATTACTGGGAATGAAATAATTCTTTAAACCACGCTAATTTGAATTTCAAAAAGCTTCTTCTTTTTCTTTACTAAAAAAAAAACGAACACTCGAAATGTTCGAGCGGTCCAGCCAAATTACTTAGGACTTTGAATATAGGCTGTATACATCCGAAAACTTACTTTACATTCATTTCAAGCCTTTCTACCATCTTTGTCTTGAAAAATTGCGACAGGTCCGAGAAGGCCAACGTCTCCATTAGTTAGAATTGTAGGTCAAACCTAGTACGATGGCATTTTTTGCGCGGCGCGCGAGATAGATGACGAATTACGCGGCTGGCAGGCCAAACAAACCGCGAAGATTCGCAAAAAGATCTGCCGCCTTCAAGGACACCCAAATGAGCATTCCTGACTTTCTTAGGTTGAGCAGCACGATTTTTAGAAGTCTTCATGAAAAATAATGAAGGGAAACATTTCCAGTGAACTACCCTACTGAAATCGTGCAAAGAGCAGTGCCTATGTCGGCATTCTGCAAAAAACATTTCCTGCATCTTGTACATCAGAGCTTTGCATTTTGCACAGGAGTTCCTCGCACTTTGCCTTTTTTTTTGTTCTTGCTTTTGAACAGACGAAAAAATTGCAAAATGCGAGGTACTTCTGGGCAAAATGCAAAGCAATGATTTGCAGAATGCATGAAGCTTATTTGGAGTATGCAGGCATAGGCACTCCTCTTCGCACAATTTCAGTAGAGTAGTTAATAGTTGAAAATACTTTGATAAAAAACAATCATTATTGGAAGTCAATAAAGTGAACTGCAAATAAAATATTACTCATTTTTTGTTCTTCCACTTACACCCGAAATTATTGAATTTCGTACAATTTTCTCGCTACTATAGCGCTGGCTTGAAACAAAATCTAACGATGGTCTCAAATAGGTATACTACTGTGCAAAAATAATGAGCTCACCTATAAATCTGGCCCTATTCAATTCTAGGTGGCGATTATTGTCCTATAAATAACTTGCGATACGACAAAGTTCCGTTTTGAAAAAAAAAGGACTCCTAAAAGTAACAACAAAGTAGAAAAAAAGTGAACAGAAAGTAATTTCGCGCGTATATTGGCCCACTTAGACGGCAACAAAGGTGTCCAACAAGTACAAGAAATTTTTTTTTTTCTAAACAAGCCTCTGGCTTTTTTCCTGACCAAATGCGTTTTCGAAAAAGCAGAACCCCTTAATTACCTTTTTCCAAAAATCGAACAACCATAAATCTAGAAGTCATGTCGGGCAAGTTTACATGGGAACTTCGAAATTTAAAGCGACTAATCAGTGTTATTATAACAGTCCCACGGTCAAGTTAGGATTTTTATGAACCTCTTCAGAATGGACATTCGTAAAAAGACGAGAGAAAATGCGATAAATCAAGAAACTCGGATAACTTTTCAGTAATAGGCTTAGTTCATGAGAATGAAAAGAAATAAAAATAGAGTTTAACCATGGAAGTTGAGGCGCAAAAAATCAAGTAGAAAGAAAGACAAAAAAATATTTTTCGAATAATCTTCCGAAATAAAGTGTTGCTAAGAATTTTTTTCACTAATAGAAGGATTGGAAATATTTCTACCCAAAGTGTTCAGAAGAAAAATGAATGAGTGAGAAAAAAATAAATTTTAGCGAGTTATCAAAGTTAATTTTCAGAAGATAAAATCGAAAAAAACACAGCTGCTTTAATAATTGAAAAATTTTATGTTCTTTCAAAGCAATTACTCTTAAATTTCACTGGAAAAATTTTTCGGAAAAAAATTACAGTTTAGAGTACGAAATTTAATTTAATTTTTTTCAATATTTCAAACTAACGTTTAATAAAAATTTAGAATACCCTTTTTCTTTATTCGTTTCGTATAACTCCAATAAAATAATTAACTTGAACTTGAAAAAAAGGTAGTAAAAAAAGTTCAATTCAATTTTTCCGCCCCCTCACTTATATGGGGTATGCTTTTTTCAAAGAGACATGTCTCATTCTTTTTTTTCGAACGTGCGTTTAAGTTTTTGAGGAAAAAGACTGAATTTATAATAGAGTGATGACAAACTCTTCGATATAACATGATTCAGCAGAGATTTTCTACATCTTACTCTGAATACTGAATAAATTGAATTGAATTGAATTGAATGGAGCCAGACAAGAAGAATCTATTGCAAAAAGAAGAATCTCGAGAAAATCAAAATGTAAAGTGAAAGAAGCAAACGGACCTTCATCGCTGGCATCAGGACAGTCGTCGATGCCGTCCTGCCATTTCTTGATGGAGACACAGTCGCCACCGACAAAACAGCGGAACTCCTCCTTGGAGCAGTTTCTTCTCGAGCCGACGACGGAGCCCGAAATGAGCAAGAGCCAGGGAATTAACCGACTATCCAAATGCATAATCGAGGAGCATTGATAATGGGAGTTTGTGTGAGTAGTCGGGATCTATCTAGTAGTCGTTCGACTTCACTGACGGAGGACCGGTAGACGCATAACGAGGTGGTGGGACCCAGGTGCCGATGGGCGGAGCTTCGCGTACGTGCCTTCCAAAACGTAATTGTTGGTCTTTCGGTATGGGACGGTGCAGTGAAGACGATGACCAGTGTAAATTATCTTGAGCAGCTATTTTTGATGGTTTTGCTCTCAAGCCTACGAGAAAGGCTTGGAAGAGAAGCGGCAAGGATTTTGAAAAAAAAAGAGAAGCGGCAGGGATTTTGAAGAAATACAAAACTTCTTCAAACCTTTTTCGAAAAAAAAAAAAGTTTTTTCTTCTTCAAAAAAACTTTATTTTGGTCATTTAAGAATAGCCTGGTCGTGATGACATTTTTTCCAAGTTCTGTTGCTCGACATTAAAAAAAAATTACCATTTGTGAAGTCTAATTGAGCGTTTCGCTCTTTAAATCTCATCCAATAAAAATACATTTTTAATCACAGTGACTTTCTTAAAATTACAGTCCAAACATGACTCTAAAAAAATTCTTCTCTCAAAAAAAATTACTGATTCGATTCTTTTTTTATGTTTTTTTAATAATTGCATGTGCTTGAATTAATGCCTTTTTTTCAAAAAATTACTAAAATACAGAAAAAGTAGTTAGATTACTGATGGAGATTATAAAACTATCGCTAACCAGTTTTATATATATCCCTCTTTTGTAAGTTAAAGTCATTTTTAAAATTATATACATTGAATGTCATCAACACTGATGTAAGCTTCAAAGTTGAGGCCAAACCGTGCCAAAAGGAATGAATAACCTGACGCAGAGCAAAGTTCTTGGCACGGTCTCCAGTTACCAATTCATTGTCCATTGTTGGCTCTTTGTCCCTGCAGTTTGTTGTTGTTTGCTCAATCCAAAACCTTCGATTCGCTCAACTAAATCTTTCCAAAACGGTTAATCTGATCCAAAAACTCCTGAAAGGTTTCGGTTGCCAAAGTGCGACCTTGGGGTTCATCTTGAGTACCGTTCTCTCCATGACAAGTTGGCAAATAATCGGTGCTATGAGCCTTTTGAGTGAGGTCGGTGTCCGGCGACACAGGTTTCATAATTGTTTGAAACTACCCAGCGGAATGGAACATCCTTCAAAGGTTAAATTTCAAATAATAGTTAGGCTTTTCAAAAAAAAAGGTTTTTGGCTTGTGAACTTGATAAAAGCATTTAGAACGGAGATTCAAGTTATTTCTGCATCAGATCACAAAGTTACTAAAAATTTGTATCACAGAGAAAATCTAGTTTGAAAATAGCGGATTTTTTTCCACATTAAAATATTTGAAAGACACTTGAATGAAAATTGATGATTTTTTCAAGATTCGGATTGATAGATTCAACACCGTCAAGCTTTTTCTGAGATATTAGAATGTTTTCTTTTATCAGAAGGCATTTCGACTTTTTTAAGTTTAGGTTTTTTTTTTCAAATTTGAGAGTGTGAGCCACGAAAAAAAGTCAGAAATTAGTTTTTTGAAATGCTTTCCAGGAGATTCGTTTTAAGTTCATTTTTATTTTTGGCTAACTGAATTAATTTTCTAGTGTTCAACGCTTTGGTGTTTTGATTAATCGTGGGTTTTTTTCTTGAACTTTCTTTTTAGCTTTACCAAACAGTTTTCAAAATCTGACGGGAAAGTTGCGACGGAACCTTCATGACTCTCGAACAAAGTTACAGCTTAACGTTTCTCTTTTTGATCGAAAATAAATACTATAAAAATAAAAAATGACCTTTCGAATCCTCAGTGAGAATTTCTGATCACTTCAAATCGCCTATTCAACTTTCTCCATTCGCAGCCATAACCAATTGAAAGTTTGAAAAGGCAAATTAGTTTTTAATGCGGCCCAGTGACCGGAATCGTGCCAAGTGGCCTCACTTGTCTGGCTTCTCTTAAGAGATCCCTTCAGAAGACGCAATTTACTCATTACCTATTATCATGCGCCGACGTCGGTTTATGAAGATATCCGACCTTGCGGCCCATTGTTGTGTCCTCACTCCTTGGGAGGACCGCACGCGTCTCGACTCATTGTGTCATTTCCTCGGTTTCAGGTCAAATTCTCGCCGTATCGGACGAATTTCTGAAAGTTTTCATGAATGAAGCTCGCATATAGAAACGAAATGAGGAAAAATTAAAGAGAAAACTTCAGTACTATTATGCTTAAATTTTAAGATGCATCCAAAAATCTATGAAGTTATTTTGAAACGTTTTAAGTGAGAAAATGAAACTAGAGCCAAACTGTTTTTGAATTTATGATCAAAATCAAATTTCAGTAGAAAAAGCGCCCAAAAAAATAATTAGAACTTAGAATAGAAAAAGTTCTTTTTTTAGGCTTAATGGAAGTTAAGCTTTGAAAATTGGAAAAATTTTTTTATTCTGAATTTAATTTTTTTGCGCGTTTCGTGTGTGTCTCCTTCCGCAACTTCGGTGTATTTTTAACCTGACGATATTTCAATTTATTGTAATTTTGGTTTTTTTTTTATTTCATAATTTTTTAACCGTTGAAATTTATTTTTGAAAGTTTCAAGGAGGTGATTTTGTGAACAGAAATATTCTGCATACTGTGGTGTGAAAAAAACTCCCAGCTTTTTTTATCCCAAAAAAACATTTTATCAAATTCAAAAAAACTTTTTCAATCGCTAGTTCTACGCCAATATCGAGTTTTTTTATGTTGATACGAAAAAGAAAGGAACAAGGCAAAAAATTTGAATACCAATAAAAATTTTAATACGGGCCTTAAAAAATGTTGAAAGAATTCTTGTGACATTTTTGTTTTTCAACGATTCCTACTAGCAAGATTTCAAAGCTTTGATTGGATATGCTGAACTCAGGTTTTTTGCTGCTGGTTTCTTTTTCGGTAAGATTTTAAAGTTTTTCACTTTGATTGCATTTTGATAGGGGAAGGTGAAAATAAAAATATTTTATTTCAAACTATTGAACTGTGATTTTTTTTTTCAGATTGGTGTTCGTGCCAACATCTTCGATTGCTACCCAGGTATGGTTTTTTTTCAGACTCACTATTCACAGTGGGACTTCTGAATGAGACGTAGTCAGAAGAACTTTTCTTTCAGAGCTTCGAGCCAAACTGGAGGACCGTCCAAAAACTCAGAATAAAGGGGAAGGACGTCAGGAAGATCTTTATGGAGGCTATGGAGGAGGACATGGTGGAGGTCATAATAATGGAAATCATGGAGGACATCCTGGATATCCCGGAGGCCACCAGGAAGCTTCATGTCCGACCGGATGGGAGAGCTACAAACGAAAAGGCAATCGTATTTGGTGCTACAAGGTTCTACCCATTTTCCTAATTTGAAAGGCTGATATTAACTGGTACCATTTTGATGACGGGCTGCGCTAGATTGAGACAGAAATATAAAATAAGCTTTTTTTTCGCAAGAAATGTGGTTTAAGAATAGTTTTAATGATAAACTTTCAGGTGAACAAGATCAGAACAGTTTGGGAGAAGGCACAGTTGCTGTGCCAAGCAGAAGGAGCTTCATTGAGCGGCTTCGAGTCAGACGAAGAGTACGTCGCTCTTCAAGGTATGGTTCGAGGAATTATCGATTTCTCAAGTCTCTTCTTTGATCTAGAGTCGAATAGTTGAAACAACTTTCTCCACAAGAAAAATTTGAGTTTTCAATAAAATTGGATTTTTAATCTGAAACTTGCTGCTACTCTCACCAACATCAATTTGCCAACTGGACTATCAATTCATTTGATGGTTTGGCCTTATAGACCTTCGTGTTGTCCCCGTTACTGTATGTGGTGAAACCTGAATCTGAAGGGAGAGTGGCGAGGCCATTAAATCTGTTCGAAAAGTATAACTTTTCCAGTTTACCAAAAACCTTACAATAAAAAAAAAATTTTAAGCTCGATATTTCGATTTCCATGACTTGTTGTTTCTGGGATAGTACTTGCGAGTTAGACATTTTTAATTCAGCCAATATCGCTTGGACGGGTACGCAAATGAAAATACTTTGAAGTACTAGGGTGGAAGGCTTGATTTCTAACTTTAAAAAAATTGTAATACGTTAAATCCACATGAAATTATCTCTCAGCGTACTTACTGAAGAACTTGGGTAAGTCCCAAGTGTTCCTGGGCGCGAAACGCAGAGCGGTTTGCAACACAAAGCCTGAAGATGACCCGTACAACGAGAATGCGGCCAGTCCTTGCAGCAAAGAGAATGTGAGACGGAAGATTCCCTCAAAGCGACTAAAATGGACCTTCCAGTTGTTCGAATGGGTCAATGGTGTGTCGAATAACAACCTGGTGATCAGTCGCCACTGGGACCCGATAAATCCTTCGAACAAGAAGCACCACGAGTACTGCCTCACCATCATGAACTACGGTTACGTCAACAACAACATGATCAACGACATCGAGTATGTCGAGCAGTTCATTTATTTCATATTCAATTACCTAATAGAGTCTCAATGACGGAAAAAACAGCAGTTAGGCAAAGAAGTTGAAAAATTATCTCCTAAAAGTTCGGAATCAAAAACTGTTTTCTAAAGGCTAAAGAAAGGGCAGATGTTCAAGCTTTTTCGCTGAGTTTGTTTCACAATTCGAGTACCACAAAATTATTGAAAGCCTTTCCATCCACCGCCAATTTAAAATGAAATTGAAAACGAAAGAGAAAGTTCATTGGTGAATAAACCTATAAAAAATTGACAGCTGGAATGAACTTTTAGTGTAACTTCATTTCTGTTGCTAAAAAAATATTTGAAACTAAATTATGACAGCGATATCGAGTTGATGTTGAATTAAATGATGAAAAGGGTTCACTTTTTAGGTATCAAAGTTTCAAAAGTTAGGACCTCATTCAAGTTTTTTTGAGCTGATAGATTTCTTTTCAAAGAATAAGGACCTACATTTTCAATTTTAGAATGTAATCAAATGCAAAAAAAGAATTCAACGAACATTTGGTTCCGCCGACCATTTCTCTCTCTTTTACAGCTGCGCTCCTCGGAAGCTCCCCTTCGTCTGCGGCAAATTCGCAAAAGCCATATGATTAAGTTCCAAAACTTCATGTTAGTAAAATTTTCATTCAAGGATCTTTACGACTTTCAAAAGGTGCGTTTAAAGTAGAAAAAATAATGGCTAGCAAAGAATTGACTCTGGATACACATATATCAAGTCGCACTGAATCAACCTACGTTTTTGAGTTTTTTTTTCTGAATTTATGACTATAGTTTATTTGCTAGTGGCTTGTGACAATATCCGAAAATTGTCTTAACACGATTTCGAAAACAGACAGAGACTATTCAGAATATGCGGAGTATTTTTCGAGTCAAAGCTCAAAAAGGAGTATGAGTCACTGTTAAGTCATTTTTTTTGTGTTCGAGTATTGAGAAATTAAAACTTTATTGTTGACTGAGAACAAAAAATTTGATTGGGAAGTACGTCGGAGTATACATTGTACTATATTTGGGATTAACTGAATTTTTTCAAAAAGCTCGCGACGTCAAGTGTTTCTTCACGTCGGGCTTAGGTAATAACCGCATGATTGAGACCTGTACAATAGTTGGCTAACAAGAACAGAAAAAGATGATACACGAAATTGAGACGAGACAGGTTTAAAACAAAATCTCTAGTAAAGCCAGAAATAATGAGAAACAAAAAAGGTGAAAAATACAAAAAAGCTAACGGCGCTTCAAAAGCAAAAATAAAAACTATAAGTTTTAAGGCGAAGGTTTACTGAACTCTTCGATGATAGCAAGTGTATTGAAATACAGACCAGTGAAAATTGAAAGTATTCCAATGACAACAAGAGTGCAGTTGAACGCGATCTTCATCATTCTCTTAGGAAGCGACAGCAAGCTCTGTAAAAAGTCAGATAATTTTGCAACGAACATAAAGTTTTATTTCACAAATTTCGAAGATTTCATTTTATTCTTTTCGAAAATGTTTTCACAAACCTTCAAATCAGACCAAAAAGCGACCAGCTCGAAAATTGGGGGATAGACCAAGGCGCAGAGGGTTCCACTGGTGATACCGACCAACGGCATCATGATCTCCAGTTTCGGGATGAGCACGGCCCATCAGATAGGTCACCAACACCCAGAATAACCGGAATCCCTTGAAAAAGAATGTTAAAACAAAAATAAAAGGATAAAAAACCTTATCGGACACAAACTTGGGGAATTTTGGGAAGCGATCGCCAAACTTCTGCATGAAGCCGTGCATAAACATGTCATAGACGACGTACATGGCGATGGCATTTCCAAGAACCGATTGGATCATTAGAAAACCGTTCACAGTCGAGTAGAAGCTATAGGAAAACTACTTCAATTCTGATCAAAATCAGGTCAACGTACCCTTCCTTTGGAACGTTTGTCGTGATAGTCGTTGCGATGGAGTCTCCAAAGGCAGTGTAGCCGAAATATCCGAGTGCCGCCATGCAAGCCGTGCTGGAGACCATTGTGATGGAGAGGACTCCGAAAGGAGCCAGAAACACTTCCGGCCGCTCCAGCTTGTTCTCGACTGGCAAGATCTGAAATCATCAGATTGGCATGAAAAAATAATGTTGGATTCAGCTCTATTTTGAAAAGAGAGAAATTCATTTGGATGTCGCAACGTCTTCTTCAGTCGAAAGAAAAAACCAACCATGGTCTGACCCTCGAAAGCGTACATTGTCATGCCGTACATTGTCATGATTCCCGTGAAATCAGTGGCAGCCGGCAAATCTCTCCACTTACTCGGTTGTCTGCAATAAATGGTTCAAGTTCTTGAGAGAATGTATTCTTTTCAGATTTTCATGTAGTTTTACCTCTTTCTGAAAAATGTGAAATATGAATGAAGTACTCACTGGATGGAGTACTGCAAGACGACAGCGGCACCGATGACGAAGAAAACGGAAGAAACGAAGGCGAAAAAAGAAACGATGCGCATTTCGGTGAACATGTTCGTCGCCATGATCAGCAGCAGCGTCACCGTGCACATGAGCACCATCTTCTGACTGAGAGTTCCTCCGAGCTGATCGCCAACCAGGTTCACCTGAAAACCAAAATTGTTTTTTTGTGACAATTAGGGTCACTCACCATGTTGTCGGCAATGAAAATGATGGCAACGCTGCACAATCCGAGCTGGTAGAACAGAATGCTGAGGTTGACGCCGTACCTGGAAAATCGAAAATGAACACAGAAAAATGTGCAGCTTCGCACATAATGCCCTTGCTGTGATGACGGAGAAACGGGATGTCGCTGGTGTCGCAGACTTTCTTGGCAAAATGCCCGTAATCCAAGGCAGCGACGTCGGACTTCTTGGCAAGGTGTTGGCTGGAGCGGACCAAGATGTAGTTGCCGTACCAGTTCAGACCAGCTATCACGAAAGTCGTTACGAAAGACACCTGAAATAATTCGTTTCAATTTTTCAAGATTTTCTACCGATTACCCAGAGACCACCGAGTTTCCAGGCGTAGGGAAGGGAGAAGACACCGGCGTTTAGCATCGACTTCGACAAGGTCATGACGGCGCGAGCAGGACTGGAAATGATTTTTGAACCTTTAAGCATCCAATCCGAAGCAAACCTGATGACGTCGCCGCTTCTGGAGACTGGCGAGACTGGCCGTTCGACGGTTTTCGCGTCCGTGTCGACGTCTTTTGCGACGACAGGCTGAGGTTTCACAAAATCGTCCATTTTCTAAATTATTCAGTTGGAGTTCGAAAATGAAAGTGTGAAACACAAATGCAAAGGATTCGAATGCGAAAAAAAAGTTTTGATGAAGTTCTCTGGGCTAAGGTACTATACTAAAATCCTCTTCCGTCGAAAATTGAGAATTTCAAATTTGAAACAAAGAATAGTTCTTCAAGGCAAAATTGCGTGCAAAAAATCGAGTAGACGAATGTTTGGAGCATTTTTTTCGGCTCTAGCCATATCTTTCTCTTGAGTTCAACTCCAAAATAATAAAACTAAAACTTTAATCAGTGGCAAAAAGGAAGAAGAACTTTCGAATTCAACTTTGTTGAGGCTCTAAGAAAAGACGGTAACCTTATATAGGGCCAAGAAGTTGACTCCGCCCCTTGAAGGTGCACTGAAAACGTCATTTGACCAGGGAATCATTTTGGACGGTGTGCTACAAAAAGTTCTTATGAGGCGATATAGTCTGTTTTTCTCGACTGGTTGTTGACCTCAAAGATATATAGCTGCTTCGGAATGGCTTGTTTTGCGACGAGTTGAAAACAGGCGCCGCCGCCTAGGAAGAATTTCACGCGAATTCCGGCCGCTGCTGCAGGTTTTGTTGGACTTTGACTTTAATTGGGTGCACTAAGAACCAACCTGAACTAAAACCTAAAAAAGCAAATCGGCATGAGGATTTATCATTTTTTGCGGTTTTGCATGGCTTCCGTTAGCCTTTGACTTCAGGGCTTCAGGGCACGGCCAAAAAATGACCATGATAGTGGTCTGCAGATACTTGAATCATGTTCATTTTTAAATATTTTTTTTATTTCTTTGAATTTTTTTATGGCTTGGTTCAACCGGTCTTTATTCATTTTTACAATTTTTAGATCACGGACTCTTCAAGCCAAACTCGAACAGGGTTTACGACATTTTCGGCATTTATTTTTATTTTTCAACCGAAATTTCTGAAAGAGGTCGTAGTGATAGTACAACTACGTGGAGGAGAGCGATGAGAAAAGCCGTAAGACTATTTTTTCAACTTGATCAACTCTGCAATCGGACTTATGTTGTTGATGAAGCTTAAGTGCGATCCTACCATTCCCAATCAATCAAATCTACTCTGCTGAAATTCCGATCAGAGAGCTCTTTCAAGTTTCCTGCTGTGGAAAGTCCTTCTTGTTATTCAGGCCAGAAAAAATCCAGTGTTAGCAACTGCTATCTGTGCGACTCCGGTAGAGCAGTGAAAAAGCCGTCGAATCCAAAAAAGAAAGCTGTTTTTTCGCAGATCACTTTAGAAATCGCTGCTCTCTAGTGTTTTAAACAGTTGCGTCTCATCATTCGGATCCGACCAGGGGAATAAGCAGTTCTCTGTTTAACCGTAAATGATTTTAAAAAAGTATTGAGAAAAGTTGTAGTTTTTCTTTTTGATTCTTGATTGTTTTCTGAAAATGGGCAAATCTGTTTAATTTTGAGTATTGCTAAAGTTTTCAAACAGAATTTTTGATGTTACGTAGCAAACTTTCAACACTGAGCGTGGCAACAGCTCGCCTTTTAATGTATGTCTTCAACTTAACGGCTCTGCCCAGGCTTATTCCAAACTTAAAGCTTTTAGAGGGGGAATACCGTGCGACGGCGGCTGACTTTTTTTATGGTCAGGTGTGAAGAGGAGGGGTGAAAAGATCAGAGCGTCACCCGGCCAGGCAGCGATGACGCCGCCGGTTTTGGACCTACAGAAAGAACTTTCTGCAAATTTTGACCTTTGCCAAGTGATTCTTACCTCCTTTCAACAGGTAGAGTTGAAACGAATATAGAAAACCGTGAAATGCCTCAGATCCTTGGCTTTAATCCGAAAAATGTTCATCTTTGACCTGAACGGTCTGCTATGGTTTAGAACACCGAACTGTTTTCAGTTGAAAGTGATATTGAAAATATCTTGGAATCACACCAAAAATTAATTTCGGACTTTTTAAAGTCAAATGGCTGAGATTGAAGTCTTTTCATTGCAACAGCTTCAAACTTCGACTATCCTTAAAAATAGAAGGATTTTTTCAAACATTACAGGACTCCAACCAAAAAATTCGACCTCTAGAATATCTGGGCTACGACGAGTTTGACAGAAAAAAACCAGAAGTTCTTCTAAATATCATTATTTTTCTTTATTAGGAAACTAGAAGTCTATGAAGATATTCTTGTTTACTTTTCAGAATGCTTTCTTTCTGAGCTAAGTAGCTCTTGGAGGAGTCAGGTCTTCATTTTTTTTTTCATACTTTGACGGAACAGAGCCCATGAAAAATGTTGTTTTTCTAATGACAATTTTAAAACCTGAAAAGCTGGCTCAATCGAAATGCAGACGTTTTCGAAAGCTCATAAAAATCTAATCTGTTGTTTGTTCCACTATTGTGGTTACTGTAACTGCAGCGGCTCCATAAAAACTGAGAGTCAAGGGAAATGACGTTTCCCAGTAAGTTCCGCCCAATCAAAGGAAGGGAGGACGAAGAAACAAAAACGTCACTTTTTCAGAGAACCCAGAAAAAGGAAACTGTATCGAATCGGGAGAGAACTGTTTGCACGAGAAGAAGTAGTCATCTTCGGACACGGTAGGCGTCAACAAGGCCGATTTTTGGATTATTTATCAATCTAAATAAAATCTAGTGGCACTACTTCCTGGATGGCAGATGACGTTGATAACGTGGATATGATGGCCTGACGGTGTTCCTCTAAATAAACTTCTTCCTTCTAGATGTTCAAGGGGTTACTTATATTTCTCTCAAAAAATAGAGTTTTTTTCCAGTTTGTTAGTTTTTTTCCAGAAATGTTAAAAATAAATAAATAAATAAAGGAAGAATTGAACCTTCCGAAAGAAAAGAATTTTTAGAAAAGTGTAGAAAGTAATGATAAAAAAAATAAAAAAAATCCAAATTATGAATATCTTTAAAAATTGGGTTTTGGGTTTTGATATTTCATCACAGCTTTTGATAAGGTCTTTTGATGATCATCTAGACAGTGAAAAGAAGAGGTTTTGATGGCATTTCAGTATTTTTATTTCAAGCCAGTAGAAAATGATGTATACAGTAGCTCTTTTTTTTGTTCATAGCATAAAACCACGAGTTTTGGAATTATTCGGTCCTTCGAAAAAACGTTCTTCAGAGCTAAAACAAAATTAATCATAAACCAGAATTCCAGCTTTTTTTTTCTGGTCAAAACAGGATCGATAGAAACTTAATCTGACGCGACGGGGATGCTTTGAACCATTCCATTTGCGACCACAAAGTTTGAATAAGTTCTGGAAAAGAAAATCCCTCGCTTGTTTCAGTCTTAACATTGCTCTGCTCCGAGAAGTTTGAAGCGCAAATGACCTCTCAACAATCGATGCTGAAACAGGAAAAATGAGGTTTTTCTATTTATTGTTTATAATTCTTTCTAACGTTTATTTATACATATCAGTTGTTTTTGTCTAACTTTGTTGGGTAGCCCAGGCATAGTAAATATAATTACTACGACGTCTTTGGCCTTCGATTCGCAGTGGGCTGACTCTGAAGGCGTTCAAGAACGCGAAGATCAAAATTTAGAAGGCGTGGGAAGATGCGAAGACGTTTTGCAAGAGAACAAAAGATTCACCCAAAGATAGAAAATCACGACGGTCAAAGAGAAAAGTGACGTGGGGTCGCAACCTAGGCTCCGCCTCCGAGGAAAAAGACCACAACGTCATCTGGTCAGACAGCCTCGACAGTATCTCCTGTGTTGTTGGTTTTGGAAACTGTTTATTGCTTCTGAATGCACTGGTACTTGTGCATTCGACGTCTCTGGTCAACTCGAGTTATGGAACTCAAGGAAGATTTCATAAATATGATGAGAATATACTTATTCACATTGATAGTTCATCTTGAAAGTGAAGTTCTCAGCGTGAACTGCACGTTTATTTCAGGCGCTCTATTGACATGAATGAGCGAGAATGAAAAAGGAAACAACAGGGCTATTTCTTTAAAATCAAGAAGGAACAAAAATGAACAGAGAATTTATTTACTATAACAGTTTATTGTTGTTTCATTGAAGTTAGTTTTTTATATCGATAAGGGAAGTCTTCTCGCTTGGAAATTTACGACTGAAAATCTTAGCCAATATCATCAAATTATAAAATTAAATAAGTAGCGTTTTTTCCCTGCGAAATAAACTTCTTTGGGGAAAAAAAGAAAGAATAGCAACTAAAGATGAAAAACATTTTAGCATATGCTCCAGCACAAGATGTGCTACATTCTGAGCTCGTCAAGGCGCAACTGGATGGACTACGCGCAGAAGGACGAGGCGAAGGACCGTAAGACCATGCTTTCAACTCTTTCGACTACACGTTTGGACTTCTAGCTCGCCAAAGGCGGTTGTTCGTTATAGCTTTTAGAGTTCTTGTTCACCGCCTAGTCGATTACATCAGACTAAAACAACAAAATAAATGATTTGATTGATATCCTGTTCGCCACGACTTGAAATAGGCTGATTGGTCTGGGCTCTCTATTCTCTCATCTGCTCACGAATTGACGCTCCTTTTGTGGTTTTCTTTCTATAAATCGTGTAAGTCTGAACTAGAAACTGAGTTCGATAGAAAAAGAGCGCAGAAAAGTTAAACTTTTTCGAGCTATGAAAAAAACTGTTTCGAAATAAAAAAAGCTTTTTCCAAATGCAGTTTTTGAAAGTTCAAACATGGTCAATTCTAAAATTATTTTTATCCGTGAGAAATTTCAACACCAGAGAACTTTAGCTTCGAATTTGAATTTGAAGATAACAGATGCATCACCTTGTTTTTTTCCTCTCACGAAAAAATATGACTTCAAAAAGAATGCTATTATCAATATTTAAAATTCAGTGGCCAAACTCAGAAAAACTTTAATACAACTTGTTTATTTGAAAGAAGAGAATAAACAATAAATAACGGGAAAAGAAAATGTTTTCGAAATTCCAGGAAACTTCTTCTGCAGTTGATTTGAAGCTTTTGTTGAACTTTAGAAACAGGAAGTTCCTTTCTATTTTTTTCTTTGTGGAACTTTGAAAGTTACATACTAAACTTGAAACGAGCTATGGAAAGTTGGTTCGAACATACATAAAAAAGAAAATATTCACATCCTTACACTGTAATAAAAGCAAAGAACTGTATAAAATGATGGAAAAGAGCTTTTTTCGACAGTTTCCTTTCGTTTTGTGAAAAAATTTTCTTTTTTTTTCGTTTGAATTTGCTTTTTGTTGTTTTTAAAACATATATTAGAGATTTCAACTACTGAAATTGCTTCAATCAAAATTAGATTTCTTTCGGCAAACCTCTTGAATATAAATTGAAATATTCTGCTTACGTCAATCACAATATTTACAGGGTTCTCTGGGAGAATGGGAAATCTAGTTCTTCTGTCTTCGTTTCTTCTAGTGATAGTCATAGCTTCAGCTGGCGCCTGTGTAAGTAAAAAAGGTTTAGATGGATGAATATTAATTTTAGACCAAAAAAGTAACGGTTACGACCTTTGAAACCTACAAAAAAGAAGTCGATGGTCGAATCAATGCTCTGCAAAAACAGATTGACGATCTCAAAAAGAATTGCCGCTGTGGTCAGTCCTTTTTGAAGCGAGCGATTTCAAGGAAAATAATTGTTTTCTAAAATTTTCGATAAAGGAAGATGTCACATTTCATCATTCTTACAGCGTTTTCGGAAAAGTAAATGCAGTAAGAAATCTTTTAGCAAAAATTTGCATGCAAGAAATTTATTTAGCGCAATTTTAGAACGATTTCCGATTCACGGCTAGCTTGAGCCATCTAAATAAGGGTCCTGACACGATAAGCAAAGAGACAGTGCCATGTTGATGGAGAGCGCAGACAGGCCACGCCTTTTTGCGTCAAAAGCTAGTCGTGAATCGGCTATAACTAATTTTAAAAAAAAGCTCTATCGCTTTTTTTTTCACTTCAACCTCCTTCGATCGGAGAATCATAACCTTTTTCATAAGAGGAATAATCAGTTCAAATTTCTAAATTGAAAAAATTATAGTTTGAAGAAAAAAGGTTTTGGATAAACTGTAAACGATCAGAAAAAAAAACCTTTTAGAGCTTCAATAAAATTCATTTTCAAGCCGATGTTGTTCAAAAGTCTGCCGAGGAAGATGCACCAACTCCGAAGCCTACTCCCCGCCCCACACCTCGGCCTACGACGGCTGCTCACAAAACGGCGGCTCCCACCACGGCGTTTCGCAAAACCGCGGCTCCGATCGTAGCCGTCCGTACAACTGAACGACCGGCTACTCCCTCGCCTACGAAGCCATCCCCACCTACGACTCCCAAGCCCCTTTGTCCAGCCGGCTGGGGCTCATTCAAACGCTCCGACGGCCGCATTTGGTGCATGTCGGTGCGATCTACAAACTATTTTCAAAAAATAAGTAATCGAAAAATTAGGTCAGTGACGAGCAAAAGAAACACAGCGAGGCTCAAACGACTTGCCAGGAACAAGGAGCCAATCTCAATGGATTCGAGTCTCCCGAAGAATACAACGCCATTCGAAGTCTTTCTCCTATAGAAACCTCATTAATCGCGGGTTTCAGATTTCCTGAAAAGCAAAGGCGTCACGAAGCAAGTTCACTTGGGCGCGACGCGCGTCGAAGGCTGCACTGGGCGAGACGATAATCCGTACAACCAGGACCCCAAGAGCCCATGCAGTCGTGACAACGTGAGAATCTTGAATGGGTCATTGAGTAAGGAACTTAACACACGTTCTCCGAGATTTTCAAAAATCTTTTTTGACGTTTTTGCATCGAGTGAACTCACAACAACGCTATAATCAGAACTTTTTCTGATGATAAGTCTAGATATAGTCTGCTCAGTTCTTGAATGTCAAGTAGAATGACGTCATTCGAAAACGCTTTTTGGATGTCTTGCTCTCACTAGTCAGTAGGGCGGAGCTTGGGGGTCGGCATTTGAAATCCTTACAGACTATAGGAGTTTTACAAAACAAAAGAGAATTTTATATTAACAATTGTCCAAAAGGAACAGATGACGTTCAAAGTTTTCCAGAATTTTCCAGAAAAAGAATATTTCTCGCACAAAAACTGTTTCTTTTTTAGATCACTTTCCCCGTTTTCTGAAACACTTGTTAAAACAACGGGTAAAAGCCATATCCTGGTCATTTGAATTTTTCGCCTTGTGGTATTTAACCGCGTTTTGTTAAATCCATAAGAGTAATGCATGATATAGAAAAATTGGAAAATATAACAGGTATTCGCTTGGGAAAACAAGGTGTCGACGAAGAACAGCATCGGACCTCATTGGACCGACAATCCGTCCAATCCTTCCAACAACGAGAACCATGAAAACTGTCTGACGTTGATGCCAGAAGGTGAAGACCCGCAGAAACTCCTCAACGACGCCGCGTGAGTTCAAAAACGTTTCAGAGAGTGACTACGCAAAAAATCGATTTCAGGTGTTCGAGTAAATTCAAATTCATGTGCGGAAAGTATTCAGCCCGTTAGCTTGTCTTTTTGGAGAGAACGAAAACGGAAGTCAACGAAAAATGAAAAACTTTTTTATAACATGCTGAATAAATCTTGGAATAAGCTCACAATCTTAATAAGCAAAAAATTGTTTCAGTTGACAGAGATTAAAATAAAAATCTGTGATCCGACAAGAAAGGGAAAATAAATGCGTTATAATATAAGCGAATTGTTTCAAAAATGCAAATCTATCACAATCTTCATAGTTTGGTTTCACAAAAAATACCAAAGCGTCAAAAATTTCTCAACGTTTTTGGCCCAAAAAAAACCCATGACTTCGACCTGTTCATTGTTCGCCTAGGCAATAGAATGAGAAAGTGCAATAAAGTTGAGATAAAAGGGAAAAAGGAATTTACATGAAAAATATAATAAATAATCTCTGAAAAATGAAAAACATGGTGAAAATTTGAAGAAAAGGACCGATTCGTAAAGTACATCAAAATATACTGGAGGAATAATAAATTCAAGCACTCTGACCGAAAAGTCTCGAGAAAGTTGCTCAAGGCATGGGCTGACTGAACGCTTCGATGATGGAGTGTATATTGGCGTACATTCCGGCGATGATGGCGAAAATTCCAATAGAAATGACGACCAAATTGATGGCGATTTTCGTCATCCGCTGTCTGTAGGTCAGAAGACCCTGAAAACTTCCAAATACAATCCATTCCTCGAGGAAGTTTCAAGTCGTGAGGCCTCGCGCCTTGAAATGCCCTAGTCGCATTTGGAGAGACTGAAAGCGTCGGATATTGTGATCGCGTACTCAGAACACTTCAGAGGCTTTCTGACGTCTTGAAGCAAGCCGTTAGGCGTTGAGCCATTCTCTAGGCGTGTCTTAGTTCCCAAGTTACGGTATAAAAATATTAATCTACTATTTCACTAGGGAACGTCTTTTTTTTCCTGGTCAGATTTTATTCTGTACTAATTCTCAGAGAATTAATTCTCAGATTCTTATAATTTAAAAGTTTTACGAAAAGAACTTTAAATTTGAACTTTATGATTAGAAACATTCAAAATTTCGATCGTCCAACTGAAGAACTTATTTCTTATTTTTGTTCAAAATGTGTTTTCAATCAAGACTGACAATTCAGAGGTCTTCCTGGAATCGTTTTGGTATCCTTAAAAGGTCAGTTCCTAACCAACAAATGTATCAACTTCGACACAAACCTTCCAGTCGGTCCAAAAGGTGATCATCTCGAAGACAGGGGGGTAGATCAAGGCGCAGAGCGTTCCACTGGTCACGCCGACCAGAGGAATCATGATCTCGAGCCGAGGAATGAGCACGGCCATCAGATACGTCACCAACACCCAGAATAACCGGAATCCCTGGCAAAGCCAATTTTTTATTCAAATTCAAGAAAAAAAAACCTTATCGGAGAAAAATTTGGGACAATTCGGGAAACGGGCGCCGAATTTCCTCCGGAATCCGTTGAAGAACATGTCGTAGACGACGTACATCGCAATCGAGTTTCCAAGGAGAGACTGGATCATGAGGAAAGCGTTGACAGTCGAGTAGAGCCTATAAAAAGCATGGATGTGTTGGAGTGAAGAGGGTACAGTACCCCTCCTTGGGAACATTCGTGGTGATAGTCGGCGCGATGGCGTCTCCGAAGCCAGTGTAGCCGAAGAATCCGAGGGCCGTCATGAAAGCCGTGCAAATGACCATGGTGGTCGGAAGGACGCCGAAAGGCGCGAGAAAAGCTTCCGGATGCTCCAACTTGTTTTCGATTGGTAGAATCTAAAAATATTTTTAATTCAAAAAATAATCATAAGTGACTGCTTTAGATTAATGATCAAATTATTATTGAGGAGACCAAAAATTACCATGGTCTGGCCTTCGAAGGCGTACATACTCATTCCAATCATTGTTAAAGTTCCTGTGAAGTTCGTGGAAGCCGGTAAACGCGCCCATTGATTCGGTTGTCTGGAAAGAATAACTTTGAGCGGTTTTGTATCAACTTAGAAATCACTAAGTAACTTTTATTTATCTTCAAGGCTGAAGCCCAAAACTAGAAATGTTTGGAAACGAAAAAAAGTTCCTTGTTCTGTAAAACTTCTCATTATATTATTATCAATAAATAAACGTTGTTAGAACGGAAAAAAAGCATCACAAAGCTTCAAAAAAATTGGCATTATTTGCCGCTCAAATAATATTTTACCTCCCTGTTTCACCGAAAACTTTTTCATAAGATTCTATTCCCTTTTCGTATCAGTCAACCAGAAAAATTTGAAAATGGTTTCGATTAAAAAAAAACTCACTGAACAGTATATTGCATGATTACAGCGGCGCCGATGACGAAGAAAACGGAGGAAACCAAGGCGAAAAACGAGACGATCCGCATCTCCGTGAACATGTTCGTCGCGATGATGAAAACCAAGGCGACGGTGGCCATCATGACCATCTTCTGATGTTGAGTCCCACTGAGCTGGTCTCCCAGCAAATTGACCTTTAAAAAATCATTCTTCAGAAGTTTTTTCCGCGGATTCCACTCACCATGTTGTCAGAAATGAAAAGAATTGCCACGCTACACATTCCAAGTTGATAGAACAAGATGGTGACATTGACGACGTACCTAAATTCTCAAAAACTGCATGAAATTTTGATATTTTGAGCGCGAACATTATGGCTTTGCTGTTGTTGCGAAGAAATCGGATGTCACTGTAGTCGCAGACTTTCTTCGCAAAGTGACCGTAATCCAGGGCAGATCTGTCGGATTTCTTGGCGAGATGCTGGCTAGCGCGAACAAGAACGTGATTGCCGTACCAATTAAGTCCAGCTATCACGAAGGACATTACGAAGGACACCTGAAAAAAATTCGTTTCAATTTTTTGAGATTGTCCACCAATTACCCAGAGACCACCGAGTTTCCAGGCGTATGGAAGTGAGAAGCAACCGGCGTTGAACATCGATTTCGATAAGGTCAGAACAGCTCTTGTTGGACTGAAAACATCTCTCAACTCTCCAGAGATGTGCTTCCAGCCGACCTGATGACGTCACCGCTGCGAGCCGTCGGCGGAACGAGTGCCCGGCCATCGTTCATCGACTCAGCGTCGACGTCTCTCACAGAAGGCCTCGCCGAGGCGTTGACGAAGTCGTCCTCGCCGACGTCCATCTGCCTGAATTTGTGAAATTATTGATATGGATATGAGGGCAACAAAAATGCACAGCGATTGCAGGAAAGATGATACGGAAAAAAAAATCTTGACGTCATCAAGTTTTCTCAAAGCAACGGAAAAACTACCAAAAAATTTTTGAAGCTCCAGTTTTTGGCCCTATGTTTTCTTTCATTTTTTCAGGTTTATAGTCGATGAAAATTCATTAACCACGTTCCTCCCAATTAGAGTAAACTATGGGTTTAAGAAAAAATTGGCGTATAATCGGAAGATAAAAGCTGGAGAAAACCAGTGAGCCGTGAAACAAGGACCAAACATAAATTTAAAAATATTTATACATTCTCCAAAAATATCGAACATACGTTTCAGAAGAAAAAAAAAGAGCTTTAAGCTATTTTCAAAAATTCACTTTTTGGTTATTTTTGTTAGTTGGGGCCAGGATGAAAAATAGAAATGATTGCACAAGAAACGGGAAGAAAAGGTGAAAACGATAAATAACATGAAAGTTTTTTTAGATAAAGCGAGAAATCGTTTCTATGAATAGAACATCGATAAGAAGTGACAGGAAATAAAATCAATAAAATAATCTTTTCATCCTAAAAACAAATCAATTTCAAACAGAATGGAGTTTGACGCCTTTGCAGAAGGTGGCCTTGACGGTGACGTCGTCGTCGATGATCACCAGGTCCGCCACACTTCCGACGTTCAGAGTGCCCCTTTCGTCGACGATTTTCATCAAAATTGCTAGAAAATTTTTTTTCTTATTTTTCAAGCTAGAGATTCGAATTGAATCGTTTAACTTCCAGGGGAAATAAGCAGCTTCGTTCTTTTCAAAACAGAATGAAAAAAGTTTTTGACGAAATTCTTTTTAACTTTTTGTCCAATTTTTTGTCTATAAGTTGATGACTTGCTTTCAAACTATCTGTCTATTTTTGCTTTCCAACTCTAGAAACTATAACTTCCAACGGAAAATGTTTCTCACCAGGTCTCTGAGTGGCACAAATCAACGCTTCGCCCAAAGAACAATTAACAGCCTTCACGAAATGTCGAATACACATTGGCATACTTGCAACGCTGAAAAAAGCATTATCAAACTAATATTGTAGAAATTAAATAAGGTAAAGTAAATTTTCCCTTAAAACGCAAGAAAAATGGATTTTTGTTTAAATATAAACTTTTCCTCTGGACGTTATTATCTTCTACATGATAAAAAAGCTTTTTTTTTAAATTTTGAAACAGTTCTGAGGTGATTCATTTCTGTGAACCTTGTTTACACTGAATGTATTCTCACGGCTCTATTTTTTGATTACGAATCCTTACAAAACTTTCATTTCGAGAAGTGACGCCTGCGATTGTCCCAGGCATGATTACATCATAAACAAAAGGAAAAAAAAGCGTCATAAAACTTTTCACAAAACGATTGTGCCTGATATAAACAGAAAAAAAACAAGGACGAGGTCGCTAGAAAACACGAGAAAACTTTCGAAAAAGGGAAAAGAACCTTCCAGCCGTGGTGGAAGTTCCTTGGAGGATGGCAGAAAGACCATTAACATGGATGGTTTGGGCGCCGAGTTGATGAACGCCGTCAGCCATTCCGAGGGCGCCGATCGCGTCGGTAACCAGGATCAGGCCGTCTGGGCAAGTTCTAAAGAACAACAAAATATGAAAAAAATTTTTTTAGACAATTTCTAAATGAAGACAAAAAAATAAAGAAATTTCGACAGAACCTAACTATTGCTAAAATATCTTCGAATATTTGAAATATAAACCAGCTCAGTACTTGAAAGCGATGCGGAGAGCCGAGTCGTGAGTGTGGATTCCGTCGGAAATGATTCCATAGTACACCTGTCGATCTTTGGCGACTTTCTCCGACGTCAGCAGGCCTATGAGCCCCGGATCTCGATGATGATACTGGAAACTCCCAGATTTTCCACAAAAGAGGTCCATCGATTCGAACCGACTGCATCGCATTGAAAAGATGCGTAATAGTCTCAGCCCCTGCCTCGAAAGCCGCTTCGCCGTGCTCCAAATGCGACGAAGAGTGTCCGACGGCTACTATCACGCCGGCCTCCTTGAAGCTTCTAAAGGTGTTTTGTTAGAAAAATAACATGTGAAAGACAAAAACAAAACCAAATTAACCTCGAAACATGAATTTAATTACAATTATAACACGCAAATAGACGTTGACGGTCATTTGCTGGTGTGATACCGAATGAATTCACGAGTTTTAACCTCCTTTTTATTGAAATAAAACTTCATTTTTCTGAAAGTTTTGAGCTCAAAACTGCATTAATCACGAAAGTTCCATTTTTCTGAATTAAAAACGAAATAGCAAACTTCGGAATTTGCTCTCCTTTTTTCGATGTTTTTCAAGTTCCTCCAAAGCCTAGATTTATTTAAGTTCAATCTCTTTTCCTCTTGAAAAAACTAACTTGATGGCTTCTGCTGCGAATTCGAGCTCCGGGGCCATAGTCACCATCGCGATGGAGCTGAGATCACCATAAACCTGGAAAAAAACAGATAAAAATAGGCGAAAACAGAAAAAGAACCAACCTCATTTATAGCGGCCCGTGGATTCCATCCAAAGTTGCGAACAAACTGTTCTGGATGACATCCACGTTTTTCTGGTGAAATGAAAGGACCTTCGACGTGAGCTCCTAAAACAATTTAGAGCAAACAACTTTTGATGATGAACTTGTAAAAAATAGAGAAAAAAATTTACCAAGAACGTTGGCGCCATGAACTTTGGATGCAGAACGTCGTGAGAGCAGAGGGAGAACCTGGAATTCAAAAAGGATATCTTCTTTACTTTCCTTTTAAAGTAGGAGTATTCCGAAATTTTGTCACTAAAAGGAATTTGAAAAGTTTTCTCATTAAAAATTATGAAATTTTTTTCTCTCTTTCTGGCAAAAAAAAAGTTTGGACAAACAGCGAAAAGAGCAGAAAACATACAAAAAAAGTGCGAAGAAAAATAATAACTATAAGCAGTCGCAACATGATCTTTAAAAAATGCATTGAAGTCCTGAGAAATGAACTAATAAAAGTTTCCGTACTGATAGAGAGTGACAAAAAATGTTGAGAAAGGGACTCGCAAAAGAAAAAAATAGAATGGAAAACAACAAAGGGAAAAAAAGATATCATTCCAAAAAAAAAATTATATTTATTTAAACGCGATTAGTGTTCGTATGAAGAAATAAAAAGCTAAGAGAAGCAAAAATTGCTTGAAAGTAGTATTTCAAGAATAATATAGAGACTGTGGGAAAATGTGGAAAAATGAGGTGCGTTTTTATGTGATTAGTCAAGGAATGATAAAAAAAAAGCCGAACAAAGCTATTTTTTTTTAAAAAAAGCAAAAAAACTAGGATCGGACATCGAATGTCCAGAACGTGACGGAGAGAGTGGTCGGGGAGAGAGACGAAGAAAATGAGAGAAAAATGGGAGAAAAGAGAGAGTCGGTCTCCGATTTGGGTTCGACGCGACAGTCCCTCGCATTCAAACTCACTCTTTCCTCTCACCAACAAAAAAGAACGGAAGCCGATCGATTTGGTCGTTTCAAAACATTCAAATCGTTTTTTATAGTCGGACAAAGTCCAAAAAGTCTTTGCGAATTCTCAAAAAGTGCAAAAAAGAGTGGCTGTAAAAACGTTCTTTGAAATTTTTTTTGCAACGTCATCTCCATAATATTTCGTATCAGAAAAAAAAATATATATAAACAAAACACAAAAAAGTGCTAGGAAAAGCTTCTTTCTGGAGAGAAAATTTAGTTGCAGTTTTTAATAAAGCAAAAATTCCCATTGTGATCTAAGGCGTGAAACTTCCCACAAGATATAATAGTAAAAATATTTTCCAAGGGAAAAAATAGATTTGAAAGGAAAGTATAACATATCAAAGATTAAGTGAACCCTACAGTGAAACCGAAGACGAAAGTCCAAAGGAAAAAAAAACATTGAGACAAGCTTTCATGAGAGACACGCGCAAAATTCGAACCGCACAAGAAGTGACAGAACGAATCTCGAAAGAAAAACTGCAAGAAATCAAGATCAAATCAAATCCATAAATTCCTGCAGTTCGATTGTTTGTAGAGCTGTTTGTCTCTTGTGTTTCACAATTTCTATGCGTCACCAATCCTCAAAAGCGCCAAAAACTTCCAAATGTCTAAGAAAGCCGAATGGATGAAGAAAAGACGCCTTTACAAACAGAAAAAAAACCATTTTTCTGCTTTTTTTTTCCAGACTCAAAAAGTTTGGCTTCATTAACTTGAAAAAGCGAAAATTTTTCGAATACAGCAGTTTTCAATCAACTCAGACTCACTGAAATTGAAGTGAAGCTTCCATTTAGGTACGAATATTGCAATAGCAGACAAAAGAAACGAAAAGACGCAGAAAAGAGTAGTGACTAGTCGGTCACCCACTGATATACATTTGTGGCGAAGTGTGATAAGGGAAACAATGTAACAGTGAAATGACAAAGGACAAGAAAATATTTTAATTTTAAGATAGCTGAACTTACCGAGAGTGGACCGGAAAGACCATACAAAATAACAATTGATTCATCGAAAAATAAACTTTTATTCTTATTTTTGAAAAAAATCAAAATAAAATCTAAGAATGGAAACAGAATCTAAATCTTCCGGAACCTCAGAAAATGAGGCGAAGTAACAAAAGAACCCGGAAAAACCTTGTGATAGACTTCCGGAGCGCTGGTGATGATCGTGGGACAGAAGCTTGTGACGCCGTGAGTCAGAAGCTTTCGACCGACGTCATCCAGGCCGGCCACGTAGGCGTTCAGCGAGTCCAGAGGGGTCGAAAAATCGAAACCGAAGCCGCCTTGAATATTTCTGTTTAGGTCCAAATCAAACTTTAAAAATATAATAAATAGGGTAACTTCTGTTTGTTCAGTTACTTTTTTTGTCAGATATATTTTGATAAAAAAATTGAAAGAGCTGTACCTTTTTTTCAGTTTTCAATTGAGATTCCCACCTTCAACGAAGTTAAAACTTGAAAAAAAACCTTCTAGAAGTACAGCTTACCATTAATTTGAATGTCGATGAAACCCGGCGAAACAATCAATCCTTCGCAATCAATCTTGAAATCAAACTTCGTGAGAACCCTAAAAACACGCGAAACCTGGACGTCGGCTTCTCTAGTTTCATCAAAAAATACATTGGCCGCGTTTATAATCAAGCCGTCGCGCACCTGCAAAACTCCGGTTTCAAAACTCAAAACACTGAATATCATCAACAGAAGGCTTGAAAATCCATTGAGCAGGGTAAAAAATTAAATTTTTCGCAACACCTAGAATTTCGTGGCTTTAATCTAAGATATTATGAAACTCATTATTATTCTATCAGTGCTCTTTTCCTAGAAAGATTGTGCAACGTCTTTGCCAACAGCCCAACACCGAGTCGTTAAAGATCCCAATATCTTCACGCACTATTCGTCTTTGAATCCACTCTGGGTTTTCAAGTTTTTCAAGCCATTTCCAAGTTTTTTTTGTTCGAACAAAATGACAAAACTCTAACCCAGACATATCCATCTTTGATAGTGCCATCTCGTAAAACTCGACAATTTACGAACTGCAACAATTTCCCGGACAGATCATCACTGAGCAGTTCGTCGTTGTACTTCACTTTTATCATTCGAAAGTTTGTGTGGGAAGTCTATAATAGAAACAAAATTATGCAAAAGGGTCTCAAATATGAATCGAAATTTTCAAAAACGAAGAAACGAACTAGAAACCTTTCGATTCCTATCACACTTCCTTAATAACAAACAAGTCCGAAAAAAGACTAATAATGTTGTGAAATGAAGGAGAGCTATTCTTATCACTGCCCTTCTGCTGTTATATAGAGGCTGTGGGCGAAAAATTCTCTCCGGAAAATTCCTTCCTGTACAGCTCAAATAAGCGAGAAGCTTGCGCAAAAACATTTTTTCGTAATAATTTGCTCAGAGAAAGAGAATTTATTGGAAAAACAAACTAAAACGAGAAACTGACAAAAAAAGAAGAAAAGATATTTATTCACAAAAAAGAACCATATTATTTGATGTGCAGCTGAGCTCGATGATATGACGCGTCGACAGTCTTAAACATAATTTTTTCGAATGAATATAGATTTTCAGTTTAAATAATCGTAGATAAAGTTTTCGAGGTCTCGGAACGAAGAATTTTTTTAAATTGGTTATACAAGACTCTAACTCTGAACGGAAAGTTTTTGAAGTAACTAAATGCTTTACTAGAAAGCAAAACGAAAAAATTTCAATTGAATAGCTGAACTTTTGAAACTATTTTAGGTTTTATTTAGAAATGGTGTAAATTTGTTTCCTCTTTTTAATTGAAAAAAAAAAGATTCTTACTTGAAACCCATTTCATAATAGCTCATAAGTTGTGAAGTGTAAATTATGAAAAAAGGCTACCTTGGCGACAGACTTGATGATAGTGAGACAATGCTTGAAGAGTTTGTCGGAAGAACGCGAAGGATAAATAATGACGACTCCAGCGTGTTGGTCGATGCATCCGTGGAGTTTCTTGTCCAGAATCATGGTGGCCAAGGCTCTTTCGACGGGTGGGATAGTCATTCCGATCAGACGTGCGATGTAAGACAGCTCCACCTCCGAATAAGGCTCAATCACACGCGAAATCTCCTATATCAAGATATTTAGTTGTCAAAAATTGAAAAAAGTGAAAAAATGAGAGCTTACATAAAAAAATTGTCACTCGGTTTTTTTATTCATCGATGAGCTTAATAAGGATGATTTTCATTCAAGAAAGCCGGAGAGACTTGAAATTAGCTTGAATTTTTTTTAGCTTAAACATTTAAAAAAATACTTGAATAAACGCTTCACGTGAATACTGCCGGATGTTTTTGAGTTCTTCTTATTTAGAATTTCACCTTCTCGAGCATGTCCTTCTGAAGGTTGTAAGTGTGTGTCGCTACGACTTTGTCCTCAACCAACTCCTCCTTGTAATCATCGAACGCCTAGATAAACGACTCGAAGCATCTTCATTTTTCGGAAACCTTTTGGAAAAGCTTCAACGAACGCGTCGTGAAAGCCTCTGCGAGTGCCTTCAAAGCGTCAATCGGCTTTCCTTTCACAGTCGCAAACTCCTGGAAAATAGCTTAACTTTGGATGAAAACGAGAACTCAGACTAACTTTACTAGCAAGTAAAGCGGCGATCTGACTCGCCTCATTGGTCATGATCTGAAGGTTATTTGATCATTTTCAGTGAGAAGAGATGAACCTTGCAGAGGAGCATATACTTGAGTGTGGTGGCGGCCTTGGCCTTATCACCAGTTACGATAAATCCTTCGAAAGCCTCGTAAAAGTAGGAAAATGAGGTTTTGAAGTCGCGTTCATCAGCCGAATACAGTATGCCCGACTGCAAGTCGATGGCCGCCTGCATTTGCGGTGAAATGTAGGCGCCGTTGGAGTTGGTCTTTGCCAGAACCAGGGCACATTTGGCCTGGAAATTCGATTATAAAATATCTGTTTTCTGTAAAATTTTCATCTTCGTTCAAAGTCTTTCAGGAAACTCTGGTTAAGATTAGAGTCACAGAAACCTTTCCTAAACGAAAAAAAAAAACTGAAAATGGCTCTTCTTTTAAGAACTCCAAGAAGTTTATCAATACATCAAAAATTAAAAAAATCATAGAAGTTAAACTTCCAAAAAAATTATATGCACCTTCAACCTCAAAAAAAAAAAAATGTTTTTCAACAAACTGAACCAAATGGAACTCGCATTACAGTAAGCGTTTTTTCGGATTGGAAAAAAAAAACTGATAAATTTTCTAATTATATATTTCTTGAAGTTCTATCTCAATGAATGTAAAAAAAAGAACATGAAAAGCTCAGACTGGTCATAGTAATATGAGAACTCAAACGATCAAATAAACAAAATTTCCGTTTTCCAAACAAGTCTGAGCAACGGTAAACCCTTTTGAAACGAATTGATATACCTACCTTTGCAAAATTATTCAAATAGAACGCGCTCTTGCTTTCTTCCAGAGAAACTTCAATTAAGAGCTCACGATCCTCCAACTTCTTCAACTCATTTCCCAACGGATGAGCTGAAAAAAAAAATTTTTTTTTGCATAACAGTGAAACGAACCAAGTTTTTGAGCTTCAGTGTATTCACGGACGTCGTTGTACAGACGAACTAGGCGGGCTTGCAAAGACCGACGCAGAAATTCGCTGTGGTTTGACGCCGCCCATTCGACGCAATCTTGCACCAACACTATCTCAAATTCATTTCTTTTTTAGCAGAAACCCCAAATTTAAGCGTCTTACTTTTTCGTCTTTGCCTTGATCAATTGTCAGAGAGATATCCACCAAATTCCGCACAAGTTTACTAGCTTTAGCCTTGCCAACGGCAATATAAAACGGTCTTGTTTCGACCATCAATGCTTGTAGGCCTTAAGAAAAATAATTCCAGGATTCTAAACAAAATGGAAACTTCTGCAATCTTTCTCCTCGGCCAACTTCTTCGCGTACGCTAATATGAGTTCCTCACATCGTTTCAGTTCATCCTCACTCGATTTCGAAGTTTGCAAGTTGACTCAAAATTTATATTATAAAATGGGAGATCCTTGTTCTAGTGAGCAAAATATAAATCTAAAATGTACCTTGCTCTCGAACGCGAGACAAAGTGAGGGCGGCAGCAGACATTTCGCAAGATTGTTTATTGAGAAGACTGCGAGTACAGTAGTGCTTTTTTATGAAATGAAATGAGAGAAGCAAAGTTGCGAAATGGCCATCATATCCGAAACGTGGCGTTCTTTCACAAAATAAACGTGAGCGAATATTTTCAAGTCAGATTCCGAAATATCAATTACTCACTGCTGGTTGACCTAAAAACGGCTCATTGCCTCGAAGTTCTTGAAAAGATTGTACTGTTCAAAATTATACCAAATCGGAGAAAGGCTTTATGTCAAATTTAGAGAAATGGACCGCTGAAGAAAATCCTGTCAACACGTACTGAGATTTCAGAATGATCTGCAAACAATTGAAAATTAATGTACAAGTGAGAAGAATTTTATTTCTAAACGTTTTGCTAGATGTTTCCTCTTCAGTGTCGCTATTCACCTCCACAGCATCGCTCTCCGAGATACTGTCCTAAAAATGAGTTTGAAAACTTTTTATCTAGTTTAATATTTCAACACCTTATATGAAAACTTTTCGCCCTGAATAATTCCACGTGCTTGTTTCTTTCAGAAATTCCCAGAACTCACAGTTCTAAGAAAAGGAAGACATTCATCCAAAGCGGCAATTTTGTGACAACGACAGGGTTGCCTTTTCTGTATCGCTCTGGAGCGTGGGGAAATCGGCGATCGAGCCATGCCAAAAACTCCTGAAACGCCGATCACATCAATTTATTCGAAACCTCTTTTTTCTATCACACCAAGTTGATAAATTCCGGATGAAATTTTGGTTGGACAAGAATGGAAGAATACATATATTTTTTTAATGGTGTACTTTTTTTTATTTAATAAATATTCATAAAAGATAAAAAGCTCGTGACGCAAAGGGAAAAACAAAATAAAATTTCATTACAAGGAATATTCATATCATCATCATAACATTGACGCAAGAGCCAAATGAAACGTAAAAAGTTTTTTTCATCGCTTGAGTGAATCCTCTGCTTGTTTTCTCTTCTCGAAGTGTATTTTCTTACTCATCACTTTAATATAGTTTGACTATAGTATTTTTCAGTCAAAAATAAATACATTTTCCAAAATTGCAGCTTGATCTAGTCTCTTCGAACCCTTTTCAGTTTATCATAACCATGTTTTGGAAACACTCTGAACGCGCTATAATTTATAGAAAGATTTTGAAGATTAATTGAAGTTGAAAGGTGGAAAGGACTTAGAATAAAATTTATATTTTATTGAAACTTAAATATCAATTGACCGCGCAGCGCGGCGCCGGCGGTCAATTATCACTGGAGCATATGTGAGCGAAATTCGAATTTTCTCACCGGCATAGTTCTCGTGATTCGACAAGTTTCCGCTTTTATTCTGCTTCTCGCTTTTTGTATCTTCTCTCCAAAACATCCAGCCAAGTATGACTAATGACAATGATAAAGTGGCTGCGGTTGTGATTAGTGTGTACCTATAAATTTAAAAGTTTAAAAGTATAACTTTTCTAGGGAAAATTCGGAAGAGAATGAAATTCTTTCAATAAAAAGAAAAAGCATTTGTTTAAGTTTTAGGAATAAAGAATCAAAAACATGGCGAAATAGTATTTATGCACCGCGACTTCTAAATTTCGTTTACGAAGTACTTTGGAAAATATCTCAAAAAGTCTTTTATAAGTAGATATTTCTGATCGTATATGTATATATTTTTTTTTTCGTTCACGATTTTGCTCAAAATATACCTTAACATCATTATGCACAGATAGCACTACCCTTTATTTGAAACTGAAATGTCAGCACTTTGGCTTTTTGCGTCGGCGTGACTATTTTTGTTGCACATACGTGTTTTGAAATTTTTTATGTTGTGTTCATATATTCTACTATTACCGGAACTATTTTCCATAGCTCTTTGGAATTTGCGTGTCTTCAAGAGATTTGATCAATAAACCGTATACATCTTTTTTTGTGATTTTTGCTGTCATTGGTTCAAAACTATATAAAAGTTTCTTCGGGACTGTTCGTCAAACTCCCACATCACTCTTGAATATTTAATAGGGAACAAAGTTTTCTTGTGGTGACAATATACCGTTCCTCTCGTATTTCTCTCAAAAAGAACCACGAAAAAAATGATAGGTTTAAAAATAGACAAAGAGGAAATAAAGAGAGTGGATTTTTTGTGTAAGCTCGATTAGGCGCAGACTTGTTCTTCGCCATTTGTGTTATTAATTGAATTTAACACGCTGTCTCTGTAAATCTCAAAAATTTCTAAAAGCAACGGGTACAATAAAAAAAATATTTTTTGATTTGGATGAAACTTCATCCAGTGTGATAACCCATCATCAGAAATGCGGACGCAAACTTTTGAGCCATTCCCTCTTACTGTAGCCGGGTTACGGTAGGCAGGTTGGCACCTGCGTATCTCAGTATTGAAGAGTTTTTACTAGGCAAGTAATATAACAATCGATAGGTAATCCAATTTCAAGAACTTTTACAGTACATACCATCTTGGGTTACGGTCGAAAAATTTTGAGTTACGGTACTTTTTGTGTCTGCCCAGTCAGTTTTTCGACCACCATGAGCTTGAGCCAGGAGATCCATTCTTCCTAACTTCTCAAAAGATACCTTATGAGAAGCTGTACAAGCTGGTACTAGTTTGAAAAAATCCTAGGTGGACCATCATTTCGAAAAATCGCCCCGAAGGCGCGCAATCGTGGTCTTGCGGCGGCCAAGTGGGTGAAGTCCATGATGCCTGACGACTCATTCTTCAGAGATCCATTCCAATCTTTGCTTCCATTTTACTCATAGATATCTATTATTGACTTTTATTTCAATTTGAGATGTTTTCGGGTTGACCATCATCTCGAAATTTCATTTTGAACCCAAATTTGGCCTGAAAAGGGTCGACACGGCTTCTTTCACGGGATCCCTGACCACGTATGTGACCGTTCTCAACTTTTTTCTTCCTTAAACATGAACAAGAGTGTCTGAACAACAGTTTTATAACAATCAGAAACCCTTTTGAGAGGACCATCATCTCGAAATTTCATTTTGAACCCAAATTTGGCCTGAAAAGGGCCGACACGGCTTTTTTCACGGAATCCCTGACCCCGTATGTGACCGTTCTCAACTTTTTTCTTTCTTAAACATGAACAAGAGTGTCTAAACAACAGTTTTATAACAATCAGAAACCCTTTTGAAAGGACCATCATCTCGAAATTTCATTTTGAACCCAAATTTGGCCTGAAAAGGGCCGACACGGCTTTTTTCACGGAATCCCTGACCCCGTATGTGACCGTTCTCAACTTTTTTCTTTCTTAAACATGAACAAGAGTGTCTGAACAACAAGTCTTCCTCTTCAAAATTTTCTCCTTCAACCGCTCTTCTCGATCGAAAGTTTTTCTTTTTGTCTGCGAATCTGGAAAAGTATCCTGCAATTTGTTTTGCCGAGATGTGGTCGTGAGGAGGAAAAAAAAAGAGATCCGTCGCTTTTTCTACTGTTCACTATCAGTTTTTCTACATCTCGTGGGTCCATGAGTCAAAAAAGTTGAGAACGGTCACATACGGGGTCAGGGATTCCGTGAAAAAAGCCGTGTCGGCCCTTTTCAGGCCAAATTTGGGTTCAAAATGAAATTTCGAGATGATGGTCCTTTCAAAAGGGTTTCTGATTGTTATAAAACTGTTGTTTAGACACTCTTGTTCATGTTTAAGAAAGAAAAAAGTTGAGAACGGTCACATACGGGGTCAGGGATTCCGTGAAAAAAGCCGTGTCGGCCCTTTTCAGGCCAAATTTGGGTTCAAAAATGAAATTTCGAGATGATGGTCCTTTCAAAAAGGGTTTCTGATTGTTATAAAACTGTTGTTTAGACACTCTTGTTTCATGTTTAAGAAAGAAAAAAAGTTGAGAACGGTCACATACGGGGTCAGGGATTCCGTGAAAAAGCCGTGTCGGCCCTTTTCAGGCCAAATTTGGGTTCAAAATGAAATTTCGAGATGATGGTCCTCTCAAAAAGGGTTTCTGATTGTTATAAAAACTGTTGTTCAGACACTCTTGTTCATGTTTAAGGAAGAAAAAAAGTTGAGAACGGTCACATACGTGGTCAGGGATCCCGTGAAAGAAGCCGTGTCGACCCTTTTCAGGCCAAATTTGGGTTCAAAAATGAAATTTCGAGATGATGGTCAACCCTGAAAACATCTCAAATTGAAATAAAAAGTCAATAATAGATATCTATGAGTAAAAATGGAAACAAAGATTGGAATGGATCTCTGAAGAATGAGCCGTCAGGCATCATGGACTTCACCCACTTGGCCGCCGCAAGACCACGATTGCGCGCCTTCGGGGCGATTTTTCGAAATGATGGTCCACCTAGGATTTTTTCAAACTAGTACCAGCTTGTACAGCTTCTCATAAGGTATCTTTTGAGAAGTTAGGAAGAATGGATCTCCTGGCTCAAGCTCATGGTGGTCGAAAAACTGACTGGGCAGACACAAAAAGTACCGTAACTCAAAATTTTTCGACCGTAACCCAAGATGGTATGTACTGTAAAAGTTCTTGAAATTGGATTACCTATCGATTGATATATCACTTGCCTAGTAAAAACTCTTCAATACTGAGATACGCAGGTGCCAACCTGCCTACCGTAACCCGGC